>OZ018330.1:91034454-93811954 GCA_963969495.1 Ceratothoa steindachneri
ATAGATAGTATGGTTATTTCATCTTGTAATACCTCAGAATAAGTGTCAGGCCTTATAATTCTACTTAACCATAGTATCATCGGCAAACTTGTTCAAGCCGCTACTTATACCTAACTCAAGATCAATAATATAAATCAATAATAAAAACGGCTCCAACACTGATCAATAAGGAACCCAACTTGTAACATCCCCCTTCTTAGATTTGATCCCGTCTATACTAACTCTTTACTGTCTCTCCCTATGCCACGATTGAATCTAGCTAAAAGTCCTTCTTTCAATTCTATGCGCCTTAACTTAATTCAAAATTAGAATTTTTTCAAGTATAAATACTGAAAAAAAATACTTAATTAACATCCTAGCCATTACATTACTATCACTCACTAACTCTCTATCTGTAGTTTTATGTCCACCTTTTTATCACTTATCTCATTTCTCTATAATTGAAATAAAGCTTTGTGATCTTATTTTGCCTTATTTGTTACTTTACTTTTATTATAATATCTCTATGTTCCATTAATTAACGTTTTAATGTTCTGAGTACTTCATTGTATCTGCCCTGATTGATCCTGCCCATTTTTTATTTTCCTATAAATCCTCCTTTCCATTACCTGCCTACGTTTTCCTTTTGGAAACATGCATAAAAATTGAAATCATAACCAGTACAACAATATATTTAAGTTCTTTGTGGCTTAGTTTGGTTTAGGAAAGATAAAAGAACCAATATTCATTATAATTTCAATCCTACGTTAATCAAAATCGACGTTTTTAAAAATTTTCAATATTCTGATTGTAAATGGACGTGAATGCTGGATATGGACGAAATATATATTGAAGTCAAATTTTGAAACTTGGTAAAAAATAAAGGATCAATACCTTTTATAAAACTAAGTTTGAAGAGCACATGAGAAAAGATAATTTCTAATTAATGTTTCTTAAATGGGAACGTGGGTGGTTGGTGATAGAAAAATATATCCTATTTTACATATCTGAATAGAATGTATTTAAAATTATTGTAACCTGTTAGATATCATCATGGTAACATACTAATCTGTATAAACGCCAAGATGCGTGCGTCAACAGTCTTATGATGTTTTGATGGTGCCATACAGAGGACTTCAGTGTGCCAGCAGTTCATCAAGCACAAGCCGGTGGGGTTTGGCTATAAGCTTTGCATCCTCTGCAGCTCGAATGTATTTCCATATTATTTTGAAATCTATTGTGAAAAGGATACAAACAGACAAATTTCTCTTGGTACTCATGTTGTAAATTCTATGATTTAACCCATCAATCACATAGATTTTCACATACTATTTTGGTGGGACGGTTATAGAAAAATCGAACAGGTCAATGCCCCTTACTATCAAGCAAAGCAATTCAAAAGAAAACGAGAGGACACCATGATTATCGATGTGATGGAGCAGTCCTGTGTTTCAAATGGACTGACAATGGCATATTCATTGTCGCTAGCAACTACTTTGCTGTAAATCCAATTCACCAAGAGACAAGACGAGTCAGAAATGAAGGTAAGAATTCAATCTCTCATCCTAACATCATTAAGATTTACAACTTAGAAATAAGTTTAGTTGACGTATATAATCGGTTTCCATCACATCCTGAACCTAAATGTAGTAGTTGCTTTCAAAATTCACGTATATGTCAATCCAGAGATTGACAATGACTCATCTTCACTTTAGGAGAGAGGTTTCTTATTCACTAGTAAGACGTGTATCTTGTTGAACCCCACTTGGGTGACCATCCATATCTCCTTCCCAAGCAAACAAGTACGATAGTAGGCAGGGAAGCTGTTAAATTTGCAGGAAGAATACTGGACTGAAGTCTAAAGAGTGTACTAAAAGGATACACAATAAATGCAACAAAATATACCACAATAGGTCGAGAGCTGATTTATAAGAGTATTTTTGTTTAAATGTAAGCTTATTATTATAAGTTGTAAATTTGATTGATTTTGTACCAAAACGTTTCATTACAAATAAATACGATTCGTTTAAATGCAATGTTTAATTTTCACTCATTAATAGGTACCTGCAGCGGTTAAAGTTTCTATTTTGGGAAAATAAAAAATTCTATGTTAGCATTGTGGTTTCAATAAATTGAGCTTTGGATATTTACTAACAACCCTAAAATGAGATAAAATTCAAATTGGGCAAACTTTATCAACTCTTTCACTAAGGCCGCGGGTAATGGTTCAATGCCAATATAATGCTTTACTAGTAACGAAATGGATTTTCTGTTATAAAAACTAGTGCTTAATGACTATTTACTTGCTCTTCCAAGAATAATACGAAATGTGGGTTGAGAATTGATTTGCGGCAACTCAGTCAAGTTTACTATGAATAAATTGTTTTTTTTTAAGGCTAACTTTACATTTTGAATCTCTACTAACTATAACAACAATAAATTTTGCTAAGCATAAAAGCAGATCAACAATTAATAGATAATAGGTTGATAATACAAAATAAAATTAAAACGTTTAAAAAATCGTTATAATTATATTAAACATTTATTCGTAAGTTGAATAATGATGCAACAATCACTTTTCATATAAAATAATGTCCACAAAGCAATAAATGCAGATTATATTTTTATAATAGAGATATTTTTCCTTAGAGAATAATAATCGAATACCAAAGAATGCACCTACACCTTATAGAGTGCCATCAAGAGTCAAGTTAAACCAGATATTGCGAGCTGCCAACAAAGGATTGGATATTAAGCAACGGATAGTAGGAAACCCTTCCTTCAGCCTCGTTGTATATAATTTCAAGGCATCAATTTATTTCGGATTGTCTCATTTGCAGTGAAGTGGAGGGTACTTTAGCTCTGTAACATTAGGATATTTTCTGCCGGCGAGGCAAATGGTGTTCGTATTAATTTCTGTAAGGAAGTTTGTAGATTGACCTCCTTAGATGTATCTTATATAGGAGTAATTACGAGAGGGTAAATTCTACTATTGAATCGAGGAATAAGTTATTGCATTTTTCTTAAATTGATTCATTACCCTTAACAATTTTAAAAAAACTTCATATTTAATTGATAACAATATGTAATTTAATCAATAATGTAATCTCCGTTGTTATTTACGACTTCTCCCAACGTTCAACTAATTGTTCGATGCCTCTGCAATAAAAATCTCTGGTTTTTGACTTAAAGAATTCATCTAACCAGGTTCTTAATTCCACATCAGTATTGAACAAAACGCCGAGCAAATTGTTGGAGAGTGATCGGAACAGATGGAAATCCGATGGAGCCAAGTCTGGTCAATATGAAGGATGTGGCAGGATTTTCTAATTAAGCGTTTGGATGGCATCTTTAGTCATATTGGCAATGTGGGGAAAAGCAATGTCGTGTTGCAGAAGGACTCCATAACGTCGATGAGGTCGCTTTTGACAAATAGCTTCGGCGAGTCGATACATTTGTTGAACGTAGAGTTCTGAATTGACAATCTCGTTGTTCGCAAGGGCCTCATACAAAATGATGCTTTCACAATCCGAGCACACACACAGCATCCTCTTTCGTTAATGAAGTCCTTGCTTTAATCATGGGAGTTGTTTTTTATTGGGGCTAAGCCATTCTTTTCGATGGTTCCTGTTGACATAAACACGCCAGTTTTCGTCGCCAGTGATGATGCGGTGAAGAAATCTGTCCTTATATCCACGAAAAGCCTTGTGACAAGCAAGCAAAGCTGCGGTAATCGTCGAGCATTGAAGTTTGTTGCTTTCGCTGAAAGCGTACGGAACCCATGCACCAAGCTTTTGAACTTTCCCCATCGGATGAAGGTGATTGATTCAGCAAAGTTTTCTGATCACATGCCAATTGTACAGCCAATTCTCTAGTTGATTGACGAGGATTTTCCTGAAGAAGCTCGTTCAATCCCTCTTCATCCAACTTAATGTGGCGCCTAGAACGTTCTTCGTCATTAAGTTGGAAATGACCGGTTTTGAAACGTGAAAACTACCATTGACCTGTTCCTTCTGATAAAGCATTTCCTCCGTACACAGCGCAAATATTGCGACGAGCTTTGGCTGCGTTTGCATTGTTCCAGTCTCGATTGAAAATGAATAACGACAAGGGTTGGAAAATGCGGCTTTCTTTCAACTTGACATCCTATTTTGAGGGTACAGTACAAAAATTAAATTAACAAACTTTTAAATAAACCGCAATGACTTATTACTCAACTTAACAACGTAGCCTAAGCAAAAGTCTAATAGTCTACGCTGTTAAGAGACGTAGCCTAACCTTGGAAAATTTTGCCCTCATTATTTATTATTGTTTCTTAATATGTGAACAATCACGTCAACAAAACTCAATCCAACTTAACGTTAAAAAAACGCAAGAAACTATTCCTCAACCTAATATAATAGCAAAATGATATGACACCTGCATGATTTGACCGACGCATTCTTTCCTATTTTGCCTTTTGCTATATATATGTAGTGTCTCATGCTAAAATTTACCCTAAACCTTCAGAGGATATAGCCACCGCTGTTTCTAAACCCACTTTGCATAGTATCTTTTCACATAGGTAGGCATCAGAAGGTGCGAATCGCTGGTAAAATGATAAATAAACAAAACTATCTATCAGTAATTTAATTAAAGAGATTTAGTTATGGTTACTCTCTTTTATTTGCTAAATTTAGCTGAACAAGAAGCTTCCGACTTGATAAGTCACATTAAAATTTATGTGCATTTTTTATTTCTTTTGCATTTTTGATACCCTGATTGTTTAGCAACAAAGGCGTATAATTATTCTACAATATATAGAGCTGCCTTATGCGTTGATATAGTTATTATTGATAATCTACTTTTTCCTCCTATCTGGCATGAATACGGAGTAAATAAATAACTGTATATTATTGTTTATATTCTGTGGGGATATGATATCCCAGTGTGCGTCGTTTGATAAGGCCATCCAGTGATTTTTTATAAAATAATGAACCAAAATACGTTCCAGTCATCAGAATATTTTTTGATAATGACAAGAACCAATAACTTACGCAGAATAATTGCACATTAATCACCTGAACTGTGACTTTACCTTACAATTATGAGAATTAGCTAAAATATATAAAGAAAATATAAGGATTCGTTGTCGATAAAGGCAAAGAATACCAATAAATTTTAGCTTTGTTGAATAGATAAAATTTTCTTAAGAATGTGTGCATATTTAAATAAATAAAATTTATCAAAATGTTTGCAGCTCATTTACCAATATTTTTTAACGATTTCTTTTTCGAACTTAAAACGCTGTGACCCTCCGCCAGCTTACGCAGAATGTTTGTAAAGAAACAACCATAGATTCTGCTATAAGCCTTGCTGCCAAAAGACACATTAAGGATGTTGAGGCTGAGAGGGCAGAAAATCCTAAAGATATCAACCACAGCATAGTTGTATATGCTACAACTAGTATTCTTTGCAATATAATGTGGCTGCAGTTAGAAAAATTGTGGAAGAAGAGAATAAAACTACAAATGAGTAGATTGTTAATGAAGATATTATTTCGATAGGTTCGGTTTCCGCGATTTGTCCTGAATTTTTTAACTTTACATAAAATGATCTCTATTCGATCGGTGCCGAAAGCGTTGCACTCAGAACACATTGATCTAAGACTTAACCTTTCATTGATTGTTTTAAGCATCATAATGGTGGCTGAAATAATATCTTAAGCGAATTATAGCCAGTGGTGAAACTGGGATTTACCATTACATCTCGCCTTTTAGATGACTTTGAGTTATATATTTTTCTCCGATCCTTGCCTTTTCCAGTGGTTGATTGCAGTCAGGATTTTTAATAAATTGTTGACTATCAATCATCATTTATGTAAGTAATTTACATTTGATGATGATTGACTAATTGATAATTTCTTTCTATAAAAGGCAGCAGGGAAAATTTATAGAAACTCAAAGGAGGCACCTAGGTATGACAGTGGAATCCCACATTTCCCTAAGCAATTTTCCAAGAGTCTCACTATTTGATCAGCTAAACCTAGGCCCTTTATAGGTTTAATTGATTTCCCATACTAGCAAGTTTGCATGCTCTCAATTAGATAGAAAATTTTTATTTTATTTTTCTGTTTTAATTTTTTTCCTCCACCTAAAACCTACCCATGTTACTTAGTCGGAAGAATTATTTAATGCTTCCTTACAATGACGACCTCTTCTATGTTAAAAATGGTTGAAATACTTTAGATATAATGTAGTTTTAATACATTCACGTTAAGAGACCTATTAATTAGAAATTAACCCCTTAATGATAGAGAGGGGATTTATAGGATACTCTGGAAAAGCATGTCGTGTTTATAGATAGTTTAGACAACTTAAGTCCTATGTAGACCTTAGAATCAAATACCATAATTACATTTGTCAGACTGGGTAAACTTCAAAAGCACTTTTCGTTCATCAGACTAACTTAACCTATCAAAAAGACTAGTCTAATGCGAAGTTATTTACTTTTTGGACTAATGTAATTGACAGAAGTTTAAATAAATTCACCCCCATTAAATTCTCCAAAGAAAAAGAAATTGATTTTAACTTAATAAATCATTTGTTAAATTAGACGATTTCCTCATTAAAAAAAATTGTTTTCACTCTAAATATAATTTATTGAAATAATTTCGTTGTTGTACTTTTCGGAGCAACGACATCATTTGCGTACTCTTAGACGCGTGTGACTGTATCTCAATTTTTTGTTCGATTGCAATTTATCAACAAATGTTTCTTTGCTATGATTTGACCAAAAATCTCAGCTCCTCTAAGTCTATTCTTTGCCGTTATGCAGAAGAATTTTGTTGCGTTAGGGAAGTTTAAGGTCTTTATTTTTACAGTAGATGGCGGTGGTATCGTAGAGATGTGACTCTGCTGAACTTCTCTTGTGACGTCTTTTTAGGGCATCTTGTCTACTAACTATCCTGTCGTAGTATACCTGTCTGTTCAAAATCTTGATAACATTACTCATTTTACGGAAGAATATTTTGAGTTTTTCTTATATTCTTTGCTTATGAATAGTATTAGAGCGTTCCAAAGTTAATTTAAGGCAATAAAATGCTAAAATAATCACAGATGAAGATGAAGTGGCAGCTGGTTGAAAAATGAAAACTAACATATAATATTTGCTTAGAAAACTTTATCATCACCCACTTAAGATATTAGAAAGTATCATATTTTGCAATAATTATCATAATTTTTCTAAAAAGCTTTCTTAACTCAACTTTTCTTAAAATGAGAGAGTGCTAGTATTTATGGCAAGTAGTGTATGAAGATCACACACACTCATATGGTTAAAAACATCTAGTAAGCACTTATCAATTTATCCACACAATTAATCATAGGTTCAAAATGGTTGGTTATGAGTGAATTTAAAGAGGAGGAAAAATTATTATAATCAGTCAAAATATAAATTAATGAAAGGTTCCTGTAGGCAGTGTAGTATAATGTAATTTGGTGATGGAGAAAAAAATAGCATTTAAATTTTTAGCTCTTTTCCCAAAAAGAGAGAGTAAATGGAGGAGACGGTAAGAACCAAGTAGACAAAATGAGATAGATAAAGTATTTATTAAACTTAGTTTACTAAATTTAGATAGTTTATAAACTACAAAGCATTGATTATGTTTATTTCTTTAGAAGTTTTATAATATTTTTCTTATTTTAATAAGAGAGGCTCTGACTTCTCTCATAGTAACGGAGTGTGGTACACTATGCAACTTAAGTGAACACTATAATATAGGAGGTGAAAAATGGCTTTTATTAGAGGAGTGATGAATAATAGGATATTTAACACCTGCAGAAACTAATGAATCTACTGAACTAAAAAAGCATCTACACTAAAGATGGAAAGAGGGATCTTTTTAAGATGAGGCATCCTAATGTTTTTTTATAGCGATCATAACCTAAGCGAAGCTAGCCTTGCTTATTCTAGATTAGGTTTAGTTTTAGCTAGGTTAAGTAAATAAAGATTTAGTTAAGTGCATTTACGTTAGATTATATTAGGTTCGACAAAAACTTTGGGAAACCTAAAATTGAAAGAAAAAAACAACATGAAAAAAAAATATAGTAACGAAAAAAAAAACTACATTAAAAAATAATGAAAGGAATTGCTAGAATGCGCACCCCAAAAAGTTGCAATCACATATGACTATAAAGAATAGTAAATAACCTCAAAAAGATGGCGATATGGTTAAAAAATTGCAAACAAGAAGAAGTTCCCCCCCATTTTCAATTAAAAAATTACTAAATCAAAATAATATGCCCTCAATTTTGAATAAGGATTTAACTTTACTGGTTCGAAAAGAAAGAGAGGGAAGCAGTGAAAATATCCGTAACAAATGGATTCATATCAGCACCTGAAATATGTAATTCTCCCTCTATTTTAGTTTGTAGTTTAGTGTCTTTACCAGGCGTTACGAATGAAAAAAGTATAGTCAATTAATAAACATTTATGATCAGTTATTTTTTTCGTAGAATTTGTATGTATGTTATTGTTTATTTTTTTCCTTGGGTAAAATTCTCCTCATAGGCTTTCAGATATTCACATTTCTTTAACTTAAAACCAAAGAAAATCATCTTTTGATCAGTCAAAAAGGTCCGGTTTGTCTTGGATCCAAAATAAATGTATCTAAATGCCTAAATACGGACAGATACAACGCCTTTTCATAACACTGAACTAAACTTTCTCCTTAATCCTGTTCTGGGAAGGTAAAGAGTAACAACTCCCATTAAACTACTTAATTTAATGTCCCGCAAGGAATTAAGCTTTCGTAACTTTTACAAAATCGCTCAATATATTTAAGGATACATAGAAGTATGGTGTGATGGGGAATTGTAAAGTTTGGCTATTAAATTTATTATTTTGAAAATTGGATATAGTTTGATATCTGAAAACCAACTTCACATACTCACACCGTACATACATAAAATGCATATACCATTAAAGAAACCATACGCACACTATATGTCGCAGAATAGACGAACTCTGTCTCTATATATATATTTTATATATATATTATATATATATATATATATATATATATATATATATATATATATATATATATATATATATATATATATATATACATATATATATGTGTATATATATATATATATATATATATATATATATATATATATATATATATATATATATATATATATATATATATATATATATATATATATATATATATGCTTTCTCGGGTTTTGATCGAAGTCTGTTTGAGAGTCGACCTAGCCGGTTCGTGAACGGGGAATAGTTAAGTATTCAGTGGGAATGGTTTACTTTTCAGGGTTGCGAGAAAAGGACCATAACAAAAATATACCTTTACTAACAAATAAATAGAATTGAAATATATACAGATTCAGAGATTAAAAGAAATGATCGCATATGTAAAATTAAATGTTGGCACGGGACACATCATAGGAGTTATAAATATTAGGATTTCTGTTCAGGTTTAGTTCGGAGATTAAATAGGGATTTTAATCCGGGAGCTCACACATAAGATCGGGCAGTTTGGGTAGACCAGATTATAGAATAATCTGTAGGCCTCAACGATTACAACTGCTTACGTTTTCGTTAAAGAGAAGGGCCAGGCGAGATACCATGATTGCGATAGAGAAGTTGGGTTACCTCACGGGGGAATGAGGGAGCACACGTAGTTTGGCCTTCGGAGATGGAGTTTCTCGTCAGATGCTCGCCAATTGACTATGGCAGAGTTCACGGATGTCGCCTTAGCCTTCATTCTCAAATCAAAGGCGCCGGTGTCTCTGATCTGGGCGGGTAAGGGAGAGAAGATATGAATACCTTTGATCTGTGTCTAATAGAAAATAATACATTTTATGCCGAAAGTATGTAATGGGAAACATGGAAAAGGTGAGTTTTAGCCTCTCTGATCGCATGACTGCAAAAGGTAAATTTAAATTGGCCTTGCATGGAAAAAAAATCAGTAATGAAAGGTTATTTAGAGATAAAGTGGAGATTAGATTGCGCCAAATGTATGTATGGAAGTCAGATCGGTGATGACCGGATAGAAATTGCTGTGTGCACATCAGAGGCAAGAATGGCACGGAAATTGTGAGGAGGAATGAAGTCTAAAGAAGATGGCAATAATGCATTGATGAGTTGTATAATTTGTGTACGGAAGATGATGTAAATGTAAATATGATTTGATCTGTCGAGGTACTCTCTCTTGATATGCAAGGAATAAGGAAGCAAGATGTTGTCAGTGCCGTAGGAGCTCAGAACTTTGTATTGCAGTTGGGGTAAATAATAGAGTCGCTGAGAGACTAAAATGTGGTCTTGCTGTGTTTTGTAGTATGCATCTAGTAGCTATGATGTAATGCATTTGATATTTGAAGTGTGGCACAGAAAAGGAAGAATGCAGTTCTATTGTCTTGTGTAAAGGAAACAGGGAAAAGGGGAATGAACAAATACAGGGTAAATCATTGTCTTGAGTGTTGGTGGTGAATTGCCTGGAATTATTGACTGAGATAAAGTAGTGATTAGATTGTGCAAAATGTATGTATGGAAGTCAGATTAGTGATGAGCCAGATAGAAATTGCTGTATGCACATCAAGGGCAAAAATGGCACGGAAATTGTGAGGAGAAATGAAGTCTAAAGAAGATGGCAATAATGCATTGATGAGTTGTATAATTTGTGTACGGAAGATGATGTAAAGGTAAATATGATTTTCTCTGTCGAGGTACACTCTCTTGATATGCAAGGGATAAGAGGCAAGATGTTGTCAGTGCTGTGGGAGCTTTAAAATTTGTATTGCTGTTGGCGTAAATGATAGAGTCGCTGAGAGACTAAAATTTGGTCTTGCTGTGTTTTGTAGCATGCATATAGTAGCTATGATGTGAGGCATTTGAAATTTGAAGTGTGGCACAGAAAAGAAAGAATGCAGTTCTATTGTCTTGTGGAAAGGAAACAGGGAAAAGAGGGAATGAACAAATACAGGGTAAATCATTGTCTTGGGTGTTGGAATTATTTTGACGAGATGTATAAGAAGCAGATAATTGAGGTAATGATGAAGAGCGCACTAGGGTCTATATTGATTAAGTATTTCAACTGAGAGAGCTTGCTGGAAGGAAGACGTGTAAAGTATATGGGTGTTAATGGATCTTGAGAAAGTTAATGTACGGGTAGATAATGAAATAAATATGGCAGGTGCTAAGAATTTATTTAAATGAGTGGTAAACTACTGGATGTTTTGAGTAGTTTGACTCGCGTGTTGTGGATAGGCATGGTTTAGCGAAGTCAACACCTACGTTTATTTTATATATATGGATGGAGTAGTAAAATAATTACTTGTGGGAATGAGGGAAAAGCATGTGAGTTTGATGGAAATATTAAGGCATGGGTTCTATCTCTAATGGCCTGGTGTTCGTAAATGAGTGAGCTACGGATCTAGATTTGTTGAGCAAATACTTTACCAGGGTATGTAAGAGAATGTGCTAAAAGTAAATGCACAAGAGATCATTGACTTATAGGGGCAGAAGGGTGTGTGTGTGATATCCCACTTCTTGATCTTTCGCATTAACACGAAAAAAGTTTAAATTACTCCTGGCCTATTTTTTATAAGCCAATTCTAAACTATACTTTACAAGGTTGTTAGTACATATTATTTACCGGCCTTTTATCACCTATTATTTAGAAGTATCTTCTAACTAATTTTTTACAACACTATGTATTATCTCCTATTCTCTACCAAGTAATTCTTATATATTATTTTCTAGAATATTCTCACCTATTAATTACAAGCCTCTTGTCATATAATTTTTGACAAGCCTTTTCTTACCCCATCTTTGCCAGTCTGTTTACACTCAAATTTTACAAGACAAAATTCTCCATACTAATTTCCATTATACACAAGCTATTCTTATCCATTTTTACAAGCCTCTTCCTTCCCACTTTTTAGAAGCATCTTCTCAGACATTGTTTACAAACCTCTTTTACTTATTATTTACAGGCCTATTCTCACCTATTCTAGACAATACTAGTCTCACCATGTATTGCTTACCCTTTTCTCTTACATCGACAACCTTATCTAGTTCACACAATGTTGAATCACAGCAGTTTTCCTGTTTATTCGAAGTTCTTCACTCTATTAGGTATAATCGTGTCACTAGTCCCTAAATCTTTTGTTCTTTGAGCTCAAAATAGTTAAATAAATTATTTTTTTTGTCATTTTCTAGAGTAAAAGATTATACCATAAACCTCCTCAAAAATCTCTCAGAGCAAGAGACATATCAAGCAAAGCAAAAGTAAATATGTCTCTATGACCATTAGACTAGTGCTAGTAGTCCCTTCAGATTTAGTATCCCATACTCATCAAAAACGCTGACGGTTGTGGGCGCTTGAGTCTCCAAAATTACGCGGCCAGTATGGGACGCCGCTGAAGCTATTGTGTCCTCACTCGCTGGGATCCGGCCCTGTAGTTTTATAACATTGTTTCTTATGCGGGATTGTTTAACACTAGAATGACGGAGCGCTCATTTTGACTGCTTTTCAAGTTTATTTATTAAATATCAGCCGCATTTTTATCGCAATTATCTCAAATTTCTTTACTTTTATTTTTCTATATTAAAAATGGTATTGTGAAAGTAGAAAATTATTACAAGAGTGAGCTAATGAGCGATAGAGTATACTACCAAGAAAGACTGAGTAGTTAGATTGACCCCTGCATAAAATAATCCTGTTTTAACGTGTTTATTTCATTGCAAGGAGTGTGCTACAGTACATAACTCATGCACGCTTGTTACAACATGTTTTGACAAGGTATGTCTGTTTTTTATATAAACTTGCTGCAATTACACGATTGTGCAGTACACAATAAACTCTCTTTGAGTGAATATGTCGTCCGATAGAATGGAGACTCGTCTGACAGAGGAACGACTTCGACAATTTCTTGTTCACACACCTTGCGATAAATCGGAAGGAGAATCTTTTGATACTGATGAAGAAGAATACATTCCTGAACACAATTTTTCATCAAGTTCAGACAAAGAAAATGAAAACACTGATCAACTACAGAGCAACGTAAGTGTGATGTAATTATTTTATGATACTGTTGGAACGTCATTCGATATACGGTTCAAAATAATATGTAGCTATTTACATTATTATTTATATTATTATTATTATTGTTGTTATTTTTAGTATTATTATCATTATTATGTTATTATATTATTATGTTTATATTATTATTATCGTAAGTTGCGATGAGTATATTTTATTTTGCTAAAAATAAATCAGAACATAAATATCTTGGGAGATATTTTATGTACATTTGTTACATATGTAGTACTATAAATGACTAATGAATCCTTACGTCTTTATCTACAGACGATGACGGAATTCTTGAGAATAATATCACTGCTGATCAAGAATTAATGGAAGGAAATACATCAGATGTAGCTCCTACATCTGCACATGACAAAGATTTAAATGGTTCCAAATGGGACCCAGTAGATTAAAATCTCTTCTGAATCCTCCGATAGTCGTGGAAGATAAAGTGCACAGAATATTCTTACTGAAGATCCCGGTCCTTCTGCATATGCCAAGAGACATGCTGTGTTGGGAGCATGATGAGCTCATTTTCCTTATTCATTGATGATTTCCTAATTCGAGAGATAATAAGATGTACAGAAGCAACAGCTCGCACAAATTGAATGATGAATAACGGACCGTAACTAATGAAGAAATAAATTATATGCTGGCAATAGTCTGTGCCAGAGGACTTATTGCTAAAGGACAACCACTTGTTTTCTATGGTCAAAGATTTGGGGGCCTCGTTTCTTCTCCATGACTATGCCAAAAGATATATTCAAGCAACTTCTTCGATATTTACGTTTTGATTTGAGATTTATCACAAATTAACGAATTCAATCTGATAAATCTGCTCTTTTTTCTACCATATGGAACAGATTTATTGAAAATTGCCAATTATGTTACAGACCTGGAACAGATATAACTGTTGATGAACAGCTTTTCTCCACTAAGTCCAGAAGCCCTTTCACCCACTATATGGCAAACAAACCGGATAAATTTTGAATCAACTTCTAGCATGCTGTAGACATTACGTCCCATTTCTTGCTGAAATGATTTCCTTATCTGGGGAAAAAATGTTTATCGTCCCAAAAATCACAGCTGATTGGAATATGTAGTGATGAAATTAGTAAGTCCTTTTGTAAGTAAAGGTGAAGCTAGCTAAGACATTGCAGACCCGAGAAACGAGTATCGTTGGAACGATGAATCGAATTTCGCGCAAAATACCAACAAGCATCAAAAGTAAGAAACAACAACTACACTCATCCATTATTTTAAAGAATTAGGACATGACACTCACCGTGTATCAAGAAAAACCTTCTAAGATTGTTCTGATTTTAAGTACTGTGCACAACAGAGTGCATATTGACAGAGGTACAAAGAAATTGCTAGAGTCTGTCACGCATTATAATTAAACAAATTCTGGCGTTCAAAATGTTGACCAGATGGCCAGACTATACACCACTAAATTGTCTTCTCGGCGTTGGCTATTACACGTCTTCTATAACTTATTTGATCTTGCTGTGATTAATTCAGTTAGAATATACCATGAAGTAGATGGAATTCAAATAAGTCGACGAGATTACATTCTAAAACTCATAGGAGAGCTACGAGCTTTTAACAGAAGTGTGGATGAAAACCTCGAAGAACATTTGGAAGAACCAACAGAAGAACCAATAACCAATAAGCGTAAAACTTGTTGAATTAGAAAATGCAAGAAGAATAAAACTAATGAAATATGCTTCAAATGCAAGAAATATGTGTGTGGTAAATGTATTGGAATAATAGGCAAGCGAATAATTTGTAGAAATTATTCATAATATTGATAATAATTGATACATCTAACGACCTTGTATTATATAAATACCTAAATACTTTTTAATAAATGTATTGCATCAATTATTCTATATGATAAACATAAATGGGATTGTATTATGTTATTTTTCTCTGTCTCATACATATATGTAAGCAAATGAAAATATATTTATAATGTATTTTTATTTATCATTTATTGATACATATTCTATACAATAATATAATGAAATATTTGCAACAGAATGAAGTTAAACTGGAACTAATAAGTAAACATAATTATTGCGATATGAGTTCACCCAAAAATGTATTAAAAAACGAGGAAAATAAGGGGAAATAATACCAGAGTTCAAAATGACTGCTCAGTGTTTCTAGGGGTTGTGCACTTGGCCATTCATCTAGTATTAACGGGGTTCATAACAGGACCGTTCAGCCTATGTACCTAGGGATTAACCCGGATCTTTTGAAGAGTTTCACTATTGCCACAATTCCTGAGTGAAATGCTTTCCTTGCCTCGTACAACAATATGCTTCGAAGTGAACAAAACAAATTGAATTTGGAAAATAACTATTTTTGTAGAGATTTTGGGGGGGGATCGATTTAACATCCTCCACCTAAAAGAGATGATGTTTAGATCTTGTTAGGAATAGCAAACCAAATTTTACGATGTCAAGAGTAGCGAACTAAATGGAAATACAAGGGAAATGATCAGGCTAAATCAATACAATAATTATTGTATATACAGGGTGACCCCCCCAAAAAAAAATAAACGGACCTTTACACACTTTTTGTGATATATCATTCATTCATTAAATAACCAGCCTTTCTTTGCAGGATATGACAGAAGCAACATTAGTGAACTCAACTAGATCTCAATGGGAGCTCCAGCAAAGAATATACTGCGTCAAACATTACTATATTACAGGCTCGTTCAAGAAAGTGCAGAACATTTTCGTCCATCAGTTCGAATGTAAAAAGTTCCCTCTAGGAGCAGAATTCACGAATGTGTGGACCACTTTGAAAACTATGGGACAGTAGAGAACTTCAATGTTGCCAGTGACAAACGCCCAAGCCATTCATGATGCCCCAGTAAGCGTAGAGGTGAGCTGATCAAGAGCGTGAGAGAGTCACTTTAGCAGAGTCCAAAACGCTGTGTCCGTACGCGAAGTCATTACATCGCTATATCTCCTGAGACTTGCAGGAGACTGCTAGTAATTGAAGTAAAGGCCTACCCATACAAAATACAGACAAAGAAAATCCTTATAGCATGAGAGAAGGAGTGAAAAAAGGGCAATCTATTACAGTCAAGATACTTGAGAATATTCAGGATACCCCACCATTCCTTAACCTTCTTTAGACCACAGATGAAGCTCACTTCCATCTTGAAGGAAAGCTAAACTCGGAGACAAATATCTTTTGGGGAACCTCTAGAACAAATGACGTAGTCGACAAGCCCTTACATCCCCTAACTGCATGGTATGAACTAAATCTTAGCCAGAGGCATCATCGGACAATTCTTCTTTGAGGAATGTGGCGTGACATTGACAGTCACCAAGGAGCGGTATGTTGAGATCCTCAAAACCTTCCATAGGCAGCTTCCAAACCTTTTCCCGTCGCTTATATGGAAGTTCTGGTTTCAGCAAGATGGAGAAAACTCTCACACCTCAAACCTGTCCCGAGATTGGCTGAAAAAGAACTTGGGTGGCTGTGTCAGCAGTCTCAAGAGTGATTTTGCCTGGGCATCTCACACTCCAGATTTATTTCTCTGGGGCTACCTTAAAGACAGAGTGTACGCAGGGAAATCCAGAACCATCGCGGAACTCAATGAAGCCATAAGGCAGGAGATCAGAGCCATTATTCGGTCGGTTTGTAAAGACGTCATGGACAACTTTGTGCTGCGCCTTAAGAAATACACAGAGCTAAATGGAGGTCATCTCTAACACGTGCTATAGAACATAGAAGAAAAGTCCAAAGACTCTGATGTTATCACCAAGGTTTCCTTCAATTCTTTCAGAAAATTAAGAATTGCGACCTATCGAAAGTTGGAGACCGTTTTGGAAGGGTGACCCTGTATGAAGGAATTGATCAGGCTAGATCGATTGCTTTAACATCTTCCCTCCTAATTTACCCGTATTAACATTCTGACCTGAATTTTCGATTTTTAAATGAGCGATTTAAATTTTGGTTTTGGCATTTCAAAGTGAACCCATCGCCACTCTTTTCTAATTTGGCCGCATTGGTCTTTTGGGCACAATTGTAAGAAAGTCCCTCACAGACAGAAGAATAACTACAGTCTGGAACCTGTTGTGGACAAAATTTGCCATATCAAGAATAATGAGTCATAAAATTACTATAATCCGGAATAGCAAACCGAAAGGTTTTTTGTTTGATATTCTTGACATATTTAAAAAAATTACTTCTCACTAGTTTAGTAAGGTTAGATCAAGTTAGGATATATTAGGATAAATGATTGTAAAAACCTAATTGTTAAACAAATACTAACCGAAAAGTACACATATTGATCATTATTCTTTCATTTTGTTATTTAATTCTTTGGAATATGTTCTTCAAAATTACTAAAGCATTGGGAAGGATGTTAAAGTGATCAATTTTATGTATCATGTTAATAATCTCCCCTTAATTTTGATTCAAATCAAAATCATTTTTCTAAATCCATTTATTCAAGACAACGTTTCGAGCTTGTACGCTCATCTTATGGTTCCTAGGAATATATGACAATTCATTAGTAATTTAACAATAATGAGAAATATAGCTTTAAATTACTTATATGAATTGATTGTAATAACATTGAAAATTAGGGTAAATGTTTAATTCACTCAATGCAATTTAAATAAATAATACTGCAAAGTTATGATATATACCAAAGGTTTTTTGATAACTATAGTGAAGAACACACCTTAACACTAAGCGATGAAATATTTCAGACTGACGAATAATTAAACAATATTATTGAGTATAGTTTAGTAGGTTGTGTTTTTTTACAGAACATGAAGAGGAACTGACGAATCATCTGAATTAAGAGTAGGTTTTATGCATCATAAATTCATAAAATTAAAAACTTACTTCACTAATAATTAGCTATTCGTCTTATAAATTTAGAAAATGATTCTAATATTTCTAAACAATATTTATTCACCCCAAATAGATGTACCTACCCTCCCTAAGCAAATCCAATATTTTAGGTTTCGAGAAAAGGGAACTATAAATAAATTGTGCAGCAAATATTTTTCTCAAATTGAATGTAGATTCGTATTTGTAAATGATAAGTCAATCCAAATTTTTTCCCTAACAAGGATCGAACACCTGATTGTTTACGCAGTGGTGTCGGCTACAAATTTATTTGTCCAGGTTGTTCCTCGGCTTCATATATCGGCAGCACTGTGCGATCATTGGGGGATCGTTATTCTTCGCATATAGGAATTAGCTATCGAACAGGGTGTGTTCTTTCGACAAAAGAACATTAACCTGTAAGAGACTACGTAATAAATTGTAAAACGTCAATAACAATAAATAACTTTAAAATCATAGCCAGCAATAAATGTCCGACCACACTTAGGATCGCAGAATCAATATATATTAAATCTTTAAAACCTAATCTTAATTCAGATAATTCGTCAGTTTCTCTTGATGTTCACTAAAAACCATACTCAATAATTTGTTCAAATATTCGTAAGTCTGAAATATTTCACCGCCTAGTGTTAAGGTGTGTTTTTCAATATAATTACCAAAAAACCTTTTGTATATATCATAACTTTGCAGTATTATTTATTTAAATTGCAAAGAGTGAATAAAGAATTCACGCGAATTTCAATATTTATTACAATCAATTCATATATGTAATCTAAAGCTATATTTCTCATTATTGTTAAATTGCTAATGAATTGTCATATATTCCTAGGAACCAGAAGATGAGCGCACAAGCTCAAAACGTTTATTTGAACAAATGGATTTAGTAAAATGATTGGATTATTTTTCTTCATTGCCTTTATATTGAATATATATATATATATATATATATATATATATATATATGAAATTTATCGAATAACTAGACAATATAAAAAAAATAGGAAAACGAGTTTAAATGGTTGAAAACTGGTAATCCTATACCTAAGCTCTACTTTCATGGTGGCGAAGAACTTCACGGTCTCTCAATTACACCTTACATGTACGAGCCCAGGGGTTTTTAATCTGAAGAGTTGGGAGGCCAGATGTTCGGCGTGATGTGGTCAAAGATATTGTCTAATAGCCAATCCTGGATACATTGACACTTTTGCTGCCAGAAGTACGGCCTCTCTAGGTCACTCCTTTGATCCAGGGCAAACTAATACCTCCAGCAATTTGATGTAGCCCCTTGGGAATAACGAGGTTCTTGCTAATGCCTTCCAAACAAATCTTTCTGGACAGGAAATTAGGTCTTCATGACTCGTGGTACATTAGTGAAGCACAGAGAAAGCCAATATTGTTGTTTTACGATTTCATCAGCTGGTGCTTGCAGAGATTCTTCTCGTCTGAGAAGAACCAAATATTGCCATGCTTGAAGATATGATTCAGTTTGTTCATGAACTTCCCAGCACGTTACTTCTGCGTATTCTTTAACGTTTGTGACGAAGTTGGCCATTTTTCATCATGTATGATTAGTAGCGGATCTAGTCATTCAAGAACATCGTGATGAGAGACAGCTACTCGCTTGTGCCAAGTACAAGTAATGATCCTTATTGACATGCTGGGATTAGGATTGTTATAAAAAATGGCCTAGATCTTCTGGAAAGATTCTGTGGGTAATTTGGTATCAGAACACTTCGAGTATTGTTTCTCAGAAGCCTTATTTTCGCCTGAATCATCTATTTCGTTCCTGATCTTTTGCAACGTCCTTGGATTGAATCCAAATCAGTTGTAGATAATTGCTCAGCTTGTAATTCCAAATTTCTGAGGATTGAATTCATATATGGTATTCGTCTTTTCACTGATAGTAGAAAATTAGGTTTACTATGATGCGAAGCAGAAAGACCAGATTTCAGACAACATACAGCATGGTAATTCAGAGTTGCCTCTGATGGCAAAGTAAGCATCACGCAGATCTAGTCATTCAAGAACATCGTGATGAGAGACAGCTACTCGCTTTTGCCAAGTACAAGTAATGATCCTTATTGACATGCTGGGATTAGAGATGTTATAAAAAATGGCCTGGACTTTTTGGAAAGATTATGTGGGTAATTTGGTATCAGAACACTTCGAGTGGTGTTTCTCAGAAGCCTTATTCTCACCTGACTCATCCATTTCGTTCCTGATCTTTTGCAACGTCTTTGGATTGAATCCGAATCGGTTGTAGATAATTGCTCAGCTTGTAATTCCAAATTTTTGAGGATTAAATTCATATATGGTTTTCGTTTTTTCACTGATAGTAGAAAATTAAGTTTACTATGATAAGAAGCAGAGAGACCAGATTTCAGACAACATACAGAATAGTAATTCAGAGTTGCCTCTGATGGCAAATTAAGCATCACGCCCGTTAATAAAAGATAGACTTTTCTTCAGCGAGAATGATAATGGGATTTAAACAGCTTTTAATGCAATTAATTTTTGAGCTAAAATTTAATCCTTACCTTCGAAAACACTATTGATATGTAAATTAATATGTTTAATTTTTCCCCGTATATTAAAGATTGTGAACGCGCAAAGTGAAATAAATGCTTTATAAGTTTAGTTATTATGCGTAGGTGAAATATTTGCCAGGCAATTGAGGTTATTTAAGCATCGATTTGGAGACACTCAACGATGATTCAAAGATTGCAGTAGTGAATCCCATAATCTTGCCCCTAAGAGCAAACGACCGCTTAATGGAAACTCACAGCAGAGGAGAGAGCCTTGTAGGATGGCTGTTCTTTCAAAAATGTAGGAGCTCTGATAATTCAACTCCACTGACTTCATCAGAATCAATCTCTATGACCTCCCCTAACTGTTTTTATTCTTTGCCAAATTGGGCACGTACAAGATTAGCCGTATATAGAGAAGTTTGGTTTGAAACCAAGTATAATTACGGCGAAAAGAGAGTAAGTTTTATTATCTCCCTTATATGGAGAGGATCATAAAAATGGCACTGGATGCTCGATGGAAATTCTATTTGGTCGTACGTGAAAGACAAGACGATAGGCAGGGGAACACCACAATCTGCTACTTACGAGGGGCAGTCAATAAATTTGCAATTTGGATATAAGGAAACGAAATATGAGGAAAAGTGTTTTATTATTTTTCAAAATAACTACCCACGACTTCAATGCACTAGGGCAACTTGTCCCTGAGGCTTCGAATTTTCGACAACCACAAATCTCCAGACTGATGTTTAATACACTCCTGGACGGCGAGCTGGAATTCTTCATCGTCCCACACCGGCGTCCACGCAGTGCAGCCTTGAGCTGGAGGAATATAAAGTAGTTGCTAGGGGCCAGATCTGGACTGTAGGGGGGTGGTTGAGCTCCTCGAATCCGCACTCGCGCAGGGCAGCTTGGAGAACTCTAGCCTTGTGGACTTTGACGACGTTGAAGTCATTTATGGGGCCTCAGGTTTCTAGGGACCCAACGGTCAGAGTCCTTGGTCATAGCAAAATTGTCGTGGATGATGTTCATAACACTTCCATCTGATATTACAAGTTCTCGCTCGATTTCTTCAACGTTCACCCGTCGATTTTCAAGGATCATCCTCTCCACACGGGCCACATTGTCCTCGTTTGTCACGTCTGACGGGCGTCCCGGACAGGGGTCATCTTCAATGTACTCACGACCATGGCGAAACTCCATATTCCAGCGAGCAATGGTTGGCTAGGAAGTGGCGGTGTCGGTGTACACTACAACCATGCGTTCATGGATCTCTTTTGCATTCTTGCCTTCTTTGGTCAAAAGTTTGATCATTGCGGGGTGCTCAACCTTCTCCATTGTTGAAAAACTTGTGTCTGACGATCTGCGACTAGATACTGCTTCTTAAATAGACGAGGCAGGAGCGTGCGGCTGCAGGTCTTGACTTGTCCTAACTTATCCTAACACCCCCACATGCAGCCATCCCACTTTCTCTGTTTTTCCTTACCAATTCGCAAAACGTATTAACCACCCCTCGTACGCCAGGCTCATTATCCCTAGCACAACATAAGTACTCTCCACTCTGTTCCAAGTTGCTATCAATGGAGTACTATTATACCCTAAATAGGGAACTCATATCCACATATTTAAAGCCAAAAATCAGATCTGATGTATATAGAAGGGAAAGCTGAGGAATCATTGTGGTTATTTACAGAGATCCGATGTTAAGAGAGGAGAATGGTGAAGAAAAAAACTTAAGAGGAGATAAGAAAGTTGAAGATCAGAAGCTAGAGACCGATGCGTCGTGTTTTGGTTTTGTTGATTAGACTGTGACAGACGGGAAGCTGGTAGGTGGAGAAAATTAAGTGTGAATAAAGGAACACAATACACATGATGCGGATAACTTATGTGTAAAGAGGTGTTGCTTGTAGGTAATCAAGGGGTCCTTAACATCTTAACCCCAATATAGCGTGTTGTCTGGCGTGTATTTGGGTGTATGTGGGGGTTCTTGCAAGTTTCCCTAACTATCGATTTAAGTGAGTGTGGGTGTATGTATTGAGTGTTAGGAATTTGTTTTCGTCATATAGTGTAGACATGAATGTGTAGAGAGGAGAGCTACATGTATGTTTCCGCGCATAGTTCTGAAATTGCTGTTCTTTCCTTTTCCATGGGTGACTCGTGGCCTAGTGTAATAAGCATTTATGTTAAGAGTGGTCGAAGTAGTATTTTATACAGGTGTAGTTGTAGTTTTGGGATAAAAAAATAAAACGTATGTAGCATTTTTTTTTTTTTTGATCTGGTTTGTGTGATGCTTTGTTGTAGTTTGAAGCGTAGATATTTGTCTAATGTGGTCACCTATACGCCTATATGATAATTTAGATGGAACACTCAATGTATAATTTTTTACGTGCATACTACACTCTCCCGTATTAACATTGAAAAATTGGGGAGTTATGCAACCTTAATACAAAGTATGCTAAAGGAGGTCGACTCATAAACCATATTCAAAATTAATATCACGGAAAATACAAACAAACTGATAATCCAAGAGGCAAATTTAAATAACTGTGAATAGAAGCAGAATAAGACACAAGCAGCGCGGAAACAGAAAGAAAATACCCCCCGATCACACTGAGGAAGAATGCAGGTGGATTAATTGCAAGAAAACTTGAGGAAATAGAATATCTAAATCCACCAGCAAAAGGAGTCCATCTCCCAGCGAAGACTCACACAAAGTACTATCGCACGCAACCAACAGAAGGAGATAAACACAGGCAAGACCTTCAAATAAGCATAAAAAGAGACACCGATAACACTTCAAAGGATGAGGCAGCCCAAGGTAAGGACTAAAAGAAGAGAAATAGACAATTGGAATATCGAAATTAAGAAATTAAAAATACTCCCAATAAAGACACATGGTGATGGATCGACAAGAAAATTATGTACTGAAATTTAGTCTGAAATATTTACCCAGATGTTTTACTACTATCAAAACATAGAAGAAACATAATAAATAAAAAAATGGAACTGCAATTTATAAACAAAATTCCTTCCGTTGAGGCAGACGACGCAGATGCAATTGGTATTAATCAAAGTTTGCAATTGAACAGTACAAGGAATGGAAGATTCCTATTTAGCTATAGAGCTTCAGATGGAAATAAGAAGCATCATCATATGTATTAACAGGATATTAGCCTCCCAGGTACTCAAAATTGTCCGGGCAAAACTTTATTAATTTATTGAACAATAAGACGGTGGTCATCTTGATGATTGATTTAAACGCCCATTGCTGAGAATCCGCATTTAAAACTCCAAACAGATTTGAAAACAACTTAGTACACTCATAAATAGAAGAATACTGCGCAGGATTGGACCCAACTTTCAGACATAACTGTGAGAAGAATCTGCTACAAAACCGGAGATCTGCCTGGGTAACTTAAAAGTACTTCTTTTTTGGAACCAGTAGAGTTCCCTTGTATACAACATACTGCAATTCTAATGTATATTAACAAGCAACCTAAACAAATCCTTTCAAGTAAATTGAAGCCATACTATAGAGTGAATTGGATAAGTAAAAATAATTAATTCAGACGTTTATACTCGATCCGCTGCTGGGGAAGCCATTCTAGAAAAAAATCGACGTACACTTGATGTAGCCAACCGTCTTGACTCTGAAGCCCTCCTGGAAGATAAAGAAGACATAAAGTGTTCCTCCCAATTATCAAGCCAAACACTATAATGTGAACCGAGAACTTATTTCCATTATTATAGGTAATTATTTGGGGAAGCAGCAATCCAGCGGTTGTTGGTCGAATTCATCACCTAGTCTTGGCAGAAATTCTTCTCATTTAAGAATTATCAAATCAAGCCAGGATTGAGTGGATGCTTCACTTCGTTCACAAAACTATTGAGATGTTCTTTCCCTTTGTCCTGCATCTGCAACAAAAACCTCCCTTTCTCATCTTTAAGACTACTAGCAGATATTCTAATGCAGTAATACCTTATTAAAGACTTTAACATTCCTTTCTTGCCTTGAAATTTTTCCTTATTCACTTGCTGGGATAATTGTTAATAATGGCCTACATAAATGTTCACGACAAATATGCGTATTATATTTGCAAGAAAATTGTTAGAGTTAGGTTTCTTAGCCTTCGCATCCCCGTAATTACGACTTGATTCATCTGACTCTGTCCGGATTCGCTGCTCCCTCGTAAGATTGACTTAGACACCCAGAGATATTTGAATTAGAACTCCTGGCCTGAATCTTATGCAGCACACTTCGCCTCTTTTCAATTTTTTAAAGGATTGAATTCAGCCATGTTATTGTTTCCTCCCGGAACGCTGCACAACTGAGTTTAATATGATAGGGTGAAAGAGACCAGCATTTTCTCAAGTGCCTTTGAGGGCGGTGGAGTGTGCCACTTCTACTGGTTCAATTCACTATTCACCTGTTTGTGGGCAGAATAATACTATCTTTCGATTTTAACTTATTTAAATAACAACTCTGTTTAAACTTTGACACCTAATATTAAAATTATTTTTGGTCAGTTATTGTCGTAGAATTCTTTCTGATAAAAACCCTACTTACCTTGACGCCACTTTTATTTAGTGTCGTAGAATGCCCCCCCCCTTTTTTTGTTCTATTCTAAGAGTGCTAAGAGTGTCTAATATATATTGATATTATAAGAATATCTTAAAGAACAGAGCCGTTACCAAACACGTAAGGAATACACAACCTTTATACATTAACTACAGCTATACTCTAAATATTATTATAAACAAGAATTAATTAAATTAGTTGACCCACATAATTAAGTTAACGTTTTCTCTAGACAAAACAATAATATAAGAATTAGGCTTACGGACTCATGTGGAGTTTAAAGGGCCTCAGAAATGTTATTGACTCACGACGCGAGCCGTGTGTCCAGTTGTAGATGGGTGAAATTCCACGGTCGTTTTGGCGAGGGTAGCAGCTGGGGGGTCCACACGTTCTTCCGGGGGGGAAGGGTTCTTTAAGGACAAGAACCAAGACGGTGCTTTATGCAACACCTAGGCAGTCGTG
Organism: Ceratothoa steindachneri; assembly: GCA_963969495.1. Lineage (NCBI taxonomy): Eukaryota > Metazoa > Arthropoda > Malacostraca > Isopoda > Cymothoidae > Ceratothoa > Ceratothoa steindachneri. Next base: position 91,059,983 of record OZ018330.1, read on the forward strand.
GTCTCTCTGGCGAGAGTGAGTCGAAATTGTTTCTTAAATCAAGTTAACTTGGAGTGCGGTGTGATCACCGAGTAACGAGCTCGAGGAGGAGCTTTTCTCCTTCGTTACTTATTTCCTTATGGACGAGGACTGAACTCGGGGAGGGTCTTCTTCAAGGACGAGGATAACGGAGGGGGGTTTCTCTGGCGAGAATAAGTTACTTAAAGTTTGGTGTGGCCCTCGAATAACGGGCTCGAGGGGGAGCCTTTTCCTTCTTCTTTTCTTAATTTCTCAAGGACGAGGAATATCCCTGGTGTTTAAGGTGTACCCGGATATCAGGAGTCTCTCTGGCGAGAGTAAGTTGACTTACCAAAGTTAACTTATCGTTTAAATTGATAACCAGGGACTTAGCTCAAGGATGAGCTTTTTTTTAGCCCCTTAAGGTAGGTAGCCCTGCCTCTTTTGCAGGGTACTTCTTGGTCTGGCGAGCCAAGTACTCTACCTCTCCAGTCTCGGTAGCTCGGTTGTGGATCCGAGGACTTCGTCACCTAGAGACTGACGTATACTACCAATCCAGTCTAGGTAGCTCGGTTTTAATCGAGGACTTCGTCACCTGGCCTGACGTATACTACCAATCCAGTCTAGGTAGCTCGGTTTCGGATCCGAGGACTTCGTCACCTAGCCTGACGTATACTACCAATCCAGTCTAGGTAGCTCGGTTTTGGATCCGAGGACTTCGTCACCTGGCCTGACGTATACTACCAATCCAGTCTAGGTAGCTCGGTTTTGGATCCGAGGACTTCGTCACCTGGCATGACGTATACTACCAATCCAGTTTAGGTAGCTCGGTTTTGGATCCGAGGACTTCGTCACCTGGCCTGACGTATACTACCTCGATTTTCCTCAGAGTTCCTCATTTATACCTCGCACCCCCACTGGGGGAGTGGTAAGGGGGAGAGGGGCTTAAGAACAGCCCCAGGAGAGTTCCTTTTCCAAACGGTCTTTCCCACGAAGTCAAACATCGGCTCCTCGTTAGCCATCGAGATTGGGAGAAACCCGTCTCCAATTTCTTGTTCGACGTGAAACTGGATCTCACTCTCCTGGGGGAGATCTTACCTTTTTGACCTTTAGGGTCTTTCATGGCACTGGGTTGTGCCACGTTGTGGTTAAGCACTGACCCGCCGATGCCTTCGACGGATGTCGTTGCGGTAACCGCCTTGGGACTGCATCACGAGTGAACGGGGGGGGGGGGAGGGGGGGAAGTGACCATTTCCCGACAGTTATCGTGACCTTAAATAACTTATTGTATGTTGAATCAAACATGCCATCTCTTCAAACATTTGTCTATTATACTTAATTTCTTGTCATCCCAATTATTTAAAAAATACTTTAAAAATTCAGTGAAAATCCTTTATTAATATTGAATAAATTAAAATCCATGAACAATGCGCAAAGAAAAATTCAAATAACTAACAACTGAAGACTATTTCCATTAACAATAACTCTCTGCCTAGATATTTCCAGCAGGTACTTGATTAATTTTAATGTACCTTTAGCTTTATCAAAAATCTTTTTGGGGACAGGATAAAAAGCCTTTGCGAAGTTGGGATATACTAAATCTAGTTCTTTAGCTTGCTTAAACCTTGTGATTTCATCTTAAAAATAATTGAGCTAATTAGTTAATCATGATGGTCCGTATCGAAAGCAGTGCAAGGAGTTATTTTATTCAGTTATTTAACTGTGGATGCTTTACAACAAGAAATTCCCGAAAACTGAAGTGAGAAAATAAATCGAATCTTTCCAGGTTTATTTCTTTTACCTGTGTGTAAATTTGCCTCCTTTATCTCTTTAGGGAACTATTCTCTTTCTAATAAGTATTTCAAACTTGTAAAGAAGATTTAACAGTTCGATATGTTTTTTAAGATACATAGATAACCTAAATTTAATCGGGACATAACAATTTGAAACTTTTCATTTTCTTAATATAAAACTAATTAGATTTTTCCGCTTATTTTGATATTCGGAAGTGCAGTACCTCTATAGGGGCTCGGGTAAAGTTTTCTCTCTCTTGTAGTTTCGTAAGCTGGGTTATGTGATCAGCGCTTCCTTAAGATAAAGGAAAATATATGTATATATTACTTGCGAACAGTAATGAATACATTTCTTCTTGAATAATAATGATAACACCTTCTGTACTCCGTTTTCACAAAAATATACCTATATAAATAGTTATTTCATCTACTCATAATACTACAAAATTCAATCAATGAGGATTGAGATACTTTTAATCGTCATACTTATATTCATTTTGGAATAACAGACCTTAGCATAAACAAAAGGACAAATCGGCTTTTAGACATAAGTACGGCAATAATTGTCGAATCAGTGCCACGATAGATTTAAAAAAATTAACGCTCAAACCGTTTACACCTCAAATTAGACGTTTGGCACGCTTTTCTACGCGAGGTTAGAGCCTGACAAAGTAATTCCACGGATCCATTTCTATACAAAAGACACCTGCCTAATGGGAGGATTTTGGGTGTGGAAGAGGTAAAGTGAACGAGATGAAAGATGAAAATGAAAATGATTGTGAAAATAATGGAGATGAGATGGTCGGTGGCTTCTTCTTCTTTGCTCGTGTGTGAGTAAGGATACTTCCTTAAAGGTCTGTAAGATCAGTCCTAATGATTTGAGGTGTAAACGGTTTGAGCGTTAATTTTTTAAATCTATCGTGCGTTAATTCGACAATTATTGCAGTACTTATGTCTAAAAGCCGGAGAATATCGAATGATGTGCCATTGCAGAACATATAACGAAGAACTGCACACACATGGACACGAAAATTTGCTCGAAGTGCAGAAACGTTGGCCACAACTTTCCAGAGTGCAATGAAACAACAAATAAGTGCATTAACTGTCAAAGTGCCCACAGAACCATGGCTGTTAATTGCCCAAAAAGGAAACAAATCATAACAGAAAAAAAGAAGAGGAAAGGAAGGAGAAAGACAAACGGACTAACCAGACTTACGCGAGCGTAATGAGAGCTACAGTCAAAGAAATAAAAGAAACTCAGGAGCCCCAAATTAACATTAATGTTACCGAAGTGACGGAGATAGGCATCCTGCCATGCTCTATGTTCGCACACGTACATATTATCGCACAGCCAGGAACCTTCTCCGAAACGCTAAATCTACTCCTGGAGAAGAACGGAATCATGAAAAAGTGGTTCCCACGCAACCCATCTTCAGCCCTAAAATATGGTGTAACGGCAGGAAACACGCTGCAAGTGAAGGAGATGCTTGAGGTCGGAGCCAAAATGGCCAATGAAGAAACACCGGCAGACTCGAAAACATCCAGTCCTGAAGAAAAGGAGGCTGAAAACATAGACACCAGACCGAAAAAGAAAAAGGAAACAAAGACCACTTAGGAAACCCCGAAAGAAGAAACTGCAACGGAACCAGACACATAAATAAAAACATAACAGATCTCTTCAACGCCTTCCTAAACATCTTTGCATTTCCCAGAATTTTTAAGGTTCGATATCCCCCCCCCCCCACCTCATCAGAATGTTTTGACTAAGAGTGTATACATAAAATTGTATTAAATTTTTTTCAAATTTAGCCTAAGTGTAAAGCTTTGATTATTTATGAAATTTCTATTTAAATGGACGAAGTAAATTTGAGTTGAGAGGAATCAGAAAAAAAACGTGTATTCAACGTACAAATATTCTGTCTCACAAATTAAAAGATGAAAAAATGATTAACCTGAGTAGTTCTTTAATTACACGTACCTGCCTGATCGGAATACAATGGAGTCATTTATTTATTTATATTTTGAAATAAAACGCCAGTTATATATTTTTCAGAGTTCTCGCTAAATTCTTTTAATTAATAACAGGTGCTAGAAAGTGTGTTTGGTTTAGTCGACCGATGTGAATGAAATTTAAGCGAAATGTTCTTTTATATGAAATGATGAAGAATCACAGATACAGTTTCATCTTGTGGATTAAGCACTAATTTAATCAATTGACATTTATTTATCAGATGAAATTCCATCGAACCCCGAAATTAATAGTGAAGTTTTCCTCCAGGAGGATCATTCACCAAAGAAATTGGCAAATATTCACAAATTATTCTCTTTTGTATCTCTGGGCTCACGAGTTTCTTCTCCAGCCACACGCCCTCTCTCCAGCGGACCGCTACTGCTGATTTGCTGACAAGGTTAAAATCTCCTGAGCTTTTTTTTCTTAGCGGTCTTTTGTAAGACAATTTTATCTCTACTCGTTGTTACCGTGAACAACCTGTTGTAACAGGTACATATTTGCCAGGAAATAATCTACGTAGATTTTATGTTGCTCTAACAGTTTAATGTTTTTCATACATCCTTATAATGAAGGAACAAGTAATATTAATTAAACGAATATAAAAAACGTTTGAGAGAATTGAATAATTAAATTTGAGATTTTTTCACAATAAAATATATAATTTTTTTCTCAAATCATTATGCTCTTTTTTAAACTTAGGCACTTTCATTAAAATTTAGATTTAAATAAACAATTGCTATTTTAACTACTAGCATGTTACCTTTTTGTTGTTATAAGAAATTAATTATTTATTAATTAGAAAGTTTAAGTCTTTACAGCACCCAAAATATAGTAGGCATTTAGTGGGCAGCAAAAGCTCGTTTTCTATGGAACTTTCCCCCTTTATTTTCCTTGTCAATGCATAACTAGAGAATTCTCCCAAATATGGCGGTATTTTGAGCCATTTTTCCTGAATTTACCCTCATTCTAACAATCTTAAATGTAATGACCGAGGATTGCGAACGATGTCTAACCGCTATTCACCATTTATGTTCTATTCAACAAAGGAGAAGTACTTATCGTATGTGATTATTTACTCCATAAAGGAGGCTCGAATAATCTAACAAAGAGAATAACAGTTTACTTGACAAATTCAATAATTTAAAGCTCTGAAATTACAAATTCATCATCCTTAATTGTTAACAAGGCGGAAATTAATTGAATTCATCTAAGAGTTAATTCGTTCAAAGAACGCGGAAACACTTTGAATATAAATTATAAACCAATTTGGCGAAGCTAATTAAAAAAAGGATTAAAATCAATTACCTTTTCACTCATATTATTTTGATAGTTCAAAACGATTCAACAAGCGTTTAGATCATTATTTTAGGGGATTCTTTAAAATAATAGCAATTTAATAACGCCATATGCAAATCTTTCTTGATCTGTTCTTTCCGTAATATTTTATCTTATCCTTATTCGTTTAATCCCTAGTAAAGGGACAAACATTTCTAATGAAAAGGCGTAATTGCCTGAAGAAGAGTGAAAAAGGATGGACAGAAAAATAGCCAGAATACCTAATAGAGAGATAAAGAGGGGCTATTGATTCATCGTCTGTAAATATAGAGGGGGGAAAAGTACCATCTTTATTCGACTCTTCTGAGGCCTTACTATAATGTATGCCTGGTTGTGTACTAAGCTCTACACCTCCAATAATATTTTAAATACCCAAACTTTCCTAAACGCCTCTTGAAGACGCTCATACACTATAATATCGAAAATTTATATACAAATCTCAGGCACCAGTGGATAAATGAGAATTAGTAGGCCCACAACACAGCTAAAAATTAAATTTATGAATTATAACTTATCAATTTACCTGAGCAAACAGAAGAAGGGCTGTTTCTTCTTTAATCCTAACATTATACGCTATATTATATTATTTAAATATAAAAATTATCCTGGTTAATCTTTAGATTTCATATTTAAATCATACTTGACAATTAATTTAAAAACATCAGGCAAATTTCACTGAAAAAAGAGCAATTTCAGTCTTCTTTCCACATATGACATTTCTTCTAATATAAATGATAAAATTATGCAAGATCGTGCAATACTTTGTAACATAAGATGCGATACAATAGGAAATCGATAGTTGACTACCATACACACAACCGTAGAGGCTGGGTGAGAGAGAGAAACTGGTTGAGTTGACTAGTGGTAGAAATGTATCATTATTCTCCACATCCGCTGTACTGCGAAATCATTATCATGATCAAGAAGACGTCTACATAGAAAATGACTTGATACTTTTATCTTCCTCTCTGCTATTGACGTAGAGAAGAAAATCGGATGCAGGTAATTCAACTGAACCACTATTTGTGGATATTAGGGCATGGCATATCATATCTTCAATTTATTATTCCATATTTTCGATAATTGAAAAGTTTAAAATATATTGATGGTAGAAAGAAACATACAACCAACATTTACTTAATAAACAGCTATTTACATATGAAAGAATCCCATACAACGGTATTTAAGGAAGTAATAGAAAATATTCAGGCAACCATTACCGTGAAGGCAAAGTGCCTATTGAAAAAAGAACGAGAAACACAAAATAGATTCCAGAAGAAGCTATTTAACTTTGGTAAAAGTTCAACAATAATAGGCTTACATATTTTAAATATTTATAAATAAAGTAAACGAGAATAAATGATATGGACTTTTGACACTTCTATTAACGTTTGAAGACGCAAAACTCTTTTACCTCTAATGATATCTCATGAATATTTCTGAAGCTTTCAAATTCCAAATTGTTTCTGAATACACTTTACTAAGAGTATATGTTAATGAGAGTATAAATTTTAACATGTGGATAATTATAAACTAAAAATAGTTAATATAAACTCACTTTTTTATTATAAATTTAATTATGGAAAGTATTTGGTTGACTCAATTAACATCCTATTGTCGAGAAGAAATTATCAAACTTGCAAGCAGTAACCTTCATTCATTATTTATATATGTTTTGAGACACGATTCTCAATGATACCCAGCCTTCCGATATTAGTGGGTTTCCTCTGATTTGTGCTTGTGTTACACATGTTGTACTCTATGTGAATTAAAGTTTTAACGGATATAGATGTCTGCCTTTCTGGATCTATGTCTGGTCCCTTGGACTTGACAAGCTAGACTGGACACAGAACTTGAATGAAATGCTGTTTTATGTATTTGTGGGTGTGTTTTGCCTGAAGCTACAGATGGTATCGCTACTAGGAAAAGGTATTTCTTGAAGCAACTCTGTGTAGTATGTTCGTAAAGTTTTCCATGATTTGCTTAGTGTGATAGTAGTAGTGCATGGCGCGTCACCCCTAGTACATGTTTCACGTGCTATGTATAAATCGTGTTTGAAGGAGTAATACATAAATAATGTTTTATAGGAATTATCTTTTATTCAAACAGAGGTGGTCAAACTCCGGCCCACAGAGGTTTCTTCGTGTGGACGGCGTTTCCTTTCACATTATGATAAAATATTGAAAATAAATTATTGAAATTCTGTGGATATCTCACCCCATTAATATTTTATCTAAGTGCAAGATCGTTAAATTAGTTATTTCCTATTATATTTCATTCTTATTAAAAAAATAAAACACTCTATAAATACTTATTTTCATTACCCTTATTTACAAGCTTTCTTTTACTTTTGGAATTTAAGCTATGTTGTCCGTGAGTGATTAGTACTTGGATGGGAGTCGCCTAGACCCTGGGTTATTTTCACCTGATGTAGAATTGTAAATCGCGATTCGGATCATATTCTGAGCTGTATGTCTCCAGTCTGATAAAGTGTCGAAACCGTTTAAAAGGGCTGGATATTTTTAAAGAGTTAGCCTTAATTATTAATCTGCAGCTATATCTATGACTATGTAGTTTTTGTAGTATATACAAAGAAGGCAGAAAAGTATTTGCAATTAACTTATATGTATTCGAAATTTGTATCTGTTTTTAAGTGCGTCCCGCAAAGATTTACATAAGCTTTAATGTGGCTAGCTGCTTTAACCTTTTGCCTTTCCTGATTTTCAAAGATGAACCTTATTCATTGAATGCTATAGCCATATTCCCTGCTGAGGTGTAGCGGTTTTTATGTTTTCTGTTGTGTCTTGAAGTGAGTAGATGCAAGATTAAGTGCACAGCCTAAAGATGCATAAGCAAGTCAGGAATGGTAATGGGTTCGTGCTTGATCTTTTTGATTCCCCAAATGTGTTTGACTGATATTGCTCGGAATGTGTTTATTTATATTTAATATTTGTTTGTTGTGCTACTTTTTATTTTTCCGAGAGTTAATTCTGTATTCACTAATATTGTTGTTTTCTTAAAGAGCACGTCCTGATGAATTAGTTCATCAGATTAAACACAGCCATTCCTCTAGTGAATCTTTCTCGAAGGGCAATTGTTGAGACATTCTTTCAAAGTGCTGTTTTCTTGTTAGATCAATTTTTAATGGACTTCTTCATTATATTTAGAGGAGCAATCCTTTTTGTGCCACTTTCTTAGGAGAGTATGTGGGGGTAGACTTGGTAATCAGATTCAACACAGTCCTCTCCTCAGGTGCTGCTTCCTTAGTCGGGCAAGCGTTGATGAAATTGTTCATCAGATTAAAAAGAACATCCCTTCTATTGCTTTTTTCTTTTAAGAGAAAGTTCTGATGTACTTTTTCATCAGTTCAAAGACAGCCATTCATCCTAGAAGTCCTTTGATGTGAGAGTAAGTGTTTCTGACATTTTTTATCAGGTTGAACACAGACATTTCACCTAGTGCTACAATAAATTATTTCTCTTCTTTGCCAAGGCTACCTTGACCGCCATGAGATAATATTAGGATAGATACAGATTTTTATAGGGCATAAGTGATTGGATAAATTAAATATGGTAATGCCATATAATTCCTAAAACATGGGAGCCTTTCCGTCGTAGTTAGAATCAATTATTATTTTGAATAGTTCGTCAATTATAAACAAAGAGGATTTTCCATTATGGCATTTCTTGATATCATATTAGTCTTTGTTAAATTTTAAAACCTATACGCATAATGTGTTTGAAGCATTTGAAATTTAAATTTTCTCAAATACACCTTGGTGGTACTTCTATTTTTCAACGATTCTTCATTACTCTAATGTTATAATGCCTATACAAATCCTGATTGAATCTAGCTCAGATTATGTTGATAAATCGTCATTAGTTTTTATTTATTTTGGTGTACTCAATTTGACTAGCCTATTATTTTCTAATATTGACAAAAATTCACAATCTCGTAATCATAAAGAAAATGAATAAGTGATCCATTTTACGCTAATTTCCTAGTATATTCAAAACCCTAACTTACAATGCTTCTTGACACTTCTCCAGTTTCATCTTGACTCCTTACTGTCATCAATTAGATAAATGCCGCCGTGGAGATTTGTTCCTAATGTCCATCACCAACCCTTTCAACAAAAAGCAAAAAAATATATTGACTTAACTTCTAACGTTATGTAACCCGCCTTGTAATACAAACTTATCTATACCACTCATAATCCTCCTCCCTTGCGAAATCACCCCTTCTTACATACCGTTTATCAATTTTACAAGCTATTCAGTAAAAGTCAACCCTATTATTTGTATACTCGTCAAAATCAGAACACCTTCTCTCTTGAAAGTTATTCTCGATAATGCCTCAATTTCTCTATTTCATCAACATTTGGGGGCTTACTTTTGCAATGATTGTTTAGTTAGTGAAAAAAATCCAATATTTGGAATGTAGGTGGACACAGCTTAAAGAAAATGTCGAGGGTTAGTGAGTGTGTAATCCCAGTCCTAGGCATATATTATAATCCCGCCTCAAAGTGAATTGGAGGTGGAGTGTAGCCAATACACCTACCGTAGCCAATTGCGGCGAAAAAAAATAACCCGGTGCTTCCCTTTTGATCAAAGTTAAGATAATGATCCCCTGAGTGTGTTCTCACTGAGTAAAATCCAGTTATGTGTAGACTTATGTAATATTGAGAATTAAGACGAGTGGGTTGCTTATTAATTGCCAAAGGATCGTTCAAAATAGTTGAACACACAGATACAAAAATAATCTTCAATATACATGAATTAGAAATATGAAACAGCATATATAGGTATAAATAGGATTAGTCTTTGAACTAGACAGGTAATTCTATATATAATGTCGAGAGAATTACACTTGAATTCTACGTACTAGGATGCCTGCGTCTTAATTGCACCCGCCAGAATAAATTTAATAATATTAGGGAAATCAGCACTTTTTTAACCACTTGCAATAATCGAAGTTATGGTCTCGAGAAGGAAATTCTCATTAACAGTTGAACTAGTGAAGTTAGGGGAGGGGATAATTCACTTTAACGATACCTTGGAGTTCGTAAGTATTTGGAGGGTGACGGTGAATCTCTTCTACTCCTGCCGATGTTCATGCCTAGCCCGTTCGTCTGAAGTTACTGAATGTGTGGGTAATCTTAGACCGGTGATATAATGATCCTATGTCGGATCGCGAAGGCGAGTCAAACTGTGACTCAAATCGGAATTCCTCTCCTCAAAGTGTTCTTTCCGATTATTGGCTCCTGGAATGGGTAGCTAAAGTGATTACCTCTGAATCTAAAGGGGGTGGGAGGGGTCTGGGAGAAGTTTGGCACCTACAAGTACCGTGACGTCAACAATCAATTCACCGAAGTTTCTTTCTTAAAACGGGCGAACTGTTTCCTTTGTGGCACTAGCTCCACACGCAACGTAGGTCCAAGATCTTCTGCCTTACAATAGGGAGAATTTTCCCTTTTATTTTCCTCATGAGCTAAAATCTAGAGAGAACACCGAATTGTCATAAAATTCTTATCGCTGCGTGAGAGACCTTTTGTCTGCTGCCAGACATGCGACATATTTACGCCTCACCGCGATCCGAGCTTTCCTCGTCTCGAACTGCGGATTTATGACGGCAGGAGAAGGGGTGACTGAGATTCAAAGTGAAAAGGCGAATTTAGAATAAAAGAGGGAGGGGAGACACGCAGGCTGTCTCGGTGTTTTTATGTATACAAGAGTGTATGGGGTATTTAGACTTTTACATCCCTACCCGTTTTGAAAGACATTCTGACGTGTAACTGGGAATAATGCATACCTTTAACATTAGTTACACGAACAATACAATAAAAACAAAACAAAACGGGCATTCAACGAATACAGAAACATCATAAAATAATCATCGACAGTAAAAGGAACACACGGGTTACCGTTCATTTACAGGAAACTCCTGAATAATTAAGAGCTGATGCCTTAGTATAAAATAAATGAGTTATTATATTCGATACATTAATCCGGGTAGTATGATTTAGGAACCAGCTGCAAAAAAACCCGAAAACAATCTAAAATTAATCACGGCAGTTATAGAGCGTGTTAGATTATCAATTTTTCAAATATAACATATGAATAATTAGTTGGTGGACACTCAACCTTTATCCAAAACTACATAGTTATAATCCTGATAATTTACAAAGACTCACTGGGCTCGTCTACCGGGTTTCAAACTTTCCTCGTCTCAAACTGCGGGTTTTGACTTCACAAGAAGAGCTGAAGGGGATTCGAATTGAAAAGGCGAATTTGAAATAAAGGGGGTGTGAGCGCGAAACTGTATCGGTGTATTTATGTATACACTAATGTATGGGGTATTTAAACTTCTACAGAAAACAAGTGGTGACTATTCGTAGAGAGTAAAAAGGGATAATGGACAATTTAAGATTTTGTTGTGTTTGTAAGGGTTATGTGTTTAAATGGAAAAGTGAACAGAAAGAATGTGGTGAAAAATGAGGAAAGATTTGCAATGAGATGAAGGAACCTGAAATTCAGGATAATCAACATCTTAATTCAATAGTTGAGTGTGATTTTTCTGATTAATTTCTTGGTTTATGCTTTTTAGGCATTCAAGCGTTTGACATTGTGTGTTAAGATTATTTGTAATTTGCTCCTCATGTATTTTGTTCTTATTAGTAATGTGTTTGTTTGATATGTGTGTGGAATATATTTATTGTGTTTCTTTCATGTTTTCATTTGCTTACATCTATATTCGTAGATAATTATTAAATAATTTTGTCTGTTTTGTGAATGGGGTGTATATTAGATTTAGCTTGTAGTTAAATTCAAAATGACTCTAGATATTATAAAATTTTGAGGAATTATATAAAATTAATTATTCAATGAATGTTTAAGATAGGAGATAATCTTTCTTGGAATCTTGTATTGACAAAAGGAAGAGATATGTGAATATCTCAGATTGACTATTGGATTGGTAATAAAAGGGAGTAATGAAATATCTCACATTTATTCCTCAATTAGCCATAGAGATGGATAAATGATAGGAGATAATTTTAGATTGGCTGTACAATTTAGAGTAGAAGTCGATAATGGTGATGTCAAAAGTTATTTTGGTTGAGACTATAAAGGGATAAGAGCTAAATTAGAATTATCTGTTATGATAAGAGAATCGAATAGGGAGAAATCTATTCAAAATCATGCATTGTTTGGGACTTTCAGCAAAGTGGAAATAGTAACAAAGATTGTTAATCAACGTATTAGATAATAATATTAGATTTTAAAATCACCCCTCAAAAATTTAATTTTTGGTGATCCAGTTAAACAAAAAATGCACACACTCATTTTCACGCTATGCCGACATGACAGACCATTCATTTTCTTTGCCTTCTCTGGTTGCGTATCTCCCTTTGAGTCACAACAAACTCCCATTGCACAGAATTGTAATTTAACCATGTTCTTCTTTGTTTTTGACTCCATTCTGTTACACTGATATTCTGTTTCCCATACTTTGTTATCGTTTTGGTACTATAAATTCCTTTCTCTCCACATATCTATATCCTAAACTTGCCTTCGTATAGTAGAGAATAAATATTTCTTCCACATTAGAACTAGTGACCTTTGCTACAGACATCAACCCTTTCTCTCGCTACAAGTGGTGACCCCGGAGTGACCTCAAATATCATTATTATGCCAGAGTGACTTCAATCATCCCGAATAACCTCAAAAGGCAAAGAAACGACGGCAGCAAGACGCCTTCTTTGAAAATGTATAACTTGATAATTCCAGTGCAGTATGCAGAATTTCTGCCATCTCCCTACCTGTGGTCCAAAGCTTTTCACCACAATCCTGGATTATCCAAATTTAGTTGTTATTCAACTTCGAATGCATTACGAATAACGTCCACAAATTAATATCACTTATATGGGTACTTTCCTATACAACAATAGAGGGCATTTCACCTCTCTTTTATAAAGTTGCTACACTCTTTAAGCCTTCCATCCGAGACGCTATCCTAGAAAAATATACCCAATCACTGCTCAAAAAATGGAAATGTTAGCCCGCACATCCAAAGTCTCCCATCTTGCATACAATGATTTATTGCGTAGATTACCTGACCCTCTGGAAGAAAATGTGAGTCATGAATTTTTTTGGAAATCCTTTGTCCAACGGCTCCCACCCCATATTCAAGAGGTCATTGAGGTTCTGACCCCATATACCCCTATAGAACAACTTGCGACCGCGGCCGAATCTGCCTTCAATTGTAGTTTTCATGCACTAGTGAAGTTAATTGCGAAGGCTCCCTCTACTCCAAGACTTACAGTCACATTTTAAAGCAGCATCAGCCCCTATAAAAGAGGAACTGACGAACCTCTCACGCCGAATGGATTATTTTGAACGCTAAAGGGATCTACCCAAAGGAGGATCAGCATTGCGGCGCCACAGCTCTTCTACCCGACTTCATACTGACTCTAATTTCTTTCGCAACTATCCTGCACTTGGAAACAATATCTGTTGGCACCACAGGAATTTCAGTAAATGAGCACATCGATATTAGACCGCGAGCCAACAACCCAGTACCATGAATGATTTTACCAGGTGTGCTGTCACCCTTGTTTATACGTCAGTGATACCAAAACGGGTAAGAGGTTTGAGATGATGCTGGTTCCATAATTAGCATTCTACTCGGTCTTCTAGTGCAAAAACGGAAAGAGGAAGAATCGCATATTCCCCATCATCACAGCTTCTGGCACCCTTATTCTTACTTTCAGCACTCAAATGTGCTATACAAGATACTGACTTCATGACACACTATAATTTTTTAGTTAATTTAAGGAAATATTCTTTAGTCGATGGTACCACGAATTTATCTGTTCGCGCAATAAAGTAAAGTTCACTTCTTCCCACCCTTGAATTTATTTCCAATTACTTCCCGATAGACCAATTACTAAACAAATATAGTGTGATTTATAAACCCTCTAATGAACGTGTTAATTTCCAAACTAAGCGTAACGTTAACCACCTCATTTAATCATTTTATTCTCTGGAGGGCCCCATTAGCAACTGATAGGCCAAGACGCTTTTCTCCAAAAGCGTTAAAGGTTGTTAAGGACAGAATACAAACTATCCTGTCAAAAGTTAAAATTAGACCAAGAAAATCACCCTATTCTTAGCCAACTCATCTTGTTAAACATTAGATGACAGCTTCCGCATTATTAGTGACTATAGGCCACTTAATTTTGTAAATGTTAGAGAGAAATAGCCCCTTACCTTATCTTATCCATTTCACGGTAAAACTCCAAAACTGCACTAAGTTTTCTGAAATTGACTATAAGGGTGCATTTTGACCAATCCCTCTAGACTCTGCATAGAATGGGAACAACAATATAACGACTCCCCTCGGGCTTTGTTAGGACTTGTTGTTACCTCAGGGAATGGTAAACTTATCACAAAGAATTCAATGTTATATCCATGATGCTTTGGGTGATTAGGTTTTCATTTTCTCATATCTAGTCGAGTTACTCTTAGCCAGTGAAAAGGGAGCTCAGCATTAGCAATATTTTGAACAACTTGTTTTAACATTACAATCACAGTGAGTAAAGATAAACGTTGTAAATTACCCCTTTTAGGTAGACGCGCTCGACATACTTGGTTATCAATTTGATTCACAAGGTGTATCTCCTCAAAAAGATAAAATCACTGTTATTAAGCATTATCCTGTCCCCCAAACGCTGCACAAGTTGCAGAGATTCATAGGTTTGGTAAATTTTAAATTTCATTCGACAAGCAGCCAAAACCCTAATTCCAATCAGGCAGTGATTAAAATGTGCCAATAAACACTCCCAAATTCAGGTTTAACTTGGGCAGCCAGGTACAAGATTCATTTGATCATCAATGCTACCCTTTAGGCAGATTAAGAGCAAGACTGCCCATTAGGTCGTAGTTATTGGATTATGTAATAGGTAGACTAGTGGCACAAAATTGCAGGATTCAATAAGCCCACCAAACACCTTCACAAAATGGACGCGCGGTTGTATTATTAAATCCAAGCATACTGCACTCATGTACAATAAATGTAAGTTGAAATAAGAAAATGATAATGCATATATTAATTTTTAACTATGAATTTGAATACAAAATAAGCTATGTAATATATTTGTTAAAGTATATATATATATAATGCAAGCGAACGTTGGTAGCAAGCACCGACACACAATGTACGAACGCATGAACAACGACGTCTAACAGGTCTCCTTACATGGCATCTAAAAAGCAATACCTTCCACCCCATACCACCACGCACACGTTGAAATTTATACTATGAGAAAATTGATATCCTTCACTATTTTACAATGTATTTATGTTTTAACTAATAAACGTACTTTTTAAATGTTATTATGACTTAGTGGGTAGGACGATTAATTGCGGCGATAAACGACTGTTAGACTCTTTTGAATATTCTCTCATTATATCTTTATAAGACAGAAATTTCCCCGCAAGCAATTCATTTTGTCCTTCGACTTTCCGACTAAGCTTTAATCTAAAACTAAGGGGGATTCACTATCATTCTAAATAAGTATTACAACTAAGACTAAAGAATTTACAGAGGCACAGATAGCACAAATCTAGCTTTCCTATGGCCAAGTGGTAATTATCACAAGTAGCATTTGCTGAGAGAATAAATTAGCAAATATTTGCTGTCCAAATCACGATAAACCGATATAAAGAAACCAAAAGCTTTGTTTTAATTAAAACAAATGAAAGATAACGTCTTACCACATCTAAAAAAACATCTATCATGTTGGCTTTACTACATAATCGCATAAAATTATCTACTGAACTTGTTGAGGAGTTCATTGAAGCTTTAAGCTCAATAATCTCACAAATATGATTAGGATGAAAATTAAAGAGCAAAGGTTCAATGTTTAATTGCGCAAAACAGCATTGAATATCTAAGGTCAACAAAAAGTCCGTTTTTATTAAGCCATAGCTTCCCTATGGCCAAGTGGTAATTATCACAAGTAGAAATTGCTGAGAGAATAAAATAGCAAATATTTGCTGCCCAAAGCACTATAAACCGATATAAAGAGACCAAAGGATTTGTTTTTACTACAGAATTGCATAAAATTATCTACTGAACTTGTTAAGGAGTTCATTGAAGCTTTAAGCTGAATAATATCACAAATATGCTTAGGATGAAAATTAAAGATCAAAGGTTCAATGTTGAATGGCACAAAACAAGCATTGAATATCTAGTGTCAACAAAAAAACTAATTTTCATTGGGCTGATGATCAGAAAATTTTGACACATGAACAATGTGTCAAAGTTATCTGTTCTGATGAAAGTAATTATTAGGGATGTAAGGAAAATTTTTAAATAGCTGACATTCTGGAACAATACTTACTATAGCTACTTTGATATCGAAACCCTAGGAAGTTATTACTTTTTTAATTAACTACATAGAGAATTACAAGAAAAGCAACAATTTCGCTTTATTTCCAACTCCCAAAGCAGTAAGAACTCAATTCTCTACAGATCTCCCTTCCCTGATATCAAAGGTATAAATTTTACTTTGGAGAGTTAATGCTAGATGAATATTCCATCCGTAATTATTTATATAATACTAGCAGAAGGGGTTACGAAAAAAAGCTCATTCTTGCACTGAATCCACTCTGCACAATTTAACAATCTTAACTTGCCAGTCTGGTTTATGAGGTGGAAAAAAATATACTAAAACACCACGCAGGGTTCAATGATAGTTCATTAATGGATTTAGACAAAATGTACCATATGATTGGACTGCATTTAAGTCCTGCTGTGGGATGACATGCTAAAATTTCCTTTCAATTTCCATTAGACTGTATTAACATTGTTATATTAGCATTATACTTATCACTTAAAGAAACTGCCAAAGCGAGATTAAACACCAATGTCCCGTTGGACGGTTTACTTACGTCATCTTTGAGGAAGATCCCCATAATGTAACACCCAAGAGTACGGATCACGAGTGCAACAGTAGGTATTCACTGAGCTAGACTTAACAAGGTGAAAATGAGTAGTAGCCTTTGAATACTGCAGAACCACATCGTTTAGTCTCTCGATGGTTAGCTTTAAAAAGAAAAGAGAGAATCCTAAGTATTAAAAAGTATAACTCATGAGTGAAAAATAAATATTCTTAAACAAAGGAAATTAAATGAGAATTTTTCTGTTTCGAAGTCAAAATGGAGGAAATAATCATGCAACTCTGAAATTATATTTAAGTTCAAAAAGTTAATGGAAAAAGACGATATTACAGCAAAGCACTTTTGTAAAAATAATAAAGAGTGAGGTTGAAAGGAAAATATTGAGGGAAAATTCATGAATGTAGAGAAGTAGAGAAATTTATAAAGTGTTTAATAAAGGGAAAGAAAGTGATTATAATTATGAATGGTACAAGTGGCTGAGGAGGAATGGGGGTATTGGTGGACTTGACATGCAAATTCTTCTAGTGGAGTCATTTATAAGTAGGAAATGTCTCCTCGTTCTTTAGGAGTAAAGTAGATTTATGTGTAGGTTAGGATAATGTACAGTTGACATCTAAAATTTGCCTGGTAGCCTGGTATGCTTTTTCAACGAGTGTGACTCAGGTAATGACACAAGTTCATGTCCGGATGATATAAAATGCTAGCACGATTTTTTGTGGGTACGGTTGGTGAAGACTAATTTCAGAAGAGATGTTCCATCGACTATTATTAGTTATGTTACTCAGAGTGGAAGATTTTCTTCAGAAAATTTTCCATAAAAAGTTCTTGGCAACAGATTTTAAATGTTTTTTATCAAATTCTTTAACTTGACATCACCCTAAGGGTTTGTATGTTCATAGGAGCCTTATATAGAGAAGAATATAGTGTATTTTAGTTCCTTTAATATAGAGCAATAAAGGATAACAGACACTGTATCAGGACCTGGATGCAGGGCAAATGGCTTCGCCAGAAAGGATTTCGTGTTTCTCGAATCTTAACAACCTGTATTTTAGTCAGAGAAACTCATCCATATAAATAACACCGAATAAGCGAAATCATTATTCCATGTCTCGTATAGTCGAGCTTCGATGATAACCGAGGATTGACTCTGCGGTTACGCGGTAAGTGAGGACGCCAGAAATTTAGGTGGGGGGGATATAGATCGCACTACGCTGGTTAATTAATCCAAACCGAGTGCGTTTGTCCTAAAGAATCAAATCTTAGAGGTTCTGGGCTTAGATAAAGTGATGCTAGATAAATAACTATACAAAGAAAATATTATTAGCAAAAGTAAATAAATAACAATAAATAAGATGAAACCCAGGGTACCAAACTCGGGGGTATACAAAAGACTTAACGGGGACTAGAGTCCGAGAGAAGATGTAAGGTGAATGCTTCTAAGTCAAGGGGAAGAGTGCAAATAACGGATAGATATCTGTCCTTGTTCCCCCTCTTTCGGGCGGGACCTCTGGCCTTAGGTACGAGCAAGGCCGGGTAGAGAGGTGACACGTCGCATTCCTAGATGGAAAAGGTTGGGAGGCGAAGCAGGACTTACGAGACTGTACGTGGTTGCTAACCAAGACGGGGCTGTATGATATTAATTTCTCAAAACTTTTCCCGAAGTATTTATAATGCCTCAGCGGAAGAGGGTCAACAAAGGCCTTCTAAATGGGGACAGGCTTCTCATTCTTGGTGAGCATCACAAGCTCTCGCGAAAGCCCTCGACGCCGTAGGTCTGGCGCCTATCAGGCAAGGCGACGGTGGAGGAGGAGAACCCAACACGGATCACACGGCAACCCGAAATTTACGCTGCTTCCTTGGGGCTGTCTTGGCGTGCGGGTTCATCTTTTCTTAGGCGCCACGGGTGGTCGTTGGGCTGGGGGAAGGGGGTGAAACCTCCTCTCTCTGACACCCTGTTATGGGTAAATCAAATGGAAGGTGGAAATGAAGAATAAATATCTTTTGCAGATTCTTTTCATTAGAATTCAAAGAAACAGCCTTAAAACAATATTTCTGGTTTCAATCAATTTCTTTACGGAATATTTTCTTCCTTATTTCCCTGGAAATGCCAACTGAGCCCGATTTCTTATTGCATGAAAAGCTTCTTACCTTCTAAAATTTCTTTCTCTCGTTTAAAGATCCATAAATAAGACGAGATTTTTCAATTCAATACAATGTAATTAATGCAAGGCGTTTGGTGTAAAGGGAAAAACTGTATGCATATGTGATGCACACAATATATGCACACACAAATCCATGAAGTAGCAATGTGTACACTTAGCCAATGTAAATAAATTTTTGTGTGTAGAACGAAACAAAAAAGAAACTCAAATGGAACTTTTTAAGATGTAACAAGATATTTTAGAATCATTCCTAATAATGATTTCCCGAAAAGACAAAATTCGCGGTGAAAATGTAAACTGGGAATGGAACTAGTTATTTTGTGGTTACAAAATGGAACCTTAAAATGGGTTAGCCCGTTCATAACGTCACTCATTGAGCATCAAATTACGACCACAATATTATATTTCTATTTTGCTAAGGAAGGCTAAAAAGCTTCTGTCCAAACTTCACGGTTACAATATATTTTCTCACGAGAGAAAAGGTTTTTAAAAGTATTATATATGTATATATATCTGTATGTTTATAAATATGTCCAAGTATAAAACGAGCAAATGGAGTAGGAGAGAGATCATTCGAAAGACATTTTTCATTCGCGACAAACATTTTCGAGGAGCAATTTCACATATGGCTCGGGTCATACCAATCAAATCATTTAATACGCATTAGGAGATCACATTTACGCAATTGATCTTACATTAAGACGAGTCTTATTCATTCATCGTACCAAAGCTCGAACATTAAGAGAGTTGTATTTAAGCATCATCAATGATAAGCCAGTGAAATCGATAATCAAACTAATTCGAACTCCTCCATTTGCTACTCAAAGCCACTAAATAAAATAGAACTGCAGTATTCTTGTTTCCTTTACCATTTTGCTCGAAGACAACATCACATCAGAATTTATACTCCTTGCCCAGCCCAAAATATTCATCCATTACCTTTTGGAGTGAGGTAATAATTTCTTGGAACGTTATCGTATCACCCACATCAGATGCAAAGATCAACGTTTCGCAACGATCTTATGAGAGCGCAATAGAAAAGAGGATCACAAGACGAGGTGGATTATAAATATATCAAGGTGATCCTCTCATCATCCAGATTATCAAACAAACTCATACAAACCCATTGTCAAACCGCCCCCCATAAATTGATGATCCTTTATTAGTGATCGAAAATCGAGTAAGAAAAATAATATAAGATGGATTCAAGAACAACCGAACAAATATCTCAAGAAGAAACCGCAAACTCCATCGTAATCAAGCCTCCGATTTTCAACGACGCTGCAGTAGCTTGTTGGTTCAGAATCGTGGAAGCACAATTCCACATTGCAAAGATAACCAGAAAAAGGACCAAATTCTTCCATACTCCTGCAGCACTACCAGCGGAAACAGTCGATCGTCTCCCTCACGCATTTCTTTCATCGCAGAAATATACATAACTGAGGACTAGGGTTATCAGCCTATTTGAAAGTACTAACCCGAATTATTCGAGAAATTGATAGCTTTATCTCCGCTTCACGGACAAACATCGGGGGAACTTGAAGATTTATGGAAGATGGCACTCCAAGTCGGCGTTGGTGAAAATCTGGTGAGACATAAATTCGTTCAATCTCTCTCTCTGAAAATCGCTTCGATCATCGCGACGCAGAAGGAATTGACACTCACGCAGTTTGGAAAATTAGCGAACGAACTAATGCAGTTTTATATACCTCAATATGGTCATGTAAGTAACAATAACATTTGTTCTATTCGCCAAGATAGTGCTGATGATTACGATAGGCAGTGCGATAATTCGTATCGTAATGTGAAATACGCGAAGGATGCGCGGTCAATGCCCATTGGCGCGTACACTGGCACAAATGAATTTAGAAATAAGCGTAATGATAGCATACCGCTAGAGCTTAAACAGTTTCGAAGCGATCAAAAGCCTTTAGTATGTCGATCCAATTTATAATTTGGTCCAGAAGCGAAACATTGCAGGCCCTAGTGCAAATGACCTAAACGGGGAGAAAATATAGGAAGGCGAAAAAGGGTCTGACCAAATTTTACCATTACAGTATATTTTCTCACGAGAGAAAAGGTTTTTAAATGTATTGTATATGTATATATATCTATGTTTGTAAATGTGTCCCAAGTATAAAACGAGCAAATCGAGGAGGAGAGAGATCGTTCTAGACATTCATTTTCGAGGAGCAGTTTCACATACGAGTATCGCTTGGTTTATGCCATTCAAATCATTTAGTCCCCATTAGAAGATAACATTATCGGGATTCAATCATTTTGATTTGTTTAATGTTATTCGTTTTTTTGGCTTGTCTAATTCTTTGTTTTTCTTTTTTATTTGTATTGTATCAATGTGTGTTTTCTTTTCTTATTTTGGCGGATGACATGATTATTTGTTTTAGTATTTTGTTGTAGGTACGTAGTATTTGTTTTATTTGCATTAGGTATACTTCTGTGTTCTTCTATTATTGTTTATATTTGTAATAAGCCCTCACCTCGCTAAAATCTTCGAAGTTCGAGCAGGGACTTCCTTGATTGTATTTCTTTTGAAGTAGTGAAATCGCACTGAAGTTAAGGTGTCGATGGACGGGTTTGACCTGGTTTAACCTAAACACGGTGGTGTCAAGCTTTATTATCCCTTCAACTCTCACACACTTCTTTTATATGAATACAAATCCAGCCCGTCCTCGTGGCGTTTCATTTCATTTATCTAATCGAATTATTTTGCTCCTTTCATTGGATATGTTTTAAAGACGTAAATTTAAATAGTTTGCCAAAAGAAATTGCTCAAGGTTCTATTCTTATTTTTTGTCTAAAATATTGTTCGAAAAATATATATCAAAGGAAATGCTAGGCTCTTGGTTTTGAGGCCAAAATTCTAATCTGTCAACAAACTGATTAAGCACTTTTGATATGATGACTAAGCATAGTTTTATATACTTAGAGATAAAGGCAAGAACATAAGTTTACAGTGTATAAGGCTATGCAAATAAGTATATATATATATATATATATATATATATATATGTATATATATATATATATATATATATATATATATATGTATATATATATATATATATATATATATATATATATATATATATATATATATATATATATATATAGAGAGAGAGAGAGAGAGAGAGAGAGAGAGAGAGAGAGAGATAACCATATTTGCATTTATTTTTCTAAGCGACTACAACCTTAAAAATCCTCATTTCCTTGAACTTTGGCCCTATACCTTTGGCCCATAATGCTTAGACAAATATTATTATAGAAGCAGAGTCTATGTTTACCGAAGAGTGACAGAAAAAACAGCTAACATAATATATTAGTGACAAAATGCCTGTTACCCAGAATTAAAAATTTTATACAGAAATATAATATGTAATTTTATACTAATTTTAACATAGCTAAACTATTTAAATTTTTAATCAATAAATGAGAGAATTCTCATTGAACGACACTTGCGTTTTTTAGTATATTGTTGTTGGTTAGCTATGACCAACAGGTTTTATGAATAATTTGGAAAATATTGGGGATTCTAGTATTATTGGCAGCCTCTGATTACTAGCTAAAAAGATATTCATATTTATATCCACTTTGTCAGTCATAAGAAAACATCCATTTGGTACACTTGTCATTTATTATCCTAAATCTGGGCCTCACATCAAGCTTTGTCCCTGGGTACTAAAATTATTTCTTCTTTATTGAGAAATAAAAAACAGATTCATTAAGAAATTTTACTATTAGTTTCTGACATTTTTGATGTTTAATTTGCGTGATTTCCTATGGAAAAATCATCATTATTAGAGAACAAATTTGGGATAGATTCCTCATCGTTAGAATTTGAAGATTTCGAGGGTAGCTGAGAAACGTGACTTGTGTATAAATTCATATTTGTTAGGATACAAATAATTCGAGGATAAATCAAAGCGCAATTGAACAAAAATTCTTTGTTGGAAGAATAAGATATACTTACTTTATGATTATAGGGCTGTTATTTCTTATGACATCAAACTAGATTAAGAGCGAGAAATATATTTTTATTCATTCTTTACAGATAATTCGCCTTCAAAAATATTGCCTTGGAACTGAATTTAGCCATTAACAATGCAACATAAAAGTTAAATATTGGATTTTAAAACAAGTTCTATTTTATCATGTTTAGGAATATTAGCCCCAGTGGCAGTTTAAATCGCTATCAGTGAAATCTGTTATTGTCAATCGGCAACTATCTCAAGAAGATTTCCATCTCCAAAGGCCAAATACGTATGCTTCCCTATCTGCCCCGTGAGGTAACCCAACCTCCCCATTACAGTCACCGCATTACGACTGGCACTTCATTTCAAAGAACTCGTAAGTTGTTGCAACCGTCGAGGCCTACAGATCATTCTATAATATGATCTACTAGAATTGTTCCATCCTTTGTGTGCGAGCCCCGTTTAATCTCTAACCTGAAATTAAACACTAATCCGATAATTATCCCTCCTGTGTCTCGTGCAGACATTTAATTTCGCCTGTTTGATCATTCGCTTTAAACGCAATATCTATGTATGTTCAAATTCTATTTCTTTTGTTGTTAGTAAAGGTATATTTTCATTACTGTCTTGTTTTGCAACCTTAAACGTGTACTAGCTACCTCATAATCGTTGCCCAACTTACACTCTGAATAATTTTTTATAACGGACCCCGCAAATTTAAAAGCAAACCATCCCAAATTAATTCATAACTATTTCACGTCAGGAACTAGCCAGGTCGAACCCGGAGCCAACTTTGACTTAAAACACATCAAAAGGGAATACATATCTATAGATAGGTTCTGGCCATATTCCATTACACACACACACATATATATATATATATATATATATATATATTTATATATATATATATATATATATATATATATATATATATATATATATATATATATATATATTCATATATATATATATATATATATATATATATATATATATATATATATATATATATATATATATATATATATATATATATATATATAATCGATGGGGTTGCTGCTAGTCAGACGAATTTTTAATTTCACCAGGAGTGAGAGTACATAGAATGCGGAGAAATTCATCTTCATTTATTCGGTATAAACAACGTTTCGAGCTGTTCGCTCATCTTGGGGTTCTATGATATAAAGGAATACATAATTTACAATGAATTATAATATTAAAAAATTTGTCTAGAAATTAGAATATTAGGAGTGTTGACAAATATCGACTAGGGGCACGGGGTTAAATATAAAGGGACTCTATTATTCTTAAGCTTTGTTCATTGTTATCCTGATCTATTATTGTAAAATTATTTAAATGCAACGCGGATATAACTTCAAATAATTTTACAAAAATAGTCATAATTGTGACTCTTCAGCTGCTCTTCTACTTATGACATAACTTTACTACCAATACAATCTTACCTGTGTCCACTTCAATCCCCCTTCCCCACTTCTCTCTGGAGTAAGACCAACGATGGTGAGTGTTTTGATGGTTCTTCCTTATATTCTTCTAGGATTTGTAATATCTTATCTCATTATAAATTATGTATTTTCTTAGGTTTTGCATTTTTGTAGATATTTGTCAACACTCTTAATATTCTAATTTCTAGATAAATATTTTAATATTATAAATCATTGTAAATTATGTATTCCTTTATTTCATAGAACCCAAAGATGAACGGACAGCTCAAAACGTTGTTTATTCCCAATGAGTGAAGATGAATTTCTCTGCATTCTATGTACTTTCATTGCTGGTGAAATTATATATATATATATTTATATATATATATATATATATATATATATATATATATATATATATATATATATATACATTAATATAAAATCTGGTGATCAGGGGTGGCATGGTCTATAAAAGGTTTTTAGGGAGATCTTTTCAAGGCAACCCTTTAACTTTGCGCTAATCCCCAAAGCTCAGTACTGCTTGAGTTGCAAAAGATACAACAAAATAAACAAAATAAAACAGGAAACAACCCTGCCATATTTATTTATCGCTTAGTGTTTTTGTTAGTTTAAAACAAGAACCTTTATTACACAAATTTGCTTAGGAGACAGAGCTTCTCCCTCAGTCACTTTAATTCCCGACGGATTAGCAGAGTCCGAGCACTTCTTATTTCACCCTACTCAATTTTTTTAAACTTATCGTTAATTCTGCATTATATTAGCATAGTTATTTGGATAGCAAAGCTTCCGCGTTTAAACCACCATATTCCACCATGTATGAGTACTTTGTTACTCAAGCCCATTCTCTTCCCATGCCGATGGTCCATTAAATCCTTATTTGAGGCAACTTACACCCGTGTTTCAAACAAAATCTTGTGGTTGGAGAGATTCAAAATCTAAGGAGAATCCCACGGCTTAAGTGGAAAAGACCTAGTCGCCTATATACACGAAGAAGCGTGAAATGAGAGAGCGTAGAGAAGAGAACAAAAACAACAAGAGAGAGATTAAGCTGAACAAAAAGAGATCAGAGAGAGGAAAAAGCGCGAGAGAATTCGCCAATATGAATTGGAATTAAATTGAGATCGGCTCAAATTCCTTTCAGTAGATTACTGTGCAGAAGCTCTCCATCTGCCTTCATTAAACTCCACACTTCCAAAGAAGTAGAGGACTTTGGCTCTTTTCTCACTCACTTTGAAAATTTGGAAGTTAATCATTGGGTCATCGAGACAGACGGTCTCGCCAAGTTACTTCCCCTTCTTGGCTATCAGCTCCGAGATCTTTGTCTTTCCCTTCCCATGAAAGCGACGGTAGATTACTTGGCCCTCAAATCCGAACTTCTCGCGGCTTATAATATGACGCCAACTTTCGACACGCCCGCATCGAAGCAAATATGACCATCCGTCCTTTTAGGTATACTCTTTCCCATCATTTCAAATTCTGGTTAGACGCATCGAAAGTCTCCCACAATTTTAAGTTTCTGGTAGACTTCGTTGTAAGTGTTCAGTTGCTGGCGTCACTACAACCGGAGATTCACTTCTTCGTAAATGATCGTCGTTGCAACTCCTTCAAAGAGTGAATAGAAGAAGCAGATATCTATTCGGCGAGACACAACCTATACCCGAAGGAAAATAAAAAGACTCCCCCATCGTCATACAAGAATAATATTAATAACTCGCGGTTTCCTCCTAAGACTTTCCAAAAGCTCGTCAAGGTTACGCGCCCCTTTAAGCTCAGAAGTTTTTCTCCATTGGATCCCCGTGATGTCAAGCGCCTCATCTCTAATCCCCTGTGGTCATCCTTCCCTGTAGGCCAACTGTATATTTCGCGTGCGTTGACGAAGGCCACAGCCACCCGTACTGTCTCCAAAATACTAAACTCAGGATTAATCACCTTTACCAAGTCAACCAAGTGAATTCGGATCCCGCTACCCTTTCATCGCGACCAAAAACCTCAGCTCTAATCTCGTCCCTTGGTGCCAGAGGCCACCAAGTTAATTATCTCTTCGTCAAGAGCTCACCAGGACATTTGAAGTTTGATAACGGAAACGTTAATGGGTGACTAGTATCCACACTCGTCCGCGATACTGGGTGTATCTGTATTATGTTATTAAATGAACTTCTCCCTGTGGTGGCTGACCACAAAAGGTTTGCGGTAGTCCTTGACTACCTGGGACGCTCAAATCGCTTCCCCATTGTAAACTGTTACCTGGAGTGTCAATACTTTTCAAGATTAGCTTAAGTCGTGTCAGTCCCTATCACATTATTTTCAATTTTGGTAGGACAGTGCTCCCAAGTCGCATCTCACCCGGTAGCTCAGCTCGTTATCACGAAAGCCTAATCAACGAAGGATTCCCAGACGCCTGCTGCCCTTGAAACCCGCTTAGACTCGGATTTCAGTGGCGTTATGAGGGAACAATTTGCTCAAAGACAGAAGGAGTGTCCAAGTCTCATTACCTTATGGGAAAAATCTCGCTGCCTCGAGCAGGATTTTGTCCGCAGTAATAAAACAGTCTCTTACATCGTAAAAGAAGACTTGTTGCATTACATCTGCTAGGATGGCATTAACGTCAAGATTCACAACCTCTTTTTACTCCTTTCGCATGTCCTGGCCTGACGTATACTACCAATCCAGTCTAGGTAGCTCGGTTTTAATCGAGGACTTCGTCTCCTGGCCTGACGTATACTACCAATCCAGTCTAGGTAGCTCGGTTTTAATCGAGGACTTCGTCACCTGGCCTGACGTATACTACCAATCCAGTCCTGGGTTGCTTGGTTTTAATCGAGGACTTCGTCACCTGGCCTGACGTATACTACCTCCATTTTCCTCAGAGTTCCTCATTTATACCTCGTCACCCCACTGGGGGAGTGGTAAGGGGAGAAGGGGCTTGAGGACGGCCCCAGGAGAGTTTTTTTGTCCAACGGTTTTTCCCATGAAGTCAAACATCGGCTCCTCGTTAGCCTTCAAGATTGGGAGAAACCCGTCTCCAATTTCTTATTCGATGTGAAACTGGATTTTAATCTCCTGAAGGAGATCTTACATTTTGAACTTTAGGGTCTTTCATTGCCCCTGAGTTGTGCAACACTGGGGTTAAGCACTGAACCCGCCGATGCCTTCGACGGATGTCTTTGCGGTAACCGCCTTCTGACTGCACCAAGAGTAAACGGGAGAGGATGAGTGACCATTCCCCTACAGCCGTAAAGAGTGAAGGTTTAGTTTATAATAGTAACATTTCGATAAAAAACAGACGAATGATTATGTGCTTTGCTACAAAATAGAATGGGCAAAAGTAAATTTACTTGGGGTATTCATTAATAAAATATAAAAAAGAGAGATAATCATGGCTGAGATGCATCTAAAAATTTACATTCAATATAGGATGCAAAAACGTTTAATTTGAAAAAAGTTATGAATTCTACAAAAACACTACAAGAAAAATTTCTGTGATAAACTCTCTCAAAAACTAATATATTAATAATATAAAATAATAAGAGACATTTTGAATAATAAAATCCGGCTGCGTTGGGTCAGCATATGTATATCTCGCTTGTATCCATTTCATCCACAGCCAAGCTACACTAATGAAATGTTGACTTCGGAGATGGGATTCGAACTTATGATTTCGGAAATCTTCGAGCAAAGGATCTCAACTTGGTGAGATCTGTGCGTAAAATTAATACGAAACATCGCTTAGCGATACCGCCAGACTTGACATTTACCCAGAAGTAATATTATATCATTTATTTTTATATTCATCTCTTCTTTCTCTCTCGCCTTTCTTTATCTCTTTGTTTTCATTATTTTGCCCTCTCTTTCTTTAAATAGCAATTCGCTATTTTCGTCTTAACTCACTCTTCCTTGGTCATCTTTTCATTCATCGTATGTGCTTCTTTTTTATCATCACTTTTACCTATTTCATCATCTCTCGTATTATTATTGTTAGCTCTCTTTTCATAATCAGCTTCTCATGTTGTCATGCCCATTTTATCCTTATTTTAAACTTAGCTGATAATTTGGGTAGCATCATCTTTATCTTTTCATTATAAAGCTACACGTTTCTTCTCTACCAACACACAATATCTTGTTTCCATTTTCATCTCAGAATTCAAAATAACCTTTTATTATTTCTTCTTTCGCCTCTCCAATTTAGTTTATAGGTGGGTTTATATCTTCATTTATTGGGATATAATGCACCATGTAGTTAAATAAACTCTCCCAAGTGGACCCTACTTCGTTAGCAACCAGATTCAGTAGAGTTGAGCACTCCTAAGATCCCTCGCAACCTAACTAGGTGAGCTAATATCCCAACTTAACCAGTTCGTATACCAATTTTTTTTAAATGTAGCTAGGTAGAACTTCGTTCGCTCCTTTAATTTTATTTATTAAATAAAGAAGTTTCTCTAATTTCTTCTGTCTTTTTTTTCAAATTAATTAGATTTTCAGAGTAATCCAAGTATTTTAAATATAAATTGACTAACTGAGGTAGTTTACGTACTTACCGAATTACTCATTGGCTCTATTTACGTATTCCATTTATTTCACAAAGCGATCAATGAATTCAGTGATATACCTTCCTATTTAGCAATTTATTTTAGGCATTTATCAAAAAGCGCTATTGATTCTCAGGAAATTCATGGATTTGCTGAAATGATACAGGGATTTTCCTAGGAAATTCAAGAAATCCATGGTGACTTTACAAGAGGACTTTACACAAATTAAAGATTAATCTCTCTGTTATGTAAGTTATTTTAATTGATTTAATTTACCTGAAGTTTTATAAAGTCTCCTCCTCTAGTTACGAACTTTGGAGATTTGAGTGGACTTCTACTGACCTCTGTTTTTATTGCTTTTGATGAAGTTCTCCATCTGTACCCAGCTTTTTCTGCACAGCTTAATATACATTCATCCAGAAGATTAGGAATTTTTTTCATTCCTCCTAACCATCAGAACCAGATCTTCCAGTGGGTATGGTAGATGCTGTTATAATATATCTATGATATGATATCGGTCCTTTTTCGTGGGCTGAATTTTCCCAGCGGAAATCAATCACAACTGAAATTAAGGTTAACTGATAAAAGACTATCACTTCCTGGTGAAAATCACTTTGGTGGTAAAACAAGTCCACTAAAGAACAAATCACTTGATGTATACTCTAGATTAAGCAGAATAAACAAAATAAATAGGAAGAGTGGAAATTAACGTACAAGTGTGAAAAACAATGAAAATTCCATAGAGTAAGCAATTAATGTACTTGATAAAATTTTTTTTAACTATCAAGATGCAAATTTTTATATAAAACACCTTTGGTAAAATAAAAAACTTGAATCTAAAATCGAAAATATTTTAAATTAATTCAGATGAATTGTAAAAAACTGGAAGAAAATTCCAGGAAATAAAACAACGAACTCGTATTAAAGTTCATGAAAAGTAATGGAGAAAAGATCCAACTGTTGATCCAAAAGGTGAAGTAAAAATTGTCGTGGTATGCGGCCGAGTACGTATGTACGTCTGGTTTGTATATGAGTAAATCCGTTCCATTTTCTCTAGGTGTGCTTTAATTTTACCCAGATTCTTTATCCAAGAGGATTCGTAATATTATATATCTATTGCCATTTGCTGCGTTCGAGGATTTAATTAAACAACTCGGGCAAAAATATATTTTTAGTTACATAAAAAAAATAAATATTGAGACTTTAAATGTACTAATACTATAATAAGAAGATATAATAAAACATTAATACTACCAATGAATAATAGGCGATGGTTCACGTAAAATTCACTTTCGCACGGAATGGTAAGTAACGTACCGCATGAGTTTTGGATTCCTTTTACCTTTGACTAAGAGGGAGTCTGCAGTTCGGTGACCTTTAACAGGTACCTCTTTGATAAGATGATTGGCGAGCGTTGGACTGGTGCTTCCCTTTCCGCCCTGAGGATGGCTGAAATAACAGCTGATGCTTCTCACTAGTTAAATAAGACGCATGCTGAGTATATTCGGGAAGAACAGCTGATATTGGTCCCGGGGGGAAGGGGAAGAAGCTGGCGGCGTGATTTCTTATCTTGAACAAGTGAGTGAGGGGATTTTGGATGTTATTCCTATCGCTGTGTTATAACTTCGGGATTCTCGATGAAGAGACTTGATCAACAAGTGATTCTTTTTTCTAGTGAGACTTCACGTTGGTATTACTCAATGGTGAGGGGTATCTCTTGTTTCATTTAGAAAACTGAGATAGGAGATTTCTCTGAACTAAAATGTTATGAGAGTGTGTCTCTATACTACTGATCTACTCTTCTAAGCGACTAAAGGAACGGCTTCGGGTACAAAAATCCAGCTCGGTTCCATTGTCTTCTTGATTCCCTGTTTGACTCAGGAACTTGATTTCTTCTCTCGATTGCTAAACTGCTTCTCCTTTTATTTCACAAGATTGAACTATATTTATATATATATATATATATATATATATATATATATATATATATATATATATATATATATATATATATATATATATATATATATATATATATATATATATATATATATGTATATATATATGTTGATTATCTCCTGGGGCGAGGGGAGGGAAGACGAGGGCCCACAGTTAAGCCTCTGTCCTAGGGCATAAATTTTTAACCTTGTAACACTTCGGCTCATCTGGTTTACGTACGGAGAAAGTGAATTTTCGTCTATTTAGCGAAAATTGACATAAACAATCGGGGAAGACAGTGAGCCTGTTTATAGATTTATATTATAAAGGCTCTCACATCTTCCTCTGTTTATATTAACGGACTACGAAATCTGCTAACTGAAATCCTTCTTGGCAAGCGACGCTCGAAGGGTCTTTGATGCAGCGGGGAAAAGAAGGGGGGGGGGCTAAAGTCTTGGCCCATGCACGGCGTAACTGTTGACGCTGTATAAACAAACTAGCGTCTGTTTGTCATCATAATATTTATTCCCCCACAAAAAATTAATACTAAAATTTACTATTTTCATTAAAAAGCTGACCAATTTTTTTTTTTAGTTCACACCTCTTCTCAAGAAGCCCTTGAAATAGGCCATAAAATATTTTAGTCAATGGATAAACAATAATTGGTGGATATTCTAGTGGACAAATGGGACTGAAAAAAATAATATGATCCAGAAGTATTTATATTCTTCAATCTATAAATTCAAAATAGTGTGTTCTCGCCTGCAAAATAACAATTTGAGAAAGGTGGGTTTCACTTTTGTGCTGAGTCGCAAGTATTTTCTAACTGCATATAATTTGCCAATTTAATTGACTGTAAAAAGAATAAAAATATATACGATACATTTAAGAAATATTCAAGGAAGACAAAAATAGCGAATATAAATGATTAGATAAACTATTACCTCAGGGATTACTGGCGAATTTATATTTATTCTAATTAACTTGACCTAAGTAATTTTGCTTTCCCAAAGCACAATTTCTTAGAAAATAACTAATTTTGAGAACGAACTAAGAAAAAAATACTTTAGGTATACCGACTCGTTTGTTTTTAATATTCATACGTGCCAACTTATGGGTATTTTAAACGCAACAGCTTTGTTAGGACTGAAATAAACAGGAAGTGATCGCTGAACTGATTTCAATGACCAGCTATTAATGAATAATAATAATAATAATAACTTAAGCAACAATCTCGGAAATCAATTTTTCAACTTTACCAGTGTAATTTCTCATACCATTGTTTGAAAGGCAGAACCACCTTTTTGGCAATAAGACGTAAATAGAAATAGTGGAAGATGAATGAAAGGAATCATCAACCAAAGAATTTGAATAAGATCTTGGAAAGATATTTTTCTCCTTAAGCATTATATTTATCCCCATCAATTTAGTAGTCTTAAAGAAGTTTGAATATTCAGTAAAGAGATTAAAAGGTTTGATTTGCCGCCACAATAAAGAAAGCATCGGAACCCAATATATTGTCCAGAATGTTGCAATTCGAGAGACGGACCAAACGCTGGGCGATCACTCAGAAAATGTGTAGGTGTGGATGGGTGGATTATATATTGTTGGCAAAAAATGAAAATAACCTAAGTAATAAGGGGACAGAATTTCTTTAGAAAACCATTTCCATACTCGTAATTGGCAACCTTTTCCTTTCTCCCAATACAGAGTCCAATTTATCTATGTCTCTCTCAGTGACCGCTTTGGTAGTATTTCTGAAAGAATTCACTCATCTTGGGTTTGAAGGTAGTTCGAGGTAGGCAAGGAAAAAGTCATTGATATTCCCCTAATTTCCCTCCAAAAACGAAAACTAAACTTTGTTTCCAGGAAAGATAACCACTAATATATTGAAGAAAATTCATGAAGCTTTATTAAATATGAATTCAATAAATATAATCACTTTTTTATTGTAAAGTTGTTAATGAATTTACTGAATTTTCTTAAAATTAGCTAAATTATTATTTACCTTTCAAAGAAAAATGTAACTCACGCTTAAAGACTTCAGGTTTACCGCATTTTTAACTCTTTCGGGTAGATTTTAGCGTTGGTCTTTGCTTTATTCAAGAGAAAGTCGAGATTTTACTCTGTAAATGAAAAAAAGTAAGATACATATTTTGCTCAGGCAAAACGGTTTCTATGGAGGAGTAGATACTGAAAGAAAATAATCCACCTTCATTCTTTCCCGTGCGTTGCATCAATTTCCAAAAGAATAGTAAGCTTTCATCCTCTTGTGCCGAGGAACACTATAACGTTCACATTTAGATACATCTTTTCTACCACGTATTGGCCAGAGTCAATTTGTGTAAAACTAATTACTATCTTAATTTTGGCTTTTTAATAATTCCATCTTATTTCTTCTTAGTTATAATTTATTTATTAACCACTTGCTTCTTTCCCAAAATTTCCTAAGGAAGAATTTCTTGACCACGTTTACTAGCTCCTATGTTGCAAGGACCACCTTCAATTTGAGATCATTTCGATTTGCCCGTCGAATCCTTGCCTAAATTCGTCGGGGGTTTACTTTAATTTAAACACCTATTTTACTATTTTCCATATTGCATTCCTCAACTTTCCTTTTTATTTGAGGTAAATCTTTGTCACTTATTTGAAAAAGCACGCTGAATAATAGCGCGTAAAAAGACGGATGCAGAAAACCCAACAAGAAATAGAAATTTTTGCTTCCAGCCTTTTTTTCGATGGATGCAGTGTTTTATTAGCTTTTCTGAATCTGCATTGATTTCCTTTTCTTCTTTTATTTGTCAGTCCGATATTTACCAACATTCCAAATCAGTTAACATCTCTCTCCTTTAGATTCCCTATGTGTTCAAGCCATCAATTTACTCATTCCCTCAACAGGTGCCCTTCAGTCCTCCCCCATCTCAACACATGCGCGTGTATTTTCTTGATTGATATTAATCGTTGATTACTTCGTTCCCGATGTCCAGCGAAATAAATAGGAAGATTTGCCTTGAAGTGACCAAGAGGGCTACCTTATCCCCTCAATGGCTTAATCGCGAACATAAACGCTTAATCTCAATACTTCCACGCAGAAACTATAACAAAACATCGCAAATTTGCTCAACTACTCTCTATTCAGAGACATTTTATTAACGGAGGGGAGTTAGGCGATCCAAATCTTCGGTTCATGGACTTAATATTGACATAACTACTTAGTTAATTTTATAATCTTAGCTATCTTTTTAATAGGATCAAACCTATTTGATTAGAAAACTATTTCGCAGGTTTAGCATGGTTAATTTCCATTGTGACTGGTCAGTTGTCCAATTGTGAAATGCTTTGAGTTGTGTTGATATTTTGCATGTTGCCATAGTAGTTATTATGTTTTAACAATTCTTAGTACAGATTAGAGGTTACAATCTAGGACTTAGTGACGTAGGTAACACAAGACGGCAATTTATACCTGTATAGTAAAAAATAATGATAAAATATAACAATAACCATAGATTATTTGCTTTATTTATAAACATAATTTTCAACAATATTAAGAAGAATCAAATAATGTTTTTTAATGTAGCTCACCTCATTTAACACAAGAAAGTTGTGCCAATGAATGGAAAGACACAGGCATTCAGGTAGATATCTTTTCTTCACTCGAAAATACAACAGTCATTGATAAATAAAGTCCATGTTCAGAGTCTATTCCAGCAAGTATATTTCAAGTCTCTTGCAAGGTCATGGTTTATCCAAACAAACACCTGATTTAACCTGATGCAATTTAAATTTAGAATTAGATACAAAATAGCAGAGGTTACATTGCGATTTCAGAAATAAATTTAATTTTTACTATCCACTATTTTTGAAGTGGTAGTATTTGTTTATTCTTCGGTATGAAAAAGAATAAAACATCATCTTAATAGACTAAACATTCTAATGACGTCATTTTTACAACGAATAATTAAAGCCCACCTAATTTATTATAAACTTGATTAAAGGTTTCCAATATTAACTATCAGATTTAAGGAGGATTATTGACTCAACTTCTTGTACTGGATTTATCACAGCTATTTCTTCAAAACCTTCCCACCTCATTTTGTCATAAATTATTTTTATCTTAATATTGCCAGATGGACGAAGTTGATAACATCGTTTCTAATTTAAAACGCTAAACTTGTAGATTAATCTGTACTTTGTTGCGATTTAAAGGAATGGGGATTTTTCATTTATAAGACAGCTTTTTAATGCACTAATAAATGTTATTTGACGACCAGAGAGGACCTTCTTTGAATATAGAGCAAAGTTATATTTTAATCAATACTTTTTCCTTAATGGTAAATAATGATTAACAATGAATCAAATATTAGTATTAAACTTAAGCGATGCAATCTATTAAGTTTTGATACTTGTGATATTTCTAAAAAGATCATCGTAGGCATTTTTTAAATTGTACTTCTGCGCAGCATACATATAAAAAAATACTATTTTTGATAAATCAAATCTTATAAGCATCAATTTCTACACCTTTCCTTTCATAATGACATTTATTTTATTTTCATCGTATATTCATTTAAACTCTGTTCAACTAGAAATGATCCCACTCTATGCATAATTTCTACCTAATAAACTCAAACAATTTATGACGCCACATTTTCCGTAGTTTCCACTCTTTACACCGTGAGACTCTCTCTGGCATATTCTCTTTACATCTCTATCTCCATCCAGTCGTCTTACATGCACATATCACCTCAGAGCACTGATTGTCACAACTACCTTCACACCATTTTTTGCCCAAACCCACATCTTATTCGTTTATTCTTCAATCCTTTTATCCTTCCTAAACTAAATATGTATTTAAATAGTCAATTGCATTGCTCTCATTTCAGATATTTTTTACACATTTTATGACTTAGTCTCTCCCCTATGCATTTCTCAACGTAGGCATGAAGGAAATTTCATGAATCTTCACCAATATTTTCCAAACTCATGACCAATTAACTAAAGATCCGATCGTCCTCAGACTTTCATTCCATTTAAAATCTTTTCGCTAGTTCAAAGGCTATACGATCACTTCTTCTATTATCACACTCTCCCCTATCTTTAGCCTCAAACAGAATTCAATTACTATTCCCCTCCTTTACTATTCGACCCTAACCACAGATACACTTACCTTAATAAACCTTTTAATCCAACATTCCAAATCTTTTGCACTCTAGCACCTTGCAATAGATCATCAGCATATCTCAAAATTCTAGATATTTTCACTCTGTGCATCTACCTATCCCACTAATCCAACCCTATTAGTTCATCACACAATTTTCATTACCCGTTCGCTATATTTCCAAAATATCACTTGGGAATTAAATTAATGTCCGCTTTTAGGGTATATATTAAAAATAAAATAAAATTATGATTGTAAAATATTTACCCATAAACATAACCTCTATTGCTTTATAGAACCTCATTCCATCTGTAAACCATCTTATAAATGCCACACCTGTAAAATACTTTAAGGTTTGATGCAAAAACTATTTTGAAGTCTAACTAAGACCAATAAAAGGGGTTTGTAATCCCCTAAACAAGTAATAATCATAAACACAAGGTCAGGAAAATATAAATGATAATGGAATATACTTTAAGAGAGCTTTGGTCATTCTAATTGCGTGAGGAGAGGAATTACCATGAGGAAGGATGAGTCCCCTTCTATTGACTAAGGCCAGTTGCATTTAGCCCTAAATACGTTTCAACCGATTAACTAGATTTTATTAGAGATTAGTATTATATCTTTGATTGTACTTAATTGTTTTTATTAGCCAATTCATTCTATTTTCCAAATACATTCAAAATGATCTCTCTCAATAAAGTTCCCGCATCGTTTGTTGTAAAATTCTACTTCCTTGACTGATCCAGGAAGGGCGACGTTTAATATTATTATATAGGATCGTCTTCTCATCATCAATAACAAGGAGTTCTAAAAATGATGCCTGAAGGTGTAGTCGAAGCTATCACTCACTAAAAGCAACACCTTGTTTCAGATTTGTCGGAGAAAGTTAGTTTGAGACTCATTTTCCAAACACTTTAACTTTTCAAACCCTTTTACTTTAGAGTAGAAAAGTCGTATGTGTTAAGTGATATCGTTTTGCGAGTTTCCCTGAAATGGAGCAGCATTTGCAGCGGCAAGAGCTTCTACCTTTTTCTAATAAATCTCTATTGGTTAACCCTGGATTCCTCCGCCTATTAAAAGAAAATCTTCACGTCGTAAACGGGAATACTACCCCCTGCAGTTTCTCTTATTTACCTCATCATTCCCATTAGTGCTTGCTAATTTATTTTGGGGCTTTAGTTGCATTGAAAAATTTATGAAGCTCATAGAGTAAAATATCTCTAATGTGATCTTTAAATGAGAGGAAAATAGAGGTCAAGAGCGGACAAGATTTTGAACAATAATTTTTTAATATGAGAAAAAGTATACATTAATTATAATAGAATTCTTAAAGTACGAGGGGCGGTCAATAAGTTTTACAATTCGGATATAAGGAAACGAGATATAAGGAAAAGTGTTTTTTGTATTTTTCAATATGACTACCTTCAACTTTAATGCACTTGCGCTACTTGTCCCTGAGGCTTCGAATCCTGGACAACCAGAAATCTCCCGACTGCTCTTCAATCCACTCCTGGACGGCAAACTGGACATCTTCATTGTCCCCAAACCGGCTCCACGCAGTGCAACCTTGAGCTGGTGAAAAAAAAAGTAGTCGCTAGGGGCCAAATCTGGACTGTAAGGGGGATTGTTGAGCTCGTCGAATCCGCACTTGCGTAGGGCAACTTGTGCAAATTTGGCCTTGTGGACAGTGGCCTATTCGTGAAGGAGCAAGACACCGCGTGCCAACTTGCAGCACCGCTTCTGAAGGAGGCACTTCTTCAACTCAGCCAACTAGTTCGTCGGCGTAATAATGGCCTGTGATGGTCCTTGCACGAGGCGCATAGTCCACAATCAACACTCCTTC
The DNA here is from genome assembly GCA_963969495.1 of Ceratothoa steindachneri. NCBI lineage: Eukaryota > Metazoa > Arthropoda > Malacostraca > Isopoda > Cymothoidae > Ceratothoa > Ceratothoa steindachneri. Next base: position 91,098,170 of record OZ018330.1, read on the forward strand.
AGAATTCTAGAAGATGGTTGCCATGATCTTCCCGGTTTAGGGTTGGGGTCCGGAACTTGATGGGGGTCGGAGAAACCCTGTGCTTTCAGGCCATGCTTTCGAGCTTGGTCTCGGGATCCCAGTGATAGACCCACGTTTCATCACCTGTCACTATGCGTGACTCGAATGCAGCCGGTCTTGGTTGTACAGGAGCAGTAGCTCTTCCGAACTTTGACGACCACGTTGAGGTGATCTTGGGGAGTGAGGTTTCTAAGGACCCAACGGGCTGAGACTTTGGTCATGACCAAATTGTCGTGGATGATGTTCATAACACTTCCATGTGATATTTCAAGTTCTCGCTTGATTTCTTTAACCTTCACACGTCGATTTTCGAAGATGATCCTCTCCACACGGGCCACATTGTGCTCGTTGGTCACGTCTGATATGCATCCTTGGCGGGGGTCATCTTCAAGGGACTCAAAACCATGGTGAAACTCTCTATTCCAGCGAGCAATGGTTGCATAGGAAGGGGCGGTGTCGGTGTACACTGCAACCATGCCTTCATGGATCTCTTTTGCATTCTCACCTTCCTTGGTCACCAATTTGATCACTGCGCGGTGCTCAACCTTCTCCTCTCCATTGTAGGAAAAATTGTGACTGACGATCTGCGATCAGCTACTGCTTCTTAAATAGATGAGGCAAGAGCGTGCGGCTGCAGGTTCTGACTTGTCATAACTTGTCCTAACTCCCCCACAAACAGACATCTCCATTCCTCTTTTTTGACCTACCGATTCGCAAAACTTATTGACCGCCCCTCGTATACCAAGAGGCACTACTATAATACATAGTATCTAAAACCTTAACTCTAAAATCGTCATTTCTTTCCTTCCAACCTGATAAATAGGTTAAACATTAACCAATATATACTTTTATACACAATACAGTTCTAGATTCTGCTTTAATGTTTTCTTAGCTACAAAATCAAACGTGTACTCCTTATTTATGATAACAGAATGTAATTTCGCCTCTTTTCTTGTTTTATCAGCTTTCTGTTTCAATGAAAATACTTAATTCATTTTAACACTCCATCTCTAACGACAAACTGCTCATCTTCTATCATTCCTATATTTATCCCTCTTTTACGTAGATTCACAATATTTTCCTACATAAATTAACAGAATAATTTGCCATCTAGTGATACAGATCAGATTTCGCTTCATTACCCTCAAACAAACATAATAGAACAGCCTCCCTCAGGTCCTAAGCCCATCTTCTACTTTAGACTGATTTATACGCCAATCCCTAACGAATTTATTGAGTAGAATCACTACCACCTCAGCCAGTCTATATCCTATTCAAATTGCTTTCCAATTTTTGACGTCTCTCGCACCAAGAACCAAGTCTTGCATGCTTTTGCCTTTCCTATCTTAATACTGCAAGAGGTTTGCACTATGAACCTAATCATATTCACATCCGATTCATCTTCCCCACTCACAATCTGACATCAGTCAAAATAATATAATTTTAACCTCATTGCCAACCCCCATCCTTCAATTCTTATCATTGATGTTCACATATCTTTTCGTCACTTGGTTTCTTATCTTTCTCATACATATTTTTCAAGGATAACTCCTTACAATCCGAATCTTCATTAAATATTAAATGTTTCATTTACTGCGTTCTTATCATGTGAATTAATTATTTTCACTTAATTTCCGCCTACTTACACACATTAAATCCTCATCTCCCTAAAATCTTCTCCTTCTCTTGGTGGCCGTGACTTCCACGAAGACCGTTGAATGAACCCTCTAGATTTAAAAAGGTCCCTTTTATACTACACTGCACGTCTCAGCTTCCTTTTACCGTCCTGATTTTTTTTCTCTTCCTTCCATATAAAAACGTTGCCATTACTCACTATCAGCTTATAAATTTTTTCCAAAATTTCATTTATCTTAATGTTTAATACTTCTTATCTCCAAAACTAACAATCTCACATGCTCTTCTGTAACTCTCACCTCATTCCATTAATAATTTATCCGCATCTCTGACCTCATTCCATCAATAGCACAACCGACTTGACGATACTTAGCGCATATGTGGGGTCGGATTACTCAATACTACTACATACTACCGCTTGCACATCAAACATACTCTTATATTCTTCTTCTTTTATTGAGCGGAAAATTGTGTATTCATAGACACACCAGTTCGGCGAGAATGTGTTTGAGATACACAAGTTACATTCACAATCACGCAATCTAGCTTTTTCTCTTTCCGTTTTTTCCGGTTGGACCAAAAAATTCACTTATCCATTATTACATCTCCATTAGTCTACTTACAACTCTTATAACCTTTAACCGGTATCCATCCCAAATTACATCCAGCATTCAAACAATCATTCACGAACTTATATTTCTTATCTACATCTCTATTATCACACGTGTCATACACTACAATCACCCCTTTTTATATACTTTTAAAAACCTCATCTTTATCTACCTAATTTTCTAGGTGCCACATTCATACCAACCCTTGCATTATGCCACCCTACATGCTGTTTACTCATAGCCTCATAGCTCACATCTGATCGTACACTAAAAGCTCTAACTCAACCCTAACTGAGGCTTTCCAATTCATGTTTCTTATAGATAGTAAAAGGGTTTGCTATTTTCTTCTTTTAAACACAATTACTATCTTTCACTTCTTTTTCTTACCACATGTAGCCTCCATATTCCACACACCTGTTCGAATCACTCATTAACGCGGATTAAACGGCATGACTTTGTAGGCCAACCTATCAGCATTTATTTGACTTTAACGGAATATGACGGAGGAAGTTCCTAGTATGCTTTCTTCTTCACATGGATGAATATATATTTGCTATAGATTAAATAAACACTTCATTGTTCGAGGTCGAAATGCGATATCCACTGAAAAACTCTTGGCTTCCATTCATTCTCAACGAGAGAATCAGGTGCTAATTACATTGAGCACAGGTGCCTTTGATTCAATCCAATTAATGTAAATCTTATTAATGCCGAGGCTTTATTATTTTATTAAAGAGGTATCGATGAAACGTATCAAAAACCATTTTAAATCAACCTTTGTCATAAAGCTACCTCTATGTATGCTAACAACTGCCGGAGATACATAATACAAGCCCTCATGCCCGCCTACATGTGCGCGCTCATTATAGTCGAGCTATGGGTTAAGTATCATTCATCGCCTTCAACTCATTTCGACCCCTTTTAAGGCCAGATTTATATTTTATATTCTGAAAGGGTGGTTAAATTGTAAAGAATCATAAAGAAAAAAAGAACAAAAAATATGGATTTATTTCTTAAAATATGTAGCATCTCATAAATGTAAAATTAAATATCAAGTCATTAAGTTTTTAGTTTATTGAAGTTTTAGATATAATCTCACAATTGCGAAAAATTACTTGAAAATCAACGTCAATTTATTCAAAATGATATTTAAAAAAATTATGGAGCCTGTTTTCAATATTTTCTAGTTATTCAATTGTATTTATTTTTAGATTTTTTCTTATTATACCAATAAGATTTTCAAATTGTAAATGATATAATATCTCCAATCTATTTAGAGTAATGTAGAGTCAAGTGTTAAATGGTGCCCCGCTTTATATTTTATCTTGATGGCATTTTTTACCTATATTATTTAGATTATGAATATCAGAGACTTCGTTAACACTGGACTGGCCACTGTACTATGTTTTGAATCTCGCCTGTGCATAATGGCCCCACTGAATTCAAACGCGCCGCCGGCCGTAGGGACGCCAGTTTGAGATCATCAGTGAGTGCAGCCAGAAGTCACGCGCGCCTTTCTCCTCAAGCTATGGTAAGTTTACATTATTTTTGTATATTTTCACCTAAAACTGGATCGTTTTGGATTTAATGTTAAAGAAGTTTTAAGAGGTATGTGCCTAGAGCCTGTGTTTTTCTGGCAAAAGTGTTTCGAAAGGGTGGTTAAGGACAAAACTTTTGTTTTTGATTTCCTACCACAACAATATGTGTATATGTGTGTATGTGAGGGGGAAGGTTGGTGAACTACTATGTGCCACAAAGATTCAATACGTGGGTACGTAAAAAGGACATTTAATTTGTTTCTCGTGACCAGGACTTTGACAAGTGTCACGGGTTAGTGTTGGAAGTCTGAAAGTTTTGTAGTGTTTATTTTACTAATATTTAGTGTTCATTCATGACCTGAGGATCAATAGAAACCAATGAGAAGTTAAAACTTTCTATTTTTTTTTTCATTCAGCAGCAATGCACCTGAGATTGATCCAGTTAACCTTTCTTCTTATTTCACCAATTACCACCAATAAAATTCTTCTATGCATTTTCATAACTCACTATCTAAATAATTAAACTGGAAAACCTACAGCAAAAAAGATATTACCCATAGTTTTCGAAGAACATCAAATAATGTTGAAAATGGTCTTGGAGCCTAAGTACAATTGGCCAATATAGCAAGCTTAGTGCAGGTTTTAAGCGGTCTGTGTGGGTATGAATTTCACTAATATATGTTTAAAGTTTTAGGAAAATCATTGTATTTCCTGTTTAATTTTGTTTTCAATTAGAAGTAATTATTCTACTTTTAGGTCTTGTTCTTTTAGCCCAGCTTAAATTAAAAGGAGTGGATAAGAGGGAATAGTAATTCATTGTCTCTGCTCATATGGGAGAATTTATTGAGAAATAATATATAATATTCTAGCTATAAATAATTATTTTTAAATTCCTTCGACAAAGATACGATCGAAGAAATATATTACAATAAATGGGCTTACTTAATGATCATAAATCGGCAAAAAGAAAAATGAAAAGAATGATTTTGAAAAAAAAAACGAACCAAAATACAACGTCAAAATGGGTCTTTTTAAATTTCCTAATTAAACCAAAGGTCAAATAAAGAAATTTTGTCCTCCAAACTTTCCGTGAAAGAGCGTCATCAATAAAAAGTGCGAAAGTGAAATTGTGCGAGAGGAATATGAAGAATCAAATTGTCACTGCATCTGGGACCAGGAGTTATATGAAACTATTCTGAACTTCACAATCTTTACCAATCAAGGTAGCGGGGAAACAGATTGATAGCTTTAGACCTCTTTCCCCTGAACCATTAGGATTTTGCACATATATGTAGAGTGATTCTCTACATGGAAAGAAGTGGAAACAAGTTAGCCCCAAAACCTGACAAATAAAAGGCTGATAAAAAGTAGTATTGCACAAAATGATGCACATGTCACCATCAGATTTTACACAATTCTGTGAGAACTTCCAACACATTAACCTGTATTTATTTGAAACCAACTATTTACTATACATCGCCCTATTCGTAGGCTACCTATTTTAATATCCATTTCTTCTTAATGGCAGAAGAGTATTTAAAAAAAGACGTTTCCATTTATTCCATTTAGAAAACTCTTGAAATGTTTCTTTTTTAATACTGGCAAAGATACCCGGCAGTACTGTGCATAAACATCTATCTTGAACAAATTAAATTCTCTGCTTTAGTGAAATTGTGAAATCAAAAGTTCGTAGGTATAAGAATGTAAGCTTTGTTTTTACTTTTGAGTAATGGAGTTGTTTATCTTGAAATACTAATAGAGAACGATTTTTTCATTACAGTATTATGGCCGGGAGAACAAGCGGGTGTGCAGGCGGACAGTCAAGTGTGACTACTCTAGTGTCAGCCAAAGATTTTTAGTGCGCCTCAAGAAGATGGGCGCGAGTTTAAATAAATATTGGAATTATTCGAGTCTTGTGATAATATGTATTATCGCCTATTTTAAACATTTTAGTAGCAGAATGGGTCTGGAAATTACTAATTTTTTCAGGAAAAATGTTGGTGCCTTAATTGCAACTCATGGCTACGATTACCTGTCCCAAAAAACTAGAAAGGGCCGCCATTTTGTTTATTTCTCTTTCAAAAACAGCACACACGTCTCCCACCTAGAATTAACTTGTTTTTGCCCTATCTGCAAAGATTTTTAGGCCGGCTTCAATAGATATTGAGTTACAGAGAAGCAAACATTTTTCGTACTAATCCCTTGCTTTATAAATATAGATAAACCGAGAAAAATCCACCTATAAACGTCTTATACCTTATAATACTTATAAAGCATATTCATTTGATTTTACTGCTTAATACCCACTGATCACTTATTCAATCATATATTAGTAGGTTATCACTAAGCAAGTAATTTTTTACAGTAGCCCAGTTTCTTTTCAATCAAGCGCGCATTTAGTCACCGTTCAAATATCTAGTCCTGTTTTAAGGAGTGATCGCTGAGCCTATGCTTTTTATCTAGTAGTTAATAATTCAGTGCTATTTAGCCACTGTTCTTTGTGTAGGTTTACAGGATTATGTTAGAAAAGAAAACAATCCATCTTTTGAATAACATCATACTTTAGTAGGCGTCAGCTTAATGACGAGTCATGACACTATGCTGTAGTTTTTGTAATCTTAAAAACAGAAAATGTCATAATAATGTATTTGTTGTCCTCCTAATAAAGTCCTCCCTGCTTTCCCCTTAGGAGCGACGAGATTTGTTTGTAATGTAACGGCATAAATAACTAGATATTTCTGAATCACGATTCCTGGTTAAATTCAGGCAAAACTAATCATGACATTGCTAAAATGTGTGTAGGGAATAATTGTTAAAGAAAATGATGGAGGAAGAGATGGAATGTCAATGTGTGGGAGATAAACTGCCACAGGTCCGACCGCACATTAATTATTCTGCCGGGAGTGCCTGTAATCACTTTGCGGATCCTCCTTTTCTACGGCTTCTATATATTAAAATTTCTCTACTTTACTTAACTTCGCCAATCTCTTTCCGAATCTCTATTTCGTTTCGATGATTTTCATTCATTTTCTTAACGCCTTTCTCATTTACGAGTAAAATGATGGTCAGGATGTTAGTCTTGCTTGGTATCTCTTCTACATCTTCACCATCCTTTGTTATTCATGCGAAATCGCTTTTGTTTTTTGGTTCTTTATTTTACTTATAGCATAAAAATCACTGTTTCACGTACTTTTCTTGTTTTAGTCTTTGTGTGTCTTGTTCTTGATTTATTGGCTAATTATTTTAGCTGATACTTCTTTTGCCATTATTTTAAATAGTGAAAGGTTACTTTTTTATAATTAAATTATAATAATTTCCTCAATCAATATGACGCATCTGAGCCCAGGTGATCGATTACAAATTCCTGGTCTGCCTTCTTTTTCCCTTTTTTATCTTAGGTTAACTAAATGCTAGAAGGAAGCTGGTATACGGGAGCATATAGCAATTTTCCCTCAAAACAGATGGTGTAATGGAATTCCTTAACACGTCAAACCAATTTTGGTCTTCCCTCCAGAAAGTTTGCTAACGTGATTAATTTGGCGGAGTGAAAATTGAGATGAGGGGCTAAAGTCCTTATGACGTAAAACCAATCAACAACTTCCCGAACAAAATGTTCACCAAAGTCACCCAGATTGCCCTGGGAAAATTAGATTGAACTTTAATTATGAACTGCTATTTTAATAAAACCTATTTATATTATCATAATCATAATAATACCAATTGTGTACCTATATATAAAAATTAAATATTTTTTTATATGGGTATTTGGAATTAAAAAATTCTAGACATAGACCAGATATGCGAAATCGAAAGTAAAAAGATTCCACATATAAAAAGATGAGATCTCCTCATCGTACAAATGAGGAGAAATAAGGAGAGAGTAGAAGGGAGGTAGATAGCTGAATCCACCTGATGTGGGTCGATTTGGTATGACCTTAAACAACTCAGCGACTTCACTTAATTAACTCGGGAACGCCTAGTGGCACTTACAGGTGCTATTTATTTATAACTTTATAAAATCCTAAATATATAATTGTTTCTCCTAACTTAAGGCATTATATTTTTCAGGTTTCGGTTTCTATCATTTTTTCACAGTAACACTTTAAAACTGACATTGTTGGCAAATAAATATTATTGAATAACGCCATTTTGATACAATATAAAGATAAGCTCAGCGCTCTCACAAAAATGGCTGAAAATCGCAGAAAAAGGTAATAAAATCTAAAAAGGTTTGGTGTAATAATTTCAAATTTTTGCGGAAAATGCTGATAAAAATGCTGTCTAACCTGCCTATTTCTAATCAACACAGAGAATGCAGAAACTGCTACTAGCACCTATAGGAGCAACTGTTCAGTATGGCTGTATTACTATGGCGTCTGCTCTGTAGAAGCTGCATGTTAATTTAGAATATTTTTGCTTCATTTCTATTACATTTATATTTATGTATGTGTAAAATTTATGATACTGCTATGTATGCTGATTCAATTTTTATTATTTATAATATATAATTTTATTTTGACACATTTCAATGGAGAATATTTTGGAGGTTTTAGAAACTCAAGATGATGAGGCAGTGTTTTTTGATGACGAAGACGAATTATCAATAGCTTTTGATATTCAATCAATAATTGCATTACCTCCAAATGAAAGTAAAATAACGGATATTGACTCAGATGATGAAAATGACAGAAACTTAAATCATCTCACGATAGCACAGCTCACTAATGAAGCAGAGATTGTCTATAAAAGCCCTGATAAAACAAATGTTAGTAGGCTTATGAGTTTAAAAATTAGAAAGATTAATCATTGAAAATTAATTGAGATATTTTCAAAACTAATAGCTGAATTAGGTGCAAAAAATGGAAAATATTAGAGCGACTATCTATTGTAGAGAGTTGAGAATCTCTTTTTAGAGATGAAATAGTAACATTATTAGTTGATATGTCTTATATGTATACGATGCAACGTAGTCATTTTCTCGATGTTACATGAGAGGAAATGAAAGTATACATTGCATTTCTTCTTTTTACTTGTTATCTCGAGCCCAAACATATTAGCAAGTTATAAGATACCAAAAATATGTCTCTAATGAAGTAGTTGCTTCAGCTATGAGAGGGAACTGACTTTTCAAAATTCATTAATTTTTTCATACTTCCGATACTTTGCAACTTTCAATAAATGATAAATTTGCTAAACTTGGTGATTACTTCAGTTTATTGAACAAATCTTTTCTTCAGACTTTTGAAAAGGTTTCTTGACGTGAAATATCAACTGATGAAAGAATGGTACCTTACTATGGGAAGCATGGTTGCAAGCAACACGTTCATGAAAAACCATGATTACAACCATGGATACCAATTGTGGTCTGCTTGCACTTCTTCAGGTTATCTACTTCAATTAATTCCGTATGAAAGTTCAAAAGCAAGATTGCTTCCTGAACAATAAACGTATGGGCTGGGAGCTTCAGTTGCCCTGCAGTTTTTTTCCACTCTGCCTAAAGGTGTATCCTACAAAATGTAATTGGTTAATTTTTTCCCTGGCTTGCCCCCTTTGGACAAACTAACAGAACTTGGACATTTTGTAACTTAGACAATAAGAGAAAATCAGACACAGAAATGCCCATTAGAAGACCCCAAAGAAATGAAGAAGAAAGCAGGTGCTGCAATGTTTATGAATACAACATCGGAACTTGCAATTGCTAGGTGGAATGACAACATTGGGACCTTGGTTTAAAATGCCTATGATTTCCCTCCAGTCTCTTTAGCACATAGAGTTGCTTCAGTCAATAATAAAAGCTTTAAGAACAAAAATTACTTTTTATGCCCAAAGGTGGTTTTCATTTATAATAAATTTATGGGCAGTGTGGACAGGTTCGATGAAAATTTCGATAGTCAGAGAACCACCTTTCGAGGTAAAAATGGTGGTTTCATCTGTTTGCTTTTGGCATTGATGCTGCTTGTCAGAATGCATGGAAAATATGTCAGAAAATAGGTGAAAGACAAGTACCATACTGTGAACTTCCCTGTGATATAGTGCAACTTTATCTTGGAAAATATAAGAAGGCTCCTAATAAATCAACAGCATGTAGATCTTCAGTAAGCTCTCGGGTTCATCCATGGATCAGCATGACAAAATGTTGGACGAAGATATAAAAGACATATATAATCACGCACATTACGCACATTGTCACAAACAAACCAGAATCCAATGCAAGAAATGTAAGATTCCTTTTCATATTAGCTGCAGGTACTGGTATGTACTCGTATTTCAGAATAAATAAATTTTGAATGCAGGAAATGTAAACCAATATTTGGTAAATCGCTCTTTGTATTAGTTCTTATGTTCGCACCGACACATAGATGTGCCACCATTATATTTTTTTAAATATTAATTTATAAATGAATCACTGTAAATAAAAAAAAATATGATTGTATTTTATTTGTTTTCATAGAATTTTAGCAAATTTGTGTCGTTCCCGGGTCCCTTAACAAGGTCACGTACCTCGCCAATCAGCGACCTCGAATTAGTCGAAAATTTGCAATGTAATTTAGCAGTATCGTGCATTGTTTTTAGAATGATTTTTACCTTTGGTCCTGGCGGTAGTTATAAGTCCATTTTTTTCTCCTTAGTAAAAAATCGAAACAAATTTCTTCTTTTAACTTTTTGGGAATATATATCGCTAAACTTGGTTTAAGATTAAATAACAATTATTTTTAATCTTTATTGATCGATGATTATAATTCAGCACATAAATGGTTAAACAAATAAATTATACAAAATATTCAATGCCTTTCGATGAGAAGACTAGTATTCACATGCAGATGGGTCCCGGTTCCAAGTTATATAATCCTTCGATCATTATTTTGCAACATTATGTAGGGATTCTACCACACATTGCATCCATTCCTGTATTCAACGATAATGCCGAAATTCATAAATAAGGAGGGTTATACATATCAAAGCTTACTATTCATCTACAAACACATTTTTTTCACACTTTCAATTTAAAGGCGTTTGTTAGAGACGAAATTAATATGATTCAACTTTTACTTTTTTTACCTCTCGATGCTCAGTGGTGGCTTATAAGATAGTGAGCGAATATTAAATGGGTGAGGTGTGGTTGTCCTATCCTCAAAAATGGGAAAGAGCAACAGTAAAATCAAAAAGGCAATGTATAAACAAAGGGGACTATTTAAAAAGAAAAACAATGCATTAACCGAGTGGTTTTCAACAACTGTTTTGCGTGATCTTCTTAAATGTGACATCCAATTTTGAACAGCACAATAAGAAAATAAAAAAAATCCACGTGATTCCATCTGTAACATGTTGCACTACGTAACTTTCTTAATTTAAGGATGAGCGAAATGTTTCTAAATGTTGCAATGCTAACAATTCTATATTTTTATTGCTTCGTTTGTCATTAATATTGATCATGTGAATGGGCTTTGGCTAATACCTGTCTTAAGTTAAAATTTAACTTTACTAGTCTTGTTATCATCATCATCACTAATTCTATAATTTAAGAAGGCGATTTTTTTAAACCTTTGAATTATAATTTCATCTTAGTTTGGTTATTACATGTTTTTTATCAAAGTTATTTCTAATAATTATTTTATAATATCAAAAACAAAATCGTGAAGTTCAGAAATAGATATAAGTATCGAAGTTTTGGGAATACTTTAAAACCTAAAAATTACGCATGGTCAAGTTCAGAAAATTTATTTTCATATATCTTCTTCTATTCTATAATTCAATATTTTAACAACGGGATAGTTTGAAAGTAGGGAAATTTAGTTTCAATGTTCCTTTTTAAAATTATTATAAAAGGCGTAGTTCCGAAAATTTATAAAAATTTAAACATGCCTGATTTTTTTTCGATTTTAAATTTTAATCTTAGTATCGAAGCGCAAGCTTCCCCCATACGGGGGAGTGGAGTAGCCATTGCCTTGTTTTATATATAATTTCACAGTTAAATTATATACAAAACCAGGCAATGGTTTCGCTATTAAATTTAAAATTTAAAATCATAAAAAAAGAGCCATGGTTAAATTTATATATTTTTTCTGAACTTCGCTAATTATAATAATTTTAAAGAGTAAATCGAAACTAAGTTTCCCCCTTTTCAAAATATCACATTGCTAAAATATAGTTATAGAAGAAGTTATATAAAAATAACTTTCTTCGACTTCACCATTTGTAATTCTTCGGGTTTTAAAAATTCACAAAATTACGATATTTATATTTATTTCTGAAATTTACTATTTAGTTTTTTGATAGTATAAAATAATTATTAGAAATAACATTGCTAAAAAAACATTAGTCATAACCAAGCTAAGATGAAATTATTATTCAAATAGTCAAAAAAATCCCCTTCTTAAATTATAGAGTTAGTGATGACAAGATTGATTTAACATAATATAGATATTTGCTATATATATAAATTTATGATTGCCTATATTGGCAACAAGGTTGAATGAGGAATTTATCTACACAAGTAAATATTTCAGAACGTCATTAATTCGAATCAGTGTATCATTAGACAGCAGTAAGTGTAGTTGATATTTTATGACCGGAAAAAAATATTTGAAAAGGAAAGATGTTAGCGACGAGTCTACGTCTAGGGTGAACAACTATCACCCTCCAGTATCGAAAAGAGAAATAGTAATCGACCATATTGTGATAATTATTTGATATATAGATTTTTAGGGAAATGTGACGTCGAGAAACCAAGTCCATCATGTGTTATGTGGGGTGAAACAATGTTAAATTAATTCTTTGTACCGAGTAAGATAGAAAGAAATTTTATTTCTAAACATTCATCTCTGAAAGATAAAAAAAACTTGATGTTTTCCAAAGATTGTTAGAGCAGATATTGAAACAGCGAAGTTATTTTGAAAAACAATGGCAATCTCTGAGCGAGCCCAACTAGCGTCAATATTCGAGAATGATATAATAATATTTAAAATCTAAATCTCACACGCTTGCTAAGTCAGACATCCTCCCAACTGGCAGGAAGATGGTAAAATCCATGTTTGGTGAAAAGGCTGAGGAAGAATGGAACAATACGTAGAAGAATCCTAGATGAATCATGTTAAGAAAAGGCTTATGAACTCTAATTTTGCTTTAATCATGGATGAATCGACTGACATGAGAAATAAAAGGCCTAAAATTTTTAAAGACAATTGGACGTTTTATTGACTGGAATGAAATAATAAATCATTTTTGGTGTTGTAAAGGACTATTTACAACTACAAGATGTAAAGATATTTTTTATATCATGAGAGGTTAGAGATCTTTCTATATCTTCCTTCAAATATTGAACTTAAGTTATAGGAGGAAAAATTAGCCACCCTTTCTAGTGATCGACAGCTAAAATTCAAACATTCAACTCGGCCTATTAAACATTTCTGATTCAATTTCAAAAGTAATATCCCTCATTATCTAAAATAGCTTCAGCAATTTCATTACAATTTTCAACTTCTTATATATGCGAATTAAGCTTCTCAACATTAAACCACATTAAAAACAAGAAGCCTGAGAGATTACGTACAACTGAAGAAGATCTTTCTGTTACATATTTGACCAAACATTAAGGTAATTATAAGGAAAAGGAAGGCACAAATTTCTCACTGAGGAAGCTAACCATTTGACTGATGAATTTCGAAACACTGCTTTAAAGTAAGTTCCTAGCTGTGTTTTCCTTAATTTAGTTTTAGTTATTCTATGTGCTATGACGAATGTTTTCAGTGGAATAATAGGAGTCTACTCTTATATGCCGTCTATAACTTGCTATGATTTTAATTTGCAACATTCAAATATTTCTCATAAAATTTAGCCAGGTGTGGCGCTATATTTTTTGCTATAGGTGTGCTGTTGGCAAAAAATGGTTGAAAACCACTGTGTTAACCTATTAGAACTTCAATAAAAAAAAATCGAATACGCACACGTTAAATGACACATGGCTGTCGCAAATCCAAAGCAAACCGTGAAGCGTTACTGAAAGGGAAGCGAAAACTAAAATTTTATTGAGCAGCACCAACATTTGCCTAGGAAAATAAAATCCATCATTCTCTCTTCTCTTCTTCCAGTGATCAAAAAGCCTCTATAACTGTTCCAGATACTAGTCAGCTGGCTTTAAATAAAGAAATTTGTGAACAAGCTTCTTTTATTTAATCAAAAGTGTGAAATCACTGGTAGCGTAGGAACTATGTCCTTAATAGGAATAGGCCATAGCGACTCTATTCAGTATCAGCCCTGAATGATGGATGTGAAAAAATCTCCATAGTCAAACTGGGAGTGTCAAGCCTTGACTTTCTTGCTTAAAGAAAGCGTGACATTGATTGAGCAGTTAGGATACTAATTCTTTAGTTTCTCGTAGTTTCAAATAAGCTCCAAATGAAGTATTCTTCTTAAATTCCACCAGAAAGAGATCATAACTGTCTTGTCAAACCAATTTCGTTACGGAACGGATGCCGGTTGTTTACTTCATAACCTCGTGGAACCCAATTCCTCTCCCGATGGTGATTAACGAAGTGTACCCACTTCTCATCTGATGTGACAATTCGCCTTAAGACTCGGTCGTCAATTGGGTTATTAAGAAGTTTGCTTCAAATCTCTACTCTGCGGGCAGTTTTTGCTTTGTTGACGTCATATGGGTCCAATCTGGGCTTCCTGTGAACAAAATCTATTTGATGCAATCGATTTAGAACAGTCTAATGGGATAACACTTTAAACACTTTTGCAAGATCACCGCTACTTGCCGAATGTTCAACTTTTAATGCTGGCAGTAAGGCTTTGCTGTGAAAGGTTGATGATCAGCCGGAAAGTGGTTGATCCTCAAGGCTAAGATCCACCGAGTTAAAACGTCTGTACCACCTTGATAACTTCGCCTTACTGACTGTGCCTAGTCCTTCAGTATTGCAAACTTTCTTCAAAGCTACTCTTTTAGAAAGTTTTCGCTTTTCACAGTTTCAAATCAAGACTTTAATTTCACTTTTTCCCAAACTCATTTATTTAGGGTGGGGTTTACAGCCTAGAAACAAGAAACAATAGCAGCGTACGGATGCTAGTAGTTGAATCATTAAGGTTAACCTAATCTAATGTAGTCGAATGAATAGGGCTATCCTAACCTAATATTGTTGTTGCTCCCTAAAATTTTGTTTATATCTTTCCGCTTGCGAAGTGAGTCAAGACTTTCTAGCTAACCACATATATAAATTTCTGTTAGTTATAAATTGTCATTTGGGTACATTTTTATCTCGAATAACACCATGAGATGCGAATCTCAGGCGGAACGTATTTATCGTAAGATCCTCCGTACCGATTGCTCTGACACATGGAGAATAATAATTATGTGGATATTGTTTGTAGTAAAATGAATAATAAGAAATAATGAAAATTTCACTAGTGTCTATTTATCATCTTTATCACTATTTTCAATTTGTACAGCTCGCACCGGGCTTTAGTTCGTTTTAGAACAAGAACAAATCAAGGAAAGTCGTATGAACAACCTCGTTCAAAAACTCCAGCAGTAAATATTCAAAAGAATGAAAAAATAATTACTGTTAGCAACATCCTTACCTCCATGCTGTTGCGTCTCCTTGGTGAGCTGTAGTTGGGGGTGTAGGATGCGTAGAGCTAGAGGATGGAGCCGATGATGATAAGCTTACTAGGACGTCACAGACGAGGCTAACGGGACTAAGACGTGGATGTGGAGTGCTAGAGGGCCAGATAAACGAGGCTGTTGGACGTGTATTGAAGAAGAAGAAAAAGAAGAAAAATATGACAATGACACAAACGAATGAGACGAAGAAAGAATATATTTTCCCCCTATCCCACCACCCTCCCAAATTCCATCTCGTGGACACGTAGGGGTTGACAGAAATGCGGGCGTATTTTCTGGATTACATCGTAGAATCCATCACGAAGAGAAGAGCAGAAACGGAACGAGGAAGAGAAAGGATCGCTAGAAATGAAACGGAAATATAAGGCAAATCATGAAATAAAGATATAAAATGAAATAAAAACAGCAAACGAAGGGAGGAAATGGTAGAAAAGCAAAACATGTGAGGGGAGAATAAAATGACAATAGAATAGAAAAACAAATTTGAAGGAAAAGAGGAGAAAAGATAAAGAAGGGAAATTAAAGAAAAGGTAGGGAAAGAAATATACATTGTTTTGGATGTCTTGGTTTGTTATTCAGACGGAATCAGCGATCATTTAGTCCTTTTAGATTGGTAATTCCTTGCTAAACTTAGATCTGTACATCGATGTGAATAATAAATAAATTTAATGATAATTAAATATTATTTCTCGAGGTAAAATATTGATTTATGCGTCATCCTTAACTAGATTTTTTCAGGGTTATTTAGGAAATTGCATTTTATTCTTCCTTACTTTTAAGTTAATAATTTTTATCCACATTAATATATAATAAAAATATTAATTTCAAATTCATTTACATTCCCTAGAATTATAAATTTACCGGAGTTCTATTGACCGGCCGTGAGTTTACCAATGCCTATATAGTTTGGAATAATTTTAATGGAATTCCATCGAATATGACTATGGGATATATTGTTTCACTCCACTCTTTCCAACATAGCTTGACTGACATTTTCTCTTTCCCTAAGTTTCCTTTCTTGAAACTTCTTCCTCTATGTCCACCAATGCTCATATCTTGGAAAGCTACTACCTATGTTCTGCTCCTACGCCATTTTTGTACCTGCTAATCCCCTACCGATTTCATTTCTCTTGAACTGACTCTTCGAACAATTTCCATCTCATAAATCTCATTTTCTCATTTATCCCATCTCTTGCATCTACTTATCCTCTCCATTCCATTTTTATGTTAATACAACGGATATACCAATGCTTCGCTCTCAATCTCGCAAATCTTCATCGATTATTCCAGCTTTTGAACCCTCACTTATCTTATAAGACTTGAGCAATTTTTTCTCCACAATTTCTTCCAACTCTTTAAGCGACCTTTTTTCCAAATATTGCAAAAGTTCTTCCTCAAATTAGCACTCTTTTTTTCTATGCCAGTACTTAAATTTCTTGTACGCTTTTTGCCTAACAATTTGTTTAATACACTTTTTACCATATTACTCTTTCCATTTCATGACCCTTCATGACTTGCTTAAAACTATATCTTACCCTCTTTCCATTCTTTGAATCTATGTAAGACTAAACATTTTTCTTTTTCTAGATTAAAATTAATTTCTTAATTTTTCGCTTCGCTAAATTACGATAAGTACTAATTTACACGCCTCTCGACTTATTTGATGCCTCTCTGAACTCTACGATGTTTGCTTATTATTTTCTCATTTAAACTGAAACATCCTCACCTATCTTTCCATCAATGAGCCAAGTTTCATTTACATATTCATTCATATAATAAATCCGGTTATCTTCTCCCATTCTTTCATCTCTTGAACTGAATTACCTAGTACTTTTCCATTAATTAAATCCAATTATCCACGAATTGGTAGTTTTTTAAACTCATTAATTTCAGCCAATTTTTTCACTCTTTATCTCAATTATATTATGTCATTTTTTTAATCTTTCAAACCACCTAACCCACATAATTCCCTTTCTTGAACTTATTACTCTCCTGCCATGTCTTGACTAAAATTATTTCCCTTATCCTTAGAACTTATAAACGCTCTATCACATATGTTATTTCACTCTATTAATCTTAGCTATCGCCTTTAATTCTTTTATTTCTTGAACCAAATTATCTCCTTTGCTTATTCAATTTTCCCTGCCCTCTTATCTTTACACATTCTTTGATCTCTTGAGCCATTTATTTCGTATTGTTAAAAATCTTGATCAATTGATCTTGTCCAATTATTACTTCTCTTAAATCAGACTAGCTCCCTTAATCTTCGATTTCTCGAAAGTACTGATGTTCACTCTCTGTCTCTTCTCTCCTCACAAATGGAATCTTAGTAATCTTAGAGTTTTGAATCCAGATTTATTTCTCAATTTATATTCTTTAACCAAACTTTTTCCTCCTTTTCTCAATCTATTCAGGCTATTTATCTATACTTCTAACATTTATTAATCCCACTTATCTCTCTTCTTCCTTGAACTCATATATCTTCATTTATCTTCCTTCACTTGAACTCTCTTTTTTTTCCCGTAATCCCATTACATTTTTCAACTTGTCTCGTTCCATTTTATTTTAACCTGTGCTGTTGTTATGATTTTTAATCTTACATTACTAGTAATCGTTTTAAATACTACCCACAGACACAACCAATTAAAAATATCCATTGTTCTAAACATGTTTTGAAACCACGTAAACTGCAACATAATGAATGAGTATTGCCAGTAACCTCTGGCGAAGTGTTGATCTGCATTTCCCTTTAAAATTTCGAAAGAAAAACGTAAGTAATTTTATTCTCCATAATTAATATAATCATTCAAAGGAGAACGACGTGTTCACTATTCTTTATTTCACTCAATGTTTTTCGAGAATAGACTAAAGGTGAAGCAAATATCTTTATACATTTGGATTTTACTGAGTATAAAAACTTTGTACTCAATATTTTCCTCAATAACATAATCAAAAAGCCAAGAATTATTCTAATGAGGTAGGTTTCCTAAAAAATATTGTATTTCTATCGACTAGATAACATTATTTTTAAAAGTGGATTAAATATAATAATATGCGGGAATAAAGTTCTCGCATAACCAAAATTAACAATTATTTCCAACTAATCAATTCAGCATAAGAAACATAACTATGAACAATGTAATCAAGGATAATTTTCAATCTCTGCTTCTCGCGACGGGATAAATCCTGGATGCCTTTTTGTAAAATTCAACTGATTTGCTATCAAAGATGTCCCCAAATAGTTTTCATTTCCTCATTATTCGTGTACGGTTTGCTATTCAAGAAGTTCTGCAATGCCCGGAATAGATGGTAGTCTGTTGGAGAGAACAAAGGGTGAGGGAGAAATTCCCATGCCAACTCCAGGAGTATTTCACGGGTATGATTTTTAAAAGGTCGGTCGTCGAGAGTTATCATGAAGAAACATGGCAACAGTCAATTCTGTTTCGTTTCTTCGCAATTGTATCTTACACTTTTTTCACTTATTGCCTGTAAAATTAATCGTCGATAGACAGATTGCTATCCAGCTTTTACCAGTAAATAACTCTTTTTACATAACATCAGACACAAACCATATGCTTTCCTTGATATCGGTTGGGTTTCGCCTGAAGTTGTGCAGGTGTGGCTATATCTGTCAAGCTTCTTCTGTGTGCCAAGTTCAAACGTAAACGCTATTTCTCATCTACAGTAACCACTTTGTGCAGCCAAACAAAATAACCTTTCTTGAGTATTAGTTTTGTGCAGGCGTCTATGGTGCCTTGGGTATCGATGTCGGTTAGTTCACGTGGAATCCATACGTCCAATTTTCTGACTTTCACAATTTCCTCTAAATGATGGAAAATGGCTACATGGCTGACACTAAATTTTAGCTAGCTCGTGTAACGTTAGATGTTTATCAGCAGTGACACAGGCTCACAAACGATAATTGTCAATAAGTGATTGTCGACCAGTTCTTCGCTGAAATTGGCCACCCTAATACGTCTTAAACTAATCATAGGCTATGAGACAACTTATGCTTGGTTGATTCTACATTATGATTGAACAGGGTTTATACTATTTACGAGAGAGAGAGAGAGAGAAAGAGAGAGAGTCATCTGATAGGGAACTTTAGCAACTTTAAATATCATAAAAATCGTCCGACTAATTAATGTGTAGTGGTCTAGGCATAAGGACTCAGTCTAACAAGGCTATAGGTCACTCTGCACTTTTATGCGAGGCCAAGCAAAGACTAGGCCACTAGACATTAACTATTCGTTGCACCCTATATTAATCGAAAAATAAATATTTTTTTAAATAAATCTTTAAATATAAATCTATAAATAAATAATTATTTACAAAAATGTGTGGCAACCTTGGTTTCAACCTAATACATTTTATTCGATATTATAGACAGTAAACGTTTGTACACTCTAACTGTTTTTCTTGAGACAAAGGTCTTCAGACGAACATTGTATGGATATTTGTACAACATATCATATTTGATATTTTAATAAATAGTTTTCTTATTAATGTACTAAAGATATACTCGCTATTGTGCTCAATATAAAGCTAATGTTTTATGAAGTTTTGTCACCTCCTTCGCTTCAATAACCAGGCTTTACTGCTCATCCTGGACGTAATTTTGCCTCTATCTACCTAGCAGCGTTGTTAGGAAGAGGGTTTGCTTTCAGAAGTTCTTTGAACCCCTCAAAGTCCTCTGCCATTACGCAGCTCAATGCAGCAGTGATTCAATTAAAACTTTATCTAATGCCTTTTTTTTATCTTATTCTTTTGAAAAAATACCATTTCATAAGCTCGTGTTTAAATTAACACTCCTTTATTAGGATGCTCCAAATTGGTAGGGAGTACAGGCCGGTATCCAGTAAGAGACACAAATCTTCTTGATTTGGCTCCGCTTTGTCTCCACGAGCACAAAAGCAAGAAGTTCTCTCATCGGAGGTCCTCCCTAGTCAAACGTCGATTTCCCAGGAACAGCCTTTGTCGTTAACCACAGCAATTACTCCCTCGTCAAGGTATTCCGAGGTAAATATCAACCGTCTATAATTCTTCTCCTCAAATTGCATCGTGGCCCTTGGTCGTCCAAGATTTAACTTCTGCATGCGGATTCCTTAATCCGGTCATCCCACTAATTATTTATTTGTAGTTTGGCTCAGCGCATCATTTTGATTTTGAAGACTCAATCCTGTGTGGTCATTTCCCTGCCGTAAGCTCATTATCTTGGCTCTTTTGCCGGACTATCGAGCCCCCCAATTGCTGGATAATCCTAATTCATTTTACTTGAGTAAATGTTCATATTTTGTTTTATTAAAGATAATTTTTCTACTTCTCTTTTAAATAACCCAGGACTGCATTCAGACATAGCTAGTAATTAACAGCCAATCTGCACTCACTTTTTTTATTTTGCATGCCTACTCGGAGAATAGTATCTCCATTTATTCCGCCCCTTTATCTTATCCCTTCATCTTGTAACGGAGCCGAGGTCAGGTCTCTTGGGCGTCCTCTTGCTCTATCTCTCACCACTCTGCTAATCTAATCCCCCTTCTTAGATAGGTATATATCGGCTATACCTCGACATTTATTAAATAAATATCTATCTATATTATAAAAACTAGTATCAAGTGTAGCAGCATTATTTTTTAAAGGATCATCTTTTAAGAGGTCTTTAAAAAATTCTTTGTTTTGTATTTTCTATAAAGGCTCAACGTTCAGGTTGCTTAAAGATGCAGTAAAAGTAATCTTCCCATATATTTCTCTTTGTGTGTATCCATTTTGACCGCTCACATTCTTCTCGCTTCATTTTTTGTGAGACTGTGTGCCTTAATTTTATTCTTTACTGGACTTGCGAATGCTCATTAATATTGTGTGTTATTCCTATTGTAAGGCATTTTCTTTTCGTGTGCGCGTGCCAAGATAGACTAGGTCGTCAACCTCCGTGCATTTATCGATGTTAATTTGATTTTGGGGAGGTTCGTTCATTCTGGTATCACATGCAATATGTCTTCTTTTAAGCTCTTTAAGTTCCAAGGTGAGTCCCTTGGTTTAACAGGCAAAAACCTCTTATCGTACATTCAAGAAGAGAAAAAGAACGAAAGAGCTGAAAGAAATCCAAAAAAATAGCAAGAGAGAGCAAAAAAAAAGGAACGAAAAGAACGAGTGAGAACAGAAAAATGAGCGAGAAAACAAAAACAACAAGAAAGAAAAGAAAGAAGAGAACAACGGGAGTGGAGAAAAAAGAGAAAAACTAGGGATTGAAGAAAGAAAAGAATAATGTGAGGGTGAAAAAAGGAGAAAAATACGCCAGTATGAGCTTAACCTAAGTCAAGCGAGGGTCTAGACCCTCTCTATCAATTCTAGCGCTGAAATTCCCCACTCAGCATCGGTAAAACTCCCATTTTTAAAGAGGGCGAAAATATTTTTGAAGTCAATAACTGGGACATCGAGGAAGACGGCGTCGTCAAGCTCCTCCCCTAACTTAGTTTGCAACTCTGAGTCACATTTATTTCCCTTCTGTCTGAAGCTACGATAGATTATTCCACCTTAAAATCCGAGGTTCTGGCGGCATATAGCATGACCCAGGATTTTTATCACTCTAAGTTTCTTCACACACAAATCCAGCTGAACCAAACTTTCTGCCAGTTTGGCTATGCCCTCCACAGACTTTTTAACTTCTGATTTGACCCATGTAAAATTGGCCGTAGCTATGACTCCCTAGTCATTGGTAGAGGATCTAGATAGTACACCTTTAAAGAATTCATCGAAGAGGTTGATATTTTCGCGGTGAGCCCACGAAATATTTGTGGTAGTCCATGTCTACCAGGGACGTGCAAACTGCTTACCCATAGTAGATTGCTATTTTGAAAGCAAAAATTTCCCCGGGTGGGGTAAAGTGGTGTCAGCCCATATAAAATTCTGTTCCTTGCCAGTAGGACCGTACCCCTAGGTTGTTGACAACACCAATGCTCAACCCGTCGTCAATACAGCCGAATCCGAAGTGAAACTGAGACTCCCGCACTCGTCGAAGCTCCCTGCGACTCAGAATCAGCGGCGTTGTGAGCGAGAAATTCACTCAGAAGCTGGATTCTGAGTCCTTCCTTCCACTCAGGGAAAAAGCCGGAGCAACGAGCGAGAATCCCTCCGCGGCATCAAAACGATTTCTTACATCGAGAAGGAAGGCATGTTGTCCCGCCCTTTCTCGGAAGGAAATAGCACCGAGCATCACGCTTTATGTGTTTCCCGCTTCCACATAATGCTTGTTTTAAAAACTGCCCACGACAGCTTGTTTTCTTGGAATTTTAGCCAGAACAAAATAGAACAAAGTATTTTCAAGTATTTCTTTTGTCCTGGTGCTGTAAAGGATATCTCAACTTACTGCAGATCATGCGACATTTGCCCGAAGAACACAGCAAACTGCGCATCAAACCCGCTCCTCTTCTGAAGTAACCCATCATTTCTGAGCCATTCTTCCGTGTGGCCATCCAACTCATTGACCCCATTTACCCTCCATTAAGTGAAGGGCATGTTTGCGTGCTCCACCCCGTAGCTATTTCCAGTATCTTTCCCAAAGCCGTTCCATTAAAGAGGATAGACAGATAGTGTCACATAGGCATAAGCTCTTATTTCCAGTGTTTCTCGGGGGGTTGGAATACCGAAAGAGTTCTCATCCTACCTATCCAGTCAGTTTACCTCCGAGCTGATTGAATACGTAGGAAAAATATTGATGGTGAATTCCTTTTTTACCTCAGTGTTCCACCCTGCCGCAATTGGAATTTGTGAAAGATTAAATGGAACGCTCAAGTCCATTTTGAACAAGCTGTACGCGGAGCGAACTCGAGAGTGGCATTGTTACTTGCCAGTGGTATTATTTTCCGACCGAGAAATCCCCCACCGTACCCTGGGTTTTGCCTCTTTTAAGTTGTTGTACGGGCTAAATTTTCTAAGTAAAATGACCATTTTAAATGAACTATACCCTAACCGTGAAGTCGACAACGAGATCCAATCTTCTTACTAGTATCTAATAGATATCCGCCGAAGATTATAGAAGTGCGCTTAGATAGTGTACCAGAGGGCCGTGGCCCTGTTGCATTCTTAATCAAAACAACCTCAAGAGAAAAACTCTTCCACATTAATATACTGAAGAAGTACCATCGCCGATCCTGTGTTAATAAAATCGTGTTCCTCGACGATGAATCGTCTATGCAAGCCAACTACCCCGCAGACCCACTAAATGTTGTACAGGTCGTTTGTGTGAGGCAGGACAAAGATTACAAGTATTTAATAGATATCCGCCGAATATTATAGAAGTGCGCTGAGATAGTGTACCTTGAGGGCCGTGGCCCTGTTGCATTCTTAATCAAAACAACCTCAAGAGAAAAACTCTTCCACATTAATATACTGAAGAAGTACCATCGCCGATCCTGTGTTAATAAAATCGTTTTCCTTGACAATGAATCGTCTATGCAAGCCAACTACCTCGCAGACCCACTAAATGTTGTACAGGTCGTTTGTGTGAGGCAGGACCAAGATTATTCGCTGCTTATTTTACCCGGCGAATCCGAGTTACCACACGCTGCCCTAGATATTGACGCGCGAATGATACCGAATGAGAAGAGTCAGCTGCAGTACCTGCTGAGTCAGTTCGGGGATGTGATTTAGGAAGTCCCGAGATGTGCCTCACAGTTCGAGCATGACATCGCTCAAGACACTCAAGAACCAGCCCGATCAAAGCCATACCTCCTCCCCATTCACTTAAGACAAGCATTCAAGGCCGAACTAGATAATCTGCTTAGTTTAAATATTATTGAGTCCTGTAATTTTAATTATAGTTCCACCATAGTAATGGTAAAAAAAACAGACAGTTCATATTCTGTGTGCGTTGATTTTCGTAAACTCAACGCTGTCATGGTATTTGGCACCGAACATATCCCCTTAATCGATCAGGATCTTCACCTTTTTGAAGAGGCCAAGTTTTTTACAGAGTTAGACCTTTGTAAAGCCTAATACCAAATTCTTTTGTAAGAAAATGTGAGGAAACATACGGCTTTCTCCACTTATAAAGGCTTGATGCAGTTCCGCTGGCTCACCCCTTCGGTCTGATTACGTCTTGTAGTATCTACAACCTTATGATGCGCAAGATTTTGAATTGGTTGTTGAACGTAATATTATACTTCTACAATATCTACGTCACCTTTCGAGATTGGGACTATCGTCTGGTCACCCTCAAAGCTCTGTTCCGTCAACTGCACGGACTCTCAATCAGCCCCAGCATATACAATTTTGCATATGGTACCATCAAGTACTTCGGGTTCCACATCGGAAATGACCAACTTCGCCCCCAGGAAGAAAAAGTTCGAGCCATCGTGGAAATGCTTATCACATGTAAAATGATGCAGTTAAGATATTTCATGGGATCTGCCTTGTTCCCAACTTTGCGTCACTCTCCACCCTCTTATGAAACCTATTGTAAAAGAAATCTCCCGATCGCATTATTTGTACTCCTAAAACCAATTTTCACTTCGACCAACTAAAAAGTAAATTGGAGTCCGCTCCCATTCTTAAGTTTCCTAATCCCAATAAGTCTCTAGAAATCCGCATTAATGGGGGCAAAGAGGGCATTGGCTGTGTCCTATTGCAATATGGAGTCAATGGTAAGAGCAACCCGGTAGCGTACGATAGTCACAAACTCCTCCCACGTGTAAAGAACTATGCTGTAATAGAACGAGAAGCTCTTGCCATTGCATAGGGTGAACAGAAAATAGTTCGTGATCAAGAAGGATCATCGACCTCTCTCATATTAACGTAATGCTAACAACAGTAACGGAAGAATCATGTGTTGGAGTTCATTTCTACAGGATTATCAATATACATAAGATTTTGTCGGAAAATAATCTAGCCGACAGCTTCAGCCAAATCCCCATGGGTGCTAACCTGAGCTAATCGTAAAAGAAAAATAATGTCTTTTTTTCTCTTTGTCCCGATTTATTCCGTGTATGTATATTTATGTATGTTTATCGCATCTCGGCAAGAAAAAAACACTTTTAATTTTTTTAAGGTCGTTGTACTGTATACCGTTATTGCCTTAGTAACCTTCTATACCTATATCTCCGTTTATACTTGTACGATTCTATTTATTTACTTATATGTTTCTACGGTGTTACTCTTTATTATGTATATATTTCTTCGTCTTCTGTATGTATAAGTTTGGTCACTAATGAACCGAGGCAAGTGAGCCTCCATTCGAGATTAACTTTGTAGGTTAAATTTTCCTTTAGTTTTTGTGTAGGGGTTTAAAAAAATTTCTTGGATACTCGGAATCGCCATGCTCTTTAGCTATGTGAATCTGTATCGAAACAGGTCAGATATTCCCCATTAATTGTAAGCTCGAGACTGGAAATCTGGAACGCGCCTTTCCCAGTCTAACATCTTTTGTAATTATGCCCCTTTCCACAAAGTTGAAAAGCGTCATCTTTAGGGAGGGAGAGATGTGAAAGAAAGGATTCAAGGAAGCCACACCTGGACCCTGAAAACCAACGTAGATATCACACACTTGGTCCTATGAAGAGAGAACAGACCTAAGGGCCACACGAAGAGGCTTCGGAATGCATCTGTATTTATTTATGGAGGTTTCCCCACAAGCCTTGAGGCAATCTTGCCTCCCGCCTATCATAGGAAACCATGCAAGAGTGAGGGAATTTATTAGTTAGCAAAAATTCCTGGTTAGAAGACGTCCATTCTCCTCCCTCAGCCATGTGTTTACCTTGAGAGAATCACCTCCGTGGCCGGAGGCGATTTCATTTCCACCTTCCACCCGTATTTAACACCAGGTTTGCCCGGAACAAAGCAGTACAGGCTCGCAATCCAGCAAGAGACAAATCTCTTCTCGATTTTACCCCGCTTTCGTCTCTATGAGCGCAAAAGCAAGAGGTTCAACCATGAGAATTCTACCCTAGTCACATGGCGATTTCCCAGGAATGGCCTTCTAGTTCCTTTGCGGTCCAAGCTTAAACCTTTGCAAGAAATCGATGCATGCGGATTCCTTAATCCGGTCATACAACTAATTATTTAGTTGTATTTTGGCTCAGTGCAGTCTCTTGAAGACTAAATACGATTTTGGTCATTCGCCTGCCGTAAGCTAATTATCTTGTCTATTTTGTCCGACTATCGGACCTCCAAATTGCTGGATAATCCTTATTCATTTTATTTGTGTAAATCTTTATATCTTTTGTGTGTTATTAAATATTATTTTTATACCTTTCTGTAAAAATGAACCAGAACAGAATTCAGCCATAACTAGTAGTTAACGCCCAATCCGCATTCACTTCTGTAATTTGCCTGCAAACTGGGATAAAAGTATCTTTCCATTTATTCCACCTCTTCTTATTACCCCATCATCTAGTAACGGATCCATGGGTAGATCTCTTGGGCGTCCGTTTGCTTTATACCTCACCACTCGGCTAATTTAATCTCCCTCCATTTATAATTATATATCGACTAAACCTCAAAAACCTCATTATTTATAAATAAGCTATGCACATATTCTTCATTTTATTCCTTTCTATGAACACTTCTATATCTTTCTTTTTATTATTATTATTCATATTTCCATACCAATTACAAACCTTGGTAGAATTCAGATCAAACTCATTTGTGAGGCTACATTAGTGAATCTACTCTGCCTTGCAACGTACTTTTGTCTTATTATTGCCATGGGGGAAAGCTATAAATTATTATTTATCCAAATATATTATTCACAGAAGTAGTTAACACTATAATACTGTGCTTTTAATCCGGCTGAGCCGAAGCATAATGAGTCAACTTTAAAATTAATATATATAAACGGACTATTCACAATTAAAAGATGATACTTTGTACAATTACCAAATTATTCTTTTTGCACCACCTGACATTTACTGTTTTGCTCCATTGTTGGCTGCAGAAGCACGGTGCGTGGGATGCCTCCGTCTACCATTCTCACCGCTTCTCCTTCGCAAGGGTAGCCAACGAAGATGGATTTCGCCAGGTCGTCTTTTTCTTACGCTGCCAGTAAGCTCGATGGTGTTTTCGTTGGCGACTTCCACTTCCTTAAGTTCTGCCCGTGGTTCGTTGTGTGAGTCAATTTTTAGGATCTTTCTTCTCGTTCTCATTCGAGCAAAGGCGGTCACTACTTATGGCGGGTCGTTGATGTTAATAGGGGGTGACTGGGTTAAGGCGGACTCGTAATTTTGCGATTGGGGTATTCACCAAGCCTACTTCTTTTCCATCCTTTGAGCAGTCACCAGAAATGGAATCTACCTCCCTTGAAGAGGTGCACTCCATAACCATTGACAAACCCTACTTCTTCAGGTTTACTTAATGTTTAGGCGGGCAGTTAAGGACGGAGGAACGGGAGGATGCTTTAGTAGCTGCGTTGATCTCTGGTAGCCTTGGGCCTGATAAGGATTTAGGATCGGCGTATAGCGTGTTGAGGTGGGCCTATTAATACATGACGCTTTACTGACTGACTGAATTTTAGTGTGAATTTTGCAATCTACATATATTATTCTTGGAAACAATACGCGTGGTCTATTATTATCCACTGTTGTTTTTCGGGTTGAGTTTGTACCTTGTTTTGGGTGCAGCTAATTTCAGGAGATAGAGGGGTTGTTTTAGCTTTATATACTAAGACACAACTCGATTTTGCAGTCATTCTCTGTGCAAACAACGGCTGGAGTTAATTAAACTATAACCGCTTTTACCGTGTTTTCAGTTTGCATGTGCATCACACGCTTTGTCTAAACAGCTGACCTTCTATCGCTTGAATTGAACCACATTTGTATGTTTGTGTGTATGTGCATGTATTTTCTCTAATTCATTCTTCTCGAGTCATGCAAAATACATATATTACTTACTTTCATGTTACCTTAACTCATGTCTCTATCTCTCATAAGTGTTTCTCTCTATTCTTGATAGGGTCATTAGTACATGGCATATTATTATCTTAATTTGCAAAAATAGCCTTTTATAATTTGATAGATGCCCCATTGTTCATTTGTGGAGTTTGTCGCTGGGCCTATTAAATCCTACCATTGTTATGCTACAAGTCTCCTTTAATTTCAATTTGAGCGCTATAGACCCTTATCAGGTGAATCCGCCTATCCTCCTTCCCTCTCCTCTCTCCTTATTTCTCCATATTTGTATGAACAGGTGAGCAGAGCTTGCTGCAAACCTTTTTCCCCTTAAGGATTTTATGTTAAATATTTTGACTATCGATTTCGCACACTTGGTATATGTTTAGAAATTTGGAATGACCACTCCAAATATAAGAATGTTTAAATTTTATATTTAGATACACAATTGCTATTATTAGAAATATGATAATGATTCTTTAATTTATATATTAATAAGTTTTATTACAATAGCAGTTTATAAGTAAAGTTCATGATAATTTTTTCTGCGCAATCTGGGTGACTTTTGATGACCATTTTGTCGAGGAAGTTGCTAATTGGATTAACGTCATAAAGGCCCCACCCTCTCATCTCAATTTTCACTCTGCCATTTTAATCACATTAGCAAACTTTCTGAAGGGAAGTGTAAAATCGGTTTGACGTCATCAGAAATCCGTTTATACCATCTGTTTTCCGGAAAAATTGCTATAGGCTCCGTAACGCCACTTTCCTTCTAACGTTTAGCCAAGGTATAATGTAAACCAGAGGAGGAAGGCAGAGCAGGAATTTATAATTGATTACCTGAGGTTAGATGCGTGAAATTGATTGAGGAAATTATTATAATTTAATTATGAAAAAATAACTTTTCACTATTAAAAATAGTGGCATGGAAGTATCAGCTAAATAAATTAGCCAATAAATCAAGAATAAAACAAAAAGACTAATACAAGAAAAAATAACTAAAATGGTGATTTTTATCTTATAAGTGAAAATTATACAAAAAAACGACGTCGATTTCAACTGAAAGATTACTTGAAATCATATTTATAAATAAAAAAGGATGGTCAAAATGGGAAAGAGATACCAAGCAAGACTAAAATCCTCCCCATCATTTTACTCGTAAATGAGAAAGGCGGTAAAACACTAAATGAAAAACCTTGAAACGAAATAGAGAATCGTAAATAAATTAGCGGAGTTAAGTAGAGTGAAAGAAAGGTTCAAAACCACGAAAGTGAATTGGAAATAAATCAGTTTTAAGAATCAGAAGGTAGGTCCTTTTTTCGTGCAATTAAAAATTTATAGTACGAGAAAAGGTTAAAAAATAAAAAATCAAATAATTATAAATAAACCAAAGCAAATAAAGTTATTTATGAAGTCAAAAGATAAATTTCAATATAGGAGCATCCGTGAAGTGATTACAGGCACTCCCGGCCGAAAAATTAATTCGCAGTCGGACTTTGGCTGTTTATCTCAAACACATTTTCATTCTCTCTCTTCCTCAATCAATTCCTTTAACGATTATTTCCTACACACATTTTAGCAATGTCATGATTAGTTTTGCTTGAATTTAACCAGGAATCTGGATTCAGAAATGTCTGTTTATTTATGCGGTTACATCGCGATCAAATCTCGTCGCCCCTAATTTGCATTTTGAGGAATTTATTAAGAGGAGAACAAATACATTCTTATGACATTTTCTGTTTTTAAGAGGACAAAAACTACAGTATAGTGTCATGACTCGTCATTAAGATGATCACTACTAAAGTATGATTTTATTGTATGGATCGAGTGTTTATTTTTACCAAAATCATGCAAAGCTACAACAAAGAAGAGTGGCGAAAAAGTACTGAATTATTAACTAATAGATAAAAAGCACAGACTCATTTATCACTCCTTAAAACAGCACTAGATAATTGAACGGTGGTTAAATGCGCGCTTTATTAAAAGGAACTGGGCTACTTAACAAACTACTGCCTTAGTAATAACCTGCTAATGGATTATTGAATAAGTGATTTGAATATTAAAAAATTAAATGAATATGCAATATATGTAATATAAGTTATAAGACGATTATAGTTTGATTTTTTTTGTTTATTTATGTTTTTTACGAAATTATTCCAGAAAAAAATTGTTTGCTTCTCTGTAACCCAATATCTATTGAAGCCAGCCTGAAAGTCTTTGCAGACAAGGCAAATGGGCGCATAATGGTGCCCATTTGCTAGACGCCCGCTGAATAGTCTTTGGCTAATACCCGCGTAGTCATGCTTGTCTATCCGCCCCCGAACCCGTCTCTTCGCCCGGCCTTATTATTGTAATGTAAAAATCCTTCTTTGTTAGGCTTTCCTGATTCACTACTCTATTAATCAAAAGTAAAAGTATACCTTACAGACTTATACCTACAACCTTTTACTTTCACACTTTAACTAAAGCAGAGAATTTAATTTGTTCAAGATAGATGTTTATGCACGGGCAACCCATGGTAACTTTTCCATTATTTACCTAAGTTTAGATATTATAAAAGAAACATTTCAAACAGTGCTCTATACGGAGCAAATGGAAACCTCTTATTTTAGAATACAATTTGCGCTTCTTATAAAGCATCGAGAAATCACTCTACATAGTTGTGAAAAATGCCAATAGCTGAGATGAAAGAGGCTTAAAGCTCTTATTCTGTTTCTTTGGATACCTTAATTTATCAAGGGTTTGAAGTTCAGGAAAACTTTGTAATACTTCTGTTCCCAGATGCCAAGAAAAGATTGATCCTCTACATTATGGTAAATATGTAGATTAGCGGCCCGGCCGAAAAAAAAATTTGAGTGTAAATATTATCGTTCACTCGTATCGGAATATTCATGCGCGTTTGAGTCCTTTTCAAATTATTATTCTATAAACAATTAGGATTATATACTGGGGGGCTGTGCCCCCCAGACCCCCCCAATTTAATGAAACTCAGGATCATTGTAGTGTAGTCTCCCCTTTATGTTTACCCCCACACGAGCCGTCAACTTAAATGTGCTCCAAAAACATGAAACATTTTGGAACACGGACACAATAGTACGTCCCATCGTTCACGCCGATAATCTACATATTTACCCATTCCTCTCGCACGATTTTGCTTCTTATAATCTCCCTCAACTTCTTATTGATGACGCTCTTTCACGAAAAGATTTGAGGGCAAAGTGTCTTCATTTGACTTTTGGTTTGATTAGAGAATTTTAAAAGCCCCATTTGAATGTTATATTTTGTTTTGTTTTTTTGTTTAAAATTTCCCTATTGACTTTTCGATTTGCCGTTTTATGATAATTTTTCGGCCCATTTATTTTAATTTATTTTTTCGATCGTATCTTGTTCAAAGGAGTTTAAAAATAATTATTTATAGTTAGAATATTATATATTATTTCTCAATAAAAGTCTCCTCTCGCAGCTCTTTTCATTTGAGCTCGACCATAAGAACAGGACCTAAAAGTTAGAAAAAAATAATTCTAATTACGACAAAATTAAACCACAATTATAATTAATTTCTTAAACTTTATACATATATTACTGAAATTCATACTCATAATATAAATAATATAGGTCAATAAATTTATATAAAAAATCCGATCAAGGTAAAATATAAAGTTCTGCACCATTTAACATGTTACTTTATTTACATTAAACTAAATAGATTAGAGATATTATATAATTGACACTGAATATCTATTTAGTATTATAAGGAAAAGTCTAAAAATAAATAAAAATGAATAACTATGAAATATTGAAAGCCGACTCCATAATTATTTCAGACTATTTTGAAGAAATTGACGCTGATTTCTAAGTAACCTTTTCGCAATCGCGAGATAATATCTAAAAAATTCCCCCAACTAAAAACCTAATGACTCTATTTTTAAGTTTAAATCTATGAGTTGTTATTTTAAAAAATAAATACATCTTATTGGGTCTTGTTCACCGTTTGATTCTGTACGCTTTAACCACCCTCTGTATAATAATAATTTATATCTTGCCTTGAGATGGGTAAAGATATGTTGGCGTTGATGAATCATACTTAACCCATTCCTCTACTATAATGAGCCGGACAACATGCAGAGTGGGTAAGAGGGAATGTATTATGTATCCCCGACAGTTGTGAGCGTGCATAGATGTAGCTTCATGATTAAGAATGTTTTAATGTGGTTTGTAATATCTTTCATGGATAGATTATTGTATTAATAATGAAGACTCGGCATTAGATTATTGTATTAATAATGAAGACTCAGCATTAATGAGATTCACATTAATTGACTGAGATGGATGGCAACTGTGCTTAATGTAATTAACGCCTGATTCTCTCCTTGTTCAGGAATGAAAGACATGTCTTAGATTTTTTCAGTGGATCTCGCATTTCAACCTCGAACAATGAAAGCTTTATTTAATCCATGTCAAATATATATTCATCCATGTGAGGAAGAAAGCATAACAAGAGGTTCCTCCGGCATAGGCAGTTAAAGGCAAATAAACCGTTATAGGCGCCCTGCGATGTCTTGCCGGTTAATCTGCGTGAATGAGTGAACCCATTCAGTGTGAGGAATATGTAGGCTATATGTGGTAAGAAGAAGAAGGGAGAGGTAATAAGTGTGTTTAAAATAATGAAGTAGGAGACCCATCTAATATCTCTAAGAAACATGAATTTGAAAGTCTGAGTTTAGTTGAGATGGGGGCTTTTAGAGTATGTTCAGATGTGAGCCATGAAGCTATGAGTAAACAGCATGTGGCGTGGCATGATGCAACGGTTTGGTATGAATTTGGAACCTAGAAAATTATGTGATTCAAGAATAGGTTTTATAACGTTTGAAAGGTAAGTGATTTTAGTCTATAGAACGTGTGATCAGAGAAGTGTAGCTGAGAAATATAGATTCGGAAATGATCAGATGAATGACGATGGAATGTGGAATGAATACAGGTTTAAGGTTGTAAGAGATGTAATTAGACGAAATGATGGGTAGATGTCATATAAGATGGGTGGAATTTTCGGTCCACCCTGAAAGAACGTAAAGAGTCAAAGGTAGATTGTGCGATTGTGAAAGGAACTAGTGTATCTCAAACCCATTCCCTCAGAACAGGTGTGTTTATGAATACACATTGATTATGTTAACAAAAGAGGGACAATATATCGCTATGAGAAAGCTATAAAATGTAGTAATATTGAGAAATCCGGTACCACAAATGCGTTGGTATGGTCAAATCGGTTGTGGTATTGATGGAATGAGGTCAGAGAAGGGGAAGAGTAGGTTAGATTGTAAGAGGTTTGGAGATAAAAAGTATTGAACATTGGGATAAATGAAATTCGAGGACGATTAATGAGCTGATACTGACTACTGGGAAGGGTTTATATGGAGGGAACTAGAAAGTAAAATTAGGACGCTGGGACGTGCAGTGTATTATAAAAAGAAGGTTTTATTTAATCTTGAGTGCTCTTTCGATGGTTTTCGTTGAAGTCACAGCCTTTCCAATAAGGATAAACCTTTATGGAGATAAGGAGTGAATGTCTGTAAAGAAGCGAGAAAAAAATGAAAGGAATTATCTAACAGGATCAGAAAGCAGTGAATGAAACATTTAAGCAACGATAAATAATGAATAAACGGATTGAAAGAAGTTATCCTTAAAGAATATGGTTGAAAAAGGTGAGAAGCCAAGTGGAGAAGAGGTGTACGAACATCACTTATAGGAATTGATGGATAGGTGTGAGCAATGAGGGTAAAATTAAAGTATTTTGACTCATATAAGATTGTGAGTGTGGAAGATGAATCGGATGTCAATATGATAAACCCTGATGGTGCAAACTTGTTGTGGTATCAAGATGTGCAAGGCAAATGCATGCATGACTTGGTTCTTGGTGCGAAGGACGTGAAAAATAGGAAGGCAATTAGAATGAATCATAGACTGGCTGAGGTGGTAGTAATTCTGCAGGGTGGTTTGAGGCTTTGGACCTGATGGAGGCTATTCTATTATCTTTGTGTGGGGATAAAGGTAAGAAATGTGATCTACATAACTAGATGAAAATTAGTCTGTTGTGTGATGTAAGCAAATATCATGAATGTACGTCGAAAAATAATAAATGTAGGAATGATACGGGATGAGCAAGTTGTCATTAGATATGGAATGGTGAAATGAATCAAGTATTTTTACTGGGACAGATAGCCGAAAAAGGAAGGAATAAAAGGTGAAGTTTCTTGCTGGAATCCTAAATATGGAGTAAGCGTATGATCTTGTAGTTACGGAAGCTGTAAAGCAGGTTCTACAGCTGTATTAAATGGAAAAATATATATTGGATAATCTAAAACGAATGTATCCAGTTCTAAAGAATTAATGACGATTTTCAAGAATAAAGTTCTCCGGTATTGACCTCTATTTTCGTACTATTTAAAGATGACATGAAACATATATTACCCTATAAAGTTCATAAAGTTATCAATGCAAGTACAGTGGCAAAATTCATTCGGGTCACTTATAGGGATTATGAAGTAGATGAAAGAAGCTACAAGAGGTAGTTTATCCGTTTGCGACGTGAAGATTTTTAGTTTAATAGGGGGACAAAAAGAAGGTTATCTAAAAGATTTTGATTGCGAAAAGTTAAAAGCTCTTATTACGGCAAATGCTCCTCTATTTCAGGAAAACTCGGAAGACAAAATCCTGTAACCAATACGACTGTCATACCGCAAATAAAAAGAGTTGGAATGATTCAAGTGATTGGAAAATGAGTCCCACACGAACTTTCTCCCCCAAATATGAAACAATGTGTTGCTTCTCGTGAGTCATAGCTTTCCCGACACCTTAGGGCACCATTTTTAGAACGGCTTGTTATTAGTAATTAGAAGAGGATCCTTTATCAGAATATTAATCGTCACCGTTTCCCAATTAGTCGAGGAAGTATAACTTCGCAATAACCGAGGCCGGGAATTCATCTAAAAAGGTGATGTTCAATGTATTGTGGGATATAAAAGGAATTGGCTATCAAAAACTGTTAAAAAATTATTAACGATTTAATGTTAATCTCTACTGAAACCTACTTAATCGTTTGAAAGACTCTTTGGGCTAAATATCTAGACTGAAAGTGATCGTGTGATAAAAGTTGTGTGATGAAGTAAAAGGGTTGAGTTAGTGGGAGGCGTAAAGGCACAGATAGTGGGATTGTCGAAAAATTTTGAGATATGCTGATGATATATTACAAGTTGCTGTGAGTGAAAAGTATTTCGAATGTTAAATTGAAAGGTTTACTAGGATAATTGTTTCCTGGGTTAGGGGCGAAAAGTAAAGGCGGAGAAAAGTAGTTCAATGCTGTTTGAAGATAAAGATATGAGAAAGAGTAATAATACATAGAGGCGGCGGTATCGCGTTTGAACAAGAGAGAAGTTGTATCAACATTTATTTTAATGATTGTGGTACATATCAAGCATATCGCAATGAGAAGATAATAAATGGAACGAAAGTCTCAAGTGCCTTTGGGTCTTTAGATTATGTGCTATGAGTATGGATAAGATTGGGATCAGCATGAAAGTATACTGATGCCAACTTGTTAATGAAGATATATGGGAAAGATTAAGGCATAGATGAGCAGGAATTACCTGAAGTGAGAGTAATGCGATTGGCTATTAGAAAGACATGTTTATTTTAGGCAGGATAGAAGGATTGAAGAATAAAAGAGTAAGAGTTGCGATTGTATGAAAAATAGTGTGAAGGTGGTTAGGACAATGAGTGCTCTGACGTGAGAAGAGTATGTAAGACGAGTGGATGGAGATAGAGTCATAAATAGAATATGTAGGAGAGAGTCTCCCAGGTGCAACGGAGTGGAAACTGCGTAAAAGGGGGCGTCATTATTTGTTTGAGATTATTAGGTAGATATTATCAAGAGGGCGATAATTTTCAGTTGACAAGAGTTCAAGTAAATTTGCGATGAAAATAAAATAATTTAAGTAAAATTTATTTGACTGTGAATGGAAAGGGGTGAAATATGTATGCCCGGAGAGGAAATTTACAAATTCCCACCCATATGTTTTTATAAATATCCCAATTATTTAAAATTCATAGTTGGAATCGCTTAAGTTTAAATCAAATTTTAAATCCTAAATATCCTACATTTTGAATTATTATTTAGCGCTACGTAAAAATTATTGATTAAAAGATAATTTTGCTCTGTATTTAAACTAGATCCTCTCTGATCGTCGCAACATTTATTAGTGCATTTAAAAGATGTCTTCTAAATGAGAAATTCTCATTGTGTTAAATTTCAACAGTTTCAAAATTAATCTACAATTATAGAATTTTAAAATAGAAAAGATGTTATAAGCTGCGTTCATCTGGCAATATTAATTAAACTAAAAATATTTTAAGACAAAAATATAGGGAAAAGTTTTGAAGAAATAGCTGTGATAAATCCAGTCCAAGAAGTTGATTCAATAATCTTTCTTAAATCTCATAGTCAATGTTTGAAAGTTTTAACCAAGTTTATAAGAAATTAGATGGTCTCTAATTATTTTTTGTGAAAATGAAAGGACATTAAAATGTCCATTCTATCAAAATCAGGTTTTATTCTTTTTCATACAGAAGAATGAACAGATTCTCCCACTTCAAAAACAGAGTATCATAACAATTAATTTTGTTGGTAAGATCACATTGTAACCAGTCCGATTTTTAGTTGCGTGCACGTCTAGTTGCAAGTGAATCTACATCTTAATATGCGGGTCGGTCGGTTCCCGTTTTGCTTCTTCATTTTTAAGTAATAACATCATAACTATTCCGCCGATTCTAACGAAATTTAAAAACCTTATATCATTTTACATTCTCTTTTTAATGATATAATTGCAAAATTCCTCCCATGGATAGCCCTAGAATTCTTTTTTTGTGGCAATAACATCATAAGTATTCGGCTGATTCTAACGGAATGCGAAACCCTGATGTTGTTTCGCATTCTCTTTCGAATGGTATAATTGACAAAGTCTTCCCAAGGTTAACCCTGTAATTAATTTTTGGGGGCCATAAGATCATATCTATTCGGCCAATACTCTGCTAGACTAGACTAGGCTATATTATGAGAGACTCTGCTAGGCAGGCCTAGAATAAGCTATACTATGCTATACTATGCTAATTTAGGCTACAAAATGCTATGCTAAGATATCATATAGTATGTTAGGCTAGACACTACTAAGCTATGCTTGCCTAGGCTATAATAGAATAGTATAGGCTATACTTGTCTAGGATAGACAGGGCTATACAATGCTATGCTATGTTAGTATAGGCTAAAGTATAATAGGCTAGGGAGGTCTATGCTTTGCTAAGGTAGGTAATACTATGTTAAGCTACGATAGGCTAGCTAAATAAGGCTATAAATAGGCTAAACTATGCAAGGTTATTCTAGTTTATGGTATGGTATGCTAAACTACTCTAGGATATACTAGGTTAGGCTATAATATGATACGCTTGGTTGTATTATGAAAGGATAGGCTAAAACAAGCTAGCCTATAGTGTGCTAGGCTAGGCTATCGTATGCAAGAATATAATGGCAATGCTATAGTAGTCTATTCTACCTTAGCTTTACTACGGTAGGCTACTCTAGGTGATGTTAGGCTAGCCAACTGGCAAATAATTCTATGCTTGACCTGGTTAGGCTAGGCTCTGGCATGCAATGCTAAGCCATACCTGGTTAGGCTAGGGCTCGGCTTTTTTAAGCTTGGCTACAAATATAATGCTACGCTATGCAAGGCTATACTAGGCTATGCTAAGCCTGGCTAACCTATAATAAGCTAGGTTAGACTAGGGTCTACTCAGCTAGGCTAGAATCTAATAAGATACGATAGGCTGAGCTATACTAGGGTACGATAGGCTAGGTTATACTAAGCTAAGGTAGGATAAAGTAGGCTATACTATGCTAGCTAGATTATACTAAGCTAGTCTCTGTTAGGCCCGGAACAGGCAGGCTACTTTATTTTAGGCTAGCTTCTAACGAAATTTGAGACCCTTATGTGGTTTTACATTCTCTTTCGAATAATAGAAGCGCCAATGTCCTCCCAAGGTTAATCCGGGAATTATTGAAAGTTTTGAATGCGTAAGGTCCTAAATCAGAATAAGTGAGAGCACGCGAGTTTTTGGTCAACAAACCTTGTTTTCTAATTGTAAATTTAAATTGCAGCAGGCAAAAACAGGTTTTTCTAGGATAAAAACCATGGCCTTGCAAGAGACTTGAAATAAACTTGCTGGAATAGACTCTGAACAAGGACTTTATTTATCAAAACCTTTGAATTTTCGAATGAAGGAAAGATACCTACCAAAATGCCTGTGTCTTCCCTTTATTGGCACAAACTTTTTCTCTTAAATAAGGTGAGCTACAGTGAAAACCAACATTTGATTCTTCTCAATATTGCTGAAAATTATGTTTATAAAGAAAGCAAATAATCTATGAGTATTATAATATTTTATCATTATTATCTTTGCTATTATAATTATTTTACTCTGCATGTACATATTTGCGTGTTTTGTTACCTATCTCACTAAGTAAGCAGATTTTAACCTGTTATCCGTACCAAGATTCGTTACAACTTACAAATATGGCAGCCTGCAAAATATCAACACAACTCAAATCATTTTCCAATTTTACAACTGACCAGCCCTAATGTAAATTAACCATGCTAAACCTGTGAAATAGTTTCCCACTCAAATAAATTTGATCCTATTAAAAATATATTAAGATTATAAAATTAATCAAAGTAATTATGTCAATATTAAGTCGATGGGCCGAGGATTTCGATCACCTAACTAAAATGTCTCTGACCTAAATAGTAGCTAAGCAAATTTGTGATGTTTTGTTATGGTTTCTGCCTTAACGTTTTGAGATTAAGCGTTTATGTCTGCGATCAAGCTATTGAGGTCATTAAATAACTTTTTGGGGCCCTTCAAGGCATATCATACTTAGTCATTTTGTTAAACATCTGGAACGAATTAATCAACCATGAGGAATGCAAAATCGAAAAGATTGAAACAAGTGTTTAAATTAAAGTAAAACTCCCGACGAATTTGGGCAAGGATTGGCCTGCCAAATCGAAATGATCTCAAGTTAAAGGTGGTCCTTGAAACAAAGGACCTTATAAATGTAGTTACGAACTTCTTCCTTAGGAAATTTCAGGAAAGAACCAAGTTTTGGTAAATAAGTTATAACTAATAAGAAATATGATGCAATTATTGGAAAGCAAAAATTAAGTCACTAATTAATTTTACAGAAATTGACTCTAGCCAATACGGGGTAGTAAATTTATCCAAATGTAAACATTAAAGTAAGTGTTCCTCGGCAGAAGACAACGAATCCTTAGTAGTATTTTAGAAATTGATGGAGCCCAGGGGTTAAATGAAGGTGGATTATTTACTTTCAGTATCTACTCCTCCATAAAAATCGTTTTGACTGAGCATGGTATCGTCATGTTTTTTCATTTACAGAGTGAAATTTCGACTTTCTCTTAAATAAAGCTAAGACCAACGATGAAACCTACCCGAAAGAGTTAGAACTTAGGTAAACTTGAAGTGACCAATCGTAACTTAAGTTGGTGGGGGAAGGGGGGGAGGTATAAGCGTTGTCTTTTGTATTTTTAACACCAACTAGCGATTGCCAAACTATTGATGGGCAAGTGTGTGGCAGCCGTCCACATCAGAGGTGGGTGGGTATAATTGGGCTACTTATCAGAGTTTTGAGTGGGTATGTTGCGCTGTGAAGGAGGAAAAGATAAATAATAAGTGTGTTGTGATTGCCTCTATGCATGAAGATTCGTGTGGAACTAATTACTCCCACGGCGGTGAGTATGAGCTTATCCGCTCAATGGGCGGCTAGCTCATGACGTCCTGAAAGTGCGCTGTCTGCGCTGGCTCTTATTATTCGCATTTTCTTTTTGTACACTATCATGGCAAGTTTAAAAGAAAACTCGTTTTTGCTCATTTATATACAACCAATTTTATCCCAAATTCCGCAATTTTGACCGATTACATTTTTCTTTGGAAAGGTAAATAAAAGTTTAGCAAATTTTAATAAAATTTAGGAAATTCATTAACAACTTTTCATAAAAGGGTGATTATGTTTACTAAAGTCATATTTAATAAAGCTTAATGAATTTCTTCAATATATTAGTAGGTATCTTTCCAGGAAACAAAATTTAGATGGCGCTTTTCGACTGTAATTAGAGGGTCCATAATGGATTTTTCTACTTTTTAATCCCTTAACTTTGAAAATTATTATTTATTGATAATTCTGAGATAATTTGTCTATTTTTGAAAAGTGCATTTTAAATTCATTATTTTCATCGATACCTGATAGAATAAAATAATAGAAAGTAGAGGTGAATAAATTCTAAGAGACACGAAGACTTTGCACAACATATCTTATAGGAAATATAACTACTAAGGTTAGGTACTTCTGTAAAAAAATACAAGCAAATGAGATATTACAAATGATTCTTCATTGTATTGAATTTATTTACAAGGTATTTTATCAATATGGAGCTTTTGTGAATAAGTGAAAGTCTTGGAGAATTATTTGTTTAGATTCTTTTGTTTTTCATTATTTTTTAGAGAACGGAATTTTCACTGTAGAATATTTAAGCTAATGTTTGTTTATTGCAGTTCTTGGTAATATAATTATAGGAAAATATAGGCATTTTTGCCTTTCTCTGTAAATTCTTGTTCAAGATGAGCTACCATTTTAGGAGTTGAAGTGATTTTGCTCTGTACTTTTACTAGTTAAAGTTGTTGTGCTTAGTACCTATAAATTTTAACTTTCTTATGCGAGTTTTTCGCACTGGACTAAGATTGATCTGCGTCATCGCTTCCTATTTGAGCTTGGAGATAAGGTTTTCTTGGGAATATTATCAACACTTTTCCCCCCGAATATTCAAACTGCATTAAAAATTTACTTATCTTACACTCTTTTTTGAATAAAGCACATTAAAGCCAGGGATACTCTTGAAATAATTGCATTTTACCCAGAAAACCGTGAACCGTCTTACAAAATAATCCAGCCAACAGCCAAGCATACTATGCTCCATAAATTACAAAATGCTGCTAGAACTTCTCAAAGTCAACACCTAGTATTAAAGTCTATCGCTGACCCAGATCAG
The DNA here is from genome assembly GCA_963969495.1 of Ceratothoa steindachneri. NCBI lineage: Eukaryota > Metazoa > Arthropoda > Malacostraca > Isopoda > Cymothoidae > Ceratothoa > Ceratothoa steindachneri. Next base: position 91,139,681 of record OZ018330.1, read on the forward strand.
CCATAACAGTTCCAATCAGGCTTCATATCTTTATTTCTTTTTTTTTCATTGCTTACTTGGTTTACTGAAGAGTTTCACTCTTCTTACCTTGAGATGCTTTATCAACAAAAAAGATAGCAGGAAATTAGAGATAAGTTTAAAATCAGATGTGAATTATATATATATATATATATATATATATATATATATATATATATATATATATATATATATATATATATATATATATATATATATATATATATATATATATATTAGGGTGATGCAAAAAAGTCGACCATCTCAGATTTTCAGAGCCCCGCCTAATTTGATTATTTTTTGCATAAAAACCATGTGAGTAATATTTTTTGTCGATGAAAAGATATTTAGAGGTTGCTACCATGATTTATCCTTTTCTGTAGTTTCAGTAAAATATATTTATTATGTGAAACTGGACTATTAATTTAATTATATTATTTATATTCTTTATTACTGAAGAATTTTTCCTCTGTAATTGGAAGCACATCTTGTTCCACCACCCCTATTCTCTTTAGCCCTTGGTCCAATAGCATTGCATTTGGTCAGTGCTCCAATGCTCAGTACCCCCCACAGCTATTACGGGTGTTAGTTATAAGTTCGCGTCTTTTTATCTAAAAAATATTAAACAATGGCTCATTTAGATCATCACACTAGAAGTGCTACAGCTATATGGCTAATTAGTCAGCCAATAGAAGCATTAAAAACATCCGTTCTTCCATCAAAAAGTGAAGCAAAGGCATTATTTATGCATTATGAAATAAATAGTAAACAAACCGTGCATGAAGCTCTAACATCTACTTCCAAAGATCTCTTGCAAGTCTGGAGAAAAACACGTTTTCCAACATCGCTTAAAAACATGTAATAAAAAAATTAGAAGTAATGTATGATGAATGGTTAAAATTTAAGAAAAACAAAGAAAACAAAAAAAATCTCAAAATTTATTTAATAAACAAATGGAATGGAAACAGAATTTGGATAATTTATTGTATATATCTCATGCTCATGCACTCAACTTAGGGAACATTGATAAAGATAATGTGAATTTCTAATTTTGCAAAGAGAAACAAGACGAAAAGGAAGAATAGCTGGCATGAATAAAAAACTTGTACAACATGAAGCAATATCGTGTGAAAAGGAAAAGCAATTTGAAATCAAAAGAAAAAGAGAAACAGCTGATTTTGACCGCACACTAGTGCTTAGTAGTTCATCTACTAGCTCTGTAGAGGGCTCTACAACTGAAGATGAATTTATAGTTGATTCCAATAGACCATCAACTTCAGGACAGACCACAAGAAGAAAAAAGGCAAAAGTAATGGATAATACTCTTCGTGCATCTCTTGATGTCACCAAAGTCAGCGATAGAAGTTCTTCTTTAATTATGATTGCTACTATCAGTAATTCAGGCCATGATCCGCAAACCTTTAGCCTAAGTTTTTCAAGTATTAGGCGCGTAATGCAAAAGTTTAGAAAAGAAATTTCCGAAAATTTAAAAGCTGAATTAAAACAGGATGTTCCTTTAACCATTCACTTGGATGGAAAACTTATAGAAGACATACGAGTAACGGAGAATTGTTCGACAGACTCCCAATCTTAGCTTCTTGCAATTGATTTGATCAGCTTCTTGGTGTTTCAAAACTCACCAGATGTAGAGGAGAAAATACTGCAGCTGCTGTGCATAAAATTATTGAAGTCTGAGATCTATCTCTTTAGGTAAGATGCATGTGTTTCGACACAATAGCATCAGATACAGACCGTAGAAATGGAGCTTGTATGTTACTAGAACAGAAAATGAACAAGGATTTTCTATGACTGGCCTGTCGTCATCATATTTTAGAGATGGTTTTGGAGTCTGTTGTTTCAAGATCATTGACAGCATCATCCGGACCCAATATACAACTATTTGAACGTGCCAAAGCAAATTGTAGTAAATTCAACAAAGGATCGTTCCACACAACCGAAGATAACAAAGAAATAGGAACCAGAATAGCCAATATTAAAGACAATACAATTACATTTGCAAAGAAACAACTAGAAGAACATCAGCCTCGTGATGATTATATGGAATTACTTGAATTGGCTATCTTATTTGTTGGAGGAATCCCAAATTCAGGAATAAACTTTAAAAAACCGATAGATTACCATAAAGCACAGTGGATGGCCAATATTATTTATTCTATAAAGATTTAAATGTTTAAACAACAGTTCAAATTGACACATTTAGAAGAAAAAGGATTAAGAGAAATCTGTTGTTTTGCATTTGAGATATATGGAAAAGCTTGGTTTACGGCACCTGCGCCACGTTTTGCTCCACATTTCTCCTTGCAACTCTTAAAACCCTTTAATTAAGTAGAAAGAGGTTAAAGAAAAAATACCGTGTAATGCACTGAAATAATTATCAAATAATTGTTGTATCTCTCAGAGGAATTTATAGCTCATGCTTCCTTTGACGAAGATGTCCCTATTGATATTAAGAATAAAATGAGAGAAGCCTTAAATAAGCCTCCTAAATCAAACCACATTAAACTGGACTACTATTTACTATTGATCCCGAGGTTATAGAATGAAGACAGCGAGAAGAGATTCTTAGATATTCTTGGTTTGCCTCCTGGTTTTCTTGGAACCAATGCTGCAAACTGGGGACTTAATAAGGCCTATTGGAATGCAAATGAAGTAATTTAGAATATGAAAGTTAAAAATGATTTAGCGGAGCGAGGAATAAAATTAATGCAATATTACAATAAGATTCTCACAAATGATGAAGATCAAAAGCAATATCTTTTACAGACAGTGAAGAAGTACAGATCTGCCTTACCAGACAAAAATCAAAAAACAATTATGTCATTGAAATAAATTGTATTGCCAAGAAAATAATTGTTGTTAGTTGGTAGGATAGGCCTACAGGAGGACTTCCACTTTAAAAAAAAGGCAACACGCTAAGAACTGTACGTCAATAGGTAGTGTGGAAACTAGTTTCATCTAGTCATCGATAATAGCTATAGTTGACTAAAAATTTTAATTTTTTCAAGACTGGTAGCAACTTCTAAATTTCATCCGATTGACCTCAATTTTTGTATATTTTTTTCTTAACCCATAAATAACCCATAAATAAATATCAAAAATAGAAAAATTTACCCCTTTTTTGCCTCACTCTAATATATATATATGTATATATATATATATATATATATATATATATATATATATATATATATATATATATATATATATATATATGAATGCAATGTCCCGCCGGAAAAATTAAAAAGTTGCCCCCAATTACTTTAGAACTTTATTAATTCAGCTAAATTTATTTTTCGCTCAACTGACTGAATTATAAGAAACCTTGTTGAATGTTCATGTATAAGATAGATTAATAACATTAATTTTTCCTCTGGCCTCTTTAAAATTGATATTGTTATGAAACATCTCATTCTTAAAGATATTACTTTTGATTTATGTTACTTATTTTTATGGGGGGAGGGGGGATGTTGTAGAATAGACTCTCGTCGATATACCATATATAACTATTCATTGAGGAAATTATTCAAATATTTCGAGTGCGTGGTAATCTGATTGACCGAGGTTATTTATCTTCAATATGCTTAAGAAGTGGAACTGAGCTCAAGGATAATAATATGGCTATTATTAGTAAAATAGAGTTTTATTAATTAAACTATCAACAACACACAAAAGAAAATGTTTAGTTAAACAGAGAATGGAAAGGGTCGTGGGGAAATCTGACTAATCCAAGAATTAAGTTTAGGAAAGATTTAAAAAGGTTAACAAACTAAAAATTAAAGGGATAAGATGGTTCGCTAAACCATTTAAAGCACAGGGTAGCGTTAATAAAAAGGTTAGATAATTAAATTAAAGGTAATGTTCAGCTTACGTAATGTCAAAGTTGTTGTGCAGAGGAAGACAATGCGAAGGAATCTTCGGTCCACTGGTGATTTCCAGCAGAAGGGTTCTTTGGGAGGTTGTCCTTAGTGAAGGGGAAGGACTGTCTTTGAAGAGTGAGAGCGAAGTGGGACTCGGAGATACGAGCGATCTTTGTGACAGCAAATTGGGGATGTTATAGATGAACAATGAAGGTTATTGTTGAAACCAATCGTCCTCTTGAAGAACGTTAAAAAGAGGGAATTAAATTATCCTGACCTGATGTCTTGGGAATGAGAACCGTTTCTTGACGAACGTGCTTGAAGAACAATGGCTGTTCCAACGTTGTTCTCTTCTAAACAACAGAGGGGGTGAGAACCATCTCTTGTCAACGGGCTCAAAGAACAATGGCTGTTCTAACGTTGTTATCTTTCTGAACAACAGGGGGGGAGGGTGAGAACCGTTTCTTGTAAACGGGCTCAAAGAACATTGGCTGTTCTAACGTTTTTCTCTTTCTGAACAAAAAGGATGGCTTAATTGACTTGTTGTCTCGAAGGCCTGAACCTTGGAACTCAAGGGATATTTTTCTCTTCTGGACAATAATGGTGGATCTCGAGGTGCACAAGGTGAGACCGAATCGGCTGATGCCTCGCGAAGATAATCTGGATCTGATTCTATTGAAAATGCTCTTGTATAAGTACCCGGAGCAATCTCCTTGGCGTAGAGGACAATTGAGTGGGAGGCTCGGGGAAATGCTCCGGTCGCGCCTGGGAAAATACCTTTTGTGCCCTTAAGCCTAACTTAATCTGGCGAGATCGACGAATGGAGGCGAAACGGAAGGGGGGGGGGAAGGACCTCCTTGGTTAAATATTGACTCAGGTAACGATATCGTGCCTTGCTTGCTCTCGAAGATGCACGTGGGTATTAATGTTTCTAACCATGTGATAGCGGCTGAATTTAAGCGGCCTCAGACCGTTCTATCACAGGGCACTTTTAAATTTGATAAGCCCCTAATTTGTCAATTTAATTATAGCATTTATTTTGTGTTAACATTATTTTATTTCTCTGTATCTCTCCTTGCTCGTCTCCCCTACGTATCTCCTTACTTTTGTGTCACTCCTAATCTCCCACATTAATCGTTTAACCCTTTTGGCTCTGTTCTTGACTCTTTCTGCCTCTCGGTTTGACCTTGCTACCTGTTATAGCTTAATCTTAATGTGAATATACCCATCCCTCTCGTTCTTCCTCATTGGTCATTTCTAGCCTTATATATATTTTATATATATATATATATATATATATATATATATATATATATATATATATATATATATATATATATATATATAAATAAATTTATATGTATATATATATATATATGCTCTTTCAGTAACTTATATACAAACCCAGCAAGGATTGAGGCATGAGGTTCTTAAACTCATGAACTGACTAACTCTGCACCAAAGATATGGACATTGTTATATAATACATATTTCGATAATATGAGAACAGTTTTAACGCGTCTGATTTCATCGTTTTTAAGGGCTCATTTTTTTTAGCTTTGAGCCTATATTCAAATCACTTTAAGTGTGATCTTTCTCGTTTTGATCAAAACATAATCCTCAGCATCAGAAGCAAACATGAAAGTGTAATACATCAAAATTCCTTTTGCGTTTCCGTGGGCTTGCCTACCTCGAACTAGCTTAAAACACAAGGTGAGTGAATTCTCTCAGAAATACTAACAAAGCCATCACTGAGAGAGACAGATAAATTGGAAGAATCTCTACTAGGGTAAAATTGTACATGTACGAGTATTTCCTGAGATAACAGCATAATACATACTTATTATACGGAAAAGGTAGATTGAGCCAAAAATAGAGAATAAATGTAAACGATTATGTAAATTGTGTTCTAATGAACTTCCGTCCCCTTGTTACATAAGTTACTTCCGGTTTTTCCCAACAATATAAAATATATAATCCCTTCCCCCTACACACAAATTTTATGAGTGATGGGCTAGTGCAAATTTAACTACTCTCACACCCGACGATAGCTTTGGTACTAAGCTTTCTTATTGGTGATGTTAAAATCCCTAGAGACCCATACCCTTCGACTGCATAAAAGTTGCCCTAGATTTGGGGCAGTCACAACGTACAGATACCAGAAAAATGAAAACTAATTCTACGACCGAAAATAATTGACGAAACGACGACTCTACTTCCAGCATCACATCAATTTTTTCCCCAATTTCCCTAATAACTTGTCCTTATAAGTTTAATTTGTTCATCTAACTTACTAATTGACTGGTTAGATACTCTTTTGCTGAAACTTCTTCAATTTCAGAACAACTTTTCCTTTATTGGCCTCAAAGTGACGAGGTGGCTCATCAACTCTTTTAATCTCTTTACTGAAACATCAAATTTCTTTAATATTACTTAATTAATGGTTATAAATATAAGGCTGAAAGTAGAAAATACATAAATTTGTCAAACACCTTACTCAGCTTTTTCGGTTGATCATTTCTTTCATTCATTTCAACAATTTTCATTCACGTCTAATTGACTGAAACATTATTTCCGCCTTTCTAACATTGGTATGGAAAATTTCAATAGTAAAGTTGAAAATTGACTCCTGAGATTGTTGCTTCAGTTAATATTATTAATCATTAATAGATGGTCATTGAAGGGTGTTCAGTGATCACTTCTTGTTTATATCAGTCACTACAAAGCTGTTGCGTTCAAAATACCTATACGTTTGCACGTATGAATAGTAAAAACGCACGAGTCGCAATTACACTATGTTGAGTTTATAGCCTAAAACTAGGGCTGGGGAACCTTTTTGTGCATAAAATTCATCTTACAATTCATCAGCGTTCATAAAGGCAGCAGAGAAAATATTTTATCCCTAAGTAATTCAATAGTTATCTAATAAAAAAGACAGTTTTATAGAAATCTAAAGTATAATAATTTCAAATATATTTATTTAAGTATGTACTTTTTATACAAGTAATATGTAAATGATAAATATTGAAAACATAAAATTTTCAAATATTTTATTTCTGTAAGAAGTTTTTAAAATGATAAGTAAATGAATAATATCAAAAGCATGACATTTTCAAATTATTTTAATTAATAAAAAGGTTCTTTGTATTTTAAAGAACAAGTAAAGGAATGAAAATCTCATGAAAAGATAGCATATAAACATCGAGAATATAACATTTTCAAATATTTAATATACAGTAGGCAAGCATGTACATTTTTTATACTTGTACAAATTAATGACTTCTTTAAATTTGCTTCTTTTGAGAAATCATTTTGATATCAGGCTCTAACATAGTGGTTTTTAGTCTAAATAGGTCCTCCAAATGCTGGTCTGTCAATTGTGTTCTCAGTGAATTCTTGAATGGCGCCCAGTACGAAAATAAGGATTCACAACATTATGTTGAAGAAAAACAGGAAATCAGTCGTTGTGCATGTTCACGAAGACGAGGATATTCTATCGCGTTTTTCGAAATTTCGATAGGATTTTCTCTCTTATTTAACAGAGATTTCAGGATATTATCTCCAGACATTTCAATAAGCTCTATTTGTAACTCTTCAGGAGCCTTTGATACATCAACTAAGTGAGGTTGAAAAGCAAGTTTCAAAGGGATGTTATGCTTTTCAAAATCATTGAATCTTTTATTGTTTTCTTCTATCAATGTATCTATAGCCGACCTATATTCTTGAAAATATCCATAGATATCTTCATTTTCACTCAATACCTTCGTAAGCTGGGGAAAGTGTTTTTCTAGAAGTTTTGATTTAGCTAAAGGGACTTGAAATACAGCAGTTTATTTCTAAATGCCTGAATTTTTTGCCACATATCATAAATACATTTATTTCTGCCTTGCAATGAAATGTTTAACTCATTTTGTTTTGACATCACATCACATAAAAAGGAAATATCTCTGTAAAAATTGGGATCTGATAAATCAGAATACTTGTTGTTTTCTTTGAAAAAGTCAATAATTTGCCTTCGTAAAGACAAAATTTTTACCAATACTTTCCCTTGCGAAAACCAGCGTACTTTTGAGTGATATGGCAAATCTACAATACTTATTTCGTCATCCATCATCAGAATGTTTCGAAATTGACTATGGGTTGAGGCATTCACTCGAATATAAGTAACAATGCTTATAACCTTTTGCAAAGTGTCATTTAAAGTTACAGATTTTGCAAAGATGTAAAATACAATGAAAGAAATCAGTTCATTTGGTTCTTGGGTTTTTCTCTTAAGATGTACAATAAATCCTTCATTTTTAGTCATCATAGCTGTGGAAGCATCAGAGCACACACTTACCAACATAGTAAAATTTAGTTCTATTTTATGACATTGCTCTGTGAAGTTGTTAATCAGAGGTGAAGTTAAGTACATTCAAATCCCCAGAGTTGTAATTAGAGGAAGAATCTTTACCTACCCTGAGGTAAATGAAATAAATTTGAATGACTTTCATATAAGAGAGATTAATCCATTCTTTCCTTTAAATACTCTTGTAAAGTAACCAGGTAATTCTTAGATCACCTTGGAGAAACCATTGATCATTTCAGCAAATCAATGAATTTCTTGAGAATCAATTGCCCTTTCATGCTAAATGCCTGAAATAATTTGCTAAATAGGAAGGTATATCACTGAATCCATTGATCGCTTTGTGAAATAAATGGATTACGTAAATAAAACCAATGATTAATTTTATAAGCACATAGATCACTCAGTAAGTCAATTGATTAATAAAATTACTTGGATTACTCGAAAAATGAAATCAATTTGAAATAAAAGACATAAAAATTTTTGGAAACATCCTCATTTAATAAATAAACTTAAAGCTGCGAAAGAATCTCTAACTGGCCTCTTTTTCCCAAAAAATAGTATAAGGAATAAGTGAAGTTTACATATTAGAAATTTGGCAAATATACGTAGCCCACTTAGTTATGTTGGGAGGGATCTAGGGAGTGATCAACTCTCCCGAATCTGGTTCACAACGAAGGAGGATCCACTTGTGAGAGATTATTTAACTTCATAGTCCATCATATCCCCAAACTAGAGATATAAAACACCCTATATACTTGATTGGAGGGGCGAAAGAAGGAATACTAAAACGTTCTTTTGAATACTTTGATCAAGAGTTAATGAATATATTGCATGTTCGCAAAAAAAATACTTATATCTTCATAATAGCGGAATTAAAGCTTCCCAAATCATATCCAAGAATTGAAATGATGATGAAATGGGAATGAAAAAATGAGGGGCCGATGATGGAATGAGAGAGGGCAATATAAAATACAAGAGATGATGAAATGGTAAAAGAAATGATGAAAAGGAAGAATATATCGTGAATGAAGAGAGGATGTAGGAAGAGGAAGATAATACGAAAATAGCGAAGTGCTGATTAAAGTAGGGAGGATTACAAAAACGAGGGTGAGATCATGAAAGAAGAGAGATGAAGAAAAGTGAAAGAAAAAAAAGAGATCGAGATAAAATTAAATGAAAGAAGAGTTGTTATGAATAAATGTCAAGTAAAGCATTTTTGTGAAGCGATGTTTCGTATTATTTTTCCGCACAGATCTCGACAAGATGATATCCTTTACCTGAAGATTTTCGAACTCATCAGTTTGAACCACATCGACGAGGTAAAGATTTGATTAGACCGATGCTTGTTTTACGATGAAATGGAGACATGCGAGATATATGTACATATGCTCACCCAATGCAGCCTAATTTTATTATTCAAAATGCGTTTTATTATTTTATAGTATTAATATTGTCAAAGAATTGTATTCCCACTTTTGTCAGAGAATTATTCTTCCACTCTTAGCCGTGTAATATTTACTCTGATAAAATAACTTTTAGTCAAAGTAGTTATTTACTTACTGACATTTAGCTATCAGTCTGACACCACTTAGGAAGAGAAGTAATTCCGCTATTTGCCGAGTGAACTCTAAACTCGTCTAAAGGAGTCTAATTACTGAATTAAGAGAGTACAACAGCGTTTAATCAGTTTTGAGGAAAGAGCCGGCCAGCACGTACTCTTCCTAATCTAACTATAAAATATTACATAAGGAACGAAATACTATTTTTCCCTTAGTTAGCTTAGGACAGTTTTAAAAATCTTAATTAACTCAAATATTTATATTTACACGAAATTCTCCCAGTTTAACATGGTCTTTGATCACACGATTCAAATATTAGCCTACTCCTGACGAGAGCTCTGATCAAAACATAGTAGAATTCGCATAAACAAATCAATTGACAGATAACTAATTTTTGGATTCGTCTAAGTTACAGAGTTAAACGCCATTTACTTTTCATAATCTACCTAAAATATTACAGAAGGCATGAAATACTATTTCGCCCTTAGTTAGCTTGGAACAGTTTTAAAATCCCAATTAACCAACAAAATATATAGTGATGCGGATTTACATGTCCTTGATCGGAACAAAGGATGAAGGATGTCGCTATATTGGATTTTTCAGCGAGTATTCGGCAGATACTAGACCAAGACGAAGGAGAAATCAGGTGTCCAGTTAAGACAATGAAGAGGAGACATTAGATCGTTGTCACGGTGACAGTAGAAACCAATATCGATCTCTTCTTATGATTTTATCGAGATGGTTATAAGTCTAAACGATGGAGAGAGTGGTTGTGCTCTCTGGCTCAGCGAGTAGTCTTCCATGTAGTTCTCGATTTCTTCTTGTACCCTCGTCTAATTCGCAGAGTTACCAAACTGGATTTCGTATATGGGGTGAGCCCAAAAGTAATTAAGGAAACATAGTTGGAAATCAATTCTTCTTCATTCAAAATTAATCAGATTTCGACTTGAGAGTATCTCGAGGGTAATCTGATAAGTTCTTTTATCATGCTCCCAAAATACCTGTTTGGCACTGTTGAGGTTTAATGAGAGGGTAATCCCAGTTCCACTTCCTAGGCATATATTATAATCCCTCACCAAGCAGAAGTAGATGCAGCCAATACACCTACCGTAGCCACTTCTAGGGAATAAGAATAACCCTGGTGCGTCTTTTTTGATCAAAATTAAGATAATGATCACCTGAGTGTGTCCTCACTTAGGAAAAGCCAGTCATGGGCGGACATATGAAATATTAAGAATTAAGCGAAGTAGATTGCTTATTAACTGTCAAAGGATCGTCTAAAATAGTTAAACACACAAATACAAAAATAATCTTTAATATACATGAATTAGAAATATGAAACAGCGTATATAGGTATAAATAGGTTTAATCTTTACACTGAATAAGAAAGACTATATAATGTCGTAGGTTTATGAGTGAGGGAATAGGTACACGTTGTCAAACTAGAATGTGACATTTTCTAGCCCTTTTACATCTTTTCGCATGAGGCTGTATTATTTTACTAAGAACGAGACCATTTGGGCGATCTTAATGGGCTCGAGTTCAGGTATCACGTTTATGTCGGGGTTGGGTTCTTCCTGAGGGAGTGAGGTAGAAGGGAGAGAGAGAAGGGGGATTTCCCCGTCCATCAGTCTTCTCTTTTCTTTTTCTTCTCTTTTTCTTTTTATTCTTCTTTCTGTAGCGTCTATTTTATCTGTCTTCTTTCCTCCTCTTCTTTTTTATCTTTCTTCTTCTTTTTTTGGCTTCTTTTTCTATCTTTATCCTTCTTTCTTAGGCTTCTATTTCCCTTACTCTTCTTTCATCGTCTTCGTTTTATCTTTATACTTCTTTCTTCGGCTTCTCTTCCTATCTTTATTCTTATTAATTCTGCTTCTATTTTCCACTGTATTCTTGTTTAGTCTACTATTCTTTTATTCTGTAATCTTATTTCTTCTGTTTCCATTTGTATCGGTATTAGCCTTTCTTCTCTTTCTAGTTCATGTTGTCTTCATGCACTTTGGATCCTTTGTTCGCTCTAAACGTATTCGGCGAGTTCTTGACCTTCCACTTCGAGCATTTGTCCTTGCTTGAGGAATATTTCGAATGATGTGGAAGACATCTTATCGATTCAGAAATAAGAGTATGCACTGGGAGAGTTGCTATAGCGTAACGTGCTTGAAGAAAGGGGGGTTATTATAGTTCCCTACCGAATCCCGCTAGACAAGAGAATACGATTGAAAAAAATGCAAAAAACAAAAGACAAAACCATCATAGATAACCACCCTAACCTAACTATTTTTTGGATCCCAAAACAAGTATTGATGTTAATGTTTGAGTATTTGGACTAATTTGGACGTTGGCAATTGTTTTATTAAAGTTTTAAGGGGCACAAAACTTTATAGATGTTGCTTTGAGTGATAACTCCACACATCTGATACCACTTATACATGTCGAGGGTTAGTGAGTGGGTAATCCCAGTGGCACTTCATTGGCATATATTATAATCCCGTACCAAGGTGAAGTGGGGGTGAAGTGTAGCCAATACACCTACCATGACCACTTCCGATGAATAAGAACAACCCCTGTGCGTCCCTTTTAATCAAAATTAAGTTAATCACCCCCTGAGTGTGTCCTCACTCAGGAAAAGCCAGTTATGAGTTGACGTATGTAATATTGAGAATTAAGCCGAGTGGATTGCTTATTAATTGTCAAAGGATTGTCAAAAATAGTTAAACATACAAACACAAAAATAATATTTAATATACATGAATTAGAAATATGAAACAGCGTATATAGGTATAAATTGGATTAATTTAACACTGAATAAGCAAGTCTATATAATGTCGTGGGTTTAAGAGTGGGCGAAGACGTACACAATGTCAAAATAAAATGTGATGTTTTCTAGCCCTTCTACATCATTTTGCATGAGGCTATATTATTCTACTAAGAGCGAGACCATTTGGGCGATCTTACCGGGCTCGAGTTCGGGTATCACGTCTATTTCAGGGCAGAGTTCTTCCTGAGGGAGCGGGGTAGAAGGGAGAGCGGGAAGCTGGATCTCCCCGTCCATATGTCTTCTTTCCTCCTCTTCTTTTTTATCTTTAATCTTCTTTCTTCGGCTTCCTTTTCTATCTTTATTCTTCTTTCTTTGGCTTCTATTTACATCAGTCTTCTTTTCTCGTCTTTGTTTTATCTTTATAAATCTTACTTCTGCTTCTCTTCCTATCGTTATTGTGCTTCTATTTTCAACTGTATTCTTGTTTTGTCTACTATTCTTAAAATCTGTATTCTGATTTTTTCTGTTTCCCTTTTCATTGGTATTTGCTTTTTTTCTCTTTCTAGTTTATGTTGCTTTATGCACGTTCGGTCCTTTGTTCGCTCTGAACGTATTCGGCGAGTTCTTGACCTTCCACTTCGAGCATTTGTCCTTGCTTGAGGAATATTTCGAATGATGTGGAAGCCATCATATCGATCCCAAGATAAGTGTATGCACTAGGAAAGTTGCTATAGCGTAACGTGTTTAAAGAAAGGGGGTTTATTATAGTTCCCTGCAAAATCCTGCTAGACAATAGAATACCACCTGGGGCCCAGACCTTCTGCCTGAGTCCAGGGAGAATTTTCCCATTTATTTCCTTCATGAGCTAAATTCATGAAAGAGCACCGAATTCTCATAACATCTCTATGGCTGTGCGAAAGACCTTTTGTCTGCTTCCAGGACAAATCAAATCCTTCACACATTGGGGCCATCCAAGCTTTCATTGTCCCACGTCGTGGTTTACGCCGGCAGGAAAAACTGGCACCTTAGTCGGCTAGCAGGTGTCCTTTGAGGCAGTTATTTCCCTAAACGGCCTGCCGCAAATTTGTTCGTCTCTTTGATGCGAAACGGAGAGGAGGAAATTGGAAGCGGAACACCAATTTGGATTACGGGAGGGACGCGCAGCTCGTGTCGGGGTATTTCTGCGTACAGTAATGAACGTGGTATTTAGACTTCTACAGGCAGTTAGGAATTTTGATGCAACCTGACCTCTTGCTAAGTCTGCTAGGGATGAATCGTTATGGCACTGATACAAAGACGAGACCGACTTCTAAATTTTAGAAGTCAAGTCCGGAACAGTGCGAGGGACTGATCACAAAATCTTCTCTAACAGAATATTCTCTTTCCATCCTTACGGGGCTTATTTATAGCCCGGGGACCGCCCCAACGAAGGGAGACGGTGAAATGCCACTGAAGAGAGCGCGTGTTGGGAGGTAAGGGGACACCGCGGAGCCCAGGTCTGATTTCTAATGAGAGGCACCTACAACCGTCTCACTATTTCTCCTCGGTGGTCTTTTGTTCTTACGCCGCTCTTTGGCGCTCTAACCGCAGGTCTCCTGAACCCGTAAGTAATCGGATCTTTTGAGTTCGGCAATTAACTGGGAGTTTTGCCTAGCGAGTTGTTTAAACAGTCAGTTAGATGGATTTCTTCCCTTATTTCCCTAGGGCCAGTTTCTTATAACAGCTGATTAATGGCCCTTTGCGGCTTTATTCAGACTGGCAGGTCAAGTCGGCTACCCACCAAGGGGGGAGATCAGAAGCATTGGGCAATTTGACTGTCAGAAAAAGGCCTACCGTTCACACGCACTTCAATTTCTTTTTATTTTCTCTCGCTATTTCCAAAGAGGGATTTTGATAGAGATCAGCAGAGGGATTTTGATAGAGATCAGCACTAGGCCCTCTCGGTGGCATTAGGTTTGAATTTCTCGACCTTTTCATTAGTTGTTTTGAAGGTTTAGCTCCGAAATTTTTCTTGGAGTGCTTTGATTGAATTTATAGCTCTTTTCAAATTAAAGGTATTGGCCTGCTATATTGAATGTAAAATTTTAGATCTATTTCAGCCCAAATTATCTCTCTATTTTAGATTTTATTAATCAATACTCCAAATATATTTACTCTTGCTCTTTCTATTTTTGAAGACGGTGAGAAAATCTTTCATATGTTTTCTATCGAATTACCTTTAAAACCTAAACCTTCAAAATTTAAAACACGTTTTATCCCTCAGTAAACCTTTTTATTCAACTGCTTCCGTCTCTATTAAATGAACAATTTGTACATTTCAATCTTATGACACAAAAGAATACTCATTTCTACTCTTAACCACTCCTAAAAGGGACACGTCTCTCAATATTCGCGAAATGGATCTTTAATAAGCATACACATAAGGATCAGTCTTGCATACCTTAGACGGTATCTAAAAAGAGTTATATTTGAGCGAGAGGAACTGACCTTGAATCTTCCGTTGCTGGTGTATGTAAAATTCAGTTAGTCAAAATATCCAGAACAAGCTAGTAAATCTATGACACCTAAGGTGAACGAAAAAAAAAGTAAATTCGTTAATAAATTATGAACTAGTTCAGATTTATTATGTATAAAAATAGGTCTTTCCTTGTATTTAGACGGTAAAGCAAATGATCTAATGATATGGATTATTTTTAAAGCTCGATCGATTGGATATATAAGATGATCTAGCTTCTTAATCTTTCCGCAAAGACCTTATTTTAGTTAGCGAAGGATTAATTTAGGTTATTAGATATTAACAGAAACTAGATAGGATAAGATATCTATTAAGTGTTAAAATCTTTATGAAGATTTATGTCGTAGAATTCCCCCCCTTTTGTTCTATCTCTAAGAGTGCTAAGAGTGTCTAATATATTGATATTATAAGAATATCTTAAAGAACAGAGCCGTTACCAAACACGTAAGGATATAAAAGAAACGCCCACTAATTCACAAAATAAACTTATATTTTTTCTTTAACCATTAAATACACAACCTTTATACATTAACTACAGCAATACTCTAAATATTATTATAAACAAGAATTAATTAAATTAGTTTACCCTCCAAAATTTGGTTAACGTTTTCTCTACACAAAACAATAATATAAGAATTAGGCTTACGGACTCATGTGGAGTTTAAAGGGCCTCAGAAATGTTATTGACTCACGACGCGAGCCGTGTGTCCAGTTGTAGATGGGCGAAATCCCACGGTCGTTTTGGTGAGGGTAGCAGCTGGGGGGTCCACACGTTCTTCCCGGGTGGGGGGAAGGGTTCTTTAAGAACGAGAACCAAGACGGTGCTTTATGCAACACCTAGGCAGTCGTGGTCTCTCTGGCGAGAGTGAGTCGAACTTGTTTCTTAAATCAAGTTAACTTGGAGTGCGGTGTGATCACCGAGTAACGAGCTCGAGGAGGAGCTTTTCTCCTTCATTACTTATTTCCTTAGGGACGAGGACTGAACTCGGGGAGGGTCTTCTTCAAGGGCGAGGATAACGGAGGGGGGTTTCTCTGGCGAGAATAATTTGAACTTGGTTCCTTACAAAGTTAACTTAAGAGTTCAGTGTGGCCACCGAATAACGGGCTCGAGGGGGAGCCTTTTTATTTCCTTATGGACGAGGACTGAACTCAAGGAGGGTCTTCTTTAAGGGCGAGGATAACGGAGGAGGGGTTACTCTGGCGAGAATAATTTGAACTTGGTTCCTTACCAAGTTAACTTAAGAGTTCAGTGTGGCCACCGAATAACGGGCTCAAGGGGGAGCCTTTTCCTTCTTCTTTTCTTAATTCCTTAAGGACGAGGAATACCCCTGGTGTTTAAGGTGCACAGGATATGAGGAGTCTATCAGGCGAGAGTAAGTTGAACTTACCAAAGTTAACTTATCGTTTGGTTTGATAATCAGGGACTTAGCTCGAGGATGAGCTTCTTCTTAGCACCTTAAGGTAGGTAGCCCTGCCTCTCTTGCAGGGTACTTCTTGGTCTGGCGAGCCAAGTACACTACCTCTTCAGACTCAGTAGTTCAGTTTCAGCCGAAGACTTATTCACCTAGAGACTGACGTATACTACCTCGATTTTCCTCAGAGTTCCTCATTTATACCTCGTCACCCCACTGGAGGAGTGGTAAGGGGGAAAGGGGCTTGAGAACGGCCCCAGGAGAGTTATTTTGGCCAACGGTTTTTCACACGAAGTCAAACATTGGCTTCTCGTTAGCCTTCGAAATTGGGAGAAACACGTCTCCAGTTATGCACATTTTGGGTACTAATCATTTCCTATACGGGGATTGGCTAAATGTCGGAGGCCTTGATATACATATAAGTGGCCTGGAAACTGGCAAAACAGTTAGCCGGTGGGCCCCGAGATTAAAAAATAAGTGCGCCGTCTTACCTTGGTCCCCTTGTAACTATTGGATAAGTAAGGTGTCAAGGAAGTTCCGTGTTTTTAACAAAGAACACCTGATAACTACCTGTCTGGTAACAGGAAAGGCAATATAAGTACAAGGTAATCACCAAGTAAGTATCTAATGTGAGGAAAGGGCAGTACATTATTACCAAGTGTGTACATTGAACTACAAAATAAGTTCCAGTGGGGTACCAGTAGGAATCGGGAAGTATCAGAATCAGAATTAGCAACAGAATAATTTGTTGGCCATTTTACAATGGGTGTTACATAAATTGTCATAATGCCATGAGTATCGAACATATATAAGATCTCGAATCGACTAAGCAACCAGAACACACTCATTGCCAAAAATGTAGAGATATAACAACTTTGCACCAAAATATTGCGAAAATGAAATATATTTTAATGCAAAAACAATGAAGTATTGAATTGTCAAAGAATAATTTTTTGTCGTTATATACTTGTTTTTTGAAGTATACTTTTGTCTAAGAATGCTATTTTTTTCTGTTTTTAGGGAAGAGCACAGGAATTATCCCAAAATAAACATATATTTTGAATGTAACTATTAACTATGACAAAAACACATTTATATCCTCTCCCAAGCTAACTGAGGCCAAACCGGTTGGCAACTGGGCCTATTACAATATCCTTAATGACAAAAATAAACTAATAGGCTACACGTAAACACACCAATTGCCGATTAGTTTTTTTAATGCGCCTCTTTTAGATTTGCGTTAAACATTAAATTAAATTACTCTCTTCTACTCGTAAGTATGACGAAGTTTTTACTTGCGTTAAATCGTGAAACGTAAAATACTCATACTATCGCAATATGAATATAAATGTTCTTTCTATCTTATATGACAGAAGAAATTAGGGGATGCCTGATGTCGCTGGAGGGTTGCTGTGGCCAATGGTAGAATTCAATCGATATAGGATGGAAGAAGAGAGGGTGGGCGATGTCAACTTCTTATTACAACTTTGCCTCCGGTTACGTTAAGAAGACAGAGAGAGTTACGGTGCTCCTCGCTTAAAGAGGCCTCTTCTGGATAATCTCGAAGCCTCTTTGTATCTTATTCTTCAACGCCGGGTGTTCAAATAGTTTTTGGTATACGAGGGGATTTCTACCGTAATTAACAATTTGAACCTCGTTGGGACTTGGTTCTTTTCCTCTCACTCTTACGGAGCTTGAGCTGTGAGAGTCACTCGAGTGTAAGCGGTTTTTTTTTCTCCAGTCAGACTTTTTCTAAGTCTGTAAATGATTCTTCTGTATGGCACAGATACAAAACTTGTCGATTTATGTTAATTTAGCACTGAGGGAAGGAGGGGGAGGCATCGATCTTCTCAATCTTATCCTTTTTCGTCTCTCGTCGAATAATCTTGACTGGCTGAAAGATTGATCTTCACGAACTGATCCTATGTCGTTATCACCGAATAATAATCTTAACTGGCTGAAGGATCGATCTTCACGAAATGATCCGATGTTGTTCTCACCTAATAATAATCCTTTCTCTTTCCTTCAGTGGCTTATTTATAGGCCAACCACCACCCCATCTAAGACGGGAGGGGCGAGGCCACAGAGGGGAGCGCGAGTGGTGAGGTCGCATCTGGGAGAGCGAGGAGTGAAGAGGTTGGCAATGAGGAACCCAAGTCGGCTTGTTAATTAGAAAGACCATCAACTGCCAGCCTCCTTGGCGTGCCTTTTGACTGGCACCGCTCTTTGGTGATATAACGATGGGCCTACGGATATCGTAGGTAATTGGATATTTTGAGCGTCGTTTAAGGGCGTTTGGTGGTTACCTTAACTCATATGGTCCCTCCAACTACCTATGCAGTGGGAAGATCAAACAGGGTAAGCAGTTACTATTATTCGCCAGCTACCGTTCCCACAAGTTTCCTCATGGTGCTCGCTTCTCCAAGTTTCTAAACTAGGGGAGAAGACTATAATTTATGAGTCCGCCTTGCCCTCCAGGAGGCTTTATATTGCAATTGATCTTCATTAATCATAAAAAAACCTTTAATGAAATCCTATATGATTAAGAGGTTAAATAATGAAAATTAAAAATAATAACTAAAAAATAGAAAATTACCTGTGCATAAAACGGTTGAAAAAGATCCAAACAATTATGTATTCGCCAAAAGAATAAAACCTGTGATTAAAAGAACTGAATGCCTTTTTCAGCTGCTTTTAAAAGTAGTCATACAGTTAAAAATTTTACGGTGATTAGGAAGGATTTTTCATTGTTCCAGTGCAGCCATTAATACAGATCTGTTTCCTCTACGACTATAAGTTTTGGGAACAAATAAATGATGTTCATTTGTTGTGTTTGCTGTAGGTTGGTCTCTCGCCTTAGGGAGTGAGGACAACCAACCAGGCAACCCTTTATTTATAATGTTAGAAACCATAATTTCCAAATCGTGTTTGTATATACCACTTATCTAAAGTGACTATAATCCTCGTAAATAAGGTGTTGCATGGTCAAATTTTGTGCCTTTAAGGTCAACTTTAGCAGCGAAGTTATGTTTTGCAAGCTACAGTATTTCCTCATACTTTTAGCTAATAGCCTATTATACTAACTGCAAGAGACTATATTTATAAGATTCTAGTGTTTTTATCGATTTTTTGATCTTATGCTATTAATAAAGATTATAGTGACAAAATATTTTGGGGAGATATGTGATATGTGTTTATTAAATTGCATGTAGATATCGAAGTACGAGGGGCGGTCAATTGATTTTGCGAATCGGTTGGGCAAAACGAAGAAAGGAGGATGACTGTTTATGAGGGTGTTAGGACAAGTTATGACAAGTCAGGACCTGCAGTTGCACGCTCTGGTCTCGTCAATTTAAGAAGCAGTAGCTGATCGCAGATCGTCAGTCACAAATTTTTCGACAATGGAGAAGGTTGAGCACCGCGCAGTGATCAAATATTTGCCGAAGGAATGCAAGAATGCAAAACAGATCCATGAACGCATGGTTGCAGGGTTCACCGACACCGCCCCTTCATATGCAACCATTGCTCTCTGGAATAGGGAGTTCCGCGATGGTCGTGAGTCCCTTGAAGATGAACCACGTCGAAGATGCCCGTCAGACGTGACCGACGAGGACAATGCGGCCCGTGTGGAGAGGTAGATCCTCGAAAATTGACGAGTGAACGTCAAAGAAATCGAGCGAGAACTTGGAATATCACATGGAAGTGTTATCAACATCATCTACGAGAATTTGGCCATGACCAAGGTCTCTGCCCGTTGGGTCCCTAAAACCTCACGCCCCATGATCGACTTCAACCTCGTCAAAGTTTGGAGGAGCTGCTGCTTTTATACAACCAAGAACCGGCGGGATTCGAGTCTTGCATAGTGACAGGGGATAAAACGTGAGTCCATCACTGGGATCCCGAGACCAAGCTCGAAAGCATGGCCTGGAAGCACAGGGGCTCTCCAACCCTCATCAAGTTCCGCACCCAACCCTCAGCCGTGAAGATCCTGGCCACTATCTTCTGGGATTCTAAAGAAGTGTTGATGGTTGACTATGCGCCTCGTGGAAGGACCATAACAGGCTAATATTTCGCCGAGGAACTGGCTGGGTTGAAGAAGTGCATCCGTCAGAAGCGGCGCGGCAAGTTGGCATGAGGTGTCTTGCTCCTCCACGACAATGTCCCTGTCCACAAGGCCAGAGTTACACAAGCTGCTCTGCGTGAGTGCGGATATGATGAGCTCAACCATTTCTCCTTCAGTCCAGGTCTGGCCCCTAGCGACTACTTTTTATTCCGCCAGCTCAAGGCTGCACTGCGTTTACGCCGGTTTGTGGACGATGAAGATGTCCAGCTCGCCGTTCAGGAATGGAATGAACAGTAGTCGGGAGATTTCTTGTTGTCAGGAATTCGAAGCCTCAGGGACAAGTGGCGCAAGTGCATTGAAGTCGAGCGTAGTTATATTGAAAAATAATAGAACACTTTTCCTCATATCTCGTTTCCTTATATCCGAATTGCGAAACTTATTGACCGCCTATCGTATACCCTGAGGTTTCTAATGGATTTACCAGTTGTTATTATGTTCCTATCATCTTTATTAAGAGTGTCACTTGGGATCTGTCCAATGTGTCGTCGTGATAAATGAATATGATTTGTATTTTATTAGTATTTATTAAAAGACCATTTGAGTGAAGGTATAATTGTGGCTTAATTCGTGTTTTCTCACACTTAAGAACTAGTTCCTGGACATTTTCTTTGGACCCATGAGTATAAATTGAGTATCGTATGCATATTTGATTATTGTTTAGCCTATAATAAAATGAGACAGATCATTTCTTTGAATGCTAAAAAGAATAGGGCCCAGCACAGACCCTGCAGCACCCAAAAATTGATTTTTTGTTTATGGTATTGAGTAAGTAGTGCATAATCACTGTAATGCTAGCGAGTAATTCGTGTTAGATATAGTGTAACGTCTCGGATAGACAACAGGAAGTACCCGATCGATACCAGATGGGAAACGCTTAGATGCAAGGTAGCGTCCGGCAATATGGTGATTTTCTCATACATAGTAAAACTGAACTCTGGTTTCCATTAATTTAACGTAGAACATGATTTATGATGGTGAATTAATCTGTTGGGAGCCTCTCGTACAGTTGTACTGGAGCTTCTTAAATTGGTCGCGTTGTCAGGTCTCTGGGATCTAGGTTCTCTGCTCATATAGGGATTAGTTGGCGCAAAAGCAAAATCTTAAATAAAAAGGAGAAGTCTTCTATTAGGAAATACACCATCAGCTGTAAAACTGAAAATTCTATTGATAATTTTCAAGCATTATACTTTACAGCAAACACCATTACCTTAGAACCCTCGAGTATTAATATATCAAAGAATACAAACCTACAATCAATGAAGATTTAAGTGCAATATCTTTATTAATTAACTAATTTTAACTAGAGTTTGTTTGTTTTTTAACTACTGTTTGATTAGTTTGTGTTCCTCTCTCCCAAACATGAATGTAACATATAAATACTAGCCCTTTGTTAAACCTACCGTTCACACTTTAGGATAGATCCACTTTAGTAACTACCAAAATTAACCGTTTTTATATTAAATGTTTTAAACTCTTAGAATGTTTACAAAATTAAAAACAAAGTTTGAATTTTTAACTTTAACTATTGCCAGATAAATTTCTTCTATAGATTTTACATAATTTCTGAAATGAACTTTAAATTTATTAACTACTTTATGAGTGAGTTTTAAAGCAATTGGTACTATTGCTAAGTCATATATAAAATTTCAACTTATACTACATTTTAGTGATATTTTATAATTGCTCACCTTTTGATTGAAATAATTCAGTGTCTTTTTGGACGTGTCATGTTTTCTTTAAATGTATTAACCTAAGTAAACTTATTTATGAATAGAGAAGAAAACTTGTAGTTTTCGAAACATAGTTAGAAATTTAGTGATATTCCATCTGTTTCTGATGGCTCTTGGATTTATCCTTAATATTAAATGCAGGATTTACGGCTGAGCTCCATACATAAACATATATATATATATATATATATATATATATATATATATATATATATATATATATATAAAGGGTCTTTCGACAAGGACGCTCAAGCTTTGTGATGCAATATTGGCCATGTTGTTAGAGCGACATCTGGCAATCTCACAATAAACTGTTTATTAGTATTTGGCAAGTCACGATGGAAGGTTATAGCCTTGAACAGCGTTTGGAAATCATCAAATCTTATTATCAAATTCAGTGCTCCGTTCGACCAAGGTTTCCGCATAAGGTGAATTCTATCCTCGCCACAATCGTCCTTCCGAGTCCACTGTTTGACGCTTGTTTGCCGATATGAGGCAAAAGGGTCGATCATCAATCAGCCAACACCCGTATGTCGCCGAAACGCAAGGTCTGCTGAAAACATCGCTGCCGTTAATGCGAGTGTACGGGAAAATCCGAGGCAGTCAATTTCTCGTCGTTCACAAGAACTTGGCCTTTCTGCAACTTCAGTCTGGCGAATTATGCGTAGGGAATTGGGTTGCACCCGAACAAGATCCAACTTACCCAGGAACTTAAGGTAAACGACTATAGACAACCCTGTGTCTTCTCTGATTGGGCTCTAGAACAGTTGGAAGTTGCTTCATATTTTCCCAAAAAATCATCTTCAGCGACGAGTCCCATTTTTGGATGAACGAATTTGAGAACAATCACGAATTGCATCCCAACAAAGTCACTGTTCGGTGCGGATTTTTGTCTAACGGAATCATCGGTACGTCTTCTTTGGAGAACGAAGATGGGATTGCCATAACCGTCAACGGCAAAACCTACAGAGCGATGATAAGCAAATTGTTGTGGCCTCAACTGGATTATATGCCTGAGATGGATACTGACAACATGTGGTTCCAACAGGACAGTACCTCGTGCCGCACTGCACACACCACGATAGACATTTTGCGCGAGCGATTTCTGGGCAGGGTCATCTCGCACGGCGCCGACGTCAACTAGCCCCCGAGACGATGCGATTTAACGCCACTAAACTAATTTCTTTGGGGCTAACTTAAATCGCAGGTCTTTGCAAATCATCCAAAAACAGTTAATGTCCTCAAAGTCAACATAACGAAAACCATTCAGCAAATTCAGCCAGATTTATGCGACAAAGTCATCAAAAATTCGGCCTCTCGATTACGTTCCACCAAGGGAAGCCACGACTGACATTTAAACGACGTCATATTCAACACTTAATGCCATAAAGTGTTCTTTCAAATGTTTAATAAATTTAGTGCATATATCACACACAACTTGTTTTATTTACATTTAAAATTCCAGCGACCTTATTGAAAGACCCTATATATGTATATATATATATATATATATATATATATATATATATATATATATATATATATATATATAATACTAATAATTGATTTGTTCCTTGGGAATCTGATATGTAGCACGAATATGAAGACCCAGGTAATTATACTAATCATTTATTGGCAGGACGTTTCGAACCTTTACTAGGATCATTTTCAGCGACTATATCGTCTAATGAGAAGGGGGAGGAACATTAATTGATAGGGTAGCATAATGAAAACCTTCTGTTTCTGGACAGAAGATTTTCATTAAGCTACCCTATCTCGGTCATTTGACATCAGAGTTTAACAAACTCCTTCTCTCTACCCTCAACAACAATTTCCCTCAATGCCAATTCATTTGTATTAACTCCAACCCTGTATCGTTAAATTCCTTTTTCCTCCATAAGGAGCCAATCCCTTTGGGCTTGCTAACCTGTATAATTTACAATTATACATGTACGACCTGCCACAGTCGTTATGTAGGCCAAACTAGCTTACAATTCAACTGCAGGATAGCGAACCACTTGGGTTTGTCTCATAGGACTGGTATTCCCATTTCTAAACCTGAAGCCTCTTCCATCAGGCAACATTTAGAGTATCACCATCATCCTCTTAATTCTAATTCATTTACTATATTATATTCAGCCTTAACTTCTCTCGATTTGAAAATCTTAGGATCACTATATATCATTAAAATAAATCCAAACCTAAATAATTACGCCTCCTCAATTAAATTATTCACAATATAACCAACCAACACTTCAATATATTAGTTAGCCAACCGACCAACCGAATAAATTTCGTCAGTAATTTTATATGTTTAGTTAGTTGATTTCTCAACTCCCACGTTAAAGGTCAGTCCCTTTGTTCATTCTGATTTTTTTTCGGGTTTTTTGTCTTTTTTTTGGGGGGGGGGGTTACAATTTAATATAATGTTATTTTTTGTTTACTTCAGTAACTTTTAATACGTGATAATCAAGTCAGTTTGTTATAATTTCACTTTCTATTTTTTTTTAAATACCACTAGGTAATATTATTTAATTCTATATATTATTAGTGTTTTTACTTTAATTTTAATTATTGTCAATTTTATTATTTTAACTTGCCTTCTTCCGCTTTTTTTTTTAATGCATTCTTTTAAGTGTTATCGATTGATGTTCCTTCCCCTTCTCATAAGACGATATAGTTGCTGAAGATGGTCCTAGTGAAGGTCCGAAACGTCCGGCCAATAAATGATTAGTATAATTACCTGGGTCTTCATATTTCTGCTATATATATATATATATATATATATATATGGACACTTACACGCTGATGGCATGTGCCGACCAGTGGGTGAGGGAGATAATGAGATTGGGTGAGAAAGTCATCCCCTAGTGTGTGGTAATAATTATCAAAATGAGAGAGTGCAGATTGGCTGTAAAGGTCAAAAGATGGCCGAGAGTCGTTCAAGGATATTTAGAGCATACTGCAAAAATAAACTTTAATAAAAAATATATTTATTATAGATATACAAAAGAGGTTTCTGTGAGATACGTGATCAAATACGTAACGTATACATTCGGTGTCAGCAAAGGGGCAATTTTACGGATTAAAGTGGTTAAGTACTTATCTGGGATGAGAGTCTTAGAAGGGGCTATACTAAGCCGAAATACAAATAGTAACAATTGATTTGGGAAGACCAGATTATAACGAGATCCGCAGCGTCAGCGTTTTGCACAGGCATAAGCGTTGAAGGGGAGCTAACTCAAGGAGGCGAGGATGTAACAAGGGAATATGTTTTACCTCAGAGTTCTCGTTTAGGGAAAGGACTGGTTCTACCTCAGGATGCTAATGAAAGAGAACTCGTTTTACATCAGTGTTCTCGATGAGGGAGATAATAAGATTGGGGGAGAAAGTCGTCCCCTAGGGTGAGGGTAATAATTATCAAAATAAGAGAGTGCCGATTGGCCAAGAGTCGTTCAAGGATATTTAAAGAATATTAAAAAAAAATAATAAAGAAAAAAAATATTAAATATATATGAAAGAGGTTTAAGTGAGATACGTGATCAAATAAGTAACGTACACGTTCGGTGTCTGAAAAGCGGCAAATCCAAGGCACTAAACATGTTAATTACCTTACTCGGATCGGAATCTTAAAAGGGGCTACACTAAGTATAAATACAAATAGTAGCAATTGATTTGGGAAGACCGGATTATAACGAGATCCGCAACACCGCCGTCCTGCACGGGCGTAAGCATCGTTGGTACTGGTTCTACTTCAAGATGCTGATGAAAAAGGACTGACTTTACCTAAGAGTTCTCGATGAGGGAGTACTGGCGCGAATTCACGGAAAATCGGATGTTGTAAAGAGCTGCCAATTGACTAGGGCGAAGTCCAGCGCGTGGAGTTTCTAGTCGTTGGTACCCGAAAAAAACACAGAGGATCCGACTAGAGAACATAATCTATCTTTTTGCGCGGGCGAGCTGTACTGCTTATCCGGCGGAAACCTCTGTCTATATAGGTGGTCGGCGAAGCGGCGAAATTGCCCCGGCCAAGGGCCTGCTCTTCTGGGATTTTAAGTCGCTGGCTTTCGGTTAGGGGTGCTCTAGATATGTACCAGGCCTAATCGCCCTTCGGTTTCTTTCTCGCGTTGCGTGTATGGGGGCCGAGATAAAATTACGCCGGACGCGG
Source organism: Ceratothoa steindachneri (assembly GCA_963969495.1). Lineage (NCBI taxonomy): Eukaryota > Metazoa > Arthropoda > Malacostraca > Isopoda > Cymothoidae > Ceratothoa > Ceratothoa steindachneri. The sequence continues at coordinate 91,166,187 of OZ018330.1, forward strand.
GAGATAGGCCTCGTGAAGTAAAAACAGATGGTCTGTTAAATCCGTGTTCGCTCGATTCTTTCCTAGCTTCTCGCACTCTTTGTTCCAGGGTTAAGGCCAGGTGGCTTTTCTGAGGATTCAAGGTGGATCTCCAGATCCTCTTAGACTTTATTCCTTCACACAATTTCATGCTTTCCGTTAAATTTAACCATCATACTAAGTTATATTTGAAAGCATTTTATTCTAGTAATATTCGAAATGTGTGCGTAATAGATACAGATGGGTGCATATGTATATATATCGTCAGATAAAAAATATTAAGTATGGACCCCATTCAAATATGCGTTAAGTTTGCATCCATTTTTCTTGATTATCTTTTATCATTAACATTCTATTCCTCGCATTTTTAAATCCTTTAGAAGTCGCGATTATAGTAAACAAATGCCTATTCCACATAAGATTCAATATATTGCGATTAAAAGGTATAGGCTACATGGAATTACAAACTTTTAGATATATATCAAAAAGGGAATGATAATATCTACTGCAATCAACTTTTTTGTTTTAAATCCGCTTTGAGGTAAAAGAACTTTTTAAATGACCAATCAATAGAAGATGAGTCATCCTCCACCACGATAATGTCCCTCTTGACACAAATTGAATTACAAAAGATCTCTTGGAAATCTCGTTTAGAAATATTGCTTCATCTACCACATTCTGCTGAGCTTGCTCCTGCTGAATATAACTTGTTTAGAAGTTTACAATACCATTTGAATGCAACTATGTTCATTAACATCAAGAGAAAAGGTTGAAAACGACTTGGATTTATATTTTGCTCTAAAACCTAAATAATTTTCTAATCATAGCATTTATAAGCTTGTTAACATTTGGAATGAGGTACTAGAAAGAAATTAAAATTGTGATTATTATTAATTATATGTATAGTCATAAATTTATCATTTTTAAATATATACCATAAAATCTGACATTACTTTCGTTTAAACCAAATTTTTTAAGGAAATGGTAAGGAGATGATAGGAATAAACTGATCTTCTCTATTCTTAAGCTCTAAAGATAGGTATAGAGCAAAAAAATATTAATTTTGCCATAAAACACGTACATATTTCGCGTTTCTAAGCACATACACAGATGTTATATTCCTTACATACGGGGAAAGCGTGTTTATATTATGTATCCGACCATTACAGCGATTCAACGAATATGTCATTCACACGAAAGGTTGGCCTAAAGCCTTTTACTCATACTTCTTTATATTTATATAGCGAGTGTTAAATACATTTGAAAATATACTTAGTGCTGAACTTAATTCATCATATATATATATATATATATATATATATATATATATATATATATATATATATATATATACATAAGCAGAAGAGCAATGCCACGCCCATGAACAAAAAAAGAGGACTCAAAATAGAAAAATAATATCAAAAACGGATGTGAAGTATAAAAGCAAATAGATAAGCTCTACTTCTGGAAAATTACAACATATGCGCAAATAATGTAGACATTTATGTGACTAATCTAAGTACATACCTACCCGATTGTGAATACATAAAAATAGACAAGAGAGGCATAATTAAATTAATAAATCAAAAGACTAAGATTTTAAATGAGTAATTTCCTTATAAATATGCCTTTTAATAACAGGGTCTATTTTAAAAAGACCAGGACATACGAGTATATTAAAATTAGGCGAGGAATTAATGAATAAGGATTCAACCATATTTGTTTGAATATAGCCATTAGATTTGTAAATAAATTCAGATGAATTCAAATCGATAGGGTGACTGTTTTCCGATTAATGGACACAAAAAACGCTTATGCATTCCCCCCTCCTAATATCGTATTTATGTTGCGTCAAGAGTACACTTAATAATTTGCCGGTTTGCCAAAAGTATTGCTTAGGTCAAAGTGAACAATACTATTGTTATTTTTTGCTGAATAAACAATATTATAGGTGGGCGGGAGAATCTGTTTATTGTTCAGTTTGCCCGAAGCAATATTTTGGGCAAACCGGCAAATCATTAAGTGTACGCTTGTCGCAACCTAAATACAATAGTAGGAGGGGGAAATGCAGCAGCGTTTTTTTTTGTCCATTTCTCAGTTATTTGAAATTCCACTTTAAAGAAATAGGTATACCCTTAGCCACTGCGCTTTTGGAATTCACAAACTTGTTTATTTTGGCTCAAATTTGATAACTTCAATTACCTTCATTATTTCCTCTGGTGTATTTGATCCAACCCGGAGATCCTAGAGAAGGCAAATAATAGAATTTTTCGCGTAGACATTTGGTGGCCTATTGGATCCCAATCCGTTATCCTCGAATCTTTTGGGGTATTTATTACTTAATAGAATGTTCATATCTTGAATGTTCTCGAAAATGAAGAGTTTTTCGTAAGATGGGTCAACCACCAGGCAAAGGGAAAATCAATAGAATATAGAAAAATATAGAAAATCAATTAAAATGTCAGCTTTAAAGATGCTTTTGATGTCATTTATATTTCTAAAGCGGAATGCCTCCATCAGATAGTACAATTTTCGTGCGAAACTCTAAGCTCTTATTTCATTCCTATCTGATAATCTTTTAATTATTATTATTAACATTATTATTATAATTGTTATCATTATTAATTTTTTATTATCATTATTAATATTATTATTATTATTTATTACTATTATTTTATTATTATTATTAATTTTATTAATATTATTATTATTGCAAGTAGAATTGTGAAACATTTTCCCCATATTTTCGTTTTATGAGTACCTGGAGACGATAGCTTTTTAGGACGATGTGCGAAAATATTTATGGCTTTAATGTTAATCTCTGGCCCTAGTGTTAGTCTCTCCAATCCAATGAATATTGGACGGGAGGATTCCTGAAATATGGTCTGATGATCATCTAATATTAAAGTCAATCGGCCATCTTTATGAAAACACTGTCAAAATAAATCAACCTCTCTTTCCTGAACATTTTTTAAGTTTAATATATAATGTAGTTTAATTATTTTATCTGGATACCACTAATTGAAATATTACTTGTAAGCGCGTGAACAAAACCAAGATTTATATATGCAGTAATATGTAAAATTGTTTGACAACCTTCAAATGTTATTTATTTTAAAAATATATACATAGTTACAAGCATTTATGCTGCTTTCCTGCTCGGGAACCTTATTGATAAAATACGCCTTTTATAACAATATTCCTGACCAGAGGTAATTTATTTCTGTACAAAAAGGAATTTGGCATAATAGCCCATTTTATGACAGCCACTATTTCGAAATTCACATCAAGTTTAGTATCAGTTAGACTACTGATTTTATTTTCAGACCGTTCCCAGGCCATTTTTAAAAGGAAAATGCTGGAAAGTTTAATAACAGCTGGATTAGTGACTCGATATTCAGATATTCTACATCCAATATACCAAAACAAGACAAATGCGCATAAAATTTAATAGAAGCTAGATTATCGACAATATGTGTAAATAATCATCAGGTCACATTCTAACGTTAAATCCACAAAAGGTTTAATATCAGCTGGATTATTAGCTATTCTTCGACTATCTTCAGACCACATTTTAATTAATTCACTCCCGTGAAAGGCTCCCAACGTAGCTAATTAATCCAAAGCAGAACCAGCAAATCTTAGCAGGAGATTTTAAAGGATAGATTTAAAGATGAATTCTATGGCTCAGTTAATATTTATTCCTAAACAATTCTGGTGGATTCTTTAAAAGGCTATTTTAAGCTCACTTGGAAATTGTGATCATCTTTATCAACTACATTCTGTGCATATATAAAGGCTTAACTTCCTATATTTCTGCATTTCTTCTCCGAGGTTAGCGTTTATTTTAACTCTTCTTGTGTTTTTTTAAAAAATATTCAAACTAAAAACCTTGCTTATTTTTCAAGCAGTAAGAGAGAGGAAGAAATGTTTTTCCATGCCGATACATCTATCGTTTTGAAAAGGTTAGTAAAATCGAGACCGAGGTAAATTTGGTGATGCCATGAAAGTATTTGCAATGCTAGCATGCATACTTTGGAATACAAAGTCATACGCGCAATCAATGAACATACGCATCATCCATCAGCCTTTGACATCAAAGAGAAAAGAACCAAATCCGAAGCAAGAGATAGAGCTGCATCAGCTTGTAAACGTTCAATTGTAGTTATTAATCAGTGCTTAAGGCAGCATGCCTTAAGCCGGTATTGGACATATACCAAATAGAGCAGCAGTCAGGAAAATGATTCAACAAACGCGGAAGGAAATAAACGAAGTAACTGTCAGTCCCAATTCGACTCATGAATTAGAAATACCTCAAGAATATAAGATGTACGAACCAACACGAGCAGAGGGGAAAATATTTGTTTAGTTAACGATGGTTCAGAGCATGATAGAATGAGCAATTTTGGAAGAGAGACCTGGTTGGAAAATCTAGCAAAGTCTAATACTTGCTATGTTGAGGAAACAGTTGCGTTTGCCCTAAATATGTTTTATATGGTTTTCATCTTAATGGTGAAAAGGCATGGAGGTGTTAATCCGATAACATACGTGCTCTTAAAAAATAAGCGCGGCAAAACTTACAAGAGAATGTTCAATATTAATAAAGACATTGTACCAAATCCAGAAGCAAAGGCAATTATTTGTAATTTTGAACAACCTGCCACTTTGGCAATGAAGAAATCGTTCCCGAATGTAGAATGGCTATGATGCCTTTTCGACTCGAACCAAAATAAAAAAAAATTGAAGAAAATAAAGCAGTTGAGCTATATGATTCAGTATAGTAATAATCCTCATTTCGCTTTCTCTTTAAAATGGTCACTGCTCTGTCCTTTGGGCCAATAGAAAATTTAGATTGTTATGTAGATGCTTTAGGAGCTGCTTTAGCGTAAGCAGTTATCCGGACTCCTGAACTTGTTCAAAGAGAATTCCGCTGGTCACCCTAATAGATACAAAAATTATCAAAGAAATGCATTCTTTCCTCTGTAGCTTTGGAATGTGTATCATCGGACTCTTGGCGGAAAAGACAAACAAACAATTTAATAAAGCGGCGAATAGGAGATTAAGATGCGAATTAGAAATGAATAAACCAACTATATGGAAGTTCATCCAGGGTCTCTTCAAAATTCAAAAAGGTTCAGACGTGTATAAGGAAAACTTGCATCTGGGCATGAACCTCCAATTAAATTATTAATATACAGAAAAGCAGACGATTGAATTTTAAGAATTCTTTTGCAGTATGAAGAAAAAAATGAAGTCAAATATTTGCGAGCAATTGTTCATAATTTAAAGAACTAACTTATTCAAAATTTAATGCCTTTTAATTCACTTTACATATATAATTGAATATTCTAATGAATTTAAAATTTGTTAAACTTTAGTCACTTAGAAGCACTATTCACCGTAAGTTAAAAATCACTAGATTTTCATTGCAAGTGATCTGCCTACAAAGGTATATATTTTTTAAAAGCTTATTGATTTGTACCAGAAATTAAGAGGTTAAATATGAAGCATATGTAAATGGAATTTAAACTTTTGTAATATTTTGTTTTTCTTTTTTTCTTTAGTATTTCAAAATACTGTATTCTTAAATATTAATATTTTTCCAAATCTTTTTCAAATTTTGCATTAAAGTGATTTATTCTTCATCATAATACCTCTTTCAGTAGGCGTACTCGTCCGAAACAACTTCCATTCTGCTCCGTCATTGTAGCTTCTTCGCTCATTAACGTCAGGGTTTTTTAGTTTTTTTACTGATTCGGACAGGGGATTCTTCGCACCCCTTGCCCAATTAAGGGCTGCCAGGGACTTAGGGCCATTTCATTTGTGTAAATCGTATGTTTCTCGAGCACAAATAATGAAGCGAAAACCAAATGAGAAAATGATTCCGAGTGCTTTCTTCTTTTTATCAAACACCTCTTCTAGGAATGAGAATAGAGGTATTTGGAAGATTTTATAAGTGAGAGGATGGATTTACTTATCTGACTTTAGGTCAGTTGGGCGGAACTAGGAATTATTAAGTAAATATTTCTCGTGTTATTGTATGTTTCTTAAATAAATGACGATCGGATCTAAGGCGAAGAGACCGACTTGGATTTATGTTAAAATTTTCTTTAAAATTTATAGAAACACATTCCAAAATATTACGTGAAACGGTAATGCTACCATTTCAGATATAACTATCACTGTCACAAATAATTATTATATGATCGAATGTCTAAAAGGTACAAACAGGGCACTTTCTTCGTTTTAATTGCGTACATTGGTTGGATGAAATAACCCACTGCTGAAATGTCTTGGTGCTGAAACGGCCAGGCGCTGAAAACACGGCACTGAAACGCTTAACTCCACCTAGCCCCATAAGAGGAGGATTCATATTCAATGATCTTACCAGGCCCTTATCGCGTGGGCATTTGCAATACAAGCTATACTCGAGTCTCTCTTTGTCTGCCTTACCTATGCTTATGCCTTAATGGCGCCCCATACTTCGCGCCCCCTACAAGCTTCTTCTCTTTCCAGGCCTATAGGAGCCATTATAAGACAGATAATTTAATTAAAAAGCCATGTGAAGCAAAATCGGTAGAACATTTGCTTAGAAAGGCAGTTGAATCGTAGACCTCTTCGTTGGTCGTCGAAAGGAAACAAGCGCTCCTGCGGGTAAGGCACTAGGCGTAATTCTGCGGTCTTGATGAGTGAGGCTTGTTCTTTAAATACTGTTTTTCGGGGTAAAAATCCGAGATTCAACAAAGTTACAACTTTTTCAAAGTTCCTTTATATTTCAGCGGAGACGAGATGAAAGCGTACAGCAGTCAAAATTAGAATAGTGTTGAGAATGAATAGGCAAATGAGCCTAGCATAAGCACGGAGAAATTGCCTAATTGCTTGCATGGAAAAAATTATGGTAAATGCATTGTTCAGAAATGACCAAAACAGTCGAAATTAATGTGAGGAAACCGGGAATAAAAATGTAGGGACTAAATACAAATTCGGAATTTATGCATTGTAGATATTATACCTTCAGCATCTATTACCTTTTCGTTCAAGAAGATTCTATTCCTGTTAAAATTTTGTTTTGAACTCTAGCAAGATAGATTGCCTTTGAAGACCCTGACTTGAGAAAAGGCATGAATGCTTGACCCTCTTAACTTTCTGTATCCTTTTCTTTTTAAGGGGTGTCAGTTAGAAACGCTTAAGTTTGCTTTAGCTATCCTTGGACGAAAAGCCTTATCTGAGCATCGCCGATTACGTTGTGCAGAAGACAGCTTAGCAAGGGACAAGATAGAGTTGGGTGAGTGGTAGACGTTCGTAAGTAGTAATAAAAACTGCTAAGACTAAGCATTAGATAGATAGGTAGGTATGGTCACTGACTAGCCAAACTGAATGATTCAACATCTAACATAAGTTTAATTTTACTCGCTCAAATATTTTTTAGCTTTACTTTTTTGACTTCCCATTTAAATTTTATATTAGTTTGTAAATATTAGGTTAAGTTTTGTTGTTTTTATAGATTTGCTAACGGAGTGTTTATTAAAGGGTGGCTTGTGTGTAGACTCCACTGAATTTATCTAGATGTCTCCAAAACGGGTCCATCTGAGTCTCCTTAGGGGCGCGCTGAAACCGACTGACAAGACATTTTCTTTATAGAAGCTACGGGGAGCTAAAAGACATTTTATTACTCCTTCTGTAATACGACACTATTTACATCCGAAATATGCAGCAAGGTAAAATATTTTAAAAGTCTGTTCCTCTTAGAGAAAGCATCCACAGATTTGAAACGCATAGTAATCGATGCTAGGATGACACCTCAGATCAAAGACAAGTGGTAAAACTTCTGAACATAACTAGACCAAGAGATCGGGCGAAACTCAGTTAAGGAGATTATAAATGAAATTATAGACTGTATCAATGGGATAAACTGGAACAATTTATTACATTTAAGGACGAAACCAACAATCGAGAATATACCACGTGATGATGGTAATTTAAAACAAACAGGCATTTCTAGGGAATGTATGGACTACTCACCCACATCGACAGTGAGAACTTTATACTTGTTTGCACTTGCTTCTATTAGTACGTCATGGAATAACATATAATCAGGGATTGCCAGGAGAAAGACTTAAAGTTATGTTCTGAATGAGGTAAAATCAAACACTCGGCGAGATTTCAAGGGTTCAAATATCAAATGCATTAAGTGAAGGTCACAGCAGAACAGTGTCAACCAGAGGTCAATCGGTAAAACAGGTCTTTCTGTTGGAACAGGAAAAGGTTTGAACATCCAAGCCTGTATTTTACATGTAAATTTGCTCAAACTTGCCAGCCCAGGAACATTAACTCAAAACTAAACGTAGTGAAAATAAAAATCAGACTTAACGAGTTTAGGTTTTCGGACAAATTGCCATAAGCAGAAGTAGCTAACATCCAATACTCTCATGTCGAAACAAACAAAGTGAGCACAAAAGACCATCCAAAAGAGCAATAAATTCAGATCCGATAAATGCCCAACCAATCGAAAAAAACGAAGAACAGGAGCAATGCACTAATCATCGAGACCTAATAGAAGCAATGGTGTATGAGTATAAAACTTAATAGCTTCTTCTATGTATTAGATTTGAAAGACCATCAACAGAATTTCAAGTATAAAAACGCTTCCATGTTGACGATTTTATCCTGAAAGTAGATATATTAAGGCACAAAACATCCCACTAAAGGGAGGTTTCTAAAGCTCTAATTGTATTAGGCATGATGCATATAAATATGATTATGATTACCCAGTTCAAGAAAAGGACTGCGAGAAAACTATGCTTGGCGCCACGATGAAAGTTACATAGAACATGTGCTACAAATTACCTTGTGAAAGCAGCAAGGTTAAGAAAAGGAGCAATGGTAGGATGAAATCTCCCTCCGGCAGAAGTAAGTAAACGTCCGATAATTATTGTCAAAATAGGTCCCAGAAAAGCAACAACTCATTAATATAGAGAACTTCCAGAAGAAGCTCAAAATTTTGTCCCATAACCTAGGTAGATACGTATCAAATGACAAACAATGTACAAAGATCCCGATATTATCTCTATCAACGAACATAGCGCTGACACATAATTCTGAAATATAACACTACAACTACGAATAATCGAAAAAACACGACCGACTTACGGCTTGAGAGCGTTGTCATTTGTGTCCGCAAGTCGTTAAAACTAAACAAAATTTTCAGGCTTGACAGTCAGTATAGAGGAATAAACAAACAGCCTCAACTTCATCACAACAGAGAACGATGACAAAGAAAGCCCGGAATTTCTTACCTATTTTTAACAAAATTGCGCAATTAAGCCTGTAGTATTACTGGAAGGCTGGACTTACATTTTAATAAAACCAAATAACGCGGTTCGCCAACGCCATGCGACCAATTATGTGCTTTTGCCTGAGAAAACATTATGCCAGAAGACAGGGTCAAATATAGTATCGTGTTACAGGTATTCATCCCACACATGCAACCTATCTACAGCCACTATGATAGAATTATACAAGGAAGTGGTGAGAGCCATGGAGGCACTTACATCGACAAGCAAGAATCTTATTCTTAGAGTAGGATATTGCCACTCCCACCAAAAGCCGAATAACACTGGACAAAATATCTAAAGAACAATGCTGAAAACGAATCAGGAAACTAATTAAGGAGCGTGGACCAAATCCTGTTACACAGATAATTAACAGCAGTTCGAGTGAGTTAGAATCCGCCATTAACGAAGAAACTAGCCTGAGGTGGAACGAGCTGATAGATAGAGTAGACGGAGAGTTTCAGCCTTGCTATACTCTAGAGCAAAATAAACATCCTGAAAGAAATCTGGAAGTCCGACAACAAGATTCTTGTAAAAGACGTGGCTAGTGCAATCGAAGACCCAGTCGAAAAAGAAATGAGGTTCCGAGAGTTGAGTCTCTCAATGAAAGCCAACGGGAGAATTTCCCGGTTCACACAAAGTCTGAGGTCAGGTTAGAACTCCAAAGAGCTGAACGGATAAGCTTTGCTGAGTTAGGGATCATTCTTGGAACACAAAATCTAGGTTACCAAGGGAGTAAGAAATCACGAGAGTGGACCTAATGAAAAGCCCAGACATCGTCAAGAGGTGTTTCGTCAAAATCTTCAATGAATGCGCAAGTGTATGTACTTCACTTATTTTCCTAAGTTCAGAAACAGGGCATTTATTTTCAAATTGGATAAAGTGCCAACCTTGCCAAAAACATTACGCAGATTATCCTACTCGAGGTGATACTCGAGCCAAAGATATTTTAAAGAGCGCAGAATAATACATTGATCCCTCACCTAGAGCAAAATAAATTTAACTCCGGTCAACCGCGTTAACGTCAATCATGACGGACACTATGTTGACGTTTTGATGAATTATGTCCTAAAAGCCTTTTACAATGTCTGCCAATATGGCCTTAAATTTAAAATTTAGCGATTTGGCTTTACACTAATAAAGCTCTCGAGCTTTGGATTGTCAATGTCAAACTAAGTGGAATATACGTACAAATAAGAATAAGTTCTGAACTTTGCTAATTGGCCTAGGAAAAAGGAGGACATTAGGTTAGATTATGATGTCTACAGTTTCCACAGCGAAGGCAATATGCAAGGGATAAATACCTTTAACTTCAAACACCTTTAGAAAGCATATTGACCGTCGTGTAGTGAAAGGCCGCCTAAATCTCCCAAAGCTGAACTAATTAAAAGGGTTCATAGAAAAAACAAGTTAAAGATAAAAAATACATTGATAAAATGAGCAGAGCTCTCCCCTTCTAATTAAATGCAGCGAATGTACCTGCCAAAGTAAAATACAGAGAAGCCTGAAGAAAGGGGTTCTTCATAATTACCCATTCGAGGATATGAGATAGAGTGAAACATCAAGTAGGTGTGCGAAAGTTTAATCTAATACCAGTTAAAAAGCTACTACATAAACCGGTTCTGATTAATTTGGAGAAGACTGGAGAATCTTAGTGTAGGGAGAGAAAAAGAGCGTAAGAATTACTCGCGAGTCCTAAAAACGCAGGGGAGGGAACTTCAACAGCGTGCGATAAACCCTGAGAGAGGATACCTAGCAAGTTGCAATAGAACTCAAAATTTAGCAAAATTATTCCTCAACAAAATTATTATATTCTGAGTTAGTCATCAGGTATTTGCTTTTCGTAAGCACAGATAGATTAACTAATATCGAGCATAGAGAAAATAAGGAAGAGCAGTGCTCAAAATGAATAGGAAGCAGCTGCCATACAGTACCTGTATGGTAGAAAACGTGTCAACGGAACAAGGCTAGGCAGCAAGATCTAGGTTTCTGCTGCTGGATGTTATGTTGTTTAGGTTTAGCTGAATGTTTGTTACTTTAAAAGTAAGAATTATATTTGAAAGTGATAGTTGAGGTTAGACAGAAAAACTAAAGTAACCGATAGAGGTATCTAGGAAGAGAGGTTAGAAAATGTTTATCTGGTCACTGCCCATCTCTTTAGTTTATAGAAATATTGATTATTAATAAAAATATCCACTCAATAAGGTTAAGTCTTATACTTGGCTTGATTTCGGAAACTTTAGATCTAACATATTGGCCATTTTACTATTACAAATATAATCATTTTAAGTAATTGGTTACAATTATATAGTTCGATATATATTCGTTTATATGATACGGAATTATTAATTTTTATTACTACATTAATATTATCATTATTATTTTACATTAATATTATAACTATTACTATTACATTGATATTCTAACTAATTTAATTCTTTTGATTACTTGCTGTTAAGTAATTTGGTTATCGCCCGTCAGCTCATTATCCTTTTAAAACTCCTCCATGGACTTTTTAATCATAAGCTAAATCTTTAACGTAATGCACAATTATTAATAAGTTAAATACGTATAAATCATATTGATAAATAATAGTCGACTAATAATAACAGGGCCAAAAAGGTGGCTCTCACGCCTCTATATTATGGCCAATTTACTTAAAATAATTGACTGATGACTAACCCAGAATAAAATAATTTTGTTAAGGAATAATTTGGCTTAATCTTGAGTCCTATTGCAACTTGCTAGGGATCCTCTCTGGTAAATGAGTTAAACTTGCTTACATGAAGGTAGTAGCGTGATTTTTAAAATACAATCAAACTGCATTTATTTAGCAAAGTATCAATGGTTTTATTTTATAGTTATCCATTATGTTCACTACATTTGTATTCCTATTTAAGGTATGGCCCTAATTTATAATTGAATTAATTTTAATGCTTATATGGCAAATTAATGATACATCCCATCAGAAAACATGGTACCATGGCTAATTTGTTGCCGTTGCGAATATATTTTGTCTAAGGGCGGTTTTCCCTCTTCTTATCAGGTTAGAATCAGTTTTACATCTTCTGTGAAGGTAGAAATACCATAGTTAAATTCAATCTCCAAAAATTACAAAGAGGCAAGCTTTACTATTTTCTCAGAGATGACCAAAGCAAGGATTAGGAAAGATTTAGATGAGTCAGACTGTGATCAGGATGGTGTGGCAGCTCGTAAACCACGATGGCCAATTTATTCCGCATTTATCTTCCCGGGTTGGTTGCCTCTTATTCAATAGGGAGAGGTATATCAAGTACCTGGATAAATTGACGTTTTCCTAGATCTAGAAGCTCGCTGCCTCAAACTGTTGTGAATTTAAGGGCCTGGATCATGTCCCGACGCCGTGTGGAGGCAAGGATTTAAGCCGACGGTGATTTCATTAAAAAAATTAATATTAAAATTGTTCTCATCTCAGAAATGTAATTTTTGTTAAATAAATCTGTATAACCAAACTCTGCGGGGTTTTTTCTTTTGTATTGACGTTAGGAGACAAAGCCTACCCATTGGCCCTTGTATAAGCTGGTGAAGAATTTAATTTTATAAATTACAAACTTTAATACGTATAAAAAACTAAATGTATTGAAAAATATTTTCTACAAAGTATGTTATGCACATAAATATTTCATGTGAATTTATAACTACAGATTTAGAAATTATATTTGTATTTTTTATTCGATAATGTATAAGATTAACTTCTTTTGGCTTTAAGCAATCTTATGACGGTTAGTATTCGGCTATAAATCCATGTACGCATATTTTATTTCTAATCATTCGCCTTTTGCAATTCAAATAAAGTCAGTTTAAAAGTTTCAAATTCCGGCAGTACTCCCGATATAGACAAGAACGAAAGAAATGAATTTATTAAAATAATATGGCTTATTTCTATAAGGATATCAAAAGAATTAAATGCTGTAAATTATAGTATGAAAACTATTGAGTGATGTCTCATAATTAACTGGTAAGAATAAGGAAAAATATCAGACAAATAAATATTCTGAAAGTTAAGTAAATGAGAAAATAGGAATAATATTAGAAGAGACTCCAAAAATTTCTAAATTATAAGTTTGTGTATCATATGCAAAGAATAAATCAGCCATAATAATAAATAAATTTATTGAATCGTAATCTCCTTTTCATTTCCAATTTTAGCTGAATAAGCGAACATATTTTTTTAATTTTACTTAAAATGATATATTTGATTAAATATAAAAGGTACTAGAGATAAGATGGCAAAATTTTCTTTAGTTTTGCCTTTAATATCCATAGACAAGTGTGAATTGAACTCTCATACAAGTGAAGAGTAATAATGAAGAATGAAAAAAATAATTTAAGGAGTTATATTAATTGAAAGTGAATTGCTTATCTTAATTTTCTCTCCATTTTGTTTGTGGATTTTTTGAGTCCATATAAATTTATGGAATCCATTCTCCTGATGTCGAACACTGAATGGAGGATCCATTTAAAATTAACTTCGTTATACTTTCTTCAAATATATAAAAACCTTATATTCAAAATATTTATTAGTTTGTTAAAATAAATAAGGATATTTAATAAGCAATTTACGCGTCAACATATTTTGTGTACGAGAAATATAATTTGTCACATAAAAGATACTTACAAAAATCTACTATTCTTAGGGGATCTCAAATTTTTTTTTTTAAATATGCTTATAAACCGGAAAAATAAATATATTCCGAATGTCACAAATACAATATTAATTAAGCTAATGGAATAAAATGATTAAAAAAATATTATTAAAATACGTTAGCATAACCAAAATGGCTTGCACGGTAATTCTGGTAAAACTCGAACATTTCAAGTTATTTAATTCAAAAGTAATAAAAAAACTTTTGTCATCTGCTGGAATTTTTATTAAAGTAGGTTGATATTTTCTTCGACGATTAACAGGATCAAAATCTTTTGCAGAATCTTCCTTACAACAGTAGTAAGGTGCATATGGAGGGCAAATCATATTGACTGTTTTTAAAGCAGTTTTGTACTTGTTTAAACAGTTAAAGCATTTATTAGAGTGTAGTAATATGTAGGCCTTATTTGAATTATTACAAAGTTGGAATTATTCAGAACATAGAAATTCTAAGCAAAAATAATGTCATTAGAAATGTAAATAAGGATCGTAACAAAGCAGCCGGGGAGCTGCAAGAGCAGACTTGTGAAAATCAGGTTCCGCATTAGCTTCAAAGATGGTAATTCCTTAAAACAGTGGCAATTGTTTACAGATAAATTATAAATAGTGGTGGCTTTTGGGGGAAAGAAACTTGTACTGTGCTTAATTATTAAAACAAGATAAAAAAATTAAGAAAATATTGAACCCACTAACGTTGGAGGAAGAAGATACTCGCTTACCAAGCTAAAAACACAAACTAAAAAGGTAAATTTCCTGGAAGAAGGATAAAGTTTTTTAAGGCCTAGACAGATAAGAAAAAAAAATGGATAGATAGATTTATCTAAAAATATTTAGAGAACAGTTGCTTTTATTTATCAAAAAACGCCGAGCACGACTATTGGTAGGGAAGCGCTATAGAACAAAGATGCGATGAGAGAGCTCAGTTGATTTACGACTTAATTCAAAATAAAGGACTGAGAATCCCTCAATGGTTAGAGTAATCCTTCACCAGAAATCAGTTGAGAATCTGTTGAAAACACTGAAGATCATCTTTGCTACAAGAGTTCTCAGCAGTTTAAAATAATAAGAGGTTCATGAGCTCAAAAAACACGAGAAATTCTTTGAGATGAAGTAAGCAGCAATTATTAAAAAAGGTTTTTTGCAAGATGTAAGAGCAAATATTTGGTAACCAACTAACTTTTACTTTAAACTCTAATTTTTATACATTATTTTTTATACTGGCATCTTAATTTTTGTTAAATATTCCCAAACACATGTAGCTTTTAATACAGTGAGCTTCTGGAATAGTTAACATCTTAGAGAAGTAAAAGGAATTTATCATCCTTGTTTAATTCTCGTCTTCCATCCATCCAGCTTTACGTGCTTTCATCAAGGAACGGCGGCCAACTTCTTTGGCGCAAACTATTCAACTAGCCGATGATTGGACCTCATCTCACCCTACGCTTCCCCCAACTTCCAGTTTGAGGTCTAAAAAGTTCTCTCGATCATCCGAGCCGTTTGAGAACATTCGAACTCGTTGCCCATGGAATCTTCGAACCTTGAAGGATAGGACTTCCGCTGCACAGCATTTAAGGTGGGATTCATGCCTGTCCAACCAAAGGGCCTCATATTTGCAAGCCTCTCGTACTATTAACGGGGCTTCGAGGGAAAGCATCATTATAGACACCAGTTTGTCATGTGTAGTTGTTTCAGAAATGGGTTACACGATGCTGACGTCTGAAACTGCATAAAAGTCTTCATCGCCGACTACTTGAGACGCGTGGATGCATTTCCTCTTTTATCTTCCTAGCTTCGATATCCCTATTACGAAGGCTGGACGGATATTAAGAGAGTGCAATCAAATTTGCCAGTGTCTTAGATAGTAATTTTCCAGGAGCTAGAGATCCTAATGTCTCTAAACTCTAGCCTTCCATAGCTAATAAGAGAGTGGTCGCTCAACACATGGTTTCTGCCATTTAACATCGGGCATAGAATGCTTCAAACTTGAAAAAGGCCAACTTTCCTCTCCCGAGAGCTTCCTCTAAATCAAGTATCGACACTTGTCTGAAACAGGATTCCCATCAAGTAGGTGCAGTCCAGACCAAAGTAGGTAAAATTAAGCATATTAACCCATATCCAGCTCCTATTGGTGACGTCTGATAACTTCAGTCGCCTTCAAAATCCTTGTGAAACGCTTTCCGCCGGTAGATATAACCGCTCTCGCGAGAAATTGACCAAATGATGAGCGGATCTAGCTATCACTTTGTCCTGGTTGACGGCCTCCTCTACCAGAAATTTAAACGTCTGATCGTTCCAATAAGTTAGACAACTCAACCCTGCTTACTCCTCGTGATTGCCGCCCATTATCCTCTATGTTGCTCATGTGAGTCCATTTTCCCCCTCGGAAGCCTGAACTAAAAGACTGTGAACAGTTTGATTGGCCTGGAACGGAAACTGAAATCAGAGTCTTCTGCCGTTCGTGCGACAACTGTCAACGCTTTGCGACGAAATGGCAAGTACGAGCCATCCCACTATAGGCTATGTCCATCATCACTGAACCATTTGCTCGCATTGCAATCGATATAGTTAGACCACTAACTCCAGCATCTTCTGACAGTCATAGGTACAATTTCACCCTCAGTAATTTTGCTAAGGGCTTTCCAGAAGCTGTACTTCTAAAAAAGATAAATTGCACATACATCGCTAAGGCATTGCCAACCTTTTCTTCAGAGTTTGTATTCAGCGAGAAATATAGCGGACCTTGTGACCCAATTTACCTCTAACTTAATGAATAAACTTCATAAGCTTCATGGTGTAAAACCGATCTTAAAAGATCCTTTCAATCCTAGTGGGAATGGTAGGATCAAGAGGCTACATTAAGCTCTGAAGGCTATCCACCTTTAGTTATGTCCCGAAAAAGATCGTGAAGGGCATAGGTATCTCATTCCAAACTTGTTTGCCATCAGAGAACTTCCGAGATGCCAGACTGGAATTTCTGCCTAAGAACCACTGTATAGTCGTTCAGTCAGAGGTCCACTCTCCCTTTCGAGAAATCTGTAGAAAGATTGCACCTTCCAAGAAGGCAAAAGGACCAGCTTCCAGTACAACATTGAACTTCAGGAGAAGCTCACCGAGTGTTCCTAGATTCCTACCCAACATGATAACATTAGCAGTTTCCGGTACAAGACTTACTTTGATCTCAAGTCACAAGACCGTCGATTTAGCTGGTGGATGAAGTGCTGCTACTCCTGTCTAGTGATACCAGTGAACTTCTCGTTGCATGGAATGGACATTATAAGGTAATGAAGAGACGTGGTAAGGTAGGGTATCTTATTGAGGTTCCTCAGGAAAAGAGGCTTAATCATGATAATCTATTAAAATTATCACCGCAGGGCCCATCTGCAGCAAGTGGAAGTGCTCGACGAAACTTCTATACCCTAGGAGAAACTAAATCTCCTGGAGAAGATAAAATGACTGTCGTTGCGGAAGAAGTCACTGATTGTCTATAGTTGCTCTTGACACCAGATTGTACGCTCAATTCTGATTCAACTGACAGCCATAGAGTTGGAACACTCAACTGGGACCAACATTCCTAGCCTCAGGAACTTAGGAATGGGTACCAGGATGTTCTGTCTAATGAACCCGGAAAAATCCAGTGCCTATTCACATTAAGCCGGTCTTCGAGAAGGATGTCGAGACCCTATTCCAGCAATGGATTATCAGATGGTCCTCATCCTTTTATTGTTTACCCGTCGTCATTGTAAAGAAGACTGATAGTTGCTACAAAACGGCCATTGATTATCGCAAACTTAATTCTGTTACACAGTTCTCCGCCGAACTTATTTGCAGCATGGAGGAAGAGCTTCACAACTTCTCGAGGTCAAAGTTCTACAGTGCACTTGACCTCTGCAAGGCTTACTACCAGGTACCTCTTTCCGATAAGGCAAAGTAGATGAGTATTTTTACTACTCATCTAGGTTTCATAGAATTCTGCCTTATACCTTTCAGATTTGTTACTGATTGTGCTACCTACATCCGTTTGACGAGGCTTGTGTTAGCTGGCCTACCTAACGAATGCTCTACTTTGACAACAGCTTCGTGTTAACTGTGTGCTGGGATGAACATCCTGAAGCTCTTTACCGTGTCTTTAAACAACTACAGGATCACCACCTGACCGTCAAGCAATCAAAGTGTGAGGTGGGGCTAACTATATTCAATACCTTTGCTTCGTTATTGACAAAACATCCTTACGTCTCCAGCATAGCAATATTGAGGCTATAACAAGCATATTTCCACCCACGAGTAAGAAATTGCTAAGATCATTTCTTAGTCTAGTCTCCTTTTACAAAGTTTGTATTCCGCGATCCTCCGACTACGCGGGCCCCTTTCAGGCCTGCTAATTAAACCTAACCGGGAACCTCTACTCTGTAATGAAGAACTCATGGAGTGCTTCTGCAATCTGAAAGTCGCCATATCATCAGAGCATATGTTACAGTTGCCGAATTCCAATGTAACCTTTGACTTGAGGACGGTTGCTTTTCTGAATGGACTGGAAGCTGTTTTCATACAGTATCGAGAGTAATTTCAACATCCTGTCGCCTTTGCCGGTAGGAAACTCCTTGACCGAGAGAATAGGTACACCACCATTAAGAAGGAATGTCTTGCATTTGTCTTTTCCATCACTAGGTTTGATTTCTATCATCGTGGTAAGTAATTGTTTTTACCACATGCCTCTTTTGTATTTCGCCACTTTCAAGGAGAAAAATGACAGAGTACTTCGATGGGCTTTTGCCCTTCAGGTCTACAAGATTATTGTTGTCCAAATTGCGGGAAAGAACAAATTAGGTCCCGACCTCTTGACTAGGTCTCCTAGTTAATTATTATTATTGTTAGTTTTCTTCTTTCCTTTTTCCTCTCCTTCTTCAATTTTTTTTATTCTTTCCCTTTTCATTTTTTTAAAATGTTTTATTAATGTTTTAATCTATTCCCAGCAGATTCTTGTTCCGGGGGTGGTGTAAAGATAACCTACCACGTGCTTTACGACTCATTTGTAAATCACGTCGTAATTTCTGGGAAGCGCGGTTCGATAACGTACTTCCTAGTTTATGCCGTAGCGACTGGAGCATGGTGACGTGTTTCAATAGGGACCCCCTTATTCTAATAAATAGAACCGATGAAGTGTTCATACAGCGAGGACCTCCTGATACCTACAAACCGCTGCCAGCATCTGCCGCTATTTCCTGTGCCGCTGCACCGATTGCAATATCCCGATTTACTCGTCTCTCTTGCTCTCACCAGGAAGTCGGAATACGCTTGGGTTCGTCACTATTTTAGCAGTTTCCAGGACAAACGCCATCCGTGTATTACCTCACTACTTCCGTAACAGGTATTCAGAGGATTTCTTTTCATTTTGCGCCCCATTCTTAGGTTTTCGTTATCGAGACCTACAGCTATTTATAAAGGACATAATAAAGGGGGCTATATTCCGTTCCTGTACAGATTGTCTGAAGTAGCAGTGTCTATTTTTTAACGATGTTTTGTCGTTGTTAGTTTAATCCTATCACATATTGAATGCACCTCTTTGTGCTTTGTATTTATTTTATACGTTTGAATTTGATGTGACGCGTTTGCGCACTGTATTTATTTAACGCGTTATATTTATTGCTACCCTTTTGTGTACTATATTTATTTAATAAATTTAAATAATTTATTGTATTATTATACCGTGGCAGATATCTAAGCATCTTCCTGTGGACCTATTTATTTCTGGTTTTGGGGCCGAAAGATCTTATTTCCTCCTTTTGCTTTATAAGCTCTCATAATGAAGATTGAAATTGATTGTTCTTCTTCCAGAATTAAGATTCATGATTGCTTACTCTTATATGTTAAGTTTGATGTTGATTACTAGCTCTCATAATTTAATATTTCTGGTGATTACTTCATCTCAATAATCAAGATTGATGGTTATAACAAGTTTTAGTGAATTAAGAGTGATGGTGATTGCTAGCTATCAGGAAATAAGATTGATAGGGATTGATATCTTCCATGAATTAAGATTTATGGTGATTACTATCTCTAAAGAATTAAGTTTGATGCTGATTGTTATCTCTCTTGAATTAAGGTTGAAGTTGATTTAAGCTATGATGAATTACAATTTGCTATTTATTAATATCTCTCAAGATTTAAAACTAATGGTGATTGATAGCACTGAGCAATTAAGATTGATTTTAATTATGGTCTCTCATGAAATGAGATTTAGAATGATTCGTCTCTCTGATGAATTCAGATTGAAGGGGATTTCTAGTACTCACGAATTAAAATTGATGGTGATTGCTAGCTCTTATGAATTAAGATTGATGGTGATTGCCTGCTCTCATGAACTAAAATTGATAGTAATTGCTATCTCTTACCAATTAAGATTGATGGTTTTTACGTGCTCTGATGAATTAAGATTGATAACATTAGATAACATAATTTTACAGATGACAAAAGCCACAAGGGCCCATCAACGGTGATCAGTATTGATGCCTATTACTAGTTCTGATAAAGTGTGATTGATGACGATTTCTAGCTCTCATAAATTAAAAATGATGGTAACTACTAGCTCTGATAAATTAATTTGATGGTGAGTGCTAGCTCTTCGCAAATAAATTTGATTGTGATTTTTAGCTCTTATCAATTAAGATTGATGTTGATTACTAGCTTTCATTAATAAAGATTAATCCTGATTGCATGCTGTTATGAACTAAGGTTGATAGTGAATGGTATCTCTTAGAAATTAAGATTGATGGTGTTTGCGGGCTCTGATGGATTGAGTTTAATGGTAATTACTAACACTGATAAATAATGATTGATGACAAATGCTAGACCTCATAAATTAAGAATAAGATTGATTTCTAGTTATCATCAATCAAGATTGATGCCCATTGTTAGGTCTCAGGAATTAAGATTGCTAGCAATTGATATCCCTCATGGATTATGATTGATGGAGATGAATAGCTCTCATTATTTTAGAATCATGTTGATTATTAGCTCTCATTATTTTAGAATCATGTTGATTACTAGCTCTCATTATTTTAGAATCATGATGATTACTAGCTCTCATTATTTTAGAATCATGTTGATTACTAGCTCTTATTATTTTAGAATCATGATGATTACTACCTCTCATTATTTTAGAATCATATTGATTATTAGCTCTCATTATTTTAGAATCATGCTGATTATTAGCTCTCATTATTTTAGAATCATGCTGATTATTAGCCTTCATTATTTTAGAATCATGTTGATTACTAGTTCACAAGAATTAATATTGATAGTGATATTATTCTTTCACGAATTAAGATAGATTTTCATTATTCTTATTTACATATGCCAAAATAAGTCTTTCAACAAAATTATAAATGAATAACTACTTTTCTAAAACAGCAAAAAATATACCTTTAGGACCAAAAATCCTGAATTAAGTCAAAATAAATAAGTGAAATAATGAAAATAATGTACAGTTTCCTGCATTAGTTACGGGTGCCATAAATTGTTTGTAAATAGTTTTGTTACTTCCTCGGTGGAAGTTTTTTTACAGACGTTAGTTATATTTTATGAGAAAAAATGATTTATATCTAAAGAATAAGGCGTCAATACACCTGTCTAGACAAATTATGTAGAAACATTCCAACTACGTTTTGTAGTTGTATAACATTTCAATCACTCAGTAGACGCGGGTTGTTTAAGTAGGAATATAATTACCATTAGTACAGTTTTTTATTTATCTGTATTACGAGGGGCGGTCAATAAGTAATGCAATTCGGACATAAGAAAATGAGATATTAGGAAAAGTGTTTTATTATTTTCCAAAATAACTACCCTTGAATTCAATGCACTTGCGCCACTTGTCCGTGAGGCTTCGAATTCCCGACAACCAGAAAACTTCCGACAGCTGTACAATGCAATCCGGGAACGGCGAGCTGGACATCTTCATCGTCCTCAAACCAGCGACCACGCAGTGTAGCCTTGAGCTAGCGCCATAAAAAGTAGACGCTAGGGGCCAGATCTGGACTGTAGGAAGAGTGGTTGAGCTCCTCGACTCAGCACTCGCAAAGGGCAGCTTGTGCAACTCTGGCCCTGTGGACTTTGACGACGTTGAAGTCGATCATCGGGCGTGAGGTTTCTAGGGACCCAACGGGCAGAGACATTGGTCATAGCCAAATTGTCGTGGATGATGTTGAGAACACTTCCATGTGATATTCCAAGTTCTCGCTCGATTTCTTCGACCTTTCTTCCTTGATTTTCGAGGATCATCCTCTCCACATGGGCCACATTATCCTCGGTGGTCACGTCTGGCGGGCGTCCTAGACGCGGGTCATCTTCAAGAGACTCACGACCATGGCGGAACTTCCTATTCCAGTGAGCAATGGTTGCATAGGAAGGGGCAGGGGTGGTGTAAACTGAAACCATGCGTTCATATATCTCTTTTGCATTTTTGCCTTCCTCGGTTAAAATTTGATCACTGCGCGGTGCTCAACCTTCTCCATTGTTAAAAAATTTTTTACTGACGATCTGCGATCAGCTAATGCTTCTTAAATAGACGAGGCAGGAGCCTGCGGCTGCAGGTGCTGACTTGTCATAACCGGTCCTAATACTCCCACAAACAGCCATCCCCCTTTCGCTGTTTTTCCCTACCGATTTGCAAAACTTATTGACTGCCCCTCGTATATGCCAAATATTTTATGTGGCAATCAGAGTAAATATAGTTATATGTTTATCCAAATGTCCTCAAAATGTACATAAATAGTTTGACACATATGTAAATATAGGCGAATATTTCCATTTTTATTGAATTGCAGTTATATACATACATTCCAATGCATATTTATTTACACACATATACAAATACGTGAGAACACATATAAACATAAAATTTAGGCAGATATCATATTTCTATATTACCACATCTCCTCTTTTTATCACAATCAGTTGAACCGAACATTCCATATTTCTCTTACTAAGTAGAAAGAGAAATCTACTCATTTTTCTGTTTCTCTATTAGTTCAATCCTAGAGGCAGGCAAGTTTTGCCTTATTATATTTTAGGAATAGTAGTTTTTAAGGTGTATATCCTATTTTGGGAGGAGCTACTCAATATCAGGTGTTATTGCCAAAGTTCATTTTCCTTGAGACTTAGTAATTAAAAGTGCCAAAGCTTCCTTTTTTATTTATGATTGTATCGCAAGTTTCACCTTGTCTCCTATCTTTTTATACCGTGTAGAGTTTGTGCAATTTTAGTCACCATATTATAGGATGAATATTGATTTGCATGAATAATTTGATTCATCAGTTTAGGAGTTTACTTTATGATATAAGGCTTAGCGGAATAACTCTTTTTAATTTAGAAAAGAAGAGAACAAACCAGATTAGGCAGAGAAAGATAATAAAACCAGCCGCCCCAGCAAAGAATGAAAGACCTCTGGTGGGGGACTAACTGCCAGCCACTGTATTATCCTATCGTTTTCTTGGTGCCTTCAAAAACTCTTGAAAGGGCCACCGTTCCGTCAAGGTTTTTCTGCAAGTGGTGAAGCATACTGCGAGGGCACACGGATAGGAGAAGCGTCTTATAAATATATTTCTCTTTCTACGATAATTATTATTACACAATCAATCTCTAAAGCAACGAACTTCGTTTGAGTTATTGGCTGGAATTAAAAATTTTTTCGTAATATTCCGTATGTAATAAGTGAAGTATATTTTACGAAAACAACTGCAACACAAAACATTCCACTGCATGTTATGCAATACACAGTTTGTTTATTTAGTAGCATCTCCAGCTGAAGTAGTTAAGAAGAAACGTAAACACGTTGCCCTCCCTCCTTCTTAATGATCGACATCAAATAGCATGAATACCTATTAAACACACACCATAACAGCATATCTCATCCTCTGCCTCAACAGTGGAGTCGGGAAAGATATTTCTTTATTACTGCCAAATTAATGAAGACAAAAGTGAGGAGAATCCACCAGTTTAACAAGTTAATTCCACAAATTACCCATAAATGAACAAGTAATTCTTTCCATTTGCAGCCGCATAAATCACCCTTTTTTCCAATTCTATTCATCCTTCGAAACAAAATGGAAAATTTAAATGTCAAAATTATTTCGCCATTTAGGAAAATAGATGTGTGCTCGAGTGTAGTATATTGACTTATTGAGAGTTTAAACCTTGAAGTTTTGAGAGGTTAATAAATAAAGGTAGGGAGGCAGAGGCTAAAATTTAATGGTTTCAAAGAGAAAAAAACTAAAAAATTCATTAGCCGAACATTGAAGACAATAAAAGGTGAAAATTTCAACTAAATCTTTGAAAGATTTCAGCCGAAGAAATTGTAGGAAAGTATTTAAATTTATTTGGCTTTTACTATAGATATTAATTTTTATTAATACTTTGCTCCCGCTGCTTCCTTCTTACGTTGCTATTACAAAAGCGGATAATAAATTAAACAAACGGATTTGTATGATAACCTCTGGCTGGATGTGGGTACAAGAGGCCGGTCTCCGTTGGAGAAAAGGACCATAAGTCATTGTACCGATTTATTCTAAAATGATTCAATGACCATAGAAATTCTTTGGTTTCAAAGGAGAGCCACCCATTGCGTGAAAGGGAGTGTAGACGGAAAACGCTTTAGGTAGGTTTAGTAAATGGAAGAAGTATTTGTTCTGTGCTTAGGACGAAGTGGACTGATGCGCTAGTGATTTAATACACGAGTGCCTATATATTAATGTCAATGAAGGCAACCCGTTAGACAACAACTGCCAAAACTGCAGAACTTAAAACTCTACAGGGCTCAACGAGCGGCCCAACGTCGATAGAAGTAGAAAAGCATTCACTTGCCTTTTAAATACATTAGAATTGTCCGAATTGACGATATCATTTCAGAATGTTCCACAGACTAACCGCTGTAGGAATGAAAGGTTGAAAGAACTGCATCCTATTCATTTGAGCGACCGAAAAGTCACGGTCATTCTTCCTTGACCAGTAACGCGTATCACGAACCAGGCGTGAGGGAGCTAGTATCTTATAGTCAAGTGGATAAGCAGGATCGCAAACAATTTTAAAGAAATGAGTTGATTCCAACGAGGCGACGATGTCTAAGGTTAGTGTACATTGGGTAGCAGAACACTAAGCTGTTTGAAAGCTGTATCAAGGAGCTTCAATATTTTCTCCGAGGTAGAAAGAAAGACAGAATGACATTATTCAAAATGAGGCAGAAAAAAAAGTATAAATACAATTCCTAAACACTGTGTTTGTAGAGTAGAGCTGGCGGTATTTAGGCAACAAACCAACTTTTTGAGAGGTTGAGGTCACACCAGTGCGCAAGTGCTGCTGATATGTCGGCTAGGGATCAAAGGTAACCCCAAGCAATTTCAGTGAAAAACAATTAGAGACTGCAACGCAGTTGACAATTATATCGAAGTGATGCATGTGTAAATTCCGTGATCGACGACAATGAGAGCACGTTGATTAAGTCCGCTCTCAAAGAGGCGGAATTCGGTGGTTAACTAATACACTAGCTGAGCTCCAACGGTCATTGGATTTGAGTTGAGGTCATATTTATTTAAGAAAGTTTTACGCCCTCTTTTACTCTGTATTCAGTCTATCCAGGCGTAAGAAAGATAGTGTGGGAGATTAAGAAGAGGCCCAGAAGTCCCTAAAAGGCAAACGACTTTCTTTTATCATGGGGCACTTGGGTATGAAGGGTGTGCTACTCTTCCAGGCTTTAGTTATTGCAGAACAATCGCCCCTGTACACCATCCACCCACTGTTTGCTGGATTTGGTTAAATAGATGGAAATGTAAAGATGAATAGTGTTCAGATGTAAAGAACATGAGAAATTCATGTTGAAAATCACTTGTATGAAACAAAAATTAATTTTCTTAATATTTTTTGCTCCTTCGTTAATTATATTATCGTTTTTTCAAAGTGATCGAATACAATCCGAAATGAGGGCAATATTTAATTATATTGCCATCGCATCGTGTGCATAAGTGAAACAAGTTATGAGTCGTGGCAGTGTTAATGATTTGTTAAGGGATTTAAGACCTTACTCATTTATAGTGGTCGCTCTGTTATCTAACTCAAGTAAAAACTCACTTTTTATTGTGTTAGTAAAAGGTAGAAGTATTTTAAATTCTTAGATCAGTTGACCGCGCGAAGGACTATTTCACAGGGAACGTAAATTAGGATTTCTCCAACTGACTTAATATCATGAATTTTTTATCCAGATAAAGAAAAAAAATTAAAACGCATACTCTAAATGATATCTAGCAGGCGCTATACAAATATAATGGAAGAATAATATCGTTTTAATTAGATAAAAAGAGCGTCGCAGCTATGTAGCCCAGAGGAATTTGTCTTTGGAGCCTGCCCATGTCTGCCCATGCTGTGGCGTTGTAGGTCATTTTGGTGTCCAAGGGCTTCAAATTAGATTTGTAATCTAATAACTTTATTTTCCTTTCTTCGGCCCTTCCATTAAGTTGTAGAAAGAGACGCAAAAAACTATGAGAGTGGTAAAAGGGTAGTTAATGTTAGAATAGAGCAAGATCAGTGGCGGCTAAAAGGAATATAATGCTTTACTTTAAGAGTAAATTAGACATATAATCTGATGATGGGGTTGGTTTTGATTAATTTGGCTATCTTGGAATGAGATATAACTGATGAGATAATTTTAGATATCTTGATTTGGGGGAAACGATCAGTAAGGACAAAAAAGAAGTAAGTGGGTTATTGGAATCAATTTCCTTCCTTGCTTCTTACCTTCCTAACATGGAATTATCAGTAGTTGTTGCTGGTGTTTGAATTATGGAGCTATGACTTGGGAGCTGAAAAAAATAATCGCGATGAAATATAGAACAGCTTTCAAATCCAATTAGTTCATCAGGATGTAAAAGCCTGGCACAAAACAACTACAACTACATGAATATATGGGGGAGGGGCTCTTCCTATTTTATTATTTTCTAAATTTTCAATATCATTCTTCATCTCTATCTTTTTATCTTTGCCACTATTTACTACTTTCCTAACTGAAATTGCCCCTTCAAACATGGACTTCCAGTAATCTGACTCTTGGTATTCTTTTTGGCTGAGATTCCTTCTTCTTTAATTTGGCTCTGTTAGTTCTTGATCTTCGATTTTCTTTTCTTGATGTATCTTTATATTAACTTGCATTTAACTTGAAGTGATGATTCCTTCTTAATTCTTGATCACGTGATTGTTTCTTCTTAATTCTTGATCACGTGATGATTTCTTCTTAATTCTTGATGACGTGATGATTTCTTCTTGAGTTTTGATGACGTGATGATTTCTTATTGATTCTTGATGACCTGATGATTTCTTCTTGATTCTTGATGAGTTAGCCCTTGAAATAATTTTCCTTGATTTCTGTTTTCTTCGTGAATTTGCTTCGTAAAAATTGTGGACTTTGAGAGTTTCGATCGCAGAGACTTTGGATCCAAATGCCAGCAATCTAGCCATTACGCTACGGCGAGTCTGTCCTGAGTTGGTAATTTAATGGGCTATTTATATTATCGATTTGGAAGGAATTTTTCTTTGATACATCGTTGCACCCCTACACAGGTCCCTTTCTAGAAAGCTGAGCGAATTTGACGATTGGGGAGAAACTAGTCTTGGATTTCTTAACCAAGGAGTAGTAGCTCTCCATCCCCGGCCTCCGAGTCTGCGGGATGAGTGGAGCTAATTCATATTAACTTGCATTTATCTTGATGTGATGATTCCTTCGTAATTCTTGATAATGTGATCATTTCTCCTTAATTCTTGATCACGTGATGATTTCTTCTTAATTCTTAATGAGTGATGATTTCTTCTTGATTCTTGATGACGTGATGATTTCTTCTTGATTCTTGATGAGTTAGCCCCTCAAATCGTTTTCCTTGATATCCGTTTTCTTCGTGAATTTTCTTCGTAGAAATTGTGGACTTTGAGAGTTTCGATCGCGGGGACTTTGGATCCAAATACCAGCACTCTAGCCATCACGCTAAGGCAAGTCCGTCTTGAGTTGGTAATTTAATGGGCTATTTATATTATCGATTTGGAAGGAATTTTTCTCTTATACATCTTCGCAACCCTACAAATACGCAAACGGGAAAAATCCTTACCTGTGCATATATAGTAGAAAATAACATACTGACTTAAATTAGGTTGATCGTTCTGTGGTAGGATTTGTGGCCAATAGTTGGACCAACATTCTCGACAATTTGTTTTAGTTGATAAAAGTTGCTCCGAGTGAAGAATAACAAAGAGAGAGAGAGAGAGAGAAGTACAAAATGATACCGCTAAAACGGATGAAAATTTATCACACTCAACAAAAGTTCAGAGGTGGTGACAATGCAAAGAGCACATGCATCCATAATGTATAACGTAGTTGATGGATAACTGATATCATGGTATTAAAAATTTTCAATCATCCTGACTATGGCCTATCTATCCCTGAACTTAACTTTTTTTCTCTTAATTCTAAATAAAATTTCACAAAGCCTAACCCTTTTTCAATTACTTTAATTTAAATCTATTCATAGGAAACGAAGATGACAAGCAAGGAAGAATGTCTAAAATAGAGACTAAAACGGTAAGGAGGAACAAGAAGCCCCAGGAAGTCGAGGAATTCCAAGCCAGACCGTGAGAGAATCGAGCTACTTCCGGTGATAAAACAGAAGCATGGACCGTAACGAGGATTCACCCTCCCCCGGCGGTATGTCTGATTAAGAAAAAGCCGTTCCGGGGCCTGAGGAGAAAAGCTTCCGGTTGTGCCATATATAACCTTGTCAGAAGCAGTGCAAATTCAGTATAGGCCTGCCTTTTAGCGAGGCAGGACTATTTCTCGATTCTGCTCCGTCCCCATCCCAATCAATTAGCTATTGCTGAAATCGGCTCCGTTCTTGGCTGGGGCGAATAATCCATCGAATCTTAATTCTCGGCCTGGAAACTATCAATTGCGACCAACCGTGCCTTCCCTACCCTCGTCGTCTTCCAAAGGCCTCAATCCTAAAAGCTAGCCTCTCGACGACTTTAATCTTGAATTTATATCCAGTCATCCACTGAATGTTTGTTTTCCCATATTTGCTTATTACCAGTCGCTCGCTGACTCCCAACTGAGTCTATTCACTCCCTAGAAATCTCTAGACTGAGAACTGTAAATTTCGAATATCCATTTTCTTTGCGTAACCAATGTCAATTTATTTGTACATTGTGTTTTTGTAATTAGTAAGTTTAGTTTTGTACTGCAACATTTTATATCCAGAACCACTACGCTTTTATCATTATCATAACGGCCAACCGTACTCGTTCCTGTAGTTGTTTTATTCCACGCGCGCATCCGGGTGGCATGACCAGAGACAAGCGAAGGTCACTCTTCTGACCTTGACCTTCTATCATTGGGTTGATATAAAATATATATATATATATATATATATATATATATATATATATATATATATATATATATATATATATATATATATACCACTGGTCAATCTACGACGTAAAGTAAATTTATATATATATATATATATATATATATATATATTATAAAAACTGGTGTCAGATGTGGGATCTTTAGAAGGTTTTAGAAGTCTTTAAAAGGTCTTTTAATTTTTTTTCCTTTTTAAAGAGGTTTCTAAAAGATTAGGAAAAGCTTAAGGTTCTGGTTATCGAAAAATTGTGGAGAAATAAACTTTTATATTTTTAATCTGTCATTTGTCGAGCTTGCGTTTACTTGGAGACTTTATCTAATGTTTTTTCCTAGCGGAATTTTTCTCTTATCAGGCCCGTGGAAAGATATAGTAACAACTTGTTTTGCTATTTTCCTCGTGTTATTTGGGAAAAGGTCAAGGCTCTCACATTAATCTCAGCGATGTATTAATTCCGAGTCCTCATACAAAAATAAGATCGGCACCTGCTTACGAATTTCCTTAAATCGTTCGACCATTTTGACTCGCAAGGAGCATCTCTTGGACTCACGGACTGGAGCTTCAGTTCTACATCCAAGAGAAGGTCAGATCAGAGATTGCGAAAAGAAGGGAAAGAGAAGAGTAGGAAAGAGCGGAAAGAAGGGAAAGAGAAAGAATCTGCCAGGCTGAGTTTGAGTTGAGTAGAACCAGAAATGAGACACACTCCATCAACTCCCGGAACAACATCCAGCAAACTGCCTTTGTAAAGCTCCCAGTATTCAAGGAAGGTCATGATTTATGGTTCTATTTAACCCATTTTGAAAAGATTTATGAGGACAAAAACTGGGATCTTGAGGCTGACGGTGTAGTCAGACTCTCTCTGTTGTTAAGCACTTAGTTCCGAGATATTTTTATTTCTCTACCGTTGGAGGCAACGATTGACTATCCGACGTTAAAATTTGAACTACTCGCCGCATACACTTTGACCCCGGATATCTATCCCGCTAAATTCTGCCACACTCCTATACAACAAAATCAAACTTATTGTCAGTTTGGATATACGGTTCAAAGATATTTTAATTTCTGGCTTGATCTATTTAAAGTTCCCCTTGACTATGCAGCCCTTGTCGACTTCGTTCTAAAGGACCATCTATTGGCATCACTCCACTCTGAAATAAAATTTTCGTGAACGACCGGAGGTTTTACACCTTCAAAGAGGGTATCGAAGAATCCGATGTATTCGCAACAAGCTATAATTGCTAGCATAAAGAATGGAAAAAGACCAAACCTTCTTCCCCAAAGTCAAAAAGTAGCAAGCCAAAATTTCCTCCCCATAATGGAACTAAGTTATTAAAAGTAACTGGCCTCTCGAAATCAAAAAAATTCTTCTCATCAGAACATCATGACATTGAAAACTTTTTCTTTTCAAGCCCCCTGCGGTATCATTCACTAGGTGTTCTATTGTATGTTATCCATGCTGTGATAAAGGTCATGTGACGACAAACTGCCCTCAGAACTATCAACAAGCCTAGCAGTTCTCTCTACTAATTTCAGCAAATTAGTGCCACCGTCGCAAACAGAACCTCCTCCCCCTTCGACTGGATCGAGCTCCCCTGACCACTATGCTAACGTCTAAATTGAGAAAAGCTTTCCAGGAGGTCTTAAGTTTAAGACCGGAACAGTAAATGGCTAGTGAGTTTCCACTCTCGCCTGAGATACAGGGTGAACGTGTATCCTGGTGTCAGATAAGATACTCCAACCGGTAGCCCCGAATCACGACAAATTTGCGGTAGTACACGACAAGTTCCCCATTGTGAAGGACTTTATTGAGAACACGTAGTTTACCGGCTGGTCTGAGGTCGTAGCTAGCCCCTATTAAATTCCTCGCTGGCTTGAGTGGTCAGTTTCCCCGGGTACCCACTACTTCTGTTGCCAACCCGCAATTACGCATTCCCAGAAGAAGAACGAATCAGAGACACTTGTTCCACTTGAATTTCCCAACGTAATGAATGAAGAATTAGCGAGTAACCAAAAGGATCGTGATTCACTTCGCCCCATCTGGACAAAAGCACAGAATGAAGAGCAAGAAACCATCCGTGAAAATAAGGTTATCTCCTACATCATTAAAGAACAGTTGTACCGCGCGTAGTCCGAAGGCAGTAAGTCTGAGGCCCGCACATTTTGGAGACTGCCCATGACAGTTTATTTTCGACTCATTTTAGTGATACTAAGTGGGCTCAGAGGATTAACAGATATTTTTATTGGCCCGGCGCGAAAGATGACATTTTGAACTACTACCGATCATACGATATACGTCAGAAGATGTCCGCCAAAGGACGCATTAAGCCTGCACCGTGGCAAAAGGAACCTCTCATTTCAGAACCCATCTCCCGAGTGGAAATCGATCTGAACGGCCATATTCACCACCCATCCAGTGAGGGCTATAAGACTTGCTTACCATCGTTGATTTTGACACCCAGTTCCCCGAAGCTGTGCCACTGAAAGATATAGATAGCATCTCCTGTGCTGAGGCACTCATCTCTATCTTTTCTCGAGTGGGAATGCCAAAGGACGTATTATCCGATCGTGACCGACAACTCATACCGAACTGATAGAGTATGTTGGCAATCTTTTTATGGGGAATCCATATTTACCACCCCCATTTCACCCTGCCGTAAACGGGATTTGTGAGAGGCTCAACTGTACTCTCAAGTTAATTCTGAAAAAGCTGTGCGCAGAGCAGCCCCAAGTATGGCACGGCTACTTGCCAGCGGCACTATTCGCCTACAGGGGAATCCCGCACCGGAACCTAAGATTTGCCCCCTTTGAATTGCTATAGGGTCAGAACGTTTGAATCTCTATGAGCGGTTTGAAGGAACTCTTTTCTAACCAGGAATTGGACCAGGAAATCTAATGTTCCTATGACTATCTTCTGGAGCTACGGCAAAGGTTAGAAAAATGTGCAAAAAATCGGGTTTCAGAAAGCAGATACCAAACTGGACAAAAATAAATCTTATTTGGACTGTAAGTCCGAGGAGCAGAAATTCAAGCCTGATGAAGAGGTGTTAATGTTACTCACTACGGATTATAATAAATTTTTAAGTAAATAGAAGTGCCTCTTCCTAGTGCTTGAAGAACGTGGCCCGTTTATTATTTAATCTAAACATCGTCAGGGCGTAAGTTCTTTTATATCAACAGACCAAAGAATTACCACTGTCGTGCCTGTGCCAACAATATTGTGGACATTGATGAAGAGTCAGCAATGGAATAGAGCTACACTATGGATTCTTAAACCTGGTGCAAGTTGGCTGTGTGGAACAGTATAAGAAGTATCCCTTGCCCACCTTGCCCGGCGTGACCGAGTCCTTTTCGTCTGAATTAAAGATTAGCATCCAGTTTCCAAGCTTTTTAGAAAAGTCAGCTGCAGTCGCTAATGACTTATTTTTGAGACGTGATTGACGAACTTCTCGCTATGCTGCAAAGTTTAAGCATAACATCCTTCTTTCCACTCAAATACCCATATGATCCAAGCTGTACCTACGGCCCGGCCCATCCATTTAACAGAAGCTTTTAACACTTAGGTCTATAATCTGTTAAAGCTAAATATTATAGAACCATTCGAATCCAGTTACTTCTCCCCCATTGTCATGGTTAAAAAGGCAGACGGATCATACCATATGTGCTTTGATTCCAAACACTGAATTTTATTACACTGTTAGACCAAAACTTCCCGCGCTTTAAAGAAGCTAAATTCTTTATAGAATTCGACCCTATGTATGGCCAAATATCCAATCCTCCTAAAATAAAAAGTAAAAAGTTACACGGCTTTTCGAACAAACAAAGGGTTCATGCAATTCCGCCTGATCCCCTTGTGCTTGGTGACGTCTTGTAGTAACTACAACCGTATGATGCGACCAATATTGAATGGATTATCGAACGTAACCGTTTACTTCGATAATATCTATGTCGCAACCCAGGATTGTGACCAAGGCCTAGTTGCCCTCCTAGCGCTGCTGCATAGACTACGCGACCATAACCTCACGATCGGCGAAGCAAGTGCCACTTCGCCTTTGGCAATATAAAGTATCTCGGATTTCACATCGAGAAGAATCAATTGGCCACTCAGGAAGATAAAATCCGTGCCATTATGGACATGCCACTGTCCACCACTTAGGAACAGTTAGATCATTCATGAGATCCACTTCATTTTGAGATTACTATATATATATATATATTTATATAAGAATTTTTTATAAAAGTAATCAAAAGATGCATTTTGTTTTAGTATGTTTGTATCATAATTTGTAAGTGAAATACACAAACATTTAGTGTCTTAGCCAATTTTATTAAAAAATATAGTCAATTAAAAGGTTTGTTCATTATTTTTCAAGGAATTCCTTGTTTTTCAGGACAGCTTTAATTCGTTTAGCATGCTGCAGAGCAAGATTGTGATCACTTCTTGAATGATCTTGATCCAATTTTCGATAATTGGATGGCTTCTGTTTATCAACCTCAGTTTAAGTTTTGCCACAAATACTCTAATGGCTTTAATTCTGAGTAATTCATGAACCAAGATCGCAAATATTTGGTTATTTTCAACTGAGAATTTTTTTATTACTTGTCTTTGTGCCAACTTGTGCCATCATGCGGAAAAATACAGTTATCATACCCAAATTGGGCCTTAACTGCTGGAAAAACTTGCTCTTTGGCAAAATGTTGTTGGACAATTCACCCAGATAGGAAGCAACTCTATACAAGGAAAGCGATCCTATTTTCTTTTCCTAACTATTAATCTTCCAGATGCTCTATACTAGCATAGGCGCTACCTAGGAGAATATCATTCTGCCCAGTATTCAAATTCCCATCCTTAATATTTTCTAGAGAAGTGAGTATATCCTTAAGGTATTTTTTTGTGATATGAGTTTTTTCGCAGCTTTTCTTGACTCGAGACCTCTATCGAAAAGCATCAGCTGCACAGTGTGAGCTGAAACATTCAGACCTGCGTCTTTCCAATCACAACACAACTTGGCACTAGAGGCAAATTGATATTTAAACTGCAACCTTACCAGTGGCTGATCTTGGTGTTTATTTGGAGCTCTTTGGCGTCCATCAGAATTCCAAATATGAGAAAAACCAGTCTTTTATTAGTCATTAATGTTTTTTCACCTTGATATAACATTACCAATTATATCCATGCATTTTAAGCCACTTTGATGCAAAGCAATAACGTTTGCACTATTTTGTTTGGAAGAACCATTTATGAAATTACAAAAGTTATACACATTTTCAAAAAAATTATTTACTACGAAATGGATTATAATTATGCAACGCCATTAATTGAATCCATATATGTCATTATTTACCCTTTTAATCGAATAGAAAGGATACAGGGAATGAAATGCCCTTATTACAAGAACAGAAGCATTATGAAATCGAAGTTATGACATTTCATAAATCTGTATTAAATTAAATATTATAATAATTTTTGGAGTCAAGCATATTTTACAAACAATTTGCTAAAATAAAAATATATATTAGAGTAAACTTTTTGGGAAATGGCTGTACACTTTAAAGGTGTTGAGAAAAGTTTAAATTAGACAGAAAAAAATTTATAACAATGATTATCCACTTCAATCTGATGAGTCTTAGTGCCCTACTTCATTCTAATTTTTCACAATTACTATTTTACTTATTAGGAGCCTTTTGATTCATTTAGTAATTACTTTACCTTAATTAAACCAAATTTATATGCGATCTTAAATAAAACAATTTGTCAAAATTTGTCTGTAATTTCAGATATCGCACTTTATCGGAGAAGTTCTATAGGGGTAGTAATAAACATTTTATACACAAACAGATCACCCATACACTTGTAGGTATTCATAGCGACAATCAACATATCAAGTAAAAGCCATATCATGCGATGGCCTTATCTAGCTTGACCTCCATCTTTAGAAGGAGCGAATGAAAGTTTGGGTAGAAAACAGAAAAGAAAGGGTCAAATTGACCTTGCAATGTTGATAAGCGACCTCCACGTCAAGAAAACCTGAATTGAAGATTGGTGAAATAGAGCAAAAAGGGTATTGGTCACGGAGAAAATATGATCTCTTTCTCACAATTTACGCCTTTGCAAACTTGTCGATTGAAGAATGTTTTATTGTGAACGGTTGTATAAGTAGATAAAAGTAATATACAAACTAATACTATTAATTTTTTTTCATAATTAATATCCACTTCAAACTAAGAAACAAAAATAAACGATGGCATCTCAACCAGAGAATTCGTGAAGAGACCTTGGTATTAAAAGAATGCAGTTAAAGGAAGTGAAAATATTCACGGAAACAGAACTCAAGCATTCTAGAGAGAAGATTACATAGGAGCTCAAGATTAAATGGGAAAGCAGTCCCACACCTCCACATTAAAGGACATTCCACTGCTCACCTTTCAGCAAAGTGAGTGTGTTTACATTTCTACAATCACTCAATTGCAAGAGATGTTGATCACGTCGGTTCACGCTTTTTGTTTTAATAAGCAAAAACAAAATAACGAGCGAGAAGACTGGTTTCTAAAAGCCGACAGAGCCATGGAGACTGCATGATGGCAGATTATGACACACCACGACGTCTCTTAAGCCAAACACTACGGTTTCGCGCCTCAGACCTCACCAGAGAGGTAGAAAAGTTGGTTTGCAGTGTCTTTATTGTGCTAACGGTTTTTTATTTCAAGGCATTCAATAATATAAATATAATGGGTTGAGAGATAGGTTCTTGCTGTTTTATCAAATTTATTCATTACCATTAATACTTTTAGCAAAACCTTCATTTTTAATTGATAACAATATGCAATTTAATCAATAATGTATTCTCGTTTTTAATTACGACTTCTTACTAACGTTTAACTAGTTTCTCGATGCCTCTGCAATACAAATCTCTGGATTTTGACTCGAAAAATTCGTCTAACCAGGTTCTTAATTTCACATTAGTATTGTCGAAACGCCGTGCAAATTGTTGGAGAGCGATCAGAACAGATGGAAATGCAATGGAGCCAAGTCTTCCGAATATGGAAGATGCGGCTAAATTTCCCAATTAAGCGTTTGAATGGCGTCTTTTGTCATATTGGCGATGTGAGGACGAGCATTACGTGTTGCAGAAGGACTCCATAACGTCGATGAGGTCGCTTTTCCCGCATAGCTTGGGCGAGTCGATACATTTGTTGAACGTAGAGTTCTGCATTGACAATATCGTTGTTCCCAAGGAGCTCATAAAGAATGATGCCTTATCAATCCAATCACACACACAGCATCGTCTTGCGTAGATGAAGTCTTTGCTTTAATTGCGGAAGTGGTTTTTATTTGTGATAAGCCATTGTTTCCGATTGTTTATGTTGACCTAAATACACCACTTCTCGTCGCCAGTGATGATGCACTGAAGAAATTTGTCCTTATATCCACGAGTAGCCTTATGACAAGCAAGCAAACCTGCGGCAATCGTGGAGCGTTGAACTTTGTTGCTTTCGCTTAAAGCATGCGGAACCCATGCACCGAGTTTTTTAACTTTCTCAATCGAATGAAGATGATTCACTACAGTTTTCTGATCATACGCAAATTGTGCAGTCAATTCTTTAGTCGATTGACGAGGATTTTCATGAAGAAGGTCGTTCAATCGATCATCATCCAACTTAATGTGGCGCCGAGAACGTTCTTCATTAAGATTGAAATGACCGTTTTTGAAACGTGAAAACTACCTTTGAGCTGTCTTTTCTGGTAAAGCATTTTCTCCTCTTTAGTACACATCACAAATATCGCGACGAGCTTTAGCTGCGTTTGCATTGTTCCAGTCTCGATTGAAATTAAATAACAACAAGTAACGGAAATGCGCCTTTCTTTTAACTTGCCATTCTATTTTGAGGGTACAGAACACAAATTAAATTAGCACAACTTTTAAATAAACCGCAATGACTTATTACTCAAATTCAAGCTTAATAGTCTACGCTGTTAAAAGATGTAGCCTAACCTTTGCAAATTTGGCTCTCATTATTTATTATTATTTCTTTATATGTGCACAAATCACGTCAACTAAACTTAAATCAGCACAACATTAAAACAAACCGCAAGAACATATCCCTCAACTTAATATTTACAACTTTATTTTATCAATTTTACATTTTTCATAGTTTCTAATTGTGTTTCTATTCACATGAAACTTGAGTATCTACTAGTCCACTTCATATTAGTTGAATGCGTGATTGTGTATGGTGTCCTATGAAATGTCTTTAAAAATAACAGTGTATGCAAAATCATGTTTTTCAAATATTCATTTTATTAATTTCTTCAGATAACATATGAATCACTCTCGTTGATAAATTTTCGTAAAATTTCACTCATAACATCACACCCAAATTACAAAATTCCTTAATAAAATCTGCCGTGATTTTCGTTGTAATAACCCTTATTACGACAACAAATGCCTTCGAGTGTCAATGAAACCAAAGTTCCTCTGAACCGTTGTGTCTAGTAGTATTGTGTTTTGATGCCAACCAGCCTTCTTTTAACCTTTATTGTTTCGGGTCCGGATTATGTGGATAGAGTTCGCCCATTGGGAATTTTACTCCCGTGAAAGAGTTCCGAAATTTAAAAAAGAGTAGGTATGTCTATTTGTCAATATTAGAAAGAAAATAACAGCGATTTTTTGTTGATTGCATAGGTGAAAATGCGTATAGAGCTATATAGCACAGCTCGAACAATTTCAACTCATCACTTAATGGGTAGCCACTTTTAGACAGCTCTCCTATTAGTTTTTTTCTACTCTAGCAGGAGGAATTATATTACTTATTCAGTCAGAGAATCTTAGCACTTCTGCCTCTAACCTTCCTTCTACGCTGAGAAAAGCTAGGAAACGTTAGTACATCTTATAAATGCAGCTAACCAATCAGTAGATATGTGTACACCTAAATGTCATGTTGGAAATAATCTTATTTCGATAAAGAAAGTGATAGTTCCCACGCGGAATCCTTTTCGTTTGTATTTTATCTCCGAAAAATACGAGGAATTCATTAGAATAAGTATACCCACCCTCTAACACACTAACTTAAATAACTTTGTCTTTTGAACTAAAGAGTATATAAAGTATACTTAGAAAGATTCACCTTCATTCAGAAATTTATCCTTAATATTTGGCTCTAGGTAAAGCGGAATGATATGTAAACACGGTGGAATTATATATTATCTTTATTTATACAACCAGGTAGACTAGCCATCAAAATTAGAGAACAACTTCCTATTATTAAATTATTTTAGCAAATATTATAAGTGGGTAAATAAAATTTCCATTGTATATAAATGCAATAATTTAACATATCATATAAAGATTTTATATAATACAATCGTATATGTACGAGGGGTGGTCAATAAGTTTTCCAATTCGGCTATAAGGAAACAAGAGATAAGGAAGTGGGTTTTATTATTTTTCAATATGACTACCCTCGACTTCAATGCACTTGCGCCACTTGTCCCTTAGGCTTTGAGTTCACGACAACCAGAAATCTCCTAACTGCTGTTCAATCCACTCCTGGACGGCGAGCTGGACATCTTCTTCGTCCCCAAACTGGCATCCACGCAGTGCAGCCTTAAGCTGACGGAGTAAAAAGTAGTCGCTGGGAGATCCCAGTGATGGACCCACGTTTCATCACCTGTCACTATGCGTGACTCGAATCCCGCCAGGTCTGGGTTGTACATGAGGAGCAGCTCCTCCGAACTTTGACGACGTTAAGGTCGATCATAAGGCGTGAGGTTTCTAATGACCCAACAGGCAGAGACCTTGGTCATGGCAAAATTGTTGTGGATGATGTTGATAACACTTCCACGTGATATTCCAAGTTCTCGCTCGATTTCTTCAACCTTTACCCGTTAATTTTCGAGGATCATCCTCTTCACACGGCAAACATTGTCCTCGTTGGTCGCGTCTGTCCGGCGTCCTGGACGGGGGTCATTTCAAATGCCTTACGACCATGGCAGAACTTCCTATTCCAGCGAGCAATGGTTGCATATGAAGGGGCGGTGTCGGTGTACACTGCAACCATGCATTCATGGATCTCTTTTGCATTCTTGCCTTCCTTGGTCTAAAATTTGATCACTGCGCGGTGCCCAACCTTCTCCATTGTTGAAAATTTTTGACTAACGATCTGCGATCAGCTACTGCTTCTTAAATAGAAGAGGCATGAGCGTGCGGCTGCAGGTCCTTACTTGTCATAACTTGTCCTAACATCCCCACAAACAGCTATCCCCCTTCCTCTGTTTCACCTTACGGATTTTTTCAAAACTTATTGACCGCCCCTCGTAAGAAAGTATAGTAAAAATATAAAAAAATAAAATATTGACACGCGCAAATTATGAGAACGATTTTTCAACAACATACAAGAAGCTTAATAAAATGATCTGATAATATGTTGCCTGTAGGTACTAACTCTCCAATCGTCTATACTATTCTGCTGACTCTGCAGAGATGCCACGACCTGGTAAAGTCACTCCTGATCTCCGTCTCAGAATTGTTCATTTGAAGACTTCAGGGAAGAATCTTTCTGCGATTCCAAGAGAGAAAGGAAGCTCCCAGAGTGTGATTTCACGCATTATGAAGTTATATAATAAAGAAAAAACCCGTGGAAATATTTTGTAAACACCGGTCGACCTTGCATAACCATCATCCAAGAAGAAAACTACTAGGCGCTTTTCTATGAACGACGATGTTGAGACTGGAGCAGGAATTTCTGAAATTTTAAGACCAAAAGTTATTGTCAAAGAAATGAGACGTTTAAGAACGTCCATTCGCCTTATTACATCTGGTTTAATAGCGTGTTATCAAGGAACCAAACTAATCATCACTAATAGCCAGAAGGCAAGACTCGAATATTTTTAAGCTTGGGAAAGTTTCGGAAAGAATTTATTTCAGATAGAAGATACTAAATTTACTTTAGTTTGAGCTGATGAGAGACATCATGTTAGACACATTGTAGGTGCAATACTTAACCAGAAATGTGTTTAAAATTATGCAATGCATGGAGGCGTCAGCTTAATGATTTGGGAGATATTTTCGTTTTAATGTGTGGTTCCACTAGTGCAAATAATTGGAACGTTAAATGCAAATATGTCCCTACACCTCGTACAATACACGTTATTCGTAAACTCTTAGCATCTATGAAACAACCTATAGTATTTAGAACATGCCATACTGCAACATAGAGTAAAATAGTATTTCGAACAAGAAGATATCTCTCTAATGAAGTGACCTGATCAGAGCCCGGAACTGAACCTAGAGAGAACCTTTAGAATATTATTGGAAACAAAGTTCAAGAACATCAGCATTCAAGCCGGATGGATATATGAACAAAAATTGAGCAAGACTGAAACAAAATAACACCGATTTCTTACGAAAACTGGTGAGATCCTGTGGTAGCTATTGCGCCAAATTAATGGAAAAAAAATGTTTTAACTTCTAATATAAAGTGTTTAAAGTTTCATTTTTTTCAAATTTTGCTTAGTTTCTACGGTATTTGTTTTATAAACAATTCTTTGAATGATATTTCTATTATTGTACATATATGTAAGTATTTTATTTTTTTAGTTTACTTATTATAATTCTTTGAAAACAATATTGATCATACGAATTCGTCATAAAATATATTGTTCTCTTATTTTGCTCGGTAGCGTAGAAATCTTCATTACTCAAGTCAAGTGAATTCAGCTTACGTAAATGGAGAGTTTGGAGGTTAAGAGAAAGCTTGCATTTGTTGTGGAGCGAGCTAGTCAGTTTTGTTTATTAAGATAGTCTATAGTGCCTTTATCTGCTCCCGTTCGTTCTTATTTTCAATGGAGTTGGTCCAAGTTTTCATTTAGTTTAAATTACTTGTAAATGTAAGTCTAGAGAGAAATTCCATGCAACATCTTGAGAGAAGTGGATGTTTATAGATTCAAAAATGGCAACCGATAAATGCAGGAGGCGATGTCTTTAGAACTTTATTCGAAATCATGGCGAAAAAAGCTTTAGCACAATCATTGCATACACTTGTATTTTATACTGATAGCAGCAAAACTGCAAGGTAAAACTGCTCTTTAACTACTCAGGTAGTCTTTACTACCCTTTATTCTTGATACCGAGAGTACTTTGGCTCAATGGCAATAATGAGTTCATGGATTGGATGGAGGAACTTCAATGACATGTCTCCGAGTGTTGCACATGAGGTCTTCCTTTACGCCGTAGGCAAGTCGACAAAGAAGATAAAGGTCAACTAAAAAAAATGAGATGCAGATGCAAAAACATTAGTCTTTCCGTAATATGGTACATAATGATATTTACTTTGCACCTCGCTACCGGCCCTGAGTTGGTCGCCATTTTAAAAAAATAGCGACACAAGAATGTTTTTCTTAAATAGATCGCTTAGGAAACAGATTTTTGGAAAGTATATATCTCTCTCTATATATAAAATAATTTACAGTAAAATGTTATGAAATAAATATTTTAGACAGTTTTCTACTTCGATGCGCAGTTTTGACGCTATAGGTGCGAGAATGTTCTCATCTCTTTGTTTCTTACCCAAAGTTACATATGTAATATTACACGCAAAATGATCTTCTATGCTATATTCAAGGATGATTTAAGATCTTACGTTACTTTGAGTTTTTCTTTGATTTTATAGAGTGAGAATAAGTAGAGTTAGGCAGCCAATAATTATTAATATGTGGAAAAGAAATTGTCAACAAAAAATGCTTTATTGTGAAGTAAATGAAAAATGTGGGAAAACTGATAGATTACAAAACTAAATGAATAAAGGGAAACATGCTCAGATACAAGAACTTTAAAAGTCACAGTGCATGTAAAATTTAGTTATAGATCCTCTCCAGAACCTATTACGTTTTAATATGTCCAGTACTGGTTTTTATATCCTTCATAATGCATTTTTTGTGCAGAAGATTTCTCGGATTTGTTTTGGAAAAACAAAGCAAAAATCTTCTAAGTTTGCGTACAACTTTGGAGTGTGTGTAAATCTTGATGTTATGGAAGCTATCTTGTAAGGGGATGATATTATAAATGAGGAGTGCAGGAAAAACTGTTAATCAATACCCACATTTGTAATGTACATATTTGTTTAGTTGCTGCAGAAGCGAGATACCATTCAGCGTGTATTAAGAATCTTAACAAATATCCCATAGAATAAGGAAAATAGACAAGAATCAAAGTACTATTTCACTGAATCTTTTGGTGAATATAAGGGTGATCAACCAAGTAAGAAAACCATCGAAAATGAACGGAAGAAAAAATTAAAAAGACTGTTGTATCTGTAAACAAAAAATAAAGCCTGTAATCCTGTTTTCGTGACACGATGAACATAATTCTGATTGATGTTTCGTACGAGAAAAGAAGTAATGTGAGATTGAAGAGCAGATTCAAATAGTAAGAACTGCCGCCAAAATAATTCGTGATGATATAATTTCGAGGATATGAGACAGATCTGTTTCAACCCTAAGATATATTCCTTAGTTATTTTGAATCTCGTATACTTGACACCTTACAGTGCATGGATAAAAGTGTGTTCTTGTAGAAAAAGAGAGGACATAAAAGTAAATGCTCGAAGAAATGTTTAGCAAATTCACACGATATCCTTACAATCTTAAATTGCTTTTATCTTAGTCATAGATATAGTTTTAATCACATAGTACTTAGGAATGTCTTCTTACTCAATATTTAAGAGAATATGAT
This sequence comes from Ceratothoa steindachneri, assembly GCA_963969495.1. NCBI lineage: Eukaryota > Metazoa > Arthropoda > Malacostraca > Isopoda > Cymothoidae > Ceratothoa > Ceratothoa steindachneri. The sequence continues at coordinate 91,209,397 of OZ018330.1, forward strand.
TGATTAGCTCCTCTCTAAAGGGAGGAGCTGAAAATGGAGTCATTAAATTTCCTTGAAGTGGGCGACTGTGTAATCTAAATTTACCAAACTTAAAGGTAAGTTTAAAGGGAAAAAAATTCGAGGAGGTTTAGAAAAGAATTTATTCTATATAAAAATAATAAAACTTCTAAATGATAAAATAAAAAATACTATTTGGGGCCCAGTACATCATAATTTATAAATTCAATATTTGTGAAAATATATGTCCCCAGAAAATCACGGTTGTTTACGGTTTCTAATATCACTTATGGCCAAAAAACATGGTAACGGCAGAGTTAACATAACTGGTTGTTATTTTATTAAAATTTAAACTATTTTTCAAATATAAAACTCTATTGAAAATCTATATTATAAATGATGGAAATTGTCTTTTATTGACATAGGTTTGTATGACCTAGCTTCAATAATATTTACTTTTAAACAAACTTATCTTACAAATTTATTATTAATTTTTATAAAATTATCGGATTTTTTTCAGTTAAGTCTGAAAAATGTGAGTCGCGTTAATGCGGGCACAATTACCGAATTACTCAAAAGTTTGAAGGTTACTTATGTTTATGACCACACGCTAGGGGGCGCTATTACTGGGCTACAATAAATGCACTCGGATTTGCAGGTTTATCGAAAGAATAAAGACGAGAGAGCTGCCTACTTCTGTGTATTTTAGCCAAAAAGTAACCTTTTTTAGTTTCTTTCAAAATGGGAGGCTTTGTACCCCCTGTGACGTTAACCCCCTCCCCCCACTAAATATTCCTAATTCGAAAGACTAACATCAGATTAAATGCAAAAGGCGATTGCTAAAGGTCGGGGGGCTATCGTGATCTTAAATTATAATCGAGCCGCGTTTCTTTTTCACAACTATAGGAAATCTTCACTCCTAAAATGACACCATAATCTTTACAAAAGTATATTGAATTTCCCGAAGGATGAAAGAAAGTCGTATTAAGGTGAAAGAAACTAAATGGACAAGAATCGCGCTCTTTTACCTGCTTGGCTGCAGGGTTGGACAATGTTTGAAATAAAGTAGAATTTGGGGTCGCCAGTGTGGGAAAATAATGATTTATTTTGACATTAAGAGAAACTAAGTCTCACGCATTCAAATGTCACTGTTTACCCGTTCATGATATAGAATCTTAAAAATATGTACGAGTACCATCCGCGTCAAACCGAAATCATATATGTTGACTGGATTGCCTAAAGTGACTTTTGTATTTAAACGAAATATGTAGGTAAACGAAAGCTAAAAAATTTAAAACACTCTTAAACATAATATAATTAATGCATTACTGAATAAAATAACTGAGTAGCAGTGCAGGCACTTACTAAATAATGAAAAAATAGAGACCCCCAAACAAATAACAAAACCAATAAAACGCCGTGAGTGGCCACATCTGATGCACCATCTGACGTCTAAGGCCTAAATTCCGTAAATTCTATCCGTCGAGTCATTTGTACCGCCCTCACCCTCGTTTGGTTTGCTGGTCTCATTTAATTTAGTCATTTATTTACCTGTGCTATTAATATTTTCTTTGCATAAATAAATTTATTTTTCTACCATCAGTTTCTTTAATTGTAGAACCTCTAAGAATTGATTATCTAGGCCATCCGCACTCTATTTTGTTTATTTATCACTCGCACTGGGATGTCTATCCCAATTTTCTGGCGTGCCCTCTTTAAGGTCACCCTACGAAATCTATATTATATTCTGGTGTCAAGTATGGGGTCATCCGCAGTATTTGATCTAATTTATTTTAGACCTGTGACAGATTCTATCAAGTTTTATTCTTCTATATTACTGGTTCTGGTTTTAGAAACTTTTGAAGAGACTTTGATTATTTCCTATTTTCCCTTATGTGTGCATATTGTGTATTGAATTTTGTGACCGCGTGAAACTTTACCCCTTTCCAGGCCTCATTAACCTTTTGCCGTATTGTAAAGGTGCTAATTTTATTTAATGATTTTTATGTACCATGTTCTCGTTTTCTTCGTGCATATTGGGCAACACAGGCTCTCGCCAAACTCCGGAATGAATATTTCGAGTATACTTAAGAATTCGCGCAGTGCCAAATAATTATCGCAGTGTTTGTTTGTTTTATTTAAGTAAACTATCGTAGGTTCGCCAAAGCCTACCAGCACTTACTCTTAGCGTCAAATAATTCCCCCTTTTTTACTGGTGCTTTTCTTGAAAGTTGGTCAAACGCGACAAAATGTCCTCATTATTTAAAACATTTAGGTTACACGGAGAGTCGTTTGAGTTCAACGGCAAAGACCTCTTAGCCTTTAACCAGCTGGAGGTAAAGACCGAAAGAGAAGAGAGAAGACAAAGAGGAAAAGAAATAGGAGAGAAGAAACGAGAAGAAAGAAGTAGAGAACGGGAAGAAAGGAAAAAATCTATGCCTTCATGAACTTGAAATCAGTAGGACCAGTAACGAGATGCTGTCCATCAGCTCTAAGTTCCAACCTCCACTTACCGCGTCTGGTAAGCTTCCACTTTTTAAGGAAGGCAAGAATTTCAGAGCATTTTATTTCGCTTCTAAAAATCTTCGAAATCAACCATTGGGACATCAGGCGGAAGGAGTGGCTCAATTGTTGCCCCGGCTAAATTCCCAAACCGAGATATATTCATATCACTTCCCTTGAAGGCAACAATTAAATATTCGACCTTAAAATATGAGTTACTGACGTCATATAACATGACCCTAGACTTTTCCTGATCCAAATTCAGACATAGCCGCCTTCAGCAAGGCAAACGATACCGTTAGTTTAGGTACACGTCCAGCGTCACGTCAACTTTTTGCTCGATGCTTCTAAAATCACGCATGACTACGATGCCATCCTTAAATTCTTCCTTAGAGACCAGTTGTTGGCTGCACTTCCGGCGTTAGTCAGATCTTTCGTAAAAGACCGGCAGTGCCACACATTCAAGGAGTGCACAAAAGAGGCCGACATTTATTCAGCAAGCAACAACCTTTATACGAAAGAGAGGAAGAAAACGGCCCCCCTTTCCCCAAAACCTAAGCGAAACAAGCGTAAATTCTTCCAGCAAAATGGAAACAAGTTTGTCAAGGTAACTAGTCTGTCGAAGCCTAAACCACTCCTTTCCCCCTAACACCGGGATGTAAAACTGTTCTCTTCAGGTTCCTCTACGTCATCTTTCACCAAAAATCACCTCATTTGTTTGTCCTGTGATGTGGAGGGCCATGTAAAATCGAAATGCCCCCAGAACTCTCAGTTCAGGAATAACACTTCTAACCAGGTACACCATATCTATGCCACCTCTGTGCCTCCGTCAACACCATCAGAATCTTCCTATCTTCCGAGCAGCTCAAGTCCCGTCGGCCACCAGGTAAACTTCTTATTTGAAAAGAATATCCCTGGAGGCCATAAGTTCGAATCCGCAACAATTAATTGGTGCCGTGTCTCCACTCTTGTTTTAGGTACCTTGTGCAGCTGAATAGTGGTGTCGGACATGCTGCTTCGCCAAATATCCCCGGACCATAATAAATTCATCCTCTTGCACGACTACTCGGGCCGCTCCAATAATTTCTCCATCGTTAGGCGCTATATCAATCGTACGTACTTTACTGGCTTGGCAGAGGTAGTAACAGCCGCTATTATATTCTGCTCCATCCTCATTGGCCAGTGCCCGCTGGTCTTCCCAAAATCTATGGCCCAACCCGTGGTGACCCGTTTGTAAGTGGTAAAAGATTCGAAGATGCCATCGCCCGTAAAAACCTAACGTTTAGAATTTCATTAAGTGTATCGTTAAATGGATCATTTTTAAAAATATTCCTAAATATTTTTTGTGGTTATGCCTTATAAGAATATGTACCATTATTTTTTATTATCATGTATAAATTTTGGGTGATTTAGTCTGTTCGTATTTACCTTCTTTGTAATGGGGGTTCTTTTTTTAATATCCTTGTATGTAAACCCCTAGTTAACGAGACTATGTTGCCCCTGGCTATTGATAAATATTCTGTCGGTCTTATTGTATTATTAATGGTCTTATTATTTTTTTCCTGCTGAGTTCGGTTATCGAATACCGATTATTTTTAGAGTCCTCTTTGTTTGAAATATTTTTGTGCAAAGTACCCGGTACCATACCTTTTGTAATTGTGTCCCTATGGAAAATTTAGCCGTGTAATAAATACTCTATATTAGCATGATGACACTTTCTTTAGAAGCATCATCTTGGGAGGGAAGGAGATGTCAGAGAGAGGAAGTTACCTCCTGCCCCTAGAAACCAACGCCTATCTGTGGCGCCAAGGGAGCCTCGAGATTTTCGCGGGACCACGTAATCCGTTTGACTTCCATTCCTCGCCATCGCACCGTCTGATCGGCGCCAGATCCTCGACGCCAAGGAAACTGCGTGGACAATTCTCTCCTTGCCTTTGGCGCCCAATATCTAATGAGATCCCCGCTTTCGCTGAGGCAGTATAAATATTTCGAGAAACGCTTTGAGAAAGAAATACCATACAGCGCTGGTTAGCAGCCCCGTACAGCCTCGTACACCCTGCTTATCATCCCAACGGCTTCCAGCTACGAACGCCACCTGTCACCTTTACCCGGCCTTGCTCGTATCTAAAGCCCGAGTTCCGGCCGACATATGATATGATAGACACATAGAGGCATCTATCACTCGGTTATAGACTTCGTTTACGACTGGAGTACTTCCACGTTTATTTCTCAGCGAGGTTATAGAAGAAGGGTTCTTGCAAGTGGAACTTTGTAGTCCCCAACTTACTCGTCGTATCCAATCCACGTCACTTATGCTTTAATTGAGGCTTCTTATCATTTACACTCTCATTTGTATCCATCTGCCCGTTTGATATCCAAGGTCTCATCTTATTTAGTGTGATTTATTTACTTGTGCTATTAATATTTTCTTTGTATATATTAAAGTTATTTTTCTACCATCAGCTTTTCTAATCCCACAACCTCTAAGAAGTGATTATTTAGGCCAACCTCACTCGCACTGGGATCTGTATCCCAATTTTCTGGCGTGCCCTTTTCATTGTCACCCTACCACAATATTATTTCATTCGAAATTAAAAAATGGTTTTCCTTGTAATATTTAAAATTAAAGATTTAGATATTTATCTTGGTCTTTTTTTAGGATCATGAGCACATAGTGTATTTCTGCTTATGAAACGTTTCCTTCAAATAATGCTACTTTGAATGCCATTTATTGAAACATTTACTCATATGAATCCAACATTGCATGCTTTACATTCTTTTGAAACTTTTTTCTTACAAAGACTACATTTTCTTTGTTTCTCCCCCTCAGTTCGATTTAAAAATAGGTCCCGGAGAAGAAAACTTAATTTCTGGTATTACTTTTGCACAAAGTATTTTTGGTTGTCCAGAATATTTTGGATCTAACTCTGAGGATATTTGCAAAAAAGCTCTTGTAACTGACCTCTTGAAGGCTGATAATATCAAACACTTTCCAGTTACTAAACAATGTATGATACTAGAATTAACCATTGCAATACCAAGGTAATTTGTGAATAAAGGGATGGACCACTTCTCAGATCTAATAAAAATGCGATATAATTTCAATAAGCCATTCTAATTGATCAACTTCTCCATACATATATTATACTGGCCCATGAAAAAAGGTTGGGAAACAACTCTTTTCTTTTTCAACTGGAGTAACAGACTGATGATTGCTTCCAAATGTGAAAATACTATTATCATGCCACTTGAAAAAATGTCCATTTTTTTCAACAAATCTGTAGTCATAGGAACCACTTTTTTCCATTTTCTAGATCTTTTCATCTTTCAGAGGACAATTCGATGTTCTGTTTGAATTTATGATACCTGTAATTCTGATTCCTAAAGACTTCATTTGCACAATCAGATCAAATGATAACAAAAATTATCACCTTAAATTTCATGATCATTTGGGTTCTCTAGGTGATTGATTACACTTGTCAACACACGATTTGCTAACTTATGTTTTGTGTTTTTTTTTAACTAAAGTTACATGCTGATTTCAAATATGGCATCTATTTTTTTTGTAACACATCAAGTTTTCATTCTACACCATATTCTTCATTTATGACCTAATGTATGTATTTACTCAGTAAGGATAGTTTCCCGAGTGTTATAGCTTCAAACCATAACTAAAAATGTCAACAGAATTTGAAAGGATAAATTCATTGTAAGATAACATTACCTATTGCTAAATACATACAGGTTTTTTTCCTCATATAATGGAGAAAACACAAGCAATCGCACAAATACCAATACATTCATGGAGGAAATTTGCGCTTGCGAGTTTCTGGATTGTTTGATGTCTACACAGTCTCGATTAAATATGTCTGTGTTCCATCGGCCTTAAAATCTCTGATCCATAAACCTTGATATCTTGAGGAAATTATAGCTCTCCTTGATATCTCTCCTCCATAAATCTTGATATCTTGAGGAAATAAACTTTTGTGCTCATGTTGCAGCCTAAACGATGATAGCAATCAAGTAATATCTACTAAATCCTTGTAGTTAACAAACCTTTTGTTTTCAAAAAGTCTTTTCACAACCCACACAAATGAATCCCATGCTACATTTTCTATGTCAGTCATCGAACTCGAGAAGTTTAGGTTTTACATTAACATTCTGATTTGTAGCACATCAAAAACATCAGCCGTTACTTTATTATATTGTACATATGAATTTGAAAACAGTAACCCTCCACATTAGGAGCTTTCACATATTGTTTCATCAGCCCTAGTTTAATATGAAAGGGTAGGAAGATGATTTTCTCTCGCTCAACAAATGGTTGGTGTATAATATTCTTCTCCCCAACAGTCCAACTTTCTCTAACTGGCCAGAGTTTCTGTTCCCAATGTTTGTCTTTGGGTTGGCTGTCCCAAAAACATAAGAATCACGGATCCTTGTTGGCCAAGTAAAAATTTACCATTTTCATATCAACACGTATGATCCATTTGTGTTTATCATATTTGAGTAAATCTAATACAGATGTTATATTTTGATGCTTCTCTTTTAAATGCACAGAGTGACCAATAGGAATAGAACCAAACAAGTTTAAACTATGGAATAACACACATTTTAGACTCTTCTTTGAACTATCTATAAAACGTCTCCATTCACTTGGATCATACTATGAAACACCCATCTCCTTTAACAGTCTGGCCACGTGACAACAGTAATCAAAATATTGTCAGTTTTAAAGAATGCGAAGAGATCTCTCTCCTTGTTCCGAGAAAAATTTACATTTGTTTTACCGGACTGAATTCTTCTCTTTAAGTCTAGAAACTAACCCTTCTGCTAACTCTTCTGACAAGCCAAGTTCTCTAATTAAATCATTCAGTTCTAATTGACTGGAGTTTTCACGTTCTTCAGGCGATGTATGTACAAACTCTGGATCACTGTCAAGTTCATTACTTGCATCAGATTCACGTATATTATCACCTACATCGTCCAGTGAAGCAAGATCCTTGAATACAGGTAAAGGAATTTCATCTGAATGAAGAACTGGACGAAATGCTGAATCAAGATTTGGGCAGCTTATTTTATGTCGCGTTTTCTTGCTATAACCAGAAGCCGTTGTGAGACTAAAGTAGCAATCTTTTACATATTTTTTTGACTCTACGACACCATTGGAATGCCTAATTACATTTATGAACGTGTGCCCTTTGTCCTTTGTTGTAGGTTTACCACACCTAATTTACAAACATTGTGCGGGGCACACGGTTTATCCTGATCACGTAATTTAATCTTAAAGTAAGCCAAGTATGCTCTTACCATAAAGATACTAATGTTTATTTTTTGAGTTAGTGCAGTAAAACAACCACATACATATATAGTAAAACGAGTTAGGGGAATTCAAGCATTTCCTTCGTAATGAGGCCATACTGAAAGTTATTTCCTAAAAAAATCTGGGAAAAAGAGAAAATTTTATTATAATCAATTGCTTTATATATCGAGATGTGCATAAATAGAAGTATAAATACATAGATAAAATAAAATAGGGAGGATAAAAAACGCCTCCATTTCCCTTCAATTGGTCGTAAGATACCTACTACTATGAGTCGGAAAAATATGAACAAGTCAATAAATAACAGAACTTGATATGATAAAAGAGAACAATTGTCATTTTTAAACTCAGTGACCCTGAATATCTCAAGAACAGGTCTCAAACTTAAGTCAGCAGAAAAAAAGTAAAAATTTGTTGACCAGTGTTATAGATAAGACCACTTTTCTACGTAGGAGGTCGTTTTTCTTGGCATTCAATGTGGATTTTATTCGATTTCATTGATATATGTACATAGGTCAAGTTGAAAAAAACACTACTAATTGTGAAACACAAAACCGACTATTTGAAGACGAATCATTTTGGCTTTCCTCTTATGAATTGTTTCAGAGAATTTCTTCTGTTGTATCTTGAGATATGCTTATCGATTGATTGGTCGTTTGAAAATAACCCATACTGTTGAACTTCTCAATCAAAACATCATCAAATATTCTAATTTGAAACCCTTTTCCATCTCTGTTGCCTTCTGCATTTTCGTTGATAACACAATGAAGAAACCTTTGATGCTTAGAAATCAATTTTGTTTTCAATGTCTTTCTAATAATCTGAGTTTATAAGTATTCATCAGTATACTAATAGTGCCGTTGACTTGGTAGTCTGTGGTATCTGAAGAAGAAGTATTATCCAAAGGTTTTTAAAACAGCTTTTGACAATTTAAAATCATGCACATTTTTTGTGTGGAATAAATGAGAGATTTTCTGCAAATTTGATCTAGTAAATCATCATCTAGATATATAAAAAAATTTCAACTGTACTTTTAACAATCACTTTATCTTTCATTGATTTTAGGCTCTCATTTGATCCATCAGGATTTGTTGAAGTAAGTTTCTTGATATTCGGCTCAATGTTTTTCCAAGAAAATTCTGATTTTTTCTTTCCTTTGCTGTTTGTTTCTGTAATTTGTTATATTTTAAAGCCAAAACGATGAAGTTCAATCTATCCTGGCACAACAGGCTAAATACAGTTGGGATCGCTGTTTTCATCATATAAAATTTCATCAACAAAGTCTTCCTCATCTGATACATCATTTACTAGTGGGGAAATTTCCAATATATCGATCAATTGTTGATCAGTAGGAGAGTAATTTTGTTCTGCATGCTCTATCACTTCTGGAACTGAATATAATGAATTTGTTGTAACGGTGTAAGCTATGGAGTATCTAAAAAAAAAAAAAAAATGTATATATATATATATATATATTTACATATGATAAATAAAGAAATAATTTGATATTTATAGATTTGTTTCTACATTATAAAAGTTATAAATATAGTAAAACTTGTCCTTGCAAGCTATTTTTTTACTTTTACTAAGTATCCAAATAAAACATTTAGGAGAAATGGCCCATGGTCTTTATTTCATGACAAAATGCTAGAGCTTACGTTATTTGAATAATTTTCTTTTTCTAAAAATTTTATTTCATAGGGCAGTTAGAACCTTTATTTACGTAATAGAAAAATAGCAATCAAATATATGTCCTACATCATGGAAAATCTTCGATCGAATAATAGGTGAAACATAAACGTAACTTGCTTTCAAGATATTCACACAACAATGAAAACTGATCTTGGAGTAATGTTAAAGATCATTAGGAAACTAGTGCAAAATCTGAAAGAAATTATAATTTTAATTATAAATTATTTAAATATCTAAATTTTAATCCTTAAAAAATGACCATGGGCGCTAAAGGGTTAAAACATTTTTGCCCTTACGTTATTTCTCTATTCTCATTATATATATATGTATATATATATATATATATATATATATATATATATATATATTTATATATTAATATATACAATGTGACCCCCCAAAGACTGTCTCCAACTTTCGATAGGCCTCATTTCTTAATTTTCTGTAAGGTTAAATGAAACTTTGGTGATAACTAGATTAATGTGTTTAAAAACATCACATCAAAACACGAGAGTCTTTGGACATTTCTTCTTTATTCAAGACCACCTGTTTGAAATGAACTGTATTTAACTCTGTGCATTTCTTGAGGTGCATCACAAATTTGACCATGATGTTCTTACAAACCGACTGACTAATGGCTCTGATCTCCTCCCTGATGGCTTCCTTGAGTTTCATGATTGTAATGGGTCTCCCTGCGTACTTTTGTTTTTTAAGGTAGCCCAAGGATAGGGCTGTGAGGTGCCTACTCAAATTCAGTCTTAAAACTGATCACGTGGCCACCAAGGTTTTCTTTCAGTCACTCTCGGGACAGGTTTAAGGTGTTAGAGCTTGCTCTATCTTGCTGGAACAAGAAATTACCCATAAGCGACAGAAACAGGGTCTTCAGCTTCCTCTTGAAGATTTTGAAGTTCTCAACATACCGCGCCTTCGTGACTTGTCACTGTCACGCCAGATTCCTCGAAGAAGAATGGTCCGATGATGCTTCTCGCTGAGATTGCAGTCCATACCTTGCACATAGCGGATGTAGGAACTTGGTGGCTACCTCATTTGGTCTGGAGCACCCCTAGAAGATGATTGTCTTCGAGTCTAACTTTCCTTCGGCAAGGAAGTGAGGTTTATCTGAGGTCCAAATAAGGTTAAGTAAAGTTTGAGTCTCTTGAATCTTTTCCAGTATCTTGACTGCCATAGCCTTTCTCTACTCCTTATCTCAGGCTATAAGGGTCTGCTTCGTCTGTATTATGTATGGCTAGGCTTTTACATCCATTACTAGTACTCTTCTGATATTACACAGGATATGCTGAGGAAATGGCTTCGCTTGCGCAAAAGAGCGTTTTGACCTCTGCTGAACTGACACCCTTGCGCTCTCAGCGAGCTCAGGTGTACGCTTCCTGGAGAGTTCGGACTGGATTGGAGGGTTGTCACTAGCTGCATTTTGGTTCTCTACTGTCCCATAGTTCTCGAAATAGTATACCTATCCCTTTTTTCTGCTCTTGGATGTGGCTTTTTCACATTCGAACTGATGCACAAAATTGTCTTGCACTTTCTTGAATGAGCTTGTATTGTAGTAATGTTTGACGCAGTATATTCTTTGTTGACGCTCCTATTGAGATCTATTTGTGTTCACAGTTGTTGCTTCTGTCATTTACTGCAAAGTAAGGGAGATTACTGAATGAATAAAAGATATATCACAAAAAGTGTATGCCGGCCCGTTTTGGGGGATTCAACCTGTATTAGAAAATCAATTTGTGAAACGTATTTTACTATAGCAATTTTTATTCTATTTAAGGGATGAAATGCTTTTTAATTATCTTTCCTTTTAAATTATTGAAACTATTCCATGAAAATATTGTTACTTTAACATTTGAAAGTTGGTAGTAAATTTCTCTACTTTGCAAAGGGATTCCTGAGATGGCTGAAGGTAAGTGTTTGAGAAAGGTACGTCATTCTGATTTTAATGAACAGGAAAAAGACGTTAATTCCTCCATTAAACTAATAGCATCTTTAATGACGCTATTCTTTAAATAAATTGGTTTATTTACCATTTAGTATTAGATCTCTAATATCTTACCGAAGAAACGATTGTTTATCGAAATTAAGCCAAATTGGGAATGTTTATTCATCCAACGGGGTATCAATTTGTGTACATTGCCATGAGCGGAAGTGACTCCTAGTTTGAAGCGTCGGTTATTCTGCTTCAGCTCTAGATACATCTGCCTGGCGTCGCCAATCAAAGTATTTACTCAGAGCAAACCGGTGAAGCGTGATGATGGGGGTAACGAGGAATAGGTGTTGCGAGAGAAGACGGCATTGGGTTGTTGATGGAAGTGACAGTGAAGCCACACTCATCTTGTCATGCAATAATCACAACTTAGGAAATATTAATTTGGCATTTGTCACACATCGACTTTCATACAGTCACGCATAAATCCGTATTATTATTCTCCCATAACAAATGATCATCTTAAGCAGATACATTCATCTCCCTTACTACTGGCCCTTTCTTTCCATTTTGCAACGTTAGATTAAAGATTCAATTAAAAGATTCAATTATAGGTTCAAATAAAGATATATACAAGGAAAAGGAGACCTAACTCGCAGATTGGGTTCTTAATAGCAAAGTAATGCGAGTTATAAAATAAGAAAGAGTATTCACCCGAGACAGTTTAGAGTGACATCACGTAAAAGGGAATAGTTTCCCATTCGGAATTTTTACAGCTACAGTCGGATATTCTTTCTAAATTTGGGTAAAAATTGATAGAGTTATAAATTAAAGAATTAGAGGTGTCATTCAGAATTAAATTACGACAAATCTGCTTCACATAATGAAGTTGGGTTTCTGGGAGAAAAAGTTGTTAGATCAGCTAGTCCTTTCTTTTATTTCATTTCTTACTACTGTTCATTATTTCACCTATGTCAATATTTCTGTCATTATTTTTATTTTCACTGGAACTTTGCTAACTTTAAAACCCGTCCTAGGAAAATATTAGCAATGACTTTTGATCATTCCTTACTAAATTATATAATAAAAAGAGAGGGTGGATGCTATTGGAGAGTCTTATGTCAAAGATTAAACTCCAAACCTGGATTGGTAGCAAAGCCGTTCCAAAATACATAGTAAATAAATTCCATTATAAATTATGCACCACTTACCCTAACAGTAGCTACGATAGCAGTTTTTTTTACCAACATTACATAACTCATCCATTAGAGTCCTATAAAACGAGATAAATTCTCCATTTAATTTCTCAATTCTTTGCCCATGAACATTTGCCATTGTGTAATATCTCAGATTACAATTTATTGGTAACTTTAACATTCTGTGAAGTGCATAGTTTTAAATTGGGTGTTACAATGGTGATGGAGGTTTGATGTAAAACGTAAGTAGGCTCAAAATTTCAAATGTTCTTAAAAAGGGAAAAATATTAATACCTGTATTAATATAACAACATAAAGACCATTAATTAAGGTAATAGTCGAGGAATTTTCTCCCCACTTTAGTCGAAGAATTATTTTTCAACTATTGGCCGTTTAACATTTATTTCGATACAATGCCTCTTTATTAGAGTATTTATATATTAATGACTTTTATCGAGACAGACTGACACCACTTAGTAACGGAAATAATTCCTCTATTGACTGAGTAGACTCCGGATTCGTCTAAAGGAGTCTAAATACTGAATTATGAGAGTACCACAGCGTTTAATGAATTTTAAGAAAAGAGCCGGTCAACACGTGAGAGTCCAGTAAAAAACAAAGAATTAACCAAAATCTATATCTTTTAATTTATCAATTAACTGAAATATTGACACGAAATTCTCTAAGATTAACATGGTTCGCATGAATCGAATATTGCGCTACTCCTATCAAGAGCTCTTGATCAAAAAAGCGAATGCTTCACATAAACAAACCAATAGCCAGATAACTAATTTCTAGAGGCCTCTAAGTTACCGAGTTAAACAAACATTTTCTCTCCCTAATTTAACTGAAATATGACAGAAGTCATGGAATACTATTTCTCCCTTAGTTAGCTTGGGACATTTATAAAAATCCTAATTAATCCAAAACAAATATATATAGTCATTCGAACTTACAGGACCTTGATCGGAACAGGGGTGACGGATGTCGCTAAACTGGAATTTTAGCGATATGCGGAGACAACAGACAGAGTTCAGGACGAAGAAGGAATGATGGGGGTGGTCACGGTGACAGTGGAAACGGATGTCGATCTCTTCTTATGACTTTTCGATCCGGTTATAAGTCTAAAAGATGGAGAGAGTGGTTGTGCTCTCTGGCTCAAAGAGTACTCTTCTTTGTAGCTCTCGAGTTCTTCTTGTACCATCGTATACTTCGCAGGGTTACCAAACTGGGTTTTGGTATACGGCGTAATCCCATGTGTAATTAAAGGGAATTTAATTTGAGATTAATTCTTCTTCCCTCAAAATTACTGAGATTGCGATTTGAGAGTCCCTCAAGGGGTGAGCGGATACCTTCTATTATCTTGCTCCTGAACATCCTATTTAGCACTTAGAAATTTTGATCTAGCCAGACCTCTTGCTAAGTCTGCAAAAGATAAATCGTTATGGCACCGATAAGAAAACGAGGTGAACATCTAAATCTTAGAAGTCAAGTCCGGAACAGGGCAAGGGACTGATCACAAAAATCTAGTCCTCTATCATCTCTAACAGAATGATCTCTTTCTTTCCTTGCAGGGCTTATTTATTGGCCGGGACTACCCCAAATAAGGCCGACGAGTAAGGCCACTTAGGGGATCGCGAGAGGGCAGGTATGTGTCACCGCGGAGCCCAGGTCTGCTTCTTAATGAGAGGCACCGACAACCGTCACACTATTTCTCCTCCGTGGCCTTTGGGTCTTTCGCGCTTTTTGGTGCTCTAATTACAGGCCTCCTGACCTTGTAGGTAATCGGATCCTTTAGAGTTCGGTGATTAACTGTGTGTTTTTCTCTGCCAGTTGTTCAACCCGTCAGTTAGATGGATTTCTTCCTTAATTTCGCTGAGGCCAGTTTTTTATTAGAGCTGCTTAATGGCCTTTTGCGGCTTCTTTGCGACGTGCAGCTTGAGTTGCTGACTCACTCGGCGGTGAGATCAGAGCCCTTCGGCAGTTTGCCTGTTAGTCAGACGACTACCGTTCTCACGCCCCTCAATTTCTTGTACTTTTCTCTCGCTCTCTCCGAAGAGGGATTTTAATATATATATATATATATATATATATATATATATATATATATATATATATATTATATATTTCTGCTTGGCCTTCTGGGTGGCGTTGTATCATAAACTCATACATTAGTAGGTAATCCTAATGAAGCTAGAAAAGTGATAAGGGAAAAAAAGAGATTCCTAGTGCTTTCGTCTTCGAATTAGTTTTTCTTATCGTGTGTTTAGTATAATTAAACAAATGTATGGTATTGCTATTAATTAATGTAGAGAGAAAAGGGCATAGGATTTTGATTTACCAAAATCAAGAAAATAAAAGTGAGAATAGATAAATACAAAGGCCTTGAAACTATCAATAATCACGGATCATGCAAAGATATTCTCGTCTTATTCTTAAATTGAAAGAAAGAGTGCATATTTAATAAAACTAACATGTAAACTTTCGGTAAATTCATTTCTCCTTGCGCTAGTAATATTAAAGCTGCTAAAACCAAACATATTCTTAGGATCACAATGGGATTCTACGCCACAAACAAACGAAGCAAATATCAACAGAGTTCTTGACCATCCAGATATTAGCAACATGAAAACTCTATAATTTTTCAATATCTTTTACACATTATGCAATGCATATCTTCAATTTTTATGCGAAACCAGTGTGTAGAACTTTCAGGCAGCTTTACACTTGTTTTAGAGTATAGAATTGTGGTTGAATTTATGGTAATCCTGTTGTCAAATTGACACCTCTTGAGTATACAAGAAAACCTTAACTTGAATACGATACAAAGAAAGAAACTTACTTTCTATAAATTTTATCCCGTTGTTTTATTTCTTTTTAGGAATCTTCATTTTTTTGACAGCTAAATAAAACTCTAAGTTCAAATTTGGGCGTTGAACCATATGCAGAAAATACATCCAAAAAGTAGAAATTAGAAGTAAATAATCAGATAAGTCAGTAAATATCAAGGTAAATAGGAAAAAACAGATTGCACATAATTTACCCGTCGTTAGTGCAGATAAATTGATAAACGGGAGGAAATTGCTTAGAAATGAAGGGATCTCAGTTTACCTCCCAAAAATTAAGACCAAAGTACAATTTATGGGGAAAATAAGATGGAGAAAAGTTTTCTCTCTCTATCCATGTGGAAGATTTTAGGATTTATCTCACCTAAACAATAGAATTTTTCCCTTTGTTCTCTGGAGAGTTGAATTCAAGGAGAATGGGCAGATGTTTACGAGATTAAGGAAAGGATGAAATTAATTTCATCTATAAATGAAAGCGCAGGAATAAATAAGAGTGCAGAAGGTAATTAAGTTTTCCTTAAGGATATTTAGGGTAAATTAAACTAAAAGAAAGAATAGAAAAATAAAAGGTTTAAGTTAAAAAGCTCAAACTTTTTATCTACTGATGGATTTTAACATCATTTAAAAAATAATAGTTATTAAATCAGGACAATGTCAGAACTACAATTTTTTAATGAATATTTATGAATAAATTAATTTAGTTTTGTGGTAGGTAGAAACGGAATGAGCACGCAACTCTCCGGAACTGGAATTCATTTCCCAAACAAGCCAATCCCTATTGCGGGGGAGCTGTTAACCCTTTCGCAAATCCATTTTCCCTAAAAATTGGCCATAATGCCCATTTTTATTCTACAGTTTTGCGATCAATAAAATGAAAGTAAGCCGTTTGTTACTAGCTGTTTACAAGTTCCTAAAATACTCGTTATTGGAAAAGTTCGCTAGATAAATGAGTGAAGAATCTCATCAAGTCCTATATTTCTTAATCTTAATAGTAGATATCTCGTGATTATTCAAGTATCGATTAATGATCTACTATAAATTTCGCTAGGAATGTCCCTAGTGTTATCGTATCAAAATTCTGTCAGGAATTATAAAACTGAAGAATGCAAGGAAAATGCATTACCGATCACGTGTTACTTTAAGTAGAGGAAAAAAAGTAATTTCAGTAGATCATATATAGACACATCCTCCACTAACAAGAATGAGATGAGGGGCATGCTAAAGATCCACTTCATAAATTAGGAAATACGAATAGAAACCCCCCCCCCCCCAAATTTACATGCCCCATAAGGGGATACGCCTTTATCGCCGAGGTGGGACAGCTTCTAGAGATTTTCTTTGACTTTAGACCAGGCTAAGCTCTAAGTCTTATCCTGTTTATAATAATTAAGGGGACGATTTAGTGTTAAAAGGCTTGGTCACCGTCAAATTTGCAACTCAAAATTTGTCAAGGAATTTGATGCTCGATGCTTCCTAACAAGTTTTGTCTGCGTTGTTAAAAGAAGCCCCGAAAAGTATCTGTCATACGCATCAATCTTGTCGATTTTATTTCATTTCCGGGCCAGTTTCCATTTCCTATCGCTTTGGAATAGATTTGGCCATCGCTCTCCCGACAATTCTAAAATTTTGAGGTGTTTTACATTTAAAATCTATCCGAAAGAGCTGCTTCATGCCCAGGATATAGAGTTGATACTTAGCATATTGTAAGAATAGTTATAATTCAGTTCAAATATTACAGACGCAATCTTTAATCTATTGTCAGTAACTAGGAAAAAATAGTTATCAATAGACACAAATTTCAAATTATGAGCATTCAACGGTTGAGAGGGATAAATGCCAAGGCCGTTAAAATTTTATTATCTCTATAAACTCGTTCTTTCATTCAAAAATGTAGTACCTCAAGTCCTTCATCCATAAATACAAGAACATCACAAAGTACAGAACATAGAATAAAAAGGTACGCTTCTAGACATCCAGGGAGCCTCAGGATTGTCTAACAAAGAATGTGTACCATTATATGACCTCCTACAAGGTGGCTCATAGCAGTGCATATTTGACCAACTGGACTAATACGTCTAGAGCCTAGGTGTGGGAGACCAATGTATAATTCAACCTTAACATGGACTGGTTGAAAGTTACCATCTTGGTTTTATGGTAAACAGGAATAAGCACGGCATGAGCAGAGTGGTATTAACCATAGAAACTGCTTAGATTCAGCCAGAGAATTAAACAAGTTGTATTTAAACAAGGTTTGCTGATTGAAAGTCGTGTGCTCTCACTTATTCTGATTTATGACCTTACGACCTTGAAAAGTTTCAATAATGCTTGCACTAACCTTGGGAGTACCTTGGAAATTATATTGCTCGGTAAATAATGTAAAACAACATGAGGGTTGTAAATTTCCTATGAAACGGCCGAAAAGTTTGGATTCTATTGCCGAAAACAAATAACTCCCTGGCTACTCTTGGGAGGAGCTTGGCAATTATATCACTCTAAAGAAAGTGTAAAACATCATAAAGGTGCCGAATGACGTTAAAATTTTCGGAATAGCTACGATGTTATTATCAAAAGAAAAAAAGCAAAACTGGGACCGACCGACTGACCGAGATAGTAAGATGTAGATTCGCGAGCAACTAAAAATCTTTTATTATCCTTATGTAATCAACTAAGCCATTTCCCTTGTAATTTATTTTTTTTCGCTTGAATATCTGATGTTTTCTTGCACTAAAAATTTTTTCTCAAATACTTGGATTAGTCAGTATTTTTAACGTTTAAACAATCCCTTTATTAACCGCTTATCACATCGGAATAAAACATATTATCCTCTCTGTTTTACGATTTCATGAACCTGTGTATAATTGACCTCTCCATGTAAAGGAACCAGATATGCTGTCGACCTTCGCGATCATATCGTACCTTATCTTGTAGATCACTACTAGGACGGCCCTAAAACGATGTGAATCCTTGGAGCAACTCAGGTTTTCTTTAATTTATAGCCCTTTTATATTAGGCACATTTTATTCTTTATCTCCCGACCGCTTTCCTCTCTCTATCAAAACGGTCATGCTATTTCGGTTTGTTCATTTTTTTTGAGCCTGAATCAATTAAGGCAAGAAAAATACAAACTTAAAGTATTTGCCCGATAAAGGCAGTTTTTAATTTCCCATTTTCAGTTATTATGTATGTATGCATATTAGTACCAATAAACATGGACTAAATACACTCAAACGGGTTAAAATCGGAATTTTGAGTGAGTGGGTTTGAAATAGGAATTAGACCTTGCGACTCTTTCCTTCATGACTGTTCTTTGACTTGTTCTCGCCGTCTCTTTCCTTATTTCTTTCCTCCAAGAGAACGGATTATTTGTCTATAGCATTTTCGTTATTCACTATTCATTATATTTGATCCAAAAAGTAAAAATATACTGCCCTCAACCTAATTCATAGTGACAGATGGTTAATAATATATATTTTTTATTATTACATTGTATTTTATATGTACATATGTATATTTATGAAAATATAAACTAAAACTTAACTTGTTATATGTTAGGTTAAGAGTATTGGACTTTTCAAATTTTTTATTTATTTCTACAAATAAAAATATAATGTCATAACTATGCAGTTGGCAAGCTATATTCTTTACCGTGAAATGGACAAGCCATCTTTAGCCAATAATACAAATATGATTTGATTTTTAATTGAATCTAAAAGTGCAATTATATTCTCGCTTTTTCTCTTATCCGTATCCGCCTATGAAGAGTCCTGGCCAAACGTTTGGAGACTATAATATATTTTCACATAAGAAATTTAATAAAACTGATCAAATGTTAAATTTTGTTTTAGTATGTTTGTATCGTAAATTGCTAGACAAAAAGCCTAATCTCATTTTATTAATAAATAGAATCAATTGATGATGGCAGTCAATATTTACATTGTAGTCCCTTGTTCTTATCGACTACTTTAATTCATTTTATTATGCTGGAGACCAAATTTGTGAAGATCTTGATTAATATTGTTCCATTTTTGTTAAATAAGCACCATCAATTGCTCGCAATTGAATGGCTTCTGTTTATTAACCGCCAGTTTGAGTATTGCTCACATATTCTCCATTAGGCTCTAATTTGGAGAATTCCCTTGCCAACGTCCAAAACGTCCAATGTTATTTTCGGCCAAGAACTTTGTTATTGCTTTTACTTTCTGACAAGGTTCGCATCAAACGGGAAAAATACTTTTATCAACCGCAAATTGGTCATGAACATTTTGGAAAAGGTGTTGATGGATAAGTATTTTACCATATTAAGCTCGTGGCAGTGATTTTTTAGCAAGAATTGTCAGTGCTTCAAGACTCTTGGTTAAAAACTAGCCCCAGACATCAAGAGTTGATGTATGCTCGCCGTAACGCGAGACAGGACTTGTGAAAGCGCTTCTATTTTCTCTAATTAGCGATGGATCTATTCATAGATTGAAAAAACTGAAGAAAGCTTCAATTGAGATTATCAATTTTCCTGTTCTCCAAATTAAATTTATCCTAAAAAAGGAGCCTATCAGTAAAGTTCTGCTTTGTAAGATGAACCCTTTTTAAAACCCTTCTTGGCTTGCGGGATTTTTCCACATATCTCCCGATCGTTTTGTGCATTGGAGCTTTCATCATGCTTTTTCCAATTATGTGCAATCTTGGCCTTGGCGCAAACCAAGAGTATGCTGGCATCAAAACTTTAAGCAATCTTAGCGTTCATTAGAAGCTCATGGGCGGCCGGAAAGACACCTTTCCTTCACAGGAGTAAAACCTCTGTTCTGTTAATGTTATTCATGCTCACTTAGCAAAATTAGCTTGAAAGTTCAGCTCAGTTTGGTGTAGAGCAACAAGTTATAAACTGTTTTCTTTATCGAAAACTGTTTCCGGAATTTGCAAAGATTCACCCTTCTATTTATACCAAAAGATCTTACGAACTGGATCATAATTACACATCTTTCGTTATCTAATATTACAAATAATTTTACCTTTTTGATCAAATAGGTTATTTTTTTATATAGATCCCATCTGGCAACTGCCCACTTGGGCATAAGTCGCCGAAAAACATGACAGCCTAGAACTAGGCTACTTTAAAAAAAAATATGAAAACATAACAATGATATAAATTGGAAAAACTTAACAATCAGAAAGTAATCTCCGGCAGCGGGGGGAAGTCCCCCTCACCCCGGTGCAGGAGAGTGCAACCTACAAACAAAACAATAACAAACAAAAAATAACCTTAAATAAAGAGGAGAAGCCCGGCCTCCTCCTAAAAGTCAACAAGTCCACAAGTCAATGTGCACGAATCCCTCCCGAGTACAAGGGATAGGCGGTAGCGACCTCGCCCATACCGGTACCGGGACAGGTATCGTGCGCGAAGATCACCCAGACTGGGACATTCGACAAGAATGTGCTGAACAGTCTGGGGGACGACGCAGACGTCGCAATAGGGCGCAGGCGAGCGCTCCATCAAATAGCGATGCGTCACACGAGTGTATCTGATTCGGAGACGACAGAAAGCAACCTGCAGCCGCCGCGGCATTGGGGGATAGGTCCATGGGAACAGTCTCGGCGCAATGGCACGAAACTTTAAGTTCCCTTCGAACGTCTCCCATCTTCTTTGCCAAGCAGTCCGAAGAGCTGCCCGTAGTTGGTGTGAGGAAGAGCAAAACGCTGGTCCAGTCACAGAGTCCTCGCGGACCCTTTAGCACCCTTATCGGTGCGCTCATTCCCCGCAATTCCTACATGTCAAGGAACCCAGCAGAAGATGATCTCGACATCTGCTCGGTTCGCCAAAACTGTGGCGTCACGGATATCGCGAACCAGGGGATTCGGAGATTCCAAAGCCCCGAGAGCACTCAGAGCGCTTTTATGAGTCGCTATAGATCACAATCCAGTCTCCAAACCGGGCACGTCGCGTAATCTCCCGTACCGAGTGGGGTATTTCCACCAAATTGGCCGTGAAGACAGACGCAGCGCCTGGCAGAGTCACGCTGACTTCAAACAGAGGGGATACGGCGTGGAAGACGACCCCCTCTTGGGGCTTGGAGCCATCCGTATACACTGGCACGGTTTCAGCGTGACACGAGGTGTGCTCCAAAAAGGTCAAACGCAATACTACTGGCGCACCACAAGCTTTGGGTGCAGAGGCGTGGCGACAAATAGTCAAATTTAGAAACCATCAGGGTGGCGTCCTGGGCAGAACCAGTGGCACCACCGGCCCGAGAGCTATATCTAGCTCTTAAAGGAGTTTCCTGGCCCTAAACCAAAAAGGCCTAGTGTATGACTGGCGTCACCTGGCGGCATAGGCACCGTCGAGATCATCTACAGATGCCGTGAAAGCTGTTGGCGACTGAGGGAGGCGCCGTGCTCGCGCGTAAAGGCGAGTCATGCACTGAACGCGGCGCAGAGCGAGTGGCATCTCCTTAGCATCGTCCAACAGGCTCTCAATAGGGAAAGTGCGGAAGGCACTGGTCGCAAGGCGTAGGCCGGTGTGGTGGATCGAATCCACCTTCCACAATAAACGCTCGGCTGTGGATGCATAAATACTCGCATTCGTAGTTCAGCTTCGAACGAACAAGGGATCGATGAAAAAGTAGGGCAGTAGCCATATCAGCGCCAAAAGAGCTGAACGTCACGGAACGGAGAATATCCATGGTGCGGGTACAAGAGACCCTAAGGTTGCGAATATGAGCCTCCTAGGTGAGGCGTTGGTCGAATAGAAGACCAAGGAGACGGTGCGAGTCAACCACACCCAGGCGCACCCCTTTAAGCAACAAATCTGGGTTGGGGTAGAGCCGTCGATGGCAGCAGAAGTGCACCACCTTAGTCTTGGCCAAAGAAAAGCGAAACCTGTGCTCTTTGGCATAGCGAGAGACGCAAATCAATGCCTGTTGGAGTCGGAACTCCAGAGTTGGCATCTGGGCCGCGCCAAAAGAGATCGAAAGGTCGTCCACGTAGAGCGTAGCGAGAAAATCTTTCGGCAGCACCGAGGTGATGCCATTGATGCTCAGAGCAAAGAGTCTGACACTGAGGACACTTCCCTGCGGAAACACTCTTCCTGCTCCTTTGGGCTGGAGAGAGCTGTCCCCCCCCCGTACGCAGAATCGAAGATCTCGCAAAAATTCAGATATAAAGACTGGGAGGCGTCCCCTCACCCCAATCGTGTGGAGAATCTCCATAATACCGTATCGCCATGCGATATCATAGACCTTCTCCGGATAGAAAAACACTGTAGCGTAGTGCTGCCTACGGAGGAAAGCCTCGCAGACGGCATTTTTCAGTCGGAGCAGAGCATCCGACGTGGAGTTGAACTTGTGGAAGCCGCACTGTGCAGAAGACAGATGGCCACCGCTGTCCAGGAAAATGGCTAGTAAAATTTACCAATTTATCCATCAACTTGCACACGCAATAGGTTAGAGAGATTTGGCGGAAACCAGTCGGAGTACAGTAAACTGTCCCCGGTTTGCGAAAGGCGAGCACAGTAGTGATTTGCCAGGAATCTGGGAGAAGACCCTCCATTAAGATCCTGTTGAACAAATCTAACAGAAAGGTCATGCCTTGCTCACCCAGGTTTCGAAGCATGGCGTACGGGACATCGTGCGGTCCATGGGCGGTGTCCGCGAACGAAGCAAGAGCGAAGGGCAATTCGCTCCCAGTAAACCTGACGTTGAAGGGTTATCAACCTCTGGAGGTAAAGTCCAGCCGCTGGCTATCCACAACATCACGACCTGCATTGAATGCTGGCGAAGCAGCATCTCGAAAAGAGAATGCGAAAAAAGCGATCGCGAAGGATTCCGCCACGGACGCGGGGTCCGAGATTGCGGTCCTATTCTCCTAGAGAACGGGAGGGGGGTTCTGCGAGAACTTGCCCCGAATCCTTTTGACTCGCTTCCACACCTCTGCTAAAGGGGTCTTCCCGTTAAGTGAAGACACGTATGCTCGCCAAGAAGAGCGGCGAGCGTGCTTCGAAATATACTGGAACCTAGCTCTAGCCCGCTGAATTTCACCAACCCTTGAAATCGTTCGGGCGGTGCTTATAGCACATGTAGGCATAACGCTTTTGTTTGCGGGCCGCCTCACACTCGGCCGACCACCATGGGAGTGGTCGGCGGGCAAAACGGCCAGACGTTCTAGGAATAGTAGTCAGGCCCGCGGCGATGAGGTTGCCTGAGAAGACCTCAACGGCCTTATCTACCGCCCTTAACTCCTCGACTGAGATAGAGAATTCAGTCATTTCCTAAAAGGCAGGCCACCGCGCCCGCCCCAAGCACCACCGAGATGGGCTCTCAGGCGGCAGTTGCCCTAAAAATAATATTTGAATGGGAAAATGATCACTACCATGGAGGTCATCGACCACCCCCTAATCAAAATCAGGCTGTGCATCCAAAGAGCACAAAGATAGGTCAAGGCAAGAAAATGAAGCGGTTCTCAGACACTAGTGCGTAAACTCATCGACCTTTATGACGCCCATCTTAAGCTCTTTGATCAGATCGGCAAGGACTTGTCTCCTGAGATTTATAGGGTAATCTCCCCAGAGAGGATGCCTGCCGATCAGATCTCCAAGCAAGAGAAAAGGCCTCGGCAACCGTGCCACGACGCGGCGGAAGTCCCCCGCGTCGAAGTCAGCTGACTGTGGAATGTACGCAGAAATGATAGTATACCTACAATCCAGGTGCAGCTGCTCAGCCACTGCCTGAAAAGAGGTATCTAAAGAGAAAGGAAGGACGAAGACATCATGCCGGATGTAAACCGCGCATCCCCCATCTCGTGGTGGTGAGGTTTCGAGACCCTAATACCCCGGAAGGGCATGCAGGGGGCACGCGCCTAGCATGGTCTCCTGCAAAAAGATAGCTAACGGGGAACGGGACGAGACGAGCCTTGCAGCGCGTCCCAGTTGGCCCGGAGTCCACGGCAATTCCATTGAAGGAATATGCCCTCCAGTCCTAGCTCTGAGGAGACGCGGGAGCCCTCCTCGAACAAAAGACCGTCACGGGAATAGCTGTACGCTTCCTGGATGAAGAACCCCGGGCGCTGTTGGCGGGAAAACCGCTGAAGGCGCTGTCGCCTTCGAGGACTTATTGGGGGAGGTTGGGCTCGCCATGGGAGTCTTTTTCTCCCTCCGCCTTGATATCTTATGCGGGCGTTGCGGCTTCGGAGGTGGGGGGCCCTGTCTTCGAGGAACCACCGTCTCCAACCACTCCCTCCACCACCAGGCGTGGGCGAAGGAGCCAAAGCTCCTTTGTTGCTGTCCTCTTTTCGGGGGACAGCTTTAGAAGAGGAGGGCGGAAAATGAACCAGCTTCTCACCTCGGCCAGCAGAAGTACCCAGGCCAGATGGATCGGCCTCAGTCAGGTCCTTCTCCAAAATGAAGAAGGTCCTGGTAGTCGTAGGCCACCTGTTTGATGAGATGTATCCCCTCCTTGTACTGCTTCAGAGACCCTAGCCGTTTGAGGAGGACCTTGCATAAGTGCAGATTTGGGTTCGGTGTTTGGCGCCGAGCCTGGATTCCCCCCCATGGAAGGCCCTACCGTCTGAGGCGGGGTTTCCTCGAGGAACATATGTGTCACAGGAGGTGCCTCCAGTTGGCCATGCCCTCCCAAGAGATCGCAGGTCCCGTTGGCTGTTTTGTCACCAGTCTAGTGTGGGGAGGCACAGGCCTTCTCATCGCCAAGGTTCAATATTCTTGCCAGCAGGTCTTTTGAGGGAAGTGACTGAAGGGGCCTGGATTCCCTCTCTTCCCTAAGGGGGTTTGCCCTACCGAGCCACTTACACGAGGGGCGGTCGGCAATAGGCTGCCTGCTGGCTTTCTTGGCAGTCCCCTTGGAAAGATAAGAGGGGACTGCCGCTGGAAAAATGGAGGTGCTTGAAAGCACACCAAGAAAAGTGGGTGAGGGGGAGTCCCCTACACCCGTAGGTGAAGGAGAGGAGTAAGCCTCCTCTCTGGTTAGAGAAATGATCACGGCGTAAAAAAGATAGATTTTAAATATGAGAGGAAAAGGGATGTGAGGAAGGTATGGGTGGGGATGAAGCAGGTTGTTAAAAACCAACCACCTCAGACCGGAGCTCAGGGGTTAGGGAACATTGTCCCCTTCCCCCTCAGCCCCGATCTGGGACGGTTGTCTAAGAAGATGGTCAGCTTCTACCCTGTGAAATTACAGGCTGACCAGAGAAAGCTTTGGCAGAGGTTTTTTCAAAAGCCACGAATTAGGGGAGAAATACAGGCTATCTGAAGGAAGGAAGAGGTGCTAAGGTAGGGCCAGACGGAGCGCTGGATCCCGTCAGCACGGCGGCTAGGATGGCAAATCGCCGCGCCCCTTATGGGGTTGATCAAATAGAAAAGCCACAGTCATTACAAAAGGTGACAGAAAACAATTAAAAAAAAATAGCAACGTTTGTCGTTTGAGATTTTTTAGGAGGTTTGAATTAATAAAACCATATTCATTTTTGTATTATAATAATAATAAAATTAACGCTACCTCTTTTGCTCTAACTTTCGTTACATTTGTATGGATTAACTCATTTAACCTACGATGGAATAACTTCTGGTACCTTCAAACAATTTAGTAGTACAGTTCAGCGTAAAATTCTTTATCCACCTTCAGAATTCGTGTTGTTGGTATGGTTTTTGTTTACAAAATAGCCATATAATCTTTATTCATCTTTGTCCCAACGCACAATTTCAATTATGCGTTTTAGAAATAATTAACACGTTTTGGATTCATCTGACTCTAAAAGCATATATCAATATTCATTCTAATTCTGCTATATATATATATATATATATATATATATATATATATATATATATATACATGTGGACGAAAATAATGTTCGAATTTCAAGAACAAATCTTTCGAGTGTATTGATTGAATTACTGCGTCTTGGTATCGTTTAGAAAATGTACAGTAAGTATAGCATTTTCTTTCAGAATATAAAAATATTATTCATAATCTTCGTTACTAATCTCTCTGCAGATCACATTTGACATGTTTTACTATATGCAAAATCCAATCAGGATTTTGCTAAACTCGCAGAATAACCATTTCAATACAGAGGATTGAAATGTTTCCATTCATCGGAAAATGAGTTCCTAACTTACTGTACCCGGCAAATCTGCAGCACTCGTTTCCCTGGTGTTAGTTATAGCTTTCACTACACCATCAGGCACTATTTTAGGTCAGGTTTGTGATATGTGGATCTTTAATCCTATAGTTAAACTTCGCTGTTGATGAATTAATCGAGCAAGCAAAATTTATCAATAATCGAAAAGATAACTTTATCACTCAAAATTCATATGGAGTTTCATGTGAGATAGTATAAGAATTGTCCATTACGACAATCACACAATTAAACCTAATCTCTACCTCAACTAACTTCGTGTTTGAAAGGTACTTTGGAATAAAGACAACTCTCCACACCTCTCGAATGACCTAAGAAATCATTAAAGAGCTTAGTTGGGAAATATTGCTTCAGCCTCAATATTTTCTTGAACTATCTCCTAATAATTTATTGTTTCACATAAAATTAAAGGTAAAAACGAGCTTGATTCATATTTTGCGTTAAAACTTAGAGAATTTTACTAGCTGGGCATTGTAAGCTTGTTAAAAATTGAATCAGGATTTAGAAAGTAAAGGAAGTTATGTCTATGATTAAATATTTCTTTGGTCCAAATTTTAGGAGTTTAATATACAGGATGACGCGTTGGAAGTTCCTTTTTTTAAAATGAGATAAAAAACAGTACACGTTTCAAAACTCATTAATTTGAGGAGCGTGTCAAACAACATAGGACATTTAATATTCAGCAGTGTTAAATTGAATATCATTTAAATGTCGACCTTCATTATAAATAAACTGATTCAGATGAATTCTCAAGTTTTGTTCCAGTCTTTCAAGCATCTTGACAGGTACATTGACAAAATCGACTCTGTTGTTATTCTATAGGTCTTCCTGAGTCTATGGACTATGAGTATAAACCAAGGATTTGAGTTATAAAGTATGTTCACATATATTTTACTTATAATCAAGAGAATCCTATAAAACTCATCACAACCCAGATTTTATCTCTCATTTTTGTTTTTACTTTTCTTGCTTATAATAATATTAGCATTAGGGTTAAAAAAAACTACCAAGATTTAGAAAAAAATGAATTTGAGTTTGGATTTAACCTTATGTCGACCTTCAATATTTCTTTCCCTTGCAATTCTTTTTAATCACAATTATTTTTTTCTATTTTTTATGTGAAAATTTCTCTTCTCCTGCCTTCTATAGTCGCTATAAAAGAAGTAGGCTATGACCACAGAGGAATTAATCACAGTAAGCTAAAACAGTGGAACACGCACTCTAGTTAGCGCCCGCTCTCAGGGAGATCAGTCGCGCAGAGAAAGATTCTCTCAAAATATCAATTAAAACTCTGGCAGTACGGGCTATGGCCCCATCTTAGCCGAAACCATCCATTATCCAGTTACCTTTCTTCGAGAGGAAGCAAAGAAAACCTGGAAAATTGTTAAATAACGGTCTCAATTTACAGTTAAACCACGACCGTTTTCTTGAAAAAAGTAAGGGCCAATTAAAATTATCCCTACTCTTGAAATTCCACACCATACCCTGACGTGATCTGAATGAAGCAGCCTCTCATGAAGTTCCTTGAGATTTGTTTCTCTCAAGTACCGCATATTTTGTTAGTTAACAAAGCCACTGAGGTGAAAATCTACGTCATCAGAGAAGAACACAAGTGCATCTTTTGGTAGGTTGTCAACCAACTGCTCTCATTAAGTTTGTAGGCTACATAATCACATTCCGTCTTCGAGAATTGGACCAAGAGAACGTCAAAACTGTAAGTTTACGAACAGAACGCATGAGAGACCGCAGTACAGACTAACAAACTTGATCGGAATCTTCATGTGTTGTAAGGGTGCTCGTAGGTTTTTTCTATATTTTAGATACATTTTCCATTTCCCTGAAGGTATCCAACTACAATAAAATAGATTTACGATCAGGAACACCTCCTAGAGGGAGAATTTTAAAGTGACGACGATATTAGTATGGATGAAACTTCGTGTTACGTACAAATATGGTAACATTATACGTTGGGTAAATATAATAAATTATCCTCCATAAACTTATATTTTAAGAAAGAGAAATTTCAAAGTTTTGAATAAGACTTTATCTTTTAGTTTGGTTGTCACCTCAGTATATTTAAAATTTGTATTAAACTTTTTACTAATAATTTATTTATAATTTAAAAAAAAAAAATTGTGAAGTTACAAATAAATATTGGTATCGAATTCTTAAGAATTTGTTAAAACTAAAAGAATTACAAATGGTGAAGTTCAGAAAATTCATTCAAATTTGTGCATTGAAATTATTAGAGCAAATGTAGATGGAGAAAAAAAAATCATGATTGGCCGTAGGCCAAAGACAGGAAGTCTGCAGTGAAGCACAAGCTCCTTATGTAAGGAGCAGTGGCGAAACTGCTCCTCTAGTCCTGCATAACCCTATATTTTAAGAATGAGATTTTTTGAAGATTTAACTAAGTTTTTTCTTTTAGTTTAGTTGTCACTTAAGTATATATATATTTTTTTTAAGGTATTTTTAAAAATTCCTTTATAATATCAGAAAGGAAAATGGTGAAGTTCAGAAATAGATATAAGCATCGAATTTTTGTGAATTTTTTAAAACTAAAAGTACTACAAATGTTGAACTTGAGGAAATTTATTAAAATTTTGTCATGGAAATTATTAGAGTAATTTTAGATAGAGAAAAAAAAGAATCATGATAGGCCGTAGGCCACAGAACAAAGTTCTTCTAACAAAGCGCAAGCACATTCTGTAAGGATGAGTGGCGAAGCCCTCCTATTGTAAATTTATAATTAATAAGTTTAATTATGCCTATTACCTTATTTTATGGTATATGTAATTACTAATTACAAAAGTGCTGTTTCACTCAATACGACGCTCTGAAATAAGATCATTTTGATCATCTTAGAATTTGTTTTTATTTTACTTATAAATATGTTTAAATTGTTGTAGTGATCAATGTGGATGCCCTGGGCTCCAAACAGGTGCTCCATGTGTGAACTGAGGGACACAAATACGCTGTGTGCCATTCCTCTTTCTGGCAAACAATCGTCAACGTTGGTGTGGTAGACATTATAGGCCTTGCTTTCAATATGCGCCCACACGCAGGAGTGGAGGAGACAGAGATTGAGTGACTGCGGCGGCCAAAGTTTTTTCGATCAGAAATTTACGTTTAATCCCAACCACGCTTGCACGGTCTTGGCCTTTGGGCCTGAGCACCATCCTGCTGAAAGCATTACTTCTTCTTCTTCGTGAATTTACTCATCAAGTTGAGATATTTTGTGGCCAGGATTTCCTTGTATGCGGCCGCGGTGAATCTGTAACAGGCGCCATCTTCTCGCCCTTTAAAGCCATGAATTTAAGCATCATCACGGAGGCCGAATGTTTGGTCTTAAACACGTAGTAGACTTCGTAGTCATCCTGCCAAAGCTTCATGACTGGATCGACCGTGAAGTTTCGTTCATCATGAAAAATGAGATGTTGTTTAACATCGCATTTCAATTCGGTTAGAAGCTAACAACAGAATTCTAGAAGTTATTCTTTCATAATGAGGTTGGACAGAGCCTCACCCCCCCTTAACCTCTTACCAACTTCCTCCTGGATGTGCTTGGACACTCTGGCCTAAGTAATTTTCTTCTTCTTCGCGATAGCAGTTACTTTTCATCTTTGGAGCACTTTAAAACAGATTTGTCGAAGCCAAATTGCTGAAAACATGAGGTCGGCATAAACTAGGTCAATCTTTCAGATCTCCCTGTTCTTGAGACTCTCCGTGATTTCTTTTCACTTCGATCTCGACAGACCATCATGCAATAGAAAAAATGTTTTATTGATACACGCTGTACAAGGAGAAATTTCAGTTTGTTTGAGGAATCTTTTGATATCACTCGCAACCCTCTAGAAAGATAAAAAACGGGGTATAACAGAAATTTGACAATATCGGCAAAAATTTACATGCAATTTTTCATTCTTAAAATCTTTGTTGATAAATGGAATGAATTTGAATGTTCGTTGTAATTACCCAAAATATTTAATAGTTACCAAAGATCCAACCCTAAAACTCGAATATTATCGAAATTGACTTTAACATAAACTATCAGTTTAATTAAATTATGTTAAACTGTATTCCCTTTATTGATCATGCTTGTAATCTGGCATAATTACCTTAAGTTTTTAGAAATTCTAATGTGCTAAATTTGTCAAAGAACAAAAAATCCTCAATAACCTCAATATTATGTGATATTTCCTTTATCTACATACAATAAAATGCAATATTTCATGCACCCTAACGGTATTGGCCTTTCTCCAATAGTCTCTCATTCTCTAAATATGCATTTATAACACGAACTATCTTCCATTATTGGTTTTCCCCTCAAATACCGAAGCGAGCAAAATTGGCCGCGGTAAATGAACTGTAAGATTGACATCTCGTCAAAATGCCTATTCGGTTGTTAGAGAGCTAATAACATTCTCCAGGAGTCCATCAATATAGATTGCTAACCTATTCCAAACTCGTCCCTCAAATTGCTGAGGTGTACCGCTCGTTTCATATTGAAGCATTTATTTAATAATTTGGCCTAAATAAGTTGAACTAATTATGAAATTACTCAACTTTAAGAACCAAGTTTAAAGCACACCGGAATAATACCGAGGAGAAGGAAATATATTGGCAAGCATTCGAGTGAATAACTGATTGATTATTAGTATATTATATCTTTACTTGTTTTAAAAATATTCTTTATCCTATATCTGTTTAGAAATACTTAAATGATAAATTTACGATCAAGAATTTATTTATTTAGACTATAAGATTCGCATGAAATTGCCATTGTTAGAACTTGAAATAGAAATTGGATGCGAAATTTTTCTATTAGAAAATATTTCCTAAAAATTCTTTCTGTGTGAGTTATTAGGTGCCTAACTATATCTAAACTTACATATAATTAATTTGAAATCATTAAAAAAAATTAGAATTGTTTTATTAAAGGACAGTTTAATCTATTTCAATTTTTATATGATTATGAGTTGTAATTAGAGAGTTGACTATTATGAGGGAAAAGTGATTCAAGTATTTCCTTTTTGATTCATGCTCTTAGTAGATCTAATATTAAGAGGACAAAAATGTAATACATATAAGTTTAGGGTAAAAATGAATGTTAAATATTACATGAGTTCGGTACTCTATTAACCAAGAAGGCATTTGTTGCGTTCTAGATATACCCATAGTTTTTAAATACAGCGGCCAAATAAAAGCGTTGTAAAATTTACTGACATTTAAGCGGATAGACCTTTGAGAGTAACATGGTAAAGTTTAGTGGCAAATACAAAATTAAAAGTGACTCATTCAAAGCTGGGGATCGTTCTAAAGCATAAACTAATTTATTAACTCTTCCGGTGACGATTTTATAATTTTCTTGCCCACGATCATAACAAAAAGGACATTATCCGCAGTACGTAAATCTCCTACTCATTCCAGCCTGAAAATAAAGGAATATTTTAGGCGCTTAAAATATCGTACAACAGAGAAAATACGTCTTTCATGTCTAAAGGTGAAGAAGTCCGATAACTCTAAGATCAAAAGGATCTCTAAACCCCCTCAATCTTCGTCCACCAAGTTAGTATATAGAATAAACCGCCTTTTGCTTAAATTAAAAAACCTTAATATTTTGGATTCATTTATTTACAACAGCCTGCACCATTCAGGTTCCTACCTAGGCTCTCTATACGGAGTCCCCAAATGTCACAAGGAGGGCATCTCCCCTTGCCCCATTTTAGCATCTTATAATCTTCCCTCTTATAATCTAATTAAATATTTGGCTCCTTTAATAACCCCTCTTTCCTCAAAACTGTTTAAAATTCAAAATAGCTTACCTTTGTTAAAGAATTACAAAGTTTTCAGCTTCCTTTTCCCTCTTTTATCAGTAGTTTCGATGTTTCATTTCTCTTGCACAAACCATTGACATAATTGTATAACGTGCATTTCCCCTTAACTCCAATTTTCATGGATTTACCCCTTCAACTAATAAAATAAACCCTAAAACTAGCAGTTGAGGACAATTACTTTACTTTTAACATCGCAACGTACTTCCAAATACATGGGGTAGGCAGTCGCAGTCCTTTGGGCCCTGTCTTCCCTGATCTCTTCATGTCCTGGTTTGAGTAACAATTATTCAGCCTGGAACTTGGAGATATTAAAACCTTTCTTAACCGCCGCTTTGTCGATGATACATACATTCTGTTCATTACTCCTGTGTTCTGCAATAAATTCTTGCAATATGACAATCATATCATCCTAATATTAAATTTACATTCAAAAGGAGCTCAATTCCTTCATCTCATTTTTGGATATCCACATTTCCCGTTTCCCAACTGGATTTGTAACCAAAGTTTTTCTTAAGCCAACCTTTAGTGATCAAGCCTAAACTTTTTCAGTTTTTGTGAATTTTCTTTCAAAATTAGTGCCATCAAATCACTAATATTCCGGGCTTTTAATATTTGTTAATCCTACTTCGGATTTCACCAAGAAGTCGTATTTCTTACTAACTATTTCAAACGACACGGTTTTCCTGTTTTTCTCATTGAAAATATAACGGTCCAATTTCAAAACAATATGTACCATCCCAAATTTAAATTCCCTACTATTTGTAAAGATATCCGTTACATGATCTTTCCGCATCTGGGTTTTTTAAATTGAAAATTTTCAAAAGAAATTACATCTCTATTAAATAAATTCTTTTTCCATCTTAATTTTAAGTTAATTTTCTTAAATAGACACGACATAAGATTGTATTTTAATTGTAAGGACAGAATCCCGCCTGAAGCGAAGTGCTCCGCTATTTATGAGTTTACTTGCCCCAATTGTAAACTGGGGAGATACATAGGCAGTACAGTGCGCTCGCTGAGAGCGAGGTTCTGTTCACATTTGGATGTTAGCCACAGGACAGGAAAGGTTCTCTCTACAAAAGAATTCTCACATGTTAGGCTTCACTCTATTAATTGTACAACTAATATCACATTGGACGATTTTAAAATGTTAAAAACCACCCCTGATAACATATCTTTGAAGATTCTTGAATCTATGTATATTAAATTCTTTTCTCCTTCCTTAAATTACGATTCTTCTACTTAACCACTACTTCTACTATAAAGAAAAATATTACCAACATCCTAACCTTGTCTTTCTTCTTATTCTCCTTGCCCTTTCTCCCCAGTTTCTAGTGGCTGATTGTTTAAGGTTACTTTATCTCGATGTGTTTCCAGTGTTTCCTCAATCGTTTAATTTTTTAACTGCCAACATAATCATCCAAAAATATCAATGACCTGAGAATTTTCGCAATTCATCTTTAATAAATATTAAATACTTTCCATAAATTCATCATTTTGATTGTCTGTTAAAATCTAACTTAAATTGTTTGTCTACTCCTTGAATTGTATTTTCCAGTTCCCGAAGATGGGTGAAAAGTTCACCCGAAACGCTGTATCTATCAAGAAAATGCAATGAATTTCCCTTTATACGTCCTTTCTTTCATCCTTCAAATTATATATATATATATATATATATATATATATATATATATATATATATTTTATATATATATATATATATATATATATATATATATATATATATATATATATATTGTACATCCGATTAACCGATCAAAGGTGTTTTTAACTAACTCTCTTCCTGATATACCCATATAAACCCCGTGAAGAGCATTTAGAGGTACCCTACACCTAGTTCATAACGGGCACCTCCTAAAATGACCCCACCCATTTCATCCTTACAAGATCCATAGAGAAGTTCACTCCCCACGAATGCGAAGAGATAAGCTAGAAAACATAACCTAGCATGATCGAAACCCTAGGCTATCTGCAGGAAAGCGGGATGGCCTTGGTGTTGCTTCTACACTTTGCTCTTGTTCGGCAGATTGATTGCAGAAACCTCATGTATCTGTCGCTCGTAAAAGAGGTGTTAACAAGCTCAAGCAGACTTATGTGTAATTTTACCTGATTCTGACAAATTGGGGGAGAAGTATCAGGCAGAAACTGATGTCTCTCTTGCCCATATGCGATGGGACCTGCTCTAAAGTTTGTATGTGTAATTTGAGTTTCCTCCTGTTTCTGACGATCCTGACAATTGATAAACAGGTTGAAATAGTCTGATTGGAGATTCCTCCTGGTTCTATCTTGCCAGCGGGGAAAGGGGGAGCCACAGGGAAAGGTGGAGTCGGGACTCTGTCCAGCTCAATGCTCAGCGATAGATCCATGAATGCTGTAGGGGAGTCACTGTACTTTTAGAGACTAGATATTGGGCTCACAAGGCCAATCGAATTTTCTGGAGGATGTAAAGCCATTTGCCACACACTGGCAAACGTGTTAAAGCTGACCTCCCATCAGGCTTCAACGAGCTTGGCAAAATTTGTCTCAAGCCAAAACCATCCCCAGCTATAGATGAGAGAAATATAATAGTCTCCAGCTGAGTGGACCCATGGGTGAGCGAAAGATCGGAAGAAGAAACCAAACTTGAGATCAAAAGAAACTAGCAAACTGCAAAGGTGGAGAAGTTGGTCAAATCTTGTTACCTTAATCAGGTGTCTAAATTCGTGTTTTAATAAATTTAAATTGCTAACCAAACCCAGGAAGCTGGAATGAAGCTTTTTTTACATGATAATCTTCCCCGACCAGAACGAAAGTTCCAAACTCTCCCATTTTTTGACATTTTCTTTTCTATAAGGGCCAAAACCATCCAAATAACACCTGCCCAAACAAGAATGAACGAACAATTTATTCAGTGTGCCCAGACCGGTTACAATTGGATGCACTGCGTAAACGAGACTAATATATGCGTCAACCATGCGAGACGTACAGAATGAAGTACCCAGTCAGAACAGCTAAACAAGAAGAGGTTACTAGCATCCAGACTCCGATATACCTATGCGGAAGGGGCCAAATCCATACGGGTGCAACTGACATCCCCTGCAGCAAGTCCATCTATAAATTTTCATCCCGCTCACAGACTAAACCCACTCAGCCCCAAGATGCTGGTCAGCATTTTCCATCCACTGTGATGAAACTTGCATATATGCTTTATTCAACGCTGTAAAGAACAAGACACTAACTGCGAACGGTGTGGAACCCGTAAAGTTTTAGAACAATCCACAGTCAAGCGAAGTTTTCTCAGGAACCTGCTTCCAGGATCAACTAGGGGGACCTACTAAACCAGACCAAAAATCAGGTGAACAAAATGAAGATGTGGGGAAGGCCAGAGAAGAACTTGAAATAAACCAGAAGTCGGTACTTACCTAAGCAAACTCAAAAAGACCGTAATGGAGTCCAATAATAACCGAGAGTAGGGCACACGTCCTTCTTCTTGACTGGTCACACAAAAATAAGTACCAGTACGATGGTAGGGAAATTAAACTTATCATCGCGATTAATTCCAAAACCACCCAGAGAAGGGCAATGTCTTCTGTAAAGGTGGAAACCGGAGTCCGTAGTGGCCAGTTCAAATGGTGCTTCGACTCAAACGTAGAAACAAAGTAAGTCAAGCACAGTCGAAGGAGAACAAATTTATGCTGTACGACGACTAATTCAAGCTCTATAAGCTATCATTTTACAAAATAAATGCAATCTGGCAGGGCATAAAGCTTTCCGCACTACCAAAAGCCCCAAGATTTTATGAATAAAAAAGATGATAACTAGAAGTAGACTCAGTATTATAGAACATAATGTGCAGGGTTGGCAGTTGTAAAAGCACAATTGGGGCAACATCTATAAAGAACTAAATCCAGCCGTTCGTCTGCTGTCATAAACTGGCATCATTGACGTTCTTCAAAAGAAAGTTAAAGGAAATATATATGCCTACCTTTGATAGCATTCAATAATGATATCCAGGTCAGACCAAGGAACCCAATGAATGCTTCGTTCCTGAAGATAATTTTAAAGTGCTCCTTATTCCTTATCAATGAAATTCTCACCCTATTCAAAAAAGAACGACCAGTAATAATCGGTAATAACTTGAAGGGGAGGAACAAGATTGCTGGCTATGTAAGGGTGGATGCTAGAGGCAGGAATCACGACTTCTTGCATAAAAAGTGATATCGTTAAACCTATCTGCTTAGCTTCCTTACATTCCTATATCCAGAGCCGGCCACCAAGCCCGATATCTCCCTCACATATGCCAACTTCCCTTTTCACAAACTAGTAAGACTTTGACTACTGACGCCTAGTGATCACATCTCTATTTTGATCACCTCAGCAACTGTTCATATACCAGTTCCCGGTGCACCCAATAATGACTTCTCGACTTTACACTGGGATGCAGACGCAACAGCTTTCTCTTTTGACCTCACTGATCTGAACTGCTCATCCGAGGGAGACCTCATCCATGAGTTCACTATTATCAACGTCTGCATTTTCAACGCAGACGTAATAGACATTCCGAATAATCTCTCTTAAAACTTTATTTCTAAATATCCCCTACACAACTAAAAAAGATATACATATCTAAATTAAAAAAATTCAGGAAGCATATAAGGTTAAATATAACCTAACCTTAATCTAATCAGGAAATTAAACTTATGGTAGATATAATAATGGAATTTATCTTAAGAAAAATGAGCCAAATTAAACTGCTCAGAGGAGAGCCGAGGAAAAATTAACTTATCTTAGTAAAATACTAACTGAAGTTAAAAATATTCCTAAATCATAGTAATGGATAGAACAAATCAACACCAAAAACTACATTCAAATGACAAAATTGATAAGAAAAACTATTAAAATACGTAATAATAAAAATTGAGGTAACTTGCTCGATCAACAATTCTCAAATATTTAAAATATTATTCATATCGTGTTTCCATCCTAGAAAATGCTAAACCACCCAAACAAGAAACTTATGATCAAATTCATACTCGTTTTATAGAATTTAAGGGAGGGAATAGAAAAATAAAAAACACAAACGAGAAATTTTTATGAGTTAGAAAGGAAAAAAATGGTAAATATAAACAGTGAGATGAAGTCTTGGCCCTAATATTGTCTAAAGCTGAATGGATACATTTATTTAGGATATAAATATTAAATATTTGTAAATTCCAAAATCAACCAAGAAATTTCCTAGATGATCATGAAAGTTATGAACTTGATAGGTCTAAAATAGGTAGGAAGGTTTCAAACTTTCACACAAACTTCAAATGAGAGCCGTGATTGCTCTCTCTTCGGAGGATGAAGTGTGCTAAAGGATACTTTGGATAGTAAGGACAGAATTGTTAAAAGTGAAATAAATTGAGGATGGGTAACGTGCACTTCGGGGTCATAGGTTTGATCCCTATAAAAATGATCACATTGTCACTTCCCTTGCCATTTCCTCCTTTTTCCCGCTCAATGTCTAGGTAAATAGCATCTCCTTTCTCGTAAATAAAATAGTTTTAGGGTCGTCAGTTTATTGCTCTCCACGACTCTGTTTTCAAACACAATATTCAATTCCATCAAACCCTTTACGACAGCGCGGATCAAATATATCTTTTCAAGGTTAGGCGCTATTCACTAAAACCCGATTTTAAGGATTAGTTATGATTACTCTCCGGATTGAGGATGGATTACAGATTCTGGTGTTCGACTTCACAGCGACTACTAGGTAGCTCCTTTCGATTCGTATTCGACTTTAAGCTAAATCATGTCTAACTGGGATAATCGATTACCAGCCCTTAAACCACCTCCACAAATAGAATAATAACTAACTTTTGTCTAGTGCCTATAGTATCCAACATACCTTAAAGAAATGTTAAAGCCTATCATTTTATAACAGAATTTCAGACAAAGCTATATAGTGCTGGTGGGATGGTGGTGACTTAAAAATTTTTAATGTTCAATCCATTTCTGTGACCCTCCGCCCCATGCTCATCCGCAACTTACCTGCTAAGTCACCATTCCATTTACAGTCTCCATATACTTAGTACTTATGCATATACTATAAGAGATACCCGTCGTTGTCCGGGTAAAATGAAGGCTAGGAAATAAATTAAGATGCCCATTGTTTGAAATTTATGAAATTTTGACATTAAAATATCTTTACTTGCTAATTATTAAATATATAGGTTGAAGGCCAATCAGGAGAGGTGCGCACTCCCTTACCATATAATATACTTAATATGAGTATGGTTTCATTGCGCGCCGCGCGAAACAGTTTACGCTTACGTGGGACTGATCGTTAATTATAAGCCCAAAACGTTGTAACCACAGAAACGGATCGAGCGGCAGATCTAAAACTCTAAACTTTAAGAACGCTTTTTAAAAAAAAAAATTGTGGTTTGGTTTAGATGCCATTTTGTAGAGGGTGAGAGGGAGGAGATAGAGGGAGAGAGATTGGGTAAGAGGGAGGGAGAGGAGAAAGAGGGGGGAGATATTTTTTCTTTTAATTTGGATGTACTTTTTAGGGGGAAGGGCTAGAGGAAAGGGGCGGGAGATTTCCTCTTGTAGGGGAGTTTAGGATACTGAGAGGCGTCAGATAGAGGGGAGAGAGGGAGGGGAGGAGAGACGGTTAAAACGTTTTTTTTATGTTTAGAGAGGTAGAGCAGGTAGAGGGGGCGGAGGTAGAAGGTGAAGTGGAGAGGGTGATGGAGAGGGTTAAAATGGGAGTAAACGAAGGGAGGGGGCGTGGCGACTGGAGAGGTATATAGGGAGAATTGGCACTGGGAGGGGGAGGGGCATCGGGGAAACAGGGGGAATTTGGCTGGGTAGGAGGAGACGACGTCGGGGAAACAGTGGGGATAGAGAGAGGGGGGGGGGATAGGGTGGAGGGTTAAGAATGGGCTTTTTTTATTCCTATAAATTGACAGGCACGCACAGACAAACCCACACAGACAGACTTCATTTCTATTATATAGATCTTTGCACACAATTACATCTATAGACATTCACCAATTAAAATCTTTAAGTTGTTACTCGTTAAAAACGATTATTTATCTTCAAATGTTTACCGATTTAATTATTTAGCAAGTTTTCTCTTTCACAGTTGAATGCAACTCAGGCTTTATTTCTATCTCAGCAAATATGATATCTCTTTCTGATGATCCAATTTCAATACGCTAAGTGTTTTTATTAGGTTTCAAATATTTAAGCAGAACTCACTAATTGCTATCTGCTTTGCATCAATAGATTGCTGGGTCAATACTCGCAAATGTCAGGTGGGTCTTTCAACCCTGAAGATAATCTATGACAGAAGAATTATCGCAATTCCAAACTTTCCATGAAAACAAACATCATCTTCCACTTGATTAGATGAATTTTGTGAGATAGTAATTATCCGATTAGCAGTTTAATGTCTTCTTTAGTACGTTCTAATCAGATATTTCTAAATTATACACAGTGTGCGACTTTGGCTAAGAGGAAAAGATAAAAAATTAACTCCTCTGCTATCTCATTTCGTGTTTCCTATAATGCTCTATATGTAGAGAGCCGGGTATTGCGGATCATGTGTAATCCTGGAATGAAAATAGTCGACTTGGTGGGATGTTTTGATGGTCGGGAGGAAAGTTGAGAGGAGTACATGATGAAGAGTTCACGGAGCAAAAATGGCCAAAGGAAATCGGTGTAGCGGAATAGTAAGGATACTTTAAGTCGTTTAAATTATAAAAGATCTGGACCAATTTATGGCTAATTTGGAAGATGTTTCTTCTATGTCCTTTTTTTTACCCTGGCTGAATGTTACGTCAAATTTTAAATGAATTTAATCATTTCTTTAATTAAAAGATTTGAATAGCAGGTGTTTTATGTCGAAACTCTCCGATTATCTAATTGTTCCTTTTTGCAATCATCGTTTTTGTAGAAGAAGATAAATGACTGATATATTTTCAAATATTTTTTCATTTTTAGGCGTGGTATGCTCAAATAACATTTTCCTTGTTTATTTTTCACTATATTTTGGCACTAGCCTATTTATTTCATGCTCAGTGGTCCTACCCCAGCATCACACACAACTTAGATTATTGTGACAAGTAATAGAATAGATGAAATCGTGGTCAAGGCACCATAGGAAGATTTGTACATATTGCTACTTTTGACGCTTATAAATTTTGGTACGTCTAAATAGTCACTATATGATACATCTGATGGCCTGACTCTTTTTCGTATCTATCGACACATAGAGTTTCCGAAATCACGAATTTTTATGACGCGTTGCTAAATATTTGCATCAAAACTTGAGATAGCTCCAGCCATATTCATGTCAAGAAGCCAGACAATCACCATAACAAATACCACCACTATGAGGGCAAATAAACCTTCGCAAATGGGCAAACTTTTCTATATAAAAAACGAGTCTTGAAAGCAAACACTTCGATTCCTCAACCAGGGATTACAGAATAAATATGCCTGCCAAAAGAAGAATCAATGGCTGCAAAAGATAAACATGAACATTTTCATGACAAACATTATCTTCACAAGAATAGGAATTTTCATTCAAAACACAAACTTCCAAATTCAAGTCTTACAAGAGCGTTCCCAAAACAAACAATAATATAATTTTTTTCTAAAGTTCCTTCTAACAAACCTATTCATAAAAATTTAAAATATATTAACGTAGCAAGAGTTTGTACCAGATAAATCGCTTCTTTTTTCGTAGACGTGAAATATAGTTAAACTAAAATCCTTAGCCCTTCCCGCATTCCATAAATTTTAGACCCACAGTCGAAAAGGGGAAATTTACTTCACTATTCCGATAAAGCTTTTGTTGGTCTTAAACCATAGTTTCTTTTCGCACGCATTCGCTTGAATGGAAGAACAACTGTTAGGCGATGAAATGTTTTATTCTTAAGTCATGGGAAAAGAAATTGGTTTGGCCCAAAATGAACATGCGTGTCGTATGTTTTAAGGAAATGTTTTCGGGATGTCACAATTTCTAAAGGGAAACAGGATAGCAGTTAATCAAAGCAACTCAGAATTTCACGACTTGGCACCAGGGGCGTGTGAGTAAAGGCAAAGAGAAAAGTAGATATTAGGTTATATCCAAGTCGGAACTATACTTAGAGGAAACTTTAAAAATGCTGTATTCTCTTCATTTGATTTCAAATTGATTTCTTTTGTGAGCTCGTTTAGAAACTAAATATGATTTTATTTTTTCAATAGATTCGATGAATTAAGAGCTCTGTCTTACTCCTCTGGTTTAATAGATTTCATTGATAGGTAGTCTTGGTCTCTCATACTATTTCTCACCCTTCCATCGCTCTTTTTCAATTTGCTCTCTTCTTTCCTCTTCGTGTTTCGTTATTTCTTATTTTAGTTTCTTTGCTCATACATTTCACAAAGATTTTATTGCTACTATAATCTCATTGCATTTTCTTTTAATGGTTAAATGTAGTTTTCCTTAAAAATTTATTTTATATTTGCGATTGTAAGCAAGGCTCATCAAATTTAGGAGGTAGAGGGATAGCTGAATTTCAGAAGAAGCATTCTGTTTTGCTAGGCATATGTAGAGTTTGGGGAGGAAAGGTTTAGAAAAAGACAAGTTTGTTCCTTGAACCTTTGATTAGAGCACGCCAAAGATGGGCGATTCGTAGCAGATGCAGTCGCTACTAATTTGGCTGAATTAAATGCCAAAGATTCGTAGACTCGTGAAAAGGTGTGTCTACATTATTACCTGTATTTAACCTATCGTATTTGCATTCAGATTTTAAATATAGTCGCCGCAACGAAAATCTGGACCTTTGGTCATATTATATGCATTGATATAAGTCCAATAGTCGTTGCGGGGAAAAGTCTATAATTGATTAATGTTTTGATGTGGTTGCTGGCAACGTCTGTTAGGTATAAATGCGCATTGTGTCCACCGTATTATTCACTACGCGTTCAGACTTGGTCGTGAGGGGACGCTTAATTTTTGTGATGGTACTTTCATTTTGGCCCTTTTTTTCTGAAGATATTTGTCTGATTATATATGATTTAACTAGCACTCTAACCATGGGTCCAAAGCTCTAAAAAATTAGGAAAACGTTCGTATCTAACTTTTAGGAAAGAAAATGTTAAGATAAGTGAAATATGCCTGCGAACAGGGCGGGAAAAATCTACAGTAATGGCGATCCTATCTGCAGCCCGTGAGCTTCCCTCAAACACCCTACCCCAACATAAAAAGCGCCAGGGACCAGAGAAAAAGACTATACCAGGGATATATCGTTTGTTAAAGAAGGCTGTTATGACGAACCCTAGGATAACAGCTAGACAACTCAAGGAAATGTACTATAAGCTCCTCCAAAATGTCTCGGAACGGACCGTACAGCATCGTCTTCTGAAAGATTTGAAACTCCCCAGCCGTACTGCCACGCTCAAATCGCTGTTGAATGACGTCATAAGGAAGAAAAGGCTTTAATTTGCAAAGCAGCACAATGGCTTGACAGTGGAACAGTGGTCAGAAGTCATGTGGCAGATGGAAGACCATTCCAGATCATGAGGTCACACAGAGTAAAGGTGAGGGGGCCCTTGAGGTTGTTTCAGTGCCAAGTTAGGGAAAGGTGGTTTATATTTCCTGCCCAAGAATGTGAACATTAATGCTCAACGCTAAAGGAAGTTTTGGAAGGTCAACTATTTAATCATATGGAACTTCATGGAACATCCATCTTTATGCATGATTCAGCTCCTTGTCACAAGGCTAATTTGATCAAGCAATTGCTATAGGGAAAGCACATCAACGTGTTAGACTGGCCTGGGGACAGTCCCGATCTCAACCCCATTAAAAACGCATGGAACGTCACCAAAGACAAAGTTAATGGGCCCAATGTGTCATCAATGTGGGACCTTGAGGAGGTCATCAAGAAAGTGTTGTGCACCAACATGGACTTGAATTACTTGAAAAATCTTGTTGCAAGTATGCCCAAAGGGATACAGGATGTCATTAAGACCAAGGGGGGATAGAATAAAATATTAAAAATATCAAAAAAGTGTTTCAATTATATTAAACTAACCTAATTGAGATAATTATTTTAAAAATAACATAAAATAGCGAGGCTCTAGACTTCCGTTGCGGCGACTGTATATACTTCATTTGAGATAAAGGTTTTAATTTTCGGTCAAAAATGAATTTATTGTATTTGCTACATCACCTAATCGCAAAATATTACGCTTTCCTTCGTATTTAGATGTTATAAGATGAACAAAGTTATTCAGATCACTTTATCGACCCTTTTTCTTGAGACAAACATTTTATAACTGATGGATCGAAAA
This sequence comes from Ceratothoa steindachneri, assembly GCA_963969495.1. Taxonomy (NCBI): domain Eukaryota; kingdom Metazoa; phylum Arthropoda; class Malacostraca; order Isopoda; family Cymothoidae; genus Ceratothoa; species Ceratothoa steindachneri. The sequence goes on from OZ018330.1 coordinate 91,253,196, forward strand.
TATTCCAGGCATCACACACCCTCTCTGTTGCAAAATTTGTAATTAACCCTATTATCGTTTTTTTTTTACTATTCATGTAAAGACAGTCTTTATCGATCCACTCGATATTGTTCTACATAGTAACAGAGTTTAGGTGTAAAGTTAATGCATTATATTAATCTACCGAGTAACATTTTTCAACTGAAATATTGAGCCAATCACAAGATACCTGTCATTGTTGTTGGGTGACTTATTTATAAATATACAACAAAAAACCGTAAGCATTGAAATTTACGCAGTTGTGTAAATTAGTATTAATAGGTAAAAAAATCCTAAATTTTGAATTACCTAAACACGTGTAGCAATTTAAGTAATTAAGAGTAGTTAGGTGCTAGTTGTGGTAAGTTAAATGAGATAGTTTTTAAAATTTTAAATAATAATTTAGGGATCATTCTAGTGATAAAACCATTGCTGTTAATAAGAGTTTTTCTTTCTGTATTAAAAAAAAAAAAATACTACCCACATTGTATTTAAAGATTATTTATTAATTTGTAAAGGATAAAACAAATATAATCTATAATTTTGCTACTCCTAAACTTTTATTTATTTAACTTGATAAAGTCTGTAGAGGAAAGCATCTGTTTCTCAACAATCGTGCAAATTATTTAACTATCGTCCAAAAGCGACTCGTCTCACTCTCGGACAACGAACCACTACCTCGCGCGCGCTCATTGGCCGGACGGCGCCTAGGCGACCAGAGATCGGGCAAACATTAAACCCAAACCTTTACTCTAGTTTCGGAAACATCAAATAAAGGCAAATCATCTTTGTGGTTAACCGAACTCTAACTCAAGAATTTCGGCTCAAACAGCAGTAGAAAACTATAATTTGAGCCGCGTACAACTACGCCAAATCATCCCCTCGGTCGTTCACCGTCAGGGAAATTTGTCACTTTCTTCAGAGCTTAGCCTCGGTTTAATTTTCCCAATATTTTGGGTTTATTCCTCTTTTGTATATTACATTTTAGTAAATTACTTTATTTACTTCATTGAATTTTTCCCATTTTTTATGTATCTATTAACTTATTTTGCTTATTTCTATTGGAAACTACTTAAATTACTATAGTTTAATTTTTCTCCTAACGATCCAAAAGTGGGTGGTAATAACTCACTTACAAAACCTATTTTATTTTGTTTTCATTAATAACTTGATGAGTATGGTTAATTTATATTTTCTTACATGAGTCTATTCGGCTACCTTATGGATGATATGTTATAAAGAGTTCATACTAATTCACTTTAAGATAAATGAAGCAGATTGAGTTATTTCAATTAAATATTAAAGGAATCGGAAATTAATTATGTTTTTTTCAACGAGTGCACAAAAGGAAATGAGAGTGAAGATTAAGCAAGGTTTTATAGGTTATGAAAATAATACTATAGTAATATAGCAATAATTGAGTTGTTAATGCAGGAAATAAGTGCATGATATGGCACTAAATTGTATTAGAGTAGGCCTATTTATTTGATTCTCTTAATAATCGAAGTGGATTTTGAAAACGTTTAGTATATCTATATATCTTTTTTCCTGAAAGGTTGCCAGGAAATAGATTGGCTTGTGGGCGTGGTTAAAGAAAATATATAACTTTACTATATTATGTAGATAGGTAGAAATATAGTATAACGTAAAAGATATATTTCCCTTCATTGAGAATTGATACTTAGAATTAAAGCTTTTCTTCTGTTTAAATGGCATGTTTGTGGTTATTTTAGAATGCTTGCTATCTGACTAGGATTGGAGGGTGGGTAGACCAAGTATTCATGTTTTCTTTTCCTATGGAACAGTTGGGCTGATAATGAACATTACTAGAAGGTTGAGTGGCCCCCTCGAGATGATTTGCAGCCAGGAAAACTAAATGTTCTTAGACAAACTCTTGTAAAGTCTGACAAAGTTTGCTACCTCCACTTCATATAAAGCTTGATTTGGTCAAAGAGTTTGTAAATGCATTATATAATGGTAGATAAGCATTTCAGGTGATTTGTCTATTCTTTTCAAAGCTCTCAGAGGCCAAAGTTAAGGTTAGTATATTTACTGGACCTCAAGTAAGGAAAATGTTCAATTTAGTATAACTTGATAATGCAATGAGTAATGAGGAAGGTGAGGCATAATGTGCATTTCGAAATATAGTTTATTATTTTTGAAAAATTATAACTAATTATTAAGGTACCACCACCCAAATTTCCATAGTAAAATTTCCATCCTCCAAAACAAACAAAAATGAAGAAAAAAAATCTTTTGAAATTCCTTTTAACTTCTATAGATTTAATTCCTTTTTGAGACAAATCATTTTTTTTAATTTTGTAACATACATGTGTAATATATTTATTTAGGAAAATCTTAAGAGCAAGTTTTACTTTTTCCAAGGCAAAGAGCCACCTTTCAAACCGATCATTCCCACTCTGTTGTGGATGATATTGCTTTTGTGTTGCATAAGCCACATCGTGTTCTTGTTCCTTTTTTTTGATTACTGAGTTGATCTTGCTTCCTAATTTCAAGTGGCACCTAAGGCTAATGCTTTTTTATTTTAAAGGATGGGCCTTTCTCTATTAGCTTTGTGACATAAGCTGCTGAAACAAGTCCGTCAACAATTTACAAACGAAAGTTTTTTTATATTTATCTTCTCAAGTAATATATCCTTAGAAATTATGAAGGCATTTACAAAGGCTGCATCGGGAAAATAGAAAAATATTCTGTGCCACCATTTGTGGCTTTTTCGATCTACTTCATATAACGTCTTCAGCTGTTCAAATATATATACGCAATTCATTTGTTCATTATAATCTTTAATAGCTTTAGGACAATTGACTTGACTACTACTTCCATCTCTTTCTTTTCTTGAAACTTGTATTACAGCAATTGGGCCAATATAGCAAGATGTAACACAAACCAGATGTAACAGTTGTACACATATATTCCATCATTATTTACATACCAGTCATTTTCTCCTCGCTTCATACTTTTGTCTTTTTTGAAATTAGATAGAAATCTTTTCCTATTCTGGTTTACTGTACCACATGAATGCCGAGAATGCTCTTTTAGATCTTTAACTAAATCGCAAATAGTGAAATAATTGTTAAAAAAACCTTTGATTTCCCCTTTGAAGTGGTTGCGTAAATTTCCGAACAACACTACCTCCTAAATCTTTAATAACATTTCCTTGCACTCTACCAGTGTATATTTTCCCATCAAGAAAATAACCTGACATGTCAGCTAAAACCAATAGTTTATAACCCCTTTTAATTGGTTTCATCGGATTATATTACTTCAGGGTACTGTAACCTTTTAATCTGATCATTGACTCATCAATAGCAACTACTTCGCTAGGCAGAAAACCTTTTTTGAAATTTAAAATAAGCATTTGAAGTAAAGGGCCTCACTTTATCAAGCTTGCTGAAGTCTGTGGAATCTATTTGAGATATGAAGGCATTATCATTCAAATGTAAATTGTCAAAGATCCAATCAAATCTTTTTTACAGATATCAAATTGGAAATGAAGGAATCATTTAACTTTGAATAAATACTCCAGTGATCCCTGTAACTAGGGAATTTTTTAATTCCCATAAGCAAATTAATCGTTAGAAAAAATTTCATTTCATCGTTGCTAACTGAGACAAAGGTCTTTCCTGTCTTATGAGCATATGAATTTGTGTGAAAAACAATATGGTCAATAATTTGCTTTGAAAAAGTTCGAGAATTAATTTGCAAGGGATAGCTTTATCTAGTTGCCCTAGAGCATTACTTACCCCAAATCCCTTGTAGAATTTGTTCGCTCCCTCAAATGAATAATTTTGTCTCCATTTCGGGCCACTCGCTTAAGCAAAAGAGCAGATTATAAATAATGCTACATCATCTAAATCACTGCCTGACGACGACGATTATGAATATTCTTCAATACTATATTGTCTTTACTATCTTCATGACTTCATCAACATCTGAAGTGTCAACTGATGTTTCCGAAGGAATATCTTCCGAGGTCACATCATGTAACTTTTTTTCTGCTAATTTTCGCTTTTGACTAGCCATCCTCAAGAATGAAAACGATATATATATATACATATATATATATATATATATATATATATATATATATATATATATATATATATATATATATATATATATATATATATATATATATATATATATATATATATATATATATATATATATATATATATATATATATATATATATATATATATATATATATATATATATATATATATATATAAATATATTATATATATATTTATTATATATATGTATAAAAGCCCTAATTATGTCAACAATTAATATATGAAGCGCATATGTGAAAGCCTACTTTTGTGAGGCAACATATATCTCTATATCCGGCGAAAATAGGTTAAAAATGTGTAGGCCAATATGAACATCTATAATACATTTGTGCGGTGGTACAGAGAACGTACCATCTTCTTTTTTCGAATAACTTGAGTGTGTGTATGATTTATTTGATAATATCAAAATAAGGACTTCAATCCTATCAAGGAAACAAAAATATATCAAATTAATTATATTTACCTTACAAAAAACTGAAATTTCTACTAATGTCAATTAGCGAGGGGCGATAACACAGAATTCTCCTTCAACAGTTCAGGCTCAATGAAGGTAAATAAATTGGGCATCCGAATTTGTATCCAAATGCCTCCAAAAGCCTTAGAAAGGGCATTTAAGAAGATGGTACACATTCTGACCTGCTGCTCAATTCTAAAATGCTTTTTTAAAAGTAGGCCTCTTTTGCACCAGCACGCATCAAACGTAGCCAAACAGGTGGTACATTATTTGAACTACTTCTCCTGAAAGGGTTAAAAAGGAATAGAAGGACAAAATATTATTAGCTATTATTCATAGACAATGTCAATATGCTAAATAAAGAGAACTATCGCAGCTAGATATTTATAGTTAGTTTTATGTACAAAATTCTAATTATCTCCCAAAATTTAGATGAAAAAAAATTTCCAATGGTATTTTGGGAATTAGAAGGTAAAACAACCTTAGAAACACTTAAAACATTTAAAGAAACGAGATTAGTGTTTTCCTGTGTAATTGGCCAAGTCCTACCAAGTTTAGACCTGAAATTATTTGGCAAAAACTTCATAACTATTCGGCCGATTCTAACGCAATTTGAAACTCTTATGTTATTTGACATTATCTTGCAAATATAATAATTGCTAAGGCCCACCCAAGATTAGTCCGGAAAGTAGTTAAAGGACAAAATATTATCAGTGTGATAGAACGGTCTGAGTCCGCTTATGTTCAGCCGCTATCACATGTTAGAAACACATGCTACCCACGTGCATCTGCGAGAGGAAGCAGAGCGCGTTATCGCCGACCATTGCAAATGTTTAAGTAAGGAGGTTCACTCCCATGTTTCGCCTTCATACGTCGATCTCGCCAGATTGAGTTAGACTTAGGGGCAGATAAGATATTTCTCAGGCGCCAGGAGGACATTCCCCCGAAGCCTCCCACTCAATTGTCCGGTACGCCAAGGGGATGGCTTTGACTATTTATATCATAGCTTTTCCCGAGAGGAAGCAGATCAGATAAAAAATAATCTTTGCGAGGCATCAAGTTGATCCAATCTCCCTTTTGCACTTAGGAACTCTTTACCTCGAGAACCCCATTATTGTCCAGAAGAGGACAATATCCCTTGAGTGCCAAAGTTCGTGCCTTCGAGACGCCAAGTCAACAAGGCATCCCTGTTGTTTAGAAAGAGAACAACGTTAGAACAGCCATTGTTCTTTGAGCCTGTTTGACAAGAAACGGTTCTCACTCACCCCCTGTTGTTCAGAAAGAGAACAACGTTAGAAAAGCCATTATTCTTCAAGCACGTTCTCAAGAAACGGTTCTCGTTCCCAAGACATCACGTCCGGATAATTTAATTCCCGCCTTTTTAACGTTCTTCAGAGGAAGTGGGATGGCTATTTGTGGGGGTGTTTAGAAAAGTTATGACAAGTCAGCACCTGCAGCCGCAAGTTCCTGCCTCCTCTATTTAAGAAGCAGTAGCTGATCACAGATAGTCAGTCACAAATTTTTGTTCACCGCGCAGTGAACAAACTTTTGACCAATGAAGGTAAGAATACAAAAGAAATCCATGAACGCATGCTTTCAGTGTACACTGATACCGTCCCATCCTATGCAATTATTGATCGATGGAATAGGGAATTCCGCCATGATCGTGAGTCCCTTGAAGTTGACCCCCGTCCAGGACGCCCGTCAGACGTGACTAACGAGGACAATGTGGCCCGTTTGGAGAGGATGATCCTCGAAAATCGAAGGAAGAAGGTCGAAGAAATCGAGCAAGAACATGGAATATCGCATGGAAGTGTTATCAACATCATCCACGACAATTTGGCCATGATCAAGGTCTCTCCCGTTGGGTCCCTAGAAACTTTACGCCCCATGATTGACGTGACCATCGTCAAAGTTAACAAGGCCAGAGTTGCACAAGCTGCACTACGCAAGTGTTGATTAAAGGAGCTCACCCCCCCCCCCCTACAGTCCAGATCTGTCCCCTAGTGACTACTTTTGATTCCGCCAGCTCAAGGCTGCACTGCGTGGGCGCCGGTTTGGGGACGATGAAGCTTTCCATCTCACCGTCCAGGAGTGGATTGAACAGCAGTCGGTAGATTTAAGATTGTCGGGAATTCGAAGCCTTAGGGACAAGTGTCGCAGGGGCATTGAAGTCGAGGGTAGTTGTATTGAAAAATAATAAAACACTTTTCCTCATATCTCGTTTTCTTATATCCGAATTGCAGAACTTATTGACTGCCCCTCGTATGTGGACATTTACTAGACTGTTTAATCTCAGAGGTTGGTTGTTTTTACTAGTTCCTTGAATTCAAGTAACGTCTGGAAGAAAATTTGAAAAAACACTCCAGCACAACTACAGAGGTAGCTAATAGGAGGAAATAACCTACTATGTATATATAAAAGACGAGGTGCCGTCAATAAGTTTTGCAATTCAGATATAAGGAAGAGTGTTTTATTATTTTTCAATATAACTACCCTCAACTTCAATGCACTTGCGCCACTTGTCTCTTAGGCATCGAATTCCCGACAATCAGAAATCTCTCGACTGCTGTTCAATCCACTCCTGGTCGGCGAGATGGACATCTTCATTGTCTCCAAAACGGCGTCCACGCAGTGCAGCCTTGAGCTGGCGGAACAAAAGTACTCGCTAGGGATCCCAGTGATGGACCCAAGTTTCATCACCTATCACTCGAATACCACCCGGGTCTTGGTTGTACATGAGCATCAGCTCTCCCGATCTTTGACGACATTGAAGTCGATCAGGGGCGTGAGTTTCTAGGACCTCGATGGGCAGAGACCTTTGTCAGGGCCATATTTGCGTGGATGATGTTGATAACACTTCCATGTGATATTCCAAGTTCTCGATTGATTTCTTCGACCTTTAATCGTGAACTTTAGAAGATCATCCTCTCCACACGAGCCACATTGTCCTCCTTGGTCATATCTGACGTGCGTTCTGCACGTGGGACATCTTCAATGGACTCACAACCATGGTGGAACTCCCTATTCTAGTGAGCAATAGTTGCATAGGAAGGGGGGTGTCGGCGTACACTGCAACCATGCGTTCATGTATCTCTTTTGCATTCCTGCCTTCCGAAGTCGAAAGTTTGATCACTACGCGGTGCTCAACCTTCTCCATTGTTGAAAGATTTGTGACTGACGATCTGCAATCAGCTACTGCTTCTTAACTAGACGAGGCAGGAGCGTGCAGCTGCAAGTCCTGACTTGCCATGACTTCTCCTAACACCCCCACAAACAGCCATTCCCTTTTCTCTGTTTTCCCCTACCAATTTGCAAAACTTATTGACCACATCTCCTATATAGTTTAAATTTATAACATCTGCGATGTTAGGTCAGAGGAGGAAGTTGAAGAATACGTACCTAATAAGATATTGAATGATCTTTAGTAGTTTGAGAACTGTATAAATTATCATTTAAAAATCTTCTAGACTAAAGCCCATTGGACATTAGGATAAGCTTGAAAAGGAAATGTTTTCTATTCTTAATAGCACATGTCTATTTTTTTCCTATTTTAAAATATAAAAAATAAAACAACTCAATCTTCTTGGAAAATGTTTGTAAACAAATTTTTGGTGAAGTGGGAGAGGTAAGGGGAAATTTAATGGACACATATTTATGGCACCAGAAGTGTAAGTTAAGACGGGGGCGCACAACTCTGTTGAACGTTATTCTGTTCATCAAGGAAATTAAGTAGCCAGTAGAAGAAGGTACATAACAGGGCTTAAAAATTTTATCTTTTTCTTCTTCTTTACTTTACTAGCTTCGTCTTTTACTCTATCTCTTTATTTTTTCTTTATATTTTTCTTTTGAGCTTAATTATTTTCATTATTGTTTATTTTTTCGTCCGTTTTCTTGTTTCTAGTTCTTTTATTCTTTTTTATTTTTATCTTTGCTGTTTTTCTTTCGCCTATTTTGGTATGGGTTGTCGTTAACGGCATCACTAGTTTATAGATTACGGGCTAAGGTGGATATGGCGGCCTTACAGTCGAGTTTGATCAGATTCCAAAGTGATCATTTTCGTAATCCACTTGTAGGCTGACTTCGAATGCTAACCTGGTTGCTACTTAGCAGAAGGAATGACTCAGAAGAATAATGGCAGTTTTGTAGCCTTTAATCTCGGCTAAGGGTTACCTCAATTCGGGAAAGTTCTATTTTTTTTTTTAGAAATCATCTGGCGACTGCCTACATGGGCATTAGTCGCCGTATTAAAACTGGTCTAGTTCTAGGCTACTTTAAAATAAAATTAAACGAGAAAAAAAAACCCACCCTAAATGGAGGAAAGGAGGTTACCACAGCGCAGGAGCGTTCAAACTATAAAGGAAAAAAACAAGAAAAAAACAAATGCAAAAACAAAACAAAACAAAACAAACCCTGCTTAAATAATAGGGAGAAGGCCGGCCTCCCCCAAAAAGTCAATAAGTCCACCAGTCGATGTGCACGCACTCATCCCGAGTACCAGGGACAGGCGGTAGCGACCACGCGCATCCCGGTACCGGGACAGGTGTCGTGCGTGAAGATCACCCAGACTGGGACACTCGACAAGAATGTGGTGATCAGTCTGAGGGACGGCGCAGTCATCGCAATAGGGTGCTGGCAAGCGCTCCATCAGATAGCGATGCGTCACACGAGTATGTCCGATTCGGAGACGAAAGAAGGCGACCTGAAGCCATCGTGGCATTGGGAGATAGGTCCATGGGAACAGTCGTGGCGCAAGACAAAGTTTCCTTTGACCGTCTCCCATCTTCTTTGCCAAGCAGTCCAGAGAGTTGCCCGTATTCCTGCCCTGTAGTCTGTGTGAGGAAGAGTGAAACGCTGGTCCGGTCGCAGAGTCCTCACGGACTCTTTGGCACCCTCATCGGCGCGCTCATTCCCCGCAATTCCTACATGCCCAGGAACCCAGCAGAAGATAATCTCGACATCTTAACGGCTTGCCAAAACCGTGGCGTCACGGATATCGCGAACAGGGGATGCGGAGATTCCAATGCCCCGAGAGCACTCAGGGCGCTTTGTGAGTCGCTATAGATCACAATCCGTTCTCCGAACCGGGCACGTCGCGTAATCTCCCGGACCGAGTGAGGAATTGCCACCAGCTTGGCTGTGAAGACAGACGCAGCGCCTGGTAGAACCCCACTGACTTCAAACAGAGAGGATACGGCCTGGAAGCTGACCCCATCTTGGGACTTGGAGCCCTCCGTATTTACTGGCACGGTTCCAGCGTGACACGAGGTGTGTTCCAAAAATGTCGAACGCAAAACTCCTGGCGCAGTACAAGCTTTGGGAGCAGAGGCGTGGCGACAAATAGCCAAATGTGGTACCCTCCAGGGTGGCGTCCTGGGCAGAACCAGAGGCACCACCGGACCGAGAGCTATATCTACCTCTCAAAGGAGTTTCCTGGCCTAAACCTTTCGAAAGTAGGGCAGTAGCCCTATCAGCGCCCCAAGCGCTGAACGTCACGGAACGGAGAATGTCCATGGTGTGGTTACAAGAGACCCTAAGGCTGCGAATATGAGCCTCCCAGGTGAGGCGTCGGTCGAATACAAGACCAAGGAAACGGTGCGACTCAACTACATCCAGGCGTACCCCATTAAAAAACAAAGCTGGGTCGGCGTGAAGCCGTGGATGGCAGCAGAAGTGCACCACCTTAGTCTTGGCTAAAGCAAACCAAAACCTGTGCGCCTCGGCATAGCGAGAGACGCGGTTCAATGCCTGTTGGAGTTGATACTCCAGAGTTGGCATCTGGGCCGCGCCAAAAGAGATCGAAAGGTCTCCCACGTAGAGCGTAGCGAGAACATCTTTCGGCAGCACCGAGGTGATGACGTTGATGCTCAGGGCAAAGAGTGTGACAGTGAGGACACTTCCCTGCCGGACACCCTCTTCCTGCTCTTTTGGGCCGGAGAGGGCTCCCCCCCCCCCGGTACGCGGAATTGACGATCTCGCAAAAATTCAGATATAAAGACTGGCCTGCGTCCCCTCGCCCCCATCTTGTGGAGAGTTTTCATGATACTATATCGTTATGCCGTATCATAGGCCTTCTCCAAATCGAAAAAAAACCGTGGCGTAGTGCTGTCTACGAAGGAAAGCCTCGCAGACGGCATTTTCCAGTTGGAGCAGAGCATCCGACGTGGAGTGGAACTTGCGGAAGCCGCACTGTGCGGAAGACAGATGGCCTCCGCTGTGCAGGAAAAAGGCTAATCTAACATTTACTAATTTCTTTATCAACTTGAAACGCAAGAGGTTAGAAAGATTGGGCAGAAACCGTTCGGAGTAGAGTGATCTCTCCCTAGTTTGCGAAAGGCAAGCTCAGTAGCGATTCGCCAGGGGTCTGGGAGAAGACCTTCCACCCAGATCCTGTTGAACAAATCTAACAGAAAGGGCATGCCTCACTCACCTAGGTGTCAAAGCATGGCGTACAGGACATCGTCCGGACCATGGGCGGTGTCCGCGCACGAAGCGAGAGCGGAACGCAACTCACTCACAGTAAACTTGTCATTGAAGGGTTCTCTGCCTCTGGTGGTAAAGTCCAGCCGGCGGCCTTCCGCGACATCACGACGTGCATTGAAGGCTGGTGGAGCAGCATCACAGGAGGAGAATACGGAAAAAGCGGTCGCTAAGGATTCCGCCACTGACGTGGGGTCCGAGATTGTGGTCTCATTCTCCTGGAGGGGGGTCCTGTGAGAACTTGCTTCGAATCCTTTTGACTCGCTTCCACACTTGAGCTAAAATGGTCTTCCCGTTAAGTAAAGACACGTATGCCCGCCAAAAAGAGCGGCGGGCGTGCTTCAAAATATACTGGAACCTAGCCCTAGCCCGACGAAATTCAGCGACAATGAAATCATTCGAGCGGCGCTTATAGTGCATGTAGGCATAACGCTTCTGTTTGAGGGCCGTCTCACAATCGGCCAACCACCATGGGAGTAGTGAACGTGCAAAACGGCCAGACGTCCACGGAATAGTAGTCAGGCCCACGGCGATGAGGTTGCCGGGGAAGAACTCAACGGCCTCATCTACTGACCTAAACTCCTCGACTGAGATAGAAAATTCAGTAATTTCCTGAAATGCAGGCCACCGCGCCCGTGCCAAGCACCACGGAGGTGGGCTCTCTGGCGGCATTTGCCCTAAAATTGATATTTGAATAGGAAATGATCACTACCATAGAGGTCATCGATCATCCCCCAATCAAAATCAGGCTGTGCATCCAAAGAGCACAAAAATAGGTCAAGGCAAGAAAATACAGCGGTTCTTAGACAGTGATGCGTAAAATCATCCACGTTTAGGACACCCATCTCAAGCTCTTCGATCAGATCGGCAAAGACTTGTCCCCTGGGATTTATGGAGTATTCTCCCTAGAGAGGATGCCTGCCGTTCAAATATCCGAGGAAGAGATGGGGCCTCGGCACCTGTGCCAGGAGGTGCCGGAAGTGCCCCGCCTCGAAGTCAGCTGACGGGGGAATGTTGTCAGAAATGAAAGTATACCTCCTATCCAGGTGCAGCTCGAAAGCCAGTCCCTGACAGGAGGTATCTAAAGAGAAAGGAAGAACGGTGACATCATGCCGGGTGTAAACCGCGCATCCTCCAGCCCGGCCATCCTGCGGTGGTGGGGCCGCAAGACCCTTATACGGCAGGAGGGCAGGCAGGGGGCACGCACCTAGCATGTTCTCCTGCAAAAAGATAGCTAACGGGGAACGGGACGAGACGAGCCTCCGCAGCTCGTCTCAGTTGGCCTGGAGTCCACGGCAATTACATTGAAGGAATATGTCCTCCAGGCCTAGCTCAGAGGAGACGCGGGGGCCCTCCTTGAACTGAAGACCCTCACGGGAATGGCCGTACGCTTCCCGAGGGCAGAACCCCATACGCTGTTAGCCAGACAAAGCACTTAAGGCGCTGTCGCCTTCAAAGACTTATTGGGGAAGGTTGGGCTCGCCATGCGAGTCTTTTCCTCCCTCCGCCTCGAAATCTTAAGCGGGCGTTGCGGCTTCGGAGGCGGGGGCCTCTCTTTTCGAGGAACAACCGTCTCCAAGCCACCCATTCCACCTCGGTTCGTGGGCTAAGGAGCCGAAGCTCCTTTGTTACTGTCCTCCTTTTGGGAAACAGCTTTAGGAACCCCGGGAGATGGCCTAGCGACCATCTTCAGGGGTGTTGCCTCCTGTGAGTCTAACCACTCGGTGAAGGCGCGTAGCTGTTTTGCCTTACATGAAACGGTCACGCTGAGGGAAAAGGAGGGAGCCTTGGTTTTAGTCGGGGCTGAGTATTAACCCTTTTTACCGCAAGCTTTACCAGGGAAGCGCCCGGTTTGGGTAGAGCCTGCAGAAGGGCTCCGAATGGGTGCGGAAACAACCGTGCTCGTTGGCCTGGATGGGCCAAGAGCAGAGGGTGCCTTTCTAGCCATTGAGGCATATGACGTCGATCCTGGGCCTGAATAGCCAGGATTTCTTTCTCAAGGAGATATGCACCACATTGCTTCGAAGAAGCATATGGCGGCTCTCCGCAATTAACACACTTGGCCACACACGATTTGGACTTATGGTCTGCGACCTTGGGGCAATTTACACAGACTTCGGGTGACCTTGAATTTGCACGTCTAAATGAGCTAACGTATGGCCAAATGTGTGACAGTAATAGCCCTGCCGCGGCAGTGGCACGAATGCCTTCACGTGGTAGCGGTACCAACCAGCACGCACCGACTCAGGGAGCTTGTCACAGTCGAAAAAGACGAAGAGTGTAGGGGTGGGTCTCGAAGCCTCTCCCTGTTTCTCATCACACGTTCGACCTTGACCGCCCCAAGGACAGCCAGCTCTAGGGTGATGTCTTCAATGGTCTATTCAACGAGTTTCCTTGCATAAACTACTCCTTTCACAAAGTTTATGGTAGAGTGCGACATCACACTCACCAGGGTGCCATGAAGTGTCCGAAGAGCACTTATCTTGGCCGCCTCGGCAGGATTCACCGCATTCGCCAGAAGGCTCCCGTCTGAGAAACGCGTGACCTTCGGCTCTCTCCTAATTGCACTAGCTAATCCTCTCTTCTGATGAATCATGTTGCCCTTGCCCAACATGGTGCCATCAGTGGATCGAATGACGAGGAAGCGCTTCAAGCCAGCGGGCTCAAAAACGCCAGGTAACCTCTGAATCAGGAGCCCTGATGTCATCGAGGCTCCGTTCTGTGCACTCTCGGTCTTAGTCTTAGTCAGGGGCTCCGCACACGGGGGGGTAGAGGTGCCGGATGTGCCGATCTTGGCTTGTTTACCTACCAAATTGGCAGCAGACCCATCCGTCCCCGCAGCCGCCGTGGATCGAGAGGAGCCCCGAGTCTTTTTGGTCTTTCTTGTCTTTTTATTCTTCTTTTTAGGAGAAGAGGCCGCAAAAAGGAACCCGCTTCTAACCTACACCGGCAGAAGCCCTTATGCCAGATGGACCAGCCTGAGCCAGGTCCTTCTCCGAAATCGAGAAGGTCCCGGTAGTCGTAGGTGCACCTGTCGGAGGAGATCCCTCCGCTCCTTGTACTGTCTCGGATCCCCAGGCCGTTTGAGGAGGACCTTGCATAGGTGCGGATTCGGTTTTGGTACTTCGCGCCGAGCCCGGATTCCTCCCCATAAGGCCCTACCGTCTGATGCTGGGGTTCCTCAAGGACCATGTGTGTCACAGGAGGGGCCTCCAGTTGGCCATCCCCTCCCAAGACATCGCAGGTCCCGTTGGCTGTATTGTCACTAGTCTTGTGTGGGGAGGTACAGGCCTTGACCCCGGCAAGGTTTAATATTCTTGCCAGCAGGTCTTTTGAGGGAAGCGACTGAAGGGGCCTGGCTTCACTCTTTTTCCTAACGGGGTTTGCCCTACCGAGCCTCTTACACGAGGGGCAGTCAGCAGTGGGCTTTTTGCTGGCTTTCTTGGCAGTCCCCTTGGAAAGAAAAGAGGGGACTGTCGCTGGAAAAGGGAAGGAGCCCGAAAGCACCTCCAGAGAAGGAAGTGAGGGGGAGTCCCCTGCACCTGTAAGCGAAGGAGAGGAGTAATCCTCCTCCCTGGTTAGAGAAATATGGAGGGTCCCTTGCGTAAGCACAGGTGGAGGGGTACCTCCATCTTTTTTGTGGAGCTGCACGAGGTTGGGTCCGTCGTTCTTATAGGGGGAATTAAGGGGAGATGTTTTTTTTGCATCATTGAGCATGGTGACCCTCTTTGTTTTACGGGACCCAATCGCTCACCACCTTTTGCAGTAGGCCGCACTGCAAGAGGTGCTTACAGGCCCGGCAGAGCCAGGCGCCACTATTTGGGACCACCCCTTCCACCTGGTGGCCTGGCAGTCCTTCACATGGCGGCCCCACCTCAGACACGGCGTAAAAAAGATATATTTTGAAGACGAGAGGAAAATGGATGTGAGGAAGGTATGGGTGGGGATGAAGCAGGTTGTTAAAAACCAACCTCCCCAGACGGAGCTCAGGGGTTAGGGAACATTGTCCCGTCCCCCCTCAGCCCCAATCCGGGATGGTTGGCTGAGAAGCAGGTCAGCTTCTACCCTGTAAAATTAGAGGCTGACTAGAGAAAGTTGTCATGAGGGTGTATGAAAAGCGACGAGGTAGGATAAGAATACAGGCTATCTGAAGGAAGGAAGAGAGGCTAAGCTGGGGCCGGACGGGGCACTGGTTTTCTTCAGCATGGCGGCCACGCCAATCCTAGCAAGTGAAATTGTCCCTTTTTTCTTGGTTCCTTTGTGTGCTCACGTCTTTGGCTGGCTATCAGTATCAATACTCACTGTTTCTTGCAAGTTTGCTTCAGCTCGTGGTTTGGTCTGGTGATTCTAATAATAATAATTATAGTAATATTAAATCATAATCAGAATAATAACTGTAATTTTTCTGCCTGCTTATTTATACTAACGCTAATTAAAGGGGCGTGGTATCTCTTCCTTAATCCGAACGAAGAGCGGAGCTAATGGAGCAAAGGTGCGAGCGTTCTCTACTAAGACTGCTGGGTGGAACTTGTTTTGACAAAGAGTGTGTGTATCAAGATAGTATCTGACTCTGGGAACCTAGCCGTGCTTTATCAACCAACACTAATATTAAGATTGATCATGTCTTTCACAGGTTCCTATAAAATCTGGCCGGTCAGATCAGATTCCATATTATGTGTACACAACTATTTCTACTCTCTTTGATATATCTGTGGCTGTAAGTTAGTGTGGGAGCACAACGATTTCACTTGCCTTTAATACAGTGATATTTATTAAATTCAAATTTTACATTATTTACAAGTATTTGTTTTGTTACATTAATTCATTATTATAGGATGGTATATTGTTTCAATATTCGATTTGTGTGCACAATTTCAAGATTTCATAGGGCCAACGGGCTGTTCAATTGTTAGGTTTCTTGTTGGCTCTACTACACCTTGCAATTGGGGGCTACACGCTTACTCTTTTATTCTTCTTTCATTTGTGATAATGTTGTTCTTACTTTTTTTCTTTTAATTGATTCTTCTTTATTTCTTCTCTTTTTGTCCATTTACCTTTTGTCTCTGTTCATATTTCTTCTTCTTGTTCTATTTGGGTTATTTAAGTAACACAGCCTCTCAATCAATCATCACAAGTAACAAGGTTCATTAGAAAAATTTCCCTCTACAAACCGGACCCTGCCATTATCTGTTCAGAGAAAAAATTCTAAAACTAACGGAAAAATAAAAAGATGACAACTCTTCTTAAAATTCATACATTCAGGGGCAAACTATTATTTGCACTGGTATGGTATTTTGCCTCATGGTGGAAGGTATTTAGTTGCCCTGATTCAAAAAATACATATACCTTCCTTCTGAGAAAAATTAATTACGGGGTCGAAATGACCATAATATTAATAGAAGAATGCAAGAACTGCTACTTCACAATCATAATGCTAGGCCTCCGCATATCAGAAGTAATGGCTTCTTGTCTGGTTCCTTTCAGGCGTAAACGAAACATACCATATCTGATATATTTATTCAACAGGATCTGGGTTGGATGCTCTGCTCTTACTGAAAAAAGCCTTTTAAGAGACCTTCCTTCTTAGAGAGAAATAGGCCATTGTATTTTTAGATCGGGAGAAGGCCTATGATACAAAATGATGATAGGGTATCATGAAGACTCTTCATACGCTGGGAAAAAAGACCTCAGCCAATCATTATCTCTTAATTTTTGCGAGATTGTCGATTCCGCGTAAGGATGGGGTGAACCCTCTCCAGTCTAATGCAGCAGAAAGTTGTCCCACAGGGAAGTGGTCTCAGTGTCACACTCTTTGCCCTGAGCATCTGTGATGACGGAAGAAGTTCTTACTCAACTCTACGTGTACGACTTTTTAATCCCTTTTGGCTCACCCAAGATGCCAACCCTAGAGCGTCGACTCAATCAGGAATTGAACCCCGTCTCTCGCTATGCTGAGGCGAACAGGATTCGGTTTTCCTTAGCTAAGACTAAGATAGTGCACTTCTGCCGCCATCTACAGCACACCCCGGAACTGAAATTATTTCTTAATGGGGTTACCCTAATAGTGGTGAATTCAATCTGATTCCTTGGTTTTGTAATTGACGGGGGCCTCACCTGGCAGGCTAATATCCGCAGCCTTAAGGACTCTTGTACCTGCTCCATCGAAATTCTTTGTATCGTGACATTCAGCACCTGAGGTTTAGATTAGGCTATGGCCTTACTTTTCTATAGATTCTTACTATTTTTGAACCTTGACTACGGATGAAATTTTTATTCATGTGCACCTAGGGTGTATTGCGAAAGGTAGACTCGATCCACCACAATGGCATTGCCAGTCGACCTATTCAGAGCCTATTTGTCGATTCTGTGGAGATGCAAATCGCTCAGCGCCGTGCAAAGATGATTATTCGCTTATATGCACTATCCCAGGACGTCTCCCAGTCACTAACAGCTCTCACTGCATCCTCAGCTGATCACGACGGTGCTTATGTCGCCAAGATATGCCACTCAGAATTCAATTGGGTATAGACCTAGAAAACTCCAACGAGAGCTCGTCTAAGATCTTGGGACGGTAGAGCCTCTGGTTCTTCCCAGGAGGCCAACAAGAAGGTTACCACCTTTCAATATTTGTCGCTACACATCGGCTCTCAAATTTTCTACAGCACCGAGAGTATTGTTTTCGGACTTATTGGAGTACACTTCGTGTCATGCTGGAACTGAACTAGTGTATACTGATAGCTTCAAGTCGCAAGAGTTGGTCAGTTTCCACGCCCTATCCCCTTTGTTTGGAATCAGCGTAGCTGTCCTAGGCGCCACGTCTGACTTCGGGACCGAGCTGGTTTCAATATATTGCTTTTATACGGGAGATAAAGCGAAGTGCACGGTTTGAGGACCAGATTGTGATTTATAGCGATTTACAAATGCCTGGAGTCCTCACGGAGCATTAGTATCTCTGCATCCCCTGGTTTTTGATATCCAAGACCCCACTTTTTTGTGAGTCAGGAAGATGTAGAGATTATCTTCTGCTGGATTCCTGGACATGAAGAAGCTTCGTTGAATGAACGCGCCGATGAGGACACTAAAGTGTCTATGAGGTCTGGGAGACCAGAGCAGTGTTTCGCTTTTCCTTACATTTATTACCGGCCGGGAATACGGGCAGACATCTGGCTTGCTTGGCAAATAAGATGGGAGACGGCCGAGGGGAATTAAAGTTACGTGACATTGTGCCGCGATATTCCTATGGATCTACTCCTCATAGCCACGAACCTTCAGGTTTCGCTCCGTTGTCTCTAAATTGGAAACACTTGCGGGACGAACCGCCTTATGATGCAGCGCTTGCTGGAACCTTATTGTGACGACTGCTTTTTCCCCCAGACTGTTCAACACATTCTTGCAAAATGTCCCAGGATGGCTTCGCGCTCCTTACTGGTTTCGGTACAGGGTCGAGCGTGGTCGCTGCCGCTTTTCCCTCTTACTCGGACAGGTTCGTACACGCATATTTCTGAAATATATGACTTTTTGGAGTCATTACTTTCTCCAATTACTATTCATTTTCTTCACTTATTGTTTCTAATATACCCTCTGTTTTTATTCATTTCTCTATAAATTTAGAAATAGTTTTACTCACTCCTCTTCATTTTCGCTTGTTTGCTCATCAGTTCTTTTCTTTAACGTTCTCCTTATTGTTGTCACCTTTTTATTCATTTCTATGTAATTTTCTCCAATTCTGTTCAAATTTACCCCTTTTTTCTTCATATGTCGTCATTTTCTTCCTGATTCTTTTTAGTATAATATCATTTTCTTTCCCTTCCTTACAATATCCTCTGCTTTTCCTCCATTGCCTCCCAATAGTTGTGGATCAAAAATCTTTGAGTGTTTGTAACCTGTTTAAGTGGTAAAATTGATCCCTACTCTAAGTAGAACGTTTTTTCCACTCGGATTAGAGATTAGGGTATAAATTCTTGATTATGATTTCAGAAGACATATTAGTGGATAGATAAATTCATTAAGAAAATTAAGTTAACCGTGACCACGCGTGTGTCACGGATATTTGACACGTACTTAAGGTGGTGTAGAAGTTGTTTTGGTATAGATCTTTCTGTTTTTCTGCACGTTCAGGTTGGGAGGGTATCAGTCTTCCCCAAAATATAATTGATCTTGTATGAATTTAGATGATAAATATGAATAAAGCCGAATTTTTAGACCTTTTTCTTTAACAAAAAGATACAACCACATAGCTGAGTTTGAACTAAAAAATGTCGATGTATTTGCAAATATACGATTTTTAAATAGAATTAATAAAATAATGTAAATTTTAGCTTTCTCTGAAATCATTAGCAAATGACTTCTTGCATATTTAAACGCTTTATTTAACTTACATAATTCAGAGAATAAAGTGTCACATAGGAAAATAAAGTATAGCCTTGGTGGAGAATAGAAAATATACGAGTTAACTAGGAAGAGAGAATGAATTTAGATACCATCGTATTTGCTTAAAATCAACTCCTACCTCAGGTTTTTACATCTTCCTTTCATCTATCAGAAGCAGAACATCAAAAAATACCATTCAGGTCCTAGATAACGCTTTGGCCAGATTTGACGACCAAGGACCATCAGTCAAACACTAGCGACCATGCCAAGATCTGGTGATGCCTGTCCTCCCACAGTTACGCACAGGCGACCAGCATTATCGAGCATTCACTCCATTGTGTTTCCTCATATTGCTGGTTCCTTTGTTACAGCAGCTGCCGGGCTTTCACCTAATCTGCTAACCAGGAATTCCCTCAATGGATCATTTAGTTTTAAAAAATATACCTTTGCTGTTTTATCAAATAATTTACTTGTTCTTATTTTTTTTTAAATAATGATAAGCACATGCCAATTTTACTTTTTATACCTTTATTTTCTGATGTTATGCGAGGGGAACAAACTGAAATAAGATGTATAAACGAATTTTAAATATTAGCCATAATCCTTTGAAAAACGTTAAATAAAAAATAGCTTCCAGCATAACCTCTTACAGAATTAAGATTTTCACTTTTCTTTCCTTAAAGGTGGGATTCAATCCAAATATTCTGGCCCCTGTCTCCTTCCAAAGAAGATAAAAAAGTAAGCCACCTCCGAAGCAATGTATGACTCAGGAATTTCTCACCCATTATAATAACTATTTAGTTTTCCTTCTTAAGAAATTTTTTAAGGAGGAAAAGACTTATGATGAACTCTATCTTCTACTATTATGTGTAATATGCGCTATTGGAAAAAGTAATAATCTGTTTATTATATTAATAGATTTATCCAATATTCGCTTTTCTACGCAATCTCACAACCTCGGCCCATCTCAGTATTAAATTTCAATAACACTTTGTTCTAAAGTCATTAAAAGTATTGTATATGCTAATTTGCTATCATTTCCATCCAGAGCAAATCTTTGTAACTAGATATATATGTATTAATTCATGATATTCAATTTACAATTGCTATAAGATTTTTATGTCTTGTGGTAATATAATAATTAGCAATTTTTCATTGCAGGTTTTGTATATTGTTTAATTTTTTCACTGTTTCCCTCTTGTGCAATGTTTGAGTCTCTAACGAGATGACTTTACTTTACATTTTTTTGTTGTTGTGTCCTCCAAGATTCAGTGATATGAGGACGAACCCTCATTTTTAAGATATCTAACGAGCTTTTATGTGTTAAGAATTAATAGACTTTGTTTTCCACATAGGCAACAAAATACTATACTCTTACATTCTGAACTAACTTAATTGTATTCTTGGCATATAGAAGTGGAAACACAATTTTCTATTTAATTGCTATTAATCACATCTACTGGGGTTACTCTCTCGATAGAGTACAGTTCCACTTCGACTTCGCGGTGGCTGTTATTTCGCGATAATTAGCAGTGCTTGGAATTCCTCCTTAAATTGTAGATCATTCCTGAAAAATAAAAGTCATCAAAACGGGTGCAGATCGATGTTAATATCCTAGAAAATTATTTGATTTTAATCAGTCGGCAAAGGGATTTATAGAAGTGAAAGGAGAGACAATGGCACCATGAAGGCCCTCAGCTCTGTTTCCCGTCTACTATTCACGCCATCACCAGATGCTTTTCTCTTATGTCCGCGGTTAAATTCATTTCTCGTGTGAAATGATCCGTTATTTTCCATGTAAATATCTGTTGATGCCAATAACTTTACATCACTAGAGAAAAAAGACCTTGTTTCAACAGCACCAATTTAGCCGCACCAGTCAATAAGCTTAAATGTGAATCATTAAAACATGGTGACGACACTATGGCATCGTTGTGTAAAAAGGGTCCTTATCGTTAGCAAAAGAACTTGCAGAGGAAAAATAGAATATAGAAGGATGATTTATGTACGGGTAGATATTCCTTCCGAATGTTCACGTATCTTCAACGATCATTTACTTCCATAATGCACCATTATTTCCTTACCGCATATATTTGATTCGCTATTTATTTCCACGCAGTTTGTCTCCCTTTATTTATTTATTCCATCTCTAACTTCATCTTAATTCAATTTGTTCTTTCACTATCACCTGCTTATTTAAATTTGCTCCCCTTCTTTAATTGAAGGCCACTCTGCGTTCTGGTTCCTGAAGAAAGTTTATCTTTCGATTTAACCACTCAATTTCTCGTCTGTCTCTGTTTACATTTAAAGTTAGAATGCATCCATTTTTATTCAGAGGTATCTCTATGTAAGTGTGTCGAGAAGACTTGGATATGTTTAAATTTTGAATATAAGGAAATTATTCTTTGCTTGTGCTTGAAATTTGGGCGCTCGAAAAGATTCTTTTGAAGTTAGATTGAGGAAAAGCATTTTAATGAAAAGCTCGTTTATTTAAGCCTATATAAAATACAACATGAAAATTGGATGAAGTTAAACTTGATTTAGAATCACTACATTACATACATAACACAAGCAACTTGATTAAACGCAGGCCGGACGGGCACTCTTTTTCGCTTTTCGGGCCATGGAATCATTTGAAAATGTATTTTCATACCTAACCTACCCTAATTTCTTTTTTCTACAAAGTTATATAGGGATTAAGATAGTTATATTAAATTTTATAAACATAATAATATTATCTTTTCAAAATAGTTGAAAAGATTTAATTCCTGAGCAAAAAGGGATGGTTTTTGGAAAAGTTCATGAATGGCTGCGGGACAGGCAAAATCGATCGTGGCGGGCAGGCCTAACATTTGACAATATAGTCTACGTTAGTAGTAGTATTTTATCACCCATACCGATTTTACGCACTAACTATCACAGACACTCACATACACGCGCCCGATTTACAAGCTTACAAACAAACAACTGTCATAATGGACCTTTCACCTCCCACTCAAAGAACATACCGAGTCGTCTCTGTTCGACTAGGTCAATTTCATACACACAAACGCATGACCTTTATTCGAGCAATGCCTTAATCGTTACTTATTTATGTTTTCAGCAAATGAAATATGTCGAGAATATGTTTCTGAGACAAATGGCCCGTATCATTCAACATCAATAACTATCGAAAGATTAATAAAAAATCCCAATATATAGGCCAAAGTAAAGAAGTGAGAAGATACAGATTTTTTTCGAGGGAAATTAATTGAAGATTATGAGAAATACTTAATGAGGTAAGAAAAATAATTTTCTTACAAATAAGAGAAAATCTTTTTTCATTATATTATTTTTAGGAAATCATAAATCTAGACATTATTTCTGAGATTAACATCCCTATTTTATCATTTTAGTGACCTTACTCATCTTAAAAAGCAGAATTACTCTACTTAAGATGTCAGAAGCTTCTTTTTCTCAAGGTAGAGGAATAAAAACGCGTTTAAACCGTCCCTATTTCTCATATACATTCGTAGCTTGCTTTGAAGATTTATTTTTCTCATTGTTCAACTGATAAAACTTGAAGTTTCTAACTCTATACAAGAATATGGAGCCATTAACTGAGAATGAATGGAAATCATAGGTTATATATGTGATATTCTCGAACATATCGCTTCGTTTTTAGAGTAATTAATTTTCTTATTCTTCTCTAACCTTTTTTTTAAAGTCAATGTTGTTATAGTGATTTATTTTACATTTAAATTCAAATATGCATAAATTTCTACAGATTAATAAGTCTAAAAAATATAACAACAAAGTAATCTGAATTACTTTACTTATATCTATTATTTAGTTTATACTAACCAGATTGAATCCATAATGGCATATAATATATAAATGATATTTATTGAGTGTATAATATAAATTTTATTTACATTCTACAAATCATTCATACTATGATCTCTTCGTTTTTTCATCATTATAAGAACCAAATTGTTCTATAAAAGCTCGATATGATTTCCTGCTTGTCATCTAATGAATGAAATAGACACAAAACAAGCCGAAAGAGTCTGAAAAGTAATTCTAAAATCTGAATGGGTTAAAGATAATAATTTTATTCATTTTGAATAAGTTTTTACGACTATAAACATAGTCCTCGGACCCTAGGCATAGGCTCTTGCAATAAAAAATAAAAATTTATGTGTTATTTGACCAGTATATAACGAATAAAATGTTCCTAAGGCAACCTGATCTGCATCGTCCGAATAGTTTAATTCAAATTTCCTTGGAACTAGAGTAATATCCTGTAGTTTGAAATAAATAGAGATTTATTCTTCTTCAGTATAGTTCAACAGGTTCTCTAAATATGTACGATAAGGGTAACTATTTCATATGGAATTTAAAGATGTTTCATTTAAATAAATGTAGATTTTGCTGACTAAAGAGTGAAGAATATTATTTTCCGGAAAAATATTCGGTAATACTTCAGATTTGGGGCGCATCGTAGGTGGCGCTGTTAGTAGGCTAAAATTTTGGGCTACAATATATCTCTTATAACGTCAGACGGTAGCGTCAGATGTGACCAATTACGGCGTCATATTTTTTTACTGTTTTGGGGATTTGTAACTTTTATTCTGTATTATTTACTAAATATCTGTGCCTCTGCTCGCTAATAGTTTTTTCTAAGTTAGGTATGGTATCTTGATGTCCTTTATTGTTTTTTGTTTGCTTCGTATTTTTTGTTTCACAGTGAACAATAACAGCTTCTTACTGGCAACGTTGTAGCTATAAATAGAACCCGCTTTGCCTTTCTCTCTCTTTTGTTATGGCTTTTTCGTGCTCTAGTTGTGCTTCTTCGTTATTCGAATTAAGGTTTATTTTACATGACCGCGAAAAACTTTTAAATTATTTAGAGGCGCATGAACTAATCAAAAAACCTATAAAAGTAAGTATTGTCTGTCATTAAGTTAGGTTTTTTCTGCCAGTAAAAAGCTGTTGGAGAAAAAAAACAGTAAATTCAAGGGGACTGCTTGTGGGGGAGATATCACTCCGGGGGGATCACCCTGTGATCTATTCTGAGTTTCAATCATTTGGGAAGGTCTGGGGGGCGCGGCTGCCCCAGTATATACTCATAGAGTAAAAAATATAACGTCGTAATTGTTCACATCTGACGCTACCGTCAGACGTCATAAGACATATATTGTAGCTCAAAATTTGAACCTATAAACAGCGCCACCTACCGTGCTCCCCAAAACTGAAGTGTTACCAAATATTCTCTTCGTGTTTAAGTTCGTTGCCGTTTACTATGACATTTCTTGTTTTAATATAAAGAGAAAACTTACCCTTGTCTATACATTAGTGTCCGCTATCAGATACATAATACTCAACCGGAGTGATGTCTGATTAGATATTGTTAGGCAGAGAGTAAGACTGAAAATTACTTTCAACGATGGAAGTAGGGGTTGTTGGAAAGGTGAAGAAACCAAGTTCTGTCTTCCACATATATAACTTTTGGGATGAAAAGCATTCATTTTACACGTGTATGATTTACAATCTTTGATAACTTAAAACGAACATCTGTGAACTTTTCGCCTGTTTATATTATGAGAAAAAAACATCGCCATCCTTTATATCATCTATTTTCAATTTTTTCTATTTTTAAATTTCCCTTCATTAATTTTCTCTTATTTATTGCACCATTTTTTCTGATTTTCTCTGATTATCACACTCACATTTTAACTTTCTTCTAATATATCGTCTAGTTTCTCTAGTAATATTATATTTCGTCCTTCCCAGCTGATCTTTCAAAGCGTGCTTTGGCCCTTTTCTCTAGATAGCGAGCATCACTTTTAAGATATGATGTCGCATTTCGGAATAAGGAGTAGAATAGGTATCCAAGACCTTGTCACGTCTAAGCTTTTAACCCTATAAACATGCGTAGTTCATTCACCATTTTTTATTATTTTGTAATGTCTGTCTTACTGCATAGTTCACAATCAAATGACCAAGAAAGAATGAAAAGCTGTCTCCTTCGACCTCTTTGATAAAGATATGAATTGATCTCAATTCCCCAGGGCATAGATTCAGATCGTGTTGATTATTAAACCTTATAATTAATGAAACATCATTGATAGTTTACAAGGTCAGATTAAATGGAACATGGTCTCGGATGAGATATAACAGCAGGAAAATCATTCTTATACGCTATACAATGATTTAATTTGGGCAAATCACCTCTGATAAATACTTTCATTACACTGGCAACTTCTTCCGATAGATGGAATATAAGATTTCCTTTCCTTTTCAAATTGAGCAAAGAACGTGAAGTAAGCATTAATAGGTATTCAGTAGACATTTTGGTAGCGTTTGATAAGATGGAAACAGTAAATATTTAGATTATAATTTTTTGTCTCACTTTCAGATTCATTTCTTTATGAATGATTTTTTATTTATATAATACCCTGCGTCTAACCATATGTCATCATAAGCATAGTCAATTCATTTTATTTTTGTTTCATTTATTCTTGTTAATATTACAGATATTACCTGTAAATTTAAACTAACAAAGCCCGATTTAATATTTACTGTGGTCTGTTATAATGGACTTATACAATTTAACTCTAGAGTCAGACATAGCATTTCAAGAATAAACACCCAGGGAGGTTTAGGAAGGAAGGATGACATAAAAGCTCTCTGATTCACGCTTCACAAATAATAAAATCCTTCATCATCTCCTATTTTTATATATTTTACGAATGCATGCGCTCATGTTTAGGGGGAAATATCACCTGCCTTGACGTATGAGTTAAGTGGCTTAGGGTACCCTTGCCAGTTTACTAGATATAGCTTGATTTTCGTTGCCTTTTCAATTTAATTATCGTCTCCTCTACAAATTTCCTACGCAAGTCAAACTTTAATTACTCTAGTGCTTCTTCTTAAGCCACAAACTGAATATGTTCTCCATTAAAATCTTAAATATTTTGCAGGTCTGATAGATATAAATTTCTATATATCTTTTAGATTTTTTAAAATTCCTGGAAACGCGTTAAATTTGAACATAATGACCAATCTTATATAGAAACCTGTTTAGTTATCTTCAGTTCTCTTATAACTTTAAACTAGATTTTCTCAATCATTCTATTTCTAGAATTACTATACATGTTTTTAAAATCATTTAACACGTCAATGTATTATTAAACGTAAAATATCTGAAAAGACTTTCCCTTATTGTTATTTGTACATGCTCTACAAGACTAGCTTTGTTTACTGAGTTAACATGACATACTCTGATATTATATTTGCTCAATAAGCCTCTTATCTTCTTACCTTTTAACTCTATTCCATCATCAAATCATATATGGGTTGTAATCCTTAAATTATAATCAACTTTATTTTCTATAGTTCTCTTTCATAAACCTCAACTTCAATGTGTTCTTCATTTAAATCCTTAATATAAATAGTGTAGATCTAATACATTTAAAATTCTATATATCTTTTAGATTCCCTCACTTCACACTGTGTCGCATCCTTTTTTTAAATTGCTGGAAACCTGTGAGTTTCGAACATGATTACCAATCTTATATAGGAACTTCTTTTTTGGCTTTCATTTCTCTGATTTGGTATGGCAACATCATGTATAAGTAAACGGTGGGTTCCCAGTCCTTATATGTCTACAATCATTATACGCGTTTGCCAAATAATTTAACAGGTCTATGTATTTCCATGTTTATTGAAGGTAAATCATCTGAACAGTCTTTTCCGTTATTGTTTTTTGTACACACACTACAAGACTAGTTTTATTTAGTGAGCTACATGATATACTACGATATTATATTCACTCAAAAGGTCTTTCATCTTCTTACCTTTAAACTCTTTCCATCATCAGAACAAATAAAACCTGGAATCCATCCAGTTTCTCCCATCATATATTTTATATAATTTTACACTACCTGACCTGTCTTATGCTTTAAAGGAATTATCCAGAGATAAATAGAATATATGTAAATTACAAAGAGTATGTAACGTGCACCATAATTAAATCTTTGAAACCTTTGCATCATTTTGAGATCAGAATTTGGTTGATGGTTGTTATCTTAATAGGTTATCTTAATAATTAATAGGTGAATTTAATTTTGAACAACCTAATAAATTCCTCAGTTAAGCCTAGTTTTAATAGATAATTTTATTCCTTATAAGCGTCTTTAGGCACATGCTCCTCGATTAAATGTTTGGTCACGTGCAACTTGACGTATACTGTATTTACATCAAGGGCGTAATTTAATTAAAATCATATATTAGACTAAGTGTTGGAGCAATTTAATCAGTTACCCGTCCGATGTGATGATAAGGGGATTGTTTCGCGAATGACAAGATTCCATATTGATACGCGAGAAAAGAACTTTGATTGGATGAAATTAATTTATTCCTTAATAAATAAGAAAGCTAATGAGCGCATTTGATGCAAAACGATTCTAAATATTAATTACAAAATACTTCGGATAATTAAGATCTATGTATGGTACATCAATGGAGTGAAAAAAGAGGAAAGTACTAGGAGTGCAAGGGTTCGTAAATGAATTATAGATATTGGTTTTATGTATCATTACTTATGTGTATTTCGTGTGGATTAACTTATTGTTGATAATTTTTTCTCCACGAAATTTTTTCCCTCTATTCCCAAACATTTCTAGCAATCTCCTCCTTGGAATTCCTCCTTAAATTGTAGATCATTCCTGAAAAATAAAAGTCATCAAAACGGGTGCAGATCGATGTTAATATCCTAGAAAATTATTTGATTTTAATCAGTCGGCAAAGGGATTTATAGAAGTGAAAGGAGAGACAATGGCACCATGAAGGCCCTCAGCTCTGTTTCCCGTCTACTATTCACGCCATCACCAGATGCTTTTCTCTTATGTCCGCGGTTAAATTCATTTCTCGTGTGAAATGATCCGTTATTTTCCATGTAAATATCTGTTGATGCCAATAACTTTACATCACTAGAGAAAAAAGACCTTGTTTCAACAGCACCAATTTAGCCGCACCAGTCAATAAGCTTAAATGTGAATCATTAAAACATGGTGACGACACTATGGCATCGTTGTGTAAAAAGGGTCCTTATCGTTAGCAAAAGAACTTGCAGAGGAAAAATAGAATATAGAAGGATGATTTATGTACGGGTAGATATTCCTTCCGAATGTTCACGTATCTTCAACGATCATTTACTTCCATAATGCACCATTATTTCCTTACCGCATATATTTGATTCGCTATTTATTTCCACGCAGTTTGTCTCCCTTTATTTATTTATTCCATCTCTAACTTCATCTTAATTCAATTTGTTCTTTCACTATCACCTGCTTATTTAAATTTGCTCCCCTTCTTTAATTGAAGGCCACTCTGCGTTCTGGTTCCTGAAGAAAGTTTATCTTTCGATTTAACCACTCAATTTCTCGTCTGTCTCTGTTTACATTTAAAGTTAGAATGCATCCATTTTTATTCAGAGGTATCTCTATGTAAGTGTGTCGAGAAGACTTGGATATGTTTAAATTTTGAATATAAGGAAATTATTCTTTGCTTGTGCTTGAAATTTGGGCGCTCGAAAAGATTCTTTTGAAGTTAGATTGAGGAAAAGCATTTTAATGAAAAGCTCGTTTATTTAAGCCTATATAAAATACAACATGAAAATTGGATGAAGTTAAACTTGATTTAGAATCACTACATTACATACATAACACAAGCAACTTGATTAAACGCAGGCCGGACGGGCACTCTTTTTCGCTTTTCGGGCCATGGAATCATTTGAAAATGTATTTTCATACCTAACCTACCCTAATTTCTTTTTTCTACAAAGTTATATAGGGATTAAGATAGTTATATTAAATTTTATAAACATAATAATATTATCTTTTCAAAATAGTTGAAAAGATTTAATTCCTGAGCAAAAAGGGATGGTTTTTGGAAAAGTTCATGAATGGCTGCGGGACAGGCAAAATCGATCGTGGCGGGCAGGCCTAACATTTGACAATATAGTCTACGTTAGTGGTAGTATTTTATCACCCATACCGATTTTACGCACTAACTATCACAGACACTCACATACACGCGCCCGATTTACAAGCTTACAAACAAACAACTGTCATAATGGACCTTTCACCTCCCACTCAAAGAACATACCGAGTCGTCTCTGTTCGACTAGGTCAATTTCATACACACAAACGCATGACCTTTATTCGAGCAATGCCTTAATCGTTACTTATTTATGTTTTCAGCAAATGAAATATGTCGAGAATATGTTTCTGAGACAAATGGCCCGTATCATTCAACATCAATAACTATCGAAAGATTAATAAAAAATCCCAATATATAGGCCAAAGTAAAGAAGTGAGAAGATACAGATTTTTTTCGAGGGAAATTAATTGAAGATTATGAGAAATACTTAATGAGGTAAGAAAAATAATTTTCTTACAAATAAGAGAAAATCTTTTTTCATTATATTATTTTTAGGAAATCATAAATCTAGACATTATTTCTGAGATTAACATCCCTATTTTATCATTTTAGTGACCTTACTCATCTTAAAAAGCAGAATTACTCTACTTAAGATGTCAGAAGCTTCTTTTTCTCAAGGTAGAGGAATAAAAACGCGTTTAAACCGTCCCTATTTCTCATATACATTCGTAGCTTGCTTTGAAGATTTATTTTTCTCATTGTTCAACTGATAAAACTTGAAGTTTCTAACTCTATACAAGAATATGGAGCCATTAACTGAGAATGAATGGAAATCATAGGTTATATATGTGATATTCTCGAACATATCGCTTCGTTTTTAGAGTAATTAATTTTCTTATTCTTCTCTAACCTTTTTTTTAAAGTCAATGTTGTTATAGTGATTTATTTTACATTTAAATTCAAATATGCATAAATTTCTACAGATTAATAAGTCTAAAAAATATAACAACAAAGTAATCTGAATTACTTTACTTATATCTATTATTTAGTTTATACTAACCAGATTGAATCCATAATGGCATATAATATATAAATGATATTTATTGAGTGTATAATATAAATTTTATTTACATTCTACAAATCATTCATACTATGATCTCTTCGTTTTTTCATCATTATAAGAACCAAATTGTTCTATAAAAGCTCGATATGATTTCCTGCTTGTCATCTAATGAATGAAATAGACACAAAACAAGCCGAAAGAGTCTGAAAAGTAATTCTAAAATCTGAATGGGTTAAAGATAATAATTTTATTCATTTTGAATAAGTTTTTACGACTATAAACATAGTCCTCGGACCCTAGGCATAGGCTCTTGCAATAAAAAATAAAAATTTATGTGTTATTTGACCAGTATATAACGAATAAAATGTTCCTAAGGCAACCTGATCTGCATCGTCCGAATAGTTTAATTCAAATTTCCTTGGAACTAGAGTAATATCCTGTAGTTTGAAATAAATAGAGATTTATTCTTCTTCAGTATAGTTCAACAGGTTCTCTAAATATGTACGATAAGGGTAACTATTTCATATGGAATTTAAAGATGTTTCATTTAAATAAATGTAGATTTTGCTGACTAAAGAGTGAAGAATATTATTTTCCGGAAAAATATTCGGTAATACTTCAGATTTGGGGCGCATCGTAGGTGGCGCTGTTAGTAGGCTAAAATTTTGGGCTACAATATATCTCTTATAACGTCAGACGGTAGCGTCAGATGTGACCAATTACGGCGTCATATTTTTTTACTGTTTTGGGGATTTGTAACTTTTATTCTGTATTATTTACTAAATATCTGTGCCTCTGCTCGCTAATAGTTTTTTCTAAGTTAGGTATGGTATCTTGATGTCCTTTATTGTTTTTTGTTTGCTTCGTATTTTTTGTTTCACAGTGAACAATAACAGCTTCTTACTGGCAACGTTGTAGCTATAAATAGAACCCGCTTTGCCTTTCTCTCTCTTTTGTTATGGCTTTTTCGTGCTCTAGTTGTGCTTCTTCGTTATTCGAATTAAGGTTTATTTTACATGACCGCGAAAAACTTTTAAATTATTTAGAGGCGCATGAACTAATCAAAAAACCTATAAAAGTAAGTATTGTCTGTCATTAAGTTAGGTTTTTTCTGCCAGTAAAAAGCTGTTGGAGAAAAAAAACAGTAAATTCAAGGGGACTGCTTGTGGGGGAGATATCACTCCGGGGGGATCACCCTGTGATCTATTCTGAGTTTCAATCATTTGGGAAGGTCTGGGGGGCGCGGCTGCCCCAGTATATACTCATAGAGTAAAAAATATAACGTCGTAATTGTTCACATCTGACGCTACCGTCAGACGTCATAAGACATATATTGTAGCTCAAAATTTGAACCTATAAACAGCGCCACCTACCGTGCTCCCCAAAACTGAAGTGTTACCAAATATTCTCTTCGTGTTTAAGTTCGTTGCCGTTTACTATGACATTTCTTGTTTTAATATAAAGAGAAAACTTACCCTTGTCTATACATTAGTGTCCGCTATCAGATACATAATACTCAACCGGAGTGATGTCTGATTAGATATTGTTAGGCAGAGAGTAAGACTGAAAATTACTTTCAACGATGGAAGTAGGGGTTGTTGGAAAGGTGAAGAAACCAAGTTCTGTCTTCCACATATATAACTTTTGGGATGAAAAGCATTCATTTTACACGTGTATGATTTACAATCTTTGATAACTTAAAACGAACATCTGTGAACTTTTCGCCTGTTTATATTATGAGAAAAAAACATCGCCATCCTTTATATCATCTATTTTCAATTTTTTCTATTTTTAAATTTCCCTTCATTAATTTTCTCTTATTTATTGCACCATTTTTTCTGATTTTCTCTGATTATCACACTCACATTTTAACTTTCTTCTAATATATCGTCTAGTTTCTCTAGTAATATTATATTTCGTCCTTCCCAGCTGATCTTTCAAAGCGTGCTTTGGCCCTTTTCTCTAGATAGCGAGCATCACTTTTAAGATATGATGTCGCATTTCGGAATAAGGAGTAGAATAGGTATCCAAGACCTTGTCACGTCTAAGCTTTTAACCCTATAAACATGCGTAGTTCATTCACCATTTTTTATTATTTTGTAATGTCTGTCTTACTGCATAGTTCACAATCAAATGACCAAGAAAGAATGAAAAGCTGTCTCCTTCGACCTCTTTGATAAAGATATGAATTGATCTCAATTCCCCAGGGCATAGATTCAGATCGTGTTGATTATTAAACCTTATAATTAATGAAACATCATTGATAGTTTACAAGGTCAGATTAAATGGAACATGGTCTCGGATGAGATATAACAGCAGGAAAATCATTCTTATACGCTATACAATGATTTAATTTGGGCAAATCACCTCTGATAAATACTTTCATTACACTGGCAACTTCTTCCGATAGATGGAATATAAGATTTCCTTTCCTTTTCAAATTGAGCAAAGAACGTGAAGTAAGCATTAATAGGTATTCAGTAGACATTTTGGTAGCGTTTGATAAGATGGAAACAGTAAATATTTAGATTATAATTTTTTGTCTCACTTTCAGATTCATTTCTTTATGAATGATTTTTTATTTATATAATACCCTGCGTCTAACCATATGTCATCATAAGCATAGTCAATTCATTTTATTTTTGTTTCATTTATTCTTGTTAATATTACAGATATTACCTGTAAATTTAAACTAACAAAGCCCGATTTAATATTTACTGTGGTCTGTTATAATGGACTTATACAATTTAACTCTAGAGTCAGACATAGCATTTCAAGAATAAACACCCAGGGAGGTTTAGGAAGGAAGGATGACATAAAAGCTCTCTGATTCACGCTTCACAAATAATAAAATCCTTCATCATCTCCTATTTTTATATATTTTACGAATGCATGCGCTCATGTTTAGGGGGAAATATCACCTGCCTTGACGTATGAGTTAAGTGGCTTAGGGTACCCTTGCCAGTTTACTAGATATAGCTTGA
This sequence comes from Ceratothoa steindachneri, assembly GCA_963969495.1. Lineage (NCBI taxonomy): Eukaryota > Metazoa > Arthropoda > Malacostraca > Isopoda > Cymothoidae > Ceratothoa > Ceratothoa steindachneri. The sequence goes on from OZ018330.1 coordinate 91,286,589, forward strand.
TTTTCGTTGCCTTTTCAATTTAATTATCGTCTCCTCTACAAATTTCCTACGCAAGTCAAACTTTAATTACTCTAGTGCTTCTTCTTAAGCCACAAACTGAATATGTTCTCCATTAAAATCTTAAATATTTTGCAGGTCTGATAGATATAAATTTCTATATATCTTTTAGATTTTTTAAAATTCCTGGAAACGCGTTAAATTTGAACATAATGACCAATCTTATATAGAAACCTGTTTAGTTATCTTCAGTTCTCTTATAACTTTAAACTAGATTTTCTCAATCATTCTATTTCTAGAATTACTATACATGTTTTTAAAATCATTTAACACGTCAATGTATTATTAAACGTAAAATATCTGAAAAGACTTTCCCTTATTGTTATTTGTACATGCTCTACAAGACTAGCTTTGTTTACTGAGTTAACATGACATACTCTGATATTATATTTGCTCAATAAGCCTCTTATCTTCTTACCTTTTAACTCTATTCCATCATCAAATCATATATGGGTTGTAATCCTTAAATTATAATCAACTTTATTTTCTATAGTTCTCTTTCATAAACCTCAACTTCAATGTGTTCTTCATTTAAATCCTTAATATAAATAGTGTAGATCTAATACATTTAAAATTCTATATATCTTTTAGATTCCCTCACTTCACACTGTGTCGCATCCTTTTTTTAAATTGCTGGAAACCTGTGAGTTTCGAACATGATTACCAATCTTATATAGGAACTTCTTTTTTGGCTTTCATTTCTCTGATTTGGTATGGCAACATCATGTATAAGTAAACGGTGGGTTCCCAGTCCTTATATGTCTACAATCATTATACGCGTTTGCCAAATAATTTAACAGGTCTATGTATTTCCATGTTTATTGAAGGTAAATCATCTGAACAGTCTTTTCCGTTATTGTTTTTTGTACACACACTACAAGACTAGTTTTATTTAGTGAGCTACATGATATACTACGATATTATATTCACTCAAAAGGTCTTTCATCTTCTTACCTTTAAACTCTTTCCATCATCAGAACAAATAAAACCTGGAATCCATCCAGTTTCTCCCATCATATATTTTATATAATTTTACACTACCTGACCTGTCTTATGCTTTAAAGGAATTATCCAGAGATAAATAGAATATATGTAAATTACAAAGAGTATGTAACGTGCACCATAATTAAATCTTTGAAACCTTTGCATCATTTTGAGATCAGAATTTGGTTGATGGTTGTTATCTTAATAGGTTATCTTAATAATTAATAGGTGAATTTAATTTTGAACAACCTAATAAATTCCTCAGTTAAGCCTAGTTTTAATAGATAATTTTATTCCTTATAAGCGTCTTTAGGCACATGCTCCTCGATTAAATGTTTGGTCACGTGCAACTTGACGTATACTGTATTTACATCAAGGGCGTAATTTAATTAAAATCATATATTAGACTAAGTGTTGGAGCAATTTAATCAGTTACCCGTCCGATGTGATGATAAGGGGATTGTTTCGCGAATGACAAGATTCCATATTGATACGCGAGAAAAGAACTTTGATTGGATGAAATTAATTTATTCCTTAATAAATAAGAAAGCTAATGAGCGCATTTGATGCAAAACGATTCTAAATATTAATTACAAAATACTTCGGATAATTAAGATCTATGTATGGTACATCAATGGAGTGAAAAAAGAGGAAAGTACTAGGAGTGCAAGGGTTCGTAAATGAATTATAGATATTGGTTTTATGTATCATTACTTATGTGTATTTCGTGTGGATTAACTTATTGTTGATAATTTTTTCTCCACGAAATTTTTTCCCTCTATTCCCAAACATTTCTAGCAATCTCTCTAACCGGGCCAAAATAGCCATGTATGTTAGAACAACCCATATTCTTTTCTCTCATGGAACATAAAAGGAGACATGTTTAAACTAGCAGGACTACATAGGTAAGTAATGTTAGGTGGATACAATTATTAAGGTTTTTCTTTTTTAAATATTTAAAGTTTAACTTCTAACACTTTGCTACAACAGAAGTTGGATCAAATAAACGACAATAAACTATTTATCTTTCCCATCCCTCTTATCTTATTTCAAGAAAAAAAAACTATGATCTTGTCCACGCTGAAAAGTCCTTGAGTGGAATGGGAGAATAAGCAATGACGCATCCAGGCGAGGGTGGATAATCCTCTTGTCAGAAAGCACCGAAACCACCAAATTTCGTAGATTCCTCTACTGTACACAAAATATCAGCCACTTGCTCTGCAGTCATTACTGAACAATTGACGTTCTATAAATTGAAAGCCCAGAGTAAATTGACATTCTATTCATTATGAGCACAGAAGAAAATGAAATTGTATTAATGTTTTTGTTATGCAAATATAAAGCCGTATTTTCATTTTCGGTCCTAAGTCAAATGACGTTTTGTTCATTATAAGCCTTAAATAAAATGATATTCTATTCATTATGAGCCAACAATAAAATGACGTTATAGTAATTATGTTCTTTGAATAAAATAATGTTCTATTCATATGGTTTCCTGAATACGATCAGCCGGCTCTATATTCTTAAGTATCCTCCTCATTCGATTATTCGGTCTATTTTTCTTCTAAAAATTCAGGCACTCCACCTACCACAATTTCTAGACCATTTTGTTTACACTCCCCTCGTTACAAAGTTGTGATAGATATGCTAAAGGTGATTTTATCTCTTAACCCTTTGACATGAGACAATTTAATCTTGGTTCGAATTTTTTTTGTTGGGATTCTCTTATTTTCACCTAAGTGAAAATATTCCCTTCCCAAAATAAGTCACCGTATGGATAGCTGAGCCCTATCGACTGAGTTTCAGCAACCAAGGGTTAGGAAACGAGCTAAGCTATCAGTCCTGCAGCTATAACATAATCTAAAGGATATTCTATGGATATGTTAAAATCGAGAATGAGAGTATTGTTATGTTGGACAGGAGCACCTTACAGGAAAATCGATATTCAAGAATAAAATGAGGTTAGAGTTCGTCAAACGATTAAAATAAGCATTAGGAATATAAGAAATCAATTAAAATTAAAATTATAGACTCTCCTGTTCTAAATAATTTAAAGTACTGTTGTCTTGAGTCACTTATGATGTTTTGTCTGTAGGTAAATTAACGTTTAGTTTAGTGATGGGAAATTACCCCAGAGATGTAATTGATTCGACTTGCATGAGTTTTACACTGGCGCCCAAAAAGTTCCACTATAGTGTGAACTTGATTAGACAGGGAGAGTTCAATTACCCCTTCCAAATACCACCATGAGAATTAGACTTGGAATAATGTAATAGGAGAAGAATGGAGACTTGATAGTCATCAAAGTTACGTCGAGTTTCATTAGTGTCCTTTTTATTGTACAATAACGTCAAAATCTAGACGAAAACTATCAAAATCTGCACTTTTTCAAAATACTTTTTTATTCTCTAATAAAACTATACAGAATATTGTTTGAGTTTTGCTTCTGATAGTGACCAAGTGTAATTCCATAAAATAAAGGATAATAAATGTTAGAAGAAAGTAAGGTATCATTTAAGCAGATCAGATCCTCTCTACGAAAATCAAGAATACGTGAACCAGTTTTTATGCAAAAAAATGAATTTTTGTGCAACACATTCGAGTTGGTAGAGCCAATCTTGGTTGCTAAAAATATCAAAGGGATTAACTACCCTGTCTAGCTTCTGATTTAAACCCGGTAGAAATACCATGAGGCACTCGGTGATACATTTATGCAGCGGAAATCAACGAATGTTGAAGAAAACTGGCCAATATTGGGAAACGAAAGTGAATAGACTAATGCCCGAACAGTCCTACAAATTAGTGTTCTGCGGCAGAGGATGTGAATATTCTTATTAAAACTTTTTCAAATATTAAAAAATAATTATGATTATTCCTCGTTATAGTTGCATTTGTACTAATCACTCTCGCTTTGAGGGTTGTGGCGTTAATGTCACGTTGAAGTTCTCTCGCGAGGTCATAGAGGCCACGAGGGTAATAGCAAATATTTAGAACGAAAGGAAGTCAGTAGATAAGCCATCTTATTGGAAACCTATCGCTCCAAGATTTACTACCTTACCATTATGGAAAGCCCCATATCTAATGAAGAAGAAATATCGTTTTATTTCAACAAACTCAAAATTTGGGGGTTGATATAGCAATGAGAAGCCTACTTTACACTGCATCTTGAATCCCTGGAGACGCGTTTCATTCAGACCAAGCAATTGATTATAGTCAATAGATCAAACGAAGTATCTTTAAAAGAGTTGTATAATGGGGTCTTTTAACCTCACTTTTGCCGTCGCATTACGCAGCATCGTTTTCACTCTGAGGTTTTCGCAGTATTTGGGATTTATTTCATCGAACCCCTGAGGCTACACTTTATGGAATAACAGTAGGAAAAACTGCACTGTACCCAGTGATGGTATAGAGTTAATAAACGAAATAGTTGCTACCTTCCTATTGACAGGGTTTTTTTATTATTGTTATAATGGTCTAGTGGCTACAGTCACTTGTTTTGTAAGGAGGAAGGGCGTCTCCCGAGGTGTTTCCAAACAGTATGAAGGTTGCTACATTTTGCTATACTAACTGTATACCATCATTGCGTACAGTGCACTTTTCCTTATTAACATCCAATTCAAAAAATTCAGTTCGTTACTGCCATTTATCCAATTTCTTTTCTCACTAAATTTCCATCACTCTCAATCCTCAACTATTTTTTTCTTTTCATTATCTCACCAGCCTCAAGTTTCTTTCTATCCTCTCCTTCATGCTTTCCGTTTTTTTTGCCTCTTCTAAGTTTGTATAAAAAATTAGACTATAGAAAATTTTCTACTTAAATGCATTTCTTCCCACACTTTTTAAGCCTTGATATATTCAAAGTATATTTTTAGCGTTTTGTATATTCTTTGAGCAAAATCTACTTGAAAGAATATAAGACGATCCAAAATTTCAGACTTTTAAATATTTTTCTTAAAATCTAAATAATTATAATCTCGAAATCCAAAAAGAAAGGAAGAGATGGGATGGAAAGACATCTAATTTGTGTACAAATGCGATGCTCGTTGAAGGTCTGTGATGGTTGTGGGGTCGAAAGCCCTGTCTGCGTAAGCCCGGGCTAGGAGGTTGTGCGATTTTGTGTCACATATATTAGTTTGGACTTAACTCTGCCATTGTCGGTCCCAAGCCAGCCTGCGAAATAAGGAAGGTTGGCTGAGTGGTGGACAAAAGTAAATAATCATTATTGGTTGAATGGAATAAAAGACTTTTCGCTTAATCTTCATAGTAAACATACGTTGGTTTTTCTATGTCGTTAGAATATTTTATTTCTCAGGATAGAATCTTAAATATTCCGTCAACGAGCAGCATATACACAAATATGCATCCAACAACTAGATTCCTTTGGAAAACGATCGCTAATTGAATATATTTAACCCTCGCTACCCAAAATCTAGAAATTTTTCAGGAATGGAATATAGCTTTGAATTCTTTACCTAAAAGCATCCATAACGAAGTTCGCAGTAAATTTTGCGCAAACAATAAATGAAAAATAATTGAAAGGAAATCTCCTCCAAAAATTTCCATCCCACTTTCAAAACAAAATACTTTTATATCTTGGCCTAAAGCTTTCCTCAAAAAATCCTAACAAATTTCTCCCTTAAAGCGAGAAAATATTTTAAAAATTGTAGAATTTTACTTCACCCCGCTAAACATTCACCGTCCCATTGTAAATAAACCTTCGATTGGATTTCCACGTCTCTTTAAAATGACGATTAGAAATACTTTGGAGGAAAGGTAAAGGTAAGATTGACGTCAATGCAAATTAGAAAATATAGAGATGTAACAAGAACAACGAGGCACCATTAAACAGTAAAGAATTAATAATAAATAAACCTGAATAAACTTAAACGTCCAAAGCTTTAAACTTACGGATTTAATTTAACAAATAGTATAGGGATATTAGTTTAATTATAAATACAGACATATGAATGGGTAGTAAATTACTAACAAATAACAAATAGAAAATATGGAAAAAGTGATAAGTCGAAAAATAAATATATCTTGAATTCTTAATTATAGACAAGAAAAGGACTTAGAAGCGTTCACTTAAACAAGACAGCACAAAGAATTTCTATCAAAAGTACGTGCGTAAACTGATAACAATAAAGATGGACCGACCGAGAGAACCGAGGATAGCGACGGAAGCTGCGCAAGATTGTGTAAACCAAGCTAAGGTTCACTTCTTTTGGCGCTGCGTCTGATAAAATAGAACTAATCTCCGGGGCCTCCGGCAAGTCAGTCCGGCGAGCACGTATAAAATATCAGAAGCAGGCATCAGAAAACTAGTATCAGCCAGCACCTTGAACGCGATGCGTAAACTCTGGATTCGGTTCCCGCACCATTCCAGTCCGAAGACGAAAATTCTCTCCAGGTTAACGATAGTCTAGCGACACCTAACCATTATTCTAGTATGGGTTTCATCCTCGTTCGGCGTAATACTCGTTTGCTCCATACCATCGGGGTTAAACGTGGCAATTTCGATTTCTATTTTGCAATCTCTCTCTCCGACAACTTCCCAAAGCAAAGAGCTAAAAGTAGGCTCCTCGAGTGACTTAATCGTGAACCAGTTTCCCGTGATCTTTGAATTGTTTGTTAGTTCGTTGGCACGCCCAATCGCCTGGCGAATGTACCTTGAAATTGTCACCGTGCGTATACATTTTATTATTTTTAAATTGTTTGTATAATAATAAAGCTTATTTTTGTTTCACTTCTTCTATGTCAAGAACCTTTAAGAAGTTATATTAATTTGGCCAACCGCACTCTTACTTAATTAATTAATTTCCACACACTCCTAAATTTATCGCGCTTCCTCTGCCTCGACCAAGGCGATCGAAGGTCAAGGATCTGACTTTGACCTACGACACCTAGGGACAATCTATTGGTCCCTATAACAGCATATTACCACTGAGATAGGCAGAAGAGTTTGCAAATTAAATCCAGCTGAAACATGGTGACATGGTGTGCTATGGGACAGAAAGAGACGTAGCTCTCAGTAGCATCCCACATTCAGTAAAAAATACATTCGGATAAAAGAAGATAAAGAAGCAATCCCCAAGGAAATCAGACAGAATAAATAATTTAATTAAAAAAAATGACTTAAAACGAGACATTTTTTGTTGTAAGTTGTATAAAAAGACCTCAAATGAGATAGCTTTTCCTCTAAGTTGTAAAAGCACGTTAAATGGGATATTTTCACTGTCATTTGTAATGATTACCTAAAATGAGATATTTTTCTAACAGTTGTAATAAAATACCTAAGATAAAAATTTTTACTATTAGTTGTAAACGATTACCTAGAATGAGATATTATTGTCGGTTATAAAAAAAATTGGAAATATGTAAAAATATTGTCAGTTGTAAAATATTACCCAAAATGAAATATTTTTATCATTTGTAAAATATTATCTGCTTTTCTATCAGTTATAAATATTTACAAAAAATGAAATCTTATACGAATACATTCAGGGGTAAAAAATAACGTAAAATTATATATTATTCCTGTCGATTGCCAAAAAATTATCTGAAATTGGATCTTCTATCTCTCATTTATTAAAAATTACTTACAATCGATTTTTTAATGTCATTTGTAAAAATGACCATAATGAGATATTTCCCTCTCCGGTGTAAAAAATCACCTCGAACCAAATATTGTCTTTGCAGTTGCCAAAAATTTGCTAAAATATTATATCTTTCATTAGTTAGAAAAAATTACCTAATAAAGATTTTTTCCCCAGTCAGCTGTAATAACCTTCCTAAAATATACCATTTTTCAATTCATTTGTAAAATTATCTATTGATCATTTCATTCATAAAAAATGATATAAATTTATATATTTTTTGTGTCATTGGCATAATTTCCTAAAATCAGATTATTTTTTTGGGGGGGAGGCAGTTTTAGAAACTGACTTAAAATTCTATTTACTTTCCTTCGTTTTTATAAAATCATCTATGTTGTTATATTTTTTCTGTTTTTTGTAAACATTATATGAAGAGAGAGGAATAATTCCATTATTTTCTACTCTTCGCAAGCTCTTTTCTCACACTAAGACAAGCCCATGAACCAGTATAACGCTGATTTTATGCACTATAGGAAAACGCATGATTAATTCTATTACTTCTGTTATTCGCAAAGCGTTTTTCTCTCACTAACAGAGTGCAAAGGCCCCGTACATAACTTTGTGTATAGACTAAAAGATAACAATTGAAAAATCACATTATTTTTATTTATGTTGTATAGAGCATTTCTCTCAATAAGAGAAGGCCAAGACACGGTAGAATACAATTTTAAACACTATAGGAAGGCGAATGATTAATTTAATTACATAAACTCTTTTTACAGGGTTTTCTCTCGCTAAAAATGGTCAACACACCGTAGAACGCTGTTGTATACACTTTAGTATGACAAACGAATAATTTCATTACTTTTACTTGGGGAAAACAATATTCCATTTCCTGAAGTTAATAGGAAATTGGCTTTTTCTAAAGAATTTCTTTTGGAATTGTTCTTGGCGATAAAAGATGGATTTATTATGCAGTAATTTGCCATGCATATAATTTAACTGTTCATGCAATAGATGCAAAAAGTATTTTTCATTGTCAATTTTGAGACTACTACTTCATTTTTTTTGTTCTATAATAAAATTTGTTTTAGGCTTATTAATCAGGTGAGATGATTAAATGATAAAGTGCTATTTATTTACTGATAAAGGAAAGAATACTTGGAAAATAGAATAAAGGAAAATCGTAAAAGAATCGTAAAAGAAGATAACTATCATCAAACATATTTAAAGTTAATTCATAGGGTTATGAGGTGCCCTCGTTAGCTTTAGATATACGTTTTAAGCTAATAATAATGAAGATAATTAAAATATTTTCCAATTTAGTTACAAAGCCCAGTTAAGTTTTGGCAATAGAATTAGAGATTATGATATTTAAAACATTGGATTAGTTTGAGATACCATAATTACGACGAACTAGTTGTTTATATCGATATAAAGGTCATCTAAACCTTATTTAAACGTAAAATGTTTTGACAAATGTGAACTGAATAGTTGATAATAAATAAGATAATTCGTTATTCGGCTGGTGGCCAGCATTTCAGTTAAGTTCTTTAAAAGTTTTTTAATTGAAGTAAAGCTTTGATTTCAATATTAAAAGCTCCGTTCTGCTTAATTAGTCCATCGACTTTAATTTTTCTTGCCTTGAGTTAGAAAACTTCTGTAAATTGTCAATGTAATGTGAACAACTTTTTATGGTCCACTTTAATTTTGTGGTAATTAACATTTGATAATATTTATCTGATACTTGCTTTTAATTTTAACCTTTCTTTTAATGTTATGTGACTGTGTGGTTGGTAGAAAATTCCCCATTGATTTTTAAAATATATCCTTTGGAATTTTCTCCGTTAATTTTGCCTCTAATGATCATATAAAATGAAACAGAAGAGTATCTGACTATAATAGGCGTTCTTTGCAAAAGAAGTCTAAGCCAACATTGTCTTAGCCTTAAATTGGCTCTTTTGTAGTAGAGCGGATTAATCTTTAAATATGCGTATTAAATTTCACTTTGAAAAAATATTTGTACTGAGCTGAATTTCAAATTGATGTATGTACGTATTTGCAAACTACTTAAAATTAAAGTTTTGCAAAAGAACAACAAACATGAGGTAATGAATGTGGCAATTCTTTTCTCCCCTATCAAAGCAATTGACAATAACACATTTTGACCAGCTTCCTCAATATATAAAAGGAATCACAAACCGGTACACTCCATTTGCACAAATGCTCAGAGTCAAAGATGTTTAAACATATCAAAATCCACACACAACTATTAAAGTTCACTATAATAAGACGGCTTCCATCAGCTCATCTTAAACTAACGCGAGACAGTTTCTTACGAATCTCTATCTACCCGTCAGTCTCGCTCTTGCCCAAGAAGATTTGAAACTGTACACAAATAAAGCAAATAAGGTCCCCTATTACTGGATATGATACCACTGTCGAAGATAAATATAAAAAATATGTTTTTTCTATGTGAAATATAAGATTAATGTATGATTTCTGAAGAAAAATGTTGAGGAATATAAAAAATTAATGAAATTGTGGAATATAATGGGAAACTAATTAATATACAGGGTGTGTATTATCGTCTTTCATTTCTGTGTACATATCAATTTTCACTTTGAATGAATATTTCTACCAAGCTGAACTTCAAATTGATGTATGGGCGTAGTTCCACTTTAGATAGATTCCGTTAAATAGTTCTTGGGATATTTCGTTACCAACTAATCCAACGTGAGTATCAATAATTTCTTTTCTGTCACCCTGTATAAAAACACATCCATAATAACTATGATTCTAAAATGTGATTTCTAAATCATAAACCTTTAGTATTTTCCTAAAAAAAGCTGGATTTAATGTTTTGTTATGGTTTGTAATCGACATAATTATGTAATAGTTCGATTTTCAAGGTTTTGGGAAAAACCTGCGTTTTAAAATAAATAACAGAAAATGAGTTTGGCAGAGCCTTGCTCCACTGTGTGTATTGCATACATATAGAAATAAAATGTAGCAAACTTGAATCAATTTTATTTGAAAAGGGCTTTTTTTTCATTTTGGAATGAATTTATATTGAAGGTTTAACGAACAATTTCACCAATTTGATATTGCACTTGGCATTTATGAATACAAATAGAAAGAAAAATGCATAGAAAATTAAAAATGGGATTTAACTCATTTACAAACTTAAAATGATTACGTTCTCTTGACTATTATATAAGAAAATTTAGCTAAGGATTTATTAAATATTTAAAATTTACTTTTGGCACATATTGCTATATTACATCCTTCACAACAGGTACTTTTATCATATATGCTCTTTATCATATCCAATGTAAATAATGTAATACATGTTGCATTTGCACAATACTCACCAGTTGACATATACAAATTAGTATCTCTAAACTTATTATCTGGCATATGGCTAATTACTATAGCGTTACAGTATTTATCTATAACGAGGTATTGATAAATCTATTTATATAACTTTCTCATAATTTCAATATAAATACAGGTGTAATGATGCTGGTATCGAAGCCAGTTTCCATCAGCTAAAAGATGTATACTTTTAACTCCTTATTATTCCCTGAATGAACCATATTTATCTGTGGGTAATTTTCGGCAACTTGCTTATGATATAAATTTGGCAAATTTTCCACCATTTCAGATGGAAAATTTGAAAGCTTTTTGCGATTAATTTCACCCTAAATCGTCATTTATAATAAAGAACTATTTAATATATAATAGTCAATATTAGGTTAATACACATTAGGTAACATAAGTAGAAAAAGAATTAAAACGACTCAAGTATCTGGTTGAGAAATTGCGAAGATTTGGTAGTCATTTGTTTGTATTTTACTTTAACTTCAAAAACGACAGCAAAGTTCAACTCTTAAAAAATTTACTGGGGTAAAATGTGAAACAGAGAAAATCGGCTTAGCAATAGGTAAAAGATTAACATTCTCTAAATTCCTTTTTGTTTTTAAAAGCCAGAGAGTGTTATAGGTTAGGCGAATTTATATATTTGTAAATTTTACTCATTTTCTATCTCATTATATTTCTATCTCTTTTACTTCCTCTATATTTTTTCTCTCTCTTCTTGCTTTCTCTCGCTTTTTCCCTATCTCTTTCTCTTTTATTCTCTCTCTAAAGCGACAGTTTGGATATCGAAACAAGGGAATAGTACCCTCTTTGTACAACTCACTTGTCCGACCGCACCTGAAGTATGCCGCACCATTTTGGAGTCCTTCGTTTCGATAGGATATCGCGAGATTGGAACGTGTGCAAGCTAGGGCAACTAAACTGATTCCCTGTACCAGACACACAGATTACAATGATCGATTAAAGAAACTAGGTCTGTTCTTGTTGGAGGCCTGCAGACTGCGTGGTCAGCTTACTGAGGTGTTTAAAATACTTAGAGGCTTCGACAATATAGACTACACTGATGTCTTCCAACTTAGTAAGGGAAGAACTAAGGAAATCACTGCTACAAACTTGAACTGAAGCGTTTTCACCGCGATCTGTGTTTGAATTTTTCACATACAGCATCTGTTGTAGCTGGAACGCACTTCCAGTCGAAGTTGTCAACCGCAATTATGTTGATCAGTTCAAGTCAAGACTGGACAAAGTCTTGAAAAGTGACCGTTTGGGCACGTAAGCCGTTGAGCCGAACTGTGCCTGCTCGATGGATAGTTCGAAGGTACCCTCTCTCTTTATGTTTGTAGCTCTTTGTAGCTCTCTCTCTATCCTTCCTTTTCTCTTGATTACGATCTCTCTCCTTAAAGTTTGATCTCTTTCATCTTTCTCATTATTCCATTTTTAACGCTTAATATTGTACTATTTATAAACAGCTATTAATGCTTTTTAAGCTTTATAAAAGGCGAAAGAATATAATGCCTTTCTCTGGCCAGTGCTCATCCCTCGCGTTTGCTCAGAACTTGATGAAACTTAAGAGTGATGCTCAAACTAATGAAGAAACTAGAACATCTAATTTCCTGGATACTCCCATTGAATGTTCTTTATATAAGAAGGTAAATCAAAGCGATTTTCACCATAAAACCCCTAAGGGGCTAGGCGATTTGCCATCTTGGCCACCGTGCTGACGGGTTTCAGCACCCAGGCCGACCCCAGCTTAGCCTCTTCTCCTTCTTTCAGACAGCCTGAATTTGTTCCCTACTTCCTCACTTCCCTTACACCCTCTCCCACAACTTTCTTTTGTCAACATCTAATTTCAGGGGGGAGATGCTAAACTTTTCCCCGCCAACCGTCCTGGATCTGGACTGAGGGGGGAGGGGAAAACGTTTCCTAACCCCTGAGCTCCGGTCTTTGGTGGTGGATTTTATCAACCTGCTTCATCCCTAACCATAGCTTCCTCACATCCTCTTTCCTTCTTACTTCACCATCTATTTCATTTTATGCCGTCTCCAAGGTGGAACCAGCCTGCCAAGGGACTAACAGGCCACCAGGCAAGAAGGGTGGTCCTGAATAATGGCACCTGGCTCTACCAGGCCTGTACTTACTCCTTGCAGAGTGGGCTACTGCGAAGGGTAATGAGCGATTGCTTCCCGTATAAAATATGGGTCACTATGCCTGAAGATGAAGAAATAAAAAATCAACCCTCAATTTCCCTTGTTCGATCGACGGAGCCGTCCTCGGGCAGCTCTACAGAAAAATGGATGTCCCAACCCTGTGCTTGCGCAAGGGACCCTCCAAATTTATCTAACCGGAGAGAGGGTTACTCCTCTCCTTAGCGTACGGGTGTAGGGTACTTCCCCTCACCCAACTTATTAGGACGTGCTTTCGGGCACCTACCTGTTCTCAGCCGGAGTCCCCCAGTTACTTTCCAAGGTGATTGCCATGAAAGCCAGCAGCCAACCCATACCCGACGGCTTCTGATTATAGTTACTCGAAAGGGCAAACCCCCTTAAGAGGGAGAGGGAAGCCAGGCCCCGTTGGTCGCTTCCCTGGCAAGAATATTTAACCTTGCCGGGGTCAAGGCCTGTGCCTCCAAAGATTTGACTAGAGACAGCTCTGTCAACAAAACCTGGGATGTCCTAGGGGGGATGGATGAAAAACTGGAGGCCCACCTGAGATAGACATGGTCCTTGAGGCAACTTAGCATCATACGTTAGAACCTTCAATGTGAGGAAATCCGGACTCTGCGCCAAGCACCGAACCCGACTCTGCCCCTATGCAAGGTCTTAAACAGCTAGGGTTTCCGAGGAAGTACAAGGAGGGGAGGGATCTCCTCCGACCGGTGCCGATACGACTGCCAGGACCTTCTCCATTTCGGAGAAGGAACTAGCTAAGGCGGGTCCATCTGGCCCGGGGGCTCCGACCGGCGGAGGGGAGAAGCGGGTTCATTCCTCGCCCTCCTCTCCTAGAAGGAAAAAAGGACAGAAAAAAACTAAAAAAACTTCGAGGCTCCTCTCCATCCACGGGGACTACGGGGACGGATGGGTCTGCTGCTTCGGTAAGCGACCAAGCCAATATCGGCACATCCAGCCCCTTTGCCCTCCCCCCGATTGCGGAGCCCCTGACTAAGACCAAAATTGCACAGGACGGAGCATCGATGACATCGGGGTCCCTCATTTAGAGGTTACTGGCGTTTTCGAGCCCGCTGACTTCAAACGCTTCTTCGTTATTCGCTCCACTGATGGCACCATGTTGGACAAGGGCAACATGATCCATCAGAGGAGAAGATTAGCTAGTGCAATTGGTAGAGAGCCGTGGGTGATCCGTTAATCGGACAGAAGCCTGCGGGCGAATGCGACGGGTTCCTCCGAGGCGGCAAAGATAAGTGCTCTTCGGACAATTCATGGCACCCCGGTGAGTGTCACGCCACACTCTGCCATAAACTTAGTAAAAAGAGTAGTTTATGCGAGGAAACTCGTTGACTACTCCATAGTGGACATCACCTTAGAGCTAGCCGACCATGAAGCTCTCAGGGTCGACCGTGTTATGAGAAAACAGGGAGGGGCCTTAAGAACCACTCCTACACTCTTCCTTACGTTCGAATGTGGCAAGCTCCCTAAGTCAGTGCGTGCCGGTTGGTACCGCTACCGCGTAAAGGCATTCGTGCCACTGTCGTGGTGGTGGTATTACTGTCACCGCTTCGGCCATACGAATTGTTCATGTGTAAATTGCTCCAAGGCCGCACACGATAAGTCCAAATCGTGTGTGGCCAATTGTGTAAATTGCGGAAAGCCGCATTTCACTTCTTCGAAGCAATGTGGTGCATATCACCATGAGAAAGAAATCCTTGCCAGTCAGGCCCATGATTGACTCTCATTCCGCGAGGCTAAGGACTTGTTTCTGGCGCGCCTAGCTCTGGCTGGGATGTCTTACGCCTCAATGGTTAGAAAGACACCCTCTGCTACCAGCCCATCTAAGCCAAGGAACACGGTTGTTTCCGCGCCTATTCAGAGGGCCTTCTACAGTTTCTAATCGACCCGCGCGGTTTCCTGGTAAATTAGGCGGCACAAAGGGTTCACAACCAGCCCCGAATAAATTCAGGGCTCCTTTCCCTTCCCTCAGCGTGACAGTTTCCAGTAAGAAGAAACGGCCACGCACCTCCACCGAGTCGTTAGACTTACTCGAGACAACACCCCTAAAGTTTCTCGCCAGGCCATTTCCAGGATTCTCAAAGCTGTCCACAGAAAGGAGTACAGCAACAAATGAGCTTCGGCTTCTTCATCCGGAACGCCTACTGGTGGGCTGAGTGGCTCGCAGATGGTGGATCCTTGAAAAGAGGGCCGTCGGCCTCTGAAGCCGAAACTCTTGCTAGGGTTTCGAGGCAGAGGAAGAAAAAGACTCGCATGGCGAGCTCAATATCCCGCAATAAGTCCGCGAAGGCGACAGCGCCTTTAGCGCATTGTCCAGCCAACAGTGCCCGGGGTTCTGCCTGGAGGGGGAACTCCTTCATTGGAATTGCCGTGGACTCCGGGCCAACTGGGAGGACCTGCGGAGGCTCATCTTGTCCCGTTCCCCGTTAGCTATTTTCCTGCAGGAGACCATGCTAGGCGCATGCACCCTGCCCGTCCTCTCGGGGGTATAACTAGTTTGCGACCCCACCACCACGAGATGGGAGCAAAACTGGGGGATGTGCGGTTTACACCCAGCATAATGTCTCCATTCTACTTTTGAATTTATATACCTCCTTTCAGGCAGAGGCTCTGCAGCTTCACGTGGATAGGAGATATACTGTTATTTTTGCTAACATTCGAGCATCAGGTGACTTCTACGCGGGGGATATCCGCCAAGGCGTGGCACTGTTACCGAGGCCCTTTCTCATGCTCAAAGATCTGAACGGCAGACATCCTCTCTGTGTAGATTACTCAATAAATCCCAGGAGACAAGTCCTTGCATATCTGATCGAAGAGCTTGAGATAGCTGTCCTAAATGTGGATGAGTTTACGCATCACTGGCCGAGAACCGCTTCATTTTCTTGCCTTGATCTATGTTTGTGCTCTTTGGATGGACAGCCTAATTTTGATTGTGGGGTGTCGATAACCTCCATGGTAATGATTACTTTCCCATTCAAATATCATTTTCAGGGCAACTGCCGCCTAAGATCCCACCTCGGTTGTGCTTGGCGCGGGCGCGGTGGCCTGCATTTCAGGAAATAACTGAATTCTCTATCTCAGTCGAGGAGTTTAAGTCGATAGATGAGGCCTTTGTGTTTTTCTCCGGCAACCTCATCGCCCCGCGCCTGGCTACTTTTCTCAGAAAATCTGGGCGTTTTGCACGCCGAGCACTCTAGTGGTGGTCAGCCGAGTGTGAGACGGCCCTCAAACAGAAGTATTATGCCTGCATTCGCTATAAGCACCGCCCGAACAATTTCAATGTGGTTGAATTTCGTCGGGCTAGGGCAAGGTTTTGGCATATTTCGAAGCACGCCCGCCGCTTTTCGTGGCGGGCATACGTGTCTTCACTTAACCGGGAGATACCTCTATAAGAGGTGTGGAAGCTACACAAAAGAATTCGGGGCAAGTTCTCGCAGGACCCCCTTTCGTTCTCCAGGAGAATGGGACCGCAATCTCGTACCTCCCGTCCGTGGCGTAATCCTTCACGACCGCTCTCTCTGCATTCTCTAACCGAGATGCTTCTTCACCAGCATTCAATGCATGTCGTGATTTTGCAGAAGGCCGCCAACTAGACTCTACTCTGGCCGGTGTCTGCCCAATCTCTCTAACCTCTTGCGTGTGTAAGTTGATGGAGAAATTGGTAAATGTTACATTAGCCTTTTTCCTGGACAGCGCAGGCCATCTGTCTTATGCACAGGGTAGCTTCCACAAGTCCTACTCCACGTCGGATGCTCTGCTTAAACTGGAAAATGCGGTCTGCGAGTCCTTCCTTCGTAAACAGAACTAATCCATGGTGTTTTTCGATCTGGAGAAGGCCTATGATACCGCATGGCGATACGGTATCTTGGAGACTCTCCACACGATACGGGCAAGGGATCGCCTTCCAATGTTTTTATCTGAATTTTTGCCAGTTCGTCGAATCTGCGTACGGGTGAGGGGAGCTCTCTCCGGCCCAATGGAGCAGAAAGAGGGTGTCGCGCAGGAAAGTGTCCTCAGTGTCACATTCTTTGCCCTGAGCATCAACGGCATCACCTCGGTGCCACCGGAACATGTTTTCGATACGCTCTGAGTGGAGGACCTTGCGATCCCTGTTTTCGAGGCCCAAATGCCAACTCTGGAGCGTCGACTCCAACAGTAATTGAACCACCTCTCTCGCTATGCCGAAATGCACAGGGTTTAGTTTTCCTTGGCCAAGACTAGGGTGGTGCACTTCTGCCGCCTTCCATGGCTCCAGCCAGATCAAGACTTGTTTCTTAATGGGGTACGCTGGGAAGTGGTTGAGTCGCACCGTTTCCTTGGTCTTGTATTCGACCGACGCCTCACTTGGGAGGCTCATATTTGCAGCCTTAGGGTCTCTTGTACCCGCGCCATGGATATTCTTCGTTGCGTGACGTTCAGCGCTTGGTGTACTGCCTGTCTTTTTTATCGATCCTTTGTTCGTTCAAAGGTTGACTACGGATGCGAGTTTTATTCATCCACAGCCAAGCGTTTATTGCGGAAAGTGAATTCGATCCACCAGCCTGGCCTTCGCCTTGCGACCGGTGCCTTCTGCCAACAGCTTTCACTTTATCGGCAGCTGATCTCGATGGTGCCTATGCCATTAAGAGACGCAAATCATACCTTAAGCCCTTTGGGTTTAGGGCCAGGAAACTCATGCGACAGCTAGATATAGCTCCCGGGCTGGTGGCGCCCCTGATTCTGCCCAGGACGCCACCCTGGAGGGTATAACATTTGGCTATTTGTCGCCACTCCTCTGCTCCCAAAGCTTTTGGGGCGCCGGGAGTATTGCGTTCGACCTTTTTGGAGCACACCTTGTGTCACGCTGGAACCGTGCCTGTGTATACGGATGGCTCTAACTCCCAATAGTAGGTCGGCTTCCACGCCGTATCACCTCTGTTTGAAGTCAGCGGGGCTCTGCCAGGCGCTGCGCCTGTCTTCACGGCTGAGCTGGTGGCAATACACAACTTGGTAGGGGAGACTACTTGACGTGCCGGGCTTAGAGACCGGATTGTGATCTATAGCGACTCACAAAGAGCCCTGAGTGTTCTCGGGGCATTGGAATCTCCTTATGCCCTGGTTCGCGATATCCATGACGCCACGGTTTTGGCGAGCTGGGCAGATGTTGAGAAGTAGAATAGACTTTATTCTTTAGATACCCCAATAAGAAATAATCGCACGGTGTTGAGGCAGAGGATCTTGGGGGCCATTCAATTGCATGATTTAGTCCGACAATGCGGTTGTCAAACGTTTGTCTTAGTTTTTTTTCTTACAGCAAGTTGCCTATGAGCTGGTGCGCCGTCCTAAATCCCCTAAAGTCTATGGAATTGACTGCTATAAACCTGGCAGAGGTTCTGGAAAGATTCTTTCGTTGATCATGCTCAGGTAGGCAGCACAATTCAAGTTATTCTCGTATAACAAAGGGCCGACAAGATAGCCATTCCCAAATATTTCGATCCACAAAGACACTTTCTGCTGACAAATACGTGTGTCAAGGTTAAATGCTGGAGTGAGGGGGGTTCAGCGGCGCATATTGCCGAATGTTATGGCTATTTACGTTTTCATTCATGTAAATGGCTGCCTCGTCACCAATCACAATGTTTACCAATAAAAGAGCAAATTTATGGAGAAGTCATTCGACAAACTGTCTACGATGAGGAAAATCAGCTTCAAGAAGCTGGTGTCTTGCATACATCTTATAGGGAGGCCATTTTTAGTCATGTTTAATAACACGGTTAAATGATGACTTTGAAAATTGTGACTCATTCTTTCTAACTGATACATGTGAATTTTGAAGAAGTGTCATCTGAACATTTTCGAATATTTTCTGTTGTTATTATGGTTCTCATACGACCCGAATGACATTTATTTAAATTTAAGCATGTTGCTTCATGTTGGTATTTGCGAACATTTTTCCAAATTGTGGGCTTGCTTGGTGGGCGCCTACCTAGTAAACTTTGTTCAAATGAATCTTGTACTTGTTTAATACTGCCAGTCTTAATAAAGTTTGTGACTACAAATACGCGTTGATCTTTTGTTAACTGCATGATTAAAAAAGTTCTATGGAAGTAAACTTTTACACAGAAACGCTTTAATTTACTTAGTAAGCGACAATGACGAGACCATACCACAGCTTGGCTGAAAAACCACTGTAAAATGGTCTAGGCTTTGCTTGAAGAATGGCACAGTGACTTAGGCTACCTAGGCTCCCTACGCTTCTCCTGAAAGTTCACGGTAGCTTAGCCTTCCTAGGCTTCGTTTCATTATTTTACTTCCTTGCGCAAACATGTTTTTGATAGCCTCCGCCAAACCCATTAGTGTATCAATATCCTAAAAGATAATTTAATGAAATTTCCTTACTCGACAGATAAATAGTTGTTAAATAAAACCTTTTTTGCAGTACCCAAAAATCTTGAAGAGTTTTTGAGTTATACTAATTCAAATTACGGTTAACTTTTTTCTGGGAAACCCAGTATATATATATATATATATATATATATATATATATATATATATATAGTTACTTCTCTGTGAATGGATTATAGCAATATGTCTCCCGAGATGAATCCCGTGGGATCGATACCATAGGTTTTGCCTCGATTTTTCCCTCCTGCTTTATTTTCTTCAATCTATCTAAACTTAAAAAAGATATTCGAGAATAAGGTACATATTTGCCTATTCTTATAAGATTTGAGACAAGCAATTGCAGCTATTTGCTTTAAGTTATCCAGTTTTTAATTTCGTTTTTTATATCCACGCACATTATGCATCCCAATTTTCAGCTCTTAGTCGAGTGTACTATGGCAATACTATCAAAGATTAGTTAAATGCAATGTAATTATTTACATATGTTTTATAAACCGTCGATCAACTTTACATAGCAGCAGTGAGGCTTTGGTGTGTTATTAGCAGGTAATACTAATAATGGGTATATATTTGTGATAGGCCCAAGTAAAAGTTAAGGTTATTACTCGTACTTACTTTACCGTAAAATCTTTTCTGTTCATTTCATTATTTATTCCTGTAGCATGTTTCTGCTTGGTTTAAATCCCTTCTTCGATTTTGGCGGGCGGAAGTCGAATTGCGGGAAAAAGAGTTTTATACCGATTACGGAGAAATCAAATTAAATCACGATTTTGCCCAATTTCGCCCTCGACAGCCAAAAATGAAATACAGAAATGTACAAATCACAATAAAATCAACTCAGTTAACATAATCACAACATCAACTTTAAAATTACGGGTCTGTACCTACCCCACAATAGAGGGGAGGCTTTAACCACAGTTTCCTTTACTTTATTCATAGTAATAACCACTTGAAAGCACAAAACAATCCCGGCTTTGCCGCATTTTGTATTACTACCTCCAAAATTGAAGACCAGTTTTGGATGAGTTACCTCAAGAATAATTTCAATTGCACTAAAATTCATAACGCCAAGTTTTCAATTCCAAAACAGGCGCAAATTGCAAAAAAAGGTGAGGAAGTAAGTTTGTTGGAAATTATGTAGACAATGTGACGTCAGTGTACCAATTTTGGGCAAAAATCTTCCTAACTGGAAAATCATCACAATTAAGGAAGAAAAACCTATTTAAATTCAAACTGATATTAAATTAAGAGTAACATGGACCACTTAATAAATTCTATATAGATACTCAAATATGTGCTTGTCACAATATGAGGGATTAAATAAATTTTTAAGCGGTAACGGTTTAATAAATATTAACCAAATATTCTATCTAGTAAATGTATTACTTAAAAAAACTAAAACACCCCATCTCATTGTCACTACATTATAAACTCGGCGTAAAGTCTGATATAACCCATTGGGGCAAGTGTACTTGGTTCAGTGGTTTATTTTTAGACGTTGACTCTTCTCGATTCGGAAAATACATGTCCTCTAAACTAGGTTCTCTTTATTCCTATCATAATAAACTTGTGCATTGTATGTGATTATCGCACGACCATGGCTGGATTCAATCCTTAAATAAATTGCTAAAGGCAAGTTTTGCTGCTAGGTTTTTACGCCGGGCTCTCCAATGCGAAAGTCTCCGGGCGATCCGGTCTAAATCTGAGAGAAGGTCAGATGATCAGTTAAGAGTTGGACCAGCCATGCTGAAATTATGAGATTACTGCATGTCGGATATCTCACTCTAATCGATGGAAAAAGAACCTTTTGTCCTTTGTCGCGGAGATCCAGGCGATCATTGACAACGATCCCATCA
Source organism: Ceratothoa steindachneri (assembly GCA_963969495.1). Taxonomy (NCBI): domain Eukaryota; kingdom Metazoa; phylum Arthropoda; class Malacostraca; order Isopoda; family Cymothoidae; genus Ceratothoa; species Ceratothoa steindachneri. Next base: position 91,308,030 of record OZ018330.1, read on the forward strand.
AGTCAATCATGTACAGAAATAGTTAAAATGGCGTGTCAGAGTCTCTAAACAGGCAGTTACTGCATGAAATCATCTAGTGTTACATGCTCACACAATGTAACAAAGTGTTAGATTCTTTTGCAGAAAATGAAGAACAGGCTGAAGACTGTGTTGCATAGCTTGTGGACAAAATAAATCATCACCTCAATCCTGGCAATCTTCGGTTTTTCTGACACGAAAATTATCTCCTTCAGGCGGGACGTCATGGTGAAGTTGAATAAATCATTCCGAACATCTGGCCTCACAACTCTTCAGACGTAAACCGACCGGACTATTATGTGTGGATGTTTATCATGTAATTTTAGTAAATGTATTTGTATAAATAAAGTCTCTGCAGCAGCTTGGGTCGTCGGATGGAGATTGTAGTTCAGTCCAAACATAATAGTATTATCCTTTAAGTTTTAGCTTGTAATTTTATTCATCATATCGGTAAAAATGAACTCTCTGTTAATTTCTTTTATAATGTAGTTTGGCAACAAATTACTGTGCGCATCTTTTAGATATCACAAAACATATAGAAAAATCTTTTAGGGGCCATTTTCTATACTGTGTTTCTAAGAAACTTGTGTTTTTCTTTGACAAGATAGCCACGCCAATGTAGGAATGCCACTCAATTACGAGAACCAAACTACGATGCTAAACCTTCTCTAATTTGCAAAGCTCTTTCAACTCAAGGAAAAGGCTTATGTAGCAAACCATGGGCAAAGTTTGTGAAAGTTTTTGACTAAGGCATGATGCTGTTGAATTCAGCACCGTTATTGCAACTTCAGACACGATGTTGGGACCAATTTGTACTCGCTTTCATTGACTATCTTTGATCAACATGTGGCATGTTGGCAAGAGTTGGATGGCAAGAGTTGGCCATCCATGCTTCCTTTCCCAGGCTTACGTGCTGAACATGTCACTTTTGCAATATCCCACTGCAACACTACCACAGAGGAAGCAGCAGTTTAACGCTAATCGTGGTCAGGAGTCACTAAGAGAGGGGTTGCTGTGAATCAGGGGCTATGCATAAGACAGTACACCAAAATGAAGACAGGGGAATATTCAAGACAGAAGTACTTGAAGGGCAATCGATATCAACAATTCCAAGCATTGTCAGTTTGCGCTCAAAGATTTTCCTAGCAAATGTGGAGATGCCATGGCTCTGAGACCAAAGAACGCAATCATACCCGTGCCAATTATTCTTCACTTCAGTAAAACTTAGTCTTTTTTCCTTGAGGTCAAAATATAAAAATAGTTTTCCATTCTGTACATCGAAGTAGTTGGACATTTGTAAAAATTAGGTGACATCGATTTTTGATGAGATATTGCTCTTTCATTTCTGGCAAGCCTTCTAAGCTTCAAGATTTAATAATCCATCGAATATTTCTTGAGATGTCTCACATATTCTATGACAAATATTCTTCTTAGAGATGAATACTGGATGATCCTTAACACCATCCTCCTTATAACGTTTCGCCAACCTAAAAGTTAAATGGAGAAAAATAAAGGAGAGCAGGAAATTATAATTGAATTCCTGGGCTGCGATGCGTGTAATTGATTGCAAAAATTATTAATCGTATAGGTAGTTTAATTATGATCAAATAATCTTTTATTCTTAAAATTAGTGGCCTGGAAATATTAGTGAAAGAAAATTGGGCACTAAATAAAAAAAATGAAACCTAACAAGACTAAAGCAATAAAGAATAACTAAAAAGATAATTTTAAATAAAATTTTAAAAAATAAAAAAAAAACAACACGGCGATCTCGCATGGAAGAATATTTTATCATTCTCGTAAATAAACAATAGGCGGTGAAGATGTCGGAGAGATTCTTAGCGATACTTAAATCCTCGATATCATTTCACTTAGGAAATGAGAAAGACGTTAAGAAATTAAAAGTAAACTATCGATGGGCAATAAAGATTAAGACAAAACTGGTGGATTAGCAAAAGTGATTCGTATGTCTTCTGTTTTAGGAAACAGAAGTCACTGCTCTTTCAATGTCATAACACGAAGGAAGTTTTCAAAATTCAAACAATGAGAAAATTAGAAATAAACAACTAAGTAAATGACATTATTTATAAGTCAAGTGAAAAATTTCAATATAGGGTAACTCTAGAAGTAGAGGACCTGCAAAGGGATGTCAGTTGAGGCAAAGGTAATCGTGCTTTAGCTGAAATCAGGAGGATAAAGGGCCCTTCCTGCCCCAATTTCCGCAGGTAAATCTAGGGCTGTATATCTAACACATATTTTCACTCTATCTCTCCCTGCATCATTTCCTTTAAATATTTCTCCACCTGAAACTTCTTGAACAAAAGACCATGATCGTTTACGTTTTAAATAAAAAATAGCCATCTCGGATCATAAAAGTCTGGTTAACTTGTCACCACGGGTGAGGGTGGGTTGAGTTACGGCCTAAGGAGATTACCTCTTCTAAGTTACCACAACTACCGTATAAGAACGTTCTTCAATCAATAGAGTGGATTATTTTTGGCTTAGAAAACACCTAAAAAGCTAAATCACAGTACACTGACCCAAACAACATTGGCTAAAAGAGCACTGGATAAATAATACTAGATGAAAAGGCACAGGCTTTGCGATCACTACATCAAACAGCAGTAGCTAATTAAGCATTGGATGACGAACATACGTTTTATCGCTTTGTTTATATAGTTTTAGCTAATGGATAACCCGTTTGTAATTCCCTTTAACAATTAAATGACCTCCACCTCAACAGTAAATTTAAAGTTGGATGGAAACAATTGACGGTAATTTCTTAATATCAAAATATCTCAAGTAAACAAGAAAGAATATTGTTCTTTTTATTGTATGGCGTATGTGATCTATATTACCTGTGGATAAAATTAACACAATCAGCACAACATTTATTGAACTTCAGTACCGATTATAGAGCAAAAATGAACAATTAATAACCATCTACTTCTAAGAAAATCAAATAATAATGATATTATCTTCCAATATTTGCCTCAATAAATGAATTTTAAAAAGCTAGCAGGGGTCAATAAAATTAATGGTGCCTTTAATTATAAAAATATTCTAGGAACTAGTCTGTCCAAACATAGATCCAATTATCAAGAACATGGATGTTAATATGTCATATGTAAAAGTTGCGATACAATATATGTCAAAAGCGATCTATTTCAGGAAAGCCTATTATTTAGTGTGTTTTACATATGTTTAGCGAAGAACTTTCCTATTAATTGTGATAAAGCAAAAATAATTTTAATCAGCTGTCATAAGAGAAATTCCCAAGCTCAATTCATGCGTTAGTTAGTTCAACACTAATCCCTTTAAAAACATCTTCTCTAAAAACCACGAGTAAATCCCGAGTTGTAAGTTTGTGTGTTCTTTGGTCGAACTTCTTTCAGTACCCTAAAGCTTTCCTGTGTGTGAAGATACCGGTTGTTTCTGTCTAAAGCTGGTTTCACAATAAATTGCTCCAAAATACTGCGATTTCTTTCCCCTAGTTACGTGCAAGTTACTCTACTTCTTTCGATATATATATAAATATATATATATATATATATATATATATATATATATATATATATATATATATGTATATATATATATTAGACCTGTTCAAAGTATCACATGTTGCAAACACTATTGGACGACATGTTGTTTTTGTTCCACGCACAAAGTAAAAGATTCGTGTCGAATTTTATTTTTAATCGGACATTGCTTAGGGGTCCCCAACAAAGCAACATTTTCTCTAAAACATACAAAAAAGGAAACCAAAAGTTAGCAAATATGAAAAAAGAAGTTCTAATAAATTCCCTTTTGCTCGCAGAGAAGTACATTTAGAATCACATTACATATTGAGAACTGAATAAAAAAATAACAGTTCTTCCTTGCTTTATTCGGACTTCGATCTCTCGGGCTAATGTAGGGCTACCTTGGAAGTCCTGGTGCACTTCCTCCTGTCTTTTGCCAGCAGCTGCATAAGGAACTGCTTCTGAGCTTCTTATCGGGTGATCGCCGCATTTCAGGTGGTCAGCAGGGCAACTTCTAGTTCTGTAACGTTGTTGGCTACCTTCTCCTTGTCAATCGCCCTTTTCATCTTGCAGAAGAGAAGATCTCCTCCCAACTGGCGGGTCTCTTAGTCAAGAGTGTGGCTAGTTCCTCTTCTTGTTCTGGGAGCAGGTGATCCAGCGCCTTTCTTAACTGGGAGCTGAAGAAGCCGGATAGAGGCTGTTTAGGATTTAAGGCCTTTCCGTCTAGATTTTTCAGTCCTTTCCCCTCCCTATTCAGGTTCTTGCCCATCGAGGCATTCTCTTCCTTTTTAACTCTTTCTTCTAAGAGAAAGAGAGAGAGAGAGTAACCAAGTGTTCTGTGACGTACCAGAGATGGCGCTTGAATGCATTTGGGGCCAATTCAGCAACTCGTATATTGTGGATTCCTCTGCTAGGTTCCTTTATGAAGAGGAGATCGTTGTAGAGAGCATAGGAATAAACCATGGACTCGTTCTTCGGAATAGTATAAAGGTGTCTGACGAAGAGGGACACCTGTTCCATGGCTCCAATTTGGTGAGAGGTCAGCTGAAACTGAGACTTGAGTGAAGAGGAAAATCTTGCGAGCGTAGATTACCTTCGACATCCATCTCGTTTAAGGAAACGCTCCTGGTACCCTCATCTTGAAATTTGTTCCAATATCGACACCTAGGAATACACTGAGAACTAAGAGCTTCTTTTAGTCGTCTTTTGGATGACTTTATTCTTCAATGGCTCTCTTGAGCTCGCTCAGAGCTGTCTCGCTTGCATCAAACAGCTTTTCTGTGAGAAGAGGAAGGAGGCTTTCTTCAGCCATGGAGGACGTCCAAGATTTGTGCTCAAGGAAGTCCCACTGGTCCTGAAACAGGAAGAATAAAGGGACGTTATGCCCTCCAGGGGGTCTATAACAGTTTTTTAAAATGTCTTAAAGGATTACTTCCAAGATGAGGTGCCTGCACGCAAACCAGAGGAGATTCCTTCCCAGACCCTCCTGAATCTTGTTACAGGTTACTTGATTAAGACCCGTGTTTGAATGCGAGCCTCCAGTACAGCGGCAGATAGCGCCCTGAGGAAAGCAATCCCCATGTGATACCCAGTGACTTGGTGGATCTGGGCTGCTTTCAAGAGGTGCTACTTGTCCACGCCTGTGACGTGAATAGCGAGCCTGTCAACGCGTTCACTTCCCCCGTGCGATGTCAGGCAGCTGCTCCTTAGCATTGGATCTTCCTTGCAGTAGCCAGTTCCTTTCATTTCTTTCTCCTATGTTGGCGGGTGGAGCTCATAGATAGCTTGATTTTTTCGATGTTCTAACTGGTTGCCTTGGCCAAGTCTCCTCCCAATGCCATAGCAGCCCGATATGAGATTTAGAAGCGGTCCATTTTGGTGGTCACTTCGTTTGACAGCTCTTTTCGTAAGATGAATTAGGCAGTTGAACTCGGAATCGCTTCTATCTATTTCGCCCTGATAGCATGAAGATTTCGAGGTCACCTGGCTTTAATCTACAACATTTAAGGTGATCTTTTTCTCGATCCCTAGGCCTTTTTCCGCTTCACCTCCGCTTCTTATCGCTTCCGCTTTTTTATTGGAGCCTCGCTGACACAATGTCCACTCTAGTTATGGATGAAGTCGATCGATCCTCTCTTTGGCTGATGAGTAAGGCCCTGTCGTCTTAGTTTGTGGTCTTCCCAAGGGCACCTCTCTGGACCACATCGAACAACTCATAAGTCTCATTGAAAGATCTCCTCATTCATCCTTGCCCTTTCCTAAACTCCGTTTTTGTGATTTTAAAGACCGGCGGATGCTTTCACTAATTTGAGCAGCTTCGCCTTGCTTTAACGCAGTTTGGAGGTAGGAGACATGCTTTCTCCAAAATCCATAGGAGTCCCGTCTCTTCTGGGTCTCCTTGGCAGCTTCCGCTTATGTTTTCTTTTCCAGGCTGTGGTGGAAGAAAATTTTTCGGAGCACTTGCCCCTTTGAAGGAAGACGGCTCCCGCTGATCATCTCCTCTGGGTGACCGATCAAAAACCACTGTTTTCGAATAGAAACAATTGCATCTGTGGAGTAAATAATGGGAATATTGAAGTTCTCTGTTCTGTTAGTGATCGCGACTGAAAATGATAACTTTCAGTTCCTCAAACAACAAGTAATGTTTGTACCAATTTACTACCAAAATAATAAAAAAGTTGGTGACGTCTAGACAACAAACAAACACTTCCAAAGGCCAATCCACCAGACTGACTACCAATATCACCTCAATAAGGGACTGAGTAGCGGCCGTATGGAGGAAGAGGAGAATGTGTCCCTCTGGGGCACCTTTATATCTTATCGATCGAGTTCAACTTGGAACAAGAACAACATGTGACCTAAGGTCTCCCACAAATTTAATATTTTATCTTCACAATATGAATTTAAACAGCCCTAATATATATATATATATATATATATATATATATATATATATATATATATATATTATATATATATATATTTATAAATATATATATATCCTTCTCCTTCTTCCTCATTCTCTACAGAAAAGATGTGTATGAATGTAGACTTGCAATCACATATTCAATAGACAAAAAATATGATTTCGTCATTTTAAATTTCTTGGGATTACTATAACTAGCAATAACCCTCGAACGATTTGTTAGCATGGAAGTCCGAAGTCAAATATAAATTTTCAGAAATTTAACAGATATATGTATACATTTGATATAGATGTATAATTTTTTATAGGGAAAAAAGATACAATTAACTTGATGTGCCACGCACCTTAAGCACTTAGAATGCATAAACAATTTTGTAAACAGCTATTGTGATGCGTATGTCGAAAAACTAGCAAATTTGACCATTTCTCTCTAAGGCTCTTTATCTCTCCTTCTTCCTCTTTTCTATCTATCTCTCTCTCTTTCTGTTCTTAGCCTTATCGCTCTCTCTGCTCCTTTATTTTTCTCTCTTTCTATTTATTTTCCTGTGTTTTTCATCTCTCTCCGTTCATTTCTTCTTTCTCCCTGTTTATTTTCCTTTTGTAGCTCTCTCTCTCGCTGTTAATTTTCCCTTCTCTTGCTGTTTCTGTCATTTTCTCTCCATGAGTATATATTCCTCTCTAACTTCATTTCATGTTGTTCATTAAGTGAATTTATAATTATTTTCAACCTAAAATTACTGCCAGAAGCATATAACTTCCTCCGTTCTGATAGAGGATAGTCAATATGCAATTAATACATTTAAACCCTCTTGGAAGGCGGCAATGAGGCCATAAAGTACATTCATTATCAGGCAGTGTTGTCGCCTTTATTTAATTCTATCAAAATTCATGCCTTAAATCTTTAAAACTACTATATTTTTGGATATAAAAAAGTTAATAGAGCTACTCAAAAGGTACATTTCGGTTGATGTTTGTATCATAATATCCAAATAAATATTGAAAATTTAGAGCCCAAACAAGTGCTATTAATAAACAGTCAAATGATACGCGCAGACAATGTTTAAAATGATAACAGTTTTCCTCCTAGATTTCTTCAATTTGTTTTGTCAAGCTGCAGACCAACGTTTTGATGATATTTTGACTGATATTGCCTTATTTTGTTTAAAACGCACCCGCTGCTGCTTACATTTCGATGGCTTCTCTTTATTAACCGCTAATTTGAATATTACCCAACAATTCTCTATTTGGTTAAAATCTTACGAATTCCCGGGCCAAAGTTGCTAGAGTTCGATACAATTTTAAGCCCAAAATAATACTAAACTGTCTGGAGAAGGTTTTGATTAAAATCCTCTTGGTAACATTTTATGTTCCTGTCAGTGTTCTGGATCAAAGTTGATAGTACTCCTGTTCTCATAGATGAAAAGCAGCTCAAAGATGGAGAATTTCCGGATGCTTAACAGTGGGCACGTTATAAGAAGTGTGAGAGCACTCCCCTTTTCTACCCTAACGAGGGATCTTGCAGAAGCTCCACCAAGCGAAAAGCGCCTAATCAAAGAATTTCCCTCTGCTATAGGTTAATCAGTCCATTCTTTATATCTCCTACAAAATTAAAGGCTATCCATAAGGTTCTTCTTTGTAATGATAACGCTTTTTTTGCAGCCCTCCCTAACCATAGACCTTTGTACAAGACCTTAGAATTGGAGACAACTTGATCCTTGAGCAGGAAGCTTACCAGGAGAGGATCTTGATGTTCATTTAAAGCACTTTGACGTCCGCAAGACTTTTAACCAGTAGTGTAACCAGTCATTTTACACTCCGTAATGACCCTAAAGATCGTGCACCTTGATACAATACCCTTACTAACTATTTTCTTGAATTTCAGGCCCCTGTTGTCTATAATAATAATGGTCCCATGCCTTTCTTTGGAAAATATTATTGCTGAAATTAAAAAAATGATTCAAACATCTATTCTATTTATACCCCATATATTAGAAAGTAGATTAATAGTACACAAATTTATTAATTTAACCTATATTCATCATTATTTTCCCCTTTTGAACTAAGAGCAAAGATCTAGGGACGGAACCTTACCTTGTGCAGAAACTATTGCTTAATATTATCTTGAAATGCTGATCTTTTTCATAAACCTCCAACCATTTAATTTTATAATTATTATTCTTATTACGTAAATTTTAACACGAATGAAAAAAATAATGTGAGTTTCTTAACCTTTGGACACGACGAAAGACTGTTACACACTCCTTTACTCCTACCCCTTTGCAGCCACAAGCTATCAGGCCAATCTTATCTACTATTCGTACATCAATTATAACTTAATTAAATGTCTTGTCCCATTACTCGAGCCTTACAAGATGAATATTTTTTCATATTTTGATTCCTTTAATTTCGATGACATGTTAAGCTAATTTCAAAAACATTCCCAGCACTAATTTTTGTACATAAAATATATATTTTAGGAGTATTTAGGTGTGATTAACACCAATATGGTATTCTTTTCCGCCGTAAATGGCTTACTTTCTAGTTAGCTTCAGATTAATGTGGGCACAGCTGCTACGAAATATAATCGAATATTTACGGAAATCATCCATTTGCAGAGACAATGACGATCATAATGGTTAACTTAATAAATATAACAAGGCCTAACCTGAAGTTTTTAAGACAAGTTAGGTTACGCTTGTTAGTTTAGAGTTTAATGATCATCTTGAATATTTATATTATTAAATTCCGATCCCCAATACCATTTAAATCAATGACACCAAACTGCTTACTTAACACGTCGTATATTCCACGTATATTTTTTGCTGTTCTTTGGGAAATTTTTCCTTCGTTTGTTTCCACTTGTATTTTTTTACTCTTATTTTGCAAAATTTATATTAAGGAAGTTTAAATACTCATTTTAATTTCTCTTCTGTCAATAAGCGAATTTAAATAATTTTAAATGCCGTATTTAATGTCTTTTTTTTCACTAAGCAGAGGATTGTCAAAGATGTTAACAAATTTTACGAGAGATGCAAATCCCTCCATACACATTACTAATGCACCTCAATCAAGTTCTGTTGTTACTTAGATAAATCTGACTATAATCCTAAAATTATTTAGTACTAAAGTAATAAAGGTACCCGGCGTGGCCAGGAATAAAATGTCCTATCTCACATTAATCCAAATCCAAATTGATTGAATTTCTTATATTGTGACACAAAAATATCTTTACTTCCTGATTTATATTAAAATTTGTGGGTTGAAAAGAGCAACAGGAGAGATGCGCACTCTCCCTATCATATAATATGCCATTCAATGCGTAAACGTTTCACCATGCGTGCCCAGAGATCTACGTGTACCCGACAATGACCGTTAGTATTAGCGAACAATGTTTTGGCCACAGGAACAGATCGAGCCTCTTTCGATACAGATTCTAAAGCGCTCTTTTAAAAGAACTAATTCGAAAAACGACCCAGTGTAGCCAGTTGCTGGCCAATCAAAAGGTAAAGAAAATATATTAGACTGTAAATGTGAATTACGGTGAAGTAATAAAACGAAGCAAAAGTATAAATAAATGTCCATTGGCTTAGGTAGCCACAACCGCAAATAATAAATTCGGATAAATTTCACGTAACGTTTTACTCAGGTAATTTTTCCTTAATGTACATTTTGCATCAATAAACGATATTTCCTACTAATTTGTCCTCAACTCACTTGAATCATTTTCGTGCTTACATCACTCATCATTTCAATCTCATTCGTGATTACTCTCGCGTACATTTGAATTTCATTGTCGCTTGCTTCCTCCCCAATTTGAAACTTATTCGTGCGAACATCATCCGCAATTTGAATCTCGCTCATCAATAAACCACAATTTAAAACTCTAGTGTATTTACAAATCCAGCTCCACAATTTTAGAAGAATTCCCCCTTACACTCCTGTTATCTGAATCCCATTTAAATTTAAATCTTCCGCAATTTGAATTCTATTTGTACTATTCTACTCCTCCCGCAATTTGTATAATATTCGCGCAAATATTGCATGCAATTTAAACACTATCACTCATGATTACAACCCTTGAAATTTGTATCCCATACGATTAAATAATTAGATTCGAATAAATATTTACATACCGGCCAGTTCAAATCTATCATGGTAACTTAAATCTCTCTCGTCTTAGAGCCGCGCAATTTTAAACTTATGTGTATTTGTATTCTTCTAATTGGAATCCAATTTGTCCTGATATCAGCGTCAATTTGGATCTCATTTGTGAAGACACACTACAACATTATTCTCATTCATGTTCAACTTCTCTCCCTTCCCCAATTTAAATCTCATTCGTGCTCACACCCTCTCTAATTTCAATCACATAGCAAAGATACCCTTCGTTGTCCATGCCTAAAAAAATATTTTGAAGAAAAGGAATTTTCTGCTTGATTTAAAATACGCAATTAAAATTTGGTAGGTATAAGATATAAGCAGATGGGCGCGAGTTTTAACTTAATATCTAAACTATTTGACTCTCGGGATTTCAAATAATAGGTCTAATTGCATTGTTTAAACATTGCAGTCCCATAGTTGGTCTGGAAAACCTCAATATTTCCAAGAGCAAAGTTGATATTTTAATTACAACTTATAGCCGAAATTACTTCAAATATAATGTATAAAGGGTAAAAATTTGAATCTATCCTAACCTATCAAACAAGTGGCGCTCTTTTCGCCAAATCTGAGAAGCTTATGTTACTACCCGGGTTAAGTTATTCCCAATTGTGATCTTTGTTGGCCCTTAAGGTCGCTCTAAGGGGCCTTCTATAGCGATCATATATATATATATATACATACAGAAAACTTTCGAAAATATATATTAGATTAACTTTATACCCATGATATGCCAGTAAAGGTTCCGACTATATAAGTTAACATTAACTTTCATAAAAGTATTCGATCCTTCAGCAAACATTTGCCCTCTTTTAATGGCAGCTTCTCAACCTTATATGTATTGGTTGGTAAAAATTCATAGGGCCAAAAATCCTAACCGTCGTATTATAATTTCCATAGGATCTGGGAATAGCGAAATATTAGGGAAAATATTTTTATAATCTGAAAGCAAAATGACTTAATTGTCTATTGTATCAATCCTAATAGACATTTCTCCAACTGCCCTAATATGTATTGTGGGGAAGCGGTGTGTGTTTGTGTCTGTAGGGCCATTCCCCCCCCCCCCATCTTTACATATATCTTTCCCTACGCCTGTGTGAGTGTGTGTGTATAATTTGCCTTCCGAATTTTTATTATGAATACAAATAATTACTGATTGTACTCTCTTTTCAGAGATATAATTTTCTAAACATAAATATAAGAGTAAATATTTAGATTGTTAAGTTAAATTTATTTGTCCAGCGCATTGGTTTGTTAATAAAATACAAATAGGCTCAACAATAATTTTAACAACGAGTGATAGCAAAGTCCATTACCAGATTTTTCTTTGGAAACGCTATACCAAAAATTTCTCTGGCTCTTTTCAGTATCGCATCCTGTGTCTTCAAAGAGTGAAGCTTCAGCGGACTGTGTGAGGAGTATTCAAGGCGAGTGCTCAGCCCACCCCAGCCCTGAACGGAGGGCGTTACCAGCATTGGCTGAGGAGCCTGTGCCCCTTCTTATTGAACACTACTACTACTACCACCACCACCCTCCAGCGCCAAGTGATAGTCCCTTGCCCCTTTTTGTTTGGGTGTTGTTTTGATTGATTTGTTGTGTGGACCTTGTTTGGGTTGTTGAAATTTATTCTCTGCGCCTGTCATGTTTTAGGGGGGTTTTCGGTTGGGAAAATTGCAATTTGTATAGAATATTTATTTTGAATGCGCACCGGTGTTTATTTATTTTGTTTGTAAATATAAACTGTAATTATCACTGTATTTTTTGTAAAGTAAAGGACGGTATATCAAATCCTATCAATTCTTCCTCGGGGTTAAGGTCGATAAATCCTAGGATAAGGTTGGAACGCGGGTTTAGTGTTGCTATCGGCCCGCTACAGTATGACCACTACCTCTCCTTTACATAACTCTTTCTCTGTCTCCAAAATAACTCAGCCTCTTGAGCTGTACGAGTTTTCTTCGACATGTTTCATTCAAATTCCTTCACCAGGCCCCTACAAACTATTCCTCACAGTATTCACCTCATTGATATCCTTTCTTACCTCTTCAAAGATTTTTCTATCTCATTTAGATTAGATTATGCTTTAAGAATATGTATCTTTATCCTCCCGTAGCTCCATACCCTCCAAGACCATTGTACATAAATGCCGACCCCTCGGTTTCTCTCTTTTTTCCAACATTTGTCAGGTGCGAATGACGTGGCCAACTGCTCCGCAGGATGAGCATTACTTCTCTTCTGACTTTTTTCTAATTTCACCCAGTGGTGTCACAAAAGAACTTGGGTTTGCTTAAGATCCCTAGGATCTCCGTTTCCTTTTCTTTTATTTTTCACTTTATTTATCAGGTATGACTCTTTTTGGTACATAATAGCAGTCACTCGGTGGCTTATTTTTTCTTTGTAGGACGAAAAAACATGTGTATTAACCTCTGAATAAATAGTTTTTTGCCTTATTGAGGTATCCATGGCGCAATGAATGAGTATGCTACATTTACCAGCAACAGTTGGATGGGTGCTCTGTAGTTTCTATCGCACTACTTGAAGTACGCTGAACACGCTGTATTTTTCGTGTGATTAGGAAATGTTAACGATGCCTATTATCAAATATTTAAGTTAGTGATAACGTTTAATTTGAATTTCATGGTTTATTTGTTCGAGATTTTAAGAAAAAACGCGTGAGGACCTCACCTAAAAAATTGAGGATATAGGCTTCGATCAGTCGTGAGCGTAAGTAGGAGAGAGTGGCATGTTGGCCGTGACCGTCACTTTGGATTCTTGGATTCTTAAGCCAGGCTTTTCTCCCTTCTCCTCTTAGCCTTGGAATAAACTGCTCTGAATTCTCTTTAAGATGAAAAAGTAGATTTATTCACTCAGAATGGAGTGAATCGGTCTGTGCCATGATTGGTTGGGATCTGTTAATTGGCAAGCTTCTTCCGCACATTTCGTGTGCGTGTATACAAGTCGTGTGAAGACTACTTGTATACACTATGGTCTTTGAACCTCCCGGGTCATTTCACAACTGTCAATTTTTCTTCCTGCTTAATCTATGTACTCAACTGCATATAATCTTTTTCCCATTAACTTCAAAACTCTCTTTATAACCTTCATCGAAAAGAACTTTGCCGAGATTCTCTCTATGTTCTTTTAAGGAGTGTTCACGCCCACCACCTACTACCATGATGTCACAGTAAACTATTTGGAGGGGGAATTTGGCCTTCGAGGAGGGAGTGTCTGCATATTATTTAAATTCTGTCGTCTGTTTCCTCTTTTGTAGAGGAGAAGAGGAGGAAAAAAAATTCTTTTAATCATCTAAGCATCGCGACGCTTTCACATAATAGCTAATTACTTTTTACCCCATTCATCCTTTAACATTTGTCAGTAATTATTTGACATTGACCCCGTAATTAATTCATTCATAATTATATCTCGGTTCAATTGATGATGAATCGAAATATATTAATTATTTATGACGTAAAGTCTGCATTTGCGTAGCGAAAATTGGCATTATTCCCTCTTCTTAAAATCAGATCGCCAATTTTCCCTAGGTCAACTGTACACTTGGGAAACCCTATTGATAGTTTTACACTCGGGCCATTTTCGTATTTCGACAGCTTTTGCACATCGGAGAATTTGAAACCTTGGCAATTTTTCTCGAAAAACAACTTTCCCGTGGTTAGTTAAGTTTATACACGGACACTTTCTCTAATTTACAATTTTCACTCGTAGACAGTTCTCCTGATTGGAAATTTTCCCACGTCGTGAATATTACATCTTTTGTAATTTTCCATTATGAGCACTTTTCGTATCATGAGACTCAATGGAGAAACTAATATAGAGCGATTGCGAGGAAAAGTTAAATTGCAATGTCGATCCAACGCTTACTGCGGTGCTCGAGAGAGAGGAAAAAAGAAAGAAACTGGTATAACAAACTTGGACCCTTTCATTATCTAGAAATGAAGGAAATAAAAGCGAACTCAGCACTTATTATTTAATAGAGATCTTTCCCAGTAAAACGACTAAAAGTGGAGTAATCCAAAAGAGGTAGATTTGCTCATGAGAGAAGTTTAGGCCTGAAAGAAGAAATGTGGAAATAGTGGCAAAGAAAAATGGTGTAAGTAGCATTGTTTTTAGTCGCCTGCGAATCTTTATCTCACTCTTTCGGTCGGTCGGTCGTTCCCCGTTTTTCTTTTTTTTTTTTGGTAATCATTATGTAACTATTTGGTCGATTCTAACGAAATTTAAAAACCTAATGTTGATTTACATTCTCTTTCGAATAATATAATTGCCAAAGTCCTCTTAAGGTTAGCCCGGGAATTATATTTTGGGGGCAATAACATCATAACTCTTCGGCCGATTTTAACGAAATTTGAAACCCTTATATTTTTTTATATTTTCTTTCGAGTGATATGATTATGATGGTCCTTGCAAGGTTATTCCTGGAATTATTAAAAGTTTTGAACGTCCTAAGGTCATAAATCAGAATAAGTGAAATTACGCGACGTTGGTCAGCATACCTTGTTAAATGTATATCTTTGGAAATTCACGAAGTCTAGGAACAAATTAACAAAATAAACAAGACATATCAGGTAAAATTCCAGTACTTGATGGAGTAGAGAGTAAAAAAAGGAGAAATGAAAATAAAACGGCGATAGAGTGGCGAGAAGGGTAAAATGGGACAAATGGTATTTAAATTACTATTTTCTCATTGATTTCAAATATACAAAAAAATAATGAAAATGATAAAGTTGAAACCCACGAAGTCATCTTCCCCAGAAATTTCGATGGTGGAGTAAAAGGAGGTAAAAACCATGAGAAGGTATCTAGATCGTACAAATAGACTGCTTGGATCGTCAAGGAACCATCTCTAATTCTAGAAAAGTTAGTCAGCCTGAACAGAATATTGAATAATATTGATATGGAAATGGCGCGAATTCAATGCTCGCCTTGTTATTTAAATTCTTATCCAAATATTGACACTTGCCAATTTGCTGCACTCTGCACACTTGAAACCTCTATTAAATAAGGAAATTTCCCATTCGAAGTTGGTTATAAATCTTGGTTTGTTCAATTATTCAACACCTTTGAACCTCATAAAAGCCTTTTTTAAAATGGCCAAATATTGGTGAATATTAGATCCATTGTCAAAATTGATGACTTAACATTTAATCAAAATAAAAATGGCAACTAAATCTGTGTTATATTTTATTTTACCTTAATTTACATCAATAAATACTAAAATTTTAACGAGAGATTTTAATTTTTACATTCTCAGATTAAATTTGATAACTTACATTTTGATAACAAGTTGCGTCTTATTTTAGGGATTTTGAGTTAATTTTTCATTTAGAAAAAGACATGATGGGCAAGAAAACCAATAAAATATGAATTCTCCAGCTAAGAACACGTATAACATCCATCTGTGTTACATTGAAGTTAATGATAGTGATACTGATTCAAATGGCAAGGATACCTTCTATCTCGCGAATTTATTATCAAATATACTCATTAATCTAGTTTCAATTTTGTTGAAAACATATTGAATTTATTTATCTCTTAATATTTATTTTTAAAAACTTTATTTCCATTTCAGCGTAAGTAATAAAAATCTAAAGAATCCTCTAAGTTTATGATAATAATTAATTACTTCTTTCCATTTGACTGCAGCCCACAGCAGAATTGAAGATTGTTTATTGTATTACATAAATTTTCGGGCTTCCCGGTAAGGCCTTCCAAGTTCATAATTCTCCATATTCGTAGGCTAATCACAGGTGGCGCCACTCCCGCCTTAAACATTTTTTGCTAAGAAATAGTTGTGATGTCTTTTTGGCAACGATGTCAAAAGAAGGCGGTGCCGTTCTCGTTTTTAAGTAATTTGAGTTGATAGTAAAGATATTTTATTTGGTTTATTGCAGCATTTAATAAAGAAAACATTTCATTATTTTATAAGAAGCAACAACAGTGAGGGAATGAATTTGTCGGGAAAGTGGTAGGGTGTGCCAAGTGGTGAAGTTAGGGGAAGGCAAAACGTTGTAATAAACTTTGAGAAAATCATGTTCTGTCAAATATTGAAATAGCCAAATATAAATTAAAATATTATATTAAATAACCACAATTTTCTAAAGCGTCCGGACACGATAGAATCTATTGAATACACCGCAAAGAATTAGCAAATTAACTGCTAAAGCCATTTTGTATACTTTGCGAAAATCTATTTGAGGGAGATCAAATATAATAAAATTCATGAAACTGGCCTAAAGATTGACGACGGAAAATTTTGACCCATTTCCTTTACTTCGGATGCTGATAACTCTTGGATTCCCTCGTTAAAGATAGATTGTGGAGCATCTGGAGATAAATAACTAAATAAACGACAAGCAGAATGACTTTGATCGAGGAGGGTCATGATTAATTAATTTGTTCGAATAATTCACAAAATAACTGCAAAGCTGAAGATGTAGGTTATCTAGATTTAACACCTTTCCAAATAAAGAAATCTTGACAAAGGTAGAAGAGGATGGAATACTGAGTAGCATACTAAAATGTATTGTAAACTGGCTGGATAAACGAAGGCAGTGTTGTCAATGTAATAGTGGATAGTGGGTGTCGTAGAATTCCCCTCCTTTTTGTTCTATCTATAAGAGTGCTGAGTGTGTCTAATATATTGATATTATAAGAATATCTTAAAGAACAGAGCCGTTCTGCAACACGTAAGGATATATATAAGAGAAACGAACATTAATCCCAAAATAAACTTATATTTTATCTTTATCAATTGAATACATAACATTTATACATTAACTATAGCAATACTCTGAATATTATCCTAAACAAAAATTAATTAAATTAGTTTACCCACAAAAATTGGTTAACGTTTTCTCTACACACAACAATAATATTAGAATTAGGCTTACGGACTAAGGGGAGTTTAAAGGCCTCAGAAATGTTATTGACTCACGATGCGTGCCGTGTGTCCAGATGTAGATGGGCGGAATTCCACGGTTGTTTTGGCGAGGGTGGCAACTGGGAGGTCCACACGTTCTTCCGGGTGGGGGGGGGGGGGGGGGGTTCTTCAAGGACGAGAACAAATACGGTGCTTTATGCAACACCGTGGTCTCTCTGGCGAGAGTGAGTCGAAATTGGTTTTTAATTCCAGTTAACTTGGAGTGCGGTGTGATCACCGAGTAACGAGCTCGAGGAGGAGCTTTTCTCCTTTCTTACTTATTTCCTTAGGGACGAGGACTGAACTCGGGGAGGGTCTTCTTCAAGGGCGAGGATAACGGAGGGGGGTTTCTCTGGCGAAAATAGGTTACTTAAAGTTCGGTGTGGCCACCGAATAATGGGCTCGAGGGGACAGCCTTCTCCTTCTTCTTTTCTTAATTCCTCAAGGACAAGGAATACGCCTGGTGTTTAAGGTGGACCAGGATATGAGGAGTCTCTCTGGTTGAGAGTAAGTTGAACTTACCAAAGTTCACTTATCGTTTGGTTTGATAACCAGGGACTTAGCTCGAGGATGAGCTTCTTCTTAGAACCCTTAAGTTAGGTAGCTCTGCCTCTCTTGCAGGGTACTTCTTGGTCTGGCGAGCCATGTACACTACCTCTCTAGTCTCGGTAGTTCGGTTTGATCCGAAGACTTCGTCACCTAGAGACTGACGTATACTACCTCGATTTTCCTCAGAGTTCCTCATTCATACCTCGTTACCCCACTGGGGGAGTGGTAAGGGGTGGAGAGGCTTGAGGACTGCCCCAGGAGAGCTCTCTTTCTTAACAGTTTTTCACACGAAGTCAAACATCGGCTCCTCGTTAGCCTTCGAGATTGGACGAAACACGTCTCCAATTTCTTATTTGACGTGAAACTAGATCTCACTCTCCTAGGGGAGATCTTACATTTTGACCTTTAGGATCTTTCATGGCACCAAATTGTGCCACACTGCTGGTAAGCACTGACCCCGCCGATGCCTTCGACGGATGTCTTTGCGGTAACCGCCTTGTGACTGCACCAAGAGTGGACAGGGAGGGGGAGTGACCATTTCCCCACAACACCTCCCATCGAAAAATATAATGGGGGGGGGGGGATGCTCCCGGGAACTCAAAACAACTTACTCCCATAGTCGGGATTAGCAAATTTGTATTTCTTGAGCCCTCTCATACATAAAGTTTCCTTACACATGTACACCTGGAACGCGTTTACAAAGGCAATGTGTCGTACTAGACATACTCGATTTACAATTTTACATAAACATAACAAAACCTTAATTCATCGATTACCCACCAAAAAAAACAACAGCAAAACAAGCTACTTCCTTACATTTCTAAGTTTTTGAGAACTTAAATCCTACCGATAAATATTAACACGAACAACAAATGAAAACATGGTTTCACGCTCATTAGGTGCTGAGATAACCTATAATGGTATTTCGTCTCCACCTATAGAGCAGCTGTCCTTTATCGGTTCCTTTGATGTAGCTGATCCTAAAATGGTGCTCTAAGACCGATACTTTACCGCGCCTGAGTCGGCCGTTCGGGTTATTGAGTCTACCCCAGTATGTTACTAAATGGTAGCGGTATTTCAACCTTCTCGAATTACCCTTCTTATGGTACTTGACTACCCTTAAATTGAACATTATTGCTAGAGCGGCCTGTTGCAGCAGGGCATAATTGATGAGAACTTGAGTCCCATAGCTCTCCTTTAACCAGGTACACGGGAAGATCGTGTGTGGGTTCGATCTTTGGGGATCGAGAAAACTTTTTCCTTCGAGGTCGTTAATGGGCGTGGCGCTCACTACGACTTGAAGTTTAGCGGTAACTCCGTGGACATTCCGTTCGGGGAGGAGACTACTAGGGGTAAGGGATACTCATCCGCGTCTACCATTTGAGTAGTCTTACCGGGGTGTATCGCAATAGCACCTCTTTCCTCCTTCCTTATAACTCATTTAACTCACTTCACTCAGTAGGTAGTTCCACAGGTACACCTGGTCGTACCTTTACTCTGCCTTCTTCTTCTTCCCTGATAACCCCATTTGGCTGGGTTTTCCTCGTAGGTTCTTCCTTAGGTATCCCTGCTGGTACCTCATTCCTACTTCCTACCTCTTTCATCGTTACTCCATTTGGCTGGGTTTCCCTCGATGGTCCTTTCTTAGGTCCAGGCCGGGCTACAACTTCTTCGGCCTCTATGAGATTCTCGATAGGTGCTCTTTCGAGTGCGAGCAATCTTTCCTTTTCTTCTCTCTCTTGTGTTTCGGCTTGAGCACGTTATTTTTCCCTCTGTATTCTTCTTTCATCTATTTATCTTTTAACCTTTATTCTCCTCTCTTTCGACTCTTTTTCCCTCTGCATTCTCCTGTCCTCGGCTTCTTGTTCTGCTTTCGCTATTTCCTCTTTCCCGTCGAGTTCTTCTTTCTTCATCTTCAAGCTTTATCTTTAGTCTTCTTTGTTCATCTTCCATTTCTATACTTATTCTGAATTCTCGTGCTTCTCTTTTAAACAGTATTATTCTTTCGCTTGTTTTACCTCCTCTCAGAATTCTTCTTTCCTCTAATTCTATTTTCCGCTGTATTTGGGATTCTTCACTTTCCCGGTTCATCCGTATTTCCATTAATTCACGTTCTTTTTTATTCTCTCTTATTATATCCTCTGTTTCTCTCTCAAACTTTATTAATTCTTGTTCTTCTTCTATATCCAAAATTATTTTTTCTTCTTCACGATCTATTCTTAGTTCTGCCATGACGTAGTCATGCATTTCTTTGCCTTCAAGTCCCAGACTTTGGGCTTGTTGGTAAAATCTTTTGACTGGATCCATCTCGTGTTGGTCCGTCGATTTTTCCTTTCTTTATTCTCAGCTAATTATGCCACCACTCACCAGGTAGCACTCAGCATAACTTACCCTTAATCCCACTACTATGCTGATTGAAATACCACTCCCGACAACAAATTTACCACTTGATCTACCAATTACCTTAAAATTGTTACCACCCCTACCTCTACCAATTTTCCTCTAGTCAATTATTCTCTTATTCCTAATATTCCTTTACTTGTTAGCTCTTTCTTAATTAGACACTGCTGGGTTCTTCCTTGTAGAAGAATGGTCACCCCCCCCCCCCCTTCCATTCACTCGTGATGCAGTCACAAGGCGGTTACCGCAAGGACATCCGCCCTAGGCATCGGCGAGTCAAAAGCGTAACCACAACGTGGCACAACTCGGTGACATGAAAGACCCTAAAGGTCAAAAAGGTAAGATCTCCCCCAGGAGAGTGAGATCCAGTTTCACGTTGAACAAGAAATTGGAGACGGGTTTCTCCCAATCTCGATGGCTAATGAGGAGCCGATGTTTGACTTCGTGGGAAAGACCGTTTGGAAAAAGAACTCTCCTGGGGCCATTCTCAAGCACCTCTCCCCCTTACCATACCCCCAGTGGGGGTGCGAGGTATAAATGAGGAACTCTGAGGAAAGTCGTGGTAGTATACGTCAGGCTCTAGGTGACGAAGTCTTCGGATCAAACCGAACTACCGAGATTAGAGAGGTAGAATACTTGGCTCGCCAGACCAAGAAGTACCCTGCAAGAGAGGCAGGGCTACCTACCTTAAGGGGCTAAGAAGAAGCTCATTCTCGAGCTAAGTCCCTGGTTATCAAACCAAACGATAAGTGAACTTTGGTAAGTTCAACTTACTCTCGCCAGAGAGACTCCTCATATCCTGGTGCACCTTAAACACCAGGGGTATTTCTCGTCCTTGAGGAGTTAAGAAAAGAAGAATGGAGTATACGTCAGGCCAGGTGACGAAGTCCTCGGATCCAAAACCGAGCTACCTAGACTGGATAGGTAGTATACGTCAGTCTCTAGGTGACGAAGTCCTCGGATCCAAAACCGAGCTACCGAGACTGGAGAGGTAGTGTACTTGGCTCGCCAGACCAAGAAGTACCGTGCAAGAGAGGCAGGGCTTCCCTACCTTAATGGGCTAAGAAGAAGCTCATCCTCGAGCTAAGTCCCTGGTTATCAAACCAAACGATAAGTTAACTTTGGTAAGTTCAACTTACTCTCGCTAGAGAGACTCCTCATATCCTGGTGCATCTTAAACACCAGGGGTATTCCTCGTCCTTGAGGAATTAAGAAAACAAGAAGGAAAAGGCTCCCCCTCGAGCCCGTTATTCGGTGGTCACACCAAACTTTAAGTAACTTATTCTCGCCAGAGAAACCCCCCTCCGTTATCCTCGCCCTTGAAGAAGACCCTCCCCGAGTTCAGTCCTCGTTCATTAGGAAATAAGTAACGAAGGAGAAAAGCTCCTCCTGTAGCTCGTTACTCTGTTATCACACCGCACTCCAAGTTAACTTGATTTAAGAAACAAGTTCGACTCACTCTCGCCAGAGAGACCACGACTCCCTAGGTGTTGCATAAGGCACCGTATTGGTTTTCGTCCTTGAAGGACCCTTCCTCATCCCGGAAGAACGTGTGGACCCCCCAGCTGCTACCCTCGCCAAAACAACCGTGGAATTCCGCCCATCTACATCTCGACACACGCCACGCGTCGTGAGGCAATAACATTTCTGAGGCCTTTAAACTCCACATGAGTCCGTAAGCCTAATTTTTATATTATTGTTGTATATAGAGAAAACGTTAACTAATTTTGGTGGGTAAACTAATTTAATTAATTCTTGTTTATAATAATATTTAGAGTATTGCTGTAGTTAATGTATAAAGGTTGTGTATTCAATGGTTAAAGATAAAATATAAGTTTATGTTGGGTTTAATGTTCGTTTCTCTTATATATATTCTTACGTGTTGCAGAACGGCTCTGTTCTTTAAGATATTCTTATAATATCAATATATTAGACACTCTTAGCACTCTTAGAATATGTAGAACAAAAAAAGGGGGGGCATTCTACGACACTAAATAAAAGTGGTGTCAGGTAAGTAGGGTTTTTATCAGAAAGAATTCTACGACATTTCTAATAACAACCTACAAACCTAACACCAATTTTAATCAAGTCGTAGAATTCCCCTCCTTTTTGTTCTATCTCTAAAAGTGCTAAGTGTGTCTAATATATTGATATTATAAGAATATCGTTAAAAAACAGAGCCCTTCTGCAACACGTAAGGATATATATAAGAGAAACGAACATTAATCCCAAAATAAACTCATATTTTATCTTTATCAATTGAATACGATACATTTATACATTAACTATAGCAATACTCTGAATATTATCCTAAACAAAAATTAATTAAATTAGTTTACCCACAAAACTTGGTTAACGTTTTCTCTACACACAACAATAATATTAGAATTAGGCTTACGGACTGAAGGGGAGTTTAGAGGCCTCAGAAATGTTATTGACTCACGACGCGTGCCGTGTGTCCAGATGTTGATGGGCGGAATTCCACGGTTGTTTTAGCGAGGGTGGCAGCTGGGGGGTCCACACGTTTTTCCGGGGGAAAGAGGGTTCTTCAAGGACGAGAACCAATACGGTGCTTCATGCAACACCTTGGCAGTCGTGGTCTCTCCGGCGAGAGTGAGTCAAACTTGGTTCTTAATTCCAGTTAACTTGGAGTGCGGTGTGATCACCGAGTAACGAGCTCGAGGGGGAGCTTTTCTCCTTCGTTACTTATTTCCTTAGGGACGAGGACTGAACTCGGGGGGGCGGGGGTCTTCTTCAAGGGCGAGGATAACGGAGGGGGGTTTCTCTGGCGAGAATAAGTTACTTAAAGTTCGGTGTGGCCACCGAATAACGGGCTCGAGTGGACAGCCTTCTCCTTCTTCTTTTCCTAATTCCTCAAGGACGAGGAATACGCCTAGTGTTTAAGGTGCACCAGGATATGAGGAGTCTCTCTAGCGAGATTACGTTGAACTTACCAAAGTTAACATATCGTTTGTTTTAATAACCAGGGACTTAGCTCGAGTATAAGCTTCTTCTTAGCCCCTTAAGGTAGGTAGCCCTGCCTCTCTTGCAAACTTCTTCATATCAGAATAAGCTTGGCTAATTTCGTGATGTGGTTGTGACTAAAAGAAAGGTAGGCACTTGGTGCAAGATCCAGTGAAAGTAGAAAGTTAGGAACAACTTTAAAACCTAAAGCAAGTTCTTTTCTTAAGGTAAACCAAAGAAAAGTAGGAGGAAGCCACCTTCTCGGTTGATGAGTGAGGGGTAATTTTGTTTAATATCTTCAATTACCCATTGCAGTGAGAGATGAAGGAATATGCACACGTTGTAAGTGTGTGCATATTCCTTCATCTCCACGTTGTTAATGTCGTCACGTTACGTTCTCGTAGAAGACAGTGTTTCACCTATCTTGAAGTATTAAACGTAGTTAGACAGACACTGATTAGAAATTCTGTCGTCATTTGAATCGTAATGGTTTGTTAGTGTTTTTGCTAATGCATGATCATATGTTGCCAGATGTGGTCAGATAAAGATGCTAGGCTTAAATATTTTCTCTGCTTTAAAAGACCTATGCTCAGATCAAGTATTCCTTTTCCATATTTTTGCAGCATTTTTGTACAAATAAACAGAACAGTGTATACGAGATTTAAAATTGTGAGACGGATGTTTTTAACTTCGAATATTTATGAATTTAATGCTCTAAGTCTTAATTCATCTCGTTACTTAATAGAATTATTTAATCGAATATGATCGAAAATTCTACTTTGGTTAAATAGAACAATTACCTTTAGATAATATATATATGGTTCGATCGTTTTTGTTCATTCATCGCACACCGATACAAATCATGTTTTAGTGTTCGCAAAGGTTTTTTCATATAATTTTGAAAATATTAAATATACTTGAAAAACATTCTGATATCTATAAAGTTGTTAAAAAAGATCGTTTCCCTAGGCGTGTTATCCAGCGTTAACATATATAACCCAGCAACAATATAAAATATTTAGAAAATAGATATTTTATATTCCTAATTTAGGATTGACTCCCTTTCGTAGATAATACAATTATATCACCAAAAATCACTAAATATTGATTATAGCCTAGGTTATTATGATTTTATAACAACTATAGTTTTGAATTAAAGCTCTTGGCTAACTAAATTTTTATATATATTTGGAGAGGTTTTAAATAGCAACTTAAAACTCACCACGAGGTATTTCATATTCATATATTAGGATCGACTCCAAGTCTTAAATAATATATTTATTTCGCCAAAAACCTCTACATATTGATTATAGCTACGTTTTTTATGATGTTATGAGAACTATAATTACGAATTACAGTTTCTTGTTAACTAATTTTATGCATAGTCTTTTTTAAATAGCCATCCAAGTACCACGAGGAGGAGGAGGCTGTATGGCGGGTTCCCCATATTTAACCCAACCAATCTTAATTTGGCTGCATTTCGATATATATACGATAATCTTTTCTCGAATCAATTCGTGTCATTTTTGTTCGGGATTGAAGAAGGTAATGTATGAGTACTTTCCTCTCTTCTAACATCTCCACGGAGAGAATCATCATTTAATAATTTGATGAAGGAAATAGTGGGACCAATCCATCCTGTTGGTATCCCATCTCAATAAACTCTTTTATTCGAGTATCAATAAATGTTATTTTGTTACAGTTGGCTCAGTTTCTTAAGCCGTTTGCCAGTTGATCATTTTGTAATAGGTTTGATTGTCGTAGAGAAGCTCATGCATGAAGAATTCTCGATTTTCTTACCTTAGTGATTGTTAGTTCTTGCTTTTAATATTCACCTCCATCCCAATTACCTTATGCGTTGTTCATCGTCATCTAGCATGGAGATAATAAATACTTTCTGGCTAAGCAAAGTAGGAATATCGACATAGAATATTGTCTGTGATTGTCTTAGTTAATTGAGGCATGGTGTGAGAAAGGTGCATCATTTTAAAAATCGATTTGCGCGTTTAGTAAAAGAAAAGTTTTTCTTTATGTTAAACCAAATTGGTGCGTTAAATGTCATAATTATTTGCAAAATTTTCTAGTAGGCTTTAGATCTTTCACTGGTTGAAACATATATACGTAAAAGTCTATTTCCTGTTGTCAGTTACTTGTAATGCTTTATCTTACCTGGATTTTGACTCACTAAAACCGAATCTTACCTAGCCCTCCACAATGTTTGGTATAGTGTGCACAAGTAGGCATCCTCTTTCTAAATGTCCGAGGAGGAATGTCATCGAATTTTGCAATTGTGAGTTTATTCACATTCGTTCACTGGTCGAGTAAAATCATATGGCCAGGCTGCTCTGCCGGAATATTAATTAATAGGTTAGTACTACTAATTAGCAAAAGAATATTGAAAATGGAAAAGACTAAAACCTAGGAATAGACTTATTAACTAGGCGTAAAGTTAAGGAGGAACAGGAAAAAGGTAAAATGAAAAAGAAGTGCCAAGGTAAAAAAGAAAATAAAGGGCGGTATTGCCAGGGGGAATGTAATGGGGAAGATTAAAGGAGATAATTAATGAATGAAAGCAGTTTAATAGGGATTATAAACGAAGAGATGCCAAAATATAATTTAATTAGTGAGAAACACAAAAATTAAAACATACGATGATTTACTAAGAAGTAATAAAGGAATAATGGCGGCAGCCAAACTATACAATTCAGAAGAAAAAAAAAAAAGAACTAAATTCAGAACAATAAAAGAAGAAGGCTAAATACGGAAGTAAAAAAACGAACACAACTAAATTGGGAATAAAAAAGGAAGACAACTAAACTCAAAAAAAAAATGTACCTAAATGCTGAAGAAGAAAAAAGTAATTGGACAGCACAATATAAATGAGAATAGTAACAGAAAGAGAGGTAAAGGACAATGTAATATAGAAGAAAAAGCTTTGAGAGATGAAAAAACATTGGATATGGGGGTAAAGAAGAAGGAAGGATCTCTCCCTCGCTCCCGGAGGTATGAAGTTTGAATTCTGGGGTCCAGGTGTCGGGTTCATTCCAAACTAAGGATTAACACAAACGTCAGCGCATGCGGAAGTATGACAAATGGATGTACTGAGCTTAACATGGCAACGGTCGTTACACTTTATACAGATCATCGTAATCACACTTTTCTAATCACCACACTGCAATCTTTTTTCCTCCAACTTTGCACACCCAAACATACAGTCTTTGATCCAAGGAATACTACCCAGTTGTATTTTTACAGACATTTATATCTTCATCTCGGAGATAGAAAGGTTCCCCCTAATCGCTTATTGGTGTCTTACACACAAAATACTTCCCAATAACCCCAATACACTCTTCTGGTGCACTTGGAATTGTAAACGATTGGCATTATGATGTTTATGTTGATTTAATTATTCAGTGTGTGGTGGAGAGGCAGAGTGGTCTAAGATAAGTGATGGCGTTAATAATATTATAACTGTAATGCGAACTCAATCATTTTGATACAATATATTTATATATATATATATATATATATATATATATATATATATATATATATATATATATATATATATATATATATATATATATATAAATATATATATATATATATATATATATATATATATATATATATATATATATATATATATATATATATATATAAATATATGAAGAAAGAGCAAATATAGGTTCTGCGTGACGTAACATTTACCACAGAGCACACGCGATATTTATTTCTTGCCTTTCAAAAACATTTTAAAGACAGAAATAAAGATGTAGTAACCTTGTATTGCAGACTAGGTATATAACAATAGAGAAAAAGAGAAAGAAAAATTTGACCAAATTAGCAATGAGACAAAAAACAGGAGTTTGATTTCTCTTACTTTAAAAAAAACTCGTTTCTAGTCTCATTGCTCATTCGCGTCAAATTACTCTTTCTCTTGTATATATATATATATATATATATGTGCCAAAAAATCCCACAGTAAAATGAAAGGTGGATTCCAAGTACTTTTGAACTTCTTCAGGTGATTCCTTGAGAATGAACTGAACAAGTTTGAATGTATTAGAAACCGCCTTTCACTTTCCTGTGGGACTTTTTGCCTTTAATCCTCTACTCACGCGCTACTTTCTGAGTTCCTCATATATATATATATATATATATATATATATATATATATATATATATATATATATATATATATATATATATATATGGAGATTGAAAAGTAATTCATTATCTTATTTTAAACTACTTATAATTTATTTATATTTTGTAATATTTTTCTCAATTTATTTGTGTATATTATTTGATGTATGGGATTAGTTCTATGTTTCTGTTTTATTTTCAGATCGTTTATTTCGTTTGCAATTTATAACCTCTAAAAACATGTCTGAACGTTTTACACGACAAGACTGTTCCCAGGGGGTGACACGTTGCAAATTTAGGAACTGTTGTTCAAGTGCAAAGATGGTGGAGGAGTATTAAAGGAAGACATGTTTAATTTGAACCGAAGCAATAAAAAATTGCCATGCAAAACTTATGGCTACAGGATCGGCAACTGATACTCGAAGAAACGGTGGCTCATTCAATTTCAGTGACCCGGCTATAGTGTAATGTGTTCATGAATATTTATTCATAGTCCGAAAAAGTCAATTCGACAAGTAACAAGGGAAAATGGATACTTCATTTTTTGTGTACGAACTATACCTAGTCATAAAGAAGCTTAAATGTCGTCCTTGTAAGCTGCACTACTGTTAGGCCCTCTCTCTTGAAGACTGCGACCTTTGTATAAAGTTTGGCGAGGTGATCCTGGCTTGGTATAAAAAGTGGTCAGACCTGTTTAAAAATATCCTATGAGTGATGAAGCGCTATTGCACAACGGTTAGTTTGTGAACCGTCTAAACTCACCGGCTATAGTGTAATGTGTTCATGAATATTTATTCATAGCCCGAAAAAGTCAATTCGACAAGTAACAAGGGAAAATGAATACTTCATTTTTTGTGTACGAACTATACCTAGTCATAAAGAAGCTTAAATGTCGTCCTTGTAAGCTGCACTACTGTTAGGCCCTCTCTCTTGAAGACTGCGACCTTTGTATAAAGTTTGGCGAGGTGATCCTGGTTTGGTATAAAAAGTGGTCAGATCTGTTTAAAAATATCCTCTGAGTGATGAAGCGCTATTGCACAACGGTTAGTTTGTGAACCGTCTAAACTCACCACTGCTGGGTGGGTGAAGATCCTCCTATTCCCTTTGAAAAATGCAGAATCAGCTAAGGTAACAGGATGGTGTGGACAGTGCAAACAATATTGTGGGTCCCTTCATCCTTCGTTAAACCATGAATGTCGAAAAGTAACTCACCAAACTGCAAGTTGAAATCTTGGGAGAATATTTGATTTTCATGAAAAATGGCGCTCCTCCATATTTTTTTATATTGTTGTTCGTGACTTATTAATTGCCGAATGTCAAGTTCTCCGTGAGATCTATGGGTAGTCGTGATCCGCATGACTGTCAAGCTAGAATACTTCACTTAATACCCTACGCCTTTTTTTCTTTTTGGTTAATTAAAAAATATAGGAAGTTACTCGACTAAGCTAATGAATTTGGAAGAACTTGAAGGAAGAATATGGAAAGTTAACACTTTTATTCCCCATGATTTTCTTGTGAGATCATTTTTTGCAGTTCTCGGGCAGCTTAAAAAGCTAGCAGTGACTGCTGATCCCCTTCTCGACTGTTATTTAAAACTCCATGCTATACACTTTCTTCTCATATTGAGTACCTTTAAGAATTCTAGTTCATTAACGAATTACAAGAATTTTATATTTGGAGTAAGTTTTCCATCATATCATGTCATAAAACTATGATACGATTAATAAATATTGAAAATACGACTATATATTAAAGGTCAAAATTGGTGAAAACTTTTATCCCTGCACCTTTTTCATTAATGAGATTATAATTTGAATATTTTTAGACAAAGGTTTTTGTAAACCGAGAAAAAATATTAAACTATATGAAGATCTTAGCCTTCGGGCTAGATCATAAGAATATTCTCCCCAACAGACCTCTAGTGGTAGCCTCGTCATATGATCCTATATCCATTAATGCATAACACTATATTTTAGAAATTAAAATATTTAATACTTTATTTTTTTTGTGAGTCACATAATTATGTTCAAAGTTTTTTTGTATCCAAGTATTTTTAAGGTTTTCTTGGCAGTTCAAAAAACAGCCAGGTTTTTCGTATATTTGAAGCTTTTACCAAAATCCTTCCTTATATACAAATATCCCAGAGTTCAAATTAAAATTGGTGAAGGTCTCAATAGATATACCTTTTAAACCAATTTTTTTTCACTTATTTTGGGCATTTAATGATAGATTTATTTTCATCACACTTAATAAATATGATAAATATGATTATTGAATCTTCTTTCCGAAAATATAGGATTATCAAAACTCTGATCGAATTCTATAGGTATTTTGTTAAGGATCCAGTAGGTGTTATATCTTGACGTCAACTCAGTAGAGGTTATTGTTCCTAGAAATGTCGTAGACATTGTCGAACCGTCTTAAGGGGCGAGGGGAAGAGGGAAAGATCGCCGTACACACAAACGAACAATACTCTAATGTATAAATAAATCAATTCACGATAAATTAAAAGTTTTACCACAAAAACATTGGAATAGGCATAGCTAAGTGCTTATCACCCATTGTCGTTAATCTATATATGGAGTTTATTGAAACAAAACTTTTACCACAGAATCCAAACATCTCTTTGATATGACTACTAAATGTTGATGTTAAATTATGTCTATTAGCAAAGAATCTATTTGGTAATGGATTTTTAACTAAATTAAATAACTTGCGGCATTTAATTAACTTCACTCTTAAGGTTGACAAGAATCTTAGTCATTCTTAGACATCTTATGTTATATGGCCCATCAAGGATTCAAATAAGAAGTATACTTTACTCCAAAACACCACAATTGTATAAAAGGTTGTATTAGTACCTCCATGTTTTTCCGTTACTCACCCATAGTGACATTTGAACACTTAGATAAAGAAATAAATTAGATTTAAAATATAGGCAGTGAAAATTTTGCCATCGACTATATTTTCTAAACATTTGTAGAGATGCCGATAAAAGATTCTTTTCGAGTCGAAGATAGTATTAGAAGGTGTGAAGACCAAAACGCTCTTCCAAACCTTATAACGAAATTTTCATAAAGATTCCTCATCTCCTCCAACCGCTTAAAACAAATGTCATACCGATATCAAGTAATGGACATAGATAGCTACATCGTATCCTGGTAAGGAAGGAACTCTAGTTATATTTAAAACAACATCAGTTCAATGTAGTTAACCTTAGTGAGCAATATGCTTTATTTTTATATATGTACAATTGTAATGACGCAATTAAGTGTGAGGGAAATAAATCTATCATTAAATGCCAAAAATAAGGGTACAAAATTGGTTTAAAAGGTATATCTATTGAGACTTTCACCAATTTTAATTTGAACTCTGGGATATTTTTGTTAGATCCCATTATCGCGTCGTATATCAGGTCTTAATTTAAAATTCTACTTGATTTTTGCTCTTTTGGTTTTGGGGAAGGAATGACATCACCCTCTTGTATATAAGCTAACGTATTCTGCCTCTTGTTCAATCCTTTAAAATCTTTTCACAGAAATAAACGTAAGCGCTCGGAATCTGCCTTTCATTCTCCTGTGGGATTTTATTCATTTATTGCTCTACTCACGCACTACTTATTGTTTCACATATATATATATATATATGGATAAAAGGCTATTTTTGGCAGAGACAGTCTTCTTTAAAGCCCTAGGGAGGAGCTCTTCCCAAATATACGAGAAGGTAACACTTAAAATAGGAGTTCTATTTTAAGTGTTACCATATCGTCTATGTGAGAAGAGCTCTTTCCAAGGACTTTGAGGAAGATTGTTTTCTGCAAAAAATAGCAATTTAACCGCATAATTAATTGTGTTACTGCAATAATCTTTCTTAATGTATATTATCGTGGCATAGCTTTATATACCATACATACATCTATTTTAGTTCATTTTTGAGTGCGCGGGGGTTTCCTTTTAATAACTTTGGGTCGGCGGAGGTTCGGTTACGAGCTCAGATCCTCGTAAGGGAGGGCTAGTCCATAGAGCTACTTTCAATCATTGTATTAGCTGAGAGTTCCAAATCTCACTTGGTTACAGGCTATTACATGGCTATGATTAGCTCAAGGGTAGGAAAGTAAAGGAGTCGACTAAAAATAGACTTTAATAAAATATTAATTATCTAAGTTAAATGGCACAACGATAAAAGAAACAATAAGAAACAATGATAATGGAGGGGGGGCAATAGGCAGCAGTTATAAATTTAGGTTAGCTAACTACAGAAATATTTTGGAGTGTATCTCTATTAATACTTTCCAAAATTTTAATATTAGCACTGGATTGTTTAGCCTAGATCCTATTATATCTACTTATATTAAATCCAAATTAAGGTGTTTAAAGAATTTGTACCCCATAGTTATGGCTTTAATGCAGGTAGCCGTATTATTTCCCCTACTCCTCATTATTTAGGACATTTTCTGACCTTACCTACGTCATTCTAAGAAGTGGTCTTTTAGAATAAAGACGAATGCGCTCGGAACCGTTTTTCCATTTTCCTTGTGGCTGTTATTTATCAAAATTTTGACTCACGTGCAAGTTGTGAGTTCTTTTTCATATATATATAAGTTTATTCATTTATATATATATATATATATATATATATATATATATATATATATATATATATATATATATATATATATATATACATATTGGGTAAAAGCCATGTTGTATGCAGGTTCTATTGAAGTCCACAGCTGTGGTAGCGTTTTTAATTTTAACTTGTATTTTCTTAATATTTATTACCAGTTTTTTAACGGTGTCTTCTAGGCGAGAAAAAACATCCGCGAATGACATTCTTTATTTCTAGACCTATTTAGACCATGTTTGGTTATCTTTAGGGACTGAACAGAAATACAATTACCATGTAGCCATTTGAGATATCGATAATTTTGAAGATGGCTACTTTTATTCGTCCAAATAATGTCTAGCATATTTTCCTTTGCCTGGTTTGATCTCCTGGTCAATTGTCCGTAGAGTTACTCGTAGGCATTCTAGGCTGCCTCCTTTCCGAGAGAGTGATGATCCCCCATACTTTGCTAGTCAAGCGCCTAGGCGCATTTTTCTTCGTGATTCCTCCGAAGCCTATGTTTGTTTTCTTCCTTCCTCTCTGAATCTGTAAAAAAGGAGAGTGAAAAGGTTTTTTATCACCTTGCAGCCTATGGTTCTCTATTTACCTTCTTATTTTAGCACTTCAACATCACCCAACTAAATAGGCCTAAGCTATGCAGGGCCTCTACCGAATTTATTGTTCCTAGGCTTAAGGACTCCCCTTCTTCTAGCTCTCTATTGGGGCTTCCTTCCTATGTTCCCTATACCCTACTTTAAGTGGCTCTGGGCGCAGCGGTGGTCGTGTTATGTTGCTTTTAGTCGGTGAAGTAAGTGGAAGTCAATGCTTGGAATAAGGAGGAATTAAGGATGAAGTACCCCTTTAGGGTAAGCAGTCCGGCCACTGGAACCAGGAGGAATCTCTAATCAGTCAAGAAGGCGCATATATTTCTTTTTTCCTGACGTTAATTTAAAACTTTAATAAAAAGTAAACTTTTTCTTAAGCGCGCTCACACCTCTCCGCTGTGAAAAAGAATCCAAATTCAGTACGTCAATGGAATTATTCATGTGTGATAAGATTATATGTAAGTAGGGGAAAGAGTAAAGGTATGAAGACAGATAGCGGAAAGTACACCAGTGGTGATAAGAGAATCAAGTGTGGAAGGGTTCAAAGTGATGCTAGAGCCTGTTGATAAAGCCTTTCGTTTTTAAGTATCTTTGGTTTTGTAATTCCTTTGTTCATTCTTGTCTTTGAGTTAGTTTATATATATATATATATATATATATATATATATATATATATATATATATATATATATATAAATATATATATATATATATATATATATATATATATATACATATTTATATATATATATATATATATATATATATATATATATGTATATATATATATATATATATATATATATATATATATATATATATATATATATATATATACATATTTATTTATATATATATATATATATATATATATATATATATATATATATATATATATATATATATATATATATATATACATATATATATTTATATATATATATATATATATATATATATATATATATATATATATATATATATATATATATATATATATATATATATATATATATATATATAATATGGCGTTCAAGTCATTTCTCTTCAAAATCAATTAATGTCTTTGGATATGATATGAGCATTTGCTATTGTGGTAATAATTACTTTATTAATTACTTTATTGTTATGCTGAGTGTTTATTTTTTCGTATATTTTGTAATGTGTGTAATTTGTTTTTTTTGTTTTTTGTGGATGTCTTCTTCAGTAAATATCGGTCTTTATTGGTACATTTGAGTCTTAATCTGTGAATTTGTAGCAGTCGGTGAGGTTTCATAGTTAGGATAGCCTTTTCTTAGTCCGGTTTTTTATATTGGTTTAGGGCAAAAAGATTTCTATTATCATGCATAGAACGGCACTTCTGCCCTGCCAGCTAAAACCCCGGCGGAGTTTGGAAATCCGGCGCGACGTATTCCTCTCCTATTCTGGTTAATTATTTGGACGATTTTATCGTCCAATTCACGATTAACCATTTCCAGCCTATTCCATGTCCGATCTTAGCGTCTTCTTTCTTTTTTGCGTGTACTTGTAATAAGGTACGTACATTTATTTTACACCACTTGTACTTTCCTCTCTTGTGTCTTCGAGACACACCAGAGGGCACAAGCGGGGTATAGCAGCGTCGATCTTACAAGTGCATTGTAAATATTTTTCTTATTGTTTGACGACGATTTCCGAACCTGTATAGAGGCTGGACTGCATCAGTGGCCTTGGTGATTCTTTCTTGGACGTTCTTCTTGTACCCCGATGAGGTAATCATATTGATGTGGGTTGTAAAGGGAGATCTCCTCCAGGTGAGATAATAGTCTTTGGTTGAGGATCTTCTCGAAGAGATTCCCGCCAAATTCTAGAAGGGAAATTGGCCAATAGCTCTCCTTCAAGGTTCGGTTCTTTCCGTGCTTAGGCAAAAAATCATCTTAGCCGTTTAATAAGCATCTGGAATGTATCTCGTGTTGAGACAGGCGTTATATATTCTTCTCATCCCTTCGATGACATTGACTGGGGCCTTTTCAAAGTTAAGCTTTGTAAGCCCAAATTGTCTTGAGACACATTGTTGGATTGAGCGGAGCGCGGCGAGTAGTTCTTCTTCGGTAATCTCGGTGGCTCCGTCGCGCTGTCTATCCACCTGGTGGTGAAGGTGCGTCTTGTGTATTTGTTTGTTGAGCTCGTCAATGATGTTGCATTCAAACCCTTAGTTATAGTCTTCGTTTTCTTCTGCAGTTATACTGAAAATCTTTCCCCAATAACTTCGGAATATCTCTTTAATTCTTCCTTCTTCCGTTTTAATGTTTCCATCTTCCTTTTGTAGCTGGATCTTCCACTTCTTCTTCTCATTCGAACCTTTTAAATTTCATATCTTTTTCGCAAAATCTTTGAGAGTCGTTCCGTGATCGAGGCTATCGATCGCATCCTCCCATCTTCTAGAATGTTGTTCGAGGATCAACTGGTTCAGTTCTTCTTGGACTTCTTTTCTTCGCTGCATTGGGTGAACTGACGCATTCACGATGTTCATTTCATACAATAACTTTAGCTCACAGTATAATTCCTTGATATATTCGGTCCATCCGTAGGTACAGATGGTCTTATACTCGGATTTATTTTCTTTTATAATAAAAAGATTTACGCTTGGTAAATTTTTACATACATACTAAGAAAGTTTTTTTTTATTATTTAAACTATCCAATTCTCCAACTTCTAAAATAAATTGTTTCGTACAAAATGAGCGTCCATTCCACTC
The DNA here is from genome assembly GCA_963969495.1 of Ceratothoa steindachneri. Classification (NCBI taxonomy): domain Eukaryota; kingdom Metazoa; phylum Arthropoda; class Malacostraca; order Isopoda; family Cymothoidae; genus Ceratothoa; species Ceratothoa steindachneri. Next base: position 91,343,599 of record OZ018330.1, read on the forward strand.
CTCATGATAAGGATTAAAATTGAAAATCTAGTTTAGAAATAACTGCAAAAAAACTGTCGATTTTACCGAAAAATAAATAAAAGCAGCCATGGTAGTATTTTCTGGATTTCAAAGTTTTCTTTTTCCAACTCTATAGGAACTCTTTGAAGTAAGTTAAATAAAAAAAAAAAAGTATATACCAAGGTGTAACCCAAACTAAGAGAAACAATTATCTATCATAATTCAAACCTTATAAAATATCCTGTTCTTGAAATATAGTGTTAGTGATAAAAGTAGATTTATAAATCCCCAAGCCATGGCTTCGTCACTCTCAATTACGGATTTAGCTCAAAATGCTATATATTACTGGCATTAAACGGCTTTTTTAACCCCCTTTTTAAACATTTTTAATTATTTGTTAAAACACACACATTTAATCCACAAAAGATGGTAAATACATAAAAACAATAAAAATTTCCAAAATTTCCAAAGAATTATATTTCTGTACTTCCTAATAAATAACCAGAATTATAATAAAGTATTTAAATCGAAAATCTTTGAAATGATTTAAATTATTAACCTTTTAAACTGCCTTTTCCTTCCTTCTAAATATTCACCTTTAAAGCCTTTTTTTTTCAACGCCCATCATAATGGGCTTTCAAATCGCTTTATCAACCAATTTCATAACGGTATTAATATATACGGTATATATGTATATACATATATGTATACATATATGTATATATATATATATATATATATATTTATATATATAATATATATATATATATATATATATATATATATATATATATATATATATATATATATATATATATCAAAGGTCATCCAAACCAAGAAAAAAAATATCCCGTTCTAAAAGTATACCAGATAAATATAAATTCCACACTTCAGTTTAAATAAATACAATAAATCACACCGACTTTTAAAATTATACAATTATATAACTACGTGGATATAAAATTGGCGTTTTCAAAACACTTCCTTATTTAACAATTTGATATTTCAGAATGACAAACGTATGATATAGAAGTTATGATGATCAAACTTATGTTACTCATTAATGATTTTCCCCTCTATAATATATTAATTAAACTAGTAATCAATTTGTAACTAATATAAGAAACAATAAATTAAGTCAAAAAAGAGAAAGTAACAATGTACTTCTGCAGCGAAATCACAGAAAATTACTGTCAAATAGATAAACAACTTAAAGAGGTAAGTACCAACAATAAAAGGAAAAGTGCCAAAATGAATATTAATTTTAATATCTATTACAAAATTAGAAACAAAGACGATCTTCTTCGAAAAAAAAGTATTGCCTTCTGCTATATTTGATACAGGCCATTTGGTATACTAATGTACCCTCTGTAACAATAATGTAAGGTCATTGAAACATCTTACATTGGTTTTATCCAAATAGCTTGCGGATCGGATGCAAACTGCATCACAATAATGTTCAACACATAAGATTTTGAAGGAAAACACAAAATTTGCCGAACAATAGTAATACTACTAAAAAGATATATAATTAAATAAAATAATATAACCGACCTAGTCTTCTTTGATGCATTCGTTTAAAAGACACTCAACCTCATTCATCCTTCGTTTAATCAACTCGTTGCACTCAGCCATGCGTATCTAAGTAATAAGTTTATAAAATCCCTCCCCTTCTATAAATAAACAAGTTCTGCTTACTAAAAAGTCGCGTACTTAAACTTATTCTGATTTATGACCTTGCGACCCTCAGAACTTTCAATAATTCCTGGACTAAACTTCGGAGGACCTTTGCAATTATATCATTTAAAAGAGAATGTAAAACAACATAATGCTTTCAACTATTGTTAAAATCTACCGAATAGTTATGATGTTATTGCCAAAAGAAGATATTTCCCGTGTTACCTTGGGAAGACTTTGGCAATTAGTTATTCGAAAGATAATTTAGAAAAATATAAAGGTTAACCTTATGAGCAGTTTGGCAATTATGTAATTCGAAAGAGTATGTAAAACCATAAAGATGTTTCAAATTTTGTTATATTCGGCGGAATAGTTATGATGTTATTGACGCCAAAATTAATTCCACAGCTAACTTTGGCTAGACCTTGACAATTATATCAATTGAATGAGAAGGTAAAGCAACATTTGTCTTTCAACGTTCGTTGGAATCGGCCGAATAGTTACAATATTATTAGAAAAACAACAAAAAGCAAAACGGGAACCACGCGAGTCTAGTCACTCGCGAGTCCTGCCATCTCTGTAAATGGTGGTCGTCCCAGATGCGATGGTCAAATGACGCTACCTATCAACCTACCTATTATAGTGACTGATGATTTATTGTGCTGAGCATTTATGTGATAATCTGTAGGCGCAACTGAGCTTTCCTCCATTCGAGATTCCATTGCCCAGATTCAAACTTTAAGGTATCGGAGGGAGGTAATCCAAAGTGTGTATTTGTCCCTGGCTTAGAATAACACAAACAAGAGAAAGCGAATAACATACACTCTTATTTGCGTCTTTTTCTCCATTGTTATTTAAATTTTTGGAAATTCATACTTTTTAACTTTGGCGGCGATTAACACCGATTGGCTAATATTTTGCGTCACATTTTTTAAAGTTCTTCAAAAAAATTTTAAGTTTTCTCTACCAACTCAAATATCATAAATGTTTGAAATATATTGATATTTACCCTGATTAAACAGATGTATCACCAACAAATACGAACTACTTGGAATTATTAGCCAATAAATTAGAATTAGAGCTGGGCTCGAGAGGATATATGGCGAGTGTCTTAAATCCTCTTAAATCTTAAGCTCTACATAATAGAATGGGTGCCAAGAGGAAAGTTTGCAACTCTTTAAAACATCGAAAGTGATGAGATGAATTTCTGTAAAAGGGTAGGGAAGTATTTCTCTGCCTGACTGTGTATAAAGGAGTGAAATGGCGAGTAATATCTGTGAGAATACATTATTGCACCCAATTTTTTCTCAGTGACGGGATATTTTTCTAAACTTTTATAAAAAAGATTATAATTTTTATTTCTAAACAAAGACAAGGATTACATACCTTACAGGATGATTCTAAAAATAGATGTCTAAAGAAAGTAGTGAAGAGAGAAATAAAAATGTCAGGATGAAATAGAGAAATACATCTTATTGCAAGCTTTGTGGCTGGAAAGCACACAATCCTAATAATGATAGGTGCAGCATGCTGGCCAAGTATACATTAAACACAGTGAATTTGTATAAAGTTGTTATGTTTTGGGAGAAGTGAGGTTGTAAGGTCTCATGATTTATCCTACTGAGATATGAGTCCTTGAGGACAGTAACGACTTATGACCTCCTGAGATTATAGCTGAATCATCACCTCCTGGGGTCATAACTGAGACCTGAACTTCGGAAGGTAAAACCGAGACATAACATTATAAAGTTCTTGATCTGCTGAGGTTATGGTCGAGACATAGCCTACCCAAGATTAAATAAAGGAATGCCTTCCACGCTTAGGTACCTGATTTGATTCTCAGCCAGAGCGAAAGCAAAGAAAAAATCGCTGTTACACGGTTGCTGCCACCTATCAGGTTGTGGTCGAGTCTCAATTATGTCCCTAGACTGTGCTCGCCACGATCGTTCCAACACACATATTCAATCTCAACAAGTGTCTTTTCTAGAGCCAAAACTTTTGCTTTAGTTTACCTATTTGTATATATGGAAGATATGAATGTGTGGGCTTGTACGTTTATCCATATTTTTTGTTATGTTCCAAATAATTATAAGTAGATGGGCTTTGCCCGGATGTAAACAGGTCTAAGCATCATTTATATTAACAATCTGCACAGCTTTCATTTTTACTTTTATAGAATCTCTCTCACATGTATCAAAATTGCCATTAAAACACTCTACTTTATGTAAATCCATCACAGTGTACCATTTGTAATTAATCTCACAAATGTTTGTTTTCATCCTTTCCAGTAGATTCTAGGCCTGTATATTACGCCTACCGAATTCAGCGAGCTTTCAAGACACCGATAATTTATTCGGTCATTTCTCTTTCAAATTCACTTTTTTCTCTCACTTGCCACCTTTGAAAACAATGAGAAACCAGGAAGTTATTTTGTCCCATTGACGTAGATCACCATAGAGTAAAATACTCATTGCATATTCGTGTATTCATGTTTAACCCTTATTTCGTTCGCGACAGAATTTTCATACAACAGGTTCAAACATCAATGTAAATGAGTCTCTCATAAATATAAATGGTTCTACATGAATTTAAAGAGTTCAATCATAAATCAAAAGGGTGTTGACATTGAAAGCGGGACCCAAAATTGCTTTTCCTTTATAAGATGGACCAGCAAGAGCATTTATATCTTGATAAGAAACTTAAATGAGGGTTAAGAATTAATCTAGGTATAAACACAAATTGAAAGTAATTGGAAAGATTTGTGGTGGCTATTTCGATATTTTAAGGGGGGGGAGGGACAATCATTGCATTTTAATCGTTCTATCATCTGGTTAGATAGAAAGAAAGAATGGTGAAGGCATAAGATGTGTCTGAAGAATTGTGGGTAGGAGATAAATAAAATGATAAACAAGAAAACTTGAGTTATATCAGAAACACCAATACAAAGGGAACAACAATTTGCATGTGATAACAGAACGATCAAGGAAGATAAAGTTTACAATCGTTAGATATTAATATATACATATGTACATGGGGTAAAATACTCAACGTAATAATCTCGGGAGTTCATTTAATACAAAAGTAAATAGCGATCGCTGGCAGCAACTAATTAACATGAAAAGAAAAATTAACTCTAGCAAATTCAGTTCTGCAAAAATTTTAATTATTCGTCATTATCACATCTTTAATGACATGTGAAGGTTAATCCGATTTGATAAATGTAATGTCACTTCACGCGGATTGGGGCTTTTTATTCATATATCAGTGCTGTTATGGCTGTAGTCACCAGGCAAAGAAATATCACACATACACACACACACACACACACACACACACACATATTCATATATATATATATATATATATATATATATATATATATATATATATAATGTTTAGCAGAAATCCCAAGGCAAGGAAAAAGCTGGCATCATCCTTTTTATTTACCGGCGCCGTTACGACCACAATACGGTCATCTTCTTAGGCCTAAACTACAAATAAACGAACCAAATATTTTGAATTGCAAATTTAGAGGTAAAGGAAATATTTAAACAATGGGAACAGTAATTTAGATTTTTAAAATACTTCCCTAGTCTTTTTAGTGTAAATTTGAGCCTAATTTCTAAATTTTCCCTTTAATTTTAAACTTGTAATTCAAAGCTATTACTAGCTAGGAAAGTTCTAGATGTATGTTTAACAGTGTGCTATCCTAACTCTGCAAAGCAGTTTGCTCGTTTATTTGTATTTTAGGCCGAAGAAAATGACCGTATTGTAGTTGAAAAGTCACCAGTCAAAAAAAGGATGATGCCAGCTTTTACCCTCGCCTCAGGATTTCTGTTAAACATTAAATTTAGGCCGCAACGTTTTACGCACATAATTAAAGGTTATTCACGCCTACTAAACTACTGGGTAAACCTATATGTATAGGTTTGAGAGTACAGGGGACAAAAAATTCCCCATTGACATTCCAAGGTTTGATGATAAAATTTTGCATTTAAGGTATATTTGCAATTGTTGATGCAAAGAGCAATGCGTTTAATGAGGGTAGAAGGGCGAATATGGAGAGAAACTTTGTCGAGGTGTTCTTCAAGGAAAGAATACCTATAACCATATTTACATTAAATTAACTGGTTCACTTAGGTCTCTGAATACAAATGTTATTTTTAATTTCGGGACTACAATTTATCTCATCCCCTTCAAATATTCACCCCACCGACCTTGCATTGTTTATTTGATAGGCTGCAACAAATTTTAAGAATGTTATTATGGACAAACCAGAAAAGAACTAGATGTCCGGGTTAAGCAACATAAAGCAAATGTATGTAATCACAGTGAACAATCTGCGCTTTGTATACATATTTGTATCTTAACCATAGCATTAACTAGAACTTTTTCGAAACAATCATATAATGCAGTAATTATATTTCGAGAAATATATTAGATTGTATCTCCATTAACGAATTCCAAAATTTCAACCTTAGCTTTGGTTTGTTCACGCTAGACCCCATTATCACTACATATATAAAATCTTAAATAAAGTTGTTTCACGATTTTTTACCCCTTAATTAAGGTTCAGAGTTGGGTAGTCTAACCACCTGTGTAAAAATCAATATCGTGAAGAGAAACAAACGTTAGTTTGGTTATACAGCCTCAACACTTATGTTCGATATGATCCGATCATTTACTTCCCCTACCCCTCCTCTTTGCACCACTTGACAAACAATCCTCGATATTGCTCGCAAAGAAGGATAACCATTAGCAGATTTCGTAGTCAGTTTATATAAACAAAGGAAGGTAAGATAGCCTTTAAAATAAAAATCAATGAACAGGCTCACTGTCCCCTCCTATTGTTTAGATCTATTTTCGCCAAATAGACGAAATTTCTCTTTCTCCGACGTGAACCAGATGTGCTAATGGCCACAACGTAGAAAAGTGATGCCCTAGGAGAGGGGCGAAAAGGTATGCCCTCACCTCCCCCAGGGTATAATCGAGGTATATATAGTTCGATCTGCAGGAAAGAGGAGGAGAATCGAGGTAGCAATCGAGAGAAGAAGAGCAGTCCCTAAGTAAAACAGGGAATCAAGAAGAAGTGGAACCTAGCTGAATCTTTCTTCTAGAGGCTGTTTCTTTTGGTCACATCGAAGTGTAAAGCATCGTTATAGAGAATCACTCTTATACCAATCTCGTTCAGAGAAACCCCTTATCTCATTTTTTAGAATAAAAAAAGATATATTCCTCATCATTCAGGAATACCAAGGGAAAGTTCCACTCGAGAAATGATTCACGTCTTGTTCAATTCTCATCATCGAGAAGTTCGCAAGTGCAACCCAAAGATTTGAATAATTGTACATTCACAATCCTCTCGCTTTTATCGTCAAGTCTTTATGGAGAATCCCGAAGTGTAACCCAAGGATCGGAAGAATCGTAAATCCATAATCCCCTCACTTATAGCGTTAAGTCAAGAAGCATCGCCACACGAGTCTCAATGAACTCGAGATTTGCTCAAAGAGACTGTAAGCTGTTTTTCCGAGTCTGCCAGCCTCACGTCCGCGACAACTCACGCCTTGAATCATCGTATTAACGAGGTTCTCGTTCAAGGTCATGCCACGCCCGACTCCCTCTTAGATTATTACCATTCCTTACTAAAGCGAATTTTTGTGTCAACCATCGCGTAGTATTCAGTGCTAGTAGTAATTTTTATTTAGATCCTTTTATTATATATAACCTTACGATATTGTAAGTTACAATATTTCATATTTTATGTAATTATAAGTATATTTTTCCCTAGTTTTTTAATTAAATCCTTGAAACGCTGCATATGGCAATAGATATATAATATTATGAATCCTCCCTGGTTAAAAAAAACAAACAAAAGTAAAAAAAAATAAAGCGCTCCTAGAGTAAAAAGAAACGGTGTTATTTATGTACGAAACAAACGTACATATATAGTCGGCCGTATACCTTGACACCCCTATCCCTTTCCTATATTTAAGACAATGTATGGTCAGCCTGCTGTTAATTCCTTGAAAAAGTATTTAAGAATAAAGACGAAAGCGCTCGAAATCGTTTTTCCACTTTTCGTTTGTGGGTGTATCTGCATATATGTATTAAGAGTTAGCAGTAATTAAAACAGTGTTTTGGGTGAAAATTTATTGATTACAACACTGGATCATGTTAGATGAGTCATGACCATTATGTGTGGAGAATAATATCGCCTCAATGCCAGCAAGTATTCGGCGGCACACCTCCACTCGAGGGTCAAAACTTTTGATGACGTCTCTCCAGAGTTGCTCCTCGATCTCACCAATATGCCTTAATATCTCATCCTTTAGCTATAGAATTGTTGTTGGCTTGTTAGCATAGACCTTATTTTTGTGATAACCCGAAAAGGAACAAATCTAAAGGCGTCAAGTCACACGATGCTGGTGGCCAATTGACCTTGCTGTTTCGAGAGATGATGCGACCTATGAAATTCTCATTCAATAAAACCATTGTTGCATTGGCTGTGTGGCATGTCGCGCTGTCCTATTGAAACCACAAATCTTCGACATCCATAGAATTCAATTCAGGCCATAAAAAGTTGGTTATCATGGCACGGTATCACTCGCCTGAAACCGTGACAGAATTCCCGGCATCATTTTCGAAGAAATACGGCCTAATGATTCCGCTAGAAAAAAATGCACACCAAATAGTGATCTTTTGAGGATGCAGTGGCGTTTCAACAATCTCACTGGGATTTTTATCAGCCCGAATGCGACAATTCTGCTCATTAACGAATCCACCAAGTTTGAAATTGGGCTTTCTCACTAAAGATGATTTTTTGCGAAAAAACATCATCGGCTTATCTTTGCTCGTGCACCCATTTAACGAATGCACAGCGTTTCAAGTGGATAGTAGTCTTGAGTTTTTGTGTCAATTGAATTTGTAAGCGTGTAGAGACAAATCTTTTGTCAAAATTCGATGTAACGTTGTTATGGAGAGGTTTAATTTCCACGCGCGATGACGAATAGAGGTGTCTGGATCTTCTACCACATTCTCGCGCACTGCAAAAATGTTTTCAGCTGAACAGCGTAAACGAGCACGCAATGTCGTTGTCATATCTGCCACCGACCCCGTTTGTTTGAATTTATGAACAATTCACCCAATTGCACTGTCGGTTGGTCGATTATGTTAACCATAAAAATCGCAAAGTGGCCGAAATGCGTTTCTGTTTGAACGTCCATTTTCGTAATAGACTTCGATAACTTTAACACATTATTCGATTGTTAATCTTTCGATGGTTTAAATTGCCAAAGACTAAAGCTATTAAATCTGAAAGAAAAAGAAAAAATCATTAGAAGTTTAAATTTAACTCACATTTAAAATCGGTCCAATTCATCTGAACCCCCCTATATATATATATATATATATATATATATATATATATATATATATATATATATATATATATATATATATATATATATATATATATATATATATATATATATATATAAATATATATATATATATATGTATATATATATATTTATATATATATATATATATATATATATATATATATATATATATATATATATATATATATATATATATATATATATATATATATATATATATATATATATGTGTGTGTGTGTGAGAGAGAGATTATTAAAAAGCGAGAGAAAAAAAATTAAAAATACATTTGAGAATCAATAGAAAAGTGAAAAATAACTTCAACAAAGAAGATATCTTTTTCCCCAATCTGCGCCAGCCAATTCTTCAAATTTCCCTGAAAAGTCAAACCTATCCCTAAGATTTGTCTTGATGAGATGAGACTAGTTCTCACCTCAGCTTGATTTGAGTCCTTTGTTGTATAGTCTCTGCCTCGACGCATGAAGCGCTCGCACTTGATTCCTTTTAATCGTGAGCAAGCTTGTTACTGCTGGTAGAAGAAATATTATATAAATATATGGTTGAAATATTCAACCAATCGAATAAAACACAAATCATTGAAGTGCATCAGTCTTGACATTAACACGTTGAAGTAGACAAAATGGAAGAATTACTTTTTTACACGTACTTAGTATACCCGATAAACATAAATTCAATACTTCAGTTTATATAAAAAAAAGAAGGGAAGATTTAAAGTATAAGAGTATACCCTCATCGATATAAAATTGGCGTTATTAAAACCATTCTTCCTAGAACATCCAAACTTCTTTTTCTCTGGCAAAAGTTTGATACATAAATTACGTGGATCAAATAGATGCTTTTAAAGAATGATATTGCTCTGTATATTATAAACTCAACTATTAATCAATATAAACTAATTAAACAAGCAATAAATAATACCGAAAAAGAAAAATTATTAATATACAACTGCAAACAAATAACATACAAATAAATTTTAGGAGAAAAAATCTTATAAGGATAAAGGGAAAAACATTAAAAGTTAAAATCCTAAAATAAAAATTAAACTCAATATCTACTACAAAATTATATTTCTGCTGCTATATATGAAACGGACGATTTGGAATACCAATTCACCTGCTGTAACAAAGTTTGTAAGGCCATTAAAGCATCCTACATTGCTTTCACAACAAAGAGCCTGCAGATTAGAAGAAAACAACCCGAGGATAATGAAAAATAACATTACATTTCGAAGAAAAACACCAAACCCCCAACAATACAAACTTTGCAAGCAAAAAAATTATATTTAAATCGAATAGAAAGACAAATTAATGCTCTTTGAAGTATTAAGTACTACAGAGAAAATAGCAATCATTAGCATACGAATCGATAGATTGACAAGAATACAAAATATTTTAAAAATAATAAATCATAAATATCATAAATAATTTCATGCAAACGTAACAGTGACACTTACATAAAAAATATTCAATTGTCCCTTGAAAATCTTGAATGTAACTTCAGCAAAATATTGTGTAAAATGAACTAAATAATTTCTCTCTTCCAAAATATTCAATCTTTTTCCAAGAACAGTATATATGTATATATATATATATATATATATATATATATATATATATATATATATATATATATATATATATCCTCTTTTTTCCCAAATCCCCTACTTGTGGCTAATCTGGGAGGGGGTGTTAGGCCTAAACATATTGAAGGGCTGACATTTTACTATTTTGTTTATTTGCTTTCTAATTACAGGATTAAAAGAAAATTGACCCTCAGATAGATTTAAATTAGGAACTGACGATATCAAGCTCGATTCTACGATTCTTCTCTTAACATAGCCGATTTAAATACCATTTTACTTCCATTGAAATCGATCGTATGATTCTTGTCTCTAACATGGCAAAATATTCTAATGCTTTCGCTGCCCACTCTAATATCTCTTTTTTGTTCCTACAATCTCTTGTCTAGATTTTTACCCGTTTCCTCTATATAAACTTTATGGCAATCGTTGCATGGTATTGCATATACTCCTATGTTAATATGTTCTTTGGGTTTCCCGGCAATCATCAATTGGTTTAAGGAATTATTATATTTAAAGGCTAGATTAATACCCGCTTTTCCAAATATGTCCTTTAAACTATTTAATTTAAAAATAAATGGAAATGTTATACATTTGTTGAACTTATTAGTGCGGGAAGGCTTATTACCATAGAATGTTTTCCTAGCTGCAAAATGTGCAGACAATATGAACCAATCAGGGTGATACAAATTAGAAAAAATGCTCCTGATAATGACAATTTCTTCATTTAAATAGGAAGGATGACATATTTTCTATGCTCTAAGGAGAAGGTTAGAAATTACCGATTTTTTAACAGTATTATCGTGAAACGAAAAATAATGTATATATACAAATATTTGTCCTTAGCATGGGAAATAGTTTATCTCTGATATTGGCATCTCTCTTCATGGAATATTTTGAGACTGAACTCCTTCCCACAATTTCTCCCCCTTACTTTATATAGTTAAGGTACATTGACGATGTATTTTCTGTATGGCCTAATGGCCATGATTTTGATACTTTTTTTTAAAATTTGAATAATTTGCATGTTTCCATCAAATTTAAATATGAATGGGAATATGATAATAGATTACCCTTTGTAGATGTCCTCATTAATAAAGATCACTATGAATTAAAACTTGACGTTTAAAAGGAAACCAACCCACTCAAATGCCTATATACATTATTTTTTGTTTCACGATAATACTGTTAAAAAATCGGTAATTTCTAACCTTTTCCTTAGAGCATATAAAATATGTCATCCTTCCTATTTAGATAAAGAAATTGTCATTATCAAGACCATTTTTTTCTAAGAGGTCGAATTTCAAATAAAGAGCTGTAAACGTTGTACAATATTTATATGCTGGATGAAAGAGAGAGAGGATGTCATTAATTTAAAAATTGAACTCATTAAATTTAAAGAAACTGGATACAAGGTTCGTAAAAATGGATTTTCCTTAAACATTTGACGTGAAGTGAATAAATGGATGACTAATTTTCGCGACCAAAATAAATGCTAGTACTTTGCTGGAGCTCACAAAAATATATTAGTAAGTTTTCAAGTTTAAACAATTCAGAAAGAGCATCCAATGTGACATATCAAAAGAATTAAAACGTGTCATCTGCATCGGGCCTATATAAGACTGGACGAATTTAAATGGGCCACTCATTAAGCCAATGAGTTAAATTATAACATAAAAATATTTACTAACAAACCACCATGACGAAGATACATTCAAACCTATGGAAGTTGTTCCTACAAAATACCATCTAACAAAAAGAATGAATTCCAAAAAAGAAGTTCATGAAGTGCTTTGAATAAGGCTTTTGTGAGACTTATTACGTCGAAAGAATTACGAAAGAAAAAATTGAAACAAATCTAAAACGGTTCAGAAAGAGAAAAAGTAGTAAAAAAACTCTCAAAATCAGAGCTGGATAACCATTAAGTATTTATGAGCAGAGGGGAAAAGTTTGTAATCCGTTTCACAAACAAATGCGAGTTCTTATCGCAGACAACTACATTACGACCTTTGTCAGATTTTCAAATAACGAGGTCTTTGTCGCAGAAAAGATTTGTTTAAAAGAAACTTCAAACATTTCACAATAAGAACTTCTTATTTGCTTCATTAAATATACATAGATACACATTGACAAGCATATAAATTTGTTCGGAAAGTTCACATATTTTGTACAAAATATTTATTGGCAATTTAGTTCGTATTTCATATCCCTTGCCTCGTTAGTTATCCTCTCCGCATTCCCTTTCTATTTTATGTGTTTCAAATTTAAGCTTCATGTTTCAATTTTTTATAGCATCTATTAGAAAAATCCTTTATGTAAATAGTTTAATCTATATTTTTTATTGAATCTTTAGAAGTGATGATGGGATTTGTTTTAACCCTGAAACGTTTGCATTAAGTATTACTAAGCGTCTTCAGCTCTGTCCTGATTATCCTTTTTATGCTAGGTCTGAGCTTTGCGTCTCTCAACTCCGTTCCGATATATATGTTTCGCCAGAAAGTCCTGACTTAATAAGGGGAATGGAAACGAAAAACCATGGAATAACACCAACATTAGGATAGGTTAACCTTAATCGTTCGACTCAATTAGGTTAGGTTTTAGCCTTAGTCATTCAACAAAATTAGGTTAGATTAGCCTTACTCATTCGACGGAATTAGGTTAGGTTAAATGTCCTTATTCGACTACCAACCTGCTTACGCTGTTGTTTGAAAGAAAGTGAACTATAATTTTATTCGATATTGTTATAAGCGAGCACTCTCTGCCAAGGTTTCTGTGAAGAAATCTAAGATACTAAAAGAGTAGGCACAGTCACTCAGGCGAAGGTCTCGAGATCTTACGAAATTTTCAACTCCAGAGTCTTACCCTTGACGATCAACTACGATCCGGCCCACCATCAAATTGGTATCAGGGAAAGATTCAGATAGGGCTGATTGCTGAAGAAGATCAGCAAGAATGATGGACTTAATTTTGAAGAATAAATGTTGGCGTTGCTCCATAGTATTTTGTTGCACTCTTTACGTTTCCTAAGTGAGTCAGGATCTTTTGGTCAACCTAATATATATATATATATATATATATATATATATATATATATATATATATATATATATATATATATATATATACATATATATATATATCATTGTAGAAAACTTGCCTTTATATAATCTAACATTACTCTTACCGTGTAATAAAATTGTGAATTCGGTTCGTTTGTTTCTTACAGACAATATGCTTAAAGCCAAAGATTCGTTTTACAGAGAGCAATATAGCTTGACGATTGGTAATCCCCTTTCCCCGATACAATGTAATCTGTTCATGGAGTAACACCTCCTCTCCCCCTATTTTACCTAATCCCATAACTTGGTTCCGCTATGTGGATGATGTATGTGCAAGAGGGCCTATTAATGATAATGGATTTGATTTTTTCTTTGAACAATTAATTAATATCCACCCCACCATTATATTTAAAGTAGAATGGGAACCAAAAATGTATTGCCACTTGCGGATGTAACAATATCTTAAGTAACCAACAAAACATATTGTTCTATTTAACGGAAACTTCAAACTTTAATTCCTATATTCACTATTTTTCGTGCAACCACGTAGGAGTTAAACGGTCAGTAGTTTCTTTATTGTTTTTGAGATCATATTGCATATGTCATACTTGTTTCTTGCAGGATGAAATAAAAGAGATCATCCAAACAATCATTCATAAAAAATGTCATTATAAATCTAGAATCATCTTTTACTCACCAGCTAATCCTAATGAAAAAATATGTGACAATTATTATATTAAATTCCCATATTCTACTTGTTAAATAATTTTAAAAATTTGGCACGTGTAAACACTATCAATGTTGCCTTTCAATACGAAAATATCATCCGAAATAATCGGTCTAAAAATAAATCCACCGATAAATAACTGGGATTTATTATATGCATTGCAAATCTTGCAATCAATTATATATTGGCGAAAGCAGCAGATTCTCCAAGAGAATGAAGGAACATAAATACGATATGCGACGTGGATCTCTATCTTCTAGTTTGTTTCTCCACATGTCAAATGGAAACATTCAATTGAAATTGATAATGCAAAAATAATTGATTAACCGTGCTAGGTGATATATCTTAGCAGACCATGTTTTCTAATGGTCACTTAAGCTGAAGAGTAAGTAGGTAAGGACTTGAAAACCCTGGGTGTGGAAGAAATGCCCCCCTTGACCTCACTTCAATACCACCGGTCACTCTCTGTCCTCAGTGGGCGTATAAGTGTTCATGTTTAAGGGCTCTAATATATCTTTGATTTAGCTGAGGCGGATAAGTAGTTACTGAATTATCACCATAGTTGTGTGTCCAACAATTCTGGGTGACACGACGCTCGATCTCTTGTTTATCCTTACATTCCTAAACTTTATTTTATCTTTATTCAATCGTCGGGGGATGGTAAGAATCTTTAGTGTAGTATTTAGTAGTTGTTTTTGTTGTTTAGATTGTTGTTGTTGTTACTTTCTAAGATTGTCTGCCTATCTGTTTATGTCAGGTAGTATTCTTATTTTGTCTGGCGAAATTGAATCTAACCATGGCTCAATCCTTCGTTAATACTGCAATCTATTTTAATGAAACATCTGTGATCTCTATGGTAACTTGAGAGAGTTTTCTGTTGCCTCAACTAAATATGATATTATTTGCTGCTTTGAGACTCTTGTATCAAATAGGAGACATTTCTCAGAACTCCTTTTTTCTAACTTCCAATACGCGCAAAGTTGTGTGTATATACTCTAGCGTCATTTATTGTTTCACGTTTTAGTAAGTATGAATGTGGTTGATATGAGATCCTGATTATTAGAGCATACAGCCTTTTTAATCAGTTTTATATTTTTTAGCCTTTATAGAAACACCGACTTAGATGACAGCATTTATGATTGCCTTCTATACTCATATATTTATATTTAAGAGGAAGACAAGCAATCGTGCTTCATTTTTATTGGTGATCTGAATGCTCATCACAGAGACTGGCTGAATTCAGTTTCCCCAACCAATCAACATGGTATTGCTGCTTTTGATTTTTAGGATATTACTGGCTGTGAGGAGATAGTTACGGGTGCAACTCGCACAACCAGTAATCGTCTGGATCTTTTATTCACTGATGTGAGAGGGGTTGTTGAAGTTCAAACTACTGCAAAAATTGGTTCCTCAGATCATCGAGGTTTGACATGTAAAATCCAGTTAGAATTCCCTATTCTAGGCTTTACCATCTTTAATCAGGTTGTTATCAAATCTTGAATTAACTGGGATGAGTTTAACCTTACTGTTAATAATATGTCTAGAGAGATATCTATGATGTCCCTTGCCCCATTACCGCATTGAATTTAAGGTTAATAGACTTGAAAAGTAGTTTATACCAATGAAAACTGTTAAAGCTCAATCTCACTATAAAGCATGGTTTAATGACCAGTGTCACCAGGTCAATCGGATAAGCATGTTTCTTAGAATCTTTGGTCTGATAACCGCTCTCGATTGTGTTGAAAAAACTATGTTGTGATGAGAAACACGGCAAATAATGTTTATAAAGATGCTGAAGCTCAACGCAATTACTACTTGAAGAATGACCTTCGCATATTAGGTGGTTACCAGTTAAATCATCTTTGTTTGGTATAGAGCTTTCTATTCCTCGCTTAATGAAGCCCAAGGGTATCCTTACATATTATTCTCTTGATAAACCAGTATTCTTGCTGTCAGTTTTAATTCTAAGCAAAGAAGGGAAGAGCTTCAGCTCCCTTTAGGGTGTCACTCACTATCTAGTTTTAACATACTTGCCTTCAGATTCTTGGAAATAAAATTTCTAATATCTACCTTAGAGGATATGTGAGAACCTATCCTGTTGGTCTGTTTTCATTTATTTTAAAACTATTTAACAATCAGCTAACACCAAAACTAATATATTTTGTATACTAGTTGATCTGGGTCATTTCCTGAATGGTGGCATTAAGACAACATTACCTTAATTCCCAAAGGATCATCATCATCTCCCAGTGAATATAGGTTCATTTCAATCACACCGATTCTTTCTAAAACTTTTGAACTTCTACTGTCCAAAAGTCTTACTATATATTTGAGATAGTTTCTTCCAGTGACTCAGCTTGGCTTTAAAAAGGTACTAGGCACTATATTGGCAGGTACATGAAATGCAGTCTGCTTTAGATAATAAATGTGAGTGTAGGCTTGTCTCTCTTGAGTTTAATTCTACCTTTGACACTCTCCAACATAATGGTTTAATTTTTAATTTTTAGTCTGTTGGCATTGGTGGTAGAGTCTTAAGTATTTTAACAGAGTTTTTAACTAATAGACACAACGTGTTGTTGTCGATGGATGTTTTAGTCCTTATTCAAGAGTATATTACGAAGTTCCTCAGAGTAGCGTTCTTGGTTCTTTGCGTTTTATATTATATACTAGTGACATGTGGATTAATATCACTAAAATAATTCTTACATATGATGAAATCCCTTTCTATGCTCATGTTCCATTACCTGCAATAAGGCTTGGTGTTGCAGATTGCTTCACCGAAGATTTGAATAAAATTCATACTTGGTGTCTCCAGTGGCTATGAAATTGAACCCTAGTAAGTATAAGGAAATGATTCTGGGTCGTTCTAGGTCTCTCTTACCTAAACATCCTAATTTGTTTCAAAATAGAGCTTTAATTAACAAGACTGAACGGTTCAAGCTCTTGGGAGTAACTCTAGATTCGAAACTTACTTTTGAAACGCATCTAAGATACGTTTTAAGGGAAATCTCGCAGAAATTGGGCATTCTTCGTCAATCTAAAAGAAATTATGAGGATGAGTCAGCTACAGACTCTCATTCCAGATTGCTTTGATCGAGCATTTATTCTGGAAAGCTTTTACCATCAGATTTGGATTAAGACATTATCATCGTAGAGATGTTCAGCTCTTTTTATTTTATTAAAAGTACTGAATGGTGTGAATGATCCTCTGCATAAATTTTGACGAGATTTTATCAGATCTCAGACTGTTGGATGTTTATTGCATCCTTTAATTCAGATCTTAACGACGTAGTAGCGCGCTTCTTTCCTGGCTTAGACCTTCCGTCTAATCTCCTCGTACACTTCTCTATGCACATGTGCGATCCTCTTTATATGCACATCACATAACAGATCCAAAAATAATCTTCGGTAGTCAGAACCGCCTATATTTTCAGAAACCTCAGCCCAAAGAATAAAAGGAAACTGTATCTCACGCTAGTCAGAACCACCCTCATCTATCCCTAAGCTTCTCTGTTCCGCTTCGCAAAAGCAGAAAAAGAAGAAATGCAGAGGATACAAAACAAGTGTATGTATATCATCCCCAATATACGAAGGATGGATAGGAGGAAGCAAGTGGATCTGCACAGAGCGGTAGACATCAAACCGCTCAATACGATCTTAAAGGAAAGAGCGTGAGATATAAAAGAGAAAAATACATTGAATTTTAGCGAGGAAATTAGAGCACTCATCGCAGAAACTAACGAGGTCCAAGTCACGCAAGATCCCCAAGCAGCGAGAGCAAGCTTGGAAATGCACTTGTCCCATTTTTTGCATAGTAAAAACTATCGACCAAAACCGACGATGAAAAGCAACCGATAACGAAGAACCAAAATCGATTTTACCTCAAAACCAAAGAAGACCACAACTACCTAGCGATGACAAGGAAGAATATAGATAAAGAAAATTTGTAAGTACGAAACAATGGAACACAAAAAACGAATACAAACAGCAAAGATAAATATAACAAAAAGGACACACATAAGCAATGATATAGAAACAAAAAGCACACATAAAAGGAATCTACACAACCAAATTACACGTCAAGTTACGAGTAACATTAAAAGCAAACTTAGTACACGAATCTGAAGGTTTGAACGTCTTATAGTAATATATATATATATATATATATGCATACATACTTTGTACATATATATGTATACATATATATAAACCAAAATTAGTAAAACAGACAAAATAAAAAATGAAAGAGATTAGCCTGATCTCCATGCAACTTATTTTCACCACTATTCCCAAACCCCACTATTCTATTACAACACTATCTCTCACAATCACATACTTACCACTTTCTCCCAATATAAATATATAATTCTCTTTCTGCTCATAGCCTGAAGATATATTAATACGGTAGAAAGACGTCTAGAAGTAAAGAATATTATTCGCGGATGTTTGTTTCTCGCCTCAAAGACCCCGTTAAAAACTTATAAGAAATATTAAGAAAATACAAGTTAAAATTAATAACGCTGGCACACCTTTTGACTTTAATAGTACATGAATACAAAATGGCCTCTTAAATAAAGAGTCCGTGCAAAATAAAAAAGTATTTATAAATAATTAAAATAACACAAATGTCAGTAATATTTCTCAACATTGTTTCCATTCAGATCAATGCTCATCTGAAGGTCATGTTTCCAACTGATAAGTCCATCTCTGAAGAACTCCTGGCTTTTAAAAATGCACCATGTCCTGACGTCAGATTTTGCCCCTTCGATCAATCGGAATCTTGTTCCTTAAGCTTATGAAACAAGAAATAGTCTGTAGGGGTAATATCTGGGTATACGGTGATGGGTTCTGTGCAACCTGATCCTCCCGTAACGCTTTCGGCACCCAACGGGTACAAAGGTTGCTGAGACCAAGATGATGTTTTAAAATTGCCTTTGCTGATCTTTAAGAATTATTGATTTTTTTCGCAATAAATTTAACGTTAATCTTGCATTACATGGCGTGGATAGTCTCCCCTCTCCGTTCTCGCCATTATGGTCTTCTCAACATTTCTTGAAACGTTTTATCTCACTCAAATCAGTGTTTCTATCGGGTGTAGACTCACCATAAACACGCTGCAAAGAATTGACAATATCAAGTGATTTCCAATCAAGTTTTATTAAAAATTTGACATCAGCTTGGGTCTCTAAAGTTTCATTTTTATGGATATAAAAAAAGCTGATTTCTTGTTTGCAGTCGCTTGATACCTGAAATGTGTCAGATGAATAAATGACGATTTTGTAGGTATCATCACAAACCAAGGATATGTTCAAACATGCTTTGACTTGAAAATTTCCGATATTGTTATAAATTAAAGGTTTGCACAACAAGCCTTTGAAAATAATGTAAATAATGTGTCTATATATAGAAACGCGTAAGTCCAATAAATAAATTCGTTTTGCTGAGTTACCCAATTTCATGCTCTCTTACGTCACAAAGTTCTAATGAATTTGGGAAAATTAATCCACGGGTTAGGCCAAGACCAAAAGCGGAATATAAGACACATCGAGAGACTCGAAAAGTAGGCAATCAACCATATGTTAGCACTCGTCTTTATAATATATATATATATATATATATATATATATATATATATATATATATATATATATATATATATATATATATATATATATACAAATAAATATAGTAACGTAGATGTAAATGCAGGAGAAACCTGGTCTCGCAATAAGTCGGGCTAAAATACTTTCTCTCCTTCCTGCATTTATCCATTGAAGAACTAATGAAATTAAATTATTCTTCATCAATTATTACTTAGAGCACGATAATCCACATAATATTGTAAATTTTTTTCCTTAGGTATAACAGCCATTCCGATGACTGTGATTATTATTATTTTCTAGCTTGATTATTAAAGACAATGCGGTCATTGCAACATCTGGTACGTTTACGTAAAAAGAGTTGTAATCAGCTTAATAAAGATTAAACAATGATGTCACAATGAAGTATTTTTTTAATCTTATCTAAAACTAACAGTTTTCATAATAATACTAATATGATTAAATATCAATAAAATTTTAAATAAATAATGTTAAAGAAGGTATTATAAAATTTTCCTTCATCATTGAAAATAGAACAATCTCGCATATTTAAACATTTTCTTCATGAATAATTTTAAATTATCATAAAATTTTAACTCCGTTTCAAATTTTAAATGAGAGTGAATAAGCAGTTTTACGGCAAGATTTTATCGATAATTATATTATTCTGTACAGCGTCTTCTGTTTCCTTCTAATTTATTACGATGAAATGCCAATAGAGTCAACGAATATTATAATTCTCTGTCTTTGTTAAACACTGTATTTATTAGGTAAAGAGTATATCTTGGCCTACTGAAGAAATTCAAAGAGCCAAAATGGAGGGCTAATAAGATGGAGCTTGTTCCTCCAGGAATATCAATTAAGGATAGCGTATATAAAAGGGAGTGAAAATTGTGTCGCTGACAGCCTGAGTAGGAACACAGTATGGAATCATGACAATTAAAATAAGATAATTTTAACCTTTTATAGTCCCTATTGTATGTAAATAATTGATTTGTGTAGACTCGGTGAGCTCGCTTATAAAACCCCATTCGGATGTGTGTATTTTTTCCATTAACGCTCATGTATCTTTTTTTTACAGTTTTTATTCCGTTCTACTAACCATGTTCTATTTAGATTTTTAATAGATAAAGGGCGGTTTAATTGAGATCAAAGTGTTTGCTAGCTGCCCTAATGTGCACGGTTCGATTCCCACCCCAGCTCGGATTTTTTTGAAGTAAGAAAATAAAAATATTTCCGAAGAAAAATGATTCCGTTTTCTCTTTCCTGCGGTGAAGTTGGATTTATAATATATATATATATATATATATATATATATATCGAGAAATTATGGATGTACAACCTAGTCTGTAGGTTCATACACGAATAAATTGGTGGCCGAATGCTGAGAGGCCGCGCGTGAATGAGGAGTGGGGAAGTAAGCCTCGCTCGAGTTCAATGGGAAGCTCAAACAAAAGTGTCGTGAGCGAGTCAGTGAGGTTGGCCTTAAAGGGTGTTTAAAATTCTAGGATTTATTTAAATTTATTTAAGGAGACTAGCCAAAAATAAATAATTTATTTGCAACAACCAAAAAAACTAATCATAAAATCACACAGGTCAAGATTGAGGTATTATGCAATTGCAATGCATAGATAGGACATGGACTAATGCAATATGAAGATGAAAATGAAACTCGGTAATTAGCAAATTATGGACAGCTGGGAATAACCTCCAGGTTAGATTTAATAATAGGCGAAAGGGCCTCTAACCTATGGAGTAGCTTGTATAAGAAGGGGGAGGTGGAGACGGAACTAAGACTCAGATTGCACGGGATGAGAACATCTTGCAGCGCAGCTCTGAGATCGTGCCATGGGAGTCGATTACCCCAAAGAAGAACAAAGTGAGGTTGCAACAAGATGAATTACTACTGGGCGCAGTAGCGAGATACACTTAGGCTTGGGGAAGTGCACTCAGACGAGGCGACGTACTTTCGTGAACGGGGTGAGAGGAGTATGTCGCACCAACTCTTCGAAGAAACCGCTTCACGAACTTGACTATAGAGGATGGTCACAAGTTCATGGTGGTGATCTAGCCGACAAGACCTTCAAACTTCTGGGGCTTGACTCAACACAAAAAGGGAAAGTATCTTAGAGTGACGTGAGCTCTACTCTCTTTCGAGTAACGGGGGACCCTGAATATATACCTCGTCCGGCTAAGTCGCTAAAACCCCTACGGGCACGGCTGCTGTCTCAAAAGAAATCCTGGCGCCTAACGGATTAGTTCTGTTCCAGATAAGGGTTTGAAAAGATATTCGTCTGGCGCCAATTCTGGCCTTGAGGCATGAGGTTGAGTGGAGGCTCCTGTCTGGCGGTGGATTAATGTTTCCGCGAGTCATGGGGGAGGAGCAATCAGCTGATTTCAGTAAACGCAGGTTGGTGTCTCACCTGTATTCACATGAGAATCTTCGTTATTGTCCTTCTTTAGGATTTTGTTTGAGAACACGTGGTCTCTGTTCGAAAAACGGGGGGAAGGCCTCAAAATGGTCAACCGAGGTCGTTCTCTACACACACATAGACATCATCATTTATAGAACCAGTATCATATAAAACAGCCATCTGCGACTTCTATTCAAATCATTATTAGAGATGCCCCAATGCAGTTTCAATCTCACGTTTGCTAATAAAAGACTATAGCGCGAGAATCTTGTCGTTGTAACCTAATGACGTCGGTCTTCTGTTAAACTCAAATTTTCTTTAGATAACAATCCACATCACATCAACTAGAATTTGTTACTCTCCTTTTTTACTCCACAGACATTGAATGATTGAGATTAATTACTCTTTCACTATTATTATAAATTTCTTTCAATTGTGTTCCGTACAATTATTGTGATACGCTGCTATTCTTTGTATTACTTCGATTGTTCTTCATTACTGACAATTATATTCATTGCAATTGTTTACCAAGGTTGTTCTAACTTTCCTATTTTTTTAGGATCTGATCATATTCTTTAATAAACCCATCGCACTAGTGCAAATTTTGCCAAAAAACTCAATTACGCAATTTGAAAGTCTTAATTTTTGTAGTTTTTCTGTACTCTTTAGTTGTTCAAATTTTGTAAATTGCAATGACCATAATCTATTTCCTTGTATCTATTGCATTTTATTCTCCCATTTGCCTGAAAGTAGATGTCTTGAGTGAAATTATGACTTCTAATAACGTCTGCATATAAATCCATCGCTAAACTCTTTTCCTGGGCTACCTGACCATGGATAAAGTCTCCCCTTGTTAGTTATATTTCCTACCTTTTTCAATAGTTTGACGTTCAACCCTTTTCTTTTATTATCAAACTTTTGAAAATATACCCTTTTCCCTTCGCCAGCTTATAATCCTCTGTCCTTCTTTTCCAATTGGTTCTAGTTCGCACACTTACATTAATAGAGAAAAGAATACGAACTCGATTATCATCATGATACTATCTTTTTTTCGAATACAATTTGCATAGCAATTTAATGAAGGAGGCAATAATTCCAAACGCGCTTTAATATCATATCTATGCTTTACCGTACTAATCATTAAATATGTTCCTTACTTATCATTCCATTCCTTGAGACGAATGTTTCATTTGTTAGTATCTTAGGTTTGATTTAATTAAAATATCATTCAATTATCTTTTATATACCACTTTTGTAATTTCTTTGAAGTGGCGAAAAAATGCAATCAATTAAGAAAATTCAGAGTGTAAAAAAATTAAACCATAGGTGCTGTTTGTGCCAAGAAATCGATCCTTTCAAATATAAAGAGGAAAAACAGTCCCTGTTCTCTTTCTAAAAAATGTAACACCCTAAAATGGACCAGGTATCCATCATCAAGCCAAAAAGTATATTTTCAGTGTTTAAACAGAAGGGTTATTCAATTACACAGTGACTTGACGTCCTTTTTTCATTAATTTAGGGAAGCAACCTGTTAATAAAAGCCTGAGAAAGCCAACATAATAAAATGAAAGAGCCATTTCCCCAAAATGAGAAGAAAGAACAAATAAGTAGTACTAGTAGTCTAATTTTTTTAATGAAGTAATTTTTTAACCCTACAATACTAGATTTAAACTAATTTAAAAGAAATTTCTTTAGCAATGTGGATTTAAAAATCTAATGACTGTAATTTGGCCTTATATTGTCTATTTTGTATCAAAGAGATAGTCCAAATAAAGATAGTTGAACAGGTGTAGGGAGCAAATCCCTGTAATATCTTAGCCAGCGAATGCATCAACTAATGGCGAAATAGGCGTAAAAGTCGCCAATCGTTCCGGTTGGGCAGTGTGCTCGATGACAAAGTGTAAATAGATTGGGTGTATGGAATCGAAGTGCTAATGGGATGAGGAAAAGAGTGGGAGGTAGTGGCTATAAATAAAAATAAAATGCAGAAACAATGTTCAGAAAGGAATGTGTGAACTTAAGAAGAATATGGGTAAAGTGCAACCTTCTATAGTAAAATTTTAATTGTTTCCGGCGTATAAAATGAGAAGTTTACGCGGAAAGGTTATGTAATTACTTGGGAGAAGCGGTTGAATGGAATGGAAGCGGGTATTTCTTGATGTTTGTTGAAGATATAGCATAGGGTTGAGAGGGGAAGAGAAGAAAAATAGAAAACGAGAATGGAATGGAGAGAGGATGAAGAAATTTGATATTATAGCTAAGGGTATGTGCCCTGGTCAAGTACAATGTTCTCTCTATATAGCGTCGTAATGATTCTAGTGCAAAGTTATTCATAAATTTTTGAATGATAGCAAAGTTTTGGGGATAATCAGAGTGGTTCAAAACACTAACAGATGAGTGTCAATTATGCAAAATATGTGTAAAAGAGTGTTAAGGTGTGAAAAATGATTGGGATTACAGGAATTATATACCGATAAAAATGAGGGATGGAGGGTTAAGACATTATGAATGGGCAAATTACGATGGATAGTGAGTGTGGGAAAAGAAGTATGATAAGAGCTATTTTAAGTATAAATGATTTGGAAAATGACGTTTATGTGGTTTTGATCGCTAGGTTAGATCAAGTGCACGTATATCTAAGAGAAATGGATAATAATAGATTTGGGAAGAATATATTTGAGATTAGATGAGCTTGTTGTGCATAGGGAAGGAAGATAGATTGTTTTAAGTAAATGGGGATCGAAAGAACTAAAAATTGTTGATTTTTTAGTGCCTTATATGTACTTTCTCCATCGATATTTTGGCACATTTGCGCAGGAAAATGGTTTGCCACATTTATGCTTGATAAGGTTTGATATTCACGTGATAATTGCTCTTGGTGCATTCTTGGTTCTCTTCTTCAATATAATTCCGAGATTTTGCAATATTATCAAGACATGACGCAGATTTACTCCCCTAACGAAAAAACACTCAGTTTTTTGTGTTTAGACAGACTCATCTTGCCGTTACAAATGGTATCTTGAAAATCATTTTATTAAAAAAATAAATCAGATTCGAAACTTTTTAGACATCATTTCTGTCGCTTGTGTATGACTGGGAAATGTCAGAAATACCAAATTAACAAATTTAAATAACTTAAAATCCATTTGAACGTGGTTCAAGAAAGAAGTGATAGGGTGGATGCAGAGGTTAAAGTATGGGAGGGCATGGAACAAGAATTAGTTAAATAACTGTTTTTATGTAAATTTATTTCCTAAATTAGTATTCAATTTTTAATTTTAAATTCAATAGTGCTTTTCACAATTTACCTAGACGAATTATTCTAAGTTTGAGTTATTTTATAAGAAATGAAATTTTGTGTACTACCTAGCAATCACTATGGTAGTGATTAGCTAAAATATTTTCATAATTCATATTAGCTCTGAAATATATTGAAATGCAGTGGGATAGCAATTAAACATGGTGATGCTTCAGAGCTAATGGATGAAAAAAAGACATAAACTGCCAGGAGTGAATAAATGAATCTCTTTTAGAAGAAGGTGGCTCCATTTCTCTCAAAATTCGGGGACTCTGACTTTCCCCTTTTGGAGAGGCGTTTCCTTTTCAAGTGAGTTTATCTCCTACAGAAATGGAAGAGAAATGATAAGGGCCCTTAGTTTCTGAGGCGTAGATAAATGGTCGTTTTGCTCTCTGCTCTCTTATGTGGGAGCTGGAATCTCAACCGGAATTACCTTAGGTTGCAGGTAAAACCCCGTATGCTATGTAAAAAAATCGTGTAGGAGAGCCGAAATGCACCGCCCTCCACAAGAAGTTTTCATTATTATGGGGTTTATAATCACCTTTTTTTCCCTATTAGGTTAAAAACCACCTGAATGGTGTTTGGTATCAAAACGTACTTCATGCTGCCTGGCTCTTCTCTCCAAAGAGAATCAGTCTCCGGTGCCCTCGGTTTCACTAGCGATTGACATATTGACCTTTATGTCTATTTCATAATCCGGTCATGATTCGACTGGGTGAAGGCAGGTTGGCAAACATCTATAACTCTGGGTGAAAAAAAAATTGCTCGCTGAGCCATTTATCAATAAATAGTCAAATAGAATATAATTGGTCAAATAATTGGGAGAGAGAATGGATCTTGTAAAGATGAAGAATTCCAAAGTTTGTGCTCCCCTAATATAACCTAACCTAACTTACCCTAACCAAACTTAATCTAATCTCGCCTAAGCTAACCTAGCCTTTTGTAAATTAGGTTGGTTAGGTTTGGGTTATTTAATTTAGGTTGCGATGCCTAATAATTAAGGGCACCGTGAGGTTTACTAATAATGATGTGGAGTTTAAAATTAACATAACATTGTAGTCATATATCTAAGGATACAGAAGTTTTAATTCTTTTAAAAATTATTTTGTTACAAAAGCCACATTCTTTCCATTTCAATATTTTGAAAGAGAAATGCTCAAATCAAGAAATCCATCGATTAAAAGATTCTGGTAAATGCTCTCTCTAAAAGATCGACGCCTTCGCAGTCATTTTAAAGGAGCCTTCAGGATGCTGAAAGAGTACTATAATATAAATCCGCCTCTCACCTGAAATGCGATTCAAACAAAACGAAAAAATAGTTGTCATTAATTGTATTTAAAGCGTTTCCAGGCCAATACCATTGGGATCCTTTTCTCCTATATAATTTGTTCAACTTAGGTTATATATATTTAACAATTAATTCTCTGATATAATATTCTGATCGAAATTGTAATTTAAACAAAATTCGCTAATTTGTTTACAGGAGAATATATTTTCCTAGGTGATTCAATTACAATTTTTAAATTAATTAAAAGAACTTCACCTGACAACGTATAGGTGCATTTCATGCTGTAATATAATACGTTCGAACTGTGCTCATTATTGTGTAATGAAGTGCATGTCAGCATGTAACCGATAATGCCAATTTTAAACGCGATTCTCGGTATATTTATGAAAAGTTCTACACCGGAGGGTGAAATTAATACCTTTGATTCAGAGATATAAATTAATTAAATTATGGTATTAAACTTCTATTATTCAGAGATCAATATAGAAAATAACTACGGCCAAATAGTTTTCTTCATTGGGAGAATATTTAATAAGAGTTAGGCAAACAATTGGAGGCACTAAAATAGCGGTAATAATTCTGTTGTAAGTTTAATGAGAAGAGAAGTAGATCAACAAAAGTGAAAAATAATGAAGTAAATTATTGGCTGAAGAAAGAAAAGTAATAGGAGAAATTTATCTTAAATCTTTTTCCCATGAAATGGGGTTGGTACACATCAACGCTTCTAATATCATGTCGCGTTCCAGGAAGAAAAGTTTCGGTTTTAGTCTTCCTTTATGGCAAGCAACAGATAAAGAAAGACTATTGCCTTCCAGTAAAGCATACATGCTCTGACAAGGCCATTGGTATTAATCTTCCTGCTAAACATACAACCCATATTAAGAGAAAGGACTATTTGTCATTATGCCACCCCAGCAATCAGAGGAGAGGGTATGTGTATTATTCATGTTGCCGGATAAACAATCAAAGAAGATGTCATGGGTATTATTCTTCCCTTGACATAAACAAGGAATGAAAATACATGGGTATTATACTTTCTGTTGGACATACAAACATTGAATTTAATAGTATAATGGTATTTTTCAGGGTGCTACAAGGGTAACGTTTGAAGATAACTTTTGTATTATTCTTACTTCTGTACAAAAAGCTATTGAAAAAAAATGGTTATAGTTTTTCCTGCTGCATATAAATACAAACATTGAAGAGGTTATGTCATTATTCTTCCAACAACACATACAGCCAGTAAAAGTAAACATAAGTTGTGTATTTTTTAGGACATAATTGGTTTCGTGGCTTCTCACCTCATCTTTCATCTCTAATATGAAATCTGAGGACGCCTAAATTTGTCTTCAGAAATAGAACACCTAACCTTTTGTATACATATTACATGTACACGTGTTTGTACAAGGCATATTCCTAAAATAATGTGAATCTCAGCAGCAGATAAGTGAATTCCTTCTATAAACAAATTCAACTTCTTTAGTTAAGCAGAATTTATAGTTTGTAGAGGCTAGGTTATAATTGAGAAGGTAGTTATTAGAGACGAATTTCGCGCAGGCCTTCTCATGTCATTTTTCAAACACCATACAAAAATCAGTAGCCTAGGATGCCTATATATAACTTCTCCTTCGTTACATCTTCTTGGTGAAAGAACAGGTCTTCACACAACATATTAAACCTTTTGGAACAAAAATAAAGTTAAAATTATAAAGGTATATAGATGCCCCAAAAAACTTACACCCCAATCGACACGAATTTGTGTATCGTGAAGAGCCTCTGGAACATTTATTTGCTGATTTATGTGCTAAACTTTCAAATCAATATTCTTGTGATCTTTAAATTGATTTACATTATAATTTTTCTAATCTTCATTTTTGCCAAACTGCGGCCTATTTTCTTCAAAAGGGCCAAAACTGGGCCGCAGTCGTTAAACTAGTTATGACTGAACTTTCATTTATTTCCAACAAAATATTAAGAAATGAAACCAATTGAAATTTGAGTCCCTTATTTGCAGGCACTTTTTAATAAAAAGATGTTTATAAATGCAAACATAAAGGGGTGATACAACGTGAGGAAGGATTTTATTGGCTGTAGGAAAGTAGTTATGGAAGAGTCCGACAGCATATTGGGACAAATTTTACTCGAATAACCAATCTAAGCACATTGACAGCGTGTATGTTGAATGTTTAACGGATAATAAAACAATATGACATTTAGCCACTTTGCCACCTGGTGGGACTGAGAATATCTGCCCTTAATACATAAATGTTTCCGACCCCGAATTTACTATTTTGGATTATATGTCTGATAAGAAAAAGTGTGATTTTTAAGATTGGAAATTAAGATCAGGAAATCAAATTAGTAATTAAATTCATAAAAACGGTTACATAATCCCTAATACTAAAATTTTCTAAATTAAGATTGCTATTTAATTGAATTTTCCGAAAATCGAATGCACAATTTGGCCTCAAATTCACGCTATTTAAATCTAATCTTGAGCATCAGTTCCTTTTGCCAAATATTTAATATTCAAATTATAAATTCTTAATTAAAATTGCGAAAAATAAAATTGCTAACAATTTCCGATATGACCTAAATAACAATTTGGGTTAAAAACTAATATTGAATCATTAAATTGAGTATTAATACGTATAGGTGATTGGAGAGAAGGTTTGCTCCTTAAGTCCGTTATCTCCATCTGCGAGACAAAAATAATTTTTTCTAAAGTTTCATTAAAGAAAACTCATGTTCTTTTATTACTGATAAATGTCATGATAAGTTTGAAACAATCTGATCTTTTGCAAATGAATTGACTGTAATATAAAATTTTAACATTAAGGAAAAGATTTAAGCAAAATTTAGCTATAGACATAACTTCCACCCCAATCAATTTTTCAATCTATAATGAATTTTTTTAGTTGGGGGTTGATCACATCGTTTGGGAAGGTATTGATATTATATAGCTCTGTGAGTGATTTTCTATTATGAATATATATTTTAACCTGAAGAAAATTTTGATTTTCTGTGTATGATTTATCAAGGGCGCGGAATGAAGGAGTGGGTTGATGGTTTACTAGTGCAAACAAATTAGAAGGTTATTTTCTCCAATTAATTTCTATATTTGTAACAAACATGCACTTTACAGGTCTTCTAGCTGTAAGTGGATTTGAATCTGAACGCTGAAGAGTGAAGACTTGCGAATAAATCACTCAGCATTCAATGCTGACTCCATACTAAAAATTAATCGAAAACATTCACTTTCAATTTAGTCTGCTATTTGATATTATGAGTAGGTGGAATAAAATGAAGCTGTAAGAGCCATAGACCCTCAAAAAAGAGGACAGTCTGTTTCATAGAAGTCGTCACTTCAACCCTGTTATTAGGATATTTATACAGGCACAATCATTTAGTGTGAAGGAAAAATGTATAATATCAGAGAGAGAAAGTTAACCCCACTTTAGTACCAAACGTGTACTCGTGGCGCCTGAGAAAAGAGGCACCCGCATGGCCAGACAGCCCCAAGGGGCAAGCAAGAATTTCGTGCGGACGTGTGATCCGTGTTGGGTTCTCCTTCTCCACCGTTGCATCACCTGATCAGCCTCAGACCTACGGCGTCGATGACCTTAGCGCGAGCTTGTGATGCTCGCCAAGAAAATACCCTCCCCCTGGCGCGCCAATTCTTATCCCCGCCCCTCTTTTGGGAGCCTCTGTTTGATCGTTTCCGCCGAGGCAGTAAAACTACTTCGGGAAAAGATTTGAGAAATTAATACCATACAGCCACCTACCTTCTCCTCCGACCTGCTCCAACTTCCCACTGCTTCGAGCTACAAACGCGACGAGTCACTGCTCTACCTGGCCCCGTTGTACCTAAGTCCAGAGCTACTGTCCAACAGACGATAGACACGGACAGGTTTTTCTTACTCGGATATCGACTTCGTTCTCGTCTGGAGTACTACATATTTTACTTCCCAGCGAGATTAGAAAAATAATTTTGCAGGTGGAACTTTGCACCGCCCCGCTTCCTCATCGTCTCCAAAGCCTCTGGTCAATTTGACTTTACGTAAGTCACCCTGTTATTAAAACTCTCCCACTCTCCCTGGAGTAATCACTGTACATCCTCTCCGGGACTCTCGTCCCCGTCAATTCATTTATATCCGCCCCCCGTGTGCTACCCCGCACTTATCTATCTATTATCATTTATTTACTTTTGCTAATAATATTTTCTTGTATATACTTGTTATTTTTATACACTGAGTTTCTCTAAACTCAGAACCACTAAGAATATATTATTTAGGCCAACAGAACTCGACTTTGATTAAATAACCCGCGTATCCGGATCTATTTCCCTCCCTTCAATTTCTGGCGTGCTCTTTTCAGCGTCACCGCAGAGTTAATCCTCGGCTAGCATCAACGTTCGAGTCGACAACAAACATTATATAATTGTGGTGTCAGACTTATGGGCTCAACCGGAGTATCTGCTGTCATTTCTTTTAGATCTGTAATAGATTTTAAAGGGTGTTATTCCTGTAGATTAAAGGTTCTTGTTTTAGAAACTGTAGAAAAGATGATACTCATTTTCAATTTTTCTTTCTATGTGTGTATTTTATATTGAAATTTGGACCGTGTAAAACTTTAACCCTTTGCAGGACTCATAAAACGTCTGCCGTACTGTAAAGGAGTTAAACTTATTTCTTTTATTGGAATTGTGTTTGTCGTTTTCTTTGTTGCGTATTGGACAACACCGGCTCTTGATAAATTCCAGAGTTTCATTTCGGTGGGGGGGGGGGGCGAGTGGCAAAACCATGGCCTATTTTTTTAACATTTAAGAATCGTAGGTCCATCAAATACTACCAGCATTCTTGCTGTCCATCTAAATAATGCCCCCATTTTTATTGTTGCTCTTCCTGAAAGTTGGTCGAACGCGATAAAATGTCCTCATGTTTTAACACGTTTAAATTACAAGGAGTGTCGCTTGGGCTCAGTGGCAAGGACCTCATAGCTTATATCCGAAAGGATGAAAGGACCGAAAGAGAAGAGAGAAGTTAAAAAGAAAGAGAAAAGAAGGAACGAGAACAAAAAAGATAAAGAGAAAAACGACAATAAAGAAGAGAAACAGAATAACGACAAGAAATAAGAGCAGCAAGGAACGGGAATACAAAGAAAAGAATCCTGCTTCATTAACTTGAAATTAGTAAGAGCAGGAACGAGACGCTGTCCATCAGCTCGAGGTCCGAAGTGCCCCCTCCCTACCCCGTCTTTTGAGCTTCTTGTTTTTTATGAATGTGAGGATTTCGGACCTTTCTTAATTAGCTCCGAGAAAATCTTCGAAATCAACAATTAAGACATTGGGCCAGATGGAGTGGCTGAATTGTTGCCCTTGCTAATGTGCGAACCCTGAAATATATTTATATTACTCTCCTCGGAGGCAACAATTGATTATTCAACCTTAAAATCGTAGTTACTGGCGTCATATAACATGTCCCCAGACATTTACCGATTCAAATTCAGACATTGTTGCCTTCAGCCATGAAAAACATCATTTCAATTTGGATACACCCTCCAGCCTCACCTCAAATTTTGGTGGATGCTCGAAAATCCTGCATGACTACGATGCCCTTGTTGACTTCTTCCTGAGAGGCCAGTTTTTGTCTGCACTTCCGACTTAAATCAGATCTTTCATAAGAGACCAGCGGTGGCTCACATTTAATGAGTTAACAGAAGAGGCCGACATTTATTCAGCCAGCCACAACGTTTCTTCGGAAGAATGGAAGGAACTGGCTCCCATTTCCGCAAATCCTAAGCCAAACAAAGGTATATTCGTCCTGAAAAATAGAAGCAAGTTTTCCAAGATAACTGGGTCATCGAAGCCGAAACTACTCTTTTCGTTCGAACACCGGGATGTAAAACCGTTCTCTTCAAGGCCCCTACGTCATCTTCCTTCAGGATACCCATCACTTGTTTTTATTGTAGTGTGGGGGGCCATGCGAAAACGAACTGGTCCCAAAACTCTCAGTTCAGGAAATAGTCTTCTTACCAGGTACACCAGATTAGTGCCACGTCTGCGCCTGCGTCAACACCATCGGAATATTCTCCTTCCCCGAGTACTTCAAGTTCCGGCGGTAAACATGTAAACTTCTTGTTTGATAGGAATGCCCCTGGAGGGCTTAAGTTCGATTCCGGAACGATAAATTGCTGCTGTGTCTCCACTTTTGTGAGAGATATCGGGTGCAGCTTTATAGTGGTGTCGGACAAGCTGTTTCCCCTATTATTTCAGGACCATAATAAATTTGCCATCTTGCATGACTACTTGGGGCGCGCTAATCGGTTTCCCATCGTTAGGTGCTACATTGATTGTGTGTACTTCACTGGCTGGCGAGAAATAATAGCAGCCCCTATTAACTTCTGCTCTATCCTCATTGGAGAGTGGCCCCCTTTTTCCCTCATTAAGTGGCTCAACCCGTGGTTACCCGTTCACAAGTGGTAAAAGATTCGAAGAAGTTCTCGGCCCTAGACAGCACACATTCTTCAGAATTAAAGGAGGTCATCACCGAAGACTTCACAAGGAACCAGTAAAGCTGCGATTTCCTCTGATCCTTTTGGGCAAAGGAACAGTTAAAAGAGCAAGAAGCCACCTAAGGAGACAAGGTTATCTCCTACCAAGTTACAGATGGCGTACTTTACCGTGTGTACTCAGAAAACGGTGGAGTATAGAGACGAGTATTGTGTGTTCCGCCTTTCCACATCCACACATTTTAATCACTGCCCATGACATACTATTTAAAGGCCATTTTAGACACAAGAAGGCAACTCAGAAGATCTTTAAAAATTTTTATTGGCCAGGCGGTCATGAGGAATTCCTTCGCTACTCCAGATCTTGCGACATTTGTTGAAGGACTGCCATTAAATTGCTGGTAAGCCTGCACGTTTGCAGAGAGGACCACTAATCTCAGAGCCTTTTCCTTTGTCGTTATTGATCTAATTGGTCCGAAGCGGTAATCTCCATCTTTTTCCGCTTGGATTACGCAAGGAAATCCAGACTGATCGTGCCCACCAATTCAGGTCGCAACTGATGGAGTACGTCACAGAGCTTCTGATAATAAAATCTCTTTTTACCACGCCTTTTCATCCAGCTGGTTACTGGATTTGTGAGAGGCTCAATGGCTCCATCAAATCCATCCTCAAGAAACTGTGCACTGAACATCCCCGATAATGGCCTGTTTCCTTCGTGCAGCCCTTTACGTTTACCGGAAATTTCCCCATCGCACCTTAGTTTTTGTCCCATTTGAGCCCCTGTATAGAAGTAATGTTAGAGGGCCCCTCAGTATTCTAAAAGAGCTCCTCTACAATTATAATTTAGACCAGGAGATTGAATGCTCCTATCCTTACCTCTCAGACCTGAGGCAGAGGTTAGAAAAGTGCGCAGAGATCGCGCATCAGAATGCCGAGACAAACTTTGGAAAGTATAAACCTACGTCGAATGTAAGTCCCAAGAACAAACATTTAAACATGGTGACGAAATCCTTTTTCTACCTCCAACAACAAGCTTTTGAGCCAATTGAAGGATCTCTTCCCAGTGATCGAGAGACGCAGCCAAACCACATCTGGCACTCAGCTATATCACGTGAACATGCTTCAAAAGTATCATCAACGCGCTTGTGACAACCAACATGTTGTCCTGGAAGAAGAATCTGCCTTGGAGTCCAGCAAACCACTTGATTCCTAGGCCGTAGTAGGAGTCTCGTGCGTGGAACTAGACGTGGAATATCCTCTTCCCATCTTGCCAGATAGCCCTAATTTTCCATTGACGGAGTTGAGTATAAAACTTCAACATCCAATCCCCCAGAATAACCAGTTACAACGCTACTCACCCAATTCCCCGATGTAATCTCAGATACCCATGGTTTTGCTGCGCATTGTGGTCACAATATTCGGCTCACCGCCCAGGCACCTTTCCTGCTCGTATTATCAATTATATGAATTAGGTTGATAATTTACTCAGGGTTTGAAAGCAGCATATGCAATTAAGAACAGGATACTTGAAAGGTTTACGTTTGCTTACAAAAGAGATTGCTGCACATAGACCCGGTTTGGCCAATCCATGTAATAGAGTAAATAAAATATAGGCTCTAAGATTTGGGCAGAACTTTATAATTTCTTAATAAAGTTAAATATGCTTAAAAATTCTCTTAGGGCTATACAACTCGTCAGAGAGCGGAAGATTTTTTGTGCATGAATCCTGACAGGAAGCAATGAAATGCCCGCGTTTTATAAAGACGCCAGAGGAACTAATGCCATTTTCGACTCTAAGTGCCATTTATGGCACTTAGTCAAGAAAATACATAAATATTTGCTTTAGTTAAGAACGATATGTCAGGTAAAAATACCAGAATATCCTAGATGAAAGCAAAAATAAAGGAATGGTCACATGTAACTTCGTTTATTAAAAGCACCTATATTTCCTGAGAAAAAATTCTAATCACAAGAGATGCGTGCAGAACAAAGCTGTCTTCTACCCACTTGATTCTTTCCAAGGGATTTGATGAAATGCATTTAATTTATTAAGTTCTAATAGAACATTTGGACTTGAATAAAGTCCTGAAACAGAGATTAAAGCAACAGTATTACCTTCCTATAAGAGTAGGTTTAAGCCAAGGATTTTGAAATTTACTGTATTCGCAAACTTTCTTTGAAACCAGGCGTTAGGATTGAAAACATCAGGCTCAGCCTCGCTGAGCCTGAGCTTCCATCTTCGGAAATCCAATATAGCGTTCCTCAGTTTAGCCGAGGGGAGGCAACGTACTAAGCAGTAGACAGGCAAACAAGATGTTCAAATATAGTGTTTAGTAGTTTCTTCGACTGGATGGCATCCCAAACTGGTGTACAATCAGAGAGCCCCGACTAGCATGAATGAGGCTGGTAATTAGAATCTTAGTTAGTTAAAAGTTTGTCTCCAAATTTAAGGGTCAGTACAACGACAGTTTCAAGTTTCGAGTTTGCAGCTCAGGCCGTGGTCCCCATCAGGCGGAGAGTTTTGTGTCTTTCTTTGGAGGTTGTTGCGGTTGCTCAGAGAGGGGTGGAACGTAAAGGAGTGTATAAATCTTAAAGTGAATGTTAGCTAATTATAAATTCTGGTTCAGAAACTGAACGACATTAGGCGATTAAAATCGTGAAATTGGGTTCTCTGAATTTCAAACCAGAACCTGGCCTTTCCCCACTGAATCAACCTACACTTGTAAGCTGCTTGACAAGTATATATAAAAATAAAAATATTCATGGTTATAGCAAACGCTACAAGGAAAATAAGTACCCTAGAAGACCTTACGGTCCATACAAGGAGGGTATTTTTGGCGCAATCTTTAAAGGTTCCCGTTGGCAACCTTGAAGATAAATCGCGATGATCTTAACTGCGAATTCATAAGTCTTTATCTAGTCTTAACTTGAACTGTTCAACAGATTTACTGTTGACAACTTCCGTCGGAAGTGCGTTCCAAAAACCGCATATACTGTAAGTGAAGAATTTCCCACACAGATCACGGTGGTTCGCTTCAGTTCAAGTTTAAAGCCGTGATTTCTTGTCCTCCTCTAGCTGAGCTGGAAAATATCCCCGTAGTCCAGTCTGTCAAAGCCTCGAAGTATTTTAAATACTTCGATAAGCTGACCACGTAGTCTCCGGTTCTCCAGCGAGAACATATCTAATTCCCTTAATCTATCTTCAGAACTTTTATGTCTGTTTAAGGGAATCAGTTTGGTTACCCTGACTCGCACGCGTTCCAATCTCGCGATGTCTTTTCGGAATGAAGGACTCTAAAATTGTACGGCATACTCCAGGTGCGGTCGGAGGAGGAAGTTGTACATACACAGTACTATCTCCTTGTTCCGATATCCAAACTGTCGCTTTATATACCCTAACATCCTTTGGGCTTTCTTTTTCACCTCAATACACTGTTTCGAGAACTTGAGGTCACTCGTGACACCCAAGTCCTTCTTAGTGTCGGTGAATTTAAGAGCAGTGCCCTTGAAGATAGAGGGTGATTGAGGAATTCGGTGGTCGATATGCATCACTTTGCATTTGTTTACGTTGAAAGGCATTTGCCATGTATCAGACCACTCCCCAATCTTCCAAAGATCTTACTGCAGGCTTGCAGTATTTCCATCCTTTGCAACGTTCATACCCAGCTTGGTATCGTCGGCAAATTTGGAAATCTTGGCAACCATATCACCGTCCATGTTGTTAACGTAGATGATGAATAGTAGTGGTCCCAGGACAGAACCTTGAGGCGCCCCGCTAGTAACGGGCACCAACTCATAAGCCTGTCCATTCACCACCACACGTTGCCGTCTGCAACTTAGCCAGTTCTCAATCCAACCGGCTACTTTTGCGTCTATGCCCAGCGCTCGCACTTTCCGCAGAAGGCAGTGGTGTGGTACTTTATCAAAGGCTTTCTGAAAGTCTAAGTAGACCACATCTACCGCCTTGTCCCGACCGTGCTCACTGAACACGAAGTGGAAGAATTCGAGAAGATTCGTCAGGCATGACCGTTGCCTTCGGAAGCCATGCTGGGAACTCCTTAGTAGCAAGTTTGACTCTAAATGCGAAGTCATTTTGTCAATCATCATACTTAC
This sequence comes from Ceratothoa steindachneri, assembly GCA_963969495.1. Lineage (NCBI taxonomy): Eukaryota > Metazoa > Arthropoda > Malacostraca > Isopoda > Cymothoidae > Ceratothoa > Ceratothoa steindachneri. The sequence goes on from OZ018330.1 coordinate 91,381,283, forward strand.
CATGAGTTTACCGACTATTGAAGTCAGACTGATAGGTCGTAAGGTAACGATTGGCTACGGTCTCTTTTCTAGAAAACATGAGTCACTTCCGCCTCACGCCAGTCTCTAGGACGCATTCGGTCCTGACTGACATGTTGAAGATTGTGCTCAAGTGTTGTGACACTTGATCGCGCACCTTTTTCAACACTTTAGTTAGAAACCCATCCGGGCCAGGTGACTTATTCGTCATTAGTTCAGTGATCTTCAAAATTTTCTCTCGACGTAGGAATCCGTCGGCTGGGGGATTGGACCTTACTCCTCAGTAAACACTGGTCCGGGACAAGGAATGTTGTTGATTGCAAGCACATTAGAAGGAAAAATAGAGTAACCACACTTTGTAGTTTAACTGAGGGTGCTAATATAAACCATATAACTTTAAACTTTTTGTTTGCATGAGTTTGATAGAAGTTTGCTGAGTGGTCCGCCAAAGATAAAAGCCTCACTTGAGTACAAATTTCTCTTTTTAAATCGCCAAGTTTACCTTTGAGTTTCATGAAGTGTTTTATTAACTTTCACGGAATCACAGATTCACTATTGGTGAGGTGACATAGTTTCTCTGAATTCACTTAGGTTTTCACTGCACCTAAGCGTAATTAATATCACAAGTCATCAAAGTTGCGTGGAGCACAGTTGGTTAATTGAAGTTAACTGCTATATAAAAAAAGAATAACAACGACACCCACCTCAGAAAAAGAATATAATAGGCCGCTTGTCGAAGAATTCTTCGTTTCGCTAGAATAGCTTCAATGTTTGTTAGAACTACGCAACATAATCTTTCGTTCTTCTTCCGTTCTGCCAGCCGGCTCCGTCTTCACCTCCGCTTTTTGTATCGGTGCTCTCCACATAGATTAAATGAAAACACCGTGTCAACGAGGTAAGGAGCCTGATAGGAAAAGAAGAGAGGTGGGTGTCCGTAATACTTTAGTGAAAAATATTCCAAACACTCCCCCTCAGGAAATTAAACTGATAAAAACAGTTTAACAGTTTAATATTTAATACTAATACTATTTACATTGGCATATCTATGATATTCAGATAAATTTTTATCAAAGGAAAAGCAACTCCCTGGGAGATAAATTTTGTTTAGTCATCCAGCGACCTACCCTCTCCCTTGTTTAAATATTTCTTCATCAACATATTTGATTTAAATTTACAAATAGTGTGCATATATTCTAGAAGATTTAAAAGTCTTTCAAATATTAAATTTATGGGATATCTTTTTTCCTTAATACATATAAGTTTTTATTTGTTTAGAAGTTCATGTGTCACCAGTATTTACTGTATAAAGTTTAAATGTTAACACTTTTGTAAAGATTATAAATATAAAGCTATCTTGAAAAGTTATTCTGACAGTTAAAGTTGATCAGACTTTAACCATTCATCCATTCTTTCTTTAAATTTTACTGCAGCTTTTCTGCTAGCTCGAGAAGCTGAAACAACATTCTCACCAGCATTAATTTTATCAGGATCCGCTTCAACACCAGAAAGAGTTTCTTGACTACCTAACTGCTGCTGACCATCCACACTATCTAATTCCAACGGATACAGATTAGTTACTGAAGTAGTTACAATATTATTATCATGTTTTAAAACTTTAACCACACGAATTAAATTGTCTTCACCTGGGAGCACTTCTACTATTTGTCCAATACTCCAGTATGGGCGAGGTTTAATTGGATTTTTAATAAGTACCACAGAACCTACATATAAATATTTATTATTTCCCTTATAACAATCTACAAGCGAAAATGAATTACTGTTTATTTCTTAAAGAAAGAAGATAATCAGTATAACATTCCTTTTGAAAGCTGTTAACTATTACATCTCTTAACTCAAGAGAGTTTAATAAATTGTCTCTAATTTATTCTGAATCAATATTGCTATCAATAAATTCTTCAAAAATAATTAATAATGGGAAAGATACTCGGCATGACATGAGATGATTAGGAGTGAATCCCTTTATACTATTCTCTTTATCCCTATATGTTAAAGGACGGTTGTTTATGGCCAGTTGGATATCTGAAAGTGCTGTTATAAAATTAGATTCCTTTACAATTGATCTTCTAAAAGTTTTATATAGGCATTATTTTACAGTTTTAATGAGTCTCTCCCAACTGGCCTCAAACCAAGGAGAGTATGTTGGGATTGTCTTATACACTAAGTTATATTTTAAAAATTTTTCTTAAAAATATCTGAAGCAATGAGATTTGATAAAAGTGATGTGCTTGAAGTAAATGACCTTGCATTATCTGAATACAAACCTTTTGGCAGACCATATCTATTATAAAACCGGACAAAAGCCATAATAAATTCTTACACAGACATGTTTTTTACAACTTCTAAATGAATAGCTCTTGAATTCATACATGTGAAAAGTAATATATATATTTTATGTTTGTTACCAAAAAAATCAGAAGCGAAGAAATGTCCAGTAAAATCTATGCCAGTATGCTCAAAGGGATTAACAAAGTTAACTCTATCTTTTGGAAGAGAAGGTGTAGCTGGGGCATGAAAATGGCTAGAATTGTATTTATGGCATAAAATACAATTTTTTAATACTTTCTTTACTGCTTGTCTAACTTTAAGGACCCCAAAACTAGTTTGTCTAAGATTATTAACAGTGGAATCCACACCCAAATCCTTGCAGGAAAGATGGGAATTTCTTATGATTAATGTTTTTAAATGATGTTGATCCCTAGGAATGATTGGGTTTACTGCATCATAACTTAAAACTAAATTCTTGGACATCCTTCCTTTAGACCTAAGAATACCATTACCATCTAGGAACAGGTTGAAATTTTTAACAAGAATGGGTACATTTTTATAAAAGGTAGAAAAATTTTGAAGAAATTTAATTCCTTTTTCAAAACAAACACACTGCATTTGTTTAATAAGAAACAAAAAGCTTAATTCTTTAATTTCTGCTACATTTATTACCAATTTTTTTAACATTTTAACAGCTGTCAACACCTTTGAAGTTACTGAAATTAATTCGGTATATGAACAAAATTTATTTAAGTCAATAACTTGAGTATCTTCTGCCACAGGTAGTACGACAGGAGAACACTGTTTATCTATAGAACAACTTCCCTCATAAAATGGAGCTGGAAGACAGCCTAACTGACCTTGAGGCCAATCTTTCACAGGTAAGGTAATCCAAATAGGACCATTAAGCCACATAGACACCTGATTGCGAAACTTGGAAATAGACACAACTCTAGTTAAATTATCAGCTATATTATGTTCAGAAGGAACATATTTAAAGGACAGGAGAATGTTTCTCTTTTCTAGCCTGTTTTGGAATATTTCCATATCCTTTAACCTATTATTTACAAAAATATTTTTTTTCATAGCTCTTCCAGTCAAGGTTCAAGCAGGATCCACCTCAATGTCAGTGAGAAAAGTAATATTTTCAACATTGAGATTGAAATTTAAATCACTTACAATTGTATCCATACACTTTATAGCCAAGAAAATTGCCAACAATTCTAATGATGGCAATGTTTTGTTAGGCAATGGAGTTAATTTAAATTTACTGAAGAGCAACTTAGAATTTACATTTTGGACACAATAAATTGAAAAACCATAAGCTTGTTTTGAGGCATCAGTAAAAATAATTAAGGAGCATGGTAGATCATCGTTGGTAACTTTGCTGGATACAGAGATCTTTTCCTGACCAAGATACTTGTTGAATTTAGTGACATAATGCTGCCATTCAGATAAAGTTTCTTCTGGAAGTTCTTGATCCCAAGAATATTTATTGGTGCATAACTTCCTTATAAAAAGTTTTGCTTGAACTAATAGAGGGGAAATAAATCCTATAGGATCAAACACAGATGATACAGAACTGACTATTTGTCTACATAATTTACTTTAAGAGACATTTTATCCTCTTCAGGTTTAAAGACATATCCCAATACTTTGGATTCGTAAGTAGTTAAAGTTTTCTCACTTGTGACAAATTAGTCACATCATTAGCATTGCTACACCACTCTCTAAGTAATAATCCTGCCCCTGACATGGTACTGGACACTGCATGTCCAATCTTAATCAGAATATCTTTATCCCTATTAGTTAATATGAGGTTATCTACATAAAATTTATGTTGTATAATGTCTCTTACAATGACATTATTACAGTTCTGGGCATGATGATATAAGACATACTTTAATATAAAGGGTGAACAGATCAATCCAAATATAATGGTGGAATAACGGAAATAATGAAATTCATTATTATAATACACAACAAAACTAAAACAGTTCTTGTCACTATCCTTATTTAATTTAATATTGAGAAAGGCTTTTGCAATATCTGCTAACAACACATACTCATTGATCCTAAAGTATATCAATAAACTTAACAAGTCATTCAGCATGTCAGTACCTGCATAAACAGCTTCATTCAGTGAAGGGCGTTTTTAACTTTTAAAGATGCATTACAGACTGGGCCAATTTTTGTATCGTTAACTAATGGATCTTTCTTAATGATGGGTCTGTGAGGTATCCATTTATGGACATCTGGATTGGAAGGTTCCTTAAGTTCCTCTATTATACTTAATTTAAGTTGTTCCTGAAATACTTCAAAATACTTTGAATCTAAAGGACCATTCTTACTGGACACCTTTCTAGCAATAATTTTGGCTAAGTTATAATTTGATGGGACTTTATCCAACACATCTTTGTGCCAAGGTATATCTATATAATAATGCCCATTTTTAAACTGTATTGAATATTTAAAGTTTTCCACTTCTTTCTCATCATATAGGGAAATATTTTCTTGCCTAATACCTATGGTTTCTAGGGAATACAAGTTTTCCAGATTAAGTTCTACATCTGAATTACGAAATGCCTCAGACATAGGGGAGAAATAGTTTGATTTAAGATTTAATACAAAATTAACTGCATTATTATAATGTTTAGGTACTTTAACTTCTGTATTCACAGAAGAGCACTTTTGAAAAGACTTTATTAAAGGTCTGACCTTTCTCTTAACTTTTCTCTTTTCAGGGATGCCAGCCTGACAAAAGACATCATGGCGGAGAGGAAAAGATGGATCAGCAGATGCTTTTTTATGTACATTAGACAAATTGTTTGAGTCAGCAAAATTTCCAAAGTTTTTTCCTTTTATATAGGGTGATTCTACTGATTAGAGACATTAAATTCATAAGAAATAGGCAAAGAAAAATCTTCATGGTTTGGCAGATCCTGTATTACTAGAATGTTGAAATTTCTTATTGGAAATGGTAGCAGTCAGGGATTCAATAGATCCAATGGGTATAAACCCATTTGATACTCGAAGCATCCTAGCTCCATTCAAATTTTGTTCCCTTAAAAACCCTGAAATGTTGCAAAATATCATTGCCTAAAATTCCACAAATGTGGGTTGAATCATTATGGTAATCTGGTATATTTTTACTCAGAGGGAAATCTATAAGTTTAAGCTTGTCTAAAGTTGAAGAGATACCTTTTACAGTCAGATTTAAATTTAGATTTGGTACACAGAGAAAATTTACTTGAGCTACATCTGAACTGGGTAAGATAATGGAAGTATCAAAGGAATAACCTTGGATAGACTTATTAATGCCCAGGCTAATTATAGGCCTTGCAATTGCTTTAGCTTTTACTCCATACTTTTGAAGTTGGCTATAATCTATTATTGATAACTGAGCCCCACTATCAAGTAGAAAAGGCATTCTCTGAAAACCTGTAGGAGTTTGAAAAAACAAGGATAACACTGGATTTGCAATATCCGCCTTTGATCCAACGGTTAGTCATCTGTTACTTCCTTTCTCCTTCACAGTTTTTGCAGAAGAAAGTGACAGAGGCATGGAAGGACACATCGAGGTTACATGAGTTGAGGTATGGCAACTTTTACATGAAAAAGGTAACCTACTATTAATACCTGAACGAGCACTTTCTCTATGATTTAGGCTAAGACATCTGCTACACATCCCAAGTTCAACAGCTCTCTTGGACCTGCTTTCAAAATTGGAATACTTTTTACAATGTATTGACGGATGATTAGTCAACTGACAAAATTTACACCCAAGTGGTTTATTCTTAACATGAGTGTCAAAATGCACATAAGTTTTATTATCCTTTTTGGTGAACTCAGCAGGTCGGTTAAAAAACAGACCTATCACTTTTGACCACATTAACATCCATTTTGGTCGCAAAAGATTTTACACATTCTCTAGGTTTAATCAGTTTATAAATAGATGAAGCATGGGAAAAAATAAGAGCAGCTAATGGAAAGTTATTTTGTACCTTCCTACATAATTCTTTAAGGAAAGGTGAAAACAGTTTAGCTTTGACAATATTACTTGAGAGAACTGACCCTGAAGAACCTTCCTCGGTAAATTTTAAACCAAATTTTTCTAGTTCAAGAGTTTTTGCTTTAAGATACGAGATGAGGTCCATGTTCATTTCAAGATTAGTACAAGGACTCCAAGTAATAATTTGGGTTAAGGTTTCATTAATCAGTAAATCCTGGTCAAAGAATTCTTCCTCTAAAATGGTCCAAGCAGCTTCAAAGTTTTCATCTGCTATGGGAAGATTCTCAATTAATGACAAAGCCCTATCTTTAAGGTATGCCTTGAGGTAAACTAACTTGACTGAGTTCTTCAAACCTTCAACACTATTAATGGCATTGGAAAAAGAAGCCTTAAATCTAAAAAACTCAAATGGGTCTTGCTCATTTTTTCCAAAGGAGGTAATTTTGAGGTCAGGCAACTGAACTTTAAAACCTGGTATAGACTGAGAAGTGGAGATTGGGTTATTATGACTGCTACTACTGGTATTGCTGCTAGGAGAATTTGGTTCCATTAATTTAGATTCTAGAGGGCTGATACAGGATAGTATTCCATCATTGTAGTCAGTATCCAGCTCTGACAATTCTTACAGCTTAACATCTATTGCCTCTTCCCCTAGTTCTTCTAATGAAGTAATGTACAAATAGTGGGCATTTTGGGCTTTCTTAAGAGCCTCAAACTTTTTTGGGGATGAGGGCTATTATATTTTTAAGGTATTAAGGGGTGAGGCTTTCTTCAGGTTTTTTTAGGACATTCCTAGTTATTTTAGTTAGGGAAATTTTCATGAACCTCAACTCCTCCTTGGTTGGTACTTTTACAGACATATTAAATATAATAGCGCACAAAAATACAAAGATTATACACACAAAATAATACACAAAAATTGGACAAGGGAAAGGATCTGCCAAGAACACAAAATGGAAACTTTGCTGATGGGGAATGTTTGGTTATGGTGCAGCAATCTTAATCCTAACAAGGAAATAGGATGCTGCAATAAGTAGAATTCTTCGACTTAATTTGGTTAATTGAAGTTAATTGCTATATAAAAAAAGAAAAACAACGACACCCACCTCCGAAAAAGAATGTAATAGGCCGCTTGTCGAAGAATTCTTCGTTTCGCTAGAATAGCTTCAATGTTTGTTAGAACTATGCAACGTAATCTTTCGTTCTTCTTCCGTTCTGCCAGCCGGCTCCGTCTTCACCTCCGCTTTTTGTATAGGTGCTCTCCACATAGATTAAATGAAAACACCGTGTCAAAGAGGTAAGGAGCCTGATAGGAAAAGAAGAGAGGTGGGTGTCCGTAATACTTTAGTGAAATATATTCCAAACACAAGTGTATACAGATATAAGAGCTATCAGTATTTCAATGATTGTTTCCTGATTTGATTTTTACGTGCATTCTTGGTTCAGTAAATCATGGCGAGAGAGAGAGCGTAAGAGAAAGTTAAAAGAAAAATACACATATTGTCAAGTGTAAAGAACGCTGCGGCAAATATAAAAAGAATGAGTGATAGCCGATGATCAAGGCGAAGTGTGTTGAGCTCTGAGTGTTAGTTACGAATATGAATTTTCTTTCCTAGATTCAGTTGTGTTTAAGTCGCTATTTGCTAGCGGCCTCGTATGTCAGTGAGAAAATGAGAAAAGAATCGAAGTGGTTATGAGTTACATCAGAAGCGAAGTAGTTTTTTTCTAGTTTAAGATTGGTTCCCTATTTACCGTCAAAATTGATTCCTTCAAAGATTTCTTCTTCTCCACGATTCAATATATGAGAAAATAACTTTTTTAAGGGAAAATATGTGAACTGATTGTTATATGTGCTTAAAGGGGAAGGGTAACTATTACTTTTTGATTAAACTCCTGTCTTGTTGATTTATATTATGCATCTAAGACTAATTTTGATCTCCTGTTACTTCCCTGTTTTTTGGGGGGGAAAGGTTTTTCTCCGCCAACTGGATATTGCTGACGAGGTATGAGGTAAAAGCAGATCGGTATCGGGTGGGATTCTGACATAAAGTTTTCGGTTCAGAATTGCGAAATCGCAAATGACTGTGGTCTTCTTCTGAATCACTTTAGGTTTACGGTATCTCGTTTAATGATGGACCGGCTTTGATGAATTCACAATTTTATGGCGAGTCATATTATGGAATGTACAAAATGAGATGGAAAATTAAAATATGTTTAAATGTAACATGTTCCATTTCAGATACTGGCAAATATTTGAACCACACTACAAAGTTCAATCACGTCAAATGCTCTTTACTTTTTCTTACATTAAGGGATGAATTTTTAAAGTTCGCTCATCAAAATTTATCTATCACCATTTAAATCATTACTCTTTGGGCAAGTGATCTCGTCCCTTCCGTATTCATTAGATAAACAGGGAAAAAAAGGTAGTATGTTACAATATAAGGGCAAAAATGAAAATAAAGACGACTAAAACATCTTTGATAGTCATTTACGAAGGAGGTGAACCGCTACATAAAATTATATGAAAGCAAACACCAACAGACTTCTCTTCTTATATCGCCATTGTGAGGCGTGTAATGAAACGAGGAATTTTTTCAGGATTTTTGAAATGGAATAATTTCCTGCAGATATTTTGTCGTAATTTTATCTCTGCGTCAGTTGCAATACTCATGTTTGGAATTGTTTTTTTGAACAAAAATTAAAAGAAAATTTAGGCTTATGCGAAACGAGAAACGGGGTTTATTAAAAGTTTATCTGCTTCGGTAAGTAAAATCCAGGAGAAGAAGTTATATTTCATTTTATATTTAGCTATTATTAAGGGTAAAATTGATTATTATGGAAAGAGACGTATGAATTAGAGCTGCTTGGTGAATAACTATCATAATTTGTTTTCTATAACTTGTTTTGATCTGCCTCTGTTTGACTGTATGTATAAGGTATCTATCTGTTTCCTTATTGGTTTGTGCGAGTGGATTAACCTTGATTGTTTATCTATCATATTTTGTCGAAGTATATGTCTCCATTTCTCTCAATAATCCTATCGCTTTCTCCTAATGGTATGTTAAAGGCTTATTACCAAAATTAAAATGACAATAGTAGTTTATAACCATATCAAAAGGAAGTTTACACTAGTATTATTTGCCTAATTCGTTGCTCCCATTACTGAAGTCCTCCTGTGGATAGAAAAATCAATATAGAATTCAGTAGAATAATCTCTGTCAAGAATGATGGCATCAGGGGAGGAACCACCTTGTGTGGAAAGCGGGCAGGGAGAAACCGCAATTGTTCGAATATTTGGAACCCGTCGTGGCGTACAGGAGAACTACTCGTTTCAATTCAGTGGAAGGCTGATTTAAAGCCTCTTTGAAGAGTCATGTGTTGTGTGTGTGAAATAAGACGTATTGGATTCGATTTTAACTCGGTGGCTCTAATTCCTTCCGTGCCCGCTCTCGTTGGGAAGCGAACCGATACCCGTGCCTCGAAATCCAGTACCTTATTAACTTGGGTAATTACAGTTCCATGGCTTCAGTAAACCCTTATTTTTAGAGTCATTCATGATTCTCTGAATGGTAAAGAAAATCAACAGTAGAACAACAACTTTTAGAGATTGGAATTGTTTCCTATTAACTTTAATTCGCCTTTACTAAACCATTTTTTTTCCATTCTTCATGACCAAACATCTACAACTCATCAATTTTCGGGTTTCTTAATTAGATTCGCTTTTTAAATTCAATGTACATATGTATATTAAATTAGAGTTGATGTCTGGCATTTGAGACTTGCTTTAAAAAAAATTGAGAACGTTCCAACCATTTTTTACTAGAGCATTGTCGTATGATCAGGTAGTCCTTCTCCACCTTTGCTACCCTCCCTCGACGTGGGGGAAGTAGGTAACAAAACAAATATAGTGACTCTCTCCCTTTTAAGTACCTGTGGATTAAAAACGAGTTTAAATCAGAATGTTAACTGACTTGGATACTATTTAAACAGGAGTCCGATGGTTATAAGATATAAACAAGTAAAACAAAATAAGGTTTAATACTATAATACTATACTATAATAAACTTTAAAACTATAATAAACTTTAATTATTACGTTAATCGTCAGGCAAATGAAAATTGAAATGACTTTGCAAATAATGATATTTACTGAGCCATAAGAGGCACAATAGATACCCGAGAGAGATCCGAAGGAGACTACGAAGTGACTCTTGCAGGTGGAGAGCATCATGCCTCTACAATGATGAAAAAGAAGATATAATTACTTACGATTTTCTGGATTAGTAATTCGGGGGTGTATTCTATTCGCAGAAGCGTAGCTAAGCGCGTTATTTTTGACTAGGCCCTTTTCCTTGACCTTCGTCTTTCCGAATAATGGTTTCTGCCTGCGAGTCCTAAGGGTGTTGGGTGTCGCTTGAGCATTGCGCGTCGTCTTTGGATGATTCCAATGACCTTTGAAGATGCTGCGTGTCGACATTGGGAGTACTGCGTGATCTTGTGTGCGTGAAAGCAGCATGGATACAGCTCGCGTTCCGAATGAACTGAGAATACTCATTTGATCATTTCCGGGCTACAGAATATATATATAAATCCACAAGAAGCTCTTTTGTTTGCTGACGGAAGCGATTCCGTCTCTGTCCCCAAAGACAGGGCGGTGATGGTTTTTGCGCCATATGGCTAAATGGTGTCACGGCTCCAGTCTGATATCGATATCGCTGGGGAAGTTTCCCGAAAGGTTACGATGGAATGTTCTTCGTCCGTGAGATACTCCTTTTAACTTTATCTGCGCGACTCACTTTCTCGCTCTCTCTCTCTATGACAAGCCCCAAGAAAAGCATTGTTAGCCTGATCTCCTTATTTTTTCTTTCTCTTGGTAGGAAATTACTTAAAAAACAGAGATGTATACTTTTTGCCTATTCTTCAGCTATTTGATCAGGTCGAAGGTGCAACGTAATCAGCAAACCTTCTCAAAACTTTTTTTTTCATGCACTTCAATTTCCCTTCAGAATTTGGGTTTTCGGAAGAAAAACTTTAGCACATTTCCACCACACCTGTCATTTGCACTTGAAATCAAACAGATCTAGATTCGCTATTTGCTCCAACATACCTTCTTTAAATAGCTTTTAAGGCAATGTACAGGTTTCCTCGCAAACTTGAACCTTGCGATAATTTGAGACTTACAAATGTATGGCTTCCTTCTAATCCGGTACTATCCTAGATCATTTAGATTTACTAGAGTTTTTGTGGTGTGTAGGTACACTGTAAATATCATTACAATGCTTCAACTCTCACTCGAAAATAAATTCGGCCTGTTGAGGCTTTTCCTATCTTTAATTCACATACCATTTGGTATGGTTGTCTGAACTAATGTCACTGGGATGGTTATTAGCTTAAGAAATTAACCATAAACTTTCTAGATTTCTCAAAAATAAGCCTTTTAGACTTCCAGAATTCCTCATTATGTACATATGAAGCAAAAATGACGGCTAACAATCGTGTGACGAAAGACGACTTGCAGTATGTCCATAGACTTTATGTCAGAGCTCCTTTAATCATCAGGCCAAAAGTTTTTGATTTGTAAGGGGTGAAATTTAATAAAAGAGGAATATCGGTCACATTTTATATATATATATATATATATATGAATCAGTAACGCTGCCTCTGTTTGACCAGATTCCGAACCAGTCTAAGGAGTTAATGAGTTTGTCTATTTTGACTCTTAGCAAATGGCTATCGTGGGCAGTTGGAGAGCTTTGCAAATCTCTTTCTTTCGGTCTATCGTAGGCGGAAATGGCGACTAGGTCATAGCCACCAAACGCATCCTGAGCTTAGTGAGAGGCGCTCGACAGACTCGTCCAAGCTCTCGAGGGTTTTAACTTCCCTAGCACCTTCAGTGTGTATGTTTCATGAATGCGCCGATGACTCAGAATGGGTTGTCTCAGCTTTGCTCGGATATTTAGCACTAACAGCGTCTCGGAGCTGCCGAAGTGGAGTTGTTGGCTTCTGTCATATAAAGTTGATAATCTTGGTGAGGTTTTCCCTCTTGGTGGCTCAGAGAAATCTTTTGGGCCAAAAAATGATGTCTTTGAGCGCATTTTAGGCCCTTTGCTCTGCTCCCAACTCGAAAAATAAGTCAGCTGCATCCATGATGTCTACCAATGAATTGAAAAAAGTCATTAGGAATTTTGTCTTTTTTGGACGAGATGTTTCTTGCCCTGATGTCAGCTCGCAGAGACGAAGCCAAGAACATATAATAAACCAGCATGTTTGCTATCATTATATAATGTATTAACCTATATTTTGTTATTTGCTTCTACGTTTATAAGACCTCTCATGTCTATTGTGCTGAGGTTCCAGCACAAGTCAGCCAAAGTAGCAGGGCTCAATTTTATATTATGTCTGTTTTCCATTGACACTATACTTTTATGGAACTTCTCTCTATGGTCATTACAAATATCACCTAACATCTTTGGAAAGAAGGACAGATGAGAATTAAGAAAGTGGATCTTCAGTGAAATATTGCAGCTAAAATCTTGGTAGCACTTGATTAAGCTCTCTACTATACACTCTCGCTTGTCTCCTTGGTGCTTTTCCATAAGCCTTTTGCATACAGCTTTTAATGCATGCCAGGCCGGCTAGCTCAGTTTCATCTATTATCGCCTCAAATTCTCATCACCTATCTATTACCGAATCTGAGGGCCTACGAATATGCCTTCTTTAATCTTGGCATCACTTATTTTAAGGATGATCTCTATGAGGCATTGGAAACATCGCATGTTTTATTCAAGTTCTTTTGTAAATTGCTTCATTAGGCCTAGTTTTATATGCAGTGGAGGCAAAATGGTTTTCTCCTTAACAAGTAGCTCATGAATTACATTATAGCATCCAGCCGTAGCACTTTTCTGAGGTGGCCATTCTCAGCATACATGATGTTATAATCTGGTTCTAGTGTCCAACTTGCAAAGAAACTATATAAACTTGGTGCATCTAGATTATAGCCCATTAATTATGGCTACTGCTTTCAAGACCGCGCAAATTAGCTACTCATGCTCCTTGTAACTCATGCTGTCTAGACTAAAATCAAGGTTCTTATATGTCTCTTAAAATGACTGACTATCAAACAAACTGAAGGCAGGGTGTCCCAAAGTGCAATAAACCCGCTTTTATGCTCTAAAGGAATGCATTTATCAATAACTCTACTCACTTGGTTTATATGTCTGCTCAAGGACATTAATAGGCCTCTGATATCATTACAATAATTCAAGTTGTTTTCCTAAGTGAAAAATTGCTAAAACAAAAACTGTGAGGACAATTTTTGCATTCTCTAAGCAAAGAAAAAAGATGGCAGTATGTGAAAAATAATATAAATGTAACAGCCACAAATATTGAATAGAAAGTAAAAATATGAAGCATTTATAGTAAGTTACAAAATTATTCAGGATTACGTAAGACTTACCACGTCTTTGGACCCATAAAAAATTATTGAGTATATTTTCATAAATTTCCTAGGTTCGGTTGACAAAAATCTGTTTAGAAATTTTAGAGTTTTGTCAGTTTTGGTCCAATCCTGTTTGCATTCAATACTTACGAAACACAGTGTATTTACAATAGGTAAGATGGTAATTTACGATAAACTGTAGGGTCACAAAAAGAGAAAGATGTTATATTCGTCATTTACACAAAATTCCCCCTAGTAAAGATTATTGGCTTTTTCGGGTTTTGTAATTGTTGTAGAGTGGAATTTGAACAAAAATAAAAGAGAGTACAGTTTTGATTTAAGCAGAGGATCAAAGGCCAGTATTCATGTGAAATTTAATAAAATTCTCCATATGTCAGCCAAACTTGTTCCAATTGATTAACGATAAAACTCCATTGGCAAAGATGATATGATCTATCACATGACCTTGTTTCTTTGTGAGTGGATATACATTGTATGAAACAAAATTAGTGCGACAGAAAAATAAACTTAAAACATTGCGGAATTTGGTGACTAGTATTAGAAGTCACTTTTAATGTCATCCATAATCATGCCGGCAATCTGTGTATTGGTATTTGGTACTGTCCACTTTTGTAGGCAGGGAAAATTAATTTATTATTTTATCTTGGGTTAGGTTTATATATATATTTGTTTTGTAACATTTTATATTAAAAGTTAAGCAGCTAAACTCATAAAACCTTTTTCTCACCAATTATTGCTTCAAGCTTAGTAATGAAAAGTAATCTTGTCTCTCAAAAGCCGAAATCCATACTGCAACTCAAGGAGCCCTGTTATATGCTAATTTACTTGTCTGCGGTGCTCGATCTTTGCGAATATTTTTTCTTATTTGTGTATGACGTTCGTACTAGTAAAATGCGAACACAACATTTAGTTATCCAATTCCAAACTGAAGTTACGACAGATCATTTTAAAATAATAAATTCAATTAAAACCAAGCCTATCGGAAAATTATAGAATCTATTTACATAAATTAATAAGAATCCTACTCTTAAATCAGAATCCTTTAAGACTAAATTCTAGTCAATTTGTTTTCTATTTTATTAGACTTAAGTATTGAATCGTATAGAAGTAATGTTACCTGGCCTAAGGTATATTTATTTATTTTGCTCCCTTTGTGCTTTTAAACTTTAATTTCCTAGTTACTCTTTTTAAAAGAGTGCTTTAATTTGTTTATTATTGCCTTTGATCTTTCAAAATTTTTAGGGGGAAATAGCCTTAATTAATATATTTTCTTTCAATTTCTTAGTAGAAATAGATCTAATGATAAGAGAGTGACGACATAAAGAACACACTTAATATATTAACACACTTAATGTTTAATATTTCCGAAATATTTAGTACTTTGATATGGTTTTAAAACAAAAGGGAATCTAGGTAATGGTACTTAACAATTCAAATACACATAATCTAGATTTTTTACATATAACAACAATTACTAACAAACGAAATTCTGCATTTAGCAAAAGGAGTCAACCACTCTCATAACATTGGAAAATATTGTTATTAAACAAACCAAATTTTAGAAATTCGAAGAAAACATCAAGATTACAATGTTGAGAATTTCCTAGAAGCGAAAGGTTTGAACTGCCGAATCTGGGCACCTTCATTCATTGATGAGAATAAATTGAAGAAAGTTGTTTGCCTTGACCAATTATGAAGGTTGAAAAAGTTACTCAAGCTAATCGAAAAGTAAGAATTAAACTTGATTCTAATGAATTATTCTGTCGGATGATTTCTGAGCTAGTTGATCCTAAGAACACGAAAAAATTGACTAAAATATGCTTAAATAAGAGAACAATAAAGTTCCATTGCCACCAAGTTAATCCTCCAAACTTAATTCTATTGAGTATTCGTAACAAATACTAAAAGCTGCAATCCTAAATAGAAACCCAAAGAACCTTGCCTGTTTGAGGCAGATGCGCTTTATTGAGTGGAAAAAATATCAAGAAATGATTGTGAAAACTATTTTCACCTGCAACAAGTGCCAGGTCAAGGCATCCCTTTTTTCAAAATGAGTATAGTTCAATTGAATCCATTTAGAGCCATGAAAATGACCCATTTGACCATGGGACATATGTTTATTCCCTATGGAGTTTTCAAAATTGCCATCTGATTTGGCGCTGGATGGCGCTATCAGGTATCAGAAGCCTCATTTAGCCATTCAAAGGCACTTATAAGTGAGTGAAACCATTGGAAACCATCAATGCAATAACCATTTATCATCTTATCACAAAACCCGCAGGTCGTTGGAGGGACTTTCATACTTGTTACCTATGAGAATCGTCTTCCTGCTAAATTTGCTATATTAGCAAATGTGGTTATGAACCCAAAAAAACATTTTTATGTGTATTTCTTCAGTTAAATATGTTTCCAGTTAGATTTATAAGACGAAATATTTGAAAAATATTGAAATTTTAAGTGCGCAAATAATTGTGTAACCTCACTGTATAGACATATATAGTGGAAACGTTTCTTCTTCAGGAAGAATAATTTCAGTTTCTGAATAGAGCTCAGGACCCCAAATAGATGGGAATTCATAATGATTTACCTCTATTGATAACATTGCTGGCCCCATGCTCATTTTCAGGTCTGATAAAGTGAATCGTATGAGTTAGCAATGACAATACCTTTGTATTAACATTAATGCTAATTATTAATGAACATGAACTAAAAGCATTATTTTTTAGGATTTATAGAATTTAAAAACAATTGCTTAAGTTAATGAACCGCCTCAAAAATTTCCATTATTGAGCGAAAGGGAACCAATTAGGAATGCAGCAGAGTAAATCAGCAATTTGAACTAAATGAGACCGAACGTCGCTACCTACATACGTGCCTCGATCGCAGACGGGAAAAATGAAATGGTAATTTGGTAGACAGTAGCGCAGGTTCCGGGTAGGTGTGATCTGTACATTAAACATTGAGTAAATTGAACATATATTAGAGAAAATGATATTGAATTAATAATGAGTAAGTTATTGCCGGAGAAGTTATGATAATGAGCGGCTGAGGGAGCCTAACTATGGTAATGATACATATAATCAATTTTTGCTGACAGTACTTATGAATAATTTGGCCTCAAAAAGTTGGTTTAAAAATGTCTTGTGTAAAAAATTGAATAGATTTAGTGGGAATTAACTATTTTTAAAGAAATTGCAAATATAGTCAAATTTGTGGTGAAACGATGTGTAGAGTGAATATAATGTATAAGCTGTGGGTTAATGTTGTTAATGAGTTAATTTTGAAGAGTTTATTACGAAACTTAAGTTTTAAGCTAAGGGCTGTGAAAGTTGATATTCTTTGTATTGCCAAACTTATCAATTAAAATGTCCATTAATGGATATCACCACGAATGAAACTTATTTCAGCTTCATCCCAAATTATACTTTACAATTGGTTCAAATTTGTTCTCCAAACCTTCCCTTTTTACATTTATTCCAATCTATTTAGTTGTTCTGATCTTGCGATCATTATATGGTTTGCACAGAGCCAAATAATAGTAAGAGATAACGAGAAAACCCCTTTATGGGAAAATTAACTTTAATATAGTGAAGCGCAAAAATTAAAGCAAATAAATTCCTTCAACTCATAACTTCTGATGTTTTGAGTTAATATAAGCAAAGTAGTTACAAAATTGTATAATAAAGTGAAACTAAAAAGTAAAATGAGCAAGAATAAAAGTATTATGTGCATTTAATTTTATATATATATATATATATATATATAAAAGTTCATCAATAAAATAGAGTAATTCTTTTCAGATTTGCAACGTGATGGAAGGCATTAATTAGAAAACAAATGTAATTAATTACAGGTGATACCTTAAGATTAGGGTCTTTAAGCAAAGTCCATCAATGGAGCGACAGTATATTTTTCTTGCGAAGTTGCTCTGTCTATAATTTAATCGACAGAAAGAACAAGTACGGCAAAATTATGTTGATATAAGTTACAATTTAAATTTAAGGGCCGCCGATTAAAAATAATTCCTTTATATTTGAAATAGGGTAACCAATTTAAAACTTATTTAATTAATATCACAAACCTTCATCATAAACATTTTTTTAAATTATTTATTTCATAATATAATTTTTGATTATTTTTATACTTTTAGATGTGATTTATTGGTTAATTAGGTTAGGGTAGATTGAACTTTTGTTATACTCTAACCTCGCCAAATTAATTAACATGTAAAATCTACCTAAAGACAACAATGGACGAGGAGACAGAGGAATGAAAACAAGTTAATAACCTTTTTGAATCAACTACATAAGAAAAAACATTTTAATTCAAATGGCGAGAGGGAGGTGCAAATTATTTTATTTTTTAGTGAGTACACCATTTATAAAAGCAACCAAGTCTTTCTCTTTTCCTCTAAATTGAAAAAAATGGGTTCAAATTTTTAATTATTTCGAAATTTTTCTTTTAAAACTGAAATTACTAAAGAATTCTCTATAGCCTAGACAACCAAGAAAACAACCTGCCACAGAAAATATAGTAAGTATAAATTATTAATTTCCTATGTTTGATTTGGGATCATAATTTCTAAATATCTTAAGGCAGCAGACCTTTGAAGTTTTAAGTTACTAATTTATTAAGGCAACAAATACTCCGCCACCATACTCCCTTCCTTTATATAAATATTTGATATAAATGTTTCTCCTTTAGATAGGAAGATTCTATCTTTAGCCTTTCTTGGCTACAATTTGAGGCCTTTTTTCAGATTTTAAGTCCTTTTCTCTTTTAATGTTGCTTTAATGATTCCTTGCTTCTAGGCGTTACGGTTTCGCGTTTTTTTTCATGGTGACCTGCTTTGCATTCAAGGGTGACTGTTATGTAAATAATGGAGCAATTAATTCCGAGAAAACAAAACTAGGGATGAGGAGAACAGACAGATATTGTTATGTGAGGATTAGAAAGCAAAATAATACTAGAAGAGGAAAGGAAAGGAAGATTAAAAAAGAAAGGGATAAAGAGAAAACGAAATAAAGAAGAGAAAAAGAATGGAAGAAGTAACTTTCATTTTAATGATGTAAGTTGAGTCAGAATGGGCTTGAAGGGCTGATTTGTATAATATTGGTATGAACTAACTTCGGTTTTCCTTGATATAGCCTGAATGGAGACTACAAAGGAGTTGCCAATTTGAGGAAGGAATAAGAGCGCGCAGACAGCATGAAAGTTTTCACTTGTTTCAACGGACAAAATTGTGAGAATGGCCGTTTATCACCTCAATTCCCTCAAGGTGGCCATATTTCTGTTTGGTAGTAGGTATCGTTGACCAGTAATAAATATGTTATCAATTGTTCGTAGATAGGTTATATATGTGCGTTAAAGCAGAGCATGTCGTGACCAACTCTTTCTCTTTTTTGTCTACTATTCAATCTTGCTTGGGTTTAAATCATTTTTGCGTATTGAGCTTTACGAATTATCCCTGGCACAAAAACCTCACTCCTAATGGGAACAAAGTAAACAAAACTTAAAAAATCTAAACAAACATAAAATTTTGCCTCTCCCCAGGTACTCTCGCCAGCTTAAAATACGAACCACCCCCAAAAATTTAGTTTACCCTGCCAACTATTAATCAAGTCTATGCAATATAAGTACATAATGCTATTAACTACATTAGTAGAAACCAACGACATCCACATCTCTTAAAGCCTCGCTTCCCGAATATTTGCTTTAGCATTTTATCCTAATCCTTCCTCTATTTTTGAGCTATATATAGGATCTGTTATGATAAAAATATACTTTTGGAAAACAAAAAATCATCTTTTTAAACATTTTATTAAATATTTTATAGCGACTGCATTTTAAAATTTTAATTTCTTCTAATTACCTAAGAAACGAAGTTTTACTTCACTTCTCTCCTATTTTTTAATTTGGAATTCCATACGACTTGAACCACAATTCACGTTATTAAAGCAAAACTGTGATTAGAAAGGTAGAAAAAAAGAAATTTAAAGTTGAAATTACCTTAATTGAAGTGAGGATGAAGTTCCACCGTGTATTTTTGACAACAGGATCCTAATTCATCCAAACCAAATCCACTTTTGCTACTTGCAACCATCCGGTTTCTCTCTCCAATCCAAATTTCTACTCCGAATTTTCTTTATTTCCCTCTATTAAAAAAACATATTTGACTCTCCCATTATGAGGTTTCCTGTCCTCATGGCCCTCTCAATCGGTGTAAATATAGCCGATTTTAACGCTAAAATGAATGAAATCCTGAGGAGAGGGCGTCCTCTTTCTATCTCCACACGCAAGGAGGGAACGGAGATAGGGAAGCTGAACCATTCAGGCCGTACCTTTCCTTCCATTATCATCAATTATTTTTTTAAACTTTCGACGTTTATTTAATAAAACATTACTTCTCTATTTTTTTCTTTACTTTATTTATGTCTGCATTATTTATACTTAATACCCTAGAATATCATTTGACTACAATTAAATCCTATTAAAATCGATCTCCCTAAATCCTTAAATTCCATTCAGGATATTTTTAGGAGATTTTTGATTCCAAACTAATTTTTCTTTCCACACACCAACTCACGTTATAACAAAAATGTTACCCTAATGATCTTACAAGAGGTACATAATTCAAAGTGTAGTTGATCAATATATGCAATTCGAAAGAGTTGATGGAAAATATTTAGATTACCAAACTTGTTCCATTTTAAACTTTGGATCATTAGACCCCTCAAAATTCAGGAATTGATACTTCAGTGTGACAATTTCTGAACCCCTTTTTTCTCTTCCCTTAGGGGAGGTATGAAGAGGGTCGCAACTTTTGACATGAATTTTGAAAAGTTACTTTATATTATTTGATTTTCGTACTTCCTTTAATGGAAGAATAAATTTAGGGGTATGGGAATTAAACCTGTCTATAGAAAGTTAGCAATATTAAGTTTCAAAACCGGCAATCCCATAGGTAGAAAATCTGCATATATTTACTAGGTGGTGCTATGCGGCTTCCATGCCTTCTTAGCAATCTTTTTGTCAAAACTTAAAAAAAAAACCTTCCTACATCGGTTAGGGTGGCTTATGTTGGTTTAAGTCAAGTATCCTTTTGGTTATTTAGGTTATTTCGGGGAAAAAGTTTTTGTTTTAAACTATGCTTTATAAAGAAAGGCCAGTTGTTTATTCATCACATTTCAGAGGCCAAGAAAGTATCTCAGCACAGGCAGCGAAAGGAGCAGAAACAATTTTATACTTATTCGCGGTGCGGTCAAGATTTTATTGAGGAACGAAATCCAACGAAGGCATTTCCCTATAATTTTTAAGAAAAACAGTGAAGTTAGTGGAAGCCTGAATATTTAGGATCTTTTACAGAACAGGCCCGACAGCAAATTAGACGTGCGAGTATAGGTTGTTATGTATGATTAGGTTTTAGAAAAAGTCAACTGGGCAAACTACTCGCAGAACGATTTCTAAACAGTTATGGCTTCTATTAACATTTTAATTTCCTTAACACAAAAAAGATTAGATGCCATCCTTAGCACGATGTGTGAATTAAATAAAAGATTGTTCCAAAGATAATATTCATTCTTCTAATCAAGTATCTTGATTCAACTCAACACTAAAATTTCACTCAGGCTTATTACAGCGCCCAACGCAACGGTAAGATGAGAATGAAGGTTTTATATTATAAAGATTTTCGAAAAATTGCTGTTCTAAGCTAACTTAACCATACTCTAGGATTATATTAACCTCACGATAGCCTCTAACGCCTAATTCCGAAACAAGGTATGTTCCCAAAATGACACAATATGTGGAAGGAGTATAACGGTACATCATTTTGTGGGACTTTTGCCCGGGTTGGCATGCAACCCCCAGATGAAACTTGTCCTGTTCAGGCTAGACAAGCTGATGTATGTACGGCAGTCGGCATTTAAGGACGAAAATACGACTAGTTGAATGTAAAAGGTTTGCATTCCTAATTTTAAGGGGTAATTTTAAGAGTTGATCTTCGTTCAGGGAAATATTAGAAATTTATATAAAATGAATTAACCTTATTAATACACTTTCATTTTAACCAAATTTCTTCATATATATATATATATATATATATTTATATAGGGCTATATTAACATCTATGTGGAAAGTTTTAGTGTTTTAAAGGAGGAAATTGGGCTCCCAGATGGCTATACATATAATTGTCGAGTAAGTGAATATATGACCTTTCTCCAAATATCTTTCTACAGATTTGATTAATCTACAGAATGCCACACATTGAATATATTATATTTATTTATAAACATAATTTTTGAACCTTTTTATTCGCCAAATATTTTGGTTATAGTTGTATTATTTATATTTAGAAAGCTTCTTTAGAATCACCCGTAGAAAGATGAAGGGGATGACGTTTTCACATATTTTGCAAAAGAGGCATGAGGCACAATAGCTGAAACACACTTTAAATATTAGACCGAGTTTCGGTTGGTTCAATTGAATGGAAATATTTTCTAAATCTCCAATGCACTAATTCTTCCAATTAATTTTATGAGTACTTTTTAAATGACCATCTCATAATATCAATTCATTTTCGGAGATAATCTCAAAGCTAAACACCTGAGTTTTCTATATTTTTGACCTTCTTCACTCATTATCTCACAAAAACAAAAGTTCTTACTTCTTCCTCCTGCTCTGGTTGCATAAGAAGAAATCTCTCTTCCGTGTTGGAAGAATTTACCATTATTAATCGTACATGTTATTTGTTCCATTACCCCAAATAAGTAGAAACAAATTAGAAGAGGGCAACAAGACTTTTATTGCGATAGTGAACACAATTTACATAATTTGACATCTGCTTTGTGCGTTAGAGAAATTGTTCTCAAGTTCTCTGGAGCTTCCTTCTTGTGGTTTCAGAGCATTTATTCTTCAATCTTCACAGTTCAGCCTAAGTTGCAAGCTATTATGAGGTGAAAATATCTGATAAGAATGTATTAAAGGAGATAATTAGCCGATTATTGGTTAATTCTTGTCCCCCAGCTTCTTCTGCTCAAATGGAAGATAATGACCATTACTCTTATAAAAGAATGTTCAGCTCCTCCGTGTCTTCATTTATCGTATTTATCAGTAGAGCTTTCGTAATCGGTGTCAAATGATGGGATGTAAATAATTATTTACCCACCAAAGTAGAAATATTCGTCTAGACCCTTTAGAAAATATAACCTCTACAAGTAATTGTGTCTCAGAAAATAGTGAGTTGAAAGTTCTGTCCAACACTTTTATTTATTTTGAAAAGAATCACTAATCCTCTATGAAAAGGCTCAGCTTCCTAGGCGAACATAAACACCGTGATTAAATAAATCCTGAAATGCATTCAGCTGTGAAAGAGTAATCTTGCTAATTGAATGCTTCGCCTCAAAGCCGATATTCCACCACATAGGCCAAGCTAATTTCCACATCCCTAGGTTTGAGCTGCCATTTATGCAAGTCTTTGGTAGATTTATATATTTTTTATTTATAAGAATCGAGAATAAAATTGGCTAACAGATTTAAAAATGGGAGAGAAGTTAATAAAGTGATGAAATTAAATAGTTTTTAATAAGTAGAGGCTAAAAATGTCAATATGTAAATATCTACAGATATATTTTTGTTAAAATGTATACGTATAAAAGGGAAAGTATATTAAAATTTCAAATGGAATGGTATGTTAATACATAATGGGCTAAAGTGAGGAAGGGGAAAGGTGCAAAAGGATGAATCGAATCTCGGGTTTTGAGATCATCGGGGATCAACCAGCTGATATATTTTGGCAAGACCATTTCAGCACATGGAATTGATGCTCTTTCGATTAGTTTTCCATAGATATTGGAATTAAGTGCCATTAACTAGTCGACCGGAATCCAGATATCCTCCTCCCTTTGTAGACTAAAAATATCCGATCTAGAATAAATTTTCTTAATGACAAATGTCATTGCCTCTCAGTTATGCCATTGATCAGAATTGATTGGGAATTTTGTAATATGTCCTGCGAATCTGTCAAAAAAGTTGTAGGAAATTTGCCTGGTGCGAATGTTTTCCTTGGAATTTAAAATTTCTAACTACAGAAATTTAGTTGATTTGTGGAATAATCAGGGTGGACTTAAATTCTTGCCTCAATCCAGAGATGGAAAACTTACAGATTCGAACTTTTAACAAGAGATATTTCGTACACTTTAACCCTCGTGATTTTTTTTAGAATTTCTTCAAATTTCAATTAACTTATTTTTATAGTTTTATCATAGTAAAAAAGTTAATATTATATATTAAACAAAATCGTGCTTGTCTTAGGTCTCTCAGCGCCAGTATATGTTACTATACAACAAATTCTTAAACAATAATTAATGGTTTAATAAAAACATGCATCGAATCATGGTGTGGCAGAAAAACCTGAATTCAAATAAGTGGATTAGATTAAAAAATACACTTTTCATTTTTAGTAAATCCGACCAGTTGATGGCAGTGAACCTTATCATTGAAAGATGCCCTTTTGAAATAATTCATTAGATTACAATCAGGCGATTAATGCAGTCATTTATTGTTCCGAGAAAATTAGGACTGTTTTGTTAATGAATATTCTGAATTTCTCGGCTTGTTTGTCAAGGTGCTCCATTTACTGGAAAAGAGTAGTCATCATTAATGTACAGCTGAGGGAAATCAAGAAGTAATCCGTTATCACACAGTCTCATATAGCTTTCTGACTTCAATTTACATTCATTTGTGCAAATAAAATTAATTCATTTTTTTCTTTTCCATTAAATTCCGTTCCGTACCAATACTTTCCTACTGAATCGAGAGGTTTCGTGAGAGAAATAGAAGGTTTAATGTTCATTTTCTCTCAAACATACCCCGTTATTTTGCCTGTTTGTGCCCACTTTTAAGGTAAAAAGCTTTTCCTGGGTTCACCAAAGTTTTGGACGTGTTGGTCAGAGTAGCAATCATAAACTTAGTGAAACGTGTCTATCTACGCTTTCTTATATTATAATCATGACTAGAAACTCTTATGTCTTCAATTTCAGTGTTTAAATTACATGGTGCAGAAGAACAATAAATAAGGAGGTTGCTCGCAATTTCTATTTGCGATTGAACACTTGTTGGTTTATCTTCATGAAATTGAATAGACAGCTTTTTAACTAATAACTTTTATGTTTGATTAACCCGTATCCCCTCCCGTGAAACACGGAAAGCCATCACTTATATGTAACATTTGGTAACAGGCTTGTTTCCCTACAAAATATACATTAAATATTCAATTATTGTTCCCCTAAAAATATATATTATATATTAAAATATTTTTGCCTTTCCAAGTGACCTTGCGGTAGCAGATTCACTCGTTTTTTTAACGTGGAATTCCCTGAAGACTCATTCCAAACGCGATTTTTTTAGCAAGTTCGACATTTCGTACTTTTTTGCATTCTCTTGTGTGCTGGGCATATTTTTTTGTTAGATACGTCATAAGAGGCCATGCACAATTTGTTGCATACCTTCCCACCCGTGTAGAGCTTGTGTATTCGCCATTAGCTACTTGTAACTGGATTGGGAGAAATCCTAAAATCTCCGCAGCTTCTCTTCATTTGTGGGCAAATCTTTGTTTTTCCTTTTGTCTTATAAGCATTTTTGCCAACTTTTTCAGGAATAGCTTCGTTTTTATTGGAGATTTCTTTGTCGGAAAATAAGGAAGGTATGATGAACAATTATATCCATGATATTATAAAATAGTAGCAGAGGCCAGCGAACGGTTTTCCTCCTGTATGTGAATTCTTTTAAGTTTTCATCAAATTGGGCAACCTTTCTTTTTCCTAAATTGAAATCTAAAATTAGCGCAGGTTTATTAGCATCCTCTGGCAAACTAAATAGACTAAAATTCTTGTTTTTTTTCGGAATATAGGAAACAAGCATGATCTTACTTTGGTTATCATAAGCAAACCCGCTTGATTGCACTGGTCTTTAAATCTGCCTTAGGGGTTGATGAATCTTTTTTCTGTTTGACCTGATTGTTCCTAACAAACTAAGATTTGTTTCGAAAAAATTTAAATTTTCCTTTGCCATTACAGCTCGATGAATTGGAAAAGTATCAACTAGATTCCATAAATGATCAATAGAAGTAAAATTATGTCTATCAGCTCCTGCATGTAAAATAAGCCCAAGCCACGCTTGAATATCCATGACCCTATATTTGATCATGTAAGTGTACACAGCCTTTGCATTAGCTCTCAGATTTTGAGTAGTCTTTTACTTCTCTGAATGTAATATATCTGAATATGTACATAGAAACATGTTATTTGTAATTAAAAGACTGATTTTTCTTTTTCACTGACGTGGCTAGCTAAAGTTTGAGGTTTATGTGTGGACATATTTCTGCCTCGTCTACGTGATTTAAATGGAGTAGAGGAAAATAGGCCTAAGCCACCATTTAATTGCGTTCTATCTTATGTACATTCTTGGGCGTCTTCCTCCTTGGATTAAACTTCCTTACTAGATGTTTATTCCAAGATTGGAAACTGTTGTATCTGTCTTTCTTGATCTTGCCTGGTTCCTTTTTCAAGAGCTATTCTTATCACAGCTCGTATCTTCTTCAATCGGTTCTTCTTCCTTATCAGAGCAACCCGCTTGCAATTCATCTTCACTATGACTTTCATCAGACGCAAGTTGCTGAAGTATATTTTCTTCAGAAGAAACTTTACAACTTACACGCTTCATGACTACGAAATAACTGGATTGTTATTTGTTGCCGTCTTTGTGCATAAAATCACAATGTACGACACATTCCGTAAAGATTGATTGCCAAGCGTACGAGATCCAAAATACATACTAACAAAATGTAACTCATGAGAGGTTTATTTTAAATATTTCATTGATAAGTAAATTAATATTGTAAAAAAGATTTAAAAACATATTGTTATTCCATAGTTCATAGTCACATTGACAGCATATTGTACCCACATCCCGAAGGCTATATTAGTTGCAAATATGAATCCAATTATTTTCCAAATTGTCACAAAATGTTTCACATGAGTAGATAAGTGTTAAATTATTAAAACATTGAGGAATCTCGTTTGACTACAATTTTGCAAGCAGTCCTATTTCCCTTCCATCTACTATACTTGAAGCTTAATTCTTTATTAATTTTTCGTTCTACTTATATTTATTTTTCGTTGGCGATTTGAAGGTCGAGTAGAATATATTTTACTGTAATACAAGAATAATAGTAAATAAGATGACTCAAAGATGGAGTAATTATAAACATAAATCTTATTTAGTGTGTACTAAATATCACCTAAAAGACGGACTGAATATATAGGCTTTCTCTTGCTGTAGTTTAATTGTTTTTGGTTTCTTTCAATATATGTTATTTATCGGGCAAAGTTTTTAGTAAAATGTTCGATTAAAATACTATTATCCTATGGGAACATATTTGACATCCCTAATCGGAAAAGCGATCTGGCACTTTTGTGAGGACTCAAAATTGATTCAATTATTCAAATATGGAAAAATAAAACTTGTTGCTTTAAGTACACCCGAATGAAATATATTATTAATGTATAAATTAAAAATTGTGAAAAATAATGAGATATGTTGAATATTCATATAAGCGGTTCAATGAAAAATAATATTAGATTTAGATTTGCGCGATTTTCCAGTATTACAAAATCTGTAACTTTGAAGATATAAGTAGCAATACTAAGATTCGTTAATCAAATTATACTTTATTAAAAACTAATTAGATTATCACATCAGAGATGCAGCCAATTAGTGCTTAATTGAGTTCACAAAATTATCCCGATAAAAAAGTTCGACCTGAGGGAGGGCTGCACAATCCTAGATAATGGAAAAAAATGGGAACGAGTCAGCTACGGAGCTGAACTGGAGAAGTAAAGAGGAGAGGAGAAACAACGTAGTGTTGTGTGAAATCGTCGCTGGAGGTATAGTAGAGATCATCCATGAAAATGCCTAAGAGTTTCCTCGTACCGGTAAATTCTCTGAGTGAGAATATGGCAAACAATTATGGAGTTTGCTCCTTGTCCGGGTTTACAGTTCCATGTAATTCTTTGTAAAAGTCTTTAAAAGGGTGCATATTTTGATCGTTTATGTTTTCCATATTTTTAATTATTTTAATTTTGCCTGAAAAATATATATAATTTCGTCTCGAGCCTATAAGTAATGAGTAATCTCAAATTGCAAATGTCATACCCAAATGTAAGAATTAATGTCCTGAGCCATTCCATTCCTCTCCATCAAACTGGAAATTTTTATTTCTTATCCTGAAACTATTACCTATGATAAATAACGCAAATTTGGGACAGACGGCAGAATGGTTCCTTCCGGTAAATTTCTATAGTTGGTTTATGCATATCTTTTTAAAATTTTCTTTTTCTTTTCGCTCAATTTTAATTATTTATTTTAGTTTCTCTGATAATGTTTCTCTATACAAAATATAATTCACCGCAAGGACAAATAAACTACAATCCAGTGCATTTATTTTAATTTAAAATAAAGTGTATCAATACGAGTATATCTTTCCTTCCTCTATGCTCTTCTTCAGATAATCGCATTTGTTCTTAATTACTCAGAGATTTTAATATATTAGTGATGATATCTGGTATAATGATTTTTTCGCACTAATTATGTTATTGAGTTCCTCTTTATTTCCAATTATCTGTGTTAGCATTAAAACAAGAAAATATACGAAAATCCTCATTTAAGTGATCAGTTTCAGATGTGATTTGATTTACTTATACAATTTATAAGATTGAGAGATGGCCGAGATATTTATAGTTTCGACGCTTGTTTTTATATCAATATTTTGATGGCTCTCAAAGGGTTAGTCGCCCAACTTTTACTCTAAAAATTTCCCTTTAGGATGCGAAAAAGGGAAGAATTCTAGAGAAAAATGAAAAGACATGAATAAAATATTTTGAAAGAGAGGAATGTTATCTTATTTTCATCAAAACCAAGATCCGATTTACTTTTATACTCGAGAGGGGACCCTGTTGATAAACCATAATGCGTTAGGTTAACCCAAGTTTGAAACAAACTAGAGCATCTGTGCCAGAAGGTTTCACAAGGGATCTTTGTATATAAAATATAGTAAAAAAAGATAAATATTTGTGAAGTAAGTAGTACAACGAGTTACCTTGTATGGTTGAGGACTGGAAAGGTGAAAAAGTACTTAACCTGCCTTTCTTCATTCGGCAAAGAAGAGTATTCGATTTAGGTTCTCAAATATGTTTTTGGTTTTAGCTTAAGTATTAAAAGCGCGGCATAATTATTTAAATTTTAAAACAAGTGGTCTATATCATATCTTGTGTCATGAGTATTGACGATATTTGAAAAAGGTTCTTAAAAGGTTGACTTGTTAAACATCCTTGTTTAAAAGCCTAGATTTAATAAAACCTCATTCTTTCTATTTATTATAATTATAATTATTATTTATTTTTATTTAGTACTAATAACGAAAAACATATCTTACTTTGGGGAAGTATGAATTCGAACGCGCCGTCTGGTTTAATTTTTATAAGGCCTAGACTGGCACCAGCTATATTTGTTTACATTTATGACCACCGTGCCCCACTCTGATAACCTTGACCGCCTGTTTGGCCGCTATTGTATCCCTCGTCAAAACGGCTCTTATCAAACCCTCTTGTTTGCATTGTCTGACGCCATGTTATCCCTTTGGAATTCGTTGATCTCGCGTCCACCCCCCCTTGCCTCCAGACAAATCCCCTATTTAAGACGAGGTGCATAGTCTTCATCAGAGAGTGCGAGTTAGAAAGTCTTGTCGCTCAGATCAAGTCTATATGTATCCCAGTCGAACCGATGTTCGTCGTCGTGACCTATTGAGCAGATCCTTTCCTTACTACGCCCCCTGTTGATGAGTCTCTATTGTAGAACCCCTCCCCCCACACACACGGAAGTCGGTGTAATCACAAACTCGTTGAGGTTCCCTGAACGCTCATAAGCAGAGTTCGTTCTACGAAGAACTTGCCACTGGTCTACAGCTATCGTCAATCATCCGAGGTAATCCAGAATCCTACCCTCGTAACTCACTCCATTCTCTTAAGTACTAAGAAGGCCCACCAATTGCATAATGGAAAGATATAGTAAGCTTCCTCCTCTTATTTAAACCGTCAAATTAATTAATAATTCCCGGGCCCAGCTTCCATTAATTCTCACCCACTATAAATCTCATTGTCAAGCTAGCCTTTGTGTTAATCTTCATTATTATTCTTGTATCCATATTTATCATTTATTTCGTATTAAAGCTTATTTTTGTAGAGGTGTTTCCTTAAAAAATTCCCGAGTTGAATCTGGCAAACGAGTTCCCCTTTCGAATAGCGAACCTATAATTAAGTTGCACTCTTACTTTGGGAGGCCATTGCATTCCTTGCGCTACATAACTGCCTGAGTACAGGGCTGAGATTTGCCGGTCTGAGTCAATTACGTATGTACTCATATTAGACTGTTGGATATAGTGTGTCGTTCCTCTAAATACTTATATTAAACACTTGATGAGAAAAAAAAAGAATTCCAAGAAGAAAGTGGCCTAAATCTGTGTTTTCACTTGTATGTAGATGCTTTAGCTTCAATGGGCTCATGTACAATTGCTGCACTTTAAATTTGCATAATTATTGGGGTTGACGTTGTTATAGTATATACTATAATATTGTTGCCTGTTTAAGATCATAGGGAATTTGCAGCCACTCATTTATCAGATCCAACCTCTCTCAAGAAATGGAATTCTTATCCGTACGAAAGAACATGATTAATACCACCCTAATTTATCCCATGAATCATCACAAAATGGCAAAATTTACTAATAAATTGCTATGGCTATTTCGACGAGAAAAAGGTAAGGAATATTAATAGGCACAAAAATAAATAAGGCATCTTATCTTTAAAAAATGAATATTGACTTAATTTCTTATATATGGGAATGAATTACTAAGTTAGGTAATATTTTAGGAAATTGATGTTCTAGCCAGTGCTAGGATGATTGGGGCATAATGAATAATGTAATTTGCGTTGCTTGTTGGTACGGTTTAAGCTACCGGTCCACGTTTTAAAATTAAAGTTTGACAAAAAATACGAGCAGCTCTTAAGCAAGTCAGTAACTTCAAACTTAACACGAGTAAATTAGGGTTCAATATCTGAGAATAGAACAACTGCATTAGTTGTAACATATTGAGAGTAGAAAGCAATGTTTACACACGATTAAGTAGTGTCCTTTTATTGTAAGTTACTATTATTGGCTTCTTTAATGTGCCTACTTATTCTAGGTTTCTCTGCCACTTAGAATTGTGGGGAAATCTTAATAAAGTTTTAAGGTTTGCTATCCGTTTCGGTAAGCTTTTTTAATAATATTCATTTGCTTCTCGAAGAGAATGAGATTTCTTAATGTTTTATTCACAATTTATTAGTAAATAATGCAAAATAATATCATTGGTATTGTTATTAGAGATGTATTAAATGATTACCACTAAATGTTGATAAGTTTCAAGGTTTGCTATCCATTTATGTGAACGTTTTTAATGATATTTAATTGCTTCTCAAAGAGAATGACATTTCTCAGCTTTTATTTACAATTTGTTAGTAAATAAAGCAAAATACATATTATCGTCGGTATTGTCAATAGAGATGAATTTAATTGTTAATAAATTACTACTTGATCCAAAGGTGGACGAATTTTAGTAAAAATAAATGAAATAAAGGAATATTCCTTATTTCCACACACTTGGCAAGCCAGAAACTTCAAGTCCTAATATAGTATTTGATGTAGTTATAGGAAGTTGTCGACAAGAGGAAAAGAATTCTACAAAGCGATCAAACTCTGCATTACAAGCTGTATGTTACCTACACAGAAAAATAATGAAAAAGCTTACCAAAAATGGGGGTAAACATTTTTTGGTATGGAACGGCATCCACAAGAGGAAAATAAGTTCAATGCGATAAAACTATGTAAAACATGAATTTACATTACCCAAACAGAAGAAGAAGAACCCAATCACAAAACCTTGCCTCTTGTCAGACATCAGAGACACAATAAAATATACATGTACATACATGGCCACATGCAATGTATTTTAAGTGTATTTAGGATGTTGATTTTGAGGGTTGAAGTGGGTGACAGAATAAGACCGCTTAGCTTTGTAAAGAGTAGTTAAGGCGTTGGCGTCTATTTCTCGAGTTGTGGTGGGATGGTGGCTAGTAGGAAGAGCTTTCTGAAAAAAAGCCTGCATCTAAGAAAAAAAATCATATATTTTTTAAAGGACAAGGAAGAAAGTCGATTTCCTTTAGTTGCATCTTGTTAAGATACAAAATGGTCTTAGATTTTATCATATCACTATTCACTATGTCTATTTCATAATACAACTATTTTATTTTGTCAGTATCCGATTCAAGAAATGATTTTTGGAATTATGTATAAGTTCAAGAATCTTTGGAATCTTATGAGTTCGAATGTAGAAGCAGAGGATGATGACCTTCCTACTACAATTATAAAGTTATTTTTATGGATTTATTAGTGATTGCCACCATTTGACTATGGGATAACGGGTAAACAGATAGGAGGGACAGTGAGCGAATATAAGTTAGACCATTACCAATGTTACAGTCTCCTCTCCTCTTGAGCATGCGGTGCTTAATTAAATATTTTATTACGATCTATTTTAGAATAATGGAATCGCAGTGAATTCAAAATTGACACAAATATTAACCAGAGATTTTAACATCGTTTTGTGTTGACTTTTATTGATTATATGATTTTTATTGCAGGGATTTTGAATTGATAGTAATAAAACTGTCACCTTGTCTTTTATTAAGCTAAGCGAAGATTCCAAAAGATACCCCGTGATCTCTTTTATGATCTTTAAAGCTTGACTTCTGCAAGACAAATTCATTCGATTATTGTCCTGTTTAAGGGCGTGAAACAATTATAGAATTGGCCCGAGTAAGTGGGTTGGCATGATTCGGGGAGGGCATCCTCTCCTACTCGCGGTTACGAGGGAGAAAGGCGGATAAACACATTCTCTTCACAGTTTTGAAAACCAACATCGCTTCTCTGTCTTTGAACCCGCGTCCAGGCTACTTTACTTTCATCCCTAAACACTAGGATGCTGGGATTAATCACCATCCTTGAATGCTCATTTGAAATCATTTTATCTTTCATATTCTTTTAAATGTTGATTTTATGTGGTAGCTAAATTTGTTCTTCAGTTGTATCTTCATATTTAATTCAGCAATCCATTGTATGTCGGATTCATTTCCCAAATCAACAGAAATACACCCTTTTAACTAAATAAAGGATCTTTGATTTATTGACTTATGGTTGTCTAGTGTTCACACACAAACTCCCATTTTGACCAAGGTTAAATGCCTAGGTAATCTTTCAATTATCTAGGAATTCAAATAATTTCATACTCCGTGTGAACCTATAGTAAAACAGGTTACTGGGCCCTCCCTTGATATGGTATAAATAATTCCTTTTTCTAAGGGAAATATAAAATTTGTATAAAATCCAATTATGGAATTATATTTAAGGAATTACATTAATTCGGAACATTATTGTTTGTCATATGTATTGAAATTACACTAAATTTGTCACCTTAAGTTTGACAAATATTCTTATCTTTCTCTTAATTTCATAAAAAAATCTTCCCTAAACACTTTATGTCTGAGCAAAATTCATCAAGATATTCCACCCAAGTTTGTCACTAATTTGTTTTTATTATACTACTAGGTCAATAATTGTTCCACAGTATTTTCTATATATGGAACTTTGCGAGCGTAACGTTTTTAAGATAAATATACGAAAACTAACGTAAATCTGGAGTACAAAGAGAAATTTGCATTGTATTAGTTGTAAACTCAATCTTAATTTCTCTACTAATTTTCATCCTTGTGTTTTTGATAAAGGTAGTTGTTGCTTGTGGAAAATTTTGAGACTATTTATTAGATAAAAATTTCTCAAATTTTAGTGTCAAGAATATAATGTTTCATGTGCATTTTTTTTGGAAGAAGAGTGGGTTGAATTCTAATTTTATAACAAAAAATCACCTTATGTTACATTTTCTTCTAAATTACCGATTTAATAATTCTGCAATTGATATCGACTTCCACGATAACGTAAATATAGTTCGCTCCAAA
The DNA here is from genome assembly GCA_963969495.1 of Ceratothoa steindachneri. Classification (NCBI taxonomy): domain Eukaryota; kingdom Metazoa; phylum Arthropoda; class Malacostraca; order Isopoda; family Cymothoidae; genus Ceratothoa; species Ceratothoa steindachneri. The sequence continues at coordinate 91,415,223 of OZ018330.1, forward strand.
ATTGAGATTAAGAGAGTCCATTGTAATTAATTTATGAATATATAATGAATCGGAATGTTTCTTAGAATTATCTAATATATTAACCTACATTTTAGTATTTACTTCTTCGTTTGTAAGCATTTACGGTGTGACATGCTTCAGTTCCAACAGAACTCAGCGAGCATAGCAGGGCTTCATTTTTCCTTATACGTGTTTTCTATTGACGCTATATTTTGATTCAACCTCTCTCCATGTTCATGACTAAAATTTCCGGCATTCTTTGAGAAGAAGGACAGATGAGAATGAAGAAAATGTATTTTCAGTGACATATTATTTCTGATATCTTGGTAGAACTTATTTGACTCTCCACTATACGCTCTCGCTGGGCTCTTTGGCATATTATGTTGCAGTGCTTTATTAAATTGCTTCATTAACTAGTGGCTCATGAATTACATTATAGCATCCAGGCGTTATAGATTCTGCAGCTGACCATTCTGAGCATTCATAAATTTAGGAACTTGCCAACTGTGCCACTTTCTAACGAAACACATATATTTGGTGTATCCCGTTTGTAGGCCATTAAGTAGGGATACTACTATCAAGTGCGCGCAAATTAGCTTCTCATGCTCCTTGTAACTTATGCAGTCTACAATTTAAGCAAGGTTCTCTTATGTCTCATCTATGAATAAACATTCATTTGGCTCATAGGTCAGCTCAATGACATTGAATAGACTTGTAATATCCTTACAATAATTCTAGTTATTTTCAAAGTGAAGAATTACTGTAGATATACAAAACGCTTCCAAATTACTTTAATTCGAGCATGTTCATCCAACAATTTCCATTGTTGTAGACGTGGCGCCAGGACTTTTTTTTGGTGCATAGTATGTTTTAGATCACGAACTAGATGATTTAGTTTCAGTTGGGTAATGAAGTGTTGTTTCTTGAAAAATTAAGCTGTGCCTCTTATGGTGTACCTTGAGATTCAGAATCGCCGGAGTTGCTGGTATCATCTCTTGATAGTTTAGAGGGCGGAGGTAATACAGGAATATTACTTACATATCTAACTAGGCAAATAGCAGACTAAAGAAATGGTGTGAAGAAACGAACCCTGAGGTCCAATTACAGCCCCATCCCCTTCACGCAGAGACAACATGGGCCTAAGCTAGATCTCAAAACGCAAGGAGAGATATCTATTCTCGCGTTGAAAAACTGCACAACGGCTGGTAACACCTGTGTTTGATCAGTCGGCGTATCTCCCGCTGAGACGCATTTTTGTTACCCTCTCCTGACTGGAGGTCAGGGTCGACAAGAGAAGAAGTTCCTCGATCGTTTTATCTCGTCTGGGCCTAAATAGACTGACACTAATGGTTATTCCCAAGAGACTGCCATGCCTAGAGGCTTCCTAGCGAGGAAGTCACCAAGATATTTAACCTAAGGTTAACCGTTACTTGTCAGAGTGTACCGCCCGCTCTTCCCTGAATATACAGCCCCTGGTCTCGAGGGGAACCTCGAAGTTAGGTCTCGTTGGCTAGATAGATTGTCGTGAGTTTGGCCACAGTCAATCTGCAAATTCGTGAAACGACCTTTTCTTGAGAGAATTGCGCGAACCAGTCTTCTCATCTCATCAAGGAAACCTTGCTCGTTCGGCTGAGATTGCTCATCCCATTTCGAGAGTGTCTAACCCAGCCTGGAAATTACCTTGCTCGTGCTTCAGGTAATTCCGACCCCTCCCTCAAGATTAAAACGCCCTTCAATCCGCAAGACTAGCTCCTATCGTAAGAATCGCTGCTCCCACCAAGAGTTAAGCCGTCTTGGTAAAACCCTTTTACCCCTTTTCGAGGATAATCCCCCCTTTTTTCCGTGACCCCTGATATCCTCCTCCCGACCCTTTAATTGGACACCCTAGTGTTTACTAACATTTTTTGCTGTCTAACACAGTCCCATTTTTTGATCCCTGTTAAACTGATTAGTATTTGATTTATTATTTCATTGTAAGCGATATTATTCTCTAATTCATTTGCCTTTGTAGACATTTTAATAATCAGCATTACTAGTGTAATTAAAGTTTATTTTGTATTTTAATCTTGTAATAGCCTTAAATGAAAGCTTGTATGCGTTCACGAATACCACGACAGATGGATACATTATATATAAATCTTGCCTATACTGTTGCCACCATAGTGAAATAAAATAATATCAGACTAAAAATGGATATTAGTGGTTGTGATCACTTGCAGAAATAGTGGAAGTAAAAAATAGTATGAATTTTGTTCCTTTTAATTGATACCTCCCTTGAAAATATACGAACGACCAGAAAAGGAAACACATTGAACACCCTCTTTAATATCTCTTTGGCAGAAACAGCAATCCATTGAATGCTCCTTTGGCTCCTTTCCATGCCAGTGGTACGACAAACATGGAGCCAGGCCCTTTGCCTTTCACCTAGGCAGAAAGGAAAGTTATACACCTGTCACAAAATATATGAGGTGCCCAGCGTTTGTCCTGGTCGCCACATTTACATCAAAAGTATAGCTCATAAGCTTTCTCCACATGTTTATTCAACTGTCTCTTGTATTGTCTAAATGTAACTGTAACTTTCTGGCGGTTTATGCATTCTATAAATATTTTATGTCTTTTTTAAAGAAAAAACATTATAGTATGTAACAAATAATATAAATAGTTACATCAACAAATATTGAATTTAAAAGTGAAAACAGGTTTTACATATCGCAAGTTACAAAAGTATCAAGCGTTACGTAAGATTCAACATGGATTCGGTCCTATATAGCTCATAGTTTAGGTTGACCAATACCTTTGGCGACCCCGATAAATTATTTCAAAATCCGTTTATAACTTTTAGAATTGTCAGTTTCAGCCCATATCTGTTTTCATTTAATCCCTTCGGAACCACCAGTGTATTTAACGTAAATAAGATGGTAATTTACGAGAAATTGGAGCACCGCGAAAAGAGACGGGTGTTATATTCGTTATTTACGAAGAAAATATCCCTAGAAAAGATTACTCTCATTACCCTTTTTGGACATTCTTTGCAGTGCTATTTGTTTTCCATCCATTATTAGTGTATGTAAGGAAAATCAAATACTAGTTTATTGCTTATGAATTGTATACCACTTATTCTTTCTTTGTGTTAGTTGTTATCAAGTTTATTGAGAGGTAAATTATGTTTAACTCCTAGGATTTTTCTATCTTTGAAGAGCTACATTTCGCATTCCAATTACCCATTCCCATTCCAATTTCGCATTCTGCTTATTTTATTTTTATCTATCTCTTTTCTCATAGATATATAATTGATAATTCTTTACAATACTTCAATTATATTTTTCGTAGAGAGTGAAGATGCTTTAAACATATTTTTAAATATTTATATCTCCATTTTTAATATATATTATTTTCTTAATAAAATAATCACAAGGAATGGAAACGTAATATTTTGCTTCAAAATTACAATAATATGAAGCACATAAAGCCCGCATGCCTTTGAATCCGCTCCCCTTGCCCGGGGCTGCCAATGTCGCTCATTCGGGACATAAATCCTAAATTGAAATCCTATCATTGCAAATTAGCATAAATACATATAAAAAAAGCATTATAGAAAGATTGACTTAATTTATCTGAGTGATAAAAGAAAATGGGGAAGTAATAGAAAAATGAAATTAGAAAACACATAGGTTTAACTATAATGTCTTAATTTGGAAACTTCTAAATTATTAAATGCTTCGTTTATTTTTGCAACACTCTGTGACGGCGCATCCTTAGTTCTGTCTCCCAGGATTGCAATAAACCGAATAATCTGAGATTAAATAGATCAAATGAAGCTATATCGATGTATGTCCTAACCTGCTCCACCTTCTTCACTCGATAACCAACTTACCAGCTCTTGTTCAGCTCTTGTCCAGCTCTTACCAGCTCTTGTCCACCCTACAAACTCCAAAATGTGAGTTTGGTTTTGCTACTTTGCACGCCAATAACCACTTGTGTATACTTTTTCAAATATTCGTGACGAATTGCTTATTTTTACCCTTTGTCTTTGGAATAATAGTTTGTGCAAGAGACTGCGTCATATTTTGCATTAATGTCCACTATCTTTTAAAATCCCATAAGCATTTGCGACATGGCACTTACTGATTATTATGGTTGATTGCGAATTATTGTCGACTATTGGAATAGAATTCATCTCCTTCCTTAGTCACACATTGAGCTAATAATAAGATTGGATTTCTTGTCAAAGTAACTTTGTGAAGATTATGTGATTGACAACATGCTTTACTTTGTTTATTTACAAAATTGCCCGAAACTCATCACCTGATTTCTACCAAATTTGGTAGAGCACAAGAACCTTAGTCTAGAAGACAAGGATTAGTTTTTGACCAAGATCTGGTTAGTATATCTGCTTAATTATTTATTCACAACTAAATTTGGAAAAAAAGTTATTTTGGTGAAATTCCAAACTCTAGTTAGTGTTGAGTTTATATATAATATATAAAATTATATTAATAATATTGAAAAAAATATATAGAATCAGAGTTAAATAAAACATATCTAGATATTACTATATATATTGTTAAGCGAATCCTTATTAATGGCTGAAATTATATTTTCAACTAAATTTTTGAAATTTAATAAACATTTTAAAGTTAAATATCTTGAAATATGGGGAATTGGATCCTTGGCGTACATTTGCGCTTTATGAGGGCTGTCTTTATGCTAAGCTATATTCTTTGGAAATGTGTGAAAAGTCGTTTGAAATTACTAAATCCTTCTACCTAGAAGAAGTAGTTATCTCTTAGCCCTGCGCTCGCAAGAATCAATTCCACAACAATATATCATTTGAAAGTTAAAAGACAGATGAAAACTTGGTCTCAGGATATTGGTTTACAGGTAAATATATATTCTGGGAATTGGGAGGATTCCAAACTATGGTGATTTTTCAATATTTTGCTCTAAGATCTTTGAATACAATGTTCTTAACAAAACTCCTAAATATAAGGAAAAAATATATAAATAGGGGTATAAATTTTAAATCACAACCCTCAAATCATTGTAAAAATGGAGGTGGACGCAGTATTTTAGCCTTACGATAACAGTTGTTCTTTTATAAATATTTCTAGTTAATATGGTTTATTTTGAACTAATTAAATTGTCCCTATATTATGTAGCTCATAGAAAAGTTATTTATCTCTATTGTACCCTATAAAACTGACCAGGTCTTATTTTAAACCAAGCTTGCAACTCATATTTCTAAATATGAAATAGGGAAGAGAACTGAAGGGATTTTACTAATTGCTCCTTTTCCAGCATCAAGATGTAAACTCTTGGAACCATCAAATTTAACAAAGAATGTGAGAATATATTTTTACGCCAGTGAAGTGTATACGTCTAAAATTTTGTTCAATTTTAAATTCAGTTGTGGTTTAGAAATCTTTCGAGTTGATGAACTGGCTTGCATATTATCGAACTTTCTGAACTTTTTTGATATCCAGAACTCATATACAATTTAGATTTTTGAGTTTCACTTTAATAATTTCAATGATAAATTTATTCATATTTATAAAACGTTGAAATATTTTATTGATTACACCATAAATATGGTGGCCAGTATAATATCCAAATGTAGAAAGCCAAAATTTGACAGTGATGACTTTATAAATGTTGTTAATGGATATACTGCATTTAAGGAGACAAAATTTTATAGGTTTAAACGAAAAGATTCCTGTAAAGAAAGAATTCATGATAAAAAATGAAGAAATTGTGAAATATATGATAGTCCATTCACACGATCATTTTCTAGCCCAAATTGAAAGACACCGCATTCCAACTCAAATAAGAAAACGCGCTTAACGCAGTAGAAGAACTGCTATATTTTTTAACGAATGCTTAGTAAATATATCTCAAGTTCGGCTAAAATATAGGCCAAAAAATAGATCTGTAAAATATCGGTCCGTCGACAAAGAAACAATGTAAGATAATATTTCATGAGCCCAATCGATTTAACTAGTCTTGTTATTCGAGAAGAATTCCAAGCATACTTTTAGTGGAGAAGAAACTGAAGATTTTTACTTGAAGACATAGGTTCTTGTTAAAGCTCTTGTAGAATTTTAATACTTGGACAGAGGAGTAACCTGAGATTAATAAATGAGTGCAAAAAGTTTCTTTGGTGATGGTACTTTTAAAAAGGCAAAACTTTTTTTTTTCAGGTATACATAATTTCAGGTGAGAAATACAGGACCGTATATCGCTTGGTATACGGTCTCCCTCCTAATAAATTTTGTGAATCTTATGCTAAATTTTTTGGCATGATTTTAAAAATTGACTCTAGTTTAGGACAGCAATTGTCAACTGTGATTATGAATTGGAAAATTTTAATAGATTAAAAATGTACTTCAGTTCACCAAATATCAGAGGACGTTTTTTCATTTGTGTCAAAAAATTAAAAATCATTTTGATTCTTTAATACAGAAATGATCGGAATTTAACATTTAAGTTAAAATGCAAATTGGTCTTTACTTTATTTTTTATTGCACTTGAACCGATAAATGAGGCAATCTTGCCGTTAATTCACCAAGTTTCTGATGATCTAACAGAAATTCTCGATTGGTTTATTGAAAATTATGGGGGAAAAATGGACAAAAAAAACCCACCAAGATAGAACCAAGATAAACATATAAGACAGGACAAAATATCATGCAGAAGCAGCAAACAGAAAATGGGATTCGGAACTTGAAATGTAGCATCCAATTATATAGAAATTTATTAACTTTTTGCGTAAAGTACAAAGAGGAAGAGATATTTATTATGAAAAACTTGTTGCAGCCCATAATCCTCCTTCAAAAGCGAAGCAGTTCAAGAATGCTGATGAACGTATTCGCAAAATGGTGGTGAATTTTAAGATTACGAACATTGAATATTTAAGAGAAATTTCTCACACTTATAAATAGGGTGAATGTTTAAAGTCATGAATAAAAATAAATGAAAAAATTTCGTGTTGTTTGTTTTTTAATGTGACGTACTCGTACATATCTACTAAGGCACAAGTTTCTCTGAGATTATCATTATTATTATTAATATTATTATTATTAATGTATGCGTTCATTTAGCGTGATATATTTTAGATCACAATAAACTATGCGTTGAGTTATTAATTGTTATTTTACGTTTGATTTTTTCTAGTTTTAAAATTTCGAGATGCTTAATAAATTTCCCACATTTAGTTGTTTATAAAATTTTACGTATTAAATAGGCTTAGCTTAGCAATACTTATGGCAATATCATAATATGTGCTCAATATGCTTAAATTGTATGTTCGGTAATTAATTTTAGGGGAAGTTTGTAAACATACAAATTAAAAAATATTAGGGATTACAAAATCTCTACCAAGTTACCTTGGGAGAAATACTACTAGTTTCTCTTAGGCTAAAGCTCTAGTACTTCGCCAAATTTGCTAAAATCGGTCAATAGGTTAGAGTATGTTTGAACACAAACGAACGAACGCTGGCGATCACATAATTTTCGAATTTGTTGTCAGAGATTTCTAACAATAATCTCTCCTATCAATTTATGTTTAAAAGTAGATCTCTTTGACTTTAAATTTTAACAATGTCTGTGCAAAATAAGGCCGGCGCCTTAATGGGTTTTGAACCGATACGGGTCTGCGAAGATCTAGGATGTTGTCTTCTCAGACTTCTTAAAAGGTTTTAGACAAAGGTTTTGTTCTTTCCACTCTTTTTTTCATAGGATTAAAATTTTCTTCTTTTGTTTTTTTGTACGTTATATTCTTTGCAACATATGCCATTTTATTCAGGACTTTAATTAGCTAAGTGCATATAATGAACTCTTAGCAATCGGTTGTTTAAGAGAGCTAAACCTGTCGAAACGGTCTCTCCAAAGAGCCTATGTATTTATTCTAAAACAGAAAGGAAATACAAAGTTTGGAACAACGCTAAAAGGCAGAAGGAGGTAGCAGAAAAAATAACTCAATAAAGATTTTTCAACTCAATTAGGAACTGATCAGAGAGGAAAATTACTGTTACCTTTTACTCTCTTCATTGCACGTATTTTAGGCAGTTTAGCGTAAATATTCTATTTGAGTCGAGTTTAAAAAGAACAACAATAAAAAACAACATTCTTTCAAGAGGCAAATAGTCCAAGCATATAGCTAGATAATATTCTTTGTTTTGAGTCAAACACTCTTAACAGTGAGTTTCAAATTTCTTGCTTTTGAAAATAAATATGTTGCTAGGAGAAAGTGAGTGATTTTAATCATTTTTGTTCCAACTTATTGCTCCCTTAATTGATCAAAGATTCATAAATTCAATTCTATGTAGTTACAAAGAATCTCGGAAATGAGATTAAAACTAGGTTAAAAAGTGACTTAAAATCATTAAATATAAAGGGTTTTTTTATGAGATAACATGGTGGCTTCAGATTTGCCATTAAGGTATCGCTACGAGGGAAAATAAGAGGTAAGGAATCAATTATGCTTACTTCATTTTCCCTAATAAGCTTTGGATGCCAAAGAATAACTAGTTTCAGAGTTGAATGATAGCGGCGAACAATGCAGGCATGTTTGAGTCTTGAGAGAAGAGCTGTTGAAAAATTGAGAGGTCTATTTTTGCTAAGAAAGGAGTGCAGTCTCTAGTGTTTCTGTAAGGTCTTTCATAAAACTTTGAGAGAAAAAGAGATATTATCATTCTTACTAGAGTTTATGAAAGAGAAAGAGAGAACGCATTAAGATTGTTCGTTATTCAAAACGTTTAGGTAAACTGGCTTAATCACGAAACCTTTCAAGAAAGAAATAATGTAAACTGCAATATATGCATTGATGGTGTGTGGTTTGTATAGCAATTAATAATGAACATACATTATTTCAGGTAGCTTGGGAAACGTTCTTTATCTACGCCAGGAAGTAACTGTATAAAATACACCAATATAAAAGCCATAAGTAGAACTGTATCAATTGAGTATTTTAACCTTCACAATAACCAGGAATATTGCACTGCTATACTAAAAGCATGGCATCAATGGAATAATTTAAACAACCTTCTAAATATTACATTGATTCCTTGACAATGAATAAGATATTTAAATTTTAAACGCATATACTTCATTTTATTATAACTATATATTTGGGTTTATAATCTCATCGTATTTTAGTTTGGTTTAAGATGACGCGAATTATTTTGAACGATATTTCTTTCATTTAAAGTTTTCGGGGAATGTTCAAGAAGCTAAAGATGAAACTTTACATCAACCGTGTGCATTAAAGTTTGCATGATAGAGAGCAGGCTAGATAATTATGTAGATTTTTGTGAAACTTTCATGAATAACCTAATGAAGATGAAAACTTTCTTGATAAAATATGGTTGTTAAATCAAATTTTAAGGGTAAATGGATAGGTAAGAGGAAGTATTTGAATAGCCATCACGATGACCAGACCTATCCCCATCTCACTTATTTTGTGGAAAGTATTGAAAGATCAGGATTTCAGCCCCAAACCGAAAAACATTCCTCAATTAGAACAATTAATTTCTGAGCAATTTTCGGCAATTACCATAGAAATGTGTCGAAAGGTTTGTCGAAGTTTTGCCGGTAGAGTTCAGCAAGTGGATTGAACAAGAAAGGAGTCATTTCGAGCATGTCAAGAAATATTAAATTATTGTATTGATCTAATGTATTTATTCCTCAACTAAGATGATACATCATTTTTATTTCTGTATCTACTGCAATAAATATTTCTTCAGAAAAATAAAAACGGGCGTTACTTCTGCCGCACCCTGTATTTATGTAAAGTAGTTATGCTCTCAAAAATATTTCATGATTACGCATAGTCTAGGTCATGATCTGACAGTTTTGACGTTATTTCTTGTTTATCAGAGGCCTGGTTTTCTGATAACGCCTAAACAAAATGATTATTACGCTTAATGGTCACACAAATATCAAGAAATGTAACATAAACCTAAATAAAAATACGTTAGGAGTTATTCGAAATCGGTTTTATTAATTAAAATAATAAGTAAAGTGTTAGTTTGTGGAGATTCTTTTAGATCATGTATTTTAAATGAATACCTACTTCTTTGCATGTTTAGCATCCTGTGAATATTTAGAAAATATGACTCATGGTGTATCATAAGCTTGGCTACTGGAAGGGTTTTAAGGATTGGGTATGATTTTTAAAATTTTACTAGCGGTTGGGTAGGAGTGAACATAGTGTATAGGGATGGTTTTGGGCATAGCACTTAACTGAAGAACTGTGTTTCTATCATATTTATATGGTCTTGATTGTGAAGGTTTTTGTGTTAACGTGAGGGGGTGTAATGACAAAGTACATAAAGCAATTCTAAATTAAATAGGGTAAAGTTGAGGGGTCCAAATATGCAAGTGTTTTCAGTTTATTTAGATTTTATTATTTCACAAGCTCTATATTTTAAGAAGGGGATTTTTTTGAGTATTTGAATAATAATTTCATCTTAGTTTGGTTATGACTTATGTTTTTATCAAAGTTATTTCTAATAATTCTTTTATAATATCAAAAAACAAAATGGTGAAGTTCCGAAAATTTATTTTTATATATCTTCTATAATTTTATTTTAGCAACCTGATATTTTGAAGTGGGAAATTTAGTTTAGAACTCTTTTTTAAAATTATTATAATTGTGAAATTCAAAAAATATTAAAAAATTTAACCATGGTTGCTTTTTTATATTTTAAATTTTAATCTTAGCAGCAAAGCCATTACTTGGACATTCTGTTTGGGATTTTAGCTCAGTTAGGTTATTTGCGCCGTCTTTCTTTTTACCTATGGTTTCCTAGCAAAGATGTGCACTCCAGACGAGCAATAAAAAGATGGGCACATCCTAAATGAAAAAAAAAAATAATTACCACTTTGCCCAAGTGAGGGCTATTTTTTAGATTATTACTAAAGTAAACCTCAATGACCTAGGCAAGATGTTGAAAAGAGAATATAGATAAAAAGAACTGCAATATATGACTGCAACATTAGAGAGTTGCAATTTAAATATTCTTCCATAACTTGGAACACTACACATAATTCTTCTTAAGTTGTTGTTCGTAATTTCTAATACTTTGCCAACTATTATACAAACTTTTTCCTGGGTACATAAAGTACCCCAACCAGCAGAAGGTAAGCCAAGTTTAGAGTCATATATCGTCCGATGGAAATACTCTCCGGATGGACCCGTAGATTTCAACCTGTGTTTATAGCCAAACTCTAGGTTTAACCTGAAATAATCACCAAATTTTGTGAATCCATTGTACAACGGAGGAGAACCTAAATGAATCGATAAGAGTTGTGCACCCTAACTATGCCCCAGAACCCTTGAGACTCTCATCTTCACTTCACTATGGCTTTGTACTTACCTCATATTTTCACCAACCCTAACTTTCTTAATGAATCACTCTTCACTAAATTTCAAAGAATTCCTTCCTTATTTATGTTTAGTGGTGTTGCTTATCACTATAGTTAATTTAAATTAACAGATTTCTTGGAAATTATTGTACTGTATTTACCTTGACACTGAGATACGCTATTTAGGTTCAGCTTACTTTATCCATTCCACTAATTTGAGAGAGACTTTAAGCCAAATTCCCCCTTGCATCAAGACCATGGAATTTTAAGTAAGGAATACTTACGTAGTTAAACAGCAATTTCAAATTTCTTTTCTTTGCTAAAAGCTTATTACTATGTCAAGAGAGCAAACGTAAGGAGGTTTTGTCCTGAATAAGGCTTATTTGGTCATGCTTCACAATAAAACGCCGTCATTATTGGCCGCAATTATCGTCTCTATAGACATCCCACTTCCCTACCGACTTTCATTTTCCCGTAAGTCAAAATAAATGAGACACACGAATGCACATCAATTGCACATACCTCAAATGCTATGAATTCGAAAATATTCCATACTCTTATTCACACACACTCACTCATGTGTTTACTCATAGGCATCAAATACACGTTCACATAAACTCTGTGAGAGAATTGAGGCAACAAAATAAAATAGCTACTAAATCAATAAAATTATTTTGGAGAAATACTCTAATTTACAGCCGATTCATTACATGACTGAGTTACTGAACATATTAAAATAAGTGCATAACCTTTCTTCTCATATTTAAATTATAATCAGCACCCAGTCAGTTTGTCATAGGCAAGGGCTGAAGAAGACCACTCATATGCATACAAATTACACTACCTGACCGAGTTGAAAAACAAAGGACATTCGATTTCCGTTCTGATGTAGCAAAGACAGCCAGGTAGATAAAATTGGACGTGTTTGAAGGAGATTAATATCCTAGCTTTGGGTGAAGAGCAATTGAAACTGAATAATGCAAAGAATGGGGTTAAAGAAATGGAAAAGTCTGGTATGGTTTAGTAAATTATAGTGGTGTGGGCGTAGAAAGAATTCTAAGAGATTAAAGGATTGTATTTATTTGTTATTTAAAGAGATCAAAGAGAGTAATAAGTAAAATTAATGGAACTTAGACTAGTGCGGATCGAGAGAAAACTTGGTAGATAAAGTAAATGCCCATAGGTCCAGAAAGAACCTTAAGGTTTGGTGAGGTAGAGAGAAAATTTAAGGTGTTTTTGAGAGATTGGGATAGATAGCCTTGTAGTTAAGATTAATGGCGAAATGTGGTGTTTGTTTGGCTCCTATTTAATATATATATATATATATATATATATAAAATAGATGTGCTATAAGGCTAGAAGAATGATCGACTTACTCTGAAAGTATAATTAAATTGGGTAAAATGAGTGAGTCTTGATGAAGCGCTATAGTACATTGATGATGGTAAGGGTACTCAAGTCAATTTAAAGCAATATGGTTGATGGTCTGGTTGAGTTAGCGGAGATAAAAGAACAGAAGATCGCTTGTATGCGAAAAAGAGCATGATTTCAATGAGAAATATGTAGAATGCTGTAAAGAGTATATGATGCTGCTGGAAGGTCAGAAGTAAGACGAAAATTTTTCAATTTAATATTAGGGTGTGTGTCAAAATGTAAAATAGAATGTGTCCCAGTAAGGATTGTTGTAAAGAGAGAAAGAGAGAGAGAGAGAGAGAAAAGGTAATGATCTTACGGTCTCTTAATTAATACCTGAAAAATATGGGCGGATGAATGATGGAAGGTAACTTGATCTGGTGAGTGTAACTGTATGAGAAAGAGGGGCATAAAATGTGCAACGCGCGTTGTTTAGTGTAAGCCTATCGAAACGCGAAGGGTTGTAGTGTGATAGAGAGGAAGTTTAGCGTTTCGATATTGTGTGGGAGCGATCCAGTGTGAGGAGGCGGAGAAAGAGCAAGGTACCGAATGGCCCCGTGGCCTAGAGAGGTGTTTCACTCGTGGTTTGAGACAGGTCGTTAAACCCCTCTTAATATAAAGATCAGAATGACAATTCCCTTCATTCCAAAGGGAATCATAGACCAGACGTCGTTGGATATAGAGGATACGCGCAGAAAAATCGGTACCCCTCCTGCTTCAGAGGAAATAAAAACCCCTTTGACGGCTTCGATTGGCGGAGGAGTAATGTGTTTTTTCGTTCGGAAGAGATAGGCGTGGAAGAAGAAGGTACAATGGTGTGTTTCTAATGAATTATCTGAATGGATGGACCTGCTTATCGCCTTCTTCGGTCAAGTAGAATCGACAATTATCGGCTAGCTCCAGACCCGAAGTGCAATTTTTCATATCCGCTCTGGCTGGGAATCCAACCCTCTACCTTTATCCGAAAGCTTAGAGTGGGGACACTTGATTGGGAAACAATTTAATAAGTTGAAATGTGTGGTAGGATTTGTTTGAACCCTTTCATAGATTATAATGTGGAATGAGTGGGAGAGTAGATGTGAAATTGTACTTACGATCTCGTAATAGATTCGATGTGAAGAAGTTTGTGTATCAAATGCAAGATATGAAAGAAGGAAGATGTATTGGGCATTGAATGAATCTTTGTTGGAAGAAGATAAGAGTCTGCATAAAGGAAGATCATCGCAGAAGAAACTGGTAACGAGAGTTGTATGGATGTTAAGAGACGTGAAAAGCATTTTTAAGGGTAAATTTCGCACGATGCGAAATGTATAAAGAAAATGAGAGGATGATTTAAGGGTCATGAAATCATCCGAGACAGCAATCGCAAATAGGAGATCAATAAAAGCTTATTAAATTGCAAGCAGCATTTTTTGTTTTTCCTATATTTTTGTCCAAAAAAAGGGGATTAAAGTGCATCTTACAATCACTTATATTGCATTTATTCATATATTTACCTCCTCTACTAAAGCTTTAATGCCTAATGATTTGCTTATCATATTAATTTACCTAGGCAATGACATTTTAAATTCTCACATAAGTTATATTAGGTGAGTAAACAAATAACTAACTGAAAATACTTTGTATAAACTACTTATATATATATATATATATATATATATATATATATATATATATATATATATATATATATATATATATCTATATAGATATATATATATATAAATATATATATATATATATATAAATATATATATATATATATATATAATATATATATATATGGAATCAAACCACATTATCCGAAGACAATTTAATTCAGAACAGTTTCGGTGTATCTCACACCCTTTTTCAACTGACACTGGATAGAAAAGATTAGAAACGTGCTTACGTACATAACACGGGGTCAGGTCGTGAAAGATCCCCTCTTTTTTCCCCCAATCCCCTACTTGTGGCTAATCACTGGGGTTGTTAGGCCTAAACATATTGAAGGGCTGACATTTCACTATTTTGTTTATTTGCTTTCGTATTACAGGATTAAAAGAAAATTGACCCTCAGATAGATTTAAATTAGGAACTGACGATATCAAGCTCGATTTTACGATTCTCCTCTTAAAATAGTTAGCCGATTTAAATACCATTTTACTTCCATTGAAATCGATCGAATGATTCAAGTCTCTAACATGGCAAAATATTCCACTGCTTTGGCTGCCCTCTCTAATATCTCTTTTGCGTTCGTACAATCGCTTGTCTAGATTTCTCCCCGTTTCCCCTATATAAACTTTAAGGCAATCGTTGCATGGTATTGCATATACTCCTATGTTATGATGTTCTTTGGGTTTCCTGGCAAGAATCAATTGGTTTCACGTATTATTATATTTAAAGGTTAGATTGATACCCGCTTTTCCAAATATGTCCTTTAAACTATTTAATAAATTATTAAATGGCAATGTTATACATTTGTTAAAGTCATTAGTGCGGGAAGGATTATTGCCATAGAATGTTTTCCTAGCTGCAAAATGGGCAGACGATATGAAACAATCGGGGGAATACAAATTAGAAAAAATGGTCCTGATAATGACAATTTCCTCATCTAAATAGGAAGGATGACATATTTTATATGCTCTAAAGAAAAAGTTAGAAATTACTGATTTTTTAACAGTATTATCGTAAAACGAAAAATAATGTATATAGGCATTCGACTGGGTTGGTTTCCTATAAACGTCAAGTTTTAATTCATAGTGATCTTTATTAATGAGGACATCTAAAAAGGGTAATCTATTATCATATTCCCATTCATATTTAAATTTGATGGAGACATGCAAATTATTCAAATTATTAAAAAAGTTATCAAAATCATGCCCATTAGTCCATGCAGAAAATACATCGTCAATGTCCATTAACCATATAAAGTTAGGGGGAGAAATTGTGGGAAGGAGTTCAGTCTCAAAATATGCCATGAAGAGACATGCCAATATCGGAGATAAACTATTTCCCATGCTAAGGCCAAATATTTGTCTATAAAACTCATTATCTACTCGAAACACATTGTCAGAGAGACATAATTCAACTAAATCGATAAATTTACTCGTAGAAATGGGAAGATCCAAATTAAGTCTAGGCATGACTTCCCGCTGAAGGCCCATGGTTTAGTCCACCGGAACTTTGGTAAACAAAGAGTTTACATCAAAGCTCACAAGTTTTTCATCTGGTAATTGCAGGTGGTTGAGGCGGTCAACGAAATCTTGAGTGTTCATAATGTGTGCAGATGAGATTCTTCCAACTCCTGGAGATAAATGCTTGGCGAGCTATTTGGAGAGCTTATAATGGGGAGAATTAATATTGGAAATGTTCGGGCGTAAGGAATATTCCTCTTTGTGGGTCTTTTGGAGCCCATACATATAGGGAAGTGAAGGGTTCTTACTCCTGAATTGTTTGATTAAATCTGCGCATTTCAATATTTTCTTCAATTTGTTGTTGAAATTGCTTGTTTTGTTATTGAACGGGTCCCTTTGTAGCTTTTCATATATATTCACATCGTTAAGAAGTTCGTTAAGTTTATCATTATAACTATGTTTGTCCAATTTGCGTTAGGATACGGTTTAAGCTTTTTAATTAAGACATGCGATGATTTCTCACTTAACCATTTAGTATCCATAGCCAAATCCTCATATGAGCAAATAAGTGGTGAATTTCTTAGTGGTTGTATGCTTAGTGCCCTAAATTCTGAAAAATCTGACCAAATTGGTTTTCCCACAAGATTTCAGATTGCGTTAAATAAACTTAAATTTCATAAGGACATTGTTATAACCAAATCCGACACAACGAATCAGTTAGTCATTTTGGACAAACATAGTTATAATGATAAACTTAACGAACTTCTTAACGATGTGAACA
This sequence comes from Ceratothoa steindachneri, assembly GCA_963969495.1. Taxonomy (NCBI): domain Eukaryota; kingdom Metazoa; phylum Arthropoda; class Malacostraca; order Isopoda; family Cymothoidae; genus Ceratothoa; species Ceratothoa steindachneri. Next base: position 91,431,897 of record OZ018330.1, read on the forward strand.
CATATGAAAATCTACAAAGTGACCCGCTTAATAACAAAACAAGCAATTTCAACAACAAATTAAAGAGAATATAGAAATGCGCAGATTTAATCAAACAATTCAGTAGTACGAAGCCTTCACTTCCCTATATGTATGGGCTCCCAAAGACCTACAAAAAGGGATGTCCCTTACGCCAATCATTTCCAATATTATTCTCCCACTTATAAGCTCTCCAAATGGCTCGCCAAGCATTTATCTCCACCAGTTAGAAGAATCTCATCTGCACATATTATGAACACTCAAGATTTCGTTGACCGCCTCAACCTTCTGCAATTACCCAAAGGAAAACTTGTGAGCTTTGATGTAAACTCTTTGTTTACCAAAGTTCCGGTGGACCAAACCATGGGCCTTCAGCGGGAAATCATGCCTAGACTTAATTTAGTTCTTCCCATTTCTACGAGTAAATTTATCGATTTAGTTGAATTATGTCTCCCTGACAATGTTTCTCGAGTAAATAATGAGTTTTATAGAGAAACATTTGGCCTTAGCATGGGAAATAGTTTATCTCCGATATTGGCATGTCTCTTCATTGAATATTTTGAGACTAAACTCCTTCCCACAATTTCTCCCCCTAACTTTATATGGTTAAGGTACATTGACCATGTATTTTCTGTATGGCCTACTGGTCATGATTTTGATAATTTTTTTAATAATTTGAATAATTTGCATGTCTCCATAAAATTTAAATATGAATGGGAATATGATAATAGATTACCCTTTTTAGATGTTCTAATTAATGAAGATCACTATGAATTAAAACTTGACGTTTAAAGGGAAACCAACCCACTCAAATACCTATATACATTATTTTTCGTTTAACGGTAATACTGTAAAAAAATTGGTAATTTCTAACCTTTTCCTTAGAGCATATAAAATATGTCATCCTTCCTATTTAGATGAGGAAATTGTCATTATCAGGACCATTTTTTCTAATTTGTATTCCCCCGATTGTTTCATATCGTCTGCTTATTTTGCAGCTAGAAAAACATTCTATGGTGATAAGCCTTCCCGCACTAATGACTTCAACAAATGTATAACATTGCCATTTAATAATAAATCAAATAGTTTAAAAGAAATATTTGGAAAAGCGGGTATCAATCTAGCCTTTAAATATAATTATTCCTTAAACCAATTGATGATTGCCAGGAAACCCAAAGAACATCATAACATAGGAGTATATGCAATACCATGCAACGATTGCCATAAAGTTTATATAGGGAAAACGGGGAGAAATCTAGACAAGAGATTGTACGAACGCAAAAGAGATATTAGAGTGGGCAGTCAAAGCAGTGGAATATTTTGCCATGTTAGAGACTTGAATCATTCGATCGATTTCAATGGAAGTAAAATGGTATTTAAATCGGATAAGTATGTTAAGGGAAGAATCGTAGAATTGAGCTTGATTTCGTCAGTTCCTAATTTGAATCTATCTGAGGGCCAATTTTCTTTTAATCCTGTAATACGAAAGCAAATAAACAAAATAATGAAATGTCAGCCCTTCAATATGTTTAGGCCTAACAACCCCCCTGATTAGCCACAAGTAGGGGATTGGGGGAAAAAAGAGGGGATCTTTCAAGACCTGACCTTGTGTTATGCTTATATGCACTTTTCTTATATTTTCTATCCAGTGTCAGTTGAAAAAGGGTGTGAGATACACCGAAATTGTTCTGAATTAAATTGTCTTCGCAGAATGTGGTTTAATTCCTCATCTTTTCTTGCGATATTGCATTAATTTTCATCTTATACATTTATATATATATATATATATATATATATATATATATAATTATCCTTAGAATAAGGCCGAGTATTCATTTTTTTTTTTTTTGCTGAATATTTTTGTATACAAAATATACATTTCTGTAATAAAATCTCAATTTTCTCATTTTTATTAATATATGTATATTTAGTATGGACAATTCTACACGTCAATCGAATTGATCTCCTAATCTGAAAGGATTTTAATAATGATAGATTTTTCGAGATGAAATACCCCTTTACAAATGTTACATTCGCTGTACATGCAGGGATAGGATTTACTCCTGAATAATGTATTCGTATTAATCATTGGCAACCAAAGATAATATGACTATTGCATGTTATTATGATTATGATTTGGTAACACTACAGTAGTGATTGAAAAATGTAAACGAAAAAATGAATTTAAAATATAATTAATATAAATAGGAAAAATAGTGTGAAGCATGGCTCAGTCAGATCCAAATCATGATGTGGTAAACAAGAGGCGGCCAGGCACCAGGCAAACTTTAAACCAATGAAGGGTAAGAGTAGTCGGTTTCTGCAAACCTGCGAAGACCGAACCACTGGCCCATCTCTTTTAGATCTAAATCTTCTACCCAAATCAGTCAGACAATCTCATCTTTAAGAAAGGCAGAAACTATATTCGTTTAAGTTACCCAGTTTGATTATCCTCGAAGTCTAACATGGAGAAAAAGGAGGCCACCGCAAGTTTGCTTAGTTCCTTTAACTTCTGTCCGCTCATATTTAACAAATACTTATTTCTGTATCTAAATACCATATTTGTTTTAAGAGGTTTATCTAATTGAGTTAGGGAGAGCCTCGTATATGTTACTTCATTGAATGATTAATGAGCCACTTCAAACCAAACCGAAGCGAGGACACCGGAGAGTTTCCATTTACACAAGGATATAACCGAACCTTACAGATCGATTTTGCGGGGCATATACTAGTAAGTGGCATATAAAAAGAATATTACCATAATTTTAGAATTGAACATAGGATCAATACGCAATAAAGATATTTATTCTAATGTTGGCTAAAGAAATCTTTCCCAGTGACACTTCCGCTTGCATATTTATTTCCCCGTAATCGTTCTTGGCACCTCTTTACATCTCTTTCAATGAAAGCAGCCATCCAATTTTACCTTGCATTTGCTCACCTTTAAACATTTTTTAACTATCACCACTAAATTAGACAAGAATATTCCTATTCGCAGTGTCCAGCCAACATTGAGGCATAGCAATAATCAAAGCTTTGAGCATAACCATACTCAAAATTCTGCTAAATTGTTTCTTAAAATTCCAAATGTGTGCACATGTAATTTACTATACCTTTTAAAGAAATGTCACGATTCTTTGAATGTCCAGTCATCTCTATGATTTGCTTTCTTTCCTTTTCGCAGTTATTTGGCTTTTCGCTATTATTCCCGTTTAAGTTTCCATTATCGCAACATTACATGTCTCACCGAACCATATAAATCTTGGATACTGTTATTCATCAGTCAACCATGGGGCGTCTCGCTTATATACGTGATTCAATAATTACTAAGAAATTTATAACTTTGTCACCCATCATATTGCTAAACCGTTTGGCAAAAGCGTTAGTGGAAATTGCTTTAGACTTAATTTTGCTACAAATCTTGATTAATCCCAATAAGATTGATATTATTTGCTATATCCTCTGCCTTATCTATTAGATCACGCCATCAATAGACAATCAATTAACATATTCTTCAACTAGAAAAATCTTTTTTGCCTCCAACGGTTGCTTTTATCGCATATGTTCTTTGTAGATCTAAGTTATCGATGGAATGTATCGCTGTTTCTTTTTTTGCATTCCCGTTAGCAAATCTATTTTCTTTGTCGTGTTTTTCCTCATTTAAGTTATTATCTTGATTTTTAACTAGAGAATCTTCATATATAAGAAGACTCGGAGTCAATTTGAAGGTAAAGCAGCGGATTAAATGAATCATTACCTTCACTTTGAAAATATTCGCCAATTTTGGCATTATCCCCTTTTAAACAAGTCGAAACTCATGGTAGTTACTGCGAAAAAAAGGCTTTTAAGATTTTAAATTCTTTACTTAACACAGCTTGGAAATTTTACGATGCACCTCGGTTAATCTTCCACTTTTGCACGGTTAATTTTCAGGAAATTTCTGCTTCCTTTTTGAGAATTCGCTCCTACTATCCCTCGTATAGTATTACTGGACTTATTCCTGTCTTTTAAGTCCTTTATCTCGTCCGTAGAGGCTATAAAGGCTCGGAGGATCGTCTCCATGTGGGCATGAATTACATCTATAACTAAACAAGTTTAAGCTCAGAGAGCTCATTTAGTAAAGAAACCGGTAATTCCGGCTTTTATCACCGCTGTTTTGAAGTTAAGCTTCCTTGTTACAAGCATATAGGGATATCATCCATTCTAAGATTATAACGGGCATTGTGTATAGAATAATATTGCTTGGTATATTATTTTTAAATACCGTAGTTTTCAGTAATAGGTAAAACTATATTAACTATCAATTTACTGGTGTTAATTTGAATCAGTAACAGATGAAGGAGATAGGATCTACTGATACATAAATTTCATCTCGAATTTAGCTGAAAGTTGTCCTCATTTTAAAAGTTGTGTTCTGGTCGCTCACATTCGTTAAAAATGGTATTGTTGTATATTGAGTTAAAATATCGTCAAAATAAGCCAACTGGTAACTGATGAAATAATATTTTCACATATGTGTGTGTGTGTGTGTGTTTTGGGTCTTACCCCATCCCTTTGACGTTTATTCAGTTTACTGTATTTATACTTTCTATATATATATATATATATATATATATATATATATATATATATATATCTTATGTAAGCATCACCTTGTAGAATAAGTCTCACTATCTGACACTCAACTTTTCCTGCACCACTGAAACTTCTTGCTCCCAGATAATAGATCTAAAATAGATCACTATTTCAAAGTGGGCTAACCCAACATTATAAGAGATGCTACATGACGAACAAGACAGGAAGGTCTTACTCCAATTTTGAACAAACACAGTAAAAAACATTTTTGGGAGTTCACATCACACACTGACACTTTCTGGTATCATGACGTTACTAAATTCTGCATCTCAATTTATCGCATATTTTAAGTCCGCCTCCTGACTTGATACATAATATTCAAAATTTACCACTTTCTAAAGTTTTTAACATTCATTCACTAATATCTCTTTATTATTACAATGTCCAAATATACTCGTCCTTAAAATATAGACCGATTTACATCATATTTTTCATTCAAGCACAAAGCTCTAAACTCCAGTCTCTTTTTTTTTCTTTATCCTGCCTTGATTTGGAATCAAGATTACTAATCTGGTGAAATCGTCCGATCATTCCTGTTAAATTGTATAAAGGGTCATTTAAGATTATTTAAAAATGGTCATATTTGTTTTTAATGTGTTGCTTCAAAAATGTAATTTATCTAGACCTGTGAGGAAAGGAGGAAGTTCGATGAATATTATAGAAGATAAGCTGTAAAATACTGGGCTCAGATTAGCGAGAGAGAGGAAATGGAGTTACATTCTCAAAATCTACTCAAATTCAGCCCACTCATCCAAAGCAGAAGACCCTTCAACTCTCTATAAAATATCTGAAAGAAATTTGTAATGCACGATTAATCTAAAAAGGAGACTTTTCCGCGCTTGGATCAATGTTTAAGTGCAACAGTTGGGAAATTGCCCAACCTCCTGGCAGATATGACATTTGAGGAGCACACTCATTAAGATGCTCCTTACCATATAGTGTTCCATCAGCAGATATTCACAACGTTTAATATGGTCGGGAAAAACAACTTCAATCAGTTTCTGAGTGGTGCAATTAGGCTCCTCTTGAAGCATATTCTGCACATTTCACTTCCCCTATCGTTACCATTAGGCACACTATAATACTGCTCACAAACTAATGCCGCTGTGGCTTGCGTTTATTAGTTTTGAAAATAATAAAACTGGAACTGACTTCCCCACCAGTCACATCTTGTTTACCTTTTGATTAATGAATGTTTTAAATGTTGCTTATTAAAACCTAATACCATTTGGTCCCTATAAAAGGCAACAAAAATCAAACAAAAGATATTTCGCCAAACTCCACCTAGTCAGCATCGATTGGTGCAAATAACATAAATATAAGAACACCACTGCCTTTTTTTACATCGGTGCCATAAATTAAATTAAATAATTTATCATCAAAACCTGGTAAACGCGTGAGTAGTGCCAAATGTAGCTAAATAACATCATTGCAACTCGAAGAGAGAGCTACATATTTATATGGATGAATAAATGAATGGAGATAAAGAATATGTTGATGAACACCGATAAAGTGCGTCTTATTTCAATTAGTAATATAGGAGTGATGTAACTAAGGGCAACAGAAGAATGCTGTGGGATAAATACATGTAGTGTGCAATGACTGCACACACAAGGAAAAGAGAGAGAGAGAGAGAAGGAGAAATATACATTTTGCCAGGTCTAGGTGTCAAAGATGTAATGGTAGGAGCAATCAAAGAAGGTCGTTTGGAGACAGTTTGTGAAACAACAAAATCTGATTAGAATATCTGGATGGAGACCCGACTACCATTAAGGCTATTGCACCCGAGTGTGAAAGCAAATAGGCAAACAGAGTAATTAGAGCTGTCTGGAATGGTTAGAGAACCAGCGATAAAAGATGGTTTGCCTTAATGTAAAATTTGATAAAGGGCATCTTACCTTTAAGAAAACAGAGTCTCTGTCATAAACTCGCAGGGGAGAGAATCCCAAATTAAGATACGAAGTGGAGAATTTAAGCTAATTACAGGCTAGATCCAACCATCACAGGCTTCGCGGAGCTGGTAGATAGCTAAGCACCGCCTTGACGACCAAAGGAAGGCCGAGCTACGAGACGCCTCTAAAATGATTCCGGGTATAAATAAGAGAACATTTCATTCAAAGTTCATTATTATTATAATCATTAAGGTTATCATAATAATTATTAATATTATTAAATATTATTATTGAACGATTCATTGTTTGATTATTATACTTATAAGTCACCGCTCTGCGAATCTCCATTATTCTTGCTCTTGCCATTATAACCTGATTTAAAATATTCCGTTGCGCAAATTTAATCTTTACCATATGTGTAAAGATTTCAAAGTGGTATAAAAATACAAGTGACTATTGATATAAAACAGAAACTACGACGAATGCCAAGAATCTTTAGAGTTCAGCTCAGTTAATTCTCATGAAATACACGAAGCATGAGAGAAACAAATGTATCCATACATAACGAGAAATGGTTTTAACATTAGGTATATTTTTAAGAAAACTAAATTCTAAAAGAGGTAGTAGAAGACAAATGAAATACGAGAGATTAAGATTATGGAAAAGTGTTTAACAATTGATACAAAGATAATATACATGTCTTACGCGATGTGCAGACAGACCGAGAGAGAGAGAGAGTGAGGGAGAGAAGTAAATCAAAACAAATAGGAGAATAAAAATAAAATATTTCAGACACAAACGATATTGTTTTCCTGAGTTAAATTAATATTCGACAACCAACAGAACATTAAATCTGTACCTTGAATTTTGTCTACCTTTTGATGAACGATGCCCGGCCCTAAGGATCTGATGAGGTATTTTCCATCACGGTAAACTAGACTAAATATAAGGGAATATATTAAATGTGTCTTTATATGCACATTAAATAGATCTCTTGAACGTTGTCTACTTCACCAGAAACGAGTCCAGGCCCCTTAGACATGATAGTGTCGGTTATCGAATTTTGCTAACCGCACCAAATTGGCTCGAGATTTCTCGAAAATTCACAAATCATTGGTATACATAACACTGCTCAATTTCCATGAACGTAGCTAAATAAATTGTACTATGACTTTTTAGAAACCTTTTGCCTCCCCAGAACTTTCTAAAAAAAATAGAAAGTCTCAAGTCTCAAGTCTCAATTCTCAAGTTTGAAAAAGTCACGTTTATCTCGAAAACAACCATATAGAAGAGAAAATTTTTGAGTAAAGAAAAAAAGGGTGGAAAGATGAGTGAAGTGCTTCAATCGTAAAACGAACACCATATCACCTGTAGAGCACGTTGGAGGAAGGATAATTTATTAAAATTGTTGAAACAATAAAAAAATAAAATTATGTAAGTATTTTACAAGAAGAACGTTTATCATTAGCAATAAAACTGAAGTTGAGTAGGAAGTTTTACTTTCAACAGCACAAAGAAATGGTTTGAAGAAACTAAAATTAATATTATAAATGGCCATCATATAAATCAAAATAGAACCATATAGAAAATAAGTATGTCAATTAGCACCTAAATGAACACATATCTAATGTTCATCATAAAAATAACTGGCTGTTCAACAACATCTATGTGAACATAAACTCACATGTCGTAAAGACATAAAACAACTGAATGCTATTACACAGATAAACTTACCTATACATATATCCATTTCACCATTCTCACCTTTCAATTCTATGCATATATTTTTTACAATGAAATGAAGTCTAACTCATACTCATGTACATGTCTACAAAACATCTACTCAAGATTCCAGCTAAAAATACATTTTATACCATACGTTTTGTTTCCCACATTTACATGCTAACCTGCATATTTGATCCTAAATCAACACACAAGTGAACCTTCTTGCACACAATCTCACCCAGACACGTTTAACTATAGAAGCAATGAAGAAGGAATATATTAATAAAATATGAATCTTTTAACTTCGAAAATTCATCTGCAGCATGTTAGGAAATTATCGGCTTTAAGCTCCTATATCCGAGGATAGAAAATTGAGTCTTTCAGTTTCTACAAAATTTGAATTAATATCCCTCAAATCTAACAATTCGAATGAAACTTTGGCTAAAAGTAAAAACGTTTGACAATTTTTAGATTTTTGTTTTGGTTTTAAAGTCTTTTGGTGAGGCTTTTACGTTCTTCTGTCGTTCTCTCTCTCTCTCTCTCTCTCTCTCTCTCTCTCTCTCTCTCTCTCTCTCTCTCTCTCTCTATATATATATATATATATATATATATATATATATATATATATATATATATATATCTATATATATATATATCTATATATATATATATATATATATATATATATATATATATATATATATATATATATATATATATATCTATATATATCTATATATATATATATATATATCTATCTATATATATATATATATATATATATATATATATATATATATATATATATATATATATATATATATATATATATATATATATATATACACTCTAAAATAATAAAAAAAAATGTAAAAATCAGTTGCACTAAATTACAAATCCAAAATATATCTCATAGAACCATCGACAATCACAATCTATCAACTCCATCATCTACGGTTCTCCCACAAATTGCGGTATGCGTGCATCATCGCTGATAAAGCTATTGTTAGCCATCCAACCTCATTATGATTCATCCAGCACAGAGATAAAGGTGGTTTACTCGAAAGAATATTTCTTCTCCCCCGTATTTAACGTGCCGCTTGCTTAAACTGCTTTCACGCACACCCATCGCCCTTGTTATCTATCTCCTTGGTCAGCGCTTTCACTTTCACACATTCATTCACATAAATAACCAGGCTTCCATGTAGGCATCCAACCTTTAAAAAATCATGACTCACACTCTCGTATATTCACTTCATAATTCATTCTCATCCATTATTCTTGTAAACTCATACCACCCCAGAACGCTCTCAAGCACAGCGTATTTAATAGCCATCACTCACAATATATGTTTTAAAAGCTCGCTCCGTTCTTAATCTTCCCCTCGCACACAAAACACCTGCACCCATCCTTCAATTTAAATTTTAACTGCTATAAATATAAGTTTTTTCTTTTCTTTGCATACCAGGTTTATAACTGCAATAAATCAATATTGACACCAACAGAGTCTCATACCACAATCTCATATCAAACATCTCACACTCATTCGATCAACCCTGAGACTTCCATGACATTTAAAATACCCCATTTGGTTGATCTCTCTAAATCTAACCCATAAGTCATCGTACATATATTCTTACAAAAAACACACTACCTGTTCCAAGGTAACAAGACGGAATCTCAGAATACACAATACACAATCCTCACTCCCAATAATCACAACATTAGTATTTTATGCATTTACTTTTAACTCCATATTTTAGTTCATATTCCATTTTCCTCTTACTCTCAGCCACCCACACTAGATCATGAGAACACACTAACATAAATGAAAATCTCCTTCTCCTTTTTTTATTAATCTCCACAACTTTCCTCATCACATTTGCACTTATCTTAGCATTCAATCGATCAAGATATTAAACAGCCACTGCAATTCTCCTAACATTTATCTACTGCCGCATATATATCTAACCACATATCCTAATCATCTGAACGCACGACTCAATTCCAACCTCAATACTATTATCAACATCTACCAATTTACTACTTGCTCCATACATTCTTAGAGTCTGCCCTAATGCTACTTCAACTATTTAAGCAAACATAAGCTTATTCTAAATCGATAAATAAAACATATAATTTGCATCTCTTGGTTTTTTATTTAACAATTTCAGTGCAAACACTTGATCCTCTACGCCTTTACCCAATCTGAATCCAACTAGTTTATCCACTCTCAATCCAGCATTTATCGTTCCTATATACCCTAAGAGAGTTTTAGCAACACCATTCCTATAACATTTTTAAGCCTTAGACGCCTACACATTGCTTCTCTTTTCTTTGGTAACAGTTCTATGACACAGACTAGACTGCTTTAATGCAATGTTGAAACCTATCAAATTTAAAATGCTAAAAGAAGTTCCATTCAAGGAAATTCTAAACAATAAAAAGTAAATCATAAATAAAGATGTATTTAAAGCAATGGTAAAACATGAAGAACTCCCATTGTTAAACCAAAGTGTACTCAATGCATTGTTAAAATCTCAGAAAAGCTCATTTTTAAATAAAAATATATTCAAAGGGATTCTAAAAGGTCAAAACAGCAAACGGATGATTCATTCAAATCCAACATCATAATAATGGTTCTTCAAGCACCATTGCTTAAATTCAAAATTTAACTACCTATTTTCGAAAGTAAACAAAATATAGTTGATTGACATCATATATAACCAATTTCCCCAAATTGTATCTAAATTCATCAACACGATTAAAAACTAGCTCCTCCTTTACATCATCTGAAGCACAACGCAATCAATAATATTTTTCGCACGTCAAACTGCTTATTCATAGCGATGGAGTGCGCTGAAGTTTTGTTGCATCTACACTTCTGAACGAGACTGGGTGAGATTGAACGAGATTTTATCAATTAGGGAATTAATGTTTCACTCTAGAAATGAGAATTGCCGAACAAGAGGTCATATTTTTATTATCATCTTGTCGAGGTATACCGCTGATAATATATATATATATATATATATATACGTTTGTTTCGTACATGAATAACTCCGCTACTTCATTCTCTAAGAGTGTTATACTTTTTTTTACTTTTGTTTTGATTCTTTAACCAGGGAGGATTCATAATATTATAAATCTAATGCTATATGCAGCGTTTCGAGGATTTAATTAAACAACTAAAGCAAAAATATACTTTTAATTACATAAAAAAATGAAATATTAAAACTTTAAATATACAAAGGTATAATAAGAGGCTCTAACTAAAAATTAATACTACCAATGAGTACTACGCGATGGTTGATGTAAAAATTCACTTCCGTTCTCATTGGTAACTAAAGAACATAAATAAGTTGAATTCCTTATACCTTTAAAATAAGAAGAAGTCTGGCGTGGGATGAACTTAACCTAGAACCTCGTTTAGGCGAGGATTCGAGGCGTGAGGCTTACGCGGGAAAACAGATGTCTGTCTCGCTGAGCTAACCCAGATGTAAGTGATGCACGTGTGACGATGCTTCTCGACTTCCAGATATTAGCGAACGGGATTTAGGATGTATGGTTATAACAATCCTTGGGTTACACTTGGGGGCTTCTCGTTGACGAGTCTTGACCAAGGGGTGATCTTTTATCCAGTGCAATTTCACATTGATATTCCTCAATGGTGAGGGTTATCTCTCTTTTATTTGGAAAACTGAGGGGGGGTTTCTCTGAACGAGATTGGTATGGGAATGATTCTCTATACCGATGGTCTACTCTTTGATATGACCAAAAGTAACAGCCGCGGGAAAAAAATCCCGCTCGGTTCAACTTCCTCTTGATTCCATGTTTTACTCAAGGACTGCTCTTCTTCTCTCGATAGCTATCTCGAATCTCCCCCTCTTTTCTCCAAAATGAATTATATCTACCTCTATTAGCCACTGGGAAAGGGGAGGGGATATAAAGACCCAGCTTTTAGCCTCTCACATAGGGCATCACTTTTCAACGTTCTGACACTTAGCCCTTCTGTTTTACGTCGAAGAAAGTAAAATATCGTCTATTTGGCAAAAATAGACCTAAACAATTGGAGCGGATAGTGACCCTATCCCTTGATTTTTATTTTAAAGGCTATCCCACACTCCTTTGTTTTATAAAGGGACTACGAAATCTGTTGTTAATAATCCTTCTTTGCGAGCGATTTCGAGGATTTTGGGGCCAGCGGGGCAAAAAGGACGGAGGCGTAAATTATCAGGCCATATGGAATGTAACTGTTGACGCTGTGTAACCAAACTAGCGTCTTTTTTTCTTCTCGATTTTGATTTCCCCACGCATCTAATTAATCTCCAATGAAGATGAAAACCACGAATAAAGACTTCGTTAACGGCATGAGACTCACGTTATTATGAAGTCGTAGTCACATAAAAATGCACATTGAGCTTCTTTAAAATTAGTAACATATTGCAAGTACTGGTGGATTAGGCCTTTCACCATTTAGTTTCTGGCTAACCTTGTGGTATATAGTCTAAGTAATGCTCAAGCGATAGGAAATTAAGGAAAAATACAGAAAAAGATGAACAAATTAAAAAAAATGGTTTTACAATATTGCAGACTCAGAATAAGGCATTTAATAAATTTACTTATCTTACAATCACACATTTCATTTGTCACGTTTCTCTAACTTCCTTTAAAAACAGTAATTTATGAACGCATTAACAAACAGCCATACCTATTTCTGCCAGTAAATCGAAATCTTCCCAAGTAAAGCTTTCATGTTAGTTGATTATGTGAATGGAAAGTAAGACGATATCAAAGATTCTCTTGCCATTGCCTCTTAAAACAGAAGAATGAGTAGCAAAAAAGAAACTTAGAAAGACAATAATCACTTAATATTTGCAAATTACAGATATATTTATAACTAAACAAACTTAGAAACATTAGATTAGTTATTAAAACGTTGAAACTTTCCACCAAACAGGTGAAAGAAGAAAACTCTAAACTCTTTTAACTTCAGAAGAGTGATAAATGCTGCAATAACTTAGAGAGTAAATAAAACATTGTTAAAACATTTCTAGGATAGAAAAATCTCATTCAGGATAGTGAAAATTTTGCAAAGGACAAAGCAAAATACATGTACACTCAAATACAGTAAATGATCGAAAAAGTAGATTGCGAAGTGCTATTATTATGTATTTGTTATTTCAAGAGAAAAGATTTTCGCAAGGAATGTTCATTTTGCAGGAAGAAAGGCGAGCTTTAGTGATATACATAGGGAAAGAACAAGACTAAGAATGGATATTGAGTTTCAAAAACGAGTATATATATTTTGTAAAAGAACAACTGCTGACGTCTCCCCCCCACCAACCAATTTATCGGAGACCACGTGCTATTGGTATCACGCTAAGGACGACGTCATTTCCTTTGAGAACATTCTCGAGTTTTGGACTCCTGAGTACGTAGGAAAGTATTTCACAATCATGCGATTCGTCCCAAGTCTACCCTCCCCCCCATGTGGCGAGGTGAGAAAGAGCCGCGCTGTCTCGCATCTCGTTGCTAAATGAGGAATCGACTCCACCTTCTAATTAAGATGTATGGAGCTTGTGACTCATTTCTCCAAACTCCCTCTTCCCCTCCAGTATCAGACATACAAATACTCGGGCTATTCTGTAATTCGACAAGTCCAGCCAGCACCTCAAGGCCGTTCTTATCCTCTCGTCCCGTCAACGTTCGTAAGATAGCAGACTTTTTCAGTCGTGATTCTACCCAAGTCAATTGGTATCTTCTGTGAACGGCAAGCCTTTGAATTTATGCAACAGTCTCCCTTCGTTTAATCGAACCGAAGAAAATCTCCATCGATTACCTTTGAGAAAAAGGAAGTTCCCTCTTCTAGTGGAATTACGAGTAATCCTACATCCCCGTCGAACATTATCTTTGAAGTTTGGCTATCTTTTATCAGAAAGTTGCTTCGGATCGTGCCCCACCTGCCTCATTCAGATCGTACTTCACTTGCCTCATTAGATCGTTTCCCACTCGCCTCATCGCAAGAAGGACCTTTCTCGAAGTCATCCACCACTAAGACTGAAACGCCCTCTATTATTACTATTATCAAGGTTTCCCTTTTGACCTGAGTCTAGTAAGATTAATTAATTAATTCAATTTGAGTATCCCTTCTCATGGTAATCATCAAGAGACTCTTTCAATTTAAATAATTCCCCTTTGCCTATTATTATTCTTATTTAGATCTTTGTAAATAAAATTATATTTTTGTTGTTTCGTCTTTAACTAACCTTGGACGATACTTTCGGCCTATTCAAGTAAATCTCACCAACTCTGTTTGATTATTAAGGATTCGAAACTCAATGCCTCTAGTGTGAACTCCTAATCGGTCGTTATTCCCTGCGAACAATCCTTCAACGATTCGCGTTGCATTAGGTGAATAAGTCTCCCCCCCACGTAATATACGAGTTGTGTATGGTATAGAGTGGTTGTAACACAACATATATTATTTGCCCCTATAATCTAACAAATCCAAATACTTTCACATGCAAAATGATAGACCAGTTTTTCCTGAAATCATCTAGCAAGATTTTGTTCAGTTTTTAAGAAATGTGAAACCGCCATTATTTCCTTACTTACTTTGCCGGGATTCCACCACAAGTGAAACTTCTAATATTCACAAAGCCATTGTTTACTTGAAGAGTTGAGGAAGGGTTCTTTCTGCAATGTTACTAAAGGTAGGAAGATCTGAGTGTAAGATTTTGCGATTTCTGAACTTATACAATCAAAACAAAACCTATAAATCTCATGCAAATTTCGTCCGACCCCATATGACCATCCTACGATCAGACAAATAGTAGCAAAGAAGTGAACTGTATCACAATGTCCCTTCGCAACCAAACCAATCATCAGTAAGAAGAAGCAGAAGGCGAGAATAAATTATGCTAAAGGTCGTTTACTTTCTAGGGATTAAGATGGAGAGATAATTAATTTCAGGGACTAAAATAAATTTTATTTAGTTTGATCTGATGTCAGAAGCACTGTAAGTCCCATATTTGACAAAAAGTTTGTCAAACATGGAAAGGTAGCCACCTGGGGTGCAGTAAGCTTTATTCTAGAGGTGTCTGTCCGCTATTAGGAATAATTGGACAAGTTAAATTCTACTGTATAACTAAACACGTAAAATAAATGTTACAGCTTAACTCCAAGAATCTCAACCATCCAACAGATGATATTTATGCACAACATCGCAATTACCATAACGCAAACCGAAGGAAATACCATTTCGAACAACAAGATATCAAAGTAGGAGGCTCGTTCTTGAACCCATTCATGAACTTATAAATGATCATTGGAGACGAGTTTCGAGACCAGCACCCTTTGACCGTATGGACGAAAATTGAGCAAGAATTTAATAATACAAAACCCAAATTTTGCACTAAAATGGTAATATGCATCGTTGCGCTAAAGTAATGAAAAACAAAGATTTCAAAACCTCAAATTTGTTTTATGTTTCATCGTTGAAATTTCTTGTTTTGTTTCTAGTGTATTTTCTTGCTAAGCAATTCTGTAATTATCATTCACTTATTTTGCACATTTTATTATTTTTTTTTATTTCATTTCTTGAAAATTTTTGACTCTACGGTTTTATCAAATGAAATATTTATAAAATATTTTAAATACATGTCTTTATGTGCCAAGGAAATTTCTTTTACATACTCATCATATGTTTGAAAATATTTTAAGGAAGGAAACTCGTTCTCTCATTTTGCTCGGTAAATATACTTCTCTTACTTTGAAATGCCTAAAAGTCTTGCATTGCACAACTCTTCTGCCCTGTTACATAGTATATACTGACTCACCTGGCATCATCGTGTTCATAGTGGCTTTTTATAACTATATCCTAAGCTCTTTTCGTATAACATGAAGTAATCAGTGGCTTTTAAGGAATTTAATATTCACCTGTTTTATTAGTTTTCTCTTCTGGTTTCGTTGGTGTAGAATATATAATATGGTAAAAAGATATTTAAATGTGGTTCAATTGAAAAAAACGACACCGCGATATTTTTTAAGATTGGTAGAAAAAAAAAGGGGAGACTTCGCATTACTGTCTGTTTTAAATCTGCGAAATTAGATAAGCTCTCGTTAATGAAGCAGAGAAGATAATTGGATTCATTTAATATACATACTCTCGTATATGTAAGTTCCTAGCGCAAAAGGTAGGGTTAACATATTCTAAATTTAAAGTTTACATCATGTACTGAAAAAATAATAACATGCGAATTAGAATGGGATGGTGTAGGATGAGCCCAAATTTGGTTTGATAGAGATATGTAGATGAAGTCATCACAATTTAGTTTGTAAAAGAGTTAAAATTAATCTAATAACTTCTTGACCAGTCTCATCAACATCCACTCCTCCATAAATCTCAACGTTGAAGGGAAAAATAATTGTTTAGCTTCACAAAATGATGTAAAAAATTTTATAAACTTTCACTGTTTATCAAAGAGCAACCCATTCTAATTCATTACTCTTATTACTTCACTTAATCTAAAAGAGCATGAAATTTTGATGAGAAGACGAGATAAACTAAATGAAAATCAAGAGAGAATATAGAGGAAGGACAAAGAAGAGAAAAAACAAAGAAATGAATCAATATATAATACGGGACTTTGGAGAAGAGAAAAATTTAGAGTGTCCGAGATAGAGAGCGCAATATTAAATGCCCCAAAAAGTAAAACTCAAAATTAAGAACGACATATATATTTATAGATTGTTAGAAGGGTCAGGAAAAGACCCTAAGTGTCTCTTCCTAAAAATCCATACAATTTTAGGACCAAGTACCACACATAATTCCTAACGCTACTCATCTTATTCAAAGGATGCTTTTTTACATTACCCTTAGTCAATTTTTGGACAAATTCGCTAAAGAAATCAACAGGACCAAATTGTGGATGATAACTTTATTTTTCAGCATGATGACACAGTTTGTTTGTAAACAAAAAGCTTGACTGAAAGTAAAATCGAATTTCTTGAATTTAGCCAGGAAAATTGCCGAAAATGAACCCAATTAGGATTTTCTGAGTGATATTCAAACTGGCTTTTCATATAAAGAACCCTTCTCTTATTAGGTGTTACGTTCCTTTAAAGAAAAAGTGGAACAATATCAGTCATGTTATCATAGCAAATTTCATCTCCACCATGCCAAGAGGAATTGAAGCCGTCCTACAAAACAAAGGGGATCATTGAAATTATTGACTGCGCGTAATAATTCAACATATTTATTAAGGAAATGATTTTGTGGTATAAAATTTTAAAATTTACTTTATATTCTTATAAATCCATGATAATACAAAATGAAACGTTTGATTTGTTTTTTTCAATATTCTTATATGAAAGATTATAGTAGTCTCGAAAATTTGGCCATGAAACTAGGTGGTATTTTGAAATTTACTTAGCAGTTTTCTTTATGTTTCAAACGCAGCATTTTTTAGGTTATCCAGGTCAGAAATCGTTTGGTCTGTTGATTTTCCTATCAAATTCAGAAGATTAAATTAGATAAATAATATATCTCAGCTTTGGTTAGAATGAATTCAATATTTTTGTCTAAAAATATTCAGAAGAATTAAGTAAATATCTTATCTCCAGATGTCGTGCACATTTTTAAAAGATGTGTTCTAAAATTCTTGCTCAGTTTGTTGCTTCTTGTTTGTTGTTATATATATGTTTTCGTAACACAAGTATGTTTCGCTTGAAAATATAACGGCCGCCTTTGGTACAGGCTGAAGACACATCTAAACTTGAAATAAACAGACACACGAAAATATAGACATCTGCGACGCTATTTAACTAACGAAACGAACTCTTATGTGGCTTTGGGGCTTCTTAGTTTGTAATAAGGTTATATCAAAATTCCGCGTTTTACTTTGGAAAACCCAGCCAAGTTCAACTAAAGATATTATGCGATTTATATTATTATATCTTAAAAATCTAGCTTCTTATTTTCGAAATCCATAGTTTCTTCTATTTCAGCAAAAACGCTCTCGCGTCAGGAGTTATTGAGTGTTGTTCTTGCCTTCAAATCAGTCCTTTTCTTCCATAAATCTTAATACTATTCATCCAAATACATTGAACTCGTAGATGAGGCTCAAATTGTATTGACCAGACTCATCAACGATATACATAACTTAAAAGTTAAATTCGTGTTAGGCAAAAATCGGCGTCACGATATTAAATTAACCACTTAAAAAAATTGACACAAAATATTAATTAAGTCCCAACTCTTGTCAATCCTTCCAATTTAATGTGCCGTAGCATATTCTGTAAAAAAGTAATTCTGGTTGAATTTGGAGAAAGATAGGGGGTATAAGCGATAATTGAAACCAATTTCTGAATTCACAAAAACATTAACTTTCCCATTTACGTATTCAAACCGCTGTCCCGCTCTTCTTACAACTTCAACTTTTGAGATTTTACGAGCCTCGTGCTACAACTTTAATATTTTTAAATAAAGTATAAATTTCCGAATGTTGAAGTTGAGCCTTTACGATAATATTGGTTGGTCCTTATATGACTAGGTATTTTAAATTACTCACTCTGATTTACTTCCTTCTAATAGCCAAGTAGCGTTAGAGAAAAATATTTGGTTTTAGTGCAATAATTAGATAAAAGCTGAAACTTGGCACAAGTATAGCGATTTGTGACTTGAAAAACATATAAAAATTCCCAAGACTCGCGCGCTTGTGTTAGTGGCCATATTGGAATTCCCTTAAAATTCAAATATCTCGTAAAATAAGATTTTTTTCCAAATACACCAGTCAATAATGGTTGTTCGGAACTGATTGTCTTATAGCACTGACTAGGTTATTTTACAAAAATAACTAAATTTATATGGAAAGAAATTAAAAATATTTAAATTGAAGTAATCAGTTTATTTTTAAAGACAATTTCAACAGAACTGGTGGCCTGTATGACATAATGCTTGGAAACAAAGACTGTTAGGCAACTTTCTTTCATATCAGTGTCTTCTTCAGCATCTTCCTCAAATGGTGAAGAAGACACTGATATGAAAGAAAGTTGATTTTGAAGCAGGTGTGCGCGCGCTGAGTGGATAATGTTCAGATATAATTTAAACCTTAATTACTTTCATGAGTACCCTTTATGACATACTTATTGCACAAACATTTAAATCAAACCTGCTGCCATCTTTCTTGTATTTGAGTGTTTAGGTTTGTATTAATGAACAAATAATAATTTGTCACTAATTTCAGTTGAAAGATTTTTCCTTTGTAGTTTCTGTTGTTGTATATGTAAGTATAACTAAACGGTACGTAGTATAATTCGTACACAAAGTATTTGTGCGACAAAGCTAATTATGTTCTTTAGGTCAGAAATCCCTATACATGTGCCAAGTTTCATCTTTATCTAATTATTGCACCTCGAAGCCCTAGAAGTTTCTGTGCTCAAAATTGTGTCATTTTCATCTCCTTTCTGACTTCTCTATTGCTTGATTGTTTCCAACATCAAGCCGTATATTAATATCTCTGCAAGGAAGAGTTGGGTCAAAGTATTCTCTAGAATGAGTTAAAACACAACCAAGAATAAAATTAAGTATATAATTTCTCAGAAGTAGCGAAATTTTTTCCTTTAAACTTCATGGTCTTAAAGCTTAAGGACCAATAACAAGCATTTACATGCAATTATGTCATAATTGTTTAAATTTTGCTCTTGCTCGGAGAGAATTCTTTAGGTCGTTTATTATATACGCTTTTAATCTAGATGGTTGCACGTAGGAGATAATTGCTTTTGTGCTTTATTATGGAAAATAATTAAATTTATATAATAAATACATAGACGAAATATCTCAGTAACAGATAAAAATGGACATTCTATTCAGCGATATAAGAAAAACTATTTAGATCCGAATAAATAATTAGGCCGTTCACCCAATGTTAAATTTTGGGAACGGGCAGGGTGAAATAAATGGTCTTCATGTTCGGTGAAGTTAATTAAACCCGAGCATAAAAGCTGCGCGAAATACCGTAGAGGAAGTATGTTGCTATGCGTAATATGCTTCAACATGGATACCGTTGGGACCGCCAGAGATATCGATTTTGCGGATGACTCCTTGATTTAAGTAGAAACTTGCTCTGGATTGCCTTGTCTGAACTGAAATACTTTGCTCCAGAACAAGCCCGTTTCATTTCTAAGCAAGTTTACATCCAGAGATAAAAAAAAAGAAAAGTTTAAACGTTCCTATTTTAACGAAGTTCAAGGAAGTGTTGTTTAACCCTCTCCCGACAGAAGCAGTAGCCACCAACTAGACCGGACGAGCCTTTTCCATGTTTTCGATGAGTTTATCTAGTTTCATCGCAGTACTAAGCTAAGACCTATCCACAAATAATTCAAAGGCTATTATCCAAGCCAAGATTTGGCCAAAATTCCTTTCCCAGCGGGCAGTGGGGTGGTCTTCTTAATTTTATAATCTATCATTGTATCTAAATTAACAGTTTTCTCTCTATCCTCTAGTAATGCGTAAGATCCATTTTACTTCCAAACATTAGGTTTCTTACCAATGAATTTCCTTCTATGATAGAATCATATCTATGTAATATATAAATATATATATATATATATATATAGAGAGAGAGAGAGAGAGAGAGATCCCTGATTCATTTAGTTTGACTTGTTATTTGTTTGCTTTGCTTAGTGTAAAAATATTGGTTAGATAATTTAAAACTGCATAATTCATTTCAAAATAATAGCTAGGCTTCCCGTCCGTTAATTAGAAGATTTTGTTTTATTACTGATTTCCTCTTCCATTCTCTCTAAAGTTTTATGCATATTTTAAAGTTCTTCATCTGGTACAACACATTTGATCATTAGTGTCGTCTTTATAAAGTTTATTTTCAGCTAAACGGAATAAGATGAGCCAATGCTAAGACTCCCAATTACCCATGAATCTACAGTAAATCCTTAGAAACAAATAACTTTTTAGATCTATATTGATCCTGTGAGGGATATGAAGACACTAAACGAATAGCTCCATAATTACTAAAGATAGAAGTGCGGGTTCTCATGGCTGTGAATGGCGCTAGAGTTAGGTTTTCCTATGGGAGCTTGCTGAAGGAAGGTTGACTCGATTACGATCTCTTACATCTTCCGGCCTATAAATCCTTGTATGTCATGGCTAATTTATAGTAAAGATGAGAGTATCTTGACAAAGGCTCTACTCACTGTAGTGTTACTTTGCTGGTTAGTTTGGGTTTAAACCCCTTAGCTTTGATGATTGTTAAACAGAAATGCATAAAATTAAGAATTGCAACAAAAGTATAATTTTATCATTGGATTTGAAGAAGGAGAAAATAAAGTAACCAATCTACCACTCGAATAAGATCATCTTAAAAATATAAAAACTGTTAAGTATCGCAAAGCGCAGACGCTACTAAATAATGGTAACCAAAAAATAGACTTTTTCGCATCTGGCTGTCAAATAATTGGCTGTACAATCTCCATAATTTTCTCTTCTTTTTCAATTACATATAATTATTTTGTACTTCCAATCATTTTATATCCATCTTTTATTTCATTTTACATCATTATTTTCTTTTATTTTCTAAAGAGAGTACAAGCCATCTTATTTTGTTTTAATTAAATCCCTTAATACAGAGAAAGAAGCATAAAAACACTAAAACAGTTAGATTCACCAATGTTGTCCTAAATTAAAGCTATCATTAGACTTATAATTTCCCTTAACTTTCCCTCATTTCTACTCCCATACATTCAACCAAGCTGCAATCCAAATTCTAAAATATTGGCAGTCTCGCCTCTTCCACCCAATCCTCCCCACTAACTACCACATTCTCGGCTCCCATGCATTGTAATTCTTCACTTATCCCTACCGGAAAAACCCATTAATTCTCGGTTATTAATGAGGCATAAATTCGTATTAAAAATGAATTACATTAAATATGTAAGCACAGGCTTTTTATGAAAGAATTCGGTCACCTGTATTAAAAAATTATACCGGTACTCATGAATAACATTGAGGCCTCTTCATACATGTATACACGAATACACATGTTACCACTCTCCCTAACCTGCTTGCTGATTATTAATGTATGGATCTTTGACTAATTCTAGAATTTAACTGATACTGCCATGTGAAAAAAAGGATTTGAGGCCAAAATTTTAGCATTTGTACACAAAGGAAGAGAGCAAAAATATCATTGTCGTGGAATGGTCAAACTCTCTCTCTTTCTCTCTCTCTCTCTCTCTTTCTCTCTCTCTCTCTCTCTCTCTCTCTCTCTCTATATATATATATATATATATATATATATATATATATATATATATATATATGTGTGTGTGTGTGTGTATGCTTTTTTTGAGTTTTGGAGTCGAAGTGACTTAACGTTTGACCTGGGCGGGTCGTGACGGCAAATAGTTATGAATTCAGTGGGGATGGTTTGCTTTTAGATTTGCAGGGTCCTTTTAAAACAAATATTTTAGAGTGCATGTTGGCCAAAGATTAACAAGTACCTCATAAACGTTTAAGTTTGTAAAAGAAAGACAATAACGAAAATATACCTTTACTAACAACAAAAGAATGAGAATTTTAATATAAACAGATATAGGGTTTGAAAGGAATGATCGCACTGGCGAAATTAAAAGTCAGCTCGAGACACAGGAGGGATAATTATAGGATTATTGGTCGGGTTCAAGTAAGTGATTAAAACGGGTTTTTTTACCGGGGCTCGCGCACAAAGGAGGAAAGGATTCGGGTAGGTCAGATTATAGCATAATCTGTATGCGTCAACGGTTGCAACTGATTACGCGTTCGTTGGAAGGAAGGGCCAGTCATGATACAAAGAATGCAATGGTAAAGTTGAGTTACCTCACGGGGTGGATAAGAGAGCACACATAGTTTAGCCTCCGACATGGAAATCCTCGTGGGATACTCACAGATTGACTATGGCAGATTTAACGAAGGTCTATTTAGTTTTCGTTGTCAAAACAAAGTCGTCGTTGTCTCCGATCGCAACGGACGAGCGTTTCCTTACCTCGTACGCAGTATTAGGCGGAAACTCCTGAAGTGCTACACGCAAAACCGACGGTCTGTGGGGTTGCTTTAGTGGCTTAATGGAAGCTTCCCAAACTGTTGCGATATTGAGAAAAAGGCAGCGACTCTTTGGGGGAACGGAGATAAAGTTGGCGTAGAAAGTTCGAAGAATTTCGATCTATTCTTGCCATTCTTTATACCCTAAGGTCAAAAAGTAGCCTTCCTCGTCGTCTGCTAAGTGTAAGTTTGGTAATTCCAGATTCACTCCAAGGAATACCCACAAATTCGTATAAAGGTCCCTGGCTATTCGAAGCACAGAAATCTCCGTTCCTCAGAACCCAGTAATATCAAGCGCCTGATGGCAACGCCTCCTTCGTCATCATACCCCAGAAGGCCTATAATTTGTTTCTCCTGTGGCATTCCCCGGCATGTGCGTACAAATTGCCATCAGAATTCACAATTCAAAAGTGCACCCTATTACCAGGTGCACCAAATTGGTGCTGCTCCTGCTCTCCCATTGCACCTCCATGAATCCCAGGCTCGTCTCTCCTCCACCAGTAACCCCGGTCAATGCGTTAATTTTCTTTTTCAACTAGAGCTCCCCGGCATTTTAAAGTTGGAGTATGGAACCGTCAATGGATGTCACGTGTTGCCTCTTGTTTAGGACACCGGTTACACTTGCATTGTAGTATCTGAGAATTTACTCTCCCCTGTTGGTCCCGATCACCAAAAATTCGCAGTGGTCCACGATTATCTGGGCCGATTGAATCACCTCTCTATTGTTAAATGCCACATCCTGTGTGCATATATGACTAGATGGGCCTAAGTGGTAGCGGCCCTAATCAAGTTCTGCTCGGCTCTCTTTGATCAGAGCCACCAGCTCATCTGAGACCCCGTGGAAGAGAACGATATTACGCAGGCTAAGGCCGCAAAAGATGCCCAGGCTCCCGTTTCCTTGGAAACCCTCGTCAATCTTGAGTTGGACGTTCCTCGGAGCGAAGAATTTTCCTGACCTTAGAAGAGGGCCAAAATTCTTCTACTACCTCTTTGTAAGAAACCAGAACATCAGGCACAAGATTCCACCCGCGAAGATAAGAAGATATCCTACTTCGTGAGGGATGATCTTCTGTACCGCTCCTATTCTGAAGGAACTAGTCCCATATTCCAGTCCTTATGTGTCCCCCGTGCACACGTCCCACATTTTTTAGGCTCGCACACTTTATTCATAACAAAACTGTTAGGGTACACCACTCTATAGCATACACTAGTCCTATATTATGTGAGGGATGAGTTTATCACCCACTGCAACGCGAACCATTTAAGGACTGTTTGCAGGGATTAACCACCGACTAGGAGGTTAAACTTTAGGTGTTGCGTTTCAAATCCTTAATGATCAGACAGAGCGCATGGTCTCTTGGCGAGATTTACTTGAATGGGCCGAAAGCATCGTACAAGATTAGTTAAAGATGAATTAACAAAAATATAATTTTATTTAAAACATAAAAATAAGAATTAAAAAATGACAAAAAGGGATTATTTAAATTGAAATAGTCTCTAGATAATTATTAAGAGGAGTGATTCCCAAGTAGAATCAATTGATTAGAGTTACTAGGCTCAGATCAAAGGGGGGAACTTGACAGTAATAATAATGGAGGGGGCTTCACTCTAACGGGTTGGTAACTTTGAGGAAGGTCCTTGTTGCGATCAGGCAAGTGGGGAACGATTTGATTAGGCAAGGGATGCAAGGCCCGAATGAGGCAGGCGATTCACGTTCCAAACGAACCATCGATGAAGATGTCCAATCTTCAAAATAACGTTCAAAGGAAAATGTGGGAATTCTCGTAATCCACTGGAAGAGAAACTTTTTTTCCTCAAAGGAATTTTGTTTGATTTGATTAAACGAAGGAAGACTATTGCACAACTTCAAAGGCTTGCTGATCACGGAAGCTACCAATTGAGAGAAAGTCTGCTCTCTGATGGACGGCCTTGAGGTGGGTAAGGGAGCTTCGATCTCCGGTCAAAACTGACTATTTGTATTGGCGACTCTGAACGTGAAGGGGAATTTCGAAAAAGGAGTCACAACCTCGAGACATCTTATTCCGGAGGCGGAGTCGATTCCTCATTTTACATCAAGGTGCGAGACACAGAGGCTCTTTTTCGCCTCGTCAACAGGGAAGAGGAGGCTCGGGACAATTTCGCTGAGTTGGGCAATATTTCACCAATGAGTTCAGGAGTCGATACTTCTTGAATGTTCTCAAAAGGAAGTAACGTTTTCCATGGCAGGATATAATCGGAGGTGTTCTCCAATAATAACGTGGGGGTCAGAGGATGTTGTTTTACACCTCTCCATTCTATACGATGGAATTTTTCTAAGAGAGAGGGAAGAACAAGTGAAACCGTAAATTTGGATAGGAAGAATTATTTTTAAGGCGTCAGCCTGATCAAAAAGAAAAACTGGTGACCTGACCTGTATTCGACAGGCTTACAAAAAGCATTTGATATTGATGTGAGAAAAATAAAATTAATGTAAATGGGTCGACAAAACAAAAATTATATTTAAATTAAGGAACCAAATTAGAACTTTGTCTAAAAGGGTAGTGAAATAAGAACCAAAAATACACACTATATTTAATAATAATTACAGGGAACATAGGTGTATTTACAGAGCTTACAAAAAGAAAAATCATATATACATGATTAGCTTACGGGTTTAGAGGCGACCTATATATAAGTGGATTAGCCTGCATTGTGAACTAATTAGTGGATTTTGGCTAAGATTCTCGGCTATACAATTATCGGTACCACGTATATACCAACTTTTAAAATTATATTGTTGGAGTATCATATGCCATCTCATTATATGTCCGTTCTGGATTTTAGTATTTCGGAAATACAACAAAGAGCAATGGTCAGTTTCGACGACTAACTCTTTCCCTATAAAATACATGCTAAACTTGGTAAAACTCCATAATATAGCTAAAGCTTCCCGTTCTATTACCGAGTAATTAGGTTTACGGGGCAGTAGCTTTCGGCTCGCGTACGCTACTGGGAGGCGTTTACCTTCATCTGAGTATTGGAGCAGCACGCATCTAATTCCTTCGTCACTCGCATCCGTCCGGGTGCCGAAGGGTTTAGAGGGATTAGTGAACCTCAAAATGGGGGATCTAGGGATCTTTTCTGAAAGAGAGCACTCAAAGTGGCGGAAGTAGACGCGAAGTTAGGGATAAATCTTCGGTAAAAGGAGTCCGATCCCATGAATGACCGCAGCTGTTTCTTTGTGTGGGGAGAGGCATGTCGACAAAGAATCTGTCCTTTTTGTCCTAGGGGTTCATCTGATTTTGAGCGAAGGGGCCTCGCGTAGTAGAAACGATGCTATTCTTAAATTGATTAGAGCAGCCAGGGTCTCAGGGAGGACATCTTCAAATCCATTTTGAAACTGCTGCAGCTGACTCTTTTGAAGAGGCGCTAGCATGGCGAAGACATTCAGCACGAGGAATGATGATTCCGGGGGTACAGGTAAAGATGGAATAGGGTAATCACCATTTTGTGCACTGCCCACTATTTGCACGACATTGAGGGGGTCAGAGGGATACAACGCTTCAACAAGGATCTCTTTGTCGAGGGCCACAATATGGTTGAGACACGCACGGCGATGATATTTCTTCAACACATTGATGTCGAAAATCTTTTTACATCAGGTGGTTCGAATCAGACAATCAACTGGTTCTTTTACCTCTAAAACAGAAAGGGACCATTCCACTGGCTCAGGAGTTTGTTATTTTCCGTGGGAAGTAGCAACAGCACCTCCTCGCAAGGCTTAAGACTTCTTTCCTTCTCTTTTAAATCGAAATAAGCTTGATACTTCTCCAAATTTATCTCAGCATTTTGGTATACGATGTCAGCACAACCCTCGAGGCGCATTTGGAGATCTAGGAGGTACGAATAGGATGATTTGATTTCGCTATCCAGATGGGGATGGGTGAAAAGTTCCCTTAAAATAGCAAGGGGGCCTTGGAAATGACGGCCGTACATTAATTCGAAAGGGGCCAATCCTAGAGAGCCCTATGGGGAATTTCAGGACACCCAAACAGTACCACGAGTAAAAAGCGGTCCCATTCTCTGTGCTGATCTATACACAATTTTCCCAGGATTGCTTTATGTGTCATTTAGTTTTTCACCAACTCACTTTGCGGCTGGGTAATATGGGTTGGTAAACAGAGGGTTTCCATGAGGAGCTTGCTGGCATAGGTGGAGGTAAATTTTCTTCGTCGATCGGACAATATCTCTTTCTGAATTGCTACCCGAGAAGAATGGATATGACGGCTTCGGTAAACAAAGCACTATCACTGCGCTTAAGGGAAACTGCCTCAGGAAAAAGAGTAGCGAAGTCTACCAAAGTGAAGACGAAACTACGTCCGTCACTAGACGGGAGATAAAGAGACCCAATAAGATCATTGGCCACACGAGAAATAGGTTCTGAGATGATCAGGATTTCTGAAGGAGGCTGGCTTGACGCGCCCTTTTGCTGATGTACTTTATCAGGCATTGCATGATTTGGAGTACTCTGCAATTTCTCTGGCCGCACCTGGCCAATCAAAATACTTAAAAACCCTCTGAGCAATTTTATTATGAATAAATCAGCGGAGAATAAACTATCGTAAGAAATATGAATGATTTGGGCGACGTGAGAACGGGGAACAGACAATGAATGTGTTTCGGGTTCGGTTCCGTTGGAACATATACGATATAACACCATCCTACACAAGGTCTGATATGTTTTTCCTACCACGGAAAGACTCTTGCTCCTGAGTTCTGGCTTTCTTCTAAAAGGGGAGGAGAGTTGCTCACCTTTCCCGGGCGCGAGCAAAATTCTCGTTCCGGAGCGTCTTCATTATCGGATCGATGGAGTTTTCTAAAGGAATGGGTTCCAGGGCAGCATTGGTAGCCTGGGCACGGGTTACCACGGGTTGTGCTACCGGGTTACTTGTAACCTGGGTGCTATGACCAATCAGTATAAAGAACAACTTGATTGGGGCTGCTACCACTTCGACCCAACCATTCAAATACTCACATTCGATGTGGCATTTTATAATAGGGAAACGATTCGCTCAGGCGAGGATATCATGGACCACAGCGAACTTTTGGTGTTCAGGACCGAGTAGGGCAAGTAAATTCTCGGATATCAGGATACATGTGCACCCAATATCGAGTACAAGAGATGACACACGACATCCGTTTACGGCTCCATTTTCAAAAATCCAACCACCGAGTGAGCTCTTATTAAAGAGAAAATTGACTTAGTGCCCGGTGTTGTTGGTCGACGAGAGAGAGACGTAGTGGTATTCTGAAGAGACAGGGGAGGAGCAGGAGCTGCACTCACTTTCTGTATCTGATGGTACGACATGCTTCTGAATTTTGAATTTTAAAGACAGTTCGTGCTTACGTGACCTTAAATTGCGCATGTAAAACAGATTATCTGTCTTTTAGGGGATAACGACGTGGAGTGAGTGGTAATTATGGGCTTACTGTCTCTTGGTAACGAAAGAAGAAGGTTCCTGGGTTTCGAGGGGCCTTGAACTTTCAGGAATTTAGGGGTATTTCTTGGAGGTGGCCTGTAGTTATTAATCTTGAAGTTGGGAGGAGAAGG
Organism: Ceratothoa steindachneri; assembly: GCA_963969495.1. Classification (NCBI taxonomy): domain Eukaryota; kingdom Metazoa; phylum Arthropoda; class Malacostraca; order Isopoda; family Cymothoidae; genus Ceratothoa; species Ceratothoa steindachneri. The sequence goes on from OZ018330.1 coordinate 91,460,854, forward strand.
GAGAGGCTTCTTATTAATCTTGGCATACAAGTTATGGCTCCTTGCATAAACATCAGCCTCTTCTAGGCATTCCATGAGCGTATAACAGCGCTTGTCCTTAACGAATGCACGCATTTTGTTGGTCAGAGGAGCTAAAGATGAATCTATTAATATGAAGTCCAGAAGGGATTCGTACTCTTGAGGGACTTTACACGCATCTAACCAAAATTAAAGGTGTTTCTGGAGGGTATACCCAAAATAGCGAAAGGTCTAACAGGGGCGGGTCTTTACGTGATGGGAAAGGGCATGATAGAAATCCGGGATCATATTCACGGCAGCTAAGAGTTCGAACTTGAGGGTAGAGTAGTCCACAGTGGATTCTGAGGGAAGGGAAATGAATATGTCCCTCAACTAGAAGTTTAGGAGGGGGAGCAATTTGGCGATACCATCTACCTCAATGTTCCAATATTTGATTTCGAAGATATTCAGGAAATGCATAAGATAGGATCAAAAATCTTTTTATTCTTTAAAGACGGGTAATCTTATTGACGGGAACTGTGTAATTTCGGTCCAGGAGTTAGCTGACATTGACTCCAATTGATTACAATTTAACACTAGAATGGCCAACATATTGTGTATATATAAAACATCCCAGCTGGCGATTTCGATACAACCAATATTTTTTTTTTTTCAAAGTATATTTTCAAAATTTTAGGGTTGAATATCTGATCTAAAATAGATATATTATGGGCTCTTAGTCCTATAATAATATCAAAGGCATAGCCATCAATATTGTTTTGGGGAGCCATTGTATATTATATATCACTTTTGCCCATTGGTGAATAAAGAATATCTGAAAGCTAATATCTGTTCAATTCCCCCTTCCCTGAATACCTAATATTATTATTTTATGAAAATTAAAAGTCAGAAATATGAATGAAAATTTATTTTTAAAATGAGAAAATACTAGTTATTTCAGATTGCTCTTTTGACATGTAGCGCTGATTATTTGAGTTTCTTTTTCTGAACACTTCCCGCAGGTCTATTTTTCGCACATTTTAAATGTATTGAGAGTTGCAATTTTACACTTTTGACTGGAGCACTTTCTTCTCTTTTTAGAGGATGGGATGTGAACTTCAGATTCATTTTCAACATGCCAAGATGACTTATATGATTTCCAAACATATGCAGAACGAAGTTTCTCAATGAGTTTAAGCATATCTTTTCCCCCGAATTATTTTACTAAAAGTCGTTTTCTTATAAGTGACCTAGCTATTGAGTACTGCCATGTCTAAATTATTTGACCAAACTCAAACAGGCCAGCGCCATGTTGCACAATATGTACTATATTTTCGGAACATTTGGTCAACAGCATCGCCGCCAACTTTATTCTTGTTATAAAACTTTATCACATCTGGCTTCTTTTAAGCATCTTATGAAACTGTTGGAGCTGAATGCATTGTGGAAAGCAAACATACAGACTTATTATCTTTGCCCTGAAAATTCACAAACATGCATCCACTTTCTTCTTGAAAGAAAAATTTGCTATTCTAACGTCATCCCTTTTCATAGGTAGTCATTTCCTTGGACAGATGCTTGCTGTTTGAACGAACTGTACCAACTATGGAAGTCTCTTGATCTTGAAGTTTTCTTGCAAGTTCAAATGTTGTTAAGAAGTTGTCTGTTATTACATTTTAGCCATTTCTTTAAATTGTGGCTGTGATCTTCAACACAACACTTTCCCTAAGAGGTAGACTATTTTTTGATTCTTTTTCTTGTGCAGCCGAGATACGGTATAATATTGGCAACAAAATTTGAATTCACTTCAGCTAAGATCCAAAATTTGATGCCAAATTTATCTGGCTTGTTTGGCATGTATACAATAAAAGGACAACAATTTTTTCATCGTAAAAGCTGTTCATCTATTGTTAGACTTAACTCTAGAGTATAATTTCTTTTTCATTTTTGATTAAATGCTTCAAAAATGTCTCTTATATGGGCAAATTTATCATTACTTATACGTTCTGATCTCTTTACCTTTTAGATCAAAGTGCAGATGTTTTTGGATCTCTTTATAATATCTTGGAGACATCGTTTCTCGAAAAATATCAGGACCATCAAGTTTGCTCCCAAGAAAATTAGCACTGTGGCCCTTATCATATATTCCTCGAGCATATTCCAATGCAAAAATGCTTCCAATTTTTCCAAAGTGAGAGAGTTATCAAGATTGCACTCTTTTGCTTCTGCAATAGTACATTTGAGAATTTTTCTTCGCATTGTCTCATCAATAAATAATTTTAATGTCATGTATGGAGATTTTGAAACATCATTTATCAAGACTCGTGTGACACCTGCATTAGCTTCGAATACTGATGCGTTTCTTGATCTGCCAGGCCTTGCTTTCATGAGAGCTCTCCATTTTACTTCATATCGTCTTACAATTTCTTCCCTTTTATCCAATGTAAGGGCTTAGAGAGCTGATGCTTTTTTGTCCTCTTTTGAGCAAGAGTCTCAAGATTTAATAAAATCAAATTGACTGTTATTATGATTAGTTGAATGTCCTTCATCTTCACTTTAACTACTTATATCGTAACCAGAATCCCACAGGATGTCGATTGCTTTATTAATTGGAATACATTTTTCTGCACCTGAAGACAGAATCTAGGTAGATATATAAAAATATTCTTATGATGGAGAGTTTAGGCTATCAGGTTGTACCACAGCACAGATTTGTACGGTCCTAAACAAGTAAGTAACGTTAATTTATAAATACCAAAAGCACTAAAGATTTAAATTTGAATTTTCCATAGAAATTTCTAGAAAAATAAGAATGCCCTGCCCACAACTTATTGCACCACACTACGAAATGTTATAAATGCTCCACCCACAATTAGGCTCCACCCACATCTTATTTTATCACATTATGTAATGTTCACTGAAATAAAAACTACGGGAAATAATATGATCTCATTTTGTATTAGCAAAATATTAATGGTGTCGTTTTCGACAACTTGGCCTTCTGAGGTAAACTTGCCTATTCCTAGCAACTTATATAAATTGAAAAATTTAAAATTTGTGATTCAATAACTTCAGAAGAAAATAATAATTATCATAAAAGCATAATGATTTATATGCATTGGTTAGGGTTCAAAAAAGGGATGAATAATTGCAAGGTGTCAATTCCGACACATTGGCCATTCTAGTGTTAATTCCAGTTCGTGCTGACTTATTCTCTCCTGCTCTTTCATTTCTGCTCTGTTTTTTCTTCTCTCGCTCTTTTTTCAGCTTCTCTTAAATCTTGTTCCTTCGTTCTTCTCTCTTTTCTTTCATTTCTCTCTTCTTCCTGAATATAAGTTAATAATTCTCGGCCTGACAGGTTGAACGACTTTCCGTGACTCTTTATACGGTCAAACGAACAGAACATCTTCTTGGCTTACTTGGTGGAACGTAACACGCAAATGGGGGTATTGACGTAACGAAATTTATCGCTAATATACGTGAGGCCTAACTTTTCTCCAAAATAAATATTCAAAACTATCCTACTAAAAGAACACTAAAACTCTTTCTACACGTTAGGACAAGTTAATCTTTCTAATCCGACAGGAGATTAACTCAAATGTCGCGGTAAATGGAATACACAGACACACAGAACGGTCCCCAACTAGTAATCTAGTTGAAATAATCAAATAATCAATAGACTAATGTATCACTCATCTTGAATTAACTTGAACGTAATTCGGCCCAGAAAAATATAAAGAAACCTCAATTATGAGAAGGAACTCTTAAAAATCAAAGACGATTTAAATGAACTAAACTGATTTTATTTATAATATACACCACACATTTGACACCAGTTTTTATAATATTGAAGTAATATATGTCATGGTTCACCACTCTATGCCATACTCTACTCCTATATTATGTATTGGAATTAACGACCGGCTAGGAGGTTAATCTTGAGTCGCTGGGTTTCAAATCCTTAATAATCAGAGGTTGTGCAGAAATGTTGGGCGAGATTTAGTTTAATAGGCCGAGAGTATCGTTCAGGGTTAGTTAAAGATAAATTAACAAAAATATAATTTTATTTACAAACATCAAAATAAAAATTAAAAAAGGGTAAAAGGGGATTATTTAAATTTAAATAGACTCTAGATAATTATTATAAGGAGAGGTTGTTAAATAGAATTAAATGATTAGCGTTACTAGGCTCAGATAAAAGAGGAGAATATGACAATACTAATAATGGAGGAGGGTTTCAGTCTTATGGGTCAGTGACTTTGAGGAAGGTCCTTGTTGCGATCAAGCGAGTGGGGAACGATACAATGAGGCAAGTGGGGCACGGTCCAAATGAAGCAGGTGGGGCACGATCCAAACCAACCTTCCGATGAAGATGGCCAATCTTCAAAGAAGACGTTCGATGGGAAATGTAGAAATTCTCGTAATTCCACTGGAAGAGGAAATTATTTAAATCGAAGGTAATCGCTGGAGATTTTCTTTAATTCGATTAAACGAAAGGAGACTGTCGCGCAACTTCAAAGGCTTGCCGATCAGAGAAGCTCCAATTGAATGGAGTAGAATCATGGCGGAGAAAGTCTGCGTTCTGAAAAATGCTCATGCGACTTCGACGAGACGATGAGGACGGCCTGGAAGTGCGTGCGGGACTCTTCGTTCTCCAGTCAAAACTGAGTATTTGCATGAGTGATTTTGAAGGGGAAGGGGTATTTAGAGAAAGGAGTCATAAGCTTCAGCGATCTTAATCGGGAGGCGGAGTCGATTCATCATTTAAAAGCAAGATGCGAGAGACAGTGGCTCTTTCTCGCCTCGTCACCGGGGGAGAAAAGGCTCGGGACGATTTTGCAGGATTGTGTAATATTTCCCCAATGCGCTCAGGAGTCGAAACTTCTCGATTGTCCTCGAACAGAAAGTGACGTTTTCCATGGCGGAATATAATCGCAAATGGTCTCCAATAAAATTAAAGAATATGATTCATCGCCTGACGAGGAGAATAACAATGACGATGAAATGTATGAGGATGAATCTAAGGAAGGGAAGATCAAGTGGATAAATCCATAAAGATTAAATGATTTGGTGAGGGATTTGTCATTGTCAAATGAGAACGCAGAACTGTTGGGCTCCAGACGACAGCAATGGAATCTTCTTGACGACGGTGCAAAAATATCTACTTTCCGTAAAAGCCAAGGGGCCTTAGCTGCCTTCTATAAAGAAGAAGATGTTGATTATCTCTGGACTGAAGTTAATGGCCTCATGAATCAGATAGGAAGAGAGCATTTAACTGATGAATGGAGACTATTCATTGATGTAAGCACTGCTAGCCTCAAAGCTGTTTTGCTCCACAATAGTAACAAAAATCTTCAATTCCTGTCGCACTAATTGTTGCGATGATAGAGACATATGACTCGATGAAAGTTATTGTGGAACTTGTTCATTAGGCGCATCATAAGTGGAATATCTGTGGTGATCTAAAGGTAATTTATTTACTTCTTGAACTGCAGCTAGGATATACAAACAATAAGTGATTCTTATGCCTATGGAATAGCTGTGACGAAAGAAATCATTATATTGTCAAAAAGTGGCCAGAAAGAAAAGAAAATATAGTTGGCTGATACAATGTGAAGCACATGCCTTTCGTACATCCACAGAAGATCTATCTTTCACTAATTCATATCAAACTTGGCCTAATCACAAATTTTGTTAAAGCAGTGGCCCATGATTACGAGGGATTCCAGTATCTCCACGAGAAATTTAGTGCAAAGAAAACAGATTGTAAACTCAAAGCTAGCATTTTCTTAGGGCCAGAGATTAGAGAATTGATACGTGACAGAGTGTTCAGAAATAAACCAACTCCACTTGAGTTGACAGGATTGGATTCATATTCCATGTAGTGCGGAACTTCCTCGGTAATCATTCGGCTGAAAACTATAAAGGAATAATGGACAAAATGCCAAGGCCTATCAACGATTGGGCTGTCAGATGTCTCTTAAGTTGCATTTCTTGCATTCACATCTATATTTCTTTCCATCTAATATGGGTGATATTAGTGAAGAACATGGAAAAGGGTTCCACTGAGATATCGCACTGATGGAAAGCGGGTATCAAGGCCGCTTCAACGAAAACATCTACGTACAAGCGCAAGAGCAAGAGTCTGAAAATTATTTGAAGAAATTTATAGTTAGGTGTGTACCACCTCTTCTATATGTAATAAATGTCTTGTCTGTGTAGGCAAAAGGACGTACATAAAAGCCAAATAGAGTGCCTCGATTCCAAACCTTTGCCCCAAAATGTCGCATTCTTCTGTAACTCGTAATACTTTCATCATTAATTGATCCAAGGTGACACATCGAGCAATATAGTTACAACAACATTTACTCAAGTAGCAGAGACAAAGTTAAAATTTGTTGGCTATTTTTATGGGACATTCGTGAAAATATGGCCGTTGAAATAAATAAAAGCCTTAGTTTCTCTAAAAATTTCCATTTATATCTTAATATGGGAAGCTATTTTGCCCTCTACATTTAGGAGACTATCAGGAATAGGCAAGGTTAGTTAATATTGTTCTTAAACCTATTACAGACATAAAAAACATCATGGTTCGAGTTAATCCCCTAAAATTTTAGCTATATTATATAAAGAAAGAACACAATATTAATATTGGTCAATTTACTATTATTTTAATGGTTTTGATTTTTATACGTACAAAAAAATTATAATGGTAAAGGAAAACCTATATTTGGTGATGAGGCGGGGGGGGCAAGTGTTAAAAGGTTATACGAAAATATAAAATAATTATACGTGCGCAAATCCTAAAGAGTGATTTAAAAAAAAAAAAAACACTACTCCTATATTATGACTTCATTAGAGATTAATTTTATCTCAGGTGCAAAACAAACACCGTACTTGGAAACAACGTTATTACAGGCCTCTATATGTCCTTGGTGATACATCAAAACCTCAAGTATCGCCCATTGTGCACAATTTTTCCCGATGCTACATTATTGCTTCACGTGCGATAAAGTTTATTCCGGGTACTTGATAAAAAATTATATGAGGCCAACTTATTAACTCTGATGATTTAACATCTCCTTTAAGGTCAAATTCTTCAAAGGTCATCATAATATATGGGTTAAGATTTCGCAACAAGAATTATCCATTTACTCATATTTTCCTTTGATCGGCCCAAAGTTCTCTCGAGTCTGCTTTATTAGTATAAAGCATGATGTACTAAGAGTAAAGATGATAACTCAAAGGAAGACTAGATGCTAAGCATGAATAAGAGAATTGTAAACCGAAAATAATTGTGCAACAAATGTGGGAGCACCAAAAAATTAACCACATGAAATTGAAAAGATCAGAACCCCAAATAAACGACCTCCTAGAATGGATTAAGAATCCATGAGTTATTAAAACAATCAGGATGTAAAAAGAGTGTAAGTTTTAAAAACAACTAAAAAATAAATAATATAATATGATTGTGAATAATTCCTGAAAACCAAGGAATATTACAAAACGAAGAAGTGAAAAGAAACCAAATAAAACTTTATCAATTTGCAAAGATGTAATAAAAAATGCAAAGAATGAATGAGGTTGACTAGAGACTCCTTAAAATATTCATATTCTACTACACTGTGAGTAAAACAATCCTGTCCTCTCAAAACCAATCAATCCCAATATTAAAACGACAGTGTATGAAAAGAAAAAGGAAATTATGCTCGTAACTAATCTCCCGCCGAGGTTAAACAAAAATACTAAACAAACTCATAAACAAAGACTCAACTAACAAAGAAAAGTATAGAATCTCTTATTTAATTCTACGTAAAAATCCTATAAATATTACAGTATTCTATTATCTTTAATACAGAGCAATTGTTCATAGACTGCAGATGGAGAGAGAGAGAGAGAGAGAGAGAGAGAGAGAGAGAGAGAGAGAGAGAGAGAGAGATAGAGAGAAACACAGAGACAAAGATGATCTTTCAACGAGCGAATACAGGTATTGTCAATAGCAGCTGTGGTCAGGATGTGTTTGCAAGATCTCTTGAATAGACAGAAGCTAATGGACTGAAAGGCTTAAGAAAAGGAACTCCACTCTTAGAAAGCATAAATCGGCGCTGACCACTTAAATAGGTGCATAACTAAACGGTGTGGCCGTGTGTGTATATATGTGGTAAAACATTACACTAAGTCCTAATAAAATAAAAATATGTCTGAGTATATAGAGAAATTATATAGAATATTGAATTTATCCCTCATCCGTTCAGATGAAAAAACATTAGCAGCCATTCGAGCATATGAAGATTTTCTGTTTCGAAAAAAAATCTAATTATACAACTTTCATACACACAATCGTAAAAAAAAGGAAAAAAAGTTCTAGAGTTTTATTACTGAAAATGACATAAATTTAGGACAAATTTAGTAAAATTGTTTGTTTAAAATGATGAACCACTTTTTTCGTCACTGACACAGTTCTCTGCTACATGCAATTTAAGCAAGGAGATTTCTGTTCCAGTAGGACCACCGGATTTAAAGTTTTAGGAAAATAAATGATTTTATAATTTAAATAGAGCTTAAATTTAGAAATATGGCTGAATATAACAAATAATTGTGCATATATAGTTCTAAATCGACCATGTTGTTGCTGGCCTATATACGATTGATTGCCCTTCTATCCTAAATGCCCACAGTTGTATGATCTTCAGCCCCCATTGCCTGATTGAGGATCTGCTGATTTATATTAAAACACGTTTTAACTTTTTTCATCTTCACCAGTATGTTTACAAATCTCTCCTTACAAACATTCTTTGGGCGATGTCCTGTTTGCTTTTAGCTTTGAATTAAAATAATCAAAAGCTAAATTGTTTCTTTCTGCCTTAAGCTACATTGGGTGTGTGTTATCACCAAATGGGATACTCAATTCAGATTGGGCCTTAATCCTTTTTAATAATTAATATTTGTCGAAAATTAGTTCTCGTTGTGCCATTTAATAATTTCAATAATATTCCAAGTAGTCCGTGTTTAATATCTGATAGAACGTAGTCCTATTTATATTAGTATTTGACCATCGCTTATATCAATAATATCTAATAATTGATGAAGGGGATCCAGAGCAAGTTGTTCGATTTTCCTAAATAGGAGCATAGCGTTGATCAACTATCTTGAAATGAGTCCGTATATCCTCTTTCAGACTGTCGTCCCCGTCGAGTCATTTGTATCCCCTCCCCTCCGTTTGGTACCTCGGGTTTAATCTTATTTATTGTTATTTATTTACTTTTGGTAATAATAGTTTCTTTGTATATATTAAAGTTCGTTTTCTACTATTAGTTTCTCTAAACCAATGACCTCTAAGAATTGATTATTTAGGCCAACCGAATGGATTTGAATTATTTAACACTTCTGCTGGGATCTATACCCAATTTCTCGCGTGCTTTTTTCCCGCGTAACAGCAGAGTCAGTTTTCGGCAAACATTGACGTTTGACTCTACGAGAAAGCTTATATCATTCTGCTGTGAGGCTTTTCGGGTCACCTACACTATTTGATCTGATTTGTTTTAGACCTGTGGCAGATTCTAAAGTGTGTTTGTTATTCTTGTATATTAAAGGTTCTGGTATAGCAACTGTAGAAAATACCATACCCATTTCCAATTTTCCCTATTGTATGCGTATTTGTATTCAATTTTGTGACAGTGTGAATCTTTAACCCTTTCCAGGCCTCATAAAACATCTGCTCTATTGTAAAATAGTTAATCTTATTTCTTTCTTCGTTGCATAAATGGCAACACAGGCTCCGGCTAAATTCTAGAGTGAATATTTGGACTATAATTAAGAATTCGCGCCGTGCGAAATAATTATCACTGTTTTGTTGTTTTTTTAAGCGAAGAATCGTAGGTCTACCATGGCCTACCAGCAATCACGCTATTCGCCTGAATAATTCCTCCCAATTTTTTGAGGTGCTTCTACTGAAAGTTCGTCGAACGCAATAAAATGTCCTCATTAAGTTGCGAGGAGAGTTGCTTCGGCTCAGTGGCAAGGACTTCCTAGCTTACACCCAAGAGGAGGAAAGAACCGAAAGGAAGAAAGAAGAAAAAAGAGTAAGGGGGGAACGAAAAGAAAGAAGAGAAAGAGAGGAAAGGGAAATAATTCGCCTTCATGAATTTGAAATGAGAGGACCATGAACGACACGCTGTCCATTAGTTCGAGGTCCGAAGCTCCCTCTATTGTGTCTGTTAAGCTCTAGGTTTTCAGGGAAGGCGAGGATTTCGGAGCCTTCTTAATCCAATTCGAGAAAATCTTCGAAATCAACCATTGTGACATCGAGGCAGATGTAGTGGATCAATTATTGTCGTTGGCAAATGCCCAACTCCAAAATATATTCATATCCCTCCCAGCGGAGGCAATAATTGATTATTCGACTATAAAATCGGAGCTACTGGCTGCATATAACATGATTCCAGACTTTTACGATCAAAATTAGGACATGCCCAACTTTAGCCAGGCAAAACATGCCGTCAGTTAGGGTACACCCATCAGCGTCACCTCAACTTTTGGCTCGATTATTCTAAAATACATTTGAATACGATGCTCTCGTTAACTTCTTCCTGAGATACCAGTTGTCGGCTGCACTTCCGGCTTTAATCAGATCTTTCGTAAATGATCGGCGGTACCTCACATTCAAGGAGTGCGCAGAAGGCGCCGACATTTATTTAGTAAGCCACAACCTTTATCCGATAAAATGAAAACGCCCCCTCCCCCAAACCTAAGCCAAACATCGCTAAATTCATCCTTCACAATGGAAGCAAGTTTTCCAAAGTAACTGGGCCGTGGAAGCGAAAACCGTTCTCCTCAGGCACCCTTACATCTTCTTTGCCAAGGAAACCTATTATTTGTTGTGTTTCTGTGCTATGGAGAACCAAATGAAAACGAACTGCCCCCAGAAGTCTCAGTCCAGGAATAACTCTTCTTCCCCGGTACACCAGATCTGTGTTACCTCTGCGCCTCCTTCAAAACCATCTGAATCTTCTCCTCCAAGCACCTTAAGTCCCGGAAGCCATCTGGTAAACTTCTCGTTTGATAAGAATACCCCTGCAGGTCTTAATTTCCAGTCCAGGACGATTAATGGCTGCCGTGCTTTTACTCATGTGATAGATACCGAGTGCACTTGCGGAGTGGTAGCAGACAAACTCCTTATTCCAGCAGCCCCGGACGATAATAAATTCGCCTTCGTGCACGACTACTCGGGGCTCACCAATCGGTTCCCTATCATTAAGTGTTACATCGATTTTGCATACTACACTGGATAGGCAGGAGTAGTAGAAGCTGATATTAAATTCTGCTCTGTCCTCATTGACCATTGCCCGCGGGTCTCCCCTAACTCCTTGGGTTAACCCTGGTTACCCATTCACAAGTGGTAAACGATTCGAAGATGACCTCGCCCCTAAAAACCGAACATTCTTTAGAATTCAAGGAAGTCATCAGCTAAGACTTTGCAAGGAACCAGAAAAACTGCAATTCCCTCAGACCCCTGTGGAATAAGGCCCAATCAAATGAACAAGAAGCCTCCTGAGGAGCCAAGGTGATCTCCGTTCGAGTTATGGACGGTATATTTTACTGTGAGTGATCTTCAAACAGTAAATCACAGACGCGATTATTGTGTGTTCCGCGTTCACACGATGGTCACATTTTAATCCATGCCTATAACAGCCTAATTTCAGGCCATTTCAGCGAAAAGGAGATCATTTAAAAGATCTTCTAATATTTTTGGGGGCCAGGCGCCTATGAAGAAATCCTTCGCTAATACAGCTTTTGCGACATCTGCCAAAGATTCCGTCAGAACGCGAGTAAAGCCCGAGCCGTCGCGGAGAGGGCTTCTAATATAAGAGCCGTTTTCCCGTGTCGCAATTGATCTCATTGGTTTAATACACCCCCCGTTGATTGAAGGCCACAGTCACCTTCTAACTTAATGTATTTTGCACCCGGTTCACCGAGGTTGTAGCGCTGAAAAAAATATAGACTGTATTCCCTGCGCGGAAACACTAGTCTCCATCTTTTCCCGCTTGGATTATCCCAGGAAATCGTGTTTAGTCGTGGCGATAAATTCAGGTCGCAACTGATGGAGTATTCGTCAAGTTCTTGATCATAAAACCCCTTTTTACCACCCCTTTTCACCCAGCTGCTAACGGGATGTGTGAGAGGCACAACGCCTCGCTCATCTCCATTCTCAAGAAACTATGCCAAACAAACCCGAAACTGGCACCATTTCTTGCCGACAGCCCTTTTCGCATACCGTTAAATTCCCCCTTGCACCTTAGGACTTGCCCCATTTGAGCTTCTGTATGGACCTAATGTTATAAGCCCCTCAAAATTCTAAAGGAGCTTTTCTTCAATTTGAAATTAGACAAGGAGATTTACTCCTCCTATGCTTACTTCCAAGACGTGATGCAGAGGTTAGAAAAGTGCGCGTCAGAATGCCAAGACAAACGAGCAAATATATAACATACTTCCCCTGCAAGCCCCCGAAACAAAAATTTCAACCCAGTGACGAAGTCCTTTTACTATTGCCCACCGAGAACAACAAACTCTAGAGCTAATAGAAGGGCCCCTTCCAAGTGATCGAGAGACGTGGCTGCGTTGAATAATGGTGGAATACATGAACATGCTTAAAATGTAGCATCGACGAGCTTTTGACAACCAGCCTTTGGCCCTGGGCGAAGAATCTTCCTTTGAGTTTAGCTACCAACTTGACCTCCTGGTCGTGGTACAAGTCACCTGGAATATCCTCTTCACGTATTGTCAAATGGCCCCGATTCCCAATCGAACGAGTTGAGTATGACCCTCAGCATTCGATCCCTCAAAAGACCCAGATACAAGTGATTTTCATCCAATTCACTGATGTAATCTTAGATATCCCAGGCTGTTCTGCCCTGTTTGACCACAATATTTGGCTCACCACCAAGGAACCTGTCCGTCAAAGCCATACCCCCTCCCCATTCACTTAGGAAAAGCGTTCAATGAGGTAGACCAGCTATTGAAGATGAGTACTTATAAAGCCCTCGGAGTAAGAGAATTGTTTCACGGTCGTCATGGTGAAGAAGTCGCTTAATTCTAACCGGATGTGCATTGACTTTCGGAAGTTAAACTTCATCACCATGTTCGACGCCGAACTGATTCCTTCATCGGTAATAATTTTCACATGTTTGAGACTGACAATAAACCACTTTCTTACCTACGGAACGTCAAGAACAATAATGGTGGCCTAATGAGTTGGTTGAGTCCTCTTTCTCAAAAAATTCTATTTCAAAATTGTATACATTATGGGTACCGAGAATTTACTGGTAGAGAGCTTATGCAGAAATCACCTGGATTTGTCTCCAGAATAATTTCCCATTAATTAATTGTTAGGTTAAATGGTTTACTTTTGTAGATATTTCTGAATAATTCTTCTAGTTTTGTGTAATGCCTTATAAGATATGTGCCATTATTTCTTTTTTATTGTGTATATATTTTTGATGAGTTCCGCTGTTTTTATGTACCTTTTTTGTATTATGGGACCCTTCATTTTTTAATATACTTGTATGTAAGCCCCTGCTTATCGATAATATGTTGACCCCGGCTATTAATCAATATTCTTTTCTCTTTTTTTGTATTATTACTATTATTATTGTTTTTACTTGATGTTGTTTGGTAATAGGAACACCGAGCATTTCCACAGTCCCACTTATTTGACTTATTTTTGTGCAGTTTACCTGGTACAATCTACTTTGTGTTTGTGTCCCTATTGAACATTTAGCCGTGTAATTACCCTATATTATTCTGATGTCACTACCTTTGTAAGCTCTATATTGGGAAGGAAGAAGACGTTAGAGAGAAGAGGTTAACCCCCCCAATCCAACGTCTAACCGTACCGCCTGAGAAAAGATGCACCCGCACGCCTAGCCAGCGCCAAGGAAGCAGCGAGAATCTCGGGCGGTCGGATGACCTAGGTTGGTTCACCCTTTGTCCCCGTTGCATCCCCTGACCGGCGCCAGACCTACGGCGTCGAGGACTTTCGCGTGATCCCGTAATACTCGCCAAAAATATTCCCTCCCCGCTAGGGCGCCAAGTCTAATGAAAACCACGCCCCTATTTTGGTGGCATCTGGCAACCCGCATAAAAAACAGGCAGTATAAATACTTCTAGAAAAGCTTTGAGAAATTAATCTTGGTTAGCAGCCACCCACAGTCTCATACGCCCTGCTCCACCACTCAATTGCTTCCAGCTACGAACGCGACGCGTCACCTCTCGACCCGGCCTCGCTCGTACCTAAGGCCAGAGTTGCCCTCCGACAGAGGATAAACACAGACAGGCATCAATCACTCGGTTATTGACTTCGTTATGTCTGGAGTACTCCCTCGCTTGTTTCTCAGTGATTGTAAAGAAGAAGGAATTTTGCAAATAGAACTTTGCAGTGCCCCTCTTCCTCGTCCTCTTCAAAGCCTACAGTTAATTAGGTTTTACGCAAGTCTTCCTGTTATTAGCACTCTTTCCCTTTCCCTGAAAGCAATCACCGTACATCCGCTGTCGGACTCTCATCTCCGTCGAGTCATTTGTATCCCCCCTCCCGTTTGGTAACCCGGGTGTCATCTTATTTATTTTAATATGTTTACTTTTGCTAATAATATTTTCTTTGTATATAGTAAATTTATTTTTACAATCAGTTTCTTTAAACCTTTAATAATTGATTATTTAGGCAAACCACACTTGATTTTGATTATTTAACCCTTGCTCTGGCGTCTATATCCCAATTTCTCAGGTAGCATCGAAGTTCGACTCTACGAAAGCATTATTTAAATATTAGAATAATTATTCCTATCACGTAAATTTAAAAACGAATGAACGAAATTAAAATAAATATTACAGTAAAAAGTTTGCCCATGACTATTACGTGCCTTTTTTTTCGTTTTGTTGATTGTTATTCTTAGACTTTTGGCGTCCTTTTTCGATCTGTCTCTTTGTTACTTAACATAGATGTCTCTAAGATTTTTTCTAAACTATGATACAGCCTTATAGATTTTCTCATTCATACTAATTATCCATTTCCTCCCAGATAAATTAATCCTACTTATTTATTATGTGCTGTTCATATTGCCTGGATGTAAAGAGATACGTCGAGTGCTTAATTGTCTAATTGTGGCGAATTGAATATTGTAGCTACGTTCATTGTCTGATTGCAGAATGTGTGAGGTATACACCAAAGATATAGTTGGGGTCAGGCATCCTCCCTGAGGATGGTGGGCCTTAAGTTTGTATTTCTCTTCTCTGTTGAAGATTGTGCATCCTTATGTCAAGTAGTTGTAGAGTCTTCTTTCGATTATGTTTTTAAATTTAAGTGCAGGATTTTGTGCTAAATTTTCTTTTTAGAAAAGTGTTTAAACTTTACATATATCCATGCAAACGATATTAACCCTGGTCTTTTCCTATTTCCCACTTGCAATTTTATCTCTGAGGTCTGAGCGCCAAGTTTGGGCCTCATTTTTCACGAACCGAAATTTGTAGATGTTTAAAAGTTCATTGCACTCTAGTTGTTTAATCACTCATTTGGTTAAGATATTCTCAAATAGCTTCAGTTGAAATCAAGTAGCGAGATTGGTATGTAACTACACTTGGGTAGATGGTTTTCTTGGTTAGGAAAAGAAGCTCATTTTAACCATCTTAATTTCATCTGGAAAGCAGTCTGTATTAACATGCGGCTTAAAGGCCTTTTTAGTTTTGCTCATTTCAGATCTGTCTGGTTATTCCAGATCTACCTGGTGATTAGGGCTGGAAAATCTATGTTTAGACCATTCCTTTTTTTCTAGTAATTAGTACATCGGTTTCGATGTGGGTGTATCTCGTTTACACAACGAAGTGGTAGCCATGAGCCCTGATTATTTATCGTTCATCGATTCTATTGTTGCTCGATATATATCTCAATTGCTTCATTTTATGGTGCGCTTATGTCAAAACTCCTCTTACAATAATCTCTGCTTATCCATTTAATCTGGCCCTCATGTTTTCAATTGCTCCCTTGTGTGTCTTTGATTTTAATTTTTCTTGTTCCTCCTTTACCTTTAATTTCCAAGAATGTTCTCCAAAATTGCTTCGCTGGGGCATTATTCTCAATCATTCTACCTTTTATTTTGTTGTTTTCGTTACTTTAGATGATAATTACCTATACTTTTCTTCTCAGTTAATGGTATTGCTCTTTTGTTTTCTCGTTTCTTTTTATGCGGTCGGATATTTCTCTGAAATCTCGTTTCGTTTGAGCGATATCCGGCGTCAAAGAAAAGTCTTGATTGAAATGTGCCCGTTTCTAGGGATGGTGTTCTCATCTAATGTTTTTATCACCTATTACCCGCCTTATACTTCTAAATCTTTATTAATTTATTTAAAGTACGTTAAGTGTTTTTGTGCCATCAGTGGTACACACTTTCAATTTGCTTGATGTGATCTATCTTTTTTAAACATTATATATATAATTTTAACTCCATTTAAACCAAGTTTTCTCAATTAAATATCGTCGATGCATATATATATATATTATAAAATAATAAATTTGTTTAGGAAAAGGGTAAAGAAATATGATTCTAATAAATTTATTTTATTGGCATAAGTATCACCAATTAAAAATAGGATAATTTTCATTTAACATTTCCTCCATTAAAAATTGTACAAGAAATGTGATTCTTACTAATTTTCAACTGCTTTCTATATATATCGTTGATTCTTTCCTTTTTCCTAAATGAATGATCCTAAAGCAAAAACATTTAAAAATAGTACTGCAAGATAGTTATGAGATTATTACAAAATAATTGCACAGCTAACCTTGGGACGCTTTTGGCAATTGTATCATTCGAAAGAGAATGTAAAACAACATAAAGGGTTCATATTTCGATAGAATCGGCGGAAGAGTTATGATGTTATTGATAAAAAATTAATTCCCGTAATAACCTTGGGAGCACATTGGCAATTAAATCATTTGAAAGAGAATGCAAAGCAACATAACGCTTTCAAATTTCTTTAGAATCAGCTGAAGAGTAACAATGCCCTTACTAAAGAACTTAAAAAGCAAAATCGAGACCGACCGAATGACACTGAGGTATATAGTCGCACGTGATTCTGAATGGCTTAAAAAATGAATATATATATACATATATATTAATATAGGTTTGTCAATTACCTTGATTCAATTGTTTTTATTTTACAGTGAAATGCACTTAATATGGCTCACGCATTCGTATACCACGTAAGGGAAACTTCGGTGTATAATCAAAATAAATTATGATGTTGCAACATGGGTCCAATGTGCTGCACTCTTTTTTGCAGAAAATCATGTGAATGTTCCTAATAAAGAGTACGCAAACTTTTACGACAAAAGCCCAACTAAAACTGATGATATGGCAATTTGAAAACCCCCATAAGGCGAAAATCTTTGCCCAGTCTGCCTTCGCACGTAACGTTTATCGCTTCTTGTATTGAATGTGGTATAATTTTGCCTAGTTTCCTTTTCCATTTATTATTAATTGTTTTGGATGCTTTCTTTATCTTAGCGGAGATCTGTATCCGTTGCCGGTTAATTTGATCATAAAGTGTCGGTGTTTGCTTGATGCACGGTATCTCTTCCAGTTGCAGGTAATAATTGAACGGGAGATATTTATTGCAAGGCCAAATATCATATTTTGTGGCTGATATTCCTGATACGTATGTTTAGTAAACATGTTTCAATCGGTTGTTCTTTTCTTTTTTTTAATGTAATGTATTCCTCCTTCTAGAGCCACCTGATTGCTCTGAACAGTTTTGCTCCTTTGGGGATTTGAATCCGAAATAGTCGTGCTTGCCGCATTCAAAGCAGTGTTTTTGGATTGCTTGTCATTTTTATTTCTGGTATAAGTTACTATATTAATGAAATATACTATGTATTTTGATCTAAGGACACCCTTAGTTTTAAAACAACGTAACCAGCTTCAAGTGCTTTCACTGCTTTCTTTGCCTCGCCAATATTTATCATAATTATTCTCGATGCTTGTTTGAACTTTATTATCGATTGGTTCTTTTCATTTGGTGTTGGTTTTCTTCGAAAACATTATATGTTTTTCTCTCAAATCATGGGGTCTAAATTTCCAGAAAACAACAGTTCTTTTGGCCATGATCTCCGGAATTACGACTGATTCAGCTATATGGCTTTCGGTAGTGCGGTCGACTATTCAGTTAATAGATTTCCACGTTTCTGGTCTGTCTTGCGCAAGGATATAAATCCTTTGGGTGATTCAAATATTCTTACAAGCTCGACATTAGTTTATTTTGGATGGTTTCGATGATTTTCTTCCTAGTATACTTGCTACATCTCTGATTTACGAAGTTCTTTATAGTTTTTCTCCATGTGGTTGTAACAATGGAGGGGGAATTGTGTGAAAAAATTGTAGATAATTTGCATGAATCTCAAGAAAAGAACTTATCCTTGGTGCTTCAATCGCCTAATCCTAATCGCAAAATTGTAGGAGAGATAGATTCATGAAAGGGGGTTTGATTTAATTCCAAGTGGACCCAGATTGAGTAAGGCTAGCTGGAGTCGACTAAGGTAGAGAGGATTTTAGGGAGTAAAGCTTTTGAAATACGAGAAAAGAGTAAGAAAAGAGAACATGATCTGTTAACCTTCTTCTCTTAGTGTCTATATTGATAAAATGTAACAATTACATTTTGTAGAGACAGATTTTATTGTGAATTCTAAACCACACATCCCTAAACTTCTCTGTTTCTTTCTTAATCACTCATGTGTTTATAAAATACCTTCATCACATTATGTCTTTTAGTTGTTTTTCATTTTTTCTCTTATGATTTTTGTTGTAGTGCTTATTTGTTTGTACGTGTTTGTTTTTCTTGAAATTACTCTTTCCGCTTGAGTTGACTTTAAACTTAGTCTTGATCCCTTTTCTCATAAACTTTGACTTAACTTCTCTTACCTGGTGAATGAACCCGGGTATCCCAATTTCTTGAAGAATTCTTTTATATATGGTTCCTTTTGTGCGACCAAAACTCATTACTATATATTATACGTACGTGCCTAAAGAATCTTGGCTACGATCACAGAGTGTTAGTAAAATTAATGAAGTCAAAATCAGAGATTGTGATGAGGGCAGCAAATGAAATACTTTTGGCCTACAACACGATCATTCTATCAAAATCTTAGATTGATAGAGATGAATTACACAACATACAAATGTGCTTTATCTGCTGCAAGATGAAAGCACATACATGTTTAAACTGCCCTAATAAAAGAAAGTAAATATTGTTAAAAAGGCCAAAGAAAACACCAATATAAGTCCTGAAATAGGAACCATAGAATTACATTCCATTCTCAAATTCAAATAAGAGTTGTGTCTAAACGGACATTTTCCGTTCCTGGATGTAGACGTAAAACGAACGGGTCGCGGTCGATGCTCTATCGCCAAAAGTGACTGCACTGAAAAATATAAAAATCGGTAATGATCTCATAGATAGGAAGAGCAATCAAGAACTGGTCAACCTGGAGCACACTTGATTAAGAATTTCGACGATCCAAACAATCCTAATAAACAAAGGTTACTCCAATAGAGAATTTTAAAAACTACAGAAGAAAGTTATCAACTCAACGTTTAAGGTACAGAAACAAAAAGAAAAAGTACAAATAATACTACTCTACTACAAGCACCGAAGAATGGATGCGTACAAAACTAATGAACGTATACTAGAAAATATCATAAAAAGTAACACAATCTAAGAAGACAATGTATATATTATAAAATATTATGAATATATTATAAAAAGTCAGCAACGTACTAAGTAAACACAACATCCGTGAAAAAGAATCCATCCCAAAGGATACAAAGGTTGTATATACAAATTCAAATTCCCCCATAAGGGCTTCAAGCCTCATACAAACAACTTATATATACGTATAATTACCACTATCCCCAGCCGACGCCTAACAAAGCACTTGCCCGAAGGACGAATCAAAACACATTATAATGAACAACACAATGAACAAATTACAAGAAAGAACCTTTTTAAAAACACTACTATCCTCAGAAAAAAAACTCGGATCTCCGCCGCCCGAGGATTCTGGAGGTTCTTCTCATCAAAAAGATGGGCCGGAATCTAAAGACACAGTAAACCTGCTCGGAGCGAATTTTGCACCTTTTTTGTTAGAAGAAAAGTGAACCATAATCTGACTCTGAATAATAAAAAGGAATCCATAACCGAAGCCAAATTCATTCTGTACAGTGCACTAAAAAATTACCTCACCGCTAAAGGATGCAACAAGAATAGAATCCTTCCATCAAGTCCCTCTCAACAATAGACAATACTTTCGTCTGATGGTGCCTGAAGAAAGGCGATAGCTCACGGCCAAAATGTGTACAGAAGTTAAATATTTTAAATATAACCAAATAAAATTACTCTTCATCAGTTTATATTTAACCCATTGAAGCCGCTTGCCAACTAGAGTTGCCACTATTGTTTTTTCGTTATATGTCAGACAAATTTATTTTCTTTCCATGAAATTTTATTTCCATTGCCGTACAAGCCTACAATTATGTAAAAGACTCCGTTTGGCAGTGTTATGCTCACAAAAATTAGATGTATATTGTATTTATTTAACCGCGTTATAAGCGAGCCTAAACATGACTTCGACACTTCTCTCCAAAACGTAAGTACTTTATTTATATTTTTATTTAAGTTTCATTAAACTGTGAAGATTAAATCCACTAATGATCATATTCTATATATATATATACAAAAAGTAATTTCATAACATGATTTATTATAACTTAGAAAATGATTTTAGTTTCTGTCAGTCAGCATAAATGATATACAAATATTTGCTGCGAGCGTGAACATGACAAATTAGTCTCCGTAATAGTGTTGTTTAATATTTAAGTAGTAATACTTATCTATATATATATATATATATTAATTTATCTATACTCCTATCTGTTCATATATATATATATATATATATGAAAAAAAAACAAAGAAAAATTGGTACGGTTGATGTAGTGGCATTATTAGTCAACTGATCTACCTCAGGTCCAGCGTGACATCCTTTCGTCCTCAAACTGGGAGACCAAATTTAAAGGATAGCTCATCCACCAATCCAAAAAAACTGGTTTCAAATTTACATTTTATGTTAGACTCTTAACCATCATAGAACCCGTTATTATTATGAATATATTAACAGCGTTATCTTAGCCCAAACACTCGAAAGATGGAAAAAGATACAAGACAAATTGGTAAGGGTAATGTACTGGTATTATCAGACAACTGATCTACTTCAGGTCGAGCGTGAAATCTTTTCTTCCTCGAACTGGGAGACCACATAAACGGGTAACTTTGAAAACGGATTTTTTGGAGACTGGTAAATGAGCTCTCCTATAAATGTGGTCTCCCAATTCGAGGATTGTACTTCCTATGCTTTAGGCCATTGAAGCTTATAATAAGAATATGGATGGATTTGATCTAACTGATCAATTCATTACGAATTATCGCATCCGAATTCGATCTCGCAAATAGTGGGGGCCACTATTTTCTTGGAGTTTCTGCTCTTCTTATGTCAACGCTTAGTTTTTGTATAGAAAATTTGAAAATCCTATATTCGAGGATTTTTAAGAGACATTGTGCTTCAATCATTAAACAAAATGGAGCAAACAAAAACAGACCTTGATCATCAACTAACAGGTTACGGGGAGTGGCAGGAGACAAAGTTAGGAAGGATCATTTTGATCACTGGCCAGGACCTCTTCCCTCTAAATAATTAAGGTGTAATCATTGGGCAGAGAGAAGTAGTAGGAGTGCAAAAATGTCATGTTCCACTCCATATTCTATGCATGGAGCCATATCATTCAACGTATCTTCATAATAAAAAATTAAGAATTAAACTATTTTCATTTTCCCATCGCAAAGTGTTATGCCACCCAAGTATTTGTCATTGTGAATAAAAAAATAATTTTAGAGGACTAAATGCTTTATTTATTACACTAAAATTAAGTTTCCAAAATATAATATCGATAACTTAAAAAATAAATTTTCGGCATTAATGGGTTAATCTTCAGCCTCATATAACAAAACTGCATTCGACAGTTAAAACGTGTTAAAATAAAATTGGTAAAGACGAAATACCACCTGGTCCTTAACTAGACATGTATAGAAGAGAAGCTACTTCCACTATACATCGATATATATATATATATATATATATATATATATATATATATATATATATGTATATATATATATATATATATATATATATATATATATATATATGAGAATGTGATAAAATTGCCTGAGGCGGCCGTGCCTCGCTTCTATCACATATTGGAACTCCTGCTTCCCAAGTGTATCCTGCGAAAAGAGACTTATTTCGTTTGTCATTTAATGCCAATGTTATACATTTGCTGAAGTCATTAGAACGTGCAGGCAAATTACAGTAGTAAGATTTCCTTGCTAAAAAATGAGCTGATGAAATATACCAATCTGGGTAATACTCTTCTAAAAAAATAGTCCTGATATCAACAATTTCTTCATTTAAAGAAGAAGAATGATGTCGAGGCATGCATGTACAGACTCGCTAGGCGCACAGCGAATACACAACCACGGGCAAAGATAGCACACCCGAGGCTGCCTGCGATATGTTTTGGGGCAATTAAAGCAGTGGCGGACCACCTCCTAGAATTTTATACAGAGTGCGATTTATGGTTGACCGTGATTTATCGAATGGCTTGCCAGGTTGCAGTTCAAAGGATATATAAAGAACAAGACCCCAAAATATAATTTTAATATATATAATAAATGGCGCAATATATAAATATATACAAAAAAGAGGGAAAAAAATACTCGATAAAGATAGATAATTGGATTTTGACACTTTATAATATGCCAGAGTTAAGCGGAAGAAGCAAAATTAACATTAACTCGAACAAGAAATATTAATTACGATTGATCAGTAAGTCAATTCAAAAGTAGATGTGAGTGACGATTAACGGAGTGTAATCAGGGGATTACAACACAGGATCACTTTACCCCGAAGCGTGTTGGTAACCTGAGGGTGGGAGGGAGCAACAACACAGGTGTTCGAGTAGATACTTCGGGGAATCTTAACGAGGAGACTCATAGATGTGAAGGTTAGAATAATTCTTGTTGAAGAAAGAGATTTTCTCTCCTCCAGAGAAATGAAATCTCAAACACGAGATGGTTATAGCTGCTCGGCAGGGAGTCTCAGACACGAACAAACGGGAGGCTTGAAGGGGTTCCAAGACGAGGGGGGCCGCATAGTTCTCCAGGAAAAAGGGGCTCGATAGCCTTCCTCTGAACAGGGTCCAAAGCTTCACGAAGGGAGATAGGCTACTGAAATCTTAACGATGAGGTACAACTCAAAGAGTGTTTGGGTGACTTCGCGGAGTAACAGACAAAACGGTATGAACCGAGGGACTGGCAGACTCTAAATCTCCTCGAACAATGGTGGCCGATCCGATAGATAGCCCCAGGGCGTGGCTGCCCCTAGAGGATTCTCGATGTCAGTCTATGTGAACATACTTTGAGATAAGGAGTCGGATCGGACAACGAAGTTTGCCTAATGATATGGGGGTTGGGTTAGTACGGCTTCCCTCGCGGGGCAAGAGACATTCCTGTTAAGCATGGGCGCAAGAACTCAGCGTTATCGTTGGAGAGAGGGAAGCGAGGTGGGTCTGAAAGCAAATACAGATGGGTCGGGTGTCTCAGCGCGGGACTGCTTGCTTCCTAAGATTGTAAACTTTCCACGCCAAGAACCATGTGGTTTAGAGCAAAGAGACTGAAAGGGGTATTCCGAGGGGGTTTTCTATCACGCTTGTCCTTCGATGGTATCCCCTCACAGGTGACATTTACTATATGCTCTAAGAAACAAGGTATCTATTATGGATTTTTTTAACAGTATTATCATGGCATGAAAAATAATGTATATATGCATTTGAGGGAGTTCTCTTCCTGTATACAAATACTTTTATATCATCGTAATCTTTTTTGATAAGTACATCTAAAAAGGGTAATTTGTTGGCTTATTCGCACTCCTATGCAAATTTAATTGATGCATACAAATATTTAAGTTACTGAAAAATGGTCAAAATCAAGAGTAGTAGGCCATACTGAAAAAAACATCATCAATATACCTTAACTATATGAAGTTAGAGGGAGCGATTCTGGGAACGAGTTCTGTCTCAAAATACTCCATCGAGAGACAAACCAATATAAGTGATAAACGATTTCCCAATTTTAAACCAAATATCCGTTTAGAAATCTTAATATTACCACGAACCACATTATCTGAGAGCCACAATTCACTAAATCAACAAATTTATTAGCTGCGAAGGGAAGATCCAAGTTGAGGTTAAGGATAACTCTTCTAAGAATGCTAATGGCTTCAGACACTGGAACCTTCATCATATAAAATATATATATATATATATATATATATATATATATATATATATATATATATATATATATATATATATATATATATATATATATTTTTATATATATATATATATATATATATATATATATATATATATATATATATATACTAATGAGACAAATGGATAAAATAAAGGATGGGTAATGTATTACGTGAAATCTAATGCATAAACCATTTAATTTTCAATTTTCTAGATGCGAATGCATATAAATTAGTTTATCTGATAATCTTGTCTTGTGCATTTAATAAGAAAAACTTCACTGTAGGCAGTGATGGTATGTGCTTACTATAAAAATTAGTAGCCAAATTAATGCTCTATAAAATACGGCTAAGAAAGCTCTTCACCCACATCTAATAATTCACTGTATCTACCTGGTTTGCTTGGAAAAGAGCGTCACTTAGGTGTGCCAGATGCAGTGTGAATGTGGCTTCTCATTTTTATAATTAGCGTATGTGTTTTAAACTTATGATCACTCTCTATGTTCAATACTCAACCTAATATACTTATATTATATCCCTCTTTCACACACTTCTTTCTGGTATCATCATAAAACATTTACCAAACTCAGTAGGCACTAGTAGCTAGGTCAGTGTCTGAAAACTATATTTTTCTTGTGAAATTTGTCTCCCTCAGCGCTCTCTTACTTTTGCACACATAATTGATTCGCTTTTGCGTGGGTGACTTTCTCCTGGAAAGTTTGATCTTGTTTTTTTTTAACACGTCTTTCGATCTCGGTGTCAATTTTGTATGACATTCCACAATCGTTGTTCTACAATTTTGACTTTTAATTATGTCCTTTATGTTCCTCTTATGCTTAAATTGATAGATGTCGACGAACCGGAATTGCAGGGGGTCGGGAGTAATAGGGAGAGGGGGTGCGCGGCTATTTTTGTTAGTTGCAGTATTCATTGTTTTATTTGTCGTAGGTGGTAATTTAGTTTCTAGCAGTAAATTTATAGGTTCTAAACAACACACCAAGCGTCTTAGTAGAGCCGCCTGGCTATATATAGAAGTGCCTCGTAAATCCCCGCATTTAGATTACCCCATACGGACCTTCTACTACGTATGTTGGTATGACGTCAACTCTTGTCTCGTATATTCCAATGATATATCAAGCACACCACAGACCGAACGCATACTGCGAAAAAGCACCTCATATTGTAGCTCATGGTCCTTAAATGCCGCTGTAATTACCAGGGGCATATAAGCAAAGTACAATAAATAAAGATAGATTGAAAAACGGAGAAAGAGATATATAGAAAAAGAAATGTTAAGAAAAAAGGAGAAAGATCGAGACATATTAGAAGGGATTAAGATTGCTTCCAGTAGACATATCTCTTTTCTATTTTTCCCAATAGCCTATCGGTCCCTGTCCTTCTACATATTTAAACACCAACCTTTCAGTTACTATCTTCTTTCCAGGTGAAGTTGAGTAGAAATTCAATGCTGCACTGGCCTACTTGGCGAGCATTATGTATCTTTTGAAAGCTTTTTGTAACTTTGCAGTTGTGGATAGAATTTCATTACTTATTGCCCGAGGGCTGTTGATCCTAGTATGCTAGATCCCTCCAGCAAAATTTTCTACCTTTACCTGTACCAATCCGGGACGTATTATATGACTCTCTCTTCTGATATGGGGCAAGTTTCTTACGGTTTCTGAAAGAAGAAAAGCGACAATAGGCTCACGATATATAAATGTCTTTTGGAACTCAAACATGATCTTGGACTCTCGTCTTGCGTAGCGTTATTTACAACGAAACAACACACGATTTAGCTATAAGGAAATTCCGTGTCAGTTCAACTAAGAATTTTTCATGACATCTCAGATTTTTATCTTATTTTGTGTTATTATAGGGCTTAATGAAAAAAAATCAATGGTATCTTTCTCACTGCTATAATTTAAGCGTTTGCAAATATAAGGCCATTCAAATTTTAGTAAATGAAGTAAATTTTTCAAAATAGCAAAGGTTAACATTAAATATCTTGGAGACTTTGGCACCTCCAGGAGTCATTCTGCTAGCAATTTAAAGCTAATGAGCGTGTCTGCCTTTATCCCCTGGATATATCTTTGTATACAATCACATATTGACAACTTTTGATAATACATTAATCTCATAGCTCATAAATTAAAATATTCCTCAAAAAACTAAAAAGGGAAAGTAATTTGAGAGACGCATAACGATCAAAGAAGTAATTCTCACCTTTCGTTTCCCATAACACTTTTTATCTTATGTCGGAAGGAAATTCCTTATTTCAAAGATTGTCTCAAAAGTGCACTTCAAATAATAAAGAGCTAATTATAATAAATGTAAAATTAAATATTTATTTTAAATTAATCAGTCACATTCATATAAATATCATCGAATGCCACCTTGGTTGAGGAACCTTGCTCTATAGAATTATACTGAGCAAAATAATAGTTAGAAAAATTGAAAAGACAAAGGAGGAGCACTGGAGACCAATTAACGGTCAAAAATTGGTATATTAGTAAAGGAAGGGGCTGGCTGATAGAAAAGAGGCTGTGTTTTCGTCCAAGATCAGATGTAAATGCTCTGTGGCTGGATTGGACGAGGATAAAAGAAACGAGTCTACTACCAAAGTCGCGTGCTCTTACTTAGTCTGATTTATAACCTTACGACCTTCAAAACTTGCAATAATTTCCTGAAATAATCCAAGTGACCTTGGCAATTATATTATTTAAAAGAAAATGTACAACAACATATGGGTTTCAAATTCCGTTAGAATTGGCCTAATAGTTACAATGTTATTACCCCCAAAAACTTAAAAAAACGAGACTGATATAGTAAATTAAAGTACCACGCGACTAAAAAGAGATAACCCGGAGAGCGGAATATAGTGAACATTCAACATAAATGTAGGAAATCTTCCCCAATGAAATTTTGAGTGATATTTCTGATTGTTCAAAAAATGCAAATAGTCAACCCATCATATATCTCGAAAATTGTGATATTTATATTTTTCCACGCCGGTTAAATAAAAAGGTTGTCCTTTGATGTAGAAATAGATTTTAAGGATCGTTAGGTTAATTAAAATTGGTATTTAAGTGTATCATAGTTTACAAAAATCATTTTCGGATAGAAAAGTTTATGGTTTTTAGAGCTATAGTTTTATAATGGGAGTATACTTAATAAAATATTCAAATAATAATGATGATCTTGGGGATTGAAAGATTTATTTTGCCTTTATATTTTATATACACCTATAATCACATCTTTGTTTCTCTGTATTTTATTTTGAAAAGTAAATATCTTTTTTCGTAGTTAAGAACGATTACTATGCATATTCGAAATGTAAAGCAACAGGTATACTCTTAGACAAGTGTGCAGTTAGGTAGATATTTTAAGATATAAAACCATAGTCGTTGATCATTGAATAGGTAGATAAAAGAAAGCATTATATGAAGGTAATCGCATAGATAAGTAATTACTTGATTGATATAGACCCTATTAAGTGGTTGAAACGCACTCTCAAGTTTGCGCTGGTATAGAGTTAATTAGGTCTTGGACTGGCTTTGATTGCACCCTCGTGTCTTTAATGGTCATAGTTCTCTCGTTATCTTAGAGAAATATTAATAATAAATGATTGTTTCGCCTTTTAGGAAAAGGTACCTGATACCAAACAGGTTTTAACTTAACATTGGACAAGATCATAAAAGCTTTTACATTGATTTTGAAATGAAAGTATTTTGAATGAAGATTATAAATTGAAAGAAATGTGAGAAATTAAATGAAAAGAGAATAAGGTACATATGAGGATCTTTCACTATTTGCGGTCATTAATGATAGTAGTAACATTATTCATTTACGATTCTGTCAACGTATGGGTTCTATTATTAATGATCAATCGCCTAAAATCGATAACACTTTACTAGCATCAATAAGAAGCTCATCAGATGATTAGAGATGCAAAAAGGAGTTAGCAGAGCCATGTGAGTAGAGAAAGCTTATAACTACAAGACACATGTGAGATGTAAATGTGTGTCATTAGCTGCTAAACAATCGCCTTTCAAAGATTCCATTTGAACTGTGTTGGTTTGAAGATTAGAGACTCTTTCCAATCTTGTTATAGTTAAAGAAGAATATGATTTAACTTGCAAGACCTCTTCACTGACAAGCTTTTCACAATGGATCTTGTGTTCCTGTTGATTATACAGTTAAATATATTGCTAATTTATTTAAAGGAAAAATGTTCAAAATATCATATAAAAACCTTAGCAATTCAGTTAAAACCACCATATAGAGTATTTAGAAACAGATAATCCCTTCTTGTTTGACGGTACCTGGGATTAGTTTGCTTTTTCATTCGGTTCTTCAAATTTTATTGGTGAGATTCTTGTTGTTTTGATGATGAAAAGTGAATATAATTGAAGGAAGAGATGTTACTGCAAAATGCAGAGTGATTCTAAGTGCAAAATAGGATTGACATTAGTTAATTTTCTATGAAAGCCTTACCTGATTCCTCTTATCCTAACAGATCCACCAATGCCATCGCGAGGTCCTTTACCATAGCAAGTTTCAAAGAAGTGCCATTTTGATTCAATTTTTGTTTAGTTTATCTGCTAATAATAATTAATTAAGTTCTAATAAAGTAGAATATCTTTGTAAATTTATGAATGCTTTCAAGGAATATATTAGTTTGGCTTAGAAAAGATGAACTCTAATTACATCATATTGGCTACAGTCGGTAAATGGTACTTAACTATGGTGTAGCAATTCAGTGTCTTTACGGTACTAGGTCGCAAATCGAGGTATTGTTGCTTGGCTACTATTCTAGTGAAATGGTAAGCTGCATCTTTCAAAATAAAGGATTAATTAACTGAAATTTAACCCAAAACGGCATATTGTTAATCACTTAGGTTCACTTTTATATTTTAAATTTTGTTTGAACTTTGGAAATAAATTCATACTGAAAGAAATGATGTATCTCTTCATGAAAATATGGAATGAACTCCTTCCCCCATAATATTTTTATATTCTAAAGTTGATCTGTCTGTCTTAACCTACTGCCTGAAAACACCCTCATCAGGCTCTCTATTACTCAAATATTCATGTTAATAATTCAATGGATATTTCTTATCTGTGGCATGGTTTACATACAGCAAAATAACACTTTTCCTCTAATGGATTACACTGGAGAAGAGCGATGCAATAATTATAATGAGTTATATAATTTGTATCTAGGCTATTATCAGGAGTATAGATTGTTTATATTCGTTAAAAACTCTAACAATAGTTGCCATACTCAGTGAATTTTTTTATGTTTAGTATACATACATAGAACGTTTACCATTGGCTTTTTGGAACACAAATCCTTTAGGTCTAACTTTGGTGGCAGTATCCATATCCAGCCTTTTTTCCAATGGTCAGTTTGCTTGCCAAACCATGTATTGCTAAAGATTAATGGTGTACATGATTTTGTGTCTATTCAAAGATTTTTGGATAACAATGAATAAGTTGCATTTTTCACTTCGGCTTTTATCATTATTGTCAAATTTGCATTTTTGTTTAATAATTCCTTTTGCCATGTTAATCACGGAGTCATTTCTAGATGAAATTCCTGTGTCACTCAATTCTTCATATTTTATTTTGAAATGGTCTCTTACTTTTCTGAGCTTGTCTTTGTGTAATGTGAGCTGTGTGATGCTCTATATCTTTTCACGGATGCATCAAGATAGCTATCAAGATAGCTATCGGATTGTGATTGAGATGGTTTGTGGGATGAGCATGAATTACTTACACCTAGCGTTGTTGTATATGATAAAAACTTTGCAAATAGACTGATGCAGGGAGAAAGACTATATGCTACGTCATAAAATTTCTATCAGGATTGCTTTTTATTACATTTAAGTTAAGAAATAAAGTCTTTTTGTTATTTTCTTCTGGTTTCCTTTAAATGTCTTACAGCAATTACGTTCAATATTCAAAGAGCAGACTAACATGTCCATTTGAGAACAAATATTGTAAAGGATTTCACGAAGTACAATTATGTTACTGACCTTCGATTGAAATAATTAGGTTTTAATACCAACCAAAACTGTTAATCACAAACGATCCCCCAAAATTGAGGTTACAGAGACTGGTTTTGGGAATTTTGTAATTTATAAACGTTTGATTTCTATAGGGTAGAAATATCCTAATTCGAGATTAAATACAAAGGTTTGTCCAGGCAACAAACAAAGATATTGTTATAATTATAATGTAGCTATGACCGCAGATATCGAGTTAATGTATAAAACACTATTTGTAGGCTATTAGTCACTATGGTTAAAGATATTCGGTTGGTTTAGAAAGGATGCGCAAGTTTCGTATAAATCGACCTTTTCCGGCTGAAGCATATTTGTTTAGTTTTTTTTCATAAAAATGTTATTTATCAGAGAATACTTTGTATACTATCGTATATGTAACTCTGATAATGGGGTAAGCTAGTATTTTCAGTTTCCTTGTTTTTTGAACGATCTTATTTGGGGACTTGATTCTTTGTCTCTTATAAATTCTTTTTTTCTCTTCCTTTAATATTTTTTTCGGCTTTTTTTGTCTAAATTCATTACTCCGGCAAGAAATATGACGAATAGGTTCTGTGCTCATCCGGATCCGGACATAACAAACGTCTGTATGTTTGACTATAATTTGTCTAAAATTAATTGAAGAATTTCGATGAAATTTTGTGGTCAGGTTGATTTGAGCAGGAAAATATTGATGATATGAGGGGCGGTCAATAAGTTTTGCAATTCGAATATAAGGAAACGAGATATGAGGAAAAGTGTTTTATTATTTGTAATTATAATACCCTCGACTTTAATGCACTTGCGCCACTTATTCCTAAGGGTTCGAATTCCCGACAAACAGAAATCTCCCGAATGCTGTTTAATCCACTCCTGGACGGCGAGCTGGACAACTTCATCGTCCTTAAACCGGCCTTTTACACAGTGCAGCCTTGAGCTGGCGGAATAAAATGTAGTCGCTAGGGGCCATATCTGGACTGTATGAGGCATAGTTGAGCTTCTTGAATTCGCACTTGCGAAGGGCAGCTTGTACAACTCTGGCTTTGTGGACTTTGACGACGTTAAGGTCAATCATGGGGCGTGAGGTTTCTAGGGATCCAACGGGCAGAGACCTTGGTTATGGCCAAATTGTCGTGGATGATGTTGATAACACTTTCATGTGATATTCCAAGTTGTCGCTCGAGTTCCTAGACGTTCACCCGTTGATTTTCGAGGATCATCCTCTCCACACGCGCTGCATTGTCCTCGTTGGTCACGTCTGACGGGCGTCCTGGACGGGGGTCACCTTTAAAGGCCTCAGGAACATGGCGGAACTCCCTATTCCAGTGAGCAATGGTGGCATAGGAATGGGCGGTGTCGGTGTACACTGCAACCATGCCTTCATGGATCTCTTTTGCATTCTTGCCTTCCTTGGTCAAAAATTTGATCACTGCGCGGTGCTCAACCTTTCCATTGTTGAAAAATTTGTGACAGACGATCTGAGATCAGCTACTGCTTCTTAAATATAGAAGGCAGGAGCTTGAGACTGCAGGTCCTGACTTGTCATAACTTATCCTAACACTCCTACCATCAGCCATCCCTCTTCCTCTGTTTTGCCCTACCGATTCGCAAAACTTATTGACCGCCCCTCGTCTTTTCGAACTGATTCTGTTATAGATTTGGATCTGGATGACTCTTTCCCTTTAGGATTATGTCCGAGATAATTAAATAAATAGTTGATGTATTTCGATGAGATTTTAGAGAGGAGGTTGTGGAGTGGGGCGCCAGAGAAAATCCGAATATATTTTACCTCGGATCTATATTCTAGATAATTAATTATATAGGCGTACAACTGTGCCTAGGAACCAAGAAAGTTAATTAGGTTAGGTTGCCTAATCCGGATTATTCTCTCTCTTTAACATTAGACAATTTCTGGCATTAGGTGGCAATTTGTGCTGTCCAATATTTAAAAATTAATTTCTTTTCTTTTTTATCATGCCATACTACCTTATATTCAAATTTAAGTGACAGAATTCGAGGAAAACGCTTTCTATATTCTTCCACCCTTGATTATTATATGCACCTTTTAAGGCCTATCTCAGTCAAATAATGCAGTTTCATCGCAAGAACACGCCACTACATTATCTGGAAAGACATCATAATGCCGCCTCGAATTAAATCATATGACCACTCATCACACCTAGTTTTCCTTAACGTGGTTCATGCTGGAACATGTGATGGTGTATGGTAAAAAACTCTGAAGAGCTTATATGGATATTGATTTAAATGCTTTCTATCAATCCTGCTAGACAATTCTTGCACTCAAGTGACAGTAATAGTGTCATGGTTATCTAGATAAATTGCATTGGTGTGTAATTATATTGCAGAGGGAAAATAAAAGATATTTACTGCATTGTATCTGATGTCTTGATTCTTGATTGATGGGATATTAGCGAAAAAAGGAAGGATTGCTAAAGATTGGCTAAGGAAATTATACGAGAAATAATGTCAGACTCAGAGATTTGATTTAATAAATCGCTCTTATTCTCCATTTGTGATTTCTTATTTTAGTTTTTTTTTATCGTTTTTACATCAATGTAGATGGTTTTCAAGATATTTCTAGAATATGTTCTGATGTCAGTTCTCTCCTGATATTAAATGCGATTGTTTAATTAACTCTCGGTACCATTGGTCTGCCATTTTATACTGTAAGCCCTGAGCATTATACCGTTATTATTTTGTTATTTTCTGGTTCCATTGAAGTTTTCATCAGATGTGTTTGAGTTTTATGATAATAATTTTTGTGGAAATTTAAACAGGATTTGCATTATAATCTTCATGATATTATAGCTCCAATCACAAGATTTCTGAAGTTTAGTCGGCTAAATATTTTAATAAGGTCCTGTTATCCTTAGATTTCCCCCATGTCGCACATATCCTATGCTGACTGATTTTGAGTTTCTTATCACTTTAAAAAAATTTATATTAATATATACGAGTATAACTTTAGGATTATTTTAACTTCTTTAAGTATTTCATTGTTTTCTGTTTCAGGTATATTTTTCTCTGTTCATTTTGCACGAATATTCGCAATTTTTAAATCATGAACAATTATAAATGTCAAACGGAATTTTTCTCCGTCATTTCCAAAACTGATAAATGCACTTTTAATTATTAAAGAGGGAAGACTAAGATATATCTAGAAAATATTAAAATAAACAGAACCCATAATAATACTATTAGTTTTCAGCGATGTCTTTTGTCTAAACGTTGAATATATGGATACATAAGGAAAACTAAAAGATAGTTCTATAAACTACTTCATAACAGCAGATGGCTATGGATTGGGGCTTTAAAGGAGTAAGTGAAACAATGCGAATCAACAACGGAAAAAAGGGAGTAAACGTGGATCAAATACTAAGGATAAACTATATATTTGATACCTGTCTTTTAAACACGAATATATTCATATACAAATTGAGGAAAGGGTAAAGATAACAATAATTTTAAAAGAAAAACAAAAAAGTAAATAAATAGGTAGGCCTAGTTAAAAAAAGGTTTGCTTTCGGGGGTTTGGGAAGTAGAAGAAGGTGAGTAATTCAATCACTCTCCATGGTGCCCTGGATTTGATATGGTACTTATAAAATATTATATACGAGAACAGCGTACTTTTAGAAACCGATGGTAAAATCTAAGCTTATATTCAATGAACAAATGAATGTTAATTTATAATGATAATGTATAATATTAGGAATTTCCAATTTATTTGTTTCTAAACATTTTTCAAAAGTCCCCTTAAGTGAAATTCAATTGAGTTTCAAGGAGTAAAATTCTTAAATTTAATTAATACATACTTGTTAATTTTACTTAGATATTGCCGTCATTTCTGACGGCAAGGAGAAGACTAAGAATCATTGCTAAATGATATAGGTAGCCAGAAAATAAGTGTCAAATAGAGACGCATCGAACCATAAGCAATTTAGCGGTGTATTTACCCGAGAACATTTATACGATCGTCTACTCTTTCACGGATACGAATGCCTCTCTGTAGGGGAATTACAGGGTGAGCATGGTGCAGTAAGGATTTTAGATTTCGATGTTCCGTATGTTGGGTACAATTTGACTAAAAGGCGGAGGCAGGAGTCATAGGATTTCAGAATCCTCCCTAGTTCCGTAGTCCCACACCTGCTTTATCAGACGTCCTGTTTGTTCCTGGTCTGTGGTGGTTCTGAGAGCCCCCCTTTGTCCTTAATTAAATATTCTTTCAAACAGTAAATAATAACTTAATCCTCTCTTCTTTTAAACAAGTAAAATCAAATTTAGTGTTGTTTCGCAAATGAACCCTACGATCCCTCATCAATCTTCCTCCAACCATCTTGACACCCTACGATCGTTCCTTGTCCCTCCCGCGAAACCGATGCTCACAACGTTCCCACCTCGATTCTTCATTTGACCCTCCCAAAAAGCCAGCGGACAGAAGGGGTAAGTTTATAGGGCTACGTTTATGTGGCGTTGATAAGGGTCTACCCAAATTTACTGGATAATTTTACTGTTGAAGTTAAGGAAGAAGTGCTAGCAAACGGCAACCCACCTGGTTCCTACCACTCCGATTGGTCTAGTAATTCAAGCTAAGACGTGATGCAATATCTGTAGTTTGAACCTCTGGCCTTAGGATAACAAGCACTCTCCTTACAAGAAGTATCAAAACTATGATTACCACAAAAGAATTTCTCCTCATTCTTTCATACATTCCTTTCAGAGTGACTTTAACTAATTTTTCTCGGACCAGCAATATTTTCACAGCAAATTCAAGATCTTCTCAGTGGGTGTTGTAGTAAAAAGAACACCAGTGTAGTGCCAGCCGCATGCGTGGTAGGCACTTCTAGATAACCGTAAATATAATTCGGTCCCAAATTGGACGGTGAATTTAGTTGCTGCTCCCAGGAGATATTTTTCTTATTCGATAGATTTGAGAATATCTAACAATTTAATTCTATCTAAGAATTGAAGAAGATATGTCAATTTTTTGATTGATCTACTGAAGATGAATATTCTACTGCAGAGTTTATTGGTAGTAGTATCTCCACTTTTCTCAAACTGGAGTGCATTAACGTCAGTCGGTGAACTCAATGTGAAATATCTTTATTTATTCCTTCTTGAAATTATCATTCTTTTTCGGATAACCTTAGTCGAATTCGCTTAATCAGAAGGAATTTTTCTATGCTCAGGCAATGCTCATTCAAGACAGACATAATAAGCAAAAATAATCCTTGTATCTTATTAGATAAGAACATTTGTAAAAAAATATCAGAGCTTCCTCAAATATCTCGATCCATCTTCATAAATTCTTTATTTAGCGAGAGAATAGAGACTATTCATAATTATTTATCCGCTGGGAAAATAATGACGTACATTTGATCTCAATATATATGCCCATTAGACTCTAGATATCTAAAACAAAGACTAAGAACTTTTCTTTCTTGTTGGCCCCCCTTCATCGACAATATATTTTTGTCACAAAAGGTTTATTATTCATATATCAAAGAACTCCTAGTTCTTTTAATTGCAAACTTGTATCTTGGAGTTTTGAAAGAGGATGTTCTCTTAGGTACGCTTGATGAAACATAAGGATAATCATTTTAATGGCACCTTTGTCCTCATCAGGTTATTATATTACTCATATACTTATTTTAATAAAAAAAATTTCCTTCGCTCATCGCTTGATTTTCTGTACACCTGCCATGGGGATCTGCTTTCATTGTGGAGGTTGAACTCGCGGACAAGAGGTATGTACACAATTGATTCCGATTCTTCTCATCTCCATTTTCTCTAATTTGGCAATAGATTCCCTCTCCCCTCCCCCAACACATTTTCACTTTCTATCACATGACCAATTTGTATACGGACCCATCCTTACAAACTTTTTCACTTTTTCCTCTCTTTGGCTTCAGATGATTTTTTTTAACCAACACAATCAAATATTATTTCAAACAATAAATAACAACTTAATCATTTTTTCTTTCAAACAAGTAAAACCAAATTAGGTGTGGTTTCCTAAATCAACCGTACGATCGTTCGTCGTTCATCTGTCCCTACCAAAATGCCAGCGGACAGAAGGATGTAAGTTTGGGAAATTTCTCCCTGTGGAAAACCTTAGTTGTAGCGAGGGAGAAAGGTGAATTTCAGAGGTATTTCATGTTCTCCTCGATCACTGAGCTTTTTTGGCAACATGCTATTTATCTTTTACATTTTCACATTCCCAATCCTTACTACTTATTTATTTACTGAAAATGAACTCAATATAGCGCTTTAAATGAAGCTCTGACTAAACGGCGCAATTATATAATAATGGATGCCCTTTTTTTTACCAAATATAAAAGTTATTGATCAAGCGCGATACAAATTAAATGGTCTATCTGTTTGTGAAAGTTAAGATAAAACCGTCTGGAACTTGTCAGAGAAAAATGAAGAAAGTCGGGTTCAAAGAGTACCACGCGTTGGTGAGGGGAGACGGGTGTGTTAGTTGCGACAATCACCTTGTTTTCAGGGGAGAGGGAAAACCCCTTTCCTATTGTCTTCTTTGAGTAAATGAACTACTTTTAATGGACTGAAATTTCTAACTTGAAAGACTAGCTTAATTTCCTCCATAATTGTCGAGAAATGGTGTGTCTCTTGCTTGGAAGGAAATGTCATTCTAGGAAAAGTTAGTTCCGCTGGACCAACTAATGAAGAGAGGAAGACTATTATTTTCCTATAGTCGGCCGGAAGCTAAGTCTTGAATCACTTTTCTCACTATGGCATGTCGAGTTTGTGCGATAGTCGTCTGCAATCACCGGGTGCCAAGCGTAGCACAAATATATTAATTAAACTTAGAACATTAAAATCTTTGGTTTCTTAGATGTTTTAGTAATTAAAGCTGTTAGGAATATCAGGTTAATTTACCTTTATTAAATTATAATATATTCTTCAGGCTTAATTAGTTTAAGGGAGTACAAATCTATCAATATGTAAAAGTTGAATTTCATTTGTTATGTCACACAGTCTTAGGGTGGTAAAACACCTAATAGAATAATAATAATAATGCCTCACAGGTTTGCTTCATATGTACGTGCACTTCGCCGTTGCTACTGAAAAGTTCAACCCCCGCCTCTTAACTTAAACCTTTGACAATTATTTGACAGTTATTGAGTAACTAATTTATTTATAATTAAATATGGTTCGATTGATGGAAGGCGAAAATATACTAATTATTTTAGGATCGATAATTGCCATTATTTCCGCATTTTAAATTCGCGCGGCATTTTCCCGTTGCAAAAGCTTACTCTTAGGAAACCATATTGGTAATCTCTCACATGGGATATTTCGTACTTCGGCAGCTTTCGCACATCGGCTAATTTTACACCTTGGTAATTTTCCCCGGTGTACAACTTTCTCACATTGGTACACTTTCTACATGGAAAATTTCTCACATCTTAATTTTCAAGCCTGGGTAATTCTACATTATATACACTTTTCGTCTTATGGACAATTTTCCTACAGGACAATTTCCATGTGTATAATTCTCAAACATAGGGAATTTTAGCTTGATGGTCGCTTCTTTTAGGAGCATGATTTTTCCACATTGGAAATTCAACCCACAGCAAGCCAATAGTGATTATTACGAGCGGTCCATCCCGAAGGAAAGACAAAGCTTGCAGCAAATTCAAATTCGCTTCGATTTAGTTCTCGCCTTTGATGTATCTTTGCCCTAATTTATGACGGTGAAAATCTAACATGACTTTACTCACTCTTTAATCTTTCTAGTAATGAGTTTCACGGCTAAAGGAAAAACTGATTTGGTGCGATTACGAAGAAAGACGAACTCGCGGCGTCGATCGACCGCTGAATTACTGCGATCCAGAGAGTAAGAGAAAAGAAAAACTCGCATAACTAACGCAGGCATTTTCATTCGTTAGAGAATAAAACAAAAATCAAATACAGAGCTCATTATATTATAGCACCCTCTCTAAGGGCAACGAAAAGTGGGGTATTCCAACATAGGTAGTTTACTCATGAGAGAAGATTATGCCGGGGGAGAAGCATGCAAACAGTGGAAAAGATTAATGCTGTAAATCCTGTTATTATTGAATCTTTGATCATGGAGAGTTCACGAGCTCCAGGAACAAATTTTAAAAAACATAACAATAATAAAGTACAATTCCCTCGCCCGATCGGCGGAGATAGAATAAAAGAGATGAAACACAGAGAAGAGAAACGGAGACAGATACTAGAGAAAATACAATTTTATCCTTAATTTCAAGTATAAAGAAGACCAGAGAGACAGAAAGATATAGTTGAACCGACCATAGCATTTTGTCAGAACGTTTAATGGAGGATAAGTGGTAGGGAAAACTAAGAGAAAGTACATCTCTTAGATATAACTACTTAGAGAGCTAGGATATATAAAAGATGGCTCCTGTAAATCGGAGGCAAAAGTCAGTTTTGCTAGGCTCTATCGGTGGATAGAGTTGCTGTACCTATGTGATCAATCTCTTATAACGTATCAACCTCTAAAGTTCATTACACGTTAATATCTATGTTTACCAAGAGAGTCCACAAAATGCAAGCCTCAAGATTTATTAATTTCACTTCATTATATTTTTACTTTTTCTGCCGCATCTGTTCCTGTGTTTCTCTCATTCTCTCGTATTCAGGGTTCTGAAGTGATCTTACTTTAGTTAATGGTTGATTTCTTTTGCTTAAAAATGTTGGGATACGCACACAATTAGTCATTCTCTAAAGCATACATATCTACGTCTAGAAACAGCAAAGATTCAATCTATTCGATCCCCTGCTATTCTATACTGTGAGCAGGTATCCATTTCCTACTACTGACTTAACGGTTCCCTAAAGGAGAATTGAATCGGCGTAAAATTTTGCAGTATGCTTATAATGAAGCAGACAGCTGACACTACATCTAAAATAACTAATGTTGCACTTAAAATAGCCTCAGGAGTTCTTTCTTAAGCTTTCTGGTACCAGAATTACAGAATGTATCAGTAAAGAACTAGAAATGAAAATCATAGAATCAATAAAATTACGCAAGGGTCTTATAGGGTTGGAGAAAGATGATTGGAACAACCTTGACAAAGTGGTTATGTGTTGCGTACTCACCACTCTTAATAAATATTAAACTATAAGAAATACTGGAAAAGAACTATGGTGCTGTGAGATTTAGGATGTTCCCACGAAGTTCGATCCTGATAAAATTCAGGAAAATCTGGTTTCATTCAACCTGGAGAGGCGAATGCTTCCACCTGTATTTCCTGGATTCAAGCACCACGGGAAATTTATATAAACTGTGAAAATGTGATATTTATTATATATTTGAGGGCTAATTCATGACAATGATGTGTTTATGCTCGTAAAGATTGATGAACTGCTAAACATTTTGCAAACAAATTAGTCTCAAATTATTACCATGACATAATCCATTTGTTCCCATTACAGATTAATTCTATTGTACTCACATTTTTACATTCTTTTATTTTCTTGGGAAAGAAGATGGTTTATTCCCTGCAATCTTGATGTTTGTTTTTGTATTTGATATATTTTTATGTGAATTGCAGTTTAGGTATAATCTGTTCAATAAACTTTTAAAACTCAGGTATATATTTTTTTTATGTTGAATAATTAAAATCATGTGTCCTCATCTTTCCTTTCTTAACCTCCCTTTCTAAGAAAATGTCGTGTAGTAAGCAAGATGTTTTTCACTATCCTTTATAATTTCTCATTTTTCAGCAATACTTTCAGGCATTGCTTCAGTAGTTCTCCCTCTTCCTCATTTATTGAAAATTTTATAGTCCGGGGAAAATAATGTCAGTTTTGTAAAAAAGTTTTTTAATTGAATTCAATGTTCCTTAAAGCAAACTTTTCTATATGTAATTGATATTTTTCTAGTTCATGCAGTGTAATTTTTATTAACATTATGATGATCATTTTACATGTTTTAAGGATATTTTTTCGAAGTGTCTCATACGAAATCAATTTTCATTTAAGTTGTATTATTTGTGCTAAACTAAATTTATTCATGACTACAATTTCCAGGTGATTCTAATAGGTTTGTCTAAAATTTTGTCGTTCCACTTTCCACATTCTTATATAAAAGATAAAAGGCATTTGGTAGCCTAATTCTTTTTCATTTGTTCATAAATCTTGTATAATAAACTTGGGCAGTCTAAATTCGTTGGTCATTTATTTCTTGAATGTACCACCCTTCTCTATTTAGGAAAGGGTCAACAGATAAAGCTGAAGGTCACTACAGCCACCTCTTATCAGAGAGAAAACTTGCAGACGCACCCACAATTCTCTGTTGTCACACTCGATAAATTGTATAATATGAAATATTCACTCATTTCACTTTAGGTTCTCATTTACGAACCACTCTGGTGAGGACTTCAATTTGCCATTTCTGTGTGCACGATAGCCAAACTCTCCATTTCACTCTTTTCTCTTTTATACCATCATAGTTCTGGTATTCAAGTTAATCGCATTAATAATATGGGTGCAGACGCACCTATATTTCTCTGTTGTCACACTCGATAAATTTTATAATATGAAATATTCACTCATTTCACTTTAAGTTCTCATTTACGAACCACTCTGGTGAGGACTTCAATTTGCCATTTCTGTGTGCACGATAGCCAAACTCTCCATTTCACTCTTTTCTCTTTTATACCATCATAGTTCTGGTATTCAAGTTAATCGCATTAATAATATCGATATATTTTAGGGCGCATTTCCTATCACATTTGAATGGCTGATTGCACAAATACACTTTGATCTTACTTCAATTTTAACCGTTCCCTTTCACGCTCATAATCTGAAGCGTGTTTGCAGATGTGTGAAATCGTCTCTCCTCGGCATTCATTGAAATGGAAATGAATTATGATTGTTTACATTCACAGCGAAATAAGTTCATGCAAATTGAAATTCTTGCCAAATAACCTTCCTGTGGCAGATCTTTGAAAATATTTAAATTGTTTCAACTTGACGGAGGTCCAGGGAGATGAGGAAAGAAAAAGATAACTGAAATTCCAAGGAAGGCATGGAAGATTAGGTGACTAGAAAATGAGGAAACAATAGGAGAATAAGTTAGTAATCGAAGACTTATTAAATAAACAACAATATTAAACACTAATTTGGGTTTATCAGTATTTATAGTTTTCTCTCGATTTGGTGAAAGATGCTGTGAAAGAACACTACAGTAAAATTAATTCGGACTACTTTTGCTAGTGTTAAAACTATTATGTCCTATGGAAATTATACCATATTAGGTAGTTAGCTCAAACTAAGGTATTATGATCAGCGAACACTTTTTATCCTGATCCAATTACATTTCAACTCTCAAGTATCTCTCGTCCTGGGTTTATTTAAGCACTTATGCTTGAGATTCATAATGACCTGTTAATAC
This sequence comes from Ceratothoa steindachneri, assembly GCA_963969495.1. NCBI lineage: Eukaryota > Metazoa > Arthropoda > Malacostraca > Isopoda > Cymothoidae > Ceratothoa > Ceratothoa steindachneri. The sequence continues at coordinate 91,502,798 of OZ018330.1, forward strand.
GAGACGGTAACGAACTTTTGATAAATCAGCTCTTCTTAGTTCCATAAATCACCTTAAGGGGACATTTTGTTATCTATAAACAACATTATAATGATAAATGTGCAATTTGCATCAGTAATTATAACCTACAGCCTTTATTTTTGCCTAATTATCTATAATCTTTCGATCATTCAGCTTCTGCAGTTTGATTTTTGGTTCCTTTAAAGGCAAGTTAAAGAATTGTCTAGTTTTAGACACAGTTGGCATTGCTCACTATGATATAGGTTGTCGAATAACGTTACACAGTTCTAGTAGTTTAAAATTATAAGGCTACATTATTGAATATATAGGTATTTATTCAATGACAATCATCGAACAAACAAAAAAAGATATGCGCCAACCACCATTTCAAGCCGGTGTAATCCTGAAATATTTTATCAATAAAAATGTCAATTAGAGGAATTATCTACCAACTAAAGCTGGTAATAAAACTGCGAATGGGTATACAAATTTCAGGAGGACCATTTTATAAAAACAAAGATGAATTTGGCAGAGTGAACAATGGTTTGGGGGAAGAACACTATCCAATACGATTGTTGACACATAAGGAAGAGAGTTTTGTCCCTAGAAAATTTCACGCTTAATACAACGGTTTGCACTATATATTCCCTCAAACGAATTCCTGATATGAAACTTTTATAAGCCTTTATCACGAAATGCTGAATACCACTTCCTCTATGCCTTTCATCTTCTCAATTTATCTAACATATTTTTCTAAGAAATCCCTTTCTATATTTCACCTTGAAAGTTATTATATTTATTTTTTGTTTATAAACACTCACCAAACACTAGATAACCCCAGACAGCAGACTAATGAGACATGCATTGTGATGCATAGTAAACCCCTCATTATTGGGATCATAACTTTATATATATATGCAGTGAATATAGTATCGTTTGATTTTATATAGGTATTTGCAGTAAAATCTAAGTGTGTTTTGTTCAATGTTAAATAAATAAGCTAAGGATATATGTACATCATCCATATATCATTTATTAAATATGTATCGAATTATCATTTAAATCATTAGACTTCATGAGCTTTATTTCATCTTTAAAGTGGGGAATCAAGTTGAGAAAGGAGGCACTCGTATATATTTTTCGACTTGGGCAAAAAATCTCACCCCAAAAAATTTGTTTACGGTAAATGCGCATTGTGATACCCTTGGTATGCCACGAACCATCAGATCAGTCATCCGCCTGTTATCTCTGTATTAAAATATAAGAAAAAAAATTGCATAATTAGGCAGAAAATAAATTACCCAGCTTCGTTCTCCCCTATGAGATCAGTACTCATAGTTATTCGTGTAATTTGGCTTGTAAAGAAAGTGTTGATGAGATTACCATGAGAAATGGTAGACACCTGTACATAGATATATAATGTACTCTAGTCACACACCCGGCAGAGACAATATATTCTATACTAACCTCAGTACACTTGGTGGTGGTAAGGGATTGACACTGTATCCCTTAGGGTTTTATAGAAAGTGTTTTGACTGCTCTAAAAAGAACTGTGGTTAATGGGAAGAGAGTCTGCATATATTTAACGTTACTTTCTGGAAATAGTCCTAACTTATTATCCTAATTCTAATTTTTCTGGTTTATTTAATAACTTTTTTTTAATCATTTATCAGTCATATAATCATGCTGTATATGAATTCATTTTTAATAAAACAAAAGATATTAATATTAAACAGAAAATAAATTAGTGATAATCTCAGTATAAAGAATTATTACTTACAAGATAATTAAACCGAAGAAATGTTCAATATGTCATTTGAAAAAACTAAGAAAAATAAACTGCATATAATAAAAATGAAAACTGACCCTATTATTAAAAATATCGGAAGCAACTGCATGGACTGAAAATTAAGTAACCATGTGAACTGTAGCGTATTAGTTTTTATGGATGGGAATGAGGTGTTTTAGCTGAATTTTATTTGAGACATTTGTCTATCGAAGCAGAATTAACCATCTTCAGATAACCTGGGGTCTGTAAGACTACCCAGGTTTTTTCTTCATTTTTTTTATATTAATATAATCTCTATAGATCTATTCTCCCATATACCTTCCTGAATAGCTGAGTAGTTTAGGTCGGGGTGGGGAGGAATTCCTGGATCAGGCTCTATATCGGCGCTAGAGAGACTTTGGGCCTGTCAGACCCCACGTTACCTGAGGTGTAACAACGTTTATGGTGTGAATATCTTTGTCATATATGTATATGTTTCAACCTGTATAATCACGAGCAATAAATATTTTTTTTCCTTTTTATTTGCAGAATAAATGAATAGTTGGCAGATTGAAACAAAAATAATTGCTCTAGCCACTAAAAGTGAAATAATAATTGATTTGAAAATGAAACATGAAGATGATAATAGTGACTAATAACAATCTGTTCTAGTGAAATAAAATTGATTTTAAAATGAAACATAAAAATGACTATAGTGACTAATAAGAATAACTGACTAAAGGAAAAGACAAATGATGTTTGTAGTGTGTACAGAGATGATGTTTCCTTTTTAGTGAATATATTAAATATTTTTTTAATTCTTTTCTAGATTCCATAATTTTCAGAATATATAAATTAAAAAAACGTACCAAAATGGAGCATACAAGTGATTCTGTGGCAATGAATGATTCTGGTAATGAACGTGAGATTGATGCCGTCGAAGAATAGACTTTGATGGGATTGTTGAAAGCGAAAGTTACACAGAAACCTTAGAAAATATTGCTGCAAGTCATCCTCCAAGACAACCCAGACGTGTCACTTGTCCCATACTAACTAATCAAGCCACTCCAACATCAGCTTTAGCTCCTACTTCTTCTGCCAGAAGGTCTCCAGATGACTTGGGCGTGAAACTGCGGACACGAACCAGAAATTGCTGCACTGGACATGTGTGGCGCACACAGACCCGGTCAGCAGACCATCGGTCAGAGCACCAGTTTCTAATCTTCTCCCAGCCATGCAGATAGCATGCTCCAGAGGTTACATGTCTCAGGTGACATCAACCAACTGTTTTGACTAATTTATGGATACTGATTTCATAGGCCTAATACAGAGATACACAAACATATACATTGAGAGTAAAGCCAACAAATATACCTGAAATACTGCCACAATTGATAAAGCAACAATGCCTGAAATAATGGCACTACTTTGTAGCCTAATATTATAGGCATCGAAAGAGACAACAATTTGGACTAGGAAGAGATGTTCAATAAAGTTATGCTCCTATGCTGTATCGGGTAGCAATGTCAGAGCGTCAATTTGGCTTCCTACTGCGTTGACTTTGCTTTGATGACACCATTACCGGGGCAGAGAGGGAGAACACTGACAAGTTTGCCGCTTTCAAGGAGCTTTATACATTTTTATTGATAAGTGCTCAAGTCTGGTTATGTACCCGCAATATAAGAACAGCTTCTTTGGTTCAGAGGTAGATGAAGTTTGCACACTTATATTCTAAATAAATCTGCCAAAGGAATAAAATTAATAATGATATGTGGCAGTCAAACTAAGTATATTCTGAATGCATTTCCTTATATAGCCAAACAAACGCAACGACCCGCTGGTAAGAACTCGGGACACCACGTCACAACACACCTATTAGAAGACTACAAACACAGAAAAACGAATATTACGGGGGACCTTTTGTTTTCATCTGTCCCCTTTGTACAATACCTTTTACACAATTACGGGGTCACGTATGTAGTCACACTGAGTAAAAAGCCACAAGTACCAGCTCTAATGACAGACAACATATGATTGAGAGAGGATGCACGGCTTTCCTGTTTGACACAGACATGTCAATTGTGTCACATTTACCTGATAAATAAACAAAATTTGTGCAGTTGATCTCCTCCATGAACCAATAACCCGTGATAGATGAAGATGACAAGCCAGAGATTATCTTATATTACAACAGCACAAAAGGAGGGGTTGACACATTTGATCAAATGTGTGCCAGATATATGTACATTCACCTGAGTGACCAAACTGTAGCCTTTTTGTTTGTTATATGGACTGGTCAGCGCTGCCGGTGTCAACTTCTATGCCACAAAATGGAAAGACTAAAATATTTCATTGACCAGGCAGAAAAGATGATAGGACCATGGGCAGACGAGAGGATGTCTTCCAAGAGAATGCAAAGAAGTACCCTCATGACCATCAAAACAGTGTTTGGCTCCAACATCCTCCATCAGCAACCAAGATTGTTTGAGGTAAAAAACAATGTGGCTTGTGTGATCGGAAGTCTGATAGAAAGACCAACTTCTGTTTCTTGCACTCTCAGTGACCAGTCTTCCAGGAAAACGCAGCCACCGTCTTCAATGACTGCAATTATATGAAGGTAAATTCTCATTTGTTCTTCATTATCACTCAATTACACTTTCAGTATATTCCATGACATCTATATACATTCATTGTGAAGCCTGAATGTATATAAACATTAAGCTCAACGTACTTGATACATGTCCTTTCGAGATTACTCAAAAACCGACTAGAACACATATTTCCAGGGAAGATTTGATTTTGCTAAATCAGGATAGGAGTGGTTGGAGGGATTGCCACATAAAATTTGTAACTGGTTGAAGACAAAATATTACTTCCTTTAGGGAAGCAATGATTTGTTCATATGTCATTCATGAAACACATTTGATATTCATTTGTTGTGGTTGTAATTTTTCTTCCAGATAGTTGGGACATATATCTGCACAAAAGTATTGTAGTCATTGGCTTAACGCTTTTTGTATTCATTTACAGATCTGCTAAATTCAGTGATGCTTTAATTTTCTTTTTTTTTAGAATATTCAGAAATAAATATGTTTCAATTTTAATAGCTTAAAATTTACTTAACATGTAATAAGATATGTCGAAGTACTTATGTTTCAATTTATTTTTCAATTAATGCACAGGAATTACATTTTTCTATATTTTAAGTTTGGGATCTTTCAGATCCTAGGTTTTATGAAGTGTAACGAAATCAGGGTTTACCTCAAGAGGTTTAATGGTAGAGAAACAAAATGAATTAACATATTAGTCATATTCTTTAAAATGCTCTCTTATTGAAAAAATATTGGGTCAAACAAAGAAGTCTTCGCACTTGGAAGAGAGAAAGGCTTAATAATTTTTTTGATCTACAATTTACGTGTATGACGTGAAAATGTTGTTATAGTGATCAGACAGACTTCAATTTATATGGACTTCAAGGGCGTTAGTCTGGTGTTATAGATATTAATAAGGTTAGAAATTGACATGTGTGCTCTATTTCTTAAAAATAAATACGAAATATTTGATGGTTTGAAAGAATTATTGTTTAGTTTGTTCATTAAAAATCTTATTAATTTCTTGACAAAAGAGGCATACCTTTTACCTGAATACTTTCTTCCCTCCTAAAAAGGATTTTTCATCTGCTATTCATTAAGTTTTGAACCATTCGTCTAGTCGAACCATTCGACTAGACATTTGTAAGATAATTTAGAACATTGCGCATACTATTTCGTTAAGAATTTAGGCCCAATTAGGCAGTCGCCAGATGGCCTCCTGAAATAAAAAAACTCGTTAAGAGTTTTCCCTCATGTAGTTATCAAGTTAAGAACTTTCCCCATATTTTCTCTTCTCCACTTTATAGAACTTTCTCTACAAGCATATTTTAAAAACAACGTTCGAACTTTAATTTTATAAAAACTATGTAAGGTGATCTATCACCTAAGTGGCGTCGTGAAATTTTTTCATGCAATCATTGCATTGAATTCGCCCCCCCAAAATTTATTGAGTTACTGAATGCGAAACAATCAGAAAGCATAAATAATCTTAGCTCACTAAGCTTTTCAGCAAAGTGTTGAAAATAATTTTCTGGTTGAAAAGCTACTTTGGGATACGCTTTAATTTTTTACATGTTCAAAGGTGTTTGTACTGATCTAAATATGTATCATAGATGAACTCTATGAAAATGCTCGTGAGATGTACTGGTTTTATAGAATTAATAAATATATACACTAAATCGGTGCATAAAATTTACGTGTTGAAATTTAGAGTCTAGAGCGTCCTAGACCATCCTTGCTTATTATTAAATATTTAAAGATCCTCAGCATGAGGATTTTATGCACTCAAAAGATAATTATCTTAATTACACTTGCCCTGATTGGCTCAGAACCGCACGAACATCTAAGTTAAGACTTGCAAATAGGTGAAGACTTGTAAATTTAGCTACATAGTTAATATACGCCTTCAATAAAAGGAACCAGCTAAGATATGACATCTATAACAGACTGAGTAAAGAATAAAGAGTAAATAGGGCAAAAGAAAACAATTACTCACACAGAAACGTTTAACTAGTTTTTATTTTTCCTAATTTGCACAAATATAAATAAGGCTACACTCAGTCAGTATATATTTCGTAGAATTCCTTCCCTTATGGTTCTATTCTAAGAGTGCTAAGAGTGTCTAATAAATATTGATATCTTGATATGTTACAGATCAGAGCCGTTCCGAAACACGTAAGGATATAAAAGAAACGCCCAATAATTCACAAAATAAACTTATATTTTACCTTTATCAATTGAATACATAACATTTATACATTAACTACAGCAATACTCTAAATATTATTATAAACAAGAATTAATTAAATTAGTTTACCCCCCAAAATTGGTTAACTATTTTTCTACACACAACAATAATATAAGAATTAGGCTTACGGACTCATCTGGAGTTTAAAAGGCCTCAAAAATGTTATTGACTCTCGACGCGTGCCGCCGGCCAGATGTAGATGAGCGAGATCACACGGTTGTTTTGGCGAGGGTGGCAGCTGGGGGGTCCACACGTTCTTCCAGGAGGCGGGTTCTTCAAAGACGAGAACCAATACGGTACTTTATGCAACACCTAGGCAGTCGTGGTCTCTCTGGCAAGAGTGAGGCGAACTTGGTTTTTATATCAAGTTAACTTGGAGTGCGGTGTGACCACCGAGTAACGAGCTCGAGGAGGAGCTTTTCTCCTTCGATACTTATTTCCTTATGGACGAGGACTGAACTCGGGGAGGGTCTTCTTCAAGGGCGAGGATCACGGAGGGGGGTTTCTCTGGCGAAAATATGTTACTTAAAGTTCGGTTTGATAACCCGGGACTAGCTCGAGGATGAGCTTCTTCTTAGTTACAGTCTTCTTCAAGGGTGAGTATAACGGAGGGGGATTTATCTGAAGAGAATAATTTGAACTTGGTTCCTTATCAAGTTAACTTAGAAGTTCAGTGTGGCCACCCAGTAATTGAGCCCGAGGGGGAGCCTTTTCCTTCTTCTTTTCTTAATTCCTCAAGGACAAGGAATACTCCTGGTGTTTAAGGTGCACCAGGATATGAGGAGTCTCTCTGGCGAGAGTAAGTTGAACTTTCCAAAGTTAACTTATCGTTTGGTTTGATAACCAGGGACTTAGCTCGAGGATGAGCTTCTTTTTAGCTCCTTAAGGTAGGTAGCCCTGCCTCTCTTGCAGGGTACTTCTTGGTCTGGCGAGCCAAGTACACTACCTCTCCAGTCTTGGTAGTTCGGTTTGATCCGAAGCCTTCGTCACCTAGCGATTGACGTATACTACCACGAGTTTCCTCAGAGTTCCTCATTTATCCCTCGTCACCCCACTGGGGGAATGGTAAGACGGGGAGGGGCTTGAGGACGGCCCCCAGAAGAGTTCTTTTTCCAAACGGTTTTTCACACGAAGTCAAACATCGGCTCCTCGTTAGCCTTCGAGATTGGGAGAAACACGTCTTCAATTTCTTATTTGACGTGAAACTGGATCTCACTCTCCTGGGGAAGATCTTGCATTTTGACCTTTAAGGTCTTTCATGGCACCAAAATAGGTGACGCCGCGGTTACGCAATGGACCCGCCGATGCCTGGGGCGGAAGTCTTTACGGTAACCGCTTTGTGACTGCCCCGCGAGTGAACAGGGATGGGGGGGGGCTATTCCCCTACAATATAGATGAATTATCCTTCTTTGTTCATCTTAGAAATGGTTTATATTTACTTAGCAAACCTACAAAAAGTTTAAACTACATAAGGTAAAATAAAACGGCGTAATGAAACCAAGGAATTAGACAAATTGGTAAACAATAGCTATATTTTTTTTAATGAGATCTTATCTTTCAGCAATCCGATTATTCTACCACATCACCATTAATAGTCAAATAATGCAGGCTAATTCTATGTATCTATAATAAATTTGTGGTGGTAAGTAACAAACTACCATGATTGTTTAGAGATATAATAAGTCTTCTGATCTGAAAAATGGTTATTTTTATATTTAAAGAGCAGATAGATGTTTAATTATCATTGAGTAAATCTCTGAAAAAACTGTTATTATCTAATCTTAGACGCATATTTCTTAGACGATTTCCAATTTATCATTACAAAGATACATATGCAATTTTTTATGTTGCACCAAAATTTGAAGAAACCAAATTGTTAAAAATTTATCTGATATGAATTGAGTCAATATTAAATATTTGAAGATCTATTTTAATTTATTCTGTAAATAATTTTAGGGGCTGAATTAGAGGTATTAATCAACCCAGACCTTTTAACTCTTATATTCTTACTATGTTTGTTCAAATCGTCACTTTTAATTATTTTGGCCAATCAGCTTCGAAAAACATCAAATATCAGTATATATTTTTGTACGTCGCTCCTGCTTTATTTAGCGAGACAATAAAAAAGTACCTTGTTAAACTTCTTATTTCAAATATGTTAGTGGTAATATACAAATAAGATTATTACAAAGGCCTCCTGTTCTTTCATGTGGAAGAAAATTGTAATAGAATGAAGAATTTCATTTTTCATAGTTAATTTTCCCTGGAGTCAATAGCTGCATTTAAATAATGTCAGATTACTTAAACCTAGTACATACTATGAGAAGTTGAATGTGTATAAATTATAGCAGACATTATCTAATTTTTGTCTGAAATAAAAAAAGAAGAGAATCCCTTTTAATTGACTGTAAAGGAAATCATCAACAAAGAGGTTACAAATAGGAAAAATTGAGAATAACAACATAAAACAAATTAAGTTCTGTTTTAAGTTGATATATTCTATTCAAATTGTATATTACTGAAGAAATGATACGCATCTAACTCTCAGTTATCAGAAATTCTAGCATAATTCTGTGGAACATAATTCCTTCATTGACGATTAGGAGAGGAATAGTAAAAGAGTCTTCTTGATCTCGTAGCTAAGAAGTAGGGGAACTCAGCAAAATTGTCTTAGTTTGCATGAGTATAGAAAGATTAAGAAGTAAATAAAGGAAAATTATACTATCGCCCAATTAATCAAATAGGAAATTTCTCGTAGGAAGAAAAAAATAATATAGAAGCTGAGTGAGAGAAGAGCCGAAAGTAATTTGGAAAAAAAATGAAAGAAATTTTTGTAAAATGAGCGAACAATCATTAATATTCCTATATTGAAGTCTGTGATTAAACTACACTGGACCAAAAACGAAGGGTGAGGAATAGAATTAGTTACTAATCTACGATGCAAAAGAATCTGGATGGTTTGTGATTCATAACAGCTTTGTTCTTCCCCATCATAACGATTTAATTTAACCCATACTCGTAGAAGGAGAATTATAATTAAAAATTTTTATTAATTATCTAAGGTAAAAGGCCTGAATGAGATGAAGAATAATTTCAATGCTTACATTTATTCAAAACTAGTTAGTTAAATGTTGAGAGAGAACTGTTAAAAATATTGGTAATTTTGATACTTTGTACACTAAACTTTATATTCATTAGAGATTAATATATCATTTTCATACTAATGAAAATAATTAAAAAAGTGGAATATTATTTTTTCAGATATTTTTTTTATAGTTTTCCATTAATTCTTCAAAATATTTGCTTCCGTTTTTTTTATTTACTTTTATTCCTCCCTCGCCTTCATATGAACATAGATTTGTGAAGAAAGTCAGTCCATGGCTTTTTCCCACACAAGTTACACCCTTGCACTGCATACGCGTGCAACCAATAAAAATTCCGACCGCGATGCCTCCTGCATCTATGGAGCGAGAGTGTAACAAAACTTTTACAGCTCCAAAGATAGGATTAGCTTATCTCCTTTTCTTTTCTGCTGGGAAAAAAAGCACTTCGGCAAATAGTAGCCATGCCAGACTCCCCATATATCACGAAGAATTAAATTGGTGTGTCAAGAACTACATACGAGTAAGTTTAAATTCAGATTACATTGCATTTTCTGCAATTGGAGGAGAGGTCTGGAATCAAAAGCCCTCTAATCTCTCATTAGTACCCATGCTAAACATGGGCTGCTTACTTACCGTTCGTCATGTCATTCCATTTCAAAGTCGCCGCAGCTCACTGCAAAAAATATACTTTTATTTATCTTCGAGCGAATGGCATCATAGTCTAATTCCTCCATTTACCTAACTAAAGGATGATTTAATTCAATCCTACCTTCACAAGAAAGACAGTCTATGAATAGCATACTTAGTTTCTCTATGCCTAAAGTAAAGCGAATAAATTTAAGTTTAAGTAGCAAATTAATTCTCATTGGCAAATAATGAGTGCCTACTCTATATTGTGTGTTACTAACATAATTCCAATAGTTAATTAACATCGTTAAATTTCTGTTTTTGTTTTAATGAACAAAAATCCAATCTCTTTGCTTACGTAAGGAATATATATTCAACGCCATCTAAATTCTCCCAAAGAAATCAATGCCTTGGTTAATTTCTGATGTTAGTCAAAGCAAAATCAAATAGCTCTTATTGACAGGAGGTTTAGTGAGAGCAGTGTTAGTGATGTCTAGAGATCTAGAGTGTTAACTCCAAAAACATTGAACCTTATCTCTCGCTAAACCAAATCGCACAATTTTTGCTACATTTGGCCAGAACTAAAGTAATATATTTCTGTTCGGACTCGGATTTTTCCTAGAAGGGGTTCGGAGAAGGGGTGAACTCACTAAAAATATTTTAAAGATGGAAAAAATTCCAAGAAGAATTGGTATGGTTAATATACGCAATATAAGACCACGTGGCTCTACTTCAGGTACAGTGGAACGCCCTAACCCTCCATTAAAAGATTCACCAGTGACTGAAAGAGCTTTTGAATTTTGTTGGGAATAAAATACTTTAAAAGATAATAATTAATCAACAGATTCTCATTTATCTGATATATCTGTGTTTCATCAAATATAGAACCGTGGGCACGTCTTGCTGAAACACGTAATCCACCTTCTTCATGATCTTTCTCACCCAGAACAGCACGTAATTGACCAAGCTGTCCCAGTAAACGCCCACAACGAGCTTTTTACTGACCCAGAACATCACCAGCAGTATCTTCTCGCTATTCGAAGACGCTGAGCTTTATTAATGTGGCTAGGTGCATGTTTTTGGACACGTATGATACCTCGGAGACTTCCTGGCTGAAGTTTACTTAACACGCGGCCTTTCTGATTACTAATGGCCGAATCGACCGTGAAGAGTTTTGCATCATAAAAATATAAAAATTCGATTGCCATAGAGCTTTATGTCGTTGCGAAGGCGAAGACAGTGGTCTCGGCGTTGTTCTCGCCTACGGTTGGTTGGCAGAGGCCTTTTCACGAACACTAAGCGCTTGCCGGCCAACCTTTTGACGACCATGGATAGTGTAGCCACCAAGATATTCTTTTTGTTCTTGATCGCAAAAAGTTTCAGCTTTGAAACACATTAAATCTCCGTTCTCATAGCAAAATGGTTGAAAACTTGAAGTTGGTACAAACGAGGGTGATTTTTAAGATCTTTAAGATCTTAAGATTCATCACTGTCGGGAACTTACTCTCTCGTTCATCCGTCAATGGAACTTATTTTAGAATGCATGGCGATCCTCCTTATTCTTTTGACTGATCACTAGCTTGCGGGCAAGTGCGCGAGCACGAAAATTTATTTCTTCCATCCACTGACACACTTTGCTTTTGGACTTTTATGGCTAAAATCAGGGTAACCTCTCGAGAAACTATTACAGCCGTTTTGAAACGGCCCTTTTTGATACTTTAGTTACTGACTCGGTATCATTTTGAAGGTTTTTCTTGGACTATCGTTTGCTTCCCAGTCATATATAAACCAGCTAGGAAGAAGGTCAACAAAGTATTAGCGACTAAACTTTGAAGCCCTTAATTATTTGGCCAACTCTCCAAAAGATAGAGGCGTGCTATGTTTCATAGTGGTTAGCTGGACAATATTTGGCAAGAACAAATATTTGTCTGAACTTAGATGCTATGCAAACAATTAATTTTCTTTCTAAAAGAAACATAAGTGTGCGTATCATTATGGAAACTTAAAATTTTCTGGTAAATTAATTATCACCTGATAACGTTTAATCCAAATTTTAATAACCTTTATCCATATGTATGCTTTCTCGTAAGTTATTATACACAAATATTGGAAACTATGGAATATATTTGACAAAGATTAAGAAAGATGTCCTCCTCTCTTTCTCGACAGATCCAAGTACCCCGGCATTACGTAAAAAAGGTACCTCGAATGGGATCTATAATGTCTCGGTGGACTGGGCGACCAGGAGCCCCCCTGAGATGAACAATGTCTCTATAGTGTCCCAGCCTCAGATGGTAGGATCTTCCGTGCTTGGCACCCGGGCTTGGTGCCAAGTAAAGAACCTGTGTCAGCTTCTATGCAAGCTCGTCTTCAGATGGCTCGGGTCAGCGAGGCCTCACAAGGAGAGGAGAGATCTCCTCCCCGGCTGTTGCTCCTATGATGGGCAAGGCCTTCACCATTTTTAGAGAAGGATCTTTCCGGAGGCCGGCCCATCTGGCCTAGGGTCTCCTACCGGCAAAGTAGTAAAACAAGTTCATTCCCTGCCATCCTCTTCAAAAAAATAACAAGAAGAATATGAAAAAGATCCGGGATTCCTCTCCCTCATAGAGAAAGGACAGGTCTGCTGCCGTTTCGGTAAGCGACCAAGCCAAGATCATCACGTCTGGCCCTGTTGCTCCTATGGATGGAGAGTCCCAGATGGAGACCAAAACTGCGCAGAGCGGAGCCTCCATTGCGTTGAGGCATGTCACTTAAAGGCGTTTTAGGGTTTACAATCCTACTTGTTTCAAACTCTTTCTTGTTATTCACTCCACTGATGGTATTATTTTGGATAAGGGCAACATGATTCATCAAAGGGGAGCTTTAGCTAGTGTGATTTGTAGAGAGCCGAATGTGACCAGTTTGACGGACGGGAGCCTTTTAGCAAATGCTTCAAATGTCTCCAAGGCATCCATGTTTAGTGCACTTCGAAAAATTTATGGCACACATGTGAGTGTAACGCCTTACTCTATCCTAAACTTCGTGAAAGAAGTAGTTTATGTGAGGGAACTCGTGTACTAATCTATAGATGACATCATCTTAGAACTGGCCGACCAGGGAGCAGTCAAGGTCAAGCATGTGAAGAGAAAACAGGGAGGGGCCTCGAGACCCACCCCTACACTCTTCCTCACGTTCGACTGTGACAAGCTTTTTGAGTTGGTGCGTGCCGCTTGGCATCATACCACGTGAAGGCATTCGTGGTTGCTACTACTGTGTGTCACTGCTTCGACAATGTTAATCGCTCGTGTAGACGTGCAAAGTCAGGGTAGCCGAAGTTTGTGTAGGTTGCTGCAGGGCCGCACATGATAAGTCTAAATCCTGTGTGGGCAACTGTGTCAGTTGCGAAGAGCAGCACCAAATTTCTTCAAACCAATGTTGTTCGTATGTCCTTGAGAACGAAATCCTGGCCTTTGAGGCACAGAATCGTCTCTCATTCCACGAGTCTAAGGACTTGGTCCTGGCGCACCCAGGCACGGCCACGTGCATCAAGTTCCTTAATATTCAGCAAGACACCCTCTGCTCCTTGTCCCTTCAGGACAACGAGGACCTTCCTTTCCGCATCCATTCAGAACCCTTGTGCGTGTTCTACCCACCACGGGTGCTCCCCTGGTAAAGCTGGCGGCAAAAAGGGTTCACACCCAGCCCCCGCTAAAACTAAGGCCTCTCTCCCTTCCACTAGTGTGACCATTTCTCGTAACACAAATAGGCCACGCGCCACCACCAAGACGCTAGACTTACAGTTGGAAACACCCCTGAAGTTGGCCTTGAGGACATGTTCTGGGGTTCTAAACGCTACCCCACGAAAAGAGGACTGCACTTAAGGAGCTTCGGCTCTTTCACCCACAGCCAAGTGGTATGGATTGGTCCTGTAAAAGAGGGAGCCTCACCTCTGATGCCTCCCCTTTCACCTATGGTCTCGAGGCCACGGGAGGAGAAGACTCGCATCGGAAGCTAAACCTCCCCCGATAGAAACTATGTTCAGCCAACAGCGCCCTGAGTTCTTCCTCCGAGAAGCGTACGGCCATCCCCATGAGGATCTTCTTCTCTAATAGGGCCCCCACATGTGCTCCAAGATAGGCCTGGAGTGTAAATTCCGTGAATGGATTTGCTGTGGAGTTCGGGCCAACAGGAAAGAGATGCGGAGCCTCGTCTCGTCCCTTTCGCCGTTAGCTATCGTTTTGCAGGAGACCATGCTGAGCACGTGCTGCCTGCTCACTCTCCCGTGGTATAAGAGTTTGGGGACCCCACCACCAAGAAATGGGGACCAGACAGGAGGATGCGTGATTTATTCCCGTAATGATGTCTCCGTTCTTCTCTTCCCTTTACGTAGCTCATTTCAGTCAGTAGCTCTGCAGCTGCACCTGTATAGGAGGTATACTCTTATTTCCGTGTACATTCCACCGTCAGCCAACTTCAACGCGGGGGAATTCCGCCGCGTCGTGGCACGGTTACCGAGGCCCTTTCTCCTGGTCGAGGATCTCAGCGGTAGACACTACCCCCTCTCGGGAGACTGCTCGATTAATCGCCACGTTCTAGGCCTTGCTGACCTGATATATGAGCTGAAGATATCTGTCCTGAATGTGGATGATTTTATGCATCACTACCCGAGAACTGCTTCAGTTGCCATCGTAGATCCATCTTTGTGCTATCCGGATACACAGCATGATTTTAGGGGGGCTCGATTATATCCATGGTAATGATCACTTTCATATTCAAGTATCAATTCATTTGCCATTGACGACCAAGAACCCGCTCTGCTGGTGCTGCGCAAAGGCGAGCTTGTCCACATTTTAGGAAATGACTTATTTCTCTATCTCGGTGAAGCACGACAACTGCTCTTCTAGGCGAACATACGTATTTTAGCTTAACGGGAATAACCCTCTAGCAGAGGTGTCGAAGCGAATCAAAAGGATTGGGGCAAGTTATCGCATGATCCCTATTCCGTTCTCCAGGAGAATGGGACTGCAATCTCGTGTCTGTGGCGGAATCTTTTGCGACCGCTTTCTCCGAATAATCTAGCAGCAATGCTGCTCCGCCAGCATTCAATATTCTTCCTGATGTCGCGACAGACCGCCAACTAGACTTTACCTCTAGAGGCAGAGAACTGTTCAAGCCAGGTTTACTCTGAGTGAATTGTGTTCCGCTCAAGCTTCGTGTGCGGAACCATCCTTGGTCCAGACGATGTCACATCCACCATACTTGGACACCTGTTTAAGCGAGGCATGACATTTTAATTAGATTTGTTCAACAGGATCTTGGTAAGAGGTATCCCCTTCAGATTCCTGGTGAATCTAAAGTCCTGCGTCTGCAAGTTGATGGAAGATTAGTAAATGTTAGATTAGCCCTTTTTCAGGACAGCGGAGGCCACGTCAGATGCTCTGGTCCGCCTAAAAAATGCCGTATGCGAGCCCTTCATTCAAATACAGCAGTACGCCAAGGTGCTTTTTGATTTAGAGAAGGCATTAAGGTATCATAGAGACTCTCCACACGACGGGGGCGAGGGGAGGCCTCCCAATCTTTCCTCCTGATTGTTTGCGTGATCGCGTACTTTTGGCCTAATGGAGCAGGAATAGAGTGTACCAAAGGGAAGTGGCCTTGGTATCACACTCTTTGACCTGAGCATCAAAGGCATCACCTCGGTGCTGCCGGAAGATGTTCTCGCTACGCTCTACTTGGACGAACTTTCGATCTCTTTTGGCGTGGCCCAGATGCCAACTCTGGAGCGTCGACTCCAACAGGCATTGAACCGCGTCTCTCGCTATACCAAAGCGCACCGGTTTCGGTTTCCCTGAGCCAAGACTAAGGTGGTGCACTTCTGCCGCAATCGGCTGCTTAACTCTGACCCATATTTGTTTCTAAATGGGGTTCGCCGATAAGTGGTTGACTCGCACCGTTTCTTTGGTCTCGAATTTGGCTGACGCCTTACCTGGAAGGCTCATATCCGCAGCCTCAGGGTCTTTTGGACCCACGCCATGGACATTCTTTATTCTGTGACGTTCAGCGGCGGGAGCGTTGATAGAGCTACCGCCTTAATTTTTATCGTTCCTTTGTTCGTTGTTGCCAAGCTTGACTACGGGTGCTAGTTTTCTGAAGCCTACCAAGCATTGCATGAGGTGGACTCGATCCACCACACCAGCCGTTACTCTTCCTTCTGCACTTCACCCATTGAGAGCGTATTGGTCGAAGCTGCGGAGATGGCATTCGCTCTGCGCCGTGCACAGTGTATAACTCGCCTGTACGCGCGAACCCGGCGCCTCCCTCAGTCCCCAATGGCTCTCACTGCATTTGCTGCTAATCTTGAAGGTCCTATGCCAACAATAGACGCCAGTCATACCCATACCTTTGGTTTTAGGGATAGGAAACTCCTTGGAGAGGTGGATATAGAGCTCTCGGGCCGGGGACGCCCCTGGCTCTGCCCAGTACGCCACCCTGGACCACTTCTGACCATTTGTCGTCACGCCTCTGCTCCCAAAGCTTCAACTAGCCAGGAAAATTGCGTTAGTACTTTTGGGAGCACAACTCGTGTCACGTTGGAACCATGCCACGGTATACGTATGGCTCCATAACCCAAGAGGGGATCAGTGTCAACGCCGAATCCCCTCTGTCCTTATGGCAAGCTGGTGAAAATAGACCACTCGGTACCCGAGATTATGAAACGTGCCCAGTTAGGCAACCGTATTGTTATTTATAGTGATTTGCAAAGCGCCCTGAGTGCTCTTTGGGCATTAGAATCTCCGCGTACCTTGATTCGCGATATCCGTGACGTCACGGTTTTGGCAAGCCGGGCAGTTGTCAAGATTATCTTGTGCTGGGTTTCTGGACATGTACGAATTGCGGGGAATGATCGCGCTGATGAGGGCGCCAAAAGGTCCGTGAGGACTGGGCGACAAGACCAGCGTTTCGCTCTTCCTCACACGAATTACATGAGCAGCTCTCCGGGCTGCTTGGGAAAGAAGATGGGAGAAAGCCTGAGGGAACCTAAATTTGCGTGCCATTACACCGGCACTGTTCCTATGTATTTACCTCATAATGCCACGACGGCTTTAAGTTGCGCTCGTCTACGCCATATTATGATGACAGCGCTGTCCTCCAGACTGTTCGGCACATTCCTCTTGAATGCCGCATTTTGGGTGTTTTTGCGCACGCTACCTGTCCAAGCACCGGGATGAGCGGGATCGCTACTGGTTATCCCCTGTACTATGGACGACTTTGCCCACAATGACCTTTAAACTTTATGACTTTTTGGCGGAGGTTAGCCTCCTCCACTTTATTTAAGTGTTTTTATTGTTGTTTTGTTGTAGATTGCATGGTTCTGCGTCAGGGGAAGGCGAACCTGCCACCGATGCCGGAGCGCCCTTCTTGCTTGTTGCACTTTTCTTTTTTATTATTATTATTGTTGATTTTCGTTTTGCATATTCTTATTTCAATGTAGCCTATTACTAGGCTATCGTGAGTACGGCGACCTATACTTAAGTAGAGAATCGCAAGATGGGCTCCTAAAATAAAAAAAAAGAAGAAAAAACCTGGAAAGGTTTTTTGATCTGATTATCTGGTACTATCTGTCGAGTTATGTATTTGTCTACACCTTCCAAAGCCTTTTTTTAAACACAATGTATATTCTTTTCCTGGTTCATTACCTTTTTATATCACTAAATCTCTCATGTCTTCATGCGAAATGGCCCTTCGTTCGCAAAAAAAGTAGACTTTTTTATGTTCTCAACTAAACTTCTTCATATCGAGAAAATAGAAATTACTCAACCATAACGTTTTTACAATCTATTTTGTCTATCATATACTGCAAAGGCCAACAAAATTTCCTAAAAGCTTTCTCGAAAATGATATAAAAATGTTTTTTAATCTTTCTCTAATATTTCGACATATTTTTTTATTATACTTTTTAATAGCACCATTTATCATTGCTCTGATGCTTAAAGTTTTTATTCATTATCTTGTTTTAAAAGTTTGTTTCTTTATACATAGATCTTCAATGTGGGAACATTGAGTGTTTGTTTATCTGAGAATCTATTTAAATACTCATTTGTTTTGTTTCAGAACTCATTGTCTTCGAATCTTTTATGTCGTCATATTTGCCAAATGAAAAATCCGCTAATGTGAAGTAGAATTTTTAGGAGTGTGTCAACAAATTTTGGAGTTGTTCTTTGGCTTAGGTGGCTTCCATGGTAAAGAGGAAAAGAGGGATACACTTTCAAAAATGTCAATGCAAATAATTTCTGAAATGTTTGCAGATATTTAATGATGTGTTCATTAATTGCGTTTAAAATGGAGGATAGAGAAACATGAGAAAAGAAGAAAGAATTGGAAGAGATAGGAACATTCGTGGAAACCTTTCCTCTATATAAATGAAAATAACAATGAGAGATAATGAATCACATATATTTACTTTAGTTACGTGCTAAATGATTAAATGATGGTACAATTTATTTTATCTAAACAAATTGCCGTCGGTCTCACCCAAGGCCTAGAGGCGACGTCGAAACCTACTGCAGGCCATTTTGATAGGCCTTCTAATTAAATTGGTGAAAACTATGGTTATTTTGGATCTAAGATCGACCTTGGTGGTGCTCTATAAGTTGTTTGTCTCTATTTCAACTATACTTCAGACAAAAGGTCCAGGGGCTTGTGATTTTGGCAGATAGGACAGTTGATTGGAGTGATATTGTCCCCACCCATAATCTGAGTATGGATCGTCCTGCTTGTTTCTCACGATGTAGAGTCCAGCTGTAATATAAATGGCTTTCCATTTGCCACCTTTTAGCTCCAGAGCTATCAAACGCATCTAGGAACTATATATAGCGTTGCGTGAAAATGAAGAGGCATAATGCGGACCTTGGTATTGACCCCCATGAATACCATGTTGATCGGGGACTTGGTCTTCATGACTATCGCTACCTCTTTGTAAATGCGAGCAAGCGAGCGATGGTTTTACCTGAAAATGGCAGAAATCATTATCGTCTGAGAAGAACCAAAGCATGCCAGGTTTGAGGAGATGGATGCTTCACTTTATTAACAAGTTTTGTAGCAGGGTCTTTCGCTTCTCCATTATCTTCTAAGATAGAAGCTGTTCCTTTCTTATCTATTCTAAATACCTGTTAAGAGACTCTGAAACTCTTTTTTCAATGGCTCTGGACCTTTACTCTTTGGATCATTGTCAATGGTGTCCTGTATCTCTGCGACCAGTTCGCCGGTCTTTTCCTATCAAAATGATACGACTGGTTGTACCCCTCTAATCACTGCGTGACTCATCCAACTCTTTCCTGATCCTCAGTACCGTACTCATATTGGCACGCAATCTCTCGGAGATCTTGGAATTCGAGCTCCATTCGTGAATCCCAAGCAGCACATCTTGCATTCACAATTTGGGAATAAGAATTGAATTGAGCCATGGTATTTCTTTCTTCCGATAAGATGCACAACTAACTCTACTATGAAAGGAACGCAAGAGAATCAATTTAAGACAAAATGCATGCCTGGAATTCGACAAGAAAATTACCGACCCCAAATTGCAGTCTTTAATCGGGGCATGTATGTGGGGCATTGTTGTGCAAATAATGCTTAAAATGCATAAATTATACATCAACACTAGGTACACTAGGAGAGAGGTTCGCTGGTTTAAACCTATCCACTGAGACAGTGTCTCGTTTGCCATCACACAGTTCAAACTTATAGACCTTGTCGTCGCGATCTACCTGCGGGAAAGTCCCAGCATACTGCTCTTATAGTGGTTTGACAATACGATCTATACCAACCCACACATGCGTTACCTCACGAAGAGCTTTGGGCGCGAAAGGCTTGGGCACCGAGTGCAAATGCCCTTTGGATGCCTGTGTGAAGTTGACTTATGCAATAGCTGTGGCTAATTCCTTAATCAATTTTGAATCGGTTTCTGATGACGAGAATGAAACCAAAGGTTTCGGACACGGTAATGTGGTCTCTGTGACTGCTGTAAAAGGCGAAAATACCGAGTCATATGGGTAGGAGCCAGTGCCCCAGAGTATAATTGAAAGGGCCATCAACCAAGTTTATCAATCGGCCATTATGGAGCACATCAAAGTTCTGTGTGCTATTTCTGCTCTACCGTTCTTTGAGGGCCGGTACGCCGTAGTACGGAGAACATGAAAACCAATGAGGGGCAATAATTTCTTTAACAATTCGGAATCAAATTGGGCTCCTCTGTCGGTTACCACCTATAAAGAGACTCCAAATCTGAAAATCTATCCGTATAAGCAGGCTAAAACAACCGTTGCTGCACTTTTATCCGCAATCGGTAACGTTTCAATCTATCTTGTAGCTCGGTCAATGCACAATAGTAGATACCGGTTATATGACCAGTAAGATTGTCCAGGCAACGTGCAGGGTGAAAGTGGTCTATCAATATCAATGTGGATGGTTTCGAATCTTGACGTGGGAATATAAATGAGAGTATTGGAGATTTTTTTGTGACAATCGATTTTGTAGGGTTGACATGAGCTTCACTCTCGTGCGAGGGAGGGAATATCCGTGTCCATTTTAGGCCAAAAGTATCGAGACTTATTTAGATGGACGGATGCTTAATCACGACTGTGAAAATTTGTGCGACTGACTGGAGATAGTTCTTCTGCAAACTGTAGAGACGAACAGCCGTGGGTATTTTGATGTTACTTTACATCATAGTTTAGCTTGTCCGAAAAAAGCAAAAGATTTTCATCCTGACCGATATTTTCCTTTGTATTCATCATTATCTTGTGCTTCTGCCAAAACTCGGAGGACGAATGATTCAATTTGGACAAAATTAATTTTTTTCCGATAGGCACTTAGCAACTAAATTGTTTTAGCCACGCACCTATGTAATATCCCTGAATTATTCCAAATTCACAGTCCATTTTCTTTGCTGCCTGTGCGTTTCCGCACCCAGCGGTGACGAGAAACCCGAAACTAGCGGATTGTGATCTTTGCATTGGGTAACATGGTGATCACTAATAATGGCCTGAAGTGGATTAAAGCAAGATACCCCGCTAGGAGCTCTATGTCGTAAGTGGAGTATTTCTGCTGCGTGAAGCTTGGTTTGCTCCAAAAGAATGCCACTAGTTGAGGCGATCCATTTACAACCTGGTGAAGGGCAGCACCTGCCGTCTATTAACAGGTATCCGTCTCTAGCTGATATGGTGAGCAGTTGACATAATTTGTCAGAGTTGATCAAAGCTGATTTAGAGCTATGGAATGTTTCTCGTGAATCATCGTTCCATTAGGGCTCACGAGACTTGGGTTGCAGGCGTTTATGCTCGGTCAGCGGGGCTACAATCACGAAGAAATTTATGAACATCCTTCGATAGTATTCCAAATGCCCACGTACCTTCGTAGTTCTTTGTAATCTTTATATAACGGCCTGTCCCCATTTTCTCCTATTTTCTTAGCCGGTGGGCAAATTCTCGCAGCTGAATTGTGATCTCCTAGAGAATCAATTTGATCCTCTCATAGTTCGCATTTCTCCTGAGAGATCAGTACAATTTTCTCTACCAGTATTCAGTAAAGTTGATCTAAATGATCCAGATTATCTGAACATATCAGAATGTCATCTATATATACCAAAACGAACTATAATCCCCTAAACAGGTTATTCATGTGCATTTGGAATGCGCAGCTTGCATTCGTGAGGCCAAAGGGTAATTTCATGTGCTACCATTAACCAAACGGAGTAATTAAGCAGTTTCCTCTATGTCTGCCGGGTTCATCGAGATTTTAATGTAAGCACAAACATATCCAACCTAGGGAAATTGGTTTAGCATGGAGATCGTTTGCCAAATTTGTATTCTCGCAAATAGGTATCTATCGAGCTTTGTCATCGCATTAATTGCGCGTAATTAGCTAACCACTTTGTACTCCCTTGGCGACTTTTTCGAGACTATATGAATCGGCAAAGCCGATTCATATGGTTTTGTATGTTACTTTTAAAACTGGTAGCTTCTCTATTGAAAGAAGTCTTGGTCGCGCGAATTTCGGTGGTGCACCACTAGCCTTCCCAATGTTCGCCTTAAATTCGCGTAATTCTCTCGTTTGTACCAATTTAATTGGGATTATTGACATACTCACTCCCGTATCAATTAAAATGTTGCACTTTAATTAATTTAATTTTGCATCGACGGTTAATACAGAGGGCATATCAGCGGTTGCACCTGCAAAGGCATGCCTTTCTAGTTTTCCGATGGGGTTTGCGAAGATGGCCTGAATGACGGTTGCATTTTAACGTGTTTCCCTCTTTTTTGGCAACCCTTCACCAAACTACAAATGGAAACAGCATACATACTACATATTTTTGATTCTTGCGAAGATGTTGCAGTCCTATTCGTATTATATTGTCAGTGTAATCGTTATAACGTGGTACAAATTTAGAACGGTATGCATTAGAAAATGCACCTATAGGCATTGATCGCGACTTTGCCCTATATTGCATATTATTTAGAATAATTATTTCATCTATTATTTAAATCGAGAATAAACACATCAGCGAAAGAAGCGGCAGTATGTTCTATTGTATCACTGCTATTATTAACATTACGACACTGTGCCCTATAAAATGACATTAGTTCGTTAGCAAGCTTTCCTAGCTGGGCCAAGGTTAGGTTCTTGAGATTAGCGATTATGGGCGCGATGTTATCTGGCAGAGATTGAATAAATTTGTGCATTACGAGTTCTTCCCTAACTCCTACCTGTAGAGCAGTCCTCTGCAGTACCTCCAAGTTGGTTGAATCTCAACAGTGGATGTGAAGGAGGCAATGAGCTTCAGGAAGAGCTCCGATTGTATTCTCTCGAAGATCCGGATTACCTCGGTCATTTACTTTACTCTAGGACGTCAGCAACCAAGGTCTTCCATCTACTTTTCTCCCGAGTAGCTCTGATAATCTGTTCGTACGACATTACGCCTCCCATCAACTTCACTTGTTTATTTATATCTTTTTCTCTTGACCTTCCTCTTTCCCTCCTTCCCTCCAACATTTTAGTTACAACCCAATTTTCCACCCCAGCTCTTGTCATCACATTACCGAAAGAATTTCAACTGTCTTCATATCACCATCTTCATCAAACTCTCTCTTCTCTCCTACAATTTGTATAACTGTTTCGATCGTTCTCCTTGCTGTGCAAGTGATCTCCATCATTCTTCTCTAGCACCACCACTTCTTGGCCTCTTGTCTCCTTACTAGTGCGGCTGACAATGTACAACTCTCCACTCTATACAAAAAAGTTGACCACACGTGCGTCTTTATTAAACTTTTCTTCTTTTTTATTGATAACTTCTTTTTCGCTAATATATTTCTAATTTGTCCGAGTGCACCTTACATCCTCCGTCACCACACTTTCGAGGTATTTGAACGACTTAACTTGCTTCACTGCCTGGTCTCCAGAACGTAATTAAATTCCTGGCATTGGTGCATTCTTCGATATAGACATACACTTCGTCTTTCCTGTATTAAATTTTACCCATTTGTTCTTACCTACTTCTTTTACTTTATTGAATATTGGTTGTAACTCTTTCTGTTAATAAGGTATTAGTACTGTGTCACCGCGTATCTTAAATTATTGATATTACATCCTCTAAATTCTTATCCCTTCGTATCCTTCACTACTCCTCTTTTTACCTTAAAATATACTGAGAACAGGACTGGTGACAACACACAGCCTTGTATTACTCAACTTCTAATTGCCTGGAATTCAGTTTCATCACCATCTATTCTTACACATGACTTGTCTGCTAAGTATATATTCTTAATCCTTTTGTATTCATTTCCATCAATGCTGATACTTTTTATATCTTACATTAAATCCACATGTCTAACTTTATCAAAAGCCTTCTTATAATCAATAAAACAAACATTAGATCTCTCTGCTTATCTATTATTCTTTCTACCCTTACTCTCAACAAAAATATTGCATTGATTGTAACTTTTTCTTCCACCAAACCACATTGTTTCCCAAATGATTCTCGCCTTAATTTTCCTCTTATTCTTTTTAGTATTACTTTTAGGATGATTTTTGTTTTTTGTTATTTATGCTGATTTTTATGTACTTTTCACATTCAAGTGTTTCACTTCCTTTGTGAATTGTAATGGAAAGTGAGTTGCACATTTGTTCTGTTATCTGACTTGAGCTGTAAACGTTATTTGATATTTCAGTTATACTACTTACTGCCGCGTCGCCAGCAGCTCTTAGCTTTTCAACAATAACTTCATCATTTCTTCAAATATTTTCTCTCTTTCTAACCTCGGTCCTTTTGGTAGACAAGACTGAAGCCGGAAGTCGGTAGGCCGTTTGGGGAGGTAATGCAGCCAGGACGTGAAAGAATTTTGTTTCCTGCTGATGCACTTATTCTGGAAAGATGAAACTGGGCTTCTAAAATCTTAACCCAACCCTCAACTGCTGCCTCATTGATGGTGATGGCTTTCACAATCTGCAACTCTCCTGGTCCTGCTTGTTGATGTTCCGATGCGTTCATATTTCTTCTTATTTTACTTTCACTGTCCGGTTAGGAGGGTTATCACTGAGGATGGTTATCAGTTTATAGTTGTCAGTATGTTTATAATGGGTCGCTTAATTAATGAGATCCCGGGAGATTACCAGATTAGAGGAGGAATAACTGGGAGTGAGGCAGGGTTACCCGTAAAGGGGTGGTGGACGAATACGTTTGATATCTCACCATCGAGTTTGCTCTGACTTCAATAGCTCTTACAGGGAATCCGTTTATAGGCTTGGTTCGAAAGTTAATTTGGTTATCACTTGGTTAAAGTAAGGACTCGAAAGGAAAATGGTTTTAGGTACTCTTAATTTTTAGCTTAGGTCTACCTTAATTAAGGTAAGCGAATAGTTGTGAAAACTCCATCTATTCGTTTGCCTTCTTACATTCATGTTTTCTTAATTATATTTATAAGTATTTCTCTTCATTCTACATTAGTTCATTGCTACTACATGGCATAGTATTTCAATAGTTAATTAATATGTGTGCGCAATTTCAAGATTTCATTTTTCCAACAAGTAGCTCATTGGTGAGGTTCATCGTTAAGCCTACTTCACCTTGCAATTCAGGCGTCGCGTAATAAGCACTGATTAAAAAACTAAGGGAATTCGTTAGACATGATGGGTATAGAGTATATTTGCTTATATTCGGTGATAAAGAGTTTAAAGTTTTGAATTTTGGCAATGGTGTTTCAAGAAAAAATATATAATTATAGCAAATGTTTCGTTATAACAGAAGGTTCCTCGTTGTGCTTACTTCACCTTGCAATTCGGGCCGCACTACATAAACACTGATTAAAGGAAATTTGTCTTGACATGATGAGTATAAAGTATATTTGCTTATATTCTTTGCTGATGACGGGGGTAAAATTTTGAATTTAGGGCAATGGTGCTTCAAGAACCAATATTTAGTTATAAAAAATATAACAGATATTTCGTTATATCAAAAAAGAGTTATTCATTTGTAGGTTTTAGATTTTAGAAAATACCGAAGTTGAAAACAAGGCTACTGACACAAAAGAAAAGTGGAGGAACTTAAGAAGGTGGTGCTTGTGATCTAATATTGAGTGATTCCAACACTTACAGGAAAATGAATTAGTAATATTATTGTATTCATTATGCTAATCCTGGTATAGATATTTCGTTCATGCGATGCGAGTTCCAAACAAAGACATAAAATCCATTTGCCCTTGAGTGAATCCGCCGTTGCCTTTAATTAATGAATAATCCATTCACAGAAAGGATAAAGACCTAATTTTGATTGTGAAAGACTTTAATCAAAAGAATACTAACATGACTGTCAAGTGAAACTTGGATTGCGAAGTGGATAAAGTCTTTGCCATATCCGCCTTTTACCATTGTTTGGATATTGTGTCTTGAAGTGATTCAATAGTGTATGCAAGAGTATATGTTCACAAGTAGACATCATTTGGGTTTTTTCTGCTGCTGGAAAGTTGCTAATTGAAGAAAGAACTTATCTTTTAGACCAGCAATCAAGACTATTCCCTATATAAACATTCCATATGTTTGCATTGAACACAAATGCTACGAAAAATGAATAATCACCACAGCAGTATTTTGAGCTAAACTAGAGTTGCTTGAATTCACGACTAAAGCATCTAGTTCTGTTGATAGTATTCCTTTCTTTATGTTTATGAAAATATTTAAATAAATATATTTTTAAAAACAACATAAATCTAAACTTGATTATTATCATATGTTATTCATATTTTTATGGAGACGATGAATGGCAGGTTAGAAATCGGTCGTCAGAACTCGTCGCGTGGGGTCATACTGACTCTATTTAAGATTATTACGTTTTCATCTATCTGTAGAATCAGAGGAGTCAGTTAAACAACATAACTTTATACAACTTTTCTAAAATAAATATTTCCTGAATACATTTCCTAAAAAAGGGAACAAAACGCATATACAGAAACATTATTTCAGATATAAAATAGAGTTCCTCAAAAGTGAACAGAACATGGAGTCCAGAAGAGAAATTCAGGCAAAAGTATTAGTTCCTCATGTTCTTCCTCATTGTGGCTGATTCTCGTCCAGCACTTTATTATAATCATTGCAGTCATTGCATATGATAGTCATGTGCTCTTAGCATGTGAATGCATTACATTTTGAACATGTGGTTGAATGTTTTTCGTCCTTACCTCTTGGGAATAATCTGCATCTCGTTCTTGATGGACCTGCTTGTAATAAAAGACATGATATAGCTTTAGGTATACCTTGTTGAAGAGGAATTCGCTTTCTTAGATCTCGCTGAAGAGACTGATAATAGCTCGAAAAATCTGGTGTGGTCTTAACTAAATACATGCTAACTCGTTCCAAAAGTTCTTCTTATTGGCTTACAGGCATCTGTTTTATTACTCCGATAAACAAAAAGTGCATTAATCGCAGAAACATTAAGAAAATGAAAGAATATATATGTGCCTACATCTCTTTTCGTTGAGTTGTATTTTGTTATGATTTCTAGTTTCAGTTGAATACCACGACGCATAAGTGAGAGTAATGTGACTGACTTCCCTTTTTGGGGGAAAATATGATACTAAGGTTATGTCTTCAATAAATCTAAACATACTGCTGTAGTTTTTTTTATTCCTATCGGGAAGAAATTTGGGGGGAATTTATCTCTTATTTTTACCCAGACTCCCAACCAAGTTAAGCCTGTGATTTGTAATAAGTGACGTAACTAATGGTATAATTGTATACCAGTTGTATCTAGTAATATTATGTAAAGTTCCTGTTACAGGGTCAAATAAACGCTAGACAATAGCCTGAGCTTTATTTTCTTTTGCACAGGGTCCAGGGGGTGAATTTCAGCATAAACCGAAAAACTTAACAAGTAATATGTCCTTGCATCTTTCAAGAAAAAACCTTTATGGCATATTTGTGGGGCTTATCGGAAAGGTAAACATGGAACTCACACTCACCTCAAATGCAATAAGCTGTTCGTTTATGGTAACATATTCCTCAGGGGTGTATATTTTTGGAAAATCCTCTGATAAAATATCAACTAAGCTTCTTCCTGATGCTAGTTTATCACTATTTATTCTATTTTCTCTAGTTGTGATATCATCAAAGTGTAAACATCTTAGTAGAAAAAGATAACAGTTCATTAAAATGGTTGGAAGAAAAAGACAAATGCCTCGAAAATCCGTTCCCCCCGGTCTTTGTAATTTTGATGAGCAGCTCGCAACATCCAAGACATTATGAGAATTCCAAGAAACGCGAGCATTTCATCTTTACTTACATTGTTTGCATCTCGTTCTCTTTCTAAACGGTTCCGCAATCTCTGAATATTTTGTTAGTATTTTCTACCAGTAATTATAAAATACGATCATCAAAAAATAAAGAAAGCATCAAGAGGCAAGAGAGCATTTATACCTGGTGCTCTTACTCCTGGAAATTTAGTCACTATATTTTGACTCCTAGTTCTTATATTTATCCTAGTGATACATTCCTTCCATCTTTTACCATCCTTTCGTAAAATATAATCTGCATGCGTTGGCTCTTCATCACCAGTGGCTTCTTCAGATGTACTTTCCAGTTTTGAGTCAGAATGAGGATCCCTATGTTCCTCGTTGTCATCCTCCTCTTCTTCAGACCTACCAACTTCAGCTTCACCTCCTTCTTCTCCGTTAAGGGGCCAGCAAAAAATTATATGTATTTATATGCGTATATAGATATATCTATATATTATATAATAAATGGTTTCTATATCACTATGTCGCAAAAATCAATATTATATTTAATTTTTGTAATATTATCAACATTTTGAAAATGGCAAGTACTCCATAAGATATGAGCAATTTTATTTAAATATCTACAAGGTTTAGGGAAAATTTAAAAATAGAAACTAATTTGTAACCAATTAACATAATGGCTAAAAGTAAGCATGCCTGCGTAAATTACAAATTAGATAGATAGATATATTCAGTAAGGTGAAATAAATTTTAAACTTACCTTGAAAAAATGATCTCGTGTCCATTTTTCTGATACGTAAGTAGGCATGTAGGGTCAGCACTAATACTAAAAAGGTTTCACACCTAGGTGGGTGGGGTCACAGCATACAAGTAAACTCATACAAATGAATTGGCAACAAACGTGAGGAACACTGAAAGATAAATATCGCTGCTAATAACTCAGCTACTGTGGGCTTGGTCATTACAGAGTTGCCAAAAATATTATAAAAAAAAACAACTTTTGGAGGGATTTCGGTCAGTGTTGAACTCACGCAACGAGTTAAGGGTTAAAGTATGAGTAATAAGTGATCGTATAAAGTCAGAGGCAAACACTCAGATCGTTTGTCTTTGTGGAGATTAAAAAGTCTATAAAGAAATTGACTTACAAAGAAACAGAAAAAGCCGAAGAGAAAACTATAATCATAAAAGAATATTGCTGCAGTAAATCACCTCTCTTCCTCTGGGAAGATGGAAAATATCCTGACTCTTAAATGATCCAAGGAAGAATAGCTTCGATTAGGGATACTAATTATATCCTGGATCGGGAGATATTCAATGTTGAGCAATAATAAGGAATGCTTGAAAAGTATCCTTAGCATTCATCTTATTAATATTGCAGCCAACGCTTGTTTTAACATAGGCCCAGTGGTAAAACTAACAATTTATTCTGAAGAATCTGAACAATATTAGATGCTTACTTCCTCCGACTGAACTTCAATTAAGAGCCATTTTCGAAAAACTCAATATAGTCACAATTCTCCCAAATACCTCCCGTGATCCCATGGGGCAAAGGGGCTCATAAAATATTTCTGATGAAACTTATATACAGCTTGAGGCTTTAAGATTCAAACACTTCAAGTGTACATTCCAAACAAAGTGATAAAAATCTCAGTAATGATCGAAGGCTTCTATATGAATATTGCAAAGGAATTGGATTAAGAAGAGTAAATGAACGATGGGTGGCTTGGAGGATTGTCCCTCCCAGCCATCAAGATAGTTAACTCTTCCCATCATACGAGAATTTTGTCGATAGATGCACAAGGGAACAGCGAAAACATGAAACTGAAAAGGATAGATTATCATATGAGTAGTTCTAGTCATGCTCCCGCGTTGTTTGAGCAGAAAACATCTTTTACACTGGATGAATGATATCACATCCTTTTCTCGACCCCATCGAGTGAAGCATATTCAGATTGATGATGACAAACGCATTGTTGAGGAAAGTAATCAAGTATACCATTCTGAAATATTATGAGGACTGGATCAGGAGTCTCGAGTTTCAGATGCTATTCACTCTCAAATTGGTTAATGTTTGTATAATTTTTATCTAGGTAATTTCTCAGAAAAGAGAAAAGATTATAAATCTTAGTGGCTGTATAAGAAGACTCCATGTTGATTTGATTACCTTAAGGACTATTTTAGGACAGTTTTTATTTGCAGGATAGAGAGCAGTCTATAATAAAATTTATTTAGAATATATTTTATCTAGAAGCTCACATATGTATTATGGTTTTCTTTTCAGCGTGAACGAGTTACCATTTCTCAAGTCAAATCAAGAAGGGAATGATATTCTCATTTGAGTAATCATGCTTCAACCAATTAGGAGCTGCTGGTGTCCTAGGAAACTGTCAATTAGAAAGGATCAAAGGTATAAAATATTTCCTGAGAGAATATAGTGAAGATGACGTGATAAAATACTCAGTGGACCAACTGATTAATTTTATCTAGCCTAATCTGATTGGCCAATGGAAAAAAATGCCCTTTTTAAGCCAAATATTATCAATTTAAAGAAAGGATCCAAGCTTAAGAAGGACTGGAATCAAGCAGCTAAGTTGTGTCTAGAAAAATGAAAATTTGATGCTAAAGTGAGGTCCATTGTGTGGTTCGATATGCTATCTAGAATTTTACCTTAAAGTATCAAATTACTACTAATGAGGTGAGGCTTTAGTAACTATGTTATTCAAGCTCACTTTCAATGTTCCTGCATATATAAGGGTCAAAGAGGGAAAGTGGAAAATGAATTACCCCACAAAATGGGTGCCCATGATTTTCCAGATGATGCCTGACGCTGATGGAACATTTGACCTTTGGACACCAAGTAGCTATTAGTTTAGAGAATAAAAAAGTAATCATTTGAAGCCATCTAGCGCAAAAATTTTACCTAACCCTTCGATGAGGGGTTACGCTTCTTTGGAGAGCAACGTTTCCATCGGCACTAATATTGTTTTGAGTATCTTCTCCTACTTTTTTACCTAGAGTTGAATGAGAACGTGCTTGGAAACGGTTCCCCTTTATATTTGCAGACTTCACTTTTATTTTTTCCTAGCCATAGTGTAAAAATAAAAACAAATTAGGGCATGAAAAATTAAGTACTATGACTTCCCAGTAAATGCCTGCAATGCCAAAAAATAGTCTCCATACGTTCAGCACCATCCAGAATCTTATCATTTACACATGTTTGGCCTGCGGGAGTGAGCTATGTATGATGAGCCTTGACTACCCGACCAGCTGTAATGTTAACGTTATCCTTACACTTTAATCCATAAACGATGAACCTGGCGGGACCTTTTCATATGTGAATTTAAGCGCTAAGAGAGTCCTTATCCCAGTACATCCTGCACCTCCTGATTTCCCAAGCTATTGGGCTTACCATCCTCGCTTCAGGTAAGGATCTTACAGTATATTTTGTCAAAATCTAAAATGTGGCCTAAGAAATTGTCCCGAGCCACCGCAACTTCTCTTGATATTAAAGAACTTGCTCTAGGCAGGTCCAAGAATGAGTAGGGTAGTTGATTACCTATTCTCATACCCCTACATTGAGTCCAGCCGAGATGATGAGTAGTAAACCCCGAAGTACTGGGTTTTAATCCTAGCTAAATGAATTCAAGGGAGGTTCACGCGTAAAAAAAAGGTGCCGCATATAGTGAAAGATTGAATCCCCAGGTTTTCCAGGCCCTGTCAAAGAGTTTAAGTCAATCCATTGATTCAAACCTTACCTAGCTTTCATTTAGAAGGGAGGCGTGACACTCTTCTGGATACGAAGGTTAGTAGCGCACCCAGATGACAGCCATTTGGCATGGAGTTAGAGAGAGAGAGATACTTCAGAGAAATAAAAGCTGTTTCTGGTTGACCTCAAATTTAAGATCAATGCAGGTTGGTTTATGACTCTGGCAGCATGACGAAATTAATTTCCTTGAAGAAGATAGGCATGAGGGGTAATCTGAACGACGTTGGATCAATATATTTTCTTATATAAGTGGGCTGAATTTTAAAACAAGAAAAAAAATGGTTTGGTTTATTTTATTAATACGGAGCTCATAAAACTCATCGCAATTTGTTTCTGCCCTGCAAGTTGGGTTAACATATTTTCTGTTTTCATGATTTGTGGACCACAAAAAAGTGAAATGAGTAGAAGCATGGGTAAGCATATGATAATTCAAGAATTATATCTGCTCCCAGTCTCAGAGGCTTTTGCCACTCTTTACTTATGTTACACATGCTTTTGGGTCTTATATCCTTACACATTTTAGAGATCTATCCTTAAAACATTCCGCGGGAGATGGCCTCCTAGATTATTGCTTTAAATTAAAAAAGGTTGAGATTTGTGTTATTAATAATATTCGTTGTACCAGTCAGTGCATGTTACACCTATTAACTTTGCCTTGACCACTTAAATTTATTTGCAAATTAAGTTGCATTCTCTTGGTGATAAACTTTAGCGTTTCTAGGCTGAGTCCCAAGTAAAATCATTCCTTGCGTTTGCTCTCCATAAATTTTTCATGAATATTAGGCGCGATTCTCAAAAACGAAGAAAGAAAAGAGAATTAACAATATTTCAAAAGATCTCTCATTCTTCTTCCTTTTCTACCACAGGTCCATATGCTATTAAATAGTTTGTAAACAATTACCCAATTGTGTGTTTTTATTACTCGTAAAAGATTTATTATGAAACAATTAATTAACTAAATACATACTATTTTATTTTGTGAAAAAAATGAAATATGCTTCTTTCTTTGAAAGTTGCAGACACGGTTTATTCAAAATTTGAAACAATATAATAGGAAAAGGCTTTCGGTATATATATTCAATTAATATTAAATTCAAAGAAATGTAATATAGACATATTGCCTTGTGGGAGGGAATGCCCGCGAAGGACCAGCGTGAGAGGAAGCTAATCGAAAGAGTCCTTTCAGCCCAGTCGCTCTAAACCACGTGCTCCTTAGCGTGGGACGGTTAGAATCTTCGAAATATTATTCAATCTACCTTTATTAGTAAATTTAGCAATTTAAATTTCAGTCCTGGCTTATATAAACTTGGTTATTTTTTATATTATATTCACAATGCATTATCGAAACTTTACTTGCAGACTAAATATTTATATTTAATCTTAATAAACTATTTATTTTTTTGTGCATCAAAGTAGCCTTATGTTTATGTCTGTGTATTTATTTTCGTTGCAATTAAGTCTTTAGAACATGTGTACTTATTTTACCTTGGTTTTTCAATCCTGACGTGTGATGTTAATCTCTCGCTCAGATTTTCCTCCTCTCTAATTGCTTAGGCGGTATTTTAATCCTCTTATTAACCTTTAGTCTATTGAATTTAACTGATTTAATGATCTTAGTTTGTATTTATCTTCCTTTTTAGTATCACTCTTCCCTCCTCTTGTCTCCATTTCATATTAATTCATTTTTTTGATTGTTTTTTTTTGCTTTTTTGCATGTTCCCTCTCTTCTGTATCATCCTTATATATATATATATATATATATATATATATATTGCAATTTTAAATACTTTGTTAATAGTTGATAAAGAACTTGAAAGGAAGTTCAAAAGTACTTGGAATCGTCGTATTAATTTTCCCTGTGGTCATTGTTGCATATATATATATTGTGATAGAACGGTCTGAGGCCGCTTTAATTCAGCCTCTATCACATGTTAACTATGCTTAACCACATGATTACCCACTTGCATCCTGCCTGCGAAAGAAAGCAGAAGCGCGTTATCTCCCATCATAGCCAATGTTTAATCAAGGAGGTTCACTCCCCTGTTTCGCCTCCATACGTCGATCTCGCCAGATTGAATTAGGCTTATGGGCAGATAAGGTATTTTCCCAGGCGCCACCGGGATATTGCCCCGAAGTCCCCCACTCAATTATCCCCTCGCCATGGAGATGGCTTCGGCTATTTATACCGTAGCTTTTTCCAATTAAGGCAGATCCAGATTATCTTCGCAAGGCATCAAGCCGATCCGTTCTGCCTTGTGCACCTAATAACTCTGCCGAGAAACCCATTATTGTCCAGAAGAGGACAATATCCCTTGAGTGCCAAGGTTCGTGTCCTTCAATACGCCAAGTCAACAAGGCCCCCTGTTGTTCAGAAGGAGAACAACGTTAGAACAGCAATTATTCTTTGATCTCGTTTGACAAGAAACGGTTCTCCCCCCCCCCCCCTCCTGTTGTTCAGAAAGAAAAAAACGTTAGAACAGCCATTGATCTTCAAGCCCGTTCGTCAAGAAACGGTTCTCATTCCCAAGACATCAAGTCCGGATAATTTACTTCCCCTCTTTTTATCGTTGTTCAAGTGAATGCTTGGTTTCAACAATAACCTCCATTGTTCATCTAGAACATCTCCGATTTGCTGTCACAAAAATCGCTCGTACTTCCAGCCTCACTTCACTCTCACTCCTCGAAGACAGTCTTTCCCCCTCGTTAAGGATAACCCCACGAAGAACCCTTCTGCTGGAAATCGTCAGTGGACTGAAGATTCCTTCGCATCGTCTTCCTCTGCACAACAACTTTGTAATTACATAAGCTGAACATTACCTTTAATCATTTAACCTTTTGTCAACTCAACCCTGTGCTTTAAATGGTTTAGCGAATCATTTTCCCCTTTATTTTTGTTTGTTTACCTTTTTAAATCTCTCTAAATCTTAATTGTCAGATTAGTCAGATATTCCCATGACCCTTTTTCATTCCCCGTTTATGTAAACATTTTCTTTGTGTGATGTTGATTGTTTAATTAATAAAATTCTATTTTATTAATGGTAGCCATACTATTTATCCTTGTTGCTCCGTTCCCCTTCTTAAGCATATTAAAGATAAATAAGCCTCTTCAGCCCCCCTCCTTCGCCTTTTTGAACTAACCTCGGTCAATCAGATTACCACGCATTCAAAATATTAGAATAATTCACTTAACGAATAGTTATATTTGGTATATCGTCGAGAGCCTATTCTTCGACATATATATATATATATATATATATATATATATATATATATATATATGTATTTAAAGGCCCAAAGAAATGAAAACTGGTAACACAACCCGAAAAACGCTAAGGAAATGAATTACTTTGTCGATTAATTATTAATAAAGAAAATAGGAGAATTATAGAAACGGAAAATAGGGAAACTATTTTAACCGTTATATGAAAATATATATATTTCCCCCATTTATTATACTCGTATATATTAAAATTATACTTTGGAGTCTTGTTCTTTATATATCCTTTGAACTGCAACTTAGCAAGCCATTAGATAAATTCCGGTCCACCGTAAATCGCACTTTGTATTTATTTCCCCAAAGTATATTACAGGCCTCCTCGGGTGGGCTATTCGCCCGTGTTTGTGTATGCACCCTTGCGCACAGCGAATCTTCACAAGCATACCTTGACACCCTGTGATTATATCCAAATAATAATAGAAAAATTCCTATGTATACCAATGCAATTTTTGTTTCATTGGGATAAACTAACATGACGATTGTAATAAGGGTATATAAAATAGGCTTGTTATTTGAATACTTTGAACTACACAGATGTTTAAATGAGCCTCAATTTGAGGAAAATTAGTTTTTTTGGTTAATATTTTATGAAATTTTCTTATGTGTAGTTATTTATTTTTTTTCTCCATTTAGTTTTTTTTCACTCGAAGATTAGCCATTACTTTTTTTAAAAATTTGTCTCTTTCTTTGTTACTAGTATGGGGTACTTTTTAGTATCATGACTTCCTGTCCTTTTGATGCCTGTATTTCTTTTTCTTATCATCATAAATGATCAATTTTAAAATAATAGAAAGATTATCTTAAATTTTAGGAAGATATCTCTAGAAAAACGAGTTATCGAAAAGAATTGGTCTTATACTGCGCGAACCAAATTTCGGACATTTCATTACCAAGAAGACTTTGTTCTATTATGAATACCTTCAATCTATTGGGTAGGAGAGTGTTTATCTTCAATGCTAGAAATAATTGCCTCAACGACCATTTGATTAAGTTAGACCTAAAGTCAAAACGGTGGGCCTTTATTTGACACCACTAGTTTGCCATTTCTTACATACATGTGCTTTTGAAATGCCATTTATATGTCGCTGACAATTGAGAAGCTATTGGATTAGTATAGCATTTTATCTTTCCTTCTCTGTAAATACAATTGAAGAGAAGAGATAATCGCTACGCTTCTCAATGTGGCTCATTAAAAATTAAGAGCTTGCTGGTCATTGGTGTTATTAATATTATAAAGATGTATGTATGATAGTCCTCTTGTTCAAGCTTTGTTGTTAAATTCTTTTTATTTCAATAAAACCTGAACGCTTTCTGACTTTTCCTTTTTATATGGTGTGATTTCTTCGAAAAAACAAATTTTCACAAATTCAATTGTTTTTAGTCGTGGGCAGCTCTACATCTCACCATGTCGGTGGATCGGTTGGTCTGTTGGTGGGTTGTCAGTCAGTTGTCGGTCGGTCGGTCCTTGTTTTGTTTTTTGTTGTTTTATTAATAACATTGTAACTATTTAATTGATTTTATTGAAATTAAAAACCAACTGTTGTTTTATATTCTTTTTCGATTGATAGAATTGCCAAGGTACTCTCAATAATAGCCCGGGAATTATCTTGTTTTAGCAATAACATCATATCTATTGGGCCGAATCTAAAGTCATTGTGAACCTTTGTGTTGTTTTACATTCTTAGTCTAATTATATAATGGCCATGGTTTTCCCAAGGTTATCCGTGAATTATTGAAAGTTTTGAAGGTTGCAAGGGCATAAATAAGAATAAGTGAGAGCACGCGACTTTTTATCAGCAGACCTTCTTTAGTTGTGTGGTATTCTATATCTCACTATGTTGGTCCGTCCGTCTCCGTTCTGCTTTTATATTTTTGGGGTAATAACATGGTAACTATTAGGCCGATTTCAACGAAATCTGAATCACTTTTGTTCGTTTACATTCTTTTTCCAATGATTAATTGCCAAGGTCCTCCCAAGCTAAGTCCTGGAATCTTTGAAAGTTTTAAAGGTCGCAAGGTCATAATTCAGAAGTAACAGCAATAGACTTTAGTCAGCAGAACTTGTTTATTTGTGGATGTTTCTTTAAATCTTTGTTTTGTCTGCCATTGATAAATCATCGCAAGATTGAAATTACCCACAGAAATGAAATATGCAATTTATAGCACTTTGCCTTAAGAGATTTAGAGGAGATTCCATAATCTAGGGTCTTTTTTTGCATGAGAAACAAGTTATTTGAAAATAAATCCTTTCATTTAACTCGAAGTCCGCATATAAGGATTTCTTAAAATTGAATAGATCACAAAGGATTCCAAGATTTAATGGAGTTGATCGAATAATTCTGCTTTTCTCTCTTCTACCTTCTGCTAACTTACTCCTCATCTAATTCTCTTTCGAGATAAGGTTACTGTTGAATACTATCTTTTAAGCTTAGACTAGTTACCATCAAGTGGTCATGT
Source organism: Ceratothoa steindachneri (assembly GCA_963969495.1). NCBI lineage: Eukaryota > Metazoa > Arthropoda > Malacostraca > Isopoda > Cymothoidae > Ceratothoa > Ceratothoa steindachneri. Next base: position 91,540,395 of record OZ018330.1, read on the forward strand.
AGGTTAAGTAGTTGTAAAATAATTAATAATTAATTAATTAAGAAACTAAAAACTGGAAAAAAGTTTAAACACCGATCAGTGGTGGATTTTATAAAATTGATTTATTCGATTAATATTTTATTCATTTTAGTGATATAGGAAATGTAAGAAAATCCATTCTAAATTCTTTTGACAGATAAATAAAATATTTCTACGTCCATACAAAACCAAACACAGAACAAAGCTTTTCATGAACAAAAGCTAAGTGCCCTCTTTAGTATTTGTAGAAATTTTGATACATTCCTTGTTACAGTTAATTCAAAATCCTTCCTTATTATTTGCGTTTCTTTGTGAGACGCGATCTTTTTATTTGATCTTTATATTTTGCATAAGATTTAGGTATAGGTTTATGAATTCAATTTAATATTCTTATTTTATGAGCATTAAACCATTGGTTTACTATAGACGGCGCTTCTTTCGACTGTTTCGCTTTTTAAATCCTAACTGATTGCTCTACTTGTTTTTTGCTAAATAAAACGATTTCCTTTCGAAAACAAAGTCATATAATCTTATTCACTTATGTATTTTTGTTTTTCATAAGTGTTTTTTTTTATATAAATAAAAAGGAAGCCAATATTCTTAAGCTTCTTTAACTGTGCTTTTCATTTAGTATAATATATTTCGTACGATTGCATTCAGCCATTTTCCGCTAAACATCTTTGCAATTAAGGTGTATAATATTGTATTAAAAAAATTTCGATATCATGGAAGGTGTACGTGTACGAAATTGAGCCTTGTAGGTAAGTCATCTTTACGAAGATATGGCTTATTTTCCCACGCAGTCGATCATCTTAATATTATTATCTACAGATGAAACGATTAGTTCTTATGATACTGCCGGCAACATAAATAAAAAATAAAGCAACAAAAAGAGAAAAAGATATTTAATTATTTAAGAGCAGATCAAGATAGCCTAGGCTATGAAACGTGGTGATAGTAAGTAGATAGTTTTGCTTTATTGAGGCTAAGTAAGAGCCTTTACAGCAGCATTTATCTCCTAATCATCTTTGCAGAGTTTCCTATTTCGCAAAGGTGTTCGAGAGAAAGGAAAATACCTAATTAGATTTGTTATTTTACCTTGTAGTCTTGTCGTGATATATTATGTAATGCATCAAACACTTCCGATGATTGCTTTCCCGAGAACAGAAGAGATAATGTAATTTTTAATCTAGTGAAGAGAAAAACAAAAAACTAATCAAGCGATGCCATGACCTAGTAGAAAACACGTAACCTATAAATCTTTTTCAACAGGGAACTTTACCCACATAAATAGATAAAATTCGGAAAGAAAATGAATAAACATAAAAGATGGTGCGAATCAGCATGAACAAAAACACAAGTGGATTAGAAGAAAACAACATAAATAAAGAGTTATATAAATGAACCATAATCTATCAATGTATATATTGCGGCAATAAAACCTCACCGATTTGGAACAGCAATAATAAAGAAACAAAGGAAAATAAAGGACAAATGTATTCGGACACACTCATAATATGCCATTACAATTTAATTTTATTTGAAATAACATCAGTTAAAGAGCGGCCATGAATGTCAATGCAGTATTGAAGTCTCTCTCGGCAGTTTTACATTGACCTAAAGAAAATGTCGCAATGTATCTTAGCGAATTCCTGCGGGCAAGTGCGCGAGCACGAAAATTTATTTCTTCCATCCACTGACACACTTTGCTTTTGGACTTTTATGGCTAAAATCAGGGTAACCTCTCGAGAAACTATTACAGCCGTTTTGAAACGGCCCTTTTTGATACTTTAGTTACTGACTCGGTATCATTTTGAAGGTTTTTCTTGGACTATCGTTTGCTTCCCAGTCATATATAAACCAGCTAGGAAGAAGGTCAACAAAGTATTAGCGACTAAACTTTGAAGCCCTTAATTATTTGGCCAACTCTCCAAAAGATAGAGGCGTGCTATGTTTCATAGTGGTTAGCTGGACAATATTTGGCAAGAACAAATATTTGTCTGAACTTAGATGCTATGCAAACAATTAATTTTCTTTCTAAAAGAAACATAAGTGTGCGTATCATTATGGAAACTTAAAATTTTCTGGTAAATTAATTATCACCTGATAACGTTTAATCCAAATTTTAATAACCTTTATCCATATGTATGCTTTCTCGTAAGTTATTATACACAAATATTGGAAACTATGGAATATATTTGACAAAGATTAAGAAAGATGTCCTCCTCTCTTTCTCGACAGATCCAAGTACCCCGGCATTACGTAAAAAAGGTACCTCGAATGGGATCTATAATGTCTCGGTGGACTGGGCGACCAGGAGCCCCCCTGAGATGAACAATGTCTCTATAGTGTCCCAGCCTCAGATGGTAGGATCTTCCGTGCTTGGCACCCGGGCTTGGTGCCAAGTAAAGAACCTGTGTCAGCTTCTATGCAAGCTCGTCTTCAGATGGCTCGGGTCAGCGAGGCCTCACAAGGAGAGGAGAGATCTCCTCCCCGGCTGTTGCTCCTATGATGGGCAAGGCCTTCACCATTTTTAGAGAAGGATCTTTCCGGAGGCCGGCCCATCTGGCCTAGGGTCTCCTACCGGCAAAGTAGTAAAACAAGTTCATTCCCTGCCATCCTCTTCAAAAAAATAACAAGAAGAATATGAAAAAGATCCGGGATTCCTCTCCCTCATAGAGAAAGGACAGGTCTGCTGCCGTTTCGGTAAGCGACCAAGCCAAGATCATCACGTCTGGCCCTGTTGCTCCTATGGATGGAGAGTCCCAGATGGAGACCAAAACTGCGCAGAGCGGAGCCTCCATTGCGTTGAGGCATGTCACTTAAAGGCGTTTTAGGGTTTACAATCCTACTTGTTTCAAACTCTTTCTTGTTATTCACTCCACTGATGGTATTATTTTGGATAAGGGCAACATGATTCATCAAAGGGGAGCTTTAGCTAGTGTGATTTGTAGAGAGCCGAATGTGACCAGTTTGACGGACGGGAGCCTTTTAGCAAATGCTTCAAATGTCTCCAAGGCATCCATGTTTAGTGCACTTCGAAAAATTTATGGCACACATGTGAGTGTAACGCCTTACTCTATCCTAAACTTCGTGAAAGAAGTAGTTTATGTGAGGGAACTCGTGTACTAATCTATAGATGACATCATCTTAGAACTGGCCGACCAGGGAGCAGTCAAGGTCAAGCATGTGAAGAGAAAACAGGGAGGGGCCTCGAGACCCACCCCTACACTCTTCCTCACGTTCGACTGTGACAAGCTTTTTGAGTTGGTGCGTGCCGCTTGGCATCATACCACGTGAAGGCATTCGTGGTTGCTACTACTGTGTGTCACTGCTTCGACAATGTTAATCGCTCGTGTAGACGTGCAAAGTCAGGGTAGCCGAAGTTTGTGTAGGTTGCTGCAGGGCCGCACATGATAAGTCTAAATCCTGTGTGGGCAACTGTGTCAGTTGCGAAGAGCAGCACCAAATTTCTTCAAACCAATGTTGTTCGTATGTCCTTGAGAACGAAATCCTGGCCTTTGAGGCACAGAATCGTCTCTCATTCCACGAGTCTAAGGACTTGGTCCTGGCGCACCCAGGCACGGCCACGTGCATCAAGTTCCTTAATATTCAGCAAGACACCCTCTGCTCCTTGTCCCTTCAGGACAACGAGGACCTTCCTTTCCGCATCCATTCAGAACCCTTGTGCGTGTTCTACCCACCACGGGTGCTCCCCTGGTAAAGCTGGCGGCAAAAAGGGTTCACACCCAGCCCCCGCTAAAACTAAGGCCTCTCTCCCTTCCACTAGTGTGACCATTTCTCGTAACACAAATAGGCCACGCGCCACCACCAAGACGCTAGAATTACAGTTGGAAACACCCCTGAAGTTGGCCTTGAGGACATGTTCTGGGGTTCTAAACGCTACCCCACGAAAAGAGGACTGCACTTAAGGAGCTTCGGCTCTTTCACCCACAGCCAAGTGGTATGGATTGGTCCTGTAAAAGAGGGAGCCTCACCTCTGATGCCTCCCCTTTCACCTATGGTCTCGAGGCCACGGGAGGAGAAGACTCGCATCGGAAGCTAAACCTCCCCCGATAGAAACTATGTTCAGCCAACAGCGCCCTGAGTTCTTCCTCCGAGAAGCGTACGGCCATCCCCATGAGGATCTTCTTCTCTAATAGGGCCCCCACATGTGCTCCAAGATAGGCCTGGAGTGTAAATTCCGTGAATGGATTTGCTGTGGAGTTCGGGCCAACAGGAAAGAGATGCGGAGCCTCGTCTCGTCCCTTTCGCCGTTAGCTATCGTTTTGCAGGAGACCATGCTGAGCACGTGCTGCCTGCTCACTCTCCCGTGGTATAAGAGTTTGGGGACCCCACCACCAAGAAATGGGGACCAGACAGGAGGATGCGTGATTTATTCCCGTAATGATGTCTCCGTTCTTCTCTTCCCTTTACGTAGCTCATTTCAGTCAGTAGCTCTGCAGCTGCACCTGTATAGGAGGTATACTCTTATTTCCGTGTACATTCCACCGTCAGCCAACTTCAACGCGGGGGAATTCCGCCGCGTCGTGGCACGGTTACCGAGGCCCTTTCTCCTGGTCGAGGATCTCAGCGGTAGACACTACCCCCTCTCGGGAGACTGCTCGATTAATCGCCACGTTCTAGGCCTTGCTGACCTGATATATGAGCTGAAGATATCTGTCCTGAATGTGGATGATTTTATGCATCACTACCCGAGAACTGCTTCAATTGCCATCGTAGATCCATCTTTGTGCTATCCGGATACACAGCATGATTTTAGGGGGGCTCGATTATATCCATGGTAATGATCACTTTCATATTCAAGTATCAATTCATTTGCCATTGACGACCAAGAACCCGCTCTGCTGGTGCTGCGCAAAGGCGAGCTTGTCCACATTTTAGGAAATGACTTATTTCTCTATCTCGGTGAAGCACGACAACTGCTCTTCTAGGCGAACATACGTATTTTAGCTTAACGGGAATAACCCTCTAGCAGAGGTGTCGAAGCGAATCAAAAGGATTGGGGCAAGTTATCGCATGATCCCTATTCCGTTCTCCAGGAGAATGGGACTGCAATCTCGTGTCTGTGGCGGAATCTTTTGCGACCGCTTTCTCCGAATAATCTAGCAGCAATGCTGCTCCGCCAGCATTCAATATTCTTCCTGATGTCGCGACAGACCGCCAACTAGACTTTACCTCTAGAGGCAGAGAACTGTTCAAGCCAGGTTTACTCTGAGTGAATTGTGTTCCGCTCAAGCTTCGTGTGCGGAACCATCCTTGGTCCAGACGATGTCACATCCACCATACTTGGACACCTGTTTAAGCGAGGCATGACATTTTAATTAGATTTGTTCAACAGGATCTTGGTAAGAGGTATCCCCTTCAGATTCCTGGTGAATCTAAAGTCCTGCGTCTGCAAGTTGATGGAAGATTAGTAAATGTTAGATTAGCCCTTTTTCAGGACAGCGGAGGCCACGTCAGATGCTCTGGTCCGCCTAAAAAATGCCGTATGCGAGCCCTTCATTCAAATACAGCAGTACGCCAAGGTGCTTTTTGATTTAGAGAAGGCATTAAGGTATCATAGAGACTCTCCACACGACGGGGGCGAGGGGAGGCCTCCCAATCTTTCCTCCTGATTGTTTGCGTGATCGCGTACTTTTGGCCTAATGGAGCAGGAATAGAGTGTACCAAAGGGAAGTGGCCTTGGTATCACACTCTTTGACCTGAGCATCAAAGGCATCACCTCGGTGCTGCCGGAAGATGTTCTCGCTACGCTCTACTTGGACGAACTTTCGATCTCTTTTGGCGTGGCCCAGATGCCAACTCTGGAGCGTCGACTCCAACAGGCATTGAACCGCGTCTCTCGCTATACCAAAGCGCACCGGTTTCGGTTTCCCTGAGCCAAGACTAAGGTGGTGCACTTCTGCCGCAATCGGCTGCTTAACTCTGACCCATATTTGTTTCTAAATGGGGTTCGCCGATAAGTGGTTGACTCGCACCGTTTCTTTGGTCTCGAATTTGGCTGACGCCTTACCTGGAAGGCTCATATCCGCAGCCTCAGGGTCTTTTGGACCCACGCCATGGACATTCTTTATTCTGTGACGTTCAGCGGCGGGAGCGTTGATAGAGCTACCGCCTTAATTTTTATCGTTCCTTTGTTCGTTGTTGCCAAGCTTGACTACGGGTGCTAGTTTTCTGAAGCCTACCAAGCATTGCATGAGGTGGACTCGATCCACCACACCAGCCGTTACTCTTCCTTCTGCACTTCACCCATTGAGAGCGTATTGGTCGAAGCTGCGGAGATGGCATTCGCTCTGCGCCGTGCACAGTGTATAACTCGCCTGTACGCGCGAACCCGGCGCCTCCCTCAGTCCCCAATGGCTCTCACTGCATTTGCTGCTAATCTTGAAGGTCCTATGCCAACAATAGACGCCAGTCATACCCATACCTTTGGTTTTAGGGATAGGAAACTCCTTGGAGAGGTGGATATAGAGCTCTCGGGCCGGGGACGCCCCTGGCTCTGCCCAGTACGCCACCCTGGACCACTTCTGACCATTTGTCGTCACGCCTCTGCTCCCAAAGCTTCAACTAGCCAGGAAAATTGCGTTAGTACTTTTGGGAGCACAACTCGTGTCACGTTGGAACCATGCCACGGTATACGTATGGCTCCATAACCCAAGAGGGGATCAGTGTCAACGCCGAATCCCCTCTGTCCTTATGGCAAGCTGGTGAAAATAGACCACTCGGTACCCGAGATTATGAAACGTGCCCAGTTAGGCAACCGTATTGTTATTTATAGTGATTTGCAAAGCGCCCTGAGTGCTCTTTGGGCATTAGAATCTCCGCGTACCTTGATTCGCGATATCCGTGACGTCACGGTTTTGGCAAGCCGGGCAGTTGTCAAGATTATCTTGTGCTGGGTTTCTGGACATGTACGAATTGCGGGGAATGATCGCGCTGATGAGGGCGCCAAAAGGTCCGTGAGGACTGGGCGACAAGACCAGCGTTTCGCTCTTCCTCACACGAATTACATGAGCAGCTCTCCGGGCTGCTTGGGAAAGAAGATGGGAGAAAGCCTGAGGGAACCTAAATTTGCGTGCCATTACACCGGCACTGTTCCTATGTATTTACCTCATAATGCCACGACGGCTTTAAGTTGCGCTCGTCTACGCCATATTATGATGACAGCGCTGTCCTCCAGACTGTTCGGCACATTCCTCTTGAATGCCGCATTTTGGGTGTTTTTGCGCACGCTACCTGTCCAAGCACCGGGATGAGCGGGATCGCTACTGGTTATCCCCTGTACTATGGACGACTTTGCCCACAATGACCTTTAAACTTTATGACTTTTTGGCGGAGGTTAGCCTCCTCCACTTTATTTAAGTGTTTTTATTGTTGTTTTGTTGTAGATTGCATGGTTCTGCGTCAGGGGAAGGCGAACCTGCCACCGATGCCGGAGCGCCCTTCTTGCTTGTTGCACTTTTCTTTTTTATTATTATTATTGTTGATTTTCGTTTTGCATATTCTTATTTCAATGTAGCCTATTACTAGGCTATCGTGAGTACGGCGACCTATACTTAAGTAGAGAATCGCAAGATGGGCTCCTAAAATAAAAAAAAAGAAGAAAAAACCTGGAAAGGTTTTTTGATCTGATTATCTGGTACTATCTGTCGAGTTATGTATTTGTCTACACCTTCCAAAGCCTTTTTTTAAACACAATGTATATTCTTTTCCTGGTTCATTACCTTTTTATATCACTAAATCTCTCATGTCTTCATGCGAAATGGCCCTTCGTTCGCAAAAAAAGTAGACTTTTTTATGTTCTCAACTAAACTTCTTCATATCGAGAAAATAGAAATTACTCAACCATAACGTTTTTACAATCTATTTTGTCTATCATATACTGCAAAGGCCAACAAAATTTCCTAAAAGCTTTCTCGAAAATGATATAAAAATGTTTTTTAATCTTTCTCTAATATTTCGACATATTTTTTTATTATACTTTTTAATAGCACCATTTATCATTGCTCTGATGCTTAAAGTTTTTATTCATTATCTTGTTTTAAAAGTTTGTTTCTTTATACATAGATCTTCAATGTGGGAACATTGAGTGTTTGTTTATCTGAGAATCTATTTAAATACTCATTTGTTTTGTTTCAGAACTCATTGTCTTCGAATCTTTTATGTCGTCATATTTGCCAAATGAAAAATCCGCTAATGTGAAGTAGAATTTTTAGGAGTGTGTCAACAAATTTTGGAGTTGTTCTTTGGCTTAGGTGGCTTCCATGGTAAAGAGGAAAAGAGGGATACACTTTCAAAAATGTCAATGCAAATAATTTCTGAAATGTTTGCAGATATTTAATGATGTGTTCATTAATTGCGTTTAAAATGGAGGATAGAGAAACATGAGAAAAGAAGAAAGAATTGGAAGAGATAGGAACATTCGTGGAAACCTTTCCTCTATATAAATGAAAATAACAATGAGAGATAATGAATCACATATATTTACTTTAGTTACGTGCTAAATGATTAAATGATGGTACAATTTATTTTATCTAAACAAATTGCCGTCGGTCTCACCCAAGGCCTAGAGGCGACGTCGAAACCTACTGCAGGCCATTTTGATAGGCCTTCTAATTAAATTGGTGAAAACTATGGTTATTTTGGATCTAAGATCGACCTTGGTGGTGCTCTATAAGTTGTTTGTCTCTATTTCAACTATACTTCAGACAAAAGGTCCAGGGGCTTGTGATTTTGGCAGATAGGACAGTTGATTGGAGTGATATTGTCCCCACCCATAATCTGAGTATGGATCGTCCTGCTTGTTTCTCACGATGTAGAGTCCAGCTGTAATATAAATGGCTTTCCATTTGCCACCTTTTAGCTCCAGAGCTATCAAACGCATCTAGGAACTATATATAGCGTTGCGTGAAAATGAAGAGGCATAATGCGGACCTTGGTATTGACCCCCATGAATACCATGTTGATCGGGGACTTGGTCTTCATGACTATCGCTACCTCTTTGTAAATGCGAGCAAGCGAGCGATGGTTTTACCTGAAAATGGCAGAAATCATTATCGTCTGAGAAGAACCAAAGCATGCCAGGTTTGAGGAGATGGATGCTTCACTTTATTAACAAGTTTTGTAGCAGGGTCTTTCGCTTCTCCATTATCTTCTAAGATAGAAGCTGTTCCTTTCTTATCTATTCTAAATACCTGTTAAGAGACTCTGAAACTCTTTTTTCAATGGCTCTGGACCTTTACTCTTTGGATCATTGTCAATGGTGTCCTGTATCTCTGCGACCAGTTCGCCGGTCTTTTCCTATCAAAATGATACGACTGGTTGTACCCCTCTAATCACTGCGTGACTCATCCAACTCTTTCCTGATCCTCAGTACCGTACTCATATTGGCACGCAATCTCTCGGAGATCTTGGAATTCGAGCTCCATTCGTGAATCCCAAGCAGCACATCTTGCATTCACAATTTGGGAATAAGAATTGAATTGAGCCATGGTATTTCTTTCTTCCGATAAGATGCACAACTAACTCTACTATGAAAGGAACGCAAGAGAATCAATTTAAGACAAAATGCATGCCTGGAATTCGACAAGAAAATTACCGACCCCAAATTGCAGTCTTTAATCGGGGCATGTATGTGGGGCATTGTTGTGCAAATAATGCTTAAAATGCATAAATTATACATCAACACTAGGTACACTAGGAGAGAGGTTCGCTGGTTTAAACCTATCCACTGAGACAGTGTCTCGTTTGCCATCACACAGTTCAAACTTATAGACCTTGTCGTCGCGATCTACCTGCGGGAAAGTCCCAGCATACTGCTCTTATAGTGGTTTGACAATACGATCTATACCAACCCACACATGCGTTACCTCACGAAGAGCTTTGGGCGCGAAAGGCTTGGGCACCGAGTGCAAATGCCCTTTGGATGCCTGTGTGAAGTTGACTTATGCAATAGCTGTGGCTAATTCCTTAATCAATTTTGAATCGGTTTCTGATGACGAGAATGAAACCAAAGGTTTCGGACACGGTAATGTGGTCTCTGTGACTGCTGTAAAAGGCGAAAATACCGAGTCATATGGGTAGGAGCCAGTGCCCCAGAGTATAATTGAAAGGGCCATCAACCAAGTTTATCAATCGGCCATTATGGAGCACATCAAAGTTCTGTGTGCTATTTCTGCTCTACCGTTCTTTGAGGGCCGGTACGCCGTAGTACGGAGAACATGAAAACCAATGAGGGGCAATAATTTCTTTAACAATTCGGAATCAAATTGGGCTCCTCTGTCGGTTACCACCTATAAAGAGACTCCAAATCTGAAAATCTATCCGTATAAGCAGGCTAAAACAACCGTTGCTGCACTTTTATCCGCAATCGGTAACGTTTCAATCTATCTTGTAGCTCGGTCAATGCACAATAGTAGATACCGGTTATATGACCAGTAAGATTGTCCAGGCAACGTGCAGGGTGAAAGTGGTCTATCAATATCAATGTGGATGGTTTCGAATCTTGACGTGGGAATATAAATGAGAGTATTGGAGATTTTTTTGTGACAATCGATTTTGTAGGGTTGACATGAGCTTCACTCTCGTGCGAGGGAGGGAATATCCGTGTCCATTTTAGGCCAAAAGTATCGAGACTTATTTAGATGGACGGATGCTTAATCACGACTGTGAAAATTTGTGCGACTGACTGGAGATAGTTCTTCTGCAAACTGTAGAGACGAACAGCCGTGGGTATTTTGATGTTACTTTACATCATAGTTTAGCTTGTCCGAAAAAAGCAAAAGATTTTCATCCTGACCGATATTTTCCTTTGTATTCATCATTATCTTGTGCTTCTGCCAAAACTCGGAGGACGAATGATTCAATTTGGACAAAATTAATTTTTTTCCGATAGGCACTTAGCAACTAAATTGTTTTAGCCACGCACCTATGTAATATCCCTGAATTATTCCAAATTCACAGTCCATTTTCTTTGCTGCCTGTGCGTTTCCGCACCCAGCGGTGACGAGAAACCCGAAACTAGCGGATTGTGATCTTTGCATTGGGTAACATGGTGATCACTAATAATGGCCTGAAGTGAATTAAAGCAAGATACCCCGCTAGGAGCTCTATGTCGTAAGTGGAGTATTTCTGCTGCGTGAAGCTTGGTTTGCTCCAAAAGAATGCCACTAGTTGAGGCGATCCATTTACAACCTGGTGAAGGGCAGCACCTGCCGTCTATTAACAGGTATCCGTCTCTAGCTGATATGGTGAGCAGTTGACATAATTTGTCAGAGTTGATCAAAGCTGATTTAGAGCTATGGAATGTTTCTCGTGAATCATCGTTCCATTAGGGCTCACGAGACTTGGGTTGCAGGCGTTTATGCTCGGTCAGCGGGGCTACAATCACGAAGAAATTTATGAACATCCTTCGATAGTATTCCAAATGCCCACGTACCTTCGTAGTTCTTTGTAATCTTTATATAACGGCCTGTCCCCATTTTCTCCTATTTTCTTAGCCGGTGGGCAAATTCTCGCAGCTGAATTGTGATCTCCTAGAGAATCAATTTGATCCTCTCATAGTTCGCATTTCTCCTGAGAGATCAGTACAATTTTCTCTACCAGTATTCAGTAAAGTTGATCTAAATGATCCAGATTATCTGAACATATCAGAATGTCATCTATATATACCAAAACGAACTATAATCCCCTAAACAGGTTATTCATGTGCATTTGGAATGCGCAGCTTGCATTCGTGAGGCCAAAGGGTAATTTCATGTGCTACCATTAACCAAACGGAGTAATTAAGCAGTTTCCTCTATGTCTGCCGGGTTCATCGAGATTTTAATGTAAGCACAAACATATCCAACCTAGGGAAATTGGTTTAGCATGGAGATCGTTTGCCAAATTTGTATTCTCGCAAATAGGTATCTATCGAGCTTTGTCATCGCATTAATTGCGCGTAATTAGCTAACCACTTTGTACTCCCTTGGCGACTTTTTCGAGACTATATGAATCGGCAAAGCCGATTCATATGGTTTTGTATGTTACTTTTAAAACTGGTAGCTTCTCTATTGAAAGAAGTCTTGGTCGCGCGAATTTCGGTGGTGCACCACTAGCCTTCCCAATGTTCGCCTTAAATTCGCGTAATTCTCTCGTTTGTACCAATTTAATTGGGATTATTGACATACTCACTCCCGTATCAATTAAAATGTTGCACTTTAATTAATTTAATTTTGCATCGACGGTTAATACAGAGGGCATATCAGCGGTTGCACCTGCAAAGGCATGCCTTTCTAGTTTTCCGATGGGGTTTGCGAAGATGGCCTGAATGACGGTTGCATTTTAACGTGTTTCCCTCTTTTTTGGCAACCCTTCACCAAACTACAAATGGAAACAGCATACATACTACATATTTTTGATTCTTGCGAAGATGTTGCAGTCCTATTCGTATTATATTGTCAGTGTAATCGTTATAACGTGGTACAAATTTAGAACGGTATGCATTAGAAAATGCACCTATAGGCATTGATCGCGACTTTGCCCTATATTGCATATTATTTAGAATAATTATTTCATCTATTATTTAAATCGAGAATAAACACATCAGCGAAAGAAGCGGCAGTATGTTCTATTGTATCACTGCTATTATTAACATTACGACACTGTGCCCTATAAAATGACATTAGTTCGTTAGCAAGCTTTCCTAGCTGGGCCAAGGTTAGGTTCTTGAGATTAGCGATTATGGGCGCGATGTTATCTGGCAGAGATTGAATAAATTTGTGCATTACGAGTTCTTCCCTAACTCCTACCTGTAGAGCAGTCCTCTGCAGTACCTCCAAGTTGGTTGAATCTCAACAGTGGATGTGAAGGAGGCAATGAGCTTCAGGAAGAGCTCCGATTGTATTCTCTCGAAGATCCGGATTACCTCGGTCATTTACTTTACTCTAGGACGTCAGCAACCAAGGTCTTCCATCTACTTTTCTCCCGAGTAGCTCTGATAATCTGTTCGTACGACATTACGCCTCCCATCAACTTCACTTGTTTATTTATATCTTTTTCTCTTGACCTTCCTCTTTCCCTCCTTCCCTCCAACATTTTAGTTACAACCCAATTTTCCACCCCAGCTCTTGTCATCACATTACCGAAAGAATTTCAACTGTCTTCATATCACCATCTTCATCAAACTCTCTCTTCTCTCCTACAATTTGTATAACTGTTTCGATCGTTCTCCTTGCTGTGCAAGTGATCTCCATCATTCTTCTCTAGCACCACCACTTCTTGGCCTCTTGTCTCCTTACTAGTGCGGCTGACAATGTACAACTCTCCACTCTATACAAAAAAGTTGACCACACGTGCGTCTTTATTAAACTTTTCTTCTTTTTTATTGATAACTTCTTTTTCGCTAATATATTTCTAATTTGTCCGAGTCCACCTTACATCCTCCGTCACCACACTTTCGAGGTATTTGAACGACTTAACTTGCTTCACTGCCTGGTCTCCAGAACGTAATTAAATTCCTGGCATTGGTGCATTCTTCGATATAGACATACACTTCGTCTTTCCTGTATTAAATTTTACCCATTTGTTCTTACCTACTTCTTTTACTTTATTGAATATTGGTTGTAACTCTTTCTGTTAATAAGGTATTAGTACTGTGTCACCGCGTATCTTAAATTATTGATATTACATCCTCTAAATTCTTATCCCTTCGTATCCTTCACTACTCCTCTTTTTACCTTAAAATATACTGAGAACAGGACTGGTGACAACACACAGCCTTGTATTACTCAACTTCTAATTGCCTGGAATTCAGTTTCATCACCATCTATTCTTACACATGACTTGTCTGCTAAGTATATATTCTTAATCCTTTTGTATTCATTTCCATCAATGCTGATACTTTTTATATCTTACATTAAATCCACATGTCTAACTTTATCAAAAGCCTTCTTATAATCAATAAAACAAACATTAGATCTCTCTGCTTATCTATTATTCTTTCTACCCTTACTCTCAACAAAAATATTGCATTGATTGTAACTTTTTCTTCCACCAAACCACATTGTTTCCCAAATGATTCTCGCCTTAATTTTCCTCTTATTCTTTTTAGTATTACTTTTAGGATGATTTTTGTTTTTTGTTATTTATGCTGATTTTTATGTACTTTTCACATTCAAGTGTTTCACTTCCTTTGTGAATTGTAATGGAAAGTGAGTTGCACATTTGTTCTGTTATCTGACTTGAGCTGTAAACGTTATTTGATATTTCAGTTATACTACTTACTGCCGCGTCGCCAGCAGCTCTTAGCTTTTCAACAATAACTTCATCATTTCTTCAAATATTTTCTCTCTTTCTAACCTCGGTCCTTTTGGTAGACAAGACTGAAGCCGGAAGTCGGTAGGCCGTTTGGGGAGGTAATGCAGCCAGGACGTGAAAGAATTTTGTTTCCTGCTGATGCACTTATTCTGGAAAGATGAAACTGGGCTTCTAAAATCTTAACCCAACCCTCAACTGCTGCCTCATTGATGGTGATGGCTTTCACAATCTGCAACTCTCCTGGTCCTGCTTGTTGATGTTCCGATGCGTTCATATTTCTTCTTATTTTACTTTCACTGTCCGGTTAGGAGGGTTATCACTGAGGATGGTTATCAGTTTATAGTTGTCAGTATGTTTATAATGGGTCGCTTAATTAATGAGATCCCGGGAGATTACCAGATTAGAGGAGGAATAACTGGGAGTGAGGCAGGGTTACCCGTAAAGGGGTGGTGGACGAATACGTTTGATATCTCACCATCGAGTTTGCTCTGACTTCAATAGCTCTTACAGGGAATCCGTTTATAGGCTTGGTTCGAAAGTTAATTTGGTTATCACTTGGTTAAAGTAAGGACTCGAAAGGAAAATGGTTTTAGGTACTCTTAATTTTTAGCTTAGGTCTACCTTAATTAAGGTAAGCGAATAGTTGTGAAAACTCCATCTATTCGTTTGCCTTCTTACATTCATGTTTTCTTAATTATATTTATAAGTATTTCTCTTCATTCTACATTAGTTCATTGCTACTACATGGCATAGTATTTCAATAGTTAATTAATATGTGTGCGCAATTTCAAGATTTCATTTTTCCAACAAGTAGCTCATTGGTGAGGTTCATCGTTAAGCCTACTTCACCTTGCAATTCAGGCGTCGCGTAATAAGCACTGATTAAAAAACTAAGGGAATTCGTTAGACATGATGGGTATAGAGTATATTTGCTTATATTCGGTGATAAAGAGTTTAAAGTTTTGAATTTTGGCAATGGTGTTTCAAGAAAAAATATATAATTATAGCAAATGTTTCGTTATAACAGAAGGTTCCTCGTTGTGCTTACTTCACCTTGCAATTCGGGCCGCACTACATAAACACTGATTAAAGGAAATTTGTCTTGACATGATGAGTATAAAGTATATTTGCTTATATTCTTTGCTGATGACGGGGGTAAAATTTTGAATTTAGGGCAATGGTGCTTCAAGAACCAATATTTAGTTATAAAAAATATAACAGATATTTCGTTATATCAAAAAAGAGTTATTCATTTGTAGGTTTTAGATTTTAGAAAATACCGAAGTTGAAAACAAGGCTACTGACACAAAAGAAAAGTGGAGGAACTTAAGAAGGTGGTGCTTGTGATCTAATATTGAGTGATTCCAACACTTACAGGAAAATGAATTAGTAATATTATTGTATTCATTATGCTAATCCTGGTATAGATATTTCGTTCATGCGATGCGAGTTCCAAACAAAGACATAAAATCCATTTGCCCTTGAGTGAATCCGCCGTTGCCTTTAATTAATGAATAATCCATTCACAGAAAGGATAAAGACCTAATTTTGATTGTGAAAGACTTTAATCAAAAGAATACTAACATGACTGTCAAGTGAAACTTGGATTGCGAAGTGGATAAAGTCTTTGCCATATCCGCCTTTTACCATTGTTTGGATATTGTGTCTTGAAGTGATTCAATAGTGTATGCAAGAGTATATGTTCACAAGTAGACATCATTTGGGTTTTTTCTGCTGCTGGAAAGTTGCTAATTGAAGAAAGAACTTATCTTTTAGACCAGCAATCAAGACTATTCCCTATATAAACATTCCATATGTTTGCATTGAACACAAATGCTACGAAAAATGAATAATCACCACAGCAGTATTTTGAGCTAAACTAGAGTTGCTTGAATTCACGACTAAAGCATCTAGTTCTGTTGATAGTATTCCTTTCTTTATGTTTATGAAAATATTTAAATAAATATATTTTTAAAAACAACATAAATCTAAACTTGATTATTATCATATGTTATTCATATTTTTATGGAGACGATGAATGGCAGGTTAGAAATCGGTCGTCAGAACTCGTCGCGTGGGGTCATACTGACTCTATTTAAGATTATTACGTTTTCATCTATCTGTAGAATCAGAGGAGTCAGTTAAACAACATAACTTTATACAACTTTTCTAAAATAAATATTTCCTGAATACATTTCCTAAAAAAGGGAACAAAACGCATATACAGAAACATTATTTCAGATATAAAATAGAGTTCCTCAAAAGTGAACAGAACATGGAGTCCAGAAGAGAAATTCAGGCAAAAGTATTAGTTCCTCATGTTCTTCCTCATTGTGGCTGATTCTCGTCCAGCACTTTATTATAATCATTGCAGTCATTGCATATGATAGTCATGTGCTCTTAGCATGTGAATGCATTACATTTTGAACATGTGGTTGAATGTTTTTCGTCCTTACCTCTTGGGAATAATCTGCATCTCGTTCTTGATGGACCTGCTTGTAATAAAAGACATGATATAGCTTTAGGTATACCTTGTTGAAGAGGAATTCGCTTTCTTAGATCTCGCTGAAGAGACTGATAATAGCTCGAAAAATCTGGTGTGGTCTTAACTAAATACATGCTAACTCGTTCCAAAAGTTCTTCTTATTGGCTTACAGGCATCTGTTTTATTACTCCGATAAACAAAAAGTGCATTAATCGCAGAAACATTAAGAAAATGAAAGAATATATATGTGCCTACATCTCTTTTCGTTGAGTTGTATTTTGTTATGATTTCTAGTTTCAGTTGAATACCACGACGCATAAGTGAGAGTAATGTGACTGACTTCCCTTTTTGGGGGAAAATATGATACTAAGGTTATGTCTTCAATAAATCTAAACATACTGCTGTAGTTTTTTTTATTCCTATCGGGAAGAAATTTGGGGGGAATTTATCTCTTATTTTTACCCAGACTCCCAACCAAGTTAAGCCTGTGATTTGTAATAAGTGACGTAACTAATGGTATAATTGTATACCAGTTGTATCTAGTAATATTATGTAAAGTTCCTGTTACAGGGTCAAATAAACGCTAGACAATAGCCTGAGCTTTATTTTCTTTTGCACAGGGTCCAGGGGGTGAATTTCAGCATAAACCGAAAAACTTAACAAGTAATATGTCCTTGCATCTTTCAAGAAAAAACCTTTATGGCATATTTGTGGGGCTTATCGGAAAGGTAAACATGGAACTCACACTCACCTCAAATGCAATAAGCTGTTCGTTTATGGTAACATATTCCTCAGGGGTGTATATTTTTGGAAAATCCTCTGATAAAATATCAACTAAGCTTCTTCCTGATGCTAGTTTATCACTATTTATTCTATTTTCTCTAGTTGTGATATCATCAAAGTGTAAACATCTTAGTAGAAAAAGATAACAGTTCATTAAAATGGTTGGAAGAAAAAGACAAATGCCTCGAACATCCGTTCCCCCCGGTCTTTGTAATTTTGATGAGCAGCTCGCAACATCCAAGACATTATGAGAATTCCAAGAAACGCGAGCATTTCATCTTTACTTACATTGTTTGCATCTCGTTCTCTTTCTAAACGGTTCCGCAATCTCTGAATATTTTGTTAGTATTTTCTACCAGTAATTATAAAATACGATCATCAAAAAATAAAGAAAGCATCAAGAGGCAAGAGAGCATTTATACCTGGTGCTCTTACTCCTGGAAATTTAGTCACTATATTTTGACTCCTAGTTCTTATATTTATCCTAGTGATACATTCCTTCCATCTTTTACCATCCTTTCGTAAAATATAATCTGCATGCGTTGGCTCTTCATCACCAGTGGCTTCTTCAGATGTACTTTCCAGTTTTGAGTCAGAATGAGGATCCCTATGTTCCTCGTTGTCATCCTCCTCTTCTTCAGACCTACCAACTTCAGCTTCACCTCCTTCTTCTCCGTTAAGGGGCCAGCAAAAAATTATATGTATTTATATGCGTATATAGATATATCTATATATTATATAATAAATGGTTTCTATATCACTATGTCGCAAAAATCAATATTATATTTAATTTTTGTAATATTATCAACATTTTGAAAATGGCAAGTACTCCATAAGATATGAGCAATTTTATTTAAATATCTACAAGGTTTAGGGAAAATTTAAAAATAGAAACTAATTTGTAACCAATTAACATAATGGCTAAAAGTAAGCATGCCTGCGTAAATTACAAATTAGATAGATAGATATATTCAGTAAGGTGAAATAAATTTTAAACTTACCTTGAAAAAATGATCTCGTGTCCATTTTTCTGATACGTAAGTAGGCATGTAGGGTCAGCACTAATACTAAAAAGGTTTCACACCTAGGTGGGTGGGGTCACAGCATACAAGTAAACTCATACAAATGAATTGGCAACAAACGTGAGGAACACTGAAAGATAAATATCGCTGCTAATAACTCAGCTACTGTGGGCTTGGTCATTACAGAGTTGCCAAAAATATTATAAAAAAAAACAACTTTTGGAGGGATTTCGGTCAGTGTTGAACTCACGCAACGAGTTAAGGGTTAAAGTATGAGTAATAAGTGATCGTATAAAGTCAGAGGCAAACACTCAGATCGTTTGTCTTTGTGGAGATTAAAAAGTCTATAAAGAAATTGACTTACAAAGAAACAGAAAAAGCCGAAGAGAAAACTATAATCATAAAAGAATATTGCTGCAGTAAATCACCTCTCTTCCTCTGGGAAGATGGAAAATATCCTGACTCTTAAATGATCCAAGGAAGAATAGCTTCGATTAGGGATACTAATTATATCCTGGATCGGGAGATATTCAATGTTGAGCAATAATAAGGAATGCTTGAAAAGTATCCTTAGCATTCATCTTATTAATATTGCAGCCAACGCTTGTTTTAACATAGGCCCAGTGGTAAAACTAACAATTTATTCTGAAGAATCTGAACAATATTAGATGCTTACTTCCTCCGACTGAACTTCAATTAAGAGCCATTTTCGAAAAACTCAATATAGTCACAATTCTCCCAAATACCTCCCGTGATCCCATGGGGCAAAGGGGCTCATAAAATATTTCTGATGAAACTTATATACAGCTTGAGGCTTTAAGATTCAAACACTTCAAGTGTACATTCCAAACAAAGTGATAAAAATCTCAGTAATGATCGAAGGCTTCTATATGAATATTGCAAAGGAATTGGATTAAGAAGAGTAAATGAACGATGGGTGGCTTGGAGGATTGTCCCTCCCAGCCATCAAGATAGTTAACTCTTCCCATCATACGAGAATTTTGTCGATAGATGCACAAGGGAACAGCGAAAACATGAAACTGAAAAGGATAGATTATCATATGAGTAGTTCTAGTCATGCTCCCGCGTTGTTTGAGCAGAAAACATCTTTTACACTGGATGAATGATATCACATCCTTTTCTCGACCCCATC
Organism: Ceratothoa steindachneri; assembly: GCA_963969495.1. Classification (NCBI taxonomy): domain Eukaryota; kingdom Metazoa; phylum Arthropoda; class Malacostraca; order Isopoda; family Cymothoidae; genus Ceratothoa; species Ceratothoa steindachneri. The sequence goes on from OZ018330.1 coordinate 91,560,178, forward strand.
GAGTGAAGCATATTCAGATTGATGATGACAAACGCATTGTTGAGGAAAGTAATCAAGTATACCATTCTGAAATATTATGAGGACTGGATCAGGAGTCTCGAGTTTCAGATGCTATTCACTCTCAAATTGGTTAATGTTTGTATAATTTTTATCTAGGTAATTTCTCAGAAAAGAGAAAAGATTATAAATCTTAGTGGCTGTATAAGAAGACTCCATGTTGATTTGATTACCTTAAGGACTATTTTAGGACAGTTTTTATTTGCAGGATAGAGAGCAGTCTATAATAAAATTTATTTAGAATATATTTTATCTAGAAGCTCACATATGTATTATGGTTTTCTTTTCAGCGTGAACGAGTTACCATTTCTCAAGTCAAATCAAGAAGGGAATGATATTCTCATTTGAGTAATCATGCTTCAACCAATTAGGAGCTGCTGGTGTCCTAGGAAACTGTCAATTAGAAAGGATCAAAGGTATAAAATATTTCCTGAGAGAATATAGTGAAGATGACGTGATAAAATACTCAGTGGACCAACTGATTAATTTTATCTAGCCTAATCTGATTGGCCAATGGAAAAAAATGCCCTTTTTAAGCCAAATATTATCAATTTAAAGAAAGGATCCAAGCTTAAGAAGGACTGGAATCAAGCAGCTAAGTTGTGTCTAGAAAAATGAAAATTTGATGCTAAAGTGAGGTCCATTGTGTGGTTCGATACGCTATCTAGAATTTTACCTTAAAGTATCAAATTACTACTAATGAGGTGAGGCTTTAGTAACTATGTTATTCAAGCTCACTTTCAATGTTCCTGCATATATAAGGGTCAAAGAGGGAAAGTGGAAAATGAATTACCCCACAAAATGGGTGCCCATGATTTTCCAGATGATGCCTGACGCTGATGGAACATTTGACCTTTGGACACCAAGTAGCTATTAGTTTAGAGAATAAAAAAGTAATCATTTGAAGCCATCTAGCGCAAAAATTTTACCTAACCCTTCGATGAGGGGTTACGCTTCTTTGGAGAGCAACGTTTCCATCGGCACTAATATTGTTTTGAGTATCTTCTCCTACTTTTTTACCTAGAGTTGAATGAGAACGTGCTTGGAAACGGTTCCCCTTTATATTTGCAGACTTCACTTTTATTTTTTCCTAGCCATAGTGTAAAAATAAAAACAAATTAGGGCATGAAAAATTAAGTACTATGACTTCCCAGTAAATGCCTGCAATGCCAAAAAATAGTCTCCATACGTTCAGCACCATCCAGAATCTTATCATTTACACATGTTTGGCCTGCGGGAGTGAGCTATGTATGATGAGCCTTGACTACCCGACCAGCTGTAATGTTAACGTTATCCTTACACTTTAATCCATAAACGATGAACCTGGCGGGACCTTTTCATATGTGAATTTAAGCGCTAAGAGAGTCCTTATCCCAGTACATCCTGCACCTCCTGATTTCCCAAGCTATTGGGCTTACCATCCTCGCTTCAGGTAAGGATCTTACAGTATATTTTGTCAAAATCTAAAATGTGGCCTAAGAAATTGTCCCGAGCCACCGCAACTTCTCTTGATATTAAAGAACTTGCTCTAGGCAGGTCCAAGAATGAGTAGGGTAGTTGATTACCTATTCTCATACCCCTACATTGAGTCCAGCCGAGATGATGAGTAGTAAACCCCGAAGTACTGGGTTTTAATCCTAGCTAAATGAATTCAAGGGAGGTTCACGCGTAAAAAAAAGGTGCCGCATATAGTGAAAGATTGAATCCCCAGGTTTTCCAGGCCCTGTCAAAGAGTTTAAGTCAATCCATTGATTCAAACCTTACCTAGCTTTCATTTAGAAGGGAGGCGTGACACTCTTCTGGATACGAAGGTTAGTAGCGCACCCAGATGACAGCCATTTGGCATGGAGTTAGAGAGAGAGAGATACTTCAGAGAAATAAAAGCTGTTTCTGGTTGACCTCAAATTTAAGATCAATGCAGGTTGGTTTATGACTCTGGCAGCATGACGAAATTAATTTCCTTGAAGAAGATAGGCATGAGGGGTAATCTGAACGACGTTGGATCAATATATTTTCTTATATAAGTGGGCTGAATTTTAAAACAAGAAAAAAAATGGTTTGGTTTATTTTATTAATACGGAGCTCATAAAACTCATCGCAATTTGTTTCTGCCCTGCAAGTTGGGTTAACATATTTTCTGTTTTCATGATTTGTGGACCACAAAAAAGTGAAATGAGTAGAAGCATGGGTAAGCATATGATAATTCAAGAATTATATCTGCTCCCAGTCTCAGAGGCTTTTGCCACTCTTTACTTATGTTACACATGCTTTTGGGTCTTATATCCTTACACATTTTAGAGATCTATCCTTAAAACATTCCGCGGGAGATGGCCTCCTAGATTATTGCTTTAAATTAAAAAAGGTTGAGATTTGTGTTATTAATAATATTCGTTGTACCAGTCAGTGCATGTTACACCTATTAACTTTGCCTTGACCACTTAAATTTATTTGCAAATTAAGTTGCATTCTCTTGGTGATAAACTTTAGCGTTTCTAGGCTGAGTCCCAAGTAAAATCATTCCTTGCGTTTGCTCTCCATAAATTTTTCATGAATATTAGGCGCGATTCTCAAAAACGAAGAAAGAAAAGAGAATTAACAATATTTCAAAAGATCTCTCATTCTTCTTCCTTTTCTACCACAGGTCCATATGCTATTAAATAGTTTGTAAACAATTACCCAATTGTGTGTTTTTATTACTCGTAAAAGATTTATTATGAAACAATTAATTAACTAAATACATACTATTTTATTTTGTGAAAAAAATGATATATGCTTCTTTCTTTGAAAGTTGCAGACACGGTTTATTCAAAATTTGAAACAATATAATAGGAAAAGGCTTTCGGTATATATATTCAATTAATATTAAATTCAAAGAAATGTAATATAGACATATTGCCTTGTGGGAGGGAATGCCCGCGAAGGACCAGCGTGAGAGGAAGCTAATCGAAAGAGTCCTTTCAGCCCAGTCGCTCTAAACCACGTGCTCCTTAGCGTGGGACGGTTAGAATCTTCGAAATATTATTCAATCTACCTTTATTAGTAAATTTAGCAATTTAAATTTCAGTCCTGGCTTATATAAACTTGGTTATTTTTTATATTATATTCACAATGCATTATCGAAACTTTACTTGCAGACTAAATATTTATATTTAATCTTAATAAACTATTTATTTTTTTGTGCATCAAAGTAGCCTTATGTTTATGTCTGTGTATTTATTTTCGTTGCAATTAAGTCTTTAGAACATGTGTACTTATTTTACCTTGGTTTTTCAATCCTGACGTGTGATGTTAATCTCTCGCTCAGATTTTCCTCCTCTCTAATTGCTTAGGCGGTATTTTAATCCTCTTATTAACCTTTAGTCTATTGAATTTAACTGATTTAATGATCTTAGTTTGTATTTATCTTCCTTTTTAGTATCACTCTTCCCTCCTCTTGTCTCCATTTCATATTAATTCATTTTTTTGATTGTTTTTTTTTGCTTTTTTGCATGTTCCCTCTCTTCTGTATCATCCTTATATATATATATATATATATATATATATATATTGCAATTTTAAATACTTTGTTAATAGTTGATAAAGAACTTGAAAGGAAGTTCAAAAGTACTTGGAATCGTCGTATTAATTTTCCCTGTGGTCATTGTTGCATATATATATATTGTGATAGAACGGTCTGAGGCCGCTTTAATTCAGCCTCTATCACATGTTAACTATGCTTAACCACATGATTACCCACTTGCATCCTGCCTGCGAAAGAAAGCAGAAGCGCGTTATCTCCCATCATAGCCAATGTTTAATCAAGGAGGTTCACTCCCCTGTTTCGCCTCCATACGTCGATCTCGCCAGATTGAATTAGGCTTATGGGCAGATAAGGTATTTTCCCAGGCGCCACCGGGATATTGCCCCGAAGTCCCCCACTCAATTATCCCCTCGCCATGGAGATGGCTTCGGCTATTTATACCGTAGCTTTTTCCAATTAAGGCAGATCCAGATTATCTTCGCAAGGCATCAAGCCGATCCGTTCTGCCTTGTGCACCTAATAACTCTGCCGAGAAACCCATTATTGTCCAGAAGAGGACAATATCCCTTGAGTGCCAAGGTTCGTGTCCTTCAATACGCCAAGTCAACAAGGCCCCCTGTTGTTCAGAAGGAGAACAACGTTAGAACAGCAATTATTCTTTGATCTCGTTTGACAAGAAACGGTTCTCCCCCCCCCCCCTCCTGTTGTTCAGAAAGAAAAAAACGTTAGAACAGCCATTGATCTTCAAGCCCGTTCGTCAAGAAACGGTTCTCATTCCCAAGACATCAAGTCCGGATAATTTACTTCCCCTCTTTTTATCGTTGTTCAAGTGAATGCTTGGTTTCAACAATAACCTCCATTGTTCATCTAGAACATCTCCGATTTGCTGTCACAAAAATCGCTCGTACTTCCAGCCTCACTTCACTCTCACTCCTCGAAGACAGTCTTTCCCCCTCGTTAAGGATAACCCCACGAAGAACCCTTCTGCTGGAAATCGTCAGTGGACTGAAGATTCCTTCGCATCGTCTTCCTCTGCACAACAACTTTGTAATTACATAAGCTGAACATTACCTTTAATCATTTAACCTTTTGTCAACTCAACCCTGTGCTTTAAATGGTTTAGCGAATCATTTTCCCCTTTATTTTTGTTTGTTTACCTTTTTAAATCTCTCTAAATCTTAATTGTCAGATTAGTCAGATATTCCCATGACCCTTTTTCATTCCCCGTTTATGTAAACATTTTCTTTGTGTGATGTTGATTGTTTAATTAATAAAATTCTATTTTATTAATGGTAGCCATACTATTTATCCTTGTTGCTCCGTTCCCCTTCTTAAGCATATTAAAGATAAATAAGCCTCTTCAGCCCCCCTCCTTCGCCTTTTTGAACTAACCTCGGTCAATCAGATTACCACGCACTCAAAATATTAGAATAATTCACTTAACGAATAGTTATATTTGGTATATCGTCGAGAGCCTATTCTTCGACATATATATATATATATATATATATATATATATATATATATATATATGTATTTAAAGGCCCAAAGAAATGAAAACTGGTAACACAACCCGAAAAACGCTAAGGAAATGAATTACTTTGTCGATTAATTATTAATAAAGAAAATAGGAGAATTATAGAAACGGAAAATAGGGAAACTATTTTAACCGTTATATGAAAATATATATATTTCCCCCATTTATTATACTCGTATATATTAAAATTATACTTTGGAGTCTTGTTCTTTATATATCCTTTGAACTGCAACTTAGCAAGCCATTAGATAAATTCCGGTCCACCGTAAATCGCACTTTGTATTTATTTCCCCAAAGTATATTACAGGCCTCCTCGGGTGGGCTATTTGCCCGTGTTTGTGTATGCACCCTTGCGCACAGCGAATCTTCACAAGCATACCTTGACACCCTGTGATTATATCCAAATAATAATAGAAAAATTCCTATGTATACCAATGCAATTTTTGTTTCATTGGGATAAACTAACATGACGATTGTAATAAGGGTATATAAAATAGGCTTGTTATTCGAATACTTTGAACTACACAGATGTTTAAATGAGCCTCAATTTGAGGAAAATTAGTTTTTTTGGTTAATATTTTATGAAATTTTCTTATGTGTAGTTATTTATTTTTTTTCTCCATTTAGTTTTTTTTCACTCGAAGATTAGCCATTACTTTTTTTAAAAATTTGTCTCTTTCTTTGTTACTAGTATGGGGTACTTTTTAGTATCATGACTTCCTGTCCTTTTGATGCCTGTATTTCTTTTTCTTATCATCATAAATGATCAATTTTAAAATAATAGAAAGATTATCTTAAATTTTAGGAAGATATCTCTAGAAAAACGAGTTATCGAAAAGAATTGGTCTTATACTGCGCGAACCAAATTTCGGACCTTTCATTACCAAGAAGACTTTGTTCTATTATGAATACCTTCAATCTATTGGGTAGGAGAGTGTTTATCTTCAATGCTAGAAATAATTGCCTCAACGACCATTTGATTAAGTTAGACCTAAAGTCAAAACGGTGGGCCTTTATTTGACACCACTAGTTTGCCATTTCTTACATACATGTGCTTTTGAAATGCCATTTATATGTCGCTGACAATTGAGAAGCTATTGGATTAGTATAGCATTTTATCTTTCCTTCTCTGTAAATACAATTGAAGAGAAGAGATAATCGCTACGCTTCTCAATGTGGCTCATTAAAAATTAAGAGCTTGCTGGTCATTGGTGTTATTAATATTATAAAGATGTATGTATGATAGTCCTCTTGTTCAAGCTTTGTTGTTAAATTCTTTTTATTTCAATAAAACCTGAACGCTTTCTGACTTTTCCTTTTTATATGGTGTGATTTCTTCGAAAAAACAAATTTTCACAAATTCAATTGTTTTTAGTCGTGGGCAGCTCTACATCTCACCATGTCGGTGGATCGGTTGGTCTGTTGGTGGGTTGTCAGTCAGTTGTCGGTCGGTCGGTCCTTGTTTTGTTTTTTGTTGTTTTATTAATAACATTGTAACTATTTAATTGATTTTATTGAAATTAAAAACCAACTGTTGTTTTATATTCTTTTTCGATTGATAGAATTGCCAAGGTACTCTCAATAATAGCCCGGGAATTATCTTGTTTTAGCAATAACATCATATCTATTGGGCCGAATCTAAAGTCATTGTGAACCTTTGTGTTGTTTTACATTCTTAGTCTAATTATATAATGGCCATGGTTTTCCCAAGGTTATCCGTGAATTATTGAAAGTTTTGAAGGTTGCAAGGGCATAAATAAGAATAAGTGAGAGCACGCGACTTTTTATCAGCAGACCTTCTTTAGTTGTGTGGTATTCTATATCTCACTATGTTGGTCCGTCCGTCTCCGTTCTGCTTTTATATTTTTGGGGTAATAACATGGTAACTATTAGGCCGATTTCAACGAAATCTGAATCACTTTTGTTCGTTTACATTCTTTTTCCAATGATTAATTGCCAAGGTCCTCCCAAGCTAAGTCCTGGAATCTTTGAAAGTTTTAAAGGTCGCAAGGTCATAATTCAGAAGTAACAGCAATAGACTTTAGTCAGCAGAACTTGTTTATTTGTGGATGTTTCTTTAAATCTTTGTTTTGTCTGCCATTGATAAATCATCGCAAGATTGAAATTACCCACAGAAATGAAATATGCAATTTATAGCACTTTGCCTTAAGAGATTTAGAGGAGATTCCATAATCTAGGGTCTTTTTTTGCATGAGAAACAAGTTATTTGAAAATAAATCCTTTCATTTAACTCGAAGTCCGCATATAAGGATTTCTTAAAATTGAATAGATCACAAAGGATTCCAAGATTTAATGGAGTTGATCGAATAATTCTGCTTTTCTCTCTTCTACCTTCTGCTAACTTACTCCTCATCTAATTCTCTTTCGAGATAAGGTTACTGTTGAATACTATCTTTTAAGCTTAGACTAGTTACCATCAAGTGGTCATGTAGGTTAAGTAGTTGTAAAATAATTAATAATTAATTAATTAAGAAACTAAAAACTGGAAAAAAGTTTAAACACCGATCAGTGGTGGATTTTATAAAATTGATTTATTCGATTAATATTTTATTCATTTTAGTGATATAGGAAATGTAAGAAAATCCATTCTAAATTCTTTTGACAGATAAATAAAATATTTCTACGTCCATACAAAACCAAACACAGAACAAAGCTTTTCATGAACAAAAGCTAAGTGCCCTCTTTAGTATTTGTAGAAATTTTGATACATTCCTTGTTACAGTTAATTCAAAATCCTTCCTTATTATTTGCGTTTCTTTGTGAGACGCGATCTTTTTATTTGATCTTTATATTTTGCATAAGATTTAGGTATAGGTTTATGAATTCAATTTAATATTCTTATTTTATGAGCATTAAACCATTGGTTTACTATAGACGGCGCTTCTTTCGACTGTTTCGCTTTTTAAATCCTAACTGATTGCTCTACTTGTTTTTTGCTAAATAAAACGATTTCCTTTCGAAAACAAAGTCATATAATCTTATTCACTTATGTATTTTTGTTTTTCATAAGTGTTTTTTTTTATATAAATAAAAAGGAAGCCAATATTCTTAAGCTTCTTTAACTGTGCTTTTCATTTAGTATAATATATTTCGTACGATTGCATTCAGCCATTTTCCGCTAAACATCTTTGCAATTAAGGTGTATAATATTGTATTAAAAAAATTTCGATATCATGGAAGGTGTACGTGTACGAAATTGAGCCTTGTAGGTAAGTCATCTTTACGAAGATATGGCTTATTTTCCCACGCAGTCGATCATCTTAATATTATTATCTACAGATGAAACGATTAGTTCTTATGATACTGCCGGCAACATAAATAAAAAATAAAGCAACAAAAAGAGAAAAAGATATTTAATTATTTAAGAGCAGATCAAGATAGCCTAGGCTATGAAACGTGGTGATAGTAAGTAGATAGTTTTGCTTTATTGAGGCTAAGTAAGAGCCTTTACAGCAGCATTTATCTCCTAATCATCTTTGCAGAGTTTCCTATTTCGCAAAGGTGTTCGAGAGAAAGGAAAATACCTAATTAGATTTGTTATTTTACCTTGTAGTCTTGTCGTGATATATTATGTAATGCATCAAACACTTCCGATGATTGCTTTCCCGAGAACAGAAGAGATAATGTAATTTTTAATCTAGTGAAGAGAAAAACAAAAAACTAATCAAGCGATGCCATGACCTAGTAGAAAACACGTAACCTATAAATCTTTTTCAACAGGGAACTTTACCCACATAAATAGATAAAATTCGGAAAGAAAATGAATAAACATAAAAGATGGTGCGAATCAGCATGAACAAAAACACAAGTGGATTAGAAGAAAACAACATAAATAAAGAGTTATATAAATGAACCATAATCTATCAATGTATATATTGCGGCAATAAAACCTCACCGATTTGGAACAGCAATAATAAAGAAACAAAGGAAAATAAAGGACAAATGTATTCGGACACACTCATAATATGCCATTACAATTTAATTTTATTTGAAATAACATCAGTTAAAGAGCGGCCATGAATGTCAATGCAGTATTGAAGTCTCTCTCGGCAGTTTTACATTGACCTAAAGAAAATGTCGCAATGTATCTTAGCGAATTCCTGCATTATTACTGCCTTGAGGCCTTGCAAGTCCTCGTGATTCAAGGGCCTTCCTAGAAAAATTACACATAGTAACAAGAGATGAGTGGTGCACCCGCTACTCCGTAAAGAGACAAGACAAGGTGGAAACAATTTTCGCGGAATTCCGAATGAACGTCGGAACGGAGGCAATTGTATTGGAATGGTCACTCTCCCCCCCCCCCTCCTGTTCTCTCGTAGTGGAGTCACGAGGCGGTTAAGGCAAAGACATCTGGCCCTAGGCATCGTCGGGTCAAGCGTGTAACCACAGCGCTGCATCACTTGGCGCTATGAAAGACCTAAAGGTTAAAATGCAAGATCTCCCCCAGGAGAGTGAGATTCGATTTCAAGGCAAGTAAGAAATTGGAGACGTGTTTCTGCCAAGCTCGAAGGCTAACGAGGAGCCGATGTAAGACTTGGTGAGAAAAACCGTGTGGCATAAGAACCCTCTTGGGCCCGCCATTAAGCCTCCCCCCTCTTAGAACTCCCCCAGTGGGGTGACAACTTATAAATAAGGAACAGTGAGAAAATCGGGCTTGTATACGTCATTCTCCAGGTGACGAAGTTCCCGAATTAAGATCGGGCTACCGAGAATGGACAGGTAGATTACTTGGCTCGCCAGACCAAGAAGTACCCTGCAAGAGAGGCAGGGATACCAACCTTAAGGGGCTAAGAAGCAGCTCATCCTCGAGCTAGTCCCTGGTTATCAAACCAAACGTTAAGTTAACTTTGTTAAGTTCAACTTACTCTCGTCAGAGAGACTCCTCATATCCTGGTGGATCTTAAACACCAGGGGTATTCCTCGTCCTTGAAGAATTAAGAAAAGAAAGAAGGAAAAGGCTCCCCCCTCGAGCCCGTTACTCGGTGGCCTCACCGAACTCAAAGGTTAACTTGGTGGAGGAACCAAGTTCAACTTATTTTCGTCAGAGAAATCCCCCTCCGTTATACCCGCCCTTGAGGAAGACTGGAACTAAGAAGAAGCTCATCCTCGAGCTAGTTCCTGGTTACCAAACCAAACTTTAAGTAACTCATTCTCGTCAGAGAACTCCCCCCCCCTCATCGATCCTCGCTCTTGAAGAAGACTTTCCCCTAGTTCAGTCCTCGTCCATGAGGAATTAAGTAACAAAGGAGACAAGCTTCCCCTTGAGCTCGTTACTCGGCGGTCAAACCGCACTCCAAGTTAACTTGGTTTAAGGACCGAGTTTGACTCACTCTCGCCAAAGAGACCACGACTACCTTGGTGCCGCATAAAGCACCGTAATTGTTTTCATCCTTGAAGAACCCCCCTGCCCCCTGAACACCGTGTGGACCCCCCAGCGCTACCCTCGCCAAAAGGACCTCGTGATCCCGCCCACCGCCATCTGGCCAGGCGGCACGCGTCGTGAGACAATAACATCCCTGAGGGATTTAAACTCCAATCCAGTCCGTAAGCCTAAATCTTATATTCTTGAGGTGTGTAGCGAAATTAACAAATTTTTGAGGGTCAAACTAATTGAATTAATTCTAGTGTATGATAATATTCGGAGAATTGCTGTGGTTTATGTTTAAATTTTGAGTATTCATTTGTTAAAGTTAAAATATAAGTTTATTTGGGGAATTATTGTGCGTTTCTCTATATCCTTACGTGTTTTCAACGGCTCTATTCTTTAAGATATTAGGATATCAATATATTAGCACTCTTAGCATTCTTAGAAACAAAAAGGGGGGCATTCTACGACAGCAATAAAGCACCATCTTTCAAGAGACATACTTCTTCTCGACCATAATTAATGAAAAACTATTATCATTAGGTATGTTTTTTTTTACTGTAGAGTAAATGCCGGTGCAGTTTTCGAAGTTTAATGTTAGACCAATATCTAAAGATTTGTTTGTTGGCCATCCCTGACAAATGAAAAGGAGCTTTATCACTGCATATAAGAAATAGCTGTTGGGGGAACCCTTTGAAGGATGTCGCCCCATATATTTGTATGGGTTTCATTATCTCCATCACTCATCTCCTACACGACCATTATTTTTGTATGTAGGATGGAGAGCATCGTATGCAAAATTCTGTAGGCACTTTGATCAGACACTCGTAGAGCAACTGCGTCCTGCCGTGCAGAACGCATGGGAGAATGTTGTATCGAAGCTCTCAGAGCTGCCCCATTTTCCTGCCTTGTTGCAGTCCTAGGTCGTCTAGGACTTTTTACTTTTAAACCTCATCCTGTTCCTCCAATTTCGAAACGAAACGACCAAATGTTTTTCCAGAGGTAAGGTGATAATGACGCCAAAGCGGAAAGCAGAGCAGCATGGCGCACTATTCGATCCTCAAAACACGATGCTCCCCACTCCACGCCGTGTTTTTAACTAAAACGGCACGACTCTACGGACCTAAAGTGACCACGTTCTCTGCTGTATCTCCCTTACAAGAGCTGTAACCCTCAAAAATAAGGTAGGTTTTATTCTCGCACACTGTATAAATATCTACTCTTTTGTAAAGGTATATCATTTTTAAAAGTGATATATGCCATTTAGTGTTGTTTAAATTTATTCTTATTTCTATTAAGCTATTTAAAGATAACAACAGTGTTGCCCAAGCATTTTTAAGGCTAAAATGCCTATGCTTTAAATAGGGATAGGCATTCTAGCCTGAAAAATGCTTGGGCAACAATGCTATTATCTTTAAATAGTTTAAAACAAATATTAATCAATTTAAACTACACTAAGTAGCATTTATCTCTTTAGTCCTTTTAATTGCTTCAAAAATAGGATTAGCAATTTGGAGGCTCCGCGAAAAATAGGAAAAGACTACAAAAAAAACAGAGATTAAGTTCTGGATCAGTTTCACCAAGTCATATTTATTTGCTGCTGTTCATAACCTTTACTGGATCATAAACATTAAAATGGAAGTTACTTACATTAAAACCGATAAAGGAAAAAAACAACTTGGCGTTAGTGACTAATTTTTTAACAAGGAAGGTCAAGTAAATGCCAAAACTTTTGAAAAATAACATATGTGTTAAAACTTAAAAAATATGCATGGATTCATGTAGTTGATAAAATTGGGAATGTTTTGACTGAGCATAACCACACTGGTGATGCGGGAAAAGTCGAAGTTGAAAGAATTTGTGAAAACATTCTTTCTCAAAATGACGATACTACATATTTCCATAATGTTATATTAATATCAGCTCTTATCGAATGTATTCAGGCTACTACCATTTAACTTCTAATTATTGCTAACATAGAACGAACAATGCATCGACAAAACATCATTTTTTTTATTTCCATCTCAATGGCTGAATAATTTTTATTCTTTAACTCTGGTAATGTAGAAGAAACACATTTTAATATTTACCACAAGAAGAAATCTCCAATTAGTAACAAGTAGTTATCATTGGCACGCAGAGGGATATTTAAAACGAATCCTTTACTACTTTTCCTTATATTGTACCTTGAATTAAAATATTTTATTGCCTTTAGTGTTTGCCTTATTGTCCTAAAAAACAGAAAATACATACTGTACAAAACACTTTTGGAAGTCATATAAAAATTCGACCAATCTAATATTCCTATTCATATCACTAGAGATTTTCTATATACGTTTAGGTATATACCAAAAATAAGAAAGAAGAAATATATGCGCGAATCGGCCAGATTGGAGAGACCTCCTGTTTCTGATTCGCGGGGAATCACCCCGAAGCGGTGATCTTCTTAAATCTTTCCTATCTCATACTATACCTTTTTATATCTGAAACTCTTCTACTTTATTTCCATCTAGCACAGTATAACCTGACAATCAGCAAGGTATCAGAAGCAGTCAGTAGTAGAGTGACGAGGCCGAATCGGACTGCAGGACCGCTTATAGGGCTAGGCTTAATTACGTAGGGTGGTAATGGAGTGTGCGCTCCAGAGCAGGTTGGCGAGATAGTATTAAGATCAGATAGGATGCTCCTACCACTAGTGGAGAGGGGTATATAATCTATTACCTTATTTTTTACAGAGAACCCTCCCCCCTCCTATTGGGCGGCATAGAAATTGAACATGGACCCACAGAACTTTACCAAAAGGCTCCCACTCCGGCTAATTCAGAAGAGATAAAACGGACACCACAGGATGTAGTATAAAGCATTTTCGAGGATGAACAAATCGCCCTGATAAAATGCATAGAAACAGCTAATGGAATTGTTGTCATCTGTCCGGACCTCAATGATGTTGAACTGCTACTTCCATCGGTAGGAACTATCACTTTAAGGAAATTCGACTTAGAGGCTAAAGTACCACCCTAGATTATTGCCAACCTAAGCATTGTATACCTTAAGGTAGAATCATGGGTGGGGGAACACTCCCCAGACGAAAAAAACATGAAATAATGGAACAACAACCCTGGATGAAGATACACGACATAATCAAATTTAAGGAACACACACATGTGTTCAAAATAGTGTGAGAGTCACCTGAGATGGCAACAAAGGCACCACAGAAGGGAATGCTCGCATACAGTATGAGAATCCCTACTTCTAACATTCAAATTGACCAGTATCACAATATACAAATCTGTTTTAGATGCTACAAAATGGAAGACCACATCACCGCAAACTGCCCAAGAAAGGAACGAGAAATATAGTTCCGAATGCAGTGGCGCACATTCTTAGAGGAGCTGGACAAACTCCACGAAAAAGTGTGTTAATTGCAGAGGGAGCAACATAAAATTAGCAATGTAATGTCCGAAGCGAATAGAAATAATAAAGAGAAAAGAAATCGAAACACAACAGCAAAAAGATGGAACAACAAACACCTCATATGTGGCGGCAGGAGCAACGAAAAACAATGGAACAACTGCTCGAATGAGACTCACACACAACATAATAACAAAACAACCACATAAATAAACATACAAACACACTTTTACTCTAACTCATTTCGAACTTAACTCTATAATTAGTTTATAGTAAAGAGATTAGCGTGACCTCCAATCAACTTGCACCTCTCTGCAAACTTCCAACTTCCTTCCACTTCAATCATCTTCCTCTTTGACCGGTATCCAAAGATGGGTGAAACACTAACACCAGGAACAGGTACAGCAAATCGTAACATGTAAAAGCTAGAAAAACATAAAAACACCGTGATCCGGGTCCCACATTAAGTAGGCCCACAGGCCAACTTGGTCAACTTTCAAGCCTTTGACTTTATTTCAGTCTGTCATATCTTTACGTCTTTCTTCTTCCCATCCCTCTCTTCCCCTCCTCGGAGCTCTTTTCCCTTGATTCCTTCAAACCCAGATGGAAAAGGGCGCCGATGAAAAACGGTGGAACCGGGTCTCGCCTGCCCGTAGACCAGCTCCCGCCTCCGGGAGGGATTGGTCGGGGGGTGGGGGTGCACGGAGATCTAAAACTCTTTCTCCCACTTTCCCTTTCATTTCCTTTCAAAGCGTCCCGTATCGTTTTGGAACTAGCATACAATGAAGATATTTTTTAACTTTTAATTGTATATTATAAAAGAAATTCAAACTTATGGTATTAAACACATATATGAATTAGATGCAGTTTTCATTAAATTTATATGTTTTGTGCGCTGGGATTTGTACCTCTATAAATATTATCGATGATGTAGTTCTCCTTCCAGAATTTCAATAGGTTGAAGATTATTTGAGGGACATGTAAATAGGGCATCCAGACAGAGGATGACGTCATTGACCCCATAAGTATCTCCTTAAAAGTGGACTGTCATCTCTTATGTCAGGGATAATTAACAAAATATAAAAATCATGTAGAAGGATGAACTCGAGAATTAAAAACTTTCAAGAACAGGTTCTGTCACTACAGATATCACTAACAACAGGTTCTCCCACTATAAATGTCTAGCGGAAGACTATGCTCACTGGCCCAATATACGTGCTATATTGATATTGGTATGTTACATGCTATAGTCTAACAACTAAAATTATTATTTTTAGTTATTTTCAAAACTGGAAAAAAGATTGAGAACTCTTCATTCAAGCTAACAACCGGTTCTTGGAATTAATTAAATTCCAAAAACAGATTCTTACGAAGCGGCAGAATCCCATTACTAGAATGTCATAAGGCCATTAAGGAGTAAATGACTTCTTGTGATATCCAAATTTAGAAAATTTGGAATTGAATTAATAATGAACTAGAGCCAACTGAAGTCAAAATTTAACAATACACGGCTGGACAAGCCTATGTTAGATTCCTGTACATTTCTAAGAATCTGTCCAAAATTACAAAGAAAGAAAATTGTCTTCATGACTACCTTATAAGGAGAGGGGGAACGCATAATATCAGTTATTCGAAAGCCAAGATTTTATTTTTAAATTAATTATATTAAAGTGTATAATGTGAGTGTTATTTACTTTTCCATTATTTAAAAATATGTTTGAAACTATTATCCATAAAATGAGAACCCAATTAAATGTGGTTTTAATTTTTTTATCTTTTACTGTGAACTTTCATGAAGATTAGCTTTCTCACGATGAACTTTTCTCACGGTGAACTTTCACGAGATGATTTCTCCTCTCACTAACTTGATGACGGTGAACACTCACGAGGGGAACTCTAGTTGCAGGGAATTGTTTTTAGTTGCCGCCGTGAAATGAGTGAAGGACAAATTTTATAAAGATAAATATTACCTCAGCTCACCTGTTACGAAAAGCATATAAGTTTTTCCAGAAAAAATTGTGGCAGAGGATCAAAAATGGGTTATTTAATGCAATGTGTTTTTCTATATTACCAGAGTTTGTATTTTCTCTTTTTTTGACAATTAAGTGATTGCACTTAATTGTCAAAATAATTTCTCCGTTTAGAAGCGGGTTTCCAAATGCAGATATCTAAGCAATATATTTGGTAGGATATGAAAGAAAGTTTATTATATATCAATCAATAATAAAAACCAGTCGCTGAAAACATCTGTAGAAGTTCAGAATTTTAATGATAAACTTGAAAAAAAACGCCCTTCAGTCCCTGTGATAGAACGGTTTGAGGCCACTTAATTTCAACCGCTATCACATGTTATTTAGAAACACGTTGCTACCAACGTGCATCTTCGCCTTGAAGTCAGGCGCGTTATCGCCGCTATCTGAGTCAATATTTAACCGAGGAGGTTCATCCCTCCCCCCGTTTCGCCCCATGCGCCAATCAAGCCAGATTGAGTTAGGCTTATGGGCAGATAAGGTATTGTTCTCAGGCGTGGCTGGGCATCCCCTTAAAGCCCCCACTCCATTGTCCCCTACGCCAAGGGGATGGCTCGACTATTTATATGGAAACTTTACCAATAAGAGCAGATTCGAAATCCAGATTATCTTCGCGAGACATCCCGCTGTTCGGGTCTTAACTTGTGCACCAGGGCCCTCTACCTCGAGATCTAACATCATTGTCCAGAAGAGGACAATATCACTTGAGTGCCAAGGTTCGATCCTTCAAGACGCCAAGTCCACAAGGCCTCCTCTATTGTTCAGAAAGAGAACAACGTTAGAACAGCCATTGTTCTTTGAGCCCGTTGTCAAGAGACGGTTCTCACCTTCCCCCCCCCTGTTTTTCAGAAAGAGAACAACATTAGAAAAGCAATTGTTCTTTGAGCCCGTTGACAAGAAACGGTTCTCACCCTTCTTCCCTGTTGTTTAGAAAGAGAACAACGTTAGAACAGCCATTTTTCTTTGACTCCGTAGACAAGAGACAGTTCTCACCCCCTCATGTTGTTCAGAAGAGAACAACGTAGAACAGCCATTGTTCTTCAAGCCCGTTCGTCAAGAAACGGTTCTCATTCCCAAGACGTCAGGTCAGGATCATTTAATCCCCCCCCTCCTCTTCGGCTGGAACCCGCCAGCGGACCGAAGATTCCTTCGCGTCGCCTTCCTCTGTAAACAACAACTTTTAATTACGTGAGCTGAACAGAACCATTGAGTATTTAACCTTTTTCTAAACCCTATCCTGTGCTTTAAATGGTTTAGCGAACCATCCCATCCCTTCAATTTTCATTTGTTTACCTTTTTAAATCTCTCCCAAATCTTAATCCCCGGATTAGCCAGATATTTTCACGACCCTTTCTATTCTCTGTTTATGTCAACATTTCCGTTTTGTGTGTTGTTCATAGTTTTATTAATAAAACTCTACTTTATTAATGATAGCCATATTATTATCCTTGAGCCCAGTTCCACTTCTTAAGCATATTGAAGATAAATAATATCGGTCAACCAGATAACCACGCACTCTAAATATAATTGAATAGTTCCCTCAACAAATAGTTAAATATGGTATATCGTCGAGAGTCCATTTTACCCTTTTTTTGACAATTAAGGGATTGCACTTAATTGTCAAAATAATTTCTCCTTTTAGAAGCGGTCTCCAGAAGCAGATATCTAAGCAATATATTTGGTAGGATATGAAAGAAAGTTTATTATATATTAATCAATAATAAAAACCAGTCACTGATAACATCTGTAGAAGCTCAGAATTTTAATGATAAACTTGAAGAAAAACACCCTTCAGTCCCCAATAAAAGGGCTTCCTCCTTCAGAATGATTCACCCCACACGTGGGCTGTTTGACTCATAAAAAAATATTGTTGGAGGCCGAAGTACTTACTCTTCCTCAATTTTTCCCTCGAGATTTCAAATGTGATAATAATTTATTTAAGGAATTAAAAATAAACTATATTAAAAAGTTTAATCTGATATGAAGTCGATAGAAAGTGATACAAAAAAATCTAAAACGTTAAAAAAGAATCAATTATTTTACAAAGCGATCCACTGTTTAATTAATCGATGACCGACCATTTTTAATAAGGAAAAGAACTGCTTTGGGAAATAATTTATTTTTCTTCTATATTAAAAATAATTTTATTTTTCCTTCACTAAAATTGATATTCATTTCTTCACAACTTAATGCATGGAAGGGAAAACAGAACCGTGAAAAAAAAAAGCGGGAACGATGCAGATATGATATTTATCAGCTTAGTACATATGATGACTGTTTATTCATGAATCTCTTTCTTGATATAACTACAACCTCAAAGATAAATGGGAAGCCGCTAGAGAAAAAAATAAAAAGATAAGGAGTAAAAAATTAAAACAAGTTGTACGTAAGAACTTGTTTATTTATGTTAATTTATGTTTGATTTAACTGCGCAAAGGAGAAAGCTGGAATTATTACTTTAAATTCATATCTTTGGGAATAATGGTACTACAAAGGCCATAAAGCACAAACTAGTTAACAAGAGCTCAAAATGAATTATGTAACTCGTTCATTGGCCTATAGTTGAGAAAATTTCTTTGTGATTCCATTTTAACTAATAATGAGACCGGGAATTTGTGTTACTGTGATTCTCAGCGGCCTAAACCAAATATGAAGATATCTCATTAGACAAATCATCATTAAGGCATGTGAACTTGAGATCTTATTCAAATAGGATTAGATAGGGTGTAATGATTTTGCCTTTCACATTAATTGAGTTCAGTTCTGCCACTCATAAAAGAGAATCCGTTTTTTCAAGATTTACTAATTTATATTCCAAACCAGTATTACACCAACATATTAAAAAGAATTATAAAGTTTTTTCTTTAATTTATATATATATATATATATGTATATATATATATATATATATATATATATATATATATATATATATATATATATATATATATATATATATATACATGTAAATATGGGAAACTCACAAAGTAGCGCGAGAGTGGAGCAATAACTCCAAACAAATTCTATAGGAAAAGTGAAAAGCTACTCGTATTTCTAAGTACTCACGAACTTTATATATGTAGTTCATTATCAAGGAATAGAGTAATTTTTTTAGACATTGGACATATTATGAGACAAGCCGCTGTTCTCTTTCTTAACAGGAAGAGCTTGGTTACACAAGCACCCCTGCAATGGTGTGGCCTACGGCCTTATTTGCTAATCTAAACCGCCTTTTTAAATCCCCTTTATAGACTCTTTATTTTAACACTGAGCACCCTTTTCATCTTCATCTTTATCTTCATCTTCTTCTTAATCGTCTTGTTGTTTTTTTCCTTTTCTTCTTCTGGTTGTTCTTCTTCTTATTTTTTTATATTATAAAGGAATTATTAGAAATAACTTTGATAAAAAAATTAAATCTACTTAGGTGACAACCGAACTAAAAGGAAAAATCTTATTAAAACCTTAAAAAAATTTCGTTCTCAAAATATAGGGTTATGGATGAAAATAGATCGTACAAGAAATTATATAGTACGTGTTGCTATAGTGGGAAAAATTTTTGAAAAAATAGGAAGGAGAATAATTTAGATAGAATAAGAAATATTTGTGTTCCTTGGTGAAAGGTTATCTCATTAGCATTAAGTCTCTTTTTAAAACTTCCCTAGTAAAAGTGTACCTTTGTCATTTTAAATATTGATAAATTTGAATTCGAATGAGAGATACATAGTTCTCTGGTAAAAAAAAACACTCTAAATTAGGTCGTATTGAACTGCAGGCGGGGCGAACCCTCATTTTGTTTCGCAAAGAAGGGAGTTCCTTAAGAATACAGCCCAAATTTAGTGGATGTGCGTAATAGCAGTAGTTCTATCTATGATGGCTTGTCGAGGATTGCTACTATAATATAGAACTATGTAGGTACCAATAAGGGGTGCGAAAGAATGAAAAGAACTTGTTGACTTAATCTATCTACAGAATGAACGTTAGGCGAACAACAAATATTGAGGGATTAGGGAGCCTTACAAACACTCAGCGCCAGGGGCGCTCGTTACGGATAAGGAACGCGTAGCAAGTATCTCGTCCAGAAGAAAGGGGGGAGAATTGAATGGCTCCCTCTAAATTTAAGGAGACTCGAGAAAAAGAACAAAATCAAAAATGGAAATCTGATAGGAACACAACACGTTCAGCTCAATTTTGCTCTAATCAGAATCATGGACGTTTCGTTGGATATATCACAATCTGCCCCACAGAGCACGATATAGAACAATTATTCTCACCTACCGAAGTAGAAACAGTAAAAACAATATAGCTGGTTTCCAGAAATCTCCACAAATCTCCACCCAACATGAGCCTCATATGTGGGAAAATAGACAAAGGAATAAAAAAGTGAACTTGAAAGGAATCACAAAAATTTTTTGTACGTGATATCTTAGGATTTAGAAATCGATTCATGTTTATAATATAGTGTTCAGCAAGACAGAACTGTTCAAGGAAATCTTCCAGAAAAGCTTGCTTTTGTTTAAAATGAGGCCCCTACCTGAAAATAGTATCGATAGAAACATATCAACAAGTAGATGTGCTTCAATTGCTAAAAGATGTAAGATGACACAAGAAATCATAAATATAAAAAAGGTTAATTTTAAAACAGCCATCGGAGAAAATTTGGGAAGAACTATGCTCAAACGACGATGAACAAATGCTTTAATTGCTACGTGCCTAACTTTACAATGGAAATAGCTTGTCCAAAGCCAAAGAAAATTATTCCAAGTAAACAAAACGAAGAAAGAAATAAAACAGAAAAGAGGAAATATGCCAATTACGCGGAAGTTTCCAATGCCACATTACAAAAGATGAGGGAGATAAGAACTCATCTAACAGTACTGAATGAGTTCTCAATAGAATTTCTTACGTACAAACTATACGCGCCCGTGAAGATCATCAGGAAACAAGGAAATTTCTCCAACACCCTCAAAACATTACTCGCGAAAAATGGTATGAAAATGATGTGTTTGCAATACTCCACCTTCCTCCGAATTAATAAAATTTAATAGCGCAAACCCCACAGAAGAAAAGTAACCAAAACCAAGAAACGAATCCGCCTCCATAACATAAAGAACAATGAGAGCAAAAGAAGAAAATAATACAGCTGTGAAAGTCAACGTAAGAAGTGCGTGGCAGTAGGCATCAAATTTAAAGTGTTTTTCAGCGACGCTACCCCCTACCATGGAGGAGATGGAAATAGAACTTAGACCTATCCCGCACTGAAGGAAAAGTCATATGGACCTTCAATGGGAAGACGGGAGAGCTAGAAGATGATAAAGGAGATAATTAGCAATAACAAATGCTAAGGAAATCAGAATTGACCCTAGTGACTGTTTAACCATACGTACACCAATTTCTTATCTGGCAAGTTTAAAGCTGGTGATGACGTAATAACCAAAAGGTTGTCCAGTCATCAAACGAAAGACAACTGAGCGAGCCATCGTGTTAATGGCTCATCATCTCCCTCAAAATTACCAAACAGAGGGGGAATGATGAAATATTGATTCAATGGAAGTGCATCAGCTTTAAGATCTAAAATAAACCAAAAAAAAATCCTCTCAAAATAATTTAAATTAACCCGAACAGGAGACAAACTTACCACTAGTACAATTATCCGAAACTAAGATTCTTATTAGCTGAAGAAGACCGAACAAGAAAAAATAATAATTACGGAGAAGTTGTTCAGAAAGAAAGAATATGATAATGACGAATGGCAGAATGAAGATATAAAAATTTGGGAACGTGGTTTGGATTCCACGTTAATCAGTAGGTACAAATAATGCAATATTCCATTATTTAACTTTTATTCACCTGCCTGCGGGAAGAAGGTCAACTTAGCTATACACCGGTCATACTTATTTCTCTTTTCACCGAAGTTTCTTTGACTTACAACCTTCCACGGCGGCCTGCCGTACCTTCTCCCTCAGGCCCACAAAACCCGGTAGGATCTGGTGGACAAGAAGAGTGGGTGGACACAAAAGATTACCCACAGGGTTCATTTTCTTCTCTTCTCGCAAAGGAGAGGGGGAAGAACCACGGATTTTACTCACTTCTTTTACCACAAAACTACGCTTGCTATGTCAGGTAGATGCTTGTGCATGTGCGTATTTAATCTTGCTTCACTTGTGAACTTTAGAGAGTAGACAGGAGTTGTTCTTCCCTGACGGACCTTTTTACCCACCTCAGCATTGGTAAGCGTAACTAAACTTACAGGGTTGTTCAGAGTGCATACGCGATGTAATTGAAAGAGAACACAACATATATAGGTATGTGAAGAAAAGGCGGATAGTAAATCAAATTCGAGTAGAGGCAAGTCAGGTTTGGAGTGAGTGAAGCTTAATAATAAAAGATACACACAAAGATTCTGAAACAATGCAAAAACGAAATACGAAAGATTAACAATCAAAACCCCAGAATAATTGGTGAAGGGTAGCTGAAATTGAAACATAGTTTCGGGAGCGTTGGAAAACAATGTTCTCGATCCACGATGTGCAAAATTAATTCCTTGATCAGTAATATGATGCTCAAGTAAGAGGAAAACTACGAATACAACCTATACAAATTGAATAAATCTAAAAAAAAGAAGAGCATTTGAGGGACGGACGGCCTTTCGCATGCAGGGGCGGCAATATACGGAGGCCATAAATTTATTTAAGAATAAAGCGCCAGTTTCGAGTGAGATAAGAAAACTGACTATCGTGAACGTACCAGACACTACCTCTCAACGCTCGTGAAGATCACTGAATATGCATAAATATGTTATTCTTCTCCTCAGCATTCAAACAAGCTATATGTTCCTTGCCCAAAATCCTGGGTTACCTAAAGATCAGATTGAAAGTTATCCGAACCCCTTCACACATTTAGAATTCATCAGGAAAGTTTTCCAGAAAGTCCTGAATTACTGGCTTATAAACATCTAGAGAAGAAATACCTGTAGAATGCTTAACAGCATGGTTTTAGAGGGGGTTGAGGGATGGACACCTCCGCGGGATTATTTATGAATAAAATTGCAACAGATATTGTGAGAGGCAACAGAGTGAACGTAATACATCGCGTTTTTCCTAAGACTTCATTACGCTTGTATCTTAGGACTGAAAGAAAATTTGAGAGTTAAACTAAAATTTTCGCCAAGGCTCTCTAAACCTACCTAGAAGATAAAATGGCCATACTCTACATTAACGGATACAGACACAGAAGATGAAATGTGTCATACAATGAGGGTTCATGAGCCCCACTCTATACACAGTATACATTAGAGACCTCCCTTAACCCACGCACGAGTGTGAAACATTTGTACATTCAGCTTAGAGATGATATCTCGCAAATCATTTCCATCATCTTCAATATCCCCAAAGACATAGCCTGAAGATCAGAAAGAGAGATAGAAAATATTAATGATTATGAAATAATGAATAGAGTCCGAACTATCCACGACAACTTTAAAATCCTCCCCGTCAACAGAGGAAAGTGTGCCAATATTTTCGTGGATGAAGAAGTGTAACCTATCGAGAGGGAAGAGAATGTCCTATGGCTATGACCAATGAGTTACAGATATACTTCTCATATACATGAGAAGATTGAGCTAGTCACAACTATGGGGGCGCTGACGTCAGGACCCTGGAGTCAATGACGTCATCGCCCCCGCGCCCCTCTGATTAGGACGAGATGGAAGTTCGACCGGATTCTCCTCGCACGGGACCCAGCATGGCTTTGTTTTACGGAAAACATAAAAATAATGATGCATGGTTAAGTGCCATTTGGGCACGAGAAACAAAAGACATTCCAATATTTTACCCTTGTTAATCACATATATGGATGAAGATGAGTCCCCCAGGAGGCGAGGGTAGGGGAACCACAGGGCGGCCAGAAATTCAAAGACTAACACGAGGGAAAAAACCCAAGCTGTAGCTTACCCTAATATGATCACTACTAATGAAATGCGCAATTAGGTATACACTGCAAATGTAAAAAGAAATGGTGAGCATACATAGATTCTAAATTGCCTACCCAGTTCATCGTCATCAAAAGCAGATGTGACAGAATAACGTCAATCAAAATACAGAGAAGAATAACAAGAAACCAGATTAAAGAAACGATGCACGAGAATGCAACCAAATTATGAAATACAATTTCAAACATGACTATCAAAGAGGAAGTGGAAAAGATAATACTAACAGGCATGGAAGCAAGAAAAATAAAACATAGGCAAATGTTCTTAGGAATCAAATGAAAAACGCAGGGAAATATCATACTCATATTTGGCTAATTAAAGAAAACGTAGCAAAAAATAATGTAACATAAACAAGAAATGAAAATAAGCAGAAAAGGAAAGTAAAATAACAATATAGGTAAAGTTAAAAATACGCTGAAATAAGTAAACAGATACAAAGTCACAAACGATCGAAGTTTGCAGTAAATAAAACAGTGATATTAGTAAAAATTTATTGATTTCACTATTGAATCATGTTATGTGATTCATAGTAATTATGTTTGAAAAATAATATCACCTTAATGTCCGCCAAGGCTTCAGCGGCATACCTCTAAACCATGGTCAAAGTTTTTGCATAGATGCTCTTCGATCTCATCAATATGCTTTATTATCTCTTCCTTTAGCTATTGAAATGTTGTTGGCTTTTTGGCATAGACCTTACTTTTGTGATGACCTCAAAGGACCAAATCTAAAGGCGTCAAGTCACACGATCGTGGTGGCCAATTGATCTCGCTGTTTCGAGAGATGATGCGACCTGGAAACTTCTCATTCAATAAAGCCATTGTTGCATTGGCTGTGTGGCATGTGGCGACGTCCTGTTGAAATCACAAATCTTCGACATCCATCGAATTCAATTTAGGCCATAAAAAGTTGGTTATCATGGCACGGTATCTCTTGCCTGTAACCGTAAGAGAATTCCTGGCATCATTTTCGAAGAAATACGGCATAATGATTCTGCTAGCAAAAAATTCACACCAAACAGTGACCTTTTGTGGATGCAGTGGCTTTTCAACAATCTTCCTGGGATTTTCATCAGCCAAAATGCAGCAATTTCGCTTATTAACGAATCAAACAAGATGAAAATGGGCTACATCACTAGAGATGATTTTTTTGCGAAAAATCATCATCGGCTTGTCTTTGCTCGTGCACCCAATTGAGCAATGTACAGAGCTTCAAATGTTCAGCACTCTTTAGTTCTTGCGTCAATTGAATTTTGTAAGCGTGTAGAGACAAATCTTTTGTCAAATTTCGATCTAACGTTGTTGTGTAGAGGTTCAATTCCTGTGCGCGATGACGAATAGAGGCGTCTGGAACTTTGGCCACATTCTTGCGCACTGCAATAATGTTTTCAGTGAATGGCGTAAACGAGCACGCAATGGCGTTTGGAATATTTGCCATAGACCCCGTTTGTTTGAATTTCCAAACAATTTTCTCAATTGCACTCTCGGTTGGTCGATTATGGTGAACAAAAAAATCGTGAAGTGCTCGAAATGCGTTTCTCTTGGAACGTCAATTTTCGTAATAAGATTCGATAACTTTAACACGATCGATTGTTAATCTTTCCATTGTAAAAATTGCCAAAGACTGAAGTTCTTAAATCTAAAAGAAGAAGAAAAAATCATTAGAAGCTTAAACTTAACTCACATTTAAAATCGGTTTAAGTTATTGGAACACCTTATATATATATATATATATATATATATATATATATATATATATATATATATATATATATATATATGTGTGTGTGTGTGCGTGTGTGTGTGAGATAACAAAGAAGCAAGAAAAGCAACTTTTTAAAAGTACATATTATACTGAGAGTCAGGAAGGCTTTCGCATATACTGTATACTTAAATACACAATATTTTCGTTTATTCTCGTCTACTATTCCACACTCACACCTTATGACATCTCTATCCCAAAGTAATGTAATCCACATATTAGTTTCCTTTCATCTCATTTAAGGATTTCATTGTTTCTATAGTTGTATCTATATCTATTTGGCACCCCCAAATTTCCGATAATCACAAGCCAAAAAAATATTATAACTGCATACCTAGAGGCATATTGCTTCATGTTAAAATTAATGAATTTTATAGTAACAGTAAGGAAGGATTGAGTTAGGAGTGGCGGTTAATAGGTTTTGCGAATCTGTAGGGCAAAAGAGCGGAAGGGAGATGGCTGTTTGTGGGGGTGTTGGGACAAGTTATGCCATTCAGGACCTGCATCTGCACGATACTGCCTCGTCTATTTAAGAAACAGCAGCTGATCGCGGATCGTCAGTCAGAAATCTTTCAACAATGGATAAGGTTGAGCACCGCGCAGTGATCAAGTTTTGACCATGGGAGGCGAAAATGCAAAAAAAAAAACATGAATGCATGGTTGCAGTGTACACTGACACCGCCCCTTCCTAGGCAACCATTGCTTGTTGGAATAGGGAGTTCTGCCATGGTCGTGAGTCCCTTGAAGGTGAACTCCATGCAGGACGCCCATCAGACGTGACCAACGACGATGATGTGGCCCATATGGAGAGGATGATCCTCGAAAATCGACGGGTGAAGGTCTAAAAAATCTAACAAGATCCTTGAATATCACATGGAAGTGTTATCAACATCATCGACGTCAATTTGGCCATGACCAATTTCTCTGCGCATTGGGTCCGTAAAAACCTCACGCCCCATGATCGACTTCAACGTCGTCAAAGTTTGGAGGAGCTGCTGCTCCTGTACAACCAAGACCTGGCAGGATTTGAGTCACGCATAGTGACAGGTGATGAAACGTTGGCCTATCACTGAGATGCCGAGACCAAGCTCGAAAGCATGGCCTGGAAGCACATGGGCTCTCCAATCCCCATTAAGTTCCGGCCTAGACCCTCAGCATGGAAGACCATGGCCACCATCTTCTAGAATTCTTGGGGAGTGTTGATGGTGGACTATGCGCCTCGTGGAAGGAGCATCACAGGCCAAAATTACGCCGAGGAACTGGCTGGGTTGAAGAAGTGCATCCGTTTGAAGTGGTGGGGCAAGTGACACGCGGCGTCCTGCTCCTCCACGATAATGCCCCTGTCCACAAGGACAGAGTTGCACAAGCTGCCCTGCGCGAGTGCGGATTCGAGGAACTCAATCATCCCCTCTACAGTCCAGATATGGCCCCTCGGCGACTACTTTTTATTCCGCCAGTTTAAGGCTTCCCTGCATGGACGCCGGTTTGCGGACGATGAAGATGTCCAGCTCGCCGTCCAAGAGTGGATTGAACAGCAGTCGGGAGATTTCTGGTTGTCGGGAATTCGAAGCCTCAGGGACAAGTGGCGCAAGTGCATTGAAGTCGAGGGTGATTATATTGAAAAATAAAATAATAACACACTTTTTCTTTTATCCGAATTACAAAACTTATTGACCGCTCCTCGAATTATGAATATTTTATAGTCAAATGATTTAAGAACAAAAATTTTCTTACTTCTCCTTTCAAGACTCATCTATAAATAGACTTTTTAAGCCTTACTTCCATAAATAAGAAGCATTAGGAAAGAGTATATAGTCATTTAATTCAATAATTTCCCCCCACCATTAACAAATGATTTGAGTAAATTTTCGTCTCTTATCAGTGCCTAACCGAATTACGAATTTGGTATTAAGTTAATTCCTCTCTCCCACCTCATCAAGTCTTTAATATTAGCTCTAACTCTTCATTCCTTTTAAGTTATGTTATAAATACAGAGTTCCTTAAGGTGCTCATCATTTCAGCATAAGTTCTTCTAAACAGCTGGTAATTACATTTCAATAAATGCGTTTAGGTAATTTAAAATTTAAATACATAAATATACATAAAGGCTCCTCGGTCGTAACGAACAGAGACATATAAAAGAATGAGAATAATCAGACGAATGAAAATTATAATCTTGTTATAAGCAGAATGTATAATGATAGAAGTAAGAGAAACGATTTTGACCCTCTTTTAGAACAAAGACGCCTTGAACTGAAGTTATTCCCCACCTAATTCTCTAGGATGCGAACAAATTTGCCTGGAAATTTAGCCTCCCCCCCCCCCTCGCTTAGTATTTTCATTAGCCCGTTCAAGAGCAAACACTTCCTTTACTACTCACTCAGTGCCTGATGGCCACGACGTGCGGGGGCAGGACTTTATTCTGGGCCTTTGAAATGGTCAGTAATTCTCAATAGCTGCTGAAAATAGTAGGGTTGAGATATTTGATAAATAACAACACAAAATGCGGAATTATCCATTGCTATGAGATTTCTGCGCCCCTTGAAAGTGTCCGAAAGAATATCTGGGCATAAGAGAAAGTATGGTTTATTTGATTTTTACTGTGCTTTATTAGTCTTCATCCAACCAAAAGCCTCTGTGCTTTTTTGATCAGGGGTGGTGTGTGGTTACTCAATATAGATTTAGCTAGATTTTATGCATTAAATCATATTATTATTTATTTTTTTTGTTCCAAATTGGTTTTAGTTTATCTTTAATTAATTAGATACTACTTTCATACGGGTGTGAATAATAATAAAATATCATGTATTAGAGCTTAAAGAAGTGTAAATCTCTTGCCTGTGAGAAACGTTCATGGTGATAACCCAGGTTTAACTGTCCAAAGATAGCTTTCGCTGAAATCTTTTTAACATTAGCTATGTTAATATGTTGGCATCCATCGTTTATTTCTTTTAAACTGATTTTCTCTGTTTCTTTCGTTCTCTTTATACATCATCCGCATCGCCGTTAATCCTAACTCTAAACAAATTTTTAGCAATTTAGGATTAATATATTCTCTGGTGAGTGAAAAAAGAAAACAATTTATTCGGATATTTATACAGTGAATAAATTCCTAACTTTCGTTTTATATATCATATCACCTCTCTTTAACTCAAAATTCATTACCTTAAAACATCTAAGTCATCAATTATTACACATAAACAAGATTAAACAATAGACATAGGTCTCCCTAAATGTGCAAACTTAAACCATTATATAGAATAATTTCTTAGAAGACCCGCACATTGTCTCTAATTTTCATGTCACAAACTTGTATGTCATAAATCTCTCTCGACTCACCATTCAGGCTCTTTCATCTTGCTAAACCTGTGTGATATTGATATATTATCCCTGCTCTGTCAAATACACTGCAGTAAGCATGTAGGTTTCGGCTTTCTCTTGCTACAATTTTGATTATGAATAAAATTTAGCATATCATGGTATTGCATCATCAGGTAATGAGTTAAATTTTTTATGCAATCCAGCATGAGTGTCTTTAAAATGTATGTCACAATAAGATATATCCTACGAAAGTGAACGAAATTACTACGCTATAGCGTGTGAAAGAGAACCTGGAGAATTATTTTGTAAATAAAATGGCCTCGTGCAAAAATAATTGTCATAGAGTTTTTTTGGCCCGCTGGATATAAAGATAGATAACTAGTATCGAAGAATATATCTGTGTATGTATATACTCGTGTTGAAGCGCTTATTTTATCTGATTTTGCACTATCAACTAATCGAACCGTAATCTCGAATATTTACTAACGAAACCTGTTAAAATTTTAAATTTTACTTGAATGGTTTATATGGGTTTGAGGAGCGAAATTATTGCCCTAAGTTTCACTCTTTCTAAACGCAATTTGAATAGAGGTAAAATTATATCTTTAAACTTAAAAGTTAAGCTTATGGAAATCTAATACAACATTTAGTTAGCTTATGGTTCTCTTTATAAATTTACGGTTTCTCGGATTCAGCCGCTCATTTGCTATGCAGCCTTCAAATATATACGTTCTAAGTTCCTAACTTGGCTGCTAAATCTTGAGGTACCCAGCTAGTCTCTGCACCATAGTAATAACTTTTCCTATTTAGGTCAAACTTCGATGAACAATTTATCCTGCAGTTTTCTATCATCCTAAGTATTTGTCCTTTTTTCCTTCGCGTTAGGTTGGGGTAAGAGCCTCACATGTGCTGTAATTGTAGAGGGAAATCATTCTAAATAAATATTCTCGAGATTTGTTAAGGTTAAGATTCGTTTTAACACAAATACGATTTTTTAATTTTTCGACAAATAAATGTATTTAATTCTAAAAATGAAGCTCAACGATGTTATTTTAAATTACTTCCGGGACTAAATACTAACGTATTTATTCACTTTTCGAAAATCTATTGTTATTTGGCTAAATTTGAATCTCTTTGCTTCATTTTTGGCCCCTTACCTTCAACTTTTGGCCTGACTCTTTCACCTAGACATGTCCTTTTAGATCTGCAGGCAATCTGCACATGCGTCTTTTGGCTATATTCAACCAAGACCAGGATTTGCTAGATCTTCAGGCGATATCCGCATGCGTTTTTGCCAATTTCCACAAAGCATTTCGTTTTATATGGTAAAATGGCGTGCAGTGGCTGTGCTAGAGCGGGATTAAAGGATTCAAAAGGGCGATGAACCCAGTGCAAATTTTCTGTTCGTGCGTTTCAAAGCACGAAACTTTCTAATGCCTGCATTTGAACAAGTACTAGCCTTTTATTTATAAACTGTTTTTTCTGCTCAAAGCTTTGATTCAAACTAGAGGCCTAACGACATTTAGCAATCGATTTTTGCATTAAAATCTGATACCCTGCCTTCGAATTCGTAATATTACGAAGGCTTTTTTAACTCTCGGTGGTGGGGGATGATAACCCTACCTAATTAAGTAAGGGGTATGGGGTTAAAGTCTCCTATTTAGAAAGTACTTAAAAAAGGTTAATTATGGGCAAAAATAGCCTAAACTAGGTGGCGCTATCGTCGTAAGCAGTTTTATGTGTAGTTTTAAGACTTGAAACTCATTTTCGCTGGAAATAAATATTTTATGCTTCAGGGACATACGGTCGATTCTGGTCAAGGTAAGCATTTTCTTGAAAAACGAGTGTCAGATCTGAAAAGTACCAATAAAAATGCATAAGAAATCAACATTTATAAATTCCCTGCACATTTCGTTAAAACGAATCTTTACCTTATTTAAACATGAGGTTCCTCGCCGTAATCCGTTGTGTACCAGATTTGGTTATATGACACGACATGAAACTTCATCCTCTTTTTAACTATCGATAATAAATATTTACCAATAATTAGCGTTAAAATCATAGGAGGAAAGTTATTAGGATCGAATTTTTGTCCCCTTTTCGAAAATTAGCCTAACATCAGCCCTTTGCTCTTTAATGTGACATACATACTTAAACATCGTATGCATAATTTTTACTAATTCACTTTTAAATATTTTAGCTAATTTGGTTGACGCATTCAGTTTTTCATTAATTCTCTCTTGTTTATATAAGAATATAACAATTTCCCCCTCAATTATTAGATGTCGAAAAGAATCCAATGTACTCCGAAATCCATTACATTTCATAGTGTACATAATTGTGATAATTTCAACAGTAAAAACAGTTATGAAACCTTCCTTTAATATCTTATTAGATTAATTGGGCTTATCAAGTGCATTCTTTACTTTTAAACGGTTCTATGGTCTCCATCAAGGGATACTACTTTTCACGTATCTATATCAACCCTTAGACATATATTTGGAGTAGAGTGCTAGATCTCTTTCATACGTTAACTTTGCATTTATAAGCCCCTCCCCCTTTCCCCCACTCCCCAACTCTTTCCCTTCCCTAATCCCCCTCTCGAATACTCTACCTATAGGAGAGAAGAGAGTGAGGGGTATAGGAGTTATATAGAGATGGAGGGGTAGATATAGGTGGAAAAAGTGAGGAGAGGGTAGGAAGGGGTAGGAGTATAGGTGGAAAAGGGATTGAATAGGGGTTAGGGGGTCAGGGGGAAATGGTGAGGGGTGAGGTGGAGTGGGGGATAGGGGGCAAGGAGGGCAAGGAGAAATGGTGCCGGGTGATGTGTAGTTGGAGAGAGAGGTGTCAGGAGGACAAGGAGGCGATGGTGAGGATTGAGGTGGATTGGGGGAGAGGGGTGAAGGGGGGAAAGGGGCAATGGTGTGGGGGGATGTGGAGTGGTGGAGAGAGGGGAAAGGGAAACAAGGGGGAAATGGTGTGGGATGAGGTAGAGTGGGAGAGAGAGGGGGAGATAGAGAATGGGGAGTGCGGGAGATAGGATGAGAGAGAGGGAAGATAAAGGAGGGGGAGTGCGGGAGAGAGTTGTCCATGGCATGTTTTAACTTTGC
The DNA here is from genome assembly GCA_963969495.1 of Ceratothoa steindachneri. Classification (NCBI taxonomy): domain Eukaryota; kingdom Metazoa; phylum Arthropoda; class Malacostraca; order Isopoda; family Cymothoidae; genus Ceratothoa; species Ceratothoa steindachneri. Next base: position 91,592,298 of record OZ018330.1, read on the forward strand.
AGAACTAAATTGAAATAAATAAATTTAAACAACCTCTTTCCCTGTTTATCCGGAAAATTATCTATAATTCGGGTTTCGAGAAGTTAAATATTCTGCATATTACCGCTGTACAGTATTTCTTTTAATTACACTGCTCTGCATTGTTTTTGAAGTCCATCACATAATACCTGATTTTGCGCCAGTTTTTCTTGCTGAATCTGAAAACCATACTCATTTATCTATTTTTGAGATATAAGCACAGTTCAGAAATTCCTATATTCCGATATATTTGTAGGCGATTGTATGGACAATAGAAAATTTTGAACTGATTTCTATTCAGAAGGCTTACAGAATGTTTAATTTGGTCCCAAAAGTAGTATTTCGGAGAACAGGCTCCCGACGATATACAATATATAACTATTCGTTGAGGGAATTATTCTATATCTCGAGTGCGTGGTAATCTGATTGAGCGAGGTTAGTTCAAATGGGGGAGGACGCCTAGAAGAGGCTTATTTATCTTCAATATACTTAAGAAGTGGAACGGCGCACAAGGATAAATAATAAAAGAGAGTTTTATCAAATAAACTATCAAACAACACATGGAAAATGTTTACATAAACGGGGATTAAAATGGCAGAAACACAGGAAATGAAAAGGTCATGGGAATATCTGACTAATCTGAGGATTAATATTTGAAGAGATTTAAAACAGCAAACAAACAAAGAGGGCGTGTGGTTCGCTGAACTGTTTAATTCACAGGGTTGCGTTGACAAAAGGTTAAATGATTAAAGGTTATGCTTAGCTTACGTAAATACAAGGTTGTCGTGCAGAGGAAGGCGATGGGAAGAATCTTCGGTCCAGCTGGCTATTTCTAGGAGAATGGGTTCTTCGGGGAGTTGTTCTTAACGAGGGGGGAGTACTGTCTTCTAGGAGTAAGAGCGAAGTGGTGCTTGGACGTACGAGCGATCCTTGTGGCAGGATATTAGAGATGTTCTAGATGAACAATGGAGGTTATTGTTGTAACCAAGCGTTCTCTTGAAGTACGTTTAAAAGGGGGAATTGATTTATCCTGACGTGATGTCTTGGAAACGAGAACCGTTTCTTAATGAACGGGCTTGAAAAACAATAGCTGTTCTAATGTTGTTCTCTTTCTGAACAACAGGGGCAGCCTTGTTGACTTGGCGTCTCGAAGGGCATGAACCTTGGAACTTAAGGGATATTGTCCTCTTCTGGACAATAAGGGATTTCTCGGCAGAGTTCTTAGGTGCACAAGGGAAACCTGATCGACTTGATGCCTTGGGAAGATAATCTAGATCTGCTTTAATTGGGAAAAGCTATGGTATAAATAGCCGGAGCCAACCCCATGGCGTAGAAGAGAATTGGATGGGTGACTTCGAGGCAATGTCACCCACGAGATCGACGTATGGAGGCAAAAAGGGGGAGTGAACCTCCTTGATTAAACATTGGATGTGATGGACGATAAAGCACCTTCAAATTCCTTCGCAGGATACACGTGGGTAAGCATGTGTTTTAACATGTGATAGAATCTGAATCAAAGCGGCCTCAGACCGTTCTATCACACCCCTCCATTCCAGGGAAAATTGTCACTTCGAAAAAAAGAGAGAAGGGACAACCATAGAGTTCCGTTTTGAAGAACTCACTTTCTTGCATTGACCGTACCTTCATGCACCTAGATAGAATTACCTTAATACATATGATTATGTTGATCAGTTGATAATAGGGGAAACTAACCTTTAATACAGACTAACCATAAAAAAGACATGGAACAATGAAATAATATAAAATTAGTCCATATGGGACAGAAGAATTTATACGTAAATTAATGGGTACAAATATATAAACATACGAAAAAAATTATACTTTGAGCCGCAAAATTCAGATCAGACATTTACATTAACTAATTATATTCAGTCGTACAAGACGGTATATACATACATGGAAATCCTAATGCTACGAATTACGAACTAATCTACACTATTTGGTAACGCCTTCCTACTTAGTGCTTCAGCGACCTAATTATTGGAACCTTTTATTTAATTTATCTTAAATTGGTACTCTTGCAAGAGTATACTCCATCGCATAATTCGGCCGTTGGAGTGTCGTACATTCCGAATATAGGCCAAGGGGCGGTGTTCAGTTTCTATTTGAAATTCTTTTCCTATCAAATACATCTTAAACTTGTCAATAACCCAAATAATAGCTAGAGCTTCCTTCTCTATAGTGGCTTATCTCTTTTCACGGGCTAATAACTGGTTACTAGCATATGCAACTGGATGACTCGAACCGTTATCCTCATACGGACACGTTCTAAGGTCGTTAATTTAATATCATGCTCGAAACTAGTAGCACATCCAGGCTTCTCTGAAATAACGTCGTCGAGCTGATATAATAATTCTTGTAGATGACTCTTTTGATGTAATGTCAGCTGCGTGTCGATATCCAGGTCAGAGGGTTAAAAAGACTCACCTGGCTGGCAAGGAAGAGGGTAATCGGCATCAGTTTGGATGCATACCAACTGTATGACATTAAGGGACTCTGCGGGACAATCCTCTTCAAGCGCCGATGTTTCGTCCAGTCTACGAACGTACCTCCATGGGCGCGTCGGTAAAGTAGACCACCTGGCTTTAGGTACCGTATTACTTTGGACGCAGGAACACTCTCCGTGTCCTTGTTTTGGGCCTTATCCCAAAAGGGTGTTAGTGTTTTACACTCCTTTTGTGCGGACCTGAAGTCCTGGTTAAGGATCTCCGAGAATTCGGACGGTATCCGGGTTCTGAGGGAGAGGGACTCCTGGGCTTCCTTCTTAGCTCGGCCTCGAGTAAGGGCAGCCTAGGACACAGGGTCGGAGCTTACTTGAGCGCTCTGTCCTATAAGTACGGAACAATTTTTATGAAGGCTGAAATGACTTCAGCCCAACCATCATAATACTGACACGGCAGGTAACATCTAACGACAGGGAATCGCTTCGCCCGCCTAAGGTAGTCATGTACCACTGCAAATCTTTCATGGTTAGGGTCCACTGGGAAGAGGAGCTTGTCGGACATGATGAAACACGTGCACCTTGTGTCCCTGACGAGAGTAGATACACGGCAGCCGTTCACGCTGCCCTCCTCAAATTTTAAAGTTCCCGGGGAACTTTTATCAAAAATAAAATTTACCTGGTGGCCTGACGGAGGGGGAGAAGTTGATGCTTGGGTCTGCACCACCGTGGAAGCCGGGGTGGCATTAATCTGGTGAACTTGGTGGACTGGTCCGCATTTAAGTCAAAAATTTGGGGGGCAATATCAGCTCATGTAGTTTTCTAAACCGCAGGTGAAGCATATGTTGGTCGCTTCGGGAAGAGTGATGGTGGAGAAATCTTAATGGGAGTTTTGATGTCCCATTGTTGGTTTGGGGGAAAGAATTTTGGGGGTTTTACGGGGCCCGGAAACTTCGTCGGCTTTAATGGGAAGGGGCGCGAATCCTTCCTTCTTTCCTGGTACGGGGATCGGAGAGAATTTAGATTCTCCTTGGGGTATAAATTATGGCTCGCAGCATAGACATCCGCTTCTTCGGTACACTCTTTAAAGGTCTGGCCCTGACGATCCTTGACCAGCCCGCGGAACTCTGTCGGGAGAGACACCAAAAATTGATCCCGCAACACGAACTCTGTTAAGGAGTCGCAGTTAAAAACAACTTTTGAAGATTATAACCAAAATTTAAAATTCCTCTGAAGATTGTATCCCAATTGACGGAACGTCTGTCTGGGTTTAACAAAAATAATTAATGATATATCGAACTTATCACGGCTCAGGGTCAAACCCCTTTTTGCTACCTTTTGGTGGTTACTCGGTTGATTCGATGGCCAGAATAGAATCATTTTGAATCAAAGAAGCGAATGGCAAACACCTTCACACTGACCACATCATCGTGGATCTTTCAACACGAAGGAAATGACGAGAAGGTAAAGAAGCACGGTTGCTCCCTCTTCCTCTTCAGTTATATCCAGCAACGAAAACATGGTGGCCAATGAGAGGTGGGTGGGGCACCAAGTGTCACAACTTCTGAGGAACCGCCACCACCGGTTCCTACGGCGACTTGAAATAATTGTCGGTGCAAATCGCGAGACAAATATGAAGAGCGGCCAATAACTAAGCTTTTAAGGTGCTGTAGTCAATTGTACACTAAGATCGTAATGAAATGAAAATGTCGCGCATTTTACAATTTAAAAGAGAAAGTAACCTTACTAGGCTTTCGCCCTCCAAATCCAGGTTATTGATTTCCAGGATCTTTTCAAAGTGTGCAAAAAAACGCTCCGAAATCCTCTCTATCCCTGAAATTAGGGAGGATAAGTGGGAGATTGGGAGGGTCTTTTGAACGTGCACTGACTGATTGTGTTTCAGCATGTATGTGTGCCATTTCAAGCTCATCGTGAAGCTCGGGTTGTCTTTTCCGTTCTTCTCATTCTCTTTGCCTTTCTTCTGTCAACTTTTATCTTTCTGTTCGTTGCTCCTCTTGAACGTACTCAATCAATTCTCTTCCGGAAAGTCCAAAGGATTTTCCTTGCGCTTTGAAGATTTCAAACTGAGTCATATTTGCACTTGTTGGGCAATAGTCAACCAACTAAATTCCTTGCGATAAGAATTATGCCTTCTAGAGAATTGGCCTACCTAAATATGGGCACTGACCTATTCGTCATTGGTTTCTCGACCTAGATAACCAATGACCAAAATAACACAAAAAAAACACACGAACAATTTATTATAACAGTTCCTTGAGCTACTCAAGCTTCTTAAATTTTCAAAAAGGGGATAGCAATCGTTAAAACAAAAGGGAATTATTATACTCTATTCTTATAAAGAATAGCACTATGCTTCACTCGACTGACACCAGTGTTTGCAAAGATATAGCGTTAAACCTTACAAACTTAACAATAAATTTAAATAGTATATATATATATATATATATATATATATTCATAAATTTATATATATATATATATATATATATATATATATATATATATATATATATATATATATATATATATATATATATATATATATGATATATATGTCGTAGAAATGGGGTCCCGACGATATACTATATATAACTACTCGTTGAGGGAATTATTCTATATTTTGAGTGCGTGGCAATCTGATTGACCGAGGTTAGTTCAAATGGAGGAGGCGGGCTGGAGAGGCTTATTTTTCATCTTCAATATACTTAAGAAGTGGAACGTTGCACAAGGATAAATAATATGGCTACCATTAATATAATAGAGTTTTATTAAATAAACTATCAAACACACGGAAAATGTTTACATAAACGGGGATTAAAATTGGAGAAACACAGGAAATTAAAGAGGTCATGGGAATATCTGACTAATCTGAGGATTAAGATTTGGAGAGATTTAAAACAGAGAGGCTTATTTATCTTCAATATAGTTAAGAAGTGGAACGATGCACAAGGATCAATAATATGGCTACCATTACCAAAATAGAGTTTTATTAAATAAACTATCAAACAGCACACGGAAAATGTTTACATAAACAGGGATTAAAATGGGAGAAACACAGGAAATTAAAAAGGTCATGGGAATATCTGACTAATCTGAGGATTAAGATTTAGAGAGATTTAAAATGGAGAGGCTTATTTATCTTCAATTTCCTTAAGAATTAGAACGGTGCACTAGGATAAATAATATGGCTATCATTACTAAAAGAGAGTTTTATTAAATAAACTATCAAACAACACACGGAAAATGTTTACATAAACGGGGATTAAAATGGGAGAAACACAGGAAATTAAAAAGGTCATGGGAATATCTGACTAATCTGAGGATCAATATTTAGAGAGATTTGAAACGGCAAACAAACAAAAAGGAAGAATGGTTTGCTAAACTGTTTGAAGCACAGAGTTGGGTTGACAAATGGTTAAATGGTTGAAGGTAATGCTTAGCTTACGTAAATACAAGGTTGTCGTGAAGAGGACGGTTATGGGAAGAAATCTTCGGCCCAACTGGCGATTTCCAGGAGAAGGGATTCTTCGGGGGGTTTTCCTTAACGTGGGGGGAGGACTGTCTTTGAGGAGTCAGAGCAAAATGGGGCTGGGACGTACGAGCTATCCTTGTGGCAGGATATTAGAGATGTTCTAGATGAACAATGGAGGCTATTGTTGTAACCAAGAGTTCTCTTTGAAAACGTTAAAAAGGGGGAATTAATTTATCCTGACGTGATGTCTTGGTAACGAGAACCGTTTTTTGATGAACGGGCTTAAAGAACAATGGCTGTTCTTATGTTGCTCTCTTTCTGAACAACAGGAAGGTTGAGAACCGTTTCTTGTCGAACGGGCTTAAAGAACAATGGCTGTTCTAATGTTGTTCTCTTTCTGAACAACAAGGGGGCCTTCTTGACTTGGCGTCTCGAAGGGCAGGAACCTTGGTACTCAAGGAGTAATGTCCCTTTTTGTACATTAAGTGTTTTCTCGGCAGAGTTCCTAGGTGCACAAAAGAGACCGGATCGGCTTGATGCCTCGCGAAGATAATCTCATCTGCTTCAATTGGGAAAAGCTATAGTATAAATAGCCGGAGCTAACCCCATGGCGTAGGGGATAATTGGGTGGGGGACTTCGAGGGAATGTCCCGTAGGCGCCTGGAAAAATATCTTATCTGCTCATAAGCCTAATTCAATCTGGCGACATCAACGTATGGAGTTGAAACGGGGGAGTGAACCTCCTTGATTTAACATTGGCTGTGATGGGCGATAACGCACCTTCAACTTTTCCTCGCAGGATACACTTGGGTAAGCATGTATTTTAACATGTGATAGAGGCTGAATCAAAGCGGCCTCATACGGTTCTATCACACAGTAAAACATACAAAAAAAGGCTACTCATAGATGAATGGTCTCTTCTGTGACTTCCAATTGTGTCTACAAGACTCAATATACCTTTTCAGGCACCAGAAGTGGTCAGCCAAATATTTACCATCCCAAGACCCTTATTATCCTTCCTCCATCACATGTATATATTGATGAAAGCTTTTACTCTATTTTTCACTGAATTCTCCACAATTCTTGGGAAAATAGTACAGATGGTAGTGATGGAAGTGGATTTTCACTGATAATCGCGTACGAATCTTTTGGAAATTATCCATTAACTCTTTAACCGCTACCTCATACTGAGGATTTCTGTAATTGCCAAAAAAGTTCCCAATGACTGACCCTAGGTACAACTAGGCAGACAGTTCAGCAAGATTTAGTGTTTCATCAAATCTGGTCTCCCTAATGAGCTCCTTTATTTAAGCACCATCAAATACACTTGCCCTCACTTTTACACGGTCACTCGTGAGAACTTCTGATGGAGGAAAGCAAATTCGCTACCTCCACTCTCCATTTCCTTGACAAAGTTCTTCATCAAACAGAGTATTAAGTGCAGAGAGCTTGGTCGGAAGCAACATCTTGCTCGGTTCAACCAGATGGTGGGACAGAATGTTGTGTTAACTGGATTTCTAATCCTTTACTTGCTTGTCAGTCTTGTCTGACCTAATGCTGGTGGTCAGCCCGACTGTCTCACAAGTAAATAAACACGAATACTCTCTGTACCCACCTTTAAGTCCTAGGGTGAGCTTAACAACTTTATGATCTCTATAAATCAGCCATAAGTGCTTCCTGGTAGTTGTGAAGAGAAAACAGACGGTCCATGCAGTTGCAGGTTTCTTTCTTTGCAGCCGAAAGGCCAACAGAGATCGAGGAAAACATTTTGCCGTAATTAAGAAAAACTGCCGTGAGACTTCTATTAGATGAGGCAATGAAATGTCTTCATTACATAGCATCATATTTCAGGCCTATTGAGTTAAGCATGTCAGCCATGTTGTTACAATAGATCAGTAGAAAAGCCTCATCAAACGTTAAAAAATGTCTTAAATATTTTCTCGCGGTCCCAATAGCTGGGCAGATTCATTATAAAGTTCAGATTTCATGTTAGATCGTTGAATTAGGCTTGTGTAAATGGCACTATTTGGTTGCCCTCTTCTGGCCTGTATGCATCAAACTCATTTATATCGGTAGTGACAATAGTCTCGGAATCAGAGCTAGAGCCCATGGTAAAATTAGGCTAAGGAACAGAAAAATCGGGGATATGTGGGACTAGTTTTATAGCAGAAGGAACATTAGGGTATTTAACATGGTGCTTGTTTTTTTAATTAATGCCTTTCAAATTTTTCAGGCAGAAGTACCAATTGGCGACGCGATCTTTGCCTTCCCTGCAAACCATTGTGACACCAAATAGCATACTCTTCCTTTTCTTATTACTCCAATCCAATAAATTTTACACGTGTTTTAGAGCAAATATATGGAGCAAATGTCTTATCCTGGTCCACTAGTTTCACTTCAAAGTAAGCCTGATATGCCTTTTCACAAAATCCGTGATTTTTGCTTGACGGTCTGGAAAAGCTTCATGTCTCCAGTTATAACAAAACGTATTCGAATGATTTTTCCACGTATGGTCCTTTGTATTGTAAATCTAAACTTGAAAAGATGAATAAAATAGGTTATGAATGTTTACTCATCACTACATGTGACCAAACAGACGAAATAAAAGGTTGTATGATAGCGCTATTTAAGAATAAACGCTCAAATATAAATCAACCAGATCATCAAAGCAGACCTGACCAAAAAAACTACATATATTCTTAAATTCAGCATTAAAAAATGATTCTAAATCAGTTGAAAAACCTATGACATTTAGAATACAGGATAGACGATCAATGTATATTTAGTCTTTGCCTTTAATTTGGGTAGCCGGTCTACATATAAATGATTGCAATATTCATTTTTATTTTGTCAGAAAAAATCTACCATCTTTTCATCAGCTCTCTTGTCGTCACTATTACGCCTAGCATTGTTAAGTTCATTTTTTTAATAAGCAGCGCACACACCTTTAATTCATATTCAGTTTCGTCCAAACATTTTGTAGATATCGATACATAATGCTCCAAAACGTTCAATTCGGCTATTTCTTTCCTTATATTGCAGGCATTTGTTTAAATGCAATTGAATTTGTCCCTTAATAGCATGTTTCACTTTTGGATTGCCTTGGGAGTGTCCCCTATTACCAATATTTATGGCTAGCGCCAGCAACGTTATAGGTATTTCTAAGTATGCCGCTACCTCCACTATTCAGCCTTCACCCATCGCGCGAATGTTTCCCTAATCTAAACCATATACCTGCGAGAACACACTTATTTAGCAACTGACCTACAACGTGGCTTATAAGTCCCGGGACACTCCATGTACAACTTTTTGTATAAATATGTTATTAACTGAAAAAAATGTAATGTTTTTATGTAACTGTAACTGTAGTGTCCTGAGACACCCTCGGACACCGTTTAGAGAAGCCTCTCCGATCGGTTTATCCCAGAAGTTAACAAATTAAAAGTTATTACAAACTAAGAACGTAGAAACAGACTTCTATATTTTGTGTACACGTTTTTTTATAAAAATCATTTAAGTTAATTAGTTAATTATATCCAAGTGTATGTACTTGATTGACATTGATGTAGGAGAAGCAAGCAAAAATGTGGTTGCTGAAAGTAAAAACTAAATAAATCACACTTAAAATAAAGTCAACTGAAAAATGCACTTATAATTGCTCAAATGAAGCAAGTGAACCTTTATCTAACACAAAAGATGAAGGTGTAAGGTTGGGTTGTAAAAAAAGATCAAAGAATTCAATAAACTTTGTGTTTGATTAAATATTTATTAAGAAAAGATGTAAATATTAAAGCTTTAATAAAAGATATAAAATAGATTATATTATTAAGTCTCAAAGAGGGCATAGTGCAGCCAAATAAATGTTAATGTAAATTGCCAGGGTTCAAGGAAATAGAGAGAGAGAAAGAGAGAGAGAGAGAGAGAGAGAGAGAGAGAGAGAGAGAGAGAGAAAGAGAGAGAGAAAGAGAGAGATAGAAAGATGCGCGCTGCCGCATCTTCAACGGAAAGAGAGGAAACAGACACCTGGTCGACCCTTTTGGTCTGCGCTATTGGAATTGCAAAATAATGAGACGCCGTCGTGGCTTGAAAGCCTGCCATCTCAGAAAGCCGTGACAACTTTAAGAGATCAAAAGGTCCCATCTGGAGTCGGACAAAGTTTCACCTCGCCGAAATATGAACCTTTTCGCGATTGTGCTAAAAGGGCTGACTACTCTCACCTGCTGATTCGTCGGAACAAAGAGCCCTCCCCTTTGGACAGAGGGCGGAAAACCTCATTCGACTCTAATACGAATCTTCCGGGGCCAGAGTTGGAAGTCAATATTCGCCACTTGACTGTTCCGTCAGTATCCTCTGTACTCCCCCTGTCAGTACTTGCTATGCGTGTCCCGTTGGACTCTGCACAATTCTCGCAGAATCCCTCAAGCTCCGGGTAAACTCAATTAATTCGCGTGAGTATACCCCATACTCGTTCTCCTAGCTCCTCGAACGCAACGCGCCCAGTCTCGATGCGTGTTATAACTCGAATGCAAGATCTAAGTTCATCCCGTAATAGTTATTTTCACTAGACTATTATTTGATCTTTGCGCCAAGGTAAGGATTACTCCCTCGGACCAAATCTCGGAAGAAACTGCAACGCGCAACTTTCTTGTGCAATTGGTCTCTCTACCCTCCCCCCCCCCTTCCGTAGTTTAAGCCTCCATCGTCGGCATCGTATACGCTCAAGGTCATTCAAGCAAACCTAGGTCAATATTTTTCGTTTGTTTGCACAGCGGCCTTCCCAACAAGTTTCGCCTCTTTTAGCCGTTGAGACTCGTGTACGTCTAATGTGTATATAACTTGTTTTAAAACACTTTTACCATTGTAAAGAATATTAATTTGCTTATTAATAGAGTTATTTTTGTACCCGTTTTTTGATTTTTCCGGAACCTCCAAGCAAGTTGACTATTTGGCTAGCCTATATTCAGTTAATTTGAACTCTGCTCGTATTATAAATCTCCCACACACATAGCCTTCATCGAATTTGGTTGAGAAATGCAGAAAATGGTTAACTTGAACGTATTCTACGAAATAAATGATTAAAACCAAATGTCATTAGGAAAGGTTGAGTGCTAAATTACCTAACTTATTCATTAAACATTGAATCTTATACCTATATATACAATATTCCCTAATATCCTGGTAGAGAACAGCTGGTATATGAAAAAACTTTTTTAATCTACTAAGGATTTACACTAAATATGTTGAACAAGATCTGAGATTACCATATTTGCAGAGCTGGAATATTTGATCGATTAGTAAATGCTTTTTTTACAAAAGTAATTCAAAGATTGTGATGGTATGGAGGTACTTACTCGCATGCCGCCAAACAATCGTGGGAACGAAAGAAATTTGTCGTTTGAGTTGACGTTCGTCTTCTCTCTCTCCCTTCACCCTCCTCCGACATTCAACAGCCCTTCTCCGCCTTCCCCTCGACAAAAGTCGTTATCCGTGCCAAACTTCCCCAACAGGCGACAGGAAGTCGGACGAAAGAAGGCCGATCTCACAGAGAAGCCTAAATTCTATTTGCCTTCTTTATGATACCATGGAGATTGTCCAGAAGGCGCTGCGATAAGCGAATTGTCGTATATGGAATCTCTCTCTCGATTTCACACTGTCCGCGGTACAAATGACATGAGAAGTGTTCCAAACCTACTCGCGTATCCCTCACGTTAAACGAGAGTCGTTGCCGTAACGTATTGACTGCCAACGCACCACTGAGTTAACTTTGTCGCCGTCTCAAAGTGTTCCTGAGGCAAATCCTGCCCCGCAGAGTCTGTGACTAGAAGAATACGCTCTGTTGCTCAAGGTAACTTGAGAAAGAAAAAAAGGAACTTTCAAATAGCTACTAAAAGTAACTATTTGTTAGTGTCACATCCAGTTAGGAGGGAACTAACCGGAATTGCAGTCAGCAGCCCTGAACCGTCGTCTTATCCCCCCCTCTTCTCGAGAACTCGTGTTAACATCATTCGAACCATCCCGTCTGGACCTGAGTAGTCGTCTCTCCAATCCATCACAATTAATGGTAATCTGTAAACCAAGTGTCCCTCTATTCTTAAATTAACTATTTAATTAACAGTATTTGATACTCTTATTGAGTCATTATAAATCTAGACGCCTAACGTCAGTTTTATCCTTCCCTCCTTTTTAAAGAGATTCAAATAAGTCATTCCACGATATTATTATTTATAATTGCTGTCAACCCAGACAAATCCGTGTTTAATATTTAATCCTTATTTACCTAAATGCCCGTTTAACTATTGCTACTAATTATTATTTTAGTGTAAAGTAAAGTTTATTTTTGTTATGTGTTTATTTGTGGCTCCTTCTTTTTGACATACTCTTGGCAAGACTTTAATTAAGAATCACTTCGGTTAATTTATTCAACCTGTATTATGCACTCTTAGAATTTAACAATCACAAACCTCATCCCAGTAACAAGTGGGACTTTTATAGTGAGAATCCTGGCCGTGGCACAAGCCGCCTCTAACCAGCCTTCGCCCGTTTAATAGGAATTAAAGCCTATATATATATATATATATATATATATATATATATATAATGATCGTAGATTGAGTCATAGGGTCTCAATACTATCGACGTAAACAAAAGCGGTGTGTCCAGATCAAGGACTAGAATAATTATTGGACCAGACTATGAGCAATTCTACGACAAAGAACTTTGCCAATACTTTTTTATTCAATAATTAATTGACTTTGAATTAAATCTCTAATCCCCATATGAAGAAAGTACTCCTCTAGTTTTTAAAACAAAAGAATGAGTCCTTAATATTTTCTGACCTGAAGAAGGTGCTCCTTCGGGCGTTAAAAGCTTATTTTTATGTAATTAGTCGCATGCGAGTCTAGTCGCGAGTGACTCTTTATCTCTTATTGTCGGTCGGTTGGTCTGTCGGTCGTTTGATTGGTCGATCCCCGCTTTCCTCAATTTTGTTTTTGTAATAACAGTGTAACTATTCGGCCAATTCCACCAAATTTGAAAATCCTTTTGTTGTTTTTCATTTTCTTTCAAATGATATAATTGCCAAGGTCCTCCCAAGAGTAGCCCGGCGATTATTTTGTTTTGGTAATAACATCATAACTCTCCCGGCGATTCTAACGATATTTGAGACCGTAATGTTGTTTTAAATTCTCTTTTGAATGATATAAATGTCACGGTTCTCTCAACGTTAGCGCTGGAATTATCTTTTTTTTTGCAATAACATCATAACTATTTGGCCGATCCCAACGAAATTTAAATCCTAAGGATGTTTTACATTCTCTTCCGAATGATATAATTGTTTAAGTCCTCCCAAGGTAAGCCGGGGAAGTCTTTGGCAATAATATCATAACTATTTAGCTGATTCTAACGAAATTTAAAACTCTTATGTTCTTTTACATTTTCTTTCGAAGGATATATATGCCAAGGTTCTCTTAAGGTTATTACGAGGATTATAGAAATTTTGAAGACTGTAAGGCCTTAAATCTGAATAAGTGAGAGCACACAAATTTTGGTGAGCAGATCTTGTTTAATTATTAGGCACTTGGCAAATACCTTTGTCCAATGATCTTGCTCCATTTCCAATCAAGATAGCGTCCCTCTTCAAAGAGGAGTTTGTGTTTAGCAGTCTAAATAAAAGATTTTTTAAAATTGTGACTTTGGAAGGGATAGTCTTGTTCCTCGCTCACTTCTTTCCAATGATATAAATCCAATGTTCTTTATTTATATGGAAGATAGATATAAACCATCTAGTATCGCACCAAAGTACCTAAGATCAACGATTTGAACCGAACGATCTCCACACTATTGCCAACAAAGATGAAATTCCTACAGCGCTCTTGACAAAAACTCAGTTGACAACATTATGACTTTCATGCGACGCTTCCGGTCCACTTAATAGTTGATGAAACGAGAGCAAATAACTAAAAGTACCCATTTCCTTATTTAATAATTTTTCATTGTAAAGGATGCTATAAGTAATGATAGCAGAAAATAAGGTGAAAAAAGTAGTGGAACGGAAATAAAACGACTTTTAAGGATGCATATGTCAACATCAACACTTTATATTCAATAACTCTTTAAATGTGACTGGGTTGATTGTGTACATTGGTATAGTTCCCCCTTCTTTTCCAAAGAGATTCTCACAGACGATAGTTATCCTACCCTAAGAAACCCACATCCGCATGAACCTTAAGAGTACTCTCAGATTACAAAAGTTATCCTTGACCTATATACGATTACCATCCACACTTACGACCAATATTCCAGCCGCATTTCTCTCAATTTGTATGTGTTCAGTGTTTTACAGGGTAAATCTCTCTTTTTACCAGGTAGTGTAGGAGATTAGCTTGTAGTATCAATTTTATATGGATTTTATCACTTTCTGCTCTATGGCGATCTATGAATACACCTAATTTGTATTACGCCATACTTTTGATCTGATGAGGTATTTTTCAATAAAAACAATATAAATAGATAAAAAATAATTTCTTGGGTTAGCATTTAAAAAACTGTAGTCACTTAAAAATAAATTTAATCAATCATATTGTACCAGGTACATTGTTGCAAACTAATCTAAATAGAAATTATTGAGCGGTTGATGCTACTATTAATATAATAATAGTTTGAACTTCAGTATTTTTACTCTTGCTTTTGATGCCATTAGAGTGGAACACTAATTTTGAAAGATATTGTTAGATTGACATCTCATTGTCTACATAATTTCAAATGAACTAACTTTGTAACCTCTTACCTCTTTCCTTCTGTTTTACTTGTGGATGATGGGAATTATACTTCCTAGACTTTGTGTAAAGAGGTGCACAATGACTCTGATCGTTCATTATAAATTTGGTGGAACAGGATGTGATTCGCATCTCTATCATTTGTTACGAGTGTAAGGCGCAGTCTAAGGCATTTCCCTTAGATAGCCGATTTGGTGCCAAGAAAAATTTTGTTCAGAATAAAAAACGCCGTCATGTTTGCGGGTTTACTCGCCCTCTCATTTAGTAGGCAGTTTCCTGAGATAAGGCTTTTTGTTTACCAGATATAAATTGGCGAATCTTAAATTATTTTTTTGAGGAAAGAATACAATTAGAAATATTGTCTAGGGAATATACAAATTTCTTCGAAAATATTTGTAGATTTGCAATTTCTCTTCGTTGTAAGGTGTGTGCCCATTAGCTTGCTAAACAGCACTCATTAAATGGTAACGGTGTCATCGTAGAGATAGACGTATCTAAATTCGGATAGAGGAAATACCAGTGTGGGCGAATTATAGAAAGTATGTGCTCGTTTGGAGGAATTGATTGATAGACTAAAACCAGAATTATTTTGCAGTTAAAAAACTTTGCTCCATTTAAACAAGCAATACATTTAAACCAGGCACAACCTATAATATCTGAGATGTCCGAAGCATACGGCCCCTGTTGACCACATACTATAAAATTAAACCCATAAAACTGTTAATCACTTTCAAAATTTTGTGAATCCCTCAAATCGATGTTCATACTCAGACAATCGAACATTTGTGACGAGATTCATATAAAACATTGGATACTGCCTTCGGGGAAAAGAGATCCCATTACCCCGATATATCGCCAAGTATCAATTCCTAGCTGCACAACTAGATATTGATGCACGATAATACTTCCTCCTCTCTGCCAATGCTCAACATCCTACCCCTTTTTTTAATGTATGTTTTCACTATTAAAATACGTTTTTGTATATTCTCACATCTAATTCAAGATGGGTAAATTAGATTATTTTGTACGCTGAAATAAGGCAAATACATGTTTTTTTTTGCTTTGGAGTTAAAAAAAATATTGGGTCTGTGGAGGTGGAATCCCCTATCAAAAAGAATGGTTATGGCCCTATTGCTATGTAAGTAAAAAAGGTGATTATAGTTTCATAAATTGCTAATTTGTAAATTTAAGGTTCCTTTTCTTGAACTATTCTTTTTGCTTCGTTGAAATCTGTTCATGTTCTTCAGTCGTACGGAGAAATGCGGCCAAAACGAGGTTTACTTCGCTTTGGAAGAAATTGTTATAAAACTCTTTTTTTCTGGCATTTCACCTTCAGACCTATAAAACAGAACAGCAGATTTAAACTAAGCAGAAAAAATACAAAGGAAGAATTAATAAAATGCCTAAAAATATGATTACGGTGAACTAAATAATAACCATTTATTGCTACCAGGTAATAACCTAAAGTAAGCTATCATAAACTAATCTAAAATTATAGAATTAAATTATTGGAAACAAATTTTTTCATAAATAACCCTCAGAAATTGTTTACTTCATAAGTTTTTATGCGTACTGACTCAGTCTTATAAAACTGACCCTAATCAACACACACATACTATACATACTTATGTTAATACGAGTATTTTTGAAACGCGAGGTCTCATGTATATTTTAAACATTATAATTTTATTCCAACCCTAAATAAAATTTGACAAATTTGCTGATAGAGCGCTAAAATATTTTTTATATAGATTTAAGGGTTTTTTTTTCTTAGGAAGTAAAAATATCGTAGTGAAAAAGCAAATTTTGTTCACTAAAGCAAAATAGGAAAATTACCCCACTGTCAACAATGCTATACATGTATATTATGAGATTCTTAAGTTTGCATCAAATTCAAAAAGCCAAAATTTACCAAAACTTATCCAAGCCTCTCATAGTTAGAAGTTTTATTTTACGAGGTGAAGGAAAAACCTGCCTAATGAACCCTTTCCACGATGTTTGATTCAAATAAAGCTCTTTATAGGAAAAAACCCAAACACTGTGATCTTTGGAACATTCTACATGCGATCAGGTGAGTTAGGAGGCCAATTTTCAGCTACTTTGTGATCGATAAAAATGATCCGAAAACTCATTTTTGGTCTTTCGACTGATGTGTCATCTAACAGTGTCTTGCTGGCGCACAGAAAGCTTACCTGTGTTACTCGGTCGATCCAGAGCTTCAACAGCTCACTTAAAATCTAGATCTAGGCATCTGTGTTCAGTTTAAAGCCCTTCAGGAATAAGTGGAGTGTTATGGCATCGTCTTCACTGCTGACATAACAAAAATACCATGATTATTGCTGTAAATTTCATTTCGATTACTCTGGCCACGTCTTTGAATGGAAGCACAACACTAACTTTACTTAGAGTTGAGCTTCTTGTCTTGGCAGATATTCTTCTCGCCAGTGAAAAACGAAAGCCTGTCATCCTCAAACTAGTTTTTAAATTGTCGCTCAGCTTCTTGCCTTGGTTAAGTTGCTTTTCTGGCAACGCGTTAGAAGGAAATTGTCAATTCTTTATCTTGTATGAAAAGTAACGAATATCATTCACCACCAGCTTCATGAACTTTTCATTCATACCTTTTTCCCTAGTTTCATTGTTCATGTTATTTTGGATTTTCGAGACGAATTTCGGCGTTTTAATGACGTTAGATCACCGACCATGGGCTTTAATATCTTCCACCGCTTTGTAGGCGAATCCAGAATTTGTTAACCCCTTTCCGGCAATTTTCACTATCGTTCTGATGATATTGGGGAAGTCTGAAATCTCCTTGGTTGTCCTTAGGAGGATGGCTTAAAAATTTCCATAGATTATTATACTACCAAAATAATAAACCAAAGTTTATTATTGTTTTTTAAGAAAATGGACTACAAGGAAGAGAAAAAATTCAGCATAAAATTATGAATTAAATATTTCAAAGAAATAACTTCCCTACCTCACATATGTAGTATTTTTTTAGTTAATATAAATTCTATTCAGAAATTATAAATAAGATTAAATTTTAAATGCATTTGGCCTTGGCCTCTGTCGGCAAAGTGCCCCTGTGGGCCACAATTCAATTTTGATTTGCATAATGGTCCTCCTGATAGTGTCTTGTTTTTCATTTTGCAGTTAAATAGAGGCTGATTCCTAACTCCTCTGCCATTTCGGAGACGTTTAATATCCCATTTTCGCATGGAATATTTTTTATACATTATACGAGCCTTCTTCAGAGGAAAACTCAAATAATGGCATTTTGAAGGAGGAGGCAGCTGGCAGAAACTATGGAGTAGGGTAAATTAATTTCGCAGTGGATATATAAAATAAAATGAAGAAGATAAATTAAATACAATACTTTAAGCTTGGTCTCTTCAAAAATTCCATTCTTTTGGCTTTCCTCCTTTAATGTAACCTTTGATTTATAAATTCCAATCTAGCCGATCTATCACTTTGTTTATCGATAGATCATCTTCCCCTCTATGTTCCATTAACAGCGGTGTTCTTCCATACCTTTGCCTATCCCCTACACATTTTTCTTACTTTCTTCCGCGATTTTCTAGCCTCCACAAATTTCTCGATACTTTCCTACTGTAATGAGGGAAGACTGTATTCAACCACATCATTTTATTTTGCTTCTGCTTCTATTATTCGTTTGTTTCTCATCTGGCTACAGCTACCTCTATGAACTCGGACTCGAACGGGATTTATCAATGGGGCAGACAAAATCTTATTAATTTTGATGCTCTGAAGACCAAATTTTTACCCATTTCATTATCACTAACACATATCTCATCTTCACTTTGACAGTTTGGCAATCACACCTCTTAACACAATAAACTTTCTAGGAGGTACTGTGATGTCCATTCTTTTGTGCAAACTCCTCAAAGTGTTAATTGATAGGTCTTCCAAAAGACTAAATGCAGAATAGCAGTTTTGTTATTTTGTTGAACAAACAACTCTGCAATATGAAGGAATACCCACATACACCAACAACATTTCCGTAATCAAGTCACCACTTAATTGGGTTTGTTTTCAATTTTCCCCAAACAACACCTCTTACTCATTTTCTTAGGTACCATAAAATATATTAAATGATTTACATGACATGAACATGCTGATTTAATGAACTCAAATATGAAGCCTACTTAATGGATATCCAACAGACTTTACTATTACTCTTCACTCTAAGAGAGATAAGAAGAGAAGGAGAAATATGTAAAAAAAAATTTGAGAATTATAAAAAAATCCAAACGAGGAGTTGCATATAAAGATACCGGCCTTTAGTCATTTACTTGTTTCTTAATAAACCGAAGGAAATGCTGATATTTTTATCTATTTCATTATTGAACGGAAAAATAATTCAGCATTTAATCGTGCTACGGGGCTCATATAGTACCTAGAGTGAGTCCTGGTGTGTACCTACAGAAATGGAGTTGTATGCCACACTTGTACACATCAAAAAAGCAGTACAAATAGCAGACATCTTTGGATCAGATTTTCCTCGAAAAATAACAAGAGCAAATGTTGTAATTCATCAATCAAATTATATACTACAATGACTCAATCACAAACACCAAAACAAATTTCGAAACCATATCAAGTTTGCTTCAACACGAATGGACCATCGTCTCGTGATCCGAGATGCAGCCTTACGCAAACACTTAATATTCTCTCTCACTTTACATTTCAATCGATGAACAATTGCAAAAATATAAATAGTTTTTGTGTTTCTAGGCAGTTTAAGAGAGATGCGCTCTTTGGGGCTTCCATACACCTAAAATATAATTTTGAGAAATAACTCCCACTGTTCTCACCGGAAAATTAGAAGACAGGAAAATATTGTAGTAGTCTAATATTTCGGTATTCCAGGAAGACAAGTGTGGTGCAAAAAGGGCAATTCATTATTTAGCCCCTTATCACTCCACAAGGCTATTTATAACCGATGTAGAATATTACACCTGGTACCCTGACGAACGTCACGGCCCTCCTGTCCCAGTTTCCTCGGAAGTCTAGAACAAGTTAAAAAACTACCTGTGGTTTACTATGTATTTCCTGCTTATCTCGAATATACCCTATTTTCGTAGCATTTACTTACAAGACCCATCACCAAATAGTTTTCGTTTATTCATCCCTCTTTGTTGAATGAAGGGATACGGTGGGGGTATTTGACAGCCTTTCTTTCTTCCAACCCCATTTTCCCCTTCTACCCTACAATATTTACTGTCTATTACAATTTCCGCAAGAGGGGATTCCAAGTGTAACATGGAAAACATGCTGCGCCTTACATCTGTTAAATTGAGTGCCCTTCAGGCCTCAGCGACTTAAAAAGACATAAAACTATATATCTTCAAATATTTTTACTTCTTTAATCTTCACCATTTCTTTATTGATGTTTCTTTATAACTTTCCTAGGGAGATGACTTCTTTGGTTTTCGATTAAAATTGGAAATATAAAATTTCGCTATCACTTTGCTTGTTCTCCCTACAACTAAATAGAAAAGTGAATTGATTAAACAATAATAAAAATAAGTAAAGCTAATTGAGAGAAATATCACAAAGGTTGAAGTTAGTATATGTAACAATGAGTATAAGATTCTTCAATCGATTGACGGCGACAAACATTCGAATTTTTCCAACGCGCAATATTGTGAACATCAAACAGTGTATAGACAAATTTCTTACGTCAGATACGCTAAAAGAGAGGTGAAATGACGTTAATGCATAATTCCGGAATAGTGAAACATTTTTCATATTTCTGCATCGAAATTATACTGAGTTTCTTTATTTTCTTCCACACATCTTTGCATACAGCCTAGAAATTTTTTTAAAGGCGGATTTTAAGGGCTTCAACCGCAAGTTTAGAGATTAAATGAGATCCAACGAAAGGAAATGTTAATCAATGCTGTTCCTTTTTCACCAAGCATTTTAATAATTAGAAGAGCAATTCATTTCGCAATGACAAGGAAACGA
This sequence comes from Ceratothoa steindachneri, assembly GCA_963969495.1. Classification (NCBI taxonomy): domain Eukaryota; kingdom Metazoa; phylum Arthropoda; class Malacostraca; order Isopoda; family Cymothoidae; genus Ceratothoa; species Ceratothoa steindachneri. The sequence goes on from OZ018330.1 coordinate 91,613,032, forward strand.
ATCAAGTAAACCAAAATAGTTGAATCGTGATATCGAACTGAAATTGACGGATCAGAACTGTGCATACAAGCGTCATAAGCCTAACCCATTCAAAGATAATAATTAAATTTACGTATCAGGAAGAAGGGAATGTCAAAATTAAACACAAAGTGCTAAAAGAAAATTCGAAATTCACCTTTCAAAAGAAAATAAACAAAACCTTAGGAAGTTTTTTGATTATGTATCCAATAGAAACCCGATAAAGAAAACAAAAGGACCTATCAAAAATGATCATAATGAATTTGTTTCAGATAGAGAAAAGGTGGCCAATATATTAAATAACTTATTTGCATTTTAGATATAAACGACGACGAACCTAATATAATACAAACGAACGACGTGATAAACTTGAAACGAGAATCGACTTTTAACAGAAATCGAATTCTCCCAAGCATAAATAGATTTTTATATCAGTAAAATAAAATCCAGTAAACTTCTGTGTCCTGATTTAATCTATATGGCGCATTTAAAAGAAATTTAAAACATTTTAATGGCAGGACTAACAAATTTTTTAGCAAATCTATACAAGATTTCGTGTGATTACATTTTGAGCTAGTGAATATATTCCTATTTTTAAGAATAAAAAAAATAACCTTCGACTTATTATCACCCGATAAGTTCAACAGCCATCGTAGGTAAATTAATGGTGTCTGTCATTCGCAATAGGATGATCAATTAATTGGAAGCGCATGGTCTCATTAATGATAGTCAATATGGCTTTAGGAAGAAAATTTCATGTTTAACCAATCTTTGGCAATTTTATTACTGCATGATGAAACCTATGACCAAATGATATCTTTAGACATAGTTTACTTAGACTTCTTTATAACTGCACATTTTTTATCTTCAAAAAAGAAGGTTAATTACTTTTAAACAAGTAAAAGAAATAATTTGCTTGTGGTGCAACTCAAAACGCCTTCGATACTTTAGTTAGTAGCATACGAGGACGCTTGCAGATAGCGACTTAATAGACAGTCACTCTATGAGAGGAAATTCATACTCGCTAGTACCACTTGTCGCTTAACACACTTCGCCTCGTTCGTCTCCCATTACTCTTCTCTTTCTCGTTATGCCACAGCGTTCTGTACCTCTGACGTTAAGTTTATATTCTCTCTCTCTCTCTAGGATTTGCCAATAACATTTTAACCAAAACTCATTGAACTTCTAATAGCTCTTAAATCTGTATACTCGAATAAATATGGTGTCTTATTTTACGAGTAGTTGTACTTTCCGCGACAATGGTCGCTCTTGAGAATGGTTATTCTTAAGTGTAGTGGAAACCTAGTTAAACGCAGTGAAACTTTGTCACCTCGCCAATAGTGACACTGCCATTCTTAGAAAACACTACATGAAACTCAGTCTTAAACGAAACTTTCTTACTGATGGGGAATATGGCCTCAGTTGCAAACTTGATGGACTAGTTAAAACTGTCATGGAACTAACACTCTGAAATTGAGGACAAACTTCGAACTAACCGAGATTTTAGATAACACCGTTATTTTGGACAGTCGGTGCTCTCTGGTCTTATCACGAGTTTGCGCTTGGCAACGAGTCGAACAAACTACTATACAACTAAACACTACATTTGAACATGTGGTATGCCTGTCTACCAGATTTGTGCGTAGACTTTCTTCGGCTAAGCTGAAGAATGCTATATTGGAATTTTTCAAGAAGGAAAAATAAGTAAAAATAAAGGGGCTTCTGATCCTCATGTATGCCACCCTAAAGCCAAGTTTCAAAGAAAGTTGGCACATATCGACTAAGGTAAAAAATCCCTGCTTTACCTGACTAATATAAAAAGGCAATCCTTTGTTACTTTCACTGCTGCTTTACGAATTTTGTTCAGGTGCAAAAGTGTTATCAAAACTTAATAGTTTAGATGATTTTCATCACCCCTATTACACCTACCACACATTTCACCACCTAGCTCATCAAATCGAATCAATCAGGTCAGCAAGGACATGACCCCTGGGATTAAATGAGTAGTCTCGCCAGACAAGTCTGTATCGTTTAGATCTCCGGCCAAGAGAAAGGGTCTCGGTAACCGTGCCACGAAGCGGCGAAGTCCGCAGCGTCGAAGTTTGCTGACAGTGTAATGTACGCGAAAATAACAGTATACCTCTTTTACAGGTGCTGCTGCAAAGCCTTTCCTAAAAGTAGGTATCTAAAGCGAAGAGAATAATTGAGTCATCATGCCGAATGTAAATCGTGTATCCTCCCACCCGGCCCCAATCCCGTGGTAGTGGTATCGCAAAACCTGTATACTTTGCGATGGTGAGCAGGGTGCACAGGCTTAGCATGGTGTACTGCAAAAAAATGTCTAACCGGGAAAAGGAGGAAACGAGCCTACGCAGCTCCTCCCAGGGGCCCTCTTCGAAAAGACCCTCATGAGAATTGCCGTAATCTTACGGAAACAGAACTCCAGGCGCTGTTGGCAGTTAAATAGGCTGAAGGCGCTGTCGCCTTCCAGGACTTATCGGGGAAGTTGGGCTCGTTATGAGAGATTTTTCTCCATCTACCTCCAAACCTTAAACGAGCGAGGCGGTTTCGGAGGTGGGGTCACTTTTTGGAGGATCCACCGTCGCTGCGCCACCCTACCTACCAATGGTTGCGAGCGAAGCACCGAAGCTCCTTTAATGCTGTAAATGTAATTGTCTCTCATTTAGTTGTAGTATTATATTGTTAATTTCTTTATTTAGGTCTTATTTACTGTGGTTCTTTTATTAGTTACTAATTGAGTAATAGCTTAATCTATACTATGCTGGGGAAAATCATTGTTGAGTAACAGTTGTTTGGTCCTTATAATTTCTGTAGTAAAATTTGGTTTATTTGAATAAATATACAGTATTGAATTTTGTAAAATGTGTTTAGTCACGCACATATATGTACGTACTCTCGCCGCTCCTTAAGAACTCCACTTTGTGTGGGTTTGGTAATAACTGCAATTGTGGTTTATTTGAATTTGGCTGATAAAATGTTCTCTTTTATATTTATCAGTGTTTTAATATCGCTTATATATTGATGTGAAAGCTACAATATTGAGTTTTAGATTACTGAGAGAGCTCCATTTGTTTTTTCTTCAAGATTCATGAGAGAGATCGAATTTTGCTCCTAGATTCTTTAAAGAACTCCAAGTTATGCTGCGAGGATAATAAGAGAGATCTAATATTTGGTGTTAGATTGATGAGAGAGGTACAATATTCGCTTATGATTGATAAGAGGGATTCAATTTTCGCTTTTTTAATTTATGAGAAAGCTCCAATTTTCGCTTTTTTATTAATATGTGAGATACACTTTACTGTTTTAGATTTAAGGAAGACCAATAATATTTGCTTATTTTTGGATAATTGAGCTTCATTGTTTGCTTGTAGATTCAAGAGTTTGCTCTTGTGTTACCTCTTAGATTCTTGAAAGAGGTCAATGCTTGCTTATGGATTGATATGAGGGATCTAATTTTATATTATGATTGATGAGAGAGAGAGAATATTCGCATATGAGTGATAAGAGGCCTTCCCTGTTCAGTTTTAGATTGATGAGAGTGATCTATATATTTTTCTATTTTAGATTGATGAGAGTCTTCTAATATTCGCTTTTCTATTCATGAGCTACAATTTTCACTTAGTGACTGATAAGAGAGCGCCAATATTTGATTTATATTAATTGGAAAGCTCCATTATTCGGTGGCTTTAGTTTTAAGATTGAATTCAGTATTTGCTTTTAGTTTTATTAAAGATCTCCAATGTTTGATTATGATTGATTGGAGAGCTCCAATGTTCGATTTTAGAATAATGAGAGAGAGATAATTTTGGAAATGTTTCTCCATGTTTGCTTCTTTATTAATAAGTGAGGGTCAATGTTTGTTTTTTAATTAATGAGAGCTACAATTTTGGCTTTTCGTGAGCCCCTATGTAGCATTGAATTTGATGAAAGAGCTCCTGTGTTCGCTTTTTGGTTGATGATAGAGTTACAATGTTTATTTTCCTAATGCTGCGACACCTGAGATGTTTTTATTAGATTGATGAGAGAGCACGAATTTTTGCTTTTCGATTTGAAATATCTCGAATGATCACTTTTATCTTAATAAATGAGATCCAATGTTCGCTTTTAGAATAATGATCGAGCTCTATTCATTGCATTTTGATTAATGAAGGTGTCATAGTATTACCTTTTATTTTGATGAGATAGCTTCTTTATCGAGGAACAGATAAAGAAAGTAAGTGATGAAAATTAGAGAGAGAGATAGAATCTGCGTTTGGATTTGGTTTCGCCTGACAACCGATTCAGATACTCGAATATCGGTCGCATTGGGAATCTGAATCCACGTTCGCTTTCACATGAACCCTGATTATATCTCTCATATGTTGAAAACCGTATTTCTACTCAGCTTAAACTTAGCATAAATAAATATATATTAGATAATGATAGAAATATTAATAATTGGCCTGATTTTAGATGAGTTAATATTTTTGATACATTTTTCCCAAACTCGTAAAAGCTTTCTAACTTTGCTTTGATTGTGGGCCCGGAAATTGATATTAACAGCAATCTCACAATTAGTCGTTTAAAAACCTAAATTAACGAGGGCATCGTTAAAGAAAAAAATTAACCTTGAGGGAGGAAAACAATATGACGACGTTAGAAGTAGTTTATACGTAAAATCCTTCCCGAGCGAATGTTTTATTTGCGATGGATAATGAAAAGTTTTTCCCAAAGACCGAAAGGGAAGGAAAATAATGATGGAAAAAGAAAGGAAATGCTCAACATTTTTTCTCTTAGCAAATATAGGGTGTTCCATAAAGAGCGCTGATTTACAAGGTAAATACATAAAAGGAGTTTTTCTAAACATGGTTATATTCTACATATATATAATGAATTATGTCTCCTATTTAGGTATCGAACGCAATGTCCGCCATATGTTCACCGCATTGAGTCTGCATTTAATTACTGCGCTCCTCGAACTTTGCGATAACTCTCTCACAGAGATGTGGCTCGATGCCTCCAATCCTCGCCTAATTTCAGCCTTGAGTTTAGGAATTGTGCGTGTTTTGTTGGGATGTATGTATCTATAATTTCACATACCCCCATAAGAAGAAATCAAAAGGGGTAAGACTGCAGAACCTTGGTAGCTATTCCTGGTCACATTGTAAGGATATCATTTGTTGCGGAAATCTTTCATGGACTAATGCAAACGTTTGGCACAAAGTGTGGCAGGTCACTCAATCCTGGTGAAGGCAGAGGATGTCAATCCCCGGATCTTTTAGGTTTGACCATAAATAAGTGGATATCATGTCTCGTTAAAGTTTTCCATTAAGGGAAACGTAATTTTCCTCATCATTTTTAAAAAAGAAAGGTCCAAAGACTCGACCTGCTGAAATCCCACACCGCACTTTTGCTTTCAGTGGATGCATTGCATGCTTTTGCATTATTCGAGAGTTCCATTTCTCCATATCTGGCAGATCTGTTTATTGAGAAATCCGCCCAAGAGGAAGTATTCTTCGTTATGGAAAATGATTTTCTTTGCCAAATTTTGTCGGATGCAAGTTTCTCCACAATCCATTCAGAAAATTGGTTCCGCTTCCTGTTGTCAAGTGGCTAAAGATGCTGAGTAAGTTGAATTTTGTACGCATGCATATTGGGATCTTTATGGAAAATTCAATGTAATGAAGTGGTGGGGATTTCCAATACTGCGAATGTTGGCAGATCGAATTTACCATAGTCAAAGTGACACTGTCTCGAACAACACCAATTTGTTGCCTCCTCCGACAAGAACGATTCCGCCCAGTGATTTGGCCGTACCACTGACCCAGCTGTTTTAATCTTCGTCATTAGTCTCCAAGACGTAGACTCGTTGGGTGCTTCATTTTTCCCTATATTGTTACGAAGTGTTCGACATTATGGAAGCATGCCTTCAAACTTCAAATTACAAAAGTGTTGATCATTTTAAACTTCGCGACCTTTATGCAACACCCTTTATAACATTGTCAAAACAAAAATAATTCAAGATTAAATTATTTAATCTACAAGGAAATATGAAGCCAAAGCAGAGGTGAAATCTAATGAATTCTGGGTTGTAAGAATTGAGGAGCAAGCAAGTACAACTCAAAATAAGAAGACCACGAGCGGACCAATTAACACCTAAAAGGCCATCAAATATCACAGTATTTAATTTGGTCAATATTATAAGTAATAGTTTTGGGTTTTTTATTATGTGTCTCGTCTTTGCTCACCTAGATAAAAAAATTTGATCTACGTGAGATGAAAAGTTAAGGGATGTTGTGTATGCTACCTCTTACCCTTTTGGAGTATAATCAATCGAGTGGGCGAATTTTATCAATGTGTTCACTGCTTATTGTTTTTTTATTTAGACGTATTTATAAAAATAAAAACAGATGAGGGATTCCTTAAAAAAGTTTTTTAAAAATAAACGTCAAGATTGATCCTTTTATGGTTATCCATCACTTTAGGCCACAGTTCATCATGCTACATAAAGCTCTCCTAAGCAAAACAGATGTGGTAAAGAAAATACTGCCTGATATGAAACCGTACGCATTCTCAGAAAGGTCCTGCCCTTGAGCGATTAGCAAAGGTGATGGCATCTCCGACGGCTATAAATCCCTTGCCTAAGAAGTGAGCTCGGAAAGACAAAGATAACAACACCTCACACTTTTGAGGTGATTGCCTCACATCTAAACAAACCACCCGTTTTTTACTCTAGTATTTCTCTCTTGTGTTTTCAATTTTAAAGCCCTCTTAACGTATTGATTAGTAAAATAATATTGTTAAAATACACTAATTTTGAAAGAAAAAATGTAAAATTATTTTGTTTCTACCTACTTGCATATTTGTCATATATATGCTTACGACAATGTTGTAAACGGAAGCTTCGCTCAAAATTCTCCAAAGATTGACACCTAGTAGACTGATATCAGAAATTTTTTGAGCTGTAATATTAGTGAAAGAAATTCATCTAAAACATTAATAGAATTTTAGCAATTACCGTTCCTGTTTGTTACTTACCCAGTGGTCGGAACTTCCTTAGTCAATGCAGTGTTCCTACTGATTGACTGCCTGCTGTGACAACAACTAAGTGATGCTTCAATAAGGTACCTTTAGATGAGGCACGGTTTCCATTTTTCAAGAACCACTTATCCATAGACCATCTGAAGTAAGCCCCCCTACACCTATCAATATGTCTTAACAAATTCATTTGACTCATGCCAAACAAAGGCAACATCCTTCTCCATTTAAAGTCAGCAATTAGTAAACTTCCCCATTTGGGTCGTTCAATTTTAAAGATACATGCAAAGAAAAATTGTTATCCATTGATTGGCAATCAGATCTATAAATACTAGAAGCTGACACTAGGGGCAAAAAGGCACACTATATCAAAAGGCACCTAGACATAGAAAATTTCGGACTAACGGTGAGTAAGGAGGAAAAACGAAATATTTTACTCGAAAAGGGATAAAAACCAATGGGAAAAGGAGGAGTAGGACTAATATACAAGAGCTTAGGTTCCTATTCTATATGCCGTGGTGAGGAGATGTGTTCTCTTCTTTCATGTGCAAACTCTAACAGTACTCATCGGCTCTGGTTTCATCTCTTAATGACGTTAAATAACAGCCACCTTCCTAGATTTTCTTCTCTTCCCCAAGAATCACTAAGACCATTCCGTTCCCTTTTAGCACTATTTTATTTTTTTGATATATCTTTCCTTTATTTTATATCTCATTCATTTCTCTTATTAAATGTTAATTAAATTAGCTTCCAAGCCTTCACATTTTTCTGTAATCAAACCTAGCACCGTGAACCACAACGTTATGTTAGGAAAAACACTGCCCGATGGCGAATGTCAAATGTTTTCTAAAATAAATATTAATCTCTACCATCATCGAGTGTTGGCAGCGAGCTTTACCTCCAGCAACTCCGACCCCATTTCAATAAAATCTTTTAGCTCCCCCCTATGTTTTCAACTTCCGCATTATCGGAATACCAATTGCATCCTTTTTCACTTATTGGAAGATTCTCTCTGAGAAACAAGTGGCGTGAAATATCGAACACATTCAAATCAAAGTAGAAAATAACTCAGAGCTGCTGCACATAAACTTATGATATAAAATCTTCTAAAGAAATAGATTCCATGAAAGATTCAACGGCTTTTGAGGAGAGTAGTAGTATTTTACGTGAAAGATGGGTCCAATTTTTAACAATGCTCCCTGATTTCTGTTGCAGTGTATTTTAGAGCAGAATAGTATCCTTTTGCACACTACACGCATCAGAGGATTAACATATAATTTCGGCGTTCTCTACATCATTCATAATAATTCCTGGGAGCAGTTTTGCTGCATTCAAATCACATTGACTAATTCGGGACCCCGAAAGATTGATTAACCCGTGGGAGACAAGGGATTCGTTTCCCAAATGTTGCACGCAAATCATACAATATATTAGTTTAATCCCCCAGATTATCAGAAATTAATTACTAGCTATCTGTGTAAATTCATCAAATTAAACCACTTGTTCAAAGTCTTGGAGATGGATTAGGCGATTTCTGTGTAGAGGCATTGTGGGAAAAGTTGTGGAGTGGGGTAGGATCATGATTATTAATTACAAAATGGCGGTGTGGGGAGGTGCTCTCTTAAGTGTTCCTATGTCGTTATGAGTAAATAAAATCAAGGAATATGACGTCAGGAGTCGCATGGGTAAAGACACTGCGGATGACACCTGTAAGTTTGTGTATTCTCTAGACACGACACCCAAGCCCTGGCTGTTTAAAGGTCTGCCAGAAGATCTGCTGCTAGATAGAATCTTCACATTTTAATCAACTTATTTACAACTTTCTTTACCGAGTTCCCCTTACAATCGTTATGGAGTCAATTCCATAGTTTATTTTGCTTCATTATATTAAGTAATAGACCAAAACAACGACTCCGTAGGGTTTTTGTCGTGTGTCTATGGAAACGACCATCTTCTTTCAGCCGGAAGGGAGCGTTTGAACCCATCGAAAGAACCTTAAAAACGACCTCATTCAGCTCGGGGGGGAAATTGAGGGAATTATTCAAGTTTGCCATTTTTTGAAATGTCTCTTTCCTCCTGAAATAGATCTTCTCTTAGGGATAATTAATTACGTTAGGAACAATTTTAAATAATTAAAAACATATTTGGATTAAATAGAAAAAAAATTAATAATCAGAATTTAAACTAATTTTAGGGCTATTAAAGATAAAATGAATGCATGTGGATCAACAGATAAAGGAATATTAATTGGTTTATTTAAAGATGAATTAAAATGTTCTATGTAAATGTTGTTTTCATTTAACTCAATATAACACACTTTAGTGATTTAAAACTTCAAATATAATTCGAATTTAAAGCCGGATATTGTTTACCTAAAGTATTTGTTTAGACGTATTAATACCACCCACTTATTGCAGATTTCTACTTTTTTGGTTTTATTAGTAAATATTTAACTTGTCTCTAGAGCAGTGTAGATATTTTTTCAGGCCTTCTATGTATCTTGGGGGTAAATATTTCTTTAATTTGACAGAACAAGAGATCAAATTACAATACTAATAACCAAGAATGCATCGCTCACAATGCCAGAAAACTTATAGAAAAGGAAATTTAGATAAAATCGGTCACTTGAGAAACGGAATCGTTTTTTTGAGTTCCTCCAAACGAACTTATCCAGAGAATAATGAGGCAAACTCGGGATATGTACCAAGATTGATGTTTACGACTTCTAAGGGCAACTGATCCCTATTTGTCGCCATTTAAATATTATTTGTGGTTTAGATTTGATTAAACAGATTTATACTTTAAGATCTCGTATTCTACAAATGATATAAGGTCTCAACTAATAAATATTCAGGAATATTTGGCTTACTAAAAGAGATATTTAATAGCTGCAAAAACAAATTTATGTTAGTTACAAAAGCATTAGTTCTTACGGTTTCAAACGGGATTTACCGAGATTGTAACACGTCCGTACTAGTAAGAACGGGTCTTTAACACTAGTGTCAGTTCGAATTTTGGTGGCAGGACTGTCACAAATATGTCTTTCGTTCAATCTGGATGCCACCAGCTCGGCCGTGAAGACAGACGCAGCGCCTGGCAGAGCCCCGCTGACTTCAAACAGAGGGGATACGGCGTGGAAGACGACCCCCTCTTGGGACTTGCAGCCATCCGTATACACTGGCACGGTTTCAGCGTGATTCGAGGTGTGCTCCAAAAAGGTAGAACGAAATACTCCCGGCGCCGTACAAGCTTTGGCAGCAAAGGGAAGGCGATAAATAGCCAAATATGTTACCCTCCAGGGTGGCATCCTGGGCAGAACCAGCTGCGCCACCGGCCCGAGAGCTATATCTAGCTCTTGAAGGAGTTTCCTGGCTCTAAACCCGGATGGCTTAGGGTATGACTGGCGTCTTTCAGCGGCATAGGCACCATCGATATCAGCTGCGGATGCAGTCAAAGCTGTTGGAGACTAAGGGAGGCCAGTGATGAAATGCACGCGGCGTAGAGCAAGTGGCATCTTCCCATCATCGACCATCAGGCTCTCAATGGGAAAAGTGCGGAAGGCACCGGTCGCAAGGCAAAGGCCGGTGTGGTGGATCGAATCCACCTTCCGCAATAAACGCTTGGCTGCAGATGCATAAAACTTGAATCCGTAGTCGAGCTTCGAATAAACAAAGGATCGATAAAAAAGTAGGGCACGAGCCCTATCAGCGCCCCCAAGCGATGAACGTCACGGAAAAGAGAATATCCATGGCGCGGGTACAAGAGACCCTAAGTCTGCGAATATGAGCCTCCAAGGTGAGGTGTTGGTCGAATATAGGACTAAGGAAACGGTGCGACACAACCACATCCACGCGCGCCCCATTTAGAAACAAATCTGGTTCAGGGTGGGGCCGCGGTTGGTGGCAGAAATGCACCACCTTAGTCTTGGCCAAAGAAAACCGAAACCTGTGGGCTTTGGCAGAGCGAGAGACGCATTCAATGCCTGTTGGATTTGACGCTCCAGGTTTGAAATCTGGGCGCGACAAAATAGATCGTAATGTCGTCCGTGTAGACAGTAGCGAGAAAATCTCCCGGCAGCACCGAGGTGATGCCGTTGATGTTCAGGGCAAAGAGTGTGACACTGAGGACACTTCCCTGCGTGACATCCTCTTCCTGCTCCTTTGGGCCGGAGGGAGCTCCCCCCAACCGTACGCAGAATCGACGATCTCGCAAAAATTCAGATATGAAGACTGGGTGGTGTACCCTCGCCTTCATTGTGTGGAGAGTCTCCATGATACCGTATCGCCATGCGGAAATCATAGGACTTCTCCCGCTCGAAAAACACAGTGGCGTAGCGCTGTCTACAAAGGAAAGCTTCGCAGACCACATTTTCCAGTCGGAGCAGAGCATCCCACGTGGAGTGGAACCTGTGGAAGCCGCACTGTGCAAAAGACAGATGGCCTCCGCTGTCCAGTATAAAGGCTAGTCTAATATTTTCCAATTTCTTTATTAACTTGCACACGCAAGAGGTTAGAGAGATTAGGCGGAAACCGGTCGAAGTAGAGTGATCTCTCCCCAGCTTGTGATAGGCGAGGAAAGTAGCGATTCTCCAGGAATCGGGAAGAAGACCCTCCCTTCAGATCCTGTTGAACAAATCTAACAGAAAATCCATGCCTCGCTTGCCCAGGTGTTGAAACATGGCGTACGAGACATCGTCCGGACCATGGGCGGTGTCGGCGCACGAATCGAGAGCAGAGCACAACTTACTCACAGTAAACCTATGGTTGAAGGGTTCTCCGCCTCTGGAGGTAAAGTCCAGCCAGCGGCCTTCCTCGACATGACGACGTCCATTGAATGCTGGTGGAGCAGCATCCCGGCTAGAGAATGCGGAAAAAGCGGTCGCGAAGGATTCGCCATGGACGCGGGGTCCGAGATTGCGGTCCCATTCTCCTGGAGAACGGAAGGGGGGTCCTTCTAGAACTTGCCCTGAGACCTTTTGACTTGCTTCCACACCTTTGTTAAAGGGATTTTCCCGTTAATTGAAGACACTTATGCCCGCTAAGAAGAGCGGCGGGCGTGCTCCGAAATACATCGGAACCTAGCCCTAGCACGACGAAATTCAGGGACAGTAAAATCGATCGGGCGGCGCTTATAGCGCAAGTAGGCATAACGCTTCTGTTTGAGGGCCGTCTCACACTCGGCCGACCACCATGGGAGTGGTCGGTGTGCAAAACGGCCAGTCGTTCTAGGAATAGTAGTCAGACCCGACCTAAACTCATCGCCTGAGATAGAAAATTCAGTCATTTCCTGAAATGCAGGCAACCGCGCCCACGCCAACACCACCGAGGTGGGCTCTTAGGCGGCAGTTGCCCTTAAAATGATAATTGAATGGGAAAGTGATCACTAACATGGAGGTCATTGACCACCCCCCCAAACTAAAATTAGGATGTGCATCCACAGAGCACAAAGATCGGTTAAGGCAAGAAAATGAAGCGGTTCTCGGGCAGTGATGCGTAATCTCATCCACAGATAGGACACTGATCTCAAGCTCTTCGATCAGATCAGGAAGGACTTGTCCCCTGGGATTTATTGACTTATCTCTATAGAGAGGATGCCTGACGTTCAGATCTCCAAGCAAGAGAAAGTGTCTTGGTGGAATGTACGTAGAAATGAAAATCTACCTCCTATCCAGGTGCAGCTGCACAGCCTCTGCCTGAAAGGAGTATCTAAACAGAAAGGCAAAAAAGAGAGATCATACCGGGTGTAACATGCAAATCCCCCAGCCCGGCCATAACGTGGTGGTGAGGTCACAAGACCCTTAAACCCCGGGAGGGCGGGGAGGGGGCACGCGCCTAGAATAGTATTCTGCAGAAAGATAGCTAACGGGGAACGGGACGAGACGAGCCTCCGCAGCTCCTCCCAGTTTGCCCGGAGTCCACGGCAATTCAAATTGAAGGAATATGCCCTACAGGCATAGCACGGAGGAGACGTGGGGGCCCTCTTCGAAAAGAAGACCCCCATGGGAACGGCCGTACGCTTCCTGGAGTCATAACCCTGGGCGCCTTCGTGGACTTATTGGGGAAGGTTGGGCTCGCCATGCGAGTCTTTCTTCCTACTCCTCAAAACCTTAGGCAGGCTTTACAGTTTCGGAGGCGGGATGCCGTCTTTTCGAGGAACCACCGTCTCCAAGCCACTCGCTCCACCACTAGGCGTGGGCGAAGGAGCCGAAGCTCCTTTGTTGCTGTCCTTCTTTCGGGGGACAGCTTCTAGGAACTCCGGAAGATGGCCTAGCGACCAACTTCAGGGGTGTTGCCTTTTGTTATTCTAACGACTCAGTGGAGGCGCGTGGCCATTTCACCTTACGGGAAACGGTCACGCTGGGGGAAGAGAGGGGACCGCTGGTTTTAGCCGGGGGTGGGAAAGGACCCTTTTTGCAGCCAGATTTTCCAGGGGAGCGTTCGAGTTGAGTAGAGCTCGCAGAAGAGCTCCGAATGGGCGAGAAAACAACCGTGCTCGTTGGCTTGGATGGGACAGGAGCAGAGGGTACCTTTCTAACGATTTGACGCATATGACGTCCCAGGCAGAGTCGGGCGCGCCAGGACTAAGTCCTTAGCCTCGCGGAATGAGAGTCAATCCTGGGCTGAACAGCCAGGATTTCTTTCTCAAGGAGATATGCACCACATTGCTTGGAAGAAGCAAGGTGCGGCTCTCCGCAATTGATAAACTTCGCCACACACGATTTAGACTTATCGTATGCGGCCTTGGAGCAATTTACACAGACTTCATGTGACCCCGACTTTGCACGTCTACAAGAAGGATTCGTATGGCCGAAGCGGTGACAGTAATAGCACCGCCGCGGCAGTGGCAGGAATGCCTTCACGCGGTAACGGTACCAACCGGCACGCACTAACTCAGGGAGCTTGTCACAGTCGAACGTGACGAAGAGTGTAGGGTTGTTCTCGAGGCTTCACACTGTTTTCTCATCACACGTTCGACCTGAACCGCCCCATGGTCGGCCAGCTCTAGGGTGATGTCCTCAATGGAGTAGTCAACAAGTTCCGTCACATAAACTACTCCTTTCACCACGTTCATGGTAGAATGCGGCGTCACACTCACCGGGGTGCCATCAAGTTTCCGAAAAGCACTTATTGTGGTCACCTCAAAGGGATTCGCCGTATTCGCCAGAAGCTTCCCGTCCGAGAAACGGCTCACCTTTTGCTCTTTACCAATTTCAATAGCTAATGCTCTCCTCTGATGGATTATGTTGCCCTTGGCAAAGATGGTGCCATCAGTGAAGTGAATAACGAGGAGCCGTTTGAAGCCAGCGGGCTTGAAAACGCCAAGTAACCTCTGAATGAGGGGCCCGGATGTTATCAAGGCTCTGCCCTTTATCCTTTGTCTTTGTCATAATCATGGGCTCCGCACCTGGGGGGGGAGGCAGAGGGGCTGGATTTCCCGATCTTGGCTTGGTCGCCCACCAAAGTTGCAGCAGACCCATCCGTTCTCGCAGCACCCGCGAATGGAGAGAAGGCCCGAATCTTTTTAGTCTTTCTTGTCTCTATCTTCTTTTTAGGACAGGATGGCTGGGACTGAATTCGCTTCTCACCTTCTCTTGCAGAAGCCCTTAGGCCAGATGGATCGGCATCAGCTAGTTCTTTCTCAGAAATGGAAAAGGCCTGGTGGTAGTAGGGGGCACCCGTCAGAGGAGATCCCTCCCCTCCTTGTACTACCTCGGAGGCCACAGCTGTTTGAGGAGGACCTTGCATTGCGGCAAATTCGGTTTCAGTGCTTGGCACCTAGGCAAGATTCCCCCCTGTGGAAGGCCCTACCGTCTGAGGCTGTATTTCCTCAAAGACCATGTCTCTCACAGAAGGGGCCTCCAGTTGGCCATCCCCTCCCAGGACTTTGCAGGTCCCCTTAGCAGTGTCACTAGTCTTGTTTGGGGAGGCACAGGCCTTGACCCTGAAAGGTTTAAAATTCTTTTGAGGAAAGCGACCGAAGGGACCTGGCTTCCCTTTCCCCCCTAAGGTGGTTTGCCGTACCTAGCCGCTTACACAAGGGGTAGTCGGCAATGGCCTGCCTGCTGGCTTTCCTGGCATTCCCCTTAAAAAAAAGGAGGGAATGCCACTGGAGAGGAGTAAGCCTCCTCTCCGGTTAAAGAAATAGGGAGGGACCCCTGCGCAAGCACAGGTTGGGGACCTCAATTTTTTCGGTGGAGCAGTCCGAGGGCATGGGTTTTTTATTTGTATATTTGGGCATGGTGACCCTCTTTTTAATACAGGAAGCAATAGCTCATCACCTCTCGCAGTTGCCCGCACTGCATAGGTGCTTACAGTCTTGGAAGAGCAAGGCGCCGCCATTTCGGACCACCCCTCCCACCTGGTGGCCTGGCAGTCCATCGGCATGACGGCTCCACCTTGAACACGGCGTAAAATTGAAAGAATGTGAAGAGGAGAGAAACAGGGATGTGAGGAAGGTATGGCTGGGGATAAAACAGGTTGTTAAAAACCAGCCATCCTAGATCGGAGCTAAAGGGTTAGGGAACATTGTCCCCTCCCCCCTGAGCCCCGATCCAGGAGGGTTGGCTGAGAAGAAGGTCAGAATCTACCCTGTTAAATTAGAGGATGACCCGAGAAAGTTGTCGGAGAGGTTTTATGAAAAGCAAGGAACCAAGTGTTTTGAAGGAAGGAAAAGAGGCTAAGCTGGGGTGGACTGGGTGCTGAGTCCCGTCAGCATGGCAGCCAGGATGGCAAATTGCTGCGCCCCTTACGAGGAACACCCACATGAGTGATATTTTCATCTCACTTACAGCTGAGGCAACTATCGAGTACTCCACGTTAAAGGCGGAACTTCTCTCTGCCTGCAACATGAGCCATGATTTCTAATGCGTTCAATTCAGACAGTCCCGAATCCAACCTATCAGATCTTTAGGCAATTAGGGTTTACTTTGCAAAGGCTCCTTAATATATGGCTAGACGTTTTAAAAGTGCCTCAGAATTACGAAGCATTTATTTACTTTACCCTGAAGATCAATTTCTGGCATCACTTCCATCTGAGATCCGGTCTTTTATTAAAGGCAAAAAATGCACTAGGTTTAAGGAGTGCGTCAAGGAGGCTGACGTATATGCTGCAAGCCACAATTGTTACCCTAAAGAAGAACTAGCGTCCCACAGACCTCAGTTTAAGAATCCCAAATTCATATCCCATAAGAATGAAAACTGCTTTAAGGTAGCCGGGCCGGCTAAATTAACACACAGCCGATGACCCATCAAACAGGAAGATCGAACCTTCTTTTCTAAACCACCATCGTAAGTGTTTCCTAGGAGGCCAGTCGTGTGTTTTTCGTGCGGTCTCGAAGAATATGTGAAATATAACTGCCCTCAAAACTCACAATTGAGGAATTACTTCTCCCATCAGGTGCACCAAGTGAGTGCCAGGCCTTCTCAAACCCTCTCTTTACTAGAATCTCCTACCTCTTCAGGTGATCCTGGTCCGTCTGGAAACTAGGCGAACCTTTTGTTTAATAAAAGTAAC
This sequence comes from Ceratothoa steindachneri, assembly GCA_963969495.1. Classification (NCBI taxonomy): domain Eukaryota; kingdom Metazoa; phylum Arthropoda; class Malacostraca; order Isopoda; family Cymothoidae; genus Ceratothoa; species Ceratothoa steindachneri. Next base: position 91,629,601 of record OZ018330.1, read on the forward strand.
CCTGGGGGACTTAAATTCGAGTTAGGTACGCTAAATTGCTGCCGTATCTCCACTCTAGTCATAGATACTTTGTTCACGTTTATCATGGTCTCGGATAAGCTACTCCCACTAGTAGCACCAGATCACGATCGGTTCGATATCGTCCATGACTCACTGGGACGCAGGAATCGGTATTCCATAATAAAGTGCCATATTGAATGCGCCTACTTCACAGGCTTGTCAGAAGTAGTGGCAGCACCCACAAAATTTTGCTCCGTTTTAATTGGGCAGAGCCCCAAAGTGTCCTCAACCGCAGTGCAACAAACCGTGACCACTCGCGGCCAGGCTTATCGAGATTCCGAAGCCTTCGTTCCCTTGGAAACCCCCTGAGTATGCGAAAATCATCAGGAGGATTTTACCAAAAAGCAAAAGGACTGCGAGTCCCTTCAAACCTTGTGGGCTAAGGCCCAGGACGAAAGACAGGAATCATTTAGAGGTGGCAGGATAATTTCCTTCAACATTAAGGATAACCTCCTCTACCACGTATGTTCCCCCCGAGATCCCGAAGAGGCCACGACATTATGCGTCCATCGATCACTGTGATAGAATGGTCTGAGGCCGCTTAAATTCAACCGCTATCACATGTTGTTTAGAAACACGTTGCTACCCACGTGCATCTTCGCGTCGAAGCCGGGCGCCTTATCGCCACCTGAGTCAATATTTAACCAAGGAGGTTCTTCACCCCCCCCGTTTCGCCCCATGCGTCGATGTCGCCAGATTAAGTTAGGCTTATGGGCAGATAAGGTATGTTCCAAGGCGTGGCTGGGGCAGTCCCTCGAAGCCCCCAATCCATTGTCCCCTACGCCAAGGGGATGGCTCTGACTATTTATTTGGAAACTTTACCAAGTAGATCAGATCAGATCCAGATTATCTTTGCGAGACATCACGCCGATCCGGTCTCACCTTGTGCACCAGGGGCCCTCTACCTCGAGATCCACTATTTTTGTTCAGAGTGCCAAGGTTCGAGCCTTCAAGACGCCAAGTCTACAAGGCCCCCTGTTGTTCAGAAAGAGAACAACATTAGAACAGCCATTGTTCTGTAAGCTCGTTGACAAGAAACGGTTCTAACCCTCCCCCCCTGTTGTTCAGAAAGAGAACAATGTTAGAACAGCGATTGTTCCTTGAGCTTGCATACAAGAGACGGTTCTCACCCCCCCTGTTGTTCAGAAGATAACAACGTTAGAACAGCCATAGTTCTTCCAGCCAGTTCGTCAAGAAACGGTTGTCATTCCCAAGACGTCACGTCAGTATAATTTAATCCCCATCCCTTCGGAGCCAACAGCTTACCTCTCATTTGATGGAGCAGGTAGGGAAACTCCTCATGATTAAGCCCCTCTTTACTACCCACTTTCACCCCACTGGGAACGGTATGTGTGAAAGGTTTAACTACAATATCAAGGCCATTTTGCAAAAGCTGTGCACGGAGCGAACGAGCGAATGGCACCGATATCTCCACGTGTCTCTTTTCGCCTAGAAGGTTTTGCGCCCTTCGAACTATTATATTGTAGGAATGTTCGAGGTCCACTAAATATTCTTAGGAAGTTATTTGTAAACCAGAAGTTAGATCGCGTAGTCTAGTAGTCTTACTTGTACTTAAAGAGTTACGTCAAAAATTAAAAGAATGCACCGAGATAGCTCAGCAAAACGCCGACGCAAATCTGGCTAAATATAAATCTTACTTCGACTGTAAATCTCAGGATTGAAGATTTAAACCCATCGAGGAAGTTTTGCTATCGCTCATGACGAACAATAACAAATTCTTGAGCCAATGGAAGGGCCCTTACCGGATAGTCAAAAAACGCGGCCTCGTAGACTATCTGGTGGAGACTCCATTTGAAAGTAGTCTTTACGATGTAAACTTCGCCAAGATGTACCACCGGTGCGCCGGAATCCATCAGATAGTAGCTATAGACGAAGAATCGGTCCTCGAAGATTACTTCTAGGCCCCCCTGAGTGTGATTCAAAACGTCTGCGTGGAACATGACGAGATTACTCCTTAATCTTACACGAGGTAATGAAATCCCCTTTCAAGGATTTAAAAATAAGTGGTCAATTATTCCCCCGTCAGATAACCCAGTTCCAAACTATCCTCGATAGATTTAATGATGTCATCGCCGATACCCTCGGATGTGCTTTTCAATTCAAGCACGATATCCAGCTAACTACCCAAGAAGCCGTTACGTCTATACCACACCCCTTGTCCGTTCAGTTAAGGAAAGGTTTTAATGACAAAGTAGACAAATTGTTAAGGTTGCAGATAATTGAGCCCTGCAAATCACAGTATTGTTCATCAGTAGTTATGGTAAAGAAACCAGATAATTCATATAGAATTATAGAATTAAGGTTGCAGATCATTGAGCCCTCCAAATCGCAGTATTGTTCCCCAGTGGTTATGGTAAAGGAACCAGATAATTCATATAGAATTTGCATTGACCTTTGAAAGTTAAACGCTGTCACCGTGTTTGACGCAGAGCTTATCCCATTAATAGACCAAAATCTTCATCTGTTTGAAAATACGGAGTATATTTCCGAATTAGATCTGTGTAAAGCGTATTACCAGGTCCCACTTAAGGAAGAAGTAGAAAGGTTCACCGCATTTGCCACTGAAAAAGGAGTGATACGATTTACATGACTTCATTTCGTCCTTGTCAATGCTTGTAGTACTTACAATCGGATGATGAGACAGATTTTAGATTGATTACCACACGTATCCTTCTATTTTGACAACATTTTTTTTGCCAAAAATGACTGGGAATCCCATTTGACCGCCCTTCACGCTCTGCTACTGAGGCTAAGAGACCATAATCTTACCATTGGTCCAAGCAAATGTCACTTTGCTCTCAATAACATTGGTTATTTAGGCTTGCGCATAGGTAACAAACAATAAGTCCGGCAGGAGGAAAAGTTCAGAGCCTTCATAAAAATGCCCCTGCGAGTAACCAAAAGAAAATTAAGGTCGTTTGGGGGCTGCACCTCCTTCTATCTTCAGTTTTTTCCCCCAGCGACTCGTCTGGACCCCATTCTCCATGCAACATTCAAACAGCTTAAAGGTAAGCTAGCATCAGTTCCAATCCTGCAATTACCTAGTCGCGCCAAACCATTTGGAATTAAAACCGATGCTAGTAACGAAGGCATAGGTGGCGTATTGGTTCAATACGGACCTAATAAGGAAAGTTTCCCTATTGTATACGCCAGCCGAACACTATTACCTCGTGGTAGGAACTATATGGTAATTAAACGCGAGGCACTAGCTATTATATGGGGAATTAAGAAATTCCAAACTTCCCTATTAGAAAAGGAATTTATAATTGAATCTTAAGAACATTAAAAAAAACAAGCTGAGACTAATGCGTTGGAGCTTGTTCATTCAAAAATTTCAATTTAAGATATTGTATTTAAAACGCTCAGAAAATTGTATGGCTGATAGCCTAAGTCAGAATCCTGTAGATTTCGCTTTCGAGGAAGTTGAGCCTACTAATTTTGTCTCTTGTAAATAGGTCTCCGTAAATTTCGGTCCTTTGCCGATGATTGTGTAATATTCGTTCCTAATTCTTTGTGACAGAGGCCCTGAATGCCTCAGCTAAAATTTCTGTTTGTTTGTTAATTATTAGCCCCAGATAATGGCAAATTTTTCCATGTATTTCCCTTGTGCTTATATGTATTCTTCTATACCATTGCTATTTTCTTCCGTTGGGAATTGTTGTATTTCTTTAATTTGAGGTTCCTAGCGACTACAGAACCAATTGTTGTACTTTTCTTTGGAGAGACTCGAGATATTGTACCCCTTATATTTTATTTATAACTTTGGATGCCTCTACCCCTTCGGAAGTTCCATCTTAAGGTGGGGGATGTGTCAGGAAATGAGAGTATGAGAGACTGGGCAGGTGCAATCCAGTTAGGAGAAAGGATTCCGACCGAAGTAGTCTTGCTTCCAGACCTTCGATAAAGTTCGGGAGGTGGAACGCGCCAGAAACTCACCCGTTTGTGGCGTTACATCCTTCACTTCTGAGTCTTACCATCGAGGCTATGGGCGCGAACCGATAACGCTTCCGTCAGCAAATATTGGATCTTCCAGCGCAATAATATAAATTCTCCAGTCCAAGGATAATCGTGGAAGTATTCTTTGAGCTTTCGTGACGCGAGCTGTCTGCCCGTTGCTTCCCAGTAAGCAAGCCCACGCAATACAGAAGCTATTGACGCAGCACCAGAAAAGGTCTTTGGAATTTTTCATTGACGAGGCGCAATCCTCGAGGGACAAACACGGGTGATATTTGGTCTCGCAACAGGAATCCATATTCGGTACGACAAAGACGAAGTTTGGAATAAAGCGCTCAACCCTCTAATCAAAGAATATCTTCCCCAGAAAAACCCCTTTCGTGATCTTCTCCATAATATCGTAATACTTACATTTTCTTTTATCGTCAAAAGGGCGTGACGCTTTCCAACGAAATGACTCAGACCGCGATCGCTTCCCGGTCCCCCTCGGGTAATTATTGTAATAATAATTGAGCCTAGTCGCTAAAGACTTACCTTGTAGTCGCCTCCGCCTTCTCTCGGGTAATTAATGTAATTACTGAACCTCGTACGGTTAAGACTCACCTAGTAGTCACGTCCCGCTTTTACTTGGGTAATTAGTGTAGTTATTGAGCCTAGCACGGCTGAGACGATTCCTACTTGTCATTTCGATTTCAGCCAATTAATAACGGTGTTAACTAAATCGCTTGTATGTTATTCCGTAAATACCTCTCGCTGTTTGTATAAGATTAAAAGAATATTTTGTTATCCTGTGTAAATCTTCCGACCACCAAAGCCTTAGTAAATAATATCAATACAGGTGATCTTTTGGGGAACACGAATAAGAATAAGCCAAACGCCTCCATTACCCAAAACGATATTATAAAGATGACGTGAGGATGTGGCTGAGAAGTGTACCTCTGCCAGTCAGATATTCTATGCACCTTGCAGCTCACCTCAGTGGCGATATAATTCTGAAGAAAATTACATGGATGTGACGTCACAAACCATAAGCCTAAATTTCTTTCCTTAGGTTGGGCTTAAAGTAAAATTATTATACTTTCCAGCACCCTACGCCACTACGGGTTCATGCACATTTAACAGAACATCAAACAAACAACAATTATACCTTGTAATCTTGAGATAATGTTAACTTTGGAGGTTTATGCCCTCTTTTGTTAAACACATTTGTATTCGAAAATACTCCATTTTAAAAGTGATTTGGGCTCAAAATTTTAAATTAGGAATTAAAAAGAAATGATTGTAAATTACAACATGAAAATATAAGCTAAGTCATAAATTTATGGTCCCAAAACTTGTGAAAAGATTGTATCCCAACTCGTGATTTACACTCTCAATTTGCATGATAATTAGGTGTTCTGTGAAATCAAAGGGAGACTAAGGAGAAGAGTTAATTACAACTTCGTAATTACCTACGCTAAGCTCAACCGAAGCACCTTTTGTACCTCAAGTGAGCGAGGCAGAATGGTTATGAGTAGCGTAAAAGGTAGAAGGAGCCTCGTAGGGCTAAGTTCTGGAGGCCATAATCTCCTCGGTCTTTTAATGCTAGAAGTGAAGAAACTTAATGAGGATATTCAATGAAAGGGACCTGTCTGGTTTGAAGATTAGTTAGCCAAGGGGCAACTAATGACCCCTTATTCAATCTAGCTGAATAAAAGAAGTGATTTAACTCTGCCCTCTCGAGTGTCATTCTTGACCACAAGGAAATGTTTCTATTATCTCACAATACCAAGAAATTTCTTCTCCCGCGTTCATTATACTAACCACAAGGCCTTTCTTTCCATTGCAAAAGAAAAGGTTAAATTTTTATCTCTGGTTCTAAATAGCCCATGACTTTTCCCGTGCAATCAAATGACGGAGTATTTTTACCACAGTATCTAATCTAAGGAATGATAATTGCACCTCCTTATTTCAAATACAAGACCATATGAGTGATTTACATTCCAATTACAAGAGAAGTGTTACACTTTCCTCGACCTATATCAGAGACTTGATTCCACCTTTCACAAATAGTAGGGTATTATTTATTCTCTTATCCACAAAAGGTAGTGAATATCTAAATGTCTAGGTATATAGATATCTTTTGCCTCAAATAGGTAAAAAATATTGATATTTATTTAGGAAGCCAGAAAACGGTTTATTCTTGTATCAGAAAATAATTTTCTTAGTACGAAGTAAATAGTCATTTTTCGCATTTCCCCAAAGAGAAATAGATTGTCTTTTTTGAGAAAAGATGCATCAAAAATATTTTTCTTTACTGCAGATTCTGTCCTCTTTTGAAGTTGGAATTAAGTTTTGACCAGCGTAAATATTATTTATTTTTAATTCAGCCATTCACATTTACCATCGAAGAACGGACGAAAAACAGAAAAACCAACATCAAAATTTTGAAATTTAGAGAAAATAAACTTGAGAAAGAATAAATTCAGACAAAGACATTCGTTTCGAAGGTCTTCCAGATATGTATTAAGGTTATTGCTTCCTAACATCACTAGTTGAGGTGCTATAAAAACCTTTGTTGGTTTTAAAAATGGTATGGTTTTAATTTACTTGCAATTTTTTATATTTTTGTAAAAAATAACGCTATTATGAATTAATGTTTGGCTAGTTTTCGACTATTTGACTTATAAAGGCTATATGTACACATTTTGGGGGCTAAATTTGACTGTTTGCATAACTGAAAAGAAACCCGCCATATCTGAAGAATAAATAATCTTATTTCATTTTTGTTTTAATATCAACTAGATTATGGCTGATAGATAGCAGTTTACTCAAAGTAGCCTCCCTATGCCCCCTTCCCACCTTCAAGATGGTTCCGGTACCTGGCGCAGGGATTCATGAAACTGTCCATTGAAGATCTTTCAACATCTCCTTGATCTTGGCGACCAGCTCGGCCCTAGGGCTGCAGATACAGTGCTTTGTGTATTTGGCACCCGTGACCCACAAATAATAATATTTTGGACTAAAATTTTGAGATCTAAGAAGTGATTAAGTGTATCTGGTGAGGTCCTAGAAATTCTCCGACCACTACACCTTCTAGGAACAAATTTCTCCACCTAGAATTGACAACAATCTCCAACAGCTGAACAAAGCAATCGTGATTGAGCCTACGCTCAATAGTATCAGCATAGTGTCAGCCTCAGTAGAGCCACACTCAATGACCATTACAGTTTGGGGGAACTCAGGATTCATGATATGTAGAACGTAGCATGCATTATGGCCAATCGCCTATTGTTATATGTGTTGTGAAAGTTGTCGTGGCAGAAGTATTTTACATCTGAGAAGATTCAGATCGCCCCTTAATAACTGGATGCTTCAACTTGTTCAAGAGCGCATATGCTTAGCTTTGGCTGTCAGAATTTTTCCTTTGTTCCCCCTTGTACAAGTGCTATTAAAGGTCATCATTTTAGGCCAGTTTCATTGTGGTGACTCTAACATCCATCTCGCTCCAGAACTCACATTTCTTTGTTTGGCTCTGTCATCATCTTCTCTTTCAGTCTTTGGATGAATTCCAGTGTGTGAACGCAGTCAGATTGTCTCCTTTTTTTCTTTTGATTGGGACGGCTTTTGTAGTCTTTGTTGCAGCTTTCCATTTTAGAGTTTGCAGCCAGTTAATATTTACTAAAGTAAGTTTTTATGTTATAACCGCTATATGATCTGTATACTTTCCGACTTCTTTTACTATTCACTGAAACATCAAGATTTTTCCTGAAAAAGACTTCAAAAAGTGGCAAATATAGCCCCATAACCTATATATACAAATCACGGGCTCTTTTTGGTACAAATTCATATACTGTTAAATTCTTCAAATGAGATCTCTACCAGATTATCCTACGCATTGCAAAAATACAACTTACTTTGCCTAGCTTGTTTTAGAGGCTATATATGAAGGAAGCCTCACTTTATTATATGGGTCAAATAATAATTCCGAATAATGACCATAGGAATAAAGACATTACGATAAAATTTGAATTGTATTTCTGCATAACTTTTCTCTTATCGTCCGCAACAGTGACATGTGAAAACTGGCCTAGACCTGTTGCCCCAACGTGGTTTATAGAGAAATCTTTGACTCTTTGTCTATTATGCCATAAATATTGCTTAATTTTCCAATAAAATCCATTTGGAGAAAAAGGCTCAAATGAGAAAGAAAATACATTAGACATACAGGAGGAACAAAACATTATCTTCCAGAATAAACCAAGACGAGACCAAATAAGAATTTTCGAGGAAAGGATTGTCACACTTATACTTAGTTTCAGATATACAATAATATTTTTTTGCCCAGGTTTTATTTAGTATAAGGGAAACAATTTTTGTAGTTTCTTTTGTTAAAATATATTTCCCCCGTAAATATGATACATAAATGATTCCCTATATTTACAACAAATCGCCTTCCTGCGATTCACATTGAACAAAACAATGATGGGGCTTAAAATTAGCTGGGCAGTTATACTCTAGATTGGGAACCGTTTAGATGGAGCTCATTAGGCACATGTCGCCTATTTAACATTAGAGTGGCTGTTCACAGCCAGAGCAGTCTAATGTTACTAAGTATCTTAAGAATCCAGCGCTTTTCATTCCTCGTTCCAAAGTGGATTCTTTTGCCTCATGTACGCATCATGAGTGAGTTCATGTACGATTAGAAGAAAAATGGGTCACAATTTCCCACCCTCTCCCCTATGTATCAGCCTCGTTTAGTTTCTATGATTTTGAAGTCAACATTTTTAACAAATTTCATGCCATACACTTGAAGATGTGAATAAAATCCAGTTTTAGTGTAGATTCCCTTCAGTAAATATTTATATTCTTAGAGATGCCATTCTAATTTGTTAGTTGCTTGATATCGCAGGTTTATAACACCTCTCATTAATAGTATAACCTCTTTAAGATCTCATCAAAATTATGAATGCAAATATTATCGCATTTATATAGTTTTTTGTGCTCAATGTAAATAATGGGCTTCTAGTGGGATCTGTTTAATGGACTATCCACTTTCTAATCTACATTTACATTATTTTGATGTTTTGACATTCATATTCTCAAGATACGCTAAAGATACATAAACCACCAATGCTGTAAACTACCTTAATAATGTAGAAGATATGCAATATAATAATGACAAGTTATCATATTGAGTCAAAACCTAGCAAATGTGCTTCAATACAAATAAAAGCAAACAAACACTGCAAATTAAAATGAAAAATCATCTTACTCAATGAATAAAACATGATTGAAAAGCGTAGAGAAGTAAAGAGATTTATGAGTAACAGTATCTAATAACCTAAATCCCAATCAAATATGCACAGAAGTTACCAAGCAGGCGAATAAAGGTATTGGCTTTATAGAAAGGTCACTTGAGTATAAATCGTAGAAGTAATACTTATACCCTAAAAATCTTGGTCCGTTCTCTTTTGGATCACTGTGTCTAAGCTAGAACGGATTCAACGCAGAGTTACAAAAATGATACCAAGTTTAAACACAAGCTATTCGAAGAACGTCTTAAAGAATTAAAACTCTTCCCATTAATCCAGCGTAGTACAATATGAGGTGACCTAATTCAAATATTTAATATCGTCAAATACATAGTTAATATGAACTGTAACAAGTACTTTATAATCGACCGATCTCATTACACACAGGGCAAACGGTTGCAAAATTGTAGGTAAACTTTTTAACTCGCAAGAGTGTAAAACAATTATTCCACTGAATAGTCAAGTTATGGAATGGTATCCCCAGTAACATTATTGACTGCACTTCAGACAATTCTTTTAAACACAAACCTTACAACCACATTGCCAAAGCCCAAGACTGATTACGTTTATAATGGAGTGAAATTTTATTTTTTCCTATTCAATCTGTTAAGCCAACATAATTAATTAAAGCGAACAAGTTTAGTAAAATTTGCTTAGGGCCGAAATTATCAAACTCACAAGCATCGATTGCGCTAACACTTCTACTAACAGTCTGGTTTCTCCCTCATCAAGTAATTAATAACGTATTCACTATTCTTATTCTTGATACAATAGTTAATTATTGGGTATTGTATTAATTTATCATGCGAAATCCAACAAATAGTTCTTAGCCAGAAGATGGGAAAAAGTTATTTAAAAAAGGGGCAAGTTTATGGGATGTTAAATGTATAGAAGTTATAGTGCAAAAATACTCTTAGAAATGCGGCTACTTGAAACACGGGGACTAGATGGTACGAAGTTCTCCTTATCCTGAGAAGTTACACTCTAAGATTTAGGTAACTTCCCTTGTGAATGATGGAACTGACAGGGAATAATGCTAAATCCAGCTTCTTCCTTCCTACTGGGCTTTTGGGCTTTTCACTAGTCAGACAACGTTTAGGAAGTAATTGACAAGTTTATCTATGTTTTAATCTAGTAAAATCACTACAGTTTTGTTTTCATAACCACTCTAAACATGATTACTCCTTATAAATCGCAGAAAGTATATCCTTGTTTTCCAATGTGTTTACCTCACTGTTCATATAATAAGAATGTCAAACCTGCTTTATAGTTGTTTGAAGTATATCCTGTTTTCCTGTTGGTAGAATAAAATAGATAAATAATAATTAACGAATGTGCAGTATTATCTTAGGTCGGGATTTGAATAATTGGACCGATTTAAGGTACTGGCCAACAGGATATGTAAGTAATCTGGGAAGAAACAAATCACGTTCCGTGTAATTGCACTCTTTTATCTAATCTTATTCAAATTTAATGTTCTGTAAAGGCAATTTATAATGTTTTGGGATATATATATATATATATATATATATATAAACCATTACACATCGTCAGTAGACCTGTTTCCATGTTGCTTTGGAATTAAGGGAATTAGAAAGTTAATCAAAAAAATTAAACTATTTTATAATAGAATTCAATAGATCTATTACTCTAATCAAATCAGAGGAAGTAATGTATCGTGAGTTGTTAAAATAAAAGTTCATCTATATTTGCATAAAATTTTCTTATATTAGATTTAAGTTGATAATTGGATAAAATCAGTTCCATAGCGTGGAGAAAGACCATCCCTCGGCTATACCCGATGCAGTATTAAAGTGTCTAACCATTCTTTTGTAATAAAATAATATGAAACTTTAATTGGCTATGCTTTTAATGATTTTTTGCATCTGAATGACGATCACTTAACGATAATTTAACCACATATAATTCATTTTTGAGGATGATGGATTGGTGAAAACTGCTTCTCAGAAAATTCACCTATAAACATTTCCTTCTCAATTCAACTCTTGAAATTTTTCATCCATTAAAAATTCGTGCTTCTGAAATTTCGAACAAGCATAAACTAAATTTCTTCGTAGGACGAAAAATGTTTAGTTAAGTACGAAAATTGACTTTGCCAACTTTTTCAAAGCATGATGATTATTTTGCCCAAATGAAAATTAGTCGACATTGGCGATACTATTTACTTTGCTCGGTATGGCTATGGTAGGAGGTGTCAACTTAGGTTAGATGAGTGTGTTCTTAGTATGTAGTAATAAGAAAGGTAGATGCGTGAAGTTACCAGATAACTGATGCTTGCAACTTAATTTTTCGAGAAGTTTAAAATTGTTCGTATGGAAAGAAATAGAATCAATAGTGTAATTGATAGAGAAGTTTAAGAGGTGAACCGGATTTATTAACAAGAGATCTGAAAAACATCATTTTGAGGTAAACGAGGCTGAGGTAAAGGGCGGATATGAATAAGGAAATTATTAGTAATAAGACGTTGATTAAGTGTAAGAGCGGAATTATTTTATCACCTTCCATACCGCTACCTCTGCACTAAAACATTTAAGTAACAGTTGTGGAAATAAAGTTTGTAGACATATATATTTTTTTCCATCGCTTTTAAATTTTACGTGCTAGGAATAATTATTCTAATAATTAAATTTTGGAAAGTTTATTAAAACTCATCATTTCAAATAAGAATAAGTAAAAAGACCACATTCTTTCGCTCAATCAAAAATTATTTACTGGTCATGGTTCTGTAAGAGGGGCGTTTTACGCCTAGTAACTTTGTTTTTCGATCAAATGGATAAAATAATAAAAATATGGGTTAAATGAATAATTTATTTATTTATTTTATTTATTTATTTATTCCATATTAATCCAATGTACAGTATAAACATATTATATATTATATCTTAATGACAAGTTACAATAAGTAATTTATACATATAAAGATTAGTTATGGGCCGAAAATAAGTCAATGACATTTAGGGCAGAAACTTAAAATTTAAGACTAAGCATAACATTATCAAGAATAAAATCCTTTCATGTTTACGAACAGAGAACGCCTTTGCTATAAAAATATAAACAACTTAGTGTATATTTGAGAACCTAACCATTGTAGAGATTACAAATAACGAATAATTATATTATTTAAATTTAGAACTAAATTAAAAACTATATATTTTTAGTGATTATTTCAAAAGATCTGTAGTTAACATAGTTAACAGTCTTATATAAATAATAACATATTTGTAACGTATAAATCAGAGGAATAGTACACAGTATAATAGTGTACGGTAACAAATAAATACACAATAACAAAAACTGAATAGAAATTTAGTAATTATATTGTTTTTAAGAGCTTTTTTGAATTTAGCTTAATTGGTTTGGGATTTGATATTGTCGTCCAAGCCATTCCATATTTTGATAGATTTGTACAGAAAGCTACATTGTGATTTTGATTTGGAATACAAGGGTGAAATAATATTTTGTTCTATTGTGGGTTTGATGATTATGGTGATTATCAGCCTTTTGTAACATATTAAATATACAGTTATCATAGGAACAATTTATTGTTTTGTAAAGGAATAAGGATGTCTAAAAAAACAAAGAGATTATTTAATTTTAGAATTCTGGATTGTTTAAAATATCGATTAGTGTGCTCTTTGTAGTCGAGTTGATGGATGGCTCGAATTGCTTTTTTCTGTAATATGTCTAATTTATTGTGATAATTTTGATATTTTCCATACCAACTCTCTATGCCATATGTCAAGTAAGTGTGCACCATTGTCATATATACAGAGTGGAAAATAGATTTAGGAAGAAACTTATTTAATTCATATAATATTCCGATCAATTTTGATAGTTTTGTTGAGATATGCGTAATATGTTGTTTAAAACTCAGATTTTTGTCAATAAAGATGCCTAGGAATTTGATATGACTAGTTTCATAAATTATTCCGTCGCCCATTTTAATATGGGGCAATTTAATAGATTTTTTGTAAGAGAAAAGAATATATTTGGTTTTATCTACATTTATTGATAGTTTATTAACATTAAGCCAAATGAAGACATTTTCGAGTTCTTTATTTATTGTAGATGCAATGTTGCTCGGTTTGTCATATGATAAGGGAGTTGATAAGGCACTATCATCCGCGAATAATATAAATTTAAACAGAGAAGAGGATTTAACAATATTATAAATATAGATTAAAAATAACAGTGGCCCTAGAACGGAGCCTTGTGGGACCCCAGTTGTAATATTAAGGTGGGATGAGTCTTGACCATTGACGGAGACAAATTGCTTTCTTTCAGTTAAATATGATTTGAAACCAATCTTGACAGTTGCCTCTAATTTCGTACATAGCTAATTTTGACAGTGAAATATTATGGTTGACACAATCGAAAGCTTTTTTAAAATCGAGAAAAATTGGGAATACAATGTGGCCTTTTACTATGTTATCATATAAATATTATAGGTGGTTAATTATCGCGCGAATCATTGATTTCTGACGTCTAAAACCCTATTGGTGTTTATACAACAGTGAATTAGATTCCATAAATTTCTAAAGTTTATTGGATGCTATTATTTCAAATATGCTACTGAAAATTGAAAGACATGAAATAGGGCGGTAATTGCTGACGTTTGTGAGGTCTCCGGCCTTTAGTAACAGTGTTACCCGAGCAACTTTTAATACACTTGGGAATATACCTTGCGTAAATTAGTTATTAATTATTGATGCTAAAATTGGAGCAACTATATCAGAAATGTATTTTAAAATTTTAGTGGAGAATGAATTAATACCTTAGTTTTTAATTTTTTAGTGAACTAATGAGTTTTTTGATATCAGCTACGCTTACAGGAGAAAAGAACAAGAAATTTAGGACATTAATCTCATTAAAATACGAAAGGAAAGATTTATCGACTATTTTGCAGGAGTCTGAGATTTTTTTACCTACGTTGACAAAAAAATTATTGAATTCATTTGCTTTTTTCTTATTGTCACCAACTGGTTTGCTCTCAATGATAATTTGTTTAATTTGGTTTGTTCCTTTAGTATTTTCAGGTTTTATCACAGAATTAATTAATTTCCAAGTTTATTTTATATTTTTTTTCGTTTAATTAAATCGTCCATGGTAATAATTTTTCTTGGCTATTTTAATTTGGTTAGTAACTTGATTCAGAAAATTTTTATATGTGTGTTCTGGATCTTTACTAAGCTAATAAAGCGAAAGATATTTTTTTTAAGTTTTTTGATGTTATTTATATTTACGTTTGTTATCCAAGGTTTTGTTTTGTATTAATATAATATGGTTTTAGATTTTAGAGGACAATTTAGTTTTAAGGCATCGTCTAGCCGTGAAATTAAATCTTCGGTAGTAGAATGGATGTCATTTATATAGGAAATTTCATATAGACTCTGATTTAGAACAAGGTTATAGAAGATTGTTAAGGTATTTTTGTTAATTATGCGGTAGGTTACTGTACTGTTTTGATGAATATTGTTCGAGTTGAAAAAAGACTTTTGGATCATGAATATAGGAAGATGGTACGATATGTCACAAAGGAGAATACCGGAAGAGTAATTCTCGGGGTGAACTCTGAAAATATTGTCAATTAGTGTTGCTAAGTTTTGGGTCATTCTTGTCGGTTTTGTTATAATTGGAAGTAAGGAATGAAAATAAAAGTATTGAGGAAGGACTGAGTTGATGCGTGGTTTTCACAGTTTAATGGGTCGACATTAAAATCTCCTGTAATTACTTTGTCGTCATAGTTTGAAACATTGAAGTAATTGATCAATTCAGTAATCTTATCTATAAACATCTCAGGGTCACCAGAAGGAGGTCTATATATGGTTCCAATGATTATTGTTTTACCATTTGATTTTACTTCGATAAATAAAGTTTCAATTTAGTTATAGTAAATACTAATTTTGTCAACTTTTTTAGTATTGAGTCTGTCAGATATATACACGCTTATAACTCCCCCTATCTTGTTTACGTCGCGAAGTGAATGAAAAGAGCTATAGTTTGGGAAACTGATAAGATGCTTATTATTGTTTGTTAGCCAGCTCTCGGTGAATGCTAAAATGGAAAATTTATAATTAAGTGTTGACAAAAATATTGAAAATTCCTCGATGTTTGCGTGCAATGATCGAATATTGAGATTTAAAATGGACAAGTCTGTTTTTTCAAATGAAATTGTAGTGTTAAATTTATCACAATCATAGTATTGTTTTTTTACATTATTTTCTTTAAAATTTGGATATAATTTATCCAAACGGTTTATGTGTAGATCGATATTATTGAAGTAATCAAGTTGTTCAAACATAAAGGCAGTTCAATTGGAATTTAAAAATTAAAGGTTACAAATTGCAATTACGTATAAATATATCTATAATCAGTTAAAATACTATTTTTATGATAAATTTAATTAATAAGAGAAAAAGGAATAAAGTATGTAATACAATTGAAATAAAAGTAAGTCAATGCTAGGTCAAAACATGGTTTATTCGTTTTTTTCTCATCTAAAGCTATAATATCGCCGAAGGGATTATTACTAATCGTTCCCAGAGATTCTCACCATTAAAGTCTGCAAGCGTCAAATTGAAGTGTTCCGACAGAAATCTTTGAAGGGCAGCTCGGGTATTGACGACTATACGTAGGTCACGGCGACCGGAGGGTGATGGCAGGAAAATGTTGATGGAGCCATCTTTGGTAATGCAGCCGGAGATCTTTGTGGAGAATTTCTTTTTAGCACGGCGGAGAAGAAAAAAAGATTTTGTTGCGATTTGGAGTCAGTTGTTCGTTTACATAGAATGAAGGTTTAAATTCTTTGCATGCTGAGAAGATGTCACGCTTCAGATCATTTCTGCGCAACTTCACAATAATGTTTCTTTTGTTGGGAACTTGTACTTTAGGCTCAGGACCTAGACGATGAGCAAAAGAGATGTCGGATTCTTGCATTTGTATGTGACAGTTATCTTTAATAAGTTTGCGGATGATATTGCTGCAGTTTTCATTATTTGGGGCTTCAAATATATTGTCGGAGAATATAATCGTATCTCGTCTTTCATAAGCCTCGGAAGAATCAACTTTTTTTCCAATATTTTGATTTTTGATCTCATTTCTTCGTTAGATTTTTCGAGAGAGATCATTTTTTTTTTCTTGTTTGGCCGAAGGTGATTGGAAAAACTTAAAAAGAACGTTCAGAATGTCTTTGACATCACCTGATAGCGTATATAAGGAAATTTGGGTCTGCAGTTCATAAAAAATTAACTGGTTCGTTTAATTCGTTTTTTTCTCTTGTAATTGGAGGATTCTTTTCTTTGTCTGCCTTTCTGAGAGTAGGAGGGGCCATTGTTTCTAAGAATAAATAAAGAAATGTGACAATACTGCTTATGTGCTATGGGAGTTTGTTTAATTACTGGGAGGATCAGTGATGTTTAATTGTTAAAATTTTTACTTTGAAGGTTGTTAGGTTTTGATTGATGAGTGATTGTTTTAATTTATTAATTCAAAGAATGAAGAGATTAGTTAAACAAGATGGATGTGGCAGCGCTGCACTTCTAATTACTCAGTTGAGTTTAGGCTTAATGGCTTCCAAAACAGACTCAGTGGGAACATGGGAATCTTTGACGTATTGCGGTAATATCACTTAATATGTCCAAATAAATTAACTTACATAGGTAGATTTATAATTTTCACTATTTAATGCAGATAGAATCACTAGTATTCGCTTTTATTCGATAAATAAGCAATATCACTGTTTGTTGATAAAACAAAGATTGATACTAGGAAGGCATCTGGCCCTGTCAAGATTCATTCTAGGATACTCAAAGAAGGTGTAGAAAGTATTGCGGTAGCTCTTAAGAAGATATTAGATCACTAGAGTCTGGAGAAATACCTAATGAATGAAAATTGGCAAATGTAGTGCCAATTTTTATAAAGAAAAGAAAATAGGACCCAAATAACTTTAGACTGGTAAGTTTAACTTCTATAGTCTGTAAAATTCTTCAGAAGATAGTTATGAAGGGAATTTCTGATCATCTAGAGAGTAGCAGATTAATTAATGATGTTCAGCATGGTTTTAGAAAAGGTAGATCATGTTAACCTAGTTTACTGGATTTTATGGATTATCTAACTAAAGAATTAGATAGGGGTGAGAAAGTTGATGTGATCTACTTAGATTTTAGCAAAGCTTCTGATAAGGTTCCCCATAGAAGAATAGTTCATAAATTAAAGCTGCATCGGATTTGTGGGAAAGTTTTAAATTGTATAACTGAATGGCTGAAAGATAGGAAACAGAGAGTTGAACTGAATGGAGTGAGGTCAGAGTGGAGGAAGGTTATTAGTGGTGTACCTCAGGGATCAGTTTTAGGCCCTTTATCATTTATAATCTATGTAAATGATCTTGGGCAAGATGTAATAGCAAAGTGTCAATTGTTGTTGGTGACATTTAAATTGGCAGCTGTAGTCGAAGAGGTTGAGGGTAGCTTTAAAGTACAGGGTGACTTAAATAAGTTGTTAGCTTGGGCTCAAAAGTGGCAGAAGACTTTTAACCTTAATAACTGCAATGTTATTAACATGGCAAGAGATAATAGGGAATTTAGCTGAGATGGATGGGTATTTGCTTAATTCAGTTGAAGATTAGAAGGACTAAGGAGTAGTAGTAGATAGGTCACTGAAGTTTTTAAATTAGTGTATTGAGGCAGAAAATAGAGCAAATAGGGTGCTAGGTTACATTAAAAGGAATGTTAGCTACAAGAGTAAGGAGGTTATCCTTAAACTATATAACTATTATGTCAGGCCACATTTAGAGTACTGTATACAAGCATGGTGAGCACATTTTAGACATGATATAAACTTGTTAAGATTCAGTACAAAGGAGGGCAACAAAAATAATACCATCCCTGAAGCACCTTGAATATGAAGATAGACTGAGGGTATTAAATATGTTCTCATTTGAAAGGTGTGTGAGGGGAGATATGAGAGAGCTTTTTATAATCTTTTCTGCGATGTAAAAATTACATTTTAGCAGGTTATTTGAGTTAAAAGGTAGTAATAGAACTAGAGGTCACCACTTAAAGATTAAAAAACAGAGGTGTAGACTGTATGTTAGAAAATATTTTTTTCACTAAGAGTGGTGGACTATTGGAATAGTTTGCCACCTAAGTCTGTAGACTGCCTAAACTTGAATGTTTTCAAGCGCAGATTGGATGATTATATTTGTGATAGAGGGTTAACTTCTTACTTTTTAGTATGCGGGTATGTTTCTTGACTCATATCTATGGATGCAGTTTCTTTTTATTGTATATCTTGGGGGGACTTTGATTTTGTTTTTGACACTACTATGGAGGCTTTAAATTATATATTGTAGATGCATAACCTGCCATAATCCTATGGATTGTCTAAATTGTCTATTGTAGATGCATGATCTGACAAAATCATATGGATGCATTATGTGGGTGGGTTTTGATGGATACGGATGACCTTTAATAGGCCCTTGTGGCTATTGTCTTCTGTCGATGAATGGTCTGACATAATCCTATGGATTGTTTAAATTGTATATTGTAAATGCATGATTTGACAAAATCATCTGGATGCATTATGTGGGTGGGTTTTGAAGGATAAGGATGACCTTTGATAGGCCCGTGTGGCTTTTGTCATCTGTAGATGCATGGTCTGACATAATCCTATGGATTGTTTATATTGTATATTGTAGATGCATGAACTGACAAAATCATATGCATGCATTATGTGGGTGGGTTTTGATGGATACGGATGACCTTTGATAGGCCCTTGTGGCTTTTGTCATCCATAAAATTGTTATGTTATGTTATGTTATATAGGAGACCGGGCAGCACACCTTCACTCTACGACATTTGTGTATGTCTATGTAAGTATGAGCTATTTGGTAATATTTTTAAGAGAAATTTTTTGGGAATCGTTTTGCAATAAAGGTATGTTCTTTCCAAATAAAAGCGTGCAATTATTGTTGCTTTGGCGAAAGTGGGCTGAACTGGTGGGAGACAGTAGCTAAGGGTATTGTTACAATGAGAAGCATCTTTAGGAGCATTACTCGCTTTAAAATCATGTTAAACTCCTGTGTAAAGGCCACTGGACGACCAGGAGCGTCAATTGAACAAGAAGTCCACTTAGTAGCAAGGTCAGATATGTAAGATAGGGATACAACTAGTGCCAAACCTGCTTATGATTAGAATCAAGAATTTATGAAGCTTCATCGCACATCGTAAGGCCGACACTTTTCAACAGAGTTTTCAAGTCTAGAAGGGCTAAAACGAAACTTCATCTCACTTAGAATATCCTTGTCCATAAGCGCCAATTTTGTAGGAATTATGAAGAATGGATGGGGAAGACTGAGGCAAAGTGATATTCATTGATGACGGTCCCCATAGTACGGTGGCTTATCTCTCACATATGAAGAATTGCGCACAGTATGACTAAAACATGAAATTTTGAAGGGCATTAGTACATAGAATAAGTTTCATTTTAAGATCGGAAGGTAATTCAAATTTGACCTCTGAGGGTCGTGAGAGGTCAATTACCTCAATATCTAAAATATTGATTATTTCAGGCAAACTTTTTTATTTACGAACCAAGTATCACGAAACACGCAAACATGTAGAAACAAAAGAAAAGAAAATTTTTTCCTGGTGATTTTTAGATTTTTTTGCTAGATTTGAATTTTTAAAAAATTTTAAATTTGGTAATTCTCTGTCAATTTTAATCATAGGGACAATAATAAAGACAGATTTTGAATTTTAAAAGCATTTCGAAAAATTATGAAGCATTTTTTAAATAAAAAATAAAAAATAAATTTCTAAAAAAAAATCACAATTTCGATATTTCCTCAGGTATCCTTATTTTTTTTTACTTTTTGTCGAAACTCTAAACGAAGGAAAAAGTTCGAACCATGATTTTTCTCAATGTTTTGCTTTCAAAATCTGTCTTATTTTTTTTCTTTGACAGTGAGAGGTAAATTACCACAATATATTAAATATTGATGTTAATGAATGCAGACTGTAGTGGCCGGAATTAACACAATTGTTGTTCTTCTGTATTGCAGGATCCCTGCCTGATGGTCAAAACTAAGATATAGGCACCTCAGTCTTAGGCTTCACTATAGCTAAGCGTCAAATGGTAATAGACCCAGCCCAGCCTTCTCTGTGCAAGAATCAAGATCACCCCCAAGAACTAACTGGGAACTTTGTATACTTTGCCAAGCAAAGACAGATGAAACTTTGCTGTGCCCAATAAGATCTATGCATTATTTAAAGAAGACTTCCTCAAGTTCAAAGGACTTCGCCGCATGCCATTAGAACTCAACTTAAACAGACTGGATGATTGCGCTGATATAGAAGCTGCCTTAAGAAGAGAGTGCACAGTGGTAAAAAATATGTCGTATGAAATTTAACCAAAAAATGTTGCACAGCAGAATGAAGCAGACTCGTCTTTATGAGAATCTAGTACCGCTGCTCCAGCTGTGTGTGCAAGGGATCAGCAGCTGTACAAAGGCTTTCACAGTAAACAAATCATATATGTTTATTCTGCTATAGGCCAGCTGGCCCTGCAGGCTCGTACCAGTTAGCTACAAAGGAAATTGACGAGAATGTTCGGAGATGCGCAAATGAATTTGTGGACACTGAACTACTGGCCAAGCTGCCTGCAGGAGAAATGGTTACTATCGAGGCAAAAAACCATAACAACTGTCTCCCTACATTATTTAACAAAACCAGACCTACCTAACTAAATAATAATGAAACGGATAGTCTGCATGGCATAGCCTTTGCTGAGCTGTTGGTATTCATGGAGTATTTACATGCTGATGAGAAGAATGCTCCTGTATTTAAACTTTCAAGCAGACTATAGGACAGACTCGTTTCGGTGTTTCCTGATCTGAGACCCATCCTAAGGAACGATACAAGCTTCTTTTGTTTGAGAAAGATATAGGCAGCACCTTAACGAAGGTCTACGGTCATGATAGTGATGCCATGCACCTCTTAAGATCAGCACAGGTTGTCCGTAGAGAGATGTTTGAGACTAGGTTCACCTTTCATATCATTCTGTGATGTCATCCATCGTTGCTTTGGTAAACATGATCTTCGTTGGGGCTAACATCAACCACCAGACTAAGTATTTTAACACAAGCAACACAAGAATTGCTCTTACAAAAAAAAAACTATTGGCCTTCAAAAGTGTATGGACACAGTGTAGGGTCTTCCTCAGTGCGACACAGCCACGACAGAGAAACCCCACTTTCTTTATTCTTGACCATCAAGGATCACGCTCTAACCCAGAGCAGATTTCTGATTGGTACACTGTTTAGCCGAAGCATGTGTGACTTATGACAGATTACTAAAGCCTAGAGTACACATTACCAATGGTGTCTGAAAGCACTTCAACATTAATGTTTGCCTTAGATCACATTAACTACTCCACGTGGCTAACTGTAGATATCCGTAAAATGATGAACCTCATTCACAAACACTCAGATGTCCTGGCAAAAGTCAAGTCGAGAAAGTTTATGTTACGCAAGATCAGCAACAAGTTCTCTCCAATGGCAATTGACCAATATCATAAACAGAAATTGATAGGATCACTGAAGAGTTTGAAGAGGATGCAATAAGAAGACATGGCAATTCTCACGACACATGACATCTTTACAACGACCAGAAACCTAAAATTGCAAGCATCATTTGCGATGGATGGCAGAACACTTATTGCCTTGTTTCAAGAGATAAGAAAACATGGCAGTGCTCACCCTACTCGATATCTTTACCATAGCCAGAAACCTGGAAGTGCAATCAGCCTTTAGGCTGGATGTCAGAGCACTTATTGTAGTGTTTCTATAGATGGGGAATCCCTTCCTAGAGGAGACGTAAGATCTAATGGTATTTGATACGAGAGACATCAAAGAAACTCCACTGGCAGAAACTCTTAGGAAGATTGAGTATATTGGTGAGGAGCAGTACACAAAGTTTCTTGAAGAAACTGTGCACAAAGTCAGTTAAAAACAAACTGCCAAAGAACAACTTGCCACTGCTCCGTCGGCCACAGATTAAGACGCAGTCAAAGCAGCAGATGCAACATGCCGCAGTATGAGTGATTGTAGTCTCTTTTTGAGGTTAAACATTGATGTAAATCACATGAGGGGGATCTCGAGCATTTCTTCTGCTAAGATAATCAGGCAGCCCCACCTGCAATATCTAGTGGAGCAAAACTGCGCTTTCCTTCAAGGTAGATCTACTACACTGCCTGAAATCAGACCAGAAACCACAAACACACCTGTTGTTAAGAAAATATCCTTACTGGAGCAGCAATTATTTAAATGCTCGATCCTGTAGTGTTAAAGACCTTTCAAGAGTATATAAGCATAGCCTTGGCACCTTACATCTCCACTCAACTGAAAAAGGTGCACAGACTAAACTTCGCCTTGGATGCATATATAATTGACAGCCTGAAAGACACAATCAGAAGGAAGTGGGGCAAGGCTGTCAGGAAAAGAGTGGCTCCCTCTAGAGTCATGCGTAGTAACTAGAAGGACTTCCTTTGTGTTGATGAAAACAAGACTGAGCTCTTTGGTTTCCTCTGGCGAGAGGCTATTCTCTTTCCAATAGTTGATGGCAAAGAAATGTATCCAAGATGTAAACCAGAGATCTTCTGCTCTCTTACCAAGTCCACCTTGATTAGCCTTGCCGGTACTGGCCGTTGCTTCACTAAACAACATCAATTCTAACGAACTATTGATAGCTCTTAGTGCTGGATCCCGCTTCCGGTATATTGCCGTTGATTAACTGGCTGCCCAGTACACCCAAGACAATCTGCTACTCTTACAATCTTCCATGCAATCACAGGGCGTGAAACCGTGGCTTCTTCCGCAGGTAGAGGAAAGTAGACTGCCTGTAAAATTTGGAAAGGGTTCCTAGAGTCATTAATGCCTTTGAAGATATCTTATTCAGTAAGGAGTCACTGTTACTGCTGGAACGCTTAATTGTGCTAATGTTTGACGCACCAGTGATATAATGGAAGGAAAATATACTAAGAAGCAGCTCTTCGCACACAACGATGGAAGTACACCAGCAGCACATCAAGCGTGTATGTCTTCAAGGCAACCGCTAGAACCAAACTCTGCTCCTGAATCCTCAGTTACAAGCCAATTTGACTGGGGCTGGAGAAAGAAGGCCTCTGAGTTGCAGCCTCTTTGGATGACAAGTGGTGCGTAGATTTTACGGAGGGGTGTTTTTCAAAATACCACCCTGGAAGTATCTGCACGGACTGCGTCCTAAGGGCAGAACTTCAGGAGCTTAAGGAAGTTTTTAAATCTTCTGCGGAAAAAACTCACGGCTGTAAGAAAAGGTGAAAATCCTCGAATCTGAGCATGTGACTCAAATCCGTCGTCTCGAAGCCATCATTGCAGAGATGACAGCCACCAAGGTAGAGCAAGAACTTCAAGAAACTCCTAACGAAGCCGATGGCTCCTCTGATGAGCCCTTAAGCACCGCGTCGATAGAGATAAGCCATCCAGTCGACGTCCCAGAGCCAGCTGCTGCTGGGTTTACTCAGGGCGTTAAAAAGAAGAGTAAAAAAGGAAAAACAGTAGATAAAACAGAAGAGAAAGTAGAAACGAAAGAAAAAACGAGGATGAAAAAGAAGAAGAAAAAATCCCAAAAGTGGGGAAGAAAGAGGAATCGAAAGAGCCCATACTGAAAGGGAAGCCTCTGTCCTCGGAATCCAAATGCGCCAGGGTCATCGTGATTGGGTACTCCCAAGTGCGGGATCTAAAACCCTTGCTAGTGGCCCGCCTTAGCACCAGTGTAAAGGTTAGCTGCCTTCCAGGAAAGGGGAACGGAGAAATAACGGTGGAGGCTGAAAAATCCCAGATCTCTGAGAACTCAGTAGTTGCCCTCATGGCAATTGGCAACGACCTCTACCTACAAGGAGATAAAGTAGGCGTAAGCGGGAAGATCCTGACCACGGTCATGGGAGGAGTTGACGACTCTGGGCTAAAAACCCGCAGACGTGTCGTGGTCGGGATACTCCCAAGATGAGGTCCATCCCGCAATGCTCACGCGAGGAACGTCTCCATAAACCAACGCCTGGGAGATCTTTGTACGTCGGAAGGAGTCTTTTTTTGTATACCCATACCGCACTTTTTACAGGAAAAATGACCTGTACAAAAGGGACGGAGTGCATGTTATCTTTAAAGGGAAAGCTGCACTCGGGAACATGATTCAGGATGTTGTGGAGCGGACCAAAAGAAGTGCCAGACCTCGAGTAAAGGAGAACGTATGCCAGTACACCCGTGTTACTCCAGGAACGACCTTTTCTGAAGTCACAAAGAGAAGAGTGACCCCACCACAGAAAAAGGAAGCGGGAAACGGAAGAGCGTAGGGAGTCCTACAGTCGGGGACTCCCTCAAAGTTCTTCTGTTTAATGCGAGGTCTATCCGAAACAAGTTTCTAGAATTTCGTGGTCTCATAGCAACAGAAGAACTGGAGATGGTGGCCATAACGGAGTCGTAGATAAAAACCTCAAGCCGAGATCTTAAAGGTGAATTCACGATTCCCGGTTACCAGCTCTTCCTGAAAGATAGGCCAGACAGAGAGGGTGGCGGTGTGATGTTGTATGTCAAATAAACCCTCAACTCGACGAATTGAAACATCGTATCCGACCATGAACTACTAGGTGTTGACCTAGAGATTGTTCCTGTCAAATACAGGACCGTGGTGCTTTATAGACCTCCTGCCCAACTCGTTGAAAAGGACAGAGATCTGCACCAGCTACTAGGAGAACTTGTCTAAACAGGGTGTGTAAAGTCATGGGGGATTTCAACACGCAAGTTAACTAAGAACCAGAGAACCCTGTGGCAAGAACGCACTACTCCTGGAGTTCACGAACAATGAGTTCCTGACTCAATGGGTGAGAGAGCCAACGAGAGGAGACAATATCCTCGACTTGGTTTTCACATCTGAGGATGACATCGTTGAGGAACTCTCTGTTGGCAAAGAGCTCAGGTAGCAGTGACCACCGACTAATTAGATTTGTAGTCAAAGTCCCGAAGGCAGGGCCTGCAACTAGAAAATCGAGAAAACTCGATTTGAAAAGAGCAGACTTTGCAGGTCTTCGTGCTGGACTGACTAACGCTAGGCTAAAAGTGTGCGATGTTGTTGAAGACTAGTGGAAAAGTTTTAAAACTACATTCATGAGTCTTCAATCGCGTTTCATCCCTCTGGAATATCCCCGTTGGTCTTCTGTTTAACCAAAGTGGTTTAATCGAGGAATTGGCTAACTACTTAGAAAAAGAGAACTGTGTACCGGCAATCGTTGATCTTGGGTGACTTTGACAAATACCAGAGGCTATCCAGGAGAGTGAAGTCCAGCATGAGGGTGGCTAAGCGGTCTGAGGAACTCCGAGTGGCAAGACTCTGTAAAGAGAATCCCAAGAAGTTTTTTGGATATGTGAACAGCCGTAAAACAATCTGTCGAACGATTGGCCCTTTGAGAAATGAGGAGGGGGCATTAAAGCACTTAGATGCAGAAAATGCTAACCTCCTCAACGAGTACTTCTCTTCAGTGTTTACTGAAGAGTATGGTCCCTTTCCCAAGCCAATGGATTCCTACTCGGGGGAAAAGCTAGAGGATATGGACTTCACCGAAGGAGAAATAAAAAAGAAGATCACCTACCTAATTACGAATAAGTCACCTGGCCTGGATGGGTTTCTACCTAAAGTGTTCAAATAAGTGCGCGATCAAGATCACGACACCTGAACGCAATCCTCAACATGTCAATCCGGACCGAATGCGTTCCTAGAGACTGGCGTGAAGCGGAGGTGACTCCTATCTTCCAGAAAGGATACCGTAGCCAACCGTTACCTTACGACCTATCAGTCTGACTTCAATAGTCGGTAAACTCATGGAAAATCTGATGGTGGACAAAATGACGTCGTATTAAGAGTCAAACCTGCTACTGAGGAGTTCCCAGTACGGCTTCCGAAGGCAACGGTCATGCCTGACGAACCTTGAGGAATTCTTCCACTTTATCTTCAGTGTGCACGATCGGGACAAGGCGGTGGATGTGGCGTACTTAGACTTTTAGACAGCCTTTGATAAGGTACCACACCGCCATCCTCTTGGGAAAGTGCGAGCGCTGGGCATAGTCGAAAGAGTAGCCGGCTGGATCTAGAACTGGCTAAGTTGCAGACGGCAACGGGTGGGGGTGAGTGGACAGGCTTCTGAATGGGTGCCCGTTAATAGCGGGGTGCCTCAAGGTTCTGTCTTGGGACCACCACTATTCATCATCTCCGTCAACGACATAGACGGTGACATGGTTGCCAAGATTTCCATATTTGCCGACGATACCAAGCTCCGTATGAACGTTGCAAAGGATG
Organism: Ceratothoa steindachneri; assembly: GCA_963969495.1. NCBI lineage: Eukaryota > Metazoa > Arthropoda > Malacostraca > Isopoda > Cymothoidae > Ceratothoa > Ceratothoa steindachneri. The sequence goes on from OZ018330.1 coordinate 91,656,332, forward strand.
GAAATACTGCCCGCCTGCAGGAAGATCTTGGGAAGATTGGGGAATGGTCGGACACGTGGTAAATCCCTTTTAACGTGAACAAATGCAAAGTGATGCATATCGGCCACAGAAACCCCCGATCTTAGTACATCCTTAAGGGCACTGCTCTTGAATCAAGTGACACTGAGAAGGACTTGGGTGTAACTATCACTAGTGACCTTAAGTTCTCGAAACAGTTCATCGAATCAAAGAAGAAAGCCCAAGGGATGTTAAGCTACATAAAGCGCCAGTTTGGATACCGTAACAAGGAGATAGTACTTTGTCTGTACCACTCCCTCGTTCGGCCTCACCTGGAGTATGCTGTACAATTTTGGAGTCCTTCGTTTCGAAAGGATATCACAAGGTTGGAACGCGTACAAGCCAGGCCAACCAAGCTGATTCCCTCTATCCGACATAAAAGTTATGAGGATTGACTAAGGGAATTAAATCTGTTCTCGCTGGAAACCCGTAGACTGCGTGGTCAGCTCATCGAAGTTCTCAAAATACTTCGAGGGTTCGACAATGTTGACTACCGGGATATTTTCACACTGAGTGAGAACAGAACGCGCAATCACGGCTTCAAACTTGAACTGAAGCGTTAAAACTTCAATCTGTGTTAAAAAATTTCACTTACAGTATCTGCGGTAAGTGGAACGCACTTCCAGTGGAAGTAGTCAACAGTAAATCTGTTGACCAGTTAAAGTTTAGACTAGACAAAGTCTTGAAAAGTGGCCGTTTAGGGACGCAAAACAATTGAGCATCCATGTGCCTGCTCGATTGCTAGTGCAAAGGTACCCTCTTTGAATGGACCATAAGGTCTCCTAGGGTACTTCCTTTCCTTGTTACTCCTTACTACAATCTTGCCAGAAAATTATCCACTGCGACTGTAGGAAGGGATGTACCGCCCGGCAAATGCACCAAGGTTGCACTCACGTGCACTACATTATTCGCTTTTTCGAAGGACTGTTAGGTGTAATCAGACACTTTCACATTTAACAGTCTATTTAGTTATTGGGTGTCTGTTACATGCACTGGTTTGTAGTAAACTTTATTCTAAGCTCACTCACCTTACAGACTTCGTTTAGTGAAAATTGTAAATTAAATTTGGATAGATAATCTTACTATACGATTGAATGCAAGCTATTCTGGATAGAACAATCACCTAAATGTGTATTTCCAAAATTTATTTATGACGTCACTTACCTCAATTCAAGCCGGTAATTTTGTATAAAGGCTCTCCAGAAGATAAAGGAGTGAAACTTTAGAAGATCTACGCCGTGTTTTTACTAGTAAAAACAGTACTAATGGAGTGTTGAGGCATTCTAGTCGTAATTTACTGCTTTGGTTAGGCATGGAAAGCAGCTATTTTTAAGATACTAGCAATCTAAATATGGCTCTATTTGCAGTGGCATTAACTTTAAAATAACTGCTTTTCGAGCCAAAAAAAAGGGATAAATGGTAACTGAATTGCCTAAAAACACCATTAGTAATGTTGTTTACTACTTAGGTTACTGTAAGCATTTACCCCGCCCTGCTATTGTTTGCTAATATTGGAACCTCCGCCTCAAGAACAGGTATATAGAATTTTAAAGCCTATCAAAAACGTTGTAAAATTCACACGACCCCTTTATCACGAACGCTTGACAAATGGGTTTTGACACGAATCATAGCTGTTATAAATGCTGGCAACCAGAGTTGCCAATATGTGAATTAAGTTTGAATTAAATGTTGCCAATATGTGAACTTCATCGTTTCTGGTCACATCCCAAGCTAGGGTGGACTTTAATTTCAATATTAATTTCAATATTAACCCCATCAATTCGTAGTATCTAAGAAATATTTACTTTCTGCTCCAAAACGTAACCATATCTGACGATGGGAATACCTAAAACGACCATTTGTACTTTTTAATGGAAAAGATGAGCGATAAATTTTCAGAAGTTTGACCAATAAAGGGGACAACACGTGAGCATAATTTTATTTTTAGTTTTCTTTAAATCAGTCCAACCCCTCTTTTCCATTTGCTCTCACGATTCCAATCTGTCTTAATTATATTCCCTAGGATGAAAATTGACGAATGAGTAATAAGTTTAAAAACAAATAAATATCTGGGTAAGATTATTAAAAACAATCGAAAGACACCTTGAGCAAAACGTGTTTATTTTCCTTTTCGCATGTTCTCTGCGAGTTTCGTGATAATCGGTCCGTAAAACAAAAAGTTTATTTGTACTCATCATTATTCTAATTTCATTATGTCATTTACCTCTAACAACCTTCGGAAGTCAAATCTGAATTAGCTCACCATTTTAAAATGAACCATATGGTATGTCCTAGCAATGATAAAAATTTCATGCTTTTTCATAGTTTTCACAATTACTATGATTATTTGCTTTTAGAAAATCCTTCATGAGAAGTAGAAAAGAGAAACAAATTTATTAGTCTCTTGTCGTGCACAGGTTAAAACATTTGGACATAGTCCATGTGTATAGCATCTTCTCATCTAAGGAATGCGAGTATTATCAATTTTACGCAGGAATATTGCCAACAGCTAAAAACTATACCATTAGGGCTCTTCACCAGCACCTGTTTCAACACTCGAGGACTAATTTATAAATTATTATTGGGATTTTGAACATAATGGCGGACCTTGTCACAAAGAAAAAGCAATAGAAAAGTTCTAGGCTGAAAAAAACTTTGTTTTTGGGAACTCAGACAAGTATTTCGCCAGATTTTAACCCAAAGGAGAATTTGTGGGCGATAATCAAACTGGCGGTTGATAAACAGAAAATGTCCAATTGTGAGCAGTCGCCTCTGCTTTTTTAATAAAAATGGATGAATATCATTTAAGAAATCATCAAAAACTTGGTCTATCGCGTGACACAACGAATTTAGGCATGCCTGAAGAACAAAGGACATCATTGTTAATATTGAATTCACCCTGTATTGCCGGTATTTAAAAATAAAATGGGGTTAGGATCTAATTTATTTTTATATATCATCTTCAACTTATGATAAAAAAACAAACAAAAGTAACCTGATTAGTTCCACTAATTGTCTTAAAAATAAAGAATAGAGTAGTCTCAAATCTTTTGGCCATGACCAGATTAATTTAGATAAGGTTTGATTAAATAAAGTTAAACAGTGTTAGAAGAAGCTTTGGGTAAGTAAGAATATATTAAGTTACATTGGGTACAATAAAGAGAGGAGTAATTTGTGTTTGGCAGGTTCGCCTTCTTTAGATATGTTAGGTCTGATATCCATTAATAAGATCCCAACTTTGGATGTTAACTTTATATTATCATCAAATGTATGAAAGCTGCTTTTCCATGGTAAAAGCTATAGAAAATGAAAGTCAATATTTGACAGATACGAGGGGCGGTCAATAAGTTTTGCGAATCGGTAGGGCAAAACAGAGGAAGGGGGGTGGCTGTATGTGGGGGTGTTTCGACAAGTTATGATAAATCAGGACCTGCAGCCGCACGCTCTTGCCTCGTCTATTTAAGAAGCAATAGCTGATTGCACATCGTCAGTCACAAATCTTTCCACAATGGAGAAGGTTGAGCACCGCGCACTGAACAAATTTTTGACCAAGGAAGGCAAGAATGCAAAAGTGATCCATGAACGCATGGTTGCAGTGTACACCGACACCGACACCGCCCCTTCCTATGAAACCATTGCTCACTGCAATAGGGAGTTCCGCCATGTTCGTGAGTCCCTTGAAGTTAACCTCAGTCCAGGACGCCCGTCAGACGTGACCACCGAGAACAATGTGGCCCGTGTAGAGAGGATGATCCTCGAAAATCGACGGGTAAAGCTCGAAGAAATTGAGCGAGAACTTAAAATATGACATGGAAGTGTTATCAACATCATCCACGACAATTTTGCCATGACCAAGGTCGAATTCAATGTCGTCAAAGTTCGGAGGAGCTGCTGCTCCTGTACAACCAAGACCCGGCAGGATTTGAGTCACGCATAGTGACAGGTGATTGAACATGGGTCCATCACTGGGATCCTGAGACCAAACTCAAAAGAATGGCCTGAAAGCACAGAGGCTCTCTGACCCCCATCAAATTCTGGACCCAACCCTCAGCCGGAAAGATGATGGCCACCATCTTCTGGGATTCTGAGAGAGTATTGATGGTGGACTATGGACCTCGTGGAAGGACCATCACAGGCCAATATTACGCCGAGGAACTGGCTGGGTTGAAGAAGTGCATCTATCACAAGTGGTGAGGCAAGTTGACACGCGGTGTCCTGCTGCTCCACGACAATGCCCCTGTCCACAAGGTCAGAGTTGCATAAGCTGCCCTGCGTGAGTGCGGATACCAGGAGCTCAACCATCCCATCTCCTGTCCAGATCGAGCCCCTAACGATTACATCTTATTTTGCCAGGTCAAGGCTTCACTGCATGGACGCCGGTTTGGGGACGATGAAGATGTCCAGCTTGCCATCCAGAAGTGGATTGAACAGCAGTCAGGAGATCTCTGGTTGTCGGGAATTCGAAGCCTCAGGGACATGTGGCGCAAGTGCATTGAAGTCGAGGGTAGTTATATTGAAAAATAATCAAACACTTTTCCTCATATCTCGTTTCCTTATATCCGAATTGCAAAACTTATTGATCCGCTCCTGGTAACACTAAATTTATGAAGTAACGAATCCCAGTAGTTTTTCATTTGAGTTAGAAAAAAATCATTAAATCTGTGGGTAAGATTTAATATCTTAAAGCTAAATTCATATGTTTATCTCTAATCAAAAAAGCATCAATGAAAGGTTACCAACTTTTCTTATTTATACTCTTAATAAATATGCTAGAAATCAAGGAATTTGTGTCCCCTTTACAAATATGATTCATATTTCTACGAATATATGCACAATTATGGCCCCCGCATGCAACTGCAGTTGCCTCTTTAAAGCAAACAGATGATACCGATGTCCACCTGCTAAATTGTTAATTAGTTTAAAGTAAAAATCTTACGAAAAATGCATGAACAAAAATTTTTGGCACTAGTTCGAAGCAAGACGATTGAAACGAAGCTTAATTTTTTAAGTCCGTCAATTTTTGGCCATTTAAATACTACAATGTCCAATCTCTTGCACATAAAATAAATAATAAAGGAAATGAATAAATGTTCACCAACCTTAAACTCCGAAAATATCACGAAGAAAATTTTACCTAACAGGTTTAAGCTTTTGAAAGGTTGCCCAATTAATGAAGGCTCGTCAATCAATTGGTCATATTATTTCCTGGATGACTTTTAATATGGCAATCTATCGGTTTTTTTTTCTAATTTCTCCAATTTAACATTAAATAGATAAATATATTTCTAGACTGATCATAATGGAGATGCAAAATTACTCGAGGATGAATTTAGGATATTTCTTCTCAACTGATACAATTTCTTACAATCATGAGGAAAAAACATTATTCTCAAGATCTGAGGATAGGTTGCCCGATCTCAGACAACTTAGTGCAGATGATTGTAGTTAATTTTTAAGTATAAAGATTTAGCTAAATATATGACGATAGAAAATGCCCCCCCCCAACAACATGTAAAATTCAATATACCCGAAATAAATACATATATCTTTATAAGGAAAGAAAAGCAGAAAATTTAAAGACATAATAATTTTTGGCAGCGCACCGAAACCAGAGGGGAATATACGTTGGGAATATATTTTATTTTAATAAAATTCGTAAATTGCATTGATTGAATTAGACAAGAAATATAACAATTAATTGAGTAAATGAAACTCTGTCAACAGGAAGCTATCGAATGATAATAGTTCGCTATAGAAAAAGTGGTATGAATAATTTAGGCAATGCTAAAATTACGTAACAAAGAAATTAATTTCCTTTTCCTGAGCCGAAAGTATTACTTTCTAATTTCTTATACTTAAAATGAACATGAAACGTCTATTATTATTTTTAAGCATTGTTTTTGTGTCATGAGATTTTGAAATTTACCTATTTTCCTGAAAATAAAGGACGCAATGATACTTTTAATGTAGTTAGAGACGTTTTTATTGTTTACACCTATAATTATATGTTTAAATTGTAATAATAATCAATTTGACCACCAACGGCTGTGACCACGCGCTTCAGGCCAAATCTAAAGACCGCGCACACGCTGCGTACGAAGATTTTTCTCATGCTGGCCCAAACGTGGTTAACCAAGGACTTAAAATTGTTGACTTTGCTATGACGAGCTTGCAGAACATGCCCTTAACATGCGCCCACACTCAATAGTCGAAGAAATTGAGGTCTGTCGACTGCCTCGACAAATTTCTTTCAACGAGAAGATCATGTTCGAACCCTAAAACAACTCTTGCGAAGTCATATACACGTAGGTATGGGCTAGAGCACCGTCCGGCTGAAAGACGTAGTCCAACTTCCTTGTGATCTTTCCCAACAAAGGCACGACTTTGGTGGCAGGAAGTCCTGAACTCAGGCCGAGTTCGCCTGATCGAAGCCCCGACGCCGAAAGTCATGATCGAGGCATGATGCTTGTTCTTAGACACTTAACGGACTTCAGAGGCGTCATACCTGAAGCTTACCACGCATTCTTTCTGCTTCTTGAGGACCAGATCGAACTAATTTTTTTTTCTAATCAGAATAAATGATGAGAATTTGAATACCATCAAAAGTTATGTGGTTAAAAAGGTGACTACATTGCTATCGATGTTGTACTCGCATATGATCGGAGAACAGAGCCATTTCCACGCATCTAAATCTCTTGCCAACTCTGAAAATTCATCCAGCTGGCGTTAAGTTGCTTAGTAATGTAGTACTTGCTGTAGCCCGCGCGCAAGACAGCAGATAGTTCTATTCCTTTCGCTTCCATCTACACACACCTTTACACAATGGTTAAGACATTTTTATGACACATACTGGAAAAGAACTTTGTCTATCACACATTTAAAACTTTTAAAAGGTAAAAAAACCCCAAGTGTTAAAGAACTTTTAAAAAACTTGTAATATAGCCCATAGGTTTGCCACTCTCTTAGAGTCACCAGAAATTTGGGGAATCGGGTAAGGCAGGATTGTTACCTTCAATGTAGCTTGACTCTAAATTGTAATTAATTTTAGACAACTAGAATGACAGGTTTAAATCAGTGATCGAGTATGACTGTATCTTGCATTGAATTATAAGTTTCATCTTGCTCAATGCCATGGGTTGCGCAGAGATAGACATGGGAGGAAGAGAGAGATTGGACGGCAAGCAAGAGTCGGCTTTAATATTCTAATTTCAATTTTACATCGAAAATTTACAAAAGTATTAAATTCACTCTTTGTTCACTGTACGCTAAAAATGACCTATAGAGGGCTTACATAGTTTAGGTTAAACAAATTCGGGTATGTGAAATCAAGTAGGAGGTATCCTCTCTATTTTATTACCTCAGTGGATGAGACACAGAAAGCATTTCTCGGAATCTTTTGAAGGCTTTTTAAGTGATTTCTATGTGTTTTTGGTCTCTTTTAGGGTACAGAGGAGAGGGTTTATGTATATGATTGATGACTGCAGCATGCGTTACTGGGAGCTGCATCTTACAGAGCCAGAAATGGTTGTGTGAAAAAGCTTTAAGATTTCACCTATCAGTCGAGTGCAAGTCGAGTTAAGAGGAGAGTATATGAAGAGGTTCACCATATATGTATGTATATACAGGAGCCTAAGGTTTACCAGTTTAGTTCAGCTCTAAGAGTTTTAGTAGAGAGTTAGGCTTATCATTTATCAGAGATTGCTTCAAGATGTTGCAAATATCTAAGAGAATTATTTTACTATTTCATCTTGCCGCTTATAGAGACAAGAAATAATACTATGTATGGGGCCTACAAGGCATATTTTATCATTCTTTTTCAGGAGCAACACAAAAAATGACCACCTCGTCTACAATGTAAGCATTTCAAAATATCTCTATAAATTTTGTCGTAACCCGCTCAGTATTTCTTCACACTCCATTTATCCACGTATATGGGCTTTCCTATGCGACTGAGGAGAATTACAGCCTAGCTTTCGGCTCTCACTGAAACTTGCCTGTGAACGTAACACTTCTCCATTACGGAGCTTTGCCTAAATACTTCAATTTCGGGAAGAATAAAAGAGGTAAGTCGGGAGTATTTCAGATTACTTCATGGCAGTTCAGATAAGTAAAGCAATCAACTTTCTCAACCGGAAGTGGAATAGCCCTATTAAACTCCGAGACCCCGATCTCTCTTTAGGTAGACTTCTCTTTTCTGTGATTCTTGTTATTTCATTACGATCTTTATAAATCTATCCTGATGTGTTTTTTATCTTTCCCACGAATATTTTGGTTCGTTTTTATTATGTGTTTTTGTCTCTCTGTATCACATTTGTTTATACGTGTCATGTTTATTTTGGCTTCCCTGATAAGGCACTTCAATTTTGTTTATTGATTTGTATAGTATAATTTATGTGTTTTAATCTCTTGGTATCTACATCACGGTTTAATTATTCCGAGGCTTTATTGAGACTTTTTTCAGGTGAAACTAATTACTTTGGGAGGTGTTTTAAGAGCTGGGTGAGCTGATCGTGTTTTGGGTTTATTTACAACTTAGGTTATTTGCTAATTAAGAACGGAGTCTTGAACTTTGGCCATGCTCACTCTTTCTATAAAAAAAAACAGTTCTTCATTCTGCTCAGTTGAGTTCTTTTGAGGGGGAATGGTAGACATTGGCCAATATGGTACGTTTCAGTTTTACTTAATTGCTTGTCTGATAGAGCTATAATGTCGCATCACATAAAAATTATTTGTATGTCTTACGATCTAAAGATATCTAGGCGCTAGGATAAATTCAGATTCTGTAATTGATGATTAATTTGTCATTATCATCTTTATCCCCAACCCCTTACTTCCCTTTGAAGGTCCGTTTGCATGTTTTCTTTTCCTAGGTCTTTGCCATGTCTTTTTTTCCCCTTGTTAGGAGATGTTCTTCCCTAGATATACTTTAAGGTTAAAGTCTTTCGCCTCAATCTCCTATGTTATCCTTTCAACACGTTTCTTTCATTCTCCATCGTTGGTTGTTGGTTCTTGCTCAGGAACGGTTTCCTTTTTCTTCTCTTCTTCTTGGGGTTTAGTTTTTTTCCTTGTGTACTTAGCCATACTGAGGTTTAAAATGTCTAAGGAGGATGGGTTTTAAGAGAACGACACCTTTTCAAGTATACACAAGTATCCACAAATCGGCTTAAATTCCTGAATTAAAGTTTATGGTACGAAAATAATTGATTGCTTTTCTCTTTCGAGCAAATATCTATCTTTGATTTATATTCAATTTTTAAATCATAAATTATATTTATCAGATGGAATATTCAAATGGATAAAAGAGAACGTCGGATCATATTAAATACGTCCGTAAGGATATTTTTTTATTTAAAATGCGGTGGACGTTTGTATGTGTGGATGTATAAGAACCCTTAATATGTATAAGCTTACGTATGCATGAATGTGGGCATCACATTTGTATGAAAATGCCTGGAAAAGGGGTATTATTGTTTGCTCTATTAAAATCTCTTAAATCACATTGAAACAGAATCTTGGAGTGAATGAATAACCTGGAATTGGGGTCCATCTTCGGCTGAATACGAGTCCTCCCATTGAAAGGCATTGTTTATTTCTTGTAGTTTATTAGTTTATAAGATTTTAGCTCTCATATTTATGTGTTATGGCTGTAGATATTTGTCAGAGAGTTTTAGAGTGGAGGCTGAATTTATTAGTATTTAGTTTATGAAGTTCGATGAAAATGGAGATTTAGGAGTACAGAAATGGCGTAAGAGAATATATATGATGGGTTTCCTTTTAGCCATTTAGGTAAAGGTTGTTGGAAGCAGGATTATTGCCAATAGTCATTCTAGGTCTATTTGGCGGCTTAGTCATTGGAATGACAATGTTTTGGAAATTCATACGATTAACCTTAAAGAAAGGGGGAAAATTGCGCTTTAATAAATGAAGACATGAGATCAAAGAATGGCGATAAATTTGATGAAGAAAGTTTTTAATGATCTAGTACCAGAGGAATTTTTATATTCAATTAACGTAGTTAAAGGTAACACCTGCCAGTTTTCAGATATGGACGCTGGTTCTTTCGTTGGGTAATGCTATGAGAAGAATTTTACCAGTTTCTTCCTGGGGTTGTACCAAGAAGTCACGAAGGTATTTCCCCAACACTGCATTTTAGACCTTCCTGGTTTGCTTTCTAGTCTTTTTTCTCTTTAGTAGCGTTATTTTCGCTAATAAACAAAGAGCTCTTATGGTTAACTATATAAGTATTATAAAATAATTACAGTATACATTATAAACACTAAAATCCTTTCACGTAATGATAGTTTACAGCTTTATTTATGATGCTGATGATTTCTGCTCTCTGTAGAGTAATATCATGACGCATGGCCGCTTATTAAAAGGTCCCCTGTACTCTGGATTAGAGTAATAAGCATGGTATGATACCTGAATGAATAAATTGATATTTAGGGTCAAAAAATCGTCTCAGAGAACGCCTAGTTATTTAAATTTAATGACACTTTAAATTACATATTATTTTTAACTGTATACAGTAGTAATCAATCATTGCTCATTTGTAATTTCTCCCGAAACATTGATACCCTGCGTAGAGAGTATTACACTTAGGAATTAAAAGAGCTGTAGGCCCTACCTACATGAGAGGAAATTAAGCAAGTGCCCGTCGGTGGATAAACTGGAACTCTTTGAAGGGGCTTGTGGAAGTTGATGTGCTTCGTCCTCATTTCCTTACAGCATCGTTTGTTCTACGACTATCTCTTTAACTTTTTTACACAGAAAGAGGTGGAGGTAGTAGCTATGGGCGCAATCCACTGTTAAAACTGTTACCCGAAGAAGTAACACGACATCCTGTTCCTAGTGCCCCTCTAGGAGGTACCCAATTCAGAACCTTTATCTGGAGGAGCACCATTTTTAGATGAGCGAAGCTCGTGTGTTCCCTTTATGCACTTTTCCCCTCTAAACTGTCCATTTCTTTACCTCTTACATTTGTGCTATATTATACTTCTCGTCCTTAAGCTTGTCACTTTCTTTCTGCTACGATGGGCATCAGCGTGCTGACCCCGATCTATCCAGGTACTGGCGCATGTATGATCTACCACTCAGATGTCTCTATCAAGCCATGTGTAGATTTTGCCTTAGGATTACTACCGAGAGCAAGTGATGGCGTATACTACCTATCCCATCGGTATCGCCTGAGGCAGAAAAGAGGCCCCATTTGACGAATGCCTAGTTAGGACCATATTTGGGAGACTAAAGGAAGGGGCAGTAAATTTGATTCGAAGGCAAAGAGTAAATACAAATATATTACCAACAACTACCAAATTAATTTTGGTGGACAGGCTTACATCTCCATATGGGCAAAAGAGTTTCACTTTTATCCCTTTTCGAGTCGCCATCTGGCAGCCATCACCCAACTTAAGGACGCTAGGCTCTCTGTACTTTTTCAGCTGCTCATTACATATCTCCCAGAGGTGACGGTGTTTGGTTCTTTACAATTATTACGTGTTCCGAGATATCCTCAATAAAACCTTATATATAGTTGCCTACTAGTGGCTCTAGTTTATCCTCTGCTCCCCCTTTACTCTCTCAGGGCCCTGCAAAGACATTCTTTGCCGAGAGGGAATTTCTCCCTCTCTTATTACTATGGAATTGGACGTCTCCTAAAACCATCTTTTGTAGAGTTTCCTTCGAGCAAATAATTACATCCAACTCTCCTTCTTTGCTTTGTCAAGAGCACCCTAATGACAGGGCGAGAATCTAGACGCAGATCCTTGCAACCCTAACTGATTGAGGATCGAAACTCCACAGTTCCCCTTAGTAAGATTACCCGTCTATAGAGAAGAAGATTTTGGACCATATCTTACGCATTTCGAGAATATTTTTGAAATCAACGATTGGAACATTGAAGTGATATTGTCGCAAATAATCTCTCTTCAAGTTGACCCATATAGTAGTTGGCGAAGGTTGGCCCAAAGGGGGACCCCATAGCCAATAAATCCACTCGCGTGTATAGATTACCGCATGCTGTCCGTTCAGGACAACTTGAAGAGAAATTATTTGACAACAGTAAAAATAAACCACACACATATTACCGATATGTAGACGACATCTACCTCAACGTCTAAAACGTAGGACATTCGAAAAATATCTAACAGAAATTGGAGGAGAGCTCCGTTTTAAAATTCACTTATGAATTGAGCACGGCCAATAAATTCCCTTTAATGGACCATGCAGTACAAAACATCAAAGGTAGCTATATCACAAAAGTATAAAGAAAAAGTACCGACATGGGAAGATGCCTCAATGCGAAGAGTGAATGCCCTGAAAGAAACAAATTAAGTGTAATCGGCTCATACATCCGCCAAGCATACAAATGCTGCTTTACGTGGGAACTTTTCCATCAAAAGATCACCGGCGTAAAACAAACACGTAAACAATGGTTTATCAAACAGCATGATTGAAGAACAACTCCAATCATCTTTGAAAAAGCATTTCAAAAAACATCAAGTAAATTGTTAAGCGTAACATAAAGGTTAAGAATCGAATGAATAAAATTCGATTTATTATATACTATAAAACGACAAAACCAGTGAGCTTCTTATGAAAAACAACAGCTGCCAAATCTCGTCGAATCTTGAGGCAACCAATATAGTTTACGAGTTCATCTGCCTGTCCCAATGAAGACTGCAAGCTTTATAATAACTTAAAATATATTGGCATCACAACCACCATTCTATCGAGACGCTAAACCATGAATCTGTAAAGCAGGGGGCCTCAAAATCATATGGAGAGCGCGCACAACATCAACCTAAGGAAAGATATTCTAGTTGACAACACGGCAATTAAAAGAAAAGAGGGAAATCAAGCTAGGCTGAACATTTTAGAAGCCATCCTAATAAACGAAAAAAACCAGCCCTCAACAGTCAAGCGATGAAGTTGCATCGAACATTAAAGTTGTTCTAAAAATTTCACTCACTGGATTGGCTGGTTTTATTTGACGTTACGCTCAAGCAAGATGGAATAAATATCATCTATAAACCGATTGATTTCATTCAGCCTGATTCTGACTCCACCATATTTCATCGGTAAAGGAGGAAAGAATACATAAAGACGCTCCGAAGATGATCGAATAAGATTCGAAGCTCACCAATTTAGTTTTGATTTTACCAATCCTATCCATTAAAAAGAGAGATGAATATAGGACAAGTGATCTACTATCTACAAGATGGACTAATAAAGAGAGTCAGAAGAATAAAAAGTTGCCAAAGGAAATCGATCAAGGCGAAATATACCATGGTCTTCAACAATATTTGCTTTCACGAAAGACTACTACCCAACTACACTAATATATATATATATATATATATATATATATATATATATATATATAAATATATATTTATATTACGGGCAGTATTCGGTCGCCGTTTCAAACTTCTAGTTTTAGCGTATTTTATTTACTTTTTCCGTCGTACGTATATCAAGAAACACAATCGTGAACATAGGAACACGACGTGTATCAGGCTTATAAATTCATCATGGTTTTTACTCTAAAGAGTATTTTGAAATGTCTTTTATCTTTTTCGGTAAATGCGTTACTGACTTATTAATCTGATGTAAGAGCCCCATGCTCATCGCCAACCGGGCATCTGTAGTTCTGGGTCCACTTTTTCTTAGGTTTAAAGTACCGCGTGATCAATGAAAATTTCCACTTATACCATCATTAGTGCTAATTCAATAGATAAAGGGAAGCCATTTCTATAACAATCGGAAAAAATAGATTTTAAATAAATCGATGGCTAAGATAAAGCTTACTTGGCCGTTAGGATTGCAACAGAGAAATCAACAAAATAATAACCACTGTATACCAAACACCTTGACGCAATCTCATACTTATGAACAATATGATGATTATCCTCAACACAAACCTAACTAAAATATAGCAAAAGTGAATGAAAAGTGTAGATCGAATCGCTACCAAACCAAAATTGAATAGGTGAAAATTTGGAAATACGAATATTAACGGAGCAGAATATATTCAAAAGAATCGGCTCAGAGTTCCACACCTACTTTATCGACAGAGCTGCTTCAAAATATGAAACGAATTAGGAAGCTACTACATGCCTTACAGCATCATTATGCAGTCTGTCATCATAGCATGTGCGGATTACGTGGGAACACAAGAGAAAGTAAAGCAAAATCCGATACATGTACTGGTTTTTGGTAAGAAAGTGCTATAATAAGGCTAACTGTGAAGAATGCAAAGAGGATACTAGAAGAATCCTCCCAGCCGATCTTATTGATGCTAACCTACAAGAAAATATAAAAACAGCAAGACACATATGGCAAAGACTTATTAGAACAAATGTCTTCAAAAAAGCCCTAAAGAAAACTCAAGGCCCTGAAGTCAAATTAAAGAAAGACCACCAGAAAAACACAAAGACACGTAACAAGCTTGATGCTCAATAATCCATATGAAATATACATATACTCGTATGAACCACTAGAGATTTTCTCTTTTTTTAATCCCCCAAAAAGATCATACCTAAATAAAGAAAGAAACTATTGTTTCTGGCACCTAAAACTTCAGCAAATGACCCACTATTGATCGTTTGTAATAATTCTGTAAGAATTTTACATGGAATTTTTGAGGCAATAGAAACGAAGAAATATACAAACAATATAAACGTTGTCGTTAGGTGAGTTCATATCAAATTCAAACGCTTTAGATTCATAAATTAATAGAACTATATTTTGAGGGGTAAATTTCTGGGGGTTAAATTTACTCTATCCACTCTACGAACTCAATAGAGCTAGTTAACTAAAGTACTCTCAACATCAAGCCTATAGATTAGCAGGGAGTGCATTCGTATTTAACAAAAGTACTCTCAGCTTCAAGAACATAAATTAGTAGGGAGTACATTCGGAATTTAACATTGCATTCTTGCTGATACCATTACAAAACTTTTCAAGTGTAAAAATGTAAGCAGTGATTGTGCTCAAGAAACCTTATTTCACTATGTTTCCCAATAAAATTCTAAGGAAATCTCGTCTCGGTTTTATCGGCCGCAATATCGAGTCTATAAACATCCCACTTCTCAAGAATGTAGTCATGAAATTTATGTATAGAATTTCATGCGAAAATTGACTTAGGAATCTAGTAGTGTATTTGATGTTAAGAAAGGTCTGTATTAAATTCAAGATAAAAAAAACAGAGAATATAATGGGTAGTATATGCATCTGTGCCATTTTAGGATTCAGAAGATGTAGTGGAAAAAGAATTCTGATGTCGAAATGAGGGAAATAGTATTGAAGTTGGCATAAGATAATAACATCCTGAAAGCATCTTAAACAAGAAAAGTATGGATATTTAGAATATTGATATTGAATTAGTAAGGATGTTCTAATTGTCATACGATAATAGGTGCTGCGTGCGCTAGTAGTGGAATCTTCTTCAAAGTAGTAGCAATATGAAGGTGTGCGATTAAGTAAACTTAATAACAAGTATCTGATTTGCTTGCTAATACCACGCCCAAGCAGCTTACGTGAGTATTAACTCCTAAAATACCTAATTAATGTATATTTATTTATTAGAAAAGGCGATAAAAAGTGGTTTGTTGGGTATTTGAAAATTCTTTTTCATCTTGCTCCACCGAGTAAATTCCTGAATATTATAGAGATAAATGATAGCAGGTAATGGATTACTTTTAAGCTGTGCGCAATACTGAGTTTTACCAATAAAAATAACTAACAATGTGACCCTTGAATGAAGACCTACCAACACTTGAGTTATAGCAGATAAAATTTGATGTCCAAATCTCAACTTCCATCCACGTAAAGGTAAGCCGCAAACTGAGATTTATCCTCTTTGGTTTCTTTGAAGGACATGTGATAACTAGTAAATTGAGAGTTTGTCGACTTTAGAGTGTCCATAAATTTGTCTCAATAAGACCTTATTTATTATTAAGTATGTTATAAACGATTCTCCCCTTTTATTCCGCCGACTGATGCACATGTTACTAGGGAATTTCAGCTTTATTTGTGATCTATACTACAAACAAGCTTGTATAACCAAAGGCAGTCACCAAAACCACCAATAATAATCAGCATGGGTTAAATTCGCTCATTTGCCTGGTGCGTAATCTGTTAAATTAAGCATGTTGATCTGTGACACCTTTAATATAGGCAGAACATGTGTTTCTCATTCAAATCACAACCATGTAAATGACCAAATATTGAAGTTTGCCAAGCGAAACGTAGTAAGATCCACTCGCCATCGCTATGGATAACTTTTATATAGCTTCAACGTAGTTGAGGTCCTGGCAATCAAGAATTTTGAGATAAATAATATTTTCTTAGTCTATTTTTATAGTGAGTTAGAGTGTCACAGTACCAACATATGTGAGATATATGAAGTACCCTATCCCGGCGATATTAAACCATATTAGTTGTGATATATCGCCTGATAGATGTCGCTGCTTATTGAACCGTAATGCGGAGAATTATGTTCTTATTTTTCAACTTTACACATTTTACATAAATTAAATATTAATATAATAATAAGAGGAGAGAGTAAACTTCGATATAATTATGAGATAATAGTTACAATGATATCATAATGATAAAGCAATTATACACATTTGTGCGGCCAGAATCTTCAATATTAGCAGTACTGAGATACATTCGTCATTCCCTGTAGCGGATTTTTAGGAAGCTCCCTTCCTGTAACAAGGTTGGGGAAGTGTGTGTTAGATTAAATAGTTAAAACTACAAACATTTATTTAAAAAGAAAGGCAAGGAAGAGCCATCTGCATATGATTAGTTTAGACGATTAGCGCATTTAACCTACAGGCGGAAAATAATTGAAAAACGTCCCAACTTTTGAGAGAGAACAATTATTTTATTTCCAATTATAGCAATTCAAATTCAGAAGTAAACTTTCAACATATGTGTCCAACCAACCATTATCTGGATTGTGACAAAATATAATTTATATATACAGCAAATGACTGGCTTAACGACAAGTTCTTGACTCCGCACTAATCAATTCCCTCGCGAAATTCAATCTGTCCAAGTGTAATATCAAATTTAATCCTTACTTAGGTCGCTAATCGCATTCCAAATTGTTATCACCTGAACTCGAAGACTAGCAAACCCCTTCTTCTATGTAAATATTACCCCATTCTGTTTTTAACGCCTTTCACTCTCTTTCTCTCTTGTTTGAAGTTAGTTTCTCGTTTCTTTCTTATTTTGTAAATAATTAACGTGTTAAGATAATATTCTCTCAGTTTTTGTACAGTATAGAGATGGAGCGTAATTCTTGCATATGTGAATAATAAAGACGTTCTATCTAAGATCTTTTGTCTTTCATTAATGCTAACCTTAATCAAAGATAATCTGTTCCTCCACCGAACAATACCTAAATACCTATAAAAGGAAGTAACCAGAGATTGTGCGACGAATAATGTCAGGGCCTTTACCTTTACCGACCCTACTTTAGGGAAAAGATTCCTAAGGAAAGCTGCATCTTTGTAGGGTTTAACTAAATAATTATAGAAACAGGAGAGCTAGTAATTAGAAGTAATATTTCAGGAGAGAGATATAAAGTTTGTCAGAATAAGAAAAGGAATTCTTTTTGTATCAACCCGATGCGGAAGTTTTTACTTGCTTAAATCATAGCAAAATTAATTACTGCTGAAAACCTATGCATATACAGGGTCACCCTTTAATACTGGCCCCAACTTTCAATAGGCCTCATTTCTTAATTTTTCTGCAAGGATTGAATGAAACTTTGATGATAACTAGTTTATTGTGTTTAAAAACAGCCCATCAAAACATAAGTCTTTGGACTTTTATTCTTTATTATAAAGTACGTGTTCGAGATGACCTACATTTAGCTCTGTGCAAGTCATGAGGCACAGCACAAAGTTGTCCATAACGTCCTTATAAATCGACTGTCTGATGGTTTCATTGAGTTCCATGATGGTCCTGGGTGTTCCTGCGTACACTCCGTCTTTAAGGTAGCCTAAGAAAAAGAAATTTGGGGCGAGGTCTGGGCTGTGAGCTGCCCACACAAAATCAGTCTTGAGACTGATCAGACGGCCACCAAAGTTCTCTTTCATGCAATCTCGCGACAGGTTTGAGGTTTGAAAGCATGCTCGCCTTTACTAAGACGAGAACTTCCCCATAAGCAACGGGAACAGGGTCTGCACCTCCCTCTTGAGGTTTTGAGGACCTCAACATACCGCTCCTTGGACACTGTCACTGTCGCGCCAGATTCCTCGAATAAGAATGGTCCGATGATGCCTCTTGCTGAGATTAAATTCCTTACCGTGCACTGAGGAGTGTGTAGGGGCTTAGTGGCTACCTTAATTTGTCCAGAGATCCCCAAGAAAAATTACTCTTCGAGTTTATCTTTTCTTTAAAATGGAAGAGAGCTTCATTTGAGGTCCAAACGAGGTTAAGGAAAGTTAGGGTTTCCTGAATCTTCCTTAGTATCTTGACTGCCATAGCCTTTCTCCACTCCGTCTCTGAGGGTGTAAGGGTCTGCCTTGTATGCACTCTGTATGGATAGGACTATCCATCCATTACTAGTACTCTCCTGCAAGTCTCACAAGATATACCTAGGGACTGACTTCGCTTGTGCACAAAAGGTTTTGGACTCTGCTGAACTGACTCTCTCAACGCTCTTGACCAACTCAGATGTACGCTTAAATGGCTTGGACAGTTTTCAGTGACTGCTGTGAGGTTCTCCACTGTCATATAGTTGTCGAAGTGGTCCAACCAGTCCTGAATTCTGCTCTCAGAGGGGACTTTTTCACACTGGATCTGATGCACGAAAGTGTCCTGCACTTTCTTGCACGAGCCTGTCTTGTAGTAATGTTTGACGCAGTATATTCTTTGCTGAAGCTTCCATTGTGATCTAGCTGTGTTTACAAGCGTTTCTTCTGACATGTCTCGCAAAGTAAGGGTGAGTATTCATTGAATGTAGGATATATCACAAAAAGTGTGTGCAGTCCAGTTTTGGGGGGGTTTCGCCCTGTATATGCACATGGCTGCTGATTGGGTAGTTGAATTTAAGTGATATTTGGTTTTTGAGAGCTTAGATAAAAAATATTGGAGGAACGACAGAGTATCTCCTACGGTCTAATATAAGTACATATGTAATTCAGCCAGACCGGGAAATATCGGCCCTTTACTCACGCAGGTATGCAGCGAATGTAAGGCAATGGCATCCTAAAGTAAATCTGCGACTTAATCACAGGTTATCTATGCCCAGCGCTCGCATTTTCCGGAGAAGGCGGCAGAGTGGTACCTTATCTAAGGCTTTCTGAAAGTCTAAGTACACCACATCCACCGCCTTGTCCCGATCGTGCTCACTAAACACAAAGTGGAAGAATTCTGCAAGGTTCGTCAGGCATGACCGTTGCCTTCTAAAGCCGTGCTGGGAACTCCTCAGTAGCAGGCTTTACTCTAAATCCGACGTCATTTTGTCCACCATGATGCTTTGCATGAGTTTACTGACTATCGAAGTCAGACTGATAGGTCGGTAGTTTGACGGTTGGCTACGGTCTCCTTTCTTGAAGATAGGAGTCACCTCCACTTAACGCCAGTCTCTAGGAACGTATTCGGTTCGGATTGCGCTCAGGTGTCATGACACCTAATCGCGCACTTCTTTCAACACTTTAAGTAGAAAACCATCCGGGCCAGGTGACTTATTCGTCATTAGGTCAGTGATCTTCTTTTTGATTTCTCCTTCGGTGAAGTCCATATCCTCTAGCTTTTCCCCCGAGTAAGAATCTGTTGGCTGGGGCATGAGACCACACTTTTCAGTAAACAGTGAAAAGAAGTAGTCATTCAGGAGGTTAGCATTTTCTGCATCTGAATTTTTTAAAGTTCCCTCCTCATTTCTTAAAGGGCCAATCGTTGGACTGATTGGTTTACGGCTGTTCGCATATCTAAAAACTCCTTGGGATTCTCTTTACAGTGTCTCGCTACTCGGAGTTCCTCAGACCGCTTAGCCGCCCCTATGCTGGACTTCACTCTCCTTGCTAGCCTTCGGTATTCGTCAAAGTCACCCGAGATCTTCGATTGCCAGTATACGGTTGTCTTCTCTCTAAGCAGTTGGCTGATTTCTCGATTAAACCACTTTGGTTGAACAGAAGACTGACGGGGGCATTTCAGAGGGATGAAACACGATTGAAGACTCATGAATGTGGTTTGGAAACTATTCCACGAGTCTTTAACAACATTGCACACTTCTAGCCTCGCGTCAGTCAGTCCAGCACAAAGACCCGCAAAGTCTGCTCTTTTCAAATCGAGTTTCCTCGATTTATTAGTTGCAGGGTCTGTCTTCGGGACTTTGAATACAAATCTAATTAGTCAGTGGTCACTGCCACCAAGCTCTTCGTCAACAGAGAGGTCCTCAACGATGTCTTCCTTAGAGGGGAAAACCAAGTCGAGGATATTGTCTCCTCTCGTTGGCTCTCTCACCCATTGAGTCAGGAACTCGTTGTTCGCGAACTCCAGGAGTAAATCCGGATTACCGTATTCGTTGAAACACTGTCAAATCCTGCCATCTTCTCCACATTATAGTCTTTGGGGCGACCGAATGCAATCACACCTTTTTTGACATTCCATGACGTCGCCTTCCGGGTCCATTTTAAGTAGAACTGATTTGCTATCTACAAATCTTGACGCCATCTACAACATAAATAAAGCCTAACTAACGTTTCAACGTAAACTAAGCTACGCCTCTCGGCTGCCTAAGGTTCCTACACGCTTGAGATATTAAATTGTCTTTTTCTCCCTAGGTGACTAATTTTTGTCCAGTGAGCTTAATAAAACATCTAAAATAAAAACAGAAACTGACCTTTTTCTGGAAGTCGTAGGAAGCAAATGAAAGGTGACTAAATTTTAAGTAACAACATTAACTATGGCAAAGTTTCATAATACAAATGAATTATTCAAACAATAAATATTTTAAGAGAAGTGTAAATTTTGAGTTAATTTTTTTTTTTTAATTATCAGGGCTTCGAGACTTTTTAAGTATTAAAAGTTCCTAGCAACAGGAGAAACATGAAATGAGCGACTTGATTGGATTATTATATTTTTCGGAATTTTCTCGTAATCAAAAAGTTCTGCTTGGTAAAATGGAATATTTTTCCTGCGAGAGACATTCAAATGATTAGTGAATCATTATGTAAATTAAAGGCCTATATGAGCAGCTATTCCTCCACGTGAGATTGCATCTGATACAGAACCTTAATTATTTCGTAAGAGAATCTTTATGACGAAAAGTAGACTATAAATAGCTATACATAGAGTTTATTGAAATAAACCAACGTCGACATGGGCTAAGTTTTTATTCAATTTAGTCGTGAGATCGTCAAGGAAAAGTATGTAGATTTAAATAATCTTGTTACTTTAAACAGTTGTCAATAGGCCTTTAATAGAAAATAATATGAATTAAAACTTTGATATGTTTTTATCTAACAAGTAATCAGGGCAATAATTAAAATAAAGAAAGTCTTTAAATGTTTTATACCATTGTATATTTATCCTCAATTTTAACAATATTGAAATGATCCAAAGATCCAACTCTTCCTTATAATGAATTTAAATTTTTGATGGCTGCTATTAAAGAAATGTGCACTTAAATACGTTATTCTTGTTTGTCTGTAAAATGAAGTATTAAATGTTAGGCCACAAAAGAAAGAGAACAGATGAGTGAGAGCACCAATGGCCTTGATCTTAAAGTCTGATAAAGAAAAGTCACTTCCTATACTGCATAGCAAAATTCATCCAACCTCGTTTTAATTTTATTTCTTTAATATTCTCTTCCATATTTAGTTCTGTAATAAATCCAATTAAAATGAAACACGCATTTAGATAAACCATTTATTTCTCATACTAGACCTTTTTCATCTATCTATTTGCGCGGTAATAATTTTGACACCCCATTTAAACTACAATCCAGGTTTTATCCTCTAGATCAGTGGTCGGGAACAGGGGTAAATTCGCCCAAATGGGGGAATTTAGAAAAATTGGGGGGGTGATGGATGAGCTAAGTGAGGAAAAGGAATATGAAAGTTGGGAAAAAAAAATGCAGCGAGGAGCCTTTCTTCTATTTTTCGGTAAAATCGGGCAACATTTCTCCTAATTACTCGTAAGTGGCATTTGGCCATGTTTTGAACATGCCTCTTTCTGAGTAGTTGATGAATAGTAGAGCTGATTAAATGATATAATAATTATTTGCATTAGGCGAGTTATGATATAATCTATAATATTTACGTTTCTGTATAGACTTTTGTGATTAAAATTCAACAAAAGTTAAATATATAAATATAAGTTTAGTTTAGACTTTAGGATATTTTAGTTTATTTGTAAGGGTACTAATTGTCTCATCAACTATTTAGTTAACAGTTTCTTACTTTTTTAGGGGTAATTATTATATTTTTCATTTATTTATTTATTTTTATTTTAATGAATTATTTTATATTAAAAGTAAGTATTTTAACAAGTTTAACTCTACTTAAGAAGATTTCATGTAGTTTGATTTTATGTTATGTTATTTTATAGTTTTAATTTAAACTCTCAAACTTAAAAAAGTTCTAGACTTGTCTTTCATTATCAGATGGCATTAGAAAGAAATAGGACATATCAGGCAGAGTTCCTTAATTATGGCTTCACAGAAATAGATTACGAAGCACAAATGAAACCTCAATAGGTTTCATTCACATCTGTCTTGCAAACCACGAAAAAACTTTGAGAATCTGGAAAAAAACAGTCAAAAGACAGAGACTGGAAAATAACAACAGTCCAACGTTTGACTAACGTTCAGGAGCAATAGCTAGTTTTGAAGTGGCATGGTTGGTTGCTCGAAACAACAAACCCCCCCTATTGGTGAAGACTTAATCAAACCGGCGGCTGTGAAAATGGCAGAAATAATGTGTGAGGAGAAAGTAGCTAAACAACTGAATACAGTGCCTTTATCTGCAAGAATTATTAAATAAAGAATTTTCATCTTGGCAAAAAATATGAGAGAACAAGTGATTTCTTCAGTAAAAAAGAGTAAAGAGTTTGCCATTCAACTTGATGAGACTACAGATGTCAGTAGCAATTCGCAGCTGTTGGTATACGTTCGATACAGGGGTTCTGATGAAATTGAAGATGAAATGTTGCTATTTTCTCTTCTTGAGTTGAGAATTGGTGGTATTGATGTGATTAATAAGGTTGATGCATAATTCAAAAAACAATGTGTTTTTTTTTTAATGGGAAGATTTGATTGAAGTATCAGTTGATGGAGCTCCTGCCATGCTTGGTCACGTCACTGGTTTTGTAGCTTTGGCCAAACAAAAGAATGATGTTATTAAGATTGTCAGTGTTGTAAAAGGGCATGCACTAAACACGAGGATTTTTCGTGATTTATGTAAGGATGGAGAGGCTAAATATTCAACCCTTCTTTTACATAGGAAGGTGAGATGGCTTTCACGTAGAAATGTCCTGAATAAAGTGTGGGCTCTTAAAACCAAACTTGAAATATTTCTAACTGATCAAAAAAACACACTTGCAGAGAAGTTCAGAAAATCAACCTGGCCAGCTCTTCTTGCATACCTAGCGGACTTTTTTGGGCCTGTGAATGCGCTGAACAAGGAATTGCAAGGAAAGAAAATCAATCTCATCTTAGCAAGGGAAAAAATTTCAACATTTGTATCAAGCTAGGCTTCATTATTGGAACCAAAAAGTAAATGACAATAAGATTGCTGTCTTTCCAATCTTGGCAGAGTTTTGAGAAGAATGTAAAAACTGCAGTCTTAATGACATGAAGGAATCAGTCACAAGGCACCTGACCAAAATTATGAATAGGTTCTGTGACTACTTTCCAGAGCTTGATTCACATAATGTCAGATGGGTTGTAAATCCCTTCAAATGTGAACTGGCTGATGTGCCTGAAGAGCCTGAAGGATTGGCAGAAGAGCTTATTGAACTGCGTTCCAACAGTAAAACAAGCTTGGAATTTGAGACCAAGGATGACCTCTCAAATCTTTGGATGTCAAAAGCTGCAAAGGCTTATAAAACTGCACATTTGAAAGCAACTAATATGCTGCTAC
The DNA here is from genome assembly GCA_963969495.1 of Ceratothoa steindachneri. NCBI lineage: Eukaryota > Metazoa > Arthropoda > Malacostraca > Isopoda > Cymothoidae > Ceratothoa > Ceratothoa steindachneri. The sequence goes on from OZ018330.1 coordinate 91,680,496, forward strand.
CTTTTGCAACATCCTACCTTTGTGAACAAGGTTTTTCTACCCTTGTAAATCTAAAAACAAAATACAGAAACCGGTCGGATCCTGAAGACAGCATCAAAGTAGCAGTGACTTTAAAAATCCCTGATATTAAAATTGCTGTATCAAAGATGAAACAGTTTAATCTTTCCAGAACCTGAGGGAGCTGATATATTCTAGTTTTCAATTATTTTTTAACTAGTTTTATTTGTGTACCATTCTCATGCTAGAAAGGGTAAACATTTTTTCCCCATATTAGTGGATTCAATAACATTTTCTATTTTGTTTTTGTAATAATTTTAAATACATGATAGTTACATAGTCAATAATTTTGCTTGTGTGCCATGTAATGCTAAAAAGTAACTGTTTTATTTCTGTTTATAAATATATAATTTCCGACAATTTTTTCTTGTGTGCTATTTTCATGCCAAAAAGACGGACTTTTATTTCCTAAAGATAGATGAAATTATAAATTAAAATTATTCCAATATATATTTTTTTGTGTCTTTATTATCCATGATTTTTATAAGTAATTTGGTTTGTCTCCGAGAGGACTTCAAACTCAGGGGTGAATTCATTTTATTACAAATTCTTTTGGGGTCACACCAAAAAAGGTTGCCTGACCCCTGCTTTGGACGGTAGCAAAGAGATTTTTCCATTGAAAATGTGCAAACCTTTTCCATGTTTGATCTAATTCCTACTCACATAAGTAATCCGAAGGTTGGATTGAACTATTAAAGATTGAATATTTTCCCTTAATTTTAAGGGAATCCACCATATTTTTACGATCTATTTTTGCCTTTTCGCCTCTGCATAAATGGGGTATATTCATTTTGAAAAGCATTTTATTCGATGTACGTTTATTTAGACCATTATGATACGGTGATAACCACAGAGTTTATTGCATGAGTGAATAAAATGAATATTGTGAATTATATTAGCTATCCATAAACCTAATTCTAGGATTTTTCAAAAATGTTATTTCACTGATAAATTCTTCTCTCATTTTCAATGAATCATAAACGAAAAAAGTTCTTCGACGTTCACCTCCTTCTCATCAATATCATACAGTTTAACCATACGTTAAACTAATTTGTAATCATAAAAAATCGAAGAAAAACCGATTGATGTTCAACAACAATTGACATCTGAAAGATTACTCTTATTCCGCCTTCAAAGCTATAAAATAATATGGCAAAGGAGATGGCATTGCATTTTGTAAGGTTATCGGTGCTCAGCGCAACCTTATTATGATGTGAATTATCGGATGACGTAAATTATCGGGGTTCGAAGGGAGTGCACCAGATGCTGCCAAGCGGATGGGTCGTTTCATTTCGGAAATTGTGCCGCCATTCAACTGTTCTAGATTATGTTGTCACATGTGTACAGAGAATATATCAAAGAAGGTAAGTTAGTGAGTGAGTGAAAAAAGAGAAAGAATCTCAAGAATTTAAAAAATAATGTGATTTTGCTCAAATTTTGACAGTGGCACATTCATCTATTTTGCCTGCAGTTTTATGACTCCAAATTGCCTATACAAAATTTTAATTTAAACTTTTTAGCCTTCACTATTTATTATCAATATGTGGTTGGTTTGCATCAACGCTTGAATTAAGCGGACGGTGCAGGTGACTTCTGCACCCATTTCGGAAGAACTGTTTATCAAGTACCTGCCAAGACACCATTATTATGGAAGGAAAGTAGGAGGAATAAACAAGGAAGGCTGCCACATATCAATGCGCTAAATACTCAGTTATGTTACTCTCGCCCATTTCCATTATATTGCTAGAATAAATATACCGACTTCATTTAAAATTATTTTGCCAGATTACCCCGCTTCTTTGCACCTTTTAAATATATAAATTATCTATGTTCCTGGTCGACTAATTTTTAGTGTTTGCGTTTTTTAGATCCCCCTGTAATGGATTGAACAGCCCCACTGGTCCATATGATGCCTTTATCACCTTACTTTCTCTACTTAATCGTACCAATGACCACTTCTTTCACGTAGATTTCAAACATTTAGTTTGTTATGGTTACGGAAGCTCTTGCTAAAATCTGCAAAATGCTCAACTTCCTTCACAATTCTTTTTTTCACCAAGCTTACAGTCAAGAAGACTGTATTGGTTGACCTAATTTGTAGAAATTACAACGCAAAGGCAAAATATACTAAGCTCAATAAAACATTATTTGCGCTTTACTTCTATGTATCATTTATTCATTTATTAGTCTATACATCATTTTATACACTCTCGTATTCTATGGTCACATATATTCTATTCCATACACAATTATACATAGTAAGACGAATAGAAAACAGCCATAAATCCGTCTTTTAGTGGTTTACCCTCATAAGCAGAGCTCATATTTCAAAAGATATCTGATATGCAATATCTCTATATAAATCCTGCCATCTCGCATAAGGGAGAGAAAGGTCAGAAATCTTCGCGTTAAAATATCATATAATTCTGCTTTTCTTATTTTCCGATGATTTTTTGTAAAGTAAATGATATCTAAATTTTGATTTACTGACAAAACCCAATGGCGCGAATTTGGATGGATTCTGATAAAAGGCGGCAGTCTAACCTTTGTGTTTGTTTTAGAACGATTTCCATGGAAGAACTTTCATTATTTTGTCATAATTGCTTGCTTTGATTACTGTGTAGTGTTGATCGTGAGCCACATAAAACCCCAAATAAAGGGTTGAAAAGCTTTCCCCATAGGTTTTGAGATTCCGAAAAAGTTTTTGGACGTAACTACAAATATACAAGCTATTATATTTATTGAAGATAAGGGTCAAATTGAGAGGAGATACTTTTCATCCAAATTACTAATACCGCATATTGTATACTTGAGATATGCACCATTAACACATATGTACATCATTTATCTTATCTATTTGTTCTGTTTGGTTCTTGCTTTAGTTCTTTTGTAAAATATTTAATATTAAGCCTTCAGTGTACCATCTTTCGTTCTTAGGTGAACAAATGGATGGTATATTGTTGTTAATACATAGTTCTGTCTTCTGGACTTTCATGTCTGTTATATTAGGGCAATATGAAATATATAAGTAATTTTTGTGTAAAAACTAATATTTATTTAAGAAATTAATAGAAAAAAATATTAATTAATAAGCACATAGGGGAGGAATTACTGAAATAAGAAACCAGCTAGGACGAGTGATTAAAGTATAACTATGAAGTAGAGTGGATCACGAGTGATCGTAAATTTTTACTCGAGATAAAATTAATGCAATTGTCCAAAGTAATTATGAAGTCGGTGCTACTTAAATGATTCAATAAGACAGAGACTTAAAATTGAGTGAAACTTCCGGCATCGACGAGCGCTGACAGCATGTTATTAATGAGAAGATATTTTAAAAGTAATCAATGCGTCAAAGCAACAATATACGAGTGGCAATTATACTCCTTGTGTCAGTTGCCGTAAAACAGAGTACAAGACAAATAGTGATCAACAGGGTATGGCAACATTGTTACAACGATTTTTAAGTATCACTCTAAGTAGATTTGTGGCTTGAAAATAGAATAACTTTTACCCCAGTCTTTGTCTTCTCGCACATGCAGCGTGGGTAATCGTGTCCGAATTTGAAGAGCAATGTTAAAACAGTTTTTTGTTTCCTTTAATACCTTTTAAATTACACAATAATATTTTTTGACGTCATATGGTACACGGATAGAATTTTGGCATATCAAATATAATTTACTTGTTTATAAAATAAGATAACGGTTCTATTCCCTTAAATAAATATGAAAGACTAAAAGAGAATAACAAAAGGTTTATTAGAATAGTGAAATAAATTTACATTTTTAACATGGGTATTGAATCTTAAGGAATACAGAGAGGACGAAAGTGCATCGAAAGGTAAAAGAAGGTCTCTCTTTTAACGATATTTCCAGTGCAAGAAAAGTGAAGTAATTTGGCAAATCCAAGCATGAAAATTGATGGACCGTAACTCTGGCAAAAATGAAATTTAAATATTCCTGTTTATTTGGAAATGCTCCCTAAGCCTTTTTGATTTGGAAGTTTGTGGTTGTGATAAAAATCTTTATCTTTCGGACGATAGTTTTCATCATCTAAGCTTCCCCCGTAAGAGCCGCAGAGATTTGCCATCCTGGCCGCCATGCTGACGGGATCCAGCGCTCCTTCCGGCCCTAGCTTAGCCACTCTTCCTTCCTTCAGATATCCTGTATTTCTCCCCTACTTCATCGCTTTTCAAAAACCTCTCCCACAGCTTTCTCTGGTCAGCCTCTAATTCCACAGGGTAGGAGTTGACTTTCTTATCAGCCAACAGTCCCGGACCGGGGCTTAGAGGGGAGGGAACAATGTTCCCTAACCCGTGAACTCCGGTCTGGGGTGCTTGGCACAGGCGCGGTGGCCTGCATTTCAGGAAATGACTGAATTCTCTATCTCAGTCGAGGAGTTTAGGTCGGTAGTTGAGGCCGTTGAGTTAGTCTCAGGCAACCTCATTGCCGTGGTCCTGACTACTATTCTTAGGACGTCTGGCGGTTTCGCACGCCGACCACTCCCATGGTGCTCAGCCGATTGTGAGACGGCCCTCAAACAAAAGCGTTATGCCTACATGCGCTATAAGCGCCGCCAGATCGATTTCACTGTGGCTGAATTTCGTCGGGCTAGGGCTAGGTTTCGGTATATTTTGAAGTACGCTCGCTTCTCTTCTTGGCAGGCATACGTGTCTTCACTTAACGGGAAGACCCCTTTAGCTGAGGTGTGGAAGTGAGTCAAAAGGATTCGGCGCAGGTTCTCGCAGGTTCCCCTCCCGTTCTCCAGGAGAATGGGACCGCAATCTCGGATCCCGCGTTCTTGGCGGAATCCTTAGCGACTGCTTTTTCCGCAGTCAATGCACCTTGTCATTTCGCGGAAGGCCGCTGGCTGGACTTTACCTCCAAAGAAGGAGAAGCCTTCAACGACAAGTTTACTGTAAGTGAGTTGCGCTCCGCTCTAGCTTCGTGCGTGGACACCGCCCATGGTCCGGACGATGTCTCGTACACCATGCTTTAACACCTGGGTGAGCGAGGCATGGCCTTTTTGTTAGATTTGTTCAACACGATCTGGGTGGAGGGTCTTCACCCAGACTCCTGGCAAATCGCTACTGTGCTCGCCTTTCGCAAACCGGGGAGAGATCACTCTATTCCTACCGGTTTCCGCCTAATCTCTCTAAACTTTTGCGTGTTCAAGTTGATGGAGAAATTGGTAAATGTTAGATTAGCCTTTTTCCTGGACAGCGGAGGCCATCTGTCTTCTGCACAGTGTGGCTTCCGCAAGTTTCACTCCACGTCGGATGCTCTGCTCCGACTCGAAAATGCCGTCTGCGAGGCTTTCCTTCGTAGACAGCACTACGCCACGGTCTTTTTTTGATCAGGAGAAAGCCTATGATACTGCATGGCAATATGGTATCATGAAGACTCTCCACGCGATGGAAGCAAGGGGACGCTTACCAGTCTTTATATCTGAATTTTTGCGAGATCGTCAATTCCGCGTATGGGTGGGGGAAGCTGGCTCGGGCCCAAAGGAACAGGAAGAGGGTGCCCTGCAGAATAGTGTCCTCAGTGTCACACTCTTTGCCCTGAGCATCAACGTCATCACCTCGGTGCTGCTGGAAGATGTCCTCGCTTTGCTCTACGGGACGACCTTTCGATCTCTTTTTGCGCCGCCCAGATGCCAACTCTGGAGCGTCGACTCAAACAGGCATTGAACCGCGTCTCTCGCTATGCCGAGATGCACAGGTTTCGGTTTTCTTTGGCCAAGACTAAGGTGGTGCACTTCTGCCGCCATCTACGGCTCCACTCCACCCGGTTTTATTTCTTAATGGGGTGCGCCTGAATGTGGTTGAGGCGCACCGTTTCCTTGGTCTTGTATTTGACCGACGCCTCACCTGAGAGGCTCATATTCGCAGCCTTAGTGTCTCTTGTACCCGCGCCATGGATATTCTCTTTTCCGTGACGTTCAGCGCTTGGGGGCGCGGATAGGGCTCCTGCCCTACTTTTTTATCGATCCTTTGTTTATTCGAAGCTCGACTACGGATGCGAGTTTTATGCATCTGCAGCCAGGCGTTTATTGCGGAAGGTGGATTCGATCCACCACACCGGCCTTTGCCTTGCGACCGGTGCCTTCCCTACTTTTCCCATTGAGAGCCTGATGGTCGATGCTGGGGTGATGCCACTTGCTCTACGCCGTGTGCATTGCATCACTCGCCTCCTTTAGTCTCCAACAGCTTTGAATTCATCCGCAGCTGATCTCGATGGTGCCTATGCCGCCGAGAGATGCCAGTCATACCCTAAACCATTCGGGTTTAGGGCGAGGAAACTCCTTCGAGAGCTAGATATAGCTCTCGGGCAGGTGGCGCCCCTGGTTATGCCCAGGGCGCCACCCTGGAGTGTACTCTATTTAGCAGTTTTTTGCCAGGCCTCTGCTCCCAAAGCTTGTACAGCGCCGGGAGTAATGCGTTCGACCTTTTTGGAGCACACCTCGTGTCACGCTGGAACCGTGCCAGTGTATACGGATGGCTCCAAGTCACAAGAGGGGGTCGGCTCCCACGTCGTATCTCCTCTGTCTGAAGTCAGCGGGGCTCTGCCAATCACGGCGTCTGTCTTCACGGCCGAGCTGGTGGCAATACACCACTCGGTACGGGAAATTACGCGACGTGCCTGGTTCGGCGACCGGATTGTGATCTATAGCGACTTACAAAGCGCCCTGAGTGCTCTCGGGGCATTGGAATCTCCGCATCCCCTGGTTCACAAGTTTCATGACGCCATGGTTTTAGCGAGACGAGCAGATGTCGAGATTATCTTCTGCTCGGTTTCTGGACATGTAGGAATTGCGGGGAATGAGTGCGCCGATGAGGGTGCCAAAGAGTCCGTGAGGACTCTGCGACCAGACCAGCGTTTTGATCTTCCTCACATCGACTACATGGCAGGAATACGGGCAGCTCTTCCGACTGCTTGACAAAGAAGATGGGAGACGGTCGAAGGGAACTTAAAGTTGCATGCCATTGCGCCGCGACTGTCCCCATGGATCTATCCCTCAATGCCGCAGAAGCTTCAGGTTGCTTTCTGTCATCTCCGAATCGGACACACTCGTGTGACGCATCGCTATTTGATGGAGCGCTTGCCTGCACCCTATTGCGACGACTGCGTCGTCCCCCAGACTGTTCGGCACATTCTTGTCGAATGTCCCAGTCTGGGTGATCTTCGCGCACGATGCCTGTCCCGGTACCGAGAAATGCGGGGTTACTACCGCCTGTCCCTTGTAATAGGGACGGATTCGTGCACATTGACTTGTAAACTTGTTGACTTTTGGGGAGAGGCCGGCCTTCTCCCTTGTATTTAACTTAATTTTTGTTATTGTTGTTTGTTTGTTTGTTTTTGTAGGCCGCAGGCTCCTGCGCCGGGAGGAGGGGGACCTCCACTCGACACCGGAGCTTGCTCCCTGATTGTTATTTCCTTTTTATTGTTGTTTCTCTTAAAATTTTAATTTTAAAGTAGCCTAGAACTAGGCAGTTTGTTTGCGGTGACTTATGCCCAAGTGGGCAGTCGCCAGATAGCCCGTTGAAAAAAAAAAAATATCATCTAAGCTTCACGTTCACGTTTGGTGGCCATTGATTATTTATATGAATAGGATGTTTGTCTTGGTTTTTTGCTTTGTGAGAAGTGAAATATTAAATAGGAGACCCTCATTTATTCGATGGTAAAGTTTGTTCATTACACAAATATTTTGTACTCTAGAAAGGAATGATCGTATCGCTGCTTGTTTAAAATGTGAATGAACTGCTCTCAAGCATGAATAAACATTTGATATCAATCTAAACAATGTTTGTATTTTCGAACCTCCCGGCCTGAGATGGTAATATTAGGTTTTATTGAGGAGATGTACCAAAGCGTGACAATGATTAATTACTAAGCCTCTAAAGTATCAGTTTGTATCTTTGAGGAAGAGATACCATATATTCCTCTATGTATGATGCGTTGAACACACATTATCTACAATTCTACTATGTTAATAATGTTTTATTGTGTGTAGTATGCCAGTTTGAAGGGGTGTGAGCAGTTATGCTGAAGTGGAAAAATATAGTGTAAGATTAAAAATGAGAGGTTTTCAAATAATATTAGAACAATATCTTAATTAAGTGAAAATATTTCTCTGGTGAATCGGAGTGATTCCAGATACAACACCTACTTACCAAATTGGCTAATTAAAACAAAGATTTAATCAGGGTAGTCATTTAATCTAATTCAGCATTCCGCGAACGAGAGTCTGACATCTTCATGATTAACCTTAAATTATCTATAAAATTTCTATAATTCAACCGCGACTGAGCTGCGTTTCGTAAAGACTATTTCTCCCATTATGCATTTCATTTTTCTTCTTCCTCTTTCCTTTCTTCATTATCTTTTGTACTTAATGTCTTTCTTTTGATCATCTGTTGCAATGGCTGGAAGATCATATTTCTTTAGAGTGATCCTATTTTTTCCTTAGGTCTATTGGAATATCTTATAATATATTGTATTCCGCTTTTGGGTTCTTCTTTAGTTGCACACCTTCCTTTCTGTGAGAACTTTGTTTCTTGGCCCTCTAATATAAATAAATATTTTCTAGCCCTAACTCCTTGCTTTATCAAATCATTTGGTCTTTCTTTTTCACAATTTAGCTTAAGTCGCGAGCTTTGTATGAGGTGGACATATCTAATTGAAATGTAATAAAGGAGATAATTAGCTGATTATTCGTTAATTTCCATCACCACGCTTCATCAGCTCAAATACAGGAAGTTGTGTATTCAAATGATTGATTTAATGACGGTCGTAGCAATAATTATACTAAAAGAATTAGACACGTTTTTGGATATCATTCTTATTTTCAACTGTTTAATGAGAAAGGACAAATGCACATTACTGAGAAATCAAAATTAATAGACCCTGCAAATTCGAAGAGAATCCGGACTACATCCTCTTTTCGGTGAATAACCACATCCGTCTAGGTTATCTTTTCTTAAATGAGAAGTGTTGTTGCCACTTGATTATGTTTTAGCTTATAATCGATTGGGAATTTTGTAAAATGCCCGCAAATCTCTCAACAGCATTTCGACATCTCATTAAGTGCGAAAGAAGGAGATGTAAAAATCTAATTGGTATTTTAATATCTACACATGAGTTATACAATTCTCCAGTAAATAGGGTAATTATAGGTCTATAACTATGGAAATTTAGTTGATTAATTTATATTAACCAAGGCCAGAATAACAAAAAAAATCGAATCTTTGGAAGGAATACTTCGTACGCATTAACTTAGATTTATCTAATATAATAATTTCAAATTACAATAGTTTTTACTCTTATTTTGAGAATACTAAGTGAAATCCATTTTCGTTTGTGAACGAAATTTTTTCACATCTATAGAAGAATAGTGATCAAAATCTACTTAAAGCGAGTCTTTTAACGCTTTCTTACAAATTGATGACGCCAAAACATCGTATTATCTTTTTTTCCTTGAATTTCAAATTCTTTACAATCACTATTACATAGTAAAGAGAAAAAATATGTAGATAGCGCCCAATTTCTCTAAGATTAAATAGAATTTGTGTGGAGTTTACGAACTTTTATTATTTCCGGTCAAACTTTTCTCATTTAAGCTTGAATATTTATTGATTTACTATAAAATTTAACCTTTTGTTTATAAAATTATCCTACATTAATTAAATTATTATCCTAACAAGACGCAAAATCGTCACAATATTTTTCCATAAATGATTTCATTTTGTTTACTGTATTAAAAAAACAAATTAAATTTTCCGGACAAAATAAAATTGTGGTGTAAAGTGTATCCAATATTGCGTATAAAAGAGGTAAGTGTAAGTTAGGCACTGGATATATGGACTTTTTAAAACTGAAGATTATTTATCGGAAAAAGCTTTTTGCGTGATACTCTAGTAAGAATTTTTTCATTTTAATTGGCCGTGTTCTAAACCAATTAATGAAAAGCAAATATATCACTAATTTAAGGGGAGTAAAAAATGTTTCAGTTCATCAAAGTAAGCATTTGAAACGTTTAATAAAGAATGCCAAGAAGAAGATCAATTTTGTTTCGTATTATCATATCAGAGATTCTCCTTAATTAAGGCTTAAGTAAGTTTGGCCCCTAAGCCCGATAAGAATGTTCAACCTGTAGGAGAGTTGCAGGTACGTAGTGTACGATTAAAAGAAGAAATATTCAAGTACGAAGAAGACTCCAAGAATTACAGAAGAAACGAGAATAAACGGACTCTTGCCTGGCGTCATCTGTAAGCGGGAGTGTTGGTCGTGTAAAATAATGCCAAAATGTGTCTTGCACAGCTAAATATTTCGCTTGAGTGAGAAAATTAAACAATGTACTAAGCTTTGATCTCTTTCTCGGTTTGGAGTTTCTCTGTGATAATCTATCATACTGTTTTGCGTGGCTCTCGCAGTTTTTCCTCGTCCTGATAAAGTTCAGTAACAAGTAGTTTTGAGTCGGTCGTGCGATAAACCCCCCATGGGACAATATAGCTAGAATCTACAAGCTCGAAGTAGAAGTTTTTGTGTTTTACTAGGTGAGTTTTTCTTTAATGTCGAAGTCTTTTTCCATCCCCTAATTTAAGGGGAAATAGGAGGTGATCTGCCTTGATTTTAACCAATTCTCTCCGCGCTAAGAAGCAAATTACAAGACGTCCGGTTTATACTACGAATCGAGACTAAAAGCTTTTATGAGAATTTTCCCACATGCATCGCTGCCTCAAAAGGAAATATCTCTGAGGAATTTCCTTACAGTACTCTTTAAATGTGCGGATGTTTGTTTGAACTAGGTGAGCATTGTTTTCACGCATAAGGATGGCGCCCAAGGATTGTTGATCCTTTATGCTTTCATCTAATAATTAGAAATCCAAAGTTACAGGGAATATATATATATATATATAGAAAATAAGTTAAATTCACGTGACACGTGAAATACAACGGATCAAATTAATAGCCCAGAGAAAGGAAAATTGGTATCAAAACCGGGAAATATGCTGAGGAGGATATAACTTGAACTATTAAAAGCTTAATAAAAAAGTTAATGTTGTAGGTTTGCAGAGCTTATATATATATATATATATATATATATATATATATATATATATATATATATATATATATATTTATTTGTTTTATTAATTTTTAATAAACCAAATGAACTTTGAGTTGAGGCGTAGGTTCGTGCCTCGGTGATCGCTTGAGGATCGTTCTCTAAGAGTGCTAATCTTTCTTATTTATTCTAAGGAACAAAGAAAAGGGGTTTCTTTCTTGACCTTATCAAATATTGCCACTTCAACTCGTTTGAGGATAATTAAAACAGTGCTTTTATTAAAAAAATAGACTTTAATGACCATAAACAATCTCACTACATAACAAAAAAAAATACAGATCTAATACACTTAAAAAAAAGAAAATAGAATCACTGGGTGAACTCTCGAAGCTCGATCGAGATTAAATTTTACGGGGGGAACAATTTTAAGTTAATATCTTTCTCCTTGGGCAGACATCCAATAAACTAATTATTATACACGGGAACATATAGAACAGGATTATACCTTACTCACATAAGGTACAGGAGATTAAATACTCCCGACGAGTTAGACTATTCTCGGAGATTTTGTTCCGGAGAGGCGTACCTCGAGTAGTTGCTGTTTGCTCAATAGATAGCATTCATCGACCTGCCTGTTGATCTGACGGGTGACATCACGAGGGATCTGGGTGAGGGTTTAGTCAAGCTAAATCTTATTTCTTCTACTTTTCTTCCGGACGAGATAAAATGGTTGTCTTCTTCTTTTTTTTATCTAGTTAGGGTTTGTCCAACTCAGATAGAGTAAGATTTGCACTCCGCAAACTGGTTTGATTGATATTCAATAATCTTGGGACTCAACGGCGACGAGCTTCTTGGTACAATTTGGTCTTGAACAAGAACTGGAGGTTCTCTTTAACTCGCAGAAAACCTTCTACAGGTGATTTTTCTGCTTTCTTCTCGAACTCGAAAAAATCTTCTTTAAACCGGTGACTTTGTGGTCTCTTCCGTTAGAACAAACAACAGCCTCGTTTCCTCGGGTTAATTTGTTATATACCCAAATTACTCCCGCAGGGTAATGGGGAGGGGAAGGGGGAACTCGCAAGGTGAGACCTTAGGTTGGTCTCCCGCGCTTGGCGTCTTGTAGGTCTGAGAGATGGTAATACGATATCGGCAGTTTGTACTTTTTAATGGATTGTTTATAAGTACACCCTCGAAGGGCCTGCCTTTTGAGCTGAGGTCAGAAATATGTCTCGTAACATTTACCCTTTTGCCTGTTCTCCTATGTTACCGGAGAACATCGGAGGGGCAAAAAGCTAAACCCAGATGTCTTTTGTTATTATTTTCTTGGCCTCGATACATATATATATATATATATATATATATATATATATATATATATATATATATATATATATATATATATATGTATATATATATATATATATATATATATATATATATATATATGTATATATATATATATATATATATATATATATATATATATATATATGTATATATATATATATATACAAAACTCTTATTATACCCCTGCATTCCTCCACCCTTATGATGATCCTGGGTGGTATGGGGGGGAGGTCGCTTGTGCTCTACACAAAGAGCACTACTAAAACATCTTTAAAAAAGCTACTCGACCGATAGTGGGAACGCTCCTTTCATATAACTCTTATTAATTGCATTATGGCCACCGTGCGCCTAATAAACACTTCTCGTAACCAATTCTACGAAATACCCCAGAACCTACAACAATAGAGATACACTTATACGTACAAAATAAACCCCGCCAAAAAAATTTCTATCTATACACAAAAATAATACCGTATGTAAACTATATTAACCTGGTATTACATTATGGCTAATACTTTCAGTACTCTAGTCGCATACGCTGTTTCCCACATCGTGAGTTTTCGAATGGCATAAGCTATGTGGAATGAATTTTCGGTAGAATGGGGCGGTCCCTACGAAAGGACGTCCTTGTTTTTTGGTTCGGGGTGCGGCATCTTTATTATGGCGTCTACCCTATTCTGTTGTGTGGATAGAACGTTTTTGCCAATTTTGACCCCTAGCTCAGAGATGAACTCACCAAGGAAGTAGTATTTAGGAGTTCCCACCGTGGGAACGCAATCGCAGTGACGCTTTGGGATGGCGCTCCTGGTATTTAAGTGTCTTTCCCGTGTGGGTGTAGTCACGTACACGTGGTCAGGATAGAAGGATGCCTCCTTCCAACCACCTACACATCTTCTTGCTTCTCCTTCTCTTTTAATCTCATTTGTCTATTTACTTTTAAGTTTTCCTCTCGGGAATAGGGTTGATCTTCATCAGGGAGAGGAGATTGTTCTTCCCCAAATTCTTCTTTGATCTCTTCTTTCATTCAAGTCTCCTTAAAACCTTTATTTTCTTGAAAGTAGCTTGGTACTCCCGTTTCAATTAATGCATTTGACCTTGAGTTTTCGGTCACCATCTTTGTCTTCTGAGAATTATTTTCTTCAGGGTTTTGCTCTGGCAGCATTCTGCACTTTTATTTTAATCTTGTGAAGATTTCTCAGTCAGAACTTTTTCGTGAATGTTTCTTTGATTGCCCTGTGATCACGAGGAACTTGCTTTGCTACAGCTTTCTTCTTAGGCGTATGAGATACTATTCTTATAGTTACTCTTCTTTCTTTTTCTTCGTTCTCCTCCTTCGCTACCTTTCCGTCCGGGGGTCGGAGGGTCGACGCCATATCCTCCGCCGTATTGACGACTCGTGAACCTATCCCTTCGTCCACATATTTCTTGCACGAAAACGAAGGTGTCGAGACCGTGTGTCTCTCATTTGCGGGCATCCGAGTGACTACTAATTGAGCTATCGGATTTGGGGGGAGCTGCGCGCTCTGGCTTATTAATACAGAGCATAATCTAATACGCGCTGCTACTATGTCGGTCCAGCCTGAAAAGTAGTTCGAATGTATGTGGCATCGGACGACAGGGAACTGGGTGGGTCTACCCAAGAAATTCTGGACGACTACGAACTTTTAGTGATGGGGGCTGATAGTGGGAAGCAATTTGTTTGATACAACGATACAGCTTCACCCCGTATCGCGTTACACGGTTGAGACTCGGCGACCATTTACGGCCCCTGTCTGGAATTTTAATCTTCGGGAGAATTTTTGCTGTATACAAAATTCAACTGCTGTTCAGGGAAATTCGATGTGGTCAAAGGAGGTGAGGGATTCGAAGGTTGTTCTGGTTCTAACGATGCCGTCAGGTTATATACCTGCTGGGTTGAGGGCGACTTAAGCCTAGAGTTTTGGGGGAAATTATAGCTAAGGTGGCCTTGGATGCCACAACTAAAGCAGGTTATGGGGTTTCTGGGGTTTACGGCGTTCCTGACGAATTAGAGGAGTTAATTTGCGGGGTTTTCTGGGGATAATCTCCTCCCTTTGGGGAAAAGGGTTTCTGATGATACCCACCTTTATTGGGGGACGAGGGCTTGTTTTTATTACACTCTCTAGGATATAACCTATGGTTTGACGAATTAAAGTCGGCTTCTGACACACACTTATCGAAGGACTTTGCTCTCCTGTCCTTGACACTTGCCCTTAATTCTAGAGGCAGCGTGCATAATAGCTAGTCATTCAGTATGAAGTCGATGAGTGAGTCAAAATCATTTCTCACTCGAGCTGACTCTAACTAAAATTTAAGGTGTCTCCTGAGAATAAAACCAAATTATCCGTAGATTTATCAAGCTGAATCCTAGCCTGCCTAAATTTTATCCTATAGTCTTCAGGATTTAAGTTAATGGCTCTTAGTAGTTCTGCTTTTAGGGTAGATAGTCTATCATCGCATCGGATGGTAGAGACACGAATATTATTTTTTACTCGGGTACTGAGAAGGTGGAGTAATCTGGTGATACAGTCTGTTTCGATATACAAGTGATTCACTTCAAAAAAAATTTCGAAGTGCGAGAGGTACGCGTATAGGTCGTCTTCGTCCTTGTACGCTGGCAGCTTCATAGTTGGGACCTGAGATGTCCCAGTCGTGAACTCCACAGACGGCACTTCCGCTTAGTCCTTGCTCAATGCTCTCTCGTGTCTTTGTATCTATTTCCTCTCATCTACCTCCATCTGTATCTTTCTTTCTTTTGCCTTCATCTGCATCTCTCTCTCTTTTGCCTGCCTTTAAGCTTCTGCTCTCCTTATTTTCCTTTCCGTCCTTTCTTTATCTTGGACGTATGTAAGGAGTTCTTTGTCCTTTAGTCCCAGGGTTTGACCTTGTTTAACAAATAATTCAAACGAAGACATATTGGCTATGTTCGTCGAATCCTCACCGCTGTAACGAACGTTACGTATACAACTTGGAGTCCCTTAGCCTTTCCTACTCTAACCTTACCTTTTCAATCCTCTTAATTGGATTATTCCTATCCGAAAACAAGACAGAACACTACACAACTCTTTTTGTTGAGTTATAATTCCTACCTTCGTAACTACACTTCACTGAATCTTTAAGACTTGTTTGAAGTCTCCTTATTTAAATTTTCCTCGGACGAGTTGGCAAATATTTGTTATGGGTAAGGGCTTTTTACTCTAATCTTAAATTTGGGTTCTTCTGACTTAACCGCAATAACCTGACAGTTAAATATAGCTTTACTCACTTGAATGGTGTTAAAAATAATGCGAACTGAAAGTGGAAAATAAAACGTGAATTATTTCTAAGTGAAGTCTTTCTATTTAGTGCTGAAAGATTGGTCCATGACATATACTGACTGAAACGCATCATTTCCAGGCCTTACAATTGGTATCTTGATAAAGACCAATTCTGTAGAGTGTACTTATACCACTTTCAATGAAGTGTAAAGGCTTATATCCAGTTCAATATTAACAACATAGAACTAAAAAATTTCCATTCGAGAAATAGTACATTTAGTATGACATCAATTAACCAAGTAATTTTAAATTTCCTTAACTTTTGTTAGCACTCTAGATAACTTTAATGTGTTAAATAAAAATGTGGTAATCAAGGAAGAAATTTAAGACTATCAAAAAATATAAAGAGAAATAGCAGATGAAGGTAAGATGGTCACCCAATTGAAAGAAATGGAATAATGAGATTGGTTAAGCTTAAATAACTACAGTTATAAACAAGTCAGAAATTTCTCTAACAAGATCCTACAATTAGGAGATTTCACCGAAATAAGAACAATCTCTCAACTACGGAGTCTATTTTGTTGAAAGTCTTTTCCCGTTTAGTCTCAACATCCCTCTATTGGCCACTCCATTAACCGTGGTTACCATTCAACCACGAGAACTTTGATCAGGCTAATTGGAACTTCAGTAGCTCATGTATGACTCACCAGTGACGAATCCTTTCGGCTTATAAACATTACCACTGTAATGGAAAATGGAATCTAAAATCAAGAATTTAAAAGAATTCCATAGTTTTTTAAGCGGATGAATTTAAACAAAATAATAATTACATTTATTCAGAAAAAAGTATTAAAGACAAAAATTATGCTCATCTATATTACTTCAAATTAGCTTATATCTAAAAGCTTAGAAATTTATTCCTTGTTCGGAGAGTTTGTAATGAAGAAAATCGTAAACATTGATTTTTCACCGTAACTGTTATTGATTACTACATATTCTTCATCCAAAAAGCATAAAATAGAAATTCTCTTCCTTCTAAATGGGCAAATTTCTGCTGGCTAATAACCATCAGATAACATAGACATAGATTTAATTCTACTTTATTAGGACCGTGTTAATGTTTTTGATGAGATAAATAAATAATTGAGGACAAATAACGTCTGGTACAGTTGGAAATTTACAAGCTTACTAGAAATTCAAAGTTCAGTTATGTTAATGTTTAAAAGGTCTATAAAATTACCTCATAAAATTGTAAATATCATATAACGAAACCTAACCGAACCTAACTCTAGCGTTCAAAACCAATTAAATCTAAGTTGACTTACATCCATAAATGGAATCTGACACACTTAAATTCATCCATATAACTCAATCAAATAGTAACCGCAACAAAGGTAAACAGAACGAATATATTAATTCATTGAGTTAAGGACCAAAAATATATTTTAACATATTTTATCTCAAGATTGAAATAAAAGGTCTACTTACCAAAGGTGGCGTGTTCTAACTTATACTGATTTATGACCTTACGCCCTTCAGAACTTTCAATAATTTACGGACTAACTTGAGAAGATCTTGGCAATTATATCATTTGAAAGAGAATGTAAAACAACATAAGGATTTAAAATTTCGTTAGAATCGGCAAAAAAAAATAAAGATAATATTATTTGCAAAACAAAATAATTCCCGCGCTAACCATGGGAGGAAATTGGGAAATATATCAGTCAAAAAGAAATATAAAACAACCTAAGGGTCTCTAATAAAGTTAGTATCTAAACCACTCAAAATATTTTCACAACCTACCAATCTTTAATCGGTTCCCTCTATAATCTTTCATCAGTCTCTCCGCTTTTGCCTTCCACTAAAGGTGACTAATATTTTTGTGTACCAATTAATTGCCCCAATTAGTATATTTTTATATTTATCCATATTTATAGCATTTACATTTAGTGTCAAGTTTTCATATGATTTTTTCAAAATTTTCAATTTATTCAATAATTTATTACTAATGCTGCTTCATTAAGTGACTAATATCTGTGTCAACCAATAATTGCATCAATTAGTGTTATATTTATGCATATTTAAAGTACCCATAATTGATCCATATCTAAATTTCAATAGTTTTACACGATTTGTCATAATTTCAATTTACTAAATAATTTATCTCTAATCCTTGTGGGCATTATAATTTTTGTAATTTTAAACGTGTTCTAAATCTATCTTTTATAGACCAGAAGATGGGTAAGGTACCCGAAACGTTGTACTTAATTGAATGAGAAATTTTACATGTCTCATTTTGGGATTTATCCTTAACTTATATATATATATATATATATATATATATATATATATATATATATATATATATATATATATATATATATATATGTATATATATATTGACCGTCTAATTACTCTTCAAAAGTGGTAAGTAACTTTTGATTTTATATGCAGTAATCACTTAAAATATTACAAAAAGTTTCATGAAGGTTTCTTAATTATGCCTTGAGGAAAACTTTGTCGCACTTTTATGGAAAATTTCTTAAAGAAGTTACTGAATATTACTAAAGTTTTTGAGTACCTTTTAATTTTCTTGTATAATATTTGTTGATGAGATTTACTTTGAAAGACTTTGAAATCTTTTTTAATGTTTGAATGCTTTGACTTATATTGATTTTGGTTTCAACTCACAATGATAGAGTCAAAATAAAATATAGATAAGAAAGCAAAAAAACTGAAAAGAATTAGCAATATAAAGTAGCTCAAATAAGTAATGTTCTACGCTCTCATTCTCTTTAATATATTGATAAATCAAGAGCCGTAAAACGAATGTAAATTTCTTAATGATATAAAGGTCCGGATGAGCAGTTTCTAGGATATAAACTTTAATTGATGGCAGTTCTTTGTTTGTTGTCCATCACTTCATTTCTAATAGCGTGACTCACCGTCCTAAATCACGACTGATAGGGTTTCAATAAAGGTATCACAGCTCTCATTTATTTAATTAATTGCTCTAGTGTTGCACGTGTTTTCTAAGCCCTTTATCCATGGATATCAAGTAGGGTCGATTTTGGTGCGCGCAAAGAACAACTAATCTTTCCTCTTTACCTTATGCACCGAATAGTCAGCTTTGCGTCGACGAAATTTCTCACATTTCTATTTTGTGTAAATAAAGTAATTCATGGTACTTTGACTTCGGACACACCAGTGATCTATGACCTTTTAAAAATCTAGCTCATTTATTTCACACCCGTATTTCTTGATATTATTATGGCTCTATTATAGAATTTAGTGATTTGAATTGTGTCGTTATACATTCTGGCCCGATTGAGAATGCCAATATGAAAAATGGTACTCAATACTCAGATGGTAGAAGAAACTTGAGTATATAAAGTTGCGTAAATATAGTTACAAAGAAGAAGAAGAAACAGCAAGAATGAGTTAGTAAATAACATAGCATTAAATATATTTAGATTGAAGAAACTGCAAAAGTACAAAACGTAATTCAGTTCATTTATCTGTTAACTCTATTGGTAAATGAGCGAAATCGTGTGCCTAACGTTAAATTTTCTCCGATTATGCTATATTTAAGCCACCACCTACCATTTTATAATTAACTGACGAGCGAATCTCACACAGAAAGGTGAAGAAATCTAGGCAGTTAAAATTAGTGGAAGATACTGTATATAGCCATAGATCTTGTTATAGCTATTTGGGTTTGGAGTGACTGATTCTGCTGCAATTGCGGCCAGGAGGCCACAATATTCTAGAGGTGTAACCTGCAACATAGCATTGTGACAGAGCTGGTTCCCTTCTCCTGTGTAATAGTAACAAAAAATAAATATAGGTGCAAATGGGCTAGTGAGTGTTGACAACATAGCAGGTTGTTAATTACTAATGCTATTTAAGGATCCACTGGGGATGAGCGGACAAATGTTGGTCAGTGAAACTAGTAGAAGTTAACCGTTAACGGACTGAACTGCATTCTATAATCGAGTCAAGCCTTGAAAGTGAATAATCCCCCTTCCATTTAACTTAAAGCTTCTTTTGCGCCCTCATTCCCATTTTTATTTCAATTTTTTCAAGATAACAGGATATTTATTGTAGCTCATGTAAAGTGGGCCCTAACTCCATTAACATTTTCTCTCCATCACGTCTTCAAATACTTCTTCAGCTCGAGATGTTTCCCACGTGGCATTAGACTGCTTCTTCTAATTTGGTATGATCTTTTAGCTTTGCTTTCTCTTTTAGTTTTTTGTTTTTTTATTATATTCTAACTTCTACCATTTTATTTTACCTTAATTTTGACCTTTGTCCTTCTCCAAAATGATTTATTGCCTAGTCTATTCAGGTATTGGAAGAAATTTACAAAACTTCGTGTGTTATTTTCTTTGACTATATTTCAGAATCTGCCTTCATTTTCTTTTCCCCTCCTAATTGCTTGTCCAATATTATTCAACATCCCCAATCAAAATTCATCAATTTCGTTTAGATTCTCTCACCTCTCACCCTATCACTTTCCATCTGTCTACCATAAAGACCATCATTTGCACTCTGTGTCATTGATGTATATGATTCATAGAGTCATTTGTTCTTGCTGCTCAGCCATAGAAATAAATGAGAGTAATTTCCCTTCGAATGGAAGGGATAGACAAAACGTTAAGAAAAAACAGTAAAAAAAACTTTAAAATTCGTTCATTTCTTAACAACTAATATAATTTTTAATTTTATGTTCCGATGTTCGCTACTAAGAGTAAAATTTAAAATCTAAAAAAAGCAGCCATGGTTAAATTTTTATAAATTGTGTCAATTTCGGCAATTAAAATAATTTTAAAAAGGAACTCTAAACTAAATTTTCTCCCCTTTCAAAATATCACGTTGCTAATATATAGTTATAGAAGAAGAAGATATAGATATATATTTTCTGAACTTCACCATTTGTAATTCTTGGGGTTTTAAAATTTCACAAAATTTCGAAACTTATATTTATTTCTGAACTTCATCATTTTGTTTTTGATATTATAAAAGAATTATTAAAAATAAATATGATAAAAAACATAAGTCATAACCAAACTACGATGAAATTATTATACAAATAGTCAAATAAATCCCCTTTCTTATGTTATAGAGTTAGTGAAGTGATGATGATGATGATAAATCTTCCGTCTTCTTTGAAATGGGAAATTCAAAGTTTCCATTAGTTTATTTAACGTCATATTGATGTGTGTTGTTGCATCTCACCGTGTTTTCAATATTCATCATATACGAGTGTAAAATGCACGAGATGAATTTTACATTAAAGCCACTTTCAAGGTTAGCTATTTTTGCATACGTACCCGATTGATCAAAATTATTACGTACATTATGGTATTAATTATATAACAAAACTTGGCATTTTGATAAATGAATTATGTATATATTCGGTTAAGGAATAAGTTCTTGCATTTTGTTTAATGTTGTGTTGATTAAGTTTTGTTGACGTGATTTGTGCACATCTAAAGAAATAATAATAAATAATGAGAGCAAAATTTGCAAAGGTTAGGCTACGTCTCTAACAGCGTAGACTATTAGGCTTTTGCTTAGGCTACGTCTTGAAGTTGAATAATAAGTCATTACGGTTTATTTAAAAGTTGTGTTAATGTAATTTTTTGTTCTGTACCCTCAAAGTAGAATGTCAAGTTGAAAGAAAGGGGCATTTTTGACACTTGTTGTTATTCATTTTCAATCGAAAAGAGAACAATGCAAACGCAGCCAAAGCTCGTCACGATATTTGTGCTATATACGGAGAAAATGCTTTATCATAAAGGACAGCTCAATGGTGGTTTTCCCGTTTTAAAAACGGTCCTTTCAATCTTAATGACGAAGAACGTTGTGTTCACCCCATCAAGTTGGATCAAGATCGATAGAAAGACCCTCTTCATGAAAATCCTCCTCATTTGAATAGAAAATTGACGAGAAACTCTAGTGAATCACCTTCATTCGATGGGGAAAGTTTAAAAACTCGGAAGATGGGCTCCACACGCTCTGAGCGAGGGCAACAAACTTAAAGGCTCCACGATTGCCGCAGGTTTGCTAACTCGTCACAAGGCTACTTCTGGATATAAGGACAGATTTCAGATTTCTCTACCGCTTCATTACTGGTGACGAAAAGTGGTGGGTTTTGGTCAACATGAACCATCGAAAACAATACCTTAGCCCCAATAAAAAAACAAATTCCGCGATTAAAGCAAGGACTTCATCCACGAAAGACGATGCTGTGTGTGTGCTGGGATTGTGAAGGAATCATTCTTCATGAGTTCCTTGCGAACAACGAGATTGCCAATGCAGAACTCTACGTTCAACAAATGTATCGACTCGCTTAAGCTATTCGTGAAAGGCGACCTCATCGACGTTATGGATTTCTTCTAAAAAACGACAATGTTCGTACTCACATTGCCAATATGACAAAAGATGCAATCTAAACGCTTTATTTGGAAATCCTGCCGCATCCTCCATGTTCGCTAGACTTGGCTCCATCGGATTTCCACCTGTTCCGATGGCTCTTCAACAATTGTCGCGGCGTTTCGTTCAATACTGATGTGGAATTAAGAACCTAGTTAGAGGAATTCTTTAATTCAAAATCCAGAGATTTGTTTTGCAGGGGCATCGAAAAACTAGTTGAACGTTTGGAAAAAGTCTTAAATAATAATAAAGAATACATTATTGATTCAATTGAATATTGTTATCAATTAAAAAGGATTTTTTTCTAAAATTGTTACTGGTAATGAATAAATTAGATAAAACCACAAGAATTTATTCCTCAACCCATTATATTATATATTTATTTAGTCATTATACTTGTAGGGGAATAGTCACTCCACCCCCCCCCGTTCACTCGCGGGGCAGTCTCAAGGCGGTTACCGCAAAGATATCCGCCCCAGGCCTTGGCGGGTCCATTGCGTAACCGCAGCGTCACCTATTTTGCTGCCATAAAAGACCTTAAAGGTCAAAATGCAAGATCTCTCCCAGGAGAGTGAGATCCAGTTTCACGTAAAATAAGAAATTAGAGAAGTGTTTCTTCCAATCTCGAAGGCTAACGAGCAGCCGATGCTTGACTTCGTGGGAAAAACCGTTGGCCAAAAGAACTCTCTTGGGGCCGTCCTCAAGCCCCTCCCCCCTTACCACTCCCCCAGTGGGGTGACGAGGTATAAATGAGGAACTCTGAGGAAAATCGAGGTAGTATACGTCAGTCTTCTAGGTGACGAAGTCTTTAGATCAAACCGAACTACCGAAACTGGAGAGGTAGTGTACTTGGCTCGCCAGACCAAGAAGTACTCTGCAAAGGAGGCAGGGCTACCTACCTTAAGGGGCTAAGAAGAAGCTCATCCTCGAGCTCAGTCCCTGATTGTCAAACCAAAAATAAGTTAACTTTGTTAAGTTCAACTTACTCTCGCCAGAGAGACTCCTCATATCCTGGTGCACCGTAAACACCAGGGGTATTCCTCGTCCTTAAGGAATTAAGAAAAGAAGAAGGAAAAGGCTCCCACCTCGAGCCCGTTACTCGGTGGCCACACCGAACTCCTAAGTTAACTTGGTAAGGAACCAAGTTCAAATTATTCTTGCCAGAGAAATCCCCCTCCGTTATACTTGCCCTTGAAGAAGACTGGAACTAAGTAGAAGCTCATCCTCGAGCTAGTTCCTTGGTTACCAAATGAACTTTAAGTAACTTATTCTCTTTAGAAAAACCCCGTCTCATCGATCCTCACCCTTGAAAAAGACCCTTCCCGAATTCAGTCCTCGTCTATGAGGAAATAAGTAACGAACGAGAAAAGCTCCCCCTCGAGCTCATTTCTCGGTGGTCACACCACACTCCAAGTTAACTTGATTTAACAACCAAGTTCTACTCACTCTCGCCAGAGAGACCACGACTGCCTAGGTGTTGCATAAAGCACCGTAATTGTTCTCATCCTTGAAGAACCCCCCCCCCCCCCCCGGAAGAACGTGTGGACCCCTCAGCTGCTACCCTCGCCAAAACGACCGTGTAATTTCGCCCATGTACATCTGGACACACGGCACGCGTCGTGAGTCAATAACATTTCTGAGGCCTTTTAAACTCCACATGAGTCCGTAAGCCTAATTCTTATATTATTGTTGTGTGTAGAGAAATTAACCAATTTTTGTGGGTAAACTAATTTAATTAATTCTTGTTTAGGATAATATTCAGAGTATTGCTGTAATTAATGTTTAGATGTTGTGTACTTAATGTTTAAAGTTAAAATATAAGTTTATTTTGCGATTATTTTGCGTTTCTCTTATACTATTACGTGTATAGGAACGGCTGTGTTCGTTAAGATATTCAGATATCAATATAAATTAGACACTCTAAGCACTCTTAGAATAGAACAGAAAGGGATGAAATTCTACGACAATACTCTTCTAAGTTTGGTTGGATGTATGGTATCGAACATCGTCAAACCTAAATATCATTTCATTACGTGGTATTGTAGGAAGGAAATTCTTGCTAGATGACTAAACTTTGTTACGACATAGTATTATACATTGCGAGTCTCATTCTTTCCTGGAATTCAAACAGCCCTGCTCCCCTGTACATGCCATACATCCAACCTTACTAATAATGGGCTGGCCACTGCAAGGCCCAGAGCTAAATCCAAAAGAAAATTTTGGGAGGCGTGATTCCTAAAGCTAAACTAAATGCCACATATATATGTTACGAAGAATTGTATCAAAATTGCACGCTAAGAGGGGAAAGAAAGCTTGAAAATTTTTTGGGAAATTTTCTGAAATCCATGCCACGAAGAATTGTAGCTTTAATTAAAGCAAAATTATCGGTAACTCTCTATTGCAATAATTAAAAATTAATAAATATAAAAAGATATATACCCAATTTATTTATAATAAATGTTTGATTACATTAAATGATGATTGCATAGAGGGTTTTATACTTTTGGCTAATGGTGCATTTCTATTTCCAGTTTCTGTAATTTTCTTCGTTTCGTCTTTCTTCTTCTTGATTTGCTCTCACCATTTGTAGCAAGCTTAGATATGGTCCTGTGACCTATTTTGAAGGTGATGCACTTTTATTTTAATTTTGTTAAGAAACTCAAGATTTTTCTTTTTATTCTACATTTAGAAATCATGGAGTAATTTGGGGAGAGTTTTTTGTTGTATGATCCTGTATTAAACATTATCT
The DNA here is from genome assembly GCA_963969495.1 of Ceratothoa steindachneri. Taxonomy (NCBI): domain Eukaryota; kingdom Metazoa; phylum Arthropoda; class Malacostraca; order Isopoda; family Cymothoidae; genus Ceratothoa; species Ceratothoa steindachneri. The sequence goes on from OZ018330.1 coordinate 91,705,435, forward strand.
AAAACATATCATGTCACTAAGGAACGCAACTCTTTGTATATGAGATGATTGGATTCACATGTTAAATGCGAGAAATCTCTATTGAAGGATCCTTGAGGCCATTTCAGTCGATTTACATATAAATGTAAATCGTATATTAATTCGTATATTTTCAGCCACTGTTTTATTTCTTTGTTTCTTCTTTTCTGTGTAATGCCTCTTTACTTATCCATATTTCAATTTAGTGTAAATCACGCTCATAATAGCATTGATCTGAGGAAGTAACTGAGTTTAAAAGTCCAATTTATTTTAGGTAATGATGCCTGTCGTAGAGAGTAATTGTTGACATCTTTATTTTCTAAGCAGATAATTTTATATCAGTATGGTTTTACTCTACCCTAATTAAGGAAAGTTATGTTTAATTTTACATTGCAGGTGCTTTGTGTCTCCAATACTAGGTGTTTGTGTTTATTTGCTGCTTTAGCCTAGGACATGTTCAATGGTCTATTTGTTCTATCCAGAAATTCTTTCTTTTTATTATTCTCACTTTTTGGGGGGCAGAACATGGCCATAATCCGGTGAGGTCCTCCAGAGTTACTGTATTTCTTTATGTATTCTGACAACTTCTTTATGTGTGGATATCTCACCTATACTTTTATCATAAAATTAGGGCTTTATTAGGGAGGTTTATATAGTATAATCTTTCATTACCTAAACGGGAGGAATTTTGAACGTTGATGAAAACAACCTTTTGGATGTATTTTGGCATGTGTCTATGATATAAAGACCATAAATAACTTGAGCTTCTTCAATTTAAATAGTAATGTGGCCAGTCGGCGTTTTCGCCCTTTATTGCCATATTTCCTGTGGCAAGGATTTACTGCATGGAATGTCCAGGTAATGAAATATAAAGGAAATTCATTCAAAAATCAAACATCCTCCGTCACCTAAATACTGATCTCTCCCTGGCCCTTACAAGAATGGCCAACAGAAGATGGGCCGAGGAAGAAGCCAGGTACTCTTTTTTAGCTCCCCCTTCCTCAAAGTTTATGGCTTTAGAAAATTCTGAGCTAAGTGGGTGTGGTTGGTTGGATTGAGAGGGAGGGAAAGAGGAAAGATTCTGATAGGACAGCAAGGACGAATTGTAGGAGGCAACAAATTAGGCTTAGGGAGTCATGGCAACTACTGTTTAACGTGGAATTGAAACGACGATATTTAGGATATTATCGACTATAACTTTTGCTATTTTGTGATTTCCATCTCATGTGAGAGTAAACCTATGTTAGTGTGCTTGGGAATTAGGCTTATATCTGTCCATTTTAAGTAGTTATACTAAGCATGGTTTAGTGAAATTACACTTACGCACAAGAATCTCACAATTGTTTGAATGTAAATCAATACCTTTGTGTGTATAGGTGGTTAGTAGGATTTAATACTGTTATTCGTAATTATTTTTAGTAATTGGTTATTTTTTTCTATCTTTTTCTCCTTTCCTACTCGCTAATTATATATTTTATTTTCTATGGTTTTACCAATGCTTATCTTTGTAGTATAAAATTCGCTTAACCACTACAAACAGTCTTTAAAATTGAGAATACCACAGAACGAAGAATAAAATCACACAAACATTGATCCACTGACCCAACTATTGCTGTTAGGTTTTCATAGCTGCTCAACACCCAAATGTATCCAGTTTACATACTTCATTGGAATTTATTAACTCTTTAGTTATGATCAGTTGTGCATATGTTTTATTTTTAACTTTACTAAATATTTCTTCTTTTTCTATTCACAAGGTTTCTTCATTACCTCTCTCCTCACAATCATTCTAAACTTTTGTATTATGCTAAATTTATCCTAATCACATTAATTGATTCTCTTCGTAGCTGCTCCGACATTTTAACAAAATAAAACTGATTTTAAAATTAGGAGGAAGCCATAGCAAAGTCCATGCCAGTCAGGTTCCCATCCAAAGTGTAATCAAACACAATGTTCTTTAACTTCAATCTGCCCTTTGGAGCTGGGTTTCTACTAGTCTAACGCATATTTCTTTGGTATTTTCAACAAATTTATAAACCATTGAATACTGTTTCAATATAGAGTAGATAAAACACTACAGCTTTGAAAGAAAGAGAATGAAAAGAATGTAAAAATCTAAAGAGAAAATTTAGGAACTCTCACAACCAACAATTTACAATTCAATGCAAAAACAAAGCCAAAAGAGATGAAGCAATTCTTGAAGATCAAAGGCTAAGATAGAAATTTTCTCTAGGATTAGGTAAAGCCAAGTTAATCTGCCATGAATAAGCCAGTATAAGAAAACCTCTTTCTTTCATAAGCACATACTTAGGTTGGATAATTTGAGTATGGACTGAGGTACGGTCATGGTATAGGATGAGGAGGGTTTTCTAGAAAATTGATTCTGTCATAACCTGAAATATTACTCTTTTTTATTTCTCTAAAGCCCATAATATTCAATGATTTTGATATCATTTATTTATTCATTATTGGAAATACAAAGGCTTACATTGGGTAATCGACAAATAAAAGACATGTATAGTTTGATAACAAAGAATGGTGTGAAAATTAATATAAAGATTTATTTATCGATTAAATAGAAATTGAGATATATATCTTAGTTTATTCGAAGAAAATAAAGGAAATTAACAATATATTTGCAACGTGACGTTCTACGCAACGTCACAAGTAGTATATTCGCTATTTTATTCAAATGGGTTTCAGACTTTTGGTAAATTTAATCAGTAGAGTTTCGGTAATACGTGAAATCCTTTGTCTTGGGAAAAATAATATTTTACGTATTTTCCCATAGTTTGCAACAAAAGATTGATATCGTTTAAATCTTCATAATACCAATTAGGAAAGTTCCATGTTTAGGTAACTCTCAACCTGGAAGAATGACCAAGGTGAATACTCTTGGCGTAGGATAATTCACATTTGCAGAAATGAAAAGTTCTCTCTTACGTTAGGTAATATTATATCAATATTAAGTTAGATAAGGCTAGCACACATCCTAATTACAATAATATACATATATTTTAAGCGTTATTCTTTGTAGATTTTGCCCTATGAAATACATTTATTTTATAACTGTGGTTTTATTTGCCTAGAATATGCATTTGTTTTATCAAATATAATCTTTATATTTTTAAAAATAACCTAAGTAAAAATGAGTGGATGCTCTCTCTCCCTTTAAAAATATTTGATGTGGATAAAATTTAAGGTGGCAATTTTTTCGTTGGTAATATTTCGAGATGGTCAATATCTATATCTCGTGTGAATTTTACAGTGTCAACTTTTCTAAATCAGAGGTAATTTGCGAGCTATTCAGATTTAATAATTATATGAGAAATGAATGTGAATCATAGTTTGGGGTTTCATCAGAAGATGGTCTATCATCTTGCTCTTATTATATTATAATTACTGTTTATTCTTCTTAGAAAACTAATTATCACGCTACTAAAAAATGAGACAATTGATGACTCCCGACTAATTTATGATCCCAGTAAACTGAGATATGATGTTCTTCATTAGTCTCTAAGGTGCCAAGATCTGAGCCTCCTGCTATCTGTTAAACTTATCTATATTATGAGGTAGCTTGATCTAAGCCTAGTAAGATCTGTAGGGAGTAATCATTCTTGAAGATTGCATAAATATAACATAATGAATTCCTTCCCTCTTGCATAATCCTCATACGGCTTGATCTTTGCCACCTGAGATGGTTTGCTTGCAATATATTTTCAATATTGCATGACGTGAGCATATTTATATTTTTAGTTCCTCATTGCCTGTAAAATGACATGATCTAGGTTAAATGAGATAAATGATGAGTCATTTTTCAGCAAAATGAGACTAAGACAGCCTATTTAGATCCTTAGGTGTGCCATATTTTCATAAGGCATGATCTCCACCTGCTGAGCTGTGTAGGGCTCTATATTGTAAAAGTAAGTTAAGCTCAGCGAACTAAGATCACTGTGTCGTGAATGTTTTTTTTAAATAGTTTGAATGAAACTACGGAAATCATTCTTTAAAATGGCATGAAGTGAGCATACTTTGATCTAAATTTTCTAGGTAGTTGAGATCAGTAAAGTGTAACTATTCTCCAAGAAGGTATACATATGTAAGGTGACTATAGTCAAGAGCTGTAGGTTCGAAAAATTTATACACTGATATAAACCTGCCCACTAAATATTGTAAGTCGTGTTTATTCATCAAGAAAGAAGATTATTAACCTACTGAGTTGTGCATGTCATGATTACTCCTGAATTAGCAATATCCCTGTTTATTGAGTTTTCCCAGTCGTGATTATGACTAAAATTTGTAAGAAATTTTTAGGAAACAATTGCTCTTCTTTCTATTTCCTTTCTCCCAGAATGAGACAAATTTTTAACTCTTCATTTGGGTCTGATTGGCATTTTACCTTATGGTTGGTGTGGGTAATCTCATTTTGCGGTCTTTATCTTCTAGATCAGCTCATCAAATTGAGACAATTCATCTCTCCACAGAATTCTTTTGGTTATTCACTTTATACATTTCTCCCAATGGCACTTCGGGATTTACCAGATATTTATCTGCAAAGTTTATGCTTTTAGGCTTCTTTTCTAATATGTGTTTGTTGATTCAAATTTGTAGATTAATTGAAAGTTTAAAAACTTCCACGGGGTGATCAGCTTTGATTCAAGAATATAGTAAATAGCCAAGAATAGTTTATACGAAAATATTATTAATATTATAAGTAACAACGATAAATACATGTTAATAATTAGTTGATTGAACTTAGATTCTAATAGAATATTTGATATTGTGCATGAGAGTGAAAGAAAGAAAATAACATTTACTTCAAACAATTAGTGACGATATATTTGACACCCTTTGCCTTTAGATCATTCCGAAAATTGATGAATTGGGTTCCAACTAATAAAAGCTTTTATTTAAAAGCATCAAAATCTGTAACGACTAGAAGACTTTAAATTAGTCTTCTCTCAGTTGTATTGTTTTAAAATATCAGTATTAATTTAGTTGCATGATGATCCCTTATTATTTGCTTTTTCAGTCCTCAATATAAAATCAGAAGTGAACCAATAAGAAGTGGGGAAGAAAAATTCATTAGAAAGTACATGTAACTCAATCCATTTTTGCTCTAATAATCTAGCCCTGCAATTTAAACTAAATCTTTTATTTCTTTTTCTCTCGACGTTCCATGTATTTTTTATTCTTTCCCTCTTAGTATATCCTGTCTTTTTATCTAATGTATTTTCTAGGACAGTTGGTTATTAAGTCCCATTACAAGTATATGACTTTTTTTATTTTAAACACCACTACTTTATCCTTTTCCTCCTGTTATCACATTCTTTGTGCAACAATCATTCTCTACACATACTTCTGTTAAACACGCGAGGCCTGAAGGTCCTAATCAGATTAAGCCCTCGATTCCCTTTCACGATAAAATACATTCCAGGGTTGCTAAATAATTTAAAGGTTTCCTAAATTTATGCCTTAAGTTTTATATATGCATACACACACAGACATATATATATATATTTTTTTTTATGGGGAAATTTGACATTTTACAGAGAAGGAAATCAACCTACAATATCTCAACTAAAAAGAAATGCATTTAATTATTTTTAAATTCCAAATGAAATATGGCTTTCAGATAAAAGTGTACTCAAAATAGCAGGTGTCAGCTACCCCCCGGCCTAAATATGGCTCCCGCCAATGCGTTGGGGTTGCAGAAGGGGGGGGCTGTTTGTGCTTTTCTCAAACACAAATAGACATAGCAATCCGTGGTATTACAAGCTAGGGATCTAAGTTTCCAGAAGGTGTGGTTGCTGATGTCATAGAAATTCTCAGTCAACCATCATTGATTAACTGCAGATTTAGGGCTTTCTACCAGCATCACTTGTCAGGGAGGGTCCAACCCTAAACTCCAATAGCTCTACATAAGTGTCTGGATTGAGCCTAAAACTATGCTTCAAAATGTGGTGTGGCCTGGCATAGCCCTCACTGGAGAATCACCCGTATTGAGGAACTGGAGCCTCTTTCTCACTTACGAGGGGTAGGTACACCAGGTCTTAGTGCACTGAAATAAATATACTCTGATAACATAAACAAGAAAGTAAGGATCGCATAAATGTAATATTTAGTGGTAGGATAAAAAAAAATAAAGAATGAAAAGGGGCAAAGTAAACAACGAAAAAAAATTAAGCGATGAAGCTGGAGGAGATAGCAAAAGGCTCGCCAGTCTAGAAACAGTGGGGAGATGAATGGTACCGATGCAAAGCATACAAATAAGAAAAGGCAAAATGGTCCTATTCATGTTGTAGGTTTACCAAAATGGTATGTGTTCAAATATGTATTATAAATATATATAAATATATATATATATATATATATTTATATAAATATATATATATATATATATATATATATATATATATATATATATATAATGGAAGATACCCCATTAACGGGATGTATATCAGTGAAAGATAATGGTAAACCATAATATTTGAATATTTGAATCAAAATTTTATTTATAACTATCGTACTAGTTTCGTCAAGATGCCATTTTCAACTAGTCCAATAGTTCTAAATAAAATTTTCATTCACATATTTTGATTTATCATTATATATATAAATATATAGATATGAAATGAATAACTCACAAAGTAGCACGTGAGGTTCGCAATGAATGCAATGACCCGCAGGAAAAATGAAGAGGTGCTTCCAAATACTTTTGAACTTATTCAGTTTATTCTCAAGGATTACTTCAGGAGAAAATAATATAATAATGGTATATATAAGCTATTAAAAGATAAAGGAACCCCTCTAAGAGAAGAAAGCACCAATAAGGAAGTAGGAGAGGGATGGATAAATTCATATTAAGATTTAGCTATAAAAGTTAGCAAGGTCAAACCGAGAAGCAAAAAAGAGTCAAGAACCGAGCCAAAAGGATTAACACGATTAACGGATAAAGCGATAGTCTAAAGAGGAGGATTAGGAGGGACACGGGAAGTAAGCAAATACGTAGGGGCGAAGGAAAAGCAGAGAGGAAGATAAATAAAATAACGTTAAAACAAAATCAATGCAATATTATAATTAACAAATCGGGTGCTCATAAAATAAAAATTTGCAAAGAATTAGAAACATAAGTCAAAGCTAATTTCTTTAAGAATGAGTTTTTTCATAACAGCATCAATTTTAAAAAGGCCAGGTAACATTTTAAAATTACTAAATTGGCTTATGCATGAACAGTCAACAAGGTTTCTTTTGAATGAGTAATTTGAGCTAAAAATAAATTTTGCTCAATTTAAATTAATTAAGTGGTTATTTTCGGGCATATGCACAAAAAGGCACTATTATAAACAGCTCTCATAATATTGTATTTAAGCTGATTAATACGGACATATAATTGTGTGGGGGAAATTCCACGTGGAATTTCTTTTCTAGCACGGAAGTTCCATGTGATGGAGAAGATTCTGTTAGGCCTATATCAGTAAGCCTTACCCCCCCCCCCTCCTTCTTCCACAAGAGGTAGCCTCGAACCGCGTCCACCACGATTCACCTTTACACGGGCTAGAATTTTCTAGGCAAGAAGATTCGAGACCATTCGAGAGTAGAGCTGTTTCCCACTAAATCCCCCCCTCCCCCGGAGAGAGCCTCAGACATATATATTGTTCATTTCCCATGAAACCGACACAGAGTTGAGAAGTCTCGCCCGGACTCCAAGAAAATTCGCTTGGTTCCAAGTCAGGTGCTAACAACAAAGCAAAGTGACAGCTGAACTATTTTTGTGTATTGGAAATAGCCACAGCAGTGAGTTAATACCATTTAACGATTGCCTCCGAGTGATTTTTTCGACTTCTCTCGTCAACTCCTGCCGAATCCCTCCTCGTTCGCCCCTGGTTTTCGGGTTGCCGAAATACTTTCCTCTGAACCGGACGTTACCGCCCATTCCTTTTTGGGAGAACTGTCATCACTTTAACATCACGCTCAGAAGCTTTGAGCGGCCACGCCTCACGTGCAGAAGACATCCGTGAAGCCTTACCCTGACGTTTTACCCGGAATCTTCTGTAAGCCAACCCCTCTTCCCCTCCAGTAACCAACTTGCGTTAATTCCCACCATTTGAATAGTCTCCTTTCGTAACATCTTAAGTTTTAACTTCATAGTCTGATTCATAACTACAATTCCCCGCCTCCCCTTCGTTCATCCGATGTAATTTTTGCCCATCATTTCTCTCATTATTTTTATGACAATAAAATTCTATTTTTGTACAGGCCTCTTTAAATAACCTTGAGCTTTTCCATTGCCCATAATAGACCTGACATTGTTGCACTCTTATCTAGTTGTTTCGCCCGTTTAAACTCGTCCCTTCTGTCTGTTCGCTTTGAAGTTATCGGTCCCTCGCTCCCATAGATTTAATATGGTATTGATATAATGTAATGTCATCTTACGACAAATTGCTTTCCTGTCTGTCCAAAATATTCACTTAGACAAACAGAACATTCAACCGTTTAGACTTCCCTAATATTATTACATTTATTGTCAACTAGAATATTTTTTATGGTTTTAATGGCAGTAAACTCATAATACCAAAGATAGTTACATCCATCAGCTCTATTAAAAACAACAAAGAAATAGTCATAAGCAAAGCTGACAAATCTAACATATACGTGATTCTAAACAAAGAAGAATATAACAACAAATTAAATATAATTTTTAAGTGACACCAGTAAATTTAAATGTATGAAAAAAGATCCAACAGAAGACTTAAAAAATAAAATAAATGGACAAATAACTAAAGCTAGTGCAATAATTGGTGGACTCCACATCCAAAATATACTCGATATACTCCACTATACAAGACTGGCAGGACTAATAGCATCTCTTGATGTGTAAATATCCCCTAAAGTCAGTTATCTTTAATTCAGTCTGGTTCTGACGCCAAAAAATTCATCGCTAAAGGAGGAAGGAATATATCAAAACGCACCGAGGATGATCAAATAAGATCGAAAGCTCAGCAATTTAGTATTTTTTTTACCAAACACATTCATTTAAAAGAGAGATGAATACATGACAAGTAATCTACCATATAAAGATGGAATAAAAAGACCTTTAAAAGAATTGAAAGTTGCCAAAGGAAAATTATCAAGGCAAAATACACCATAGTCTTCAACAAAATTGGCATTTAAGAAAGATTGCCACCCAGCTACTCTAATCTACCATTCAAAGGAAGAACATTGAATATACAAATTTTCCAAATTTGAGTTCGACCTGTAGATTCCATTTCTGGCATTGGTTTACGCCCAGCTTTTTACACATTTAGAGTTGAAATTGGCCACACACCGAATATACGCGACACTACCATGGTTAACACCGAATATGCAAAATGCAGAGGTTAAACACTGATTATACTGAATATTAGGTCTGTTTCATTTATATGTATTACGATATCCAGACGTAAATTACCAAATATGCAAGATTTCTATCAATTTATTGCCACTCCTCTCATGCAGCAACCTGTTTTTTCCTGAGCAAATTGTGAACTACGCGTCTGTACTGAAATGGACAAGAGAGTATTTTTCTCCCTATGTCGAGTCTTATGTTTTTAATTTAGTCTGAGATAATCTCGTCGTTAAAGTAGAAGGGCTGGTAGTCATGGCGCAATTAGAATACACCAGCAAACGTCTTCCAAAGTAAAAAAAAACAATAAGTATAAAACATATTAAGCTTTTTAAGCTTTAATTTGAATCTAGTTTTGTTTTCTCTCAATAAATGCATTTGCTTCTTTATTTTATTTAAGATTTATAATTAAAAGTTTTCTTTATATTTATAATAACTCTATTTTTTTAAATAATATGGCCTGTATTATAAATAATAGTCATAATTCCTGGAATGTAAAAGAAATAAGTAGTCATTAAATCTTTTCATTATTGATTTCAAGATGAAGTTGAATAGCTTGGCTGGTGAGAGATGATTAGTTTGTGTTTTCTCTCGGATCAAATTAAATCTTTAATCAAATTAAATCATATTAAACTAAATATGAGCCTGCAAGAGAGTTCAGGCATACACTTCCTCGTGTGTCTGGTCCTGGATGTTTAAGTGCGCTCCTGACCCCAGTATATTTTTCTTTTGTTATCTTCTTTTTCGCTTGTTTTGCTTCATCTGTTGTCCAGCCTCTTTTTGTTTGTTTCTTTGCTAGCCTAGACTGCTAGAGCCACTAAGAGTGAATTGTCGGTCTATAAACTAGTAAATAAGGATTTTTTTTCCAGATTATGTTCTCTTTTGTGCATTGTGTGTGTTTGCCATGTTCACGGCACTGCGCGGCTGCCTGCGTCTCTTGCTGAGTCACCAACATTTAACTTTTAATATCGTTTAACTTTAATATATCGTTGTTTATATATATTTATAGTCAGGAGCAAGCCTTAAATATTTGTATGACTGTAAGACATTTGCTAACACAAAAATACTTGCAACGTTCTGCTTTTTGTACAAGGTAACAAGCATAAATTAAAGTGGTGGTGAGGGATGTAAGGGAAGATGATGATGGTAATGATTATCATTATGATAATGCATATGATAAGTGTAAGGAAATGGCTACATTAAGCATCTTGGAGGAGTATAGGTACATTCAAGCCCCCTCCCCCTTCATGAGGAGAAGCGTGGGAAAGGTAGCCGGCGAAAATGCTTACCATGTGTTATCTTCCCGCCGCTGTGGGCAGTTGGAGCTAACATTTGTTTGAAGGCGACCACCTAAGGTCCTTAAACGACGCTCTAACGATCGAATTACCTACGAGACCCATAAACCCGTGGTTAGGGAAAAAAAAGCGGTGCGAGTCAGAAGGCACGCCAAGTAGCGGTGCGGTTGCGAGCCTATAATTTGCGAGCTGACTTGGGCACCCCAGTGCCACCTCAGGAATTCTCGCTCTCCCCAGATGCTAACTCACAATTCGCCCCCCCCCCTTTGCATCTGTGGCCTGGTCACTTCCCCCTTTAGATGGGGCGGCAATCCGCCTATAAATAAGCCCCGCAAAGAAAGAGAAAAATATTAACTAAAGTCGATACGCCAGAATAGGATTAGGTCGTGAAGATCGATCCATCGGCCAGACAAGAAGATTATCTGAAGTCGATACGCCAGAATAGGATTAGGTCGTGAAGATCGATCCATCGGCCAGATAAGAAGATTATTAGAAGTCGATTCACCAGTAAAAAGATTAGTTCGTAAAGATCGATCCTTCAGCCATACAAGACTATTTCCGTGAGAAACGATAGGATCAGATTGAGAAAATCGATCCCCCCTTTTAGGGCCGTATTAACCTAAATAGTCAAGTTTTATATCGGTGCCATACCGAAGAAGCCTTTTCCGTCTGCAAAGAAGTCCGACTGAAGAAAAGCAAAGCCACTCACACTCGAGTGATTCTCACATCTCAAGCCCCGTAAGAGTGAGAGGAGAAGAACCCTGCCCCAACGAGCTCCCGTTCTTTAATTACGTTGCAGAATCAGCCCCCGTCACAGGTGACAAGCAATCCCTCCTCGAAAATTTCAACCAGCGGCCACACCACTTCAAAGCGAGAGATAAGTCCTCCAGCGACATCCGACAATCCCTAATACCTGCCTGTAAGTTAACAATAACATTTATATCTCTATTGCGATAGTAGAAGTTTAGTACGTCTCACGTTTTAAAGGAGAGTAGAAACCATTATTCTTGAACCTAGGTCATATGTGTTTGTAGATGAGAGTACGTTAATTTAATGTTTTATGCTAATCAAATAGGGTCGTAAAAAAAATACTAATTGGCAATTGGTATGTTTATTGCAAGCCTACTTGTTTATGTTTTGTCATTGAAAATTCTTTGAGGCCAAATATAGAAATGTATTTACTGTTAATTTGTAATATTTAATTTAATTTAATTTAAAATACATGTTTATTTTGGTAGATTCTGGTGTTTCCTCTTATGCTTATGTGTTTAAAAATAGCTCTTCCTTAAGGACTAAACCACTAAAATAGCACTCTTAGAACAAAGCCTACTTCATCATAAAAGTAACTCACGCCCCTTAAAGCATACCGCTACTAAAAGGGTGTCAAAGAGTAGAGGGATCAAAACAAAGGGTCATTCTACGACAATAAGGATGCTCGATGTTCAAGAAAGTTTTTTCTGCTCACTAATGGTTGTGTTAATGAAACATTTGCTTTTTTAAATAAAAATCAACATCACTTTTGTGTAGATTGGAATAAACGTCTTCGAGGTAGGAATGCTCCTGATGTTGCATCATCCTATATCAAAGTAATAAAGGAAAATAGAGTTCCCAAGAAGTTTATATTTTTGACATATAATTCCATTCCTCAGAATGTATTCGACATTCGCTTTACTTGTCAATGAAGATCTTGGACCCTCGGAAATCATGTTGAAATATCTTGTCACCGGTCACACATTCCTTTCCGCAGGTGGTGTTCATGCAAAAATTAAACAAGTAATCAGGAAAGATCTCTACGATTCACTGGAACTTTCAATGAAGAGAACAACGGTTTTAGAAATGCAACTCTATGATTTTAAGGCCTACCAAAACTTGTAAAGGTTGAGAACAGCCCGAAGAACGTCTTCTGTAAAAAATATTCCTCTTTTACAAGATTTATGTGAAGTCCGAGTTGAAAAAGGTCTGCATGGACTGATCTATAAAAAACATTTCAGGACTCTGGAACTAAAGTTAAATTTATCAAAGAAATTATTCTACCAATTTATTCGGCGAAATATTTATTAAAAGTCAAGAGGAATTCAAAAAGAAAAATTAAATAAAAATCACTCAGGTCTTCTTATGAGAATGCCTATTTCACATCAAGCATTTTGGAATAACCTCCCTACTAGTGATAATATCTCCGATCTCTTAAATTCTAGAATAGATTGAACATCAAGGTCTTATAAATTTTCCCGTCAAGCTTAAAATGGATTTACTTTTGGTGTATTTAGTCATTTTTCCTTAAAAAGGGATATAACTACAGTTTTTGTGAAGTTCTCTACTTTACTCAGATCGTTTTAAATATGACTTTATGTTCACTATTTTATTTATTAAATTAAGGATACTTTAAACTAATATTAACATGCAAATAGAAAGATAAATTCATTGAATTCTGTTTGGTTTTTATTTTTCTGGTCAAAATATCAATAAAAATTACATAGATTTATAGGATTGTTGATACCTTCCCAATGACTTGTTAAAAATTCTAATAATAAAAAAAAACAGTGATAAATGTATAATGTGAGGGGGTCATCATAATTATAATGAGGTCTGATTGCTTAATGTTGCCAATAATACAGTTCGAAAACACCGAAAAGAGGTACAATCGGTGTCTTATTGTTTAATATTAATGGTTATTCAAGAAGAAAAAACACCGAATATACTTATATTCGCTTTCTTTCATCTGTATTTGTCGTGAATAGCAATCCACAAACTAAAGGAAAAACAGTTTTTGTGTAACTGAGCCAGAAATATAAAATTAATGGACCAAAGAAACTACAAATATGAAAGATGATGCCCATAATGGAGTAAATACATTAAACGTTTAACAGAATCTTGAAAATATACTAGTTTTTTGGCATTGAAATAAGGGAAAAATTTGGACGCTTTTCCTGTAAAGTTATTATTTTGTATATTCAGTGCTCTTTCTCTACACAGCAGTAAAATATATATATATATATATATATATATATATATATATATATATATATATATATATATATATATATATATATATATATATATATATATATATATATATATAAGGAATTAAACCAAATTCTCCGAAGACAATTTAATTCAGAACAGTTTCGGTGTATCTCACACCATTTTTCAACTGACACTGGGCATAAAATATATGAGAAAAGCATAACACAAGATCCCCTCTTTTTCCCCCAAATCTCCTACTTGTGGCTAATCTGGGGGGGGGGTTAGGCCTAAACATATTGAAGGGCTGACATTTTTCTATTTTATTTATTTGCAATCTTATTACAGGATTAAAAGAAAATTGACCCTCAGATAGATTTAAATTAGGAACTGACGATATCAAGCTCGATTCTACGATTCTTCTTTTAACATAGTTTGCCGATTTAAATAACATTTTACTTCCATTGAAATCGATCATATGATTCTTGTCTCTAACATGGCAAAAAATTTTACTACTTTCGCTGCCCACTCTAATATCTCTTTTGTGTTCGTACAATCTCTTGTCTAGATTTCTCCCCGTTTTCCCTATATAAACTTTATGGCAATCGTTGCATGGTACTGCATATACTCCTATGTTATGATGTTCTTTGGGTTTCCTGGCCATCATCAATTGGTTTAAGGAATTATTATATTTAAAGGCTAGATTAATACCCGCTTTTTTAAATATGTCATTTAAACTATTTAATTTATTATTAAATGGCAATGTTATACATTTGTTGAAGTCGTTCGTGCGGGAAGGCTTATTACCATAGAATGTTTTCCTAGCTGCAAAATGGGCAGACGATATGAACCAATCGGGGTAATACAAATTAGAAAAAAAGGTCCTGATAATGACAATTTCTTCCTTTAAATAGGAAGGATGACATATTTTGTATGCTCTAAGGAAAAGGTTAGAAATTACTGATTTTTTAACAGTATTATCGTGAAAAGAAAAATAATGTATATAGGCATTCGAGTGGGTTGGTTTGCTATACACGTCAAGTTTTAATTCATGATGATCTTTATTAATGACGACATCTAAAAAGGGTAATCTATTATCATATTCCCATTCATATTTAAATTTGATGGAGACCACGACGCTGATCGCCAGAGCTAACATCAGCGATCAGCGTCGTGGTCCTCCTATTGCCGATGAGCGCTTGATGAAACGGGTTAAAATCCAACTCCTTTATTCATTTTAATAAAACGGTTAAAATAGTTTTCCCTATCTTTCGGTTTCTTCATCTTCGATTTTCCTTCCTAAGCTTTCATTGGTTCACGTATTTTTCTCCATATCGTTTTTCGGGTTGTGTTACCAATTTCCATTTATTTGGGCCTTTAAATATATATATATATATATATATATATATATATATTCTCTAACCCAAGAATTCTTGCCTCCATTATCTCACCCCATTCTCATTATCTCTCCCCACATTCTTCGCTCCCAATATCTCCCGCCATTCTCCCCCATTAAAATGTTATAAGGTCCACAAATCAGTTTGCAGAAACCCGTCCCGAGTATAAGGGGCAAGTGGTAGTTACCTCGCTCATTCCGTTTCCGGGACAAGTGGCATGCACAAAGATCACCCAGACTGAGCCCTTTAATAAGAATGTGCCGAACAACCTGGGAGACAACGTACTTATCACAATATTGTGCAGGCGAGCGTTCCATCAAATGGCGGTGCTCCCCGCCAGGAAGTAACCTGAAGTGGTCACGGGATTGGGGGTTAGGTTCGTGGCAACAGTCGGGCGAAATGGCACGCAACTTTAGGTTTCCCTCCACCGTCTTCCATCTTTTTGGCCAAACAGCCCGGAGAGCTCCCGTATTCTGGCGGAGATTCCAATTCCTTGACGTCGCTCATGGCACTTCGTGAGTCGCTATAAATCACAATCCAGTCTCCGAACGGGGCATGTCGCGTTAATTCCCGTACCAAGTGGTGAATTGCAACCAGCTTACCGTGAAGACAGACGCAGTTCCTGGCAGAGCCCCGCTGACTTCTACAGGGATCGGCATGAAAACCGCCCCCCTCTTGCGATATGGAGCCATCCGTATACACTGGCACGGTTTCAGCGTGACCCGAAGTGTTCTCTAAAAAAGCCGAAAGCAATACTCCAGACCCTGTGAAAGCTTGAGAGTAGAGGCATTGCGACAAATTGTCAAGGGTGGTACACTCCAGGGTAGCGTCCTAGGCAGAACCAGAGGCGCCATCGGCCCGAGAGCTATTGCTGGATTTCGTCGCCAATGAAAACATGACCGAACAAAAAACCATTCTCGAGAAAAGATCTCGAAACGTCTCTAGCGAGCTATGGTAATGCTTCTCTGTGGCCTAATAATATCTCGTATGCGATGCTACGCCATCTGGGTGACAATGGAAGATGCTCCTCCTGACTCTAACAACCGTATCTGGAAGGCGATGTTGTTTCCCTTTAGCATAGTGAACGGCCACTGCTCTAGCCTTTCCCAAACCTGGCAAAGACCCAAATATTTCAACTAACTACCGATAAATTGCCCTAAAATCCTGCATGTGCAAAGGAATAGAAATGATGTTCAACATAAACGTAAGGTGGATGCTGGAAAAGGATCACTCTTATCCCCATTACAATGCGGATTCAGTAAGCTAAACTCTAGTCCAGATGCTCCGATCCACCTAGAAACCGCAATATGCACCGCATTCTCCAGGAAACGCCACCTAGTTACTATTTTCTTAGATTTAGAAAAAGCCTATGATACATCGTGGGGCAACGCAATGTTAAGGAGCTTGCACAGCATGGGCTTACGTGTCCACCTGCCTTAATTCATAAATAGATTCTTCAAAGACCCTTTTTCTAAAGTCCGACTAGGTAACGCAGTATCTCCCCTTTTCCCATAAGAAGAAGGCATTCTCAGGGCAGCACATTTAGCGTACCACTGTTCGCTATAGGAATAAATGACATAACAAGACACCTTCTTCACGGAATAGAAGCCGCACCATGTTTGGATGACTTATCCATATCATTGGAGGGATCAGAATTGGAAACGATGGAACGCCGCCTTAAGCTTGTCATTAACAGTGCAACGAGTTGGCTTTTGCTAATGGCTATAGATTTTTGACAGAAAATACTAAGGCTGTCTATCTTTTCCGACGCCATGGCTGCGTCAGAGATCCAGAACTATATTTATACCAACAAAAATCGAGGTGGTAGAAAATAGGAAATTTCTAAGAATTATCTTTGATAAAAAACAAACTTGGGAGTCCCACATCCAGAGAGTGAAGAGCTCCAGCACAAAAGCTTTAAATGTGCTACGAACAGTGTGCAGGCATATCTGGAGAGCGGACAGAAAAAACATTCTTCTCCTGTACCGCTACTGATCCGCCGGAATCTTGACTACGGTTGGGAAATATACTCTTCCGCCTCGGAAATACGTCTCTATAATGTTAATACCGTAACAAACAAAAGCTTACAAAGAGCCACAGGGTCGTTCAGATCCTCCTATGTAACAAGCCTCCTATGTGATACGGAGGAAATGCCAATAGACCTCCGCAGAACGCAGAGTATGTTGAGGCAATAAGTCTGTATACAAAGACTTCCAACATCTCCGACTTCGGAACCTCATTTAAATGACCACTTGGACCTCCTACTTGCTGAACACCCTTATCTTCGAATTCCATTCGACTTCAGAGCAATACAACGAATTGAGGAGTTTGTAGTAAATCTAAATATCCACCTAATTAATTACCTAGACTCTATTCATGGAAACAACCGTTGAGGTTTGCTAAAGCTGCATAGTAGAACAAGCATATGCGATGCTCAAGGAGAAGAGAGCGCAGTTGCTGAATCACGAAGCATCACATGGGGTACCCCATAGTTATACCGAGGGGTCTAAACTTGAAGATGGCATAGAATCATCGGTTTTATCCGAAGACCCTTCATAACCGACGAAGCTAACAAAGACTGCTTCGATCTTCACCGCTGTGATGTATGCATTTAGACACGCGGTAAAATGGGCATGAGAAAATGCATACAAAAATGAGCATACACTCTTCACAGACTCTCAGACTTCTAGGGTTGCATAAAGTGACCTTCCTCAACCCATTCGTCCTGAACATTATGGAATTATTACACAGAGAGGCCCACCATGGACGGAAAAATAGAGAGAGAGAGATAGAAAGAGAGATATAGATATATAGAGAAAGAGAAAGATATAAATACATAGATAGCTAGAGAGAGCGAGAGAGGGATAATATATGTGTGTGTGTGAAACAAATAAAGTTTTCATCTTGAAATTAAGAAATAGGATATTAAGATACCCTTAAAGATTATGCATTCTTCGAAAACATTAACTATCATCAAAACGAAAAGTATAATTCTTCAATTTGCTAAGTTTTCTTGCCAAAACAAACCGACATATTTGCTAATTAAGAGACCTATCTTTTTATAATTAAAAGGAAAATGGAAAACTAAAACGGAAGGGTTACAAACTTAACTGGATTAGCTTTCGAAAGTTTTAATGCGAAGAACGACGAGTTGCTAGTCAATTGGTCGAATCTTTTATTTTATGTTATTTTCTGTGCTAAATTCTAAAACTTAACAGCTGTCATTATTACTAATATATTAAAGGTAGGCACCCTCAAAGTTTGTGATCCTGGTTGCCCTCCCCTTCCGTGTGCTTTGTCCAAAAATGGATTCAACGCTCAAAAATAAATTGAATTACGATTTAACTATAGGTAAAATAAAACATTACGCCCTATAGGGCAGAGCCTATAATAAAAAGATTTTCAATTTCTATCATCAATTTTTATGATATTTTAGAATGGCACTTGAGTGAAAGCTTCATGTTTTGGTAGTACACATTTGAGGTGTACCATTCTTCTCCAAGAAATATAGTAGTCCACAAGTCTATGAACACGACCTCCTCCCGCCTATATGGGAAATCTGATAGAGAAAAATACCGTGAACGATGATCTAGAAGCTTGGAGCATTTAAGCAGAATGAGCAGGGAAGAACCATCAAGTGGCACCGCTTTCGATTTGTATGTCCATTTTGAAAAAAAGAGAAAACGATCAAGACCCACTATTGCATTTCGGGGTAGGTCAATGGAAACATTTGGGGCGTGATACCATGCAAATTTAAGTACTCATATGCCCTCTCCCATTTTCTTTGCCAAGACCCTTGGTTTGGTATACTATTTTTATCAAATAATTATAAGTTATCACCTGTTTTGCTTTTTATTAAACTGCGTTATTCCTTTCTAATAAATGTCCTCAGAGACCATCGTTAAAAAACCTTATCATTATTTTAAACAATCCTGAAGCTAATAATTCCCTAAATCTTACAGATAGTAAACCGATTACTCTTCTTGAGTCTTATCATTGACGGTTAATAGGCGCATCACTTGAGTAGTTTGGTCAAACATGAATTTTCTTTGGAAGAGCCGATTTAAATTTGTTGCATTTTAAGATTAAGTCTAAATTTTCAACAATTTTAGATTTACTGATCAAATAGAATGTCTTGTTTAATCACACATAGTAGTGACTAAAATAAAACCACTAGTTATGACTCATTTAATTTCTTGAATATCGTCAGAATGTTCATTATTCTATAGTAGAGTGGGCCAAATGAGTTGGGGAAGAATTTACTCAAACATATAATCGTTCGCTTCTGTTTCAATTCTTTTATTCACTGGTTATAAATGACTTGGCATCTGTTTTGTTTTTATCTAGCCACTGAAGAATTGTCTACAAAGATTTCTAAGCTAAATGTCATTAATTGATGAAAACCAAACATAATTGGAGAGCAGAGGTAGAAAGAGGCCTACATTTTTAGATACCTAGATACAACAATAACCTCATAATTATGTAGAAGTATATCTGTCTTTGTTCCCTTCCAAAAAGTTTCTATATAGATTATTTTATTTATTCGTTCAATAATATTGTTTTAACATCTTCCTTAAACTAAAAAAGGCATCAATTTTTAGACGCTACCTACTGGTCAAACAGTTAAACAGCTGTATTCATTACAGGAAGAGTGTTTACCTCAAACAATGGAATATTCTGAATTCTCAGTTGTTATTTTTCATACGATTTTATCGAGCGATTCCCACTTATTAGAGACCTCTAATATCGTACACCAACAGTTTCAACTAGTCTACCAATCAATCCATCAAATGATGGAACCTATATTTCAACCTTGCTTAGATAAAATAATGGTTTGGTCTCTTGCAGCTTAGAGTGAAGGGAGTAAATATCGGGCCAGAGTAAAAATAATGGAACAAAATTATTAGTTCTCCTTTTCTCTCGTTATTCTTTACACTCATACATACCTCTGGTTTTTGACAACCACCTGATATCCGATTGCAAGAATTAGTGATTTATTTTCAACTAACATCCAATCACTTCAAACCTTTGGCCAAATTTATATATTCTTTTATAACTTTGAGAAACGTAAGTGGCTTTTCGGGATATAAGTCTATAAGTTTTTTATAATATCCTTCATTTGCGGGTCTTGGGTTCAAGGATTAAAAGTCATTCTGAGAAATTATTTATTTGATTTAAGGCCGCAATTACCTAATTGGATGAGGAGTTTTGCAAAAGAGTGTACATTTCAGACTGAGTAGAGTGTCTTGCAAGCCACAAGGATAGGGCGTTAAACTCCTTTAGCAAGTTAGGATACAACACCTTTAGTGGTGTAATGTGATGTAGTTCATCAGGCGGTTAAGCTGACACTCAGTCCTAAGTGGGTATGTAAATTCACACGCATCCTCATGTACAAATCCAATCCCAACACCGATATATTTGCCATTTCGCTAAGAACAGCACATCATACTCGTTTTCTTCTCAGTTCTGGAATTCTATAGTGGCACTCGTTTCCACACATTCCTGACGAATCATATGTGGCTGCGACTAGATTCAGGAATAGTTTCACCTCGAGATAACCGACCCATTGTACCATCATGCTCTGCATCGGTAGTCATTGAACTCCTTATAAGAACTTCATATTCCGATTTGATATGTGGTCTGTCCTTCCAGATAAGAGTAAAGAAAGCGTTGTCTAGAATTGTACATTTAGGGCTATATTTCTTTATTTCTTTAATTTTTATGCCTTCCCCTAATTTCGCTCATCAATAGCTTTATTATATTACTGTTTTCATTGATTACACTGGAACACAAAGATTTTGCTACTTGGTCCAAAGCATGTATTTTAAACGAAGTCGAGTATGTTGATATCGAATCTCAAATTACAATTGTTCTAGTAGGTTAGAATTTTGACTTATGCGTATTAGCATGATTATAAACTATCATATATGCATATTTTATGCACTTTATAACTAAATCATACTTTAATGAATCTAAACTATTTTATAAACTATATTTATAAAAAAGATTATAAACTATACATTTTTGGACAGCATGGTTAAAAAAAAGATGGCGAAGATCATTATTGCTTTACTAACAGATAGCACTCTGTTACATGAAGGCCGACAATATTAGTCAGCTTAATGTTGTTAACTCCCATTGTTGTTTGCGCTACCTTTCCTTTTTATTGAATAAAATAATAATGATTGTTTCTGTACTGACGTCAATGCACGCATACAATAACTAGGATTTGAACACTTGGCTAATCAATAGATATTGTTTCTAGCCTCAAGGGTAGCTTCAAAGCTGTGTTTTACATAAGAATAATATAAAACCCTCCGTTCCCGTGGGTCATGCTGTCAGTATGAAATAAACTTATGAATTTATGGAACTCATTCTGAAGAAATTGATTTCTTAGTTCCCAATTAGTTATTTAATTAATATTTTGCCTCAATTCGGAGGTTAGCTGATATATATTTTAAAAAAATATGTAACAGCCGCGATGATGGCAATCATTACGCTGTAAAGGACTGAATTAAAAGACGTGCCCGAATTTCTTACGTACAATGTGCATTATATTCTCATCTTGATTTTTTCCCAACGAAACTTGGTACCATAGTATAGAACAGGGTAAGAAGTTCTACCAAGAGATATATATCTAAACTGAAATTGAGGTATCTAGGCTGGTTTAACTCTTAAATGATGGGTGACTCGTGCTGGTTTCTAGAACGAGCGAGAAGCGTAACGCAGAAGCACGGGAGCAAATATCTCAAAGATTTCTGAGCTGAAAAAATAAAACCAAGGTCTGCTGAACAAAGTCGGGTGCTCTCACTTATTATTATTTATGACCTTACGACCTCAAAACTTTCAATAATTCCCGGACAAACATTGAGAGGAGACCTTGGCAATTATATCATTCGAAAGAGAATGTAAAACAACATAAAGGTTTTAAATTTCCATAGAATCGGCCGTAGAGTTATGATGTTAGTGCCAAATAATTCCTCGGTTACCCTTGGCGGAATTTGGCAATTATATCTTTAAAAGGGGAATGTAAAACATCATGAGCGTTTTAAACTTTGTTAGAATCAGCAGAATAGTTAGGATTTTATTGGAAAAACAAAATAACTCCTGACCTAACCTTGGGAAGACCTTGTCAATTATATCATTCTAAAGCCTAGATTCCCAAACTGGGGGCCATACAGCAAATTTTAGGGAGGCGCAAGCTGAGGCTATGTACATATAAAAATCTCAAGCCCCACCACACTAGAACAGCCAATCAGCAGCTGAGCCAGCCAGAGGAACAGGTGCGCCTGTACTCGGTATACATTTGAACAATGCCTTGCTGCCAGACGCATGTGTAATATGCCTCATTCTTTCTCTTTCAGTGTAATTCCATTTTTATATATGATTTTGTGTTCTTGATAAAACAATTCATTGGTATTCATTTCGATACCAAACAATTTTCAGTCAATAAATTATTTAATATTTCCTATGCTAAGGTTTCCAAATGAGAACCTAGTCTTGAATCTTGAGTATCAACCAGTCCACAGTCCCACTTTAGAAGCCACAGTTAAAAAAGCAAACACTTTGTCCATGTGCGGCTCCCTCAAATAATCTGTTTGCGCCAATTTTAGTATTATTGGGACTTAAGCCACCATCAATACCTATTTAATGGTAAGTAAGCTTTGTATCATAAGGTGTATTAAGAAGAAGGGGAAAATTAAATTTGCATTTTTGCACACTTCATGAAATTTTTTTGTTTTTTGAGAGTTTAGTAAACTGAAATTTTATTTTCTTCCAACTTCTTATTGTTATGAACCACTTGAAAATGTTGTTTAAAGACGGTTTTACTCTTTTAGAAAATTAGAACATTAGGAAAGTTCAGATAATAAAAAGTCACTAGTCTAGGGCCTATTGAGGTCATCTGCTTTGGCAAAAAAGGTGATTGGTAAAGTAAGTTAATGAATGCTATCTTCTGGTCAAATAGCAAAGTCAAATTAGCTAACACCTGCAATAATTTTCCGTCTCATAGGGTAGTCCACTGGAATACCAAAGACATTATATTAAATATAAAAACAAAAATATTAAAATAAACACAAATCAATTGCAATAATCTTCTATCTTATGAGTAGTCCACTACATACCAAATATTCATGTATTGTGAAGCTTTATATTGACCTTTTGTAGGCTTATTATGAGTGATGTCATTTAGCTATAGCAGTATTTCTTTCCGCCTCAGACCCCTCTGTGATGGCTTCTAACAAGAAACACAAACACGATGACAGCTATCTGGATTTTGGATTTACAAGCATTAATGATAAAGATGTAGTAAGGCCTCTGTGTGATTTGTCACAAAATACTCTTCGCTGAATCACTGAGGCCTAGCAAGATTAAATTGCACAGTCTCAAAATGTTAGCAAGGATCGTTCTTTCTTTGTTTGACAGTATATGAATATGAACAGACAATGACTTGGTGCCAGCAGTTCCATTCACCAACAAAATGCTGCATTAGTCAAGGCATCAGTTTTGGTATCCCTTGAAATAGCATATAAAAAGAAACCTCACACCATTGGGGAGATGTTAATTTTGCCATGTGCCAAAACTATGGTCAAGCTTGTTTTGGGTGAGAAAAGTGGTGAAAAACTCAGTGCTATTTCTCTCTCAAATGATACAGTGCAACGCCGAATATCTCTTGTGTCAGATGATATCAAAGAACAGATGATTTAGAAAGTTAAAGAAGCTGGATTATTCAGTATTCAACTCGACGAGTCCACTAACATCTAGTCCTACTCACAACTCATTTTTTTAGTTGGGTATGTTCAAGGTGAGGAGATAAAGGAATAATTCTTGTTTGTGAAACTCTTGAGCAATCTACAAAAGGTGAAGATGTAATGCAGAAACTTTCAGAATTCTTTGAAGCAAATGGTCTCAACTGGGGCAATCTCTGTGGGATATGCACAGATGGGGCTCCAGCCATGTTAGGTTTTAAGTCGAGTTTGGTTTCAAGAGTTATACAAAAATCACCAAATGCTATAACTCTCCACTGCCTGATCCACAAACAAGCTCTTGCCTCAAAATCCCTACCCTCAGAATTACAGAAATTCCTGAATACCATTATAAAGACAGTTAACTTTGTAAAAGGTAGTGCTCTAAACACACGCCTTTTCAAGAAACTACCATGATATGAATGCAGCTTATGAAATCCTCTTATTTCATACAGCAGCTTGCTGGCTATCCAAAGGAAATGTAGTTCAGCGTATATTTGGGCTCAAAGAAAAGATCAGACTCTTCATTAAGGTACAGGACAAGCAAGATTTGTTGTTAGCATGGTCTGTATATGGTTTTGAAATACAGCTAGCCTACCTTGTTGGCATATTTAAACGGTTGAACACACACAACCTCGAACTCCAAGGGAAAGGAACTTTGATAATCGATTTTGCGGACAAAATTAAAGCTTTTATTCGTAAGATGGAGAATTGGAGGCGGAAAGTTTAAATGGAAAACTTGGCAATGCTGGAAACAGTGTCAGACATTGCAGGGGAGTGTGTTACTGCTACAAAAAAACTTGATTGTTCAACATCTTGAAGCTTTAGTGGAGGAATTTAAAAGGTGCTTCCCAGATATCCAAAGCCAAACCTCTTGGGTAGTAAGGTTCCCCTTCACTGCTACAGTGACATGCATACCTGATGATAATGATGATGGCCAGACTGAACTGCTGACACTTCAGGAAGATACAAGAGCCAAAATGAAGTTTGAAGTGGAATCTCTCACTTTATTTTGTTCATTAATAGCAGTTTCACACCCAAACTTATGTAACTTAGCTTTCAACCAACTACCCTTTGCATCAACTTATTCATGTGAGGTTGCATTTTCTCAAATTTTGTATATTAAATCAAAATATCACAATAGACTTGATGTGAAGCATCAAGAATTAGGATGCTGGTTGATGGCTTTATCATCGAATTTCAAATTTAGTTTAATTGGAGTTTAAACAAACAAACTTGCACATGAAGGTTCTTGCTGGTGAAGAGAAGGTGATGTTCCCACTAAAGGACTTGGTTTCGTTCTTTCTGACTTCCTATGATAGGATTTCGTTCAGAATTATTAAATTTGTGAGTAGAAAATTATAAGATTGTTTTTGATTACACTTTTTTATGCAGTGAAATTTATATTTTCTACTTTCGTATATTGGAGAAAGGTTTGGGGAAATATTAGTTTTAATTACAGGTAGGTCTTCTCTCAAATTGTAAAAAATATTTTATGTGCAGCAAATTACTTTTTTAGTATGATTTTAATGTTTATTTGAGATTTTACAAAAAGTAAATTGCAAGTTTCCATGACTCAATAATTAAGAAAAGAAAAAATATGGGATTGAATGAATAAAATTACAGATATCAACGGAGTTTTTTCATAATGGACCTAAGTAAATGTAGGACTACAGACAGTCACTGTTGTCACGAGATATGGATTGGGGAGGGGAAGCATGGATAAGGATCATATAGGAAAAGTGAGTAAAGATCAGAAAAGTTTGGGAACCACTGTTCTAAAGAATATTTAAACCAACATAAGGAATTTAAATTTCGTTAGAATTGCGGAATAATAATATTATTACCAAAAACAAAACGAGCATAATGTGAACCGCCTGAGCAACATAGAGAGATATAAAGTCAACGCGACTAAAAAAGTGAGTATTCTTTCATACTATGTAATACTATATGATAGTATTTTTATCTAGCGTAAATATACTAAATGCATTAATAACATAGTATCAATATAACAATTACTCCTAAAGAAACTAAATACATCTTGTGTTGCTAAATTGCTGTTACTTTTATTACTACGCTCTCTACGAATTACACAATGATAGTTTTGATAAAGTTAGACCCACCATACTCGTTTTAATATATATATAATATATATATGACTGGCCCAAAAACGGGAAGTTGAAAAATTGCTAGTTCCACAAATTTTATGTTGTTACACGGTTCCTAAATAAGATTCAGAACAATTTTCATGAAATATCGTTTAATTTTACGGGTCGGGAAGAAGTATGTCTTTATCTGACGCAAGAGAAACTGAAGCTATATTAATTTTCTTTCTTCTTTGCCATAACATAGCTTTTATTTTCTATGAAAACTAAATAACCCTAATAAATAATGATGCTTCATCATGTTAACTTGAATGAGAAATGTAATATGATTTCAACCTATCCCTCCACAATTCAGAAACCACCCTCTTTTGTTAGTCCCCCATTGGTCGGAGCAGGGAGGCAAGGACAATGATTCGCCACGAAGAAGAGTAAGTACTGTTTTTTCTCTTTGTCCTCCGTCAGTGATGTATTGAAGGTGTAAATAAGAGAAACAGCTCTTTCTGCTGCATCGCTAACGACCTTCAAAGAAACCGCAGCTTCACTGACAATGATTCATCACTAAGAGGATTAAATACTGTTTCTTCTCTTCGTTCTCCATCAGCGATGTTTTAGGGGGGCTGAGAGAAACATCTCTTTCTATTGCATCGCTAACGACCTTTAAAGAAACCGCAGACTTCATCACCAGGAAGGTTGTGCTCGTCTCCCACATTTCGGGGTCTTCTTTCAAAAAGGATAAATTTGCATTCTCTTTCCTCTGCTGAGTAATGAAGTTAAACATCTTCAGCGTCCCCTTAGTCACAAACTCTTCCAGCTTAACTCCAATCTCTGGGAGTTCTTTTGAACGATGGGGCACCCTGACTTTTTATCGCGCTTAAGCTTAGTCACGATCTTTCGCTTCGTCATCACATCCATCTCCTTGTCGAAGATGGCCAGTCCAACCAGGTGCCTTGCCATATACCAGAGATGGTGTACAAAGCTAGTTGTGACATCATTTGCCTCCTCTTTGTCTGGGTATGCTCGAAGAGTTTGGAGGAACTCCGAATAGGTGCGGATGGCCTATATGCAAAGCAAAGCCTCTACGATGGATACCTGTGTAGAGGCAGTTATATCGAAGACTAAGCCTTGAATATGAAGACCTAGTGACCAACAGTCAATATTCGCCATGAATGCCGCTCTTTGTGTCTTTCTCGTTCCCCTCTTTTTTATATCAGCGCAGGAAAACTGGCACCCTTTGAGGTAAAGTCTTGTTGATCATGGCTGTCAACTTACAGTCATGCCTGCCGCCTAGATTAACGGAATAAATTTCTAGAGAGGGTCAGTTTTAAAAAACCATAGCGAAGGGCCTGTCCCACGGTTCCCGCAACTAACCCAGCTCCGCGGTCTGGAAGATTGACTTGGTCAATGGTTGATGCGACCTTTTAGCCTTCTCTTATTATTCACGAAGTCGCTTTTGACTCTCTCTCCCTGCTGTCTTAAAATCAGTACCAAACATTCTGCAAAATTTGGAGCCCTTACGATGCATTTGATAAAACACACGATCCTCTTCAATAGTCATCTGTGCTAGAGCGTCACTGGCTCCAATTTTGAAGGGTTCGCTGACTGAGGATTGGAAAACCACTGTCTGTGTGTCACCTGACTTTCGGCTCTTTTCACTTTTCTCATAAACTTTTACAACTTCCTCACACAGGAATTCCCCCGCTATATTAGGACTTTTTTCGCTCGTTCAGATGGCGAAGCAGGTTTAATAGGTCTTCTTGAAGATATCCGGAAAAGGTCATTTCTGTTTGAGGTGAAAGAATTGTGACATGCAAAGTATGTCACCTCGTGATGGAAGACGTTCAGGTGAGTAAAACT
Organism: Ceratothoa steindachneri; assembly: GCA_963969495.1. Classification (NCBI taxonomy): domain Eukaryota; kingdom Metazoa; phylum Arthropoda; class Malacostraca; order Isopoda; family Cymothoidae; genus Ceratothoa; species Ceratothoa steindachneri. The sequence continues at coordinate 91,733,194 of OZ018330.1, forward strand.
CGATGGGATTCCCTAATAATTACTATCCTAGTCCAGTTCGCGTACTTGGTGCTAAGGAGGCTATCTGAAAAAAGAGAGAAACCAAAGATGAAATTTTGTTCGAGCTTAAAATATTAATGAAATCGTTCCGAAATTGGCAAAGAATACAAGTACATAAAATAGGGTAAAAATAAACTTGTAGAGTTCATTTCTTTAAAACTTCTAAAATTACACGTATATTTCGACCAGGCTAATATATATATTAATATATATATATATATATATGTGTGTGTGTGTGTTTGTGTGTGTGTGTGTTTGAATTTCAAAATTAATGATTTTGGTTGCCTTGGGTGTCGATCTGGCTCTCCAAGCGAGATCTGAAGGTCACGCACACATTGCGGAAAAGGATCTTCCTTCTGCTTACCCACACGTAGTTGACGGAGGACATGCGCCCACACCCAATACTCGATGAGATTAATGAGATTCAAATGCGGCACCAAAAATTCCCTAAACTAAAAATTAATTTTCAAATCCTACCACTATGGCACGATCTTACCCGTGTGGGTCGCGCATCGTCCTGCCAAAAGAAGTATTGCGCCTTCTTCGTGATATTTCTAGCCTATGGTACGACTTTTTTTACCAAGATATCCAGGTAATCTGTACCGGTTATCTTTCAACCAGTCGCAACCATACCTGCAACATCTCTTCCTTATTTGAAACCACGACGCCGAGGAATATCAAGGAGGCCGGTGCTTGGTTGTGGAACACCGGATCAACCTTGAAGGTAATTTTTCTTTCATCAGAAAAATAAGATTAAGATTTTTATGAATGTTCAAGTTTTTGAGAAGGTGACAACAGCGCGCCCGATGCAAAGACCTTTCCATGCACCTCAATCTATTGCTGCCCTACTCCTTGTTGGTGTTATTAAATGCAGCCGCTAACATGTTCTTTTTCTTCAAGTGTGCAGCCATTTTGAGCTTCTGTACATTTCTAATACTTTTTGGTAGCTAAACAGTTAGCGACTTGTGATCTTTCTGAAAGAAGTTAATCTTTGAGGTCATTCCCGTTCCTGAGCCTCTAGGCACATCAGTAGACGGTAATCTGGCTAACATTGAGCCACTTTGCAATGTCGGTTTTCTTGAGGCCTGCGCCTGGAGAGCAGACATATCTATTCTTTTTATTACCCTCTCCACACACCTGCACACAAAGGAAAAGACTTTTAGTGGCAGAAACTTTTCTATTTTATAGAGTAAACCTCTCTAAAAATGAAAATAGATGAGTGTAACAGAACCTTTGCAAAGCTGGTATTATATGATAATATACTATTAATATATATTTATGTGAATAATTCCGAATCTTGAATTGCTAGTATACTTCTGATTTCAGATTCCGAGTAAGTGTACTTCAATTCCTTTAGTTGGTACAGTAATATTTGTTTGGGTAGCAGGTTATTTGGTTTTCCCCATTGTAATTGGGAGTTAAATCTTGGAAGTTAAATCTGTTCAGAGGTATTTATTCTGTTGAGAATATGGTTTTAATAGCTTCTTAAAATTATAGTCTCGATTTTGATTCACAGTTTGAGGATATTCAACTAAGAAAATCCAAATTTTGCTTAAAAGTATTATGTGTGTATTTTATTATTTAGTAATGATACACATTCCTTTTAATTTTCGTTAAGGTCTCCCTAAAAGATAGTAAACGAGATAAAGATCAGAAAAACATTTACTAGAAAACCTGATTTACAAGGAGCAGGCATTTTTGGGGGGAAGTGTAAGGAAAGAGGGTATTTCTGCCCATTTGCAACCAAACACAAACGTTAGTAGCTTTTCTTGGCTTAATTGAGAGTCCTCCTTTTCACGTGGAGAAGTGTAGACTGAGGACACCATTGGTGCATTGCATTGAATAAAGAATGAGAAGTTGTGACTATGGAAGAAAAAGGTGATGAGATAAACAGTATTATAATTGGCTATAGTCCTCTTGGTGGTGGCAGCTCCTTACGATCGCCGACATAAATGCTTCAGTTCCACGCTCAGTTGGGAAGAGGAACTATCTGCCGATAACTTGGAACGAGAAATTCTTTGTCTTTTCCCCCTTTCCCTAGACATCCTTCTGAATATCGAGTAACACTAGATTTGAAATTAACCGAATTAATTTACGAAATTTTGCTCCTGTTCTAAAGGGCATAAAACCATCAGAAAGGTTATCGTTCCTACCAGTGGTTTTTATTTTTCACGAAGGCGCTTCCTTACACGATCGTATATAGAGAGCATCGTTCTCTATACGAAACACCATTCCCGGACCCTTTCTCATTATTCCTATTTACCATCACATTACTTAGGTCCTTTCTCTATTTTTGGCTTTCCTTCCAGTCGTAACAACACACTAAACAAAATTATACATTCTGAACATATATAAGTGACAGATAATGGCTAGTAAACACAATAAATTTTAACATAAGAAGTCTCTTGTTAGTTACATATAACGCAAAAATTGTCATTGCTATTCATGAGGTAAGGAAAGAATAAGAATAAATTATATAAGAGAACTTCTAGTCTTTGCTCCACATAATAAATTCTGCCAAGGCCACTTTTTGACTAGTTTGGAATCTGTGAGACCCAAATTTATCTTTAACTGCTAATAAAAGAAAGGATCGTGCCCCTCCTGCTTCTATAGTTGGCATCTCAGTAGCCCTGTTTGTCTCTGCATGGAGTCGCTCCCTAAAACTGTTCGTCTAGACAACAGGGAGGAATATACTACATTTAAAATCGGTGACTCTCAAACGTTTTTGAGCATTATTCTTTTCCAAGAATGCCTGACTGACTCTATAAGTCAATTGCGTAACATTCTAGTTGATAAAATCAACCTTTTATATAAAAAGTTATATCATTCTCTTTGTTTTAAGTTCAAGCCACGTCATTTTATAAAAGTAATAACCTGTCAAAAGATAAATATTCCAGCGGCTTGAGTCGGCCAATCTATGGCCACAATTTCCCCCTTGACACTATATAATATCCCACTGGTATAGAAATAACATAACTGCATAAAATTTAAATAATGAGTATCTTTTCATATTCACGTTATCATCTACCAATAACAACGTTAAACCATAAAATCTGAACGTGTGGCTCTTATCTTACGCTGCCAACATTTATCTCTTAGTTCTTCAGTCTCTTCGGAGCAGCGACAAAAGCCACTTATCTGGGAGAGAAAACAAAGAAGAATTTCAGTGTGAAAGAGGTGTAGGGTATTTTGGGCTTATGATTAGGTTAAAATTAGATGACGAAAATATTTGTGTTATCAATACAGTGCATATGAGTAAGATAAATGGGCAAACATGGTACTCTATTATACTGTGCTGATAATAATAATGCAATGATGTTTGAACATTATAGGAAAATTGAAATCTTAAAAAGCAGCTGGAGTAGATTACACTGTCGCTGAGATTTTAAAAAATGTAATTATTATGTAACAATAACTAGTTTCAATAACTGCCTGTCAAAGTTGCACAGCTTGATGAGTGAGTGGAAAGAAGACAAAAAAGAGTACAAAAATTACACAGGAATAAAGCTTTTGATTATTGTGAGAGACTCCAAAAATATATGTTAAGTGGGTCTTAAGATGGGAGGGGTACAGAGGTTCAATTGTTCGCATTCAGGGAGCTTACTAACAAAACAACGGATGGAGATGTTTGATGTTTGGTGGAAATATGGAAAGAGTATAAGATTTGCTGATAACATTCTCAAATAGTTTTAACCTCTCTAAGAGGTTTAAAGACCAACTAAAAGATAGAATGATATTTGAATGTTAACGAGCGAGAAATGCCTGATCGAAAAGCAAGTGAAGTACTTTCTTAATGAAATGATTGAAGGAGGAGATTAGTGGATGGCTGGGTAGTAACGTATCTCCAGATTGACGCCTGACTAGAAGAGGTGCAAAATCAAGGATACCATTTGATATGAAGGATCAATTGGCTTTGTAAAATTATGGGTATCTTTGTTGATGATAGAGGGAATGTGGATTAAATTTAGTGCCATTGATGCACGCTGCTTCACCGTGATGCAAACCTTACAGATAGAAATGGCCTTCGCCAATTCATCTGCCTTTTGTTAGGAAATGTTTTTTTTAGTTCTTTTATACACTGCCTGCTCCGGAATCTTGAGTTAGGGTACTTTCCTTATTCCAACACTGTAGTTCTTGTAACTGGTCCAGGTGTTTAATGGAGAACCATCCTCCCTCCTCCTTTTCTCATAAAGTACTGTTCTTCGCTTGACTAACGGCAATAGTGCATCTTTCAACACTGCTCTGTTTCACACTTTTTTTCGGCAATTTTTTTAAGAAAAGGCTTAGTACCTATTTTATTCACTTCAAATAATTTTAAACGCTTGTCACCTACAAGTTTATATAATTTTATAACTAAATTTTCTGATGCGAAGAATTTTTATATACTCAGCAAGGACTCTGGAAGCCGTCTTATTCACTAGGCTTCTGCTAATGTTCAGACTTAGAGGGAAAGAAACACCTTTCTCAAATATTTCAGAAGAGCCTTCCATACGGTATATGCCACCTATAGAAACGAACACAGGCATGCGGTAAATGTGGTAATAAGTCTCTAATCAACAAAGTAAGGAGAACCTCAGCCATTCTGCCACAAATCATATGATATTAAACTTTATTGCATTCCCTTATTAAGTTCAAAACAATGTCGTAATCGGGTGGTCGACAGCTCAGATACATTAGATTTAAAGCTTATAAATAGGAGTAGTGGAAAAAAGAGGAAGGGAGCGAAAAATATTTCGTTTCTATGGATAATAATCTATGCCTAAAACAAAGAGAGTACTACAATTAAATTTTCAATAAACTAGGAGCTGGAGATAAATCAATATACAGCAGAGGAATACATCAATTACTGAGGGAAATGTGCGGGAAAAATGTTTATTTTTTCACCCTTTTAAATTGGTGGTCAACAAAAACTGTTAAAATTGATGAATCACAGTGGTATTAAAGAAAGTTTACGGAGGGTGGATTTATTTCTGATGAAAGAAAGCATTAAGGCTTTAATTTTACCTGGATCTACCCAAATGGAAAATATTTAGAAGACGTACGGCCATATCATAGATATATCTATGTATAACTTCAAACATATGAAGATAACTCATGCCTTGGAGATCATTCTGATTCAAGGAAGAGATCACACTCGGAAATTGAGTAGCATGAATACCCAATTCTTTCAAACGTCCTTGTGAGACTTATCGTTCTATGTCAGATTCGTATTCGTTAGAATTTTTAGAACATCGAAAATATAAATTACAGTAAGATATGGAAATATTTTGTGTAGCATTTCGGATTAAACACATCAAAATAATAGCCTAAGTTAAATATTACTAAGATTTTATTGAAAAATCGCATATAATTTGTCTCTATTAATATTACTAGTGTATCATTATAATATAATTTATCATAACCTAACTTTAACTAACCGAAGATGCCTTTAAAAATAATATAAATTTCGATGGGATGAAAGTATTTCCTGTTCACCCTAATTCCAAGACGGAAATATCGTTTATCAAAACAAAATACCTCACATCACAAACTGAAGCAAGATAGTAAACCCCCGGCTCCATCTTTACCAAATATAAGTCTCTACTGCAGCGAAGAGCGATATAAATCGATTTCAATTTATTACTTTAGGTTAATATTGCTAAATCAAAAAAATACACAGCTTTCCTAATCAATTAGTTAAATATATTTTTTACTTTGGCAAAAACTTTATAACAATTATGAATCCAAACGTGATTTCTAACACTTTAGATTAATGTTAGAGATAGGAGGCAAAAATACATAGAAGATTAATTAATATGAGTTAGAATAAGGCATATATTAACATATACACTTTGTTTGTTTTTCTAATACTTTGAAAGAAAGCAAATAACTAAATTATAACGGTGCATTGGATAAATATGGAAAGTATTTTTCCCTTAATCCTTTCATATGAAGAAGTTGCATTTCACTTTCTTAAATTAGTTAATTAGACCTGCGCAATTGAAAGTTGACCCTAAGACGTCGCCTGAAAACTGATTTGTCAATAATAACTAGTCTAACAAAACTGTTCGTAAAAACAGATTATGCATGACGTTTCAATATTATTTCACCAGTTGTTGCGCATCATTGCAAGTCTTTCCTCAAAGAAAGAATAACCTTGATCTTTTTAAGTAATTATTTTTTTGTTTAGTTTAACTCCGTCATAGAGTTTGGACTTTTATTTCTACAAAATAACTCAAAGTGACAAACTCCTTACACCTTTTTTACGATTTGTGCGAACGAGAAAAGGAAAGCAATGCAGAAAAAAGCCATTTTGCAACAATTCCATTGATAAGTAAGCTAGAAAATCTATTCCGGCACTAACCTTAACAAAAACCTTTGATTTATCCGTGTAAAAGAACAACCTCTGACCATCCCCACCCCAATTTATCGGAGAGCACGTGCTATGGTATCGCGCCATAGACGACGTCACTTCCTGTTCGAACATTCTCGAATTTTCGAATCCTGAGCACGTTGAGAAAACGTGTCCCAATACTGCGAACTCGTCCCAAGCCCCCACCCCCTCCCTCCGGTGAAGAGGTGTTAAAGAGCCGCTCTATCTCGCCTCTTGCTGCTAAATTATAAATCGAGTCCACCTCCGGATTAAGATGCCTAGAGCTTGTCACTCCTTTCTCCAAACTCTTCCCTTCCAGCCAGAATCAGGTATACAAATACTCTGGTTATTCTTTAGTTCGTGGAGTCCAGTCCGCAACTCAAGGCTATCCTTATCGTCTCGGCCCGTGAGCGTTCGTCAGACAGCAAGCCTTCTTCAGCCGTGATTCTACCTAACTCAATTAGATGCTTCTGTGAGCAGCAAGCCTTAAATTTGCGCAACAGTCTTCCTTCGTTTAATCGAACCGAAGAAAATCTCCATCGATTAACTTTGAGAAAAAGAAATTTTCTTTTTCCAGTGGAATTAAAACTAATCCCACGTTTCCCGTCTAACGTCATCTGTGAAGTTGCGCAATTTTCATCGTAAGGTTGGTTTGGATCGTGCTCCCTCCACCCTCCCTTGCCCATTCGGCTCGTACCCAACTTGCCTCATTCTGATCGTACACCACTTGACTCATCGGATCGTTCCCTACTTGCTTCATTGCAAGAAGGACCTTCCTCGAAGTCATCGATCCGTAAGACTGAAACTCACTCCATTATTAGTATTGTTAAGTTCCCCCTTTTGATCTAAGCTAGTAATATTAATCAATTCTATTTGAGAATCCCCTCTCATAATAATTATCAAGAGACTATTTTTATATAAATAATTCCATTTTGGCTATTATTTTTCTTATTTTAATATTTGTAAATAAGTTATATTTTGATTTGTTTCATCTTTAACTAACCTTGAACAATACTCTAGGTCTATTCAAGTAAATCTCGCCAACCAATTATGCACTCTGTCTGATTATTAAGAATTTGAATCCCAACGCCTCAAATGTGACCCCCTCGTCGGTTGTTAATCCCTGCGAAAAGTTCTTTAACCGTTCGCATTGCAGTAGGTGATTAAGTCACCCTTCGCACGTAATATAGGAGTAGTTTATGGAATAGACTAGTTGCACCACAACAAAACGTACTGTAAATTGGTGTCTGGTAAGTTCAACTCTGGAATAATTTTTTTCCAAGGAAAATTGCAAGGCATTTTCAAATTATTGTCTTACCTTCCATTTTTTAACTCTATATTGCGGGTGACACTTAACTCCCTTATGATTAGAAATTATATTTATTCCATTTTAAAAGGGAACAATTAACTTTATTCAATTTATGAAACCGTTCTTCAAGCTTTGCCGAGTGTCAAATGTTGTGTGTAAATTTAAAGACGAAGAAGAATCTTCAAATAGTAAAGAAATTCGGAAATACTGTACGAGGGTCACTAAATTGGAACCTGCTGCATTTCTAGATCCCGCCAGATGTAGATTATATCTGCTCTGTAACGATTGTGAAAGAACTTTTGTAGGAAGTGATCCATTTTTAGACTACCAACATTTCCGAGCAAATTAGAGGTCAATGTTAAATTTTCCAAAAATTGAAGACAAAATAGGGTGGACCAGTTGAATGTGAGACACACCTCCCTATTTTTTTGTAAAATAGTTCGTGGACTGAACGTCTTCTGAGTTATAAATGTATTCATTACGATTAATTCTTTGTTAAATAACACTCCTCTGCCCTGAACGTGTATAGATCAATCCAAGTTCACTCAATTTGTGATATTTTTCACTTTGTTTCTGGCGTCCTAGAGGATTCATGAAGGTTATCTGTCCTGGTAAAGGGGGCTTTCATTAAACGCATTTCGTCATGGTGAAGGGGCTTATCCTGGCATGCATTTTTTTCTGATGAAATTTAGATTTTCTTTCCGGCATTTTTTCATAGTAAAAGGTCATTTCTTTTCACAAATTTCTATTAATATAGAGACCTTTTATTCTACGCGTTTTTCTTTTCGTAGGGCTTTTTCTCCAGGCATTTTTCCTGTTGAAATATCCTTTCCTTTTAGCTATTTTTTCTAGTAGAGAGTCATTTCTTTTAACATATTTCTTACTGGTATTGCAACTTTTATTTTTTATTGAAAAGGAAAATACTTTTAACCAGAGAGAAATGAGTTGAATAAACGACTCTTCTACCTGTGTGAAAGGAAAGGCCTCATCACCAGAAATAAGTGCTTGGGAGAAAAGGTCCTCAAACTAAGTAAAATGCATACAAATCAAGGTTGCATGACTAGCACGAAATGTTTTGAAGGAAATGTTCTCTTTACCAGGTAAAATATTTAACAGAAAATGATTCTTCAACAGGAAAAATGCTTGGAAGAAAAAGCCTCATCGATTGAAAAATACGTAGAATAAAAGGTCGTCAGTATTCAACGCCTTGTCAAACTGCATCATGGAGCGGAGGAAAAATTAACTTTTCTTCACTGACATTTTGATCCTCGACAATATTTGGCATACCTTCTTTCAAAGTTTCACGTATTGGCCACTCTTTTTGGTTCTAGTCCTTTTCTCGAGCTCAGCTGTTCCATATTCAAAGATAGCACGGATACTTTGTAAACCCTCTTTATTGACCTAGGAGCAAATTAACAATTTTTAAGCACACACAAATTGTCCAGTTTTGCTCGTGGTATTTTAGTAGATCAATCACAGTTATAATGTCACTAGGTTCTTCTCGTAAATACATAGAATGTCCAATTGAAACAACTGCATCGACATTGATATTATGAAGTAAAACTATCTAGAATTAATCTCCAGTCATTTGAATTGTGTACTGGCACCTCCGATTCCTGGAGAAGACCTGAGATATTATGACGATAACCAAAGTTATTCTCCTCTGTAAAAAATGGTACAAAAATCTGCTCCCGATTTCGGATGTATGAAACTTTAGTTGCATGTCTTAACTGATTCTTTTCATACAAACTGAAGGCTAACACTTCAGCTACATTTTTGGAGAGACCCGAATCACAGAAAAGGTCATTTTGCTCTAGCTGGCTAAACTATTGAGGAGTTAATGACTCTGGGGTTTAATGAAAAGGATCGCCGGATTCAGAAAGTATTTCTTGACTTTCATCAGCAGTCTCTTGCTTATGGTCACTACCGACGTCTTCATATGGAAGAAATCATTTAAAAACTGTGATTGGGAGGTCATCCTAGTGCAGAGTAGGTCGGAATGCTAAGGGTAAAGTAATATATGAGATTTTTTTTCAGTTTTTCTTGCCAATGCCCTTTGTATTGACCAGACGAAAATAACAGTAAGTTATGTGGTCCGTCGGCTCTTGCCCGGTCATAGGATTTTCCGAAAAGTAAACTCTTACGTTTTCCTTTTGTCAAGTCAGGTAGCTTGTTCTGGCATATATGTTACACAGTATGTGGGGTACATTTCTTGACTTGGTCGCCAAGAGCAAGTCCAAAGAACGCTAAATTAACACGCTCCACAAGTTATATTATATTGTCCCTTTGACGAATATTCGTCAAGCATCTATTGGGTTGAGGAATAAGTTCTTGCAGTTTATCAAATTTATTCATTACCATTAACAATTTTAGAGAAACTTCATTTTTAATTGATAACAATATGCAATTTAATCAATAATGTATTCTCCGTTGTTATATACGACTTCTTCCCAAAGTTCCACCCTTTTTTCGATGCCTCTGCAATAAAAATCTCTGAATTTTGACTTGAAGAATTCGTCTAACCAGGCTCTTAATTCCACATCAGTATTGAACGAAACGTCGCGCAAATTGTTGGAGAGCGATCGAAACAGATGGGAATCAGATGGAACCAAGTCTGGCGAATATAGAGGATGCAGCAGGATTTACCAATTAAGCGTTTGGATAGCGTCTTTTGTCATATTAGTAATGTGAGGACGAGCATTGTCGTGTCGCAGAAGGACTCCATAACGTCAATGAGGTCGCTTTTCACAAATAGCTTCGGCGAGTTGATACATTTGTTGAAGGTAAAGTTCTGCATTGACAATCTCGTTGTTCGCAAGGAGCTCATAAAGAATGATGCCTTTACAACCCCACCACACACACAGCATCGTCTTTCGTGGATGAATTCCTTGCTTTAATCGCGTGAGTGTTTTTTTATTGGGGTTAAGCCACTGTTTTCGATGCTTCATGTTGACATAAAAACACTACTTTTCGTGGCCAGTGATGATGTGGTAAAGAAATATGTTTTAATATCCAAGAGTAGCCTTGTGACGAGCAAGCAAACCTGCGGCAATCGTGGAGCCTTGAAGTTTGTTGCCCTCGCTCAAAAGGTGCGGAAGCCATGCACCGAATTTTTTAACTTTCCCCATCGAATGAAGGTGATTTACTACAGTTTTCTGATTACCCGCCAATTGTATAGCCAATTCTCTAGTCGATTGACGAGGATTCTCATGAATAAGGTCGTTAAATCGATCTTCTTCGACATAAAGATTGAAATGACCGTTTTTAAAACGTTAAAACCACCATTTATCTGTCCTTGCTGATAAAGCCTTTTCTTCGTACACAGCACAAATATCGCGTCGAGCTTTGGCTGCGTTTGCATTGTTCTCTTTTCGATTGAAAATGAATAACATCAATGGGCGAAAATGCGCCTTTCTTTCAACTTGACATTCGACTTTGAGGGTACAGAACAAAAAGTCAATTTACCGAACTTTTAAAAAACCGCAATGACTTATTACTTAACTTCAAAACGTAGCCTAAGCAAAAGCCTTATAGTTTACGCTGTTTAGAGAGGTAGCCTATCTTTGCAAATTTTCCTCTCATTATTTATTATTATTTCTTAATATGTGCACAAATCCCGTCAACAAAATTTAAATCAACACAATATTAAAAAAAACGCAAGAATTTATTCCTCAACCTAATGCAAATATGACATAAAGCATCCAGCTTATTCACACATTTAACTATCAAAATAAGCAAGGCACATCGGCCTTATATACTGAGCTACGGCTGAGTGCAGTTGGGGTTATTTAAAGAAGATGAAAATATAATATTGAATAACATAAAAAGAAAATATTAAATATGTAAAAAAGTGGGTTTAAGTGAAAATATTTGTTACTGAAATGAGCACACAAATTCAAAACAGTTATATTGTTCTTTTTCTTAATTGCCAGGCATAAATTACAAGATTTATGAAATGGAGAAATTCTTTTGTAATTCTTGATAAAAAATCGGATTGATAGGTATCATTCACTTTTATGCTAATCTTAATGGAGACAATTGGAAGAACTCTCATGTGTCGTTTACCAATAATTAAAACTAGAACCAAGTTATTCAAATATGGCCAAAATAGCAAATGCAATGGTGAGTTTGATAATCTTGATATGAGTAATTTTTGTTTTTCTATTCATGACATGATAAAACTTGGCGACCTCTCGTTTTTTTCCCTATAAATACATTCGTTAAGTTTATTCTTGGTATGATTTCGGTTGAAAATAGGGAATAATGGTTTTTAACCACTTAAATATTCTATTTAGTGAAAAATGTCATGCAATTAGTGTTCCAAATCAATTCAATCTTCCTTCAGCACCCAGATACACCATATGGAATCCACTAATATCTTTATCACTCGAATTCCAACGCAGATGTGATGTTCCACACGCCCTGATTTCTTTATAGTTGTCTGAAGAAATAAAGTTTCTTGCTGAGAGTGGGAAAATCTTTTATCCTTTAGTTCATAACCTTTTCTGTAAAGTTTGGGCAAAATTGTTAAGATTCATTTGCTTTCCTATAATGGTGATATAGAGTGTTTATATCAACTTTATGGATATTTAGAAGAGGTAGCCTTTGTATTTACTACTCCTAAATTCATATAGATCATTATTTATTTCTTTTAGGAACTAATTGGCCATCTAAATTCGAATACACTGAAAGAATATATTCCAAAACTTTACTTAAATAGGAGTCAAGGGGAGAAGTGATCTCAGTTAACTCACATGGAACTCAGGGAAATTTATGATAATATCATTGCAACAGATACTTCTAGTGATCAGCACCAGTTTGGATTAATCTTATTCCAAACCATTATTCTCTCTCAAGTAAATTCTTATTAATTATAATTTCCTTGTCAGCAAGAAAGTGTTCGTTGTATTTCTGTCCTGATTTCAGTATAAGAACACCATTTGCCTCTAACAAACCTCTTCATCCCCTATTATTGCATATATTTTCCAATGTTGTTTGTACTTCCAGACCAAGACCAATATCAATGGGGGGGATTTTCAACATTATTTTAATTTAAGGGCGCCAATTCTTCGGCTATCAATATTTTTTCAGAGTAGTTATGGAAAGGACTACAAAGCAGAATCAAAGTAGGATTAATTTAAAAATATAAAAATGTTTTAATTAAGAGATAGAAATTAGTTCCCATTATTGCTATACTATTAATGTAAACTAAAACGAGATTTTTCGCAAAAAAATTATCGCTAATTTAATGATCAAATGTAAACAAAAACATTAATGCACTGAATAGTCTTATGAATAGTCTTATGAATATGTCGGCATGCCATTATTCACCATTATTCCGCTTGCACATCTGCTATCTCTACTCTCGGTCTCTTAGAGTAATAAAGACAATGAAACAGATTTACAAGAAATATTTATCTTTGCCTACGAAGAGAAGGCTACCTCAAGCCATTATTGAACTTTCACATTTATCATTTTCGCTCTTGTCCTCACATGCATCTAATATCGCTTTCTACATCTCCATCTTTCTGTATATTTCTGGCGTTTTTTATGAGCATACAACCCATTATATATGTACTGTCTAATAGAAAGCGATACAAGGCAACTCTATACTATAGCATTGTTCATTCGGACGGATACAAATCAAGTCGAGTTCATGAAATGTACAATTTTCATTATAATCTAAAAATCTATCCATGCGTGAAAAAATAGTTAAATCAGGTCTCTTTGAAGATCAATGAAAAGCAGCTTGCCAGAAAAGAAAATTTCCAACTGGTGTACGCCAAACTATTTACAGTAAGAAAAGATTTTTATTTTGGTGACTTTAGAAGTATGTAGTAAGAGATGAAAATAGTGTAATATCTAGATATAGTAGTGTAAGAGTAAATTGGGTGAAGTTAAAGAATAGGTAAGGTTTGGAAGATGGAAAAGGAAAAAAGTTCCCTGGTGAAAAGCATATCTCTATCATGAACTGTGTTGTTGATTTATTTTATTTGTTTTTATTATGTCAGTTGTGTTTCTGAGTTGCATTTTTATATTCATATATATTGTTAAGTAAACTAATAATTTTGGCCTTCAAGCCTTTTGGGAAGCGAGTTTGAAAACGATTTGATCTTGACATAATTATGCAGTTTTAGTTGATGCAGGGTGACCCACCAAAAATGGGCACCAACTTTCGATAGGCTTCATTTCCTTATTTTCTGTAAGGATTAATGAAACTTTGGTGATAACTAGTTTGTTATGATAAAAACACCATATAAAAACATGAGAGTCTTTGGAATTTTCTTCTTTATTCTAGAGCATGTGTTCGAGATGACTTGCATTTAGCTGTGTGCATTTCAAGGGGCGCAGCACAAAGTTCTCCATGACATCTTTACAAACTGACCGATTAATGGCTCTGATCTCCTTCCTGGTGGCTTCCTTGAGTTCCTTGATGGTTCTGGGTCTCAAAGCGTACACTATATATGTAATTTAGCCCTTGAAAAAAAGTCTAGGGGGCTAAGGTCTGGGCTGTGAGATGTCCACATAAATTAGTCTTGAGACTGATCACACGGCTACCAAAGTTCTCTTTCAGCCAATTTTGGGACAGTTTTAAGGAGTTAGAGCTTACTCTATCTTGCTAGCACCAGAACCTGCCCATTAGTAAAGTAAGCAGGCTCTTCTGCTCATTATTGAAGGTTTTGAGGACCTCAACATACCACTCCTTGGTGACGGTCACTGTCTTCCCTGATTCCTCGGAGAATAATTGTCCAATAAAGCCTCGTGCTGAGATTGCAGACCGTACCGTGCACTTAGGGAAGTTTAGGGGCTTGGTGGTTACCTCATTTGGTCTGGAGGTCCATCAGAAGATATTTGTCTTCAAGATGGAAGTAATCTTGATCTGAGGTCCAAAGTAGGTTAAAAAAAGTTAAGGGCTCCTGAATCTTGTCCAGTATCTTGACTGCCATGGCATTTCTCTTCTCCTTGCGTGAGGCTGTAATGGTGTGCTTCGTCTGTATTATGTATGAGTAGGCCTTTACATCAATTAATAGCACTCTCGTGCAAGTTTCACGAGATATACCAAGTGAATAACTTCGCTTGCGCACATAGCGTTTTGGACTCTGCTGAACTGACTCTCCCCTTCCTCTTGACTAGCTCATATGTACGCTTTATAGGGCATCTTGAACGGCTTAGACGGTTGTCACTAGCTTCATTGACGTTTTCTACTGTCCCTATTTCTTGAAGTGATCCACCCAGACCTGAATTCTGCTCTTGGAGGGTGCTTTTTCACATTCGAAATGTTGCGCGAAAGTATCTTGCACTTTCTTGAACCAGCCTGTCTTGTAGTAATGTATGATTCAGTATATTCTTTGCTGGAGCTCCCATTTAGATCTTGTTGTGTTCACAGGTCTTACTTCTTTCATGCCCTGCAAGGTAAGGGTGATTAGTGTAAGTATGAAGGATATATCACAAAAAGTGTGGGCAGGCTTGTTTTTTTTGGGGGGAGGGTCAGCCTGTATATAATAATTTCATTGAGATGGTTGGTTTTTACTTTTATTATTTTTTCATATTATGAAACTTGAAACAGAGTCTAAGAAATAAGTTAATTTGTAGTGTCCCTGAATGTATGTGTATCGTGTAGTCACGTCTCCATGAGTTACTATTATCCTACTCTTTAAAGGTCATATTTGTCTTACGCCCTCTAGGTCTAAGCGACTACCAGAGAGCTATGGTAGTAGGCAGTGGCCAATGACTTGAAAATTCCTTTTCCTTTTTTCGTGGAGCGCCACGTTTATTGGTGTTCGCACAATCCAGTTGTTTCACTTTCCTTTCCATTTTGTTCTCTCCTTCGGGTATTTGAAATATTCAACACCGTTTTCTTTTGCATTTTTGGAGCCTGATCATATGGGTCTTGGGAGTCGCGTTAAACGAAACAAAGGGGTAGTGGACCTCGAGCGAATACACGCTTTGATAATTTTTAAATTTCTGAGTAGTTCAAGGAGATAAACCTCAAGATTTCATTCATGCATCAGGTTTCATTTGTGGCAGTTTGATCGATATTGCTCTTATATATGCTTTTGGTGATCTTGAGCCCCAGAACCATGTTCTACCTTTTAGTAGAGGTGTCGTAGAATTAAGAAGTTTCCTCTTATTTGGTGGTTGGAGGACTTAAACAAGAATTGCAAAAATAATCTCTAATTACACAGCAAAACATATAATACAAATATTACACTCTTTAGTTATTAATTAATTGAGGAATGGGAAAATTATCAATAATTACCAATAATTATTCATTCTGCAATGACTCAATACTCCGTGTACTAACTAGACATGGTTTAGGAGGAAACTACAAATGGAATCCTAGCCTTTGGGGCAAAATAATTCACTTTAGGTATACGAGATGATGCGGAGGAGAATACTTGACGAGTCTTAGTCTGAGGGCGTTGTACCGCCTCGAGGACGAAAGGAAAGGTGTAAATATCTTACAATTTTTTTTTGGGGGGGGGTTACCACAAGTAGACGCTCGGGGAAGATTCTCCATGTAGACGCTGTAAAGGCGAAGATTTACTTATAGACGCTCGAGGGAAAAACTCTTGTGGGCTAAGACTGTGCACCTCTTCTGGACAGGTCTTTCAATTTTCAAGCCGTCGTTCCAAATAAGCTCCTAGATGCAGGCAGGTATAATACCGTGTTCTATCGCTCGATGATATGCGTCGTCAGTGGATTAGCTCACTCAGGAGCAACGTAGAGACAGCTTATCACCACGACCTGGGGTCTTATCCAATGGGGAGAAGGTTACGTCTTCGGGCGTCTTCTTTGGGCAGATACTGGCGGAATAATTCCTGGATTATTTTGTGACGGGGAATATATAAGCGTTCGCCGAAACTGCCATATTTACTAATGGAAGCCATCAAGCCGTGTTTTACCACCTCGGCGCATATATCTCTGTGGCGTGGTCTTGTTGGTCTAACTGAACCGAATAAATTCTCGGTTAATCTCGTCAGAAGTTCGCCAACGGGCGTAGGACATTGCTCTTCCTGATAACTCTCGTTTCACACAACTGCATTAAAAGAAATCTTACTCGATCTCCCTTTCTTCGATACACCTCCCTATTCAAGATGGAACGCACAAGGGAAGTGACATCACAACTAATAGTAAGAAAAAAATAAAAATGAATTGATATATAGAATAGTTTCAAAATAATTACACTCGGGATTTTAAGTATTCATGTTCACCCGTTACTATGTACAATCCAAAGGTAATAAATAACTCAGCTAGAGGAGAGCTACGACTACATATAAGTACATTTACGAAGAAAACAAAAACAGGGTACCTAAACTAATGTTCATGGTAGATATGGCCCAGGTAAATTACTCAAGAACTCAAAAATACCAAAACAATTTCAGCAGAGGCACATAGGGCTTTGGTTACACCAGATGGGGGCTTATATTTACAATAGGGCTACTATCAAGGATCTTGAGTTAGTTTTACCTATGTACATGGAATAATTACACAAGAATTAAGGTAAGCCTGTTTCATTGGGGAAAAAATCGACAGGGTTGCCACTTAAGCTATCCGCTATAATCTGAGCCTTTTAGATATGAAATTTTGAATTGAAAATCCTGCCAAAATAAGCCCCAACGCATCAGTCTACCATTATTATTTTATATGTTTTTCAAGAACGCCAGCGGCTTGTGATCTCTGTCAATGATAAACTCTTTACCTAATAAATAAGTCTTATTTTTTTGGATTCCCCATACAATAGCGAGGTTTTCGCGCTCGATTACAGCATAATTCCTCTCACCCGGTAACAGCTTTCGGATTCCGTATGCATTGAGTATAGACTTTTTATTAGGCCCATATTGGACTAACACGCAACCTCTTCCGTCGTTGCTAGCATCTGTCCTGATGCCAAAAGGTTCCGGTGGTTTAGGTAACCGTAGGATCGGGGCGACGTGATTTTACCTTTGAGTTGATTAAAGATTGGAACCGAAGACGGGGTCCAGGCGAGTCAATCGGGGTTTCTCTTCTTTAGGAAATCGCATAAAGGGGTGGAAAGCGAGGCAAAGTTTGGAATAAATCTTCAGTAGAAGGATGTAGAGCCAATAAATGACCTTAATTGCCGTTTGTTAAAGGGTAGTGGCATTCTCGTAATGGCATTATTTTTTTCTTTCCGAGGGAATAATCGTTTGTTTCCTATGCGGAATCCCAAGTAGTTGATCGTGTCGAAGGCAATATGACACTTGTTTGGCCCGATAGTAAGGTTGTGGCTTCTTAACCTCTGTAGTACAGAATGAAGGGAAGTCAGGTTTGATTTCCCAATCCTTCGTGGCAACATATATGTTATCAAAATATAAGCACACATTAAGCAATCCGTCTAAAATTTGTATCATCATCCGGTTTTAGTTGCTACAAGCAGTACCGAGGCTAAATAGAACCTTCTAAAATGCATACGCCCCTTTTCGTTAGGAAATGCAGTAAATTTCTTTATACTATCAGTCAGAGGAATCTGATAGTACGCTTTTCATCAATCCAGTTCCGAAATATATTTCACCCGTTCAAACAAGTGCATATTTTAGTCAATTAGCAGAATAGGTTCGGCGTCAAACACGGTGACCGTGTTCAATTTCCTAAGGTCAATACACATTCTATATAACTCACTCAGTTATCTTACTATGACCCCTGGGGAACAAGAGTCAGATTTAGAAGGCTCAATGTTTTGCAGCTTTAATAAAATCTCTACTTCTTTATTAAACTCTTCCTTCAGGTAGACAGAGAAGGGGTACGGTTTAGACCTAACGGCTTCTTGGGTTGTCAACTGAATATCGTTCTCGAATTGCATAGCACATCCAGGTAAGTCGGAGATGACTTCACGGAGCCACTGGAGGGTGGCTAGGAGCTAAGCTTTCTGTTGAGGCGTTAATTGTTCGCTGGTTTAGAGCTCCTATGAATGGGTCTCCCTTATTTGATCATGATAAAATGGTATTTTTTGTCTTGCTCCAAGCAGGAACTTTGGACAAAACTCCGAGGAACCAGGAGAAAATTTCCTTCGAGGGTCGATTCTTCATCAATTGCTACAATGTGATGAATTCCTACACGCCAGTGATACTTCTTGAGGAGATTGTTATGGAAAAGCCTTTTTCCGCTTAGAGTTTCAAACAGATAGTCTACGGCGCCAAGCTTCTAAACTATCCTAAAGGGACCTATTCCTTGGCTCAAAGGTCTGTTATTGTCCATCAGGAGTATTAGCAAAATTATTCACACAGTTTAAACCTCCGAACTTGACATTTTCCATTGAAATATGCCTTATACTTGGCCAGGTTCACGTCAGCGTTTTGGTAGGCCAACTTGGCGCATTCTTCCAATATTTTACGGAGCTCGATCAAGTAGGAATACGAGGACTATATTTCCTGCTCTAAACTAACATTTGTAAAGAGCTCCTTGATGACACTTAGGTTTCACGAATATTCCTACCATACAGTATAATAATTCAAAGGGCGCGAATCAAAAAGTACGATGGGGTATCTCCATATAAGCGAAAAGAGACATTAACAGATAACAATGTCATTCGCTCTGTTGGTCTACACACAACTTTCGTAAAATTGCCTTGAGATTACCGTTAAACCTCTCACACATTCCCTTCCCAGGCGGGTGGAACGCAGTGCTGAAGAAAGGTTTTCTCATGAGAAATTTCCTTACTTGTTCTATTAAATAAGAAGTAAATTGACGGCCACGATCTAGACAGAATCTTTTCGTAATCCAACGCATGCAAAAATTGAAATTTAGTGCCTCGGCGCATAAGACGCTCAAAAGGGGAAAATTTTCCTGTAGACGCTTGATGGAAAATCAGCTGTGGGTCTGAGACTAGGCGCTTCTTCTGGACGGGCACTTCGATCCTGACGCCGTCGTTCCAAATAAGATCCTAGCTTCGGGCCGGAATGACATCATGTTCTACCGCTCGAGGATATCGCCTTTAGTGAATGATTCCACAGACGTCTTAGAAGAGGCCGCCGAATAACTTTTGTATTTTTCTGGCTTGGCTCACTCGGGAGCAACGTAGAGACAGCTCACTACCAAGACCTAGGGTCTTCTCCAAGGGGGAGGTTAGGTCATTGGGACTCTTCCTTAGGCAGATTCTGACTGAATACTTCCTCGATTAATTTTGTGACGGAAAATATATAGGCGATATCATTAAAGTGTTTTCTAATTACTGGGATTTTTTTGTAACTTTCGAGCAATGGTGAAGAAATTCAATCTTCTCTCAAAAGAGTTGATGTTTTTTATCTTCCTATCGGTATTTCTAGCCATAAATATTTAATAATGTCAAAAGCCGAAGAAATTTGGGATATTTCATCCAAAAATTGAAATAAAAGGGTATCCTTTGTACAAGTCTTTTGTAAGTCAAGTGCTTTTATATTATAAAGTAAAGAGATTGGACAGGCCTCCTTGTGGTCCCACACTTCGAGCTCGAATTCGTAGCAATGTACTCCTTCATTTGTACTGGAGCCCTCCTATCCATTATAAAGTCACAAAGAATATTCTCAACTCTGGAGTTGAAGCCTAGGTGCAGTATCTTGTATTGCATGCCTCTTCTGCTTACATTAGCAAAAGCCTTTTTGAAATTTTGAAAGCTAAACTGGCGAAGACTGCCTACTAAGACAAAGGTCGCCGTTGTCATTTCGGAGAATCAGATAGGGATGTTTTTATAAGCATTTATTTTTGCAAGCTTCCCAGTGACTACAGGTGGTGCAGTGTCCCTCCCTTTATTTTTTCCGGATTGCTTATTGCTGCTTATTATTCAATTTTGCTTCATCGAGAAATAAGTGGAGTCTCTTAGCCCAAATCTTCTCAGAAAATTAGCAACAAATTCAAAGAGAGATATTGGCATAAAGCTAACTGGGCTCTATGACGGCTTGACTGATTTAGGAATAAATATCTATTTAGCCACCTCCCGATGGTTATGATAATAATCTGTGTTTAAAGGCTCTTTCATGATATTAATTAGGTCACTTAAGACGTTAAGCTGGTCATAGATATAATTTTTCTTGGTTCTCCCTTTGTAACCTGTTGCTCGTTAATGAAATGATTTCAGAGATATGGATCGTTATTGGGAACTAATTTTACTGCCGTAGTTCTCCATATACCTTTCCTCTTACACATAATGATGAGGAAAGGTTTTGTTTCTTGGTGTGTATAATTCTTTTATTATCTTGGTTTGAAATCGCGGTCGTATTTGACAATTACTTGCGGTGTAACTTTATATACTTATGCCCAGAAAATTCTAAAGTATGCTTAAATTTCGTATGTCTCATTATTTATCGTGTCGTTTTTTTATGTTGTACCTAGGTTGTACATGCTTTTATTTTAGACATTTTTCTGTCTGCCACGTGTAAGACTCACTCTCTATCTAGTATTTTTATTATGTTGTCCCATAAAATATTTGAGTGTTTTTAATCATTATTTCCAGTTCGCCTTTTACTTCATTTAATAGTCTAGTTGTAATGTGGTTGGGAGGATATCAGCGCCATCATAATGAGAATTTTTATTTGATTTGGAGAATGTTAAATTTGATCTCCTCTATTTAGGTGGCTGGTTAGTTTTTCTAGATCTGCATCTATTTCGTTAATGGAGGCCTCATGCAAGGAAGTGAGGATGCAGGTTGAAAGGTAGGTTTTTAATGAACATTCCATCATAAATATTATCTACTACTCTCCACTAAACATCCTCACTTAACCCTGCCATAGTCTGCAAATACAAATAAATTTTCATGTGACAACGACATCCTTAAAAATTTTAGTAGAAAATAAGAAAACTTTCTCCAGTACGTCAAACTTGGATTCAATTTGAAGGTGAGGTAAACGATGAAGGAAAACTTATTTTTATTGTTCTTTTGCTCTCACCTTTCTTGTCCTTTTTGCATTGTTTTTATATACGTAACTCGTCTTTTCCTCGGTATTTTTTGGGTTCTTGATGATGTTATTGCTTTTCCCCTCCTCTTTACTAGCAGTTATTCTTGATCTCTCACTTCTTGCTCATGCCGTTATTCTTGTTCTCATTTATCAAATTTTTCCTCTCCCTTCCACGAAAATACTGCCGAAACCATTACATGCATGATAAATCATGAAGTTTCTTGATATATCAGCGAAAGAATTAGTGTGTGTATGTTTTGAAGAGTGGGTGAGTTGAATCTCTCTCTTGCTGAACCATAAATCATTTTATTTACCCTTTTTGTGCGCAACTCAAAATTGAGATCCGTTCTTCTCTGAGAACAATATTTCGTTTTTTTTCTGGAAGGTCAAAGTTAGTTTGAGCGATAACATTAAAAGAGAATTATATTAAAGCGAAATTTCTAATCTCTATGGGAAAAATTATTTCTTTAGGCAAACCAATCGTCTTCTCTATCATTTATTTTATCATTTGGTTTAGTTAATGTCATTTAATTTACATTTTCCGATAATGCAAACTATTTTGTTGAACTGTAGCCAGAATAAAGTAACATGCAATGGATATGCCTATAGAAAATACAATGCTAATCAAAATACTATCAAAAAGCGCTAGTGATGCATCTCATTCGGCCTTTGAGTAAATCACTGTATTAAATATTTACAGAAACTGTCAGAGCAAGGCAAGCCTTCATGTCATCTAGACCAAATTAAAACAGACAAGAAAGTTTTAAAGAAAATTTTTCATTGCCGCTGAAATGTCAAAAGGACACCCTAGAATCATAGATCATCATGCAATTGATGGTCTACCACCCAGGAAACTTGAGGAAAATTTAGATATAGCACCTGAGTACAGTGGCATTCCATAAATCTTGCCCATTAATTTTAAAGATTTAAACTTTGCTCAATATATTTATAATGTTATTGAAAATAAAATGAGGCTACAGGATATTTTAATGACCTTTTTTGTTGAAATTATTTACATAAATGTGTTTTTAAAATTTAGGGAACAAAACCTAACCCGAAAAAGATCGACAGACTTCAGTATAATAGCATAAAGACTTTGGGAGCAACTAGGTTAACACCAATTTTACTATCTATACCACTAACTATAAAAATAATAATAAGAGAATGAATTGACTTAGGTAGATAAGTTTTCGCTAAAATAAGAATCATTTTGTAAGAGATAAATCCAAA
The DNA here is from genome assembly GCA_963969495.1 of Ceratothoa steindachneri. Taxonomy (NCBI): domain Eukaryota; kingdom Metazoa; phylum Arthropoda; class Malacostraca; order Isopoda; family Cymothoidae; genus Ceratothoa; species Ceratothoa steindachneri. The sequence goes on from OZ018330.1 coordinate 91,756,013, forward strand.
CAATGAAAAAACCTTTTGGAATTGTATTATGAAATGGCAGTCTATTTCATTTTGCTTTTATAAAATATGTTATTTCAATAGATGCTTAAATATGGCAGAGTATACTTGTTTCAGAAAAAAAATGTCAAACCGTCCATTAATCTGAAATAATGTATAACAAAGCATCTTGAGATGTAGAAGTGAGACAATGAAACTATCTTTGGGAAAAGGCTATATATTGGAGTTTAAAATTTTAAAGAACTTAATTGCGATGTGAAATTTTCAAGAAGTAAATGAGACACATTTACTTTGAATTTAATTGCTGTGAGCGAATCAAAAAGGCAAGCATATAGTAATAGTTTATAAAAGCTCAATAGTAAAGGTAGTAATGAATGTCCATGGTTATTAAGCATTATAGTTTGCACTTTAATAATGCAAATTCTGAAAAAAGAGGGTCCAAATAGAAGCCCTACATTCAACACCAAATGATTGCTGATAGTTTCTTAACACTGATATCAAAGTAAAGAATCCACTTGTTATAGATTTTTAAGAATAATTTACTGTTTCAAAAGCTTTTTAAAATTATAGAGAGATAGAAAAACTTGTTTTCACTAAAGCAGAAATAACAGTCTGTTTATTCGACTTATGGGCATATTTTATGAAAGATAGTTAATAACGAAGCCATAGGCTGAAGGCTTATTAAAAATGAAAATTTTCAAATGTTGTGGAAATCAGGCTCTGTAAATAATATTTCCAGTAGACAAAATCATGGCCGGAAGTCAAGCTATAGGAAAGGTGGAGAACTAAAAGGATGAGTTTGAAGTTATTCTTTATCATTTTGAGATCAATTATATTGGTTCTTCATTAAGAATAGTCGTAGAAGACAACTTCTTTATTTTATACGAGCGGTAAAGTGATTTAAAAGATTTCCCGGAAAGAAATTCACGCACCAAAAAACGCCGTCGGTTAAATTAGGATTCTAAGGTTTGGTCCTACGCTACCTCTGTAGTTCTTTTTCAAAAGCCAGAGAGGGAAGTCAAAAATATCAGGCTTGTATAAAAAACATAAAAGTTACTTAAAACGTCACAACTAAAGATCTACCACAAACCCTCGCACATAATTAATCTTTGGAGCAGTATGGGTGCAGGAACAACTTTCGTACTTACGATATCCTGCTCGTTGTTCAATAATTAATTAATAGAAAAATGATTACAAAATCTGGCTTCCCATGGTATTCGCATAATAACTATGAAATGGCCTTTAAATAATAAATATAGGTTAAGCTCGAATTTACTAAAGTAACAAGACTTCACTGTGTCAATGATAAAAGTCATTAGAGTAATGCTGGAGGAAATATTTATGACTTTTGAGTTGAAAGAATCAATTTTTTTTAGGAGATCTCTGAGTCTTTTACTGTTTTCGTTAAAATAAATGTTTGAATCTTTATCAGTTCCAGAAATATTATTTTGTAAAGAAAAGTAAGCAAACATTGTTGCTCTGCACCAACAAGCCTGAAAAAAATTAGTATTTGCTAAGGGTCTTGCATTAAGGAGCACCATATTTAAGATCAGCAATGACTTAAGAAAGACTGGATAAACTCCCTTGAAGAAGATTTCTGTGCATTTTAGAGATTAAAATGAACGCCAAGATCTCCTTCTGGTAAGGCCCTAGCTTAAGTATCACCATGCCTCAAGTGCCAAGCTTGCTCACAATTCGAAATAGGTAGGTGTGAACGTTACAGCGCGTACAGTGAGTCGGAATTTTTTCAGGAATAAGAGTGGATAATATATAGCGGTAGATGTCCATGCAGGCATCAGGTGGATGTGAGGGACTAAGAGAACACAACTCGGAGCTTTGCCCTGTGATGGTAAGCAATTGTCCATTGGTTAGCGGCAACCGGTCGATTTATAAAAAACAAATATGTGATTTATTCCGCAAAATTATAAATTTATGCTTATCTAAACTAGTTTTATTAAAATTATTTATTTAAATTATTTTTCTATTATATTATTTTCTATTATTTTTATATAAACCAGTGGTTGTCTTGTATATGCCCCTGATCAACGGCCAAGCAACGCTTTCAGTTTTCTAAGGGCACGTAAGTTTTCTTAAGCCTTTAAAGCCATTAACTTCCACCTAAATTTGTTTATGAGATTGTTAAAATTCATTTACTTTATCTTTTGCAGGATTTGTACTGGATTTGGGAGGAAGGAATTCGTTTATTCTGGGGATATGTTAGAATATGAATAATTTTTAAAGATCTTTCATTTGTGTGTTTTTGGAGAGGAACTGATGGTATGAAGAGAGAACGAACTAAATTTAGAGAGGAAATGAACTTAATTTAACTGAAGACGAACTTCCACCGTTTTTTTTTCTCGAAAAATCCTAATTTATCCGAGCTAAATCCCCATTTTCTTCTTAACCCCATCCACCCCTCTTTCCAATCTGAATTTCTCTTCCAAATTCCTTTTATTTCTCTACATTTAAAAATAAATCGAGCCTCGCATTTGTTATCTGTCTATAGAATAATATTTTATAATATTTACCTATGTTCTCTTTTTTCAGAAGTTAGCTCTGCCGTTCCAAAGGTCATTTATGCTATTTTCTATTATATTACAAGTATAATGATATTTTAAACAATTCATTTCTCTTTGTAATAAGAAAATTCGTTTTTTTCTTAAACCATTCAATTTACTTGAGAAATGAACTGATCAGAGGATGTTATAGCTCTAAATGTATATTTATTCTAAGTGTACAAAATTTCTTTTATAACATTACCTGTCTATTTATTTATTTTATTTCATTTATGTCGGTATTATGTATTTCTAGCTAATATCCTATAATAGCATTTGATTTGAATATATCCTATCAAATTTATCTCCCTAAATCCTTAAATTTTCTTCATAAGATTTTATTCCGTTTTTCAATTCCGACCTAATACTTCTCAACCCCCCTTATTCTCTATATTAAGAATTGATTTTACCCTCTTTGCTTGTAAAGAGGTAATTTAAAATTCGGGTGAATGAATTAATGCAATCAGGAAGACTCAAGAGAAAATATTCGGATTTTCGAATTTGTCTTAGTTCAACTTTGTGATCATCAGGAGACTCAAAATTCAGTCTGATGACACTTTTCGAATCCCTTTTTCCTCTTTCCTAAAGGGACCTATGAAGAGGGTCGTAACTTTTTCCATGAATTATTAAACGTTCCCATAAATTATTTGCTCTCTTTCCTTTCTTGAAATGAGGGCAAGTGATTAATAAAACGTGGCTTTTTAAATACGAGAATTTTAACTTTAAAACCCAGTAACCCTTTGTTGACTATGTTTGCATTTTTTCGTAAATCGGGGCCATGCACACAAAACGCCATCTTCTCATTTTTTGGACACAATTCTGAAATCTTCTTACCTTGGTTACGTTTGATTGTGTTTGGTTAAGTAAATTAAGATTGTATTCAATTAGGTTCAGTTATTTGGGTTAAGTTGTAGAAAATAAAGTTGTTTTAAATTGGGCCGTGTAAAGAAATGGAAAGGTTTGTTCCTGAGGACGTTTTCGAGGATCATAATCTGTATCAACTTAAGCAAATAAATGATTAAAGAAACCTTTCCCCATTTAAAGCGGAAAACAACGAAAGTATCTCCATAAAAGAATTTTGAATTAGTGGTAAAGTTAGAAGATATAAAATGTTTGATAAAAGTATAGCTGCATATTATCCTGCAGAAAATGGGTCCTGGTGAGCAGGACCCATGATAGTACAATCTGCTTATATGGCCTCTCCATTAACAGGGTACAAATTCGAGTTTTGGGAGCCTGATTTAATCAAAGAGATTGTTAAAGATTTACATATTGACTATACAGGCTGCTTAAAAAGGTAACTTTCTATTCGGAGAAATATCAAAATATAAATATAACAATTTACAAAATGACTTTGACCTCGTGTAAATTTGGGGATTTCAATGGAGTCATTTGGCCCACAGCTGAGCATCTTTTTATTGGTCTAAGAATAAAATAAAAATATTTATGAAATAATATGTAGAACAGAGCAACAAAAGTTTTATTGGCATAATGATATTGATTGACATCTTTTGAATAGGGCTATACTGTTAGAGAATAAAAGAGGGGAGAGGAAACTAGTAGAAAGAAACATGTTTCTATTTCAACAATTTTATCTGTACAAGAGTATTGTAGCAAAATTTCCGGTCGAAACATTTTCTACGCTGCTTATATTTTGGCAACTGTGAACAAAATGGTTGGACTGAATTTAGATAAAGAATTTTCAAATCGGCGATTATTCTGGAATAATCTTTTGGATTTGGAAGTTTATGTTTTAGATAAAAATTCTTATTTATGGCCTGATAGAGATTGAAATCTAAGTGGTCGTCTTTACTTTATGGGATCATTGATTTTGATTTTGTATGAGATATTTGTCCCTAATTGCTTTCTAGTTTGAATATACCAATTAATATCAGGCTAAGTACCGTTCATATTTTCCAACATCCTGTCAGGTGATCATAATAAAAGATGTGATAGGTCAGATTTACCAACGAATGAGATGCATTAAACATATTGGGTTGAGGAATAGGTCCTTGCGGTTTTATCAAATTTATTCATTACCATTAACAAATTTAGAAAGACTTAATTTTTAATTGATAACAATATGAAATTTAATTAATAATGTATTCTCCGATGTTATTTACGACTTCTGCCCAACGTTCAACCAGTTTTTCGATGCCTATGCAATAAAAATCTCTGGATTTTGACTCGAAGAATTCGTCTAACCAGGTTCTTATTCCACATCAGTATTAAGCGAAACTCCGTACAAATTGTTGGACAGCGATCGGATCAGATAGAAATCCGATGGAGCCAAGTCTGGCAAATATGGAGAATGCGGCAAGATTTTCTAATTAAGCGTTTGGATGGCGTCTTTTGTTATATTGGTAATGTGAGCATGAACATTGTCGTGTTGCAGAAGGACTCCATAACGTCGATGAGGTGACTTTTCATGATTCGTTTCGGCGAGTCGATACATTTCGTGAACGTAGAGTTCTGCATTAACACCTCGTTGTTCTCGAGGAGCTCATAAAGAATAATGCCTTTACAATCCAAGCACATACACAGCATCGTTTTTCGTGGATAAAGTCCTTGCTTTAATCGCGGAAGTGGTATTTTATTGGGGCTGTCATTCTTTTCAATGGTTCATGTTGACATAAACACACCACTTTTCGTCGCCAGTGATGATGCGGTAAAGAAATCTGTCCCTATATCCATGAGTAGCCTTGTGACGAGCAAGCAAACCTGCGGCAATCGTGGAGCGTTGAAGTTTGTTGCTTTCGCTCAAAACGTGCGGAACCTATGCACCGAGTTTTTTAACTTTCCCCATCGAATGAAGGTGATTCAATACAGTTTTTTGATCACATGCCAATTGTACAGCCAATTCTCTAGTCGTTTGACGAGGATTTTGATGATGAAGGTCGTTCAATCGATCTTTATCCAACTCAATGGTGCGACCAGATCGTTCTTTGTCATTAAGATTGAAGTGACCGTTTTTGAAATGTGAAAACCACCATTGAGCTGTCCTCTCTGTTAGAGCATTTTCTCCTTACACAGCCCAAATATCGCAACGAGCTTTGGCTACATTTGCATTATTCCCGCCTCAATTAAAAATAAATAACAAAAAGTGTCTAAAATGCGCCTTTCTTTCCACTTGACCCTCCATTTTGAGGGTACAGAAGAAAAATTAAATTAACCCAAATTCAAATAAACCGCAATGACTTATTACTCAACTTTAAGACGTAGCCTAAGAAAAAGCCTAATAGTCTACGCTGTTAAGAGACGTAGCCTAACCTTCGCAAATTTAGCTCTCATTATTCATTATTGTTTCTTAATATGTGCACAAATCACTTCAACAAAACTTAAATCAACACAACATTACAATCAACGCAAGAACTTATTCCTTAACCTAATAACTAATTACTAACTCTCTAAAGTAGCCATATTTATGTTTGAAAAAGGGATGTCACACATACTCTAGCTAAGGTGCCCTGAACACATTATCTACTCTAAAAATTTGTAGAGCAAGAATTAAGGTTTTGGAAAAATGTATTAAAATTAAACGAGGAAAGAATGTTTGGGCATTTGAGTATGAAATTTCTATCAAAGCAAAACTGCTTCTTCGATATATATTAGATTCATATATTTTAGTGTATAAAAACCATGATACTAATTCGCAATAATCCTGCTATCACAATTTCAAAACAACAGCATAATAATTGAATAGTAAGAGAGTTTCAACCTACAGCATGCTACACAATTTGAAAAATTATTGTAATGATTTAATCAAAAAAGCCAGCTATTTAGTATAACGAAGGATTTTGCAAACGTCAATTAGCCTGGATATTTTAATGATACCGCACTTTGTCTCATTATGCCCATCCCTTTTCTTCTCAAATCACTTTTTCAAGGCTCTAATTTCCCCTTATTTTATCACCTTTTTCATTTAATGAGTTGATCTATTTTCGGTCTTTCTACCAGTTTCTTGTTCCTTCTCTCGTATAATAATATTATCTCTTTTCCCATCGATCCGAACAACTCATCATGTGGTCTTTCCCCTTCCTGGTTTCCACGGGGACACTGGTTCAAACCTTGTTTCTTGGAGCCGTAATTAAGGCATATTTTCTTTTACCCTCACTTTTTGCCTATCAAAGCTTTACTTTTTGCTTCAATCTTCACAATTCCTATCAAGTCTCTAGCTGTATAAGAGGTGAATATATCTGATTGTAATTTTTTAAAGCAGATATCTAGCCACGAATAAGTTTATTCTCTGTCAACTCTTTTATTTGCGATTGCCCAATTCCTACGTGTCTTTAATACAGTGATCCATCGATATAACGAACCTCAATATAACGAATTTCGCATATAACGAACCAAATTTTCTTTAGTCTGGTAAGCGTTACACTCCGGGCCACGGCACATCCACTCACTGGTTCACAGCTCAGTTGGCTCTGAACATCGCCAAGGAGAGGTTGTTCTGCTGATTTCTTGCTCCTCCTCCTTCCTCTCTTTAGATACAGATAAACGAACGAACTTGGTTCAATATTTCCATCGCTTTTAACAACCATCGGGTTTAAGAACTTTCGGCTTTAACGAACGACCCTCCACCCCATATAGTTAGTTCTTTATATCGAGGGTTTACTCTAATTATCGTAGTATCATTCATCACTGTTACTTTCGTGACTGGAGTGGTGAGTAAATATTTGCCCAGCAGAGTAGAATTATAGGTGCTGCACCAATTGTATCCCAAGAAATAATAAATAGTGTTCTTTTCGAGAATTTTTTATCTTTTGCTAATAATCTTTAAGCCCCGACAAATGGGTTCATCTGCAAAGAATAGCATTCACTGCATCGAAGAAAAAACTCGGTTGCTTTCAGCTGTTAATGCGCAATCTTGATTTTTGATTACTTTGCCTCAAAGACTATAAATAGTACATCACCACATTGTTCAAGCTTATTACAACATTTGTAGGGTCGAGGTGTCACTTATGCGATAATTTCTTGAACAATTTAGACAATTTTGTAGAGATACCTGATTAGCAGAAACAGAGACAAAAATTGACCCATAATATAAGGCAAGTGTGAAAATGAGAGTCGAGTAAACAAAGCTGTGAAGATGAATAGTTTTTAAGGAAATATAACTTAAAATGTCAAGATTTGTATGGGGAAAAGTTACGAGGAAAGCTACCACCAGGCTGAAGTAAAGTTAGAAGAGGTGTAGAGTGATGGATAGAATCTCAGTTAATGAGACTACCGGGATCGAGCAACTCATATTTTTTTCACTGGATAGTTTTCATAAGATGAAATTAATGCTTTTTAATAGCATTAAAGATACTTCCATAATTAGCGATCAATTTCAGTGTTGTTTGTAATTATCATCTTTTTAATGTCGTTCAAGCGCTTACTTTATTGAGCGTTCGGAATTAAGGACGATTGAATTGCAGATGTAGCTTAGTTTTTTTTAAGCAACTCTGGAATATTTAACCCTGAAAACAGACCTTTTCTCTGCTATTAACAAAAATCCGGAGTTCGATTGGATTAGATTCCGCTCGGCTAAGATAAAGCCAAGACAAAGGTTTAAGCAATTTGGGTTCGTCCTTCGCCGCAATTTACATTTTTTAATGGACTTCTAATAAATGACTATATAAAATTAGATATTAGTCGACTTTATTTTAAGGGATCACTCATGGCTTCACTTCTCCAAAACCTGAAGATCTTTGTAACAGATAGAAGAGCTTCTTCGTTTAAAAAGTGTGTAGAAGAAGCCGACCTTCACGCTTCCAGCCACGACCTGTATTCCAAAAAGATCAAGAAGACTTACTGCCCTCCGTCCCCCAAACATAAGTGTGGGCCTAATAAGTTCTATGCTAAGATAATGGTAGCTTCGTGAACATTCAGGCACCCCATAAGCCCAAGACTCATCCTCAGCATGAACAAAAAGACGTAGAGCCTCCCTCATTCCCTTCTGCGCCGTCTCACTACCCACGTTAACCCATCTTATGCTTCACGTGTAGCACTTCTGGTTACCATAGTTATAACTGCGCCCAGAATTCGCAGCTAAGGACCAACCCTAATGAACATGTCCACCGGGTAACCGCTTTTCTGCCTCGTCTTCTTAGTCGTTACCTGCTCCCTGTCACTCGGAACAACGGGTAAATTTCCTGTTCAATAAGAGCTCCCCCGGTGGGTTCAAGCTTGAGACGGCACAATAAATGGGTGCCGAGTGTCAACCTTTGTAAGAGACACGGGAATCATATGCATAGTAGTCTCGGACAAGATGTTGCCCACAGTAAGTCCCCAGCATAAGTAATTTTTGATCGTTCACGACATTTTATGTCGCGCCAATAAGTTTCCTGTGTTAAAGTACTACATACAGTGTCAGTTTTTTACAGAATGCGCTAATGTAGTCGCCTTACCGATAAAGTTTTACTCTGTTCTTAATGGAAAGAGCGCGCAGTTCTCTTCAAAACCCATCCCACAATCAATGATCAACAGGGCCCAAGCTGCTAAAGATACCATTATCCCGTTACCAAAAACTTCTTTGTTAACCCCGGACGTCAAGTTATCCAGCAATGATCAGTTTGCAGAAACTGAAAAGAATTGGCCTTCCTTGCAACCCCTGTGGGAGAAGAACATAAAAAGGAGCCCGAAACCATTCGCCTAGAAAACTGTGCAGACCTCGCCTTCAAGAATTCTGAGGTCAATTTGAAAAAATACAGAATGTATTTTAGCATCAAATCCAATGCACGGAAATTCGAAGTAGGCGATGAAGTAAATCTTTTGTTGCCCTTTGAGACTAATAAGCTCCCATGTAAGGAGAAAGGACCATTTTTAGTAGTAGAACCCCGAGGCTCGGTCGACTACTTAATTAAGACCCCCTCAGTTAATAAAGTGTACCACGTTAACCTGTTAAATTGTATCACCAACAGGCCTGCATTAACAATGTTGTGGCTTTAGACGAAGAACTCATCTTAGAGGCAACTTACCCAGTCGAACCGCTCTCCCTTGTTCAAACAGGATGGGGGCAAGCAGAGGACGAAGACCCTTTCCCGTCTCTCCCTTCCCCCCAATCGTCTCAGCCCATGAGCTAGAGAAGTCTCAATTGGCGAGCCCACTAAGTGAATTCTCGGACGTAGTCTCCGAAACTCCAAGTCGTTTTACCCAATTTATTCATGAAATTGTTTTAAAAACGCAAGAACCAATAAGAACTAAGCCTCACCCTATTCCCGTTCATTAACGGCCCACGTTTACCTCCGAAATAGAAAATTTGCTCAAGTTGGGGATTATCGAGCCTTCCTCATCTGACTTCTGTGACACAATTGTGATGGTCAGAAATGCCGATCAATCATTTAGGATTTGCGTCGATTTTCGCAAATTAAATTCAGTCACCCAGTTCGACGCCGAGCCCATACCTGTGATTGAGCAAAATCTACATTTTTTCGTTATTTCAAAATTTATCTCCGAAATTGATCTTTACAAGGCCTACCATCAGATTCCGCTCATCAAATTTTCTAAGCGCTTTACAGCTTTTGCTACAGAGAAAGGCTTAATGCAATTTACCCATCTTTCCTTTGGTTTAGGAACTGCGTGTGGTAACTACAATCGAATTAGGTGCCGAATTATAGACGGCCTAGTCAATGTAACCTTTTATTTTGGTTAAGTGTACGTTCTTACCCGTACATGGGACCAGCACTTACAGTCCCTTCGTGCTTTGTTAATCCGTTTGTGAACACATGGACTCATAATAAGCCCGTGGAAATGTCATTCGCATAAGATACGATTAAATATCTTGGTTTTAAGATTGGAAAAACAAGATTGTCCCCCAAGAAGACAAAGTGAAACCATAGCTAAAATGCTGCTTCACCGGACGAAGAAGTAGCTGCGGTCATTTCTGGATTCTGGTTCATTTTACAGGCGCTTCGTTTCCAAGTTCGCCATTATACGTCACCCCTTAATGATATGTTAAAGAAAATGGGACCTGAACGTGTCAGGTATACTCACCCCGCGTTGTCTAGCTTTAACCAGCTGAAGGAGAAACTGATCTCTGCTCCTATTTTGAAACTCCCGAATCAGAAAAAAAGTTTGGGATTCGTACTGATACCTCTCTTGATGGTATATAGGTGGTACTTTCATGCAGTATGAAAACGATGAAAGTGGATATCCCATTGTGTATACGAGCAGGACATTGGACATTGAAAAAGTGGTGAAATTTAGGTAGAGTTAGAGAGAAAGATAGTAAGAGAGGAAAGGGGTTAAAAGGGTGAATTTAAAGAATAGAGAATGTGTGGGAGACAGGATGAAAAGGTCCCTGGTGAGAGGGTAGCTCTATTGTTTTGGTTTTTGTATAGATTTTGTTAGTTTTTTTGGTTTTTATTTAATAAACTATAAAATTATAGTTTATTTAATTAAATCAAACTAGTTAATTTAATTTTTTATTTTTTTTTAAATCTTAATGAACTTTCGGTAGTCAAGCCTTTATTTGAGGTTGGTTTTTATTTCTACTGTGGGTATTCGAATAAGTTTATTATCATTTTTATATGAATTTGAATTTTTACCAAAGTTCGAATTTATTTTGAAATTTATTTACGCTAAAGAAATTTGTGCATTACACTAGTCGTTTTCTGTAATTTGTCGATTTTATCATGTGTATTTGGGAGTCACGTCACCGTCAGACTGTATTTTGCTGCTTTTGAATGGTCTCATTTATCGGTCGACCTCGATGTCTAGGTATGTACGAGAGAATTCAGGGGTCAAGCGGGCCCCAATGGCTTGCCATATTCTCTTAGCTCTCTCGTTGAGGCCTACTTGAAGGATCTTAAATTGTAGTCCTCTCTTCTAAACCTTATCAAAAGCTTTTTTGAAATCGCAGAGCACCAGGTCGGCAAGCCTTTTGTCTGCCTTGACAAGCATTTCGGTGATAACGGCTAGTGCCGTGTCAGTCCCTCTTTTCCTTCTGAAGCTGTGTTGCTTCTCGTTACGCAAGTTGGCCTTGTCGAGAAAAGAGTTGATTCTATTTGCCAATATCTTCTCGAAGAGTTTGTTAGCAAATTCTAGACGAGATATCGGCCGAAGCTGGCAGGGTAGTCCGGGGGGCTTTCCCGATTTTGGGATGAAAATAATCTTGGACACTTTCCAATGATCGGCGAAGTTTCCTGTGTTCAAAGCGGCGTTCATGATGTTAAGTAGCCCACTCCAAACGTTAGGCGGGGTCTTGATGAAATTCTCCCTGGGCAGCCCCGTGGTATCCGGTGCTCTTTGACGAAAGGATTTTAGAGCAACGGAGAGCTCTACGGCAGTTATTTTCCTACCATAGCCCTCCATTCCTTTTACCTGCAACACACAATGATGATGAGCGGTTCTCTGTTTTTGTGTGTTTATCTGTTAGATTATGTCAGTCTTGAATACGAGGTCGTAATTGTGATTTTCTTCTAGGGTAATTTTGAAGATTGAGGACCAGGAAATCATTAACCTTTCCTCAATCTCCTCAGTCTCGTTAATTTCTTTACCGTCGTTTATGAGTGTAATTCTTTATTGTTGAGGTCTTCCTTTTATAAAACACAAGTTAATATTAATAACGCTGCCACAGTAAGGACTTCAATAGAACCTGCATACAGCATGGCCTTTAACCCAATTACATATATATATATATATATATATATATATAGAGAGAGAGAGAGAGAGAGAGAGAGAGAGAGAGAGAGAGAGCGGCGGGGTTTTGCTCTGAATTTAATTTTCGAGATGATACCAATGACGGAAAAAAACAATCATTTTCTAAATTTATTCATCATTCAGAGTAACTTTCAAAGTTATGCGCTCATCTTCTGGTTTCTGGGAATATATAACAACTGATAGCCAAAATATTTTAAATAAGAATTTGTGCTTTAAAGTAGTGACAAGATAGGTTTGTAATGACTGTAGAAATTAAAGTAAATGCATAATTTTCACTGCATGCAATAATTGAAAACTCTAAATAAATTATTATTACACTGTTTTTGAAACCTAAGTTACAGAACACAACTTAACATTAGTCGATGAAATATTTTAAGTGATGAGTATCTGAATAATAATAATAATGAATATGGTTACGTAGGTGGTGTTTTGTATCAAACAAGTAGAGGGATGGCCTAAAAATATCCGATTTCAAATTTAGTTTAAATGATTTAATATATGTATATTCATTCTGCTATAATGATTGTGATCCAATCGTTATTCTCTCTTAAATTTTAAATTTGTATATTATTACCGATATTTACATTTTATTATGTTATTTCTTATTGAAAATGTTTATTTTATCGAAACAACAAACCCTCTTCTTTGGCTACTTCCTATATGCAAAGAGTAACGGGTTACCAAGGATTGCACAGTGATGACGATAGCTACAACCGAGGAACAACTGCGACAAATAGCCGTGTAGAGAACACCACTGCGCAATTAATACAAGCAAACGAGGGATTTTACTACTTGAACATAGTAACCTCCTAAGGAATGTCTCTGGCCTGTCCGATGAAAGTAATTCAAATCAGAGAAGTGCCATTTGTCAAAGGGATGAATAGCGATCTCTCTTTCTCACAAAATTAGTTAAACGCAATCTAATATTAGGTTACATTTATTTGTATCTCTCATAATATCTCAAGATTCTTCCTCCGCCTTCACGCTACTTACCAAATATAGCGAAAGAATGATTTTATTAATGCCAATAAACTAATATTGAGAAAGGTATGCCTCAAATTACAAAGCAATTTCATTATTTTACTTTTTATATTATTTTTTGTTTCTTTGAACTCGATTGGTACCCATTAAAATAGATGCAATTTCAGACATTGAAGTGACTCGATATAAATTCGTCTAGAATAAACAGGAATATACTATTTACAAATTTGCATATTATTATGTAGTAATAAATGTTGTATTGAAGAGGTAGTGGAAAGTGAGCTTGTGGGATTTATTTATGACGGAAGGATTCTGAATTCCAGTGGGGTTTATTATCATAACGCTAGACACGTACTACTTCACACATCTTTGTTCTAGACTTCCTTTAATGACATAGAAAAAAGACCTTCTCTTACCAAATAAGCTCCTAAGGAACGACAGTTCATAACTGCAAAGTCAGTTTGAAGAAAAGTTAGATTTCTATGCATAAAATGTATAAGCGAGGCCAACATTATAAATTTATTAGGACCACAGTTGTTTAATGGAACACTTGTTTGTATTTAGACATTCGAATGATCGCTGTGAGCATTAACAAGCTGGCACTTACCTTTTATGTGAAAATAATCTGCCGCCTTCTCTAAGTTATCCTAACCATATTCTGTTCCAATTGTAACAAATTTTTAGGTAGAATTTTGGAGTGGTTGTGTTTCTAAAGCAAATTGTTATCTTCTCATTTTATTATCCATATTTAGGCTCATATCATTGAAAAATTATAAATTAACTTGCTTTAACTGCATTACTTACATATTCACTAATTAATTTTTAATCACTCGTCAATTAACTTGTCCATTACTCACGTTCCACATTAATAAGTTTTCCAGTAAATAATAAGCATTGAGTATGAAAGCCAGTGTTCGGTTACAACTGATTTTAGCTAACAATTAAAGAGATAAAATTTTTAAAAGGAGGATAAAATCCATGTTAAATTTTTATCCTTTTGTGACAGAGACAAAATCTACTATGCCATAAAAGAAGCCGCAAAGACGACAGAAATATTAACTGGTAAGTTGTATGGGCAAAGCCATTACGAAAGAAATATTTTTGTATTTGACGCATCACATTTGATTTAAATTCACTGCACTATCTTTACTCAAGTACAAATGGCATCAGAGCTTGCCAAATTTTATGCTTTTGCGTAAAAGAGCCTTTTTTTCGAAGGAAAATCTAAGGATTAAATATATATATATATATATATATATATATATATATATATATATATATATATATATATATATGAGGCTTGGGTGAGAGTAATATCGGCTTTTTTAGAATAAAGGATTTAGATTGTATTCCTTACATTAGTGTCTCTTGTTATAGTTTAGGCAGGATATAATTAGTAATTTTTGCCTTTTTCTTTGAGATTCTAAATTTATTTTTCAATATCTTATTTGACATCCATCTATGTACTAATCATCTAAACAGCACATTAAACATGTTTTACTCCTTGAGTATCATAAAGTTGCCAATGTACATAAATAAGTTCAGTGGCGAATTAATTGAGAAAAATTAAGTGGATGATACAATAAATGAAAGCAGTCGTAAGAGTTTTGTTTTTCAGTTTTAGAAGTGGTAATTTCCGTCTAAAATATGGACCTAATGAAGGTAGTTAAAAATAACTAACCCCTTGGCGAATCTGCAACATTCTCTTGATTGCCGTGAGTCATTGCTTTCACGAAATCTTCAGGGACCCTTTAGGAGCAAGCTTTTTAGCAGTAAAGAGAAGTGCCTCGTTTAGCATAATGGTAAACGCCGCTGTTCGTTGATCAGTCGAAGAAAATGAACTTCTCAGCAACCGAGAAAGATATTCGTCCATAAAAGATCATGTTGAGTATATGGTTGGATATTGGAGGAAATTTCCATTACGAACTGTTAGACAACAATCAAACAATTAATGGTTATCTCTACTGCTTTAATCTGAGTCATTTGAAAGCCACTTTGAGCTAAAGGCAAACTTCTCAATCAAGAAAAATAATTGTCATCGTCCATCACGTTAATGCCCGCCCTCACACAGCACGAATCAGCAAAGACCACTTGGAGGAGCCCGGTTTGGTAATAGCTTCATCCTCCATATTCTTCTAATCTGGCTCCATCTGAATTTTTACTTGTGCAGGGAATTACAGAACCAATTGTATCGTTTTATGTTGACATTATGGGATAAGGTTGAAAACAAATTGGATTTATATTTTGTAACAGAAAAGAGGGATAAGATGCGGGAGTAAATAAATGGAATTAATTGAATACACCCAGTTCAGCAATGTTTATTATATACGATAAAAATAATGTAAAAACAAGGTCAAAGGACCTTGGTCGCGTCAACACAATTAATTCAATAATTTTAAAAGAAAAGATTAATTAACAAACGTATTATTAATTAACCACCATATTATCCGGCCTTAGGACCTTCAAAACTTTCAAAGTAAAGTTTTCACCATCCAACAGACCGACCGACCTATCAAAATAGTAACTTATAGAGTCACGTGCAGGCGACTAAAAATGACAATCATAATCAATAGTTTTCCTTCATTATATATATATATATATATATATATATATATATATATATATATATATATAATATTGAGGATAAATCCCAGAGCCACGAGAAACACATGCATCATCTTTTAATTTTTCACAACGTTTCGTAAACTACAGGTTTTCATCTTCAGGCTAGAATAAGTTTACAAAGTTAATATACTTTAAGTTAGAAAAAAGAATTAAATATGGCTTGGCAACAGTTCAATATGCTTTAAAACTGACTCGAAAAATTATTTAATAAATTTAAAGTTTATTGCAGAAATTAATTAAAAACTATAAGAAAAATTGACCTGGCATTAGTAAAAGATAATAAATTTAAACTTTGTTTTTAATTTTGTAAACACTCTAAAAGTTGAAAAACATTTAATATAAAAACGGTAAATTTGGGTCCATACTAAAGTGGATCCATCTTAGAGAGTGAATGGTGGGTTTAACAAGGGGCTAGTATTTATAGGTTACAGTGACGCTTGGTTTGTTATAAAAAACAAACCAACTAACAAATTGTAGTTAAAATTAGTTAATTAATAAAGATATTGCACAAAATCTTTATTGATTGTAGGTTTGTAGTATTTGATATATAAAGATTCTAGGGTTCATAGGCAATGTTGTCTGATGATAAAGGATAATACTTGAAAATTATCAATAGAAATGTCAGTTTTACAGCTTATGGTGTGTTCCCTAATAGACGAATTTTCCTTTTTATTTAATTAGAATAATTGGAGGCAAGTTAATTTTGATTTAAATTTAGAAAATAAATTGTTCTTCAATGAAACCATACCATGCTATGCCTACTCTGGTTTATATTAAAACCATTACCAAGAGAAAAGTCAATACTACATGTAGAGAACATTTTTAATCAACTAAGTGAGTTCAAAATACAATAAGCTGCAAATAATATAATTTAATCATGTTCTTCGATGGAGACATCAATTTAAGATGAACATAAGAGAAGAAGGGCATCGGTGCCTCAAGAACCTTTTCTAATGGATGGTTTTCCTTGGGAATTCCGGAGGATTGATGGATTTTCTAGTTGCATTTTTCTGTGTAGATGTTGGTCGGTGGATTGGTTATTTTAAGAGGAAATGAAGTTTTATTTAGAGAAATGATGTATGATAAGTTTGTTAGAAGATCTTCAGGCTGTGCAAGCAATATTTAATCAATGTTTCCTGATTAGTACGTACACAATGGATTACACCACAATGGGCAAAAATTAGTTTAGAGTTAAATACTGACAACATTGAAAAATAAAAAATAAATGATTGTTACCTATATATTGGCAAAGATAGTAGTTAGAAGATTCCAGGGAAATTGATGCTGGGTAATTAAACCTCCGTTATCACTAGTAAATAGCATTGTGCAGCTCACTGGTTCACAACTTTTTGTAAGCCCTATACCTATAGGTAACTATTTAGTAATGTAAGTACCATAACAAAGGTAATATCTCATTTTAACATGAACGGATAAATTGAACAAAATCAATGGAATACTGTTACTGAACAAAGAACTCTTTAAATCAACAGTTGAAAGGGAGTAGCGTATAGTGGCCTGTAATTTATTACGCATATGACAGGCGTAGAGAGAACATATTCTAAAACTGTGAAGAGAATATGACCTCTAATAAACGATACATTTCGATAGAAAATAATTTTCCTAACTAAATTCTTTGTCTCTGGATGTCTTTGTTGCAAGAGATGTTTAAAAACTTCCATTTGAATTCTTAAAATATTCTCGACTAAAGTTTCTGTTTGCCTATTATTATCCTTTTTATTCCTTTAGTTTTCCTTATTTTCTTATTAGCTTCTGTTCATTTTGACCGAATTCATTTTATATTTGGGAATTTAATTCACCGAACTAAAGAGTTTAATATCAAGTAATGGTTTGCAAAGAAACCTCATATATTCTTTGAAAGAAAAGTAACATAAACTTCAGAACAAAGATATAAACTGGAGTAGGTGGGCGAGTGAAAGAAACTCGATAACAACTTTTTAACTCTTTTAGGATGATTAGAGACGAACATTCTCTCAGATATTTAATCAATTGGAAAAAATGAAGCAAATACATTAAATTAATTTATCTTCTTTTCATTACCTCGTACTTCATGGAGTGAAACTCAAAATTTCTCTCTGGAGAGTGTAGAAAACAAGTAAAATATATGTTCTAAATTTATTTGAGAAAGAAAATATTCAAAGAATATAAGTTGAAAATTTTATTGTTTTGACTCCCTCATTCATTACTGCGAGTCTAAAGTCAATTTAGCTAGAGCCTGGTGTTTTTTATTTTATTTTCCGCCATATATTGCTAGATTGGCTGCAACAAAATATCTAATACAATACTAGATACAATGAAATTACAAAATTAGATGACAAGTACAATAAAACATAGACTAACAGGCATTAAATAGAAAGGGGTACAGTTATCTATATGAGATAACGTTGCGTTGTCTGTGTTTAAATATAAGGTATCAATATGTTGAAAGAAAAAGGTAGACACACAGTTTGTTTAGGCAAAGTAGCAGTTCGGTTTTGTTACCTACCCATAAGGAGCTGATATCTCTCATGTATGTCCGTGTAAGGCTCTATTGTACATAATAGAAGAATGCTGGATTAGGGTTTGGTATTATAGCAGCAAAAAAAGCTGAATAATTGATCGTTTATTTTAGAGTAAGTCAGGAAAAAACATTATTTCTATAGTTGCTAAAAAAAGTATGGGCTTCTCCAGATGAAGTGTTGGTGAACTTTTGTCAGTAATTTCAAAGCGCGTCAAAATATGCTATTTGCTGTAACGAAACCTGTTTTTTATGACAAAAGGAATAAATATTTAGCGTAGAGGAAGATATCTGAACTAGTAAAGTGTCTTTCATTCTTGAACCAAATTCATACACAAGTAGAAATTTTCATATAAAGAACGATTTCATTCTTCTCACTAGTAAAATTCCCTTGCATAAGCCATATAGTTTTATTAAGATAAAGGAAATCAAAGATAAGTAGTTCCTGAATAATTTCCAAAAAGCATTGAAAGGAAAACAAATATGGGCTTTCTCACTAGGGAAGCTGGGAACAAAGTGCTTTTAGGAGATTCGGTATTCAAACATTTTACCAAATGTGCCTAAAGCAAGAAAGCGTATTATTATTATTTTGCAAGAGTTATTTCCTAATAGTTCCCACTGATTTTATCTTAAAGGCAGTATGTTAACTTAACACTTTTTTCTAATGGAATTCCTCAGGGTATTTTTCTTTGACCACAACTTATACACTTACTATTTGCAGGCAATTTGTACAATTAGTAGAAGAATAACTATTTTTATTTTCTGAGGATGCTTCCTTGATTTTTAATAATTACTCAATAAATAACAGCTTAACCCATTAAAGGCCATAATTGTTCTGTATTGAATTAAAATTTTATATTGGCATATCTTTTCTCCAGAAGACCTTAGAATAACGTTACAACCATTGAATAATTAATTTTTACTTAACTTAAAAGTTTCAGATTTGTTTATTTATATTTTTCTATGAAGAACGAAAATGTAAACAAACTATATATCCAAATGGAATTATGTTTTAATTCTTTCCATAATGTAGACGTAATAATAAACAATGGAAAATAATAAACCAACTGGCATAATGAAAAAATAGTGAAATAAATTGAAAAAGGGAAAATATTTAGTTTTGGAACAGAATTATATCGTTCACGCATAATAAAGGCCATTCTTGATAAGTATGGTCATGGTGAATTGCTGTAGTTCATCAATATTATTTAGTGTGCAAAGTTGCAAACCACAGATCATGGAGTGGAACATCACAACGACTGAAAATTCTCTTTATTTTCTTCTCACACAATGCACAGCGACGTTGTGTCTGAATTGGGATCACAAGGTGATTTCCTTGATCAAACCTGATATCTTCACTTACTCTTCCTTCCAAAAGCCTACTTCTGTGTGGGCCAGGGCGTTTACGGCTTGATGGAAAAGGCTTTAAAACATAAGCCAAAACAATTTTCCTTCTTGCATCTAGCAGGGAGATTGTTTCATCTGGATTGGCATGTTGATAAACCATCCAAGAGTTCACAATAGCAATGTCAAGCAGTTGCGTAAACACTGAGAACCACCATGTCTTCCCACGTATTCTAAACCTATATAAGTACACTTGTTTGTCTAGTAAGTCCACCCCTTCCATTGATATGTTGTATTCTGAAATAACTTTTGGGAATTGCACTCCTATTTCCTTTTTGAGTTTCTGAGAATAGCGTGTAGCAGTACCAGTTGGGAAGACCTGACTGTCATTTGTAGCAACTGCAACTGCAGTGTTGTCATGCCATTTTGTGACTAAAATTTCATTGCTAGAATCAAATCTATAGTCTATGAAACCCTCTTACTGTTGTTTTCTCCATTACTTTAGATGGCATAAGTAGACACTTTTAGGATTATTTTTAGGAATTGTGCAGTTGCCTTCAAACTCCTATCTCCCAGTTCTTTCAAGGTATCAATGCTTGTAAAGAAATTATCAAAAAAGATTTCGTGATTTGCAGCTACAGCTTCAGGAATTACTGCTGTGAGTTTATTTATAACCCTCATTCCTAGAGGTCCACTGTTATGTTCACTGCCCTTACCAAGATATAGCGAAAAGTTGTATAGGTATCTGTCTGAACTACTTAGACACCAAAACTTGTAGCCAAATTTGATTGGTTTACCCCTCATAAACATTTTAGCAGAATGCATGCCATAATAGCTTATCGTCATTTCATCGATTGACAAATGGGAATAAAAAATGCAAAATTTCAGAAAGTTTTCCATTAAAGCATCTAGATATAGTCTCAGCTTATACATTTTATCATTTTTATAAATGTTGGCATTGTCATTCAAGTGAAGAAACCTTTATATTTCCTTGAACCTCTGTCTTGATATAGCATTGTAAACAAAGGGCACTCCTGCATCTGGCGATTGCCCCCAGTACATATTTTGTTGAGGAAGTTTATGGTACACACTAAACAGAATAATTCCTAGAAATATTTTCATCTCTTGAATGTTGACAGACAAATTAGGATTATTTTTCTGTTTAGCATAAGTCATACTCTGCTCAACAATAAATTTCAATAGCTCATCAGTCAGAAATTCTTCAAAAATGTTACAAATGCTCTTACCTTGCAGCCTATCTAGTTTTTCATAACTATTCTGTGAGGGCAGATTCATTTCCCCTTTTATATTTTGAAGAAAATTTTTTCCATTTGGGAATCGAACTGGTGTCAATTTTTCTTCGCTTAACTGAAGGAGTTTGGGTTGCTGAAACCCCAGTTGATTCAATTTCTTTACCATTATTGTTTTGAACAATAAACTCCAGTCTACCTGCAACATCTTGAAGAATGCCTTCTTCGGGGAGGTCTTCATCATTGATAGCTTCATCATCTGTCATTTGATCTGGACTTGGAGGAATAATTGAAACCTCCACGTTTTTATTCCATGCTTCATCATTAGCGCATTGGCAACTTCATTAGTTGTCAATAAAGATCTTGGTGTCATTAATGTAAAGAGTAGGCCTCCGAAAAAGAAATAATAACATCATATACCAAGTTTTCATCTTGAACTGTGATTATATATATATATATATATATATAAATATATATATATATATATATATATATATATATATTTATATATATATATATATATATATATATATATATATATATATATATATAAATATATATAATATTATATCTACATATATAATAATATATATAAATCATAAATGTTGGAGATTACTAATAAAAGGCCTAGTGTGTTAATTTTGCATTAAAAAATTATAAATGATAACAAACAAATGACTAGATCATTTAGATCAAATTGCCAATACCTTGGCAATGTCCCCAAAATGGGACGCCAAATTATAAACAACACAATACTTACATTTTATATTTTACAAATCATTTGATGTTTTTCTCGTGTTCTCTTATAACCAATGCACACCATTAACACAACCAACCTTCCTCCTACGCAGATAGTGAGGAACTGAGGGCATTCATGCGTTAGCGTGTCTTCTCACAAAAATTCGCGCAACTTTGGAGCCATATGGTGCTAAAAGTTTTTAACCATATACCATTATTTTTATGGGATACTTTGATATGATTGTGAAATACATTCTGAAAAATAAAAATAAATAATTAATCATTCCTGTAATGATTCTACCAACCTAAAATGTGATGTCTCAAAAATGGGACATTAACCCTTAATGGGTTAATTTGATCAGATTTTTTAATACCTTCCTCAATGGTGATGTTATCTTTTATAGTGTCGGGGATATAAAATATGTAATCCTTGCAAGATCACAAAACGTGTTTTTAGTAGGATTATAACTACTAACTTTCTCATCCTGTTCTTGTTCAAAATTTTTAATAGATTTAGAATTGGGTTTTAAATTGTTCATACAGTGTATCACAAAGTAAAGAAATAACTGCAGCTTTTATCGTGAAAACAAGGATATAGACATAAGAAGCCCTGTCATTTAGATACACAATATGCTGTCTGGCAGTTCGGATAAGCATGAGTTTCCTGTTCTACTATTAGTTGTCACTGAACACTTTATACATATAAAAACATTATTATATTTTTTATTTCCATCATTTATAAATGAGGTTAATAGTTATACAATTTTAAAACAAGCTTTATGAATTAACAAATGGAGCAAGGTTTTCTTACTTGATACCAAATTAAATAAAAACAACGAATGTTTTGACCAATACAAGTAAAGAAGACTCTAGGATCCTCTAAAAGAGAGATCCTCGCCTCGAAAGAGACCCGCCTGCCTAAAGTTTTGAGGCGGTGGGAGGAAAAGATTCGAATAGCGAGTATATTCTCCCGCAATAAGTCCTCGAAACCGACAACATCTTTAGCCCATTGTCCGGCCTAAAGCGCCCGAGTTCTTTCGCTGGGAAGCGTACGGCCATTCTCATGATGGTCTTCTCTTTAAAGAGGGCCTCCGTATATCCTCCGAGATAGGTCCGGGATGCATATTCCTTCAATGTCATTGCTACAGGCTCCGGGCCAACCTGCGAGAAGCTGCGGGAGCTCGTCTCCACCCGTTTTAATTTAGCTATCTTTTTTAAGGAAATCATGCTTGGAAAGTGCCTCTTGCCCACCTTTTCGGTCTATAAGCGTTTTGCCATCTCACCACCACGGGATGGGGGCGGGACAGGAAAATGCAGCATTTACACTCGGCATGATGACTCTGTTCTTCTCTTTGCTCAAGATAACCCCTTTCAGGCAGTAACTGTGCAATTGCACCTGGATAGTCAGTATAGTCTTATTTTTGCGTACATTCCATCTTCAATCGACTTTGATGCGGGGGATTTCCTCCACGTCGTGACACGATTGCCGAGGCCCTTTCTATTCTTCGGGGATTTGAACAAAAAACAGCCCCTCTGGAGACACTACTCGATCAATGGTAGGGGTCAGCTCCTTGCCGACTAGATCGAAGTGCTGGAGATTGGTGTCCTAAATGTAAAAGGGTTAACACATCGCTCCACGTGAACCGCTTCGCTTTCCTGTCTTGATATATTTTGTACTATCCAAAAGCAGAGCCCTGAACTTGGGTGAGGGTTAGTCGATGTCCTTTACGGTAGTGATCCCTTTCAATTCAAATAGCATTTTCTGGGTCAATGTGGCCTGAGAGCCCATCCCGATGGTCTTTTGGGCGGGCGCGGTGGTCCGAATTTCAGGAAATTGTTGATTTCTATAGGTCACCTCAAGGACTCTAGGTTCGTGGATGAGGCCGTTGAGTAATTCTTTGGCAACCACATCGCTGAAAGACTATTACTAGAATTTCTCGCTGTTATGCACGGAGACTGCTTCCGGGGTGGTCAGCCGAGTAGTATGCCTACATACGCTATAAACACTGCTCGAACGATTTCTCTGTCGGTGAATATCGTCGAGTTAGGGTTAGGTTCCAGTATGATTGCAAGCTTGCTGGCACCTCTTCCTGGTGGGCATACGTATCTTCACTTGACAGGAAGAGCCCTCTAGCAGAGGTATAGAAGCGGGTAAAAAGGATTTGGGGCATAGCTCTCACCGGAACCCCGCTTCCCGTTCTCTGGGAGAAAGGGATTGCAATTTCTGTCCCCGTGACCATTGCAGATTCCTTTACGACTACTAGCTTCGTATTCCATAGCCCGGATGTGTCTGCCAACAATCAATGCGCGTCGTGATGTCGCAGAAGGAAGCCAACGCGACTTTACTTCCAGAGGGGGAGAACCCTTCGACAACCGGTTTAGATTGTTTGAGTTGCGTTTGGTTCTCGCTTCGTGCGCGGATACCGCTGCTGGTCAGGACAATCTCCCGTACGCCATGCCTCAAAACATGGGTAAGCGAGGCAAGTCCTTTCTGCTTCATTTGTTCAACATGATCTTGCTAGAGGGTACCCTCCCAGATTCTTGGAGAATCGCTACTGTGCTCGCTTTTCGCAAACCAGAGAGAGATCAGTCTATTCCGCCTGGTTTCAGCCCAGTCTCTCTAAATTCCTCGGTTTGCAAGTTGTCTGAGAAATTGGTAAATGTTAAATTAACCCTTTTTCTGGGGAGCGGAAGCCACGTGTCTTCTGAACAGTGCGGCTTCTACAAGTTCCACTCCACGTCGGATGGTCTGTTCCGACTGAAAAATGCCAAATGCGAGGGCTTCCTTCATTAACAGCACTACGCCACGGTGTTTTTCGACCTGGAAAAGGCCTATGATTCCACATGGTGATACGCTATCATGGAGACTTCATACGATGGGGACGAAGGGTCACCTCCCATTCTTTATATCTGAATTTTGCGAGAGCGTCGATTCCAGGTAAATGTTGGAAGAATCTTCTCAAGCCCAACGGGTCAGAAAGGAATGTCCCCCAGGGAAGTGTCCTCTCTTTCGCACTCTTTGATCTGATCATCAACGGCATCAACTCCGTGCTGCCGGAAGATATTCTCCCTACGCTTTACTTGGACAACGTTTTATCTCTTTTACACGGCCCAAATGCCAACTCTGGAGCGTTGAATCCAACAAGCATTGAAGCGCGTCTCTCACTATGGTGATGCGCACAGGCTTATGTTTTATTTTTCTAAGACAAAGGTGGTGAACTTCTCCAACCAACCTGGGCTCCACCATAAACAAGGGTTGTTTTTAAATGTGGTTCACCTAGGAGGAGTGGAATTGCACAGTTGGCTTGTTCTTGTATTCCACCGGAGCTTTACCTGTAGGCTCATTACACAGCCTTATGGTCTCTTGTACAGGAGCCTTGGATGCTCTTCGTTCCGTGACGTTCAACTCTTGGTTTGCTGATAGTACTACAGATAAGTTTTTTAGCGATGATTTGTTTGTTCAAAGCTACACTACGGATTCGAGTTTTATACATTCGCAGCCAAGCGCTTGTTGCAGAAAATAGACTCCATCCACCACAGCGGCCTTCATAAGGTGACCGGTGTCGTCCGCACCTCCATGCTCAGTAGCTACAACTTGCTATGTGCCGTGTACAGTGCATTATTCGCGTGTACACGCGAGCTTGGCGCCTCCCATATTTTCCATCAGATCTCACTGCATCCGCAGCTGATCTAGGTGATGCATATGTCACCGAGAGACGTCTGTCACACCATACTGCCTTTGGGTATAGGGCTAGAAACCCACTTCGAGAGCTCGGTATAGCTTTCGGGCCGGTGGCGTTCCTGCTTCTGTCCATGACACCACGCTGGACTTTACCGCATTTGACTATTTGGCGAAACGCATCCTCTCCAAAAACTTCTACAGCACCAGAAGTATTGTGTTCAGCCTTTGCGTAGCACAATCCTTTTTACGCTGGAACCGTGGGGTTCTGTCAGCCACTAAGGCCTAATTAATGACCGAGCTAGTTGCATGGACCACACGTTACGAGAAATAATGTGTCCTCGTCGGTTAGTAAAACAGATTAGGATCTATAGCGAATCAAAGAGCGCTCTGATAGCATTCTTTGGTTCACGATATCCGTAACGCTACGGTTTTGCCGAGCCAGGCGGATGTTGAGATTAACTTCTGCTGGGTTTATGGACGTGTGTAAATTGCGGTGAACGGAAGCGCCTATGATGGCGCCCAAGAGTATGCAATATCTGGGCACCGAGACCAGCGATTTGCTCTTCCTAATACCAATTACATGGCAGGAAAGTGGGCAGCCCTCCGGTCTCTTTGGAAAAGTGAATGGGAGAATCGCAGGGGAACATAAAATTGCATGCTAGTGCACCAAGACTGATCCCATAGACATAACCCCAATTCCGAGATGGCTCTAGGTTGCTTTCTGTTATCTCCGAATTGGAGACACTCGCAGAATGCACGGCTATTTGATGGAGCGATAGCTGGAACTTTATTGTGATGACTGCCATGTCCCCCAGACTGTTTGGCACATTCTTGTTAAATGTCTTAGTCAGAGTGATCTTTGTTGAATGTCACATTTTCCTGCGTCGGATGCAGGTATGCCTTCGCGCACGTTACCTTTCCCAATACAGGGTGAAGCGAGGTTGCTAGCGCGTGTCCCTTCTTGTCCCTTGAACTAAGGGCTCATTTTTGCACACAGACCTGTAAGCTATGTGATTTTGTGGAGGAGGCTGGCCTCTTCCACTGTATTCTACTCTTTGTGTTAGGTCGCATTTTCCTGCGCTGGGTGGAGGTGAGCCTTCCTACGACGCCAGAGAGCGCTTCGTTCTTGTTGCCTTTGTGCTTATCTTGTTTTTTGTTTTTATTCGATGTTATTGTTCCTTTTTCCCACATTGTGTCCTTGAATTTGTTCCTCTTTCGATTTTTTTTTTTTATCTACATGCTGTTATTTTTTGATTAGTACGGCGACCTTTTCTCTAGTAGCCGGATGCGTCTTCATATTAAAAGTAACAAAACATAAAACAATCTTCCTAGAGATATTTTTGTTTTTGCTTACTCGTTTTTCTGTAACTAACATTCAATTGGATAATCCGTTAGCCATGCTTTAATTATTGGTACCAAACATATCACATTTGAGTCTCAAGAAATATCGTGACCCCCATTAGGCCTTGCAATAGAGATTGCCTTCCTTAAAAATATATTCTGACTTCTAAAATCCTTCGAGAAACCTGATTCTGACTAATTTAATAAAATATAAAAACAGTTTTCATTTTTGAAAATTAGTTAATGCAAAAGTGATTGTTTTAGTTGCAAAAGAAAAACGAAATTCTAAAAAAAAAATCAAACCTGATTTTATACTAGTAACAACAGAATACTATTAATAAATAAATAAATACGACAATGGGAGCTTTGGTTTAAAATAGAGCTCTTCCCAAAATTCCCCAAATTTTAAATATACAAATTAAACACATCTAATTAAATAAGTTGCTTGAGAAAACTCTCCATATTATTAGAACAAATGGAACTGGTCCCAATAAATGAAGTTCATCCAACTCCTTGCTCTTCTTCTTGATTCAGGACGAATTAAATTAGCATTAATTTAGTGGATCTTAATTTCACACAGAAACTACCTAGGGTTGAGGTCGCATAAAAATACATCCCGGTACAATATTGTGCAACATATCTATTATGCTCGTATTATGCTATTAAAGGCAATCTTATTGGTACTATCTTGAGCTGGGCTGACTCATCCATTTGATAAAAGAATTGAAGATCACAAAGTTAAGATTTAAAATGTTTTTGGATGAATCACTTAATTAACCTTACAGCTTGACTGCCTCTTATTTACATTCACTGTTTACTTGTTATCCTTGCCCTTATACATTCCTATTTAACTACCTACGAAGATGGTTTAGTATATTCTGTTGAAACTCTTTTATTTCGGTATTTATTGTTAATAATTTTACTAAAATTTACTTGTTTATCTAGGTGAGTTGAAGTATTTACGGACAGAAAGGGTCTGTCGATAATAATTTGTCCCCTTTCATCTATTTGAATTCATGCCTTCTCCACCCCAGCTATTAGGAATCAACCGTTGAGACCAGCTTATGCAGCTGTCCGCCTTATTTTACTCAATGTTCAATATATTTAAAAAAAATAAAGAGAATGAGGCTGCATTTTGCAAACACTTAAAGTCTATTTACTCTTATAAATACTTTCTTACTCTAACCACTAAAGATTTTAGGTGAGAAATTAGAATTCTATCCTATTAATTCAAGTTTATGTTTTATATACGTCATTTCGGACGCTAACATTAACGATTCTTAACTACATTGTCAACCAGTCCTTATTAATTATTAAGTAGATATAATTAAGGAACAGAAATATGTGCTCCTTCACAGAATTCATTTGTTCGTAAGAATTTCATCCAAAGGAAAAAGGAAACGTTCCTATAGAAAGTTTTGCCCAGTGAATAAACGCACATATTCTTATATTCATGAGGAAGATAATCGCTAGGAAATTCGTTTTGAATTATTTATTATATAACGCTACACTGGTACATTGATTTACACAATTTAGGTTGATTCTACAAAAAGATGCATTTGTCTTTGTCTATCATATCATTTATTGTTTTTCTTTAAAAGGTAAAATAAAGAAAATTCATGTGAAACAACATACTATAATATTAAACCACGATATTGATTAATTATCTTTTTTGACGTGGTAGCGATAGATTTAGTTCGTCAATGCCCAAAACTTTTAGCTTTGCAGAATCCGCGTTGTAATTCTAATTTGTCGAGTTATTAATTCAAGTGGACAGTAAAAAAATTGGCTCGGTTTAGTTTACAGGGCTTTTCTAAAACATTTCCAAATTCAGCGCCTATCATTCAAGGAAAGTTTTTATGAATGTGTTCTTTTTTAGTATATTCTTGTTATATCTAATGTGGTTTTTTTTTTGATAATAATATGGTTTTCAGAAGTCAAATTTAAGTAAAATAATGACCTTATTAAAACAAAGAAGATTTGTTAAATGTCGTGGTGTGACATTAAGTTATTATATGAATACCATATTATATCTATGGGTAAGTGAATAATAACTTAAAGGCGAACCGTCAAAGGGGAGGAACACTACGACTTTCGACGCGCGGACCAGCGAGAATAGAGTGCAGAATGAGGTCAGGTAAAATTAGGGCAATGGCACAGCTCAAGGTTATTTAAAGAGGCATGTACACAAATATAATTTATTTACATAAAATAAGAAAATCAATGGGAAAAATTATATTGGTAAATGAGGAGGGGAGGGGGAATTGCAGAGTTATGCATCATACTCTGAAGTTAGTAATTAATGCGTTACAGAAGGAGACTATTCCAATGGGGAGGATTAACTCAAATGGGTTGCTGAAGGTGGATGAGGGGTTGGCTTACGGAAGATTTCAGGTTAGACATTAGAGTAAGTTTTCACGTTGTTTTCTGCAGGCAATAAACGTCGTGAGGGCAGGGCGCTTGGAGCTTCTTAGCGGGAAGTTGACGTGATGACGGTTCTCCAAGGGGGAAAGGGCGGTAACGTCCGGTCCAGGGGAGAGTATTTCGGCCACCCGTAGACGAGGAGGGAACGAGGAGGGCTTCTACAGGAGTTGAAAAATCGCTCGGTGGCGATCGTCAAATGGAAATATCTCACTGGCTGGGCTAATTCCAACGACACGAAAAGTTCAGCCGTCACTTTGCTTCGTTGTTAAGCACCTGACTTGGAACTGATGGGAATGCCTCTTGGATCCTGGTGGGCCTCCTCAACTCTGTATTTCCCACCTGGAAGACGAGCACTATATATCCGAGGCTCTCCCTGCAGGAGTGGGGAAAACATGGGTTGTTTGGCCAGCGCTACTCTCGAATGGCCTTGAACCTGCACGCAGGGACGATTCTAACCCGAAAAAGGTGGTCCGGGGTGGATGCGGTTCGAGGCTACCGCTTGTGGATGGGGGAAGGGGGCTTACCAATTTAAGCCTAACCAACCTCTAGAATTTTCTGTAACGCATGGATGTCACTTTCGAGCTGGAAAAGAAATTGCAGGTTGAATTTCCCTACAGTAAAAAATAAACATACTATTAAATGCCTTTCATTGCTAATTAGTAAATCTATTTATGTTACAATGAATTGAAAATCATTTATAAAACAAATGACTTTTCAAAAATATTGGCTTCCTAAATTAGTTTCTCCTTATTTTTAATTCCATTAATAGTTTAGAGTTAATAGATAAATATTTCAATATAAGATGCAGAATTTAATTTAGCCTTCTCATATGTAAGCGTTTTGCATGTGACCATTTCTATAGTACTAAATACCATGGCTAAAAAATCCGAATAAACAAATTTGATATTTATCTTTTTATTTACTATTTAAGGAAGGGAATAGTGATTGATAAGTAGAGGAACATTCCAAAGTGTACGCAGTTTGAATTTCATTCAATGTGTAATAATGACCTAATTGCGTAAACCACACTAAATTTAACATTCTAATAAGATTTTGATTCCACGTATCTTAAAGGACTAAATATTTCCTAACGTAAATCGCAAAGAAATTATAAGCGCATCAGACCTAATTAAGACAACTTAAGAGAATATGTGTTATATCATCATCGAAAGAAAGACGGTGGCTAACAAGAACAGAAACTTAAGCATCATGCTTGATAATAACTGAAGATCAAATAATATATGTATATCAGTTTGATATGTTTTGGTGTTTTATTTTATTGCTATTATTTTTCTCTGCTGATGGATAAGATAACCAGCAAGACCTAAACTTCTTATACTGCCTTCACATGTCGTATAATTTAGTCGCTTGCTGAACGAAGAGCGTCACCTTACCTACCCAAATATATCTACTCCATTTCTTCGAATATTTACGCCTACTCGCATTTTATGTCCCACAGTATTTTACCACAACTCACTAATTCTCTCTGCTATTTTATTTTGCAGTAATTTATGCAAGTTTCTAATTCATTGTATTAATTTGCTTTCTCTTTTTCGCCTACTTTAATTTAAATTTTGAAATTACTAGGCAAGAATAGCAATGGAAAAGTAAATAAATACTGAACACTTGAGCAGATTGTCAAAAAGTTTAAAAAATCGGACCTTTTGAAGGGATAGGAAACGGCGAAATCGTGATTGAATCAATACCTTCAGCATATAAATCTTATAGATCTCTATGAATTGACCGAGGTTATTTTCGAAACTGATTGGATTAGAACTTCAGTGATTATTGAGTTTACTCAATAGCCAGATAAAATAAGTTCGATAGAAGGAGATTTGGGCGAACATAACAGACGAGGAAAAGGCAAACAAGTCAAGTACGGACTAGAAGAAAAGGAGACGCGCCTAGGTGAGTTGGTCCCAAAGGAGGGGGGAGGGGGCAATGGCGAATATACGGGTGGAGATCGTGAACTAATATTTGTGCAATTTTTTACCCTTTTAATTGTTAGTTAATGGAACAGTAGAACATATACCCTGATTCGAGCAGGTGCTCTTTTCGTGGGAAAGCACATTCCCAGCCTTTATTATCCGGGTTCCCGTGCACACCTTTGCTTCGCTAGGAAAGGTCCTTGCGCAATTTCCTCCAACCTTGTATGGATGTGTTCAAGTAGTCGCTTCCTGATCGCTTGGTCGATGTGTTGGATGTGTGTACGTAAGAGAGATTCGTTCTCCAAAAACTGATGTAAAATTTGTTTGGGAGATGGCACTTAACTAAATGATAGTAATTTTACTATATTGATAAACCAAAATAACCACTAAAAGGTATTTCGTAGAAAACTTTTCGATTTGATTGTATGAGATATTTATGCTAAAGGAGAATTATTAGTCTGACTTAGGTTTTAAATCTTTTTTTGCCACAATGTCAAGAGGCTTTTGAGCCGCGGATTATTGGATTTAGACTATTTATTTCCAGGTAAAGACAAAACAAATTTCCAACGTCGTAAATATCACAAATTGGCTTGTCTGGTACAAAATAAGCCTAGAAAAATCAATGTATTTTCCAAAAAATGAAAGCAAAATCCTCTTTAGAATACACAATAATATATTAATTATGTAAAATAGTTTTCATCATTATTGAAAATGGTCTAACATCATTGAACTAAGCAAGTGATACCTTTCTTGAAGTATTGATTCTCTTTAGATGAAACAAAAATATTTCCTTTTCCACCACCTTCGCATAAGAATTAATTTTGCACTTTTGGTGATTTTGTAAAGAATTAAATAGGGGCTAATTATGCTGTAAGTGGGGGTGAATATAGAGGATGAGGAAAAACTTCCCTAAGGGAGGCATTCTGTTTTGGGGGTTCAAACGAAGCCCGTGTGTGACTGCATAGTCATGAAGGAAGTTTTGGTTAGAGAACTTCATTTCAGTGTTACAAATGAGGAAAATATAAGTCTGCAGTGAGTGTTTGCTTATTATTTATTAACTCAAAGTGTGGAAGAATACAGCTCTGACGTCCTTCTCGAAACCTCAAAAATATACCTTGCCATAAACTCGAAACAAAGAGCGTGAGGAGCAAGATTGAACGAGGTAGGAATCGGGTCAACGCGTCTTTATTGAGCACAGCTGTGTTTACTCGAGGAGACCTAGATCCGGCATTTGAGGTGATTTAATCTCTCAACTCGCTACTCTCAAAGCGAGAAAGAACTCAGGAGAATATTCTATAGGCTTCCTTATCTCGAATTCCTCGGAGAGCACAACGTGGCCTGAGGCTATTTCTCCACCTTATCATCCCCTATGTAACCCAAGGTTTGGCTGGATTGAGTTAGTACCTGCACACCCTACACAAAAAGAAACTTTACGATTTTTGATTCGGTTACCCGTTGGTTTATTCGAGCACCGAAGGTTAGAACTCTCCTCCCGTTGAACTCTGCCTCAGACGATTGGCTAGTTTCCTGCGACGGTAGTTCTTTTATGGGTTCGCGCAAGTACTCCTTCAACAAGAAGCCTGAGGTAAAAACTATAATTTTGACAATTCTCGCCTCCCAAATTGCCTTTACACCTAGTTGCTTCAAGCTTCAGCATTACAAGCAGCCGTCGCCCGTGGATCATATTTAATTACGGTTTTGCCATATTAATAATCTTTGTTTTATTTTAGCTTAATGTGGCCCTTTTAAAGACTGCGTTCCGAGTCAAGTCATTAACCTGCTATAATCTCTTTTACTTGTCCCTTCGACCGACACTGAGTGTCATTTTTCTACTGCCAAAATATTTTCCTGTAAATCCACCTTTTTAGATATTTAACATATCCTTTTTATGTTATTAAATATAATTTTTGTCGTCCTCTTTAAATAACCTGAATAAATAACCGCAGTCATCCGTATCTCACCACTTGATGGCCAATCTGCACTCACTTATTTTGATAGTTAAACCAATGTACTAGGGAACGGTTTTTCTCCCCTTCTCATTAACTCTTCAAGCTACAATTGTCGGCCAAGCCCATCAGTGTATTTGTATGTGTGCTTACATATATATATATATATATATATATATATATATATAATTGGTATACCACAACACATAAGATTCACGCCTTATGCTGGTAGAGACCATGTCTTGGAATATGAAGTTTTTTGGCCGATTAAGCCTTTGTTTAATCCATTAAATATTGTTGTAATTAAACACTCTCCTCCATCTGTAACTCTACCGTCATAAAAATAGATCACAAGCATTTCTATACCAAAGAAATTAGGCAACAATAATAGACTGTAAATAGTGTGATTTAAACCGTTATTTTGTCAGCCCACACCAATATTTAGCTTAAATATGCTTAATCTTTACTACTTTATAAAGCTACTAGGAAAAAATAGCTTATAATAATCTAAAAAATTACAACAGCAACAAACAAGTAATATGAATTACTGCAGCATTTAAAATACAAGTTATACCTACACGATACAAAAGCCGAGAAATTACTCAAATTGATACAGTTTTATCAATTCTACAAAGCATATGTCATGTCTTCGAAAAATTACCATTACTTTTAACAACATAAAACATTTCTGAATAATTAAGTTTATATTGAAAGTTATATTACTTTAGTGCAAAATTTATGTGATCATTTCCTTAACTAGCCTGGGTGCTTGCTTATGAAGAAACAACTGCTACGTTTCCATTTTCTGATGGGACGAGAAATGAAGAATTCGGAAGATCTTCCATTCTATTGTATTCTTTTTGCTTCACTCTGTTTTCATGCGTAAAAGATTCTATTTTCCCTTTTCTAGTCATTTGCTTATGTGAATTAATTATACTTATCTCGTTTTGGAGGGTTTAGATAGCACATTTTTTCCAATTAAACGCTTTTGACTTCAGAATTGATCGCGTGTTGTAAATATTAATATAAACTTAGGTGCCTGATTATGTGAATAAATCTAGTGTTACGTACGGTTTATAAGTTGTACACAAATTAAAGTTTGTAAAAATACTCATCATTTTAAGATTCTATTGCTCTTCCTTTACACTTTTTTCCTTTTTGAAGTTGTGTCTATGCGATATCACCCTAATTTCCCTATAGGCGGGATATATTAATCCAAGATGGAACATCATGTTTTGAGTACGTATATTAATAAATATATTTATTATTTGGACGGTGACAAAGCTCTTAATTCGAAAACTTTTTATGACCAAATATAGCAATTGAATTTTCATTTCCATAAGGTTTTTTCAAGAAAATTGGCAATAATAATTGGAATAGGAAATCATGTTGGACTCTTGAAATAATATGGAAATTGGAAAAGGAATCTATGTTGAGGAAACGTGTTTCTAAACGATAACGAAGCTAAACCATCAAAAGTTTTTATCTAACTGAGGGGAATCTACCTACCAAAGATTAACCTATCAAAAGTTCCTGGAGATATTCTCTAGTAGACAAACCTTCATGAGATCTATTACTATCTTTCATTTTTATCGATTATTATATTGAGGCTGATGAATTGCTAAAACTTAGCTAAGGTAATAAACGGCGAATAAATCAAACCGTATATGTTCAATTTGTGCCTTAGAGCAGCCAAAATGTAATTATAAATTACTCTCGAAGTTTGTGGCTTCTTACACTTCTCGTTTGAGGAGCCTCGAAGGTCTTGGTTTTAATATCAATGCTGCCGACTTTTTATTATAACAATATTGATGCGTAAATATCCCTCCTTCGCACGAGATGATATCAATAGATGAGTTAAAAATGAATATGACTCATGCCAATTGAATTTCTTCCGACATATCTTTGATGAAGATATCATTCAGTTATTAGAGCTGATATAAGGAAAATCAGAAAGGGGAAAAAAAATGAAAATCCAGAGTATGAAATAAATCAGGTCATTTAAAGTTAGGGAGGAAAATCTATCTCAGAAAGGCAATAAATGGAACAAGGTTAGTAAAAACAACCGAACTCTCTCACGCAAAAAACTCGGTCACTCTAGGATTCACCATAGACTTTATACTTGCCCTAAATATTTTTTCCCTTCCGAGAAACTAAATGGAGGTAAAAGTTAAAAAATATATACTATATGCTGACCTTTAAATTGTTTTAAAGCGAGTGTTAATCTAAGTTTGGCCGTATGGAGTTTTTCATCAGACATGGATGAAGCCAACCTCAATGTAATACCTCCCTGTCAGGAAAAAGAATCAACGCTATTACAGAGTTTTCCAATTGTTTCTCTGCTACTGCCATATCACTTGCGGAATTTACGGTTGAAGGGTCTGAAGGAACAACTTTTATTACACGAAGAATAATAACACTGTTCAACAATGATTTTGCTACAGAAATGAGAAAGTAGTTTTTTGTTGTAGTTTTTGCGAAGATTACGAAAATGAACTTTATTTTCCAGGAAATGACTTCCGTGTTTTTGTAATCTGCACATTTAGTTTTTTATTCATATTAGATTATTCAGTATATAGAGGTATGAAATATTTGTTATTATTTTTATTTTATTTGAAAAAAAGTACATTGATAATTGGAAAAAAAATCTTATTCATCAAAATAAATTAATAAGTCTTTTTAACACATTTCAGAGTGTGGTATTATAAAAATATATTTAAAAAATTAATGAAGATTTAAGATTTTTTTAAAATTACTGAAATCTATATAATATTCATATATTTTAAGAATATTTAGGCGTCTTTTTATGCACAACATCTTGTCTATCTCTGCGAAGGGGCCATCAGAAGTCAGCAAGCATTGCAGGACTCCAATTTCCTTTTAAACGAATTTCTATGGCAGCAATATCTTGGTGGAATCTTTCATCTTGCTCATCGCTGAAGTCTGCTGGATTTTCCTGAAATAAAGACAGATGGGAATGCAAAAAATTCACCTTTAGTGACATACTAGATCCAACTCATTATAAGACCTAAGAAAAATTCTAAAAAAGAATGTGGTAATTTTCTGATTTGTGTCTTCCAAGGAGACCATTACATACAACTTTGAAACTATCCAATACCTCAAACTCACTATCAACCATAAATTTTCGAATCTGACACCGAAAAAATATTCCTTTTTTATTTTTAGCATCACTAATCTTAGGAACTTTTGTTTTAAATATATGAAAGATGGCTGGTCATGCTTTATGGCTTTCAAAACAACAAAGCGACTTACTGGTATCGATGGTAGTTTATTTCCTTTATGCAGAAGCAGGGCTTTACAATATAACGAATTGTCAATGAAAATTCTCCATTGACTGGGTTCATAATGTATATCTAATTCATCAAAGAGACGTGGAATATTATTGTAGATGAATTATAACCTATCTGCACCCAGAAGGCCAAGTGTAAATATACGTTAAAGTCCCCCTTCGATGACAGCGAGAGTAAAGTACCTAAAAAGAAGGGGCGTGACAACGTTAATTGTCGGAATAACAGCCTAACTGCCGCAGCTTTGATCTTACCGCCGCAAATATAGTCGGGAGCGAGCTGCTGTGCCAAGGTAACCACTAAAGCCAATTACTCATTACGTCCTTGCCTCTGAAGAAGAAGCCGACCTGGGCTCCGCGTTGTCACACTCCCCTCACCGCTCTTACTATCCTCATCGGCCTCGAACCGTCCCCCGTAAGGTGGGACGAGACCGGCCTATAAATAAGCCCGATAGAAAGAAAGAAGATTATTTGGTGAGAGACGATAGAGCACCACATCGAGAAGATCGATCCTCTACCCAGTTTCGAAATCAATCTTCTACAACTTAGAAAACGTCACGTTTTCGTATCGCTGCCATACCGAGTTATACTTCACAGATTTAGTAAGAAAGCTGCCTAGATCACAATTCCTAATGCCAAACAGGAATTTCGGCAACAAGAGAAGAAAGTTATTGGGTGAGAGACGATAAAGGACCAGATTGAGGATATCGGTTCTTCACCCAGTTTCGAAATCATTCTTCTACAACCTAGAAAACGTCACGTTTTATTATCGGTGCCATCCCTAAGTATCCTTCACAGGCTTAGTAAGAAGCGTGGCTGGATCACCATTCCATTGCCAAACAGGAATTTCACAAGTAAGAGAAAAGAAGACCCGGTTCCACTCGAGTGATTCTTAAATTGCGATCTCAATAACTGAGAGAGAAGAAGAATCAATAACCAAAGAAGTTCCATTTTTTAAGTACTTTTAAAATCATCTCGTATACCCAAAAATCCAGTTGGGCAACCCCTCGAAGAAGAATAGGATACAAAAAGGCTTAAAATCTACCGTGAAGTGTACTCCTTGAGCCAGAGAGTACAACTACTCCCTCCGCTTTCTAACGTAAAACCGAAGAATTTGACATCGTGTCCCCTACACCGCCCCCTCCCCATCTTGTGTAAAGACTACAATCGGCCTCTACAACTCAACGAAGCGTGAAAAAGCCCATATAATGACATCTGTAAACCCCTGAACATTTCAAGGTCATGTAAGTCAGAATAACTACTTACATTCGTTTTGATTAAGTAGGATTTTTAATACTGTACCCAAGCTAACTAAAGGAGAAATAAAATTTAGTGATTCCTGTCATATTGCTATTTAAGAAGAGTGGAACGTATATTGTGGATAAATGCTGTACAAAAAGGTTTACCTAAATTAACTAACTGGCAATTGGTTTATTTCCGTGGAACCTACCTTCTTGGTGTCGAAAAGGAATCACATAAGAAATAGGCCCTAGTTGTTTCAAAGCTAGATAACTATATTAACCCCTCAGAAGCTAGTGTACATATTGTGTGAGTTAATTGCTAAAATTAAAATATATATTTATTTTAGGATAATTCTTGGTGTTTCCTAGATACTTTATGCGTTGAATGGCTCTTTCCTTAAAAAGGATTAAACGAGGTGGCACTCTCAATAATATTCTAATTAAAAAGTAGCCTAGTTATTGTTTTCCTTCTTATTATTAGTGCTAGACGGGCGCGCTGAAGTCATTGAATATATGGCTCTCTGACAAAAAAATAGGAGGGAACTCACCAACTACACTACCACGACAATTATTAGAGTAGCATAAATTGTTGTCAAATGAAAATTTGTTTTGTAAATCGTTTGTTCGAATGGGAAACTTAGTAATTCGAACATCCTCTGCTACTAAATTTATTTCTTTCATTCTCGAGGCCAGTAATTCATTATGTTGCTTTATTAAGTTTAGATCTCTTACAAGCTCATCTAGCTCAAGTTTTGGGAAAGGCTTTGGAGTAGTATCAACAGTTTCAGGAACATAAATTAATTGTTTCTGGCTCACATGATTCCATATCTGATTCATCAGAGTTAGACGAAACATTTTTGCAGGCAGTTCAGGTACTGGAATGTTCTTGAGTGGGGTATAGGCCGAATAGCAGATCTATAAGGTTGGGATATACGACAGCTGAAGCGTACCTCGTTGTTTGACCTAAAGGTATGAAAATTATTTGCATAAAATTTAAATTTATGTACATATGTGTGATTAAAATAACGTGGTTCTTAACTTAATTAATTTTATATTTTTTAGAAATAATATTACTGTATACTACTTTAAAATATAAGTACAGTGGACAATAAACAATTATGTACTTACTTTCTATGTCTACCAAATAGCAGTCAATGGCATGATCTTGGGGCTCTTGCCTCAACATTGGAACACCAAATTGAAGGCTTTTTATTTTTCCTTTAGACCATTTTTATAAAGAATTAAAGCATGTCGTACAACAGATATGTGGTTCCTATGGTTTATCCTGGTCGCCAATTTTACATCCAAACTACAAATTATAGAGGTTTTTTACTAGAGAAGAAATTTTTCTTTGAATTTTTTAAATGTTACTGAACCACATATGTAGCAGAATTTATCTGGGCTATTTTTACACTATCCTCTTGGCATTTATATTAAAATTCTTACTTTTATTTAAAATTTCAATTAGTTAAATAACCTGAAAATAAGAAAGAATGAATTCCGTTAAATCTTCAAAATTGACAAAAATAGTAATTGGCAAATTACAAAAAACTGGAGCCATTTCGATAAAAATTACTTCCATTTTTGAAATCTATACATAAATCTACATTAAAAAAATGTTATTGTAACCTTTGTAGTTGAGAAAAAATTAAATTTTGTTAGACAGTGTAATTGATTGAGGTACGCCGTATCTCGTAAGATCAAAATATCCATACATGGGTGCAATGAAAAGGGCTTACCAAGTGTATACTATGCGGTAATGTCTGACGTAATAACCAATGACGGGCATGTAAGTATTAAGAGTCTGGGCATCGTCAAGTTCCCTGATAAAATTTCGAGACCTAGATTAAAAAAATAAAAATAACACTTAGGCTATTAAAGTTAAACTAGCTGACCAAAATTCGGATCAGTTTGTTTTAATTTATCTGTCTTCTTAAAGGGAGAATTGTAGCATCAAATTCTCCATAAGAAAGACTTAACATACCTAAAATGTGAAAAGGGGCATTGCCAATCGGTTCTTTAACTTCCTTACATTGGTAGTGGCCATACTAAAAGGTCAGCGTAAGGATCTTGAGGATTACACGACATAAAAGAAATATCAGCCAAGGATGATATCTAGACCATCTGGAAAATGGATTCACATGGACTTATTCATAAAATCTTGTATATCAATGAAAGGAGGATTTACCACGATTCCAAATCCTTTGTGGAGATTAAGGTTGCTAGATTCTTTGTAGTGTAAGGTTAAAAAATATTTCTTCCAAGACTCCTTAATAATTATTGCATGACCCTCCTGTTTTCTAAATACGTTAGCAAACGTGAAGACAAACAACCATTTTCTTTTTCTGGTTTATTATGACATTTTTTAAGCGTATCCTGATGAAGAGTGAATATAGGAAGTGAGAATAAGTGCCCTTCATGCAGATTGCGCAAAAATTACTATTTAGCACGTTATGGAGTATGAAAATAGTCCCCAACAAATAGCCTACGCGTCTTCTTCAATTGTTTCGCTGCTAACATAGGCTTATAGTAATGTTTGAATCTTTTAACTTCATAAATTAACAACTTGTATCATATGCTTATTAGATTTAGGCAGAACCCTCCTGTGTTTTTACCCAATATTGAAAAAGAATACATGGCATTTCAGTTAAAGGAGCAAGACAAAGACTCCGACATAACTAGATAGTCCAACGATAACATTCAGATATACGAAGGGTGATCAGAAAGTAATGGGAGTGTATTTTGTGGAACAGCAAATCCAAACAATAGTCTATATTCCTTCAAAGTACTTCCCTTCTGCAGCGTTTCATCATCCTTCACCACTTCATTAAGCAGTCACGGTACTCTGAAACAGGTACACTTCATAACACTGAATTGACTGTTTCTGCCAGGTCTTATATACGATGAAATTGCTTCCTTGCAATCTCACCCTTGATCTTTGGAAACAACCAAAAATCACAGGGAGCGAGGTCAGGTGGGTAGAGTGGGTGGGAAAAAAGTATTATCTTCTGCTGCTATAAGAATTATAGTCAGGCGTGCTTTGTGGGGTGCAGCATTGTAATGGTGCAGCTAAAAGTGCGATCGGCGGGGTGGCGGGTTAATGCGATCTTAGCCTGATTTTCCAGGACTTAAGGAAGAACTTGGTAAGTGTAGTAATTAGCTGTGATTGTAAACTTTTGAGGAACCACATCTACACACATTGGTCCTTAAGAATTGAATATGATGGTGAAAAGGTGCTTCCTACTGCAAAATCATCCTTCAAAATCTCATGTCAAGGCTTATCATCACTCAACCAGACCATGTTTGACTGCTTGCCTCGTGTGGCAAGAAAAAAAATCCAAATTTATCTCAATTTGCAACATCTGAATACCGTTTGGGAAGATTAGTTCAAATTCTGCGAGCTAGATACGACAAATCCGCACCCGTTAGCTCATATGCTCTCTGTTATCAAATTGGATATCCATCGAGCACACTTATTCCTTAGTACTAAGTCTTCATGATTGATGCCATGTTTATTCCCATAACTGACACTTAGCTCAGGAACGATGTCATGTGCACTCCCTTAACTGACACCAAGCTCTAAAGATAAGAAGAGAAGAGTAATGGTTGGATCTTCGTCAATGTTGGCCCGGGACTGTTGTTGCTTAGTACTTAGGTCACGGATGTCTGGAGCCGTCCAAACCAATAATCTTCTTCCAGCTGAGTTTTTCCGGAGGCCAAAGCTTGAATCCAAAAGTTTCCAGTGATGGAGGAGACTCGGGAAAAATTTGAAATTATTTTCCTCTGGTCTTCGTTGCTTTCCCCCCCCCCCCGAGTGTCAACCTAGTAAACGTGTAGAACATGCAACTTACGTTCGAGAAATCCATTTTTCTGGTTCGTGGGCGAAACCAATATAGATGCAATTGCACAGCGAAACAAAAAAATGTAACCAAGCCAAGTGGCGTCAAGTTCAAACACGCCCTAACAGGTTACACTCGATGCCCCGCGCGTTCATCACTCATGGTCTCTCTGCCACCAGTCCGACTGTTATTAGTTTCTGATCACCCATCGTATAATACCTTTCTTTAGCTCCTCTACTAGCGAATTTTTGATTAATGCTTTAGTAAATGAGTTAATGCAGACAGGAGTGGGTAAATGATCGGATATTTTTATAAAGATACTTATGTAGAATATCATGCTGAATATCATCTAGAATATAATGAAGACATAATCTCATTTTATAAAAAGGCAAAAGGTATATTAGAGCAAGCTAATTTTAATTTGGTATTTTATATCTCACCTGTGTAAT
The DNA here is from genome assembly GCA_963969495.1 of Ceratothoa steindachneri. Classification (NCBI taxonomy): domain Eukaryota; kingdom Metazoa; phylum Arthropoda; class Malacostraca; order Isopoda; family Cymothoidae; genus Ceratothoa; species Ceratothoa steindachneri. The sequence continues at coordinate 91,797,820 of OZ018330.1, forward strand.
GCTTTCTCAAAGTGCAAAGTAATGTACCCAAATAACTATTTAAGTTACTTGAGCTAGGTTGGGGTAATAGAAACTATGAATTGTTTTTTTCCAAATCCACAAATCTCCTATACATCCCAAAATGAAATTAGAATTTAGTGATATGTGTTCTATTTACGCCCCCCTAGGTTATTTCTCACAATTTGTATTAATTCAAGCTGGTATATGAAAAGTGTTGAGGAAAAGACGAGTTTGGGATGAACCAACATACTTTGTCTCTCAAACAATATGTGATAAATTGTTCCCACACTTGAAACAATGCTTCGAGTTTACCATTGCCGGCAAACTTTACTATCTAAAAATGTTTAACTTCACTATTTTTGTGATAGTTGCACGAATAAATATGGGCCAGTTCTCTATTCTATATTCTAATATCAATCTTTCATGTCATACCTAAAGCTAAATAGTTTGAATATATATAACTAACCCTAAATTGTAACTAACCTCTGATTTACTTGCAGCTAAATTGATTAAGAAATTACAATCTGCCTAAAATGAGAGTATTAAAATAACTTAATATGTGTACCACTACCAAACTCCTTATCCAATGGCTAGTTTCTGATATCATATATGAGCCTTATATTCTAGACAAGGTAGAAGAAATTAGAAAATTATGGCCAGGGCTGGCATTGAAACATGTTAAATTTAAATAAAACCTACGCAACCCAATAACACGTAGCCAATTAAATAAACAATTCGACAATTTATTATGGGCTAAATATTATCAGTGGGTTTACCATAATCAAATATTGCCTCTTACACATGTATTTCCAATCACAGGGGGAAACGAATCAGCCATTGGAATAAATAGTAAGAACTATTTTGAATTTCAATTTTGTAGTTCAGAGCAAGTGTAAGGTTTGTCATAACATCAATCAAGAAAAGATCAAAAGCTCAATGAATATTTGAATTAAAATGAAAGGAGAAAATATTTGGAGGAATGGAAACAGTTGTCGAAAGGTCCTCAAAAATATAGTTGCACAAAATTAAAAATCTATTCATGAAAATGAAGGAAGGCACATATAATCAAATAAGATAGGAGTTTTTCATATTCTCATGTACAACAAAGTACAAATACCCTATACTTGTGCCGGCCATATGGTGACTAACTGACATTTTGTTGCTCTTTAATTATACGAATGGAAATTCAGGTGCTCATTTTATTATAATCATAGCCAGATCAAGGTCCGTGATTTTCAGAGCCAGGCAGGTAATGAGGAGAATCTAGGTTAAGAACTTTAGTAGCCGTAAGCTGCCAAATATGAATTATTCTATCCCAGATCCGAAGCCTTTACTTAAATGACGGATTAAGTTGCCTCATCATTCTATACAACTGATATTAAATATACTGGTTCCATTACAGTTAGAAACGGTAGAAAGAATCAACAAATTTACATTCTACCCTTAGCCTATGTCACCAGGCGAGCTAATGGCATGGAATTGGTTGAAGATTAAAGGATAAAAATATTTCTAAGCCCCTTGCGGAGATTTACGACGAGGTTATCATTTCCTCACACCATAAATTCTGATAGCGAGTGTACATTTTGAGCACGGCCAATATATACTTAACGCTTTAAATACGCCCTACAAATTTACAAGAATCAGAAGGGGTTAAACCCACCTAGGGCTTTTTTGTACACAGCGAAAATGGAGTGCTTAATAAGGTTAAAATTACATAGATAAGGAAAAAAATATTTCCACAGTTAGAAAACTTCTTAAATCATCCCTCCTAACTTATGTCCTAGAGGAGCTTCATGGACTACACTCACTAACTTCTTATAATTTAAAACTAGGTCATCGGAAACTCCTTTTATAGGAGACAATTGAGTTTGGCTGCTAGTTTGCCCTGAACATCAAGAAAACGAATTTTTAATGTAATTGAATCTTTATCCGGCTCTCACACATGTTTTTTGGGGGTTTCATGTCTGGCAAAATTCCAGGCCAGGGCAATAGGAAAATATTCTTGAATATCTACCTCTCAAATGTTAGTAATTTGTTAATAATTCTGGGAATATACGATATGTGGTAAGACTTTATAAGAGAAAATGTTAAGCATTTGCTCTATTTTAATGTAATTCAACCATTGCAGATTAAAACGCAAAATATTACATCAAACAATAACAATTTGTAATAGTACCCAAGTCAACTATAGGTTCATCAGAACTTCTCCACATTCGATTAAAAGAATTACACACAAAATAAACCAAACGGAGTACAACAAAGAAACATTTTAGTAGAAATATTTAGATACCAATACTTTATCGATAATATTGACATTTATAATATGCAAAGAAAGAAATTGGCATGTGAACACAATTTCGAGGTATGTCGATATATACATATACATATCTATCTATCGGGGGGAACTAGATTAGTCGAGTGGTGAGGAGTAGAGGGAAAAGACCCCCAAAAGACCTGATCTCAGCTCTGGTACCAGATGATGGGGTAAGATAATAAGGGTGAATAAATGGAGGGTTACTGCTCTCCGAGTATGCAGGCGAATAACAGAAAGCGAGTGCATATTGGCTGCTAATTACTAGCTAGGGTTTAATGCTCTTCCGGGTTATTTAAAGAGGAGTAGAAAAAATAATATTTAATAATATTTCCATAAAATATTTACACAAATAAAATAAAATGAGATTACCCAGGACTTTGGGGGCTCGAGAGTCGGGCAAAAGTGACAAGCTAATGAGCTTAAGGCATATATATAACCAAACTCAGATTAAGTCTTCAAAGCTGCGCTGTGCCAAAATAGAAATAATATTGAGGGGATTACCGGATTAAGTAATTTGCACGCGACGACTTCTTGCAGAAGTTAAAGCTTGTACAACGAGGGAAAGGGGGCAATTCGAGAAGAAGAATTGCAGAACGTTGAGATTTACCTCGGAATACCTTGACGAGGAAGTACTTGCGCTGGTGAACGAGAAAGGCCGTCACTGTGGAATTGCTAATTGACTCGGGCGGAATTCCGACGGGAGAGCTTTTTGCTTTTGCGCTCGTGGAGACAAAAGCAGAGCCAAATCGAGGACGATGGATATGAAATCGCCTCCGACCACGGAGGGGATTCTCCCAAGCTAAACATATGGTGGGGGAAATGACGACTTCCAGCCAGGAATTTGTGATAATGGATGACTTCTCTCACTCTCGCATGCTTCCAGATGGTAAGCGGGAGGAAAGATTACCTCAATGCTTAGGCAAAGGGGGTTGAACCCTCCATAAGTAAATACAGCTGTGTTCCGAAGCCATTGGCGTGGTTTTTAGGCCCGTCCTGTGTGATTACCACATCGGTTTTCAGGGTCCACGTGTGGCTTTCACACACATCATTTTTCTTTATTTCTTTTATCTTCTCTTTATTTGAAAGAAAGAAATTTGCACCTAAACACGCTATTTTGAGTCGCGCGCGACTCTATTCACGGGAGACTGCATCTCACTATGTCGGTCGCTCAGCTCGTTCCTGTATTGCTTTTTGGGGGTTTTGGTAATAACAGTGTAACTATTCGGCCGATTCTTACGAAAATTTTCTAACTTTATTTTGTTTTACATTCTCTTCCTACTAAGCTTAGCCCGAGGATTATATTGTTGTGGCAATAACATCATATGTATTTGGCTGATTCTAACTAAATTTAAAACTTTTATTTTGTATTAAATTCTCTTTGGAATGTTATAATTGCCCAAGTCCTCGCAAGTTAGCCGGAAAATTGTTTGGCAATAACATCATAACAATTTTAATGAAATTTGAAGCCCTTATGTTGTTTTACATTATCTTTTGAATGATATAATTGCGGTTAGTCGGGGAATCATTGAAAGTCAGAATAAGTGATAGCACACGACGTTTGGCCAGCAGACCTTGTTTCTTTATTTTCTAAACTTCCTTTATTTTCTGTTTATTTGAAATTTTGCTTTATACCTTGAGAGATATTTTTTTAGGAAAATTGGTCATCATCATATATGAATAAGAAGAATAATATAAGAGACTTTGCGTTGAATGCACCTAAAACCTAATTTGTGAGATAGTATATAGAGACAAAGAATAAATGACTTTATTAGCGATATAAACTATTCATATATTTCGTGCGTATAAATGATAGAGAGTATACGAAGATACATGTATACAGAGGACATAGCATAATTCGAGTCTTTTCACAATTCGTGTTTACCTCTGTATGTGGAGTACTAAGTCGGAAGTGAGTTCGAAAATTTGAGATTCACTATCTAGAAACGCAACAACACAAAAGGAAATAGGGCCCTAATTGCAGATATACAATTATTGGTAATATAGAGTTGGTAGGCAATTGGTAAAGATAACTAACCCGTTAGTCGTTCCCGCGTGGCCAGTTGTATTGATTCAGCATTGATCCATTGCACAGTAATTTATCCTAGTTGCATATACCAAAGAGAATCAGGAGAGTATCATCTGATTCTTTGTTTTTCTTTTATTTCTAGCTCACACTTCCTCTTACCTCTCTCTCATTTAATTTTTTTCTCTGCCTGTATATCCCTAATAACTATTAATATCACCATATAATTAGTTCTCTTTCCCTACCTGCCTCTTCTTTTTTTTATCTCATTCTGTCTTTCATTCTCTCTTTTTCACAATATTTCTTTTCTCATTTTCCCTTGCCTTCACTCTAATTCTTCTATTTTCAGCCTTTTTTCTCTATCTATACAGCTACCATGACATTGCCGTTTACACAAGGCGTTAAATGTGTAACCCGGTCAGGGAAAGAAAGGAAATTTGTACAGGAAATTACCTTTTTGTGAGAGTCTGAGTCTGTCATGAGAGAGGGTCGTTAAACAGAAATCTGACCGTCCTTCTGGTTACAAAACGCAACTATTGGTTTAGGTGATAACGGCGAGGTACAATTAAACATGAGTATTGTAGTATTTAAAAAGTCCATTTCGCGCTTGGGATAGCAGGCAGATATTGTGCAAAATTCGTTATGCCTTAGTGAACCACAAATAAATGTGGTTTGTGCGATTAACCGGAAAATGATCAATTAAATTCGTTCTTCCATTAAAAATAGTTTTTCATATTTCTATTGAGCATATGGATGCAAGTTTGGAGATCGTTTATAATGCGTACCTTCTGATTGGGAGGGAGCTTGAACGAAGACACTGAGGAGAATGGAGAGATCTAAAGGATTAGAGAGTGTCGACAATGGAGATTCTTTGTCGCCATGTGCCTCGTCGGAACCACAAGGTCAGGCACGATGAGCGAGAGCCGTAGTAAGAGTTCGAATATTAGACTGCTTTCTACGATAAGGGAGGGCTTTGAATGTCAAATCGCACCTCTGTCGCCTACCAGGACGTTATCAAAAAAACCCTCGATGGGGTACTTACCATCCCTCAGCGCGGTGTTTGACCAAGGAGAGATCCCCCCCCCCTTGGCTGAGGCAATAATGGTTCCAAGTGGTCCTAATATATTGTTGTTCACAATTGGGCATCGATAGTATAGGCCTGCCATTCTCAACAAGATACATCATTCTCGATCACGCTCCGTTTTTTTACGAGCCGAAGGCTACAATTATACCGTAGGAGCTGAGCCATAGTCAATAGGCCCAACCTTGATTTAAGTACATTTCGTTCGGCACGATTATTCCCATAGTTAGTGTGACTACTAGAGGTTAAACTATTTGTGGTTAAAGTACCTCGAATAACCAACTGATCCCCGTTTCATCTCCTAAATCCTCGAACCCAAGCCAGCTTCAGACGAATCATCTGTGGCTTCCTTGCCAGTTATCCCGGTTTACATACTTAATCATGCTAGTTATAGCCTCCCGCGTTTCTACCAAGCTCTCCCCATTTCACCCCAAGTCGCTCTATTAGATCGATTACTATAAACATAGAGTATCCGCTGCCATTATTTCCTTCAAATTAATTATTGTGTATTTTATGTAAATTTATTGAAGTTTATTTTTGCTCCTACCTTTTAATAAGCCGTATAAACCGCAGCCTTCATTAGTTTAATAGGGGCTAACCGCACTCTTTTGTTTGCATTCAAATCCCTCGCACTCATTTTGGCAAGATCACCTATTTGATCTTGAGCGCCGATTCATTTCGAGTAGAAGTAAACATACATGTTGTGGGTCATTCCACGGCCTAATATATATATATATATATATATATATATATATATATATATATATATATATATGTTAACTGCTGTAAGGTTTATAGAGTCTTATAAATGTTTTAAGGTTGAAGGCTTGGCTTTTGAGAAAGTAATCAGAAATAATCTTGCGAATTCTTTTTCCTATTTATTGTGTATACTCGCCTTTATACATACCGTGTGTAAGTTTTGAAACTGCGCATCTCATTCATTTCCCCCGCGGAATTTTACCCTTTTATACCATGAAAGGCTCATTCGAGTTTTTTTCTCTGTGTCTTGAGCAAAGTTAAAGGTACTTGCGTTAATTCTTGTATTTCCGAGTGCTCAGACGGAAATTATTAATCGCGTCGTGCGCATAGCGAGTTAATTCGGGTTGACAACTCCGTTACGTTTATTTTTTTATTTGGGTTCGAATTCGCAACATCATGTGTTCATTCGACCAGTTTAAACTACAAGGCGAATCCGTTGGTTTATCCGCACAAGAACTTCTGTCCTATATACTATAAGAAGAGAGACTCAAGAGTGTGGAAGGAAGAGACAGAAAAGAACGAGAGAAAGAGAGAGTGAGGATCGAAACGCTCACTTTCAACTCGCGGAATGGGGTCCCACAAACTGTGTTCAGGTAGCTCCCATTTTACAAGGAAGGAGAAAATTTCGGGTCCTATTTAACGCATTTCAAAAAGATCTTCGAGCAAAAGAATTGGGACATTGAAGCGGCTTGTATAGCTAAACTTCTGCCTTTGTTATGCTCTAAGCTCCGAGATATTTTCATATCCCTCCCGTCGGAGAGAACGATTGACTATTGGACGTTAAAATCGGAATTGTTAGCCGTGTATAACACCAGGCCTGATTTCTACCGCGTTAAATATCCTTATGCTCGTATACCGTCCAACCAAACTTTTCGACAGTGTGGTTATAAGCTTCAAAGACATTTCAACTTCTGGCTCGATTCATCGAAAGTTCCCCACGAGTATGACTCGTTAGTCGACTTTATTCGGAAGTTCCAGCTTATGGCTTTGCTTTCTACCTAGATTCGATATTTTGCGAATGACCGTAGGTGTTCTACTTTCAAGGAATGTTTTGAGTAGGCCGATATATTCGCCGCGATCTTCCATTGCTCCCCTAAAAAGGATGAAATGCCAAACCTCGTCCCAAAGGTAAAAGTGGCAAACTAAAATTTATATTTCGTAAACCTAGCAAGTTTGTCAAAATAATCGCCCCTCTAAGCCCAGAAACATTTCTTCGTTTGAACCTTGTAACGTCAATCCATTTTCTTCGAAACCCATTTCATCATAATTTCCCATCAGGCATATTATGTGATTCTCCTGCGGTGTCGAACGACATTTGAGGATCAATTGCCCTCTGAACTCCCAATTCCGTCCTAGTTCTCTCAATCAAGTGCACCAAATTTGTGCTACCCTCGCGCTACTACCGTCGCAAATTGAACAGCTTTCCTTTCCGTATGCTTCTCCTGCCGCTGGCTATAACTTTAACATCTTGTTCTAGAAGATTTCCCCTGGAAGTTTGATGTTTGAGACCAGATCAGTAAACGGGTGCCGGGTCTCCACCTTTGTTCGAGATACAGGTTGTACGTGTATTGTGATGTCGGACAAGCTACTTCCGCCGATCCCTCCGAACCATGTTAAGTTTGTGGTAGTACATGAATACCTGGGGCGTGCAAACCGATTCCCCATCGTGAAATGCCTTATTGAATGCGTGTATTATACCGGTTGGGCAGAAGTAGTAGCGGCCCAAATAAAGTTCTGCGCTACTCTGATCAGACAGTACCCACGAGTTGCTTCCACCCCTGTGCTACAACCGATCCTCACGCGGTCCCAGATGAAAAATGCGGCAGAGGCAAACGCTCCCCTTGAAACCTCCTGCGACTCTGAGTACAGAGGCCTCCTGAATGATGAATTCGCTAAAAAGCAAAAGGACTGCGATTCACTCCGCCCCCTCCCAAAGATTATAATAAGGTTCAGGAGTTCACCCGCGGTAATAAAGTCGTTTCCTACGTCGTAAAGAATGACCTCTCCCGATCTTGCCTGGAAAGCAACAGTTTCGAGGCTTATGTATTATGCATCCCCATTTGCAGGTCGCCCTCATATTAAAGACGGCTCATGATAATCTTTTCTCTCGCTACTTCAGTCATGCCAAAACGCGTCAGAGAATGATGACATCTTTATTTATTGCCGTTCGTGTGATATATGTCAAAGGAGAGAAGCAAAAGGACGCGTAAGACCAGTTCCGCTGCAGAAGGGACCCATCATATCTAAAACCTTGACCAGTGAGGCGATCGACCTGATTAGCCCAGCTTCGTGCTTACCATCGTTGTTTTCGCCATCCATTTCCCTGAAGTAGTACCCTTGAAGAAAATCGATAGTATCACCTGCGCCGAGGCGCTCGCTCATTTCTATCTTCTCCCGAGTTGGATTACCTAAGGAGGTATTATCCGATCGAGGCTGCCAATTTAACTCTGGATCAATGTAGTACGTCAGCAAGCTCCGAATAGTTAAATCCCATTTTACCACGGCCAATCACCCTACCACAAACGGAAAGTGCGAAAGATTTACCGCTTCATTGAAATCCATCCTGAAGAATTTATGCCCAGACCACTCCTGAGAGTGGCATAGATATTTACCGGTAGCTTTGTTCGCTTGACGAAAATCTCGCATCGCACATAAAGCTTTGCCCCTTTTGAATTGATGTATGGTCGGAAAGTCCGAAGCACGCTGAGCATTTAAAAGGAACTGTTTTTGAACCAAGCGTTCGACCGGAAAATCCACTCTTCCGACGCATACCTATCATAACTTGGGCAGAGGTTATAAAAGTGTGCTGAAATCGTTTTTCAGAATGCGGACACGAATTTAGAGAAATATATGACGTAACTTGATAAAGAAGTCTAAGGATCGAAGATTCAAACCCGGTGAGGAAGTTTGATTATTACTGCTCACTAAGAATAATAGACTCCTAAGTCAATGGAAGGGCCCCTTTCCTCATCGTCCAAATTCACGGCCCCGTTGAATATCTCTTTCAAACTTCGTCTGGGGAGAAGCTGTACCACTTAAACATGCTCAAGATTTATACCACTGAACTTGCATCATTAATATCAGGGCCATTGATGATGAGTCAGCCATGGAAATAGACTACCTCCTAGATCCGCTTAATGTGGTACAAGTGGTTTGCATAGAACACGACAAGGAGTAACCCTTGCCCACCGTGCCCAGCGCCACCGATTCCCAATCATCCGACTTGTACGTTAACGCTCAGTTGCCTCCTTGTTTGAAAAGTCAGCTGCAGCAGCTTCTGAGACACTTTTGCCACGTGATATCCGATATTCCCGGCTGTGCCGCTCAGTTTGAGCATGATATTATTTTAACTACCCTGGAGCCTATTTGTTCTAAGCCGTACCCGCTCCCCATTCATTTAAGAGAGGTTTTAAACGCAGAATTTAATAAATTGCTGAGGTTAAAGATAATTGAACCCTCCCAAACTAGTTACTGTTCCCGTACTGTGTTGGTAAAGAAGTTAAACGAGTCATAGAGGCTGTGCGTCGATTTTTGGAAACTTAATTTAGTGACCTTGTTTGATGCTGAGCCTATCCACTTGGTCGACCAAAACTTCTATCTCATTGAAGAAGGCAATTACCTCACCTATGTAAAGCTAATTAACAAATTCCTCTTAAAGAGGGTGTGAAGAGATACACGTCTTTCTCCACAGTCAAAGGAATAATTCGTGTTGTTGACCCCAAAGATTATTGATAAGATCCGTCGTTGGAATTACAATTATAAAGTGTATATCACCCTCTTCCTTCCTGTGAGCAAAGTTAAGCTGCGACTGGGTGTGGTTTAGTCACCAGATGAAGTGTTAACCCCCGTTGAAAACTGTTAAGCCACATCGGGGCGGATAGTCCCACCCGTACGGAATAAAGAATTTAGGAGGACTGCAGAGAGGATGTTTTTTTAATATTATGAATCTGAAATATTCGTGAGAGAGTGAGTGAGTAAAATAATGAGATAAAGATTATCTACCAATTCATAAAAAGATAAGAGATAAAAGGAATTGGGATAGAGTACTAATAATTATTAGCTTCCTCTTCTTTTACTTTCTAATTTAGTTATTGTTTTTATTTATTTTTTCTGCAAGGCATTCGACCTAGTTGATCAAACTACTGTCCTCACCAAAGCCGCAATAACAACTGAAATTCTGGAATGCATTATCTTTTGACCAGCAGACATCCTCTCAGGGCGTTGCCAGGCTGTTTGTGTACAAGGTGCGGTCTCTAACTACGCATCCTCCACATGCGGCGTGCCCCAAGGAACAAGGATGGGCCCCATTTCCTTCCTTATCCTCATTAATAACGCTCTCCTGGGCACCGAACACCGTTGGAAATAGGTTGATGATTCCATCATCGGAGCTAACGGCAAATACACTCTACTGGAGTATATTTTCCTTTAACGCTTCCTCAACGCCCGTGTAGAATGGACTACTTCTAACAAAGTTAATATCAACCGCCAGAATTCAGTCTTTATGCAGTTTAACTTTTCCATTACTCCTATCCCAGTTTCAAGCCTCACAATTGGTGACCACACCCTCGACCTGGGCGTTTCCACCGAGCTGCTTGGCATTACTACATACGACAAGCTTAGCTGAGACCCAGACATCGGAAACATCGTTAGATCTGCCTTGTATAGCCTCCACATTTTGTGTAGACTGAAGTCCCTTCGCATCCCTGCACTGGAACTTACAAACATTTATAAAATAATTATTCTCCCCAACTTAATGTATGTCTCTCCTGCTCTATATATGTGATCCCGTTACTTTAAATGTATATTTTCAGCCAAATGGCCCCTTGGTAACCGTTAATTATTATTATTATTACAAGGAACCCAGTGAGTAAGAATCAGTGATGGGTCTCCATTTAAACTTGTGGTGACAAAGGTACAAGCTAACTATATCACTCCCTCGATCTCTGATGCGGATTTAGCCAACGGACCTGATACTGATGGCGTGAGAGGAAGACTGCTCTCTTACATCGAAACGAGTTTCTTCCCTGGCAGCTCATTGAATTGATTCTATACCACCCCGACGAGTTTGCCCATCTTGCCTTCTATCGATTGGCCTTACTTGGGTACGGGAGAGTTTCGAAACGTCGCTTATACGGACTATTCTATGTGGCACCGTGACTAGCTCTTGGACGCTTAACATATCTAGAAATAATAGACGATCAGGAGTTTCTGCCAGGCTGTGAATGAGTTAACTTTCCCCAGCCTAGCCAATTTTTTTTCCTCCATGAATGATAAAACGAGAGAGGAATGTATTTCGCAGCTCTGCCAGTGGTCAGTTAGCAAAGGCGGTGTCTCCAAATTGCATAGGTACAATGAAAAACTAAACTTTTCTTAACAAAAAACTACAAATCTACAGTCTGAAACAATTTAAAAAAGACATTCAAAACCAGATTGAACGGAATACAGATGCAATGCTTGACACACTTAGTCTACGGTGAAATAGAAAATATAAGCATATATATGCAGGAAGATCAATGAATGAAAAATATAATTATTAGGATTTTCGAGCTGATTAGGAATTAGGTGGTCCGAAGTGCCAAATATTTTTAATTCTAAATACTAGATCTTTACAGTGTCCATGATCACCTACCATTAACGAGCTACTTAAAATTTATCAGCTTAAGTTATATAACCCCAAAGTGTTTTTTTTAACAGTTACCATCTATTCACACTTTTGATGCAAGCCTACATCTGCTGTGGCTTTTGATATTTTATATGTTATTAATGTGGTAGATATTTTGTAGTATCCTTTTCTTTCCTAAATGTAAATCGTCTGTTGTTTTATTCTAGGAAGTTTAATAGTGTCGGATTTGATATTTGGCGGAAAAAGGTTTTCTAAACGATATTGATCTGTTGAACTGCAAAGGGGATTTAGCTTGTTGGGGGTGGGGGGCGGTAATATCATATTTTTTAGAATTGGATGATATTCAATGTATAGGTAAGCATTCAAGAGTTGTTACTGGATTCTATGATGTATTTGGATCGTTGATATAATTGTCTTTGATAATCTTTGTCGTTCTAGTTGATCTCTATTTACATGGCTGTATTGCCCTCTTCAATTCTTCTTCTAAGTGATTATCGTTCCTGGTGTATAGATTTTGTTTCTTATCTCGTCATTAGCCGATCAGTGTTTTAATCAGTCGGAAGTAAATGATTAAGAACGTGATTTGGTTTTGTTCAAGAAAACAGCAGAGCTATTAACCTCTAGTCTAAATTAAAAAACAATATTGATAGCTCTGCAAAAGTCTGATAATTTAGAATACGGGACCAGATTTCTGGAAACGTTTTTTCTGAATAAAAGTAATTTGTTTTTAACCAAGATACTCAAGTTATTATAAAATAGAGTAGTTGACCTCGAAGTACTCTACAGAAAAGAGATTTTTATAGCTCTAAGCAGAGCCTCACGTGTGTTATCTATTATGCTGTTTGGAATTTTGTGATTTTGGCGGCTACAGTGTTAAGCTTCATTACCTTAATAGTTGCCTTCACCTCTTTTTCGCGAAACATGGAAAAGATGCATAAGGAAGAGTGTTTCAACTCCGTCCTAATGACGATGGAAAAGTACTGACAAATCCCTTAAACGCAAAAGCTACAAGTGAAAATTCTCGCCAAAATAGAACAATTTGAGCTTTTTATTTCATTGGACGGTCTGAATTGCATGACTGCACACAGTTATTTGGATTGAATGGATGCAAGAATCAGATATGAATAGTATTAATACATATTGGAATTTTTATGTCTTTCTTTCAAATTTTAGTATGCCTTGTGATGATTATACAATTTTTAAAGAAAAAATGCAGATTCTATTTTAAGCGGTTGTTTCGTGCCTAATTTAAGCATAGTATCATGATAAATTGCTTAGACAGAACAGGATGTTATGCAAAAAGTGTCAAAATTCTTCGAATAATGAAAAGGTTGAATTGCCAAAAATATGTACCTTTAATGTAACAAAACCCTTCTTCTCCATTATTACTCAGCATGTATTTTTGATTATATTTCTCTAATAAATTTCTGATGAATTCGCCACATTCTTTAGGCAATTTATCTTCCTAGAGCAAACACATTTATTTTTTAATACTTCTAAAGTGGGTACCAATCTTATGGTAAGGTAGGCTTTATCCTTTATGACGTCATTTAAAATGCTTTTCTATTATTAATTGCTAACGCAGTACTATAGATTCCCACAGTCGTAAATTCTCTTTCATTGCAATGTGATTGAAGATCTTCATTTTTCATAATTTTACTCCATGTTTCTAAATCGGTATTATGGGCGGTTCTAGGTGCATGAAGAAATTTCTTTATATAGTTTAGACTATTTATAGCTTTTAACTCCTTTTTGTCACATTACCTTAATGCCACGATGCAAAGGGGTTCATATTTAGAATTTTAAGTTTAATTTGGCAGTGTTGGCTTTGAATAGGAGATTTAAAGTTAAATAAAGCATAGAAATTGGGCCTAAATTTATAAAATAAAGACTGGGAAGATATTAAAATATGTAAATTTGTTAGTGAAAGTATAACTTTTCAAACTATTAAATTAAGGGCACTTCGATTAAAAATATAATAATTAAAAAGCTATTTAAATGAATTTTGAAACTAGAATAGAAACAAATTAAATAAAACACCCTAAAAAATCTTAAAATTAGCCAACGCACAACCTGAAATATTGTTTAACCTGGTTTGCGTTGGCAAGATTTGTCATTTTTATAGTAATTTTTGGTTATTAGCTTTAATTAGACGTTAAAAATCCTTTAAAACAAGTGTATATGATTCTTTACTTTATAAATCAAATCTACCCTAAATTAATACATTTTATAAATTATTTATACATTCACAAACTAATTTATATATTTTAAAATTTAACCATTATTTTAAGATTTACTTAACTCTATTTTTCATATTCAAAGCAACACTATCTATCAAGGTTCTAGTTGTACCCCTTTCATTTGATCTTTAGGCATATAATAATATTTTCTTCATTTACTTGTATTATATGCCTAAAAAGATAAATGCATTGTAGTCGAAACGTCTTAGAGCGCGATTCAATGAGAGGATTTCATTCAAAAATGGGTTGGCTAGTAGCAACCGGTCCTGTTCATTTCGCTTTTTTCAGCAGCCTGTTGTACTCTAAAAGAAAGCAACCTTGGTGTGCTATGTTTAAGACGAGCGCAAACATACCCATCGCCATGGCGTCTATACTTTGATATTTTTTATTAGTTTTTGTTTCTTAACTTCATATGGTGGTCTGTTTAGTATTTCCAAGATTCCTCACTAGAGTATTTGCCCCTCTTTCTCTCTTTGATGTTCTCTTATTTTTTGTAATTATTTTCTTTTGGCGGAACCTCATAACTAGGGCAGTGAGGTCACAACTTTGCGAGTTTTTTTTCTATTTCGGGCTTCGAGCCCAAGTTCGTTATGTAAGCTGCGCCCCATGATAGCTGTTCCTTTTTTATTGGTTCCAACACTGCACACAATTGCTTTCTGAGCCATTATTTCTGTAGGCAGCTTTGGTTAAAGAAGCATATCCTTGAGGTTTACTATCACATTTTTCGTTTTTAGGTTGTTTCAGCCCTTGATCCTTGCGGCGCATAGTTAAGAATTCTTTGGAGAATTGCATTATTCTTAGCCGTGCCATGTTGTTTCTTGTTGGTGATTTCGGTAATTTTCTCCTTGGGTGGATTGCTGATTTCTTGCAGTAGCCTCAGATGTATATTTATACATTCGGTTTGTAACTGAGATCCGATTTCATTATGCCATCACTATTTCGTGGGAATGGTTAGGAACACATAAAAAATTATATTGTGCCTTTTGTGAAAAAAATATTTTGGCGAATCACAGCGCGAATGTATAGAAGGAAGCTAATTAAAGTCGAATTTTTAGTCAATCTCCCAAAGAAACAGTCCTAAAAAACTCCTAAAAAACCTTTTGGGTTTAATGGTCGTCTGGTAGGAGGTGCATATTCCATAATCGGTTGAGGCTTTTCGTGGTCATATTAATGTAGAATTTATTCAATGAGGCTTACAGTCAGACGGGCATTGATATTTGTAACCCGCTTTAGTAAATTGCAAATTTGATCGATCAGATGTAATATTTATTCATTAATAAATTACTTTTTTATCCCTTTTTATCATATATGAGTAGTTAGTGTAAACCTGTCATTTTGCGGATGTTACTCTCTTTACAATGTATAATAGAATTCATTTGTCTGTTCAGTGTTCGTTGGTTATCTGATTTATATTGAAGAGAGGTTATATGATCCGTCTGCTTACCAAGCTTTCTTTGCCTCAATATAAGTGTTGTTGATAATCTTTTCTTCTAAATTGCCGCATGCTTTGTTGATTTTAGCGCTTATTATTGGAATTAGTTTTATTCTCATTATTTCTTTGCTGGAAGACCCCCCATTATAAATAAATACTACATGCATCATTTATGTGGGAGCTAATGACAGACTTTGTGTATTTGTATGGGGTAAAACAGATGGTGTATTTTTCGTGATTGTTCCTTTTAACGTACAGGACAAGGATAGAGTTTGCATCCATTTACACTTGAGTTAAAACTAAAACAAGGAAAAGAATGTGATTTGGTAACTTTTTTAAGTTTAAGGAACTGATTTTAATATATTTCTTCTTGTAGAATTTAGTTGGTGACTAAAATGTAAAACATTTAGAGATTATAGTGTTCTGTTAAGAGTGTTTCTTCGTGGTTTCCATCCTAGAATTTTTTAAGATCTTAGGTCAAATTTCAAACCCATAGTTACTCAATCGATTTCTCGGTAAAACTTTCCATCAGAGCTCTTTAGAATTATTTAGGAAGTTGAGGTTGTTTTCTTGGAGCGGTAGGTCGCTAGTTAGGTAAACATACTAAATAATTATTTTTAATTTTTCCTTAACTGTCAAATCATTAAATGTATTTCAAAAAACATCGAGGCCTTGTTGCGTTACGAATGGAGGGGCGTTTGAGGGAGTTCACTTTGGCGTATTCCTCAAGGGTGAGGACTATCTCAAGTTTCTGTTGCAAACCAGGATAGGGGGTTTCTCTTACGAGAGATGTACGAGAGTAATTCTCAATACAAATAAAGCTAATTTTCGGTATTACCACCAAGAACTGGCTTAGCATGAGCTTCTTCGGTGTTCCTTTCTTGGATTGCCGGGCACGGCGCCGGACTTCATCGTGTCGATCCTTAATTTGATCTTTTCGTTCATCTACAGTTATCTGCCTATATACTTTCACTTAGCCCTAAAGGCACCTTCTGGCTTTTGGTCACCGCTTCTCTAATTACGTCTATGACGTGAAATTAGATCCTGACTCTTAGGGGAAATAGTGCCGGTATACGAATGTTATGCTCGCCGGCCCATAAGAATGATCAATCGTACATCTCGTAGTTGTGGGAGGCCTTTCTGGTGGTCAGCGAGGCAAGGAAAGAGAGAGAAGGGGTCAGATATCGATTTTCCTACAGTCTAACCCAAGCACCTTTTAATTTTTACTACACCTATGGAGGCCCACAAACGACAGACGGCCAAAAATTTCCCACAAAACCCAAACCATGTCGTTCTCATATTTCAATTATCTCCCTAGAGATAATGCAGCTGTCTGCACCCAAGGATAGAGCCTGGTCGTCCCGAAACTCTCCTGCCCCATGTTCTCTCTCCTCTCGCCACATACGGGTCCGAAGATTGCACACATTCATACCCGTTTAAACCTAGTGCAGGTTTTGTGCCCTCAATAGGAGGACATCCGTCATCATCGACATCGATGGTAAACCCAAAGCAATGTGTCCTACCCACATACTAAACCATTGAACTGTGGTTTAGATTGTGTTCATATGTGAACTCAGATTTCAAAGCTCTCATTTTATTTGTAATAGTTTACATACACCGTTCTAAGATGCTGATGCGTGAATGTTACTGCATTGTTGCTGCCAGTGAAAAAAGTTCTACATTGTTTTTAAGAGAAAAGGACCATGGGTGATTGGTTTGATTCGAGGACGAGATGTGCGCTACTTCTATTTGGAAAAGCGCAATGCTGTGACTCTTATTTCAATAATTCAAATGGAGGTAGAAGCAGATTCAAGCATTTATTCAGACGAGTAGGCCATCTAATGCCAACTCCATCGAATGACATTTAACCATGAAACTCTAAATCATCAACACCAATACGTTGATCCTGATATTGGTGTTCATACACAGTCAATTGAGCGACCTTAGCTGGAGAGAAAAATCATCATTCTAAAGAAGAAACGTGGATCATCAACTGCAACAGCATCTCAATGAAACCTGCTAGTGTGTGTCAAAGAGAGATAATGCGGATTTATTTTTAGTCCCGTGCGACTCTATATCTCACTATGTTGGGCGGTCGGTCGGTCTCAGCCTGCGTTTTATTGTTTTGTAATAACAGGGTAACTATTGGTCAAATTCTTAAAATATTTTAAACCCTATTTTGATTTACATTCTCTTTCAAAAGATATAATAGCCGAAGTGATCCCAAGGAGAGCCGGGGGATTTTTGGCACAGATATCATAACTATTTTGTCGATTCTAACGATATTTGAAACCCGTATGTTTTTTTTCATTCTTTTTCGAATGATGTAACTGACACGGTCGTCTCAAAGTTATTCATGGAATTATTAAGAGATTTGAAAGAGGGAAAGTTATAAATCAGATTAAATGAGAGCTCGCGACTTTGGTAAGCATAGATAGTTATGTACGAGGGGGTGTCAATAAGTTTTGCGAATCGGTAGGGCAAAACAGAGGAAGGAGGATGGCTGTTTGTGGGGGTGTTAGGACAAGTTATGACAGTAGCTGATCGCAGATCGTCAGAAACAAATTTTGCAACAATAGAGAAGCTTGAGCACCGCGCAGTGATCAAATTTTTGACCAAGGAAGGCAAGAATGCAAAAGAGATCCATGAACGCATGGTTGCAGTGTACACCGACCCCGCCCCTTCCTAGTCAACCATTGCTCGCTGGAATAGGGAGTTCCGCCATGTTCGTAAGTCCCTTGAAGATGACCCCCGTCCAGGACGCCCGTTAGACGTGACCAACGAGGACAATGCGGCCCGGTTGGAGAGGATGATACTCAAAAATCGACGGGTGAAGGTCAAAGAAATCGAGCGAGAACTTGGAATATCACATGGAAGTGTTATCAACATCATCCACGTTAATTTGGCCATGACCAAGGTCTCTGCCCGTTGGGTCCCTGGAAACCTCACGCCCCATGATCGACTTCAACGTCGTCAAAACCACAAGGCCAGAGTTGCACAAGCTGCCCTGCGTGAGTGCGGATTCTAGGAGCTCAACCATTTCCCCTACAGTCCAGACCTGGCCCCTAGCGTCTACTTTTTATTCCGTTAGCTCAAGGCTGCACTGCGTGGACGCCAGTTTGGGGACGATGAAGATGTCCAGCTCACCGTACAGGAGTGGATTGAAGAGCAGTCGGGAGATTTCTTGTTGTCGGGAATTCGAAGCCTCAGGGCTAAGTGGCGCAAGTGCATTGAAGTCGTGGGTAGGTATATTGAAAAATAATAAAACAGTTTTCCTCATATCTCGTTTACTTATATCCGAATTGCAAAACTTATTGACCGCCCCTCGTAGCAATGGTATTTCCAGTATTTAGGGTTTAATAGGCTTGTTTTAGCAGGCGTTTTCCATCTTAACTTCTTCCATTATCAATTTATTTTTTTTTTAGGTCAATCTCTAACCGGCTGACTTCCCCCATTATCAAATAGGTCAAATTCCCTGTTTAATTACAGCATCTTTCCTTTTTGCCAATATAGCGAGGAAGAGGTGGAGCGACGCTCATTACCTTTATGACTCGTTGTTTGTTGAAATAATATCTCCTTATTTGATATACTCCAATCTGTCAAGCTTGGTCCATATCAACCATTTTTTCTTGGTGGGTTTATATATCCCCCAAACTTTAGGCCCATTTCCACATGTTCTTTTCCCTGTCTCTCAAATATATGGGAAATTGCATCTCGATATTACCCTTCTCACGATTTTACTCCGCTTCCATCCGAAAGATGTAAAAGGCTTAATATATGTGTTTAATTTTATTTCACTCGCGTGTCAAATTCTAACGAAGAGGTGTAACCTTTATACAAGGCAAATACTGACCTACATGTATTTCAAACACAAGGGAGGTTTTGCAAGTGGAAAATGAAATTAGGGGAATTTCATTGGAGAGAGCATATTAGCATTTTAACAAGGTTTTTTCTTACTCTAAATTAGGTCAAGAAAAATATATAGTAAGTGAAATATATATTTAAATTTAGACAGATAATTCTATCAGTCAACCCAATAAAAAGATAGCGAATATGGATCTATGAAGTTTGGGAGGAAAATTTCTTACCTCTCCATAAGCTGAAATGAAATCATCTGGAGATAAAGACTTCATTATTAAAGAAATCTAATTTGCAAAAAAAACAAAGTTAGTCGGAAAATAAGCGCAATAGGACTTATATTGAATATTTGCGAGTTGTGATGAGTTACAACTAAGAAGATTAAGCTTTCACTAATAATCTTACATTGAACTTATGCGCCCAAGCCTCACTTATATAAGTTGCACTCTGGGAGCAAAAATAAGCGCCCGTTTCCAATTTCAGGATTCTCACAATTGCCTGAAAATGCATCAATGTGTAAAAATAAGGAGAGAGATATTGACTCCTCCCCACCACCTGACTTCCCTAGTCCGCTGTTGACCATTCTAAATTCAGTCTGCCCTATATACTGCGAAAATTAGAACAAGGCAAAGACCATTAAGTCATTAAGTTAGCATCGCGCCTTCTCGCTATGGGCCCTTAAAGCGACCCAAAAGAATTAAGGAAGTCTGTTGGCGATGAATCTCTGCACGTCTAGATTAGTTGTGAGTATATAATTTAGACTTTTTCAAAGTTCAGATACAGATTGTGTCTGAAGCCGCCGTCCAGTACGTCAGCAGTAACGTCTGCCTTTGTCGAGAGGGAATCAACTACATTCTCGTCTAGTTAAAAATTAAGTGATTGTGGAAGAGCCAAGGAAGAGCTAGTCTTCACTCAGTGTTGTTTGTAGAGATAGTTAGGCTCGCTTCAACCCTTCTTCTCACATCTTCGGATTTTAAGAATCGGAAAAGGCATCCCCGAAGCACCTTTCGTTTGTTTCTTAAGGATAAGAGGGCCCCAAATTCAGTTTCCTAAAGATGGATTAAGTGTCTCATGAGACGCCCACAAGTTCAAAGTCAAACTTACCTCCCCTGTCCTACTCGCTGCACATCAAGGTAAAAGGGAATTAAACCACGCTTTGTCATGCTCCACAGGGGTCCACTTTTCTCTAGAACTTGCATAAATGCAAAATTATTCCTTAATGAGTTATCTCTCGGTTCAAACTTAATTGATAGTGTTAATCAGCTTAGCAGTGAACCGTCAATATTTAATTGCATTGCCATTTAAATTGACCAATATGTATATGTAAACTTTAGTCCCATTAAAGTAGATTTTTGTAGCCGTGTTTTGAATATTCCTTGGCCTAGCAACTGTGTATTTAAAGTAGGCCAGTAGGCCAGTGTGCGTTTAGACCGCGTACACCTGGTCATACACGACAATCAACATATAAAACATAATCTTTAATTAATCATAATTTCTGTGGATTAGATTATGTCGCAGTAGTGAAATCACGACGTAGACACAAAGTATGAGTTTAGATTGGATGATCTTCCTGGATATTCGAGAAAGCACAACTTGAGGTAAGGGAAAAGAACAAGTAATTTTGTTCTCAGGCATTTCCTTGAAAACATAAATGCGTTACAACTCTCGTTTCCTAATGTTCTTGTGTTCCTTGTAAGGTTTTTAATTTTGTTTAATATTCTTACATTTTTCATTTTAACTTTGATATCTTTTTCTGTCATTATCGTTAAGGTTTTATATTCTTTTGTTGTTGCTGTACCCCAAAACATTAATTTTACACAATGGTTTTCCATCATATATTGTTGAAAAACAATCTTCACTATTTTAAGTGGTGTGTATCAACCAGGTCGCCCTAAGATAAAGTTGGCAAAGCACATACATTAATTATAATGCCAGAGATTGGTATAGACGATACAGTCCTTAGCAGAATATCACCCATATTATTAAAGAAATACTTTTGTTAAATAAAATTTCAAATTGATTTTCTTAACAAATAAATATAAAATCTTTCATTACAAGAAATGATCTGGTTCCAAGGAGCCTTAAGAATTCAAGTATATATTTCTTTATATATCCTGGGTGTTCCCAAGCCAAGTACATCGGAAACTTTGTTAGAACTCTATAGGAATATTCTCCTACCATAGGTGCATAAATAATATAAAAGGCAAGATAATTAAAATCAAAGAAAATTAAGCAATAAGAAATAACCAAGTTAAATGGAAGAGCGATATCTCAATAGAAGGTTTTCCAATTTTCAATTTTAATCACTATACATAAAACAACTCTCCCCAAACTTAAAAGTGATTTTTCTTCGGTTGTTGTCTTACTTAAGTATATTTTTAGAAGGTTTTCCAATTTTCAATTTTAATCACTATATGTACATAAAACAACTCTTCCCAAACTTAAAAGTTATTTTTCTTCGGTTGTTGTCCTACTTAAGTATATTTTTAGAAGTGGAATATCAGGGCGCAGTTTGATGCTTGTCGGGACAACCTTGAGTATCGTGTGTAACCCGTGCGTTAGTTAATTTTTGCAATTTATTATAGGATAATTGTGCTTTAATTCGACTTTAATAATAATTTATCAGATTAACTTATCGGATTATAGCAATTTTACACTCGCTAACTAACTTAAATTTTTTAAAATATTACCATTAGTTCTACTGTAAATTTAAACCACATTTTTATTTTTTTGATTAACTCTAAGTATCGTATTCAAAGCTAATATTTTGTTCGTTTATTTGTATTGTTGGTCTAAGTAGTTGAACGTATTGTGGTCGAACAAAGCCGGTTAATTAAAAAGACAACACCAGCTATTCTCCTCGCCTTAGATTTTCTGCTAAACATTCTATATATTGGCATGGTACTATTACAATTTGAAGGCGTGTGACACCTCGACTATATGCTAAAGACAATAAGTGACAGAAAACCATCCATGATAACCAATGAAACCATCGCCCTCCGAGAGACCTACCTTATTAAATAGTGATGGCAGAAGTAAAAATAAATATTTTTTTAAATTGGCTATCAACATACAGATCATGCCAGAAACCGTTAACATTACAACCTGAAGACATCCTGCCCATCTCAGTGCAGTATGCAAAATGAGCTTCTTAACAACGTGCCGACTTTACCTACAAACAAGCACTTAAAAATAATTCGTATCATAAAGCAATTTAGTACAAGCCAACCTCTGATTAGGTAATTTCACATAATTTAGGATACCTTTTTAATTATTATGCCAATTTACCTCCAACGAAGCATGAAATTACATCCTGATATTGAAAATAATAGATTTTAGGAAGAGAAGTTTTGGCAATTGAATTTTCTTTCACTGAAAGTTTGCCATTTGCGCAAGCAACTTTGCGAATTATTTAGATTACTAAATTGGTTTAATTTGGTCACCTTCGGCTATGTACCAATTACACTACCTAATGCTCTCCTCTGATGGATCATGTTGCCCTTGGCCAACATGTGGCCATCAGTGGAGCGAATAACGAGGAAGCGTTTGAAGCCAGCGGGTTCAAAAACGCCAGGTAACCTCTGAATGAAGTTACCTGGCGTTTTCGAGGTGATGGGGTCCCCTACACCCGTAGGCGTAGGAGAGGAGTAAGCCTCCTCTCCGTTCAGAGAAATATGGAGGGTCCCCTGCGCAAGCATAGGGCGAGGGACCTCCATTTTTCTGTAGAGCTGCCCCAAGGCGGCTCCGTCGATAAAACAGGAGAATTTGAGGGTTGTTTTTTTTTTACTTTGTTCGTCATTGCGCATGGTGACCCTGTATTTTATACGGGAAGCAATAGTTTATCGCCCCTCGCAGTAGCCCGCACTTCAAGGGGTGCGTACAGGACTGGCAGAGCCAGGTGCCGCCATTCAGGCCCACTCCTCCCGCCTGGTGGCCTGGCATTTCATCGGCATGGCGGCTCCACCTTGGACATGGCGTAAAATTGAAAGTGTGAAGAGGAAAGGAAAAGTGATTTGAGAAAAGTATGGGTTGGGATGATGCATGTTATTAAAAAAAAAAACATCCCGAACCGGATCTCAGGGGTTAAGGAACATTGTCCCCTTCCCCCTCAGCCCCGATCCGGGAAAGTTTGCTGAGAAAAAGGTCACCATCTACCCTGTAAAATTAGAGGCAGAACAGAGAACGTTGTGGGAGAGGTTGTATGAAAAGCGACGAAGTAGGGGAGAAATACAGGCTGTCTGAAAGAAGGTGAAGAGGCTAAGCTGGGTCTGATGGGATGCTGAGTCCCGTCAGCACGGCGACCAGGATGGCAAATCGCCGCACCCCTTACGGGGATAGCATATCATAATAGAGAATAGCCTAGCCTAGCATACCGTTTTATTGTACAGCATAGCTTAGCCTAGTATACCCTAGAATAGCCTAGCATAACCTTGCATAGTATAGCATAGAATATCATAGCCAAGTATAGCATAGCGTAACTTATCCTATTTTAGCCTGGTATAGTCAAGCCTAGCCAAATTTAGGATACCCGAGCCTAAAATATAATAGCCTACCCGTCCCGGGCTAACTTAGGCTAGCTTAGTATAATCAAGCTAGCCTAGTTTAACCTAGCATGATATTGCTTACTTCATCATACCTCAGCTTAGAATAACTAGCCTATCGTATCCTAATATAGCCTAGCCTAAATTAGTAGATCCTAGTCTAACCAAGCATATTATAGTATAGACTAGCTTAGCCTAGCTAGGTTTCTCCTTGCCTAGCGTGACATTGATTATTGTAGCCTAACTTACTCTAGCACAGATTAATTTTCTATGGCTTAGCATAGCATGCCATAGCCTAGCCTAGTATAGCCAAGCTAGAATATGCTACTATGGTATAGCTAATATATCCTTGCTAACGATTGCCTAACCTAGCATACCATACTATAGGCTAGCTTGATACAGCCTGTCTTTGCATAACCACACTTAACATGATATAGCCAAGCATATTAGATTATACTCAAGCCTCGTATATTCTAGACTAGTATATCTTGCTATACCAAAGACTAGAATAACCATGCATAGCTTAGCCTATTGTAGTCTTGGTTAGCTAGCCTATCGTAGCCTTACATAGACTAGCATAGCAGAGCATAGCCTTCCCTAGCCTATTATACTTTACCCTACCCTAACATAGCATAGTATAGCTCTGTTTAGCCTAGTATAGCTAAAACCTAGGCTAGTTAAACCTACCCTATCATTAACTATCCTAGACAATTATAGCCTATACTATCCTATTACACCCTAGACATCCTTCCATAGTATTGTGTATCCTAAAATAATATATGCTATCGTAGCATAGCATTTTATATCCTAAATTAACATAGTATATCCTACCCTTGTACATTATATCTTAGCATAGCTTAGCATACTATAATCCTAGACTATACTAGTCTCGCATAGTATAGCCTATTCTAGGCTTGCCTAGCAAATTATAGCATATTATCGCCTTGTCTACAAGAGCCGAATATAGGCCGAATAGTTATCATGTTTTAGCCAAAACAAAATAATTATCGGGCTAAACTTGGAAAGACTTTGCCAATTATATCATTCGGAAGATAATGTAAAAACAGCATAAGGCTTTCAAATTTTGCTAGGATCGGCAGAATATTTAGGATATTATTGGCAAAATAAAATAATTCCCGGGTTAACCTTTAGCAATTATATCATTCGAAGGAGAATGTAAAACAACATAAGCGTTTCAAATTTCGTTAGAATCGGCCGAATATTTATGATGTTATTACAAAAACAAAAAAAGCAAAACTGGGACCGACCGACCGACATAGTGTGATGTAGAGTCGCTCGGCACTAGACCCTCACGCGACGAAAAACCATGTTCATTTTTTATTTTTTTTGCAGTAAACCACAATTTGTTGTTATGATGCAAGTAGTTCGCATTTTCTTACTATTTCCTTTTCATTATCTTATTCTTCTGCCCTATTGCCTTCTTCCTCACATTGCAGAAATGGGTTTATGGAATTACATGATTTTAAATAAAAATCTAGGTTCTGAAGGAAACAAAAAACAACTATCGTAGTTCTCATCGCATCATTATATAAGTAATGTAGATCGTGGCATAAAATTGAAGCCAACACTTTTTCATTAACCACCAACTGTGAAATTAATTGGAGTATTCAGAATCGTCAATCTTTTACAGCTATAGGTTTAAAAAAATTGAAGGCATTCTCATCGTCTTATCAATAAGCTTGCTCTAAATTAAGGTCTGATTATATGAGAGAGTTTAAGTGCACAGTAGCCGCTAATTTAGCGCTACTGTGAATTATCTATCTTTAGATTTAAAAATTTTCAGAGCACAATTCGGCTTTAATAGATTTTAACCGCCCATTTTACTAGACTTATCAAAATATAACACCTACAACCCATTTGATCAACAGAATAACGCAAATAACGCAGTTACTGTAGATGCTTTCGATCTTCTTGTTCTTTCTGTTCATAACCTATTACTAATGCGCCAAGCAAGAAATTTATAATTTATTAGATATGTTGAAGCAGGTGTTGTATGAGCACAGTCATGACTCTAAAGAATATTGTTAAGGCGAGTTTTTGTTGAGCAAGTCATCGTGCAGACTTGAGATCCAATATATTCCAAGTCTCATCAGATTTATCAATTAATCTTGAAATTATTTTCTTGTGGAAAGACAGAATAACTAAATTTTAAGGTAACTGAAAACTTTCAGCTTTGTTTGATTGAGAATCGAAAGGAGTTTCAAAAATAAACTCAACTTCCTCCTTGGAAAATGTTATTGTAGGGGTATGGAACGTACATACTCGCATGCTGCCAGACAATCGTGAGAACGAAAGAAATTTGTCGTTTGAGTTGACCTTCGTCTCTTCTCCCCCCCCCCCCCCCCCAATCCTCCTTTCCCCCAACTGGCGACAGGAAGTCTGACGAAAGAAGGCCTATCTCACAGAGAAGCCTAAATTCATTTGCCTTCTTTATGATACCATGCAAATTGTCCAGAAGGCGCTGCGATAAGTGAAGTGTCGTGAATGGAATCTCTCTTTCGATTTCCCACAATCCGCAAAAAAAATAACATCGTCGTTCATCCCTGTAGAGCAGTGTCCCAAACCTACTCGCGTACCCCTCACGTTGAACGAGAGTCGTTGCCGTAACGTATCGACTGCCAATGCGCCGTCGAGTTAACTTGGTCGCTGTCTCAAAGTGTTCCGGAAGTAAATCCCGCCTCCGCAGAGTTTGTGACTAGAAGAATACGCTCTGTTGCTCAACGTAACTTGAGAAAGAAAAGGAACATCCAAATAGTCAGTATAAGTTACTGTTTGTTAGTGTCACATCCAGAAAGGAGTGAACTAACCGGAACTGCAGCCAGCAGCCCCGAACCCGTCGACTTATACCCCCTCTCCCCGAGAACTCGTGTTAACGCCACCCGAACCACCCCGTCTGGACCTGAGTAGTCGTCTCTACAATCCATCACAATTAATGGTAATCTGTAAACCCAGTCCCCTCTATTCTTAAATTACCTATTTAATTAACACTGATTGATACTTCCATTGAGTCATTATAAATCTAGACGCTTAACGTCAGTGTTTAATATTTAATCCTTAATTTGCCCTGTTAACTATTGCTAATTATTATATTTGTGTAAAGTAAAGTTTATTTTTTGTACGTGTGTTTATTTGTGGCTCCTCCATTTAGACGTACTCCTGGCAAGACTTTAATTAAGAATCCATTGGGCTAATTTATTCAACCTGTATTATGCACTCTTAGAATTCAACAATCACAAACCTCCCCCCAGTAACCAGTGGGACTTTTATAGTGAGAATCCTGGCTACAGCACAACCCGCCTCTAACCAGCTTTCGCACGTTCAGTAGGAATTAAAGCCTACCTTTTATATATATATATATATATATATATATATATATATATATATATAAATATATATATATATATATATATATATATATATATATATATATATATATATATATATATATATATATATATATATATATATATGATCGTAGATTGGTTATAGGGTCAATACCATCGACCTAAACAAAAGCGGTTTGTCCAGATCAAGGACTAGAATAATTGTTAGACCAGACTATGAGCAATTCTACGACAGGTTTTGCTGACAGAAAAACTGAGCATGGCTGTAATAAAGATGGTAAAGACAGTCAACGTCATTTTGATTGCTAAAAGCTGTTGATCATTAAAATAATGTTAAAAACTGACAGTATTATACTGATAAGTTTACTATAGCTTTTTGGAATCTTGATTATAACATATTCCTGGAAAATTATAGAAGATAGTGGGTTAGGTATATAGCACAAAATGATACGGCTTGCTATCTATAGCCCCCTGTACAACGTCCTAATTACCACCCGGATGATCACGTTTCAGTTAGCCATTTCTAGCGAGCCCATCAAAGGTCATTTCAAATTACAAAAATACTTAAAATTTCTTTCTTTTTTTAGGGGAAAACGGGGAATAAAACATAATTTCTTGGGTATCTATGCTAAATATTTTGGGGGCGTTCCCTAGGCGGCTACAAGAACGGTATCATTTTCTGCTATTTACTCTTTTCTATGGAAAGAACCATTTTTGGAATTGAGAGAAAGTCTCTTTCTATAAGTTTTCAAATTTATTTCTCTCTGCTTTCCACTTGAAAACTCGTTCATACTATTATAATCACGGCAAGAATTCTCTCGTTCTACTAAAAGTTTCTGAATACAATACTTCATGATTACATCTCACATGTTTTCTTGCGAAAGTTAGCTATTTGAAAAGTAATAGTGAAAATTATCTCCAATAAAATTCCAAAACATGAGGCATATTGCTTTAATCTCTTGAAGTTCTTCATGCGTTCAAACTCATTTATTCTCAGTATTTGCTAAAATAATTTAAACTAATAGGGGCATTATCCTAATAGAGTATAGGCTAACTATTTAATGTTATATATACTTACAACGAAATATATATCAAATAATTTCAAGATTAATTAAATAAAAGGGATGCCGCTTTTAGATAGTACCTACCTGACTTTGATTTCTACCTCTGTATTTATCTGTTTTTGCGTCTTACTAATGCATACCCTCGTAACAATTTTCCTTTAATTGATTTTAAATGTTTGCTCATAATCATAACTTTGGTAAACGAACCATTTCAAGATTTAATTTAAAAAATAACAGCAATAAATTACCCACTAACTTCCTATTGCTGTAACCACTTTGAAGTGTTTGCTCATTCCCGCATCCACTTTAGAAGTGTCTGCTCATTATTTTAAATTAAGTGCTTTAAAAGTGTGGCTTTTAGCTTCTTGAACGTAATGAGGCTTCTGCCAGAAATGGATGTTTGTCTAAAATGAAATGGATCATCAATGCTAACCACTAAGAAAGTATGTTTTAATTACTGCCGGAAAGTTTGGTTGAGTATTGGAAATCAAAGTGTCGCGATGCTTGACTTTTCCGTATTTAAAAATAATTCCAATAGGATTTTGTTTTCTTTTTCTTTTTTTTAAATAAAACGCCACTACCGAAAATAGCCGGATAAGAAAATGAAGTTGGTTCAAAAACTCAAGATGAAACGGTCCAGCGTCACATCATCGGATGGGGTATAGCTAATTTTTTTTTTATATATAACATCTGGCGACTGACATCTAGGGCATAAGTCGCTGCACTCAAGCCAGCCTAAAAATAGTCTACAATAAAAGTCAGATTAAAAAAAATACAAAAAAGGAAAAAGGAAAAACCAAAAATGCCAAGAAAAAACAAAAGAAAAACAAACAAGTTGGAGAAATATTATTATTTTAAAAAATAGAGAGAAGGCCGACCTCCTCCAAAAGAGTCTAAAAGTCCACAGGTCAGTGGGCACGTAAACGTCCAAAGTACAAGGGACAGGCAGTAGCAACCCCTTCCATCTCGGTACCGGGACAGGTATCATGCGCGAAGTAAACCCAGACTCGAAAATTCGACAAGAATGTCCCGGAAAGTCTGGGGGACGACGCAGTCTTCACAATAGGGCGCTGGCGAGCGATCCATCAAATAGCGATGCTTTACGCAAGAGTGCCCGATTCGGAGTCGACAGAAAGCGACCTGAAGCCGTCGCGGCATTGAAGGATAGATCCATGGGAACAGTCGCGGCGGAATGGCACGCCTTTAAGTTCCCTTCGACCGTCTCCCATCTTCTTTGCTCAAGAAGTCCGAAGAGCTGCCCGTATTCCTCCCATGTAGTTGTTGTGAGAAAGAGAAAAACGGTGGTCCGATCACAGAGTCCTCGTGCACTCTTTGGCGCCCTCATTGGCGCGATCATTCCCCGCATTTCATACATGTCCAGGATCACAGCATAAAATAATCTCGACATCCGCAGAGTCACGGATATCACGAACCAGGAGATGCGGCGATTCCAATGCCCTGTGAGAACTCAGGACGCTTTGTGAGTCGCTATAGATCACAATCCGGTCTCCGAACCGGGCACGTCGCGTAATCTCCCGTACTAAGTGGTGTAGTGCAACCAGATCGGCTGTGAAGACAGACGCAGCACCTGGCAGAGCCACGCTGACTTCAAACAAAGGGGATACGGCGTGGAAGCCGATCCCCTCTTGAGACTTGGAGCAAATCGTATACACTAGCACGGTTCCAGCGTGACACGAGGTGTGCTCCATAAAGGTCGACGCAATACTCCCGGTGCTGTACTAGCATTGGGAGCAGAGGCGTGGCGAAAAATAGCAAAATGTGGTAGCCTTCAAGGTTGCGTCCTGGGCAGAAGCAGGGGCGTTACCGGCCCAAGAGCTATACCTAGCTCTCGAATGAGTTTCCTGGCCCTAAGCCTAAACGGCTTAGGGTATGACTGGCGTCTCTTGGCGGCATAGGCACCGTCGATATCAGCTGCGGATGCAGTGAGAGCTGTTGGCGACTGAAGAAGACGCCGCGCTCGCGCGTACCTGCGAGTGATGCACTCTACGCGGTGTAGAGCGAGTGACATCACCCAGCATCAACCAACGGGTTCTCAATGGGGGAAGTGCGGAAAGCACCTGTAGCTAAGGCAATAGCCGGTGTGGTAAATCGAGTCCACTCTCCGCAATAAACGCTCGGCTGCGGATGCATAAACTCGCATCAATATTCGAGCTTTTAACGAACAAATGATTGATAAAAAAGTAAGGCAGTAGCCATATTATCGCCCCAAGCGCAGAACGTAACGGAACGGAGAATATCATGGCGCGTGATCAAGAGACCCTAAGGAAGGGAATATGAGCCTCTCAGGTGAGGCCTCCGTCAAATACAAGATAATGGAAACGGTGCGATTCAACCACTTTCAGACGCACCCAATTTAGGAACAAATCTGAGTCTGGGTGGAGCCTTGGATGGTAGCAGAAGTGCCCTACCTTAGTCTTGGCCAAAGGAACCCGAAACATGTGCGCTTCGGCATAGCAAGAGACACGGTTCAACGCCTGTTGGAGTCGACACTCCAGAGTTGGCATCTGGGCCGCGCCAAAAGCGATTGAAAGGTCGTCCACGTAAAGCGTAGCGAGAACATCTTTTGGCAGCACAGAGGTGATGCCATTGATGCTCACGGCAGAGAGTGTGACACTGAGGACACTTTCCTGTGTGACACACTCTTCCTGCTCCATTAAGCCGGAGAGGGCTCCCTCCACCCGTACGCGGAATCGACAATCTCTCATAAATTCAGATATAAACATTGGGAGGCGTCCCATGACCCCCATCGTGTGAAGAGTCTCCATGATACCGTATCGCCATGCGATATCATAGGCCTCCTCCAGATCTAAAAACACCGTGGCGTAGTGCAGTCTACGAAGGAAGGCCTCTCATACGGCATTTTCCAGTCGCAGCAGAGCATTCGACGTGGAGGGCAACTTGCGGAAGCCTTACTGTGCATAAGACAGATGGCTCCCGTTATCCAGGAAAAAGGCTAATCTAAATTTTACCAATTTATCCACCAATTTGCACACGCAAGAGATTAGAGACATATGGTGGAAGCTGGCCGGAGTAGAATGATCTCTCCCCGGTTTGCGAAAGATGAGCACAGTAGCAATTGGCCAGTAATCTGGGATTTAACCCTCCACCCAAATTTTTTTTAACAAATCTAAGAGAAAGGCATCCCTCTCTCACATAGGTGTCGAAGCATGGCGTACGGGACATCGTCTGGACTTTGCGCTGTGTCCGCACACAAGGCCAGAGCGGAGCGCAACTCACTCACTGTGAACCTGTCGTTAAAGGAGTCTCCGCCTCTGGATGTAAAGTCTAGTCGGCCGCCTTCCGCGGCATCACGACATGCATTAAATGCTGGCGGAGCAGCATCCCGCCTAGAGAATGGGGAGAAAGCGGTCGCGAAGGATTCCGGACAGACACGGGGTCTGAGATTGCGATCTGATTCTCTTGGAGAACAGGAGGGGGCTCCAGCGAGAACTTGCGCCGAATCCTTCTGACTCACCTCCACACCTCTGCCAGAGGGGTCTTATCTTTAGTGAAGACACGTATGTCCGCCAAGAAGAGCGACAAGCGTGCTTTGAAAAAACCCGGGATAAACAACAAAGCTACAAATAATTTAAGTACCGTAGAAGACCTTACAGTCCATACAAGGAGGGTACTTTTGGTGCAATGTTCGAAGGTGTCCGTTGGTAACCTCGAAAATCACTTGCGAAGATTTTAACGGCGAATTAGAAAGACTTTATCTAGTCTTTCTTGAACTGGTCAACAGATTCACTGTTTACGACTTCCGTCGGAAATGCGTTCAACTACTGCAGATACTGTAAGTGAAGAATTTCTCACACAGATCACGGTGGTATCGCTTCAGTTCAGTTTTAAAGCGTGATCTTGTTCTCCCCTAGCTGAGCTGGAAAATATCCCCGAAGTCAAGTCTGTCGAAGCCTCGAAGTATTTTAAACACTTTGATAAACTGACCACGTAGACCCTGGTTCTCCAGCTAGAACATATCTAATTCCCTTAATCTATCTTCATGACTTTTATGTATGATAGAGGGAATTAGTTTGGTTGCCCTGGCTTGCACGCGTCAAATCTCGCGATGTCCTTTCCAAATAGAGGACTCCAAAATTGTTCGGCATACTCCAGGTGCGGACCGACGAGGGAGTTGTACAGACACAGTTCTATATCCTTGTTTCGTTATCCAAACTATCGCGTTATATACCCTAACATCTTTTGGGCTTTCTTCTCAACCTCAATAAACTTTTTCGAGAACTTGAGGTCACTCGTGATAGTTACACCCAAGTCCATCTCAGTATAGGTGGATTCAAGAGCAGTGCTCTTAAGGATATAGAGTGATTGAGGATATGCATCACTTTGCATTTGTTTACGTTAAAAGGCATTTGCTACGTATCAGACCACTCCCCAATCTTTCGAAGATAATCTGGCAGACGGGCAGTATTTGTATCCTTTGCAACGTTCATACCAAGCTTGGTATCGTCGGCAATTTAGAAATCTTGGCTCCCATGTTACCGTAAAATGTCGTTGACGTAGATGATAAATAGTTTTCGTGCTAAGACAGAACCTTGAGGCACTCCGCTAGTAACGGGCACTCACTCAAAAGCCTGTCCATTCACCACCACCCGTTGCCGTCTGCCACTTAGCTAGTTCTCTATCCAGCCGGCTTCTTTTCCATCTATGCCCAGCGCTTGCACTTTCTGAAGAAGGCGGCGGTGTGGTACCTTATTTAAGGCTTTCTGAAAGTGTAAGTAGAGCACACCTACCGCCTTGTTCCTATCGTGCTCACTGAAGACGAAGTGGAAGAATTCCACAAGGTTCGTCAGGCATGACCGTTGCCTTCGGAAGCCGTGCTGGGAACTCCTCCGTAGCAGGTTTGACTCTAAATGCGACGTCATTTTGTCCACCAGCATGATTTCTATTAGTTTACCGACTATCGAGGTCAGACTGATAGGTTAGTATTTCGATGGTTGGCTACGGACTCCTTTCTTGAAGATAGGAGTCACCTTCGCTTTCTGCCAGTCTCTAGGAACGCATTTCGTCCGGATTGACATGTTGAAGATTGCGCTCAGGTGTCGTGACACTTGATCGTGCACTTTTTTAAAACTTTAGGTAGAAACCCATCCGGGCTAGGTGACTTACTCGTCATTAGGTCACTAATCTTTTCTATTTCTCCTTCGGTGAAGTTCAAATCGCCTAGCTTTTCCCTCGAGTAGGAATCCGTCGGCTGAGGGATGGGACCACAGTATTCAGTAATCACTGAAGAGAGGTAATCGTTGAGGAAGTTAGCATTTTCTGCATCTAAGTGCCTTAATGTCCCCTCCTCATTCGCTCGACGGATTGGTTTACGGCTGTTTACAATTTCAAAGAACTCCTTAGGATTCTCTTTACAGAGTCTCGCCACTCGGAGTTCCTCAGACCGCTTAGCCACCCTTATGCTGGACTTCACTCTCCTGGCTAGCCTCCGGTATTCGTCAAAGTTACCCGGGGTCTTCGATTGCAGGTACACATTTCTCTTCTCCCTAAGCAGTTGACCCTAGCTCGACGAAATTCACCGACACTGAAATAGTTCTAGCGGCGTTTAAAGCGCATGTAGATATAACGCTTCTTTTTGAGGGCCGTCTCACACTCGGCTGATCTCCTATCCTGGTGAAGCTGCACAGCCATTGTCTGAAATGTGTTATCTAAAGTGATAGAAAGAACGGAGACATCATACTGAGTATAAAACGTGCATCCTCCAGCCCGGCCCTCTCGTGGTGGTGAGGTTGCAAGATCCTTATACCCCGGGAGGGTGGGCAGTGGGCACGTGCCTACCAAGGTCTCCTGCAGAAATATAGCTAACGGGGACGGGACGAGACGAGCCTCCGCAGCTCCTCCCAGTTGGCACGGAGTCCACTGCAATTTCATTGAAGGATTATGCCGTCTAGGCCTAGCTCAGTGGAGATTCAGGGGCCCTCTTTGAAAAGAAGACCATCACGGGTTTGGGTGTACGATTCCCGGAAGCAAAACTCCGGGCGCTGTTGCCAGACAAAGCACTGGAGGCACTGTCGTCTTCGAGGACTTATTGTGGGCGAAGGAGCCGAAGCTCCTTTGTTGCTGTAATCCTTAAGAAGCACAGCTTTAGGAACCACGGAAGATGGCCTGGCGTCCAACTTCAGGGGTGTTGTTTCATGTAAGTCTAACGACTCAGTGGAGGCGCGTGGCCGTTTCGTCTTACGGGAAACGGTCACGATGGGGGGAGGTGGGGAGCCCTAGTTTTAGCAGGGGCTGGGTTTGAATCCTTTTTGCTGCCAGCTTAACCAAGGGAGCGCCTGAGTTGAGTAGAAGCCGCAGAAGACCTCTGAATGGGCGCGGAAACAACCGTGCTCGTTGGCCCGGATGGGCCTTTGAGGCGTAAGAAGTCCCAGGAAGAGCCAAGCGCGGCAGGACCAAGCCCTTAGCCTCGCGGAATGAGAGACGATCCTGGGCCTAAACGGCTAGGATTTCTTTCTCAAGGAGATATACACCACATTTCTTGGAAGAAGCGGGGTGTCGCGTTCCGCAATTTACCCACTTGGCCTCACACGATTTAGATTTATCGTGTGACCACGATTTTGCACGTCTACAAGAAGGATTCTTATGGCTGAAGCAGTGAAAGTAATAGCAACAACGCGGCGGTGGCACGAATGTCTCTACGCGGTAATGGTACCAACTGGCACGCACCAACTCAGGAAGCTTGTCAATGTCGAACGTGATGAAGAGTGTAGGGGTGGGTCTCGAGGCCCCTCTCTGTTTTCTCAACATACGTTCGACTTAGACCGCCCCATGGTCGGCCAGCTCTAAGGTGAGGTCCTATATGGAGTAGTCACCGAGTTCTCTAGCAGAAACTACTCCTTTCACAAATTTCATGGTAGAGTGCGGGGTCACACTCACTGGTGTGCGATCAATTGTGCGAAGAGCACTTATCTTGACCACCTCGGCGGGATTCGCGTCATTCGCCAGAAGGCTCTCGTCCGAGAAACGGGTCACCTTCGGCTCTCTACCAATTAGAATAGCTAATGCTCTCCTCTGATGGATCATGTTGCCCTTGGCGACATGCTGCCATCACTGAGGCGAATAACGAGGAAGCGTTTCAAGCCAGCGAGCTCGAAAACGCCAGGTAACCTATGAATGAGGGCCCCTGAGATGTTGGAGGCTACGCCCTATGCAGTTTTGGTCTTAGTCATAGTCAAGGGCTTTGCACCCGGTGGGAGGGGGGCTGAGGGAGCCGGATGTGCCGATCATGGCTGGGTCTGTTACCAAAGTGGCAGCAGTCTTATCCGTCTCCGCCGCCCTCGCAGATGGAGAGGAGCCCCGAGTCTTTTTAGTCTTTTTCTTATTTTTTTCTTTTTTGGAGAGGAGAGCGCGGAATAAACTCGCTTCTTTCCTCCGCTTGCAGAAGCCCCGAGGTCAGATGTACCTGCCTCAGCCAGGTCCTTCTCCGAGATGAAAAAGGTGCCGGTAGTCGCAGGGGCACCGGTTGGAGAAGATCCCTCCCCTCTCAGTACTGCCTTGGAAATGCGGGCCGTTTGAGGAGGACCTTGCATAGGGGCGGTTTTGTGTTCGATGCTCGGCGCCGAGCCCGTATTACCCCCCATGGAAGGACCTACCGTCTGAGGCTGGGTTGCCCTGAAGGACCATGTCTATCTCAGGAGGGGCCTCCAGTTGGCCATCCCCTCCCAGAGCATCGCTTGTCCCACCAGTCATGTGTGGGTACGCACAGGCCTTGACCCCGTCAAGGTTTAATATTCTTGCCAGGAGGTCTTTTGAGGGAAGCGACCGAAGGGCCCTGGTTTGCCTCTCTCCCCTAAAGGGGTTTGCTCTGTCGAGCCGCTTCACTGGGGAGCGTACGGCTATGAGCCTCCTGCTGGCTTTCTTGGCAGTCCCCTTGGAAAGAAAAAGGGGGACTGCCTCTGGAGGTGCCTGAAAGCACCTCCAGAGAAGTGGATTTAAGGGAGTCCCCTACACCCGTAGGTTGAAGGAGAGGAGTAAGCCTCCTCTTCGGTTAGTGAATTATGGATGGTCCTCTGGACAAGAACAGTGGAGGACCTCTGTTTTTTCTATGGAGCTGCCCGAATGTGGCTTCGTTGATGAGCAATGGTAATTGAAGAGAGGTTTGGATTTTTTTATATTTTTATTCATGGACAGTAGCCCACTCTGCAACGTGTGCATACAGGACCTGGCAGAGTCAGGTATCGCCATTTCAGACCACCCCTCCCGCCTGGTGGCCTGGCAGTACCGCAGCATGGCGGCTCCACCTTGGACACAGCGTAAAAAAATTTATACAGTGTGAAGGATGAAGGAAAGGGGATGTGAGGAAGGTATGGGTGGGGATGAAGCAGTTTGTTAAAAACCAACCACCCCAGACTGGCACTCAGCGGTTAGGGAACATTGTCCCCTCCCCCCTCCGCCCGATCCGGGACGGTTGGCTGAGAAGAAGGTCAGCATCTACCTTGTGAAATTAGAGGCTAACCAAAGAATGTGGTGGGATAGGTTGTATGAACAGCGATGAAGTAGGGGAGAAATACAGGGTTTCTGAAAGAAGGAGAAGGGGCTAAGCTGAGGTCGGGCGGGGTGCTGAGTCCCGTCAGCAGGGTGGCCATGATGGCAAAACGCCTCGCCCCTTATGGGTGGGGTATGGCTAAGAAAATAGAAATGCTCTAGGACCTAGAGAATAAGCATCAATGTAAAAAAAGATATACCAAGAGGTAAATATTATAGATACCTACTAGAAACCTTTTAAATTATTTTACACCAAAATCCCTTTTCTAGAGGCGGATAGGTTTTTCTCATTCTCAGAGTATGCGACGAGCAAGCTTCTCAAGGAAAGCTTCGTTCCTTAGCCTACGGCTGATTTGACTCTAGTAACGTGCTTTTGTTATTAAAACACTAAATAGTTTCAAGTACATAACTATGGCAGTATATTTTACGAATATAATTTTTTTAATACTGTGAAGTTTAGTTAGTAAATCGTCTTGGTATTTTTAATGCTTTTATTTTAGTTCTTTCAAAGTTTTCTTTACAGTTTCAAAAGAGCTCGCTGGGTGGGTTTTTCATATATATGATGCTGTTATCAAAGTTTTATTTATGAGTTCATAAAACAAGTATGATTATTGAATGTTTTGTAATTGAAAGTAAATAATTACAAATCGTGAATTTCAGAAAATGTATTAAAATTAACTCATTGATTTTTTTTATATAAAAGCACAATTCGATGGGAAAAAAGAGCTCTGAGGATTCTTTTTTCTGCATATCAAAAGATATCGTCATAAAGTTTAATCCTGGATTTAGGCTTATAAATAAAAAAGCACTGTAAAAATCTAAACAAGAATAAATTATTACGAGACCATAGGAGAGGCTTCGGTAGTCCTACTCTGATGATGAGCTGAGGCTTCACAGACAGACCTTCCTTATGTCGCCTATACCCTATCTGGCTCTACCAACGAGCTTTAGTCTAAGAATAATAAAAGGTTTTCCGCATATGTCTCTTAATAATTTACAATTTAACAATCTTTCTAAATAATCACTACTTATTTACTAGTCCTATAAACAAGTAAAAGCTTTTCTCGTCGGACTTATTTTGATATTCCGAAAAATCAATCCTCAAAGCTTTTGCTCTCCATCTAAATTGGCCTTAATTTGACTATAATTTCTGTATTTCCTCTATTTAAAAATTATTACTTTTCCTTTAAAATATTCTAAAACATTCTATAATCATATTAGTTTTTTGGAACTCAAAAGTACTTTTAGAAAACCTTTAAATTTCCGATAAAACAGCAGGCACAGCCGTTTTTCTAACTATACTTAAAAAACTGCAACACATTAGATAATAGATTTTCACTTGCAAAATGATTCATTTTGTTAAAATTTCAAGAAAGATTACAGAACATACATTGGGTGACACTTAAACTAAGCTATAAGAAAAAAATCAAACTGTTCAAAAATTCCCTTCCTAAAATATATATTGTCTGGGATATGTACTGGGGAGCATTTATTAATTTTTAGACCAAAACTACATTGCTAGACGCAAATAGGTATTAAGCCACAAAAAGGTCTACCTGAGAAGCGAAAATCCTCTTCGAAGAGGAAAGGCGAAGCCTCTCCTCTTAGCCTCCAAATATTTTTTTTTAACTTCACCATTTGTAATTCTTTTTTTTTTAAAATTAAAAAACAATCGAGATAATCATCAGAAACTTTCTAAACTTCACTTTCACCCCTCATCTCTTTTCTTTTAAAAATATTCTCCTAAAAAGTTTAATTTTTACAAAATTTGAATAATTAAAGTAACAAAAATGTTTATTCTCAAACTGAATTTTTTTTAGTAAACATTCCGAAATTAAAATTATATTGCCAGGGACTGAAAAAATAAGCTCTATGAAATAATAAATAAATCTTAATTTGAACATTTATTTAAGAACTTTAGCAAAGTATATAGCAATGCCATTCTTGAGGTAGTGGGACACTTTAAAAAAAATCATTTTCGCAGATCTTAACAATACATTAAGTATTGTTATTTAAATTAATAGGAAATACAACTTTCTCCATGGTTACAATATACACACCGACTACGTTTGCATACATAACGCCATTATGTTATTTGATAATCATTCACAAATACCTCTCGCTGTCTGCATTTCTAACACATCCCTCATATATATCATCCCACCTGTAGCATGCAAAAGCAATGCTCTCCTAACCCCCATCTTTCCAATCATGCACAGCTTTAGAAACTTTTACCCCATGAAAGTGTTTGCCAGACTAAATTCTGCCACAGCACCGATCATATTCTAGTGTTTTCCTCCAGTTTCACTGAACCTAATAAATTACCATTTCTTATGAGTCCACCTTCTATATCTCAAACATGCATCCACAAATAGCAACGTATTTATTCATAATTTCACCCACCATTCGTACAAAGTCTTTCAGCCTCATTTTTATCATTAGAAAGTCTATACGCCACAACGACACTCGGTATCACTATGGGAATTTTAATCATAATTTCGATCATACTTGATATCACACATTCATGACTAAACATTTAATTATTCAACTCCTTACTCATTCTCTTTAAATATAAAGGATTCAACGTGGTCGAACACCAGTCACCTTAGCTACACTCTCTCCTTTCCATTGATGCTTACCTCATATATTGTAAGCATATGCAATTGAATTCGTTTAAACATACTTACTCACTCCTCTTTCTGAATATAAATACCAGCATATTCTTTGTATTTCTTCGATTCACACCTTGCACGGAATTAAGCAACATATATGGAAATGGGCCGTGACAGCGCCACCTGATATCCTGGATTAATTGCCGTTCACTATACAAAGTACGACAAATGTGAATCGGTATTCTTCTTACCTACTCTCAAGGGGACAGTAAAGTCATAATTTCTAATAAACGCTGAGAAAGGGATTTTCCCGATGTCTTTGCTTTTAGAGAGAGCATTCGAAGTATACTCGTATTTCCCGCCGAAACAAAAACAAATTCGACCAAGTCGGTCAAGGATAAATATTGAGCCGAAATAGAGTTAAACTAACATATGATAATGTCACCTTTGCAAAAGATAGGCTTATGTAGGCAACATAATCTTAAATAACTAATCATATACCTCAAATAGAGAAAGAACATGTTAAAACTATATGAAAAAAGTGATAGAACGTGGCAAATAATGAGTTTTTAAAGGATCAACAGTGCAGAAATATAAAAGAAGACGATCTCTAAAAACCAGTGTTAAATCAATCGTTTATTTACAGATCGCTTTGAGCGAGAGTTAAGGAAGACAAGAAAGGCAAAGGTTTGAGAGAGGAAAAGCTAATAAGATTTGCCAGGTAATAAAGACTTTGCCTTTATGCTAAATAACGTGTACATTTATCCTTTTAGCACATTAGGATTCATGATTACATGCATACATATTTATTTTGAGGTAGGGTTTACATTAGCTAATGAATAAAAAAGTTATATATAAAGCCAGGGATCAGTAAACAGTGAAATCATGTTTTGCGTGTCTATATAGAATGCCACAAATAGACTCTTTAATTTTGGAAATACACTTTATCAATGGAAGATATCTTTGAAACAGAGAGCGCTATAGTTATGTCTTGTCGGTAATTACAAACTAGAGTCGTGGTTAAAATGTTAGGAAAGAGAAATTATAAATTTGGATCAGACCTTTACTAATTGACAGTACAAAATTAAGTGTTTATATTAAATTATGAAGAAATTGGTATTCGGCTTAGTGGTATTCAACTTCCAGTTAAAAGTGAATTTCATATACAGAGCAAATTTCTGAAATTAAAAAATTCTAAACATTTTAATATCACCAAGTCTACCAAAATAATAACAATTATTACCAGAGTATTGAACGCATTTGTTACGGCAAGGATGCAATGGGTGAAAATAATTGTCCAATTTCGAAATAATGCACAAGTATTTCCTCATAATAAATTTAACAACTTTACATTTTCTCCTTTTAAATTATGTTATTTTCATTAATATTTCTTTATCAGTTTTGCGAGCCAGATATCAATGCAAAATCATAAAATATTTGAAATCAGAGCAGAAAGGAATTAGTCCTTGGAAAGGCGGTAGGAAATTTAGTTAATTTTCTGCTCAGAGAAGTTTTGAAAGATTTATACTCTTCATAGCCCAATATAAGATTTGAAAAGCAAAACGCCCAAAAGGTATATTATACGCACGAGTATTCCCTCATAATTAATTTAACAACTTTATATTTTCTCCTTTTAAATTATATAATTTTCCATCAACTTAAGAAATACTTATTTAATTTTCTATCTGCCATACCTGCAGAGAGAGTTTATGTGCTTCAAAATGCATGATTTGTCCCTAATGTAATTGAATCCATCCTCCCTTCCCAACTTGTATGAAAATTACTCCGTGTAGGTAGAGGGGAGCAGGAAAAGGGGCAAAGAAAAAGTAATAACGTAGGCGAGTTGCGAACAGCTTCCCTCGTCGCTGGATCACTGTTAACAAGCGGCGAATCCACTTGGCCATCCTTAGTCTCAAAAAAGACTCATTCAAATAAAGCTTTAAGGCCGCTCGCCTGCACTTCTTGTACGCAATACAACCCCCTTTCCTAGAAGCGGAGCATATTTTGAAGAAATGAAGAGAGCCCATTTGGAAATGTTATACAAGGCCTAACGCTCCCCCTCTCGGGTCTGGGCACCATTGTAGATAGAGGAGAGTAGGAAAAGGGGCAAAGAAAAAATAATAGCGTAGGCGAGTTGCAAACACCTTCCCGCATAGCCAGGCCACTGTTAGCCACCGGCGAATCCACTCGGCCATCCTGAGTCTCTAAAAAAGACTCTTTCAAACAAAGCTTTTAAGCCATTCGGCTGAACTTCTCGTACGCTATACTCCGTGTACGTCATTTTTATATAGTTAAAAGTCTGGTTTTCATTCAACTAGTTCGCTGTTGGTCCTGGTTCAAATCATCGGTTTTTGGTGAGTCGGGGTAATTTCAACTTCTACCGTATTTTTGCACTTATTCGTTTTAAATTATTATATTTTGCCACCAAAGTTTTATGTAACATCGCGTATGGTTAAGTG
Source organism: Ceratothoa steindachneri (assembly GCA_963969495.1). Lineage (NCBI taxonomy): Eukaryota > Metazoa > Arthropoda > Malacostraca > Isopoda > Cymothoidae > Ceratothoa > Ceratothoa steindachneri. Next base: position 91,839,714 of record OZ018330.1, read on the forward strand.
AGGGTTGCTCAAAACAGTTAATAACTAAAAATGAAATGGTAACTTATTGTTCCATGCACTCGTAATGTTAAACCACTGGTTCACTAATTCCAACTTCTCCACCTAACGCTGCATTGCACGTTAATGAATAAAACCATGATTTAAAATTTCAGGTTGTTAGTTCGTCGGAAAAATGGCATCAAGAAGCTATTGGTCCTTATTTCAGGGCCAAACCTCTAGAGCTTACTATATTTGAATAATGTAATTTTCAAAGATTTGTTTCTTTTCATAGGAGAGTTAGAACCTTTGTTTACCTAATATAAAAATATCTATCAAATATATGTACTACTTACCGGAAAACTTTGATTGAATAATAGGTGACACTAAAAACGTAAATGCTTTCAAGATATTCTTACAATAATGAAAACGGAACAAATAGTAATGTCAAAATTCACCGGAAATCTAGTGTGAAATCTGAAAGAATTAATAATTTTAATGATAAATTATTTATATATTTGAAAACTACCTTTATTGATGTTATATTATAATAGTTTTGGGTCCTTAATAAGTATTAAAGTCCTACATATTAAGAGATACAATTGCAATGCAGTAAAATAAAATAAGGTTGCAATATCAAAGCACCATTCTTTTTAAAAGTCAGTCATGAAAACGAAAATAAAACGATTATTTTACTAAATTTCGAGGTTAAATGAAATCGTAGGTAGATTTTATTACTCTGCATTCATTTTTGAGCAAACAAAATACATATAATTTATTAAGCAATAATCATCCAAACTCAAAATTTACAAAAAATCTCTAAATTATGTTTATAATGTAACGAATTAAATTTTCAGCAGTATGTAGTACATAGGTTGATGATAGAACCCGACCTTTTCCATATTTCTCAGCTCGAAAGAAAGAGGCCTAGGAAAGGATTAGTTTGATATAAGCATGAGTGAAATTATAAATACAAATCAGAGTGCAATTAAGGTTCAGAGTGCAGTTTATAGTGGCCTATGTTTAGCTATCTTGGAAGGTTCTGGGTAATAGAAACGGAGTAGAAAATATACGTGCCTACTATGAAAATAATATATTTACAAAATTAAAAGGGTTTTCAAGTAAGATATTCTCGTAGAATGCCCCCCCCCCTTTTTGTTTTAAGAGTGCTAAGAGTGCTAATATATTGATATTATAATAATATCCTAAAGAATACAGCCGTTGAAACACGTAAGGATATAGAGACGCACAATAATTCCCAAAATAAACTTATATTTTACCTTTATCAATTGAATACAAAACATTTAAACATTAACTAAAGCAATACTCTGAATATTATTATAAACAAGAATTAATTCAATTAGATTGACCCTCAAAAATTGGTTAATTTTTCTACACTCAACACTAATATAAGATTTAGGCTTACGGACTCTACTGGAATTTAAAAGGCCTCAGGAATGTTATTGACTAACGACGCGTGCCGCCTGGCCAGATGTAGATGGGCAGGATCACAAGGTCGTTTTGGTGAGGGTAGCAGCTGAGGAGTCCACACGGTATTCCGGAGGGGAGGGTTCAAGGACGAGGACAATTCCGGAGCTTTATGCGGCACCAAGGTAGTCGTGGTCTCTCTGGCGAGAGGGAGTCGAACTTGGTTCTTAAATCAAGTTAACTTGGAGTGCGGTGTGACCACCGAGTAACGAGCTCGAGGGGGAGCTTTTCTCCTTCGTTACTTAATTCCTCATGGACGAGGACTGAACTCAGGGAGGGTCTTCTTTAATGGGCGAGGATCGATGCGGGGGGGGTTTCTCTGACGAGAATAAGTTATTTAAAGTTCGGTCTGATACCGGGAACTAGCTCAAGGATGAGCTTCTTATTAGTTCCAGTTTTCTTCAAGGGCGCTTATAACGGAGGGGGGTTTCTCTGACGCGAATAAGTTGAGCGTGGTTCCTCACCAAGTTAACTTATGAGTTCGGTGTAGCCACCGAATAACGGGCTCGAGGGGGAGCCTTTTCCTTCTTCTTTTCTTGATTCCTCAGGGTCGAGAAATACCGCTGGTGTTTAAGATGCACCAAGATATGAGGAGTCTCTCTGACGAGAATAAGTTGAACTTGGTTTCACAACCAAGTTAGTTCGGCGCGACCCCTTTCAGAACCAATTAAGCTCTTGCAGCCTCTCTTGCAGGGTACTTCTTGGTCTGGCGAGCCAAGTACACTACCAATCCAGTCTAGGTAGTTCGGTTTCAGTCGAGGAATTTGTCACCTGGAGTCTGACGTATACTACCACGATTTTCCTCAGTGTTCCTCATTTATACCTAGTCACCCCACTGTGGGAGTGGTAAGGTGGAGAGGGGCTTAAGGACGGCCCAGGAAAGTCTTTATGCCCAACAGTTTTTCCCACCAAGTCTTCCATCGGCTTGTCGTTAGCCTTCGAGCTTGGGAGAAACACGTCTCCAATTTCTTATTTGACGTGAAATTGAATCTCACTCTCCTGGGGGAGATCTTGCATTCTAACCTTTGAGGTCTTTCATCCCGCCGAGTTGTGTAACGCTGCGGTTACGCACTTGACCCTTCGATGCCTGGAGTGGATGTCTTTGCGGTAACCGCCTTGTGACTGCACCACGAGTTAACGGGGGGAGGGGAGAAGTGACGATTCCCCTACAGATATATAAACATAAAGGAAGAACACGAGTCTTAGCTTCAAAGAGCGTCCTGAGCGGTGTCAACCACCATACACACAAACGGATAATGGTAGATGGGACGCTTAAATGACCTTGAGCGCAGGCGAAGCCCAGATAATGGAGGCTTTAAAAGGGGGGAGAGTTTGCACAGTAGAGTTGCGCGTTGCGCTTACCTCGAAGATTTGTTCCGAGGGAGTAATCCTGACTTGTTAGAGACAGCGTAGTCTACAAAATAATGCCTCCTGACGAACGACTATTAAACGAGTTTAACTCAGAACTTTCCCTCGGGTTTAGAATACCGAAGTGAGAATTTAACGCGTTGCGTTCGGGTAACGGGTACTAACGTGTATGGGGTTGACTGTCGCGAATTCTAGGAGAGCTTAATGGGTCCTGAAAGGGGTCGTGCAGAACTAATGGGGACAGAAAGATGGCAGATGCTCGAGGATACTCCCAGACAGAGGTGGTTACTGCTGTCCAAGTCTAGCGTTGGAGGTTTTATAGGGGTGAGACGGAGGTGCTTTTCCCCGCTCCCGAAGTGGGGGGGTACTGTTGACATACGCTTCACCGAGCGATGTAGACTTTGCCTGATTCACGCTATCGCAGGATAATCGGCGGGAGTAGTTGCCGTGCTCTTTAGTGCATCTCAGGCTTCTGCGAAGTCGGGCCATCAGCCCATCACGTCTTTCGTGATTTTGCGCCTTCGTTAGGGTGGATTAATAGGGTCTTTTCTCTCTCATCTTGAAAGGAACGAAGTTGAGTTTAGCAGTTGATTAAAAATATACAAGCAAGTGGAATTTTATTCTGGTAAGATAAGTTAAACTATTCGATGTATATTACTGCTACTCTCAAGATCTTTATTATGTTGTTATATTCACTTGCCTAAGAACATATGATTATACTTATACAAATATTGTTACTGCTGGTTAATTGTTTTTGACCCCCCCTAAACTCTATTGCTACTGGGTATAAAACCTTTATAAAAAACATAAGAAGAAATGAAAATAATACTCTACCGCTTTTTTGGAAAAGAAAATCATTTAATCCCAAAGTGAAAATCCACCGAAACTTTTAACCAAATATTATCTTTTTCTTGCTCACAAGATCGAACTAATTTCCATGAATTTTCATTATAATCAAGCCTTTAATAGATTGGTCCTCTAAACAAAATCACGGAAAACAATTCCTACGTAAATTGTGACACGAAAATGATAATAAGATAATTTTTAATAAGAAAAAATAAATAGTGAGTGAAAAAGGAAAAATACATAAAAAATGTTAGATATAAATTGGGAAAAAATTTCATATTTATATTCCTGTTAGCTGTGTAAACCAAGATTATTGGAGTGAATTGAAGAAGAGTGGGAGACTGATATAATGAGATTCTTGCCAAAACGGTAATTGTGTTTAGGAAGTTAAATTCATAGGAAAATAAGTTATTTTTCCTTTAATTCTGCAGGCAATTTAGAATTAAAAATTTCCTAAATGGTCCTATCAAAATTAAACCCCCTGACTTAACATCAGGTATCCTTTCTTTCAATACGTTCAGATAGGACAGGCCAAATAGGTAAATTTTTCCAAATTTTCTCCAGATTGTAAAAAGTCAATTTCTGCTCATTCGATTCAAAATAATACACTTTAATATTTTCAATATCATCATTTTCAGTAATCTGTCATTAACAAATTGCTTTTTAAGTAAATATTTACTTCTTTCGCTCTCACAAATGTGTTTCTCCCGTTCCTTGATTTTATTGCCCTTTCAAATAAGTATTCTCTTCTGTAGAATGGTATTTGGTATGATAATTTAAAATATTTTATAAAGCATTCTTAATTAAATATAATACTTATTTTCGTAGAACTGTGGCTATTTCTGTGTCGTGATTTTTCCTCCTTGCGTTTATCTTTCTTCCTCACTGTTGTTAATCCCTCAACTTCTGTTTCGATGATTTAAAGTCAAATATAATATGTATATTAATGATTATTAAATGTAATCTTCGAAAGATAAAATAAAATTAAAAGATATCAAATTGTTTGCTTTTTATTGCCTTCAGTTTTCAGTGAGCATTAGGAGCCTTCCTTATCTATATATGACGAAAATATTGCGTGAAGTGAGGTTAATACGTCAAAATTCTATTCACTTCCCATCATTTTTGCCAATAAAGTAACAGATAAAAAATATTAATACTCCCTTTGCTTCCTATCCGAGCTAAACCTTCAGTTTAATCGTAGTTCAAAGAAAAGCTGCCAGGATCTTAAATAAATAGCCATTTTAACCATGACCATCCTTCAGCATAGGAGAAAAGAATGAAGAAATGAAACAAGGGAAAAAGATTTATCAACACTATGTGTGCTGATTGCTTGAACCTAAAAAGGTAGGATGCACGAACTAGATACGAGTCAGGGCTATCTACAAGCGAAAGTTAACACGAGACAAGATGATAATGGATGAATGGTGAGAAGGGTCATTTAACCCTAATAGGATGATAAAATTTATCGTAAAGTTGCGTTAAGATATACGATTGCAGCCTTCTCTTATTCCTTTTGGAAACTTATACATTAACTAATGAAATAACTGCTTGTCATAAATTATATTATGTCAAGTGAATGTTTAAAAATCAACCTTAAATTATGTTCAGAATACCACAATGTAATTCCTTAAGTTGGTAGATATGCATCTTATTAAAGGAAGTTATGTGTGCTTTCAGAAATTAGTATATTAATGAGGGTAATTTCCAATATAGACAGTGTCAAAAGGGAGCCAACTGACACTTATAGTTTGATCTTACTCGCAATATCACCAGTGGATGGATCCATTAAGTTTAGTAATCTACAGAAGAAAATTAGGTTTTGTATTAATTTTAATTACATTATTCTATCTAAACAAGTTAGTAACGGATAAATTAGTAGCTGTCGAAGTATAACTTAGTGTACGGAAATATACGCACATACGCTATAAGGTAGGCTAAGCAAGGCAATAACTGTTATTGTTCTAAGCATGCGATTTGAATAGATAGCTGCAGCTGCAGCTGCATGACCAAGGAATATTCTAAATACAATGACACAAATATATTTTAATACACACTAAATAAAAGGCACAAAATAAATAGGGATATATATAGGTACACGAATAAGATGGAATTAGGTTCCGAATACTAATTGGATAACCAGGGTTATTAAATGGTTATAATGGGAGATTTAGGGTAGTGAGCATTTTAGTTCCTTTGAACCTCAAGAGTAAAGCGGGACAAACTTAGGGGAAGGTCTTGGTGACCTTGATTACTCACGGGTGTAGCTGGGAACCTGAAGGAGTGGTACTACTTTCTCCAAACTTGGATTTTGCGAGATGTAGGCCTCTGGTACTCAAGAGGTTACCGGACGAACTTGGTAGGGGGGAGGTGACTTCTCCAAACTCAGATCCAGCGAGCTATCGGGCATCTTGAACTCCTTTCGTGGAAGCGTCAACTAGCCGAATCTCCAGGTAATCTTTGGGAGGGTGCATATATACCCAGATTTCTCCAAAACAGGAAGAGAGAGAGGGGCCTTGTTGAACCCTCGTTATCGGCTGTGACAACAGAGCATCTCCTTGCGGGAAATTGTAAGAGGTTGGGAAGAGCGGGTCAGACGGAAGGACCAGCGGTTAGAGCCATAAAAGCTGTTTGAGGCAACCCTACAAAATAAAAGAGTAATCTTCCGATCCGAGTCGATGGGGGAGGGGGGACGAGGAAAGATTAAGACGGCGGGGAGGTAACCTTCAATTTAAGCGTGATGCCTCGTTGTGAATTTCTCAGTGACCTCACGGCAAGTCGGAGAGAAGGGGGAGTAACGGCTCGCTTTCTCTCCCGAAGTAATATCTTAGGAAGTGGAGAAATACTACTATTTTAACGGATCCCTCTACAGTAACAACTGCTGAAAATAATTGTTAATTCCACCATTATCTATGCATTTAATCTTTCGCGAGAATTAATAGAAATAATTAACGTTGTGATTCTCAATATGTAATGCATAGGTGCAAGCAGTTGCATAATAAATTTGTTTACTCCCAATTTCTTTGGACTAATATGTAATTAATGCCGTGGCTGATTTTAATTTGACCCAAATGTAGATAGCCTATATTAAAATTTAGAATTATCTCAATAATAGGGAAGACAAAACATGCAGAGTTCACTATTATTGACATGGTAAAATTGTGTTCGCTCTTCTTAACATAGTAAAATTAGCACTACATAATTAGTCCTTAAGGGCGCTTTAATTACCTAAGATGGGATGCAAGGTTCTTTTAGGTTAGCCCTTTTTAACCAAACCTAACCTTACCTAACCTAACAAAAATTTCATCGAGCGCAACGCCATATAAGTCAAGTTTTGGTGTATGGCATACTAGTTAACTACATATTTACCAGTAGTTCGGTGTATGAAAGTAGTTTAACTTAGGAACCAGGACACTCTTCTACCAATAATCCAAAAGGTGAAAAGAGTTAGATTAATTAGCCATAGTAATAAATGGTGATCCGACTAAAGTCTGGCTAATAATCAAAATTATTTGTGTAGAACTTCAAAAAAAACACTCTTCAAACTTGGTTAATCCACATATAAGCGTTAATACTCAACATATTGTGTCCCATTGACAAGAATTAAGGTACCAATTCACCGTAGGCAATTTTGCAAAGGCGAATTTCTTCCAGGTTATTAACAACATTCCAGGTTAACGAAAGAAATAAATTAAATAGGTAGATTAAAGTACTATAATATTTATTTTCATTAAAATTATCACCACGTATGCTAATTTTTGCTTAATATGATAATAATTTTGATTTGGTGAAATTGGGTTCCGCTTTTCTTCTTATGATCTAAATTTTCTATTCTACTTGGTTGAAAATTCAAATACACAGTTACACACATACATCCATTAGGGCAATGCAGAGTTATTAATATTGTATAGTCTATGGGAGAATACGAACGACCAAGTGCCCCTGTTTAGACCAAAATATAAAACAGCGAAACACATGCGCTTGTGATGTCGCCAATTGGACCCTAGTAGTCTGGCACTATTTTGCCGAATTTAGTGAGTCATAGTTTCATTTTTTCTGGGCTGATGTTAGGTTTCTGTTGTTGAGCAAGCACCTTCCGGCAATAAGCTACAGTTGTTAACAAAGGACCATGCAGGCTGATAGTGGCTTCATACAATTATAAGTATCATTCATTCTGCATTAGTCGGGTTCACTGCTGTGCCTAAACTCGTCAATGATATGACTGCTACGTTGTACTACTTGATGAAAATTTGCATCAATTCCTGTCTCATAACAATGATGTGATATTCGAGGTGGATAATGAACTTTGTCATTATCAGCCTAATTTCTCTAGAAACGGTTTAAACATCGTTCTAAAGGGTTACTACGATTGGAGATGGATACTCATTTGACTCAACAAGAACTCATTCAAGGTTTTATTAGATGTGATGGAAATGCCTATTCCTTAGCAATTTTTGCACTTAAAAATAATAGAGGTTTTAATGGCGCCCTTCAAGAACTTGAAGCCTTGGCAGGGCGCATGTTTATCGACTAAAAAAAACATGAGAGAATTGGTGGGATTTCATAGCTTGCCTTAAATCGCTAGGCGATGAAGAGCAGCGTAGGCCAGCAATAAGACATTCCACAGCTTGGGGGCAAATACAGAGAACAAACGATCGCCATTATAGCAGAGAAAATTGCGTGGAACTAAAAGTAGAAGGAGATTTCCCGAACGAAGAGCAATGATATCTAGGAAGGGTGAGAAGGATAGGTAATAGAGAGATGCGGTGTTTAAAATTCTATATGATAAATGGATGATTTTAAAGTAATTCGAAATTCAATGGTCAGTCAATGCAGTTGACGAATCATGGTGGAAGCACGCGAAAAGAATTCGGCAGATGAGAAGTTGCACCGCAAATTTCTAGTCAAGTTCAAGAGGATCAATTGTAGTGTTTTTTGGCTCCAGTGAGAATAGAATTATATTAATTAAGGCGACAGTTAACAAAGGTATGGACAGTTATCTCGAAACCGTTTCATCGAAAGTGGGACTGGATAACACTGAAGTGAAAGAGAAAGCAGAGAACGATCTGTTAATATTGAAAAAAAGCTATTTGAACTCCTCCCTAACATGCCATGAATGCGGTGTACGGTAAGAAAAGAGTTATCAACGGTGTCAAAATCAGCCGAGATATCGAGAAGTACCAGAAATTAAAGACGTCCAACATCATCGTCACGGCGAAGTCGGAAAGTTACATATATATGTATATATATATATATATATATATATATATATATATATATATATATATATATATATAAAGAGAGAGAGAGAGAGCTGATTTGAGAACTGCTGCTGTGGGTGCGGGTGGGAAAGTGAGGAAATGGGGGGTTTAAATAATTGTTTGAAGACTTCAAGGAGTCATTCATGTGAAGTGATGTTTTGTGGATATTAAAGTAACCGATTACCATCCTGATATTAAAGGAGTTTGAAGACGTACTTACAATGATCTGGGTAATTTAAACAGCTATTCAAATACTATGTCTTAACATCACTTAAGAGGTCTCCATTTGTGCAATCGGTGCCTTGTTGAGGCCAAACAAATCGCCGCGCTAGAGGAGGTCATGGACAATATTAGGTATCTAGCCTATGAGTGTTGATACTTTACTGCATAGCTGCAGATATTTCTGAAATCGTTGAAGGTATGAGGGCAAAGAGTTTCGGCTTTTGAGGCCAGAAGGACAAGAAATTATCCAGAAGTCCCGCGTAGCAAGAAACTACTTCCACATTAGGGTGGTGTGGAGTTATGTGCCATCTTCATCAGATTCATGCGAGAGAGCGTTGCTATGATTTTACCCTCGGACAAGGGAAAGAACAGAAACTTATTGTTATGGCTTAATATATGACAAAGTATAGGAGTTAGCTCGTCTACCGGGCTTGATCAATTCGTCAGGCTTCTGGGGCCACTTTTTGCGGTGCTTCGAAGCATTGACGCCTTGCATACAGGGATGTGGATGTTTAGCGTGCAAATAACACTTGCCAACAAATTTGAACATTTTATAATCATCAGAGACCTGAACAAACTTTTCTCATGGCATTTTTCTTGCTGATATTCAAGATATTTGAAAATGCAATATGACCATCGTTGCTGATAGAATGTAGCGTTTTACCTGATTTCTTTGCCGAAACATGTGATATATGGTTGCAGAGCACCATTACTAGAAAAATTGCCTTCTGTATATCTCCATGTGCATTGAGAAGTTGAACTGACAGGGAATGATGCATTTAACATATAGAAACTCTAAAATTTATCATTCTCTTTAGGGGTAAAAATATGATAAAGATAAATTCCCATGTTTTGTTTATTCCACAAGCATCCTAAATTTAATGGTACTTATATTGCATTTATAAGAATGGTAAACAATGGTTGAACGGCAAATAAGTCAAAACTCGAATTCATAAACGTTGTGGATGGGATTTGCGTTTGAATATTTTCTCAGAATTATCAGGATACATCATCCAACAATGATCTCCCATCATGCTCTCATACCAGGTGGAAACGTTCACCTTGCTCGTCGCTTACGTATCCAAGATTTTCTGGTGAAAAGTTTAGGTGCGATTGCAGGAAATGGATTTTAAGTAACATACGGCATCCCATTTCTTTATAAGATTAAAAAAGGTTTTCGACACCATCTCTGTATGCATGTGACTTATTGATGCCCAGAAAGTTTGCACATAACCAATTGAAGGCTAGTTTTGCCGCGCTCAGTTGTTTAAATATTTTGAACAGATATTGGAATCCCTGAGAATTGTCCTTAGCCATTGCTTTCAGCATGTTTTTCATTAGACCTAGTTTCAAATGAAGAGGTGGCATATATATTTTCTGAGGCTCAACCAGAGGAACAGCCTGAACACTGTTTATTTCAAGCTCGTATGTAGATCGAAGTGGCCAGTCACGCTTGTCATAATGTTTAGCAGTAACACGGCTATATCACAGGTAGAGGAAACAACAGTACTTTGTGAGTTCTCCTTCCATACTCATTAACATGTCAATGACTTTTAGATCACAACAGATTTACCACTGATGGGATTCATAGTTTATGGCTTCAAGAAAAATATAAATATTTTCATGTCTCCTTAAGGTGGACAGAATGGGAAATAGGAGGGGAAGTGTTTACATTACCATTTTGTAAGACTTGTCTTAGAAGAATAAAAAAAGAGACGCCAGTCAGACGCCTCATGTGTCTCTGAAAAGGCTTTGCACAATCCATTATATCATGACAGTAGCATAGAGGTCCATTAACTGTGAAAAATGAAGTTAAATCACGATTACGCTTTTTAAAATAACTCACATCCACATTTTTCTCGAGTAAGAATTTTTCCTGTAGTCGAGATGCTAGAAGCGCTGATTTCTCCTTTGACAGTGACAGATCTCTCAAAAGATCATTCGGGTCTTCCTGAGTAAGTAACTTTGGTTCAGAGTAGGCATCCTTGTATTCAACATTGTGAGAGTATGGAACGTACATACTCACATGCCGCCAAACAATCGTGAGAACGAAAGAAATTGTCGTTTGAGTTGACCTTCGTCTCTTCCCTCTCTCCCCCCACCCTTCCCCCAACTGGAGACAGGAAGTAGAAAAAAAAGAACGCCTATCTCCTAAAAAAGCTTAAATCTTATAAACATTCTTTATGATAGCATGGAGATTGCCCGAAGGCGCTGCGATAAGCGAATTATCGTGAATGGAATCTCTCTCTCGATTTTTCACAATCCTCGGTATAAATAATATCGCCGTCCATCTCTCTAGAGCAGTGTTCAAAATCTACTCGCGTAATCCTCACGTTGAACGAGAGTCGTTGCCGTAACGTATCGACTACCAACGTGCCGACGAGTCAACTTGGTTGCTGTCTCAAAATTGTTCCTGGAAGTAAATCCCGCCTTGCAGAGTCTGTGATAGGAAGAGTGCGTCCTGTTGCTCAACGTAACTTGAGTAAGAAAAGGAACATCCAAATAGTTACTGGAAGTTACTATTTATTAGTGTCACATCCAGTTAGAAGTGAACTAACCGGAACTGCAGCCAGCAGCCCCGAACCCGTCGTATTATCCCTCCTTTCCCCGAGAACTCGTGTTAACGCCACCCGTACCACCCCGTCTGGACCAGAGTAGTCGTCTCTCCAATCCATCACAATTAATGGTAATCTGTAAATCTAGTGTCCCTCTATTCTTAAATTATCTAATTAATTAACCGTGATTGATACTCCCATTGAGTCATTATAAATCTAGACGCTTAACGTCAGTGTTTAATATTTAATCCTTAATTTGCCCTGTTAACTATTGCTAATTATTATATTTGGGTGAAGTAAAGTTTATTTTGAGTACGTGTGTTTATTTGTGGCTCCTCCCTTTTGACGTACCCTTGGCAAGTCTTTAATTAAGCATCCCTTCGGCTAATTTATTCAACCTGTATTTTACACTCTTAGAATTCCACAATCACAAACCTCCCCCTAGTGACAACACGCCTCTAGCCAGCTTTCGCATGTTCAGTAGGAATTAAAGCCTACTTATATATATATATATATATATATATATATATATATATATATATATATGATCGTAGGATGGAGTCATAGGGTCAATACCACCGACTTGAACAAAAGCGGTGTGTCCAGATTAAGGACTAGAATAATTATTGGACCAGACTATGAGCAATTCTACGACAAACATCCGCAACTAATGTCCATGCACCTTCAGTACTGCTATCATCAATGATATCATCAGGGACAATGCCATCATAAGGTGGAACTGGAACTGGCAAAGATAAATCATATGGAACTGGTCTGCACGCCGAATCCATGGTTGGATAAACAATTTGGTCCTTGTTCTTTGCAGAAAACCCTTTTGTGTTAACACTGTAGAAATAGCAAAATTCAAGATGATCTCTGGGCTATGTGTATAGCATAGGAACAGCGAAGGTCATTGAATTTTTCTTTTTCTTAATCCAGTTACGTAATCTATTCGAGCAGGAAGTCCAAATTTGGTGTGGTTCCCATGCTTTATCTTGGTCACCCATAGGGCAACCGAACTAGAGTTTGTATATTTTCTTTATATCACTTGTGATAGTAAGCTGCTGAGATTTTGGTGTAAAATACCCACACACATAAATGAATTTATCTGGATGATTTTTTCTCTCTCGAGGCATTGTTACTGCTTTGTGGAAATATTTAGAAGCCTCTTATGATCAGCGCAGAAGGAGCAGTTTAGAAGATGCACATCACATGAGGAACCTGAAAGAATAAAACAAAATTATAACTAAGTGTGAAATATATACATGCAGGTTACAAATGTAAATGAATTTTTCTCTATATCCTTTTAACCAGCAATAATTCACGAACATTTAGTTTGCTCATCTTAGCAGTACAATAATGATGCATGCAATAAAGCAATATCATTAATATACTATATTTTATAATCACAGGCGGCTATTTTAAATTTTTTGGCATATCTTACTTAAAAACGGTACGTGCTAGACCGAAGGCAGATTCGCATTCAACATGGAAAATGCATTTAGAAATGTGTATTGATCAGTGTAATCAGTCTAGAAGGATGATTTTCAAATGATCCAAGATATTAAACACTTTTTAAGTGAGTTTTTTTGGTAACCTACATGGTTTTTAAATTTTGGTAGCCTTGACAAGGATAATTTATTTACCAGGTATAATCTAAGATATGTTGTTGTCAAAACTCCTTCTCTATCACTATAAATAATTATTTTCCCCTTACATCAAATGGAATAAATTTCTTCCCATTTTAACATATTGATTACAATTTTACATTGGTATTGTTATAAAATATGATAAAATGTAACTTAAGCTACCATAACCTGTTAGCTTACCTTAACTTAGGATAGGTTATGTATAATCTTCTAACAATATCCGTAGTTAACAGATGCTTCCCCAATAAAATGTTTAACATATTGTTTGCAATTAGATAAGGAAATTAACAAGTTAAAATCTCCCTTCCTTTTTCATAGCCATAACAAACACCTGCCGCATTAATAAAAAGGCTGAGACAAATATTTGCTTCGGCACTGTTGATCAAAATTCGTGGTATTAGACTTTCTTTGTGTATTTTTCTGTTTAATAGGCGTGAACCTATAGTGACATAGGTACATCGGTCAGTGGGTACAAACTAACCTCCATTCACTTTTTATCTTCATTGTGTATTACATTGCAAGCATATCCTTAGCTTCTAATATAAACATTTTAAATTTGGGGCCAGTAGGAACTTGTTTGGAATAAATATAGTTGCCCTCTCGGCCACATCATATAAAAGTGACTCTACTTGCTAATGCAGTTTTGGATATAATAATATATGTTGATTATTCAGTTTTTTTCTATATTTTAAAATTTATGGATAAAGTAAAGGTATTTCTTTGATTGTATTGTGGGAGAGATTATCTTTACCAGGAAAGTTTGATGTCATTGAGAAAATGGCTGTATCAAGGGTTGTGATATTATGGGACCTTTAAAAATGACATTTCTAGCTTTCTTGTCAATTTTGTAGAACAATATTATAGAGAAACCCATTAAACTCGGTGTGCCCCAAGTAAATTGTGCAAATTGTTGACGATTGTTTAAGCAACAGAACAGAGCATCATAGTAACGCCCAGCTAATACCTTTATATGAGAATGCAGAATCGTTGATTCCTCTACCTCTCTATTGCTAAGTTATATGGAGATGATTGACTCATGCAGGGCAATGCCACTTACAAAAACAACTCTCACGCGGGAACGACCATACACAGTAACTAAAGGGAAGCTTATTGAAACATCAAAAAATTACGTTTGCTATACCATTTTACCGTCACCCGATCTACTGTCAATTAAAAGTAATAATAAATAATGTTAAACTAAAACTAAAAATAATAAAATGGCAATGCACAACAATGAAAAAAGAGAAAAATGAGAATAACCTTTTCGAGACGCAATTTTGGCGTAAATGACTAATATAACATCCGTCTTTATCTGGGACCCTCCAGTTTTTCATAAATTACCATCTTACTTACGTTAAATACACTCAGGGTTCCGAAGGTATTGAAAACAAACAAGATTGGGCTGAAACTGACAAGTCTAAAAGTTATAAATTGATTTTAATATAATTTTATTGGGGTGTTTATTAACCTAACCTATGAAATTTATGAAAGTATACTCAAGAGTCTTTTTAGTTATATAGGTCCAAATCCTTTGTAACTCTTACGTAACGCTTGATAACTTTGTAACTTAATATGAATGTTTCCTATTTATACATTTGATTTAATATTTGTTGCTATTACTAGCTTGATATTTTTTCACATACTACAGTGTTTTTGTCTTTACAGGGACGCGCAAAAATGCCTAGACAATGCCAAAATTCCCCAGACAGTTTCTGTTATATATGTGGATCAGTTACTTTGAGATAATGCAAGAGACAGTTGACTAATCATGGGAAAAACCTGTATGAGCTGTAATTTGGATGTAAAGTTGGTGTGAAGGACAAACGCTGGGCAACTCACATATGTTGTTTCAAGTGTACAAGTTACCGTTCTGCTTG
This sequence comes from Ceratothoa steindachneri, assembly GCA_963969495.1. Classification (NCBI taxonomy): domain Eukaryota; kingdom Metazoa; phylum Arthropoda; class Malacostraca; order Isopoda; family Cymothoidae; genus Ceratothoa; species Ceratothoa steindachneri. Next base: position 91,854,953 of record OZ018330.1, read on the forward strand.
GGTGAAAGGCAAAGGGCCTGGCCTCATGTTTGGCGGACTAATGGTCTGGAGGGAGTGAAAGAACCATTCAACGAATTGCTACTTTTGCTTAACAGATATTAAAGGTAGGTGGTCTTCAATATATTTTCTTTCCTGGTCTCTAATATATTTTCAAGAGATGTATCAATTTAAAAGATTAAAATACATAGAATGTTGTACTTCCACTTTTTAAGCAAGTGATCAGAGCCAGTAATATTAATTTTACTCTGAGTTTATTTTATTTCACTGCAAGTGGCAACAGAAAAAGCAAGAAATCTATCATGTATCCAGATCTTAAGTCTGCTACTCGCCCAGTTCCACATTTAAGTGCTATTTTTGTACACAAGCTGCCCTTTGAACTGCCAAGTGATGAGACGAGCATCTCAGACGATTCAGAGTCTCAAGAAACCCCATTTTGGGCACAACTTGAATCTGCCAAGAAGCCAGACTACATCACCCAACTGGACCTCAATTATCTAGTTCGTGATCTAACACTTACTAAGCAACAAAGTGAACTGCTGGCCTGAGTTCTGCAACAATGGAACCCGTTGGATGAACATGCTCGAATTACAGTTCTTAGGAAGCGTTCTGCAGATCTACAGCAATCGTTCACATTTAAAAACAACTTGACTAATTATAATGTTATCAGAGGCCAATTCAATGCACTTGACTTGACACATGAACCAAATGAATGGATGGTATTCATAGATGAATCCCTTTACAGCAGTGTTTCACAAACTTTTTATCGTGACCCTGAATAGAAATTGATTTTGTTTTGGCGACCCTTAGAGATTAAATATTATTTCAGTATTATTTTAGTTTTATCCAATTGAATAAAGTTTGCTGAATTTTACTCAAAATTACTAATTATTAAATATAATATAATATCGATTTGAGATAATTGAAGGCAAACCATTATACTCAAGAAAAGATAAACAAACTTTTAAGCTATAATAATGTTTCATGAATCAGCCCTTCTGACCATTCAACTACTATTGACTCCTGATAAAAATAATAATTTTTTCATTGTTTTTTACATTTAGTTTTATGAAATATATTTTACGGACATTCACTTTTTTTAATAACCAAAATATTTTTATGTTGTTTGAAGGATATTAAAGGCACATTTTCATATTAATTTAATTTATTGAAACAAAAAGCAGGGAAAGAAAATACACTTTTGGATGGTAAGTTATTTGGGGTCTTCGAGTAGAATTCCTTGAAAAATTGCCAAGAAAAGTATTTTACTGACCACCGTGATGTTCCTTCATAATATGATAAGTTTGTACAGATTTGGCTTGATGTTGATGGAGAGAGAACAGCCCAGATCATGTAGAGGTTACAGACGCTTTCTTGCTTGGCTTGATTGTCAGAGATATGTGGTGATAAATGGAATAAGATCTTTATCAGCCTCATGAATCATAATAGGCTTATCCTTCATTTGAGCCCAGAGAGACTTTCAAAACTTTGCATCTGCACTCTATTTTCCTAGAGATCTTGAAATTCTGGAATATCTTCTCCAACATCACTGACGTTTACACCGAACGCATTCCCACTCCACCTGTGTTGAAATAGATTAACATTTTCTGGCAAATATAGGTCAATTTCCTGTTCAAGCTTCTGAAAATGATCTTGGAAAAATAATTTAATATCAGAATGCTCTATTTCTGATAAATCTTCCAGCACTGTGCTCAGCTTTGAAAAAGCAGCTGTTTTTTCGGTGGCTAATTTTTCTCCCCAAAGTGCGTTTGTTTTGGAATGATGTAGTTATTCCCTGATGTCTATCATAGTTTGATTTAGACCTTGCTTGTCGCCTAAATATGCCAGCTTTGCCACTCAAGTAGCATCTTTGAAAAGCCGATAAGCTTATGCCTAATATCTTGGAAAAAACTTTTGTTTCATTCTTAAGTTCAATAACCCGTCCAAGGAGGCGACCTAAGGACAGTCAACAGACACCATATTAGAAAATAAATCCTAGTATGTGATCTAATCTCTTCACACATTTAACAAAAAATTCACTAGTTAAAAGCTAAAACCGTTATAAAATTTACAATTTGCATAAAAATGAATCAGCACAACATGAAGTTCTGGCTGAAGACGTTGAGAGGCCAAGATTTCCCGATGTAAGAAACAGTGAATTATTATGACATTATGATTTTCTCATTTAAGCCGAATGACAAAACATACTTGACCTCCCATCATCCATAGCAATCCATCAGTACAAACAGCTAAACAGTTCAAGCAGTCTATGTTTTGTGTCCGGAAAAACATGTCCACAATAACAATGATATCTTCTAATGGCGATTGATGACAAAGCATAACAGAACGGAAATTTTTCTCGAATTCTGTCATCTCCTCTGTACCTCACAAAAACCATGAGTTAAGGTTTGCCAGCAATGTCCACGTCATCTGTCTGCAATGAAAATTTATCTTATTTTTTCAGTGACACAATTAATTGATACAAAATGCCTAAGACATGAAACCAATTCTAAGTTTGATGATGTGGTTAGAAAATGGTGCAGAGTTAATTTTGTAAGCTACATCTGCTCCACAAGTACTTTTTATCATAGCGAATGCTGCTAGTTTCACCACCACATCCTATTCACTGTTGCACAACTTTTTGAATGGTGAAATATACCATGCCACTTCAAAGAATGCGGATGAAGTGTTGTCCAGAGAAAGAACTGAAACTCAAATAACATCAAATCGATTTCGTTTTACCTGTTCTTCCTTACCCTTTCATTAACTTAGTAGGACTTCAATAACGTTTGGATGTAATGAACAAGAGAGACGATTTAGTATACTTTTCTTCATTGATTCATTGGTAGGAACTTGCCCGGAGAGCGACATTCCCTGATCTATCTATCAGCTGTGTCAAGCAGTATTTCAGATAGGCCATCGTTCCCTATAGAATTCATACCTGAGATGAGATGAGTATAATATATATATATATATATATATATATATATATATATATATATATATATATATATATGCACCAAATACTGTGCTAAATTACTTATTTATAGTGACATAAAAATAAAAGCTCACCCACATATTGAATGTTATTTTTTTCAGACGTAAAACACAAGTATAAATTGCAAACCTTATCGCACCAGTCATAATAATAACCTTAACTTTAGCAAGTTTTTTGAATGGGTGAAAATTTCCAAGCCTCTTCCGTTTATTCTATATTAGACTATTAAATCTTCTACTTCTGAATTAAAAGTAACATGCAAATAAAACTTATGTGATACGTACGTCTGGCCACCAATACAGCAAGGTCGTAACTGAAGATTCTGAAGAAACAGATTGAGCCAAGCACTAGCCGCCTATGCGTATGGTACAAGTATTGGACCTGATCAGACCTGTATATTTCTGGTTCTTCCGTCATTTATCGTACTTGATTATTCATAACTATTTTCCTGCCTCTGTTGGAATGAAAATTTTATTGCACAATTATGATGTTAATAATTATATTTGAGCTATATTTACTTCCAATATTTCTCTCTCTCTTATATTTATTAAATTTTTTAGCCATCCCTTGCCTCTCATTTTGGTCGCGACTCTGGGTTTGTGAACAACTTCTTTACAACATAAAAGGCGTTCTGTTGCACATTGGGAACACCATGCCTCCAGTTCCAGTTGCTCACTCAGTCACTTTCAGAGAGACATATGAGAACTTGATTTTATTCCGGACTGCATAAGTTACAAGGAGCAAAAGTGGCTAATTTGCACGAAATTTAAAGTACTAGACCTACGTAATGGGGTACTTACTGGATACAGAAAATTTATGTGCTTTCTTTGCAAGTGGAACAGCAGGGCCAGATTACAACATTATATACGCTCAGAATGGTCAGCTAGGTAAAATATGATGCTTGGATACCGTGATGTAATTCATGAGCCACTAGATAAGAAGGAGAAAATCATTTTGCCACCAGAACATATAAAACTAGGCCTAAGGAAGCGATTTACTAATGCACAACAACCTAACAAGCCATCTTTCCATCTTTCGAAGCGATCTTCCCTAAAATAAGTGATGCCAAGATTAGAGAACGCATATTCGTAGGTCATCAGATTCGTCGACTTACGAGTATACCTAATGAAGAAATTTGAGGCGACAATGGATGAAACTGAACTAGTGGACTTGCATGCATTCAAAGATAAATGCAAAGGACCTCTGAAAGAGCACCCAAGGGCCCAGCAAGATCATATAGTTAAGAGCCTAATCAAGTGTTACCAAGATTTTGGAAGCAATATGTCACAGAAAATGCACTTTTTTCATTTTCTTCTGTTCTTCTTACAGGGAATGCAGGAGATGTGAATAATAAACATAGAGAGAGGTTTCATCAAAAGATAGCCTCAATGGAAAACAGATATAAAGCAAAATGGAGCGCTAATATGCTGCGTGACTTCTGCTGAATCCTGAATAGTGACAAACATTTGGAATCTTACAAACAAAGAGACCCATATATTTTTTTACATTCTTTTTCGAATGATATATTTTCAAAAGTCCTCCCAAGATTAGCAAGAGAATTATATTCTTTTGGCAGATACATCATAACTATTCGGCCGATTCTAACGGAATCTGAAACTCCCTATATTGTTTTACATTCTCTTTCGAGTGATATAATTGCCAAAGTCCTTTTAAGATTAGCCAAGTAATTGTATTCTTCTGGCAATAACATGATAACTATTTGGCCGAATATAACGAAATTTTAAGGCCTTATGTTGTTACACATTTTCTTTCGAAGCGTATAATTGCAAATGTTCTACCAACATTAGCCCGGAAGTTATAATGTTTTGGCAATAATATCATAACTATTAAGTCTATTCTTACAAAATTTTAAATCTTTATGGGGTTTTATATTCTCTTTTGGATCATATGATTGTAAATGTCCTCCTAAGGTTAGCAAGGGAACTATATTGCTTTGGTAATAACTTTGTCAGGGAATGCCCTCAAAGGACCACTGTGAGAGGAAGTCCCTTGGCGAAACCCCTCTATTCTTTTAAGACCACGTGAGACGGCGGGAGAATTTTAGAACGGTGAAGAAGAGGAAGAATCCGTCACTTGCTTAATCACCCGTCCCAACTGCGTTTGATTTCAGACGCTGATCATCCCCGACCCATGCCATAACGCCGTGCGTGGCCATATTAACTCTATCCCAATATCGCGAGGCAAGTTTGATCGTCTAGAACGACACGTTATCATGAATGGTGTTTGCTTAGACTGGCGCTAAGAATTCCTTGGGGACCGCAAGGCGCTGAAGCTTCTAGCAGAAGCTCACCATCTCTCGACTAGATGGAATGCCCGCAATCCATTCCTTCCGGACTGACGTCTGTTTCCCGTGAACCCCCGTAACTCGTCATCGTACGTCATCGAAGATCACATCAGCAGATCTACTTTCGTTAAGCTTTTGCCCTTGTTCAGAGGAAAGCTATCGAGCTCCCTTCTTCACGGAGATTTGTGCTATCACCTTCGCCACCCCTTTAAAATTCCTGTCCTTCGAGAGTGAGACTCCTTGTCGCTCAGCAGAATCGTATCGAGTTGAGATTATGATTTCTGGAGCAGAGAAAATCTCATTCTTCATCAAGAAAGAATCCAACCCCATCTTCAAGTTCTGTGAGTCATGACTCCTCGAAGTATCTTCTTGAAGATCTGCACCGTTGTCTTTCACCCTCCATCCAATTCGCCCGGGCTCAAAAGGTAAAGCGATCGTGTATGGTCATCCACAGCAGATTACCTCGTCAATCTTCACTTAATTTATTTAAATACCTTTTTATATATATTAATATATATATATATATATATATATATATATATATATATATATATATATATATATATAATTTGCCCCATCTTTTCATATATATTAAAATAAAATAATATTTTGGGGGTATTGTCTTTATATATCCTTGAACTGCAACTTGGCAAGCCATTAATCTAAACCCGATTATCCGTAATTCGAACTCGTTATTTATCGCCCAGACATAACTCTAGCGGCCTTCGCCAGCTGTGGAAGACTCTTAGCGCCGAGCTAGTCTATACATTTTTGTTTTTTAAATTTTAGGAGCCTATCTAGCGACTTCTAGTCTATACAGGTATCCCATGACAAACCTCCTAACTATTTTGGTGATTCTAACGAAATTTGTAACCGTTATGTTGTTTTACATTCTCTATCGAAAGATATAATTGCCAAAGTCCTCTCAAGGTTAGCCCGGGAATTATATTATTTTGGCTTTTTGGCGGCAGATTCCTAAAAAATTTAATTCCCTTATGTTTTACATTCTCTTTTGTATTATTGAATTGCCAAAGTCATCCCAAGGATAGTGAGGGACTTATTTTGTGTGGGCAATAACTTCATAACTATTCAGCGATTTTAACGAAATTTGAAATCTTTATGTTGTTTTATATTCTATTTCGAATAATATAATTTTCCAAGTCTTTCCTAGGTTAACTAGAGAATCATTTTGTTTATGAAATAACGTCATAACTATTCCGCTGATTCTAACGAAATTTGAAACCCATATGTTGTTTTACATTGTCTTGCGAACGATATAACTGCCAAAGTCCTCTCAATATTAGCCTTGGAATTACATTTTAGGGGCAATAACATCATAACTATTTGGCTTATTCTACCGAAATTGGAAATCCTTATGTTGTTTTACACTATCTTTCGAATGTTATATTTGGCAGAGTCTTACCAAGGTTAACCCGAGAGATCTTTTGTATTGGCCATAGTATCATAACTATTCCGCCGATTCTAACAAAATTTAATTCCCTTATGTTGTTTTACATTCACTTTCGCAATAATAGAATTGCCAAGGTCCTTCCAATTCTACTCCAGGAATTATTAAAAGTTTGCTAGGTCATAAATCAGAATAAGTTACAGAACGCGACTTTTTCGTCAGCAGACCTTGTTGTTATCAAATTAGAATTAAGCATACTCAGTTACATAATATAATGTACATAAGTTCTATTTTATTTCTTGAAACTGAGATTGTTGTACAGTGTAATTAATTTTATATAACTTATTTGAATTCTTTGAAATAAATAATATTATTCTTTTCCTTTTTACCTTACTTCGACCTCGTATATATTGGTCCTGGGTTAAAAGTGGTTTTCCTAGTTGTTCGTAACATGAGTAAATGAACAAAAGTTTATTTTCATCCCAAAACTTTGCTTTCGTTGGCAAAACAATGAATTTCTAAATTTACCAATTAAAAAATAATCAAATTATATAAAATTATGTGCCTTAATTTTTTTTCAAAGCATGGAAGAAAATTGTAAATCGTATTTTTAAAATACGATGTTTCGATTAATCTTTGATTTAAGGCAAGTTTCCAAAATATTGGAGATTAAATCAGAAATTTTTAGAATTTCTCAAAATTTTAATGAGGTTTCAAGGATGTTCCATAAGTTGATAGAACACGCACCTTCTGGAATATTAGTTTATATAGATTTACTCAACAATTCATAGATCTGCAAACATTTTAGCTTTAGCTAGCATAATAAACTCATCAAAATAGAAATAGCATTATAAGGCTGCAAGCATTCTCCAAAGGCATTCTGTTATATCTGCGAATAGTTCTTCAAAACAGGAGATAAAGCTTCGGTGTCACAGATTTATTAGTTTGTATGAAGCTTACAATCATAATTTGGCCTGTCAGTTTGGGACCAAGACAAAACCTAGGCACGTCATATTGCTTGTGAAGATTGTATGAAAACTTGGCAAAGTAAGAAAAATCTTTGTTGTAACGAATAAATTATTAAATATCATATTTTTGTAAGCTAAAGATTGTAAGCCAATAAAGTAATTAAGTATGTAAGTGACAAGCAACATGAAACGTCATGAATATTTCCCAACAATTATAATCCACATGATTTGAGGCACTTCCTTGACAGCTCCTCAAGAAGAATTTAAGCTGTACTGTCCATAATTAGAATAAGCATCCATCCATTCCCTTGGTTCATTAAAAATATCTCAAGGAAGAATACATTAGTGTCAAGGTCCTGATATAACCTTTGAATTATAAAGAGTATGGCTGGGAAGTGAGTGATGACTTATGAATAGCAAAATTTTGATGGCCTTGTAGGATGTTTTTACCTAGTTTCTATATCATCAGTGTCTGATTGAGAGTAAGAAGTCCACATTACATTACCGCAAGAATCACTGACCATAAAAGACTGAGTTCTTTGTTAGAGGGCAAACTGCATAGCATAAAGAAAATGGCGGACCCCAGAAGGGTATTTCTCCCTCCTTGAATTTAAAACTCATGAAGCAGTTTCTAATAGCATAAAACAAAGCGTCTGCAGACTTTATGTAGATTGAAAATTTCTTTCACAAACTCTCTGAGGCAAAGGTGTAAGCTAGTATCTTTGTTACAGCACAAGTCTGCCAATCATGTGCAACTGGTTGAGAACTTAGGGAAAAGGTATGGCCAAATGTGGTACAAGTTGTCCCTCCAGGTGCACATTCTTGATGTCCATCTTGATATGTTCAAGGAGAATATGGAAGCATACTCAGAAGAGCAAGTGAACTGCTAGTATCAAGAAGTACTAAACTTTAAACATAAATACCAAGGAATATACATGATGGGAGACTACATTTTGAGTCTTATAGAGAAAGTGGTTTACATAACAAACAGAAATTTAAGAAAATTCTTCACTTTTCATTTATTTACTTTTTTTATGTATTTCTTGTGGAATTTTAAATATAATTGTATAATTTTAACTTTGTTTTTGATTTAACCATACAATTGCTGAAAAAAAGATTGCCTATTTATATAAAATATTCCATCATGCAATACACAAAAACAAAGGTGAAAATATATATTGCGTATTTTTATTGTATTGAAATAAAAAGAGTTGGAAAATAACACTTACTGGAACGAACAAAAATTCTGTAGCATAGTGTTATCTTTGCTTGAACCAATTTTTTTTATCGCTTCACGTTTTCGATATTCCAAGAGCAAAATGGCGTAACTGCCTTCGTTTCCTTAAAGACCCTGAACCATTCAGTCCTATTCTATCTATTTATTCGTTTTTCGAGTGAATTTTCGTCCAGAACGCACCAAGATGTCTCCTCTTTCTGCTACTTGGGCTGAAAATGTGAGAACAGATAAAACCTGAGTTGGTAAAATAGGCCCCTCTCACTTTGAAAATTCACCACTCTTAGCTTTTTCCTGTCGTACAAATTTTTAATATTACTATTCTGGCCCTATTCCTCTCACACGCTTTCACATTCGCCACCCCTACAAGGGGTGGCAGGTATATCATAACCATAAATGCTGCCCTCCCTGCATCACTGACTGCGGAAGTGTAAGGAACTATAATTTACACACATTTTTTCTCCCTTTATTTTCAATACTCTATTTACAGAATTTTCCTTATAAATATTCCGCGACAGATGCCTTCGCTGGTTTTTTCTTTACATAAGCATAAAAAACCCTTTATCTTGATACTCGTATTTATTTTTTCATCATTAAAAGGAATTATGATAGGCTTAGACAGTATCTCTCTTAAGTTTAATGGTTTCCTAAGCAAAATATGTATATACAAAGCTTACGAATCAAGGCTCATATCCTGTTTATGTCAAGTGGTTTATCAACTTTCTTTGACCGGGCACCAAATATATAAAGGGAGACGGTAAAGGGCAGCCGCGCAAATTAAAGTCTCCCCGTATGATAACAATTTACAATCATGTGTTTCTGTCACAGAATATGAATATAAGGGTATCATTGACTTTTCGTTTTAACGAGATATTTCTTACATTATGATCTTATGCAACCTTTGTTATAATTACAGAGTAGGGTTGCTCACATCTCGTCTTTCTATATGGCGAAACAGCCCTTTCAGTAAGTTTTAAACGATAAACCAATCTGGAAAGAAGTTTAACATAGACCCTCCTACCTTCAATTAATTGGGTCTACAAAGTATCAGCCATACTCATTACTTTGGCATCCGTCAAAAAGACATTTGGAAAAATCGAGGGTGGCTATCGATTATCTATGAGAAAATACACGAAAGGGTGCTTTCTTACTCCACCCCCTTCCTTTAAGTTTACATCGTTACACATATTATTAATAGAGCGGGTGTAAATATGACGCTTGTTATAAAGCCCTTAATGAAGACGTTTAATCGTGTGCATTTATACCGAGTAATCGAGTGCTCAGCAATAAAATATAATGAACCATTTTTGACCATGAATAAATTAAAAGCATCTTCTTTCATTTGGCCCGATACCTTTATTTCTTTACTGTCTTCTCTATTAAAAAGAAAGTCAATGTAAATTTTTTTTAAGAGCTCATATGGCGACTGCCTACTTAGGCATTAGTGGCCGTATTAAAAACCTGCCTAGTACTAGGCTACTTTAAAATCAAATTGAAAAAGACAAAAAAATAACCCAAATCCAACAGCAAAAATTAAAAAAAAGAAAAATAGGGAAAAGGGAAAAGGAAGCGAGCAGTAAGCATGCTCCTGCGTCGGAGGGAGGTCCCCCCGGAGCAGGAGCATGCGACCTATAAGGAAAAAAAACAAAGCCAAAAAAAAACAAACAAAACATAACAAAAAACCTGGTTAAATAATAAGGAGAAGGCCCGCTTCAACTTCAAAAGTCAACAACTCCACCAGTCAATGTGTACGCACTCGTTCCAAGTAAAAGGGACAGGTGGTAGTGACCCCGCCCATCTCAGTACCGGGAAAGGTAAGGTCCGCGAAAATCACCCAGACTGGGACATTCGAAAAGAATGTGCCGAACAGTCTGGGGGATGACGCAGTCGTCACAATAGGGCGCAGGCGAGCGCTCCATCAATGAGTGATGCGTCACACGAGTATGTTCGATTCGGAGACGACAGAAAGCGACCAAAAGCCGTCGCGGCATTGGGGGATATGTCCATGGAAACAGTCGCGGCGCAATGGCACCAAACTTTGAGTTACCTTCGAATTTCTCCCATCTTCTTGGCCAAGTAGTTCGAAGAGCTGCCCGTATTCCTGCCATTAGTCTGTGTGATGAAAAGCAAAACGCTGGTCCGGTGGCCGAGGAGTCCTCGCGGATTCCTTGGTGCCCTCATCGGCGGGCTTATTCCCCGCAATTCCTACATGTCCAGGAACCCAGCAGAAGATAATTTTGAATTCCGCCCGGCTTGACAAAACCTTGGCGTCACGGATATCGCGAACCAGGGCATGCGGAGATTCCAATTCCCCGCTTGCACTCAGGGCACTTTGTGAGTCGCTATAGTTCACAATCTGGTCTCCGAACCGGGCACGTCGCATAATCTCCCTTACCGACTGGTGTATTGCTACCAACTCGGCCGTGAAGACAAAGCCAGCGCCTATAAGAGACCCGCTGACTTCAAACAGAGGGGATACGGCGTGGAAGCCGACCCCCTTTTCGGACTTGAAGCCATCCGTATACAGTGGCACGGTTCCAGCGTGCCACGAGGTGTGCTCCAAAAAGGTCGAACGTATTACTCTCAGTGCTGTACAAGCTTTGGGAGAAGAGGCGTGGTGACAAATAGTTAGGGGGGGCCACCGGCCCGAGAGCTATACCTAGATCTCGAAGGAGATTCCTGGCCATAAACCCAAAGGACTCAGGGTATGACTGGCGTCTCTCGGCTCCATAGGCACCATCGTATTCAGCTGAAGATGCAGTAAGAGCTATACAGGCGTGTGATGCACTGTATGCGGCGTAGAGCGAGTGGCATTTCCTGAGCATCGACTAGTAGGCTCTCAATGGGGGAAGTGCTTAAGGCACCGGTCGCAAAGCGAAGGTCAGTGTGGTGGATCAAGTCCACCTTTCGCAATCAACGCTCTGCTGCGAATGCATGAAACCCGCATCCGTAGTCGAGCTTCAAACAAACAAAGGATAGATAAAAAAGTAAGTCAATAGGCCTATCAGCGCCCCAAGCGCTGAACTCAACAGAACGGAAAATATCAATGGCGCGGTTACAAGAGGCCCTAAGGCTGCGAATATGAGCCTCCCAGGTGAGGCGTCGGTCAAATACAAGACAAAGGAAACGGTGCGATTAAACTACTTCCAGGCGCACCCCATTAAGAAACATAAAGGGGGCGGGGTGGAGCAGTAGATGCCAGCAGAAGGGCCTTACCTTAGTCTTGGCCAAATAAAACGAAACCTTTGAGATTCAGGATAGCAAGAGACGCGCTTCAATGCCTGTTGGAGTCGACGCTTCAGAGTGGCATCTGAGCCGCGCCATAAAAGATCGAAAGGTCAGCCACGTAGAGCGTAGCGAGAACATCTTTCGGCAGCACCGAGGTAATGCTGTTGATGCTCAGGGCAAAGAGTGTGACACTGAAGACACTCCACTGCGGGACACCCTCTTCCTGCTCCATTGAGCCAGAAAGGGCTCCCTCGACCCGTACGCGGAAACGAAGATCTCTCAAAAATTTCAGATATATACATTAGGAGGCATCCCCTTGCCCCAATCGTGTAGAGAGTATCCATGATACTGCATCGCCATGCGGTATCATATTTCTTCTACAGATCAAAAAACACTGTGGCGTAGTGCTGTCTACGAAGGAAGGCCTCGCAGCGAACATTTTCCAGTCGGAGCAGAGCATCCGACGTGGAGTGGAACTTGCAGAAGCCGCTCTGTGCAGAAGTCAGATGGCCTCCGCTGTCCACGAAAAAGGCTAATCTAACATATACCAATTTCTTCATGAACTTGCAAACGCAAGAGTTTAGAGAGATTGGGCTGAAACCGGCTGGGGTAGTGATCTCTTCCCAGTTTGCGAAAGGCGAGCACAGTAACGATTCGCCAGGAATCTGGGAGGAGACCCTCTTCCGAGATCCTGTTGCACAAATCTAACAGAAAGGACATGTATCACTCACCCAGATGTCAAAGGATGGCGTTGGGACATCGTCCGGAAAATAGGTGGTGTATGCGCACGATGATAGAGCGGAACGCAACTCACTCACAGTAAACCTCTCGTTGAAAAAGGTTCTACGACTTTGGAGGTAAAGTCCAGCCGGCGCCCTTCGACAACATCACGACGTGCATTGAATTCTGGTGGAGCAGCATCCCGGATAGAGAATAAGTGGAAGCCAGTTGCAAGGGATTCCGCCACGGACGCGTGTTCCGAAATTGCTGTCCCATTCTCCGGGAGAACGCGAAGGGGATCCTGCGAGAACTTGCCCAGAATCCTTTTAATTCGCCTCCACACCTCTGCCAAAGGAGGCTTCCTGTAGCGTGAAGAGACGTATGCCCGCAAAGAAGAGGTGCGTGCATGCTTCTAACTATACCGGAACCTAGCCCTAGCCCGACGAAATTTAGCGACGGTAAAATCGTTCGGGCGGCGCATATAGCTCATGTAGGCATAACGCTTTTGTTTGAAAGCCGTCTCACTCTCGGCAATAAGGTTACCGGAAAAGGACTCAATGGGCTCATCTACCGACTTAAACTCCTCGAATGAGATAGAGAATTCAGTAATTTCCCAAAATGCAGGCCACCGCGCCCGCGCCAAGTACCACCGAGGTGGGCTCTCAGGCGGCAGTTCCCCTGAAAATGATATTTGAATGATAAAGCTATCACTATCATGGAGGTCATCGACCACTTCCCAATCAAAATCAGGCTGTGCATCCGAAGAGCACAAAGATAGATCAAGGCACGAAAATGAAGCGGTTCTCGGCAATGATGCGTAAGCTCATTCACATTTAGGACAACTATCTCAAGCTCTTCGATCAGATCGACATCACTTATCCCCTGGGATTTACTGAGTAATCTTTCTAGAGAGGATGTCTGTCGTTCAGATCTCCAACCAAGATAAATGGCCTCGGCAACCGTGCCACGACGCGGCGGATGTCCCCCTCGTTGAAGACAGCTGACGGTAGAATGTACGCAGAAATGATAGTATACCTCCTATCCAGGTGAAGGTGCACAGCCAGTGTCTTAAAGGAGGTATCCAAAGTGAAAGGAAGAACAGGGACATCATGCTGGGTTTAAACCGCGCATCCCCTAGCTTCGCCATCACGTGTTAGTGGGTCGCAAGACCCTTATACCTCGGAAGGGTTGGCAGGGGGCACGCGCCTAGCATGGTCTCCTGCAGAAATATAGCTAACGGGGACGAGACGAGACGAGCCTCCGCAGCTCCTCCCAGTTGACCCAAAGTCCACGGCAATTCCATTGAAAGAATATGTTCTCCCAGTCTAGCTCGAAGGAGACGTGGGGGGCCTCTTCGAACAGAAAACCCTCACAGGAATGGCCGTACAATTTCCGGAGGCAGAAACCAGGGCGCGGTTGGCTGGACAAAGCGGTAAAGGCGCTGATGCCTTCGTGGACTTATTGGGGGAGGTTGGGATCGCAATGCGAGTCTTTTCCTCCTTCCGCCTCGAAACCTTAGGCGGGCGTTGCGGCTTCGAGGGTGGGGTCCCCTCTTTTCGAGGAACCACCGTCTCTTATCCACTTAGCTTACCATTAGGCATGAGTTTAGAAGCCGAAGCTCGTTTGTCGGTGTCCTAATTTCGTAGGCCAGCTTAAGGAACTCCAGAAGATCGCCTCGAGACCAACTTTAGGGATGTTGCCTCCTGTGAGTCTAAGGAATCTGTGGAAGCCCGTGGCCGTTTTGCCTTACGCTTAACGGTCACGATGGGGGAAGGTTAGGAATCCCTGGTTTTAGCCACGGCTGGGTTTGAACGCTTTGTGCCTCCAGCTTTACCATGGGAGCGCTCTGCTTGAGTAGAACCCACAGAAGGGCTCGGAATGGGCACGGAAACAACCGTGCTCGTTGGCCTTGGTTGGCCAGGAACAGAGGGTGCCTTTCTAACCATTGAGGCATAAGACGTCCCAGGCAGAGCCGGGCGCGCCAGGACCAGTTCTTTAGCCTCGCGGAATAAGAGTCAATCCTGAGCCTGAACGGCCAGGATTTTTTTCTCAAGGAGATATTCACCACATTGCTTCGAAGAAGTGGGGTGCAGCTCTCCGCAATTGACACACTTGGCCACACATGATTTAGACTTATCGTGTGCGGCCTTGGAGAAATTTACACAGACTTTGGGTGAACCCGAATAGGCAGGTCTACATGGACGATTCGTATGGCCGAATCCTTGAGAGAAATAGCACCGCCGGGGCAGTGGCACGAATGACTTTACGCAGTAGCGGTAGCAACTGGCACGCATCGACTCAGGGAGCTTGTCACATTCGAATGTGATAGATTGTGTAGTGGTGGGTCTCGAGGCCCTTCCCTGTTTTTTCACGACACGTTCGAACTTGACCGCCCCCTGGTCAGCTAGCTTTTAGGTTATGTCATCTATGGAGTAGTCAACGAGTTCCCTCACATAAACTACTCCTTTCACAAAGTTCATGGTAGAGTGCGGCTCCACACTCACCCGGGTGCCATCAAATGTCCGAAGAGCTCTTATCTTGGCCGCCTCGTGGGATTCGCCGCATTCGATAGAAGGCTCCCGTCCGAGAATCGGGTCACCTTTGGGTCTCTACCAATTTCATCAGCTAATGCTCTCCTCTGATGGATTATGTTGCCACTGGCCAAAATTCTGCCATCAGTGGAGCAAATAACGAGGAAGCTTTTGAAGCCAGCTGGCTCGAAAACGCCAGGTAACCTCTTTATGAGGTTACCGCCCTGCGCTCTTTTTGTCTTAGTCATAGTCGGAGGCTCCGCACCTAGGGAAGAAGAAGGCCCGGATGTGTCGATCTTGGCTTGGACGTTTACCAAAGTGGCATTGAATCTATCCGTCCCCGCAGCCCCCGGGGATGGAGAGGAGCTCCGAGTCTTTTTTTTATTTTTAGGATAGGAGGGCGGGGAATAAACCCGCTTCTCCCCTCCGCCAGCAGAAGCCCCTAGGCTAGATGCACCGGCCTCAGCCAGGTTCTTCTCGGAGATGGAGAAGGTACTCGTAGTCACAGGGGCACCGGTTGGAGGAGATCCCTCCCCGCCTTTTACTGCCTTAGAAACCTAGGCCGTTTGAGGAGGACCTTGCATATGGGCCGATTCGGGTTCATTTCTTGGCGCCAGCCCAGATTTCGTCCCATGTAAGGGCCTACCGTTTGAGCCTGGGTTGCCTTGAGGGCCCTGTTAATCTCAGGAGGGGCCTCTAGTTAGCCATCCCCTTCCAAGACATCACAGGTCTCGTTGGCATCATCACTAGTCATGTGTAAGCAGGCACAGGGGGTGCGTACAGGACCTTGCAGAGCCAGGTGACGCCATTCAGGACCACCCCACCCGCCTGGTGGCCTGGCAGTTCATCGGAATGGCGGCTCCACCTTAGACACCGCGTAAAAACAAAGATAGATGGTGAATTGAGAAGTAAAGGAGATGTGAGGAATGTATGGGTGGGGATAAAACTAGTTGTTGAAAACCCATCATCCTAAACCGTAACTCAGGGGTTAGGGACCATTGTTCCCTCACTTCCTCAGCTCCGATAAGGGATAGTTGCCTGAAAAGGTCAGCACCTACCCTGTGAAATTAGAGGCTGTCCTGATAAAGATGTGGGAGAGGTTGTATAAAAAGTAAGAAAACCGGAGGGAAAAACAAGTGTTTTGAAGGAATGAGAAGAGACTAAACTAGGGGCGGACGGGGTGCTGAATCCCGTCAGCACGGTGGCCAGGATGGCAAATTGCCGCGCCCCTTACGGATAAGTCAATGTAAAACCAGTTCTACGAGTATATCATGACGAGCTGAAGCGAACTGTTTTGTGGCACCCAAACTGGAACTTAAGTGGGATTTGGGGTAAAAGAGAACCATATATTTGAGTTTTACACTCCAATAACATATTAGAAACATTCAACAGAAGATACATTGTCAAAGCACAAATATTCGGTAATGGCAAAATCAGCGACCCTCCATTAGATTTTCAGATGAGAATACAAAATTTATATAAAAAATGAATACCTTTCTTTGTTCATTGTGCTATGAAATTTTATGTTTTCTCAATTTTAGCGATATTATGTTATTTTGAAAGTAAGAAATACTTTCAAATAATAGATAGTCATAAACCTTCGAGAAAAGGCGAAGAGTAATTGTAAGCTTGCTAATGTGGGCTTTAAAGAATCTAATTGAAATTAAACCCTCTTGCCAATGAGTTGTGTGGCTGGCTTTTTTTCATAAGGGTTACGTGCTCATAAAATGGTTGCTAAACACGCCATATACGGAAAAGCTTAAGTGCCATCTCGCCCTATTTGTGTTACGATCTCTTTGATAAGGGAGGGAAAGAATGATCGGAGATAGAAATAAACCCTTTTAAGTTTGAGCAAACTAAGCTATATTATTCGCAATTTTCGACCCAGTTCATCCAATCCTGATTTATTCGTAATTTCAGATATTTTTCTTTAGTATCCAATAAACATTTAGTGAATAAAACCAGATGTTGTTCAGTATATTCTTACCGTGTTTTTATTCTGTTTGAGTGTGGGATTTAGGAAAGGCGTAGTTGCGTTTGCAGATTAATGCTTTGTAACTTTTTAATCCTATTGATGTAAAAAATTCATTTCTCCTCGCAGGTTGCAATATTTTTAGGATAGATTTTTTTGGCTGCAAGGAGGCTCCTGAGTCCAGGGCTGTTTCATGTAGCTGATTGTATCTCTCAGATTTATGAATTAGCGGAACATACGAGTATCTATTCATTATTAGGCCGTTTCTTATTAAAAACATAACTTAAAACTGCCTCAATTATTTATATATAATCAAAGTATTAATTAAGCTCACATCTAAAGGTCGTTTTCTTGCACAACCTATGAAATAATTAATAATATGGTGAGTATTTTTCACCAATATGAACTTTTTTTGTCCTTTGTTTTCAAGAGTAGCCTACAGATTAAATTGGAACACACTAGATTTTTCCCCCTTCAATTCATTTAGATTCTGAGAGCCAAAGCTAAACTGTCTTTTCAAGAAAAGAACCCTGACCAAAAATGAATGGATGAGGTAGCATACAGTTTCTCAAGTTTTCTTTCAATGTTTGGAAAACAAGGAGTGAATGCAAAAATACTTTCCCTATTTATTTAAGATACCTGTAATATAAGAAAATTATTGTATTTATCGACCATGATTCTTAATCGAAGAATCTACCGGGTCGAAGGTTACGCAATAATAACTAATTCAACTTCAAAGAAATATTTTAATATCAGCAAAATATCAATCTCTTTAAGAAAAAAGGATCGTTTTTCTTTTATTGATACTGCACTGATTTCTTCCGTTAGCTTAACAATTATTCAAGTTAGACAATACTTTGCTATCAATTTAGACAAATTTAACTTTCTAATAAAAAAATTTTTTCGATTTTATTTCTAATAAAATATTTATATGAATGATTGTAAATAAAAGAGGATAAACTTGCGATTTTAATAAGAGAATTCATTTTCTGATGCAGAATAATAGCATCGCAGTGCTTGATATTGATCTTCTTTCTCTCCTTCATCATAATTATGGAAAACTGCTTTGGCTGTAATAAAAATGTGCTTTCTAATACATGCATCTCCGAGCTACAACAGACAAAATATTTGATATATTAGATGTTAATGTTTGTAGGCAAACAAATGACACGGAGGTAGCGTGAGGAATGATTTTAATGAAAAGAAAATAAAGTATGGGGCAGAGAGATGAGGAAAATTCCTAGAGATGCGTAAAAGAAGCAAAAGACCTGAGTAGAAGCCTCAACGACTCTTGAATATCTGGAAGGATATTAAAGGTGTTTTCGATTCGCTTCAATGAGGCAGAGATAACTGGAGATACTCGTATGCAAGCGGGGGCGGAGAAGGAATAATTTATGAAAACGGATACATTCTTTTTATTCTTGTTCTTTTTCTATTTCTTCTTCTTCTTCTTCTTTTTTTCCCTTCTTCTTAATTTTTCTTATCCTTCTTCTTGTTCCTCTTCTTTTTCTACTTTTTATTTTTATTCGTCTTCCTCCTCCCTTTTATCTGTCCTCTTATTTTTATTTTTATTCTAATTCCCTTCCACTTCTTTTACTTCTACTTCCTTTTGGTTTTATTCTTCTATTCTTTCATAATAATTGACTAGGTCTGGATAGTGACCCTTAGCCGAGAAAGCAGCGCTCCAATGTTATTTTCCCTCGAGTGCGAACCACGATGGTGGTAAAGGGCGGTGGTCTCTTGGACTCCATTCATTGTTCTGTTTATTGGCGCTGATTCGCGACTTCCACGCATTGTGAGGAGTGGCGTAATGCTTATGATTAATTACTTGGAGCTAAAAAGAAGAAAACTTAACTGGGGCATTCCGATAAATGCTGAAGGTTTGTTGTTCGAGGGCATTAAAGAGGAGACTACTTGGTGATCTCCGCAACTGGAAAGTAGAAGTTCAATTCTCAAGAGCATGTTCAACCTCCACACTTACGGCACTGCTTTTGGAAGGAGTTCAGACCTTGAATGGGTGGGTTTCTCCACATTCACCGTCATGCGATCTTTTCTTGCTATTGTGACGTCATTTGTTGTCGTTTTATATATTTTTTAAACCTTACTTCAATCTGCTTTCCCAGGGCATTGAACTTAGTCTTTTATTTTGAATATTATTTTATTTGTAAATAATTTCAAAGGCAAAATATTAAATAATTCATATGTTTCCCATATTTAATGATCTTGAAGTCCGATAACGAGCGGAGATCGACAATGGATTTATTCGCGTGTATGTGAGTACTACTCTTCTTTAACAACATTTTCCACATCTTTTGACCTGGGGAAGGATGGCAAGGTGCGCCAGATGATAGGTTTCATGAGATTAACCTGTTTGGTCAGTAAGTTAATGAGAACTATAAACACTCTCAAAATTGCATAGTATCGTTGGTAAAAATTGCAATGAGCATTAAACTGCTTCACCTAACTCCCCAATTACAATCCGCCATCAACCGAGTCATTTAGATTAATTTTACAGAAGGCCAAATGACACGTTGCGAGGCAGAAATAATGCAGGCTTGACACTATTTATGACAGATAGATCAAGACATTCCAGAATGTAGATTTCCTATGGTGATCACCATACTTTAGACCAAATTCCAAAGAATTTTAAATAGCAACTAATCAATTCATAGTACTCGTTACCAGTTAACTGTCTGGTTTTACTCGTACTTCATTTTATGCGCACGATATTGGTTTCTTCCGTCAACGATGTTACCTTCGTGAATATTTTAAATTTTTTCCCCCATTATTAGGGTAAATATCACATAGGTGATTTTTTCCTCTTCTTCCTGCCGTACTACTAGGTAGATTGGATTTGAATATTAAACTGGTCTACAGAGAAATTGAGGCAAGCACAAAGATAGTTGTTCTAGCCTAATTTGTGGTGCTGATTTGAGACAAGGAAACCAGTTTTTACTCATAATGTCTAGTTTTTGAGGTATACATGTATTAGAAATTTTAGGAATTGTGTTCTTTAAAACGCTTACGCTACCAATGGGACAATACATCCCAGAAGTTTTTAAAAAATACCTGTGGGAAGAATTCAGCTTAAATTGGTGTATATTTTTATTTCAATGGTAGTTCTAATGTATTAGCATATTATTGAATATCTGGCAACTCTATATAACTCCTCAGTTGTTTTTGATAACCAGTGGAGCGAACACGTGCTCAAAGGTTAGTATTTGTTTTATTAATTTTTTGAGAACTAAGGTTATTTTGGTTTTGCAGATCTTTGTGAGTTGATACATATATCTACAATGGCTTTAGTGAAGAAATTTCATGATAGTTGTACAGCGTTGAATAATAACTTCCCTCCTGATAACTGCTTACAATGGACTAACTGCATAGTTTAATGGCAAGAAACCAGCCTTTTACTTTGCTCGCCCGATGATCAGGAAAGAACCAAAAAGCGATGTAGATGATTGTTATTTTTATATGAAAAATATACCTGGTTTCAATATTTATTCTGAAAAAGATAAAATATCCGAACCTCCCTTCAGCTAAGAGACCGAGTACAAACTCAGATGATCTTCCTGTCCCTACACTCCCAGCAAATAAAGATCTTTTTCCTTCATCAGATAAAAAAATGCCTTCAGTGGAATATTCTGCCAATTCGATCTCTTCTGAAGACAATGTCTCTGTTAATTCATGAGCAAGTAGCAATGAGCCCCACTGGGTCACGCAGGAAGTCCTAACTGACCTTGCCCGTCATTGGTATCTATCGAAGCAGCAGGCAGAGCTCATGGCATCCAGGCATAAGCAGTGGAACCTGGTCAAGGCAGATGTAAGGATCCATATTTTCAGGATATAGAAGAAGGACTTCACTTCTGTCTTTGACATAAAAAACAGGTTGGAGTACTGAAAAAATATCTTTGGCTTGTTGACTTTTCTTTGTTTCCCATACAATCCTTCAGATGGGCGTCTTTTCATAGACTCTTCCAAGCGAGGTCTTAAGGCTGTGCTCCTGCACAATGTGAATAAATACCCCAGTATTCTCATTGCTCACTCAGTCCATTTGAAGGACTCGTATAACAATATGGAGCTCCTTTTGGAAGCTGTCAAGTACAACCAGTACCATTGGAGTCTCTGCGGGGACCTCAAGGTCATTGGGTTCCTTATGGGTATTCAAGCGGGCTTTAAAAATTACTGTTGATTTCTCTGTCTCTGGGACAGTCGGGATGTGTCCAAGCACTATAAGCAAAAGAAATGGGGGTCTAGGAGCACTTTCGTGACTGGTGAACACAGTCTTCCAGAACATCCTCTGGTGGACATGAACGAGGTGCTTCTTGCTATTCTTCATATCCAGCTTCGGCCAATAAAGAATTTCGTGAACACCATGGACAAAAATGGCACTGCCTTCCAAAACTTGTGTACTATATTCCAAGCTCTGAGTTCTGCTAAGCTCAAAGAGGGCATCTTCGTCCGACTTCAGATCAAGAGGTGCTGAAGGATAATGAATTTAAGGAGCTTTTTACCTTAAAGGAACTGAGAGCATGGGGAGCATTTAAGTAAGTCTGCTATGGCTTCCTTGGTAACACAAGGATACTGATTACCAAGAGTGTATCGAAAAGTTGTTACAGTCTTGGCATGCCGAATATCACTCGAAATTTACTTTCTCCACTCTCACCTCAACTTCTTCCCTTCTAACCTCGAGTCAGTGAGTGATGAGCCTGGAGAAAGGTTTCACCAAGACATTTCTAAGAAGAAGAGCTACTACCAAGGCAAGTGGAACCCCAGCATGATAAGAGACTTCTGCTAGATGCTCTGGCGTGACATCTCGGGGGCAAAGTACAGAAGATCGTCCAAAAAAACATACTTCTAACTCTCTGCTGTACTATGATTTGTGTGTATTTTATTATCCAAGTAATTTAGTTCCATTAATGTTCCCTATCTATGCTGTTTTTTTCTCTAATATACTTTTGTACCAGATGAAATAATCACATAATATTTTGAATTTTTATGCAGTATAATATAAATGGGGTATGTGAAAGCAAAAAAACAGAGGTTAGAGCAAAATTATTCATAAAATTGGAATTCACCACAAAAAAATTAGTAAAATACACCTATTCACATCCTTGTCCCAGAGCAATTTTGGGGCGTAAAAGAGTGTTATCAGAATTAGATGATTTCTTTTATTAATGGCGATCTCCGACTAACATTCTTCTTAACGTTATATTTTACAATGCCTTTAATAGGGAATAAAATTAATTGAGATATTTGTCCTCAGACACAAAAAGATGATCATTTTATTACATATGCTTCAGGTGAGCACAACAGAACCTATCAAGTTTGGTCTGTTAGGTCAAAAAAGAAATTCTACTAATCTGAATACGATCATATAAATGTCAAATGAAACAAACGACACAGGCTGTTGTCGTGAGGGTAATTTATGAAGGAAATAAATAATTAGTAAATCGACGCATCCTTCGACTTTTTAAAATAGATTTTAACAAACTCGTAGAGTAGAACACCTTTGACTCATACCAAATCAGATACGTATAATTTTCTAAAAGAGAAAACCCTTATTGTATGTGTAAAGCAAAGCTTAGGTAATTGTGGCACTATCATAATGATCCTATTTAACCTAAATTTGCCATTTGCCTAATAATGGTGGTTATTAATACAATGTTGATAAACATATTACTAAAATTTTATTCATATTTTCCTCGATTAATTATTCACATATGACATCCACAACAAGGCCTCATACGGCTGCCTAATTCTTGAACACGAGGGCTTCACGGAACCTGGCTAATATCTGAAAGAGACATATAGGCAGACTACGACAAAAATCACCTCTGACCAATGCTTAAAATACTTCTTACCAAACTATTTCTATTTTATGCTCCTCTTCTTTTAATTTAGCTCCATATCCATGATGACGCTAATCGCAATCTCATTACCGAAATTTTTAAAAACTCATCATTGGCATATATTATTTGTGGCCGCCACAAAATCAACCTAATGATCATATCCTTTAATTCGCTGTGTTGTTGAAATAGCGCAGATTCCATCATTTTAACCAATGGCGAAGCGCCAGGTCTACGCGTCGCTTTTTTTTCAAAAGGAGTAAAGTTGCATTGTACCCACTTATAGCCATGAAATGACCCATATGACCATGGGACATATGGTTATTCCCCCTGAAGAATTCAAATCTGCCATCGGATTTGGCACTGGATGGCGCAATCTAGTGACAGAAGCCTCATTTAGCCATTCAAAAGGATTGGTGAGTAATTTGAACATGGAAAACCATCAATGCAATGACCATTTATCATCTTAACACCAAACACCTTGCAATTCATTGGAGAAACTTTCCCTCTTGTTATAATGGCCTTATTCCATCCTTGTTATTTATTTTTATTTTGACAATGTGGTATGTTGCGTTTTTAATTTCTTGATTTAGTGCGTTTGTAAATTTTTTCATGTTATATATTTTAGTTGGCATTTTTCTCTTTGCCAACCTAAAAACTCTTTTTTAATGGTTGCGAAATATTTCATCAATTACTACCTCGTCTTCGACAACGTGACTGCATCTTTGATTTTCTCGTTTGAAGTCTTTCCTTTCATCTGATTAATATTTTTACAGAAGTCCTTTGGTTTTGTCTCTTTATCAAATTGATAATTATTTCATCTCAATTAACGTTTTGTTTATCCGTGATAAAAGCTATAATTAACTCTATTTATCTTCTCAAGTTTTGTTCGGTCAGGAATATTATTTCTTCATTTATTCTTATCATATATATTGATAATTTAAATTGCTAATACTGTTCTAAATTTCATGCTCTCTCTTTACGCTATGGCTGTCTAAGGTTTTGAAAAAGATGTTTGTTGTTATTGTTTTTCCGTTTCCCTCTCGAAGTGAAGTTTAATGGCACCTTTTTGTACCTGCATTGTCAGACATCTGCTGAAGGATTAACTTCTCATAACAATGACTTTTAGATACCATAATTTTAGCTTCAGCTTATTTTAATCTGCAGTGATTGGCTTCATTAATAAGTTGCCTGGTTTGAGAATTTTGCTGTCGTTAGTATGAGATATATTGCTCTCAACGTTTTTTCTGAAAACCCATGATGTTTGCGTCTCTAATATGAGGTTGGAGAATAATATTGAGCTTGTAACCTGCCCCAAATCACGTAGGCGGCATCTTATCGACATTCGAAGCAAAGACGCCAAAATAATCAGGGACACCAAGTGCTTTTTAGTGGACATATATAAGGGAGGGTCAATATGTTTTGCGATTTAGCATGGCAAAACAGTAGCTTATCACAGCTCGTCAGTCACAAATTTGGCAACAATGGAAAAAGTTGAGCACCGCGAAGTGATCAAATTTTTGACCAAGGAAGGCAAGAATGCAAAAGAGATCCATGAACGCATGGTTGCAGAATATACCGACACCGCCCCTTCATATGCAACCATTGCTCGCTGGAATATGGAGTTCCACCATGGTCATGAGTCCCTTGAAGATGAAACCCTCCAGGACGCCCGTCAGACGTGACCAACAAAGGACGATGTGGCCCGTGTGGTGAAGATGTTCCTCGAAAATCGACGAGTCAAGGTCGAAGAAATCGAGCGAGAACTTGGAATAGCACATGAAAGTTGTATGAACATCATCCACGAAAATTTGGCCATAACCAAGGTCTCTTCCTGCCGAGTCCCTAGAAACCTCAAACCCCATGAATGTTTAAACGTCGTCATAGTCCACAAGGCCAAAGTCGCACAAGCTTCCCTGCGTGAGTGCGGGTTCGAGGATCTCCCCCCCCCCCTACAGTCCACATCTGGCCCCTGGCGACTACATTTTATTCAGCCAGCTTAAGGCTGCACTGCGTGGACGCCGGTTTGGGGACGATGGAGATGTCCAGCTCGCCGTCCAGGAGTGGAATGAACAGCAGTCGGGAGATTTATGGTTGTCGTGAATTCGAAGCCTCAGGGACAAGTGACGAAAGTGGATTGAAGTCGAGGGTAGTTATATTGAAAAATAATAAAACACTTTTCCTCATTTCTCGTTTCCTTATATCCAAAATACAAAACTTTTTGACCGCCCCTCGTATGTACTAGACAACGAAGAGGTTCTGGCTGATGTTTACTACGCGGATTTTCTGCTGGTTGCTAACGGGATCGTTTATGAATGTGTTTTATCAGAAAAAAATGAGAATTCGATTGCTGACACCTTAATTTGAATTCAAAGGGGACGACAGCACTCTCCAAGTTGTTTTTATATACGGTGGGTGAGAAAAGGAATTTTCTCGCAGCTCAAATACTTGCTACCCACCTCGTAAACATCCCTGGACCCTGTGACCACTGAGATGTTCTAATTCTACGCTAGCGCAGTTATTTTAGACTTGAGATTTTCCTGAAAGAGGTTGATCTTACAGGTCTTACCAGTAATTGAGCCTCTCAGCGACTCTCTAGACGGTCATCCGGTTGACAAATTGGCGATTTTGGACTTGTTGTAGGCCGCCGGCAGGAGACCGAGTTCTCGATTCTTTTCACTTCCCTCTGACACAAAATGGAAAAGAAATTTTAATGGCACGCAGTAAAAGATTAAAAATTTAAATTCTTTGGCAAAACTTTTTATCAAACACGTTGTTGGTTAGGTGGAATTAATGTAAATTTTTCCATCATGTTGTCTCCTTTAGCAGCAAGATCCTGGTGCGTGGTCGATAACAGCGAAGAATGAAGTTTCTGACAGGTTAAGCATGCTTCAAATGGAATTGCAATGAAAAATAAGCCTCGTTTTCTTTCCTCTGTTCAGCAATCGGAGCTATTATACATATGTATCTGCAGAAGTGTGTTCAAATATATATGCCATCTCTACATGTTTTGATATTTTTGCATGTGTTTTGTTCTTTTTAAGTTTCAAGGCATAACTTTCTTAGAAATAATTTCATGAATCGTTGTTTGAATATCGAGGTACAGGTGAGCATTATGGGTTTATTTTGTGTATGTGCATAATATAGGTGTATAAAATATATTTGTATGCATAATGTGAATTTACGTATGTTAAACAAATTTTGTGCTCTTGAAATGCGCATGTTTGAGATTATCCCTTCTGCCTAAATTTGTGGCTGAACTGCCGCACATTTTGGCAATTGCGTCGTTTTTATTCTAAATAATAACATTTGGGGTGGCAAGGCACATATTCTTTTATATTTCTCTTACCTTCATAATAATACTTAAATTATTATTTTTATTTCTGATACTTTATCTTCCCAATATATTTAATAAAAGCAACACAATGTCATAAGTATGCGAAACACTCTAGCGAAAAGGGAATGGAGAGACAAATTTGTTGGAATAAAATAAGGTTTAACCAAATAAAAGATAATTTAAATAATAAAATCAGTCGAAACGAATAAAGGTAAGAAAATTATTCGTAACAATGACGCATCATTATGATTTACTCTAAGAATTCATTAGTACTAATTCTAACCAGTGAGAAAGTGCAGCATTAAGAAGCATCTGCCTCCCTCTTATCATGCACAGGCAAGAAGTACAATACAGAGATTAGGTTGAAGTATTGATTTGAGTGGAGACGGGTGTGAAGATCTTATGCAAAATCCAGTAAGAACAAATTTTACCCTGAAGCCATTGATCAATTTTCAATAAGGTATCAAGGACTTATTAATAAGTGATGCTCTTTTTTAAAAGGATTAAAAAAACAGTCAGCCAAAGGAGTTGGAAATTAGTGAACAATATTTTTAAATGAAGGAATAAAGAATTATGTTTAATTCAGCATTAAATTCTCAAAGCGATTCTATAAGTAGTCATCTATCTTCGCTTCATCATAACTTAAATGATATTTATTCTTTATCGATTGTATTTACTGATAGACCATGTAACTGCTCCTTACCTTCAGCACCAAGTCTGGGTCAGAAAAATTTCAAATAGAATGCAATTAGTGCAGCTAAATTGATATTATGCTCCCAAACTACGGTAACTTTTGGGCAGTTCTGCAATCAGAACTTTGTAATGTTCTGATGTGTTGTTGCCTATATCTATACGAGTAGAATGCGTTTTAGGCATTCCCCGCTCTTTTTCTGACAGAGAAAAAAATTTACTCGTATTTTGGTAGAGGCAATAACGACATAATCTAATACTACCGTATTTGTTTAGCAGTCCCAGTATAATTGGTGGTATTAGTAGTAGTTTTTTATACACAGACACAACAACATGATGTTTTATATTCATGTGTTCATGTGGTTGCAGGGATGAAATTTCTTGTCATTCTACTTTACATAATTATATGTTCTATTTCTGCTATCCCAAAATCACATAAAGAGAGCGTACTCGGAATTGTTATCCCACTCACGCATTTATTCCCAGATTTCTTCATGGCAGAACGAGAGAACAAGAAAATCGAGACACCAACCGTATTCGGTGAAACTATTCCTATTTTCATCTTAATCAAACGATTTAAAGAAGTAAAACACTGAAGTTTATCTACAAATAACCTAATGACACTGAAGTTAAACTTAAAAGATAAATGACTATTTAGTAAATTTGAAAGAAAACCAAAGAAACCATATTAATATATATTATAATTATTAAATCGGGAATACTAAAATTGAGTGGAAGTCTAATTTTATAAATCACTTCATAAAAAGAAATTCCAATTTGACCTAAAAATTATTATTGACATGCTAATAGTAAAATATTAAGAATATTTTTAATAACTGAAATTCACTCTTTAATCTGCATTTCACGTTTGAGTTGATTTTGCGAAGCAAAATAAAACAGAGTGAAACTGTACTTTATTTTATTAGGTTTCTGACAGTTTGCAATTAATTACGCAACGATGTCTATTTATATTTAATTTATCGAAGGCATCGCCCGCAGGAAGTAGCAAAATATTATAAAGGTGAAGATAAGTGGCGAAGAAAGAACAAGTAAAATTTTTGTAAGATATATAACCACTGATTTTTTTCAGGTATTTGGATCTCAATCACGCACAACAAAAGATGCAGGAGCCGCAAGGAAAGATAATCATTTAGATGTCATTTGCATTCTGATATCAAGGCCTAAACCTATAACAACCTTAGGGTCAAAAATAATTTTACTCCGGCACAGTTTGTGGTAAGATTTTACCACCGATTTTCACCCTTTTATTCCTGTCACTGATGATAATCACTGCATTTTTTGTTTTGAATATATGGCAATCTCATTCTGCTCCCAATACTATTCGAGCAGGGTTCTATCTAGCAAATAAGCATTAAACTGATGAGGGATTTCGCATATGTCGGCATTTAGACTGAGTTAAAGGACTATGATGCCTGCTCATTGACTGCTTATAAAAGCTTACAATATTCGCTTTTAAATTTTTGTTACCGTTCACCCAATTTCTCTTTTAGACTGCAGTTTGATAGCTTCTATGTTCTGTTTTAGACTTATGCTACATAGGTCCAATGTTTGATTTTACACTGATGTTAGAGGGTTCTAATATTCTATTTTAGATTTGGGTTACAATCATCCAATATTTGCTTTTAGATTGTTGTTATAAGGCTACAAAATTTCCTTTTATACTGCTAAGAGACGGTTTCCATGTTTGACTACACACTTGACTAAGTAAGATAGTGAGATGATTGACAGTTCATTAAGTTTGTCAAAAACATTTCCTCATTAAATAGTGTTTCTCTTTTCCCTTCAACCGAGTCATTCCAATTTATCCTTCTCCCTGAATATTCTCCCCTCCCCCACTCTTTCCTCTTTCGAGGCTCTCATTGATGTCTCACGTGTTGTGCCCACTCTAACTATTGTAGTCCTTTACCGCCCTCCCATCTCGTCCAAGGCCTTATTTCTCAAAGAGTACAGTAACCTACACTCCAACCTATCCTCTACTGATTCTTTCCTTATTCTTGGTCAATTCAATCTTCCTAGTGACAATGAGACTTTTCTCGCATTAATTAACATCTTAGACCTCTTCTCTCTTAGACAACATGTGTCATCCTCAGCACATATACATGGTACTATCCTTAACTTAGTCATCTCAAACCTCCATATATCAAATTTAACGGTACCTGACCTTTATAATATGATTTCTGACCACTACTTGTCAATTTTAAATTCTATATCCCATTCCACCTCCCTACTCGCTCGTCCCGAGATCCTACCCCTTTCCAGTGTCTATCGTCAATTGATACTATTTCCTTTTTTAACGATGTTGTCTCTGCCCTACCTCCTACTTATACTAAGGCTTCACTGACCAAACCTTAAACTCTTTCGTCTTACTTCGCCTAGCCCAATTCCCCCCACCTCTCCTCCCATCAACCCCTCTACTCTTTCTACTTTTTCTCTGATAAAATTATTAACCTTCCCGCCAAAATACTCCAGCTGTCTGAAGAAGCCTATGTTGTTCTTCCTGACCATAATTCATAGCCGCTTAATGTCCTCACTCGGGCTTCCCTGAAGAAGTAACTACCCTGATCTCACGCTCCAACAAACCTGAATACCCTGAGGACATCTTTTAACCCAAACTTCACCACCAACTTCTCGCTGCTTTCCTTCCACTGATTCTTTATCTCTTTAACACTTTTCTTTCCACAGGGGTGAGTCCTTCTTCCTTCAAACGCGCCTCAATTCGTCCTATTCTTAAAAACCACACCTCAAACCCTCTGAACCATCTAGCTATTGCCCTATCTTAGAGCTTCCATTCCTCTCTAAGATGGTAGAGAGAGTGGTTTTCTCTCGCCTAATGACCATATTTTTAACTGTAATATTGATAAAACGTACCAATCGGGATTCAGAGCAAAGCACTCTGCTAAAACCGCTCTTCTTAATGTTTCAGATGGTTTACGTAGAGCTGCCAATAGGGACTATACATCAATTCTATTCCTCCTAGACATTTCCTTTGCTTTCGCCACCATCGACCACACTGTTCTCCTTGATGGTCTTCAAACTTTCCTTGGTCTCTCGGGTACTAAACTTGCTTGGTTCCGTTCATACCTCTCCTCCCGCACTCAGTTAGTTGCGTTCGATAATCTCTCCTCCGAGTCAGCGCCGAATCATTTTTAGGTGCCTCAGGGCTCAGTCCTTGGTCGCCTCATCCTTCCCATCTACTTACTTCCTCTTGGCTGCATTCTTTGCGAATTGGGACTTTCCTTGCACCTCAATAAATGAATGGCTGTCTGCCAACTTTCTCAAACTTAATCAGAATAAAAATAAAGTTCTCCTTGTTGGTACCACTTCGATGGTGGATAAATCTAATGCTCTCTTCCCTCCCTTAACCTTGGGGACACTAGTGTCGCCTTCTCTCTTACAGTCAGTAATCTTGGTGTTATTTTCGACGAGCAACTCTCGTTTAAACCGCACATCCATCGTATCTGTAAGTCTTTCCCCATTTCCTCGGCAACTTTTCACGTGTTCGATCCCAATTTGATTGATGAAGCCTTGAGACTGTTATTCATGCCTTCGTAAACTCACGCTTAGACTACTGCAATTCTCTTCTAGTGAATCTCCCGTCTTCGTCACTTCGCCCCCTATAAATTCTTCAAAACTATGCTAACCTGATCTTCCTTTGGCGCCCGAGGTTCTCTTTTTCGATGCATCTGTTACAGGAGCTACAATGGTTACCTATTCCTTGCGTACCCACCTATAAAATTCTTCTAGTCACTTACAAGGCCCTAAACCTCGAGGCCTCCACTTTATCTCTCGTATGCCCTCTCCCGTCGTCAAACTCCTCGGGCACTTCGGTCTAACCTCACTCCCATCCAAAACACTCCTCGTTTTCTCTTCTGCTCGATGGGTGACCGTTCCTTCTCAGTTTGTGCTCCTAGACTCTGGAATGCTATTCCTGCCGAAGTCCGATCCTCTCCCTCTCTTGCTATTTTTAAACGTCTCCTGAAGACTCAAAAGGGCCATGGTAAAATAACTAATGATGATTCTCCTCTTTCTTTTTCATTCGTGTACAAATGGAAGGCAAGATTTAAGTAAATTTCAGAATTTCCCCCCAAAATAAAATTAACCTTCACTTAAAATACTAAAGTAATATTAATATTATTGTTATTAATGGCACAATAATATAAAGAGAATAAAATTAATTTATAACTTTATACTTTAAAAGCAAATTCACTTTCACAAAGAAATTTTAAGATTATGATTATTATTATAATAATTAAAGACTTAGTACTAAAAGACTAGGAATTAATTGAAATTCACAAATTCATTCTTTAGAATGAAATTTCGATTGACCTGGAAATATTTAATTAATCATAACTATTATATTATTTGAGTTATTACTAAATAATAACGGTAAAAAATTTCTTATCTCTTCACATTAAAAGGAAATTCATTTTGACAAAGAATATTTAGGTAATAATAATAAATTTTATTGACTCAGTAATACTAAAAATTATATATTTTATTGGATTTCAGAACTTGGCATCTTAAAATGATGCTACGAACCCAAAATAAATAAAATCAAATTCTAAATTGAATTACCGAAAAAGATAAATGAAGAAAAAATTTCTGATAGATAAATCGTAACAATGCTGTACAAAAATGCAAAACTCCTTTCACATGAATCTTCTCTGGCATTACGAAGAATGTTCTATTGCATTCTCCTTTGGCACACAATGATAAATGCTTTTAATACATCCCCACATACAATGCCCTCGTAAGTTCACACATTTTTAACTTTGTACGTATTTTACAAGGAGTTAGTTCTCCTCCAGCTCAAACACCTGTCTTCGACTAATGATCTTCTCAAAGAGCTCCTACCAACGAGGAAGCTCGCTTTCCTCGTTGGTTGGGTCTGTACGTACTAAGCCAATAAGATTATCTTAGCTAGCTGAGAAGCATCAGGAAAGTTGCCTTCTTTTAGACTGCATTAAAATTTAATCCCATACTTCGATTATATTCGATGGTAGCTTTACAATTTTTAACTTTACCAGCTACGATTGTCCTGAGAATTTTTGCAGGAATTAGTGGAGCGCGACTAGTTTCTTCTCGGGTATCTCGGGGCCTCCGTCGCTCAATCTATTCCCCTGTGGTGCGCGTGGGTCTTATGGATTTGTCTGTTCATCTTATCTAAGATATTTTTGAATCTTGCTTGCATATTTTCTTCTTGTATTTCGATGTTTCCGTCTTTGTTTCGTATTTCCAGTTTCTTCGTTTTTTCAGTCTATCATTTAAAACACATGATTTTTTTCCCTTAATCTTTAAGAGATGAATCATGATGGAGGCTTTCGATAGTATCGTATTAACATCTCCACTCTTGTT
This sequence comes from Ceratothoa steindachneri, assembly GCA_963969495.1. Taxonomy (NCBI): domain Eukaryota; kingdom Metazoa; phylum Arthropoda; class Malacostraca; order Isopoda; family Cymothoidae; genus Ceratothoa; species Ceratothoa steindachneri. The sequence goes on from OZ018330.1 coordinate 91,887,566, forward strand.
AGAGCATACTGGCTGAGCTCTTCTTCAATCAATTTCTCTCGTTGTATCTAGTCAATTGATGCCCTTCTGATGTTTATCTCATATAATAATTTCAGTTCACGGTTAAATCCTTTATTTATTCAGTAAATCTATATATTGAGATGGACCTATAGGCGGATTTGGCGATACAAGCTCCATCTGCGTCGATTAGATGGTTATTTAAATGCTCGCGTACCTTGTCAAGCTCCTCTAGAATTTCCTAATCCACAGTGGCAGGATAGATTTTCTAACTACGGCTGTAACTTGTATAGGTTTCCTATTTCTGAAGAGTAGGAGCTCTATATGATCACTACAATGTACAAGGAATGAGTACATGTAGTACTCGAACGGCAGCTAAAGATTGGCCAGACATATGACTGGGTTTGGGGCACCGCCTCCTAAAAAATATGTGAGGAAGTTGAGGCCAATTAGCCGGAGAATAATCCTGTTCTTCAAAGAATTGAGGTTCCCTCGGATCTCATTGAAAGTTCTATAGCCAGTCTCCTGGCACCTGGCATTCAAGACCTCCATTAAGATTATGGTGGTTATTCCGTTAAATAATCCAGTGAGAGAGGGTAATAGTCAAATGCCTCTCCTTGGCCAGAGTTATCCGGTGGATATGACTATCTATCATATGTTGATTTCGATTTCTATCGCAAGATATGATTCTTCAAGATTTTTGATTTTCTTGTATTTTATCCCTTTATTAATCCTAATAGCGGCACCCTCGTATCGCTCTTATGAATAATTCGTAATAATCAAGTTATAAGTACAAGTTTTTGCTCACTACGCGTGTCAATCCCATGTTCCGAAATTAAGATGTCACCTCTCCCACAACTTTCACTGCTCGGCCTCTAATTTACCTCACCCTTGAGCTCCGGCTTAGGGTGGTGGTTTTAAAACAAGCTGCTTCATCCCCACCTTCATCACATACCACTCCTTTCTCCATTCCCTGTGTATATATTCTACGCCATGCCCAACGTGGAGCCGCTATGCTGATGGGCCGTCAGGTCACTAGGTGGGAGGAGTGGACTCAAATGGCGGCAGCGGGCTACTGCGTGGGGTGATGTAAGTTTCCCTCCCATGACAAGTATAGGGTCGCCATGCCCGATGATAAAAATATAAAAAAACCCTCTCCACTTCCATTATACCAGCGTCTGAGCCTCCTTTGAATAGCTCCACCCCCAAAATGGAGGTGCACTCCCCCGCTGTGAATTTGCAGAAGACCCTCCAAAACACTTTGAAAGGAGAGGAGCCTCATTCTTCTCCTAGGATTATCGGTGTAGGTGAGTCCTCCTTATCCCCATTTCGAGAGTCGCCCTTGGACGACTCCGTTTGTCCAGCGGTTCTGCCCAATTTAATTTTTAAGTGGACATCCAAGAAAGCAGGGAGGCGGCCCATAATTGATCAGTCCCGGTGGAAGTGGATCGATAAGGTCAACCGTCTTAAGGGAGCTCCGGGATGGCAGAGCTCGTCGGTCTTTGGCCCCTAATATCCTGACTGTGTGCACGACCAGCTTACAGAGGGTCAGTATATCTTCCCCTTTCTCTCCCCTGAAGGATGCTGGTTCACTGGCCCAAGATAAGAATAAAGGCCCATCGAAAAGAATCAGTAATGTCTAGGAGGGGATGGCCACATGGAGGAGCCCTCTGAGATGAACATGGTCCCTGAGGTGACGATAGGCACAGTGACAAGCACAGAACCCGAGTCTGCCTCTGCGATACCTTCTTCTTAGAGCGCGCGGGTGCCTGTGGGCGTACAAGGAAAAAGATAAATTCCTTCCCCGCGTGGTGCACCTGTGGCAGCAAGGTTAACCTCGATTTCAGAGCAGTATCTTGCTGGGACCGGCCCACCTGGCCTAGGCGCTCCTACCCGCGGAGGGAAGAATCAAGTAAATTCCTCGCCCTCCTCTCCTAAAAAGAAAAGAAATAAAAAAAGACAAAAAGACTATGGGCTCCTCTCCCTCAGCGAGAGTAAGGGGACGGACTTCCGGCCTTAGTGCTCACTTAGGTGGGGAGTCTCAGACTAAGGCATTTTGGGGCCTGCTGGATTCAAAAGCTTGCTCGTTATTCGCTCCCTTGATGGCTGCATGTTGGCTAACTGCATCTAGATTAATCAGAGTACAGCATGGGCTAGCGTGATTTATTGGATGCGAAGTTGACCCGTTTCTCGGACTGGAGCCTTCTGTCGATGGCGTTGAAAACCTCCAAGGCGGCCATGATTAGTGCCCTTCGGACCATCGCTGGCAGGCAAGGGAGTGTGATGGGGCACTCAACCATGAACTTTGTGAAAAGAGCAGTTTATGCGAGGGAATTTTAGAGTATTCCATATATGACATTAAATTAGATCTGGCTGACCATGGTTTGGTCAGGTTCGAGGCTGCGATGAGAAAAAATGGAGGGGCCTCGAGTCCCAGCCTTACACTATTTGTCACGTTCGACTTTGACAAGCTTCCTGATTCGGGGGGTGCCGTTTGGTACCACAAAAGTGTGAAGGCATTCGTACCACTGCCGCGGAAATGCTACTCCTGTCACCGCGTCTGCCATACAAATCGCTGCTGTAAACGAGCAAAGTCTGGGTATAAGAAGTGTGTGGATGGTGCTCCTAGGCCAGACACAATAAATGAAAATCGTGTGTGACAAAGTGTGTCAATTTCGAAGAGCCGTACACCACTTCGAAGCAATGTAGTGCTTATCTGCTTGGGAAGGAAATCTTGGCCGTTCATGCGCGGGATCGTCTCTCATTTCGCGAGTTTAGGGACTTGGTTAAGAAAGACACCCTCTGGTTTTGGCTCCTCCAGGAGTACGAGAACGGTCATTTCCGTGATTATTTGGAATCCATCTGCAAGTTCTACCCACCCTGCGCTCTTCGCTGTTAGAGCTGGCGGCATAAAGGGTTTCAGACCCAGCATCTGCTAAAACCAAGGATCCCCCTCTTTCCCCCAGCGTGACCGTTTCCCCTAATACGAATCGGCCACGCGCTTGCACCGTGTCGTTAGACTCACAGGAGGCGATACCAATGAAATTGATCGTGAGTAGGACAGCATAAAAGGAGCTTCGTCTCCTTCGCCCACACTCAGTGGTAGGCTTGGTGGCTCTAAGAGACTGGAACCTCCAAAAGAGAGGCGCCGCATACGAAGCCGCCAGGCCTGGATAAGGTTTCGAGGTGGAGGGAGGAAAAGACTGGCATTGCGAGCCCAGCCACCCCCAATACACTTAGAAGGCGACAGCGCCTTCAGCGCATTGTCCAGCCAAAAGCGCCGGGAGTTATGCCTCAGAGAATTCTACGGCCATTGCCGTGAGGGTTTTCTCATTGCAGAAGGCCCTAACATCTAATCCAAGCTAGGTCTTTAGGGCATATTCCTTATATGGAATTGCCGCGGACTTCATGCTAACTCGGAGGAGCTTCGGAGTCTCGTCTCCCCCCCTTTCCCATTACCTATCTTTTAGCAGGAGACCATGCTGGGCGTTTTCCCCCATGCCCACCGTACCTAGGTATAAGGGTTTTTGTGTGCCGACCACTAAGGGGTGGGGGGTGGGGAGAAGGATGCTCAATTTACACCGGGCATGATGTCTCCATTATTCTCTTTGCTTTAGATACCTTCTTTTAGGCAGTAGCTATGTAGTTGCACCTGAAGAGGAGGTATACTCATATTTCTGCGTAGATTCCCCCTGTCAGAAGACTACGGCGTGGTTGACATCAGCCGCGTCGCAGCATGGTTGCCAAAGCCCTTTATCTTGCTCGTAGACTTGAACTGAAGAGATACTCTCTGGATAGACTACTCGATCAATCTCAGGGGTCCGGTCCTTCCCGACCTGATCGACTAGCTGGAGATAGGTGTCCTAAATGTTGATAAGTTTACGCATCAGTGCCCGAGAACCGCTTCATTTTGAACCGCGATCTATCTTTGTGATCTCCTGCTGCACAGCCGGAGATTTGGGGTGAGGGGTAGTTAATGACCTCCATAGTAGTGATCACGTTCCCATTCAAATATCATTTTCTGGGCCGCTGTCAGCCAAGAAACCGCCCGGTGGTGGTTGGCTCGAGCTCGCCGGTCTGCATTACATAAAATGACTGATTTTTCTGTTTCAGGCAAGGAGTCTTCTGTTGGTAGATGATGCCGTTGAGTGCTTTTCCGGCAGTCTCATCGCCGTTGGCCTAACTATGTACTATTCCTAGAATGTCTTGCCGTTTTGCACTCCGAACGCTTCTCTGGTGGTCAGCCGAGTGTTAAACGGCCCTCAAAGAGAATCTTTATGCCTACATGCGCTATTAGCACCAGCTGAATGACTTTATTCTTGGTGAATATCGTCGATCTAAGTGTAGGTTTCGGTATATTTTGAAGCCCACTTGCCGCTCGTCTTGGCTAGAACGTGTCTTCATTTAACGGGGATACTTCTCTAGCAGAGACGTGGTAGCGAGTCAAATAGATACGGGAAAAGTTCTTGCAGGACCCTCTCCCATTATCCATGAGAATGGGAGCGCAATCTTGGAGTCTACTTCCGTCGGGGTATCATTCGCGACTGCTTTCACCGAAGTCTCTAGCAGGGATGCTGCTCCAGGAGCATTCAATGCGTGTTGTAATATCGCAGAAGGCCGCCGACTGGATTTTACCTGCAGAGACGGAGAACCCTTTAACGCCAAGTTTACTATGAGTGAGTTACGATCCGCTTTGGCTTCCTGCACGGACACCGCCCCTGGTCCAGACAAGGTCCCGTGCGCCATGATTTGACACCTGAGGGAGAGAAGCATGACCTTTCTGTTAGATTTGTTCAAAAGGATCTGGGTAAATTGTATCCTCCCAAACTTCTGGCGAATCGACACTGTGCTCCCTTTTTGCAAACCGGTGAAAGATCACTCTACCCCTGCCGATTTCCCCCCTTTCTCTATAAACTTCTGCATGTGCAAGTTAATGGAAAAATTGCTAAATGTTATATTACCTTTTTTTCTGGACCCTGAAAGCCATATGTCATCTGCACAGTGCGGCATCCGCAATTCCCTTCTCGGTGGGATGCTCTGCTTGGACTGGAAAATGACTTTTGCATGCACTTCCCTCGTAGCAAGCATTACGCCACGGTGTTTTTCGATCTGGTGAAGGCCTATGGTACCACATGGTAATACGGTATCATGAAGACGCTCCATTTGAAAGGGGCAACAGGACACCTCCAAATCCTTATATCTGGATTTTTGCGAGATCGCCGTTTTCGCGTACGCGTGGAGGGATCCCTCTCCGGCACAATAAAGCAGTAAGAAGATATACCGCAGGAAAGTGTCCTCATTGTTACACTCTTTGCCTTGAGCATCAAGGGTATCACCTTGGTATTGCTGGAACATGTCCTTGCTACGCTCTACGTGTACCATCTTTCCATCTCTTTTGGCACGGCCCAGATGTCAACTCTGGATCGTTCATTCCAATAGGTATTGATTTGCGCCTCTCGCTATGTTTAAATGCACAGGCTTGAGTTTTTCTTGACCAAGGCTAAGGAGATAGAGTTTTGCGTCCATCCACCTATCCACCCTGAACCAGAATTGTTTCTCAAAGGAATACGTCTAGAAGTAGTGGACTGTCACAGTTTTCTTGGTCTTGTATTTTACCGAAGCCTTAACTAGGAGGCTCTTATTTGAATCCTGAGTGTCTCTTGTACCCGAGCAATGATGTTCAGTACCTTGGACGCTGATAAGGCTACTCCTTTACCTTTTTATCGATCCTTTTAGCTCGACTACGAATGCGAGTTTTATGCATTTACAGTAAGGCGTGTATTGCGGAAAGTAGACTCAATCCACGACACCATCCCTTGCCTGGTCCCGCATTGAGAGCCTACTTGTTAATGCTGGGGACCCGCTACTTACTTTACATCGTGCACAGTTCATTATTCGCGATTAGCCACGGCCCTTGCGCCTCCTTCAAACCTCAATAGCTCTCACTACATCCGCCGCTAATCTTGACAGTGCCTATGCCTCCAAAAGACGCCAGTTATACCCTAAGCCTTTTGGGTTTATGGCTAGAAGACTCCTTCGAGACAGGGGTATAGCTCTCGGGCCGGTTACTCTACCTCATTGTTGCAACCGGGTTTAACAGCATTTGGTACATTCGTATTTATAATGCATATACGTGCATTTAGATCGTTGGTGATTCATGTCTCTAAAAGAGATGCCACATTGGTGGAATCTTCCTATTTTTTCTCACAGCGCTTGCGTTTCACCTTCTTGGTTTCTTTTTCTTTCCTCTTTATGATATTTTTTTCTTATGGGGCGATTTAGGTCTATGGTACTATGATAATTCTTTCAGTTGACACATTTCTGCTTGGTATTGCTCCTATCGAATTTGGGTTCCTCAGTATCGCATTCGCTGCACGACAGTTTTTCCTTATCCAAAGAGTTTGAGGAAGTATGTTGTTCAGCATTTTAGCATACAAAGTATATTTTTAGGCTGTGGAATTTTTCTTGCTCAATGTTTTATCTTGTAATACTTATCCTGAAGATCATAAGTTTGACTGTGTTAGCATTTCTTGTCATTTTCGTCGATGTGAGAAGTGACCTTGAGTACATGGATATGGTCACGGAATTAAATTACGTCCGGGAACTTTGCTTATATGTGTTGATTTATTTTTCTGATTTGATTTCCTTGGCTGAGTTTTCCCCAACCCGACTCTCCACATTGTGGCATATAACACTGAGGTTGGCTGCCACGTATGTGTTTGTTGGGGGAGGGTCAACTAGAGGCCGATTATTTTTAGTAGAGTTTCTTCTTCTTAGGACAGGAGCTTTTCTACGTCTTTTATTTCAGTTCACTTTAGTAAGGAACCAGCGTGACACTTCGATTAGCCTTACGACTACGAATTTTAGCTTAGCGTATATTACCTCGCAAAGTCGGCTGTTTTAGGTTGAGAATATGCCCTGATGGGCCTAAAGAGGACCCTCTTATTGATAGTCTCGATGCTGATTTCGGTTCGGTGGTTTTGTTTTTAGTCATCCTCGTCTTTCTTGCTCTATAGTACTGTGTAATTATAAGTCTTGTTTTGTAGGTGAATTTAGCGATAGAGTTACATAAGTGTAAGTAAAAATGTTGTTTGGATTTAACTGGATTGAAAGCTCCCGCCATAACATAATTGGTGGATCCGGTTGGTCTCCTTAAGAGAGATGAATCATTGTAGATATTTTAAAAGTAGTAGCCAAATTAACTTCCACTACCCTTTTGCCACTGCCTATGGGTTTCTTAAATCATAACTGCTCCTAACGCAACAGAAAAGGAGTCTGCTTCCCTCTGTGTACAATGATTGACCCACGGATGTGACGATTATTCACCCATCCGAATGTTTCAATTAAATTTTTAGCGGAAGATTTCTAAGCCATGATTTCCCTGTGGGATTTTGATCAAACCAGTTTCTTCATCAGCCAGTACCAAATAGCGGGCATAGTTAGGATAATTAATGGAAAGCCTTTAGATCAGGCGAGTATCCATGGAGGCGATAGATGTAATCAATGGGTTTTTTTAATCCTTCAATTTTTGTTCAACTCTCTTATTAAAAGTAATATTATTTTCTCCTTTTTAAAATTGGATAAATTCCACTAGGGTCTCCAATAGCTTCTGGATCAGAAAGCATTATAAAACATTGTGCGAAAATGGATAAAACGATCAAATTGAAAACAGCCAAAGGAATAGTTATTGGCATACTGCCTAGAATATATGAGAGATATGAAAACTTAAGCCGAGCTATTAGGATAAACAATCGCTTAAAAGATATTTGCAAAAAGGAAAATGTTATTTTGTTGATTTCTTGTTTTATTCATGCACAACATGGATATGTATACTCAAGATGGGGTCCACCTCAACGGAAAAGGAAAGAAAACCTATGGAGAATTGCTACCAATAAACTTAAGGAACTTATTAGATAATAAATCTCCGCTACTTGAAGAACAAGTAACACAGGGAAACGGACAAAGCCCCAGCACAGAAGAAATTGGAGAAGTTCATTAAAAGCTATCTTATTTACTGCAAGGTCAATTAGAAAGAAGTTTTCAGAGTTTCGAGCGTTAGTATCGATTAAAAACTACGACATTATCGGTATCACAGAATCTTGGATTCTATATCAATCGTGAGATTTTATTTCAGGCTTTCAATACAAGGATACATAAGTTTTCATTGAAATAGAATCGAGAGAGAAGGTGAAAGTGTTCTGTTGTATGTCCGTGCTGATTTAAATCCTATATGGAAATTTGGTTTACAAGAAACCACCTTAACCTATGGAGATCGACAATCAATTTTATAAATTCATGACCAACATCAGTAAAGATAAGTTATCGTTGTTCATTGGAGATTTTAATTGCCCTAAAGTTAACTGGCATATGAAAAATGCCGACTCCGAAGGACAAAGATTATTTAGTTTAATAGATGAAAATTTCTTCACTTAGTGGCTGAGAGAACCAATTAATCTCACACGGTGAATTAATTTCAAATTTAAACGTGAGAGATAAAAATGATAATATCGATCATAACTTAATCGAATTTGAAATTAATATTCCTTTTGTTAGAAAAAAACTCAACCTCACTAAACTAAATTTCCAACAAGCTAATTTTGCAGGGCTAAGGGAGAACTTGAGGAAATTTAGAACAAAAAATAAAGAAATTGATAAAGTGTAGCGAGAATTTAAAAACAATCTCATAAATAAACAGACGCAATTCATATCATCAAATGTTAGTACGATCAAAAATATCAATGAACCTATAAGGTTATCGGCAGAAATTAAGAAAACCATTAGAGAGAGAGATAAAGCGTATAAAACCCTAAAATATAATAAGAATATACATAATAAAAAAGCATTATCTAGAATTGAGAAGAAAATTTACATCTGAAACCAAAAGAGCCAAATGAAATGAAGAGATAAGAGTAACTCTAAATTGTAAAAAAAAACAAAGGAATTTTTCGCTCTAGTATATAGTAGAAAACCGATAAAAAGTAGCATTAGTTAAATAAAAGACAAATCTGATATGTTACAATTTAATGATATTGATATAGCAAACACTTTAAATAAATATTTTGCATCTGTGCCTATAAAAGAGAATACGATTAATAATGCCACACCAACTAATAAAAATGCCAGTATTAGACCGCTTGAATCTATTAGATGTACTTATTTTACTATAAAAAAGCTTATTGAGAAAATGAATAAATATAAATCCCGTGGATCATATAAAATATTTCCAAGAGTTCTGAAAGAAATCAAAGACCAAGTGGCTGAACACCTAACACAGATATCGTTAGAGAGAGGAATTGTTCCTCAAGATTGGAAGCTATCTAATGTAACGCCGATATTTAAAAGAGGTTGTAAAGAACTAAGCTAGTAATTATCGCCCAATAAGTTTCACTTTAATATTTGGAAAACTCGTCGGAACATTTATTGCAGAAAAAATACTTGATAATTTAGAAAAGAATAAATTATTAAATGATTAACAGCACGGATTTAGAAAACATAAGTCATGCCTCACAAATTTATTAGATCTCTTCCACTTTGTTAATAGAGAATATGACAGTACCAGATCAGCCGATATTCTGTATTTTGATTTTCAAAAGGCATTCGATAAAGTACCACATAAGAAATTGATGTCTAAAGTAAGCACCTTGGGAATAGAAGGAGAAGTAGCAAAATGGATTGGAAAGTGGCTCACTGATCGTAAACAGAGAGTAGCCATTAATGGAAAAAAGTCAAAATAGAGTCCTATGAGTAGTGGAGTTCCACAAGGTTGAGTTCTTGGACCTTTGCTTTTTATTATATATCTTAATGATGTAGATGATGAACTGCTCTCAAAAATTTCTAAATTCGCATATTTGCAAGTTAGGAAAATGAATAGTAATTGAGGAAGATGTTTTATAATTTTAAAAGAATATTGATCAAATAGCACAGTGGTTCATAAAACGGGAATTGCCCTTAAATCTAGACAAGTGTCAAGTGAAGCATGTAGGGTATAAAAATCCAAGAGCAGAATATAAATTTTTGGATCGAAATTTTACCCTAACTGATAAATAATGAAAGAAATCTTAGTGTCTATATATCAAATGATCTCAAGTGTTCTCAGCATTGTATCGAAGTGGAAAGGAAAGCCATGAAGCTTCTTAGATATATCAAACGTAAATTTAGATTTAAAAATAAAGCTACAATTTTAGTTATGTACAATGCATTGGTAAGACCACAATTAGAATACAGCGCTCAGGTCTGGTCGCCATAAATAAAAAAGGATATTGACAGATTGGAGAAAGTACAAGCTAGAGCCACAATATCAATACCAGGATTACGAAATTATAACTATAAGAAAAGACTAGAACACGAAATTTATTCACACTAGAATCAAGACGTTTGAGCGGTCAATTAATAATAGTTTTCAAAATCATGAAAGGCATAGATAATGTATACTATTCAACTTGGTTCGAACTTAACACAAATCATACCTAAATAATAGCATGAAAATCACTGCGAAACATTTTCAAACAAATTTATCTGGTAACTTTTTTTCCTATAAAATTGTAAAATACTGGAACCAGTTGCCTGAAGAAGTGGTGTCCAGCGGTTAAGTTAGCAATTGTAAAACTAGAAAAAACATGTTCTAAGTTTACACAAGTGAGACATAATAACTATTATGGTGTTTAATTTGATTCGGTATCTATATAAAATGTAAATATGTTTTTTTGTCATGCTTTACTTATACAAATAATCTTTGATATGAATAATTATTTTATCAAAATATCTGACAAAAAGCTTTGCATCTGCAAGCGGTAATAGCAGTGTTTAATAAGACAGTAGAAAGTTGTTTTTATTAAATAAGGATGGAACGAGTAGATAGATCTGAAAGATAATAAGTGACAATAAAGAAAAATGCATGTTAACAAAAAGAAAAGGAAAAAGAGCATGTTCTAAAATAAGATTATCAGGATAAGTCAGATTTTGGTTTTGTGTATATTAGTATTTCCTGCTTTCTTTTAAAATTTTCTGGATGTATCTATTTTCCAACACAAATATTAAAGAATTCTTACTACAACAAAGCGACGTTATACTGTTCTCTTGGTCAGCTATAGCTACGAGTACGTTTTCTAAATACTTCAAATGGTGTGCCAAACTGAACGGAGGAAAATGAAAATGTTACTCTCTTTAATCTCTTTCTTATGTGAGAAATGTCACCATTAGGGCTAGGAGTTTGAGAGCAGATTGCAAAAGCAGATAGAACTAATTCCTGCAAAGTTCAGAAACTTAATTAAAATATTATACTACGATATAGAAAGACAATTCCTGGTTTGGTTTTCTGAGGATGGCCAACTCGTCAACAAGAAAATTAGAGTTGCATTTATTTTAAATTAATTTTGTCATATAGAGATGGCAAAAAAACGAAAAATGAGTTATACAGGGTACGGCAGATTTGTTGCCCAGATTTTAAAAGTTAATAAAAAACAGACAGATTAAGATACAAAAAAAAACTTTTTATTTTAATAAGTAAATTAAATGCAATTTATTTTGTGTTTCATTTAGCAATCCACCATGACCTGAAGTAGAGAGCATCGTGCATTTATTGTTGAAGAGTTTGTTAAGAACGGTGAATCGGTCGTAACGACGCAACATTCTTTCTGAAGACACTTTGCGGTTCGTTGTCATGATCCCATACCGGATCGAAAAACAATAGGTTTGTGTGTTTCCATCTTTAAAGAAACATTATGACGACGAAGCGCAAAGTGTCTTCGGAAAGAAGGTTGCGTCGTTACGATAAATTCACCCTTCTTAAAAAACTCTTCGACAACAAATGAACGATACTCTCCACTCCTGGTCATGGTGGGTTGCTAACTAAAACACATAATATATGGCATTTAATGTACTTTATAAAAACTAAAAAGATTTTCTTGCATCTTCATGTGTCTGTTTTTTATTAACCTTATTAAGTAGAAATATGCTGTTAAAGACTAATTATAAATAACTAGGCAGTGGTTTAATGCATTTTTACCTTACATAATTTTTCATGAAGATTTTGGGAAAAATGGATGCCATGTTGTGTGAATGTAGGTTTTATTAAAACCAATGGAAGTTTTCATCGAGTGATGGTATGAAATTTTGAAAAATTGCAAGAGTGAGAGATTAAAATATAATTTATTAATATATGTCCAAAATATAACACCCTGAAATGGAGTAAAACAACTTCCATTCTCCATCTCATCACATCGGTAGCTTTTTAAAAGGCAGAGTGGCAACATCTTAAAGGAGGCGTTGGTTAATATTCGGTTCCTGGCATCGGTCTCGCGTGGCTGCTCTTTTTTGGCCGAGCTTTTGATTCGAAAACCCGGTGAAAAATATATGTCACTCAAAAACGCGGCTTCTTAACCAGAGTTGTAGTGCATAATTGGTTTTATATGTTGCGCCTGATCAAAATGGAGGATGGTACAAGTCTTGTGCGTGTGTAGTGCGACAGTATGTATGTGTTTTGCCTGACGATGTGAGATTTAGTGATTGCGTTTGTATGCAAAATTTTGGGCTTTATGATGAATAATATACATCTTAATCTATAAAATAATTAGTTTTACTTTTTATTCATTGCTGGATTTACATGAGTACCAAAACTTATATACTACAATGTACGGATAGAGTGGAGGGTAGCGATTTATTAATTAATTGATGGTGCTTTAATGCAGTAATGTACAGAACTACGTTCGTGAAGGATCTAAATAATTGAACTCTATTTAATAAATCTGAGAGAATCTGAGTTTTGTACCACTCCTATGGGAAATTGGGCTAAATATCTTGATAGTGGTCATCATAAAATAGTCATTTTTCTTAATTTGGTCCTTAGAAACCTGGGACCTGACCATCACGCTCTTTTTTTTCGATTTATTTGATTTAATGTAAAATAAGCATAAAGCGCTTATTTATGAGTCAGCCTTGCACATGATTATTTTGACCAAAAAGAAACGAATTATTTTAGGATAAAATTAAATAATATATTGTTTAACATTTAAACTTGGCGTCTGCTACCATTTTAGTGCAAGGACCTACATAGTTTTTTTGGTTAGTGAAATTTTAAAAAAACAAGATTTCTTTCATTTACCAATTATATCTATTTTGTCATTATCTATTTTATTTGCCCACCTTTATACTTTGTCTCTGTGTTCACTTCATTTTATTTCTATCTTTAGCCATTTTTTTATCCATTTCACTTTTTCTACCTTTATCCCTTGTCGCTTTGTAAAATTTATTTTTCACCTTTATCTCTTTTGTCTTCATCCACTTCTGTTTTCCACCTTTATTCCCTTTTAATTGTTCACTTCCTTTTTATCCTTTATCACTATAGTCTTTGTCACTTTATCGTTTCATTAAAAACCCAAAGGAGAGGTTAGGAATATTTAATAGAACCTATATTAAAAAATGCCTTTCTCTGACCGCTTTACTTTCCCTGCTTTAATTTGTCAATTCACAATTACTTATTTTCATATTTTTTACTAATAATTAAGTTGATATTAAAGTCAGTTAATCAAAATTAAGCGATGAATATTGTTTTCATAAAATAATGCAATAAAATGCACTATGTATATAAAAGTTGTAAATGGAGAAAGCGTCAATTTCTATTATTTAAAGCTTCCCATTCAAAGGAACCATCTGATCAAATTGTAGAATTAGCCTTTACTATCAGAATGCTTTAGTTTCATATCCAATAGATTTAAGTAAATATCCCAAAACACAACCAAAATTAATTAATCCACTTAATTTCTACAACTTTTAAAAAATGGGGTCAGAGGGCATCGACGCCCCTAAATTAGCCTTCCCCTTCAGCCCCTTGTTGGTCTTTTAAGCAAATGGCCAACCATCAATATGTCCAGGCGAAAGTCCCTTCGTAAAGATAGAGTGAAAATTACCATACCATCTCGTACACTTACGGTTCTTTCCCATTAGACCACCTCGAATCCCCCTCCTTTTCGACCTATCCTACACAATATCATGTGCTTCCTCTACGATCCGATCCTCTTCCAACATTCATTGACATAACACAAATATTGATTAATATTTAAATCGTACAATCAAAATGAAGAACACTTTTCAATACTACAAATTTATGTATTTCGATAGTGGATTTCTAGAGACAAGTTTCGATTAATATGGCAATGGTACTTATTTTCTCGTCTGCCTATTACCATCAAAGAAGAGGAACAAAATTAGATGATAACACATACGGCAATAGTGCTACCCATGTGGATTCAGGGTAACTTGCGGGACTTTAAAACAGTCGCCTCCCTTAATTCTTTCTCCTGCCAGAGGAGGCTGAGGGGTTGTTAATGTAAGGCTTCACCTGGAATTATCTTTTTATTCTTTATATGTCTTCTCCTATCCCCTGTAAGGTGGAGATGGTGTAGCAGGATTAATACAACTCCAACAGCAGAGAAGAAAAGAATCAGCTTTCCATCTGGGTGAATACCTAACTGGCCCAAATGCCTGAGAAGGACATGCGGCTAAATATCACATACTCTTTACGGTTTATCAAACTTCGAATATCTCTTTACTGTTATCTTTTTATCGAATTTATATGTGATACTGCTTCCTTGCTCTTGCGATTTAAATTTCAAAGAAGAAGAAAATAATCTTAATTCTCCTAGGTAAGTTAAGTCTCTAGCATTATCAATAAGCGCACATCCTACTTACCACCTAACTATTATTACAAGTTCATCCAGGAGTGCGAAAAGTCATTTGCATTCACTTTATTTTTAGATATAATCTTTTTGGTTGCTTTTTTGTCCAAATGTTTCTAATAAGTAGATGTTTTCGTTTGATTGTCCTGAGCTCTCTAAACTTACATAAATATTATACATCAAAAGTGCTAAATTGTTATTGGTTGAAAGTGAATGTATATATAGTGAGGTGGAAAAGTCATACTATAGGTACATAATTTCTTATAGGACTTCCTTTGATCCGGTTAAGTGCAGCAACTCGATGTGTATCGATTCCACTAATGGAAGGTTTGCCTTGGAGTGAATGTTATCCATGCCGTTTTGATAGATGTCTACCGTTCCCTGATAGTTTTATCGCACGGATCTTAATGGCAAATTGAACTGCCCACCACATTCCATAAATGCTAAATTGCTATCATCTCTAGCAAACATAGTGGCCGGCCACACCATTTTTTGAAGCTCTTAAATGCTTGTCTAACCAAGTTTTAACAAATTTGGGGGAATGACAAAGTAAATTATCTTGTTTGAATATCGTAAGGTGGTTATGGTAGTTGAAGTCCAAGAATGGATACAAATGCTCTCAAAGCTGTTGAACGTAGAGGTGAGCTGTCTATGGCCTGTTTAGAAGGACCACCGAAATAACCTATGCCACGTGACCATTACCTTTACATACTGCAGTCCAATACCTACTGCAGTATTTAAATAAAAATTAATTTTAGGGCTTGAATATATCAGATAAGAATCTATATTGTAAGTTTATAAATACATTCATCACAGTATTATTTCCCCTTTGATGGTATGCCTAGCTTATATAGGACTTGGTGCACTGAATAGTCGCAAGTGGATTTCACCAACAACACATCCTATATTTATTGAATCTTAATAATTGATATGTCATATAAATGTTTGCTGCCAAGCTGAATATAAAACAACGCCATGACTACGTATTTTTATTCATGCCATAATCGAATCTAAATAACACAATGGCTATGATGAAAATGAAAGGAATAATCTACTTATAAATAACTAAAATTTATTTTTAACTAGTTTTATTGTTCTATAATTGTAAGTTAATTTTCTTTGTTCCCTATTGCAAGCAGTTGAAATCTTCTCTCTTTAATGTTGTTAACATCGTTTTGGTGAGTTGAAACTGATCAAATATCATTCAAAATAGACTAATGTTACCATTTATATTTTATGCAAGATTATCTGCTTTCGGACAAGAGAAGGGAGAAAAGATGTCCCTTCTTCTCCATGACATGCAGGAGGATTTCAGCTATAATCATTGTCAAATTTTCACTTGATCTATTTCATTATTTCTTATTAGATCTCTTTTTACAAACCTTCTGCAGGAAATACCGTCATGGTTTTCTCTATATTAGATTTTAAATGGAATGAAAGTAAAGTCAGAAGAGTTAAGGAGCCTTCTGTTCTTTAATTTAGTATAGACCCTTTTTAAACTTTACATGATTCAGTGTTATTCTATGTGACTATTTTCTCAGACAATTTTATACTAACACTCTAAATTCGTTTCATATAAAGAAAATCATCAAAGTTCTGGAGGAAATTTGATGTCATTAAAGTTTTAGTTGTATTTGATTAAGAATACCCACTAAATATTTTAGTATTTTGTTTTACTTGTGATATTTTCTAGCCATTCATTTTACTGAAACTGCTCTTCCATTTTCTCCCGAACAACTTGTTTGTTTTTTATTTAGAGTAGTTCGATTTGGTAACCATCTAAAATACACCTAGGATGGAATGCCGAGTCAAATAGGAATTCTACTGAAGTTTACGAATAAAAAAGTTATTAAGGATTTCCTGGATGTGTAGCTTACGAAAAGATTCCTGACTAAATTTCGTGAGATTCTTTGATTGCAGAAAATTCTTTATTCAATTTCAGTTTAATTCTCATAATCATACTTCTGTGAAAACAAAATATATATATATATATATATATATATATATATATATATATATATATATATATATATATATATATTATATATATAGGACTATATATATATTTATAAGGACAATATTTCCGATAATTTGTAAATATCTTTAAAAAATTAAAGAAAGTAGTCGACAAACAGATCATTAGGCCTACTCTGCCTATATCGCCATGGTGTGTATGTTTAACTATTTCACCTACTTGAGGTAATTAACAAACAATGTAGAATGAGGTGATTGTGAACTTTGATAGGGAATACCAACCTTCTTTATTATTATTTATTTATCTTTCCCAAGTGTAAAACAATTTCTATTGTATTTAACTCAGTGTTTTAAGGAGAAAGAAAATCAACATCCACATCTAAAGCATCAATCTTATTCGGCAGTGTTGAGACAGCGCATTAACGCAATGCATTTACAGAACCAGAGTTTTCTGTGCCACCAGATTCATTTGAATCAGTTTAAATTTCTTTTTTTATTCCTTAAATTAAAATATCTTTGATCATTTTACTATAAAATATAAACTAAAATGCATTTTTAGCCAGGAAAATAGAATCGCTATGGTTAAAAAAGGGATCTTAGCCAGAATTGCTTACCCAACATCTCCAATGGACACTATTATTAGATGCAAATTTTGTGGGCCGTTTTTCACACTATGGCAAAATTGGGCTCCTATGAACAACAGAATCCTGAAAAAGATTAGTCGGCGTTTTAAGATTCATTTTATTACTCATTGGGGGGGTCTACTGATTAACTTGGAATCAAAACTAAGGGTATCTAAAGCTTAATGATAGCCACCGTGAAGGCGCCTCGAATCGAGTTCCATCGGATGCCCACTTGAATCCGAAGTGACTTAACTTCGTTTTAATCGTAAAACGGCGTTTTCAATCGGCTTAGCAGTACCCGAACGCTATGATGAAATACAAAATGTAAATAGAGAAGCATTGTCTTATTTTTTTTATCTGACGAAACGCAATAAAAATTAGCATTATTCCGTCGCATAATTTAGTTATTTAAATAATTTTGAGAAATGATTAAGGAGGAAATGTAAATAATGAGGGGGGATTTTTTACGCAATTCAATTATAGTAATATTACACAATAAGATTAATCGTCCCATTTTTATCTAATGAAAATAAGGAGTTACACTAGACTAGTGGGCAAAGCGCTGAAATTCTAGCGCCTGAGAATCGGTTTCAATTCAAGCAAAAGTAAACGCAAAATATTTCGGCGCGAGTACTGATTACCTGCTCAGAGTGGCCAATGGAATCGCAAGTGAGTGTCGTTATGATCTTTATGGATATTCTATTATCTCTTCGCGGAACCTTGTTGTGAGGAAAAGGGAAGCCAAAGAAGAATCTCCCCTTAAATTGTTCCATTAATTCCATTCCTCTTTCTCTCTCTTCTAAGTATAATCCCACGTAGAGTAACCTCGGAAGACAAGGAAATAAAAGAAGAAAGAATTTGAATACACGTCAGCTGCCTCACAGGCACTCTAAATTAAGTTAGGCGTGCTAAAAGCTTTTTTCCAACCGAGAAATCGCTAATCTCCGTAGTCTAGATGCTGCTAGAGAAAAGTTTCTCACCCACATCGTAAAAGCCATTAAGACTTTGGTCAGGCGACAGACGCTAAAACCCTCTCGCAGCCGGAAGTGTTCAGCAAGGCGGCTGAGTCTGAGAACGATGAGAAACCCCCAAAATGGCCGTCATATAAATAACCTTGGTTTTCGAATATCTCCAGATTGAGTTTGAGAACCCGTCGCCTTGGGTTCAGATCATATATCTGTCTCCCCAAGTATCTGGAATTCGCTTATACCATAGAGGTTGGATCTCATTAGGCAGACCCATCTCTTATGTGAAGCCTTCCTATATTCAGAACAAACCTCGTATCGTTTTTGTCCCCGAAGGATTGGATGTGATTCCTCTAGTCTCATCTGCTATCCCCATCAAGAATCTCAACTTTTCCGTGTGAGACTTCGCGCCGAGCCGCGTTGTAGCCTCTATTTTTGGAGGTTGCACATTTCTTGAGCAGAGGTGACATTTTCCGTCTTCAAGGAGGATCGTGAACTCGTGTTCTTTCTTTCCCCTCACCTTCATCCTCGTCACAATCAGGATAGTCGGCGAGGGTCACGTCCATTGCCTTCTCCATTCTCCCGAGCCGACTCGCTAAAGATATCCCTTCTTTGAGTTGACCCCATTAAGGTGAAACGACCCTTGCTTGTATTCCATTTAATAACTGATTAACGATCTATTAACTTTCCTAGAATTCAAATTAATTTCTATTCTGTCTGGGTTGTCCTTTATTTAAATTACCTGTATTTTCCCGCATGTATATATATTAACTAATGACTTATTAAAATTATATTTTGGTTTTCACTCTTTAAATATACCCTTGAACTGCAACTGGGTAAACTCATTAAACGCTATCAATATCGCAGTCTTATACCTCTTAATTAACGGATTAGTCTTACGAAGTAAACGAACTTGTTTTGTACGCACATTAGAGGATATATATATATATATATATATATATATATATATATATATATATATATATATATATATATATATATATATATATATATATAACTGTATATATAAATATTTTCTTGGCTTTTATCTCTTTCCTTTCAACCAATATATATATATATATATATATATATATATATATATACATAGGTGGGCGTTATCGCGATAACGATATCGGGTTATCCGAGAATTTTTTCCGCCTTATCGATTAATCGGTATCGTCGATACTTTTAGTTCCAAACTAGCGATAATCGATAATTTCAGTTCAGTTTGGGGTCCGAGTTTAGCACAGGGACAAGCCGCGCGTGCCTTGGAGTCAGAAATATGTCGGTACGAGCTGTAAGGAGGGTCCTCCAACCCTATGAGGAGATAAAAGAGAGCCTCCCCAGGTAAGAAACTAAGAAGCAGTATTCATATATTTTTACTATTGTATTATAAAATAACGCTATATATAGTAAATAATCAATATTGTATTATAATTTTGGATTTATCGGTTATCGCGCCCACCTATGTATATATATATATATGTATTGTATAGGGAGGTGACCTATTCCTCGTCAGTTGCCTAGGGTCGAAAATATATGGATGGAGCAATTACACTAATTAACCTTTTTTCATTTTATTATGCATTCATTTTTTTTAACTGATTCCCGTTTTTAATTGTTTTTCCTCCTCTAAAGATGAAACGAGGCAATCTTTTCCGGAGGTTTTAAGACTGCTCTCAAATTCAGCATATTCCTTTAATATGTAAAGCTCAACATCTCCTCAGCGTTTTACTGAAGACCAAAGCAGTAAATCATATCCGGACTTTTAATTCATGGCCTAAGATTCCAAAGACCTCTCCTCTAAAGTGAACCAATCATCAGACCCTAAAAGTAATAATTTGGCAGAACTGAATGATTTTGCGTTTGATTTGCACTCTTTGAGAAATCATCGGAGCTAATAGCATCTAGCCTTAATGAAATATCATACATGACAGCTCTACAAATGTCGTGATCAGAACTTTGTGATGATTTTGCCAAATAGAAACAATATTCTAATGCCAAGAGGTGCTAGGTCATCTAGCACAGGTAGATTTTGCCTCTTATAACCCTGCAAAACTGGAGATTGTATTTGGATAGTTCTAAGCGCAGATTCGAGTGTGATATCTAACAGCATGGCAATCTTTTTCAGACATTTCCTGGTGGTCGTTTGGTGAATTTGCGAGAAACACAAGAAGACAAAAAAAAACATTGCCTTACTCAAATATGGAGTGAACAATGAAATCATTTCTGTTGACATAAAAATAATTAACTTCCTTTTTGTCTAAGAGAACTTCAATAAATTCCCATGCTATCATGCATGTGCGACAGTCAAGATCGAGACAAACACTACGCACATAAGGAATGACCCATTCTTGAAACTCTGGAAGCAGCCATGGCAAAGAGTGTGAATGACTCGATCTTCAGTCGAAGGAAAATCATTTTTCAATCACTCCATACTCAATCTAGGATTGATGAAGCAGTTTGTGAAGGCATTGATTACTGGCAGCGGCTGCTTTCATCACTTAGTTTCTCCTTTCTTCCTTTGTTTTTGAGTAAAAGTTAAAAGTTGGAAGTAAGAGGATAATATTGGAGAAGAGGTTTCAGGTTAACTTGGGGTATTGGAGCTTAAGAACTTTAAAACTTTAAGGACTACTGCGTTAGAGAATTCATCTATTATAGTGGCTCCTTACAGTTTTGTCTTTATTGCTAGTAACCATTGCCCTACTCTCTATTTGCACTCAGTACCGAAATATCCTCAATCTCATTTAAAAATAGTTTCAATTTGGATAACGCACATGAGTTATTAATTTAATTTAAATATAAGAGCAGTTAATCGTACTAATAAGAACTAAATTTTATAGTCTTGATTGAGAACAAGAAATTGCATTTTTTCTCTCTTCGAACACTTTATCGGCGTTGCTGATCAAAATGCTTAGCAGCTCTGTCGAAAGAGAAAGGGTCTACTTGAACACTCAGCTACTTGATGCCGTGTAGCGACACCAGTTCTGGTGCATTACAGAAGAAAAAAATACTACATATGAAGATTATGGATCCAATCACTTACCTAGTTGATCTCCAATTAAAACCAAAGCATTTCCTCTGCTTTAAGAATTCACTACTCATTGCCAAAAAGTGTAGTTATTCTCCACGGTAAAGGGTTTATTTATTAATTCAATGGCATTTATTTCGGTAAAATATCCATCTATCTAAACACTAATGTTGCTTTAGGTTCTTTATGTTAATAAATTCCTACCCCATATAAATTAAAGAAAGCATTTTCTCCAAATATATTAAAAACATTAATTTGCTCTCTTTATACAAGTGCAAAAAATCTATAAAATATATTTAAGCTCTTTTGGGTAAATTGGATGTGATATTGAAGTTAAGGTAAAATCGAAGCTATTGCAAACATTTCTAAGGTGATGGGGATGGTAATGATATTTTTTATAGAGGTGTATGATTGAAGGGAATATTCAAGTTAAGAATACAATTGAATATATTATAAAAGTAAACATATTTAGTTCAAGATACAAGTTGAAGCTTCTACTGGTTGGAAACCATGAATAAAATTGTTCGTCTGCTGAAGATGAGGTATTTGTATCTTCATATCTTTTCCAATTACTATTTTATTTTAATTTCATTTTTTCTCCTTTTTTGTTTTCCCTCGTCTCCCTTAAAACATTCCGCAAGAGGCAATAATATGAGGTTTCTTGGCCGCTTTGTTGATTGAACTCAGCGACCCGAGCTTAGCCTCTCCTTGTCCTTCTGATACATCTACTTACTGCATTGGTGTACGAACGCTCCACTTTTCCTTCACCGCTGAGGGTAGTCCATTTAATTCGTTACCAATAGTACTCAGAAGGGCAACACTCAATTCTGGCCAAATGACCGCAAAGCAGGTCTGGATCACTTAGTTTAATTCCACTCTCGGTTCAAGCCTAGGGGAGCCGGAGAGTTCCCTTGGACCCTAAATCCGACGTATTCACTACCACTGTCTCTTCTTTTACACTTTTAATGATTCTTTTTTCACTGCCTATGGATTTCTACGGTGTTTACTAGACTTATAGGGGGCCCCTTCTGAAGGTTAGGTGAAGCGATTTCACTCCACGCTCTCCTTTTAAAAAATGAAAACCAAGAAGAATAAATAATTTAAGAACTAAAGGGATTTCCTTCTTCCTTTGGTGTCCCATGAATTAGCAGGTCTCCTGCCATCTCCGCTATTGGGCGGAGATGACCAGAGAAAGAGCCGGTTTCTTGGACTAGAGCTTTCTGGCTAATGTAAGCAGACACTTCCTCGGTGGCAATTGGTCTGCTCCAGTTGGTATCGCTACCGTATGAAGCCATGCTTGCCACTACCGCAGAGGTACTACTACTACCACTGATTCAAGCAAACTGATTGCTCCGGAAGACATGCAAACTCTGGTTTAACCAAATTCTGTGTAAATCGCTAAAAGATCGTGCACGAAAGTTCTTATCTTATAAGGCTAAGGATTCCAATTAAAGTGAGCCGCACCCTGCTTCATAGTTTCAATGTGGTATGCATCTCTTAGTGAAGGAAACTTTAACCGTTCATGATGTGTATCGTGTCTCATATTGCAGGGTACGAACTAGATCCTCGCGCGTTTAGTGCTACCTAGATCATATTATGGCTTAATTCAATAGAGCTCCCATTTTCTTCTGGCTTCTCCAAGCCTACAAGCATGGTATGTCATTCGGATTCCTTCTTCGTGTTTTTCCGTCAACACAGGCGCTACTCTAGTAGAGCTCACACTGTGCTCTAAAGATAAAACGCCTAATTTTGGTTAGGTATTTGGCAATAAACTTCATGCTGTTGGCTACTTTCCCATTTAACGATCATTATTTGTGACGTTGACGAGTAAAACCCCACCCCAGAAGTGCTTGGGGCGAACACAGTGGTCCTTATTACAGGAACGGAGAGATATCTCTGTGCCACTCGAGAAGGTTATGTAGGCGCGTGAGGCCGTTGAGTTCTTCTACCGGCAAATTCATCGCTGTGTGAACGAAATCACAGTTGGAAAATAAACTATTCGCGCTAGGGCTGGACTAGCATATGATCCAAAGCACGCGCGCACTCCTCCTCGTGGCATGAATGAATTTCTTCACCAAACCGAAAACCCCCAGCTTCAGAGCTGTTGAAGCATGACCAATGGGTTTGGAGGAAATTTATTGCAGGATAGCGTATCCGGATCGGAGATTTTGAAACTTCTTTCTTCACATTTTTAGCTAAGATGCTGCTCCACAAGCATTCAATGCACCTTAAGATGTAGCTGAATGCCGCTTATTGGACTTTTCCTTCAAAGACAGGTTTATCTTGATTGAGCTACATTTCCCTCTCGACACATCTGCGAACACCACCATTATCCAGACGATAATGCTTTGACACCTAAATGAGCGAGGCATAGCATTTCTGCTAGATTTGTTTGACATGATCTAGACATAGGATATCTTCTCAGAATAATGTCGAATGACAACAATGCTGACTTTTCGATAACCGGTGTGAAAAAACAAGCACGAGATGGCAAAAATAACGTTTTGTTTTTAAGCCTTGTCTCCACGTCATGGACCTCATTTCCGCTTAAGAGCATTTTTCCAAGTTTAAAAGCGTGAGAAACAACAAGGGCAGGCTGAAGAATGCAGCACTTATTAGCCTGGGTATTTACCCAAGGAGGAAATCAGTCGCTACCTTCCCCCCTCTCCAGCCATGCAGAGACCGCCTAGGAAAAACGCCAACCGAGGCCTCGTTTGCATTACTCAAACGATGGATGATATCCACCCTCCCCACCATTCTATGGGGTAAGCTCCATCATTCCTGGTGTGCATATTTAACCGTGTTGCCAGGAACCGAGGAGATTGTGCAAAAAAAGTTCACATCGAAAAGACGATTCTACTCTGCTTCCATTCAGCTCGTTGTATGACGAAGGCAAGGACTCTGCGGGATAAGTCCAATATCTCTCCTGAATAAGTCAAATATCTACCCTGAATAAGTCAAGTATCCTTTTCCTGGATTAGTCAAGAATCCTCTCCCCGTTAAGAACACCAGTGTGACTCCGTGCAACGTCTCAATTACGAAACAAGAGCTCAAGTCTTGTCCCAAAGGCTTCATTGAAGATTGATCATTGCGTAAAACCCCTTAATTACGCACAGTCATTAAATCAATCCGCTTTAACGTCTCAGAAGAAACTTACATTCAGTTTTCTTCAAATGAATTCTATCGGAAGAATTCACAGCCCCCACGCTTTAATGCTCTGCCCCCTGTTCCCGTCATCTCAAAGGAATATTTCAACTCTGAGCAAGTTGACCATTGGCCCCGTCGAAGTGAACTCAACTTCTATTTCCCCTCTTCGCCAGACACGACCATTGTCTTCCCTCTTTATATGTACAAGGAGTGTAATAAATATTTTAAATCCACCAATTTTATCATTTCCGCCTACCGTTCCCCCATTATCATTGTGTGTTTACTAAGTCACCGAGTAAAGCCCAATTTTAATCCTGTCTTGCCGACCCATTTTAATTCATTTAAATACTTGCCCGCTGACCACTATACTGATTTGTCTTATTGTATGTATTACAATTTTTGTACCATTTTAACCCAAATTATTTATTATTATTAAAGTCTCTTTTTGTCAACTTCTTTGCTTTCAACCTTTAAGCTCATCATAGCCGTGTAGTTGCCCTCTAACCAAGTGAGATTTTAACAACTCATCCAATAAGGAATCAAAGTAGTTCTATTGGTTTAGCCCTCTTTTACGAGAATCTATCCTTATAGTCTGACCCGGTCGACCAAAAGTATAAAAAAAAGAACCTTCACACTCTAAAATCGAATATAATAGATATGTGTATGGTATATAAAAACCTATTCCACGACAACCGGGATGAAATAATTTAATTCTGGCTGGTTTCCGCGCTCAATTTCTCTATTCTGCTGCGTTCGTGATTGCATAAAAAAAATTGATAAATGTTAGATTAGCATTTGTTGTAGGTAGCGGAAGTCTAACCTATTTTCTGTACAGTGCGTTTCCAGCATGCTCCACTCGATGTCACAAGCTCTGCTTCGACTGAAAATTGCTATATGAAAATCTTTACCTTGTCGACATAGATAAAGCCACCGTGTTTTTCCATCTTAAAAAGACCTATGATACTGCATGGAGATAAGCCATCATCGTGAACTTCCACAGAATGGGAGCAAGGGGAAGCCTTTCAATTTTTATTTAGGCCTAATTGTCGATACCTTGTAAGGGTGAGTGGAATTCTCTGCGGCCCAACTGGGCCTGAAAGAGTGCGTCCCTAAGAGAAGTGTCCCCAGCGTCACATTCCTTGCCTTGAGCATCAACGGTATAACCTCTGTGCTGCCGAAAGATATTTTTTGCTAACCTTTACAGATATGACGTTTTAACCCTTTAGAAGCAGCCCAGAAGTTAACTTAGGTGTAACGACTCCATGAGCCATTGAACCTTATCTCTCGCTAAGGCAAAGAGCACAGGTTTCAGTTTTCTTTGTCCTAGACTAATGTAATCCACTTCTGCTGCCAACCACGGCTCCTCCACGAACAAGACATCTTTATAAATCGGATTTGCTTCGAAATGGGTGATTCGTACCGTTTTATTAGTGTTGGTTTCGATCGACGCCGTCATATGGTATTTTTTCCCGCACAATAGACATTATTTAAACCGTGACGTTGAGAACTTGCGATATTGATAGGGACTACTTTAATTTTATACCTATACTGTGGTCGTGTAATGCTTGTTACGACGGCGAGTCTGAGGAATCCACAGCCGAGTGTTGTCTTCTGCACGTTCGAAATCAAGAGCCTACTTTTCGAAACCGGAGAGCTACTACTTTCTTTTATCCATATTCAGTGCATTATACAAGTGTAAATGCGATCTCTGCCTCTCCCTTCTGTCCCAAAAGGCTATCGCTGCATTAGATAGAAGATCTCGACGGGGCTTATGTGGTTGAGAGACGCTATTAATACACTAAGACCTTTTTAAGGCTATGACACTCCTTTGAGGCTTCGATGTTGCTATAGGACATTGGCGCTTCTGGTTAGCCATAGGTCACTATTGGGAGGGTTACAACCTTTGACTATTTGTTGCCACGTTTCTCCTCACGGAGCTTCTACATTCCCGAGAGTTTTGCGTTCGACATCCTTGTGACATAGCTCTGTACACGCTAAATCCGTTCTTTTTTAGATGGATAGCTCCTAGTCTCAAGAGAATGTTGCGTACTACGTTTTTTCTCATTGTAGAAAGTCACCCGATATCTAATTAGTGATGCTGTTTGAAATGCACTTCTCTGTACGAAAGAGAAAGCGTCGGGACTGGCATGGAGACGAAACATTGGATTCACCGCACCCTTTAATGCGTGGTATCCATGCGGATTTCGAAATTATCTTAGGCTGCGTTCTTTGACATTAAAGGAATGTGATAATGAGAGCGCCGATGAAGACGCCCAAGAATTCATTAGTAATCGGGGACCAGAACTGTGTTTCGCTCTTCCTCAAAATGAATATATGGCAAAAATCAGGTCAGCCTTTCCTGTTGACTTGCAAAAAAAATGGGATACGACTAAGGGGAAATTATAGTTTTGGCCAGCGCACCGCGTTTATTCCCGTAACCTACTACTCAAACCAACGATGCTTTTAATTGTTTTGCTTTCTGTCTTTTTCGAATTACTCATACTCGCAGTACCTAGCACCAATGGATGGAGCCTCTCCTTCACCTTACTCCGACGAGTGCGTTGTTCCTTCATTATTCGGCAACATTTTGTTGCATAATTAAGTCTAGGTGATCTTTCCGCCAGCTTCTGGCTACCGTGACGATGGGGTCGATACCGCTTATCCCTTTTACTCGGGAAACATTGATACAGAAAGTATTGTGGACTAAGTAACTTACTAATACAGGAGGCTGGGCTCCTCTAATTTAGTCGAATGTCTCTTGGCTGTTGGTGGCACGCTCTTGCATAGAAGGAACGCAGGCCTCGACCCGCAGCATTTTTTTCTTCTGGGTTTTGCTTTATCAGGTTTTTGTTTTGGTTACTCAGGGATTTACTTCGTTTGTTTGGTCTTTGAGTGTTGTTAAGTGTTTTTCTAGATTCGTTTTGTTTTTAATCTATCCTAATATTAAGATGCCAATTAATTTCATTAGTTGTGCCATTGGAGGCTTTAGACAGTTGGGCATTATAAAGATGAAAGTAATCCCCCTCACAACAATCTGTGCAAAATAACACTTGTTCTCCTGACCGAGAAAATGTTGCTAACTCGGGGTCACAAAGCTTCTTATACGAACAGTGGGTTCTATTCTGTACAATATCAAATTTTCTTTAATGATTCGGATTTACTGCTTCGGCCTGCATTGTTCATCTATTCCACCCCACTGCCTAAACACGCATGAATCAAACAAAGGGTTTTCTGTACCTACAACCAGTGTAAATATTCCGTGTATTCTTATTCAAACGAATGTATTTCATTTCTAACTAAAGATCCCCTCACACACACCATTACATATTACTTTCTTTACTTCTTGACAAAAATATACAAAAATATATGAACGTGGAATTTGTGTATGAAGATACTACGTGACGATGAATATTTACCAACAACGTCAAAGAGGCTCTACGTTGACTTCAACATGAATAGAAACGAAGCCGTAATTCATTTTGCTTGGCATAAAGTCTGCGTGTAGGAGAGCATACATTCTCAGCAAACTTATTTTTCTGTCTGATAGGGTAGTTTAATGGAGACGAAATGGAAAAAAAGAGACATTTAATGTGTAAAAATTGGGTGTGAGTGGAGTTTTCATTGACTTGGCCATGTGTAAAGTCCATTGGCAGATATGAGTGCCAAATCCAAAGCATTGCAGGGAACATCCCGTTCTCTTCTAAGGGCTTAGTCTGGGATTTCCAACAGAGGAATTATCACCCATGGGTTCAGGTAGGTATGACAGAGATTATTGTCCCATTGAAATGAATTTTTTGGCAAAGTTGAGAAACCGATTGTGTCTCAAAAAATTAAATAAATATAATTCATAATTTTTATTCGAATAATTTTTCTTTCTAACATTTGAGTTAATTTGCATTAATTGAACGGATATTTGATCCCAGCAAGAGGGATTGCGTGCTCACTCGGACACAATCCATGAAGGAAGATATATAAATTTACATATATATTCATATATATAAATATATAATATATATATATATATATATATATATATATATATATATATATATATATATATTCCACACATTTTCACTTCTATCATTCACATTTTTTATATAATCTCTCCTTAAAACTCTGCTACATATGCACTCATCGGTTTTAAGAAAATAAGATTGATCGCAATTTAATTAATGCGATAATTCTAAAGCCCATATAAAAAGGTTGAAAGAAGAGCTTCTTCTTTTATTCGATTAGCAACAAGTCACGATTTACAGTGCTTTGGATTGGACAACTACTTGACTCCTACGTTAAAATTTCTCGAGTAATTAATGCTGTGGATTGGTGCACATTTTTCACTTCTGTCTCTAAACCAGCTTGTTATGAATGCAAAAGAACCGGTACTCGAGATTGGCATGTAATAGGAGTGTTTAAATATTATTCCAATATGTGAACGCTACTTAAGCGCTGCTATATATTTAAGAACCTTTTGTGAATATACGAGTACGTGCAAAAAACTTAACCTGTGCGTACAATTTTGGCCATACGTACATTTGTCTTTCACGATTTGAAATTGACCATCGCTATTCGCGATCCTTATCTCTTCAGTCTCGTTTTTATCTCTTTTTCAAAAAGGCGAAAACCACCTACTTTTCCTTCCAAAAGCAGGTAAAAAGAATTGCGTATCCAGGTACTATGACCCTGAGTTTTCGGGCTATGTGTTTTTCAAACATTTCCAATTCCTCCAACTCTCAAAATCTTTTAGGAATCTATTTGTAACAAAATTTGAGACGGAAGCTCTTGATTGTTTGCACTTTTAATTTTAACATCTGTCATACACCTCTCTTGTTTCTCTACTGAATAAAATTTTCCTAGATATTACAAATTCTACTTTCCTTTTCAAATATAACACGGACTATCCTTTACGCATCTTTTTGCATCATTACACATTAACACATTGAAATCTAACATTGAAAACATAGAAATCTCCTACCACACACACGGAAACTTACCCACTTACCAAGGAACTCAGATTCATACACACAGGCAATAATTTTTCAATCCTAAACATACACACCTACATACACATAATAACTATACAGCCGATTCCAACGAAATTTGAAAGCCTAATGTTGTCATCCCAGGTTAGATGGCGAATGATTTGGGAATAGCATCAAAACTATCTGGCTGAATCAAACGAAATTTAAAACCCTTATGTTGCTTTACATATTCATTTGGATGATATTATTGCCAAAGTAATCACAAGGTTATCCGAGGAATTATTTGGCAATAACTTCATAACTATTCCTCCGATTCTAACAAAATCTGAAAGCATTATGTTGTTTTATATTTGCTTCCGAATGATAGAATTGCTAAGGGCCTCCCAAGGTTTGTTCTTAAATTATTGAAAGTTTTGCAGGTCGTAAAGTCATAAATTAGAATAAATGAGAGCACGCAACTTTTGGTCAGCAGTCCTTGTTAAACTAATACTATTTACCTACGCCAATACATACATAAGTATGGATTGGCGAATATTTAAAAACGTAAACAATGAGACCGAGAGCCAATGAGAGAACGTGAAAATATAACAATGAAAAATGAGAAAATCTGTTAGTGAGACCATGAGAAAGTGAGTCTTACGATAAAGAAATGAGAAATTGAGAAAATGAAAAGGTGAGAAAGGAAGAAAGGGAGAAAACGAGTTGGTGGTAGGGTGTGAAAACTAAGGAGTGGGTGAAAACGAAAATATGAAAAAAGAGAGAATGAATTATTGATGCCGTGTAAAAATCGGAGAAAGAGCCAGAGAGATAAAGGGATGCAAAAACTGAAACAATCGCAATTGATATAATGCGTAAGCTAGAAAATAAGAAAATAAGAAGATAAACAGATGAAACAATGAAAAAATGCGAAAATGAGCAAATATGGTAATGATAAGTGGAACGAAGAGCAATGGTGAGAATGAAGAAGTGAAGCAATGAGAAGTGAATCAATAAGTAAGTTAGGGAAGTTAGAGTTAAGGCAATGAAAATGAAACAATACGTAAATGAGAGAATGATCAAGTGAGGCAGTGAGAATAGAAATAATTAGGAAAGGAGAGAATAAGGAAGAGAGGCAATGAGAAGCGAACTAATGAGTAACTGAGAGAATGACCAACTAAGGCACTAAGAAGAGAAATAATGAATAAATAAATGAATGAACAAGTGAGGCAATGAAAGTGAAATTATATGTATATGAGAGAATGAGCAAGAGAGAGAAGGAGGTAAGACACAATGAATAGTGATCGTCAAAATGAGAATGAACAATGAGAATGAGTAACTGAGAGAATGACCAACTAAGGCACTAAGAAGAGAAATAACGAATAAATGAATGAATGAACAAGTGAGGCAATGAAAGTGAAATTATATGTATATGAGAGAATGAGCAAGAGAGAGAAGGAGGTAAGACACAATGAATAGTGATCGTCAAAATGAGAATGAACAAGTGATGCACTGAGAAGCGAAACAATAAGACAATGCAAACTGAAAAATGGAAATGACTTAATAATAAATATAGATAAATAGTAGTTAGTCCTGCCTATACGAGCTCTCGCTCGAGTGTTGGAAACAGCGTTGGATTTCCGATGTTAAGACACAAGATTAATCTCTTGAGCGCGGACACAAAATGTACGGTGTTGAGAGGATCTAGATGTCGGAGGGCGGATGCGTTTATATGTACTTCTGTAAGGTTAATAGCTCCATACGCTTCATCACGCACATAGCTATCATTTCCTTCTCAACTTCAAACTACCTACTCGTATCATTATCTTTTGTTCCCAAACCTGACCGATGATGTACTAGCGTCCCATATGTGGGCATTCACACCCACATACCACTAACAGGGCAAAGATGCACTCGCGCAGTGGGCTTCAACCTAAGGGGTTGATATTAAAAACAATACTGCCCAGAGACCTGCTTGTCAGCCCCAGGGAAGACTAGTCTCTGATGCCTTTGGGTCCACCAGTGCCTGTCATTCCTATCTTTATGTGCATTCCATTATCGGGGCAAAAATTATCGTCCTCAAGGCGGGAAGAACAGGAAAACCAACAAACTAGACTAAAAAATAAGAACATTCAAAAATGACTAATTATAAATTTGCTATGGCCACATATACATAGTGACATACGTAAAAATTGTAGTTTGGTGCGCAGATATTTGTTTAATATACAGAAAATTAAAATATTATAATAAGTAAATATTATTTTTTGTGATACCCTTTGAGAAGATTGAGCTCTCATGCACAGAGGAATATCTAGTTCTCATAGATAGTAGAAGATCGTGTTTAGAACCACAGAGGAAGATCAAACTCTTATCCACAGAGGAAGATCAATCTATCCCCCACAGAAGAAGGTCAGATCTTATTCACAGAAATAGATCGAGCTCTCATCGACATACGAAGATCAAGTTCTCAACCACAGAGAAAGATCGCGCTCCCAGCCTCAGACGAAGCTCGAACTATCTATTAGCCAGTGGCGAAGATAGAGCTATAATCCACATAGGAAGAATAAGCTCTCTTCCACAGCAAAAGATCGAGCTCACATGTACAGAGGAAGATCAAGATCTCATCCATGAGGAAGATATGCTCTCAAATTTAATTTCCAATTAAAGAGTTTGGTAAATTTAAGCGAATATAATTCATAAAGTTAAATAATTGAAATTATTGTAACTACTTATTTAGCAGAGAATAATAATTTAATCAGCACTTTAATATATTCCTATACTATAGTGGTGGATTTCACAAATAATAATGACAAGAATAATACTAATGAATGCTACTACTAATAAAATATATGGAAGTCAATCGTATCTACAACTCTTTTTTTCAACGACATTATTCTATGTTTACTAAAATAAGTGAAAATGATTATCTCATATCTTAGAAAAAAATAAATTAATTTTTCTACTTACCTGACATGAAAAAGACTAAAAAAGGGAATCTTCCTTTTCATTTTGACCTTTAAGCCGCACTAAATTAAGAACTAAACTTCAAAAAATGCTTACATTTATTTGGAGAAGCGAAGGCGAGGATGGAATTTGAAGAAGACAGAATATTTTCGGAGGCTCTGATCCGATTGCTTTCAATAAGAGGAAGAATCTGTAGACGTTAAATTCTATATTTTGTTGAAAATCCTCGTTTAATTTGAATGGAAAATGCACTGAATATTATTTAAAATTTTCCCTTATATAGTAGAGGCTTCATTTAATATAGCAGCAGATAAAATTAGATACGAAGAAAGTAATTAAATTTGAAGAAACTATGCGTCCAAAACTAGAGGACAAGGTCCGGTGCCCAAACAAAAGGTCCTTACGATTTTCAAAACTTTCAATAATTTCCAGGCTAACTTTGGAGGACCTCGGCAATTCTATCATTCGAAATAAAATGTAAATAACATAAGGGTTTCAAAATTTAATTACAATCGGCCGAATAGTTATGATGTTATTGCCTCCAAATACTAATTCCCTGACTATCTTGAGAGGACGTTGGAATTATATCATGCGAAATATAATGTAAAACAAAAGAAGAGATTCAAATTTCCTTAGAATAGCGGGAATAGTTATGATGTTATTGCCAAAACAAAATAAATCCCTGGCTAATCATGGGAGGACTTTGGCAATTATATCATTCAAAGAGATATAAGCCAACCTAAGGATTTCAAATTTCGTTAGAATCGGCCGAATTGTTACGATGATATTAAAAGAAGCACACCGGAAACCAACCGATCCACATAGTGAGATCTCGATTCACCCGCACTAAAAAGTAACAACTTTCTAATAGCTTATTTAGAATCAGAACCTAATTATATTAAAAAAAAAAATATTAAAATGGCGGGCCTTAACTTTTTATTACATCTCAATAATGGAATTGCTGGGGTAAAAAATGATCACAACCTAATTGCATAGTCTAGAATAGTATAGTAGAGCACATTATAGCATAATATAGCATAGTATAACATAGGAAATATTAGAGCATACCATAGCATAACATAGTATAGCATAGCAAAACATAGTATCGTATAATATAATATATGTAGTAAAGAATCCTTTAGCATAGTTTAGCTTAGCATAGCATATCTTAGTATAGCCTAGTATTGTCTAGGATAGTATAACATTTTATAGCATAGCTTAGCCTAGTTTTGAATAGTAGCCTGGGAAAACCTAGCTTACCGTAGGATAGCCTAGCATAGTATAAACTCACATGGCATAATAAAGTCTAGCATAGTATTGACTAGCATAGATTGCCTAACATTGTAAATCCTGCCTAGCCTAGCCTGGCATAGTAAGACTTAGCCTATACTAATCTAGCCTAGCCTAGTAGGAAATGTATAGTATGGCATCACCTAGCTTACAAACCATAGTAAGGCCTAACCTAACAAAATCCAGCCTAACATAGCCTAGTAGAACCTAGCATATATAGGATAGTAAAGCTTACCATAGTATAGCACAGTATAGCTTGTCATATTATAGTCTAGCCTAGAATAGTATAGAATAGCATAGCCTGACCTACTATAGTTTAGAATAGTCTATCATTGTATAGCCTAGACCATCCTGGTATAGCTTAGGCTAGCCTAGCATTGTATAGCCTACAAACCATAGCCTAACTTAGTCTAATCATACTTAGCATACTATAGTATAAGAGTAGTATAACCTAGCCTGCATAGTATAATATATTCTAGCATAGTATAGCCTAGCTTGGCATATTATATCTTGACATAACACACCTAACCATAGTCTAGCCTAGCCTACCATACCCTATGCTAGTTTAGCATGGTGCACTAAAATCTAGCCTAGTATAGCGTAGTATAGTCCAGCATAGCATAGCATAGCATAACCTTGTATGCCCCAGCCTGGCATGTCATAGCATAGAATGACCTAAAATAGCATAGGATACCGTAGAGTAGACTTGTATACCCTTACTTAGCCTAGTATAGACCTGCATATATAGCCTAGCCAGGCATAGTATAATTTAGCCTTTCATGCCTAGCAGAGTATAACCTAGAATAGCTTAGCACTTCCTAGAAGTTTATAGGAAAACTTGGTCTAGTTTAGCTTAGCTTATCTTAGTCTAGTATAGTCTAGCATATCATAGCATCAAATGGCCTAGAATATAGCGTAACCTAGTATATTCCATCGTATCCTAACCTAACTAGCATATTCTAGCCTAGACTAGTATAGTATATTAAGACCTAACTTACCCTACCCTACGCTAGACTAGTTATTATAGTAGAGTATATCATACTATTGCCTAGCCTCGACTAAAATATTAGATCTTAGCCTAGGCTTGCATAGCATGAACAACATACCCTAGCCTAACATAGTACAGCCTCGCACTTCCTAACTTGGTATATCGAAGACTAGCCTAGTGTAGCATAGCTTAGTATATCATTTCCTAACCCTGCATACCATAGCGTAGCTTTGCCTAGTATAGCTTTTCATGCCCTGCCTAACCAAACATAGTATTTGCTAGCCTAGCATTAACTATCCTAGACAAGTATAGCCTATACTATCCTAATATAATCTAGTCAAGCATAGCTTATTATTGTCTATCCTAACATACTATGTGGTATCCCAGCATAGCATATTATAGCTGAAATTAGCATAGTATAACTTACCCTTGTACATTATATCTTAGCATAGCTTAGCATAGTATATATGACCTAATCGATAATAGCCTTGCCTTGTATAACCTATTCTAGGCTTGCCTAGTCGACTATTGAATATTATAGCCTAGTCTAGTCTAGCAGAGTATCCGCAGTAAAATTATAATATTAATGGCAAAAACAATAATGTCGTCGCTCGGTGACAATACGAAAACTTCTATTTCTTTAGTATACACGCAATAATTTGGATAAATATACATATATATATATATATATATATATATATATATATATATATATATATATATACAAAGAAAGCAACTACAGGATCTGCAGGTGATAATATAACCACCACAGGGCTTTGCCATTTTTATTTTCTGTCTTTCAAATAAAATTTGAAGACAGAAAGAAAGATGCAGAAACCTGGTGTAGCTGAATATAAATACATATAGTACAAGAGAAAAAAAGAATTGGACGCGAATGAGTAAATGAGAAAAGAAATTGGAGTTTTATAAAGGCAAGAAAGAGGGACATTAGAAGAATCCAGAATCAAAGGGAGCAGAGGGCGGCACAGTGAAGGCGATCCTTTACCAAGAAGACAAATAACGCCAGGGGAAAAAAGTTTTGAATTCCTGGCCTGGACTCAAACCCGGGTCTGCTGATTGCCGGTCAGATGCTTTACCGCTAAGTTACTGTGCCTGTTAGCTTTTAAAAAAACTCCAGGTTCTTGTCTCATTTGCTCATTCGCGTCCAATTCTTATTTTCTCTTGTACTATATGTATTTATATCTAGCTACACCAGGTTTCTGCATCTTTCTTTCTGTCTTCAAATTTTATTTGAAGGACAGAAGATAAAAATGGCGTAGATCTGTGGTGGTTGTATTATCACCCGCAGATCCTGCAGTTGCTTTCTTTGTATGTGACATGGACAGTGAGCCTTTAAATTGTTAGCGGGTAAGAGCATGTGGTATAAAAATTCGTTGGAAGTTCCTAACTTAGGGATATACTGAGTTGAATGGGGTAACGCTTTGGGCGAAATATAGTTACTGTGCCTGGTAGCTTAGCGGTAAAGCATCTGACCGACAATCAGCAGACCCCGGTTCGAGTCCCAGCCAGGAATTCAAAACTTTTTTTCCCTGGCGTTATTTCTGTCTTCTCGGTAAAGGATCGCCTTCACTGTGCCCCCCTCTGCTCCCTTTGATTCTGGATTCTTCTAATGTTCCTCTCTTGCCTTTAAAAAACTCCGGTTTCTTGTCTCATTTGCTCATTCGCGTCCAATTCTTATTTTCTCTTATATATATATATATATATATATATATATATATATATATATATATATATATATATATATATATATATATATATATATATATATATATATGGGAGAACCGGGAGGAACCGCATAGTGGGAGAGGATTTGGACAGCACCACTGACTTAATAATAAATATGACTCAAGAGTTGACTGGTTTTTGAAAAGTGGAAATCATCATATCAGTCGATGTTCACCTTAAATTTGAGAAATTGTTTGTGGCAAAATTTTCTGCAGGTGAGAATTTCATTTTTTTAACATTTACGATGTAATTTTGGGTGGATTTTAATGATCTTTTTTCTGATTCTTTAGTTATCAATTGAGCATGTTATATGAAATCGATCGCATGCAGCATATACATCGGAAATGAGTTATTGATAATTTTCATGAGAAATATGGATGAGGGAGGATTCGTCCAGTTGTGTCCGGATCCTCCGATACTAATAAAATTAAAAAAATGTTTGCTTTGCAATCATGAATCACATATTAGCGTTGAATCTGTTGAAAATGCAAAGTCAAATGGAATAATTATTTTAACATTGTGACCGCATACTTCAAATAAGTTACAACCATTGAATGTCATTGTGTTTGGCCCCTTCAAAACATACTATAATTAAAGCGCACAGGCATGGATGATCAATAATCCTGGACGCATGCTAAGTCTCTTTTACTTACTGTCTAAAGCTAGAGGGTGATGCATGAGAAAAAGCATCCTGATCACATATTATGAAGAAGGGCTTTTTTGCACGGGAATAAGTCTATTTAACAAAAACATTTCAGAGAAATTGACTCCATGTTATCATATGTTTCTGACCGGCAGCTAGAACCAAATTGTGTAGTGAAAAATGTAGTTTCTGAAGATAATGTGCCAAATACTTCCAATAGTGTAACAGAAACACACCCGGGTGCAATGCTTACTTCTAATCAACAGAGCAGTCCTATCGAAATCCCATCCTCCTCTCCATCAATCTATCATCATCATCAATTATAACTCCCGAACAAATCAAGCCACTTCCTAAAGCACTTCGAAAGCAAGCAAACGTATTAGAAAACGAGGGAGAGGCATGATTCCAACGGATACTCTCGAAAAGATCGAACTAGGATAGAACTGAAAAAGAGAATAAACAATATAATATACAAGTTAGGAAAAAAATACAAGTTTATGAGCTTAAGAAAGAAACAGACAGTGAAAGCAATGCATCCGAAAATTTAAAAGATGATGTAGAAGAATTGTGTGATGAATGTCAAAGCTTTACAGTCTTGAGCCAGTTTGTTGAAAAATCACCTTGGAAAGATGACGTTGCTTTGATTGTGTTAAAGACAAACAAGAAATCAACGTTTGTACTGCTAAGTAATGAAGATGATAACGTGGATTTCAATGTATCATATCTACCATTATCTGAAAACTGTGGACAGAAAACACATTCAGATATCCTAATATTCGGGACGATTCTTGAATAAATCAGCAATACACTTTGGAAGTGCCTTCTACTTTTCATTTTATCCGCTGAGCATACAAATGCTGCTCTATGTGGTAAATTTTAGAGCAAGAGATCTCACGCGTAAAACAATCACTCGTGAACAGCGGTTTCTCGAACATTATGATTAAAAAATAACTCAAATAATTTTTAAATATGGAGTTCAAAGATACGGATAAAACGAAATGTAATAAGGAAGCAGTAAACAGCATCAAACTGTATCACAGAAATCAGATGTCCAACGCCTATAAAATAGATGAAAAAAAAACATCAAGAAGATTGTTAAGCGTAACTACAAGGTTAAGAATCAAATGGACAAAATTCAAATTATTATATACAATAAAACGGCAAAAGACAACAATCTCCTTATGAAAAACAACAACTGCCAAACTCCTCAAATCTATATCAACCAACATAGTTTACGAGTTTATCTGCCCCAATGAAGACGGCAGGCTTTATAATAACTCAAATATATTGACATGAAAACCCCCACCCTTTCGAGGCGTTTAGCCATGCACAATGTTAAGCTAACCAGAAATATTCTAGTTGACAACACCACAATTAAAAGAAAAGAGGGAAATAAAGCTAGGCTAAACATCTTAGAAGCCATCTTAATAAACGAAGAAAAGCCACCCTCAACAGTTAACCTATGAGCGCGAATCGAACATTAAATTTGTCCTAAAAATTCCACTCACTGGATTGCCTCGTTTCCTTGGATGTTACGCTTATTCGAGGCGGAATAAATATTCACTAAAAACCTTTTTATTTTCATTCAGCCTGATTTTAACTTTACCATACTTCATTGTTAAATGAGGAAACAATACCTAAGGACGCTCCGAAGATTCCCCTCATCTCCGGGATCCCCTTCCCTCCCATCTCCCTCTTCCTCTACCCCTATCACATCACCTACTCCTCCCTCTACACCATACACCATTCTATTACTTATCTCCATTCCTTCCCCCCTTCTTGCTCCCTCTCTTTCCTAATCCATGTTAGTGCTAGTCTGCTTTTCCCGCGGTGCCAATTTTGGGAATTTTTACAAAGTAAATATCAGTAAAGGAGAATTTATTCTACTCGCTTAGAGTTGTGATAATAAAAACTGGTAAAGTGATAAAGCGCGATGAGGTTCGAAAAGTGGACCAATACCTTTTCGATTTAGGAAAGTGAGTGTGATATCTTCGATCCTTTGCTAGCTATAAGTAACGGAGCCTCTTCTGGCCCACCCGCAAGCCCTAAGGAATTATAAGTTAAAGTGGTATACAATTACTTGGAATTTTGGCCCCTCATTCTCTCATTTCACTCCTACTCTCTCTTTTCTAAACTTCTTTTAGTGTATATATATATATATACATATGTATATATATATATTTATATATATATATATATATATATATATATATATATATATATATATATATATATATATATATATATATATATATACATACATACATAAATTCATATCCAAATAACATCATAACACCAGTCCCTATCTCGCAATAGGATGCAGGACAAATAAGAGAGACCCTCCACATCACTCTCCGGTTCCTTTCGAAGGGCAAAAAAACAGATAGAGGTAAGGTTTTCGAAAAGTTTTCGAATCCCTGAGCATTAGTTTGGTGATACTGATAGACCTTTAAATTGGTTACTCAGATATTTGCGCTGACCGTGAAGCCTTGACCTCAAGCAAGGCCGTTGAATGCCTTAAGACAATTAACTTGAAACCGACCACACCGCCACAAATTAGAACACATCGTAGCCTAATCTGAAGGCGCCTCGACTCTTGGATCGGGT
This sequence comes from Ceratothoa steindachneri, assembly GCA_963969495.1. Classification (NCBI taxonomy): domain Eukaryota; kingdom Metazoa; phylum Arthropoda; class Malacostraca; order Isopoda; family Cymothoidae; genus Ceratothoa; species Ceratothoa steindachneri. Next base: position 91,927,168 of record OZ018330.1, read on the forward strand.
GCCACTCGGCAGATGAGATTAAAAACGAAATTGAACGGAACCACCCATGGGCAAAGATAGCTGAGGTAATTAAATTCAAATACTACACGCTCGTATTTATGGTTGTTTTTAATGACACAGCTATGGGTAAAAAAGCCAAAGAGACGTTTTACTTCTCTTCAACGTAAGAATCTGCTCAGAGCAGAGGCAACTCAAGGAGTTTCTCGACTTAAAAATGTGCTTTAGGTGCTATAAGTACGGCAAGCACACTACGTCCAACTGCCTGGAAAACGACCTAACGGTGTGTTCCATCTGAGCCGGCCACGACAATTTTTAGCGCGATTGAAAGAGTAACTTCCCCAAATGCTTAAACTGTGAAGGTCTCCATCGGACTCTGTCTCAAACATTTCCAGTTAAAAAGCAGGAAATCCAAAAGCAAACCCAAATTAAAGGCAATTCCGAAGAGAAAAAGGACAACTCAAATTATGCTAAAGTAGCCAAAGTCGCCATTGCCGAGACCAAACAAACAGAAGACATGCATCAAATGTAGTAGCGCTGATAGGCCTCAACCACAATGCTCACAGAAGACTAGGACAAATTAAAGACGAACTCTAAACACTAATTACGGACAAGCAAATGCTACTATGGGACAGACTAATAGACCGACTTGACATAGAAAGAGACTCACCCACGCTCTGGAAGACGGTTAAACATCTTAAAGGAAAACCTCCACAAACAAAAATGACAATTATTCATAATGACTAAAAAATTACTGAGACTAAAGAGATTGAAAAAATATTTAAGATTTTTTTTGTCTTCAATCTTCAAAATTACCCCAGAAGAAAATGACAATTACGACCTCGAATTCGAAACTGAAGTAATCCAACAGCTAAACATACAAATATACAATACCTCTCCTCACCATTGTGTGTCGCTGGAAAGATTGATAGAGGGATATGGCAGTAAAATAACTGCCCTAGAACTCTTTGTGATCTAAAATACTTTCGTCAAAGACCCCAGGGTACTACGGGGCTGACCCGCGAAAATTTCATCTAGGCCCCATCTAACATTTAGAGTGGCCTTCTCAACATCATGAACGCCGCTCAGATCACGGGTGTCGTAGAATTGCTCATAGTCTGGTCCAATAATTATTCTAGTCCTTGATTTGGACACACCGCTTTTGTTTAAGTCGATGGTATTGACCCTATGACTCAATCTATGATCATATATATATATATATATATATATATATATATATATATATATATATATATATATATATATATATATAGGCAGGCTTTAATTCCTACTGAACGTGCAAAAGCTGGTTAGAGGCGGGTTGTGCCGTAGCCAGGATTCTCACTATAAAAGTCAGCCTTGTTACTGGGCAGAGGTTTGTGATTGTTGGATTCTGAGAGTGAAAAATACAGGTTGAATAAATTAGCCGGAGGGATTCTTAATTAAAGTCTTGCCAAGGGTACGTCAAAAAGGAGGAGCCACAAATAAACACAGGTACAGAAAATAAACTTTACTTTACACAAATATAATAATTGATAATAGTTAAACGGGAAAAATTAAGGATTAAATATTAAATACTGACGTTAAGCGTCTAGATTTATAAGGCCTTAATAGGAGTATCAATCACTGTTATGTGAATAGGTAATTTAATAATAGAGGGACACTGGGTTTACAGATTACCATTAATTGTGATGGATTAGGGAGACGACTAATCATGTCCAGACGGGGTGGTTCGGGTGGCGTTAACACGAGTTCTCGGGGAGAGGAAGATAAGACGACGGGTTTGGGGCTGCTGGCTGCAGTTCCGGTTAGTTCACTCCTAACTTGATGTGACACTAACAAATACTTACTTCCTTTAACTATTTGGATGTTCCTTTTTTTTCTCAAGTTACGTTGAGCAACAGAGCGTATTCTTCTAGTCCCAGACTCTGCGGGGCGGGATTTTGCCAGGAACACTTTGAGACAGCGACCAAGTTGACTCCACGGCGCGTTAGTAGTCGATAAGTTACGGCAACGACTCTCGTTCAACATGAAAATTACGCGAGTAGATTTGGGACACTGCTGTAGAGGGGTAAACGGCGATGTTATTTATATTGCTGATTGTGTGAAATCGAGAGAGAGATTCCATTCACGACAATTTGCTTATCGCCTTCTGGGCAATCTCCTTGGTATAATAAAGAAAGCAAATAGGATTTAGGCTTCTTTGTGAGATAGGCATTCCTTCATCCGACTTCCTGTCGCCAGTTAGGAAAAGGGTAGAAGAAGAGAGAGAGGAGACGAAGGTCAACTCGAACGACAAATTCCTTTCGTTCCCACGATTGTCTGGCGGTATGTGAGTATCTACGTTCCATACCCTCACACGCCTACCTATTTCAAGGAAGATTATTCTGCCATGAAATAAGGAATAATGTGAAAATTAACTTTACCGGGGAAATTTGTCATTATCTACCTCGACTCGAACAATTAAGTCAGTAATTTTATCAAAACCGTTAGGAATTTACCTTAGTTTCTAATGGCTACAAAATACTACTGCTACGTCAGTTTTTCTAATTTACATATACAAAACAAAACACATGCAGAGGACAGGCAAGATGTAATTATTTATACAAAGAGATACACACAAAAAAAATAAATAATTGACGATTAATCACTATCTGAAATTGGGCTTCTCGAAAGGCTTTCTGCGAGTACATTGTCAGACCCTTTTAGATACTTGATTTCATAACGGTACTCCGCTAGCAATAATGACCAGCGCATTAGCCTGCCGTTTCAGTTTTTACAAGTTTTTAAGTAGGCTAATGGTCTATGATTAGTCTTTATGAGGAGTGGACAACCTACCAGATACATCCTAAATTTTGTAATCCCAAAAACAATCACTAGAGCTTCTAATTCTACCGTAGCGTATGCTTTTTCGCGAACCGTCAGTCGGCAACTCGCATAGCTCATAGGAGTGGGTTCTTGGTCCTCGTCGTATTGGAGTAATACGCAGCCAATACCCAGTTGAGAGGCATCTTTCCTTACGCCAAATCTTTTTAGAGGGTTCGGCAATTTTAAGATTGGGGCGGAGACTAGCTTCTCTTTGAGTTATTCAAAGTGCGCTTCGGCAGCGGGGTTCCACTGGAGGGGGTCCAGGAGTTTTTTTTTCAGCAGATTGTTTAGGGGGGCTACTACAGAAGCGAATTGTGGTACGAAGCAGCGGTAAAATAACGCAGCACCGAGGAATGACCGTAATTGCTTCATGGTGCGCGGTAGGGGCATATTTACAATAGCCTTTACCTTCTCTTTCTGTGGGGCCAGATGACTTTCTCCTTTTTTAAATCCAAAGTATTCTATGGATTTATAAGAAAAATGGCATTTTGAGGGTTTAATCGTTAAGCCATGATGCTTTAAGCGTTCTAAAAGCGGGCGGAGGGACAAGATATGGTCGTTCCATGAACGTGTAGCCACATACACGTTATCAAAATAAAAAGAAACGTTTTTCAAACTGTTTTTTACACGGCGCATTATGCGGTTGTAGCTACTGAAGGCAGTGACTTAGCCAAAAGGAAGACGAGTGAATTCCATTAAACCTTTGTCTGTAGGAAACGCTGTTAGTTTCCTCGCTGATGCCTTTAGGGGGAACTGATAATAGGCCTTACATAGGTCTATCTCATTGATGTAGGCGGCTCCTTCAAAGAGATGAAATTTTGGGCAATTCGGGGGAGAGGCTCGGCGTCGAACACGGTGACGGTGTTTAACTTCCGAAAATCAACGCACATCCTAAAGGACTAATCTGGCTTGCGGATCATGACTATTGGGAAACAGTAGTCGGACGTAGATGGCTCGATAATCCCTAATTGCAAAAGATTGTCGACTTCCTCATTAAAAGCGTCTCTTAGGTGCTCCGCTACGGGATAAGGCTTACATTGCACAGGTTCGAGCGTAGTGAGGGCGATATCATGTTCGAACTGAGTGGAAATGACGTCACTAAATTCTTCCAAAGGCGCCATCAATTGGTTCCTTTAGACAGGGGTAAAGTCGTAGTTTATATCTAACTCGGAGAAAGGTTGTTTTATGGGAGGCAGCTTGGACGGGAGGAGAGGGAGGGGACAATCTTTGCTTGACTCTACGCAAATCGAATTAACAATACGAGGGGGAGTCAAAAAGTTCTCAGATAAATGGCATAAAATTTTTATTTGTAATAATACTGTAATCATTTTTCTACATAAGCTCCATTAACATCTATACACTTTCTTAATCTATGAATCCAACGGTAAAGACCATCTTTGTAGAATTCACGGGGTTGTCTCTGGCACCAAGTAATGACCTGCTTTTTTGCTTCATCTAATGATTGAAACCGGGTTCCTTTTAGGTGTCCCTTTAAATTTGGTTAGGTTAGGTAACCTAACCTAACCTAACCTAACCTAACCTAACCTAACCTAACCTAACCAAATTTAAAGGGACACCTAAAAGGAACCCGGTTTCAATCATTAGATGAAGCAAAAAAGCAGGTCATTACTTGGTGCCAGAGACAACCCCGTGAATTCTACAAAGATGGTCTTTACCGTTGGATTCATAGATTAAGAAAGTGTATAGATGTTAATGGAGCTTATGTAGAAAAATGATTACAGTATTATTACAAATAAAAATTTTATGCCATTTGTCTGAGAACTTTTTGACTCACCTACGTATTTAGCGGGTTGTTTGGGTGGACGGCGTCAATTACCCTTTCTTCGTCGAAGGCGACTATATTGTTTATACAGGCCCGTCTATGATACTTTTTTAGCATGTTTATGTGATATAACTTATCACCTGCGGGTGTCTGTATAACGTAATCGACCAATCCGTGAGTTTTCTGAACGGGGTAGGGGCCTTTCCATTGAGAGAGAAGTTTATGGGAATCCGAGGGGAGTAAGAGTAGAACTTCATCTCTGGGCTTCAGTTTTTTGTGTTTGGCCTTTAGATCAAAGTATATCCGATACTTTTCCATATTAATTTCGGAATTTCTGACTGTTATGTCCGAACACCTTTTTAATCTTTCCCTTAGTTCGAGGACAAAGGAATAAGTGTTCCTTAATTATGGACACAAACGGGAATTTGTCCATAACTCCTTCAAAATACTGAGGGGCCCCCGCACGTTTCTCCCGTACAGGAGCTCAAAGGGGGATAATCCGATGGTCCTATGGGAAATTTCGCGGCATGCGAATAACGCAACTGGGAAATATCGGTGCCATTCTTGGGGTTGTTCCATTCAAAGCTTCTTGAGGACGCTTTTCAAGGTCGCATTGAACTTTTCGCACATGCCGTTCGCGCTCGGATGGAAGGGGGTGGTAAAAATAGGTTTGATTTAGAGCAGGGTGTTTACGTGTTCCATGAGCTCAGAGGTAAACTGGCGGCCTTATCTGACAAGATTCCTTTGGGCAATCCTACTCTAGAAGAAAGGAAAATAAGGGCTTCAGAGCAAGAGATACTATCGATCCTTTTTAGAGCGACAGCGTCTGGGAATCGGGTAGCGCAGTCTATCAAGGTTAGTACATGCGTATGACCTTCGGCTGAAGGGGGGTAAATTGGTTCGATGAGGTCCAATGCGACTCTGGAGAAGGGCTCCGAAATGAGGGAGTTCTTTGCAGGGAAGCTGGGCCTATTCGACCTTTTGCAGTGGTTTTCTGGCACAAATCGCACGTTTTGGAGAATTCTGCAATATCTTTGGCTGTACCGGGCCAAAAAAAGTATATAAATACTCGCTGAGAAGTCTTATTATGACCGAAATGACCAGCCATTCGACTTTCATGTGCTACTTGCAGGATTTGGTCTACATGGGTACGCGGAATACACATGGCCTTGGAAAGTGGGTCCGACTCATCTCGTGATGTGCAAAATAGAAAAGAGTCGTTAATGATGTAACTTATGGGTCAGTTCCCTCGAACGATCACCTCGTCGTTCTTTCGGGCCTTTTCCCAAAGGGATTGAAGTAAAGGGCAGTTCTGCTAAGCTCTGAAGAATGGTGCATTACTCGTTATGACCTCTAAAGGAGCCTCTGGGGTGAAAAGGCGCGTTGAGGGAGAGGCCTCACGGCTAGCTTGCGCTCGAGTGACGACAGCTTGAGTCACTTCACTTAAGGAGAGTAGTGCGCTCTGGCCAATGAGTACCGAACAAAATTTGATGGGGGCTGCCAATACGTCGGCCCAACAGCGAAATATTTACACTGTACATGGCAGCGGATTACCAGGAATCTATTTTCTCCACCCAAGAAGTTGTGTACAATTGCGTACTTCTTATGTTGGGGGTCGACAGGGGGGAGCAATTTGTCCGACACCACAATGCATGTGCACCCGATGTCTCTGACGAGGGTGGACACTTTACAGCCATTGATCGAGTCGGTTTCGAAATTTAGTCCTCCGGGGATACTCTTGTTGAACAGGAAGTTCACTTGAAATTCCTGTGGGGATGGTGACGAGGGGGATGACGTTAGCGCGGCTGGCTGTTCCGGGGAAAGATAGCAGTTCCGTAGTGGACCTGTTGGCTCTGGGTGGGACGTAGGCTGGAATTCTGTACACATTGGGACTTATAATGGCCGGGGGAACCCCAGGAGTAGCATATAACCTGCTTATTCTAGTGCTGGTTATTGTAAGGGGTATTGTAAACTGGGGGTTTTTTGTCTTCGTGGGCCACAAAAGGCTTATTCTTTGGCCTTAACGGGGCTGTGGTCTTTATCAATGGTGGTGATTTCCTTCGTTCGACTTCCATTGACTAAATTTATTCTTCAGGGACGGGGGACTATTCTTCCGGGAATCCTGTGGATATAGGCGATGATTTTTCGCATGGAGATCAGCTTCCTCGAGGCATTCTTGAAAGGTAGACGCTTGGCGGTCTTGCACGAATGCTCGGATCTCCTGAGGGAGGGTGGACAATAGCTGGTCTTTTAACATAAATTCAATCAGGGTCTCATACTCCGATTCAACTTTGGAGGATTCTCACCAGACCTGGAGGTTTCGCTTCAGGATATATCCAAAATGTCGAAGTTTGACCGGGCTGGATTTTAGCCGATCTAAACTTAGCGTGGTAGAACTAAGGGGTCAAGTGGAAGGTGGATAGCAATTCGGCCTTCAAGGTGCTATAGTCTATTGTAGCTTCATGTGGTAATGAGATGAAAATTTCTCTTAAGCTCGGACTGAGCAATGGGAGCAATCTACTCACTCCTTCGTATTCTAAGGCCCATCCGTTTAGCTCGAAGATCTTTTCAAAGTGTGTTAAGTATGAGCACAAATTTTCTTTGTCTTTATATTGGGGAAGTTTCATAGCGGGGGCCTGGGCTTGATTATCACGGGATCCAACAGAACTAACTTCAACTAGGTCTCTGCTTAATTCCCTTTCATGTTTTCGAATCCTTTCTCTCTCCTCGAATTCTAACGCTTCTTTTATTACTTCCATTTCTAACACTTCTTTTCTTCTCATTTCTTCCAATTCTTCTTTTCTTCCAATTCTTATTTTCTCACTTCCATTTCACGTACTCTTTCCTCTCGCTGTTTGCTTTGGACAGATTCCTTTAGTTCCTGTCCTCTGAGACCGAGAGCTTGTCCTTGTTTGACTAAAACTTCGAACGATTGTGAAGCCATTGCTGCTCTTGCTCACTGGTGACTCACGAAAGAACTTACGCACCTGGTAAGAGAATTGAAAGCTGCGATTGTTTCTAAACGATACAATCTAATAATTAACCACCAAAATAATTAATATTTTCCTAGCTTTGCTTTTGCTATCTGGAAAGGGTTATTAATGGTTATTATTTATATTCCTTCGGGGAATAGACTCTAGTTATTACAATTTACGTTAGTTTATACGGGCTTCCTTGGACGTTGGCAAGTTTTAGGCTATATGAGTTTGCTTCCTCAAAAGTTTAACCCCTTAAAGCTGACACCACTTTTATATATGTCTTTGAATTGCTCATAGTCTGGTCCAATAATTATTCTAGTCCTTGATCTGAACACATCACTTTTGTTTAATCGATGGTATTGACCCTATGACTCAATCTACGATCATATATATATATATATATATATATATATATATATATATATATATATATATATATATAAGTAGGCTTTAATTCCTACTGAACGTGCCAACGCTGGTTATAGGCAGGTTTTGCCGTAGCCAGGATTCACACTATAAAAGTCCCACTTGTTACTGGGGGAAGGTTTGTGATTGTTGAATTCTAAGAGTGCAAAATACAGGTTGAATAAATTAGCCGGAGGGATTCTTGATGAAAGTCTTGCCAACGGTACGTTAAAAAGGAGGAGCCACAAATAAACACACGTACAGAAAATAAACTTTACACAAATATAATAATTAACAATAGTCAAACGGGCAAAATTAAGGATTAAATATTAAATACTGACGTTAAGCGTCTAGATTTATAATGACTCAATAGGAGTATCAATCACTGTTAATTGAATAGGTAATTTAAGAATATAGGGACGCTGGGTTTACAGATTACCATTGATTGTGATGGATTAGGGAGAAGACTACTCATGTTCTGACGGGGTGGTTCAGGTGGCGTTAACACGAGTTCTCGGGGAGAGGAAGATAAGACGACGGGTTTGGGGCTGCCGGCTGCAGTTACGGTTAGTTCACTCCTAACTTGATGTGACACTAACAAATACTTACTTCCAGTAACTATTCTGATGTTCCTTTTCTTTCTCAAGTTACGTTGAGCAACAGAGCGTATTCTTCTAGCCCCAAACTCTGCGGGGGGGGATTTCGTCAGGAACACTTTGAGACAGCGACCAAGTTGACTCAACGGCGCGTTGGTAGACGATATGTTACGGCAATGACTCCTGTTCAACGTTAGGATTACGTGAGTAGATTTGTGACACTGTCTTAGAGGGGTAAACGGCGATGTTATTTATATCGCAGATTGTGGGAAATCGAGAGAGAGATTCCATTCACGACAATTCGCTAATCGCAGCGACTTCTGGACAATCTCCATGGTATCATAAAGAAGGCAAATAGGATTTAAGCTTCTTTGTGATATAGGGTTCTTTGTCGCCAGTTGTGGGAAGGGTAGGGAGTGAGAGAGAGGAGACGAAGGTCAACTCAAACGACAAATTCCTTTCCTTCCCAGGATTGTCTGGCGGCATGTGAGTATCTACGTTCCATACACTCACAACTGGCTATTTCCCGAACCAGTGGAATGTGGCCAAGATGATTTTCATCCTAAAACCGGGTAAGCTTCCGGACTTCCCAGCCAGGTTTGGACCTATATATCTCATTGAATTTGCTGGCAATGTATTTTAGAAGATATTAGCTCATAAACCAACTCTTTTTTCGATTAAGATAACCCTGCATAACGAGCAGCAATACGGCTGTAGAAGGAAAAGAAGGACTGACACGTCACAGGCCGTCGTCCGAGAAAAGCTTACAAAGATCAAGGCAGACAAAATGCATGCCGCCTTGGTGCTCCGCGATGTCAAAAAGCTTTTGATAAGGTATTGAAGAGAGGACTACAATTTAAGATCCTTCAAGTGTGCCTTAATCCTATTCTTGAGAGGATTTGATTCTATATGACAACATAATAGAGAGGAGAGCATACATACAAATCATAGGACATAAATGCCCTGAATTCTAACTCGTAGCAGGGGTCCCTCAAGGCAGCTTTCTTAGACCCCTTTTATACAACATTTATACACGCCACCTACCACAACCTCTCTACGAGGGTACGATTAACGTGCAGTTTATTGGCGATATGTTTACAGGGAATTTATGGCTAGGGAGATTTCTAACATCAACACTTTCGAGAGAAGATATAAGATATCAACCAATGCCCCCAAATTTAAAATAATTCCCATATTTTGCTAGACCTTCAACGATATACGTGTAGAGGGGAAGCGAATGCCCTACTGCCTGGAAGGGACAGTTCTGGTGCTCAAAATCAACATCAGGGTTTACACGAGTCATATCGATCGAACAGTCGCGAATGGCAAGAGAGATTTGAGAAAGTTTTATACGTTCCGTGACCTGAATCCATCAAATAAACTCAAGATATTCAATGTGAGCATTAGCTCGAGACTCCTGTACCCCCCCCCCCCCCCTGTGCCACTGAACGCGAGCACCAAGACCTAAATTGCGAAACTACAAACGATCCAGAACAAAATGGTGTTTATCATCACAAAGATGCAAAAAGAGAAAGCAAACAACAGAGGGAGGTCCACGACTCGGTTGAATTATCTCCGATCAACGTGGCGCCCAACGAGTGGGCTAAGAGAACATAGCAATCCGTTGGCACCCACTTGTACCCGCAGTTCTCTCGTGCAGACCTACATAGATACCGAGGTCGACCGCCAAATAAGACCATTTAAAAGCAGTAAGATACAATCTGACGGCGACGTGACTCCAAAATACACATAACAAAATCGGCAAATCAGAAAAAACGAGTAGTGTAATGCTCAGGTTTCTTTAGTAGAAATTCATACACCATCACGCAGATTGACCCCTTTTTTCAAAACTTTGCAAAAATATCAAAGATCCAAAATTTGCCTTTGAAAGCTTTTTCAAACCCACACAACGGGTCCCACAAACCCCGATTCAAATAAAGGATTGAATGCCATTTAAGACCATTAAGATCATATATAAATAATATGAATTGAACTAACATGTTGAATTTAATTTAATAAACTATACTTTTTTCTAGTTTATTAAAAAAATAAATAAAAAACAGCAAACAAAATACATCCAAAAAACAAAAGCAAACAAAACTTAAACAAACAGAGCTACCCTTTCATCAGGGATCAATTTATTCTGTCTCCCACACAAGCTCTATACTTTAAACTCACCCTAATACACCACTTTCCTCTCCTACTCTTCCTAAATTTCACCGCCTTTTATGTCCAAGTCCAAGTCTAAGGCCAAGTTATTTTCATTCAGTCTGAATTTGACTCTACCACATTACATCATTAAATGAGGAAACAATACCTAAAGACGCCTTGAAGATGATCGAATAAGATGGAAAGTTTATCAATTTAGTTATACGAAACGCATTTATTAAAAAGAGAGATCAATATAGTACAAGTGAGCCACCATCTATGTACAAGATGGAATAAAAAGACAGTTAGAAGAATAGAAAGTTGTCAAAGGAAATTGATCAAGGCGAAATATACCATGGTCTTCAACAAAATATATATATATATATATATATATATATATACATATATATATATATATATATATATATATATATATATATATATATATATATATATATATATATATATATAAGAAAACCAGGGCAGCAGAAAAAAAATGCATTTTTCATTCTTCATTTAATTTCAACCAAACGTTTCGAGGGCCAGCCTCATCTTCTGGGTACTGGAATTATATTTAGTATAAATACCAAGTTTTTTGTGTAAAACCGCATAATGAAATGTCTTGATCATTTCCTTAATCCGACTGAAGATAAAGCCACCGTTAATAAACTTTTTCACTTCTGGTCGGTACCCTTTTTTGGCCCACTAACATCAAAGATGACTGTTAAAATATGCTCGATTATACAAAAAAAATCTGCCCTTTTTGGACCTCAAAATAATCACCTCAAACCAATATAAAATAGGCTCGCTCTTTCGTTATTAAGAGCACCTTCCTGATGCGTGTCGTTCATCTCTCATATATAATTACTTGTGTCCATCGTGCGATGCGACCTATATTGGCTCTACCAGCCAAACTCTCCATTCAAGAGTTGAACAGCACGCCGAGAGGTCCTGCCGTACGGGTTTTCCCCTAGCCAAACCTGACTATTCTATCATCCGACTCTACGAAAATTCTTGCAATTTACAGGTTTAAACTCGAAGACTTTTCTATAGTCTCTACAACTAACACCATCTCTGATTTACGAATCCTTGAATCCATATATATTTTAGATAGCAAGCCCACACTTAACGACCAAACTTCGTCTTTCCCATTACATGTTACACGTTAGATGGTTCCCTTATTTTACCACCTTCTTAGTTTAAGTTAATGTTTCCCTTACTTTTGCCACTTCCATGTTAATTTATGTAATGTTGCTATAAGCAATGCAATTCCATCAATTATCGTTGTTGTATCATGACTTATACAAAAAAGTGACTGGTAAGACCATTCCCCTTATGTTACCTATCCAATGTCAATTAGAATTACTTTGTATTACTTTTTATTAGAATTAATTGGTATTAATACTAAATATAATTCTAGTACCCAGAAGATGAGGCTGGTCCTCGAAACGTTGGTTGAAATTCAATGAAGAAAGAAAAATGCATTTCTTTTCTGCTGCCCTGGTTCTCTTATATATATTGATACTGCGGACTATAAAGAACGGACCACTTGAATCTCGCTCTCTCTCTCTCTTTCTTTAAAATATATATATATATATATATATATATATATATATATATATATATATATATATATATATATATATATATATATATATTGGGTTGAGGAATAAGTTCTGGTGGTTTATCAAATTTATTCATTACCATTAACAATTTTGGAAAAACTTCATATTTCATTGCTAACAATATGCAATTTAATCAATAATGTATTCTTCGTTGTTATTTACGACTTCTTTCCAACGTTCAACTAGTTTTTCGAAGCCTCTGCAATAAAAATCTCTGGAGTTCGACTCGAAGAATTCGTCTAACCAGTTCTTAATTCCACATCAGTATTGAACGAAACTCCGCGCAAATTATTGGACAGCGATCGAAACAGATGGAAATCCGATGAAGCCAAGTCAGGCGAATATGGAGGATGCGGCAGGATTTTCCAATTGAGCGTTTGGATGGCGTCCTTTGTCATATTGGCAATGTGAAGACGAGCATTGTCGTGTTGCAGAAGAACTCCATAACGTCGATGAGGTCGCTTTTCACGAATAGCTTCGGCGAATCGATACATTTGTTCAACCTAAAGTTCTGCATTGACAATATCGTTGTTTGCAAGGAGCTCATAAAGAATGATGCTTTCACAATCCCACCACACACACACAGCATCGTCTTTTGTGGATGAAGTCATTGCTTTAATCTCGGAAGTGTTTTTTTTATTGGGGCCAAGCCATGGTTTTCGATGCTTCATGTTGATAGAAACACACCACTTTTCGTCGCCAGTGATGATGAGGTGAAGAAATCTTTCCTTATATCAAAGAGTAGCCTTGTGATGAGCGAGCAAACCTGCGGCAATCGTGGAGCGTTGAAGTTTGTTGTTTTCTTTCAAAGTGTGCAGAACCCATGCACCGAGTTTTAGAACTTTTTCCAGTGAATGAAGGTGATTCACTACAGTTTTCTGATCAAAGCCAATTGTACAGCCAATTTCTAGTCGATTGACGAAGATTTTCATGAAGAGTGTCGTTTAATCGATCTTCATCCAACTTAATGGTGCGACCAGAACGTTCTTCGTCATTAAGATTGAAATGACCGTTTTTAAAACTAGAAAACCACCATTACGCGGTCCTTTCTGATAAAACATTTTCTCCGTACACAGCACAAATATCGCGACGAGCTTTGGCTGCGTTTGCATTTTTCCCGTCTCGATTGAAAATGAATAACAACAAGTTTCGAAAATGCGTCATTCTTTTAACTTCACATTCCATTTTGAGGGTACAGAACGAAAATTAAATGAATACAACTTTTAAATAAACCGCAATGACTTATTATTCAACTTCAAGACGTAGCCTAAGCAAAAGCCTAATAGTATACGCTGTTAAGAGACGTAGCCTTACCTTCACAAATTTTGCTCTCATTATTTATTATGGTTTCGTAATATGTGCACAAATCACGTCAACAAAACTTAAATCAACACAACATTAGGAAAAACGCAAGAACTTTTCCTCAGCCTAATATACAAGTCATGGCTTCGCCACTCTCTCCCCGTACGCTACGCACGCTAGCAGCCCTTTTGGGTTTGTTCTTCGGCCTATTTGACTTTGAAATCAATTGTGACCAACTCTACCCCCTTCACCTCCATGTTTCCCTTCCCTCTCATCCCCCTCTTCATTCACCCCTATCACACTACCTACTCCTCCCTCTACACCATTCTCTCACCTATCCCCATTTCTTCCCCCCTTCTTCCTCCATATCTTCGCTTATCCCTTTAACCCTCCATCCCTAACCCATTTCTCTCACCCTTTTCAATAGGGGGAAAGAGTGAGTGGGGGAGAGCTCAATCATAAATTAAGCTATAATAAAATAAAAAATGATTAAAAAAAATCGCGTTCTTAAAATATACCCTTTGCACTCTCTTCCCCCTCCACTCCTATTTCCCCCTCTCACCTCTCCCACTATTTCATACCCTTAACCATTCCCTCTCTCCCCTCTCCCACTTTCTATTTCCCCTCTATCTCCCTTTCATTCTCTCCCCTTCTCTCCATCTCTCTCTTCTCTCTTTCCAACACTCTACCCATAGAAGAGAATAAAAACATTATTATTCATAGTATAATTTTAGTAGTTTTTTCATTCCAGTCAATGACGCGTAATTCTGCTAGTATATATATACAACGTATCCCAGAAAAAAGTTAACCGTAGTTTGAAATAGTATAACTCAAAACTTATTTGATATTTTTGAGTCCTGCAAAACAAACCAAATTTACTAACTATTTATCTGTTGATTCTAGAAATTTAATTAAATTCCCCTTTACGATATTGATACACTTGTGGGTTTAGTGGAGGGTATCAAAATAATGTTTGCCTAAGAAAATAAAATAATGAATCTTAGAAGTTCAAAATGCACAAATATATTTAAATCTATTTTTAACAAAAACACCTTTTCATATGGGTAATACAAATAATTTTTTAAATTTTCTAAGCACCGTTTCCTTCCACCTGTCCTCTATTTCTTTTTAAGCACATTTTTGCCTTTGATCGCATTGATTGAACACCCTTTTTGATTAACTTGTGATTTTCCTTAAGTCCATTGACTTCAGGTGTGATACTATCTCTTAACTGGTTTACGCTTTGTGGTGGAGTATAATACACTTTATACTTTAGATATCCTTATAAGAAATAATCGCACGGTGTTAAGTCAGCGGATTTGTGGTTGTCAAACGTTTGTCTTAGTTTTGTTCTTACAGCAACCTCTCTATTAGCTGGTGCGCCGTCCTGAATCCACCAAAGTCTATTTAATTGATTGCCGTAAATCTGGCCTAGTTCCGGAAAATCCTTTCGTTATCATGCTCAGGTAGGCAGCACCATTCAAGTTATTCTCGCAGAACAATGGGCCGACAAGATAGTCATTCCCGCATATTCCGATCCACAAACACTTTCTGCTGACAAATACCTTTGTCAAAGTTGAATACTAGGGGCTGGTTCAGCGGCGCATATTGCCGAATGTTATGGCTATTTACCTTTTCATTCATGAAAGAGGCTTCCTCGTCACCACTCACAATGTTTTCCAAGAAACGAGCAGGTTTATGGAGAAGCCATTCGACATATTGTCTACGAAGAGCTAGGAAAATCAGTTTTAGGAAGCTGATGTCTTGCATGCATTTTAAGTCATGTTTAATAATGTGGTAAAATAATAACTTTGGCAATTGTAACCCATTCTTTCTGAATATTCAATGTGTATTTTGAAGAAGTGTCATCTGAACATATTCGATATTTTCTGTTGTTCTTATGGTTCTCATACGACCCGAACGACCTTTATTTAGATTTAAGAATGTTCCATCATGTTGCTAGTTGGGAACATTTTTCCAAATTCTGGGCTTTCTTGATGGCTCCCTACCTGGAAAATGTTGTTCAAATGAATCTTGTATTTGTTTAATACTGTTAGTCTTAATTTAGTTTGTGACTACAAATATGCGTTGATCTTTAGTTAACAGCATGATTGAAAAGGTTCTATAGAAGTAAACTTTGACACAAAAACGCTTTGAATTGCTTAGTAAGCAATAGTGACGAGACCATAGCACAGCGTGTCTGAAAACCTACTGTAAAATGGCCTAGGCTTTGCTTGAAGAATCGCACAGTTACATAGGCTACGTAGGCTCCCTTCGCTTCTCTTGAAAGTGCATAGTGCCCTAGCCTTCCTAGGCTTCGTTTCATTATTTTACTTCGTTGTGCAACTATAATTTTGATAGCCTCCACTAAACCCATTAGTGTATCAATATCATGAATGCAATTTAATGAAATTTCAAGAATCGACAGATAAATAGTTGTTAAACACTTTGTGCAGGACCCAAAACTCTTCAATAGATTTTGAGTTATACTAACACAAATTACGGTTAACCTTTTTCTGGGACACCCGGTATATATATATATATATATATATATATATATATATATATATATATATATATATATATATATATATATATCTATATATATATATACACGACGGGCGGTCAATCAGTTTTGCAATTTACATATATGGAAACGAGATATGAGGAAAAGTGTTCTATTATTTTTCAATATAACTACCCTCGTCTCCAATGCACTTGCACCACTTGTCCCTGAGGCTTCGAATTCCCGACAAACAGAAATCTCCTTACTGCTGTTCAATCCACTCCTGGATGGCGGGCTGGACATCTTCATCGTCCCCAAACTGGCGTCCACGCAGTGCAGCCTTGAGCTAGCGAAATAAAAAGTAGTCGCTAGGAGCCAGATCTGGAGTGTAGGCGGGATGTTTGAGCAGCTCGTATCCGCACTCGCGCAGGGCAGCTTGTGCAACTCTGACCCTTTGGACTTTGATAATGCGGCGTGAGGTTTCTAGGGAACCAACGGACAGAGACCTTGGTAATGGCCAAATTGTCGTGGATAATGTTGATAACACTTCCATGTGATATTCCAAGTTCTAGTTCGATTTCTTCGAACTTCACCCGTCGATTTTCGAGGATCATCCTATCCACACGGGCTACATTGTTCTCGTTGGTCACGTCTGACGGGCGTCCTGGCTGGGGGTCATCTTTAAGGGACTCACGACCATGGCGGAACTCCCTATTCCAGACAGCAATGGTTGCATAGGAAGGGGCTGTATCGGTGTACACTGCAACCATGCGTTCATGGATCTCTTTTGCATTCTTGCCTTCCTTGGTCAAAAGTCTGATCACTGCGCAGTCTTCAACCTTCTCAATTGTTGTCAAATTTGTGACTGACGATCTGCGATCAGCTACTGCTTCTTAAATATAAGAGGCAGGAGCGTGCGGCTGCCGGTACTGACTTATCATAACTTTTCATAACACGTCCACAAATAGCCATCCCCCTTCCTCTGTTTTGACCTACTGATTCGCAAAACCTATTGACCGCCCCTCGTATATATATATATATATATATATTAACGGTATCTTGATCAGAACCCGAGATGTTCAGAAATTTTCATTCTTTTTTCTGAAGAAAAATTCTTAAGGGGCGATCTTCTCATCAACGAGCAGAATCACCGCCTGGTAATCTTCGGCAAATATATGTTTTAGGTCCGCTCCTTGTCCACGACCAAGCACCAGTTTTCCGTTTTTATGTTCGGCTTCGTAGCTAATAATGGCGAGAAGATGGCACCACTGTGGTTCGCAGCGTGTTAAAGCTGTCAGGGACATCTTGGACAAGAAGGTCCTGACCTGAGTGAGAAAGCGGACTACGTGTTTCAGCCTGAAGGTGACCCCCATCCTACAACACACACGGTCAATACTGTGCAGAAATGGAATGGGTCGAATACGAAGTTCTGGTCGATTGAATTTGGATACTATAGTCGCTCGACCTCAATCTCCTCGGCAAGAGCGAATGTGCGTGTCTCGCGATCAATGCCTGTAACGCGTGCCGCAGCAACAACGATCAGCTGAAGAACACCAACAGCCGCTTGTACGGCAGTATTAGGAAGGAATTTGTCCGCAACGTGCGCCCGAAGGCGGCCACATTGATTAATATTGCAATTTTAACACATACTTTATGTTAAAACAATAACAAGTTCTAACTGCACCAAAACTATATTGCCGTCCTTTTTTAAGAGCGGCCTATCGAGTGTAACATGTTTATACTATATCCTTTTTGTACTAATGGCATTACTCACATATTAGAATAGTCAGAAGAATTTAGAAGACCAAATCTTTTAGTAAGAGATTTTTCTAGTGAAAGAGTGAAGGAATTATATTATCTGACATTTCGCCGCATTGTAATTTGCACAAAATGTTATTTTACGCATAATATAGCTCTTTGGAGCTATTGGATCATACAAGTCGAGGATGAAAACGAGTGGGCATCGAAAAACACCTCTAGATAAGATAATATAATATAAAGGATGCAATGAAGGACCGATTTCATACATCAGTTAAGATCATGAACTTAAATGCATCTCTCCACATTTCTATGTCCCTTACGGGTTGTGGGATTCATACCAACGCTCCTATTTTAATAAACTACTCATAAGTAAAAAGAACAAAGCAACGAGGTTAGCTTTCATTACTGAGTATGGCATGTAGATTGCTAAAAATTGTGATAGAGCGTTTTCTAGTAAAAAAATCATATATCTTATTTCTTTTAAATTTGATGGGAATCAACTAGTAATGCGTCATACAGTTTAAAATAATTATCACAAATGAAATAAAGAGTCGTTTAATTTGAGAATTGACAGCGTTATTGTGTGAAACCAATAACTGGAATCTCTAACCACTTACTTTTACACTACGGAATATACCGTACGCATTAGGTGAAACTGATTCTGTAACATCTCCTGCCATATTCCCAAAACTCAGTGGTAAGTGAGCAAGTTTTAATAGAGAGGCAATGCTCCCTACCACATAACAAACACAGTGAGCCAGTTCTCAGATGCTGAAAACATCGAGTTGATGAAGTAACCAGACTAGAATTCTGATTTTAACCAGAGAGAGCTCCTATAGGAGTTAATCTGTCAAAAGGTTCTGGCTCTAAAACCGAAAAAGGATTAGCTGCAAAATGTAAAGAAATCGCGCCGGAAGAATGCGGCAAATGGCAGTAGTTCTGCGGCACAGGATGTGTTCGAGTCGTTCATCACAAAAGCTTGCAAACCTCAATAATACTTTGTTCATTAATCTAGAAGACAATTTTTTGTTAGTTTCTACTTATTTTGGCACTTATATTCATGGTTCTCTAGTATTGGACGCTTCCATTTTTCCTTTAAACATTTTATTTCTCTTAGGTTTTTTTAATTCATTGTTCTACGAAAAAAATTTGGACACTATTAGAGTCAAATTTCCAACAATAATTAGTTCAATTTTCGCGGAAATTATACAAATATTTTCAGGAAAATGCAGATTTGAGTATTTTTCTCTACTTCTGGAAGGTACTGTATAATCGCAAATCGGATTGCGGTGTTTGGTCTGCAAGGGCACGAATTCCGGCTGACGTTTAAAAAGGAAAACTTGTAAATTAAGGTGGCCAATTTAATGTCTTTAGCCATAGTTTGCCAAAAAATTGAAGTTAGGTGCTACACAATTCCTGAACCTCAAACTGGCCTTATAATAAGTCCTGAGCTTTTACAGGGGACTCTAATATAAGAACATAAGAACATAAGAAAAGAAGGAGACTGCAAAAGACCATTCATGGCCTACAAGCATTGGTTGTAAATCCGATGGTCGGCATTCACTTTCCCTCCACCGATTATTAACATTTTAAAATAACTAAATAATCTTCATGTAACCCATAGACGAGTGTGTTTGGGGTTATCAATAGCTCGATCAAGGTTAGTAATTTAGAAATCAGTAGATAAAATGAAAGTCTAACCTATTCGGCACATGGTCGGTAGAAAAAAAAGGTAGACATAAAGAATGAGAGCATATTATGGTAAAGTCTTATTTAGCTGGGCGAATGGAGTACGCGTTTATTCAAGGGGAATGTAGTACCTTTTTGAGGAAATTGGTTACTGAACGCTAACCTTGGGCTTACTCAAATTGGAGATAATTATCTATTGTTTGTTTTTTTAATTATAAGCTGTGTAAAATAACCGGTTGATTAATCGTAGAAGAAGGAAATACTAGACAGCGGATTATAGGACTATTTAATGGACAAAAACTCGGCAGGCCTAGGCGCAATGAACTCGCTTATGTTTATATCGGGTATTTGAAGCTGGCCTAGTAATATCAATATCTACACTTCCCCTTCTCGAGCGGGGAGTCTACTTTGTTACTGATAACGGAACTTCTTATTGTCTTATTGTTCTTACTGTTCTTAGGGTCTACGTCGGATGTTATTTAATGGATCAAAAAATGTGGGTTTGGCTCACTATTGGCCATTCATGCGGTTCGGGCGCGGCTTACTTGAGTTGAAAGTTTATTCGTGTGTACAAGAAGATATAAAGAAAGTGAGCAGGGAGTTTTGATTCAGGCTTCGGCTAGATAATTTTATCTTGGGCATAGATATGATTTTAGGAAATAAGTTTTCGGGTTTCACGGTTCTATGAAAATAAGTAAAGGCCAGCCGATTCCCGGTTTCACAGGTTGGCGTGTATTGATAAATATGTTTGCACAGCTCACTCGGCATCTCCCAGAATTTGAGGCGTGGCACAAAATGGTCAACAAAGATTGCGCAATTTTTACTTTGCATTTGGGTTTCTTTGGCTTTGGGGCAAGGGTGAGGTATCTTATTATATAGACTAAATATGGTTTATCTAGCTGGCGGTAGCGTACTACACGACTTCTCATTACTAACTATAAACACTGGCACATGACTAAAATAATTGATGTAATTGCGCGAGTTGGGAATTCTTGTTACCACCGGACACTGGATTTTTCACTGTTTACCTTGTTTAAAACTCAATAATCACTGAATTTACAATGTTAATCTTATTGGCACAGGAGTTTCTTAAACTTTTTTACACATTATTGTTATTAATATTTAAACACTACAGAACAAATGGCGTCATTTCCACTGTTGGTTTTATTTTGATTCAGTGTTATCCATTTAAAATCTGATGATGGGCACTGTGCTCGTCTGTAGAGAATGAACAAACTTTTGCCGGATTCAGTCTCAACCCACATCTACTTGTAGCGGTTCATCTTATATCATCTATGTTGCTTGAAGTTGTCTGATGCGTAGAAATGAGCTTCTCCCTAATTATTCTTGTTGCTACCGAGTCTCTCGGCTCAATGGTTTTGGTGATTAGTAAGATAGCTCCGCGACGAAATGGACATCGGTGTAATTTATTCCACCGCCTTGGAGCGGCAAGGCATCAAAGATCAACGATTTTTTGACCATCCCGTAAAGGATGCTTCGTTAAAGAAGGGAGGCTCAATGTTGGTGGAACTTGATCCACGGTTTCGGGCGGCAATGCAGTAGAGATCGACAGTGTTAGACTATCCCATAACGGATGTTTTGTTGTAAACGAGAGACCGATAGTGTTAGAATTCACGAGGTCTCATTCTTAGTTGTTATCTCGAGCAACTTTTTTGCTCTCTTGGTGAATCCATCTGCTTCTTCACCATTCTTCGAAGGCGTGACCGGTTTTGGATGTATCTACCTCCTTGAGAAAGGAGTATCCCATAACCGGTGAGAGGTATTATTCTTCCTTAGCTCCGTTATTCTTGGATGGCAGCGAGATTGGAATTTCATCTTATGATGATAAATTCTCCATTCTGTAGAAAGAATTTTGTAAGAGTGCTCAAGAAGGAGCAATATTGCCAAATTGCAAATACCTTTCCTATTCATTATACTATAAATTAAACAGCTTAGTCATATTTCTCTAAATCGTTGTCATTTTCTCAATCACTTGTTCATTTTTATCACTAAAAACTTGTAGAAACGTTAATCAAAATTCAAATTT
Source organism: Ceratothoa steindachneri (assembly GCA_963969495.1). Lineage (NCBI taxonomy): Eukaryota > Metazoa > Arthropoda > Malacostraca > Isopoda > Cymothoidae > Ceratothoa > Ceratothoa steindachneri. Next base: position 91,948,873 of record OZ018330.1, read on the forward strand.
AAACGAAATAATGGAATTTGAGATATTTTTCTTAATAAATATAAAATTTAGGTCAAACTCTATAGATATTAATTTCAGTCTAATTTCTTCAATAAATTTAATTTAAATAGAGTAATATTAATCCAAAATAAAGATACTTCTTTATCAGTGATTAAAATGAAAATAATTTTACTAAAAATAATACATATTAATTTAAATAGAAAAAATAAATTTAATATTATGAGAACTAATTAAATATATAAAAATTAATGCGAGTGAAAATTCCAAATACCGCATATATCGGGCCATGTATATTGTCGTAGAATTTCCCCCCTTTTTGTTCTATCTCTAAGAGTGCTAAGAGTGTCTAATATATTGATATTATAAGAATATCTTAAAGAACAGAGCCGTTACGACACACGTAAGGATATAAAAGAAACGCACACTAATTCACAAAATAAACTTATATTTTATCTTTATCAATTGAATACATAAATAACCTTTATACATTAACTACAGCAATACTCTGAATATTAGCCTAAACAAGAATTAATTAAATTAGTTTACCCACAAAATCTGGTTAACGTTTTCTCTACACACAACAATAATATAAGAATTAGGCTTAAGGACTCATGTGGAGTTTAAAGGGCCTCAGAAATGTTATTGACTCACGACGCGTGCCGTTTGTCCAGTTGTAGATGGGCGAAAATCCACGGTCGTTTTGGCGAGGGTAGCAGCTAGGGGGGTCCACACGTTCTTCCGGTGAGGGGGGGGTTTCTTCAAGGACGAGAAGCAAGACGGTGCTTTATGCAACATCTAGGCAGTCGTGGTCTCTTTGGCGAGAGTGAGTCGAACTTGGTTCTTAAATCAAGTTAACTTGGAGTGCGGTGTGATCACCGAGTAACGAGCTCGAGGAGGAGCTTTTCTCCTTCGCTACTTATTTCCTTATAGGCAAGGACTGAACTCGGGGAGGGTCTTCTTTAAGGGCGAGGATAACGGAGGGGGGTTTCTCTGACGAGAATAATTTGAACTTGGTTCCTCACCAAGTTAACTAAGAGTTCGGCGTGGACACCGAATAACGGGCTCAAGGGGGAGCCTTTTCCTTCTTCTTCGATTAATTCCTCAAGGACGAGGAATTCCCCTGGTGTTTAAGGTGCACCAGGATATGAGGAGTCTCTCTGGAGAGAGTAAGTTGAACTTAACAAAGTTCACTTATCGTTTGGTTTGATAACCAGGGACTTAGCTCGAGGATAAGCTTCTTCTTAGCCCCTTAAGGTAGGTAGCCCTGCCTCTCTTGCAGGGTACTTCTTGGTCTGGCGAGCCAAGTACACTACCTCTCCAGTCTCGGTAGCTCAGTTGTGGATCCGAGGACTTCGTCACCTAGAGCCTGAAGTATTCTACCTCGATTTTCCTCAGAGTTACTCATTTATACCTCGTCACCCCACTGAGGGAGTGGTAAGGGGGGAAGGGGCTTAAGGACGGCCCCAGGAGAGTTCTTTTGGCCAACGGTTTTTCCCATGAAGTCAAACATCGGCTCCTCGTTAGCCTTCTAGATTGGGAGAAACCCGTCTCCAATTTCTTGTTCGACGTGAAACTGGTTCTCACTCTCCTGGGGGAGATCTTACATTTTGACCTTTAGGGTCTTTCATGGCACTGAGTTGTGTTACACTGCGGTTAAGCGCTGACCCGCCGATGCCTTCGACGGATCTCTTTGCGGTAACCGCCTTGTGACTGCACCAAGAGTGGATGAGGGGGGGGGAGGTAACCATTCCCCGACATATATAAAACAATAGGTGGACTGGGTTTAAGATAAATTCTTTTATCAGGAAAAGCCATCCGATGACTGTCCAAAGTTCCCGCGTTATAAACAATATTGAATCCAGCTTCTAGTTTCTTTTTACCTTTAAGAAAATCTCCAATCACCTTTACCCAACCTAGAATCAAACCTTGTGAATACAAGTCATTCACAGTAGAAGCAAACATGCAGCCACCAAGTTGATTCAAGAAACTCATTTGGCTGCCCCAAAGGAATTTAAAGGTAATTTTCTGAAATAATGACGGGGCAAGGCGACGAATAGAGCAAAAAAACGGTTCCAAATGGATGCCAACGAAGTTTGAATTCAGCGTTCGAGTCCTGTTTTATTAAGTAGAGTTTTTTTGGATATTCTGGGGCGTATGGACTAATTTCAACTCGACCAGGATTTGAAGTTGCTCTGAGATTATGCCTTTCAATAAAAGAGGAGGAAATTCTTCAGGACATAGGGGAGGTAAGTTTCAGGTGATACTCTTGAAGTTCAATGCTCGTTATTCAAACCATTCTTTCGTTTATGGAGATATTATTCTTACCTAGGCTTCCTTCTACGGAGATTTTACTCCTACCTGTGTTTGATGATGGGTTTTGTTAGTTAAACACTATGTTCGTTCTAGAGACTTGTTATTTGAACCCTATCTTCATTTTTTGAATCGTTATTCAAAAACAGTTCCAGATGTACGACATGTTTCTCCCACAGATGAACCTTGAATGGACTATTGACCTGAACCATTTACTATCTGGAGAAACATATTACTCTGAACCTTTAGTCATCTTTTAGACTTATTTCTCAAAACTTCTGATCAATGAAGGGATTTAAATTTCGACACATAACGGTCATTTATTGACTGGTTAGTAGTAACCTATTCTGATTATAGAGACTTGTTTCCCAAAGCCTGTGCTGCTTTTAGATACATATTACTCGAACGAACCCATAATAGGGTTGCTAGTTTTAGGGGCTGGTTAGTAGAAACTTATACTCGTTAATAATATTTATTATTGCAACCCTGTTCGCGTTTTAAGGTCTTGATACTCGAACCTTGGCTTCAAAGAAGGGACTTGTTACTCAATATCTCTTTCGTTATACAGAATTTTCTCCTAGACTGTCTCTATTGTAGCACTCGATACTTGCGATGATAGTAAGAAACCTTGCTCAAACCCTCTGCCCTTTTAGGGGACTTATTTCAAGAAAATGCTGTTCTTGTTAGGGATTTTCAAATGAATCCTGTACGCCATGTCGAAACTTGTTACTTAAATCCTCTTTTTTGATCTAGCGAACTTCAACTCGTAACAAGTTCTCTAATTAAGTATTTCTTTCTTGAACCATATTCTCATCATATTGCAGGTACTCAAAATATTCCCTCGTTTTACAGAATTGTTATTGAAACTTGTAGATGACTTAGGTACTCCTACTCGAACCTTCTTTACGCTGTAGCGATGCGTTGCTTCAATCTTGTGTCCTCTCTAGTGACTTATAACAAGAACCCTTTACTCGTTAGGAATTGTTAATCGAACCATTTGCTTCTGTCACCAGCTAATGGCCTCCTCTCCTGTCAACCTACCAAGGCGTTGGAGGTAGTACTTGAAAATCTCTTTGCGCTTTCTTACAACTTGTTCTTGGAGTTCTATAAAATTACCCCAACTACATCTCGATGGTACAAGAATTTTACTTAAGCTCGATTTTCTTCATTAATATTCCTAATCTTCTTCTTTTTTCTTCGCATACTTTCTACCCTCCTATTCCTAGATGTCCTCATCTTTTTTTCAATTAGAGAAAATGCTCTGGTGGCTCACATGTTCCCTCTTATTGATACCAAAAATATTTGTCGATTGGATTACATTAATTTCTTTGCAAAATAAAGAATTAGAGTGGTTACGTGCTCTTGATATTATCACATACTATAAATATTAGATTAGTCCTAGATGCAGATAGTATTGTTACTAGTTTTATTATCAATCTTTATTATAGCTATGATTATTATTAGGATCATTATTCCTCCAAAGTAACCAGCATAAATCGCCGTAGCTGCAGATGTGCCAGAAGCTTTTAAAATGATTTCTAAAGAATCTGTTGGAATAAGGGGGAGTGACAAATTCGGGGAAATTAGCTAACCAGATTGGTCTAAAAGTTGACCATGAGATTTTCATTAACAAGCGGGAGGGTGGTCGTCGATGATCTGCACCAGCTCTTCAATTAAAGATCCGACAGCGGCTAGATGATGGTTCTACGGTAGGGCTAATGAGCGGCGCTAGACTTGATAAGAATAGCCTCAAACGAAGCTGCTCTTAGTTTTTTTTCGGACGCTTTGGTATTAAAGGGAGCGCAGATCTATGCAAAATACTTAATAAAGTCAAAATTTGATTCAGAATCCGCTTCCGGATCCAAATTATCAACCTAATTTAACCAACGTTGGCTCAAGCCCAGCCCAACGCGCCACAAAATTTAATCGAAATTCGTCCATAAAATTTAGGTATAAAATATGGCGTAAAAAGTAAAAAGGAATCTGCTGTATCCGGATTAAGTTAAGCTTCAAAATCCATTCAATTATACCTTGGCTTAAATCACCTCCCATCCCCCATCCCGTCACACACACATTTCTCTTTTCCACAAAATGTCCATCGAGATTCCTATAGAACCTTTTGGAGAGATATTGTACCTAAATAGACAGGCACAAAGACAGAATTGTAAACAAGTCGCCAGACAGAAAACATACTTGTACTCAAAGAGACATAGAGAAACAGACAAACAGAAATAAACACCTGTACACCAAAAGACAGCAAAACAACTTTATAGAATGATTAGACAATTATTTTGTGGGGTGGCGAGACCTAGTGGGTTGGTGTGGGAAGCTTAATTCCCCACATAGCATTCTAACTATAATACTCAGAACACCGTTATTTCTTCTACCCATCTTCATAGACGCGACATAAAACTCTTTCTTCTCTGTGGCCTGATGGAGGATTTTGAACATCTGCACACCGCTAAGTAGAAATTGGCGTCTCCTCTTGATCACGGGTTTGTAGCTAAATACATTTCTACCCCTCTTATTGACCCCCCACCCCATACGACTACCTCTCTTGACTCTTTTTGTCTTTCTATAAATTGTAATTCTGATCATTATGTGATTTTCATTATCGGGCCGGAGTTCCTGTTCATGTTTTCAGTTTTCAATTCACCCAAAGAAGAATAAAAAGAAGTTAATATAACTTTATTAAAGTTAGAGTGAAGACCAAGGAAGGGTTCTTCTGCGAACAGTTTTTAAGATCTTCAAAGTAAGTTGCGAAGAAATAAGATTTGTTTACAAGGCGCCCATCTGCCGTCTACTAGCAAGGGCCTAAGTCCCCGTATTTATTTTAGCCTATTACAAAGCTAAGTTAAAACACAAATAAAAATAAAAATACAAACAGTATAAAACAAAATAAAAACAACCAATAATTAAATAAAACAAAAGCAAGCTGAAGGAAGAAAGAAGGTGGACGCTTCCTCATCAGAGTAAGCTCTCCCCAACCCAGACGTCAGATCATGCGACCAACATCAAAGAGAGTCGAATCAAATGGAAGATGCCATCTTCTCCGAGAAGTCGCAAAGTCCACAGGACTGTGCGCACGAATCCTTCTCGAGTACAAGAGATATGAGTGGTGATCTCCACTCGTCCAAGTACTGGGACATATAACGTGCGCTATGTTATGTTAGGTCAATTAAATATTGTGTTTTGATCACACCCAATCCTCCCCCAAAACATAACTCCATTAGAAATAAAGGGATGGCCTAGCAGTTTCATAGGTCTTTGTCGACATTCGTGATAAACGCCTGAGGCACTAGGACTAAAGGCAAGAAGGAAACAATTCCGTCTGATGCCACTTGCTGCTTAGAATGTTGACACGCGTTCTCATTTTTTGGTGTGTATTATAGAATTTTAAGTGATTAAATTCTCAATATACGAAAATAAGGACCAGACCACTATTAGAAAACAAGGTCCAAACGCGTCAAGAGTAACATGACTATCATATTATGTCCTAACTTAAATGCCAGATGCAGTTGACAACTCGCCACAAACCTTTACCAAGCACTTTTCTACCACCTATGGAAAGGCTAGGGCAAAGAAAAAGGTCTCCGAGTTATACATGGATGCACCAAAGATAACGAAGGGGCGTATATTAGAACACAGAAACAGCTTGCACGAGTGTCCATTTTTTTCAATAAATGCTAAAGGGATGGAAATATACGACCAGGTATAGCTAACTCTCATCTGATAGAAGGAAAGAGCTAAAACTTCCATAAAGACAATAATAGCATTCTTTTAAATGATTTTCCTTGATTCGATGTCGGACTTCTGTTAATTTATACTTAGTCAAAGTTTCTTTTTTTATTAGTCATATTAATCTAGCGATTCTCAATAAGAGTGAGCCGAAAGCTTTAGGGATATTGGCCTGTTAGGGCATTAGGAACAAAGTTTGACTGACTAATATTGCTGGAATATTTATTTTTCCCAACCACAAGTCAACAAATTTTACGACATTATTTCGAAATAAATTTATATTGAATGTCAAAGATTGAAGAAATAAGAAATAATTATTTTACATTTTTATCTGTAAATATATTTTACATATAGTTATTTTAAAATTATTTTGAATTTTCCGTTTGAATCGTATATTGTAAAGGCTGGACATGATATACGAGGGGCGGTCAATAAGTTTTGCGAATCTGTAGTGCAAAACAGATGAAGGGGAATGGCTGTTTGTGGGGGTGTTAGGACAAGTTATGAAAAGTCAGGAACTGCAGCCGCACGCTTCTGCCTCGTCCATTTAAGAAGCAGTAGCGGATCGCAGATCGTCAGTCACAAATTTTTCGACAATGGAGAAGGTTGAGCACCGCGCAGTGATCAAATTTTTGACCAAGGAAGGCAAGAATGCAAAAAAGATCCATGAACGCATGGTTGCAGTGTACACCGATACTGCTCCTTCCTATGAAACCATTGCTCGCTATAATAGGGAGCTCAGCCATGGTCGTGAGTCCCTTGAAGATGACTAGCAGCCGGGACGTCCGTCAGACGTGACGAACGAGAACAATGTGGCCCGTGTTGAGAGGATGATCCTCTAAAATCGACAGGTGAAGGTCGCAGAAATCGAGCGAGAACCTGGAATATCACATGGAAGTGTTATTAACATCATCTATGATAATTTGGCCATGACTAAGTTCTCTGCCCGTTGGGTCCCTAGAAACCTCACGCCCCATGATCAACTTCAACGTCGTCAAAACCACAAGGCCAGAGTTGCACAAGCTGCCCTTTGCGAGTGCGGATTCGAGGAGCTCAAACATCCTCCCTACAGTCCAGATCTGGCCCCTAGTGACTACTTTTTATTCCTCCAGCTCAAGACTGCACTGCGTGGACCCCGATTTTGGGGACGATGAAAATGTCCAGCTCGCCGTCCAAGAGTGGATTGAACAGTAGTTGGAAGATTTCTGGTTGTCGAGAATTCAAAGTCTCAGGGACAAGTGGCGCAAGTGCATTGAAGTCGATGGTAGATATATTTACAAAATAATAAAGCACTTTTCCTCATATCTCGTTTTATTATGTCCAAATTGCAAAACTTATTGACCTCTCCTCGTACTCTGGTGTTTCTTTTTTACTGGAAACAAAGATGTCTAGAGAATGCAAAAATTCCGCAGACAGTTTCTCTTATATTTGTGGATCAGTTATATTAAGATAATACAAGAGAAAGTTGACTAAACACATGTTGAAAATTTATGAAATCTACTTTGGGAGTAAAGTGGGTAACCAAGACAAATGCTGGGCACCTCACATATGTTATGTCAAGTGTAAAAGTTCTATTTCTGCTTGGGTGAAAAACAAAGGGCCTGGCCTCATCTTTAGCATACAAATGGTTCGGAGGTTGCTAAAGGACTATTCAATGAATTGCTACTTCTGCTTAACAGATAGTAATGTGGATATTCGACAAGTTTTCTTTCTTGGTCTTTAATATATTTTTATGAAATGTACCAATTAAAATGATCAAATTACATAATATGAGGTACTTCCACTATTTCTGCAAGTGATTACAGGTAGTAATATCCAATTTTATTCCGATTGCATTTTATTTCATTGAAGGTCTCAACAGAAAATGCAATAAATATATCGTGTATCCAGATCTTCAGTTTCCTATTACCTTAGTTCGACATTACTGTGCTATTCCAGTGCCACTGCTGACCTCTGAACTACCAAGCGGTGACACCAGCAACTCATACGATTCAGAATCTCAAGATACACCATACGTGGCGCAGTTTAAATCTGAAGAGAAACCACACATCATCACCCAACCGTAACTCAATCATATAGTTCGTCATCTAACACTTACAGATCAAAAGAGTGAACTCCAGGTCTCATACTTCAACAATGGAATTCTAATAATTAGGAAGCGTTCTGTAGATCTACAGCAATTCTTTACTTCTGATAACAACTTGACTTATTGTAATGATATCAGAGGCCTATCCAATACCCTTGAGCTGACTTATGAAACGAATGAGTGGCAGTTATTTAACGATGCATCTCTTTTCAGCATAAAAGCCGTTCTGTTGCTAACTGGGAACACCATGCCTTCAGTTCCAGCTCCTCAATTAGTCATATTAAGACAGCCATATAAAAACCTTGCATTTATTCTAGACCACATAAGTAAAAGGAGCATGAGTTGCTAATTTGTGCGGACTTGAAAGCATTAGCGCAACTTTATGGGATACAAACTGGATACACCAAGTTTATGTGCTTCCTTTGCAATTGGAAAAGTATGGCGAGACCAGAACATTATGCACGCTCAGAATATTAACTTCGGGAAATTAGGAGGCCTGGATTTCATAATGTAATTCATGAGTCATAAGTTAAGAAGGATAAAATTATTTTGCCACCATTTATAAAAACTAGGCCTAAGGAAGCAATTTACCAAAGCACTGCAATATGGCAAGCCATGTTTCCAGTATCTCAAAGCGATATTCCCTAAAATAAGTGATGGCAAGATTAAAGAAGGTATATTAGTAGACCCTCAGATTCGTAACTTATAGCTGATGCGGACTTGGAGGGGACTTTGGTTAAAACTGAGCTAGATGCCTGGCATGCATTCGAAGATATATGGAAAGGACTGGTGAGAAAGCACTAATGAGCCTAGGAGAGCGTATATTGGAAAGTCTACACAATATGTTACTAGAGATACACTTTCTTCATTCTCATCTGTCCTTTTTCCCAGAGAATGCATTCGATGTGAGTGTTGTTTATGGAGAGAGGTTCCTTTAACATATAGCGTCAATGGAAAACAGAGATAAGGGAAAAAATGAGCCCTGCTATGTATGTTTTTTTCTTGCCCAAGAAATTGTTGTACAGTGTAATTGACGATGTAAGCGAATGAGGATGTATGTAGTCAAAGTTCGTTATGCTTTATAAAATTCTCGCTAAATTGAATTGTGACTCAGCTTGGGTGAAAGACAGTGCATTATCGGAAGATCAGAAGGCAAGCAGCTTGATACCGATGTCTGTGACTTGTAGTTGCCACAGCCATAGTTTTTTTACTGTCCTAAATATCGCCAAGTGTAGATGACAGCGAGCGTGCGAGCTGTATGGGGCTCACTGTATATAGTCCGCTAGGATCTCTAAAAGCATCTGGAGTTAGAAAACAAATGTGGTAATAGCACGCCGTGTTTAGTCCCCTAGGTTCTTTGAAGGCAAATGAATTTAGAAAGCAAGCGTGCTGGTAGCACGCTGTAATTAGTCTATTTGTGTTTTTGTTAGTTAGCACTCCATGAGGGTACCAAACTTATGTGGAGAAGAATTAAGTATCTGATTGCAAATATGATTTCTTCACGGTGTTCTAATTTGGGATAGGATTACCGATAGTTTCAAGGTAAATTGAGGTAAAGAAGGACGTTGCAAAAAAACGTTTTATTCTAATTTTTACCTATTAACTGGTCAAGCGGCACGTCACGAATTTACTTTGCGGGCGAATAGCAGTCTATATATATTCAACGCTAAGTATTAAATTCTGGAGCGACAACACTTGGTGAATTTAAAAGTGGGATTGTGAACCAGATAATATTATTGACTACAGTAATCTAAGTATCTTAATAACACAATTAAGTATAACTGAGCGTCTCCGACTATATATATGCTTATTTTCTAGAGGGTTTCGCCTAGAATCGTCCGTAGGACGAGCTTCTGTTGTCGAGTTCATTGTTCTCTATCCCTAAGGAGGAGCTACCATAAGCAGGGTATGTCAAATTACTTACATATTCAAAGTTTTATGTATAAAACAGGATACGCATGTCACAGCTTTGTGATACAATCACGTTTGGTCAACGGGTGTATTTACCGAGGTTTTTCGTAGAAACACCTCTTTTGATAAATCTATTCTGAGATGCTCGCTAACTGGCGAGAGAGTTTCGCCAGTTATGACCTGCCCCTCTTCCAGGCACGCGCGACGGCCGCCGCCCTGAGCAAATCCTCTACGGATAATTCATCATTTACTTCAAATAACTCTTATCGTCCTTCGTACCCAGGTTCTTCTGGCTGGGCGCCTCCACTCCTAGACCTCGTTTCTTCCACTTTATCTTCATCAGGATCTACTTATTATATTCACGACCCCGTGGCCGATGCACTCCTTAACATATGGGCGCGCCCGCCCATGAGCCCCTTGTCACCTGAATTTCCGGCTTGGAGTTTGTCTCCACCGTTGGACCCCATTTCTCCTATTGCGACTAGGCACTTTTCCCCCCCATTAACCCCCATCTCGCCTATACACCCTTCTATGGTGTCCCCCATCCCCCCCCATTTCTCCACTTTCAGGGTCGGGCAGTTCAGCCAGTGATCATCTCGACAACATTCGTCACTTCTTCGAGACCGCTGCTGCTGACTTAGGGGATCTTCGCATCACTCCAAACCATGATATTCCGCAGTCTATCACGGCTATACCGGAACAGGGTATGGTGGTACCTACCGTCCTGCACGTCCGTTCTCCTTGGCCGGACGCCGTGTCCGTATGCTCCGCCTCTACTGGACACGATTTCCTTATAGGGGACATCCTTAGAGCCCCACCAGATGTGCTTTAAGACGGCGCCGAACGCGACAACGAACAGGATGACCAGCGCGACGAGAACGACTAGCGCGACAACAATTGCCGGGATGATGAGCCAGAAGCAGAAGAGGATGGTAGCCCCTTTGGGGATCCCCTGGCGCCCGAGCAGTGCCAGTGTGACCCTACCACCACCCTAGACGTGGCTGAGCCAGGTTCTCTCGCCAAATTATCCCCAGTCAACAACATCATCCGCTCCTGCCAAAAGGAGGGTATCCGCTTCTTCTTCAGAAAAGGATACCACTGCTGGAGTTCATCGAACGAGTCACTTCTGTGCCGTCCAACAACCTCGTACAACGGGGTATACTAGAGGAATCTCAGGAAGTTACCCACTGTCATCAGGTCTTTCTAGTTCCCCAACCCAACGGATCCGGGCGTTTCATTTATGATATGGCCCCGGCCCGGGAATTCTACGACCTTCCTTCCATCCGTCTTGCCAGCTTGGACAAAGTTCTGGCCAACACACCTCGAGGCACACACGCTATTCGCCTCGACTTAAAGGACGCCTTTTATCACGTGCCACTCCACCCTAAGGCATGCAACTTCTTTGGTATCAGGTGTGGATTAAGGAATTTCCGCTTCACCCGTATTCCCATGGGTTTAAGCGGTAGCCCGTATATTCTCTAGACTTCTCTGGGAGCGGGCCTTCAGGCCTGGGCCTCGACCTTCAACTGTCAGGCATATACGTACCTGGACGACATCCTCCTACTCCGCCTTCCCGACGATCTGAGAAGCCTCCGCAATGCTATCATAAATAGCTCCCTCAACGTCAACATCCCCAAAAGTGTCTTGCAACCAACACTGCGGCTCACTTAATTAGGAGTAAAGATAGACTTAGGCCAGCACCGGGTCGCGGTATCCGACAGTATAGCCCTTAAAATCAAGTCTGCCCTTCTTTTTGCCGCCGACAGCCTAATCTTACCTAAGGGTTGGTCCCGCTTCGCGGGATTCTCAAACTTCTTGCTACCTCTACTCCAGCTCCCCTTCCTGTGGCTACAGAAGTGTTACCTTCAGGACCCTGCTGTACCAGGAAGCGGATGGTGCCGGACTTTGGCATCCTTGATCCACACTAAGTGGACTCACTGGAAACGACCACGTGCTTCCAGTACCATCCTGTACTTCGACGTAAGCCTCTCGGGCCTTGGTTGGCATTGTACCAGACTCAGCTATGGTCTCCCCGTCACCATCGGCCCCAACATCTTCCTAAAGGAATCCCTCGTGGGAATAATAGCTTTGTGCTGGTTCCCATGGGCTCGAATCAGAGGGGATAACCTCTCGGCTCTGTTTAACTTGCGACGGGGAAAAATCCCCTTGGATATACTCAACTTTATGTCTACTCCTGCCTTATTAGGTTTTTCCCGATCTTATAGCTCTTCAAGCCTGAATAATAATTATGTCCGCTCCGCTAAGAACCTGGCTGACCATGCCTCGAGGGCCTTTCAGTCCCAAGAAACCTCTTGCCATGGTGGCGGCTCCTATACCCTTTTGGGCATATAAGGAGCGGCCACCAGGGCGAGGCATGGCAGTTTAACATCGCGTACTTCCATGTTCGGACTCCCTCCCTTCCCGTCCTTTTTAGCGAGTACTTTCTGCATTATATAGTTATGCGTGCGTTTATGTAATCCTTTGCTCTGTACACTTCTTATGGCTCATTTTTATTAGAGGCCTTATCTCCTATTCTAATTTTCGCATCTGTTAGCCTTTCTTCTGGCTTATTTCTTTTCTTTCTTTAAATATTTTCTTTGCTTTTGTTACTATCCCCATCCAGGGTGTACTCTGTTCTTTGTAATCATATTTGTATTTCTCTTATAATTACGTTATTTATATTTATATTTATATGTAATTTTATAATTTTGTACTTTTATAATAAAGGAAGGGTTGTCTCCCCAGTGTGGGGAGGCAACCACACACAAACAAACAAATTCATAGGTACAAATTAATCTATACATTCTTCTTTCCTTATTTCAATTATAGACATATTATTTTATATGTGTGGAGTATGCTTGGATTTAATAAGACCACCGTGCGTCCATTTTCGGGAGGTTTTCGCTGGGCCTATTAAATCATACAATTTCGTGCCAGTAGCATAACTATTACATATTACGATCATCAGAAGTCCACTATGCTCCCTGAAGGCATCCGAAGTTAGAGAGCGAACGTGTTTCTAGCGTGCCTTATTTAGTCCACTGAGCTCTCTTATCAATTCTAATGCTGAAGGGCAAACGTGCTATAACGCCGTATTTAATCCGTTAAGCCGTAAGACGATGGTCAGATCAAACTTTTTGAGGCAGCATATTTAGTCTGTTAAAGGTCGAGCCATGCCACTCCAAGTTCACCAATTTTAGAATTCTAATCAAATTAAACCAAAAATGGCTTTTTGAACGAATTTATTAGGGATAGGGATAAAATATAAATGAAAGTATGGGATTAGTGGTGTTTTTCTTTTTGGTTTTTGGTTATATTATTTTTATTTGCAGCATAGGAGGCTTTGTTTTATAGGGGGTTTTTGAGGTTTTTTTGGAGATTATTTTTTATTTGTTTCTATTAGGTTTCTTTTATTTTATCATTCGAGCCTTTGTTTTCATAATGTTCTCTGGTGAGCTTTTTAATTTTTTTATATTTACCTATGGTTCTGGTTATTGGGTCACTCATGTGCTCAGATGCATTTTATTTTCTTTTTCGATAGCTTTTATACTTATTTTTATTTTATACATTCTTTTATATTTTGTTTTATATTCTTCTTCATATCTATTCTTGTTTGAGGCTTAGAGGAATGTGGTTCTATTTCGTTTTGAAACTTCTCTCTTATGCTTCTTATCTGCTGCTTTAAGTTCAATATTCGGTATTGGAGCTGAATTTTTTCCAGTATTTCATCATGGAAGTTTTCTCGTATTTTTTACCATATCTGTTTATCGCGTTGATACATAAAGATGTTTATAGGTTTTAGATTTGATGTTTGATGCATAACTCTTGATGAAAGTGCTTTCATCCTTTCGGATCACGCAATGAAGCGGGTCGCTTTGTTTTGGACCTTTTGCATTTGCATGATCTTTGTCTTTGCCAATGTGTGTAGCGTAATAATCTGATAGATCTTAATTGGGTGTTGTCGCAGGATACCTTGGGGTCATGATATACTTCTTTGTTGAAGTATGCTTTGATCTAAGAGTACCAATTTTGTGGTTTTTATGGCAGAGCCGCTTCAACACGTAAGGATATAAAGAAACGCAAAGGACTTATCCCAAAATAAACATATATTTTAAATTTAAAAATTAACTATGACACAAAACAGTAAACATATTTATATCCTCCTGTTAGGCTAACCAAGACCAAACTGGTTGGCAACTAAGCCTATTACAATATCTTCAATGAAGAAAATAAACAAATAGGCTACACGTAAACATTTCAATTGCCGATTAGTATTTTTATCGCGACCCTTTTTGATTAGCGTTAAACATTAAATTAAAGTACTCTCTTCTACTAGCAAATATGACAAGGGTTTACGCACAATTGTTTTTACTTCCATTAAATCGTTAAACGTACTAACCTCATACTATCGCAATACGGGATCAGGGATTGCCAAAAGTCGTTGGATGGCTTATCTTGTGCTTCGGAGATTTTGGAGTTGCCGATGTTAGAATTTCATCGAGATCAGATGGAAGAAGCGAGGTTTGGTGATGTCAATTTCTTATTGCAAATTTGCCTCTGTTTAATTTGAGAAGACGGAGAGAGTTACGGTGCTCTTCAAAAAAAGGGTCTTAAAATAAATAAACTTGAAGCCTTTAGGTGTCTTATTCCTTAACGCCAGGTGCCCAACTAATTTTTAGGGATACGGGGGGGGATTGGTTCTTCTCCTCTCACTGTTACCGAGCTTGGGCTGTGAGATTCACTCGAGTGTGAGCGGGTTTTTTTCTCTCCAGTAAGACTTTTTCAAAGTCTGTAAAGGATTCTTCGGTATGGCACCGATACAAAACTTGGCTATTTATGTCAATTCGGCCCTAGAGGGGGGGGGGGTAGATCTTCTCAATCTGATTCTTTATCGTCTCTCCTCGAATAATCTTGACTGGGTGAAGGATCGATCTTCGCAAAAATGATCCTAAGTCGTTCTCACCGAATAATCTTGACTGGCTGAAGGATCGATCTTCACGAACTGATCCTTAGTCGTTCTCAACGAATAATAATCTTTTCTCTTTCCTTCAGGGGCTTATTTATGGGCGGACGACCTCCCCATCTAAGGGTGAAGGGGCGAGAGCACAGAGGGGAGCGCGAATGGTGAGTTCACTTCTGGGAGAGCGAGAAGTGAAGAGGTTGGCACTGAGGTGCCCAAGTCGGCTTTTAAATTAGCGAGACCCTCAACCGCCACACTCTTTGGCGTGCCTTTTTACTGGCACCGCTTTTTGGTGATATAACCACGGGCCTACGGATCTCCTAGGTAATTGGATCTTTAGAGCGTCGTTTAAGTGCCTTTGGTGGTTGCCTTAACACAGATGGTCACTCCAGGCTAGGCAGTTACAGTTATTCGCCGGCTACAGTTCCCACTAGGCTACTCATACGGCTCGCTTCTACGGCTTTCTCCATAAGGGGGGGAGAGAACTTTAAAGTATATGTCCGCCTGGCCCTTCAAAAGGCTTTATGTTGCCATTACTTCTACAGGCGTACTGCTTCTAAGTATAATTTTCTTTTATTAATGGCTGCCAGGATATAGAACCTGCACAGCGATGAGAGGACGGTCGTGGCATAGTTGATTTTTTCATTTACGTGTGAGCTGTATTCTCTTATTGGACTCTTCAAGCCGATGACTTATCCTTTGGCATTGTAAAGATATATAAGGTTGTTTGCAGTGACTTAGTGGACTTTATATGTATTCACTGGAATCGTGCGGAACTTCTCCGTGATTGTTTTAAATTTATTGCCTTTTTTGAAATCGTTGATATTTTGGATTTCGCGAGCAGTTTTCTAGGCGATATCGATTGGGTTCTGTCCTTGGCTCGCAATGCTTTTAGAAATATCGTCTGCCAATAGGATATACATTATGAAGACATCCGTGCGTTGGGTGAGGTATGTTGCATCATCGTTGTAGAGTGTTAGGTTGATATACCCTACCTGAAGGATCCGTGGACTTAAGGTGAAGGCTTGGCCGGTGAAATAATTTTTAGAAATTCTTGCTTTCCTTTTTGTAAGATAACGGCAGAAGATTGGTGTGAGGCTTGAATTTATTCCGAGGGAAGTTATTTTCAGCTTCTGTCCTGGTAACTATACGTTATCAAATGCTTAAGGGACATCGCAGAGCGTTAAATCCACTCTGTTGACTCTCGGAATTCCTATTGCAAGTTTTTCAGTGATGAGTGCCAGTGCTCCTTCGGTCCTTCGATGTTTTCGGAATCCATGTTGGATGTAATGCGGCAATTGGTTATCTTCTAATAAATTTATAAGCCTACCGTTAAGTAGTCTTTCGAGTAATTTACTAATAAACTCTAACAGCGAGATCGGTCGGTAGCTTTTAATGTGCCTTGAAGGTTTGCCAGGTTTTGGTAGAAATATCATTCTTGCTGTCTTCATCGCTGCTGGAAAGTACTCTGTGTTTAGCCATGCATAGAAGATTTTAATTAATGATGTCAAAATGTTGTCTGAGGCGATTGTTAAGTGGTGTTTGGTGATTTCATTCATTTCTGTGCTTTTCTGTTTGAATGATCAAAATGTTGTTTTAACTTCTTCTATAGTAAAAAGACATCCCTCGTTTTCTTGTTTCCTGGTTTCGTCTATTTGTGAGTAAGGACGAAGTTAGGGTTCCCTTTCCTCTAGTCGTTGTTTTACCCTTTGATTGAAAGCTTACCTCGTAATTTTGGTTCTTCTCCCTGGTAAGGGAGAAGATTCTTGACCAGTGATTCTTGCAGAGGTTTATGATCACTCTCTCATCGTCTACTATAGATCCTTCTTCCTACAAATGGACCTTTTCTTTGCGTTTTGAACCATTTCATTAGCTAAATTTTATCCAAAATATTCTGGGATGTCTATCTATGTCCATCCTTTTAATGAGGTCATTCCAAGTAGTATGTAAGTTAATTCTAATGAGTTGGTTTAATCCTGTAATTAGGTTTTCAGTCGTACGTACCTTTTCCTGTTCTTTCCGTGTAGGCAGATTTACCCAAACATGGTGTTAATTTTCTTTAATTTTGTTTAAATTTTTCTGTCCATATTGGTGCGGGGATTATTTTGTAGCTTGTTCTAAGGATATGGAGTGAATCGGCTTCCGTTATTAGTTCGGTGATATTTTTTTGGTTCGAGTGTATTTCTTCCCGGGGGTTCTCATCAAGGAAGTTGATGTTGTATCAGTCAAGGTGGGCTTTATATGCTTCCCAGTTGATCCTGGATAGTGCTTTTCTTTTAGGTATTTATTATTTCTTATGGTATTGCATAGCTAGGAACGGTGTGTAGGTTTAGTGCGAAGTTCAGGTCTGTTAGAATAATGTTCGGAGTGGTTGTTAGGAATGTTGGAAAGTCAGGACCTTTACTCTGCACCAATTGTCTCCTTAACAGGAGGTCCAGGCTGTTGCTGGTACCGTTAATACCAGTCCTATAGTCTGTAGACCGGCACCTTGCGTTTAAGTCTCCTAGAAGTATCGCTGATGATAGGCAGCGGAATATGCGAATGAATTTGGGGGTCGGGAAATACGAGCGCCGAAGGGGTTAATATGCCTCAAACTTATACATTAAAATTACATAGGTTGTTTTATATATGAAAAATATGGAAATATTTAGTAATAGAATAATACGCAAATATAAGATTAGAAAATATCAAAATAATGCGAAATACAATAAATGTGAATTATTTATATTTATTTATTGAATAAAACGCCAATATTGAAGGAGGAATTATATAGTTTTGGTAAAATTGCTATATTACAGAAAAAGAGATTTAAAGGGTGGACTTTAAAAATTTATATTTTTACAGCTAATATTTATATATCTCGCTACAACTTCATGGGAGCAGCAGATTCATTTTTCGAGTTCCCAGCAGAGCAGACGACGTACGAGACTCTAAGAGAATCTGTGGGCGGATGCCCTCGAAGGACCACCCGGGAAACCCCTTTCAGTCCATAAGCACTTAACCACATGCTCTTTAGCGTGAGAAGTTTAGAATCTTCGTGAAGGCAGCGTCCATTGTCACCCGCATCCACTTTTGAATTGACATTCCACTCAATCCTAATTATATTTCTCTGGTTCTTGTTAACGTTAATTTTGCTCCTGCAGCTTAACTATGCAATATTATAAATTGTCCAATTAACTATCTTCATCGATTAATTTGTTCCTCCTTTTTTGTATATATATATATATATATATATATATATATATATATATATATATATATATATATATATATATATATATATATATATTTATATATATATATATATATTGCCCCATTTATTATATATATATATTAAAATTATATTTTGGGATCTTGTTCTTTATACATCCTTCGAACTGCAACTTTCAAGCCATTAGATAAATCCCGGTCAACCGTAAATCGCACTCCGTATAAAAGTCAAGGAGGCGATCGCCCACTGCTTTATTTGCCCCACAGCATATCGCAGGCCTCCTAGGGTCGGCTATCTGCCAGTGCTTGTTTATGCGTCTTTGCGCAGAGCGAGTCTTCACAGAGATACCTCGACAGTATCGTTCTTCAACATCAGGAATCCTCTCACCACGAACTCTGATAAAATATCACAAGAAGCATTAACATGCCAACAACATACTTTCGCCAGCATGGAGACATCGCCTCGCCCAATAAACAAGTAGAAAGAAACTTGGATGTTAAAACATATCTTGAATTTAATATAATCTTTTCTTGTTTGAATATCTTACTGATTTATCATATATAGACAATAATTTATTATTCACGGACCATTTAATATACCTTTTCTTAAGTAATGGTATAAATTGCGCGAGAGTTAATTATCTATCATTTTTGCGCCTCTAACAAAGAATTTTAATCTCATCAAGTTAAGCCTAAGTGAATAGGATAAATAAAAAAAACGCCTTTTTATCATATCATAAATATCACACACATTTTTTACTACTTTAGCCACCTGTTTATTATCATCAGTTTTTAAGAGAGTAGAATATTTTGTTTATTTCATTATTGACAATCGAGCCAATGATGAAAATAAACAAAGTGATATCTCGGGAGTATTTTTAAGCAGCATACTATCTTCTGTAACCGTTAATAGTCGAGTAAACTATTTAGAGTGGAGCATTTACTTCTTGGTATTACTAAAGCGACCATGGTAGCATCAGAGGAAGGCAAAAAACAAACGTAATATTTTGAGAAAGTTGATAAAATACATCAACCTATTGATGTACTCATATATACTTAGGTAAGATTTTTGAGTCTGGCATTTCCGAACTTATGATGACAAATTTGCTGGGGTTAAAAATTAGAATCATGTAGCTAGCCCCGTCTTCAACCTCCTTTCAAAAACTTTCCTGCCCACCCCCTGGGCAAACAGGGAAAATCCCTAGCAATAACAATAACTGCTCGTCTAAAATAGTAAAACAACCTCATTTTTTTACCCTTGCCAGAACTAAATTTACAATTATGCCATGATCTTGATGAAATCCTGTCATTTGTCAGAAACATAACTTATAAAAATTGTTCAGGGTGTGAAGTAGTACAGCCTAATGTACAAAAAGGAAGATATGGAAATGCTAAAAACTATGAGAAATAATAATACCTTTGGGAATAAAAATTTGAGTGGTAAGAACGGAAAATTAGACACAAACATAAAGAAACTCAGAAACCTAATATCAACAGAGAAATATACAAGGCCCCCCAAAACAATAATTAAGAATGTTTCGGCTTCAGAGCGAGGCATGTCTACTCCTAGTATTGGAATATCGATTAAATCCATGCAAAGGAGGAAAGTTCTCAGCAACCGGCCGCGACCCAGCAAAATTCCCAGCCGTCAAAGACCACTGATAATTGAATGTAAGTATAACTAAAATATACTTCATATGAAAGAGTAGCTGTACTTTTACTGCCTCAAGGAAGTATTCAATCAAGTAGGAGAAAAAAGACAGTATGTCGCACGTAAATATAATAAAAATTCATCCTATTAGGCCTTTATTCCGCGGTGGTGGCTTCATGTCACCGGAGGTTAGGCAGCTGACATAGTCTCTTGGAGACATTTCTTACAGATGACGGGAGAATACGAGCCCATGCACTCCTCCCAGTTATTCCAGAACCCCCAGCGATTCCACTGAAGATGTATGACCCCAGGCTTAAGTTGGATTAAATATGATTATCCTCTCCAACGTGAATAGCTTCGTACTAGGCTTACTGGAAAGGAACTCCGGAAGTTGTTGGACGTATAAGATGCTACAGGTACTGTCACTTTCGAATACCTGCTTAGTGATATTGGGCTTGCAATGCAAGATTTTCTTCCCTCCGCTTGGAAACCTTTGATTGGCCGGACGGTTTCGGACCCAGAGCTCCCTAGTCTCCAAGTCTTCCTTTCTAGCCTTGGTTGTCGACATGGTTTAGAGGCTCTATTGGTGCTGTCTTGCTTACGATGTACATAATGCCTTCGATGCATACGATGACGATTTTCGACCACTTTCGGATGTTTTGTCTCCTGTAAGTCTAACAAATCGGTCTAAGCGCGCTATTGTTTTACGTTACCTGAAGCGAGGCGGTAAATTCTTTAGAAGAGTTTTGATTGTTTGCTGAATTGCCATTCTTTAAGGCTAGGTTCAGAGAATGATTTCTGTTGTGCATAGGGCACAACAGAATAAAATCATTGGCCTCTCGAATATATATTGGGTCAGTAACCCGAATCGTTAGGTCATCGTTATGCTCTCTGCAATTCACACAATTAGTCGTATTCTTTACAGTCTAGGAGCAATTAACATCGACTTCAGTTAAATCTGACTTCGCACACATACATGAACGATTCATTTGGCCGAAGCTGTAGGAAAAATAACACTTCCTCGGCCAAAAACACGAATGTATTGGCGTAGAATCGACACCAACTAGCATGTACCGATTAGGGGCGGCCTGTCAAGATCAAACATAAGGACGATTGTAGTGCTGACTCTGTAACTCCACTCTTGTTTTTTCATCGCTCGTTCGACCTTAAACGCCCTTTAGTCAGCTAGCTCTCGACGAAGTATTCAAATGAGTAGTCAAGGTCTTCTTCGCATAAATTACTCATTTCAGAAAATTCATAGTATAGTGTACTATCACATTCACAGGTGAGCTATTTAGATTCTGAAGAACCATAATAATGGTGGCCTGGACAGGCTTGGACGCATTAATCAGAAACATCTGTCGTAGAATCGGTGAGCTTTGGCATTCTACCAATCTAACCGGCTAAAGCAACCTTCTTTTAAAACATCTGTTTTTTTTACCAAAATGCTAACGCCAATGGAGGAACTAACTTATAAGCTTTTAAAGCCAGTGGGCTTGAACACTCCAAGGAGTCTCTCAATGAAAAACTACGACGTCATTAAGACTACACTTACCTTACTCACCACTTCAGTCTTGGTCTTTCTTTTGTCAGGTTCACCTCGACTTAGTGCGTTTTAGGCCCAGAAATTCCAGTCATAGATTGTTCACCTACTTAAAATCTAGTGGACGTGTATTCGCCAGGAACCCCACTTAAGGAGAGTATCCCCTATTCTTCTTTGTCATTCCCCATTTTCCTTTCTATTTTTAGGAGTAGAGGCCGGACAGCTATAAAATTTACATTTCTGGAAGAGGTTCCAAAGCAGGACAAGCCAGCCTCAGAAAAGGGAAATTGCATGGATGACAGGGGTCCCTTTAAAGACGAGGCCCCTTCTCTCATCGTGAAACATTGGAAGATCCTGAGATCTGGAGGCGATCACCTCTGGGAACACCTTAACACCACGAGAGGGCTTCAAGTGTCCATACTCCTAATGTTTTCGGGGAGGATACGGTTTGGGACTCAATGAGGCTATGTCCAATGGTAGATATCTGTAAGAACAACATCCACTGGAAAAAGATGCGGGCAAGCTTACACGCTTTCACCAAGTTCCTAAAATTCGGATTACCATGTAATTGATAAATACTCAGAGGAAAATGCCGCCAGGTATCCTTTAATGGAAATTGATTGGCCAAGTTTACTTGGCCCCATTTGTGTTAGTTAGAATATAGACGGCGTTTTCTCTGCCATACCCTATTCTTCCCTACTTCCCGAGAAAGAAAAGAGTCGCCCTTAAGTAATTATAAGAACATGGGTGATAGATAAGAGAAAATTGCCGCACCCCTATTAATAGGAGAGAGGGGAAAGCCTTTTCCCCAAAGAGACACCTGAGCTATCCGAGGTGGCCCAACATCTTAGATGCGCACTACAAAACAAGGTGAGGTTTTCAAATGGAGATATAATTTCCCAGTGCCCTAATATCATAAAAAGGACACACCAATTATACTAATAAGATATATGCATCATTTTTGTCTTTGATTAATTAAAACGGTAAAAGTTTCGTAATTATATAATGGAAAAATTCTTTTGTTTAGTTACTCAATCAATTTAAGTGAAATTCGAATTGTTCTCGTTAATTCTATTATTGCATTTAAACCGTGACAGAACAAGTATTTTAGCTACCTTTTATTTGCCATCATAAGAGAAGTGTGAAGGTTAAGCCCACAAAAATATGTGATAGCAATGCCCCCTTAAATTAAATGTGAATCCATTGCCGGAAAAAATAATTCTGTACGGATCGCCCACTGAAGAGAAAGGTGAAGACAATGCTCCCAAAAGAGAAAGGTGATTTAAATATCCCCAGAAGAAAAATGTGAAATAAATTTTCCAAAAAGGGAAATGTGAAGGAATTTAATTTTATTTTATTTAACGAATACCACTTTACTAAATATTAAAGCCTCTATAGTATAAATATAAAAATACTAGAGTTCGTCCTAAACCTAGCGGCATTCTACGTTTCATATTATTTTTGTACGCATTTTGCTATGCAGAATATGAACAAACTTAATTCCAGATGTTAAACTTTGGAACTTTCGACTACTTTATATATGGATGTATTCCATTAGCTCTCATTTTTACTACAACAATGGCATTGAATTTTTCGAGCAATTAATATTTAAAATGATTTGGAATCGCAAAAATATAAAAGAAATTTAATGGGTATCAATTCGGAGACATCCGTCCTGGAATTATGAAAACATGTCTTCTCTTCCGAAACAAGTGAAAAAGAAGGCCACACCTGCGCTGCTCCTCATTCCATGACTCACTAGTTTAAAATGTTTAAATATATTTGTCCTTGTCTAGTTGTTAGTTTTGCTTCATACCAGAAAGCGTAACCAACTATAATTCATTTTAAACTCAAAACCTTTCCTGAATCTTTTTGTTATACGGTTATTGAACTTGCATTTATAAGCTACCAAACTCTTTGCCATTTAAGTTGCTTTGAAATTTAGGTGGAGAAATAACCTTAATCTAAATCGATTTGTTGGCATTTTTAACATTTAATTAAAGAATGCGAAGCTAGGCCATTCTGGTTAAGTGAAAACCATTTTATTAAGAAAGTTTTTTTCTAAAACAAAACTTTTTATTAAAATAAATGTAGTTAAAAGTTCCATTAAATTATTACAAAGCAAGCCACACCTGCGCTGCTCCTCATTCCATGAAGCGCTTACCTTTCGCATAAAGACCTTCATATCTCCTTTGGTCAGTTTTTTTCCGCTAAATGCTTATATTTTAGGCTCAAAGGCATGAAACCTTTGTATAATAGTTCTTTTTAAATAAGAAAAGAGAACCCTTGGGTCATTTTGGCTGTAATAATTTAATTTTAGCTCACTGGATTAAAATTTAAAATCTATTGTAGTAAGAATTTCGATAGAAACTTCGAAAATATAAAAGACAACAAAAAAACAGCCTTCCATCAATTTTATTAACTTTCTAAACTTTTATGAACTTTATCAATCGTAATTATATTTAATTTCAAAATTTTCACTTGCTTTAAAATTTATACTAATTTAAATAACAAACATGGTCATTATCAAAGTTTAAAAATATCTTATGATATGTCCTGAGATTTTCCCATATTAAAATATAGTGTTATGGATAAATGCAAAGAAAACTCGAACTAGCACTATCTTTGGCTATTTCCCCGACTAGAGTTAGATATATGAAACTCACATGGCAAACAAACTTGGTGTATCTTTAAAAAAAGGACGTATGCGAAAGCATTGCTTTTTTGTCTTTTAAGAGACCATAGAAGGGCTTTTCAATTGAAAACTTTGAACAGCATTCTCCTAAATCAGAGGGAAAAGGATAGTTACAGAATTAAGGTTGGAAAAATCCTTTATTAAGATAAACGATGCTAAAACGAGAGATATTATTAAACATTTTCATGTCATAATCAATTTAATTAATTTTCAAAGCCAAAACCAAATATTACATCTTCAGAGGCATAGTTTTTAAGAGAAATCTGTATAGAATGTCATATATATAGATGAATGGAAGATATATAGCCCCTATTTCTCTGCAGATATTGGATTTAGGTGGATATGCGATTATTCAGGTGTCTGCTGAGGCAGGTTGGCCCATCCGACTGAAAATTGTGCAAACTATGTATATTTTGTCATTATTCTCGATATGAATCTAATAGATAGTTTACACCTATTTAATTATTCATTTATTGAGCATATATGATCTGATCTACCGGTCTCGTATTTCTCATGTCACATGTTATAGTGCATCTTTTTTAACAATCATATTTTTTATGTCAATAAACATTAACAAACTTCTTGAAAAAACAAATATTTATTGCATGAATTCGAATTAAGAACAAAAGTGATGCATCTATTGGCAAGCGTTCTAACCCATTACAGTAAGCAACACATTATTCATAGTTTAAATATAGATCCACCTTAAACAACCAGATAACACGTCATGTATATAGCAAATTTCAATCCATTATTGAAATTGATAGATGAGGAATGTATTTGTGAATGTATAAAATTATGTATGGTTTGGAAATATAGAAAACTTTCAAACATTCAATAACTAAATCTATATTTCATGGATGTTTTGCAAATGATAAACATTTATGATTTAATTCAAAATTACCTGCTGCCTATATAATAAATTTCAATGATTGTAATAAGCCTGGCTCTCCTTGGGTTTTATTTTTTGTATATCGATATTGCAATATTCTTTCTGAATATGATAATGAAATGAGAGTAAAGAAATAGTGTGGCTATTTGCAGGGTTTTAGATAAAACAAAGCTTCGTGATATTCTTCATTGGTTCTCCGATGAGATATACTATGATTTTCACGGTGATAAAAGACTATTTCTTCAACATTTCTATATACCATTCCTATCATATTTGCCCATAGGAGTGTAACCTGAAATTTTATCGAAGACTGAGTTAGGATTGTTTCTATTTTTAAGTCCTTCTGCACTTTTCTCAATTTTTAAGGAATGAGTTTGATGAAATTTCTCTCTTGTGTATTTATTTTAAAATATAACCTGACACGATTTGTCTTATTACCCATCCTAGGACTAAATTGATACTGGTGATATTTGTGTTTTTGAAATAGAAAGTTAACAATCAAGGGGGAGTATAGGTGGGAAACGAGATCCAATCAATGGAAATGATTCATGAAGATACATGCAAGACATTGTATTGAGGTATAAATATTTTATTACAAATAGAACTGATTAGTATATATATATAATATACTTTTTTATTTATAATATAACATGTTGAAAATTTCATACATAGAGTCATTGATGAATTATTATATGAAATTCGCTAACTATTAATTATTCGCCATAATGGCAACTCTTTCAATATTTGATCAAAGAATTTTCTAACTTTTTCCATACAATATTGCCATTTCACCCTGCTAAACCGTTCGTAACTAATTATGCTATTCGTTTGTTTTCGTATTTGATAGCTCATTCTTAATTACGAGTATGATTAATCATACACTAATTATTCCACCACAAATTTAGGTTATTTTACTGGGAAAGATTTCTGAGTTTGGAGAGATCAACTTTTTAAAGTGGGTGTGCTAAAATCGGGAAATCTTTGACACAATCGTTTTGCTTTAATAAATCAATGAACACCTATACATTAAAGATATTCTTTTATAGATTCTCAATCAATCAATATTGATTTATAATATCACAGAGAAAAAAAATTAATTTCTTTTCTACAAAACTATGTATTATTTTAAATAGAACACAATCTTAATGATTTTTAGCAGCAAAAAACAAATCCAAGAGAAAAAATTTCAAGGCCTGCTGACCAAAAAGTCGGGTGCCCTCACGTATACTGATTTATGACCTTACTACCTTCAAAACTTTCAATAATTTCTGCATTATCCTTGAGAGAACCTTTGCAATTCTTCATTTTGAAAGAGAATGCAAACACCTTAAGGGTTTCAAATTACGTTAGAATCGGCTAAATGGTTATGATGTTTTTGCCAAAACAAAATAATTCCTGACTAACTTTGGGAGGACTTTGGCAATTATAATATTTGAAAGAAAATGTGAAACAATAGAAATTTTCAGATTTGCTTACAATCAGTCGAATAGTTTTGATGTTTTGGGGAGAACAAAAATAATTTACCAGTGGCAAAATTAATGTAATTTGAAAATGTAGTTAGTATTTTTAATGTCACTTTATAAATTCAATCATTCCCATCTTGAGCATCAGCTATTTGCTCTTCATTTTGTTCAGGAGAGAAAATTATTTCACTTAATGACATTGAAACTTTGGCTTAATTATAGTAAGCAACTCTTCTTTCTTTCCCTTCTTGTTGCCTTTACATATTGACTTGTCTATTTTACTCAAGGTAATCTCAAAAGCAAGCCTGATGTGGTCCAAAAGAAGGAATCATTTCTTTCTGATCTTTAATAAAAATAAGTTGCTTTACAGAGATCTTCATCTCTATAGAGAATTCAAATTAATATGAGTATCGTGTTTGCAACCAAGGCTACCAGATTCACAGCAAAAACAATTTTGCACTTGCGCCTGGGGATATCAACAAGTTGTCTACTTTTGTAGTAAAAGTGTCTTAGACCTGTAGCTCTACTCTCTTAGGAGATATATTTGTCTTTGGCCTACTCCCAGTTCTTTTCGATCTGTTTAAGATTGTGATTCTTTAAAATTTACAACCGGGGCTAGAAAAGAACGGTTCCCTCGATCCGACTTTTCAAGCACTTTATGGTCAATATATTTTGGAAGATATATTTTCCACAATTTTTGGGCTGCCTTTTATTGCTAATTGGCATCGATCGTGAAATAAAATACTAGTCTAAGATAAAATGCTCTTATTATTTGCAGGAACTTAAAGATTCAAACAAAGAAAGGAAATTTGAGCTTAGCTTTCCTCATACAATAAGTATTACCATAGAGAAGTATTAACTAATAGAGAAATATTTATTTTTTACTTCAGGTCCAATGGCTAGTTATACAGCTACAATAAAGATGTAAAATTGACTAAACGCCTTTGTAGCATAATACCCTTCATGAAAAAGTATATTAATCACCTAACCAAACCTTTATTTCAACCAGAGCAAACAAATTACGACTTATATTTTTTTAATTCAATGATGATAATGAGGAAACTAAATGAATCAATCTTATCATGTTACCTTATATTATTGCGTACACTATTTAATTCAAGAGGATCTACTAGAAATTCATTGAGTTACTTTATCTTATGTTTTTAGGATTCTATAATCAAAGCTTCTCAGTGCCGTTACAATTGATCTCTTTCACTTATTCTAACTTCTACACATTTTTATCTATACTAACTTCGCCACTTACATTGTTTAGCTCTCTTTCACAAGTTATTTAAAAAAGATGCACTTGATTATTTTTTCCTATTTTATAAAATAAATTAGGCACCAATGCAGATATTTTGTCATTATTCATTCAAACTCGACCTGCGATACAATACCCCATCCCCCCCATTCCAAATATTAGCGTATGCTATTGAACGACATCAATGTAGTTATTTTATAGAATCATATTTTATAATATTGTTAATTACTATTAATATCACCTTGCATGTATGTTCATATTGTTATGTGTACGCAAGTGAAAATCAGTTAAACTATAAGCTAAAATTTACCAGTTACCCTGTTAGGTGGGAACAAATGTTAAAGAGAATATTGCATAAAAATCATAAATATTTCTTTCCATTTGTTCATCTTATTGTCACTGGTGAAATATTTATCTCCCAGAGAGATTTAAATATATACTATTCCATCAAAGTTTTATCTATTTATATCGAAGAACAAATATTAATAGGTATAAGGACATAAGTGTATGTTTTTTCTCTCGCTTTTTCTTACGACCTACTCGAGTTTAAAAGGAAGTACGATTCAGTTATTCATCAGGATTTAGCAATCCTAAATTATGATGAGCTTTGGGATATCATTAGATATAAACGGGATTAAGTGGAAAATAAATAACGTAAGATGCGATTGGTCACTTAAAGATAGTTAAAACATAGGAAATGGATAGACGTAAAATTCGATAGATGGCCATTTGTAACAGTGCTTAAGACATCTCAATTACTCAGTAATAGTATAATTTATCGGAAATATGATAGTGAAAGTGTGAAGAAGAGTGTTAATTTTATTGACTAATAAACGAAGTATCAAGAAGATGGAGATGAAATTTTGCCATTAGTCCAAATCTAGGCAAAAAATATTACGCAAATTTACGTTCACATAGCTTTTAATCTCCCTCCTCCAAAATATTCCCTATAACTTAATAAACTCTCTAAGGACTCATTAGTCCCTATCCTTCATTAAATTTCCTATTCAAAAATTCTATTACCCCATTTAAACCCTATAACTAATCTAGCTATCTTCGTTCTATGGTACGAGTCATAATAAGTGCATTCATAAATTCTAATGATCTCTTTGTCTTATAGCTTGAGTGTTTCTCTCAAGTTTCAGCTAGTTCTAAGCAAAGGCGAGGTTGGGTTATTGCAAAGAAGAATTTGATCATGATCTACGCCCTTTTTTAAAGCTCGGGTTATTTAATATTTGTTTAGAAATACTAGACGCTTAGGCGTTAAAACTGGATTAATGAGAAAAATGAAAGAGATTAAACTTTAGAGAGCGAGAACGCGATCTACAGAAAATGAGAGAGATATAGAGAGAAATAAAAATAAGAGATCAAAAGAGATAAGGGAACAAGAGAGAGGAAAAGAAGCGAAAAAGTAAGCAGAGATAGTAAATTTGATAGAGGAAGAAAACAGAAAGATAAGGGGAGAGAGAAAGAAAGAGAGATAACGAAAGGGAGAGATAGAGAGAGATTGGTATAAAGAGAAATAGAAAGAAAAAGGAGATCAAGAGAAAGACGAACAAAAGAAAAAGAGAAAAAAAGTGATCAAGAGAGAGGAACAGAGAGAAAGTAAGAAGAGAGAGAAATTTGATCTTGGAAGAAAAAGAGATAGAAAGATAAAGAGAGGGAGAGAAATTAAGAGTAATAGGTAAAGAAATTTGAAAGAGTGATAGTGAACTTGAAATGGATACAGAGAAATTGAGACAGAAAGAGAGAGAGAAGAAAAGAAAATGGGAGAGAGAGAGGTAGAAAAATTGACAGAGTGGAGTAGAGAAAGTTATGGAGAGATATAAAAATAGAGAGAATGAGATTTTAAAATTGAGAAAGAGGTATAGAATCTTAGAAGGGGACATAGATAGCAAAACATTGGGTGAGAGTTAAAAAAATTAAGAAATAGTTATATAAATCTAAATATTGAATGTGCTTATTAAATAGAGAGATAGTATAAGTGAGAGGAAGTAAGTAATGAGCAAAAAAATGAAACATAGAGAGACGTAAGTGTAAAAGTTTTTTAGGCTATTCCTTTTTATCAAAAATAATAGAAATGTTGGGGACTAAATTATTAAGTTTGGGGCTTTGAATCTCCATTATTTGGAATAATATTGAAACTTGGTTTACTAGGTATTTTTTATTAGGATGAGGAATAAATAGGAGTCTTGAGTTTGTGTTATATTCTTCAAGTCTAAAGTTTTGTACTATTCTTGATATCTTAAAAATTGGTTTCATTAAGTCATGCTAGTGGATCTAAATATGTTTTTAAAAGGTGGAAGACAGTGGTGTATAATCTTAAGTAGCTTAGGAAATAATCAGTTGACTGCTGTGGTTCAGGTCCTTGAATGCCTATATGTATATATATATATATATATATATATATATATATATATATATATATATATATTTATTTCTGACTGTCCTTTGTATACAAAGACGACTTAAGGTTCACTCGATGAAAATGAAGATGAATTTATGGTGGCTGTCGGTTGTGCCAGCGAAGATGACTATCTAGCCCGATGCGCGATGCACACACTTTACCACAGAAATAACACTCTATTCCGAGTTATTTGGCTGCTGGACTGGTGGATTGTGGCGCCTTTGTCTTCTCAGCTCTCTCTCTCTCGCTATGCATGGACTATTTATGGTGCGAAAGTCCCTCTATACACTTCAATCTCCATGCTGTTTGGTTACTGAGTAAAGGGTTTAATATTACACTTTGTCAAGGTTGCTTTTACTTGTCTGCGGTGTCCCAGTGGGAGAGGCTAATAAATGATTTGTCTTAGGTAGTCTGTCATCACTTATGCGAATTATATGTCTAGTCTCTCACAGTTGCTTTCGTTCAAGCATGGTCAATTGAGTTAGTTTGAGTATCTTCTGCAGATTTCTTATTTGAAATGATTACAATTTTCTTTTATGCCTTCTGTAAGCAGTCCATGTTTCAGCACTGTAGAGTAGATTAGTTATACATAAAGCGGTGTAGACTTCTATCTTCGTTTCTGGGCCCAGGATATCGCTTTGGAATTCTCTTATGCGCAGTTTTCCAAAGGCTGCGGAGGCTTGATTTATTCTATTGCAGACCTCTTCATCTATAATATACTTATCCTACAGGATGTTACTCAGATATTTGTGACTTATAACCTGTTTAATGTCATCACCGTTGATGTGAAAAGATAGACGTGGTCTGGATTCTGTCGTTGCATTAGTATCTCTGTTTTATTGGTATTCATTTGTAGACGTATTGCTTAGTAAAGACCGGCTATGACATTGAGGCACCTTTGTAGAGCAAGTGGTATGTGTGCGATCAGTGCACAGTCGTCTGCATATTTAAGTTTGATATTATGATTGGTCATAGTTTTCGTGCGGGCTTGAATTCTTCTTAAATTAAATAGGTTGCCCTCATGTCGCTACTGGATATCGACCCTGTCCACCTGAAGAATTGCGTTCTGACTAAGTAAGGTGATAGCAAATATAAAGATGTTGAATAACCTGGGGCTATGATACATGCTTACTTGACACCAACTTCAACGCTGAAAGGTTAAGATCTTTCTCATAAAGCAAATGCTGTTGCTGTCATGCTATCGTGCAGTTTCTTCAGGATTGAGATGCATTTTGGAGGGGAAACAAACTTTTCTAAAACGATCCATAGTAGTTCCCTATTGACTGTATCAAAAGCTTTTGTAGATGAATAAATGGTATGTAGAGGTCTGTGTTTTACTCATTACACTTCTCCTGTAGTTGTGTTGCACATAATATCGTGTTGCAGGTGCTCCTGTCCTTACAAAATCCGCACTTTGTTTCTGGCAAGATGCTCTCTGATATATGGCGACATAATCTGACAAGCATAATTCTTTTTAGAATTTTAGAAGCCACCACCAATAAAGAGATTCCTCTGCTATTTTCACAAAGTGCTCGATCACCCTTCTTTTTGTACACAAACACATTGTCAGATTTCAGAAATTCAGCAGGAGGTTTTTCGGTATTCCAGACAAATGACATGAGCTCATATATCTTTGAGTGCAAGAAATAGCCACCTTATTGTACAGTTCAGTGGGAAGGCTATCTAGGCCAGGTTATTCATTATTTTTTACGGATTATATGGCGTCAAGAGTTTCTTCAAAAGTGGGCAGTTCGTCCATCTCCTTTGCTAGACGTACCTAAGAAATTGCATCTGAGAGGTTTGGCTCTATAGGGTTTCTATGATTTAACAGGGTTTGGAAGTGCTGCCCCTAGTGTTTTAGAATGGCTGTTTTGTCTTTTAGGAGATTGCCATCTTGTGATCTGACAGGAGCTTAATTGCATTTTACAGGCCCATAAATAGTCTTCAGGCCTTTGTAGAACCCATGTTGGTTGCTACTGTAGGCAAGGTGTTACCTGTTCTTTGCCTGGTTGGTCCACCATTTATTCTCCATATCACAAAGCTTGACTTGAGTTTCCCTTCTTAAATGATCTAAAGTTAGTTTCAGATGTAAGGAACTTGGGTTTCAGAGCTCGGTATTATGAGCCTTGTTCTTCTGCGTCAGCAATATTTGAATGTCTTTCGGATTTTAGTCAAACCAGTCTTTCTGGTTAAAAACCCAGAGCGTCCTCTGCACACTGCTTCAGAGTGAAATGAAGAGTGTTCTAGACATCGGTAACTAGCATAGATTGGGGGTTGTGGCCTTGCATTAAATTTACATAAAATGAGCTTATGTAGGCATTTCGTTTTACTTGATCTTTCAAGCTGTTAGTATTGAGCTTTTTTGAGGACAATGTGCGCTGAGCTGGGAGCGTATTATAAGATTTAGCTTGCAGAGTAAAATAGTATGATCTGTTGAGCACTCTGCAACTCTCATTGTTCCTGTGAGATAAATGTCCTTTTAGTCACTCTGCCTGGTTATTATAAAATCATTGATATGCCAATGCTTGCAACGTGGGTGAGTCTAAGTGGTTATATTTGTTCGGAAGTTGAAATGTAATATTACTGATTACAAGATTATGCTCGGAACAGAGTGTTAGCCGCCTGAGACTGTTACTGTTCATTTTCCGCATTCCATGTTTGCCAGTTAACTGTGGCTAGAGATAGACTTGTTTTCTACTATTGCATTTACTTCCCAAAGCAATAGGATTTTGTCTTCTTTGGGTACTATGAAAGGTGCTCCATGTAGCGTTTCATAAAATGCAGCTTTTTGTTCTTCAAATGGAGTCTAGTATCAGAGCATATGCACTAATTAGGTTGGTAAAGAGGTGCTTTTCAAGAGGTATACGCCATATCGTCAGACTTGGGGATAAGCATACTGGCAATTCAGTTATTTTGGCAAGTAATTTGTTAAGTATGTTAAATGTAACTCCATGGAATTTCAGTTCGTATTCACACTGGCCTTTCCAGTATACTATATATCCCTCACCAACCTCTGTTAAACTATCTTCGCCTGGTAATCTCGTTTCGTTCAGTGCCACAATATACACATTGAATCTGTTTAGTTCCTCGGTAAGATAGCTGTTCTGCGTCGCGGTCTGGTTAGGGGTTCATTATCTAATAAGGTTCTGCTATTCGACACAGCAACTCTAAGTCATATTTTTTCTTTCTTAAGTTTACCACCGCAGTCCGGGATGCCTTGGCAGACGGGTTCTTCTAACCAGGTTGTTGTAAGGCTGACTTTATGTTAAACCGAGTCTTGGTAACGGTCCCTCGCATTCCTGGGTGAGAAGTGAGGCTTCCATTTCCGGCTGTTTAAACATGTGGGGTGCACACGAAATCTGAGCAAGCATTTTTTGCCACTCAGCTAGCGTCGATCACCTTAACACTCCCCGCGTGCAGAAATCAAGTTCACAGCTCCCAGCCACATCCATGGCCTGCCACTTACACCTAATCCTGTCGGCCGAGGAACTTTTGATTAAAAAGGGTTAATGAAGAGATGAATGTGTGAAGGGGATTATTGAGGAAAAGAGAGAGTGAAAGAGATGAAAGAAAGAAAGAGATAAGAGAAGCGAACAAGATGAGTGGAGCTGTGCTTGCGCAGTGAGTGGATTAATGTTTAGAGGGGCTTGCACTGGGGCTATCTGAATAGCTTAGCATCACACAGAATGGATGCTGGCAAGAGTGTGAGAGGTTACAAAGTTCTGCGTAACATCCTGTTTGTCAAAAGCTGCCCAATGGGAGACCCCACTCACAGCTTTTGAATTCAGGGTTGTGCTCCCGCACACCTATCCCAATCAAGGGTAACCCAAAGGTCGGGGGGGGGGGGTTATTGTCGCTGAGCAAAATAGTTCCCTACAGCTACCCTCGCTTAGTTTAGCCTGGTGGTTGAGAGGTTTTCCAAGGTGTGGCCGCTGGTCATAAGACGCCAGCTTCTTGAAGCCACAGGTGAGGGCTGGCGGTCCGTATGGGAACCAAGGTTACAAGGGTACTATCTCACTGAAACACCCTATATATATATATATATATATATATATATATATATATATATATATATATATATATATATATATATATATATACATATTTATATATATATATATATATATATATATATATATATATATATATATATATATATATATATATATATATATAATATATATAAATATATATATTAGTGTAGTTGAGTAGCAGTCTTTCTTGAATACAAATTTTGTTGAAGACCATTGTGACTTTTGCCTTGATTAATTTCCTTTCGCAATTTTTTTTTCTTCTATCTAACTATCTTTTTTATTCCATCTTATAGATGGTAGATTACTTTCAAGTATTCATCTCCTTTGTTAAATGAATGTGTTTGGTAAAAACCAAAGTAAATTGCTAAGCTTTCGATCTTAATCGATCATCTTTGGAGCGTTATGGAATTTCTTGCCTCCTTTACCGATGTACTGAGTGGAGTGAGGATCTGTAAGGGATTAAAGTGAAAGAAAACGATATTTAAGAGGTATTTATTCGGGTGGTTAAACGTAACGTTAGAGGAAATAAGGCACTCTTGTGCATGGAATTTTTACAAGAGTTTTAATGTACGATTCAAGCCTGTCGCTTGATTCTTGACGGCCAGCTTATCTTCATTTATTAATATGGCTTCTAAGATGTTAATCCTCGCTTTATTAACCTCTTTTCTTTTAATAATGGTTTTTGTCAACGAGCATATCTCTCGTTAGGTTAATATTATGTGCACTCTCCATATGGTTTTTTGGCCCTCCGCTTAGTAGATGCATAGTTAACCGTCTCGAAAGTGTGTTAGTTTTTACGCCAAGATATTTAGAGTTATTATACAGTTTACAGTCTTTATTGGGGCAGGTGAACTCGTAAACTATGTTGGTTGACTTTATATTTGAGAAGTTATGGCAGATGTTATTTTTCTTCAGAAAATATATATAAATTTATGTAAATATAAATATATATATATATATATATTTTTATATATATATATATACAAGGGTGGGTAAATATGTAGATCAGCGGCCCGGCCGAAAAAATAATTTGTGTGTAAATATTATCGTTCACTCGTGTTGGAATATTCATGCGCGTTTGAGTTCTTTTCGAATTATTATTCTATAAACAATAAGGATTATATACTGGGGGGTGTGCCCCACAGACCCCCCCCAATTTAATGAAACTCAGGATCATCGTAGTGTAGTCTCCCCATTGTGTTTACCCCCACACGAGCCGTCAACTTAAATGTACTCCAAAAACGTGAAACATTTTGGAACACGGACGATTAGTACGTCCCATTGTTTGCGCCGATAATCTACATATTTACCCAAGGGTGAGTCAAAAAGATCCCAGAAAAATGTCCTAAAATTTTTATTTTGACAAATAATCATTTTTCTAGATAATATCCACTATTGTCTAAACACTTTTGCAATCTATGTTTCCACCAGTAAATTCCCTCATTCTTCAATTCCCAGTGTTGTTTCTGACACCAAGAAATAACATTTTTGGGGGATTTATCTCACGACTGTAATCGGGTAGCTTCCCGATGTTTCAATTTCGGGAACCAGAAAAAGTTGGAGTAGGATTAATCAAGCTAATGAGGGAGTTGTGCAAGAGTTTCCCATCGAAATTTGTGGAGCATAGCCCTCCCAGCTTTTGCAAAATGCACTAGGGTATTTTAATTTTGCAACAAAATCTGGCTGTGCAGCTTTTCTAGATTTTTTCGGGCCACTTTCTTTGTCATTAATTTTTTGAAGCTGGACTTTCTCTGATTTTCCTGAACTTCAAGCAAAATGCAGTCAAATAAGTACATAACCTACTTAATTTTTCAAACCTGTTCTGTGAGTTATTTTAATTCTAGTAGCACTTATGTTCCACTTACATTGACTATTATATCATACATATAATAGGTCTTTATCGCAAACAACAAAGAGGCTGAAATTATCCGAATATCATTTATAACTTTCTTTTTAGTAAAAATCAAAGTTTTTGCCAATTTCCTTAATAAGCTACCTATAGTAAACTATCCACGAATAAATATAATGATTTGGGCACTTTTCTCTTTATTTGACAAGCATCATTCATTGAAGGAACACGAGATGAAAGGATACATCTTTTAGATGATGGAAAAATAGGCCAGTTACACTCTCCCTTTCATCTGGATTTATATGTAAATCTATGATAGATGTTATATAAACATAATTCTAAATATCTCGGTACTCTCCTAGGGGAAGAATGACTTGACAATTTCGTTACCTCAAATTTCTTCTCCTTTTACAAACCATCCATTCCAATTCTTATTATCTCCTCTTTTAATTTAAAGATTAACCCTATCTGCTGCAATAAAGCCAATATCCAGCCTAAGTCATGGAGCTAGAAACAAGCAATTGACCTCCTTCACAAACAACGCTTATTATAGTAAGATATTCTTCATTTTTTCTTTATATTATAATGAAAATAGAATAGTACCAAAGAACGACACAGTCACATAACATATTAAAAGTAGAGTTAAAATTTAAACCAAGTAGCAGTTAAAATATAATTAAAAGTTGCATACGACAAAATTCAAGTTTACCATAAAAAGTTATCGACGATAGACTTCACTCTGAATTAATGCGATTAAACTTAATGTTCAAGTACTAATTAAACAGAATGGAGTTTTAATACTGGAATAGAAGCATTATCTCAATCAATTAACTCATAACGTGTTTTACTATTTAGCTCCAAATATTATGTTCACTTTTGTCAAAAGATTAAGGTTTAAACGAGCTTCATATCCTTATAAGCAACTGGTTCGTCTTATTTATCTTATCTCATAAAAATCAACAATTTAAAAAAGCGAAATCTCTAGGGCTATAGAAAGAGTAACTGGGCTTTGTAACGATAGGGTGAAGCTATTTTTATTATATAAATTTTTATTAACTTAATATTTAAGAGCTAAATCTAACGTTGGGCTCTATAATCTCCATGAAATAATTTTAAATATTTTGAAAAAAAAGAGATAACTTTGAGAGAATAGAAAACTTTTGGCAGATGCATAGCCGACTCCTCTAAAGAGGAGAATACTTGTGGTGCTCAGGAGTAGAAAGACTGGCACTTCTTGCGAACTTGCCAAATCTCCGAAGCTAGGCAATTTCTTTTACGATTATTTTAACAATTTTTCTTCATTTTATTTTTTAAACATTATTTCATTTAACACTAAATGAATATTGCGTTATTACTTAATTTGTTTTATAAATACACTTAAAACTAATTTACTTATAAAAAATGCACTTATAGTCTAAAAATATGCAATGCAACATACAGTTTTCATCTCTTGCATCAACAGTTAAATAACTTTGTTTATATATCTTAGTCAAATTAAAGCATAATAAAACCTATAATCCATCGCCAACAACAATTTAGAAAGCCAACTATTTATAGAAGTTAAAATTCATATTTACTACAAGGAAAAGAAATATCGTCTTCTGCACTGCAGACTGAAGGAGAAATAAAAGTATAAGTAATAGAATTATTCGTTTTGTCTTCCGGGGTCTTGACATCCTCTTAGTGAGAG
This sequence comes from Ceratothoa steindachneri, assembly GCA_963969495.1. Taxonomy (NCBI): domain Eukaryota; kingdom Metazoa; phylum Arthropoda; class Malacostraca; order Isopoda; family Cymothoidae; genus Ceratothoa; species Ceratothoa steindachneri. Next base: position 91,986,573 of record OZ018330.1, read on the forward strand.
AAGAGAGTTGTACGAAAAGTATAATTAATTGAATTAATCCTTTGCCTACTATTGTTCATACAATAAGCATTCTACGGGAGCTTGACACTCTCTTTAAGATAAAAGCGCTCTACGAAGAGCAGAAGTAATGGAATTATTTCTTTCATCCTATAGTTTATACTATCAGCGTTGTATGGTGTCTTGGCGCTATCTTTGTGAGAGAATAACGCTGTGCGAAGATTAGATGTAATGGAATTACTACTTTCTTTTCTTATAGTGTTTACAACTAAAAGGATAAAATATTACGATGTAGGTAATTTTTTACAATTGATAGACAAAATAAATAATTTTTAGTCATTTCTTACAACCAACAAGAATGAAGATCTCATTTTCGGAATTTTTTACAAATGACAGGAAGAAATATATCACTTTAGGTCATTTTTCACAACTGAAATGAAATAAAGCTCATTTTAGTTATCTGTATGCAACTGAGTCCCCAAAATATAATTTTAGATAATCTTTAACAACTGAAAAAAGAATTAGAATATTTTAGGTAATTTTTTACAACTCAAGGAGAAAGAAGTCATTTTAGGAAATATTTTGAGACTGATAGGAGAAATATCATATTTTAGATCATTTCTTGCAACTGAAGATAAATATGTGATTTTAGTTTTTTACAAAAGACAGGGAAATATAATAATTATGGTAATTTTTTAGCACTGAGAGAAGAATGTTATGTTAAGTAACTTTTAACATATGAAATGGAAAACGTTATTATTATTATTATTAAAGTTCCAAGCCACAACCCCAACTGGAAGAGCAAATAGCTATAAGCCCAAGGGCCCCAGCGGGGAAAGAAACCTGGTATGGAAAAAACGAAACAAAGATTAAGAAAAACATAATAAATGAATAGAAAATCAAAAAAAAAAAAAAAAAAAAAAAAAATTAAATGCTATAATGTTAAAAATATTATAATATTATATATGTGTGGATAATGAATAAAATATTAAAGTTATAAGTTTCTGTTAATTAAAAATGTATTAGCACCCACTTTAAATTTCTGAAGTTCCAAGGACTCAACAACAACACTAGGAAGTTCATTCCACAGTTTAGTTGTGTTAGGAATGAAACTTCTTGAAAACTGTGTTGTGTTGAATCTCATAGGCGTAAAGGCCCTACTATTGGCATTTAGTACACCTCTGGTAACTCGTTGAGGGGCATATAAATTGGGCAGATCTTGATGCAGTGGATGATCTGCATTGTTAAAAATTTTATATAGGATGCATAAGGAGCTTATTGCTCGCCTGTGCCACAGATCAACTTTGAGGTCAGGAATTAAAAATTTTATTGCTCTCAAATTTTTATCTAATAAATTAAGATAAAAATTGGCTGCCGAACTCCAAACAGGGGCGCAATATTCAAAACACGGAAGAATAAAAGCATTAAAACAATTTTTAAGAACAGTCTGCTCTCCAAATACTTTGTAAGATTTCCTCAAAATGCCAATTTTTTGAGCAATAGAGGAGGAAATAGATCGAATGTGATTCTCAAAAGTAAACCTAGAGTCAAGCATAACTCCAAGCAACTTAAAAGAATCACATATGGAGATGGGAATGTTATTTATTAAAAGATCTGGATGGGGAGGATCTAGTGTTCTGGATCTGCTAACAATCATACTCTGGGTTTTCTTTGCATTTAACTTCATGCCCCATGAAGTGCACCAAACATTTATCTTAGCCAGATCTCTATTTAAAGACTCTGCAACCGATGCTCTCAACTCAGGAGATGGGACTGGGGCTATTAGAGTAGCATCATCAGCATAGGCTATAAGTCTATTTTCCAGTCCAAACCACATATCATGGGTATATAATATAAACAGTAGAGGACCAAGAACACTGCCTTGTGGTACACCAGATAGCACCTCTCTCTCATCACTAAAATTATTGTCAACATAAACCTTTTGATGTCGATTTGTTAAAAATTGTTCAATAATATTTAAAAATACACCACCTACTCCCAACTGCTTCAACTTAAATATCAGGGCCTTATGATTGACACGGTCAAATGCGGCACTGAAATCCAAGCCAACTAAGCGAACTTCTTGACCAGAGTCTAATGATTTTTGGACAATGGTGGAGACTGTGAGAAGTGCATCACAAGTGCTCAGACCCTTACGAAATCCAAACTGTAAAAAGGGAAACAGACGATTAAGCTCGGCAAATGTACTTAAACGTTTAGCTAGTAAACGTTCAAAAATCTTAGATAGAACAGGAGTTATAGAAATGGGCCTATATTCAGTAGGGTTAAAACTACCACTTACACTTTTACATAGTGGAATGATGTTACCAATTCTCCAACATTCGCAAAAACTACCACTTCTCGCCAGCTTCCGAAGAATAACGGAAAGCTTGGGAGCCAAATACTCTGCAGTTTTCTTAAAGAATAAAGGGAATATACCAGCAAACAAAAAATTATCTCATTTTTGTTAATTTTTTACAACTGAAAACTTCCACTTATTTATAAATTGTTTACAACGGAAATTTATTTTTATTTTAGGTAATTGGCACAAATAATAAGAAAAATATCTCATATTTGGTAAAATTTAAAACTGATGAGAAAAAGTATTTCATTTCAGGTCATTTTGGAAATGACAGAAGAATATCTAATTTTACTTCTTTTTACAAATAAGGGAAAATATAAGATCATCATTTATTTTTTCAATTACCACAAAAAATATATGCTTTTAACAACCTAGAGAAAAAATATCTCATTTAATGTAACGTTTTACAACTGATAACGAGAAAGATATAATTTTACATATTTTTATCACAGCTGAGAGAAAAATAAAATTTAGGTCTAATTTACAAATAACCAAAAATGTAATTTTAACTATTTTTTACAATCGACAAGAGAAATATGTAATTTTAGGACTTTTATACAACTTACAGGCAAATCTCTCATTTTACAGTAAGTAATATCTTTCTTAATGTATATATTTAACAACTTACAGGAAAAAAATCCCGTTGTGTGTTTTTTTTTCAACTAACATGAATAATATATCATTTGGGCCTTTTTTACAGTTGAATGAATAATCTAATTTTTTCAATTTATTTACAATATTTATTTATTACGACTGACAAAATATCTAACTCTTTTGTAATTTCTAACAAATCACACGGAACATATATAATTTGGGGTAATATTGTCAACTAAGAAATATAAAATATTAGGGTATTTTCTACAGCTTACAGGAAAAAAATATTTTTAGGTAATTTTTTCAACTGATAGTAAAAAAAAGATGATATAAGCAATTATATCCTTAATAGAATTTTTCTACCTCCCTCTTCACCACCTTCTTTAGAGATGTCTTTAAACCTTTGGTTTTCACTTCTTAGTTTTAAATAATATTTCCGATATATGAGATCCTTTTAAACGCCCCTGTTATTATGCTCTTCGAAACCATGGTTAAGAAAGCTCCCATACTACATATGTAAAGCTTTCGCTTGCTTTCCCCCCCTAAATCTCGCATTTTTTGCAATGAAACCCGAATGGTGCTTTGAAGATTTAATGGTTTGAAATTTATCGTTGCTTGTCTCATTATTTCATTTACTCGCCGCAAAATGTTGACTAATTTTTCATTGTCACACGAGAAAAACGACTGCAGGTTTTTCTGCCACCTTGCGAAAATTAATTTGCAAATTCTACTCGGTCTTTCTACTAATTATCTACATTTTGCAACTTATATTTATGGTATGGGTATTTTTGTTTTGTCATTAACCTTTTAGTCTCATTAATGCATCCCTTGAACTTCTTTTCTTTACCATTCTTTTTGTTTACGTTCTTTCTTTTGACATAAATTAGTTGGGGTGTCTTCTGTAAGCAAATTATTTTAAATCATTTTCTTGTCCTTAATTAAGAATTTTAAAAAAATTATTTGGCCTCTTATCTATCCTGTCTTTTCGGTCTTTTCTTTGTTATATATTTAGTAGGCATTTTTATGTTTTTATTTCTAGGTAAACTCGTATCCCTTTAATTTTAATAAATTAAATCTTGATGATTTTTGCTTTTCACTAATCCTCTAGTTTGAATTTTTGGAGGACTAAGTTTATTCAGGTTTAGTCATCATTAATTCATTACCGTTTAATTTTCCACTCATTTTTCTTGTCACATTTCTATATTTTTTTCTGCATTTGCGTCAATGTTTGCTTTATCTTTCCTCCAATGAATTTTAGGCGTCATTTGAAAGTGACATGAAAATGCAATCGAAGGTTTATTTACAATGGAACGATAAGGTATTTGCAGGGGGAAGTATAATTATTCACATTTTAGAATATTTTCTCTTGAGATAGGCTATAAGGGAGAATTTTGTTGAAATTTTATGAGGAAAGATTAAGGCCAAAATATACTGTTGAAGGTATTTTGTTTTAAAAATCTATAGAAAAATTTGGAGACATTTTCATTTCAATTCTTTTTCAATTTATTGTTTGCGCAAAATTTACTTAGAACTTTGTTAGGGGATAAAATCGAGATGAAGAATTTGAAGCCGTTTCCATTCGTTAAATAGTTTTCCAATGCAATCTAATTAGTAGTTGCTACTCTTTGTGCAACTGTTCGTTGGTGGACTATTTACAATTCGATACCGAATAGGAAATAAAATATAGTAATGACATTTACGATCCAATGTATGTTTACTAGCAAGAAAAGACAAAATAGAATATTTTTCTATTCCGTTTTAGGGGCCCGCAATCAATAATATATATTTACACCAGTGCACCCTTCATCTAACCCTCCTCCTTTCTCAGCCATGCTTCGGACGGCCATAACATAGTTAAATAAGAACTAATATATACCACACAAAAACACATAAAAACTACCCGGCTTAGACAAACAAGATGTGCCTCCCCACAAGCAATACAGAGGTCCAAAGACTTTCGTATTTGTACACACATTAGAGCTGCTTCCATACCAATTCTTCCTCTCGTTTTTGGCTTCGAGATTATTTATTATGCATATTTTTAAAAAAAAATATTCTTAACATTTGATCGTTTTATATTTTTATTATAAATTATTGAAATAATATACAAGAAATAAAAATATATTCTAAACATATACATGATAAAAGAGTGGTAGAGGGAGCACAATTAAACAGTAAAATTGTTAATAGTCCAATATTTTGAAGAAAACTTAAAAGAGGCAAAAAAAACAAAAAACTTGAGGAAGAGCGACAAGAATCTTGTTGTTAGTGAGACAATGAGAAGAAAGATATAGTTGAGGTGTGACAGTGAGGAAAATTTAGAGAGGCAGGAAAGGGGATAGAAGGAAGTAAACGAACTGAATTTTATTTAATTGGGGCTTAGAAATGAAAATTTAACTTCAGGAAGCCAGGGTATGTAGCTACTATAGCAACGAGTAGCGACCTTCACACTGCCTCAGGGGCACGCCTGCGTGAGGCTCTTCTCCACACCAAGCTTAGGCCTGTAGCCACTAGACCATTATAACAGTAGTAAAAGGAACTGTACCAAATTTATCAATTGGTAGGTAGCTACTCTTTGCTATTTTAACTACATACAATCACTGCCTACATTGAAGTTTTTCTTACTATTTTAGCAAATAGCGTACTCTCAGGGGAGGGGGGAAACGATCCCGTGTACTCCGAGATCAAAAGGGATGAGTAAAAGACCCAATTGATGCAGTACTTTTTATGACAGTTAGATTGGTCTATTAGATGAAGCCACTTGCTTTGCGTGGATAAAGAGTGAAGCAAGGTCGTGCACGATGTCTCCTTCGTTTAATTGAGTGTTCATCGGTATAATTTAGTCAAATTGGCTGAGTTTTCATAATTCTGAGTAATTTCTTTTTATTTGGTTAGTTGTCTTGATCTTCTGTAGATTAACATTTTATTCAGCAGAGAACGGCTGTCAGGGCCAGCCAATAGGCTAGCGGAGGTTGTAAACGTGGCCTGACTTCTGGCTCTTCTGTTCTTGTTAATCATTTAATTTTTTTCTTCATTTATTTCTTGATTAACTAGTTCCTGCATATTCCTTCTTCGTTTTTATATTAGTTTGTTAATGTGATTTAACCCCTCTCCCTGTGCAGATCTTCTTGGCGTCTTCTTTTTCGCGTGCGTGTGCCCGTTAGTAGGTAAACTCATTTATTCTGCACGACTTGTAGTTTTTCTCTTATGTGTTCTTGATGTAAAAGAGAGGGAGGAAACAGGGTAGAGTAGTCTAGATCTTAAAAATGCATTGTAGATCTTCTTTTTGCTCTCACGGCGAATTGTGAGCATAAATATGACTCTGACTACAGCTGAGGCCTTTTAAATTCGATCATCCACTTGTTTCCGGTACCCGGATGAAGTAATATTCATTTAACTTACAATTCACTCGGGAGAGCGTCTATTCCTCACCCTGATATCAGAAAGTAGTTTAATCGCATGAGTACTACTCGTACCTGGAATTTCTCCTAATTGATTCTTATATTCCATACAGCCTCGTAGATGTTTAATCTTTTGATCTCTACTGCTATCATGCGAGCTTGCATAGGCGAATGCCGCCTAGGACACTGGAGTATCTGGCTGAAATCATAAGCGTATTTAATGTTGAGACAAGTGGGGTTCGCAGGGGTGGAACATCTGAGGTGTATATCCAGTATATATTAATGGAAAAACATCCTCATGTGAGAAGCACGCATTGAGGGGAAACTTCAGTCCGTCCATGACACCTAACTAAAGATACGCCGCTCTCTGAATGACATAGTCAGAGAAAGTTGTTTCTAAGTTTTTACTTAAGCCCAGCCGTAGGATCATGTACTGCATTCCCCTCTGCCGCACCTTATCAAACGCCTTTGATATATCCCAACAAACAATGTCCACTTAACTCCCATTTGGCTTGGGCAAGCTATTAGGTGATGAGATTTATCGCCATCTCCATACTTCTATTTTTTCTTAACTAAAATTGCTACGGATTGTACAGGTAGTTATCATACAGGTTGAGGATCTTCGGATCTTCTTTAAAAGTTTCCCACCAAAATACCAGCAGTTGTATACTTTCCATGTTTCAGCAAAAAAAATACCATTGCCATTTTGTTAGCATCTAGAAATAATCCTTTGACAAGACAGCCGTAAAAATTTTTTATCATTCAACTCCATGACATTTGTGTTGCTTGTCAAAGTTTAACCTTTTATCCCCGAATGTCCCGAGGCTCTCTGACGGAATGAGCGGAGCGCGCTGAGTAGTTCTTCTTCGGTAATCTCGGATTCTTCGTCGCACTGTATATCCACCAGGTGCTGCGGGCGTGTCTTCATTTATCCTGAAGATTTTTTCTGAATAAATTCGCAATATTGCTTTGATGTTTCTTATTTTGTTTCGATGTTTCCATCGACGTTGATTACTTCTCATTTCTTCTTTTTTTTTTCAAACCTTTGAGACGCCTCATTTTATTCCAAAAATCTTTGGGAGATATATCATGATATAGGCTTTCGATCGCATCGTCCTAACGTCTTCTTCATGTAATCGGTTGATCTGTATGTTGAGATGGATTTAGGGATACAAACTCTATCCGCTTTAATGAGATGTTTTTTCAGGTGGTCAAGTGCCTCGTCAATCTGCTCAAGAATTGCCTCATCTAAATTTGGCAGATGATAGACTTAGAGGAGACGGGTGTACCTTGCCCAATCTGGGTTTTTTTTAGTTTTTTCTTCTAACTACGGCTTAAACTTGTATTGGGTTCCTATTGATTTTTGAGTAGGAACCCTATATGATCACTACATATTACCTGGCCTGTTTGTATGTAGTAATTGAAAGGCTGCTGGCGATTGGCCAGACATACGCTGGTTTCGTAGTACTTCTTCCTCTGACGAAGGTTGGGAACTCGGCCTATTCAACGGACGATGTTTCTATCCAGAAAAGTATCCAAGCTACTTCCAATCCAATTAAATGTCCTGTAGCTTGACTCTTGAATTCTGATGTTAACAGCTCCCATTAGTAACGTGGTGATCTTACTGCTCTATAGTACAGCAAAGGAATGAACACGTAAAAAGTCGCCTCTTGGTGGCATCTCCTTATAATTTCTTGCGGCGCTCTCGTACGTGCTTTCCATCACTTTCTTTTGTTATTCTACTTTCTCCTTAATTATTTAGTTCCTCTGTAGGCAGTTTAGAGCCATAGATCTATGATTGACATTAAAATTTAAACCCTTTTCTTCGTGGTTTCACTTTTGTTTTATGGATGTCCGTTTTCTGGGCACGTGACAGTTGTGTCTCGCTCAATTTGTAGCATGCAAAGAACTTCTGTATGGTATGGAACATCTCTTGTGCAATAGTCTTCTCCGGTATCCTTATGCTGAATACCAGGAGTCCTTCAATAGGGGCCTTTTGTAGCATTTCAGGTGAGGCAAAAGTTACTTTGAATACATATGTTTGTTCGCGAAATTTGATTACTTCGCCAACCTTCACTCACGCATGTTGTTTCTCGACTTCGAGTTTAATTTCTTCTGCCGTGTGTCCTCCAACCCAACAATCCATTTTGGGGCAGATAACACTTCTGTTGGCTGCCACTTGTTAGGGGGGTTGCTTGCTTGAACGTTAATGGCCTTGAGTATAATCGCTCCACTTCTGACAGAAGCTTTTCCACATCCAGAGTTTCCGCGCTTATAGAGATGAACCTATTTGGCCCTTATATCAACTTCACCAGTGCCACCTTCAGCTGTGCGTACACTGTTTGCATAGCTTGCTCTTCTTTCCTAGATCTAGCGGGAGATAGTCTTCAAGGAGACCCTCTTAGTGAGGGTGACCAAGATCTTCTTTTTTCCTCTTTCTTTTCTTGCTTGATTTATTTTATTCTCTCTGTAAACAAAGTGTTTCTGGTATGATGAAGATGTGATGTGGTGAGGGTGATGTGGGTTACCGTCCGTGTGTTCCGAAAAAATTAAAATGTACGCTCCCGCCTATTTTCAAGTTGGTCCCCCGCTCAGCTGCTGCCAGTATGATGGGTGATGAGGAATTAATGGGATGAGTTTCGATTGTGGACATCAAGGGTGGTGAATCATGGTAAACTTTGATGAAAGTAGCAGCCGAATCTACTGCCGCTACCCTTTTTCCAACACTCCTCGGGTAATTGCACCATAACTGCTTCAAAAATAAAGAGAGACGCGGATTGATTTCCTCTATGATTCCTCCACCCAAAGGCTGCAGATTAGTGCCTTTTTCGGAATATTTCTAAAGCACTAGATAAAAAGGACTAAGTTCTTTGTCGGAGAGCATAAAATCATGCATGATAAATTGCTGGTCCCTCAAACTACCTTTTTCCCTCAATTGCATTTAAAACTAACTCTCCCGACGCATTTTGTTAGAGCTCTTAACAAAAATTCTGCGTTCTTCAGGAACCTTTAAAATTTCCTCACCAAACTGTCAGAGACAAAGGTATAAGCTGATCTCTTTATTGAGCACATAAAAAAAATTAGAATTATTTCAGAATTACAATAAAAGAGAGGAAGTGTTTTGGAGGGTTATTTCAGGTTTTGGGGCCAAATACAGGGTTGAGAACTATAATCAAACGGGCTGCAGGATGTCTTTGAGGTGCACATCCTTATTCCAATCTTAAGTAGTTCAAGGAGAATATTAGAGCATTTCAGAGGAGCAAGGGTAGTGCTTCCATCAAGCTATACTGAATTTTAAACATATGTAGGTACCAAAGCATATACAATTAAAACATGATATGTGACTATATTAGGGGTCATGTAGGGGAGAGTGATTTACATTGCAGACGTAAATCGAGGAAAACTGTTCACTTTCATGCGGAAGTTTTAATACACTCGTATAATTATGAATGTTCTTTTTTCCCATCCTTAAAATAGATGAAAAATTAAAAGTGCCTATTTTTTAGTAAATATTTTAAAAATACAAAGTACAATAGCAAATTTTTAAACAAGTAATGGATATATTGTATTCTTTTTCAAGAGGAGCTGGAAATTAATACCTTTTTGCCTGGAACAAAATCGTGTTACACTTATTATATATTCCCTTGAAAAAATATATCTTTAGTTTACGTGAAGAAAACACATGAAAACAGATATTCTTTTCTCATAAGTATTAATTCGAGAAACTACCATTAGAATTTACATTTGGTAAAACACTTATGCTGATGAATCGATTCAATTCCTTAACCACCACACTCAACAAACTAATTTACCGCAAGTGAGATATTGCCAATCTCTTGAACCTATTGGAATTAAAAAAATTATTCGCACTCATGTTAATTAAATACGCCTTATACGTATTTATATTATAACGCTTTATTGTGTTCCATATAATTTTAAGCAGATGCATATGGGACTGAAATTATGTCATTACGGACGTTAAGAAGCAAACTTCGTCAATGGGTGATATTTAACAAAGGAATTCTCAGTATTAAAGGAAAAATAGACTAATAATTATTTAATTGGCAAATTACTAAGTAAAAATGTAAGATAATGAGGCCTTACAGCAATTAGGATGTGAGTTATTAAATAGCTTTATCTGACATTAAGTAGAAATTCATGTTTCAATGTTGACGTCTGTAAAATATTCTCTTTTATTCCAATTAACCAATTAATTAAACTGTTTTATGATGGTTAGCAAGCGAGTGTTAGTTCATGGTCCAGAGAGGAAAACTGCGTTAATATAGGTTCCAGCACAACGGCAATTAACCTGCACATCCCCAAGGAACTATATATCATAAGAAATTATGTAACCAATTTAACCCCCAAATAAAAAGAAACCTTAAATTAATCATGCATAGTTAGGTATGACATATTACATGTTAAAAGTGGGGACGATTTATTTTGGTAAAGTAATGGATCCACGAACGAATAGAGCCTATTTCAGTGGGGGGAAATTTTACCTTTAGGAAACACTAGTTTTGTCTATGTTTACCAGAGAATTTACGTTCGTTTTCAGCAGTATGTAAAGAAAACATAATTTTCCTCAGCTGATGATGAATATTGTAACACAATTTGTGAAAAAAAGTAAATGAAGGAAGGATGGAGAGCAACTTCATTGCTTTTACCAAAATGTCTGGACTTAGATAAATTATTATCTATACATTCATGCTTATGGAACATCTTATAGTCATTGATTGTAAAAATGACACATAAAGACTTGATTAAATGCGTGAAATTGTAGATTTGATAGAAGCAACATATTGCCACTTTTATTATCAGTTAAAATATGATACCCATTTAAATGGGCTCTGTTGAGCAAAATCAGGGCACTGCAGCATAAAGGAAATACTTAAATTAAAATACATGTTCATTCTCAGTGCAAATGTTACTCTATTTTGATTATATCTGATATATTGTCATCCTTAATTATCAGTATGTATATGAATATCTATTTATGAACCTAAAAAAGATTTGTTACTCATGCATATATTAACTTGTGTTTTCTTAATATTACATTGTATTCCTGAATAAAACACCTGATCCTTTTTCTTGCTTTCCTTCTTATGAACATATGCTTTCTCTTTCTTTTAGATACCTGATAGATGTTGAAGAGTCTTTTAACTTCCTATTTTAATTACCTAACGAAAAAAATAGCGTAGGTATAGAGACTCCTTTAGAGCCTCTAGAAGAAGGAGAAGATTCTGATATACATAGACGACGATAGTGAGGATATAGCTTTTTGGAGCAAGAAAATGCCCGATTTCTACGATCAAGACTTCTGGCACAATCCCCTCATATATATCTGAAAAACTGAAATACTCGCACTGAGCCTTCTTCTGCATAGGGAGCATAATTTTGCAAAGAAAAGAAAGCGTTTTAGTGTGGTAATCATGTAGCAGACCTTGGCACGCCGAGGAGGGAGATCCAAAAACACTCGAAGCCTGTTTATAAGTTGAAGAAAGGGAATTTCAGATTTTTGAAGAAGGTATGCCTTAAACTTACATGAATTGCATTAACCATCTTTTTTAGAAAAATGGGTAGATGAAGGATTTATACCTGTGGACATATTCAGATACGTTTGTGATAAAGAAATGATTGAGATTATCAAGACAGAGACAAACCGTTATCACCAAGTTAAATTTGGCAAAGATTTATGTGTTACACAAGAAGAACTGCATCAGGTAATTTCCATTTTTCTTCTCTCAAGTTATAACCCAGTTCCAAACCAACGGATTTATCGGGCGAAAAAGGCGGAACCCTGAAATAAGGGAGTAACTTAGTGTGGAAAGGCAATAAACCCATTTGATGTGATCGTGTGAAGTCTGCACTTTATGACATCTAAAAGAAGACTTTGGATGATAATATCTTTTTGATGTTCACTGTTTTTTAACATTTCAACAATATATCCATGGATATCGCTCGACCACTTCATATGACATCGGCCATTGGTACAGCCATTGAACCAAATTATGGGCGACATGTTTTAAAATAATTTATTAGAGGAAAGCCCTTCAGATTTGGCTACAATTTTTGGTGTCTATACTCTCATGAAGGACCGTTAATGAATTCTAGCTTATATGAAGCAAAAGACTTGGTTTGAGGAAGAAATGTGTGTGTGTAAATCTATTGTCTATGCATTAACCAAATGAACAGTAGGTAAGGGTAGCAGTGCATATGTTGAAAATTCTTTACAAGAGGGCCTCTTTTCTATTCTTTCCAGGAAGATAACATTAGTTTCACAGGTACAATTCGTAAGGACAGAGTCATGGATGTCCCAGTGTAAGACATAACATTGAGAGCGACAGGGCAGCACTGTTTCAGATTAAACGAATGAAGATTGCTATTTGTGCATGGTTTAACAACAACGATGTTAGGGGGGCAACAAACAGAAGTGAGGGTGCATCTCTTTCAATGGCAAATGGAATGGCTGGTCAAAAAAGAACAAAGAAGTGGTTGTAATCCCTCAGCCAAACATTTTAAACCTTTAAAACAAAGGAATGAAAGAAATAGATCTGTTTGATCAGTTTAAGGTAAAGGATAATGTATAATTTAGGAAGCGAGCAGGGTACTTTCCTCTTTTTTACTTTCCACTGAATGGCTCAATTCTAAATGGATGGATTCTCTAATGAAAGATTCAAAAGATATCACAGCCAGATTTTCTGAGATAAATTGTCAATGTTATACTAAAACGATCAAAGAAACCTCGTAGACTTGTGCCAGTAACTTCAACCGAGCATTTATGCTTCCACATCACGGATCATTATGTTGCAAAGGGAGATAATAAATGGTGGTGTGGTGTTGGAAGAAGAATATGAAGGATAAGTGTTCCAAATTTTATGTTGGACTGCACATCCAGTCCTTTGTTAAGTAACACAAAGAAATAGGAATGTGTACTTTTCCGTCAACTGATGTAAAGGCCAATCACAAAAATTATTAATGAATGTGTATAATATACAGTAATAAGTTATAAGTTTCATAAATTTATGCTTCAAAATAAATAAGCGTAAGCTTTCCGTGAATTTTAATTTAATGTTATGAATCTTATTATAGAATGCTACTTTATATTTATCAGGCAGCTTATTGTAATAATTTTACTATCTACACACATTTCTTTTATAAATACTCTCTCTAAAACAAATATATATTAAATGAGATGGTTCCACACACAATTCTTTTATTTAATCCAGATCCATCAATAAATTTTATATCAATGCACAGTGATGAAAATTAACAGTCAAACCTAGAGGGAGTGCTCCATAGAGCCCATTAAAATGGGCGTGCCAGTTTTCCTTATTGGAGGAGAAAAATTGAAAAAACATAGATAATTCTCAGTTATGGATAAAAATTGTAAAGTTCTATAAAAATAAACCAATTTAGATGATAGAGATGAGTTGTCTGTGCTAAAGGGTTAATTTGATTTACATTATTCTGTAGGTCTTAAAACTATCAACATAGTAAATTGATTACCTTCAAATTTCAGTTAAATCAAATGCTATTTAATCTGAACCCATTAGTGTTGAAAGTAAATTTGATTAACTATAACTATAAAATTTCACACATACGAGGAGCGGGCAATAAGTTTTGCGAATCGGTAGGGCAAAACAGTGGAAGAGAGATGGCTATTTGTGGGGGTGTTAGGACAACTTATGATAAGTCACGACCTGCAGCCGCATGCTCCTGCCTCATCTATTTAAGAAGCAGTAGCTGATCACAGATCAGCAGTCACAAATTTGTCAACAATGGAGAAGGTTGAGCACCACGCAGTAATAAAATTTTTTACCAAGGAAGGCAAGAATGCAAAAGAGATCCATGAACGCATGGTTGCAGTGCACAGCGACACTGCTCCTTCCTATGCAACCATTTCTTACTGGAATAGGGAGTTCCGTCATGGTCGTCAGTCCCTTGAAGATGACCTATGTCCAGGACGCCCGTCAGACGTGACAAACGAGGACAATGTGGCCCGTGTGAGGAGGATAATCATCGAAAATCGACGGGTGAAGGTAAAGGAAATTGAGCGAGAACTTGGAATATTACATGGAAGTGTTATCAACATCATCCACGACAATTTGGCCATGACCAAGGTCACTGTCCTTTGGGTCCCTAGAAACCTCATGCCCCATGATCGACTTCAACTTCGTCAAAGTTCAGAGGAGCTGCTGCTCCTGTATAAGCAAGAACGGCGGGATTCGAGTCACGCATATTAACAGGTGATGGAACGTGGGTCCATCACTGGGATCCCGAGACCACCTTCAAAAGCATGGTCTGGAAGCACAGGGGCTCTCCGACCCCCATCAAGTTCCGGACCCAACTCTCACCCGGGAAGATCATGGCGACCATCTTCTGGGATTCTGAGGGAGTGTTGATGGTGGACGATGCTCCTCGTGGAAGGAACAACACTGGCCAATATTAAGCCGAAGAACTGGCTGAGTTGAAGAAGTGCATCCGACAGAAGCGTCGCGGCAAGTTGAAACGCGGTGTCCTGATCCTCCACAACAATTCCTCTCCTCAAAAGGCCAGAGTTTTACAAGTTGCCTGACGCGAGTGTGGATTCGAGGAGCTCAATTATCTCCCCATCAGTGCAGATCTGGCCTCTAGTGACTACTTTTTATTCCGCCAGCTCAAGGCTGCACTGCATACCCGCCGGTTTAGGGACGATGAAGATGTCCAGCTCGCCGTCCAGGTGCGGATTGAACAGCAGTTGGGAGATCTCTGGTTGTCGGGAATTTGAAGCCTCAGAGACAAGTGGCACAAGTGTATTGTACTGGAAGCTAGTTATATTGAAAAATAATAAAACACTTTTCCTCATAACTTGTTTCATTATATCCGAATTGCAAAACTTATTGTCCGCCCCTTGTATGGTTGGAATACATCAAATTCATAAATATGTATAATAGAATATTTATTAAGATATATAGATTAGTTTTCAAAAGCGGAATGTGAATTTAAATACTTCTTCGGCAATAACAACAAAATATTTCATTTTAGCTGCCAATTTAAGATTAAAAATTTAAATTCAATAACCTCGGTATGTCGTAGTGTTTAGAGCATTTATGATGTAGAATAACTTTGCTTTTTACTTCTAAGTTTTTATCTTTTCTAATTTTCTGAATAAATCTTCCAATGAACCTTTCCATCTTATCTTTCAATGTTCCAAAGATTTTGTGTAAGCCTTTATTTATTACAAGATTGGTGTTCCAAAGGTTTTCAAGTCTTTGGACATAGTTTGTCAATGAAGTCTTCGATGTAATAGTGTGCATTGATGATCATACAAGAAAATATGTGGAAAAAAATTGACCAATTCCACTTTCTATCCCACATAATTAATCAAACTGCCCCGATAATTTGATCTATACCTTTAAAATATCCGATATATTTGTTAAAACTTTTGTAATGTGCAAGCTGTTTTACATCTGAATAACTTCTATATACATTTTGTATCGTTCTGTCACACCCGTGATTTGAAAAAAAAAATTAGCTGCAAGAATGCCAAAATTCTTCTTCCTCCAATATTAACTCAGTATACCACGAGTTGGCAAAAAATTAGTCGTTCAAAGAAGTTTTTTCTTCATCTCAATAATGTAGGGGCAATTTTGTTTTCGATTCTCTAAACAGGTTCCCAAACAACAGATTCTCTAAATGAAAGCATTTGTGAAAACTTTATAATATATTTTGAAACTATGATCAGCAGCGTGTTTATTAGTTCTTCCACAACATTCCTCCAGGCGCAAGGTCACCTTTCTTATCTCCTATAATACTATAAGAAACTATTTATGGTAGTGTTCGCTAACTGACTAATATTGCCTTTTTTGTTGGTTGAGGTCAACTTGAAAACAAAATATGTCAAGATAAAGGCACATAATTCAATTTCCCTAAATTTACACTCTATTTTCGAGGTTCATTAAAATGTGAAAGATATTGCTCTTATTTACGTTATGTGGCTGAAATCACTTAATATTGTCCTAAACTGCGATTATTCTTACCCTGCAAATACATCCTTTAATTTTTACTTACATTCGAAAAATCAAATGTTTTCCCCATTTAACTTTGAAGCAAAACCCCGAATATTTAATTGGCCTCTTCTATGTGTTGCAATTCCCATCCACGATCATCAGATTTACCGCTATATTTTTCTGTTTGGTAAGACTAAGTTCAAATTAATTTCAACTTCGCTATCCCATAATTTTAATAGCGACCGATCTTTATTTACTTCAATATAAAATATATAGAGTTTGAGAACTCCACTATAAAAGAATGTGTCTAAGTTGATGATATGTTTTATAGAGAAAGACGAATGACACTGGAACAAGAGAATGATGTGTTATGAAAGAGAAAGAGGCTTGATTAAAGAAAAAACAACATCTGAGTGTGGAAGAGGAAAGAGTGAGAAGTAAGTGGTTAATATGTTTCATAAAGAAAGAGGAAGGACTGAAGAGCCAGGGGATGTAAGCTCTTAGAGAGTAAGACGAATGAATGCGGAGCGAATAGATGAGGTCTTTGAGAGAAAGAGGATTGGTTGATGACCAAATAGAAGATATGTTCTAGCAAGAATAAAAAATAATTAAGGAGCAATTTGTCGATGTGCCTGAGAGAGAAAGAAGAGTAACTAAGTAAGAAGGAGATTTTTTTTTGTTAGTTAGAAAGGGCATTGAATGAAGAGAAATTGGATAATGTGTTTTAGAGAGAAAGAGACTTTACTGAGAAGATGTTGGATAAAGTAATTGCGACAAAAGCTGGACTAATTGAGGGGTAAGTGGATGATATGTTTTAGAGCGAAAAAGGTTTGATTCACCAGCAGGTGTGAGATATGTTTTAGGTAAAACGACTAGTGACTGGACAAGTTGTAGATGAGGCATTTCAAAGAGAAAGAAGACTGACATAAGAAGAACTGTATGGTCCCTTTGATAGATAAATTTGAGTAATTGCAGGGCAAGTGGATTTGTACTCGGGGGGGTGGGAGGGAGTAACTGAACAGCAATTGGATACTTGCTCAAGCGAGAAAGAGGACTGATTGAGGAGCAATTAGATGTGCAATTTAATGATATTTGCATAGGAAAGAAAACATAGTGCGGATAGAAAATGGATCATGTGTTTGAGAGAGGAAGAGGACTGACTAAGGAGTAAATTAATTATATGTTTGAGATTTTTTGAGAATTTACTACAGATAAGGAATATGAAGTGTTTGGGAATTAAAGATTACTGACTGAGGAGAAAATGGATACTGTTTTTGAGAGAGAAAGAATAGTGACTAAGGATAAAGTGGATGATATGTTTGAGAGTGAAAGAAGATTAATTCCACAGCAAGTGTTTAATGTGATTGAGATACAAAAAAGATTGACTGAGTAACAAGTAGATGATGTGTTTAAAAGAAAAAGAATATTGAGTTAGGAGTTTGATGACGGGAGAGGGCAAACGAGAGATAAGGTGGAGTCTCGAGGTTTAGGGCCTTGTAGGTGATGAGAATAATTCTATAGTAGGTACGGAAGTGAATAGGTAACCAGTTTGGAGGAATTGTATCATCTATGTAAGTGATAAAATAGACTAATTGCGAATAAATTCGATGATGTGCTTGGAAGAGATAGATAATGACCGTGGAACAATTAAATAATCTGCTTTATGGAAAAAAGGAACAAATGCTAGGTAAATAGATGAAGTGTTTCAGTAAGAAAGAGGACCGACTAAAGATAATATGTATGATTTGTTGAGAGATGGGAAAGGACTAACCGCGGATAAAGTGGATGATGCTTTTAAGAGGAAAGGGGAATGAATAAACAGTAACTGGATTATCTGTGTAAGAGAGAAAGCGGGCTGACTTAAGAGCTAAGCGGATGATGTGTATGAGAGAGGCAGATAAATAACAACGAAGCAAGTAAAAAATGTGCAAGAGAGATACATACAACGGAAAGAGGAGCAAGTGAAAGGTGTGTTTCTGAGCTATATATGACTGGCTGGGAAGCAATTGAATGAATGGTGTGTTTGAGAGAGGGCTAGGAATAATCGCGGAGCAAGTTGTTTAATTGTTTGAAACAGAAAGAGATGTGAATGAAGAGCAACTGAAAGATGTGTTTGACAAATGTGTTTGAGGTATAGGACTACTAACAATGTATACAGTCGATAGAATATATGAGAGAAAGATGCATGACTTTCAAACCACATCGATGATGTATTTGAGTGATAAACAGGACTGACTGGGGAATAATCTGGTGTGTTTTCCTGAGCGTGTAGCTGATCTGTTTGAGAGTAAAGGAGGACTGGCTGAGGGGCGATTGGGTGATATTATGTGCACAGAGTGTGGAACCTATGAGCTAGGCGGGCTTGGGGCATACAGCCGAGGTGATTACCCTAATCGTCTGGATGCCCCATTAGATATTCCCCCATCCCTCGTAAGGGATATTCGACTTGGACAAAATAATTAGTAGCTTTTTGCTTTGATTCGCCCCTACTCCTGTTGCAGTAAAATGTTGTAAGTTAAAGTTTAAATATTAGAGAAATTAAAATGCTCATAATTTTACCCACTAACTAAATTTGTATTTCGTCTCATTCACGCCTATCTCCCTTAGTGCGTCAGAAGAGATAATTAAGGAAGTTGTGCTCACCCATGAGGTTATTTTGTCTCCATTAAGGAGATTGATAGAAAGGTGTTGTAAGAAAGGGAAAAAGGTTTGTGGAGAAAAAGTGATAAACAATAATTTATCCCACCCTAAATAGTCCTAAGTAATGTTACGTAAAACAACTATCTAGAAAACATTTACGAACCCTCTCATTCATAGTAGCTTCCTCTTTTCGTCACTCGATTTATGTACGAGACATATCTTTTCATTAGTCCACTTATATTTCAAATATTTTTTAGGAGATTTCTTCATCATTGTCGTAGAATTCCCCCCCTGTTTGTTCTTTCTCTAGGAGTGCTAAGTGTGTCTAATATATTGATATTATAAGAATATCTTAAAGAACAGAGCCGTTCTGAAACACGTAAGGATATAAAAGAAACGCCCACTAATTAGCCAAATAAACTTATATTTTACCTTTATCAAATGAATACATAACATTTATACATTAACAACAGAAATAGTCTAAATATTATTATAAACAAGAATTAATTCAATTAGTTTACCCACAAAAATTGGTTAACGTTTTCTCTACACAAAACAATAATATAAGAATTAGGATTACGGACTCATGTGGAGCTTAAAGGCTTCAGAAATGTTATTGACTCACGACGCGTGCCGTGTGTCCAGGTGTAGATGGGCGAAATTCCACTGTCGTTTTGGCGAGGGGAGCAGCTGGGGCGTCCACACGTTCTTCCGGGGGGGGAGGGGGGCTCTTCAAGGACGAGAACCAATACGGTGCTTTATGCAACACCTAGGCAGTCGTGGTCTCTCTGGCGAGAATGAGTCGAACTGGGTTCTTAAACCAAGTTAACTTGGAGTGCGGTGTGATCACCGAGTAACGAGCTCGAGGAGGAGCTTTTCTCCTTCGTTACATATTTCCTTATGGACGAGGACTGAACTCGGGGAGGGTATTCTTCAAGGGCGAGGATAACAGAGGGGGGTTTCTCTGGCGAGAATAAATTACTTAACGTTCGGTTTGGTAACCCGGAACTAGCTCGAGGATTGGCTTTTTCTTAATTCCAGTCTTCCTCAAGGGCAAGTATAACGGAGGGGGATTTCCCTGACAAGAACAAGTTAAACTTGGTTCCTCACCAAGTTAACTAAGAGTTCTGTGTGGCCACCGAATAACGGGCTCGAGAGGGAGCCTTTTCCTTCTTCTTTTCTTAATTCCTCAAGGACGAGGAATACCCCTGGTGTTTAAGGTGCACCAGGATATGAGGAGTCTCTCTGGCGAGAGTAAGTTAAACTTACCAAAGTTAACTTATCGTTTGGTTTGATAACCAGACACTTAGCTCGAGGATGAGCTTCTTCTTAGCCCCTTAAGGTAGGTAGCCCTGCCTCTCTTGCAGGGTACTTCTTGGTCTGGCGAACCAAGTACACTACCTCTCCAGTCTCGGTAGCTCGGTTTTGGATCCGAGGACTTCGTCACCTAGAGACTGACGTATACTACCCATCCAGTCTAGGTAGCCCGTTTTTGGATCCGAGGACTTTGTCACCTGGCCTGACGTATACTACCACGATTTTCCTCAGAGTTTCTCATTTATACCTCGCAACCCACTGGGGGAGAGGTAAGGGGGAAGAGGGGCTTGAGGACAGCCCCAAAAGAGTTCATTTGGCCAACGGTTTTTCACACGAACTCAAACATCGACTCCTTGTTAGCCTTCGAGATTGGGAGAAACACGTCTCCAATTTCTTATTTGACGTGAAACTGGATCTCACTCTCCTGGGGGAGATCATACATTTTGACCTTTATGGTCTTTCATGGCACCGAGTTTTGCCACACTGCGGTTAAGCACTGAACCCGCCGATGCTTTCGACGGATGTTTTTGCGGTAGCCACCTTGGGACTTCACCAAGAGTGAACGAGGGGGAGGGGGAGTGACCATTCCCCTACAATCATATATGTTGATGATTTATAAATGACTAAATTAATTTGTTCCAATCCCAAATTTTCTCGCGTAGCAATATGGAATTCGAACATCGTGACACATTCCTCTCTCTCAACGACCAGGGAACTGGTTAAATTTTCTTCATAGCTTCGTCTATTATATGTTTTTTATTTTAATTAACCTGCTGATTTTGATACAGTCTTTGTCAAGTTAGACGTGACTCATAGTTTAATAGAGGTGCATGTGATTAAAAAAGCTTAAAAGGTATCAAAGTTTCTAGAAAAACAGAGCTAAATTGATGAAGATATTATTGAGTTGTTTAGAATTAGCTTTTAATTACGAAGGGAGAAATTAGTGGATGTGATGCATTTCTTAATCTGAGTGAGGTTGCTTCAAATCAATTTCTCTCGGCATGGTCTAAATTTTTCAGATTTAAGAGAAATAAATATTTTGGAGGAATTTTGTATATCTGCTCTCTTTGGAAATTGCTCTTTGTGTTAAAGATTTATTAACATGTTTGGCAAATATGGTAGTATGTAAGAAGAAAGGCAGTGGGATTTTATACTCTTAAATTGCAAACTAAAGATGGCAATTATGGCAGAAATTTTATAAGGAGAGATCGATAAATAATGTGAGGATATTAAATTTGAAAATATTTGTAAAAATATCGACACGAATTCTCCTTCAAAATTTGAGTCTTAGAGGGAAAGCCATCATCAAGATTTCAGTCACAGCATAGTGGCCCATCCTATACCTGATAACAACATGAAATAATCAAGGTGGATATGGTCGATTTAGTAAGTCCTCGAATCCAACTGCTTCAATTTCGAGAAAGTGCTCCTTGAGTTGTTTTAACGACGATGTTGATGAAAATTGATGTTATGTAGTATCTCTAAAGCTCCATTTAGAAATCTTTTTGGGAAAACTAAGAGATAAAAGTCAGATTTTCTTTGCACCGCGAGGGCAACAGAAAAATTATTTGGTCTTCTTGTAACCAAGAGATTCTTATGGAAAACTGCAATGTACGCGGTGATAGTATGCGGAGAATATAGCAATGAGTATCACCTATCACACAGAGCTCAACTAACCTTATATCATCATTGCTTACAATGCAGTTTCCTCGACTCTTGTAATTTATGGCGAGTCCCTAAGGATGTTTGAAAACGATCCCGTGTACTACAAAGACAAGAGTGAAGGTTACAAGACCCCAGGGATAGAGTTTTTTCGAGGAATGTTAGATTGGTCTATTAGATACAGTCGCTTGCTTTGCGTAGGATAAAGAGGGGCTCCAAGTCGTAACAGATACAGTGTGAAGGTGGCGAGTCATTGCTCTATTAAGCGCAAACAAGGGTTTGTTTAAATTTCAAAATATGCAAGAAGAGATGGGAGTTGGCCTAGTTTATCAGGATGACGAAAGTTGCAGTCAGTGTTTTCTGTTTTATTAGAGGAAGGAGAATAAGCAAAACATCCTTTTGTGCGATTAATGGATAGATGGTTAATGGGAACATCGTGCAGCTTTTAATCCTTATTATTAAGATATCTCATACTACACTTTATTTCCTCATAATTCTAAACAAGAATAAATACATCAGTTTAGCTAAGTATTTCTACTCACAGCTAAGCTACTCTACTCACTTTAAGTACTCCCTTCACCTAAAGAAGCTATAGTGGTGTCACTATGTTTGCAAGATTCAAATTTATTAACTTTTCAACGTGGCACAGCCAAATTTGTGGTAGTAAAGCAAGGTGTTTTTTGTCTATTTATGGCAAGTTACTGTCATCACTACATGTATAATTGGAAACCACCTAATTTATTCAAACAAGAGGCATCTTTAAGGGCGGCAAAACAAAAATTATCTAGTGATGGAGTGGGTGACTAGTAGCCGTGGAAAGGAGGCGAGGCCACCACGCCCGCTTCGTGTGATGTGAACTCTGAGTCATTTCCTCATATTTATCTATCCTTTTCCTTCTATAATACGATTCACTCAATGATCAAGATTAAAATAAAATAATTTTCTAGGAATTTAACAACAATCTGCATCCGTTTTGACACCTTTTTTTTTTCACTCTGGATCTTCAGTTTGAGGAGGAATTCCAAGCAGGGGTAGGTAGGGCTAAATAACAGCCGCCGTGATGGCGACTACTCTTTGAATTCCATTAAATGTGATAAATATCTCTCAAATAGTAAATATTTTTTCACATTTTTCAAGCTTATGATTGAGGTGTCACAGAATGCAGGAGTAAGTTATTTTTTCGTAATATGTGTAAAATATCGTCTATAATGTATAAACAATTAAAAGATCGCTAGATAACTTAATACTTAAGATTTGTCCTCGTGACGTCTAATTAAGGCGCTGGACCTCTAATTCTTCTTCATAGAGACACACTCATGACAAAAGACAGAGACAATGAGAAAATAAAATAATATTATATTAATGAGTATATTACCAGAAGGCATAAAACTATTCAAATAGCAATTGTGATGAAAATGAGAACTAAAGAGAATAATAATAATAATGAATGTAGAAGAATATTTCAATAAAATTTTATACTGAGAGTGGCCAAGGTTGTGAGAGATTGACTGGAAATCAAGTATTCAAAATATATTTCAGAACTATCAACAGGAAATTAATATAGTCATGAGCGTGAATTATAGATAAATATGTAAGTACTATTATGAAGAGATTCTTAGTTCAGATTATGAATATCCCTCTCGATGAAATTCTTTTGAAAAAATAACAAAATAGTTATGATAATTGAAAAGTATATGTACATGAGTTATATATATTTTATATACTTATAGGAAAACACGAGAAAAGTAAAAATTATTCTGGAAACTATGTTCTTTTCGTGTAAATGTCTGAAAGAAGTAGGCTGATATTTAAAATTCGTTTATACAGGGAGTTTTAGTGAAAAATTGAATTTTAACAAATTTTCGCTGAAATTTCAGACATTTATCGACTATTTAAACCAATTTTATTTTAGCTAATTTTCATTGATTAAAATTAACAAAAAACACATTAATCATCAGTTTGCATAATTAACATAACTTAATTTATTTGATGTTTCTTCTTATTAAATGCTGACCATTCTTCCCATCAATTCATTAAATCGTGACGAAGTTGCTCTCATCACTTATTCAAATGTTTTTCATCGATGTTTTTAATTTTTTCAGCTATATTATTCTTTAGTTATTGGATACTTTTAGGAATATTACGGTTAACACGATCTTTTAAATATTCACATAAAAAGTCCATTAGTGTTAGATCTAAAGATCCTAGAAGCCACTTAAATTTACTGTTTCGAGAAGTGATTTTTTTCGCTGAACTTTCGTCTTAACAACTGCATTGTTTCATTGAATATATGTAATGTTGCACCATCTTGCTGGAAAAAAACACAGTTGTCATCTATTTCGAGGCCTTCAAAAGTTCGGTAAGAAATATTCTTCAAGCATGTGTCGGTAGCTTTCGCAATTGACAGTGACTGAATTTCCATTAAAATATGTCCAAATGATCTTTTGAGTTGTTATTGCACACTAAACAGTGGTTATCACAGGATGCAGCTCTTTCTGGTGTATAGCTTCTGGGTTGTGATCCAACCATATTCGGTTTTTCGGCTTATTATTGTATCCGCCGAAAGGAAAGTGCACTCCGTCAGACATTTTCACGGGCGGTGCATCAACTTCCCCAAATTTTCCTCTAAATTCTTCTGAATACGATTTACTTTTCTCGAAATTGTTTTCTTCTAATTTCTGCACAACCTGAATCTTATATGACTTAAGTTCCATTGTTTCTTCATTACATTGTATGTTGCATTTTTAACAATCCCAGTTGTTCTGATCTTCTTTTCAATGATTTCTGAGGCAACCGTTCGACGTTTTGACGCAACTCTTAAATTTTAAATGGTTCTACGCCTTTTCTGCCCACACGCCCTTTTCGTCTCGTATTCTTTTAATTATTCTGCATAGGGCTCCTCGTGATGGTACGTGTTGAGCTTCTTCACTTCTTATCTTTCGTTATTTTAAAACCACTGAACAGTTATATCTAAAGTATATTTCGAACAATATTTTTTTCGTCCTATCATTTCCAGGAGCCTCCATGTTTTCAGTCTGAAAAATGTCTCTATAATGATTTTTGTTAGAAGATTTTTCTCTCATTATAGTTTAAGGATGAGTATGATGCTAGTAAATTTGTTATTTTTGTCGCCAAAATTTGTTTAAGCATCAAGCATTCCAAAAATCACTTTTTACGCTTTCCGTTTATAGAAAAAAAATGACCGATTTAATAAAACTGACATAAGTTCTAAAATAATAAATTAACTAAAATAGGAAAAACAACCTACAGGTATTATCAACAACTTCTAAAAGTTTTATTGTAATCACAAAATCCATCTTCATTTTATTAAACTTCAAATGTAGGGCATGTAAAAAAAACAAACTCCCTGTACATCTTATCCAAGCATTTTTCTGTCATTTACAACGAGGAAAAAAGATTTAAAAAGTAGAATTGCCGTGAAATCAACTAAATATATTTTAAAAAATAAGAACAAGTAAGAATGCTTGATAAAGCAAAGATATTTATTCTAATAAACTAAAGGATTTGGTAAAGGAATTCCTGCTTATAAATGTTGGGGAAGGCGAAGAAGCTGTGGTAACATGGTAACCACCACTAAAAGCAAACTCCAACCGGATGAAAGCTTAATAACGTAGGTCGCCAGTGTATTAATTTGAGAGAACAGGCCCTGTTGGACCTTTCCATGGTTGCCAGGGCTTGATCGATAGTACTTAGGCGTTACATCTGGCCAAAGGGCGACCTAGGACCTCTGTTGTTTTTTTTATATTTTTTCTTCAGATAGATGAAAGTATGATGCAAAAACATGAAAGAAGTTTGTGTTTTAAGCAAATGCCATTGTTTCTTAATTCATTTTATCCTCGTTAGCTATCAGTCATGTCGCTCATTCTGTCATATAGTTTTATATTCTCATTCTATGCATGTCTTTAATTTTCAATGTGTGAAGCTGTATTATGTAAGCATCCATTTTTTTATTCACGTCAGATTACTAAACTTTACATGATTTTTAATAAACAATTTTGATATTCGAAAATGAGTCGACATTTTTAAATTCACACTCAGCTATTTGCTTGAAACTTTTTTTGCAGAAAAATGTCGCAATATTCGGCGTTATTTTTCTAATATATTTTTGGCCCTTCTGATTGGTCTTAAAACATATTTTTATGTTAGATAATACTGTATATAAGAAACCCATTATTGTAAATCTTTTCATTGTGTGCCCAGAAGATGACCTTTGAAAGACATCTGGGATACTAAAAATATGCCACTTGCCAGCATTTTTTTATACCCTTCACTTTCTGAAGAGAAAGTCTTTGAAATGGTTAAAGAGCTGCAAGCACAAGCTTAACCATACAGCCATCGCTGTCGATTAAAAAAAATCTTGCATATATATGTATATATATATATATATACATATATTTACATTATATTAAATAAATATATTATATTATATATTATATATATATATAGAGAGAGAGAGTGCGTGAAAGACGTAAAGTTAAAAGAATATAGGCGTTAGAAGGAGAGCAAGTACCCTAAAAGATCTCTCTATCCTTCTTGTTAAGATACGTGTGTATGGCCTTAACCGATTAATATCTATAGATATTATGTTTTGACTTGTCACCAAAGTAGAGAGTAAAGATGAGGGCCTCCCCATTCGAAGGCATGAAAAATGAAATGATACTTGGGAAGTTAAAAAAAAGAAAACCATGAATTTTGATAGTAGTAAAGCTCTTGGAAACCTAGGTAGTTATAATAATAATACAAAATCAATATCAATAATAACTACAATAAAAAATAACACTTTTTATTAAATATAATACTATGATTTTTGGAATTTCTTCCTTTGACTGTATTTATACAGATCTATATTGATTCCTTATTTTTTTACAATTTAAAGCTGAGTGCATTTATAATCTTTTCTAATCCTTTCGTAACACTATCTACTGCATTGATAGATGCTACTATTTTACAGCAGCTAATTTTAAATGTTGTCAATTTTATATGAAAAGAAAATTCCACTTATATTTATTCTGAAAAGCACCAGTACTACTATCATCCAATTGTTATTTAACTTGAACGAGGTTTTAGCTTCTACATGGTCAATCTTTCTTAATATTATATATGCTTCGATTCAATTCACTTCCTTGCTCCTTGTTTTATAGTCATAGTTTCATAATTATGGTAATGTGTAGTTTGGTTATAGCGCATGGAATTTCCGGCTCTTTTCATTTTAACTTTTTAAATGTACGGACAAAAACTCAGTAAAATAGTTCAAAATGGGTGAGAAACACTGTAATAGATAACCCAGAAATATGGGTTTAAATATGTATTTAAATTGCAACTTTATTCATCAGAGTATCTTTGAAGCATTTATTCTGTTTAATAGAACTGTTGGCTAAATTTAAGTTCATTCGATTGACATATTTCTTTTATATTTTTCTCAACAATTTTTCCGGTATTTTAGAACCAAATATCATGGTAGTTGTTTGTGGATTTTTGCCTCAGATATGCATTATTTTACCTTTATCTAGATTCCAAGTTAGTTTTAATCATTTTGAACATCTTTTTATACGTTTCGAAAGTTTGTCTACAACTTTTGTACCTATGCCCAGATCATTGATATGTATTCTAAAAAGCAAAGGGCCCAACACAGAACAATTTCGTACTCAACCTGACACATTTTCTATTCGTAAGCCAATCTTCAAACTAGACTACAATCTCTTTGATATTCATAGCATTCTAACTCTCTTCGTCAACAATTTGTGGGGACCTTTATCGAACAGTTTTTGATAATTGAAGTATATAATATATATATATCGATTTATCATCTTATTGCTTGAATACATATTGAAAAAAGTCTAGCAAATTTGTGAAACAACAGAAATTTATTATGAATCCATGGGGAGATTCAATGAAATTATTTTGATTCTAAATTGAATACTAATTACTCGGAAATAATTGATTCTAGAATCTTTTCAACTCCTGAAAGGGGTTGGAAATATAGACGAGAGAGAAAGAGACATAGATTACCGGCCAGAGATTGAGAGAGACAAAATGAGAGGAAAGAGATAAGGAGAGAAGAAGAGAGACAGGAAGAGAGAGAGCAATAGAGATAAGGCGTGACCAAGAGAGACAAACAGTGAGGAAGTGCGAGGATAAAGAACTACAGAACCAGTAGCAACAATGTCCCCAGAATCCTCACAAGGCCGGCCCAATGACCACAAGGCGTCATTAAGTAACCTATGACTAACCTAACTCGGAGGAAAATGGCTGCTCTACAGTTAATGCTAATAGGCTAATAGATACTCATCTCGTTGTATACCAATTAAAAACATTTTTTTCAAATTTTATTTTCGTTTCTACTATTAATACAAGTTTTGTACACAGGTATAAAAATATATGCCCTTGATAATTTATCAGTCCATTTGACCTCATATACATGCACACACTCATAATGGAGGGGGCAATAAGACAGCTTTATCTTCCCTATAGCGAAAATTAGAAAACTCATTCCTACACTAGTTAGACATGGAAAAGTCGCTGGCAATTTTCCATTTCTTATTCTTCCTGATATTCCTAAACCTTACTGATATATAACATTTTCAACCGTGCTTCCTACTATTCGATGTTTACATTCGTAAAATTCTCATCAATTTGGTTTTTGAACGTAGTAAATTATGTGGTTTCTACTATTCGTTGTGGTCTGGGATTAACCAACCATTTTCTCATGTGTACGCCCTATTGTCAATCTCGAACAATAGTTTATAATAAATATTTTAAATCCTTTTTTCAATCTTAAATTCTTCAATAAATTGACTGCGTAATTCCAAGAGATAATAGGTATAAGAAGCTTTCTTTATTTACTACTGCTTAACTTTCTGCATCTGTCCTCCTACCTCTGGGATGGATCTCAGTAGCTCTTTCTTTGTTATTTTCTCTCCACTATGCCCTTTATAAGGAAACAGAACAAAGGTGCGGCTTCGGGGCATCGTCTTTAGCTCAATGTCTGATTCGCGGGTTAGTCTTATCTCTCCTCTTCGTATCCTTTCTAGGTATGTCCATCTCCATTAAACCCTTAACCTCAAAAAATCGAGGAGTTTTTATGCCATATTATACCCGACTCAATAAATATCGCATATCTATTTAGGTTTTTCACGCTTTCCCTCCCTCATGAGCAAACTAGTCTCCTCTACCTTAAACCATTCTCTCTACTGAATTTCCAAGATTTATTTAAATTTAATGGCTAACTTGATTTGTAGGTCCTTGTTTTTAACTGACTCTGTTATTACAATGGGTATAGGGATGTTTCCTAGTTGATTTAATAAAAAATAGGAACACCATATGCTCATTCAATTTGAATTACTTGTATAATTTTCATTAAAATGAACTGATCAAACTTGAATACTTTCATTCCGAATCCTTTTTTAAACAATTTGAGGTGATGATTGCCCTCGTTGTTTTCTGTTTAATTTATAAAATAGATAAAGTCCTTTCTCATATAGAAGCGCATTTACAGTTTGTCATGTTCCTCTGGCAGAGACCATCATTTATGATCTTGGTTTTCGAAGACTGTAGTTAAATTAACTTCGTCCTCAGCGTTCGGAAGCGCGTTGTTTTCCTGGGCTGTCCGATCCATTTTCAGCGTTTCTTCACCTCTTTTTATATCCTGTTTATCTTTAATTTTTTCCCTGTTTTTCGGTACTAATTTTCCGGGCGCGTATAAATCTCTATTAAATAAATAGACCGATAAATAGACCGACATGCACACTATGGACAATGTTTAAGTGATGCATCGTGCAAGAGGGTCAATATCACCTCTAAAACTGATACCTGGAGCTGCAACACACCCTACTGACCCCACTGCCCCTAGAGAAAGTAGTGCTTTCTCTAGGGTGGGGTTATTCTGAAATATACTCGTACCTCAACCAGATAAAGTTTCACAGATGATTTTGTTCCCCAAAGCAACATCCTTATGAGAACTATAAAGAGTACTTAAAAACTTCCATTAAAAGAATAGTGTGGGAACAATAATGAAACTTGGGGAAATAAAACGTCAAGCACACCAGACCTGGTTATGTTATTCTTAAATAGGGAATAAGAAGGAAATTGAATTTGTAAACTAAGAAATAATATCTTTTTGATCAATGAAGAAGGTTGGAATCTGAAAACGATTAGAAAGGGCAAATAAATTAATCTGAGTGGACAAGCATTTGAAAAGGTAGAATCTCTATTTTCAAAATTAGAATTCGAATTGCTTGTAGACAAGAAGTGGATAGTCAACACATTTTTCGCAGGAGGACTTATGGAGCTAAAATTTGTAATCTGAGCTTAAAATCACGCGCTAAAACGCGAAACAGCCCACGGAGCCTTAATATGATAGCAAAATAGCAAACGCGAATTGAAACTAGACTCGCAAAGGTTAAACGACCCCTAATTTGATAAATAATTATTAGAAATGCAGTACTATTAAAAATTTTAAAATAATAATTTGTTAAATCACGTAAATAATAAATTTCATCATATAGTTTGAATTAAGCAAAGGAATACTGCTCTGCAATATGAGCACACACCTGTTGAATGTAGTAATGATTTACCCTTTCGGGTCATATATATATACTTCTAACTAGAAATGGAGGAAATCAATTTTAAACCTAAGCATAGTTAAGCGACTTCTAACCTCACATTATTTTCAATTCCAAAAAATCCCATTTCAAGTAAATTATGACACAAAAATATTGTTCTCAAATTTCTACAGGTGACGTCATTACACATTATAAATTTGTCTCAGCAATTATAATATTCCTATTCAGGTAGGTGAAGTTACGTCAGCAAATTGTTGTCTTTTTTATTCAAGCTTGCTGGAATATAGTCGTTTATTGTATATTTTTATAACACGGGTGGTTATACTGCTTAAAATTTTCGCCATTATACATCCTTTTTTCTTTTCACCTATGTCCCAAAATTCATACTTTATCAACTTTTTGTAATTAGCACATGTTTTCTTGTATTAGCCCTCTTTTATTTAATTAAAAATTAGCTCCATTTCTACAATACTTTCAAATCTAATATAATGATAACTCTGCGTCCTTTCACTTTCTGTCATTCACCTTCTGAAGAGAGGCCATCTCCCATCTTTTCCCCATGACCTGCATCCAAATTCATACGCATTATCTGGCGACCTAGGAAAGGGCCGTCGGCCATTTTGAATCCAGATAGAAGAGATAAAAACTAACCAATATACTTCTCACTTCGCCAGATAAGAGCGGATATATTCTCGCTTTCTTTATTCACTGAAAGCAAACCTGCCTCGGAACGTCACTTTTCTCCAAACAACAGAATTGCTAGACTCACGCAATTTATAAAATGAGTGAGTGTTTTTTGAAATGGAAAACAGAACAGTTCAGACGAATTAAGATATATTTTCGATGGATGTTGAGAAGGGTCCAATTACCGCCGACCATAACGGAATACATAATCTGCCGGTGATATCCATGGTAACGTCCGGCTGAATTTTAAGATCCTAGGTCGCATCTCATCTCTTCACTCGCCGGCAGAGCAACTATGAAGCAAAGCTACCTCCGAGAGAGAAAATCAAAGCAAATGGGGTCCGTTTGACATACAGCATAGTGCGAGTGCTGGCAACAAATTAAAGGTCATAAACTGCGCCGATTTGTGCCCTAAAATAATCAAATTTAGTGTTTTAAGCACTAATACTTCTTTTGATCGTTTTGTAAAATTATATTTGTTTTTTTGGTCGTTGCTTGAAAAAAAAGGTTAATTCACGCGTCTTAAGGAAATTTACGTTTTGGGTTAAAAAAAATAATAAAAATCATGTGCAATTGAAATTATCTATGATTATATCTCCCCCCTTGCTTGAGGAATTATGCATAATTTAGATGCATCCCCTTAGAATAATATTGTTTCCCCACCTCCTAAGACCGTACTTCGGGGGAGAAAGCAAGCCGTTACTCCCACCCCCTTCCGACCTCACGCGTTTTTGACTAACCGTCAGGTTTCCGTGAAATTCACACCGAGAGTTACCTCCCGGCCGTCTCAATCTTCCTTTCCCCCATCCCTCAAGTGGGGGATTTCTTTGTAGCTTCACCCTGAACCGCGTTTATTGCTCTAGTCACTCTCGCCCGTCAAGCCCGCTGATCTCTGCCTTTGACACCTCCTCGTAAGGAGACGCTCTGTTCGTCGCGCCCGATAACGAAGGTTAAGAAGGTTTCATTCTCTCTCCCGCTTTTGAATAATCTGCGTATATATGCACCCACTCCAGGCTGACAGACAAATTCGGTTACACAGGACTTCCCCAAAAGTAATGCAATTCAACGAGCTCTCTCGCGAGAAGTGTGAGTGATGGTCGAAAGCCACGGAAGAGCTGGACATTACTACCGTGTCTTCGGGTCAGAGAGAAGATTCTCGTGAGGCAACGTCAGCCTTTCTCATCGGCCCTTGGATCAAGGATTGGAGATGCCGTCTTCAGAAGTTCTTCTGGTGACCTCTTATGACCAGAGGCCCATTAGCTCGCTCAATCCGAGTGTGGAGTAGTCATCTCCTCTCCTTCGAAGTTAGTTCAGTGACCTCCTGAGGACAGGAGGCTCGCATCTCACAAACGCAAGCTCGAGAAGAGTAGCACCACCCGCTGTTGCTTTTTTGGCTACCTCCGTGAGTAATCAAGGTACCAAAACTTCCACCTAGTTGCCCGACCCTACCCTCGAGTTTCAAGGGAAGTAAATCATTTATTACCCTAAATCTCCCATTAAAACCATTCCCTAACCATGGTTATCTACTTAGTATTCGGAACTTCAGTCCGTCTCATTTATGTACCATTTATATATATTTTATTGTTGTTCCCTTTTATTTCATGTGTATTAAATTCTATTTTTGTCATTGTGTTTGTTATATTCCTTGGTCACGCAGCTGCTGCTATCGACTTAAATCGCACTCTTAGAAAAAATACCAGTTGTCGCCTTGCTTGTCCTGACTTAGAGCCTGTGTGCACATATTCACGTAGACTTTGCCATAAGTTGACACATAACCTTACCCCTTTACCAGGTGAGTGACCTGATTTATGTATGAAAAAGTTCGAAGCCGTCATCAATATTCATAATGCGGAAAGCAAAATAGACAAATACACGATCTCTTTCATACCAACTCATGCTGCCCTTCAGCATAAGCGATTTGAACCTATCTTCTTCATCTACTGGACGATAGGTGACTCACAAAGAGACCATAATCACACGACGAAATGCCTTCTCCAGACACCAGTTGACCCAGATGAGCTTATAGACAGGAGACTCACAGAGTTGCTGCGGGCAATGAGGTCGCTCGCAGAGTCACTATACAGTTTCATCAGCTGCGCTTTCTATGGGCAATATTTTTTGCAACAACTCTTACTACAAACGCATCCAGTGGTGACCTCTTATCTCTCAGCTCCATCCGTGTGTCCAGGTAGCAAAAATGACTGATACAGTGGTAGCTAGAGGATATCATTAACTTTCACCGTAGTAGCTAGAGGAGACTATTCACTTCCACAGTGCGGGTTCGACTCTATGAAGCATGAGTTTAATATTCTCTGTAAAAAATTATTATCATTAACGTAATATGTGACCGGACGCGCGCCAAAATATTTCACATCTACCAAAAAGTCTAATCACATTATCCCAGGTCATTATCCCACGATATTAGGATCGCGAGGCTTGATCTTATCGTTTTCTTTCTCATTCTTAAAGTCGTTCTCTTGATTCCTAATCATAGTTATCTTCTGTGATTCTTTTACAACTATGTCCATCACTATCTTTATCTATTTCAACTGAATGAAGTAGAAAGCCAAGTCAAATTTTGTTCAAGCAAGCGCCAGTGACCCCTGTGAACTCTCTTTGGAGGAGACTAATCTCTACAGCACTTGTTAAGTGGGGGTGGTTAAAGGATATACCTTTTGCCTTCTTAGGTGTCTCAACTGAAAACTTTCTCCGAGAATTACCTTTGTGAACAAGTTTAGCACTATTTGGATACATTAATTGTATGTATATATATGACATGTGAATTATATATAAAACCAGCTTACTTTGTTGCATATCGTGACTCTGCCTCCAAATATATATATGAGGAGTTATGTAAATTTCTTACGACTAATGGCTGTTCATTAGTATAGGGTCTTCCACAAAAAACGGTCTTGCACACACATTTTGTGAGATATCCTTCATTTATTTATTCACTATTCACTCACTCTTACTTTACAGGACATGATAGAAGCAACGCCTGTGAACACAACTATATCTCAATGGGAGCTCCAACAAAGAATATACTGCGTCAAACTGCGTTAGTTTGAATGTGAAAAAGCTCCCTCCAAGAGCAGAATCCAGTACTGCGTGTATAACCTCGATAGCTATGGGACAGTGGGAAAACTCATTGCAGCTAGTAACAACCGTCTTAGCCATTCAGGACGCCCCAGGAAGCCTACAGCTGAGCTGGTCGAGAGTGTGAGAGAGTCAGTTTAGCATAGTCCAAAACGCTATGTGCGCAAGCGAAGTAATTCCCACGGTATATCCCTTGAGACGTGCCGGAGAGTGCTATTAATGGACGTAAAGGCCTAACTATACAGAGGAAGCAGACCCTTACAGCCTCAGACAAGGAACAAAGAAAGGCTTTGGCAGTAAATTTACTGGAGAAGATTCAGGAGACTCCAACTTTCTTTTACTTAGGACCTCATATGAAGCTCACTTTCATCTTGAAAGAAAGGTAAACTCCAAGAAAAATGTATTATGGGGGAGCTGAAAGCCAAATGAGGTAGCCACTAAGCCTCTACACTCCCCTAATTGCGAGGTATGGACTGCAATCTAGGCCAGAGCCAGTGACAGTCACCAACGAGCTATATGTTGAGGTCCTCAAAACCTTCAAGAGGAAGCTGCAGACCCTGTTCTCGTCGTTTATGGGGAAGGTCTTGTTCGCGCAAGATGGACCAAGCTATCACACTTAAAACCTGTTTAGCGATTGGCCAAAAGAGAACTTTGGTGGCCGTGTGATCAGTCTAGAGAGTGATTTTTCAGTGAGCACCTCACACCCCAGACTTTAGCCTTCCAGATTTCTTTCTCTGGGGCTACCTTAAACCCAGAGTATATGCATGGAGCCCTGGACCATTACGGAACTCAAGGAAAGCCATCAGGGAGGAGATCAGAGCCATTAGTCGGTCGGTTTGTAAAACGTCATGGACAACTTTTGCTGCGCCTTAAAAAATGCACAGAGTAAAATAGAGGTCATCTCGAACACGTGCTCTAGACTAAAACGAAAACTCCTAAGACTCTCATGTTTTGATATGATGTTTTTAAACACAATAAACTAGTTATCGCCAAAGTTTCATTCAATCCTTGCAGAAAATTAAGAAATGAGGCCTATCAAAATTTGGGGCCCGTCTATTTGGGGTGACCCTGTATTAGTCAGTTCAAAGGGTGCAGCCGTAGCAAGTGGATGTGCGTACCAAAGGTGAGGGCATCTATTATTTTTCCAACATTGTTGTTTATTTTTTACCATATTTTTACACTTTAATTGATCAATGAATACTGGAACAAGTATATTATCCAATTTAATTACATAAATCATTTGTATACTCTTTCAAAATAGTTCTAAAAAACTTATATTTGCAATTGTTCACAAAATCTCAATATGGTTAGAGCCTAGTGCCTTTTCGCATTGCTTCCTTTGGGAAAATTTATTTTCCTTGTACCATTTATTTTATAAATTTCGAATTTATGAATATCCAAGAATTTTTTTATATATAAAGTATGTATTTATGCACATTATTTTATATACTATTTTATTTTCCCAAATGGATTGCAATATCATTTATAGTGGAAAAACAAGAGAGATGTGGGCATGCTCATCATATATGCCTAATCTAGATGACTCCAAGGGTCCTAGTGCTGATTTTTGCAGGTATAGTGATTTATTCTTGAAACAACACTGCCTACATCTATTAAAGAAGATGAATGTACAGATGAAAATGGAGACAATCAAAATGACGAGTATTTCCAGAGCAGTTAAAAAAATAAGATATAGAAATTGAAACATATACCCAGGTTTCAAAAGCAAAATTTAGTAAGAAATCATGTACAACGCTATTCGATAAATCAATTAAAATATTTTAATATGTTCTTTGATAGTGCTATGATAGATCACCTCGTTTATCAGACTATATATTTATTCTTCAGAAGGACCCGAAAAGTAAGCAAATCACTTGAAAAAGTAAAATACCAAAAAAAATTTCTATTCCTATTGATATAGGTCTGGTTCAGTGTCCTTCTGTAGAGGATTCTTGGAAGTAATTTGCTCATATAAAATTCAAACATGAAACTATAACTGCAAACAACTCTAAGTATTTACGCAGGGCAATTTACTTCAATGATAACGAAAATGTACCAACAAATAATATAGATAGGTTTTATAAAGTTAGGCCTTTGTTCGAGTTCTTGAGATTAAATTGCTTGAAAGTAGAAGCACAAATGAACAAAGTAGGAATTCTTAGGCAGTATATTAGTAATGAGCCAGAACAATTGGGTTTTAAACTATACTGCAGAGCTAGCCAAGATGGATTACTCTATGATTTCATTCTGTACCAAGGTGCAACGACATTCGCTGATACCAGTCTATTTGATGAAGAGAAAGAAACGGAATTTTGGAGTAAAATAGTCATTGCAAGTTGGAAAACACTTCTCAATCCAGAGAACAATATCATTTACGGAGATAAATTTTTCACATCAGTTATGTTGATTAGTTACTTACAGGTAAATACGAAAATTATTATGTTGGGACGATTCGTTAAAATCGGTTGGGTGGAGTTACATTGTGATCAAATAAAGACATGAAAAAGCAATCAATAGGAGCTTTTGAGTACAATCTGATGGAGATATAAGTGTAATAAAATGGTTTGACAAGAAATGTGTGAATATTACATCTAATGCCATTGGTGTCAAACCACTCGCTTCAATGAATAGATATTGCAAGCAGGTGAAAAGGAAGGTTAATATGCCATGTATAGCCATTATATATAGTAATAATGAAAAACGGGAGGGATAGATAAAGCTAAGATGCTTACAAATCTATATAAAACTCGAAAATATGCTATTTCACTCTCTTCACATATGGTTTTAATCTTGCTCTATGCAATGCATCGTTCTTGTATAAGAGAGTCTAAAAAGAAATGAGAGAAAAAAATAATGTGTTTGAAAGTTTTTAGGTTAGAGATGTCTGAAGCAATGCATAATGTAGGTAAACGTATGGTAAGTATTTCTCTTTAATTCCCTCGATCTGAAACTAGAAAAAAAGGACAAAGTTCAAGAGTAGTTCCTCCTAGCATTGATGTACGATACGATGAATTTGGACACTTTTCAGTCCACAGCCATACCAAACAAAGGTGCACATTTTGTTGTATGGAGATGTCAAGGTGATGTTCGAAATGCTCGAGTGGAGAATTGTTTCTTTGCTTAAATGATAAAATATAAATAATCATATGTAAACTTAAAATATTTACCTTTTATATTTTTATTAAATGCCTATATTTAAGATACTTGTTTCACTCATCTTCCCTTAACAGTATTATAGAGAAACCCACATTTTAGTTGAGTGACCAACTCAAATATTTCAAATATGGCTTTGAATATCAACATTTAAATCACAAAACTATAACAAGTACAGTTCTAATGTTTTCTGGTTTAAGCAACAATTTTTAGAATAAAGCATTGGCAAAAAGTAAATAATGTAGGAATAAATAAAAGTTAATTATCCTCTTAAAAAATTAAATCCAAATGGATATATTAATTATCTTAATTATTAATTATTTTAGAAAAAAAATCTTCTTTAAACAAAGAATTTTTATTTTGGTGTAAAGCATTCAAAAATGTCTAGATTCTAAAACTATTTTAAGAAGTACTATCCTGCAACGACATAGGGCTAAAGTCTTTATATTCCCGTAAAATAAAGAATTTAAAAAGCAACATAGCCATCATTGTTTCTTGGATGAGTTCAAGTGTTAGTAATGCAGTGTATGCAATTAAAAATATTTGCAGTGTTTATCGCCATGCATTGATGGATGGTACATTACACCTCTGGTTAAAAAACTCCACCTTTAACAGTTATTGAATTCAGCAATTTCACCACATTTTAGAAGTATAACGATAATTTATAATGATTCTTTGAAATAAGGGCTTAAATCAGATTTTCGCTGAGGCAACAGAGATTTAGTGAGAAATTGAATGTCATATAATTAACTGTCCAGGACAATTGCTGTTAACCTTAATTGGAGGCAACTTAAGCTTCTTAACAAATAAGTACATATATTGATAATGGCCAGCCCTGGTAAATATAAAGGGTTGGTTTTCTAACACGAAATGAAACGGCTCAGTTTGCATGAAAAAAACAAGGAAAGGATAAGATTGCCAGGATAGAATAATCATTGACAGTACTGATTGTATTTAATACTTAATTAATATCACTTATTTTGAGTAGTAGGGCATTTTATGAGTTGCAGAGGAACTATAATCAAAGATGTTTAAAATGGTCTTGCAAAATATCCGCTTAAAATCGGATATTTCCAAACTTTGTATAAAAACATTTTCTTCCCTTTGATAATAATTAGATTTTTGATAAATATATTAATCAATTTTGACTCTCTTTTCATTTTGCATTCGTTGACCAAAAATTACATTCCGATCACATAGATATTTGAATAAAAGTAATGTAATTACTTAGTTTCTCTGAAATTGAATTGTATGAATTTCTCATAAATCTCATTATTGAGATAGTCGAACAGACCTGACTAGAAAAATATAAATTAGCTAGATTCATCAAATTATTAATAAAAAACAAATAAAATGGGGTTAATCAGCTCAAAAATTATAAAAAATAAAGGATTAGAAGAAATAATAGAGAACTTTTGTTTTATTTTCACAAATTAATAATCTTTCTTAATAATCAATTTTTTTATTTTCTCATCATGCAGAATCCATCAAGCAAAAATCATCATTCCTAAGTTCATTAAACCAATAGGCCTTGAATTTACCTGACCCACCCTATCATTTAGCTTCTGCTTTGTTACTCTGATGCTAACTCATAGAGACAAGACCCTAAAAGTTTGACTTTAGAGCCCTTATCAGACAAGTCATATATGGATAATAACATCCTACCTTCTGACGATAACCCTTGTGGAAACTTTGCTACATTATTCATTCCATCCCACATGTTCTCAAACATATTGATAAGTTAAAAAATATTGACTTTTTAAAAAATCAATATGTAAAAAATAATATTAAACTGAGTATTTAAAATTAATTAATGAAGAAATAATTTCGTCATAACTCCCCTACTTTTTAGATTAAAAGAAGCGACTTAAGTGAAGGATCATGTTGTTGGACAGTAATGGAGAGTATGAAGAGAGAAAGAAAGAATTTTAAAGGTAAAATAAACTCAATTGGATTGGAGACAGAGTTACACCCTTTGTACTTGAGAGAATAATGGTAAGTTACTAAGAGAAAATCCACTTTTTCTTCCTCATTCAAGCCAATTCTCTTACCAATTCGAATTTCATGTGAAAATTCACTTCTAGTTTATAAAATGTTTTTTGTTTCTAGAAACAATTGAACCTGCCCTCTTTCATTTTTAGAAAAATGATTTGTTGATCATTAAACTCCATTCATTTTAATTCGCAAATTATATTCAATTTAATATTCAACTAAATTCCTAATCTATAATTACACTTTACAACAAGTAAAAAAAACCCGGAAATGAGAATAAAGTTATTAGCGGCATTTTTGGGGGCGTAAATCACAAATATAACATCCGTCCTTTTTTGTATTTACTTACATTAAATACACTTATCGTTTCGTAAGTGTTGAATGCAAACAGGATTAGTCCTAAAATGACAACTCTAAACTTGCAAAACGGATTTGGATATATTTTTTCTCAACCAAACTCATGAAAATTAGGAATGTATACTCAATATTCTTTTAGTTATATTGGTCCCTATCCTGATTCCTCTTGCATAACGATTGATAATTTTGTAACTTACTATAAATGCTTCCTATTTTGACTTTTTCAATTAGTATTTGTTAGAGTTACTATTTATATTATTTTTCAAATATTACAGTGTTTTTTGTTTACAAGAGTTGGAGCTAAAATGCTTAGAGAATGCAAAAGTTTCCAGACAGTTTCAGTTATAAATGTGGATCAGTTACATTAAGACAATACAAGAGACAGTTGACTTAACATGTGAAGAAATTTTAGTATCTGTAATTTGGATGTAAAGTCGTCTACCAAGATAAACACTAGATACTTCAAATATGTTGTGTCAGGTGTTCAAGGGCCTTGCTATTTATTTGGCCTGCCAATGGTTTGGATGAAGCCAAAGGACCATTCACGGATTGCTACTTCTGCTTAACAATATTAAAGGTGGGTTTTCAATGTCTTTTTTTCTGATCTTCAATAACTTTTCTAGAGATGTATCAATTAATAAGACTAAAATACATAATATGTTGTAGTTCCACTATTTCTTCAATTGATCACAGCAAGTAATATCCATTTTTAGTCTGATTTTGTTTCAGTTCACTGTAGGTAGCTTTAGGAGAGGCAAAGAATCTATCATATATCCAGATCTTCAGTCTATTTACACAGTAAAACATTCAAGTGCAATTTCTGTACCACAGCCACCTTATGAACTACCAAATGATGACACCACCAACTCAGGTGATTCAGAATCTTAAGATGCACTATGTGGAGCAGATTGAATCTGAAACGAAACCACACCTCATCACCCAACTGGAATTCAATGATCTAGTTAGTGACCTTGCACTTACTAAGCAACAGATCAACTCTGGACTTACGTTTGTAACAATATCTAGAACCTATTGGATGAACATACTAAAATTACAGTATTTAGAAAGCGTTCTGAAGATCTACAGCATGTCTTCACTTTTGAAGACAACTTGAATTATTGTAATAAAATCAGAGACCTATTCAATGTCCTTGAGTTGACCTATGCACCAAATAAGTGGAGGTTATTCATAGATGCATCCCTTCACAGCATAAAAGCGCTGCTATTGTACATTGTGACTACTATCCTTAGCTTACAGTTGCTCACTAAGTGATTTTAAGAAAGATATATGGGAACCTAGCTTTTATTATCGACCGCCTGATTTACTTTGGAGCATGAATGACAAATCTGTGCGGACTTGATTGGTTACAATATAAATACACCAAGTTTATGTGCTTCCTTTACGAGTAAGACAATATGGCCAGATCAGAACTTTCGGTTCGCGCAGAATGGTCATCTCGGGAAACTATTAGAACTGGATGCAATAATGTAATTCATGAGGCACTAGCTAAGATTAGGAAAATCATTCTGACACCACTTATTATAAAACTAGGCCTAATGAAGAAATTTGCCAAACCATTGAAACATAACAAACCATGTTTCCGGTACCTCAAAGCGATTTTTCCTAAAATAAGTAGTGGCAAGATTAAAGAAGATATATTTGTAGGCCCTCAGATTTGTCATATTAGAACTGATGATGATTTCGAGGCGACAATGGATGAAACTAAGCTAGCGACCGGGAATACTTTAAAAGATGTATGAAACGGATATCTGGGAAAGCACCAAGGGGCCCAGCGAAAGCGCATAGTGGAGTCTAATCAGATGCTAACAATATCTCGGATGCAATATGTCACTGAGATACACTTTTTTCATTCTCATCTGTTCTTCTTTCCAGAGGATGCTGGAGATGTGAGTGATAAACATGGACAGAGCTTTCATCAAAAGCTAGCCTCAATAAAAAACAGGTATAATGGAAAATGGAGCCCAGCTATGCTGGTTGACCCACCTAAAACATCTTACAAACGAAGAAGAAAATACCAAAATGTAGCTTAATACATGTTTTAATGCTAACAAACATGCTTGTTCATTAAATATTCATGAATTAATTACAATAAACACGTTTCATCTGACTTTGGGAGCAAACTAGCTCTATGGTATCTTTGAAATCGGTATCAATTGCTTGATTTTTAAATCGGCATTTTACAAGAAATGTTACATGAGGAGAATTTTTATTAACAGATTTGAATTCAACCCACTCACTCAACTCAGTAGTAAAAAACACATGAGATCTATTTTTTTTCGTTGACACTGAAATTGGATGGACATAGTTATTTGAGGTATTTTAATTCCTCTTTTTTACTAAAATATTATCTTAGTCTTCAAATGTTTAATTTTATTCGTGAACTTTCAAGTAAATAAATAGTTTCTAATAATTTTTTTTATTTATTTGAGCTCTGTATTATTTATATACCTAAAAATATTTTTTATTTGGGTTAACTCTTTACAGAATTTATGTTTTAAGATTATCAAATTCTATTTAGGATGTTTTATCCAAATTTTCTATTTTGACTTAATTCTGCTCTACACATACCAACTCACTGTCATAAAAAACCTCTCCACCTTTTATGCCTATCATGAGGCGAGTTAAATATCTGGTAGATGAATGAATGCAATCAGGAAGAGTCGATAGAAAAAATTCAGATTTTCTTAATTTTCCGTATTTAAAATATTTGATGATCAGGACAGTCAGCTTCCAGGACTTAATATGTCATTAGGGAACAGGCCTGTGCTGGCGATGAATATTTACTTCCTACGTCCCACCTCAAATAAATGTTCGGGGCTATTGGCTTCGATTAGAATGTGCCAATCTTTTTCAGGTAGATTGAGGGGGTCTTACGCAATAACAGCTCTTTAGGACATGTATTATAATTGAAATTTGCAAGTTTAACATACCTCCCTCTTTTAACCTATATGTTTTCGTTAATTATCTTTTCACTTTGTTTTAAATATATTACTGTACCCACTCTGGGTGGCATGTATATGAGAATAACGCTAGGTATATATGCCCTTGGCATTAATATCCAGTAGATTTAACTGGAACTTACGAAGAAATAAACAAGCAGTTTTCTGGTTTATAAACCAATGGTAAGATTGCCTATTTAAGAATGGTTGATAGGATTAAAGTAACTTAACACCATTAAGAAAGATATAAGGGATGTAATAGAAATGGACCCAGATAAATAAAATGAATGTAGTTCCTATAGCGATTA
This sequence comes from Ceratothoa steindachneri, assembly GCA_963969495.1. Lineage (NCBI taxonomy): Eukaryota > Metazoa > Arthropoda > Malacostraca > Isopoda > Cymothoidae > Ceratothoa > Ceratothoa steindachneri. Next base: position 92,029,670 of record OZ018330.1, read on the forward strand.
TAAAAACAGTGATACTCTTTGTGTTCAATTTTAGAGTGACACAAAATTAACTAAAACTTATGAGGATAGACATATGTAGAAGGTTAGTAAGAAGATCAGTCTTTGTAGGTAGAAATAGTGTTAAGCCAACAAGCCTGAGAGGCAGTTATACATTGAGAATTTTACAATATGTTGAAATTCAAGATTAAAAAAAAATTCATGGAAAGATCGTAGAGTAAAAAAGGAGAGTAATGAAATATATCCGAAAATAAACAACCCTTGAGTTAATTTGGCACTGACCTAGACCACTTATGTGGCGATATAAGATGGTAAAATACAGCACTTATTATATTTTGGTCAGGAGACGATATTTAAATGACAATTGAAAAATTTATTGGAGCCAACAAAAATAGTAATCCTGAGTTTCTTTTGGAGGTCTCTTCCTTTGACCTCTGATTAATGATGTATTCCAACTTAGATTTACGCACAAGCGTAAGGGAAATCCTTTGATCTAACATGCCCTGTCTTGGTTTTCTTATGGCAAAGTAACAGAATTTTGAAATAATGATAGCAAATTCAACTTTTTTGCTATAAATTATAAATGGGTAAAATGTAATAACCTCACATTTCAGCAATGCACCTCACATACCTAACTACCTTCTTTTGGAATCGCATTTATATTTCCCTCGTGGACAAAATTACAAAAGCATATATAGGTAGTGATAAGTAAAAAGACTGATGTCAATCATAATTCTCGATTTTCAAAGGATTATTTAATCTGAGCGAGAGTAGAGTGATAATCCGATACCAAAGAGAATATATACTCATCGGGTTAAACTTATTCCAAAGCTCATTTTTTCAAGGCATAAAATAGAAGAATAAAGATAGGAGAATAAGAGATATAAGTTGAAAGAAAGACGGTTCTGTTCCTAAAACGTTTGATGAGAGCCCGCAAGAGGTGGGCGAATCGTTGTAAATGCAGTAGCTACTGATGTCGCTAAATTGAACACAAATGGAATATAGACTTGTTCAAAAGGTGTTTTTTCATTATTGCCTGGATTGTACATCACGTATCCGTTTCCATGTTTTAAGTATATCCATCTAATTTCGTCAAAACGTCGGATTATCTGCCAAAACTTAATGTGCCGTGAATGCTACCTCATCTTTTCGCAAAAGATCCAGCCTTCCTTCGTATTTATGCGTTATAAGATGAACAAACTCACTCAGATCACTTTATACCACTTGCACGTGAGAAAAAAATTATATATACGTAACGGATTGAAAATATTCCAGGAGTAACACACTTCTCTTCTGCTTAATAAATAATTAAACCAATCCAAGTTTTATTTGATAGTTTATGAAGGCAGGTCTTTAGATTTCACTAATATGGTTGTAGGTTAAGATTCAAATTGTGTGTTTCTTATCAAAAGGTTAAGTAGCAATAATATTAAAGTTACGTTTTCGACCTCATTTTATAGCAAGTTATTTGTAAGGTCTCGCAGCTATCTTTCCATGCAAAATTCTTCCTGTGTGCTATTAATTTTGAGTAACGCAGCTCTAATTTTACCGCTATTAAAATCATCGAAAGTATCATTTCCTATTATAAATTTATCCGCAATTTATTACAAAGGAGTAGTTAGCTTTTCGTACGAAAACACTCTTACTTACACTATTAGGTCCTTTTTGACAAAATAGTTGAAATCATGGTTTTAAATGATTTCTCTAAATAATGATGGAGAATCTTTCTCTCAATTTTCTGCTATCGCTATTTCGTGTTAATTCTATTGAGCTTTGTTTGCCTTTGGAAAGATAACATAGTATTTTTTAATAAAACTGCAGTTCACCATTACAGATATTGTGATGATATTAAAGTATCAATGAAATTTTTTGTAAGATAAAAGAACAATGAAACCGAGATAACAAATGCAAAAACATGAAAATGAAAGAGAATGGTATATTAAATATGAGTCATAGAAGGAAAAATAATGATCTGAGAGTCAAAGACTATTATTGAAGTACACAAATACAAAGTAATACGACCTTCCTCTTAAGTCTTTGAATCTTTTGAAATGAGAAAATCCGTATCCTTTTGAAACCAGATGAAGCAAATAAACCATATTTCAAGTTTCATCTAAGAGATTTATGACTTCGAAATAACATAATATCTACTTTTCTCTTTGCCCTTACTTACACACGCCAAATTGAATGTCGTGAAATTCTGAGATGTTTTGATTAACTGCTATCCTGTTTCCTTTAGAGAATTTTGACATCCCTAAAAACATTTCGTTAAAACATACGACACAAAAGTATCTTTTTGGTGCAACCAATTAATTTTCCATGACTAAATAAAACATTTCATCGCATGACAACAGTTCTTCCATTCAAATTCTCAGCAGGGTTGAAAGACTCGGGCCGATCTTTTGTGTGTATAATATTCGTAGTCCGTTGAAGCACATTAAATAGTAAATACTGCGTTATGCTCAACAATTTTCAAAACTGAATAGAATCCCTAAGCCCATTGAAACTGGACTTGCGAAAAGGGATATCACATTTGTCGCGATGTGTCTTAGTTTTTCTCAAATTTGAATCACCGATAGCACTTTGTTAGCCCTAGTCTACAATCGATTTAAATTTTTAAAAATGTTTTTGAGAACTATCAATAAAGTTTGTAAATATCATGTAAACTCCAGCAAGGAAAAGAGCAGGTAGATTTTTAAGAATTAATTCATCTACATTTAAGTGTTCTGTTCTTCATCACTCGCATCGAGAGGAAGGATGTTTAAACTATCATTAAATAGTTAGAAATAACCAATAGCTGTAATATCCGTATGTTCAAAGATACAGGACCCATCTGAGGGGGTTTTAAGAGTAAAATGGAAATGTTACCTGCCCCTTAATCCAAGTGCAAAAATGAAGATCTACCGTAAATCTGTGGTTTGATCAAATTACGGCATCAATTAGTTGAAGAAATTCTGGTTATTTTAAGTAGAATTAGAATTTGGATTATCTGTTTTAATGGTCGCAACGCCCTGCCAACTTATTTATACCCCGGTAAGTTCATAACTATCATAAACTTCAAGGAAAATTCATTGTTAATTTTGAAATTTTTAAAATTAAAATATTTTTATCGTAAATAAATCGTCTATTCAGCTCGGGGCAATAATAGGGCCAAATCTTGAACTCATTTTTTATTTATATTTGCCATTTCACCCTTTGCAACTCTTATTTAAATTTGTCTTTGGCTATTATGTGGCATATATCCCCCAACCTCCCAAACCTATATTCTCTACGAATCAAGTAGAGTTTGTAACATATTTGTCTATTTTGGTTGGTTTAGCATTTTGTAGAATGGAAGCGCGATATGACTGTTTTTTGACTACTTAAGAATTGCCGATTCAGCAAGTTTTTCTCAATTTTTATCATTAATCTCTATAAAATTTTGGAGAAGATTTTGTCAATTGAATGTATGCTATTTTTAAACATTTTTTATCCGTTAGGATTAAACAGTTTTCAATTTGGATAAGTCATATCTTCATTTTCTTTTCAAAGAAAGAAGTAATCAAAGGCTTTTATTTAGATAAATTTCTTAAGTATTTATTTAAGATTATGCCATTAATAGTATAGTAACGATGATGAGATTTCAGTATGAAATTCATTTCTCTGTCATTTGCTTCTTCTTGTTGAGAGAAACCTTTCCTCATATTTTTTTTTAACTTTCGGTGGGCTTCTCCATTTTTGTTTACAATTTTTAGCACATTTTTGAAGATCACCTTTTTCAGTCGGCTTTTATTAAGTGTAGTCTAATCAATAATCTTTCTTGTTCATTTTGATTCATTTATCTTATTATAATCTTCTCACATTGTTTGTGAAGGTATCCTAATGACTGATGTTATGTCATGCTATTAGACAAACACAGATACACACACACACACACACACACACACACATATATATATATATATATATATATATATATATATATATATATATATATATATATATATATATATATATATATATATATATATATATATATATATCCATATGGAGCTCGGCCGTGAAGCCTGCATTTAATAATGAGGATAAATCCCAGAGCCACGAGAAACGGATGGAGCATTTTTTAATTTTCCCCAACGTTTCGAAAACTACAATTTTTCATCTTCAGGCTAGAATAAGTTTACAAAGTTAATACATATGAAAAACAACTTTAAAAGGCCAACATGAAAGTTAAATTTGCTTTAAAACTGACTCAAAAGATTAGTTAATAAATTTAAAGTTTATTGCAGAAATTAATTAAAAACTATAAGAGAAATTGACCTGGCATTATTTAAAGATAGTAAATTTAAACTTATTTTTTAATTTTTTAAAGACTGTGAGAGTTAAAAAACATTTAATATAAAAACGTTAAATATGGGATCCATCGAAGAGAGTGAATGATGGGTTTAACAAGGGGCTAGTGTTTATAGGTTACAGTGACGCATGGTTTGTTAAAAAGCAAACCAACTAACAAACTGTAGTTAAAATTAGTTAATTAATAATTATATTGCTCCTAAATCTTCATTGAGTGTAGGTTTCTAGTGTTTAATATATAAAGATTCGAGGGTTCTTAAGCAATGTTTGTTGTTGTTAAAGGCTAATACTTGAAAATTCTCAATAGAAATGTCAGTTTTACAGCTTATGGTGTGTTCCCTAATAGATGACTTTTCCTTTTTATTTAATATTTTGTTTGTGCGCCAACTAATCCCATATGAGCAGAGAACCTAGCTTATTACATTCCTAAGCCTATCTAAAAATAAATGTTTCATCAATTTAAGGGGGTAAAATCTTCAGAAGCAAAAGTGTTAATGAATATCATCTCCCCTCAAAGCTTTTCTATTTTCCTGGCATTTCTTGCAATAGATGCATCTGATGAAATATGGATGAAGAATGTGTTACTATATTTGGCGGGTTTTTAAGCAATATATAGTATCTTAGCTTAAATACGTAGAAAACAGCTATGTGGTTAAATCTGATGTCATTTATATTATTGTTGTCCGAACGAGACTATGTTACTCTAACACAAAGAAATGTGGCGAGTTAAATTTTAATACGTGATTTTTTCTTTCTTTCCTCTTTGTACCTTGAGCTTACCACGCCCATGGAAAAAGCCAAGACTATAAACCCAAGGTGCTCCAGAGGAAGATCAGCTTGCAACTAAAAATACGATAAAATCGAAAGAAGAGTAATTATTAAATATGAGGAAAAAACAAAGCAAAACAATAACACCTTAAATCAGGCGATGTCAGCAGATAATAAAGGAGTTAGTTAGCTCCCCTCTCAAATGTATGGATATCAGTAGACTCTACAGCATTACTAGGCAAACCATTCCATAATACGATTGCAGCCACAATAAAACTCCTGACAAACTGGTTATTACTATACCTGATATTAGAAAATGTCATTAGCAGTGGCTGTCTGCCTTGTATTGCGAGCAAAAACAGCTAGATAAAGTAAAGACAAATGCAAAGGATATTTATAAATGTAGTACATTTTATGCAACCAGACAAAATAACTCACTTTACCTCTATGCCACAGGTCAACATTAATACTTGATAAAATAAACTTGATTGATGTCATAACTTTATCTAGTAGCTTAAGATGAGAATTTGTACCTGAGTACCACACAGGAGAGCAGTACTCCAAATAGAGTAGAAGGAAGAAATTAAAATGCTTAGTTATAATAGCTTCGTCTTCAAACATTCTAATGCATCTACTCATGATACAAACTTCCTGGTAAACAGAGGACGCAATATTACGTAATGCCTCTCAAAAGTCAATTTCTTGTCAAAAGTAACGCCCAAAATCTGTAAAATGTCACTGGGATTTAATACTGTTGCATCAATATATAGATCAGGATGTATTGGCAAAAGTGTTCTGAAATGACTAAATATCATATTCTGAGTTTTAGAAGGGTTAGACTTCCTGACCTAGAGCTCACACCACTCATATATAGTATCTTGGTTCAAATACGTTGAGAAAAGCTATGTGGTTAAACCTGATGTCATTTAAACTATTTTTGTTTGAATGAGACTATGTTACTCTAACACAAAGAAATGTGGCGAGTTAAATTGTAATAGGCGATGTTTTCTTTCTTTATTCTTCAAAACTTGAGCTTACCACGCCCATCGAAAAAGCCAAGACTATAAACCCAAGGGGCTCCAGAGGAAGATCAGCTTGCAACAAAAAATACTTTAGAATCGAAAGAAGAGTAATTATAAAATATGTGGAAAAACAAAGCAAAACAATAACACCTTAAATCAGGCGATTTCCGCAGATAATAAAGGAGTGAGTTAGCTCCCCTCTTAAATGTATGAAAATCAGTAGACTCTACAGCAGCACTAGGCAGACCATTCCATATTACGATTGCAGCCACAATAAAACTCCTGGCAAACTTGTTATCAATGTGGCTGCGCGCGGTATTATGGCAGCGTAGGTAGGGTTTGAGTAGGGGCGTTCGAAAGCAAACATAGCTTTGACGGGTGATTGAGCGAGGGGCTAAGTCTAAAATCTTACGCTAGTCGCACGTAGTCTTGAAAGAATAAAGGGGTATTTCTGAGGGGGTTTCCTCTCACGGTGGTCCTTCGAAGGCATCCTTCACAGAATTAATTAGGAAAATATTCCTGAAATTTTAAATATTCTGAGAAAGTGACATTTCTACCTTATTAACATTTTTCTCAATCTTACATACCTACGTAATACCTGGAGAAGGGTAATCTGTGTCATCTACAACGCCTGTTTACTGTAGAAGCGGCACTTCCTTCCAGTTCTAGTGCTTGCATTCAAGCACCCTCTAGTACGACCTCTTGGTCTAAGGAACTGAGATCGTGCATCACCCCTTCCGCACTGTTTTTTATGAATAATGGCCTTATATCTTTTACTATTTTCTGTGTGTATATCCATTTAGCTTCAAATATCAACTTCCTAACATTCTCGCTGCATTCACAAATAGAAGAAGGAAGGGCACATTTTCACGAAGCTATGTGTGTAACAAAGATCTGGTTCATTAAATTGACTTTGCCTTGTGGATCTGACCTGGGGATGCAGGTCTGTTTTCCTTTTTTGTTCTCCCTTAAAACTTCCTTTATCTAGATTTAAGAGCGGAAAAGTGACCTCATGTGACGTTAATCAGACGCTTTGCACCATATATAAACAATAAAATTTAATGCACCCGGGTGCAAGAGACAAATCTTAAGCGGCCCTTTGATGGCGATAAATGGCTAACCTCCCCCTTTCATACCGAGGTCTTACTTTCTCAAGGGCACCAGTAAACTCTTTTGTTTGGAAAGCGGCTTCTCCTCCTCTAAATAAAGAAGCTTTCCTCTTATCCCATTCTTTAGAGCTTTGCTTGTCTCACTCTCTTTACAAGATTACGGTGCCTTCCATTTACTTTCTCAGTGTCCACTGAGTAAAAAAGAAAACGAGCGCCATAATACGGCTATTCTACGTAGGTGCTTCATCTCTTGTTCCACTTCAGATGTTTATCTATAAAATAACTTGTTACGCGTCTCTTCCCTGCTAACTTTCGTTGAGTATGAGAGATTTAGAAAGTCACTACCATAGAATTTTATCCATCTTAGGGAATGTACATTTTACTTCACACTTGCTAAAAATTACATACTGCAACTAGACGTAGTTAGGACCTGCGGGTTCCTTACTAGGTAATTACATTGTAACGTATACGGCCCTAAATGTGCTTCACTTGGGCTTTGCCTTGGCAACGGGGCTAAGAGGTCAATTCTCCTCTCCGTAGATTTAAATGGCAGACACACCCACTGGGTAGGTACATGACTAATCTCAGGCGCCAAGTCCGAGCCCACCTAATCAATGAGATACTGATTGCTGAGCTAACTGTAATTTAATTCAGCTATTACTGTTCGAAAACCGTTTAATTTTCTTTTGTCGATATATTATTGTACCTGAGGACGCATAAACTGATTTTGGGGTGAGAGCTAGTCGATGATATTCACAATTTTGATAATTTTCCCATCCTATAAAAAAGTTTGGTTGAACGCCCACTGTCCAATAAGTCCCTTGAAAATGGCCTGACGTTATTAGTATTTGGCAGTTGAGGAAAAGACATTCAATAAGACAGTCAAAGGGTTGAGGTTGTTAAGGCCTTTTCCGGCCTTATCATTCCTACAGTCTTGACTACCATTTTGTAAGTGTCAGGCCTTTTTGCACGCCTTTTTTTATAAGTGGTACTCAGAGATAAACCTTATCCTAAAAGTGCTTGGCTATCACCCGAACAATTTCACTTTCTTTGAATGTTTCGCAGCAATTCGCAGCTCTTCTTGGCGGCATGTTTCTTTTACTCAACCGGATGACTATTCTTACAGAGGTGTTGAAACGTATAAATAGTATTGGTGGAAGGGGAATGTACTCATATGATGCTCTTTCCTCTCCTTCCTAGCACGATGAGTACACAGTCTCTGAACCCACGTCCCTGGTGAAATTCTTCGCATAGCATTTCGGGTAATTTCCAGTAGAGATATATATAACTTCGGCAGCAGGGAAGTGATTGAAATTCCCCTTTAAAGGCGGGGAACCATTTAAAACTACCTGTTTAGCCAAAGAATGCTATGTTACATCCTCGTTTCGTCTGTGTATATTGCAGCTTTTTCAGATTACATCCCGTACCCGATGCTTTGACATTTGTGTAATTGAAGTATTGCCTTTTCGTTACACTTATTCAAGCGGATCTTGACGTATGTTTTTCTCAGTTACCTAGTAAATGTTACCTTGGTAGTTTTTTAAGCCCAACTAGATATCCTTCATCATAAGACAGTTTTTGTTTTTTCCCCTTATACTTGCCATTCCAAGATAATGGAGAAGTAGTTAAATATTATATGGATAGCTGATATCACCTGTCTGCTGAACAGTTGGCTTAGGCAAGTATAAGTCACGTACTATGTTACACCTGAGAAAAAAATATTAATATATGCTACCCGCAGAGCACACTGATCGCACTTAAGCCTTTGAAATCTCCGCACCATATTGTTCCCGCTATCCCTGTCTCAATCTAGGTCACAATTGTCTACAGCTGAATTACTGCGCAATAGGAGCATTATTTTGTTTTTCCCAACTTTGAGTAATGACACGCATCACTCAAGTCAATGTTACGAACTTCGTGGCAAAGATGATTGAACAAGGCGAACAGGAAACGAAAGTTGTTTCTAACGCTAAGACTATTCCCTGAGAGATCCTTCATAGTACTTCAGTGCGTGAGTTATTGGTTATATGCTCGGATACCTGAGAGAAACGGGTCTCCCCTCAATCTGGGCATGCATTCCTAGTTTTTTTATCTTTTTTAGGCTTAATAATGAGTTCGGTGGCTGAGTTAATGCTAGTGGAGTTCAGCAGGAAACTTTAGAACCTCCCAAGCAATGAATCAGTAAATACATGCATAACTCATTGAATTCTTATGGGGAGTTTTTAATACAAATTTTTATTGGACTTTCCATTTTAAGTGATTGAAAGTAAATGTTAATGTTTTTTCATTTTAAAGAATAAATAAAATTCATCCTTTGAAGCAGGAGAATAAAGAGTATTGGGTTGGATTTCCCACGTTAACTTAATCAAAACTAATTTTTTTTCTGCGAGCAGTAGGGATGTCGTATTTGTTACCTCAATTACACGACGAGTATGGACATTTCTGGGTCAGAAATTTCAAATGATTAAGTCTAATTGTTCTGTTAATCATCACTAAGTCTATAATTTGAGAAGGGAATTTTTGGGAATAGTTGAATAATAATTCATCTTAGTTTGCTTATGACTTATATTTTTTAGCAAATTTATTTCTAATAATTCTTTTATAATATCAAAAAACAAAATGGTAAAGTAAAGAAATAAATATAAGTATCGGAATTTGGGGAATTTTTTAAAACCTAAAGAATTACAAATGGTGAAGTTCAGAAAAATTATTTTTATATATCTTCTTCTATAGCTATTTTAGCCCCGTGAAATTTTGAAAGGGGGGAAATTTAGTATAGAGTTCCCTTTTAAAATTATAATAATTGCCGAAGTTCAGAAAATTTCAAAATATTTAACCATGGCTGCTTTTATTAGATTTTAAATTTTAATCTTAGTAGTGAAGCACAAGCTCCCGCCGTAGGGAGGAGTGGCGAAACCATTGCCTGGTACATCTAAATAATTGTTATCATTCATTAAGAATTCTGTTTGACATGGTTAAAATCAAGCTTAATCAAAGCTTAGACACTTGCATCAATGAATAACCTCGTCTCTCAATACATAACTAGCATTCAATTTTGATTCAACTGCCTTAATTAAAGGAATTAAACGAAAAAATATACCCTTCGGTTATACTATTGGCTTCGAGATGAATTTTTTTAGACTTTTAGTAATTAGTGAGGAAAGAAAATCTTCAACGAAAGAAAATTATGTTACGCTGTAATTTCGTGACATTTAAATTATTTTGAATCGACAAAGCTTTTACTGCACAATTAGGGTGATTAGGTGATTTTGCATACTAACTTACTAACAAGGCATAATATCATATATTAAACACCAGGGAACTGCTTTGCCACTCACAACTACGGGGGAGTTTGCACTTCGATGATAAGATTAAAATTTAAAATATAAAAAAAGCAGCCATGGTTAAATTTAAAGAAATTTTGTGAACTTCGTCAATTATAATAATATTAAAAAGAAACTCTAAACTAAATTTCCCCCCCTTTCAAAATATCACGTTGCTAAAATATATTTATAGAATAGAAGAAGATATATAAAAATAAATATTCTGAACTTCACCATTTGTAATTCTTGTGGTTTTAAAAATTTCACAAAATTTGGACACTTATCTTTATTTCTGAACTTCACCATTTTGGTTTTTGATATTATAAAAGAAATATTATTCAAATACTCAAAAAAATCCCCTTCTTAAATTATAGAGTTAGGGATGATGATGATTATGATGATGGGGCGTGAAGTACAAGTGGTTCATATATATATATATGAATGAATGAATTCAGGAAACCGGAAGAAACAGAAAAACAGGATAATTTTTCTTCGGAAATGTTATTTCAGAATTCGCAAAAATTCCATATTAATTTCTCTCTTTCATAGTCCCGATCGACTTTGCGAGGTGTACCTTAAAAGCTTTTTATTGGGAAGATTTTTGTCTTCCACGTAGCCAAGTGGTCTATGGGACGGTTGCCTCATGTGTGCATGAATCGAGTCCCTCGCCCGTACGGAATCTTTGCGAATTAGGAAATAACACTTCCAATGATAAATTATCCTGTTTTTCTCTTTTTTGCGGTTTGCTGGATTCATTTCGTCAAACTTTAGCGTATTTAAAAGATATATATATATATATATATATATATATACATATATATATATATATATATATATATATATATATATATATATATATATATATATATATATATAGAAATGAATAACACAAAGTAACACGTGAGGTTCGCAATAAATGCAATGTCCCGCAGGAAAAATGAAAAAGTGCTTCCTAGTACTTTCTAACATTATTCAGTTTATTTTCAAGGATAACTACATGAGAAAATAATATGATAGGGCTGAATATAAGCTATTAAAAGATAAAAAAACACTCTTAAGACAAAAAATCACCAAGTAGGAAGTAGCATAGAGATGGATATATTCACATTAAGATTCAGCTATAACAGGTAGCAAGCTCAGACCGAGGGGCAAGAAAGAGTCAAGAACGGAGCCGAAGGGTCTAAACAATTAAGGGATAAAGCGATAGTCTGAAGAGGGTAATTAGGAGAGACACAAGAAATAAACAGATAAGTAGGGGAGAGGGACAAGAAGAGATAAGGAGAAATAAAATAATTTTAATACAAAATATAGGAGAGACACGAGAAATAAGCAGATACGTAGAGGGAAGGGACAAGGAGAGAGGAAGAGAAATAAAATAATTTTAATAAAAAATCAATGCAATAATTAAATTGGCAAATCGGGCTCCCATCAAAATGAATTTACCCATCCATCTCCTACTTCCTTATTGGTGATTTCTTATCTTAGACGCGATTCTATATCTTTTCCGAGATAGTTTTTGCCAACCTTTTGAGGTGCACTATGATAATTTAGAGCAACCTTATCACTTATCCTCCACCGAATTGCAGCAGCAGATGACCCACCTTCCTCATTTAAATCTTCATCACTACACGCATGAACTTTCAACTCTCTAACTAGCTCTTGAGAAAAACTTTGCTGATTCAGATCATCGTCGTCATCTTTTTCAGCGCTGCCAATTACCCCTTTGCCAGATTTAGGTGGAATAATCACAATAACAGAGTTACGCCTTTCCTCAGCATATTCTCTTGCATTCTCCAGAAATCGAAATTGGGGACTCCCTCTTCTTATTCTGTAAAAAAAAGCAGTATAAATGTATGAGTCCATAGCTCAGTGGGTAGGCATTGGGTAAGCATTTATTTGCCATATTTACAAAAGTTGAAGTTAGAGATAATTATGTACTTTAGTGAATATTGATTTTTTGGGCACGGGATCGTCATTTTTTGATATGCACATACAGGTACGTGTGTGTATACATGTTTGCATAAAAAAATAAGCGTATGGACACGTGTACACACACAACATACATCCGGACAGGCATTAATATACTACGTTAATATATTAGTAGTTTTCTTTGTTTTGTTACACTTAGTTAGATATCTATATAATAAAAATCAATTCTGTCTATAAACACAATGTAAATGGAGTGAAACTAAAGAAATAAAACAAGTTACTTACCATTCAATCGATGTAGAGTTCTTGGAGAGAAAGCACCCTAAACGTGTTTACTCCCACAAACCTGTGGATTGCGCCAAGATACAGATTTGAACGTGTTATAATCTGTGCAGCGTGATCGAAATATAGGGGAGAAAAAGGTTACAGTAGTGTCCAACGTGCCCATTTTGTGAATATTATATTCAGACCTATTTTTTTCTATACAAGATTACCCGTGGATCTTAGAACTTTAAATAATTATTTGTAGAAATCCTATTCTAAATTAGAATATCAAATAATAAAAAGTTATTAAAAATTTTCACATTGTATTTTTATTATATTTATAATGTTAAGGGTTAAATGTAATTTTTGTATATACTCGTATCTGATAACCCATAATATGGTTGCTAAAATTTTATTTTATACATATATAAAAAATTTAGAGTAAAACATAGTTTTACATTTTGGGATGCTCAATTACTGATTAAGCTGAACAATGCGCTTAAAGGTCATTTAGAAGTTGTGTTTCCAAAATGGTAACGTTGTACACTAAAGGGTAAATTCTTTTATGTAAGGTGATGCAGGATTGAATTTCGTTACTCGAGGTGCAACTTTAGCAGAACATTTTTTGTTTTTTGCATATGAATTAGATGGCACGCTGCCTTATTTTCCCATACTTTTAATTCATAGCTTATTATACTAACTACAAAAGACTGTATTAATACAGTTCTGGTATTGTTATCATAATTTTCTTATATGCGGTTACTAAATATAATAGTGCCAAAAACATTTTGTGTGATATTTGATTTGCGTGTATCAAATTGAATATAGTTACGAAAGTATACCCTGAGATTTTTAGGGATTTACTAAGTATTATGGTGTCGCCATCGAATATAATAATAGTATTACTTCTGAGGTGTGTTATGTGTCCTCGTATTCAAATGAACATGCATTATATTTAATTAGTACTTAGCAAAGGTTCCTTCGATTGAAAGTATAAATTTACTTTAGATAGTGTTTTCTCGCACCTAAGAACTACTTCCTTGAAATTTTCCTTGGTACCTGTCAGTATGAATTGAGTATCCTCGGAATATTTTATTATTGTAAAGTCTTTAATAAGTTAGGAGAGCTCACTTACACATATGTTAAAAAGAATAGGGCCCAGCGCAGATTCCTGAGGAACTCGAAACTGATTTCTTGTTTACTTGATAAATAAATCTGAATATATACAGATTGTCTAGTTTTAGAAGTTTAATTAGTATATCATGAGGGCTATATTAATTAGAATTTTTCATATGCTTTATAGTGAAAACTATAGGGGCTATATAACCCACGGCATTCGGGATGGCACGCAACAGTATAGGCAGATAATTTCTTTGATTTTCACTTTTTATTTTAATTGTTAAAATATTACTAAGAGATCACTATTAAATTAAGTATAAATGTTTATTTTTTCAACTTTCTCTAAAATACAAACGACCTTCTAATTTATGAAAAACCTGATTATTCACAAATTTTTGATACAAAACAGTGTTTGTTAAAACTTCCCAAGTTTTGTCCATCCACGTTTGTCCCTTTGGTGCGAACTTTGATCCACTCTAATCCAGTCGTAGCTTTGATCTCCTTTGACCAAGACGAATTCAAAACGGGGTTCGAATTTAAAATAAGTCATGACGGGCAAGTTTTCTCTCATCCATGTTGTAAGATGTTTTAAGCATATTTAAATGTTCTTTAATTTTCAGGCAGTGAGATGAGAAGGAAATTTGCGTTCTGCTGATTATGTTCTCTTTGTCGTTATTACGAAGAGAGATAAGATGTGCCTAAATCCTTGCTAACATTGGGATTTTGGCAGGTAAATCATAAATAGACAAATTGGGTGGGAATTAAATGAATATTTAAATAAATCCAGAACAATCTTTTTTCTTTCCTAAACTCGGTCCAAGTTTTTATTCCTTAGCATGATTAGTAACGATGCACTAACGGATGATTTGTTAGTAGAACGTGTCTATACTCTGCAACTAGCCTACGAAAGGCAACACTAAGGGCATAGAGGACCAATTAGGCATGCAATCCTCTTTAATTTTCTCTATTCAGCGATGGTGACCAGTTCTTCACGACAGGATGAGAATATTTCCTTGATTTAATTAGACCTCCTAATTTTTATCATCATCAGCATCCTGGTCGTGTTCCTCAATCTTCGACAGGTAACCATTATTAAAAATATATTCATCAATCTCATGATCTGGTCTCAAATATTATCGTCGTCCCTTTGATAATCAAAATCAATCAGTAAAGTGGTTCTAATCCTGATCATCATTTTTCTCATTCTCATCATCATCGCTGTCAACCCGTTAGTTTTTATCATCCTAGAGATTACTTTATCCCATGTTGTTGCCGAGGCACTCAATCAAATATATTTGAGGAAGACAGGAAATTTCCTAGCGCTGTCCTGATAGTCAATTACAAGATAATTGATCAATGGGATGTATTATTGTTAGGAGGTGCGTAAAAAATCCCTCGAGATCGGTTTAAGATTGTTACCCTTCCGTTCTGAATTTAATTTTATTTACAAGACGTGGTAATGCGAGAGTGGTACTTTTAGTCATAATTTTTGTGTTAAATCTTAAAAGAAGATTTAAGTAAATAAATGGCTATGAGTAGAGATAAGAAAGATAAAAATTAACAGGTGTTTTAGGATTGTTACTAGCTAAAAGAGAAGCAACATATTTATTTTATCTTACAATTAGCCATACCTCACGAGAGACACGTTAATGATACGATTATTCAGGCAAAATTCTCCAGCTTGTAAACATGGTAAGGAGAAAGGTGATAGCTCGCTTTTTTCTTTGCACTTCTGCATCAATTTTTATTTAGTCTGCCTAAATACCCATTTACTATTTTGACTTGAATTATATTTACGACATTGTAGGGAAATAAATGACCTAAAACTTGTTGCACTCATGAAATGATCACGTCTTTTGTGATTGTTTCATGTAAACTATTTTAGTGTTTGTTTATTGTGAGATGAATTCCCATCTTCTTTAAGTCAGTTTTGTTAAAACAAAAATCCTAGCAATTTACGCAAGGTGCTTGATGTTGCACTAAAACACAACTATTCTTTGAAATGTGGAGAAACAATATTAAGTAATGAATATAATGTTCCAGCTTTCATACAAACCAATATTAAAGATTTCACTTACGAAACAATTCATATTTGTTGTATAATAAAGTTAGGAATGTTATAAAGAGCAGGAGAGGAAATAATCCTTATTAAAATATAAAAGAGATTTGAAAGATTCAAATGTAAAAACACACGATTTTAAATTAATTTCAATATTTATGATTATTTCAAATATTATTGATCTCCGTTATATTTTTCGTTTATGCTAGACGTTACAGGGTTGTAACGGCCACCCCTGGCTTTTTTACAATGGTGGGCGATAGGGGTAAAAGTTAACTTCAACTGTTCCATATAATAATGATCTTTATCCACTGTGAACTATAATGAAAGAGAACCAGGACGCATTTAAATTGAAAATGGAGAATTTATTAATTGTGAAATGACGACAGAAATTAGGACGTTATTTTAATTATGATGACCGAGGTAAGCCTTTAGTTAAAGTAGAGTCAATTGACGTATATATTAAAAAGTCAGAATATAATCCTTCCAGTTTTATTCCTTAACGAATTATCGTGTTAATTTAAATATCTTTCTTAGTTATAAAGAAAATGCTCACATGATGTTTTAATATCATTTAAAGTAAACTACATCTCACCTAGACTTGCGGCTTCAAAGCGTAGTTCTCGACCGAAGGATCAATATGAGTGATAGAAACATTCTCTGCTTCAAACTAATCTTATAATTACCCCATTACTTCAACATCCTTGCATTGGAATGGAATGGAAATGAAGAGATTTATCTAGTTAAGCTAATCGAATATTAACTTACTATTAAATATAATATGAGCGTAACAACTTAACTTTTTCAAAGTCAAGTCAGAAATAATATATAAATTTATTCCATTTTTATTCAAATAAATAATTTGTTAAATAGATAATATAATTGAAATTACGACTGCTAAAATTCATCATATCAATCAGTATTTAATTGTACCTCTTCCCCATGGAAACGTCAATTTATTTCAGGAAAAAATTAAAAAAAATTACTTCTATTAGATTCATTCACATTCGAATCAGACATTTTCACTTTATTCAAACTTGTAATTGTGAATTATGGCGATATCAACCCAAAAAGAAAATAATTATGTCTTGCAATACTTTCAACCCTTAAATCAGTCTTATATTTTATTAACGATTATTTCTACTCCTGCTCTTTATAACATTTACACCTTTATTATCCAGCAAAAATAAATTCTTTCTTTGAGGAAATCTTTCATACACGTTTGTATTCTTCAGTATTGCACTTATAAAATGACAATAAAAGTTTCATTTTAAAGTTATATATATGGTGAGCATATTGATCAAACGGATATATAATGACCAAGAGAACTAAGAAACTAAAGAAATATTAAAGACGAAGAGAAAGAAAATTCATGAAAAAAGAAATTAAGCTGACAAAACTAAGTTGATAACTTATGTCATAGTCATGAAAAGTAGATCATTATCATGTCATAAACCTCGTTTAATAATTTGTTCTAAAGAAAAAATTATCTAATATTATAAAATACCTTCCCAGACTGGGGCCTCTTTTGGCCAAAGTCTTTTCCCAATTTGTTTCGACATCTCGTAAAAAGTGACTCAATTACTCTCAATTGTCATGCATAATCAGAGTCTCAAGCAGGCAAGTTAGAGATTTACCAACCCAAGTACGAATTTCTTGTAGTGTTTCTTTCCTGTCGACAAATGTCCAAATCATACTACCTATCTAATGAGCCGAATTTGGCGATAAACCTCTACGGATACTTCCATCCATATTTCAATCTCCTTAGAATATTGAATCTGTAATTCAAGATTTTGTCATCTTCCAAAAGGTTTAAGCGGAAACTTTCGATAAAAGATACCATTTATATACAAGAAATTTCTCAGATATAATCATATTTAGTTATTATGGCATTTTCTTCGAATTGGCGCAAGAATATTTAAAGAATTATTGTTATATCTAAAACGCAACGAATGTATTCTTGGTTCGTAGTATCTCAAATTCATCTAAATTATAAATTTCATTTTTACCTTAAAATTATGTATATATATATATATATATATATATATATATATATATATATATATATATATATATATATATATATATATATATATATTTATATATATAATGCAACTTTGTCTCACTAAATTACATATACTAAGAGCTAGAATAAAAACGAAATATTTGATCCTCTTTTCGCTTAGAGAGTCAGCTATTTAGTAGCTACTCACAATTAGAAGAAATTGAAATAGAATAAACTGTTCTTTACTAGCACCATCTAATTGTTTTTGCAGATTTAAAATTATGTATATATAAGTTTTGATATACTTAAGCAAATAATTAACTCAAACATAACTAATAATTAAAAAATATTTTAGAGAAGAACAAATTTTCACATCGGAATACTATTTCAAATTCCATCAAGCATCTAAATATTCAAATACTCCATCGTATATATATATATATATATATATATATATATATATAATCTAAAATATTTTTAAAGAGATATAAAAAGGCGAATTTTAAACAAGTGAAGATATAATATACTAATAGTCAGTTATTTAATTAATTGATTTCCAATAATTCCTTCCCCTAGTTATTATTCCGGTGTGATTTAAAGTTTGTTCTGAAGATGAGGAATTTCATAATTAGTTTCTTCATTTGGCCGACTTCTCAAACAGGTCAATAGGAAAGGAGGAAAACGTCTATGAAATTTCGAGGAAGAGTTTGGGATATGTTAGCGATCGATATTAATCTGCTAAAATAAAGTGTTTTTAGCTCTCACATATCCAAATTGGCATATTGACTAGGTATCAATTTTACAGTTAATTTCCTGCTGCCAATTTCTCTGCTTTGGTATTTGAAGCAAAACTAAACACACGAAGATACTTCGTGGTATTCGTGTGCATTTAAAAAATGATAGACTAATGGTGACAGGTCAATAAGGGCATGTTTCTTCAATTAGTGCTTGTTATTTTATGCAGATGAATTAAATATCAGATAAAAGCGAGGATTATAGGTTCTTAGGTAAATGTTGCACATTAGAATTTTTAAATTTATTAAGGTAATTATGTTAGATTACAAGCATTATCAGTGAGGAAATTACAGTTTAGCAAAATATTTCAAGTAAAGTTAGTTTAACTTAGAGCCAAGTTAGATAACATTCGATTTGTAGGGTAAGATCTTTGGTAACTATTACATTCATTCCATTCATCGAGAAGGGTTTGTAAAAATAAATAATTGCAGCTAGCTTTATACCGATTTTGGGCAAAAGTTCTGTTTCACTGTTTTTTTTAATCTTTCTATAGAAGCGGTCGGGTAACTTTTTGGGGTGTTACCCCCAAATTATTTGTAGTAAAATAAATTTACTGTGAATTTAAAGTACTCTTAGGGACAAACCAGAGTAATAAAGACAAAAAATTTATATTGGGATAATATTTCAGTTTTATTTTTTCTATCCTTAGGAAATAAAAGTCCGTCTTTTTGACATGGAAATAAAACACAAGAAAAAATTGTAGGAAATTAGATATGCATAAACAAAAATATAACAATCACTTTTCAGCATTACATGGCACACAAGCAAAATTATTGTCTATGTCACTATCATGTATTTAAAATTCGTACTAAAACAAAATAGTAAAATGTTATTGAATCCACTATTATGGAGAAAAATGTTTACCCTTTCTCAGATGAAAATGGTACACAAATAAAACTAATGAAAAACTATTGAAAACTAGAATATATCAGCTTCCTCATGCTTTGGAAAAATGATACTGTTTCATCTTTGATACAACGATTTCAAAACAGGGATTTTTGATGTCACTAATACTTTGATGCTGTCTTCATGATCCAACCGGTTTCTGTATTTTGCTTTTAGATTGCCCATGGTAGGAAAACCTTGTTCGCAAACTTAGGTTGTTGCAAAAGGTAGCAGCATTTTACTTGCTTCCAAATCTGCAGTTTTATAAGTCTCTGCA
Source organism: Ceratothoa steindachneri (assembly GCA_963969495.1). Taxonomy (NCBI): domain Eukaryota; kingdom Metazoa; phylum Arthropoda; class Malacostraca; order Isopoda; family Cymothoidae; genus Ceratothoa; species Ceratothoa steindachneri. The sequence goes on from OZ018330.1 coordinate 92,049,554, forward strand.
TCTTTTGGCATCCAAAAACTTCAGAGGTCATCTTTGGTCTCAAATTCAATGCTTGTTTCACTAATGGAACGCAGTTGAATAGGATCTTCTGCCAATCCTTCAGGCTTTTCAGGCAAATTAGCCAGTTCACATTTGAAGGGATTTACAACCCAGCTGACATTATGTGAATCAAGCTCTTGTTAGTAGTCACAGAACCTATTCCGAAATTTTGTCAGGTGCCTTGTGACTGATTCATTAATGTCACTCAGACTGCAGTTCTCACATTCCTCCTCAAACTCTGCCAAGATTGGAAAGACAGCAATCTTATTGTCATTTACTTTTTGGTTCCAATAGTAAAGCCTTGATACAAATGTTAAATTTTTTTTTCTTGCTAAGATGAGATTGATTTTCTTTCCTTGCAATTCCTTGTTCAGCGCATTTACAGGCCCAAAAATGTCAGCTAGGTATGAAAGAAGAGCTACCCAGGTTGATTTTCTGAACTTCTCTGCAAGTGTGTGTTTTTGATGAGTCAGAAATATTCCAAGTTCGCTTTCAAGAGCCAACACACTATTAAGGACATTTCCACGTGAAAGCCACCTCACTACCCTACGGAAAAGAAGGGTTGAATATTCAGCCTCTTCATCCTCATATAAGTCACGAAACATCATCGTGTTTAGTGCATGCCCTTTTACAACATTGACAATCTTAATTACATCATTTAACACAGCTTCCACTTCTGGTTTCAAATGCTTCACAACTAATGCCTAGCCATGTATCATACAATGGATGACATGAATATTTGGATTCTGTTGTTTATCCAAAGCCACAAAATCAGTGACGTGACCAAGCATGGCCGAGTTTCATCAACTGATACTGCAATACTTTAAATCAAGACTTTATTTAATGAAGTATTCATCAACCTTATTGAACATATCAATATCACGAATTCTCAACATTTCTTCTTCAATTTCATGAGAACCGCCGTATCGAACGTATAACAACAGCTGTGAATTGCTACTGACGTCTGTAGTCTCATCTAGTTGAAGGGCAAACTCTTTACTCTTTTTTATTGAAAAATCACTTGTTCTCTCACATTTTCTGCCAAGATGAAAATTCTTTCTTTAATAACTCAAACAGATAAAGGCACTGTATTTAGTCGTTTAGCTACTTTCTGCCCACACATTATTTTTGCCATTTTCGCACCACCGGTTTGATTAAGTCCTTACCAATAGATGTGGTTTCTTGTTTTGAGAAACCAACCATGCCACTTCAAAACTAGCTATTGCTGCTGAAAGTTGATCAAACGTTGCACTCTTGAAATTATCCAATCTCTGTCTTTTGACTATTTTTTCCAGATTCTCAAAGTATTCTCGTCGTTTGCAAGACAGATTTGAATGAACCTTTCCCAAGTGTTTCTTTATTTGATTCTTTTCGAAAGACTCGGCAGTCAGTACTTTTATACAAAAGACACATTGAGGTTTCATTTGACCTTGCTCCTCTATTTCTGTGAAGCGATAATTAAGAACTCTGCCTGATATGTCCTTTTCCTTGCTCACGCCATCTGAAAATGAAAGACAAATCTATCACTTTTTTATAGGGCTTTTGACTTCTAATTTTGAAAAAGGAAATAATATTTAGCGACAAATTTAAGAGTTTAAATTAAAACTTTAAAATAACATAACATAAAACCAAACCACAACTCACAACCATAAAAATGAGTGAGCATTACATCTGTAGGAACTGCATGAAATCTTCTAAAATAGAGTTAAACTCGTTAAAAACTTACTTTTAACATAAAATAATTTATTAAAATATAAATAAATAAAAAGTTCATTGGATAATTAGGCCCTTTACGAATAGACTAAAATATCCTAAAGTCTAAACTAATCTATATTTTTATATTTAACTTTTGTGGAATTTTATTCACAAAAGTCTATATAGAAACGTAAATATTATAGATTATATCATAACTCACCTTATGTAATCAACTAATGGTATTTGCTATGTTCAAACATTGCAAATGCCACTTAATTAGGAAAAATATAAGATTTTGCAGAAAAATAGAAGAAAGGCTCCTCGATGCATTCTTTTTCTCTAACTTTCACATTCGTTTCCTTTACTTAGCACTTTCACATCCATAACATATCCATTACCCCCTAATCTTTTTAAATGACCCCATTTAGAATAATTTACTCCTGTTCTCCGACCACTGTTATAGAGGGTTATGTGTGATAGAAAAAGTTCCCTCATATAAAATTAAACTGCTCCTTTTCCAGCGTGTATCATTAAAACTTCTTTTTCATTGGGTGCAGCTGTGGCGAAATGGAAGTGAAAAGAATTGAAATCTCTGATCTTTTGCGCACGGGCCACAACAAGTCCGACTTAAAAACAGAGTCGCGGAGTATTAAGAACAAGGAAAAACTAAAACATCGGCCTTGTTCAGCTAGACCTCAGGTTTTCCAAACTTTTGTTTTGAAAACTGCGTTCTAAAGCTAAATTACCTGGAAATGCAAAGAAGAATAAAATCTATTTGGTTACAGTGTCCACCAGAAGCCTTACTAAAGAAGGCAGTAAGAGCTGTGAGGTGCTATAAAAAGCGTTGCATGACCAATTCGATGTGAGAATATATCAAGATTGCTGTCATTAGCTTCTAAATGACTTAAATTGTCATGTCAAAAAACATGTGATTTATATGATGAAAAAAAGCTTTGACCTGAATCTATTCGAAGTTAGCTACGTATCCAAGACCAAACACCCGGCTTCCGTGATGATGGGCGGCGTCTTAGCTTCAACTGATAAAAAGATCCTGTCAGTTATAGGCACACTTCGGCCGAATACAGGGACATCCTTGCCAGGAAATTCATGACCTGGTTGATTAAGCTTATAAAGAAGGCGGAGTAATTCATTCAGGGGGACAGTGCTAAGAAACAAATGGCCAAGTTGGTACAAGTGTGATTAGGATTAACCGGGAATTAATAGTCGAAATAATATTGGCCGCCGAAGTCGCTCAACCTCAATCTCTTTGAATACTGCTTGTGGGCGCTTGACGAGAGCAAGGCCCACAAGGGCCACCACAACAACACAAATAAGCTGATGTCTTTTTTCAAGCACTTGTGGGCCAAAATGTAGAAGGATTTCGTCCGCAACGTATTCGCACCCCGCAGGTCACGCCTGGAGTGCATGCTTGGCAACCAGGACGCCCACATTGATATTATTACAATTTAAAGTATTTATTTTTAAAACAAGAAAAGAGTGTCTAGGTCTATCAAAATTATCATTGTATCTTTTGTTCCATCGTCGTAACAAGGGTAACATCACTTTTACGATATCCTGTATAATTAATGATGTTTATTACATAGACCAAATAATTAGGTAATAGACATAATTAACCATATCAATTAATAAATTTACAATTTATTATATGTATATAGTCAACATATAATGTTACCATATCTTTGGAATAAAAATGCTCTTTTACACGTAACATAAAGTTTCATCAATGCTAACATAAAAACATATAGCCATGCTTAATTTATTTATTTATTTCATCATTATTTAGTTCAAAGGTACTGTAAGTATGAGATAAAAATCTACGAGTCTAAATCATTTTGGTTGCTAAAGTATATACAGCATTTTTCCAAATTATAGGAGAGGTAGGAAACAATAGAGAATGTCGTAGAATGCCCCCTGTTTTTGTTCTCAGAGTGCTAATATGTTGATATCTAAATACCTTAACGAACAGAGCCGTTCCGAAACACGTAAGGATATAAAAGAAAAGCACAATAAGCCTAAAATTAACTTATATTTTAACTTTAACCAATGAATACACAAACTTTAAACATTAACTACAGCAATACTCTGAATAGTATTATAAACAAGAATTAATTCAATTAATTTGACCGTCTAAAATTGGTTAATTTCTCTACACACAACAATAATATAAGATTTAGGCTTACGGACTCTACTGGAATTTAAAGGCCTTAGAAATGTTTTTGAATCACGACGAGTGCCGTCTGGCCAGATCTAGATGGGTGAGATCACACGGTCGTTTTGGCGAGGGTAGCAGCTGGAGGGGCCACACGGTATTCCGGGGGGAGATGATTATTCACGGACGAGAACAATTACAGGGCTTTATGCAACACTAAGGTAGTCATTGTCTCTCTGGCGAGAGTGAGTCAAACTTGGTTCTTAAATCAAGTTAACTTCGGTTGCGGTGTGACCACCAAGTAACGAGCGCGAGGGGGAGCTTTTCTCCTTCGTTACTTAATTCCTCATGGACAAGGACTGAACTTAGGGAGGGTCTTCTTCAAGGGCGAGGATAACGGAGGGGGATTTCTCTGGCAAGAATAAGTTACTTAAAGTTCGATTTGGTAACCAGAAACTAGCTCGAGGATGAGCTTCTTCTTAGTTCCAATCTTCCTCAAAGGCGAGTATAACGGAGGGGATTTCTCTGCCGAGAATAAGATAAACTTGGTTCCTCACCAATTTAACTTATGAGTTCGGTGTGGCCACTGAGTAACTGGCTCGAGGGGGAGCCTTCTCCTTCTTATTTTCTTAATTCCTCAAGGATCAGGAATACCCCTGGTGTTTAAGGTGCACCAGGATATAAGGAGTCTCTCTGGCGAGAGTAAGTTGAACTTAACGAAGTTAACTTAACGTTTGGTTTGATTACCAGGGACTAGCTTGAGGATGAGCTTCTTTTTAGCCCCTTAAGGTAGGTAGCCCTGCCTCTCTTGCATGGTACTTCTTGGTCTGGCAAGCCAAGTACACTACCAATCCAGTCTAGGTAGCTCGGTTTTAATCGAGGACTTCGTCACCTGGAATCTGACGTATACTACCTCGATTTTCTTCAGTGTTCCTCATTTATACCTTGTCACCCCACTGGGGGAGTGGTAAGGGTGGCAGGGGCTTGTGGACGGCTACAGAAGAGTTCTTATGCCCAACGGTTTTTCCCACCGAGTCTTACCTTGGCTCTTTGTTAGCCTTCGAGCTTGGGAGAAACTCGTCTCCAATTTCTTATTTGACGTAAAACTGGATCTCACTCTCCTGGGGGAGATCTTGCATTTTGACCTTTAGGTCTTCATGGCGCCGAGTGGAGCCACGCTGCGGTTAAGCGCTGGACCCGCTGATGCCTTCAGCCGGATGTCTTTGCGGTAACCGCCTTGTGACTGCAACACGAGTGAACGGGGGGGGGGGAAGTGACGATTCCCCTACAGAGAATACAAATGAAACTCACTCACATTCTAATTGAAAACAATACAATAAACAGTCAACTATATCCCATCGCTAATTGGCATTTTATATGTTCTCCTTTTTGCTCTTTTAATCGCTCAAATGTGGTTTTTGCATATTTTCCATAAATGATTGCAGCAACCTTCTGCCATTCAATATTGTTAACTTACAAGTGATAATTTTCTTCAAGCTCAAAGACCTTACTTAAATCACTGAATTCTCCAGAGACAGATTACCCAAGACAAAATTTGCATCAAAAGTGGAATGCTCGAGAAACGTTGTCCAAACAAGCATTATAAGGTACAATGAGAGAAGTTCTTTCAAAAACCGTTTTGATTCAGATCGCAAAAGTGTACATCTTCGAGGGAAGTGAGGTGGTTGAAAATGACATCTCTGACCGATAGAAAAAAAAGTTTCTGATATAGCTGTTGAGTTTCTAGCAGCAAAACAAAACAAGAGATATTAAGACGCAAAGTAAGAAGAAGTGTATTCAAAGTTGGGCACAAAGGATGTAATGGTAGAAGGAAATTGTGGCTGTCTCAAGGTGAACAATAAAAAGCCTTGGGCAAAAGAGCATGAAGTTGGACTGATGATGATCGTGCTAAAGTCGTTTGGTCTGGTGAAAGCAATTTTGACTTAGCTTCTACACATTTTTTTCTACCAATTTACTACGCTACTACACATTTTTATTGGATAACCAAATTTGGGAGAGGAGTACCAAATACAATCAGTAAAATTTCTATTGGTCCTCAGATCATTGAAACACTTGGAGCTGTTTAAATCCGTTAAAAAGTTAGGGAATTTTGCCATCCGAGATGTGTTGTCCCAACAGTTGAATTTAGAGGATTTGGGTCTGCATGTCGTGTTCAGGTCCAGGATCGTTGTTCACTTGTGAGGGCAGAATGAATTCCAATACTTACACCACCAATCAAGACCAGTTTTATCAATCTTCCTTAGATAAAACTTTCAATGATGACATATGAGATGGTATAATCTTCCAACAAAACAATGCTACATGCCAAATATATTGAGTCTAAAATGGTTGGTTTGAAATAATAGGAGAGACGTTGATGGAAGGTTCGTCAATCTCCAGAACTCAAACCCATTGAATATTTGTGGTCACACTTGGGCACAAGCGTGAGAGTGCACAAAGTTCCTGAAAAAAGTGAATTAACAGCCATAATTCATGAAAAGTGGCAGTAAATTGAGCCAACCACCTGGCCATCTTAGTCTCAAGTATGCAAAAACGCATTAAAGCGGTTATAAAAGCAAATGAAAGACACATCAAATATTAATTATTGATATAATATACGCAAAAAGGTTTATATGTATGTATTATGTCAGGTATAAAATAAATGAGTTTTAATGAGATTCTTCACTTTTTCCTACTTGCCCCATAGTTTTGGCCAAGGCTGCTCAGTTGGTCAATTCTGTAACGATCTAGAAATTAAAATGGTATTAAACTGAATACATTTGATTCATTATTTTCCATTAATAGTTTAAGCAAAATTTGGTCCATCACCTATTTAACAAAGAATAATTCTACATTATATATTTTTTGTCGAAATTATAATGTCTGTATAAAATGAAAAAAATGTAAGAAATTATATTCCTAAATTACAAATAATATAGTTTTTTTCGGGTTACTTGATGTTCTGATCAATAATTCAGTTTCAAAGCGTGTCAACAATGTTCAAGAACAATCATAAGCAACTATGAGAGGTTTCGTAGCAATACTTGCTTTGGGGAAATATCTCAATAGAGTTATGCCAAAGGAAAAACAAACTTATATTTACTTCAAAAGCGCCAAATTAGGAATGTACGAGGCTGGCAATGATTTCAAATGCTTATAAGCTCTGTCCATTACATCGATCAGATGTAGTGGAGAGAAGGACCGGTCAGTAGCAAACTAAGAACTAGTGCTCTGCTCTTTGTCATTTGAGATATGTGAAGCGCGGCATTAACTTGATTGAGTATAACAACCCTTTGTTAACCATGGAGTGTCACCTTTGGCCCAAAACGGGTTTCTACCGATGAGTTTAATTCCTGTAGAAATTAGCTTTTATTCTTTTAATTGTACATAACAGTTCGTAATAGACAAGTCGTTCAATATCCCCTATACCTCAACATAATCATTTTGGGATCAAAATTCTGCTTCCTCGTTTGATCCAAGAATGGCGGTGTTTAACATCATGATGAAAGATCCATATCTCACAAGGCTGAAAAACAATGGTGCCTGAAGGTGTCTTGAAATCTATTACTCAGAACAAGCAACCGCTGTTGCAGGTTCACCGGGGACAATAAGTGCGGAATACCTTTTCCGATCACTGAAACCCTTCCAATCTTTTTCAGTTGGCATTGGACAGTCTCAATGGTAACTATATTATTCAGCAAGCTTCTTTAAAGTTGTAGTGAGATTGCTGTAACAAAAGATTACAACACTTTTGAAAAAAATTCGTTGGAATACCTTCTTTTGGTCCATGTTTGACTGGAATTTTCACTTTTAAAATCGATAAAGTACCTCTTAAACTTTCTTTTATATTCTGGATTATCCACATAAATACCTAGTACATGCATTAAAACTTTTAAGCAACACTTATAATAGAACATCTCTAATATGATCTTTATCATGGGGGAGAAAAGAGTTAAAAACGAAGAAGATTATGGACAATATTTTTGCTAATCTGAAAGAAAAAGCTATTGTTACCCAGTATAGCTTTCTTAAAAGATAACAAGACATGCTGATTTAATATATATGCTCAGAAACTTTATTCTTGAAAATCGCAAATTACGTTTTTTCCCAAATTATTTATATATATACATATAAATGATGTATATATATATATATATATATATATATATATATATATATATATATATATATATATATATATATATATAAATATATATTTATATAGTAGATCATTTATATATGAATATTTGAAATTATTTCCAATAAATAATTATAGGACTTGTCCAAAGACTTCGTGATTCTTCAGAACATTATATAATAGGCTATGAAATGTAATTCAATTAATAGAAGGCTTTCCTCATCATAATAATGTTAGCATTATTTTCGTCAAACTGATGTTGAGCAATATTTCTGACATAATTTAGGTCAACGTAAGTAGCATAGGGGAACTTGTGAAGAAGAGAGCATATTGAATTCTTATGGGCTTAGTATCATGGAAGCATTTTGGACATTCAAAGTAACCATGCTACCAAGATGAAAAATATTCCAATCATTGTAGAACGATTATTTTTTCCTTGTTAAGCCTGTTATATTTTACCAAACTTTTAGTACAAAGCAATCCTGTCAACCAACAGGATTGCAATGAATAAAGTGAGGGAAACCATACACCAATATATACCCATGTAAAGTAAAGAAAATCATACACAAATATACTCCCATGGCAAGGGAAGAAAGACTTACACCAATTTACTCCCATCGCTACTAGACTAGAAAAAAGCCATAAGTTCGAATAACGCACCTTAAAACAAGGTTTATTAATATGCATAAAACGAAAGGACGATAATAAAATACAAATATTTGACTATTATTGCAGAATACAAAGATGTTTGGATTTATATGGTGGAGGGTTTATTCCATAAAATAACACATGACGCATAAAGCACGGTTGAGTAATTTTTCTTTAAAGAGATGCCTTAGGGACAAAAATGAATAAAGATTATATAGCTACATATATTGTAACAAGTAATCTGAATGTAGGTACACAGTTTTACCTTTAACAGAACCACTATTCAAAAGACACCGGTAGTTTAATTATAAATGGTTTGAAAGTATCAGATAGAACAAAAGTCGTTGGTTAAATGTGTTATTCCGTTAAGAATGAAACGGAAGTTAACGCTAGGGATTAGCATTAATTATTTTGACATTATACAAAAATAATGAAAACGATTTTATTCAATATTACCTCCTACAAACTCCCAAACTGTAAAATACCAAGAAATGACCCAATTCTAAATCAAAAGTCGTTTCTCTCTTTTCTTATTGTTCGTGAGTCTTTTTTCCAGAACCTGGAGCATTGCTAATAAAAAATAAGACAAAATTATAAGAAATATGAGTTAAATGAAGGATGTGTAATTATCATCCATTTCGTAATATTTTGTAAAAAAAAGTGTTTGAATCTTTGTAAATTCTAGAAATATTTCTTTAGAAAAAAAGGTTATATATTGTTGCTATACACCAAAGTGGCCTGAAATTCTAGGATATTGTTATTAAGGGATCATTACTGACTTAGTGAACACCAAAAATCCTTAAATTAAAATACCAGCATACCTTTAGGTTACCTCCAGTGCCAGGTTGCACAGCAAGTGGGAAATCTCTTGAAAAGGCCTTAAGTCAGTAAGGGTTACGAAAAACTTTAATGATAGGCTCCTGTATTTAGAAAAATTTCACTGTTGAAGACAGAAGAAGTGATATTCTCTAGTGAACATTCATTTCTCTTGTTTGAATTTGAAAGAATATCCATCGTAAAGCGGAGATAATGGAAATGTTTCATAAATCTTCTGTCGTACCTACGATGAAGCACCCAAGATGGCTTAACGTTTTCCAAACTGTATATGACCAATTTGCGGATGATAACTGTATTTGTAAGCATGATGGTGAACTTTGTCAGAAAGCAAAAGCAATAACAACGTTCTTGGTGGAAAAATGACATCGGCCCTTTGAAACTTGGCGAGAAAATTTGCCAGATTAGAACCCAATAGAGAATTTGTGGACGATAATCAATATCGCGGCTGATTAACAGAAGCCATCCAATTGTGATCAATTCATGGTGTTTATTGAACAAAAAGGTAGATACTTTCACAAATTTGGTCTACCGAATGCAATTAAAGTAGGCGCAAAGAATAAGGATCACTAATGAAATTAGTTACTGCCATCAAGTGACTCTATTTATCAACTAACTGAATTTGGGCTCTATTTTCGTCGGTATATTTTCCATTCAAAATTATGATGCAAACATACTGAAAAAAAGGGAATATTTGATCAGTTCTATAAATTATATTATGTGAAAGAATAGGAAAAATAATTGTACACTTACAAAGACTTAATCTTGTTTTATAGTTTAACACGTTAACTGATATAAGACCCATAAGTAGGTCAAAATAAATTCTATTTTAATGCAGTGCGACCCATCGATGGGTCGCAAAATTTGTTTATATAATCTTTTTAAAACTCAGTTCAAATTGTGTGCGGATAAGAGCATGTGGTATACAAATTCCTTAGAGGTTCCTAGCTTAGGGAGATACTAGGTTTGATGGAGTTTCGCTTTGGGTAAAATATAGTTACTGTGCCTGGTAGCTTAGCAGGCGAGCATCTCAATGGCAATCAGCACACCTGTGTTCGAGTCTTTGCCAAGAATTTTCAAAAACTTTTATCCCCTGTCGTTATTTCTGTCTTTTAGGTAAAGGAGCGCCTATATTGTGCCGCCCTCTGCTCTCTTTGATTCTGTGTTCTTCTATTGTCCGTTTTTCTTGCATCAAAAAACCTCCATTCTTTGTCTTATTCTCTTTCTCTTGTACTATATGTATATATAGTCAGCTAGACAACGTTTCGGCATCTTTCTTTCTGTCTTCAATTTATTTTGAAAAGCAGAAAATAAAGATATAGCGAAAGTCCTGGGGTGGTTGTTGTTATCCCCCGCAGAACTCGGATTTGCTCCTTCTTTATATATATATATATATATATATATATATATATATATATATATATATATATATATATATATATAAGAATTTCAAATAAAAAAGGCCATTTATTTTCGTAACTAAATAGTTCCTCACACAATAAATTTCCTAGACCATTGACAAAATATAAAATCAAATAAATTAGTTCAATAATAATCACAATAAGTGAAAATTCTAAAAGTGATATTCAAAATACTACAACCTAATCATAATTCATTTGAATAATAGTTATATTTCTTAAAAAATAATGTTGAGGTTTACTCTTGCAATATTCCAGTGATAACTCTAATAACTCTCATAAAAATAAATAAATATATATATATATATATATTTATAATTGTTATTTTCCAAGATATAATGTTATTCCATTGCATATTTACACCTGTTAAAAATATTTGGTAATTTAACAAAAAATAGCTTTTCCAAATCAAAATTATTTAATAAAAATTGCAACCCACGTGGGCCTCACATTGCAATAAACAAATTATAACAGATATTACTGCTTTGCAATCCATCCACGGGTCACAAACTGTGCGACCCTTCGATGGGTAGCAAAGCAGAGAAAAAGTAACTTATGTCCTTATTGCTTTGTGACCCTAATATGCGTCACGGTGTTTATTGCACAATCTTATTCTAAATAAAGAGAGGAAAATGACACGCCTCCTCTAATGACGATAGCCACAGCCAAACTGAAGTTATCGAGAGTTGATCTTTGCAGCAGTACGATAATATACTCGTCGGAGGCAGCAAGCGGTTAACGTGTTAAACAAGGCTTGTCCATTTTACCAACAAATACATAGTTTGCCAACTGTATGTTTATGATATATTTCCTATTTGAAAAATATAGAAATATAATGAAAAATTAACTAAACTTCATCTACTCTTTAACAAATTACGTTTTAAGTTATATTATCTTCATATATATATATAATACAATGTATCAATAAATAAATAATATTTATTATTTACAATCTGCTCTTTAAAATTAAGTTCTGGCCATTATATTCTTAATTTTCTTGTAAAATATAATGAATAGTGAGTAAAGGAAAGCTGCAAACACTTAATCCGCTATCTCGACAAAAAGGAATAAGGCAAAAGAAGATTAGAACAAGTAAATGAACCGCCATGAATAAAGTAGTGGAAACGTTAATACACAACTCAGATATGTAATTTCTATTAAAAACGCATCGCTGAAAATCCCAATTTTAACCAGTTTGATTCTAAATATGTCAAGTGGTTTCGTTTTAATAAGGAGAAAGGTAAAGTTAGGCTAAACTTTACAATGAGAGGTCAATTAGACATATATAGGTTCATGAAATCTTAGAACAAAGAGGATGATATGTTTTAGTAATAAAAGTATTCGTTAAACGTTTCAAATAATCGCGAATTCAGGTATTTGTGGAATATTTCTAGTTTGAAGAAAAGGTCAGTTATTCAAAAGAAAAGAATGACTTTCTAAGGAACTGGGTCTAACAATTTACTTACGGATAATAAAAGTTTTTTTAACTAGAATTACAACTACCTTAAGTTTCTATGGCGAAATCAAAACAGTTTCAATGGTTACTACCTGTCTGCTTGTTTAGTGTTGAATCCTGTTGTGCATAAGCCCAAGATGATAGCCTTCAACAAGTCCATAGCGCTGTTGAATTATAGGACCGTCTGTCTCCCATAGCCAATAGACGAATTATTCTAGTTGGTCAAATGAACAATGCTAGGAGGGATAATATGAAAGTGCACATTCATTTTTAGCCAACTATAGGGGCTTTTAGATGTAAGGTTGAGCACCTAACCATCCAGTAATAGAAATATCATCGCTAATACACAATATGGATCCATTGCTTGACAAACAACTCTTCTTCTGAAGTCGCCATTATTGATGATTATGACTCCCGGCACAAACTCGAACAAATGTGATTCAATCACTTGCAATGGATTACGCGTCCAATAATCAAGTCAATACCTTTTTGATGACCTCTACCATGAATGAGCTGGCCAGGTTCAAGAATGTCGCAAACTCCAAAGCACGGTTTTTGACAGTTATGGTGTCCAGGACCCTGTCTATTCCCATTACCCGTCTCAAAAGAGAAACTAGCCTTGTTTTTTGCTAAAATAGAGATGATAAATCTCAAGTTAATTAACGTTTCTCAGATTATATACTTTAATACGTCGCCCAGAATATTAGAAAGAAATAGGTTTGAATATCCATAACTATCTTAATTTATCTAATATTTAAATTTCATAAAACAGATAGCACTTCATGAAAATGGATTTCCATTGAACTTGCAAAGGCATAGGGTGAATAAAATAAGAAATAATAAATAACTTTTTTGGCCATGGACATCCCAATTATTAGGTCCGTAAAATACACGTCAGTACTAATAATCAATAGGTGGCGTATAGTCACTATGTAAATAGACGCGCACCAAATGGGGCAAATATTATCTTAGGCAACTTCATTCTTTAATTTTATTTAGTTAAATTTCTTGGTTAATGAAATTATTAAAGTTATAATAATTAAGTAAAATTGATTAAACCCTTATTTAATCATCTCTAAATATAAGGATAATATAGATATCTATGTCATGAAGTTGACTATATATACATAGGCTCCATGCCAAAAGAATTGGACGCTGTTTCGTGTATACTCGTTTATATCTATCTGTCGCATATATTTAATTTTTAAGCGTAAATCCTTTGTAGAACTTGCTGGCGGATAGGCTCTTGCTCTGGGGTTGAGATTTGAAGTTGACTTGAAGGATAATGTTATTGCCATAATATTCCCTCGTGAGTGTACGAGAAAAAGTGTTCTTAGATTAAATCTGAAGAAAAAACCTACTTTCCATATATTTTTTCACTTTGTTTTCTTTCTCTTTAGAAATCCTCATTTTTCCGGAAGCTAAATAAAACTTTGAGATCATAAGTTCGGCGACGAACCCTAAGCAGAAAGACAGATCATGAAAAGTCAAAATTTGAAATAAGAAATCGTAAATGTCTTTAAATATCAAGGTAATTATGAAGGAAAAAACGTCTGTAGATAGCATAAACGTTGTTACTGCAGATAAAACGATAAACAGGCCCAAAATTGCTTGGAATGGAGGGATAGCAGTGGACCTCCCAAAATTGTAGAACAAAATCCAATTTATTGAGAACAGAAGATTGAGAACCTTGGTCCGATTATTCTTATGAAAGAATGTTGAATATATTTCACTTCAACAATTGAATTCTGCGCTTTGCTCTCTCTGAGTTTGAGGTCGAGCAAAGGTGGAAGATTTGGCCAAGTTTAAATGAGAAGATGAAATAAATTTCAACTTTAAAAGCAAAATGCAGGAATAAATACGAGTGCATAAATAAATATATTTTCCTTAAGGATATTTTTGGTAAATTTAATTAAAGGAAGAATAGGAAAATAAAAGGTTGATATTAAAAAGATTCCTTTGTTTATATACTGATGGATTTGAACTCAATTAAAAAAGATTAGCTACTGAAATCATAGCCGTAAAAAGCAACTAAATATGTATTTTAAAAAGGTCAGACATAGAAACTTTTTTGGGAGGAATATTTATGAAGTAAATAAATTGTGGGGATAAAATACAGGGATAAGTAAATATCGTAATTTGAGGCGGGATGTTCACTCCTTCCACGAACCGCTTTACCCTAAAACTGTGCCATAAGGCACCGCCTCGTTTATTACACATGTCTACGATCTATAAAATAGAAGTCAGTCGTTTGTTTTCAGCCGTAATAAAGTTCCAATTTAATTTAGGATTCACACAGAATAGCGAACTTCGCCATGAAAAGGAGCAAAGAATCTCATCAAGTCCATATATTTTCTTAAACTTATAACGAGATACCTCGTGATAGTTCAGGAATCTCTAAATAATGTGAATGTTGGAGGGAATGTCTCTATTGATTTCTTATTACAATCTTGTAGGGAATTATAAATGTGCAGATGCAAGGATAATAATATCGCAGATTACGTCTCAAGTTAGGTATGGAAAAAACTAGAAATCCCAGCGGATCATATATACCCACATCATCCACTGCCATGGATGATAGGAGGCCCATTCAAATGATCTACTTCATTCATGGTGAAATATGAATAGAAACAACACAACACAAATATGCATGTCAAAGAAATGGTCGCACCTTCATCGCCCAAGTAGGACAGATTCAAGAGAATTTTTATCTATTTTCCAGTTTCACATGTGCTCTTCCTCATAATTTCACCATTTTATTATTATAATATTAATAATACTAATAATACGAGTAATAAAGGGTGTGTAATGAATGGATGTTAAAAGAAAACGAATTCAAAGCTCAAGGCTACATATCGTCAGTTTTGTCTGCTTGCATAAAGAAAGCCTCGCAACGATCTCTGTCTTAAGCGTCAATTTGGCCGACTTTATTCCATTTTCCTTACTGTTTCCTCTTTCTGATCGGCTTTTACATTCAAAACATATCCGAGAGATCTAATCACAACGAGGTAAATAGAGATGCTAAATAGTAAAAAGTAATTATCAATAGACATAAATTTTAATTTTCGAGTATTCAAAGTGCCAGAGGGATAGATACCAGTGTTTTCAAGATTTTAATACATTTATACCGCTTTTCTTCGTTCTATAAGTACTTCTCCTTGGTCTACATCCATAAATACATTATCACATAAAAGTACAGAACGAAATAACTAAATCTAAATTTACTTGAGAAATAAATGATTGTTTAATATCCTAAAGAAGTGCCCTAAACATTTCAATTTTGATCTTGTTCAAGTTTCATTTCATTGAACAGTGGTTGAAAACTGTTATGAGGAAAGTAATGCACATTTGAAGAAATGATGCGTCCAATTTAGACACGCCATAAGTATAAATGCAGCCATAACAAGTAAATAACATATGTAAATATCTAAAAATATATAGAATAATATTAATAAGGTGTATGCAAGTGCTTACTCACTATCAATTGATCACATCTTTGCTGCAAAACTCATTTTATTCAATTTCATTTCTAAACTTTGCTAAACATCTTCAACATTCGTCTGTTTCCAAACAATGACCTTCTCAACAACTATCTCCCCTGGGTATGTTATTAGATTTACATCAGCGCTCTATGCCTCCCACTTTGATATTTTTAAGATCCAAGGATTGCCTCTTCACCTTTACCGTAAAGCAGTAAGCATTGTCTTAAAAGAAACCAGTCGCAAGACATCTTACGATATGAGTGAGTGCAACACATGTTCCGACAACCAATTTTTGTCTACCGGTTCAGCAGCTTAGAGTAGGCAACGTGAATAACAAACAGAGGATAAACTAAAGCAGTTGAAAACATGGCCTACAGCATAATTCTAGATGAAAACGCAAAGCCTACTACTCCAATGAAGGCTACGCGCAGACGAATAACAAAACTTGAATTGCTTAATTGCAGCGAATAATTAATTGCCTTTCGAGTGTGTTCACCAAGCATGGAATAAAGAATAGGTGGGGCCCATGGATCAGTCCAACATCATCTACAAGTTCGATTTCTTTTGTTATCGTTCTCTGCCCTTGGTGTCACGCGCCTGATTGGCGTCATTAAAATATGGTGCCGTTCTATATATGTGGAATAGATTTCGAATCATCTAAAAACTAGACTATACGAAGACCAAAGGTTTCTCAGAAAGTAGTGGATATGGGTAATTTCATCGATTGCATTTAGTTATAAGAAAAGAAATAATCATACGAACAGTTGTTTATAGAGGCTTTAATCTCGAACTATGTCTATATTAACAGACACAATGAGGTTAAAATTGAAAGAACATTTTAAAATAATGATTATTACTTATTTTATTCTCATTAATATTGCAGCTCTGTTCTTTCTCCATTTCAATTTAAGGTAGTAAATATATGTGCGGTATTTATTATTTTTTCACCTCCAAGTTCTGAAAAGAAATTCGCTACCATTCTCTAGGCAATCCCCCTGTGGATTAAAGAATTAAAGGAGCTGAAAAGAAAGTAAAAAAACAGACACCTGCCTATTAATGCTATTAAGAGCCAACGGCCGTCAAGAAATCATGAAGAAGAATTGTTTTGAGCCCTTAGTGCTTTATATGAAAAGGTGCTTTTAGCTTAAACTCACAAGGACAAGACGTGCCTTTTTTGCCCTGCTATTTCCTACTATTACTGGGGAACAAATTTCAACTTTTTGTATAATCACTTAGATTTGACAATTAATTATAAGTGATTAGGTTGCGCTGAGCACGAATATTTATCTATTTTGCTCTATCAGGTCCTGATTTTGTTTAACACACTTCGTCTATCATTATATTCTTAAAAAGGATATTTTATCAATAAATAGTAAATCGTTTTGCACTTGCACATTATATTTATAATTATTTATTAGTAGCTATTTAAACCAATTATTGTTTTTATATTCTTAGATTTGGAAAATAAGTAATTAAAATACATTTAAAAATGAACAAAACAATCAAATATGTCCTCAAGCACTAGGGAGTTCATATGCAAAAGCTCTCCTGATACATTTTGCTACATATTTATGTGGAAATTTTACACTTCCACATAATCGAGGAAATATAACGAACTTCTTGAAAAAGGCGGCGAGTGTCTACTAACCATGAGACGGATTACTTCTTCAGCTTTGGCAAGACTTCCGGCTTCACTAATAAAAATAAACGTTGAATCGAGTATCCAAATTTCGACACCGCAATACGACCTGTGCTACATTCAAATGAAATTCCCATTCAAAAATTTAAGAGTCTGCCATCTAAAGAATTAGTTGAAGATGTTTTAGAAAATATTGTTATGCACTCTGAGGAGTCAGACACCTAATTCGACCTCAGCTTAGTTGTAAGTGAAAGTGATCAGCAAAGGTTTAACCAGGCCGAGTTGAATGATCATTTAAGGGATCTCAATTTACCAAAAATGCTGCAGAAATTTTAACTTCAAGACTTAAACAAAAAAACATGCTTAGTTCAAACACATATATTCCATTTTACCGAAACAGAGAAAAAGAACTTAATTATTTTAGGACAGAGCATATATTAATATATTGTTGTGACATTAAAGGTTTGTTAAAGATGGGGGTTTAGTCTTACAGTGCAAGTGATTGGCGTTTGTTTTTAGACAGTTCCCAAAGAAGTCTTAAGTATGTCTTGCTGCATAATGGCAATCTATCCAGCTCGATACCAATTCGGCACTCAATAGCATTAAAATAAGAGTATTAGCATATAGAAATTGTTTTAAAATTTATTAAATATAGGGAGCACGAGTGAATCATATGTTTTGACTTAAAAATGGTTAATATGCTGCTAGCGCAACAAGCTGAAAATACTAAATATCCCTGCTTCCTTTTCATATGGGACAACAGAGCTAAGGAAGAACCAGATTCGAAACAAATATGGCTAGCACAAACAACACTTACTGTCGAAGAAATAAATGTAATTAATCCACCTTGAGTGATCAGAGATAAAATCATATTTCCTTCTCTGTATATGAAACTAGGTCTCATGGAACAATATGTAAAAGCTTTAGATACAAACGGCCATTGTTTCCAGCACATAACTTCAAAAGTACCAAGTTTTAGTTATAAAAAAATCAAAACTGGAATTTTGACGATCGACAAATAAGAACATTAATTAATGACTGAAGTATTTATAATAGCATGAATCAATGCGAAAGAAATGCTTGGTTCTCATTCGTGGACTTGATAAAAAGCGCGAGTAATTTTCTGCTAACGTAGGTGATGGGGAAGCTATGGCCGTTATCCTCATATTGGCGAAGGACACATCCTATACAGTCATAAATCGCCTCAGTGCGAATCCTAAACAGTTTGTCTGAGTTAGGGAGGCGGAGGATAGAGGCGGATGCCAACTTTTCTTTGAGTTTTCTGAAGCTGTGAGTTGAAAGTGGCATCCACTTGAGGCGTTCGGTGGCCTGTTTCCTTAATAGCTCGCAGAGGGAGGCGGTAACAGTCGCTAAGTTGGCTAGGAAGCGACGATAGAACGATGACGAGCAGGTGGAAAATCGCATCTATTGCATTTTATTAGTGGGCACTAGCATGTCCACGATGGCCCGGATCTTTCTTGCTGGGTAGGATAATCGATTATTCGCGATATGGAAGCCATGGTAATCGATAATGACAAAAGCGAAGTGGCACTGGCCGAAGACAAGTTTTAAGTTGTGTTCCCGGAGTCGATACCCAAGAGCTTGAAGGGCGTTAAGTGTTGATCTCAATCTTCGGTGGCCACCGAAGATTGGCCATCCTAATCATCATCTGGTTATGATTTTTGAAAACCGTGACCAAACCGAAAAGGAGCCTCCGGAACTGCATAAGGACCTTCTTGGTTGCGAAAGTAGTAATTTTCTTCTCTTCCTCCCTTAAGGGGATTTGATAATAGGCCTTGCATATATCCGAATCGGAGATGAACGTGGCCTTCCGAAAAAGCTGGAGTTTCTGATTTAAAGTGGGTATTGATTCAGCATCAAATACAGTAACCGAATTTGGATTTCAAATATCGATGCAGATTTGATAAAAACCATCAACCTTATTTACCATGACAATCAGGGAACAGTGGCTCGACTACGAAGGGTCGATGATCAGCAGCCATGGAAGTTTATCCATTTTATTATTAAATGGGTATTCCTTGTCTTGCTCTACGCAGGTGACTTGGATTATGCAAAAGGAGTCCAGGAAATATTCAGATTCCATGGGGGATTCTTCGTCGATTGCAATGGTTGATGCTTGCGCGCCAGTTGTATCGATTGAATATATTCATATAAAAGACTCTTGTTCCAGAGGGGGTTGCAATAAGGTAATCGACTATGGGGTAGGTGCTCTTCCAGTGGCTGCTTAACAATTGATGTTATCTGTGGGGAGAAGACGTATAACTTCTTCTCCCGGGTTAAATTTTCTTTCTTTGGACTTGCAATCGAAGTATGTTTTATACTTGTCAAATTTGCCGTTCGTTGTTCTTTAGGGCAATTTTGACACAGTTTTCCAGCCTCTTTCTTAAATCCAGTAGGTACGAATAAGAAATCTGGATAAATTAATCCAATTTCTGATTGGTCTAAAGCTTCTTTAGGATACTTAGGGGGCCTCGCACGTTTGTGCCATATAAAATTTTAAAAGGGCGGACCCGAAATTACGATGTCGAATTTTACAGTAGGCAAGGAGAGCTAACGGAAGGTAGCGGTGCCATTCAGTGGGCTGATCTGCACACGACTTCCTGAGAATGACTTTCAGGCTTCCATTTACCCTTTCACACATTTAATTCCGACTCGGGGGGAAAGGAAGTGGTAAACAGGGGCTTGATCATCAATAATTTACCAATGTATTCCATTAATTTGAAAGTGAATTGACGACCAGAATTCAAAAGTCTTTCATTCGGTCAGGCCCACACTGGAAGAGATGCAATTAAGAGCTTAGGCGCAGGAAATGCTATCGATTTTCTTGAGTGGTTTGGCCTCTGGAAATCGAGTGGCAAAGTCGACCAGCTTTAAAACGTAACTATGTCCTTCACTCGAGGGATGGTAGATCGGTCAGATTAGGTCCATAGCTATTTGAAAGAAGGGTTCAGAAATTAGTGGTCCCTTCCTCAAGGGCACAGGTATAACTCATCCTTTCATTGCCGTCTTTTGGCAAATGTCACACGAACGATAGTATCGAAGAAATTCGTCGGTCGCGCAAGGCCAATAAAAATATTTGAAGATCTCTAAGCGGAATTCGTGTTACTAATATGACCAGCAAATAGGCTATTGTAAGCCGTTTACAGGATTAAGAGGTACGTGGAAACGGGGTACACATAGTGTGCCTGACTTGGTAACGCTTTCCGGGGGAAACACTCGATAGAGGAGGTCGTCCTTTACAAGGAC
Source organism: Ceratothoa steindachneri (assembly GCA_963969495.1). NCBI lineage: Eukaryota > Metazoa > Arthropoda > Malacostraca > Isopoda > Cymothoidae > Ceratothoa > Ceratothoa steindachneri. Next base: position 92,070,340 of record OZ018330.1, read on the forward strand.
GGAAATCACCTTAATCCTTCAGGCGGTTTCGCGTATCTTATTCTGTGCTTTGAACCACGAGTGAAGAAGAGATTCACATTCCCTCTGGATTTTGCCAAAGTCATGGGTCATCGTACTCTGGAATTTGGGAACACAAAGCAGTTTTAAAATGAGATAAGACAGGGTGGGGGCGACGTTGTGATGGCGGTCACAGTTGTAACAATCAGACAATATTGACCGAGGGATGCTCAAACGACGGAATTAACTAAGCCAATGATGAGGTTTACACAGGCAAAGAGGGCACTTGAACAGGAAAGAGGCGCTTTTCTGTTACCTCGAAGATTTGGTTTGAGGGAGTAATCCTTGCCTTGGCGCAAATTTATAACAATAGTCTCTGGATAATGAGAATTATGGGGGTGAACTTAAATCTTGCTTTCGAGTAACACGAATCGATAGTGAGCGCGCTGCATTCGAGGATCGGGGGAAGCTGGTCGAGGAGGAAGACTCACATGAATTAACGAGAATACCGGGCGCATGAGGAATTCGGCGAGAATTGTGCAGATTCCAACGGGACGCGAATAGCGGGTACCTACCGTGGCATACAGAGAACACTGATGGGGAAAAGAGGGTTATAGGCTTCTAGGGTCAGACGCATCAGCAGACGAGAATAGACTCGGCCTTTTAGCTCGAGCGCGGGAAGGCTCCTAAGTCAAATTTCACATGGTAGCTTCTGGGCTCTCACACTGGTTGTAGCTTTCTGTAATGGCCGCACTTAAGGTTAACGCTGCGTTTCAAGGCATATTATAATTTCGCACCTCTATTTGCGCAGATAAAGGGTCACTCAGGTGTCTGTTGTGTCTCTTTTTTATTGAAGGACGAGGGGCGCTTATCTTGCTCTCTCTCTCCCCTCTCCCTCTCTCTCTGCCTCTATCTCTCTGTCATCTCTGAAAATGATATTTGACCCGAGAATCAAAATTCCTTTTGGGGAGCCATGCACACTTGCGTTAGGTCACTCTGATGTGTCTCTGGTGACAGTTCTTCCTTAGCTTATAACTCGCATTCTATCGCTATCGAGAATCTACTGGACAACTTAGGTCTCCGTTTCATTTTATGTATCTTTATCCAACTTATATTTACTGCATCTCTTTCCAGCCAAATCGATGCTCAATCCCAGCATTCTGATTACTGTAAAATAAACTCCCTCAAACTTCATTTTTAAATTGAACCTTCAATCTTCAGTTGAAACTTATAAAGAAAAGGCCATTATTGCAGAAGGTAGACGCAAACTAAAATGTATCTCTTTAAAACTATGATTTTAAATGAAAAATTTGTGAGTGGAAACAATATGAATTTAATGAAAAAACGTGTTTTATGCGTAACGAGAGGGAATGGGTTTTTGGCGAAGGCTATTAAAATATTAAAACAATTAAAACTATTAAAACAATTGTTGAGATGAATAAAAGATAAGCAACTGAAAAGATAAACCCAAACTTCCTCCTTCACAATTAATTCAAACAATCGTTGATGTCATCACCGATAATCTGAAATTCCGGTTCACCCTGTCTCATCCCAACATCAGCATTTAGCACAAGGATTCCATTGACTAAAGTCAACTCTAAATACTAATTGTAAAGTGTGGTAGTCTGTGCATGTGTGTCCGGAAAGGGTTGCGGAAAATGAAAATGAAAATTCAAACACACATAGTGTTGTGGATTATCTGCGTACAAGGTGAGATTTATGTAATGCATATATATTTGCGCTTGTGGTAATAAAAAAATATATCGCATGTATGTACATTTCATGTATATTACTGACGCAGTAAAAAGAAGAATGTGATTACAGAACTGTCACCTTTTTAAAAGAGCGAATATCCAGAATTAGGAAAGAGCTTCTGAGGTTTTGATTTTTATGTGGGTAATAAACATTATCAGGCTTAATTGATTTTTGAGACCCTCTCTCGAATAAATATGAAATTCATAGAATCCCAACAAATCAAGAAATATACTGAGAAGTAGTAGGTACCTAGCACAACAATACCTTAATCTACAAAGTTTCTACTCAAAGCCAAGATTTGAAACTCATTGTACATTTTTGGAAGGAGCTGAAGAACCATGTGCACAAGAGAGACCTTCGAACCATTCATGAATTGGAAACGTTTGCTGAGAAAGTTTGTAATGAAATCTTTCTAGAAACGTGAATGAATTTTCTATCAACATTCTTATAAGAAATGCCTTACAGCTATCATTGAGGCTAAAGGGGACCATAGTAAATATTAAATTCATGTTACTATTATTTATGCTTGTGCTGTTTTAAGATAAATAAGTTTTTGTCATTGCTATACCTGATTTTATTTTACCTATGTATTTGCAATGGAGAGTAGGCTTATGTAACATTTTCAAACTCGCAATGGTTTATAAAATAAGAGACAACGTTTTTATATAAAGTAATGTTTTTCCTATAAGGTTAGATGTTTTATCGACAAGATCTATCCCTCTTTCCAGTCGCGGTAATTTTCCGAACTAAGACATATTTAAATGATGGGGGAATTTCGTCGTGGCAATACGTGTTTTCGAATTTTTAAAAATTCCATTCTAATGGTATTTTCTTGTGTTTTGCTTATTTTTAGACTAAACCTGTAGTAGATTTGCCGAATACCTCCTCCAAGATTTTTACGTTATGTTAGGTTTTAGGTTAGGTTAAGTTAATTTAGCGATCTAGAATCCTATTAATATCCGTATATCACCTATTTTCGCAGGTAATGATGATTATAATCGAGTACCTGAACACTAAAAACGCCAGAAAACTACATTTTATGACTAAATAATTTGTGGTGGGGAAGTCCTCCAAATTTATCATACGAGTCATTAGTGAATTTGTTTAGTATTAGTTTCAGGTATGAATTTTCAAACAACAAAGCAAGATCTTGCTCCAGCTATTTTAAGAATTCATTTTCGCAAATACGGTTTACAGCTATAGTACCCTATCCTTAGTGTCAAGTTTGAGTTACGAGAATGAGACATAACTTGTTGAAGTTACTCTATTTGGCGCTCTGTTTTTATAATCGATTTAGAGTTATTTCTTTTCACTTTCCTCTGTATTCCACCTATGTGACTTAGGTCACAAAGTAGACTTATATTTTATTCTCATCAATTTATCCACTCCGTGGACGTACTTAATTCACCAAGAGTCAGGCGCCTATCATTAGTCGAAGAAATACTATTTCATTGAAGAAAAACCTTTTGAAAGACTTAACACTAAGGTTCGTTATTAAACAACCCGCTTAAAAAAATCATCAAGGAATTTGGCTAACTCTGAATCAATAATTTTGGTTCGTTTAAAAGGTAATTTTTTCAATGTATGGAATTATGGTTGAATTCGAATAATGAACCTATATTCGTTTAATTCAAGAATAGGCACTTTGACCAACCTTATTTCAAGAATAGGCAACTGGCCTGAAATCAATTTAAGATAAGGCAACTGAAGTAGTTCAATGCAGGAATAGACACCTTGCGTAAATTAAAGGGTGCTATTGCTTGTATAAGACTCACCAAGATATCTGGTAAGCAAAAAGAAAACGGATCTTATAGAGATGAGGTATCTTATGGTTTTTGACCTTAATATCTCTTAACCTATCTAAACCTCACTTTAGCTATCCTGAACTAGCCAACTTAATCTAGAATACGCTAGGTTAGTTTCGGGTAGCTTAAGTAAGGTTAGGTTATATTAGTGTAAACGTTGCCTTGGGATGCTTCATCTTTACAATATCCAAGAAAGATATACAAAAGAAAAATTTATTGAATCGAATTAAAAAATGGAACAAATATATATATTATGAAATCAAAATGCTAAACAAAAGATTTAAGTAGTATTTAATTATAAAAATGTACATATATGGGTTTGCATAAGCTCTAAAATGGGTTTAACGACAAAATGTCCTAACACATAATTTGGAACAAAAAGAATGGGCACTTGGTGAAACGATAATTTAAGAATAAGCTCTTCATTTATGTACAATTCAAGATGAAGCTCCTCAAATTCCTTATCTTGAATTTATCTAGAATTATTACTAGTCATTTTTTCATTTATTTATTCTTGGCATAAAGATAATAAAAGTTATGTGACACTGTCTTTTCTTCATAGCCTCGTTTGACTACTCTTGAGAGCATCAAATTTCTAACCCAGAATCGGTTGCCGGCTCAGAAAGAAAGACCCTTTTACAAAACAAAGCAAACTCTTCCACAAACAATTTATAAAAAGTGCTACATATGAGTTCCAGATATTTGAATGGCGAGGGCGGGGATAAAATTGAGCATTATAACAATCTGGAGACCGAGGTTCTTTATATAAATGCAGTGGGTCGAAGTTCTTTCACGTGTCTGGAAGCGTTGTTGTCCTATCTTCATTGTTTCTGAGTCCTTTCTATTTTTTACTCCTCTGTTTTCTTTTTGGCTACTTCTCACTTATTTGGTTGACCAGTGTATAGGTCGGGAGAGGAGTTAAACTCCTAGTACCTGGTATCCTGTCGTTCTATTGCATTTTAGTATAAAGAACAATACCTCATAAAGCTTTCGATTCACTATATCCCATATGTATTCAAGAGCTGTTCTTAAAGCATTTAAATATAGGGCGTGTCGTGATAGATTCATAATTTTCAAATACACCCAATAAAAATAGTTTGCTAAAGAATGAAATTTAGCCCCTTTCCCTGTCGGGAATAGAGGCTCCTTGTTGCAATGTGGCCCATTGAAACCATGAGCCCAGGCACGAGGTCAGTTCACGTGAGCGAGGACCGTGAGAACAGTAAAAATATCAAACCTCTTTCTGCGATAAGCGAGTGATTGGAATCTCAACGAGCGCTTCTGTCGTCTCCCAGAGTAACAAGTAACCCCCGCGTGAGTACTTCCCATCCCTCAAGCGCCGCATTAGTTCGTGAAGAGATCCCCTCCCCTCTTCCCTTGATGTAGGGAGTTACGGTTTCGGCTGATCCATATATATTGTTGGTCCAAATCGGTCATCGACAGTATATGCCTGCTTATTACAACAAAACAGGTCATTCTCGATCGCACTCACTTTTATCAACAGGTCGATGGCTAGAATTGCTTTTACATCATTGTTAGGAAAATAAACGTAAGTAATATTAACATTAAAAAAAAGCGCGCGAGCGTAACTTTGAATTTTAAAATGGCATTGCTCAAGAAAACGTGCTTTGCAGAATTAGAACGAAATAGTCTTTTAGGATACTATAACAATGATAAGAAAAATTATTACAGGCTTTAGTAGCATAAAATATATTGCCTCTCCTAGACCTCGCAAGAAAATCTAAACAAGTTCACCATAAAAAGATTTCTTAAAATTACACCTCAAAGAGACAGTTTATTTTTATCACCAAGAGAAATAATTAGCCTCTTTCGTAAACATTAAATTATAATGTATTTTTTTCGCAAAAATAAAAACTAAGGAATATAATAAAACACAAATGCGCGAGCGTAAGTTTAGCATTTCTTGATAAAGTCGTTAAATTCTTGAGTGGCAGAATCCGGTTGAAATATTGTCTTTTTGTGACTTGTTAGAGTGTGATAGACCTTGTACGTCATCGAAATATTACTGCTAGCGCACTATTACAACGGTATGAAGCAATATTACATGCTTTAGTAGTCAAAAACCCTTGCGAGCCTATTAATCCAAATTTCCAAGTTTTTAGGTTGTTTTATTTCTTCAGTTTTTTATATTAGTTCCTTTTGAGTAAACATTTTGTTTTGTCTTGTTTTCAATAGGAATGTACTTGTGTTTTGATCCCTTTTAGTGATCTCATGTTTAATGTCGTTTAGGCTGCTTTGTTTTCACTTCGTTTTATGTTGTGTTTATTATGCAAAAATATAATATCAATTCGTTATCTTTATACATCACAATATGAGAGTAGATATACTCGTATTATATACATATATTTCTTTTAGGCTGCCTTGTTTTCACTTTGTTTTTATATTGCATCTATTACGCCAAAACAGAATATCAATTTGCTATGTTTAAACATCATATGTGAGTAGATGCATTATATACAGATATATTTAATCTAAATAAAAGAATAAAAGTTAATATGCAGCACTAATAACAAGTCTAACTCATAAGGGCAGCAACGATACAAAATCTTATAATTATAATCATCATCCACCACGGACCAAAAATTGTGGTCCGCGCACATCATCGATCCCACCTCGTTATGTATCATCAACACAAACACAACTAGCATTTTTTGCTCCACGATACGTACATTTTTTTAATATTAATTAATTCCGATTAATGCAATAATGCTAAACATTAAAAATATATGGCTTTCACACCCCTCCATAATTTCAATTTTCAATGCGCTCACCCAAATTTTCCTTTACCAGCCATATAAAGAGTGTTGCTGCAATATACCAATGTTGACACCAACATACTCTCATTACACATTTTTTACATAAAATCCGTCAAACTCATACGATTCATCAAGAGAATTTCATACCGTTTCATTAAAACTTTCTGGTCGTGATCTAATTCATCTCTATCACTATCGCTACCGTCGCATCGTCATAGATTTGTACAACACATCGCACTAATTGTTTCAACACGGCACAATGGATTCGAAAAATACTCATCAACACCACTAAAATCTACATACCTCCCCGCTCCCACCCTCTAACGCCCTCTGAAGCTCAATGCAATCAATCCCATTCTGCAACACGTCAAATTGGTCTTACAAAGAGAGCTATGGAGCGCTGCTATGTTTTGTTGTAACTAATTGCTTGTAACAGATTGGGGAGATTGAACTAAATTCCATTAATAAATGAAGCAATTAGGTCCTCTTGAAATGACAATTATAGAATGCACGGCTTTTTCGTAAAACAACTAATGGATGTCAGAGGGCCATATAAAACACGAAAAAGGCGGCCACTGCACTTGAAAATATTGATGGATTGAAAGCGATTAGGCATTTTAAAAATAGCACAGTCCATAGAAAATGTCATGGCTTATTAGTCCCACCAAAGAGAAGTCATTGATAATTTAAAACTTGGTGGCGCAAGGCCATCAAGGCTACAGTTACGCGCTTATTTATTGGCAACACATCTCTAATTTTGTAATTTACGAATTTTATAGGTTACTTGTTTGAAATGTGCATATTTATATTATATCTAATTATATTATCCTAAAAGCATTATATTATAACATATAAATAAAAATAAAACAAATTATAAACATAAAACATGATGTTTATTAGAAAAACACAAGAAGCAAAAGTATTGACAACGTTTACATATGACTGATTTTACAAAGCAAATTTTAAAATAAGTGGTAAATAATTTTCGATAATAACTGATGGAATATTCTAGACTAATCCAGGATAGAAGGTTACTTGCCTGCTAACATATTTGGTTGTTTATTATGGTATTAGTCACGGATAAAGAATCATCTCTACAATAATTTTGAAATAGCAACATGGTAAGGATATCCGAACTCTCAGAAGCATATAGGAAGCATATAATTGAGCTGCACAACCAAGAAAATGGATATAGAAAAAATTGGCAGGTTTAAATATCTCAATTTCATCTGTAAGGAATATTATTGTAAAATTTAGGCTTATGCAACTACTGTTAATCGTGTGCGGAAAGGGCGACCAAGAAAATTAAATAAAAGAGATGTGCGTTTGTGTGTTCAAATTCTTAACAAGAATCTAAAAGTCACTTCCAAGAAATTGAAAGAAAATCTGACTAGCAGTGGAACAATCGTAGGCTTGTCAACATAGGACGTTACCTGATTCGTAAGCGTCTACATGGACTTGAACCAAGGAGGAAACCACTGTTGAAGACGGTTCATAAAAAGAGAAGTTTAGAGTTTGCCATAATTTTAGAGTTTGGTCAGACGAGACCAAGCTCGAGCTGTTTGGAATAAACAACCACCATTACGTTTGGAGAAAATCTGGAGAAGCCGTACTGAAAAAGAAGATCATACCTACGGTGAAACACGGGGTTGGTTCCATTATGTTGTGGGGATCTTTTTTCACTGCAGGTACTGACTCAATTTGTGTAATAGAAGGCACTATGAATTCCAAGCTTCGGAGAGAAAGCTTAGTCTTGGCAGAAGGTTCGTCTTTCAATAGGATAATGATATCAAGCGCACGAGCAAATCAACGCAGAAATATTTTGCCAATTAACGCTTAAAAGTAATGAAATGGCCCTCTCTAATTCCAGATTTGATGCAGTTAACAAGTAACATCGCATAGTTGAAAGCTTTTGCAGCCCAAGGGTAGAGTAAAATTCGAACGAAAATTGGCCAAAACCTTTTTAATACCTATAAGAAACTTCTGATTGCTGTGATTGCTGCTACATGAGGTCATACCAAGTTTTAATTTCTAGTTGCCAATAATATATATGTAATATTTATGAATGTTGCCAATACTACTGCTTCCTGTGTTTTTCTAATAAACACCATGTTTAATGTTAATAATTTGTTTTATTATCATTTATACATTATAATATATTGCTTTAAGTCTAATATAATTGAATGTAATATAAATATTTACATTTCGAAATAGTAACGTATAAAAATTCCTAAACTACAAAATTTGAGATTTGTTGCCAATAGATATGCGCGCAAGTATATTTAGTAGCAATGAGAAGAGGTGAAAAATATATTGTGTTTTCACAGTCTATCCGTTCGCTCAACTTACTTCCTCTCATCACTGCCAACATCTAAACTGTCTATTCACAGAAGCTGATGCCACTTGACTCAAGCAAACAAGAAAAATCCTTGTTGACTTTGTAAATAATTATAAAGGATAATCGGTGTGTGTTTGCATAAATAACCGCTACATTGGTAACGAATGCTGATTTAGTATGCAGTCTACCCGTTAGTTTCTGGCTACCTTCCAGTTTTTAATTAATTCGGACTTGAGTTGTTTTAAGTTAATTAAAGTATTTGAAATGATTGTATTTTACCAATTTTATTCCAGCCCAAATCCATTGAGACAACACGGGCACTTTTGTACGAAAGTTCTTGAATAAACTTGTAAAGAAAGTTGGGATGAGGTTTAGTGAAGTCAAAATGGGTTGTAATCTAGAAACCATGAAGACAGGCACATCTCATAAGCTTGTATTCATTATTGAAGTAGGGAGTTCAATAGGATGGTGACATGTAACACCCAGGTATCGCTATAATATGTTTCACTTCAATTTGGGTTTTGGTTTCATTTGGTTTGTTTTCAGCAGTTTCCTACCATCCAACCAATATGGTTATCGAAAGAAGAATAAGCATTGTGAGGTGAGTTGTCAACATGGTGTAGAGCACGGTTTCCACTTGCCCTGGTAGATAATGTTTTCTTCCCCTAGATACAAACTTACTTAAGAATTGAAAGGAATTTTCCCCTATTATCTATAGTAATTTAGTTGGATAAAAATTTAAAAAAAATCATGCGTATATTATCTTGCTGAAACAGTATTAAAAATGAATTACTTTTGTGCAATTTTATGCATTTATTTGCATTAAAATGATGAAGAGTCGGGGCCAATGAAAAAAAGCTGTAAGAAAAGATGGAAAAATTACAAAATGTTTTACGCAATTGCCCTTTCATAATGAAGTATTTAATAAATAATATATAAAATACTGCGTTATTTAATAACGATTAAATTAAATGTACAAAAAAAACCCGGTTTGGGAGCATAAAGCTTATTAGAAGATGATATAGAAGCAACAGATGGAAAGCAGTACCGTTCTAATAAACTTTATGCTCCAAAACAATGGGTTTTTTTTCAAGTTTAGTATCTTACACTCACACAATTTTTCTGTCAGCATTCCCTTTCATACGTCAAAGACAGTTGTTTATGAACGGCTCAAGTAACAACAACAGGTACCTCTGCCAATACATTGAAGTCCTCGGAAGAACATCCCTCATGTGAGTTGTTTTTATAAATAGAAATTATGACGACATAAAAGTTTCTCCAGCTAATGCCTCCATAACAAGGTCAAATGCGTAGAAAAATAGCCCTAGAAGGATAATAATCAATCAAGGTTTCCGAATTGCAGATATATGTACATATGTAGAACTGAACATAGTCACAAAAAGGAGAAGATTAATAACACGTTAAACTTGCCCTAAAATACATATAACCCGCCAGGACAGAGCGGGCTTTGATAGCCCCAAGATGCGACCATATCGCATTATACCTAGCTTGGAGGCGCAAGCCTTTCAAGTCCTCTGAAATTTGGAAACACTCGAGTAGGAGCAGGCAGCATTGCCCCTCACCCCGTGGGGTACCACGTGAGGCCTTTTCTTTTTTTTTGCATTGTGTTTTATACTGGTATTGTTAGCGAATTTATCACTTTTTGTTTCTTCTTGTCTTTTGGGTTGGTTATAGGAATTATTAGAATAATGTAATTGCAAATTGATCAATCTCATTATTTTTAGGTTTTGTAAATAAGTAACGAGCACTCTCATAAAGATTTAACCCAAATTTTTTTCTTGTAAATAAAGGAATGTACATAATATCTGTTTTATTTCTCCCTCGATTTCTCACGCCTGAATTAGTTTAGGAAGTTGACTGGGTCAATTTGTATTATAAAATAGATTTTCGGCCCTAGACAATGTCAGGTGCAATGATTGAATCAATAAAACAATGATATATGATGCCATAAAATTGAATAGAAAGAAAAGCTGAAAATATTTAAAAAAATTTAAATATATCATATATGATAGTGAGAGCAATTGAGCTGGAGCATTTAGGATATTCATCTTTGCCAATCTAGTGAGTGATTGAAAAAGTAGATTATAAAATGTTATGGTTGCCTAGTTTTCATTTCACATTACTTTATCCAAGACTTTGGGGAGAAGGAATAGCCATATAACAGAAATTAACGAGAGATTTAGTAACATTGAATGGAGTGCACCAGAACACGAATGGATATAGGGTGTTAAAAAGTAGGCTTGGTATGTTTAAATAGATAGATAATAAAACAATACTAGGCGCTTGGAAAAATATATGGATCGATAAAAAAGGATATGAACAATACGCATGATCCGAGTGTACTACAATTAAATACATATAATCACAGGTAAATCACTCAAAAATGATAGATTTGAAATTTATTTTTTCTCTAATAAAGGAAAATAGTTCTTGTATTTTGCTCCTTAATAACCAAAACTAATCAACTACAAACTTGTTAACAATTTCCATCAACCACTCTACCCATAATGCTGTCGGTTTTCTTTAAATCCTTGTACCTTCCTTGATTGGCTGATAACAGGTATGATGTTGTATCTGTCTTTTACTGTAAATTTAGCCCTGTTCTTTGGTAAAGTCAATCATTAACTACTTGCAATTTTATATAGTTTTTGTTTTGGATTGATAAGTAAGTTTAATTTTAAATTCGATTTGTCTTATAAAATTTCAAATTACCGAATACTTGTTAGCTTTTATTCGCTTCGTAAATTTATATCTATATAAATATATATATATATATATATATATATATATATATATATATATATATATATATATATATATATATATATATAAAGAGAGAGAGAGAGAGTGAGTGTTCCATATTAAGACGGTCCGAAGTTAGCATTAAAGGAAACAGTGTTATTGGTAAAAATTTATTGATTTCAGTATTGGATCATGTTGTATGAGTCATAAGAATTATGGGTGAAAAATAATATCGCATAAATGTCCAACAAGGCTTCGGTGGCACACTTCCACACGATGGTCAAACCTTTGATGACGTCTCTGCATAGATGCTCCTCGATCTTACCAATATGCCTTATTATCTCATCCTTCAGCTGTTGAAATGTTGTTGGCTTGTTGGCGAGTCACACGATCGTGGTGGCCATTTGATCTCGCTGTTTCGAGAGATGATGCGACCTTGGAACTTTTCATTCAATAAAGCAATTGTTGCATTGGCTGTGTGGCATGTGGCGCTGACTGTTGAAACCACAAATCTTTGAAATCCATAGAATTAAATTCAGGCCATAAAAATTGGTTATCATGGCACGGTATCGCTCGCCTGTCACCGTAACAGAATTTCCGGCATAATTTTTAAAAAAATATGGCCCCATGATTCCGCTAGCAAAAAATACACACCAAACAGTGACCTTTTGTAGATGTAGTGGCTCTTCAACAAGCGTCTTAGGATTTTCATCAGCCCAAAGGCAACAATTCTGCTTATTAACGAATCTACCAAGATGAAAATGGGCTTCATCACTAGAGATGATTTTTTGCGGAAATTTATCATCGACTTGTCTTTGCACCGTTTCGCGCACTGCAGCAATGTTTTCAGCTGAATGGCGTAAACAAGCACGCAATGGCGATTTCCTATCTGCCACCGACCCCGTTTGTTTGAATTTACGAACAATTTTCCCAATTGCAATCTCGGTTGGTCGATTATGTTGACCAAAAAAAGTCGCAAAGTGTCCGAAATGCGTTTCGGTTTAAACGTCCATTTTGGTAATAGACTTCGATAACTTTAACACGTTGTTCTATTGTTAATCTTTCCATGTTTGAAATTGCCTAGACTGACGTAGTTCAAACTGAAAGAAAAAGAAAAAATCAGAAGAAGCTTAAACTTAACTCACATTTAAAATCTCTCCAATTTATTGAAACACCCATTATATATTGGTGGGAGCTCCGGCACTCGGGCCCCCAACAATATATAATGGGTGTTCCAAATCTCTGATGAGCCCTAGTAAGGCTGATGACGTGGAGTCACCTCTAAATAATATATATATATATATATATATGTATATATATAATGGAACATATCACATTGGCGTGATGTAGATCAGTGAAAGATAATAGTGAACCACAATATTTGAATCGAGATTTTATTTATAACGATCGAACAAGTTTTAGCAAGATGATATTTTCAACTAGTAATGAAGAAACTAGGCGAGCAACACAGTATATATAAGGTTTGACGCATCCTACACAAAATAAAACAGCAAGAACCAATCTGTAAAAAACTCGAGTGAATCTGGCGTGAATTGCAATCTGGGAAGTTGCTAATCCTCGAGACGCATTGCGTCCGGGGTCTTGAAAAATACACTTGGCGACTTTAGTCGATATATATTTGTTAAATTTGTATTGTTTTTACCACTGAGGTCAAGATTTTTAAGCTTTGACGTAAGTTGTTTGTTTACCAAAGTCCCGGTCGATGAAGCGCTTGATGTGTTATCAAAATTTCTAACCAATTGAGATATTAACCTTCGTTATCGATCCCTAAAATTATTAAATTAGTGCGCTTATGTGTAACGCCTAATGTATTTTCAACTGAAGATAAGATTTTCGCTCAAAATATGGCCTAGGTATTGGTAACCCACTTTTCCTTCATCTATGCAATCTATTTATTGAAATTATAAATTGACCCTCCTTCCTAGTTAGTAAATGTAGAAACTACATTTCAAGAAATATTGTGGAGTGTATCTCTATTAATACTTGCCCAAATTTCAATATTAGCCCTCGATTGATTAGCCTAGATCCTATCATATCTAATTATATTAAATCACAAATTAAATTGTTCAAAGAATTTACAGCCCCTAGTTAGGGTTTTGTTGCAGGTAGCCGTATTAACACTCCCCTACTTACTATTTAAGACATTGTCTGTACTGACCTATGTTATTCCATGAAGAGGTCTTTTAGAATAAAGATGAAAGCGCTCAGGAACGTTATTCTATTTTTCTTGTGGGTGTTATTTATCATAATTTTGACTCACGTGCAAGTTGTGAGTTTCATTTCATATATATATATATATATATATATATATATATATATATATATATATATATATATATATATATATATATATATATGCATGTTTTATTAATGACCAGGTCAAGTTACCTTTAATTAACTTTTTTTCTTTGCATTTTAATTTTCTTATTATGCTTTTTACGCCGGAAAATGTTTATGAATAAGGGTTCCAATATTCATAATTTATTTATCATTGGCTGCGCGAGGTAACTTTCGACCATATTGGTCATCTTCTGCGACTACCCTGATAAATATAAAGAGATTCAGTCGTTTAAATTGAAAATATATTTCAGCATTTTAAATGTTTTAGAGGAGAAACAATGAATGTATTGTTTAATATTAAAATAGAAAAATAAATTTGAGATTAGAATGACAAATTTTGAGTTTAAAATGAAAATATTTACGGTAAATTTGATAAATAAGAATTATATAAGTATTAACCCTTCAATCTCTTAAGAGTTTCAAGGTCCTATGTGTGGCCACTCGTTGGCTATTCTTGGATTAAGATAGCTTCCATAATGTGAAGGCGAGTGCAGGTATTTCTCCGTTTGAATACGGTGTTTTCCATTTAGATTTCTCCTGAGAGATGGGTTCCGTGTTACATTAAGTAGTGAGATTTGATGGCGCGTTTTGCACATGCATGGTGAGTCGACGATATAAGGATGTGATTGTCAGTCTTTTGTATTTATTCTAAGAATGAATTTTACTTTCTTAATGGGGGAAAATAAATTCATAAATTGCAATGGAAGTTTTCATTTATTTTCTTTCATTTGTGTTATTGTTTATGAGGTGAGTGCTAATTTTCTTGGTTTTGTAGTTGATTATTACTTGTAAATTTTCGTATGGATTCGTACATTTTGTATTCTAGTGTATAATATTTTCACTTCTTCTTTCGCCCGTTTTATATAAATAACTCATTTTTTTTATAGAAGATATTTATTAAGCGTTACTTATTATCGTACTTTTAATTCATATGTAAATTTTACCAAAAGATTTCGTTCTCTTTGTCGACCAGAGTATTTGAGAAACCATTGTTAATTAATTCTAGTTTTATTCGTTGAATTGCTTTATGGAATAATGCCCATGATGATCTGTATTTTTACGCGTGTCTGGTGTATGTTTGTATTTATGTAGGTATGTAAGTATCTTTCTTTGTGTCATACGAATATACATTGACGCGCATATCAATACAGTTCCTCATAAGATGGAATATATTATCTCAAATAAGTAGGAAGCTAGAGAAAATAAAGGCACGCAACTTTTTATTGCCTCATCCATCACTCCCGGATCACTTTAATATTTTTCTGTTTACTTTTGGTTTCGATTTTATTTGATTGTTTTTATCAGTTTCGTTCTCTTTAACCAATATTTTTATCTAATGAAGTAAACACAGCGTGAAAGGAGTGCTGAAATTGAAGGAGATCGCTCTTTTCACTCTCCATGAGCATAACAAATCCTAAGCTAATTATTACACTCTCTTTCTTAAGTTTTTAAGCTAATTCCCACTAGTGCTCTCTATTGCTCTCTAGAGGGTAGCTATAAAGGCCAAATATGTAAATTGCAGGCTAATCTAGATAATGTTTTCTTTCTCTAGGTAAATGCTTAGTTAAGAATTGAAAGTTATTTTCCTCAAATAATTGTAGAGATTTAAGTGACTAAAAATTTATATATATTTTGCATATATCAACTAGCTGAAGCTACATTAAAAATTAAATCCATTAGTATAAATTTATGGCGTTAAAATCCTCAAGAGAAGGCCAATGAAATAAAGGCAGGAGAAGATGGAGAAATTACAAAATGGTTTTACGTAATTACTTATTTAGAATAAAGCATTTAATAAATTTGATCTTATAATCACACATTTCTTGTGCTTTTTTTCTAAAACAGTAATTTATGAACAAATTAAGAAACACCAACATGAATTTTTTTCAGTACAATCAAATCCTCGCAAGTACATCCTTCATGTAATTTGAGTTCGTGAATAGAAAAAAGGGCGACATAAAAGATTTTCCTGAGAAAGCCTCTTAAAAGAGTGACAAATGCGTATTAAAAAAGAACATTTGAAGGAAAATAATAAGTCAATGTTCCCGAGTTACAGTTATATGTACACTTAGGCAAACTCACAAAGAGGAGATATGAAATAAAAATGTTAAAATTGTCTCCCAAACCGATGCAAGACATTATTAACTCTAAAACATGCTAGAAACTTTTATCATTAAAACAATGCTAAATGATGGCAAGAAAATAAAAAGAAAGAAAATCTCAAAGTGTTTGCAAATTGGAAAATATATCATATATGATAGTGACGGCATTTGCAGGGAGGATGCAGGATACACGTGTGAAAAAATACAGTAATTGATTTTGGGGTAAGTTTATGGATCGTATTTTTCGTTTCAGCGATATGTCGTAATTCTGCTGGAGAACAGACACAAAAATTAGAAGGAAGAGCCATATCTCAGGACTAAACGGTAAATTTAGTGATATTGAAAGGGAATGTACCAGATGAAGAATGGATATAGGGCAGGGATAGCAATGATTTTAAGCACCGAGCACTTTGGAGCTGATGTAAAGCTTTGGAGACGAAAATAATACAGTTCGATGCAAATTTAGAATACATTAAAGTTAATTACAATTACTTTTGTCTATTTTTTGCCTATATTATACTATAATCATGAATATATCGTAACGAATCAATAACTAAAGGCTGTTTTTTGATATAGTTTAGTCACCCTATTTAAACTGTGTCCAGAAATATCTGATTGGGGACCTAGTGCTTAACTTTTAAGCCAAACCACGCTTTATATCTCTACATCTTGTGATCCTCACCCAGGGTCCAGGTGCCTCTAATCCAAGTACTAGCCTCACTAAACATATCTTAACTTCCGCGAACGAAAACAAGCGTGTAGATAAGGGCATTGTGTATAACTATTTATAAATTATCTTATTTCTTTTAAGAACATTTTATTTTCGAAGGAAATATATTTAAAAATAATTGATTTTAGAATCTAGCAATTAGATAAAAAATAAGGAGGTGAAATTTGAGGATATTGTTCATTGGCAACTTATCAGAGTTTAACTACATATAGAGAAAACATTGCAGCTTCCGAAAATGTGATGGGGTGAAAACACTAAAATTTTGAATAGTTTGTGAAAATTGACTGAAACAGTCCCCTTAAATTTCAATATTTTGTTAATTTTTAAAATGAAATAGGTACCACAGGAAATCCTTCGCTAGCCGCAGTTTGCCCACATCTGCTAAAGGGTATTGAAAAAAAGATTGTTAACTTTACATAGACAGATGAAAAAAATATCTCGGCACTTCAAGAAATGCATGGATTGATAGAAAATAGGTATATGAATAAAACATGATATACCACACTTAAATAGATATACTCACGGATAAATAAATCACTGTGATAGAATTGAAATATATTTATACAGCAATCCACAGTGGATTTATGATTAAATGTTTAAAAAATATGTACATAATTGCTGAGGTCGAGTCTCCTACCCTACTAGATTAAATTATGCTTTACTAGAATATTCCTTTGTCCTATGGCTACAATGAGGTTCCTAATCTTTAGATGTTTGTCTTCTCACTTGGGATATTTAAACCTTTTGCTTGATCATCATTTTCTTGTGAAGAACATTTGGTGATATGGGAGGATTTATTCCACTTAGCTTTGCCAAACGAAATTTCTCGGTTTTGTGATATTTACAAGTATTTTAATATGGCCCAGGTATACATAAAACCTTAGTTCTAGTACAACTTATATTGTCAATGATTTACAACGAAACAAATCAGAAAAAGAAACATATCAATGAAAACTGCAATCACTGTTATTTTTCAGCACCTGCTACTAACCACGGGATAGATGACGTATTCCTTTTTTGTAAATTTCAACTGATTTGCTAATAAAGAATTCTCTAACTTTCGTTTTCAGTTCGTTATCATTGGCGAACGCTTTATCATTCAAGAAGTTATCCATGCAGGGTCGATACACTTATTGTGTTACAACATTTCCGAGTAAATCACTCCATTCTTATCCTACCAAATACAAACTAAAGGCTTTTTTTGCTGTCTGTCGGCCTTTTATTAAAGTTTGTCAGGAGCACCTTTGTCTACTCAGCTTCTTTTGCATGCTACAAGTATCTCGGAGTGTAGCCACCATTTCTCATCTGCAGTAACCACTTTGTTTAGCCAATCAAAACGACGTTTCTTGGAGACGTTTCAGGCGTCTAAGCGGAGCCAACTGTTGAATTCGGTCAGTTTACGTAAAATCCATGTAAGGGAATGGTCACTTCCCCCCCCCCCCTCGTTCACTCTTGGTGCAGTTCCAAGGCGGTCACCGCAAAGACATCCGGCCGAAGGCATCGGCGGGTCCGGCGTGACCGCAGCACTGCCCCAGACCGTGCCATGAAAGAGGTCACCCCCCCCCATCGTTCACTCGTGATGCAGTCCCAAGGCGGTGGTTACCGCAAGGACATCCGCCCCAGGCATCGGCGAGTCGAAAGTTTGACCAGAGGGTGGCATAACTCGTTGCCATGTAAGACCCTAAAGGTCAAAAAGGTAAGATCTTCCCCCAGGAGAGTGAGATCCAGTTTCAGGTCGAACAAAGAAATTGGAGACGGTTTTCTCCCAACCTCGATGGTTAACGAGGAGCCGATGTTTGACTTCGTGGGAAAGACCGTTTGAAAAAAAGAACTCTCCTGGGGCCGTCCTCAAGCCCCTCTCCCCCCCTTACCACCCCCAGTGGGGGTGCGAGGTATAAATGAGGAACTCTGAGGAAAATCGAGGTAGTATACGTCAGGCCAGGTGACGAAGTCCTCGGTTCCAAAACCGGGCTACCTTAGACTGGATAGGTAGTATACGTCAGGCCAGGTGACGAAGTCCTCGGATCCAAATCCGGGCTACCTAGACTGGATTGGTAGTATACGTCAGGCCAGGTGACGAAGTCCTCGGTTCCAAAACCGGGCTACCTTAGACTGGATAGGTAGTATACGTCAGGCCAGGTGACGAAGTCCTCGGATCCAAATCCGGGCTACCTAGACTGGATTGGTAGTATACGTCAGGCCAGGTGACGAAGTCCTCGGTTCCAAAACCGGGCTACCTTAGACTGGATAGGTAGTATACGTCAGTCTCTAGGTGACGAAGTCCTCGGATCCACACCGAGCTACCGAGACTGGAGAGGTAGTTTACTTGTGTCGCCAGACCAAGAAGCACCCTGCAAGAGAGGCAGGGCTACCTACCTTAAGGGGCTAAGAAAAAGCTCATCCTTGAGCTAAGTCCCTGGTTGTCAAACCAAACAATAAGTGAACTTTGGTAAGTTCGACTTACTCTCGCCAGAGAGATTCCTCATATCCTGGTGTACCTTAAAAACCAGTGGTATTCCTCGTCCTTGAGGAATTAAGAAGAAGAAGGAAAAGGCTCCCCCTCGAGCCCGTTATTCGGTGGCCACACCAAACTGTAAGTAACTTATTCTCGCCAGAGAAACCCCCCTCCGTCATCCACGCCCGTGAAGAAGACCCTCCCCGAGTTCAGTCCTCGTCCATAAGAAAATTAGTAACGAAGGTAAAAAGCTCCTCCTCGAGCTCGTTACTCGGTGATCACACCGCACTCCAAGTTAGCTTGATTCAAGAACCAAGTTCAACTCACTCTCGTCAGAGAGACCACGACTGACTGGGTGTTACATAGAGCACCGAATTGGTTCTCGTCCTTGAAGAACCCTTCCCCCCCCCGGAAGAACGCGTGGACCCCCCAGCTGCTACCCTCTCCAAGACGACCGTGGAATTCCGCCCATCTACACGCGTCAAGTGTAAATATTTCTGAGGCCCTTTAAACTCCACGAGTCCGTAAGCCTAATTCTAATATTATTGTTTTGTCTAGAGAAAACGTGAACTTAATTTTGTGGGTCAACTAATTTAATTAATTCTTGTTTATAATAATATTTAGAGTATTGCTGTAGTTAAAGTAGAAAGGTTGTGTATTCAATGGTTAAAGATAAAATATAAGTTTATTTTGTGAATTAGTGGGCGTTTCTTTTATATCCTGACGTGTTTGGTAAAGGCTCAGTTCATTAAGATATTCTTATAATATCAATAGATTAGACACTCTTAGCACTCTTAGAATAGAACAAAAAGGAGGGGCATTCTACGACACTAACTAAATAAAAGAGGTGTCAGAGGTCAGGTCAGTAGGGTTCTTAGCAGAAAGAATTCTACGACAATCCATATGTCCAGTTTTCTGACTTTGTCCATTTTCCCTATGAGATTCAAAAGTATTGTATGGCTAACACTAAACTTTCAACCACCTCGCTTAATGTAAGATGTGGGGCAGCTTTGACACAAGCCCACAAAATTTTTTTATAAAGTGGGGCTAGACCATACCTTAGCTGATCTTGAAGTTCGAATTGATCACGCCAAAGCTTTTGAAACCAATCGTATGGTGTGTGACGACCTAGTTTGTCTTCTATAAATGCTTAGTTGTTAGGATGTTGCAATTGAACAGCGTATTAGGGAGTTTTTTTTCAAATACACAACCACATCGAAATCCATCAATTAAATTTTGAGATAAATTGTATTCAAACGTAGTGTATTTAAAGGCTCGGTTCATCACAAGTGAGAGAGTTTTTTATGTAATAATGGGTCTATATATATCATATCGAAACTTATATGGGCGTGTGCCTTTATATTATGCATTTTTATCTAGGTATGCACTGATCAACAAATATACTTTCATATTAAACAATATCTATCCAACAATACAGTGATCTACGAGAGTACCTATTACTGTTCCTTTTTAATATGCAAATTCCTTATACTCAGATAGCTGATAGTAGAAAAGCAAAGTAATTTTCTTTATAAAAAAAACCGTAAATCATAGATGTAAAATACGATGAATATAAAATAAAAAGACAATATACATCTCTCAATTCCTAGGATCATCATTATCATTTTGCTAAGCACGTTTAGAATAAAAAGCTGTACCACTAAAAATAATCTTTTGTATAAGAAAATAATATTTGCAAAATAAGATAAACTTGTATATCGATTATTAGGTAACTTTCCTAAAAAGCTATTTATACGTCAAATACCATTTTTAGGTAGAAGGTAGAATAAAAGGTCAACAATTTAATTTACCTGCTTTGGTAGTCGAATGGCTATTGTAGGTGCCACAGTCTTCGAGCTATTTAATTTTGACCTTGACCTTCTGCTTTTTCAAAACAATCTAAGATGTTTATGCACAATCTTCTTGGTGAAGATTTCCCATTTCACGTTTAATTTTCTCTGTATTCCGCTTCACATCTTGTACGATTTTTTACTTTTCTCCTCGTCCAGACCCTACAAAGAACATTTACATCTGATCTTAACAAAAGCTTCCGGTTCTGCACGAAAAATATAGCCACTTTCCAAATAGCCAGCCAATCCCCTTTGGTGATATATCCATCTTTGACCGTAACTTGGTCACATTCCTCCTCCTTTGTCTTGTCCCATTTCTCTATAAATTCCTTTTAAGGAGTAGGATGCTATAAGGCAGAGTTCTCAACTAGGAGGGAAAGAGATTTGCGGATATTACAATTAATGTGACTGATTAATTTAAAAATAAATAAATATTTATGCATTTACATATAATTATCTCAATATTATTTGGAATGCACTTATTAAAAAAAATTAGAAAGGAGGAATTTCATTCGGACAAAAGATAAAAAATAAAAAGTGTTATGGGAATCATAGGTTTGAATTAGTTCCTCGAGTATTAAGCTGTTTCAAATTCCTTTACCTTTTAAGTTATTTTGGTAATATTGTAATTAATAAACAGGCTGATTTATATAGTATCCAAATTTTGTAATAGGGGATTGTATACAAACCTTTGTCCGGTTCATAAACGCAGAAGATCTTAATAGCTGGAAATTGCTGCGAGTATGATTCTATCGAAATTGACCTTTTTTACTCAAATTCAGATGGCTGTTTAATTGGAAGCGCTTAAGTTATAGCAGTGAGAAAGATACCATTGAGTTTGTTCCATTAAGCGCTATAAGTTCACTAAATATCATGAAAATCTCAGAAGTCACGAAAACCCTTCCTTGAACTGGATGGCATAGACCTATAGTAAAATCATTGGTTGTTTGGCTGCAGATAACTCTCACAAGACATGAGTCCAAGATCACTTCTAGGTTTAAAAGAACATATATAGATAGTGAGACAATGTGTTGCTTTTATTCTTTGAGTCAACGTAAGAAACTTTCAATATATCAGATGTGATATTGTATAATCCGTCCTGGCTTGGCACAGAAAAAGATAGAGAATTTGGGCGAGGGATATATCATACTAGAAAGAGTTACCATTTATTAGGATAAACAACCATCGAGCAAGGACAAATCTAATGCTGCCAACAACTGCAAATGTACTAAAGCAAACAGAAGTGAAGTAATGCTCACCCAGAGATATGTGTAGCATCAAAATTGTTATTAGAATACAGACTGAAAGAACAAAGAAACTAAAAGTTTGGTGTTTAAATAGATGGACATGGACCAAGAAGAAGGTGGGCAAATGATAAAAAAGATATGTCTACTGGAAGCAATTTTATATAAACAAGTAAGCTGGATATTATTACAGAAGGTCGCAGGAAATATTGATGGAGTTCTAATACAGGGGGACAACTGTGGAGAAAAGAATAAGACGGACTTCCTGAGGATGGAATTGTAGGAAAAATAACGAAGAAAATGGTGGGGGAAGAAGAAGCTCAGGAAAGCTTGAATGAAAAGAAAAGGGATAGGCAAAAACTTGAAGAGTATAAAGAAAAAGAGTGTTTGTCATGTAAGGTTACTGCCTTTTGCATGGCGTGAGGAATGTGTATAGGTCAAAGCACATGCACAAGATGTAGTATTTAATAAAGAATTTTAAATAATATAGGAATCAATTACACATTACTAACATAATTCTGGATGAAGGTTGATATAAAACAGCCACAAGGTGAGGAAGCATCAATAATAATATTAGTTATCGTAAAGAAATTCTCTCTCATTGGTTTTTATTCTCCTTCTTATTCTCTCTACCTTTCAAAATCTCAATCGCTCACTAAAAATTTCTTTCAATCTCCCACAAACTCTCTCAAACTCTCTATGTCCCCCACTCTTTCAAACACTCTTGATCTCTCTCAATCTTTCCTTGCCGATCTAAATCCCTCTTTATGCATCTTACTAATTCTCTGTTTCTATATCTCTTTTTCTCTTTCTATTTCTTTCTCTATCTTTCATTCGCTCGCTCTTCCTCTCTTTCCAATTCCTTTGCTCTCATTCATTATATATATATATATATATATATATATATATATATATATATATATATATATATATATATATATATCTCAATCTTTCATTTTGCATGCTGCAAGGTGATGTGTTTTTCTGGCCGCAGGTTTTATTTTACTTTGCTGATATACCCCTAATGATCACACCAGCAGTTAAGAGGATGCTCCAAGAAGAGGTGATCTTTTGCATTCAGCGTTCGGTTGGTGCAGACATGCTTGAAATAAGAAAGTAATGGACGAGACAATGGGTGACAACATAAGAAAATACATAATATACGGTCTGCATGGGGTAACCTAACTGCTGAGATGTCCGTGGCCCTTCTACATAGGGCCAGGCGTTCCACCAACACGCTTACTCTATTGTACATTGAGGATGGTAGCTCTGGCGATCAGCGTCTTGGTCATAAAAGCGATGATCGCTTAATGATACAGGGTCAAATCCAACTTATTTAATTATTTTCATTACACAGTTAAAAGCGTTTGTCATATCTTTTCGTTCTCTACGTCTTCCATTTTCTTTGTTAAGATTTGATTGGTTCACGTGATATTCTCCTTGGTGTTTTTCCGGGTTGTGTTACCAATTTTCATTTCCTTGGGCCTTTAAAAATACATCTATAAAAAATCACGCGTCATGCGATTTTCAATTTATATATATATATATATATATATATATATATATATATATATATATATATATATATATATATATATATATATATATAGATAGATAGATAGATAGATAGATATATTCTATGGGTTTGCTTCTAAGAAGGCTTATTTTCAGGTTGAGGATAAATTCCAAAATGAGACATGTAAAATTTCTCATTTAATTAAGTACAACGTTCCGGGTACCTTACCCATCTTCTGGTTTATAAGATAGATTTAGAGCACGTTTAAAATTACCAAAATTATAATACACACAAGGATTAGAAATAAATTATTTAGTTAATTGAAATTATGACAAATCGTTTGAAAACTATTGAAACTTTAGATATGTATCAATTATGGGTACTTTAAATATGGATAAATATAACACTAGTTGATGCAGTTATTAGTTAACACAGATTTTAGTTATTTAATGAAGCAGCAATAGTAATAAATTATTTAATAAATTAAAAATGTGAAATAATCATTTGAAAACTTGACACTAAATATGGATGCTATAAATATGGATAAATATATAAAATATACTAATTAGGGCCCTTAATTGGTACACAAAAATATTAGTCACCTTTAGTGGACAGCAAAAACAAAGATACTGAGGAAAGATTTTAGAAGGAACCGAATAAAGATTGGTAGGTCGTGAAAATATTTTAAGTGATTTATGAAATAAGAAGGGGGAAAGCATTTGAATCAGAATTTAAACTAGGATTTAGATGTTTTATAAATAATGATTCAAGAATGCGGAGGGAAGTGGAGTCATTTGCATGTCCTATAATTTCAAAGTTTTTGTGGGAAATTTCTGTCTTACATTTAATTGAATAATCTCGAATGGAGAAGTTTTTTTATTGGTCAAGGTGGAGCCAGTGCGAGAGCTAATAGCAATATGAGAACAGACCCCAGCCCTAAGGGAGCGAACAGTGCTGCCAATTTAGATCCCCTGGTGGCACCTGGGGCAAATAAATTTATAGACAACTGAACAGCTCATTTTAGGTAGAAGTCTGTCTTTAGTTCTGAAAAATTGTCGAATATGACAGTTGTTATGGAAAACTATTTTTAAGTTGGTATGTGTATAAATATATATACAAGGTGTCACAGGAAAAAGTTAACCGTACTTTGAATTTGTATAACTCAAAACCTATGAGAGATTTTAGACTCCTGCAAAACAAAACAAATTTACCAACTATTTATCTGTTGATTCAGAAAATTTCATTAAATTCCCTTTTATAATATTAATACATTAATGGGTTTAGTAGAGGTTATCAAAAATATGTTTGCGCAAGGAAGTAAAATAATGAAACTTTGATGTTAATATCAACAAATATATTTAAATCCATTTTTAACAATAACACCTCTTCATATGGGTAATAGAAATTTATTTTTTAATTTTCTAAGCACCGTTTCCTTACACATGTCCTCCATTTTTTTCAAAGCACAGTTGCGCCTTTGATCGCATTGAGTGAACAACCTTTTTGATTAACTTGTGATTTTCCTTAAGTCTATTGACTCGACGTGCGATACTATCGCTTAACAGGCTGATGCTTTGTGCTGGAGTAGAATATACTTTATTCCCTTGATATCCCCATAAGAAATAATCGCACAGTGTTAAGTCAGGGGATCTTGGGCGCCATTCAATTTCATGATTTAGCGCGACAATGCGGTTGTCAAACGTTTCTCTTAGTTTTGTTCTTAAATCAAGCTGTCTATGAGCTGGTGCGCCGTCCTAAATCCACCAAAGTCTATTAAATTGATTGCCGTAAATCTGGCGGAGTTCCGAAAAGATCCATTCGTAGATCTTCAGGTAGGCAGCACCTTTTAAGTTATTCTCGTAAAACAATGGACCGACAAGGTAGCCATTCTCGCATATTCCGAGCCACAGAGACACTTTCTGCTGCCAAATACGTGTGTCAAAGTTGAATGCTAGGAGATGGGGGGGTCAGTGGCGAATACTGCCGAATGTTATGGTTATTTACCTTTCTATTCGTGAAAAAGGCTGCCTCATCACCAATCACAATGTTTTCCAAGAAACGAGCAGGTTTAAGGAGAAGCCATTCTTCAAATTGTAGACGACGAAGAAAATCAGTTTCAAGAAGCTGGTGTCTTGCATGCATCTTATAGGGATGCCATTTTAACTCATGTTTAATAATGTAGTTAAATAATGAGTTTGATAATTGCAACTGATTCTTTCTGACTGATAGATGTGTATTTTGAAGAAGTTTCATCGGAACATTTTCGATATTTTCTGTCATTCTCATACGACCCGAACGACCTTTGTTTAGATTTAAGCATGTTCCTTCATGTTTGTATTTGTGAACATTTTTCCCGACTGTGGGCTTGCTTGGTGGGTGCCTACTTGGAAAAAGTTGTTCAAATGAATCTTGTACTTGTTTAATACTGCCAGTCTTAATAAAGTTTGTAAATGCGCGTTGATCTTTTGCATGATTAAAAAGGTTTTATGGAAGTAAACTTTTACACAGAAACGCTTTGATTTTCTTAGTAAGCAATAGTGACGAGACCAAACCACAGCCTGGCTGAAAAAACACTCTAAAATGGCCTAGGCTTTTTTTGAAAGTGCACTGTATCCTAGCCTTCCTAGGCTTCGTTTCATTATTTTACTTCCTTGCGCAAACATATTTTTGCTTGCCTCCACTAAACCCATTAGTGTATTAAAATCATAAAAGTAAATTTAATGGAATTTATAGAATCGACAGATAAATAGTTGGTAAATAAAACACTTTTGCAGGATCCAAAAGTCTCCAATATTTTTTGAGTTATACGAATTTAAATTACGGTTAACTTTTTTCTGGGACACCCGGTATATATATATGCTCAATTTCTGAAACGTATATTTACAGTTAAATTTTTAATGGAATAAATCGTTCCATGGTTTTTTGCAGTATTATTAATCCTCCAGATCTTATAAGTAAGGACGCATATCTTGGGGGTTCTCGAAATTGTTTTCCTCAAAGAATTTAAGCCTACATTTTTTACTCATCTCTTTTAAGTTGAAAAACGGAACGAAGATAATCAAGAATTAAGACTGTGTGCTCTTGATTTCAGAAAGAGTTGAGGGAAGCTAAATTTTCACCACCTGATATATGTAAAATTATAAGGATGGTTAAAGTTGCCCAAAATATAACTAAGTAGCAAATCAATCTAGATTTAGCTGTCGTTAGACAATGTTTCATAGAAAATGGTGATAGAAATTTCTACACCAAAATACTAATACGACAATCTGGCTAAAGATATACTACCTTATATTAAAATTCGAATTTCAGCTCTTTAAACATCTCGTTTACCGTGATAAATCAATTTGTAATACAGAATTAAGAAACATGAAGCAACAATAAGACAATTGGTTATGAATTCGAGACTTGTTTGGCGAGAGCAGTTAAAGAATTGTTTCCACAGAAGACCATTATAACTGTTAAGCACATTTTTATGATGTCTTTTCCCGCTAATGTTACAATGAAGTAAAAATATTATTCGGTTATTTTTAAAAGAATGCAACCATAAGTAAGTAAACCAAAGTCGCGCTGCAGTTGCGCTTTCAATGTCGAGATGATTTAAATGTTACACGCTCTATAGTGCTAAAATGGCTTGAAGTTATCAAAATGTATGTTTTGAAATGGCCATCGCAAAACAAGACTAAAGTCCAATTGCAAATTTGTAGTTAGAATTAGAAATGCGGGTCCTCCAAATTATCTCAACAAATAAAGATGAGTTTAGATGATTCGTTTACGGTGATCGGAGCAAAATTTCTCATAAATATTGTAATAATCACTTTACATTTTAAATGCTAGCATACCTTATGCAATACAATATTGATAATATTGGTTTTCATTGTAACACCTATTTCGCGTGAAATTTTGTAGTGATGCTGAAATCAATTTTTCTGGTCTGCAACATTTTTCCAGTGAATTTTTCCTTAACATTTGAAGAAATTTGCTAAATTTACTATATCAAGGATACTGATAAAGATTATTCAAATTTATGCGCAAAACTTATATGATCATTATTAAATGAGCAAATCGACAATCAAATAATTATATTTAACTCAAGCAAATTATTGCTTATCTTGTTTTTATCTCAGACTAGCAAACCTGTACAAGTTTACTACTCCAACGGTTCTGAAAACATTTGTATTCTCATGGAGTACATTTTTCTGTCCATCGATATGGACTAAGGAAGGGTGCCTGTTTGCCACTAATGAATTAAGCTTGGAGGAGTTTCTACAACAACAATGTCTTTGAGTTGAGCTATTTTTCTCTGGTAGTCTGCCTGGAAGCCTTTCTGGTGTTAGAATGTCTTGGATTATTTCTTAACTGTTCTTCCTTTCCTTCAGCTATTACCAGCAACTCTGAGTTTCATTTGATAACTCATTCCAAACATTTTGCAGATTTACAAATCAGGGATTATCTTACCTCTTGTCTTTTCTAATGTTTTCCTATGTTTTCCAGGATGGGATGATGACAGGCCAGATAAACCAACTTTTAGTTAATTATCCCTAAACTACCATGTTTGTAGTAAATCCATTAAAGCCTCAGGCCCAGCTGTGTCAAAAGAATTGTCGAGAACAGTTACTCCCAATAACCTTCACTTAGTTGAGGAATGTGGACCAGATACAAGAGCAACTAAAGTGTCTGAAGTACTTCGAAGTTCACTGTCCATGACATCTTTGAATTTCTTTCTATCCCAGTGTAGGGCAGATTTCCGCATTTGTTTTACACACTGTGGCCATATGCCTCTAGCTTATATCATAATAGGACAGCATTCAGTTTCAATGTGTTTTGAGGATGAGATGACTAATTTATCCAGATCACCCCCTCCAGAACTCAAGGTGACAGAAGCTATGGAACTATCTTGAGTGTCTGATTAACCATAAGGATCAACTGTATTACAAATAGTAACACATTTCAATGATTTCTTTGTAAACTTCAATCACACCTAAGTTTTATTCTTCATGTGAACATCAAGAAAGAGAGGGATGGTAATCCATATCATCTCTGTTAGCATTGTTGATATTTGAGTCACCAGTGGTAGTGTCATCCAACTGAGTAACTAACTCTTGTTCCGCTCTAGCTGCGAAAGTTTACATCATGTTAAAACAGTAATTGTTAGGTATATGCTAGATATCGCAATAGAATAGAACTTAAAACTTTGTTGACGTTCAAAGTAATTAGATTTACCTTGTTCTTTCTTATCTTCAATCTTTCATTCCTTGGAGTTTAATGCAGGGATCTTGTCTCGAAACATTTTTTCTTCACCAGAGTTATGACGTTTCTCCTGAGTCTCTTGGTCTTCGTAGAACCTAATATCCCCATCTTTCTCTCTCATTATAACACTCTTCTGTATTGCCTGGATGATTCTCATATAGTTTCAGGAAGAGGATCATTGCGTTGTACTTAATCAATGTCTTAATCCTAGCCCTTAGCCAGAATTGAATGTTATATCTAACTAGTTCATGTTTGAGGTCTAAACTTAAGCCTCATCGCTAGTTCTGGTAAATTCTCAATATTAAGGAAATAGGGAAACGTCTGTCTGTTGGTGGGAAGTTGGAAACCAATGGTAAAAGCTACACAAACTTCATGACTTCAAGTAAAGAGTTTATTACTCTGCTAAACAGTTTGTTTAGTGGGTGTGATTGAGGAGTCTGAAGATATCGGAATCGCCCACAATGTCTTCCTGGTTACGTAGAATAACTTGGAAGATAGGCTTGTATATGGCATTTCTCTCTTAACGGAAATCCGCACTAAGAACCTCTCGAATTCAAATTTCCACCTTTCGTTAAGACAAGTAGGCTGTTAAGGTGGATTTATGCCACGGATTCAATCATGTCTATATCCACCCTTAGTCAACGGGTTGGTTTGGTATTAAATGTAACGGCCGTACCTTTAGGTTCTGTCGAAGTCCAATGGGTTTGGGAGGATCACCATATTTATTGCAACAGTGCATGGACCCAAATTTTTTTAAAGTAGCTGAGGAACATAACTCTCACACCTAGACGAACCTAGAAGATATTCTGTGTTTGTGTATGGTCCAAAATCTTAAAAAAAATTATTAAAAACCTCAAGGAATAGTCATTGGCCATTAACGAAACAAAGAACACACCTAGGCCTCCTAAAGAAGTGGTATACCTTGTGGTCCAGATTATTCTCTGGAATGGTCCCCTAGAATCCCAAAGGCCTCTCCATTTGGGGGACACTTGGGGGCTTATTAATTCTCGCTTGTGGGCAATGTCTCTTGCCCATTTTGAAGCTCAGCTGGCATATCCGTATTCGTCACCACTGTGTCGAAACAGAGCACTCGAATTCGATCGGAAATAGCATCACTAACGTTCTTTGCCATCAGTGATGGGAACTGCGAGGATCTTCTCCAGCCTTCTCCATAAATGAGGACCTTCATTCGATACACAACGCCTTCGTTTGTGATAGAGGGCATAGGATTCCAATCCTAGTGGAGTGTAAGTTGTACATGAGGAAAAAGTTATCTTTCAGCTATGCAGCCTTTTCCTGGCGATGACGTCTTTGCTGCCGATTGATCGTGCTCGCGCTCAATGACAATTCTCCAACGTTCACTCCCAGCTCCTCCTCGAATGGAAGCAGCACGTGTGCAGCTTGTCTGTCACTTATATTGGTGTAATCCAGAGCAGCAGAAACTTGCCGGGAAATAATTTTTTTCGGCGATGGTGCAGGGCTGGATCATTTCGTTAGAGTAACTATCACGATTTGCTCTTCAGACGAAGATGGCGAGGTCGAAGACTCTAGTTCCATGGTGGCCTGCCTTTCTGCGAACGCTTAACTTTTCTTTGCATCTCGACTTTTTTCATTGTCCCCCCGGTGCTGTGTGGGTTTCTCCTTTTCCAGCCATGACGTGTCCACACCGCCCATCATCCACTGCCTGCCCGGCTTTCTCAGAGCTTAAGGAACTCGGTTTCTTCCTTGATCTTGATCAAGTACATGGCGTCGCGATGTGCTACTTTGAACAAATTTTTCAGGGAAGCAACGAAATTGGCTCGGTTTCCTTTAGTTCCCCTGTTGTCCCGAATTTTGATTTCTTTAATTAGTTATACTCTTTGTGCAGTCGCCTTTCTTTTTTTGAGGATATCACACATATCAATGTTCAGAATATTCGCCTTGGAGTACTGCTTTTGAACTTTGAATGCCGTCTGCTAAACTCCAAACGTGGTACTCCAAACAATAAAGGACTTCTTTACGGTTTGGGAGAACACTAGATCGCAGCTATTGAGTTGATGGAGCTCCTAAAGACGATAACTTGTCAGCAGACCACGTGGAAGACATAGGTAAAAATAAAAACACAAGTCAAAAAAACAGGAGAATAGATGGATATCTTTCCATAACATGAAACAATACTCAAACCACTTCTCTCACTGCAAAACTGTACGAAGCTCTACTATGCCTTCGTTGCATAAGGTGATGCAAAAGGGACAAACTTCAAAGCATCTGGGCAACATGACGATATCATGATACAAGACTTAAATTTTTTTTTGTAGTGTTTCCTCATCAATGCACATTGTCGTGGGTCAGCCGAGATTATAACTTTATTTATTTATTATGATTAATAAAAATGAGTCGTACGTTCGTACTTCCAGTGATCAATCGATCTCTAAGAGCGGTTTTCTTATCTATATACGATTGAATGCATGAAAAGGGGAG
Source organism: Ceratothoa steindachneri (assembly GCA_963969495.1). NCBI lineage: Eukaryota > Metazoa > Arthropoda > Malacostraca > Isopoda > Cymothoidae > Ceratothoa > Ceratothoa steindachneri. Next base: position 92,101,740 of record OZ018330.1, read on the forward strand.
TTCTCTCTTTAATATACTAAATACTGCTAACGCAACTTATTCTAGGATAATTTAAACACTTCAACTATAATATACTTTTACTGTACATAATTCAACTCAAACAATAATTAATATATACATAGACAAAATAGAATTAAAAATGGTTCTTAAATCCCGACACCAATACTCAGTTCCTGTTGGCTATAATGGAGACCAATTTTCTTTAAAAACTTCGTTTTTATGATATACAAATAATCTACGTTAAACGCAAGGGGACATGAAAATAGGATGGATTACTTACATAAGGTAGTGGAGTTTAACCAGAGAATCCAAACGAAATACCTTCACTCAAATCTTGTCCGCGGAGGATGTGTGAATGTAGTTTATTGGCTTCTCAATAGATGGCCGTACTTCGAACGAGGGTGGGACGAGTGACATCACGCTGAATTTCGAGTTGACGGAACAGAAAGAATCAAAACGAAACTCCGATTAGGCAGTGAGTTGTCGTGTGTTTATGACCTTGAAAATGTTTTCTCAGGAGCAGGTTTAGGATGGCGGTCTGATTTTTTTTACGATTTATTTTGGCTTATATAGTTTCTCTTTTTGGTGCGAAATCTCTTTAGTTTGGGGTTGTCAAACTAAGACAGGGTAAGATCACTTGACGACTTTTGGTACTCGAACTGTGTGCTGAGGGTATTTGGAGGTAAGATCACTTGACCATCTTTGGTAATCCATCTGTGCCGATTATACTTGGTGCAATCTGGTATTGCCCAAGAAAATGAAAGTCCTTCTTAACTTGCTAGAGAACTCTATCCCAGCAAGTTCTTATCGAATTCGTAACGAAACGAAAAAGTCGTCTTTTTCTCATGCCGAATAGTTTTATTCTCGAATTACTCCAGCCGGGTGATGAAAGGTGGAGGGGAATAGCAAGGTGAGACCTGAAGATGGTTTGCCTTTCGGGCATCTGTTATTTCTCTTTCTCGACATTTTGAAATTAGGGAAACTGGATCTCATATTGATTCGACAGAAATGGGTATCAATTCCGCCGTACTTTGGCGTCGTGGCGCTCTGGATAGAGCGTAATACGAGATCAACTGTTTGATTTTTTTACTTGCTTATTTATAAATACAACCTCGGAGGCTAGGCCTTTTTAAAAAGAGGTCAGGAATAATTGTCTCCTAAATTTACCATTTTTCTCGTACTTATATATTAACAACAGACCGGGTAAAGGGGTTGAGAGAAACTCACGTCGGCTTTTTTTTCCTTCATTATTTTTCCTCGCCCTGAGGAAGACCTCGATATATATATATACACTCACCATTTCTTAACTTACTTGGTTAACTCGTATATCTCTACACACATAGTCTATACTAGAGATAAAGAACATCATTTGTAAACTCTGAGGTTTTAAGGCGGAGTCTTTGTAGCGCTCAGACAAACCCAGGTGGGCTTTGTTTTTGCTTTCATTATTTCTCCTCGCCATGAGGAAGACCTCGATATATATATATATATATATATATATATAGATAGATAGATAAATATATATATATATATATATATATATATATATATATATATATATATACACTCGCAATTTCTTAACTGCCTTGGTTAACTCGTATATCTCTAGATTCCTCCACCCTTAAGATGATTCTTTCTGGGAGGGGGGGGGGGGGGTGCTGGGTTTGCCTGTGCTCTACGCTCAGATTCAAATTAAAATACATTCACAAGAAAGAATAGACCAGTAGGGGAACATACTTTTCCCATCACTCTTATCATATCTTTATTATGTTCACCGTGCGCATAATTACAAATTATCAGTAACGATTCTACGAAATATACACACAAAAAGATACCATTAGAGATAATTTTATACATACAAAACACCAAAAAATTACTAACACAAAAAAAACTCAGAAAATTTGGGACTCGAGACTAATATTGGCTTAATTAGTTCTAGACGGGGTTTCGTCTCAAGCAGTCAGCGATACAATTCTCAGGGACTTTTATTTAAGCTATATAAAATTGGTGTTGTATTAATAACAAACTCCATTGCATGAGTCGTCCATTTTTACTTGGGTTTTACCTCAAATACATCAAGGGACGGTGATCCAATTCTAAGTTAAACTCCTGTCCTATTAAATAAAATTGGAACTTCTGTATTACCCAAATTATTGCTAAAGCTTCCTGTTCTACAATTTTATTTGTTCTTTCCCGCATCGTGGGTCTTCAATTGGCATACGCTATGGGAAAAGTGGTACCATCATCTTCGCTTGCAGCAAGACACACCCTATGTCTTCACACGCGTCGGTGCTTATCCCAAATTTCTTTTGGGGATTGGGCAGATGTAGGATAGGGGCTGACACTAGTTTTTTTTTAACAAATTAAACTGAGAGATGGATTTAGGATTCTTCTTTACTGGTTCGGGAGAATTTTTCTTTCACAGATAATTAACGGGAGCGCTATCACCGCAAATCGGGGAACGAATCTTCGGTAGAATGAAGTGGTTCCCAAGAAAGAACGTAATTGTTTCTTGGTTCTGCGTAGTGGCATCTTAGTTATAGCGTCTACCTTATCCTGTTGGGTTGATAGTTCATTGTTCCCAATTTTTAATCCTAGATAAGAGATAGCCTCATAAGCAAAGTTGCATTTCCTGGGCCCCACTGTTAGGCCGTGCTCACGTAGTCGATTGAGGCTATCGCGGCGAGCATGCAAGAATCCTTTCCATGTCTGGGTAGTCACGTACACGGTGTCAAAGTAGAAGGATACATCCTTCAAAACATCTACAATTCTTTTCTATTCTACTTCTCTTTTCATCTTTAGTTTCCTATCTTCTGCTTCTGTTTCCCTCTTTATTCTTCTTTCTTCGGCTTCTCTTTCCGCTTGCGCTAGTTTTCTTTCAATCTGTATTTCCCTTTATTCTACTCCCTTCCTATCTTTATTCTTCTTTCTTCTGCTTATATTTCCATCTGTAGTCTTCTTTCTTCTACTTCTCTTTGTATCTGTATTCGTCTTTCTTCCATTTTTTTGTTTATCAGTCTTCTACTTGCTTCGCCTTCTTTTTCTTTCTTCGCAGCCTTCACCTCCGGGGTCGGGAGGGTTGTTAATACTTCCGATGGCGTATCGAAGACTGGGGAACTCAGCTATTCGTCTACGTATTTCTCGGGAGAAAAAAAATGAGTCGGGACCGTGGACCTCTTATTCGCGGGCATCTGGATGACTACGAGCTGAGCCACCTGATTTGGGGAGAGCTGCGCCTCTGGCCTATTATTACAGAGATGGATCTAATAGGCGCAGTTACTACGTTGGTCCATCCAAAAAAATACTTCGACTGTATGTGGCATCGGACTACAGGGAACTTAGTTGGTCTACCCAGGAAATCCTGGACGACGATGAAATTCTGGTGATGGGGGCTGATAGATGGGAGCAATTTGTTTGACACCACGATACAGGTGCACCCAGTATCTCGTAACAAGGTTGAGACTCGGCGATCATTTAGTCCTTCAGGAGACTTTTGGTTTTTCCCACAGCTCACCTGCTGGTCACGGGAATTTGATGTGGTCAAGGCTGATGCGGGATTAGAAGGTTGTTCTGGGTCAAGCATTGCAGAAAAGTTATGTACCTGCTGGCTTTAGGGAGACTTAAGCCTTGTATTTGTGGGGCAAGTATAACTAAGGTGGCCTTGGGTCTGGGGATATCCCCCCTTTTTGGGGGGAAAAGGGTTTCTGAGGATACCAACCATTCCTTGGGGACGAGGGCTTGTTCTTGTTTCCCTCTCTTGATCATAACCGGTAGTGTTTACGAGCGTAAATCGTCTTCGGACAAACAATCGTCAAACGACCCTGCTCTCCTATCCTTGGCAAAGGCCCTTAATTCTGGAGGCAGGTTCATAACAGCTGGTCCTTCAGTATGAAGTCGACGAGTGAGTCGAGATTGTTTCTCACTTTTGCTGAATCCAACCAAAATTAGAGGTGCTTTCTGAGGATAAACCGAAACTGCCGTTAGGTTTGTCCGGGCTGAATACTAGGCTGACTAAATTTCATTCGATAATCTTCAGAATTTAGGTTAATGGCTCCCAGTAGTTCTGCTCTAGGGGTAAAGTAGTCTAATCAAGCTAAACAGGGGAGGGAGACAAGTATATCTTCTCTCTTTCCACTCCCATCTGTATCCTTTTTTCTTTCGCAGCTCATTGTGCTTGGGCTTCTTCTCTCCATACTTCCCTTTTTGTAATTCAATTATCTTGGAAGTAGGCAATGAGTTCTTTGTCTGTTAGTCCAAGAATGTGGCCAACTCAAGGCTGCACTGCGTGGACGCCGGTTTCGGGACGATGAAGATGTCCAGCTCGCCTTACAGGAGTGGATTGAACAGCATTCGGGAGATTTCTGGTTGTCGGGAATTCGAAGCCTCAGGGACACGTGTCGCAAGTCGAGGGGAGTTATATTGAAAAATAATAAAACACTTTTCCTCATATCTCGTTTCCTTATATCCGAATTGAAAAACTTATTGACCGCCCCTCGTTACTTTAGGTTAGGTTTGGTGGCATGATTTGACATACATTGCTATTAAGTACTCTAATACGCTTTTGCCTTACATACTACTTAAAATTACGCTCAAGCAAACCACCTAAGCTGAAAATATGTTAGGTTGTGTAGGTATGTCTAACTATATTTATTCTGTACATGACTACAGTTACTATTAGATGGTAGTGATTTACATACTACATAGGGTAAAATTTAATCACCCCACAAAGATAGTACTTACTAATTTATGGTAGTGACTTTCATGCTATTGATGCAAAATACGGGTATTGTGGATATTACTAAGAATTACTACACTAAAATAGTGATATACACTTACCAAAGGTTGGGCTTTATCTCTCAAGCTAATGTGACGTTAGCTCCGCTTACTACTAGATACTATTATAATAACGTAGTGATGTAGATACTTAATAAGTTTAAACCTATCAACACCACTTTAGTTTATGGTGAATTAGTATAGGTAGCGTTCAAGTGTAATCATTGATAGTGTGTACCTTACTCTTAGTTAGTTCTTAGGTGGGGATTTAAACACTAACCATGGTGGTTACAATTTGAGAGTTAGTGTTATTAGAACAAATAGTAGTCACTCTGTACATTACCACAAGTTTCTAATGAATGGCAGTGATGTACAGACTACCGAAGCTTAGGCTTAATCGGACCACCTAACTTATCTTAACCTTAGGAGGTATGAGTCAGCATAAACCTAAGTAATGGTTATATTACGACTATAAACTATTTTTGAGGTAGTGATATACACACAACCATAGGTAAAGCATAAATAGACCACCTGATATTACCTAACTAAACCTTAGGTGGGATGATTAAGCTTAACCCTAAGTGCATTGTAAGCTACTACCATATAATGATAGGATAGTGTGTATATCATACCGAAGACTAGGCTTAAACAGACTACCCAAACTATCCTAACCTTTAGAGATGTGATTAAGGATAATTGGGTTATGTAAAGTTACGGAATTGTACCAGATATGTAACTTCTCACCTTTCTTAGCTCAGTTTGAATCAATAAACCTAATACTACCATAAAATTCCATAGTTGAAGTGATTAACCCTACCCTTACCTAGCATCCACATCTCTATCTTATAAGTTACTAGTTGTAAAAAAAGACAATAAGAAAGTGTAGAGATTCATGATTAAAAAAGCTCACAAAGGGATCATGAATCCCACATCTAAATTAAACTACGCTTTACCTGTTTTCAACTTCTTCGTGGATCACCCTACCCTGAAACCACTTCTAAGCGGGTACCAAACTGCATTACTTCATGCCCCCTGATTAAAGAATCAACTTAAATTTTTACGTCTCTGCTACCAAGAAATGGTCATACGACGTGTCCCGAAATGATATTTCCATTAGTTTAGGTTAGGTTTATAATTGCTTAAGCCATGTGAACAATAATTATCCTGTTAGGTCTGAAAAAGCGATTAGTTCCCTTAGTAATAATAAGCACATTCGTGTTTGTAAGGCAGATAAATCGGCTGCCGTTGTACTAATTAACAAATCCCAGGTAAACAGAGAATTTCACTTAACTGTTCTGTCTCTACTTAAAGGATTCCCTGACCTCATTAGCAAATTTAAATCTTCAAATGCTTCTCTTCCCTACCTTTATGTTGTTATTAAACCCCATAAACCTGATAACCCTTTGCGCCTCTCTTCTAAGCCCGTTGGTTGGGGCCATTTCCAATTCACATATTATCAATAATATGCACCTCATTAGTAAACTTAATGAGCTCACCTACTCTGATAATTTTAGCCTAGATAGTTTAGATGTTTGTTCCCTCTTTGCTAAAGTTCCCGAACCCGATCTCGTGAATTTCCTTCCAGAATAGCTCTAAACAGTTGCCCCCCGCCTATACCCACTTCTGCCCTCATTAAACTCATTGCTCTTTAAATCAACAATTGCAAATTTACCTTTAATGGAAAATTTTATCGCCAAACCTTCAAAATGGCAATGGGGAATTGTTTGTCCCCTGTACTCGCCAACCTATACATGGAATTCTTCAATTCTATAATACTTCCCCGAAATAATGAAACTCCTATAGATTGGATGCGATATGTTGATGACATTCTTTGCCTTGACACTCATAATTTAAATATTAACACATTTCTTATTAAAATTATCACCTTAGTGCCCTCGATTATATTTACTTTAGAAGTTTGAAAATATCGCACACTCCATTTCCTAGATATTCTATTCATCGGAAAAACCATTGCTCCGAATATGAAATATATAGAAAACCCACAACCATAGACTCTTATATACATTTTTATTCTAACCACCATAATAGCATCGAACAAAGTTTTTTCTCCTCTATTTTTTGGCGTCGCCTTAGAATTGTCATACCAGAATACCTAGACAAAGAAGTCAATAGAATATATAAAATAGGAATAAATTTGTGCTACACTTTGTACTTTCTCGCCAATAGTTATAGGTCCGCCAAACGTTTTTATTATCAAACTAATGTTAATATCCCTAAGTTTTAGGCCAAAGTCTTATTAGTTTTCCTCTATAACCATATTTTTATTAAATTACCTCGTTTACCTAGGCATCTGAACAAAAAGGTTATTTTTAAGTACGAGACTATAATTTATCGAATCCTTGTCAAAAATTGCCCCCCCATCCCTCACCTAACATTGTTTATTCGACAGGCTGCAACAACTGCTAAAAATGTTATATTGGGCAAACCGGGAAAAAACTAGATGCTCGGGTTAAGAAACATCAAGCCAATGTACCTAATCACAGTGAACAAACTGCGCTTTTTTTACATATGTACAATCTTAACCAGAGCATTAACTGGACCAGTGCCAAAACAGTCATAAAGTGCAGTAATTATATCTCAAAAAATTTTTAGGGAATGTTTCTCCATTAACGCGTTCCCAAATTTAATCCTTAGACCTAGTTTGTTCATGCTAGACCCATTTTACACTACATAAAAAAAACTCAAATAAAGTTATTTCAAGATTTTGTATACCCTAATTAAGGTTGAAAGGGGGGTAATCTAATCCCCATTTTCACTATTTAAGTCAATGTGTGTCCAGCCTCCTGTTCATTCCTTGAAAAGGTCTTAAAGAATAAAGACGAAAGCACTCGGAATCGTTTTTCACTTTTCCTTTGTGGGTTTCTCTTCATAACTTTGACTCACTTGTACTTTGTGAGAATTTTTCATATATATATATATATATATATATATATATATATATATATATATATATATATATATATATATATATATATATATATATATATATATGAGTAATTGGGTAGCACTCTTTCCTGAATCGAAATTTTGTTGAAGAGAAGAAAGACTATTGTGTATTTCCTCTTAACTAATTTCCTTTGGCAACTTTCTCTTCTTCTGACTCTCTTTTTTATTCCATCTTGTAGATGATGGATCACTTGTCCTGTATTCATCTACAAGATGGGATAAAAAGATAGTTAGAAGAAAAGTAAGTTGCCAAAGGAAATTAATTAAGGCAAAATACACAATGCCTTTCAACAAAATCACACAAAAACATTAACAAAATTGAAGCCACGAAGTGCTTATTATATGAGTTATATCAATAAATTGTAATATTTTGATATACTCTCTTTCATTCTCACTCTCTTTCTTTCTCTCCATATATATATATATATATATATATATATATATATATATATATATATATATATATATATATATATATATAAAATATATATATATACATATATATATATATATATAATTGGGCACTAGATCCTGTTCGTAAAATTTTTTATTGAAGGATTAATTATCTAAAATAAAATCTATACTAAACTACAATTTCAATATTGTAATGGTATAAAATTAGAAAATGACACAAATGGCGGTAAACACCTAAAGAAATCGTTATGATAATGGAAAAACATACAAAAAAAATAGTAAGATAAGTACAGCAGAAAATATTTGCAATGAAATTATATTATTCAAACGCAAACAAAATATTCGTAACAGTATAAATATTAAGAACTGAGATGGGGGAGAATAGAGTTGAAAACATATACAATATAGTAAAAATAAATAAAGAAACAGAAGATTACTTCACATGGCTGGATCACAATTACGAGTAAAAACGTGCAAGAAATTTACGATTAAATACAGCTTAGTCGGTTGTTAGGGTCTAAACAACAGAAAGGATGATGTTTTCTTATTCACACTCGGGTGGTTTTATTTAAGAGAGTGAGATTCTTTAAAGATGAGAATAGATGTAGCTTTAGCAAATTTCAATACAGAAAAATCATTTAAAGACACCTCTGTTTTACAATATATTGCATGTTTTCTGATGGAAGATTACTCTTTAGTGCTCAATGTTTTGCCGATTCTATAGCTAATGCTGATGTGAGAACAGTATCTTGCCTTATGTGAACGTACTGTGCTTCATATATAGGGTCCTTGCTTACCACTGGGGCAAGCATATCTAAATACAATGCAGGAACTCAACGGCGTGGGAATACTAACCTCCACTCTAAAACAATTGCCAATATTTTTTGGTTGATTAATATGAGTTTAAAATATATTTAAAAATAAAATTTCCTTCAAATATTAAATACATTTTTCTGGAGCCGGTCATTAAATTTGCTGATATCTCGCAACATAAGCATAATTTCCTTGGAAACATTTAAAGAAGGCGAGGTGCTATATCACCTAAATAGAAATTTCATTATACAGCTTTTGAATAAGGATAAGGGATAGTCATTTTTAACTTTGCTAAAGACACATTTTTAATGCCAGAATGAGTACAAGATACATTAATATCTAGAAATTGCACACTATTATTATTCTCAAGTTCTTGGGTGAAAGTAATGACTTTACTTGACATGACTTATGGGTGCAAGTCTTAACGTCCCCTTGCTCTTCGTCTGCCTGGTGTCATTAGTTATTTCTAGCGGACATGAAACAGAATAGGAGGGTGGAATACATGGACACTAGCCAGAGACTTCCCAAGTGCAGTGCTCTACTAACTTGAGCGTGTTCCCCATCTTTATGATGAAAGGCAGATTAGAGGAGACAACCAAGGTATATGTTTGTTTATACTTACTCCTCCCATCTCATCTACCTTCTGCTATAGATGAGTTCACCTCACATGGTTTAGCTCACCTGCTGAATACAAACAGCTAAGGTATCGTTAACATATCTTTTATAAATTAGGGGAAGTAATTTAGCAAGGCATTCAAGGAAGAGTCTCTCCTCAAAAGTACACATGAAAATATATGCACAAATTGTCTCTAGTAGGCTTCCGATCACAATACCTTCCATTTGATGATAAACGACATTATCAAAAATGAATAGTTGCCCTTGGAGCCTATCTGCTATAACTACGAGAATTGTGATAAACTCAATCCATTAAACCGTGCATTTTTATCTGGAAAGGCCTTAGTTAAAATAATCTATATATTTTTCTGAATGGGAATATTAATAAATAAGGATGTGATGTCGAGGCTTGAGAAGAACAAAGGATTTGACGACTTAAACTTTGTAATTTCAAACAAATTATCAAGGTTATTAATAATGGAATGCAAATTAGAAATAAAAGTGGTTAATAGTAGAACTAAAAACTTATCAATTTTAAAGAAAGGAAGAGTTTATGAAGCAAGAATGAGACGAAGAGGGTATCCTATCATGTATCTTAGGTAGCCCATATAGTAGACCCAAGTATCATGATGAAACACAAAGAACTGTATATACCGAATCACTTAGAACACAGGAAGATTTTAACTTAAGCATAAAACTGTGAATTTTGTTGTCTAAACCTTTGAATAATAGTGAAATTAATTTTAGTAAATTTTGAGTTATCTGACATAATCTGGGACACTTTTGAAATGTAATGAGTCGTATTGGAAATCACCACCCAATTACCCTTATCAGGACTGGTGACTAAAATTTCTGTATTGAGCCGAAAGTTTCGAAGAAGAGTAAATTCTTGTTTAGTAAAAAAGAAGAAACGAAAATTTCATGTTCTGGATTTTCTGAAAAGAAATTCATGGTCACCATGGGAAATATTAGTTTTATGGTCAGTAAATTTCCTGCCTGTTTTCAATTGTTTTTGTGATCCGACACTGCAAGGTAATGTTCCATTTCTTTATTTAGTTTTACTGTATTTTATATGTTACAAACTCTATTTTCCCCATTTCAATTCTTAAGTTTTGTACTGTTACGATAATTTTTGTTGCGTTTGATTAATATAATTTCGTTTCCAATATTTTCTGCTGTACTTACCTAATGAGGTTTAGGTTTGTTTTTTCATTAACAAAACGTATATTTTAGTATTTTCCTGCCGTTTGTGTCATTTCCTGATTTTATAGCATTATATTATTAAACATGTACCGAAGTATAGATTTAATTTTAGATTACTGAATTTAAATTTGTTCACAGGTCTGGAAGATGGGTTTTGGAATACCTCGAAACACAGAGATTAAAGATGGAAACCGCCTTCTCCGTTCCTTCCTTTTTAATGAAAATTATGCTTAACCTTTCTAGGAAGAATTTATGGTGAATGCTTATAAATATTAGTTCGGTTCTTATTTTTTTAAAATTATTATTTTCACTGGTCTGCCCCCGCCAAATTGTTCATTTTGGTTAAAAAACACCCACTGCAAAGCTTTATTTATATGTATTAATTCTTAGATGTTACTCAATTGCTCCGATGTTTTCCCAGATGAGGTATAGAACGCAGTTATTTCACTCAATTGGTTTCTTCCCAACATTCACAAGCCTGGGTCCTCCACTGGATCTTCTATAGTGGCTATTAGCTGCTCAGTGGAAGGAGTTTCGTGATGACCAATATCACTTAGTGTTGCCCAGTAAGGTCCGCTTGCGAGTCTTAGGGAACTTTTTGGGGTATTCAGCAACATCACTCGTGCCGTGGTGTGACCAGATGTATGCGGTTATACGCAGACTGGCCTACTGGCCTTCTGAAATTAAAGCTCTAATTGGGAATAGGTCTAAGAGTGCTTTAAATACACAGTTGCTAGGCCAAGGAATATTCAAACACGGCTACAAAAATAGAATTCAATAGGACTAAAAATTATATATACATAAAGGGCAAGTTAAATGTCAATGCAATTAAATATTGAAGGTTAAAGGCTAAGATAATTAACACTATCAATTAAGTTTGAACCGAGGGATAATTAATTAAGTAATGATTTTACTATTATGCAAGTTCGAAAGCAAAGGTGTTCCTTGAGGTCTGTTGCAGTAAAGGTGGAAGGAGTTTGACGAAGCGCGGGTTAAATCCCTTTTACCTTGATGTGCGGCGAGTATGACCAGATAAATAAGTTCGACCTTAAACTTGTGGGCGTCTCTTGGGACGCTTAATTTAACTTCGGAAACTGAAGTTGGGGGCCTCTTATCCTTAAGAAGTAAACGGAGTGTGCTTCGGTGATGGGTTTTTCGTTCCTTAAAATCTGAAGATGTGGTATGAAGGGTTGAAGCTCACCTATCTATCTCCACGAATAGCACTGAGTAACGATTAGCTATAACTGGGCTCTTCGACAATCACTCAATTCTTCTCTGGAGGAGAATGTATTCGATTCCCTTTAGACTAATGAAGACGTTACGGTTAACGTACTGGACGGCGGCTTCAGACACAATCTGCATGCGAACTTCGAAGTCTCGAATATATACTCCGGAATTTTCTAGACAGGGAAAAAAATTCATCGCCAACAGACTTCCTTAATTGTCTTGGGTCGCTTTAAGGGCCTATAGCCAGAAGTCGCGATGCCCTCTTAATGGTCTTTCCATTGTGCTAATTTTCTCATTATATAAGGCACACAAATTTAGAGCAGTCAACGGCGAATGGGGAAGTCAGGGGGAGGGGCGGAATTCCTTCTCTCTTTCCTTATTTTTCCGCAACTCGGAACAAACTGTATTTGTTCCTTATCCTTTGTGAGGCGGCCAGAGAAGTCATCGACCAAGAAAACGGTACATTTAGCGTGATTGTGGGGGAAAGCTAATGTGCTGATGTAACTTTTGTGGCACTGAAGGAAGGTTGATACTTCTACTGAGCTGCCAAATATTCGAGGAATTCATATAGAAGACGCAAGTTCTTAAAAAGAAGAGTTGATTTCTTGGTCGTAATGTCAACTAAAATCTTCTCTTGAATTCGTTTCAGGTCAATAGTTGCAAGCTTCAGCAGATTTTCCTCCCATTCTTTCGCTTTCATAGTTATAACTATCTAGTTCTTGCTGCTATTTTCAAAATCAACATCAAGCAATGCCAAAGCGACACACTCCTCAGAAAGGTACCAGAGTTAGCCTGTTATTTTATTCTCTGTAGCGTTGGGTAGGTTGATGTTGATCATGTGATACATATGAAATTGCTTCAGCAACTTTAGTTCATTTCTCGGAGCATTCACAGCAATGTTGGCTGTAACCTACGCTTCAACTTAAATGCGTGAAAAGAAGATGCAGAGTTCTCGTAATCCTCGATGCTCGCGTGCTGTCAGCTTAAACTGCAAGTGAAACCTCCAGACTTTGGAGATGTAGATCACTTTTGCCATCCATCGGGCTTGATGCATTGCTCCTAGAGCTGCAAAGTGCCATCCATTGTCTTGATCCGTGGCTCCTGGGCTGCAAAGTGGATGGCTGAGGATAGATTACTCAAAGAAAGATGATAGCTAACTCCAGGAGCTCTCTGTAATCATCTTTTGGCTAAGTGACTTTAACGGCCGTCTCAAAGATCTGCACCATTTCATCATTGAAGAAAGCTACAGCGTTGGTCGTGTAATCATCAGTTGTCTTTATATGTGATCTTGTCATATATTCGTTATCTTGTTTTGAAGCGATTGATCGACAGAGCATCAGAAAAGGCTACTCTAGCAATCAACTCCAAGACATGATGGCGACAACCAATGTGCAGAAGTTTCCGACCAAAAAGCTGCTTCAAAAGAATCCAGGTACCTTTGTACCAACCAGTATTAGAGCTGCTTCTGTCAAAGCACATTCCTGGATCTTTTCCCCTAAATTCCAGTCCTTTAGAACAAAAAGATGACCTTAGCTTTCGCTTCTCCTCTCCTCGATGGTAGCTTTTGGATTGTAAGAAGGTGTGATTGGCCATTATCTGTCAGTAGCACAGGCAATCTGTCCGCAGTCCCATTGTCAATAAGATCTGGGATAAGCTTCCCATACCAGTGCAAGATGAATGGTAACTATAAGTCGAACTTATCTTTGATTTTTTGCGAGGTGGATTTACGATGCTGCTGTCGTTGCGATCTGATGCTGGATCATTTCAGGGCTAGTGGCTAGATTTTTTGTCCCAAACTGCTGACAGTTTCACCAAATATACTCAGTATACGGACGCCTACAGTGTATTTATATGTATATCGTATACCTCAACTGAGAGGAACTTGGGATCCATTGAGCGACCTCTAACTGCTTATATATCTCAATGAAATTTTGCACATAGTGTTTTTAAATCAAAAGAAACACTTTAGCGGGGTCAGACCTATAAAAATGATTTTTTTAAAATATGGACCTCCCTAATAAGTATATATATATATATATATATATATATATATATATATATATATATATATATATATATATATATATATATATATATATACATATATATATATATATATATATATATATATATATATGTATAACTGAATCACGAAAATAAGGAACGTGAGGAATTTATGAATAACGTTACAGCCACGAGGAAAATGAAACAACGGAGAACTGCGAGGCCTTTCGACTAATGGTCCTTTACTGAGCAGTCTGCTTAGTAAAAGACGATTAGTCGAAAGGCCTCGCAGTTCTCCGTTGTTTCATTTTCCTCGTGGCTGTAACGTTATTCATATATATATATATATATATATATATATATATATATATATATATATATATATAATCACTAGAGAAAGGAATGTTGTTTAAAACGAAGTTTTCTTTTCATCCTATATTTCTCCACCTAGTACAGGGCTTCCCAACCATGGCCAATCTAATGGGTCATTATGATAATTAATATATTAGTAACAATTTTTTTCTGAATGAAGAAAGAAAATTATGACATTTCATTACACCTATACTGGTTCTCCTCTGTTTTTGTGAATATATATTGTAGTAACTTATCGCTCTAGAGAATCAGCTAGGTTTGATGTTTGAGTGTCTGTAGTGGCGCAGCGTACTACACAAATCCCGATCAACTTGAGCCTATTTTTTCCATCCCATTTACTTTTACATCTTCACATTGCATTCAAAATTGATATGGATAGCTACCTAACTCAACGCTGGGTTACACAGTGTCGTCACAGAAAGAAAAAAATCGTCCACTCGAGCTGAAATTAATTAAATCTTCTACTATTGGACTAACGAAGACCTACTGCTCGAGGTCCTAGACAACCGCAGCTGCTCTAACCGCTTAACAAGCTAAACGTCTACCTTAAAGCTTCCTAGATTCATTTATAGCCCTCTTCTTACCAAGTTAAGCGTCAACGCATAGGCCTCTTCTGCTAAAACGTTGCTAAATTTTCCAAATGTCGCCAATCTTGGGGAGCTGCATGAATATGATATTTTAATTATGTAATATCGATTATTTGTAAAAATACAAGGTGATATATGTTGATATAGGTAAGGTTCAAAGATCAAAGAGAAATAGTAATTTCAATGCGGGCGTGTAAACAATTTTTAATCAATGCAGCTGATATGTAAGAAATCTTTATTAACCCTTAAGTCGTCGCATGTGATTTTATAGCACAACTGGGGGCGTGGGGTTATACTAACCCCATTTAAGATTTTTACGTTTCCATTTATCTGTGGAATCACTGAATTCAGATAAACAACATACTTTATACAACGTTTATAATATAAATATTTCCTGAAAACATTTACTATAAAATTAACCAAAGGCATATAACAGATACATTATTTAAAACAAAATAGAGTTCCTCAAAAGCGAACAGAAAAGGCAGACCAGAAAAGAAGTTCAGGCCAAAATATTAGCTCTTCATATTCTTCCTTATTGTGGCCGATTTTCGACCCGCACATTATCATCATAATTGCAGTCATTGCATATAATAGTTATGTACTCTTTGCATGTAAATGCATTGCATTTTAAAGATGTGGTTGGATATTTTTGGTTTTAACTTCTTCGGCATAATCTGCATCTCTTTCTCGATGGTCGTACTTGTAATAAAGGACAAGGTAGAGCCTAAAAGTATACCTTGTTGAAATGGAATTCGCTTTCTTAGATCTCAGGGAAGAGACTGATTACTGGATCTAGAAATCTAGTGTGATCTTAACAAAGTACAGCCTAACTCTTTCAAAAAATTTCTCCTTATTAGCTTTGCAGCATGTCTTTTATTACTCTGATAAACAACAAGTGCATTGTTGGTAGATACATTAAGAAAATGAAAGAATATCACTAAGGGCCATTGTCTTGTTCTTCTTCCCACATTATAGTTTGAACATAACTGATAGCATGTGTCTATACCTTCTTTCCTCGAGTCGTATAGCGCTGTGATTTCTGGCTTCTGTTAAATACCTGTGCTCTCATCAATTTTAGCATCAGGATGCATAGTTGAGAATAGTATGACTGACTTCCCTTTGTTTTGGAACATATGATACTAAGATATTGGCTTGAGTAAATCCAAACATACTTCTGTAGATTTCGTTATTCCTATTGGGAAGAAATTTGGGGGGAATTTCTGTCCTATTTTTACGCAGATCCCAACCATGATAACCCTGTGATTTGTAAGAAGTGACGTAGCTAATCGTATACTTGTATATTAGTTTTCTGTAGTATTATTACATCTAGTTTCTGTTACATGGGCAACTAAACGCTGAACAATAGCCTGAGTTTATTTTCGTTTGCAAAGGGTCTAGGGGGTTGGATTCTAGCATTAGCCTCAAAATTTAACAAGTAATATGTCCTTGCATCTACCAAAGCAAAACTTTTATGCCATATTTGTTTGGCTTATCGGGAAGGTAAACGTGGAGACAGACTTACCTCGAAATGTAATATGCTATTCGCCTATAGTAACATATTCTCCAGGGGTGTATATATTTTGAAAATTTTCCGATAAAATATCAAGGAAGCTTCTTAGTGCTGCTACTTTATCACTATCTCTTCTATTTTCTCGAGTTGTGACATCATCAAACTGCAAGCATCTTAGTAGAAAAAGAAAGCATTTTTCTGAAATCGAGGCAGGAAATAGACAAACTTCTGTACCATCAGTTGCCCATAGATAGATCTTCGTACGTTTGATGAGCAGCTCGCAACACCCCAGACAATATGAGAATTCCAAGAAACGTGATAATTTCATTTTTACTTAAATCGTTTGCATCACGATCTCTTTGGAAAAGATTCTGCAATCTTTTAATACATTTCTTAGTATTTTCTACCAGCAGGTATAAAATATGCTCATCAAGGGATAATAAAATAGCATTAAGAGGCGAGAGAGCATTCTTACATGGTGCTCTTACTCCTGGGAAATTAGTCACTAGATTATGGCTCCTAGTTCTTATATTTGTCCTAGGGATACATTTATTCCATCTTGTACCATCCTTTCTTAAAAGGTAATCGGCATACGATATCTCTTCATCACCAGTGTCTTCTTGAGATGTAGTTACCTGTTCTGAGTCAGAATGGTGATCACAAATTCTTCGTGTTGTCATCCTCCCCTTCTTCAGACCCACCCTGAGCTTCACTTTCTTCTTCTTCGTCAAAGAGCCTACAAAATATAAAAAATAATATATATATATATATATATATATATATATATATATATATATATATATATATATATATACATATATATATATTGTGGAAGCCTTTAAATCAATATGCCGTTTTCACACAGAATTTCTTTGGTTAAGACAAATCAACGCAGCTGTGTTTTATTTGGGAAGCTTTATCACCGACTTCCCTCTAGTTTGATAACGCTTACCCGGTTCTATGTCGCAGCGATGTCTATTTTTCCCCTATTGGGGTAGAAGAGAATCCGTATTATTTTCCAATCGCCTGGTCGGTGCTCTAGATTATTAAGGTTCATGTTTGTTTAAGCCGGGTCCGATATCCCTTGGTAATCTCGCTTAATTCCCTTCCTCTCTTAGATACCAGAAAGTATAAAGGACCCTGTTTGCTTAAGCTATATCCGGTATCCCCTTGGGAGGCCATCGTGCACAAATCCCTCTGTCGAACATGGCTGTGGCTCCTATTTTAAAGGGATGTATGCAAATCCTCAGCAGATAGATAGAATCCGAGCTTCTTGCCGTCCAGACCTACCTTAGTATCTGTCTCCCGTGACATGATCCGTAATGATCAGAGGAAGATTACTGAAATCCATTTATACCTCTGAGGCTTGTCCAGGGTTTCTCTCGCCACACTACATTGATAGAGACTTTCTACCGTCCGCAAAGGAATAAAGATTTCGTGATTACTTCTCCCTGGAGCTGGTGTAATTTACACCCCTTTCGGAGGCTCTCTGCACGCCTCCGCAGTGAGACTCCATCGACGAAGACCTGGCCATTAATCTTCCACATCTCCAATTCATCTTCCAAAAGTAACCAGCATTCCTTTCTGTGATAGAACGGTTTGAGGCCGCTTAATTTCAACCGCTATTACATGTTATTTAAAAACACGTTGCTACCCACGTGCATCTTCGCCTTAAAGCCGGCCGCGTTATCGCCCCACCTGAATCAATATTTAACCAAGGAGGTTCATCCCCCCCCGTTTCGCCCCATGCTCCGACCTCACCAGATTGAGTTAGGCTTATGGGCAGATAAGGTATTGTTCTCAGGCACGGCTAGTCATTCCCTCGAAGCCCCCACTCCATTTTCCCCCACGCCAAGGGGATGACTCGACTATTTATATGGAAACTTTACCAATAAGAGCAGATTCAGATCCAGATTTTTTTCGCGAAACATTACGCCGATCCGGTTTCACCTTGTGCACCAGGGCCCTCTACCTCGAGATCCACCATCATTGTCCAAAAGAGGACAATATCCTCTGAGTGGCAAGGTTCGAGCCTTCAAGACGCCAAGTCCACAAGGCCTCCCCTGTTGTTCAGAAAGAGAATAACATTGGAACAGCCATTGTTCTTCGAACCCGTTAACAAGAAACGGTTCTCACCCTCCTTCCCTGTTGTTCAGAAAGAGAACAACGTTAGAACAGCCATTGATCTTTGAGCCCGTAGACAAGAGACGGTTCTCACCCCTTTCCTGTTGTACAGAAGAGAAAAACGTAGAACAGCCATTGTTCTTCAAGCCCGTTCGTTAAGAAACGGTTCTCAGTCCCACGACATCACGTCAGGATCATTTAATCCCGCCCCTCCGGCTGGAACTCGCCAGCGGACCGAAGATTCCTTCGCGTCGCCTTCCTCTGCACAACAACTTTTAATTACGTAAGCTGAACATTACCTTTTAGTATTTAACCTTTTTGTCAACCCTATCCTGTGCTTCAAATGGTTTAACGAACCATCACATCCCTTTAATTTTTTATTTGTTTTACCTTTTTAAATCTTTCCCAAATCTTAATCCTCGGATTAGCCAGATTTCCCACGACCCTTTCTATTCTCTGTTTATGTCAACATTTTCCGTTTTGTGTGTTGTTGATAATTTTATTAATTAAACTCTATTTTATTAATGATAGCCATATTATTCTCCTTGAGCTTAGTTTCACTTCTTAAGCATATTGAAAATAAATAATATCGGTCAACCAGATAACCACACACTCTAAATATAATTGAATAGTTCCCTCAACGAATAGTTATATATGGTATATCGTCGTGAATCCATTCTACGACACCTTCCTCGTAAGCCCCACATCTTCTTTGCCATTCCTAGAAGAATTCCCTGTTTGTTGTAATGCCAATAAATAGACTTGCTAAATCTTTCATTGAATCAAACTTATTGGATTACTTATATATTTTCCCGGACTTAGTTTCCTTAATTTTTGCCAGTCATATTATTTTTTGTCGTAATGATTATTATTTAGATTTTCATATTTTCTGTTCCCTTGTTCTTATTAATTGTATTAAAGTTTATTTTTTTGTAGAATAACCCTTAAAGACGAACCCGTCAAACGTATTCCCTTTTAAAGAGCCAACCTATAATATCGGACTCTTATTAGACGGTTGTTACCTTTTTTTCCCATTAAATTGTACTGGAGCGCAGCTCCATTGGTGGCTGTCTTGCGTACAGTAGTGTATACCTTTAGAGACTTTCGGTCACACGCCTTCGTCCCTCGACATATATATTTTATATATATATATATATATATATATATATATATATATATATATATATATATATATATATATATTTAATTTTTAAAATATTATCAACATTTTCAAAAAGGCAAGTACTCCATAACATATGTGAAATTTTATCTAAAAATCTACAAGGCTTAGTTAAAGTTTAAAACACAAACTAAGTGGTAACCAATTATCACAATAACTAAAAGTAAGTATACCTGCAAAATTACAAATTAGATAGATAGATGTACTCAGTAGCGTGAAATACATTTTAAACTTACCTTTCATAAAATGATCTCGTGTCAATTTTTATGATACGTAAGTAGGCACGTGGGGTCCGAGCATACAAGTAAACTTATACAACTGAATTGGCAACAAACGTGAGGAACACTGAAATATAAACATAGCTGCTAATAACTCAGCTATTGTGTGCGTGTTCATTACAAAGTTGCTAGATATATTTAAAAAGAAAACATTTGGGAGGTAGTCGGGTCAGTATGACCCCATGCGCCCCGTTAATGGTTAAATTTCAGGAAAATTAAACTACTAGAGCTATATTTAAACATGGACTCCAGAACTTGTGTAGAAGTAACTAAATTACAGTTATTTTTCCATTGCTCTGGAGAAAGTATAATTCTATATGATTGCCTTTCCAACAAATTACCAGGTAAATTAGGATTTAGCAGAGTGTCTCAACTATTATTAAAAGCAAGAAACAGCTTTGAAATTATCAGAAGAGGAGATCTGCACCTGTCTTTAAAAAGCATGGTTCTTAATATAAAAAACGTTTGAAGATAAATCAGTGACAAGGATCTCATTAAATATATGTATGTGAAACCAATTTTCTTTCATATGGTTATTCTTATTTGCAAATTTGATTTATATGTTAAACCTAAACAATTGTTTCTTTAAGTCCTTATTATTTTTGCTTTTGAATTTTGTTTTTTTGTGGCATATATTGAAAAAATTATAAATATTTTTTCCAATATATGCCAAAAAAGTAACGGATAAAAATATTTCAAATCAAATTATGTTCTATTATATTTAGTAAACATTTAGTGGAGAACTTTTTACGCCACGCGTCAAGGAAGGTATTAAAGGTTTTAGCACCTGGGTGTGTTGAAATTGATAATTCTTTAAAAAAGCTTCAAGATGTTTAAAACTATGAAAACCTGTAAGAGTGAGTTCTGGACAATAATGGAAATGTGGTAAGACTTCAATTCACAAGTCATTTAATTCCTGAAGCGACACCTTTGTAACATGTGGATTAGTATTTTTATGATAGAGATTAAGACTTTTGCGATTGACTAAAGCTGGCTGTCATTGGTGCAACATTTTATGCATTACCTCTATTTTCTGACATTATTTTAATGTTTTAATTGTTTCTCTGTGATTTAGGATGTTATAGTAGATAATCACAAACGCAGTGCATTATACTGTCACAATGCACTTTTTTTGATGGAAAGCTGGATGTAGGAAATGTTTCGGTTGCTTTTGTCGGTCAAACTACTGTGCAAGCTTTTCGTGTTATTTCAATGAATCCATTTTTTATCAGAAGTAAATATCTGTTCAAGAAATGGATCATTTAACTTCGTAGCAAGATGGTTAAACAAATCTAGTAGCGAGGACTATGTCGGTAATCTCTCAGTTAATGCTTTACAAATTTATCCATCCTTTTTCTCTTTCCAACTTTACAAAGGTGGGTGGAGATGAATGATTTGCTCGCTCACATTATTCCAGTAAGCTTTAGTACTGATGTACGAGGATCTGCCTCGACTGCTTGGCTTCGTGTGTCATCTTGAAAGAGATGATTCCTCTATGGAACTTGAATATCTGTAAGACTCATCTCCTCTTTGAACTCTCCGAAACCCGCACTGTACTTTTTAAACATGAACCGAGCTTTAACCAAATGGTTCGTTGAAGATTTATGCGGTTTAATTAGTTTTGTTTTTACCATTATAATCTAATACATTTACTAAACGAAACTACTTTTTATTCATGTGGCCTTAACGGTGACTAAATTCAGGACAACCAGATTTGTGAGTTAGACAACACACAGTTTGTGTTTAAATTATGGAGTCAGGAATATTTTGAATTAAAACTTTCTACAATTTGGATTTGTTCGTTGGTCTGTCATAAATATTGCATTGTGAGGAAAATGCCATTACGTTGTTTACTCAGGCATCATAACACTTACATTAAAGGCATAAATGGCATTAAGATAAGTTGGCAAATTTATTATTTGTGTTTGTATATTTTAAACGTTACCCCTTAAAAGCATTATCATTTTCTAAACTATCAAGAGAGTAATACAGAGAGGTTTACATGCACGATTTCATCTAATAAAAAATATAGCGTAATATGTAGAGAAATATATAAACAATGGCACTGTGAAAAGCAATAAATGATTTTGCTCTTTTCCTATTAGCCCCCAGGGAAAGCCGTACCATCACCAGGGAAGATCAATTTTCAGTAATACCGATTGTAGCGGAGAGAAGGAGCTGAGTAAGAAATTATCGTACTGGTGGTGACTTTGGCGTCCCACAGGAACCTAGAAGATGGGCACGGTATCATTTATTATTATTCAATCACCGCAACACGTGATACATAGGTGAATAGGACGCAATTGAACGAGTATGAAATCGTTTATAAACTTCATAATAGAAAACATTTAATACGGTGTGTATTGATCCTAATTAATTTCCAATTAATTAATAATGAGAAACTTTCTGAAAGTTGGAGCAAAGAGAGTTGTAACATGGAATATTCATTATTTTAAGTTAAAGGACATCAAAACCATCAGGATTGATACATAAAAAAAACGCCATAATTTACAATGAAACCAGGTTAAAGGAAGAAAGCCTCAAATCTTTTTTTGCCTAGAAATTGATCTCGATAAAACTTCAGTTTCGGGGCGCACGGTAGGTGGCGCTGTTTATAGGCTACAATATATGACTTATGACGTCAGACTGTAGCGTCAAATGTGAACAACTACGGCGTTATATTTTTCTGGTATATGAGTATATACTGGGGGGCTGCACCGCCCAGACCCGCCCCAATTGATTGAAACTCAGGATCATCACAGGGTGGTCTTTTATAGGTTTCTTGATTAGTTTATGCGCCTTCTGATGATCTAAAAGTTTTTCACGATTATACAAAATAAAGCCAAATTCGAATAACGAAGAAGCAAGGGGAGAGCCAAACATGCAATAACGAAACCAAAACATTTGCAAAACGGGTGCTATTTACGAGCGAAGACGTTGCCAGTAAAAAGTTGTTACCGTTCAGGGCAAACAAAAAATACGAAAACAAAACAAAAAAACAATAAAAGACATCAAGAAACCTTTACTAACTTAGAAAAAACCTTAAACGAGCAGAGGCGCAGATATTTAGTAAATAATACATACTAAAAGTTACAAATCCCCAAAACAACAAAAATATAACGCCGTGATTGGTTACATCTGAAGCTACCGTCTGACGTCGTAAGAAACATATTGTAGCCCAAAATTATAGCCTACTAACAGCGCCACCAAGCGTGTGCCCCGAATCTGGAGTATTACCTTGATCTCAATTTATTAAAGTGACTAAATAACATATTGAACCAATATATATATATATATATATATATATATATATATATATATATATATATATATATATATATATATATATATATTCATATTGTAAAAAAACAAACAAACTCTGCCCACCTACCACCCACCCACTTTAGCCGGGAGCACGGGTGAGTTAATCTCACCATGAGGAATTTCATTTCATTTACCAACATTCAAGAATTTTCTACTCCTAAGCGCATTGGTAAATATTCTCCAATCCTGCGAACTCATCCCAAGCATCCTCTGTCCGGGTGACAAGGCAAAGAAGAGCCTATGTTTCTCGCACCTCGCTGCTAAATGATGAATCCACTCCGCCTCCAGATTAAGATATCTGGAGCTTGTGACTCCTTTCTCCAAACACCTCCTCCCCCCTCAGAATCGGGCATACATATACTTGGGTTGTTTTGTAGTTCAAGGAGTCTAGCCCGCACCTCAAGGCCGTCCTCATCCTCTCAGGTCTTAAGTCCAGTGAGCGTTCGTCAGACAGCAAGACTTTCTTCGCCGTGACTCTATCCTAGTCGATTGGTAGCTTCTCTGATCGGCAAGCCTTTTAAATTGCGCAATAGTCTCCCTTCGTTTAATCGAACCGAGAAAAATCTCCATCGGTTACCTTTGAGGAAAGGAAGCATTCTCTCTCAATGGAATTATGAGTAATCCGACATTCCCCGTCGAACGTCATCTTTGAAGATTGTCTATATTCATCGAAAGGTTGGTTCGGATCGTACCCCACTTGCCCCATAGGATAGAGCTCCACTTGCCTCATTGGATCGTTCCACACTCACCTCATTGCAAGGTAGACCATCCTCGAAGTCATCGACCTGTAAGACTGAAACCCACTCCATTATTCGTATTGTCAAGTTCTCCCTTTTGATCTGAGCCTAGTAACATTAATTAATTCAATCTATTTGAGAATCTCTCCTTATAATAATTATTAAGAGACTATTTAATTTTAAATAATTCTTTTTGTCGATTATTATTCTTATTTTAATCTTTTTAAATAAAATTATATTTTTTGTTGTTTCATCTTTAACTAACCTTGAACGATACTCTTGGCCTACTCAAGTAAATCTCGCCAACCAATTATGCACTCTCTCCAATTATTAAGGATTTGAAACCCAACGTCTCAAGTGTGAACTCCTAGTCGGTCGTTAATCCCTGCGAACAGTCCTTAAACGGTTCGCGTTGCAGTAGGTGATTAAGTTACCACCCACATAATATAGGAGTAGTGTATGGTATAGAAGGGTTTTACCACAACATATATCTTATATATATATATATATATATATATATATATATATATATATATGAGGAATTAAACCCCATTCTCTGAAGACAATTTAATTCCCAACAGTTTCGGTGTATCTCACACCCTTTTTCAACTGACACTGGATACAAAATATTAGAAAAGTGCGTACATACATCCCCCTCCCCCTGATTAGCCAGAAGTAGGGGATTGGGGAAAAGAAGAGGAGATCTTTCACGACGAGACCCCGTGTTATGTATGTACGCACTTTTCTAATATTTTGTATCCAGTGTCAGTTGAAAAAGGGTGTGAGATACACCGAAACTGTTCTGAATTAAATTGTCTTTGGATAATGTGGTTTAATTCCTCATCTTTACTTGCGATATTGCATTAATTTTCATCATATATATATATATATGCGGTTAAAAGGCATTAGTTTTGGCAAACCAGTCTTCCTCAAAGCCTTCGGAGGGAGCTCTTCTCACATACACGAAAAGGTAGCACTTAAAATAGGCGTTCTCTCAGATAGCCAAAAAACTATCCTTCGATTAGCGTTTTTAAGTGTCACCTATACTTTTCGAAGAGAATGGAAAATTTGTTTGATTCTCTATTTTCGCTACGCCTTATAAATTAAGAAAAATATTGCATTAACGCAATTAATTATGCGGTTAAAAAGCTATATTTTTAGTGTTCATTTAGTGCGATAATTTTTAAATATTTATTTTGGGGAAAAGTTAGGCTTCACGTACATTGCTGAGAAATCTAATTACGTCAATAGCCCCGATCGCGTGTTTCGTTCCCCCAAGTAAGACATCAAGAGGTCTTCTTTTTCGTTTGACCGTTTCAAGAGTCAAGGAGAATCTTTTGGACTGTCGGGACTTTCGGGCCGAGAATTATTAATGTATATCCAGAAAGAAGAGAGTATTGAAAGAGCGGAGAGAAGAGCGAAGTAACAAGAACTAAGAGTACAACGAGAAATAAAATATCGTAGAGAATAAGACAGCATGAACTGGAATTAAGCGGTAATCAATTCGAGTCAATGTCGGTTAACTACCACACCGAAACTCCACAGTCCCCGTCAGTAAGATTACCCCGTCTATAAAGCAGGAGAAGATTTTGAATCATATCTTACGCATTTCGAGAAGTTTTTTGAATCAACAATTGGGACATCGAGGTAGAGAGTGTTGCCAAATTTCGTTCCCTCCTAAACTCTCAATTGAGAGATATATTTAATTCCTTTCCTCAGAGTCCAGTATGAACTACTCTACCCTCAAATCTGGACTCTTAGCTGCCGTAAATATGACCATAGACATCTATCGTGCCCGTTTCCGTCACAAACAGATCCGACCCGGTCAGACCTTTTGCTATTTTGGGTACACCCTCCAGAAACACATCCAAGCCACCCGCAAGAAATACCCCTAAATTGGTGAAAGTTCAAGGCTCCACGAAACCCAAGAACCTCCCGCGTCGTTATTTCCTATCCCTAGACGGCAGGTAATCTGTTTTAGGTGCGGAATAGAAGGTCACGTACGCACGAACTGTCCTCAAAATTCCCAATTTAGAAGTGTGTCCTACCATCAGGTTCACCAAGTTAGTGCCACTCTTGCTGCTCTCCCGTGGCTTCAAGATACCACTACCTCTCTCTCGTCAACCACCATATCCGGTCACCAAGTAAATTTTCTCTTTAATAAGAGGCCTCCTGGCGAGGAGGTGCTCTTTCTACTTCTTAGATAAATTAACAAACTCCTGAGTCAGTTTTAGGGCACCTTTTCTATTCTAGAGGTAAAAGGACCAGTGGATTACCTAATTCGAACCCCCACCAGAGATAAGGAATTCTACATCACTATGTTGAAAAAATATCACCGCCGTTGGTTGACCCCTTCAATGTCGTGCAAGTAGTATGCATTGAACAAGGTTGTGATTACCCCATCCCATCTTTACCTGGACCCCGGAATAATCATCCCCCGTACTAAATGTAATTGAAGATGTGCTATCCGAGACCCCCTGTTGCTCAAATGAACTTGAGCATGACATCATTTTCACCACTCAAGAGCCCGTTCAATCGAAGCACTATCATCTTCCCATCTACCTTAGGAAAGCGTTTTACGAAGAAGTGGACAATCTTTTAGCCCTAAATATCATCGAGCCTTCGAAATTAGATTACTGCTCCTCGATAGTCATGATTCCCAAGACCGACCAAACATTCCTCATCTGCGTCGATTTCTGAAAATAAAATTCACTCACGGTGTTTGATGCAGAACCTATCCCCCTTATAGACTAAAATCTGCACGTTGTGAGGAAGCTTAATTTATTTCGAAATTGAACCTCTGCAAAGCCTAGTACCAAATTTCCCTGCGTAAAAAGGCGCGTAAGTATACTGCTTTTCGCACCTATAAGGGTCTTATGCAGTTTAAAAGACTTCCTTTCTGGTTAGTGACTGTATGGAGCAAATATAATAGGATAATGCGAGGGATTGTGGATGACATGCCGCACGCCTCCTTCTACTTAGACAACCTTTATGTTGCTACCTCTACGTAGGACAAATACGTGATAGCTCTCCGTGCCCTACTTACTAGGCTTCGTGAGCACGGACTCAACCTTGGCCCTCGTAAGTGCCACTATGCGTACGATACTAAGAAGAATCTGGGCCTTAATGTTGGGAAAAATCAGATGGGCCCCCAGGACGAAAAAATTAGAGCCATTGGTGAGATGCCCCTTCGCCGCATGAAGAAATAGCGGAGATCATTCATGGGATCGGCCTCCTCTTACCGTAGATTTATCCCTCACTTAGCATCTATTTCTTCCCCTTTAAGTACCCTCCTTCAAAAGAGATTCCAGATCCACTTTCCTGGAATCCTGAAACTACTGCCAGGTTCCAGCAGCTCAAAGACAAGCTAGCGCCCGCCCCCATTTTGAGGCTCCCTAATCCCTCTAAAACCTTCGTCATCCAATGAATTCGGGTGACCAGGAAATTTCTTTTTATTAAAATGTGGTAGTGGACGTTGCTATAACGAAAAGAGTGTTTTAAATCGAGTGGAAATGATTTTCACAACCCTGCACACAGTTGAATACTATATGGTGCTGAAAATATAGCAATATTATTAGGCTGCTCACCATTTCATTGCTTAACTTTCAAACCTTCTAATGGCTAGATGTCTTAATGAGTTAAAGCTAAACATGATTTTCCACTTGAACTCAAGATATATATTATAAAACTAATTAAATCGCTAATTATAACCATAGTAGAGAGCATGGAGTATTCAGATGCAATCTCTTTTTAATTACCTTCGTCATCCAATGAATTCAAGTGACGAAGGAAATTTCTTTTTTATTAAAATGTGGTAGTGGACGTTGCTATAACGAAAAGAGTGTTTTAAATCGAGTGGAAATGATTTTCACAACCCTGCACACAGTTGAATACTATATGGTGCTGAAAATATAGCAATATTATTAGGCTGCTCACCATTTCATTGCTTAACTTCTAAACCTTCTAATGACTAGATGTATTAATGAGTTAAAGCTAAACATGATTTTCTACTCGAACTCAAGATATATATTATGAAACTAATTGAATCACTAATTATAATCATAATAGAGAGCATGGAGTATTCAGATGCAATCTCTTTTTAATTACCTTAAATCATTAGTTGATAATCATGTATAGTTTCAAGAAGTTCTAAACCATTTTTATTTTTCCCTGAAAGCAAAAATATATAAATGTATGTACGTTTGGATTTACGAAAGTGAGTCGAAAATTATTCGTCCTAGTATGTCAGTTCATACATGTACGAGTTATTTTAAACATAGCTGATTTAATAAGTTTCTGTGAACATTTTATGCAGGCAGATAAATCTCCTCCATAAACCTGGCTCTGGCATGAGAAGGGTGACCTCAAACACGTGCTGTGGGAAAAAATAATTTAAGCTTTGGGATAAGATCAATTGCATTCTTTCCTAGTGGAGTCTTTCTAATTAATATTAGCTTTTGATTCAGCTTAAAAGGCAACTGATTGAGAAAAAAAAGATATTCTTAAAAGGATCAAAAATAAAAAGGAATGTAAGCCGAACTTGAGTAAAAAGATAGTAAGTCGTCGACTTTTACGAATGAAAGAGTCTGGTTGAATTTGGGAAAATTCTGGAGTTAGAATTTAGGACTACCATTGATAAGTTATATAGTGAAGTTTGACTTTCATATTGATGTCGACTTTCCAAAAACAATTAAGATCTAAACCTCAACAAACTTTCAGCTGTAGTTCTGTTGGAATTGTTGGACGAAGTTTAACTGTCTCAGAGTTAAATTTTTATCAGAAAAAGGTACTAATCACACTTTCCTGATGTAGTGAAGGTAAATATGCAAGAATTGATTTATTAACATTACTTTTTACAATCTATAGTTCCGAAATTCCACCCTCAAACTCCTTTTCTCTCCTGAATGACTCATTTGATAGGAATACGATTCGAGCCGGCGGTGTGGTTTAAATTCTAAAGCACAAGATTTTAAAATAAAAGTTACAGTTTCTCCAGCCAGTGACCGCTGGCAACCTCCAATGGCGGTAACTAATAATTTTACGCCATTCATAGCCCATAAATTCTTGCACACTCCCTCTGTAGACTATCTTCCGAAAGGTTGTATTGCTCTACGCTTTCCAAATCTTGTTTGATATAAGTGATTAATCGTTAGGTACCATAGTGAGAATTTTGCTTAACCTAGGTTATCTCCTTATATCTACTGCCTTAATAACCTAAGACTTTCCTTTAACGAAAGTCGCCCGTGCCCTAGGGCACGGGGGCATTCTTCTCTCGAGATGTCTCAAAAGGACAAATCTCGAGTTAAACTAAAACGACCTAATTCTAATACTGATCTCGAATCATCTAACGTTGATCCTACTCTAAAACAACTACACAAAGTGATCAAAGAGACTGACCAAGCTGTCTCTCGTTTCTCTTCACAGCCATCAACTTCTGCTTCAGAGAAATCGAACAAGTACCCGAATTACCCTGCTATATATCATAGTTCAACGCACAGTAATAAAGCTCCTGTAACATCACAAAGTAAGATCAATGATACAGGTCGTATAAATGTGACTTCCATAAACAAAAATGACCCCAAATTGAATATTGATCCCAAATTTGTTTCTTGGATATATTTAAGTTCTCCAACAGTTAATTTGACAAAATTAAGTCCATTAACAATTAAAACAGTTGTTGAATCCATTTGTCATGGCCCTGTCATCGAGGTTAAATATTGCAGAACAGGATCGCTCTTAATTCATACAAAATCCTCAGATCAGACAACAGCCCTTTTAAATACAAAAACCATTATCAATGGACAATATGATGTAGAGTGCTCAGTAGCACAAAATTTAAACACTATTCAAGGTATCATATATGCACCTGATCTACAATACTTTGAGGAAGAATTATTACTTAATGAATTAAAAATTCAAAATGAGTCGGTTATGAAAATTAGACGCCTCAATAAAGGCCCTTCCCGAATATCTACCCCCTTGTTAGTATTAACTTTTGCTGGAAATGTTTTGCCTTCTAAATTATATTATGGATACCTTACGTTCAGTATTGATAACGACTACCCTAATCCCTTGATGGGCTTTAATTTCAGGCATTTTAGACATGGAAGTAGGACCTGTACAAATAAATCTAGATGTCTTTATTGTAATGAGCAACATAATTCTCAGGATTGTATCGCTCGAAGGGAAGCTCCTAAATGTATTCACTGCTTTTCTCCCAACCATTTAGGAAATTCTAAGGAATGTCCTGTGTGGATCAGGCAGAAAGAAATTATTCATTTAAAAATTGATAAGAAATTATCCTTCTTGGAAGCTCGACAGGTATATTTAAAAAATCATCCTATAAATGCAAGTGACATATATACAAATAACAAGAAAAAAATATAACTGAAAAAGCTACAAAAGAAACACAATGCAACCTACTCATTACTAGACCACAAACTCTACCTGCGAAAAGTACTAATAATGAAGATAAACAAAACTCTCATAATGCTGATGTCTCAAATGAATACCTATGGTCTATCCTTAAAGAATATAAAAAATTATGGAAGCAAACATTGCCCCTAAACAGGCAGTTAACAAAATGGCTATAGTGTTTAATAAAATGGGCTTTACAAAAAAAATTGATTCAAGGGATGGTTACAGAATATTATTTGGTGATTAATAGTTTAAATTATATAAAGATAATGAACTTTAGAATATGTCAGTGGAATTTACGCAGTTATACAACTAGGTTACCATTCTTGCAAAAAATCTTAAATGAGTATTCCCCATCAATTGTAATGCTACAAGAAACAAGTTTAGGAATAGAGCAAAACATTTCTTTAAAAGGATATCCCATCTTAAGAAAAGATAGAAGCCGTAATGGAGGAGAAGTTCTACTTGCCATAACCTCCTGGGTACCATTTGTAACTTGAAATATCACCTCTGATCTGGAAGCTATAGCAGCTAGAATTAATTTACCATCTTTAAAATTCACAATTTGTTCAATCTATATACCTCCAAGATTTCCTTTAACTACACAAGACTTAATGAATCTTTATAACCAACTTCCTCCACCAGTATTAATATCTGGAGATTTGAATGGACATCACTACCTGTGGGGCTCATCAGAATGCTGTCCTAGAGGAAATAAAATAACAGATTTTATTGAAGAAGCAAATTTATACATCCTAAACTCAAAGGCCCCAACTTATTGCAATGAATTTAATGGACATTTTTCTCATATAGATATATCTCTGCTCCCATTCTTCAAAACTAAACTTAGGGTGGAAAGTACTACCAGATCTTTATGATAGTGACCACTTCCCCATAATTATGGAAATGATGTATGAAATAAAGTATAATACCAGGCCCAAATGGCTATATAAAGATAATTTAAAAAAATTTAAACACGAGCAAAAAATTCCAAAAGTCAATATTTCACTTAATGCAAATGATGCTTGCCTTCTAGTAACCTCTGCTATCACCAAATGTGCAGCCAAAACCATACCAAAGTCATCATCAAGAATATTCCCTAAATATAACAATTCCTGGTGGAATGATAGTTGTGCCTATGCCATAAAAGTTAAAAAAAGCCTATAAACTATTTAAGAAGTACATGAATCCAGAGCCTTTACTGTTATATCATAAAGCTAAAGCCTTAGCCAGAAGGATAATTAGATTATCGAAACGTCTCTCTTGGAGAAGGTTCGTACAAACTATTAATCATAACACTCATACAGCAGAAGTTTGGGATAAGATAGGAAGACTTACAATAAAACATAAACCCCATCCACTCGTCACATTAAAATCTGGCCGTAACTTTACTTCTGACCCATTTGTGACTGCCCAAATATTAGCTGGCCACTTTGCTACTATAAGCAGTATTCACTCCTTCATAGAACCCTTTGTTTACACTATGGTGGAGGCTGAATTTAATGAAATTTCATTTGGGGTATCTAACAATGAGAAATATAACTGCTCAATTACATTATATGAATAAGAAAAAGCTATTCCCTAAAACAAACCAAGCTCTCCTGGCATGGATGACATAATATATCCCTTCCTAGCAAATCTTAGTAACTTAAATAAACATAATCTCTTAAATTTCTGCAATCACCTATTTCTAAATAATACCTATCCAGATACATGGAAAGAGAGTTTACTCATCCCTATTTTAAAGCCAGGGAAACCAAGTAAGGAACCATCTTCTTACCGCCCTATAGCCTTGACAAGTTGCTCAGGCAAGACATTAGAGAGAATATTGACCATTAGATTACAGAAATACCTCATTGAAAAAAAGTATTTATCATACTACCTAAGTGGATTCAGAAAGCACTTCTCAACTATGGATAGTTTGGTATGCTTAGAATGTGACATAAGGGAAGCGTTCCTTTGCAATAAATATGTAATGGCAATGTTTCTGGACATTGAAAAAGCATATGATGCCATTTGGCACCATGGTCTTCATAGAAAACTATACAAGATGGGTTTACGTGGCCACCTCCCCAACTTTATTAAAAATGTCATTTCCTTTAGAATTATAAGAGTTTCGATAGCTAATCTTCCTTCAGAAAAATTTGCTGTACAAATCGGCTTACCACAGGGCAGCGTTATAAGTCCACTCCTATTTTCAATCATGTTAAATGATTTATTCAAAACGTTAGACATAAACCATGCCTTGTACGCTGATGATATTGTAGTGTGGCTATCTAGGGAAAACTTGGATCAAATGCACAACCAGATGCAAAAAATCATGGATTCTATATCTTACTGGTCACAAAAATGGGGCACCACCTTTTCTTCTACTAAAACTAAGTGTATAATTTTTACAAAACGCCCTAGGAAACATAATTTGAAAGAGCTGATAATATTAAATTACCCTATTAATTACATGCAAACTCATAAATACTTGGGCATAGTATTAGATCAGCGACTAACTTGGACAGCTCATATTCCGTCATTAATAGAGAAATGTAAATCTAGCATTTTGCTCCTAAAATATCTTGCAAATACAAACTGAGGGTCAAATAGAATGCATCTATTACATATATTTACATATATATAAATCCCTTGTTAGAAGCAAAATAGACTATGGCTCTTTCCTATACCATACATCATCAGAAAGCAACCTATTAAATCTTGATAGAATACAATTTAAGTGTATTAGACTAGCTATAGGCGCATTAAATTGTACCAGAGTTGATTTTTTAGACGCAGAAGCTAATATAATGCCTCTCAAATTTCGTAGAATATTGCTAGGGCTAAGATATGGTATTAAAGTACTCAGTATTGCAAATCACCCCACACGTATATGTATTTTACAATTCTTTTGGTATAATTTTTAGGATCTTCGGCCTCATCCAAAACCTTTTTGTGGTTGGATTAAAAAATATGTAATGAACTTAGGATATGACCTCATTGATTTAAACACCATAGAAATATCTAACTGCTATATAACATTAACTAAAGTTCACTTTAACCTCTCATTAACTGCATACCCTAAGAACAACACTCCTTTATGTATTTATCAAACATTGTCTTTAGAATTAATTGAGTTTTATAAATCCTAAGGTTTTAATGTAACTTTCACAGATGGTTCCAAAAGTAATGAAGGAGTAGCATGTGCTTTTAGCTGGAGGGAAACCATAAAGACCTTCAAAATCCCCCATCACTGCTCTATATTTACTGCTGAGTTATATGCAATATTGAGTTCACTCAAGTACATAAATCAAAAGCTAGACAACTGTAAACTACTCATAGTTTTAGACTCCCTATCAGGTTTGCTAGTTGTGAAAGAACAAAAAAGTCACTCCTTAATCCACCGTATAATTAACTATATACATAAAATCAACCTGGAAGCTGTTTTTATGGGTTCCTAGTCATGCAGGTATAAAAGATAATGAAGCGGTTGACACAGCACCTAAAGCAGCAATACACAATGCTAATATGACACACCTGGGGTTCTCAGTATCAGAAATGATAGGCATGCTGCAGCCCTCAGTCTTCAACCTCTGGCAAAATGAATGGTCCCAAAATATTTGCAATCTCCCCCAAATCATTCCTAATTTAAACAATAACAGACCTTATAGAATGGCTACTTCTTTGATCCATCACTTTTCCACTTTTGAGGAAAATGCAATACACAACTTACCCCAGAACATGCTATAACTCACTGCCTTGAATATTCTTTCAGTCGTAACCCCTTATAAAATTCGGCTTGGAAAACAACTTAAAATTTTCATATGCTACTGTCCTAAATTCCTCAGTCCCATTTGAACTAGCACTAAAGTTTCTAAGAGATACATCATTATATAGACACATTTAATTTATTTAATTTTATTTTTTTTATTATTATTTTTTATCAGTTTGTATATGCATTTATGTACATATATAGATATGAGTATTTGTATACATAATTGTGTAACTGTTGGCACCGTCTAGTTTAGCTTATCTTCTCATACTAACAGACTCCACCTTTCTCTTTATTCTTGAGTGTCCCTAGACTGAAGAGGTGATGGTGACTATCTTGACTGTAATTTCACGGTGCCAATAATCCTTATAGGGTTTCAGCACCCATAAAACAGATTAAATCAATCAATCAATCATAAATTCTTGCAGTCACATGGGATGTAGATTATCTTTATTCTCGGCTGTAATCATCGCTCCAATGCAAGTGCCATTCTTTACATTTACCTCTAAGGTAGTTCTCCAGCTACAAGAGATGCAACACCCCTAAATTCATGCAACCAAAAAGATTCCAACTGAAAGCCTTGATATGATAACGAAAGTGTGAGCGTGTTTAATTAACAAACTGCTCCAGAATCTTGAAAATACCACCATCAGAAGGCCAAAGAAAAAAAGGTTATGTCCTTATAAGTGGGTTTCCCATTTTGACAATTTCAATTAATAAAGGTGTAGATAATTTGTTATTAGACTTTTTGGTTAATATCTGTAAGCGGTTATTATAGCAATGAGTTATTATAACAATGCATTGGAAAAAACATAGGGAAACTAACTTCATCCACGCCAAAAATGCCTGTAATGCAGTTTTTCTTACTATTGACATAAGTAAATATATCGTAATTTAATTATATCCTATTCAGTGTAATTATACGGCGGGATTGTTCTTTATCATATTTATCGATATATACCTAATAGGGGTTACAGTGGAAAGGTCTTGTTTTGCTAGTATTTTTGTGTATCTCTTTTCATAAAGGGGTTTATATTTGTATTGATATTTTTGTAGATTCTTTGGGAGTAGACCAATAAGGGGCGCTGCGATTTGCCATCCTGGCCGCCGTGCTGACGGAATTCAGCACCCCGTCCGACCCCAGCTTAGCCTCTTCTCTTTCTTTCAGACTGGCTGTATTTCTCCCTTACTTCGTCCTTTTCATACAACCTCTCCCACATCTTTCTCTGGTCGGCCTTTAAGTTCTCAGGGTAGATGCTGACCTTCTCAGCCAACCGTCCTGGATCGAGGCTGAGGGGATAGGGAACAATGTTGCCTAACCCCAGAGCTCCGATTCGGGATGGAGGTTTTTAAAACAACCTGCTTAAACCTCACCCATACCTTCCTCACATCCCTTTTCCTTTCCTCTTTAGACTTTAGTAATTTTACGCCGTGTCCAAGGTGGAGCCGCCATGCCAATGGACTGCCAGGCCACCAGGCGAAAGGGTGGTCCTGAATTGCGGCACCTGGCTCTGCCAAGCCTGTAAAAACCCCTTGCAGGGCGGGCTACTGCAAGGGGTGAGGAGCTATTTCATCCCGTAGCAGATTTAGGGTCACCATGCCCAATGATAAGAAAACTAAAAATCTCACCTTAATTTTCCCTTGTACATCGACGGAGCCGCCCTCTGGCAGCTCCAAAGAAATAATGGAGCTCCCACCCCTGAGCTTGCGCAGGAGACCCTACAAATATCTCAATCTGGAAAAAAGGCTAACTCCTCTCCTACGCCTACGAGTGTAGGGGACTCCTCCTCAACCCTTCTCTGGAGGTGCTTTGGGAACCTTCCTGTTAACAGCCGTTGTCCCTGCTTTTCTTTCCAAGGGGACTGGCAAGAAAGCCAGCAGGCAGCCCATAGCCGACCGCTCTCAAGTGAAGCGACTCGATTGGAGAAACCCCCTTAGGGAGGAGAGGGAATCCAAGCCCTTTCAATTGCCTTCCCCAAAAGACCTGCAGGCCGAATATTGAACCTTGCCGGGGTCAATGCCTGTGCATCCTCACACCTGACTAGTGACAATAATGCCAACGGGACCTGCAATATCATGGGGGGATGGCCATTTGGAGGCCCCCCTTGAGATAGACTTAGTCCTCAAGGTAACTCAGCCTCATACGGTAGGTTCTTACATGGAGGGAACATCCGGGCTCGGCGCCAAGAACTGAGCCCGAATCTGCCCCTATGCAAGGTCTTCCTCCAACGGCTAAGATTTTTGAGGCAGTACAAGGAGGGGAGGGATCTCCTCCGACCGGTGCTTCTACAACTTCCAGGACCTTCTCCATTTCAGAGAAGGACCTGGTTGCGGCCGCTCCATCTAGCCTGGGGGTTCCTGCAGGCGGAGAGGAGAAGTGGTATCATTCCCCGCACTCCTCTCTTAAAAAGAAAAATAATAAGAAAAAGACTAGAAAGACTCGGGCCTCCTCTCCATCCGCGGGAGCTGTGGAGAAAGATGGCTCTGCTGCCACTTTGGCAAGCGACCAAGCCAAGATCGGCATATCTGGCCCCTCTTACAACGCGGGTGTGGAGCCCCCGTCCCCCGTAAGTGGCACGGCAATTTGCAATCCTGGCCGCCGTGCTTACGGGATCTAGCGCTGCGTCCGGCATTAGCTTAGCCTCTCTTCCTTCCATCAGATAGCCTGTATTTCTCTCCTACTTCGTCGCTTTTCATACAACCCCTCGCACAACTTGCCGGTCAACCTTAATTTCTTCTCAGCCAACCGTCCCGGATCGAGTCTGAGGAGCGAGATGGCAATGTTCCCTAACCCATAAGCTCCGATCTATGGTAGTTGCTTTTAACAACCTGCTTCATCCCCACCCATTTCCCTCCTCACATCCCATTTCCTTCTCACTTCACAATCTATATTTTTACGCCATGATCAAGGCGAAGCCGCCATGCCAAAGGAATGACAGGCCACCAGGCGGGAGGCGTGATCCTGAATCGCGGCACCTGGCTCTGCCAGGCCTGTACGCACCCCTTAAAGGACAGGCTACTGCGAGGGTTGATGATCTATTGCTTCCCGTTTAAAATACAGGGTCACTATGCCCAATGATGAACAAATTAAAAATCAATCCTCAACTTACCCTGTTCCATCGACGGAGCCGCCCTCGGGCAGCTCTACAGAAATAATGGAGGTTGCCCCCCTGCGCTTGCGCAGGGGCCCCTTCATATTTCTCTAACCGGAGAGAAGGCTTACTCCTCTCCTTCGCCTACGGGTGTAGGGGACTTCCCCTTGCCCCCTTCTCTGGAGGTGCTTTTGGGCACCTTTCTTTTTCCAGCGGTAGTCCCCTCTTTTCTTTCCAAGGGGCCTGTTAAGAAAGCCAGCAGGCAGCTCACAGTCGACCGCTCCCCAGTGAAGTGGCTCGGTAGGGCAACCCGCTTAGGGGAAGGAAGAAAGCCAGGCACCTTCGGTCGCTTCCCTTAAAAGACCTGCTGGCCAGAATAGTGAAGCTTGCCGAAGTCAAGGCCTGTGTCTCCTCACACATGACTGGTGATGCTGCCAACGGAACCTGCAATGTTCTGGGAGGGAAGGGCCAACTGGAGGCCCCCCTTGAGTTAGAATTGGTCCTCAAGGCAACTCAGCCTCATACGGTAGGAACTTACATGGGCGGAAATCGGGGCTCGGCGCCAAGAACCGAACCCGAATCCGCCCCTATGCAAGGTGCTCCTGAAACGGCTAGGGTTTCCAGAGGCAGTACAAGGAGGGGAGGGATCTCCTCCGGCCGGGGTTTCATTCCCCGCACTCCTCTCCTAAAAAGAAAAATAATAAGAAAATACTAGAAAGACTCGGGCCTCCTCTCCATCCGCGGGGTCTGCCGTGACGGATGGGTCTGCTGCCACTTTGGTAAGCGACCAAGCCAAGATTTGCACCTCCGTCCCCTCTGCCATCCCGGATGCGGAGCCTCCAACTAAGAAAAAAAGAGCGCAGGCCGGAGCCTCAATAACATCGGGGCTGCTCATTCAGAGGCCACATGGCGTTTTCGAGCCCACTAACTTTAAACGCTTCCTTGTTATTCGCTCTACTGATGTCAGTATGTTGACCAAGGGCAACATGATCCATAAGAGGAGAGGGTAAACTAGTGTAATTGGTAGAGAGCCGAAGGTAACCCGTTTCTCGGACAGGAGTCTTCTGGAAAATGCGGCGGATCACTCCAAAGCGGCAAATATAGGTGCCCTTCGGACATTTGCTGGCAGCCCGGTGAGTGTGACGCCGCACTCTACCGTAAACTTTGTGAAAGGAGTAGTTTATGCGAGTGAACTCGTTGTCTACTTCATAGAGGACATCACTTGAGAGCTGGCCGACCATGGGGCGGTCAAGGTGGAACGTGTGATGAGAAAACAAAGAGAAGCCTCGAGACCAACACCTACAATCTCCCTGAGTCAGTGCGTGCCGGTTGGTACCGCTACCGCGTGAAGGACTTCGTGCCACTGCCGCGGTGGTGCTATTACTGTCAATGCTTCTGCCATACGAATCGTTCTTGTAGACGTGTAAATTCGGGATCACCCGAAGTTTGTAAATTACTCCAAGGACGCACACGATAAGTCTAAATCATGCGTGGCCAAGTGTGTCAATTGCGGAGAAAGCTGCACCCCACTTCTTTGAGGCAATTTGGTGCATATCTCGTTGAGAAAGAAATCCTGGCCGTTCAGTCCCAGGATCGACTCTCATTCCGCAAGGCTAAGGACTTGGTCTTGGCACGCCCGGCTCTGCCTGGGACGTTTTATGCCTCAATGCTTAGAAATGCACGCTCTGCTCCTGGCACATCCAGGCCAACCAGCACGGTTGTTTCCGCGCTCATTCGGAGCCATCCTGCAGGTTCTCCTCAAGCCGGGCCCTCCCCTGGTAAAGCTGGCAGCCAAAAGGGTTCACACCCAGCCCCGGCTAAAACCTAAGGCTCTCTTCCCTTCCCCCATCGTGACCGTTTCCCGTAAGGCGAGACGGCCACGCGCCTCCACCAAGTCGATAGACTCACACGAGGCAATATCCCTGAAGTTGGTCGCCAGGCCATCTACCGGGGTTCCTAACACAGTCTACCGAACGGTGAACAGCAACAAAGGAGCTTCGGCTCCTTCGCCCACGCCCAGTGGTGGGCTGAGTTACTTGGGGATGTTGGTTCATCGAAAAGAGGGGCCACCGCTTCCAAATCCGAAACGTGCACATAAGGTTTCGAGGCGGAGGGAGGAAAAGACTTACATGGCGAGCCCAACCTCCTCTAATAAGTCCTCAATGGTGACAGCGCCTTCCGCGCCATGTCCGGTCAACAGCGCCCGGTGTTCTGCCTCCGGAAATCGTATCCCCATTCCCGTTAGGGTCTTCTGTTCGAGGAGGGCCCCCGCGTCTCCTCTGAGCTAGGCCTGGAGGACATATTTCTTCAATGGAATTGCCATGGACTCCAAGCCAACTGGGAGAAGCTGCGGAGGCTCTTCTCGTCCCGTTCCCCGTTACCTATTTGTTCTCCAGGAGACTATGCTAGGCACGTGAGCCCTGCCTGCCCTCCCGAGGTATAAGGGTTTTGCAACCCCACCACCACGAGAGGGCCGGGCTGGGGGATGCGTGGTTTACACCCGGCATGATGTCTCCGTTGTTCTTTTCACTTTAGATACCTCCTTTCAGGCAGTGGCTGTGCAGCTTCACCTGGATAGGAGGATATACTATCATTTATGCGTAGATTCCACCGTCAGCTGCCTTCGATGCGGGGGAATTCAGCCGCGTCGTGGCATGGTTGGCAGGCATACGGGCAGCTCTTCGGACTGCTTGGCAAAGAAGATGGGAGACGGTCTAAGGGAACTTAAAATTGCGTGGCATTGCGCCGCGACTGTTCCCATGGATCTATTCCCCAATGCCGCGACGGCTTTAGGTCGCTTTCTGTCGTCTCCGAATCGGAAACACTCGTGTGACGCATCGATATTTGATGTAGCGCTCGCTAGCACCCTATTGTGACGACTGCGTTGTCCCTCAGATAGCTCGGCACATTTTTGTCAAAGGTCGCAGTCTGGATGATCTTTGCGCACGATACCTGGCCCAGTACCGTGATTGGCAGGGTCGCTACCGCCTGTCACTTGTACTTGGGACAAGTGCGTGCACCTTGACTGGTGGACTGATAGACTTTTTGGAAGAGGCCGGCTTTCTCCCTTTTATTTGACTGTTTTTTTGTTTTTGTTTTTGTTATTGTTGTTTTATTTGTAGGTCGCACTCTCCTAGGCTGGGGAGAAGGGGACCTTCCCCCGACGCGGGAGCTTGCTTCCAAATTGTGATCTTCCCTTTTTATCGTTGTTTTGTTTTCAAATTTTTATTTTAAAGTAGCCTAGAATTAAGCTGTTTGTTTGCGACGACTGATGCTCAAGTGGGCAGTCGCCAGATAGCCCCTTAAAAAAAAAAATCTTTGGAAGTGGCGGTTTTTAAGACCATAAAATTTCACATTGAGCAGTTTTATTAGGATATTTATCTGCATTCACCCGAGTTCGATTATGCCTTTAAAACCAAATAAGCTATGTTCTTTGTTTAGTGGAATCGGTTTAAAAGGCACTAAGTTTATTTAGATTTACCTTGCTGGTTCCTCCTTTTTGCCATGTACAGGGGCGAAGTGAATCCTCGGTTAGAAGTTTGCCAGAACATTTTTTTTCTAACGAATTAAGTTTTCTCAATTTTCAGACAGTCTACAAGTATGGGTTTAAAGATTACCAACTCAAGAGTTTGAAATAAACATGTTAAAACCAACGGTGTCTTGGTGGCTTTTCGGGTATGGTGTGGAATTTGGCATGATGGAAGGCCATATTTGTTTTAATGTAATTGTAAATAGTGATTCTCTCGCTGTTTTCAATTGGTGGCTTAAAAGTAAATTACATATTCAAGGAATATGGTTTTTCCTGTCATAAGCAAAAATGGAAGAAGAATGGAGCAAACAAAGTGTCATCAAACCACTTCCATGGCCAAGTGAGTCTAATCAAACGAAACCAATCCTTTTATTCTTAGTCGCTACGTCTCTAAATTCCTTTCCCTTAGCACCTCATTGGCTTTAAAATCACCGTGTGTTCCAATGACCTCAACGAAGTATTCTCCTCTTTGCTTCTCAACTAGCCTTTCTTTGCTTCAAGTTTCACTTTATTTGTTCTTTTAATTTCCTTTTCTGTGACAATATTCAGAATAGCGCTGGTTACGTGCTTGTGTAAGTTGCGCTCACAGGTTGACAAGGAATTGTGTTTGAGTCATTGCTATTTCTTGTTTTTTCGAATCATTTCTTGATGTCAGTTTTTTGGGGGGGGGGTTTAGTCACGTTGTCTATGGTGTCTGTCATAAATCTCGTTCTAAGGGTGATGAAGTGTTATATTCTGTTATTTGTTGTTTGTTTAGAGCTATCTATCGATTTGCGGTTCGTTCTCTTTCTGTGTGCTATTAATTTTTTGGTATTTTCTTCAACTTTTATTTTTCTTTTGACTGGTCTCTATTAATTAGTTTTAGTATTGTTCCCTTTTTGTTAGTTTGAGTTTGAGCTTACTTTAGAGGTAGTGACGTGTTATAGTTTGTTCTTTGTTGTTTGTTTAAAGATATAATCTATTTTTCCATCTGTTTTCGTTCCCCACTATTATTTTTTTGGTATTTTCTTCAACTTGACTGCTATGGTTTTCATGTCTCTATAAAATATTGTTTCTTTTTGTTCACTTTTTGTTTGCTTATGTCTGAACCTATTCATCTTGTTTATTCTTTGTTAAGGATAGTGTTTTATTATTTCGCATGGGATGTCTATTAAGTTCTTTATTATCATGATTGAGTTTGTTGAATTTGGCTCTAATCTTTGTTGTAAACTAAACTTGTTCATTATTCTGTTTGCTCTCGCTATATTGGTCAATTTTTGATTTGACATGTTTATTTATTTTTACACTATCTTGTTTTATTTGACTTTTTGTTTATTTGAGAATGCGTTTGGGCATTGGTTATATTCTTGGATTTGGCGATTGTTTAGTTTTATACATCTTTTCCATTTGTTTCTGCCTTGTTAAATTCAAGATATACATATTTCTCATATAAGTGTGTTTCTCATCCTATCTATGCTATCACATGCTTATAAGGTTTATTCTATTGACTGACCATATTTTCTTTCCTCCTTTACTAATCTCTTAACGTTGGTTCTGTTTGTTCTTTT
Organism: Ceratothoa steindachneri; assembly: GCA_963969495.1. Lineage (NCBI taxonomy): Eukaryota > Metazoa > Arthropoda > Malacostraca > Isopoda > Cymothoidae > Ceratothoa > Ceratothoa steindachneri. The sequence continues at coordinate 92,144,213 of OZ018330.1, forward strand.
ATGTTCTGAATAGTGATCAATTTACTTTAACATTTAAACGCTTACACACTTCCCAAATGTCCACTAAACAGAAAACAGCTAATCGCGCCTTTGTACGACAAAATTATTTAGAGCCAAATATATGTTACGCCAAATAAATCATTATTTGGCTTCCTAAAATTGCCAAACATTTGAAATAAATAAAGAGCCAAAATATTCATTTTCAAAATAATAAAATTATAAGTTCCAATATAGCTTTTTTGAACATCGAGCCCTGTGGTATTTGCAGGCTTCATAATCTTATATTATTTTCCAAAATTTTTAATAAATTTTTTAATCTATTTTTCAAACGAATTTCCGTTTTCCGGGCCACTTTTTTATGTTTTTGGCTCCAAATCCAGGTTTAATAAAATCTTTGAATTAGCAATATCAGATTTCTCAGAATCTTAAATATCAATATTAAATTTCTTGCTCAAATTTTATTTCTACATTTATTGAGGAGTACTCTACGCTGATGGTTGTTTTGAAAAGTTTGCCGACTGTTCTCTCACTTATTTCCTTGTTAGACTACCCTAGAAACATAGTAATACTAATAACAATAATATGAGATTTCTGTATTTAAAAGGTTCGAGAAAGGCGGAAATTAAATATGGCGAAAGAGCTGTAGTGGTTGTTACCACCCGCAGAACGTGTATTTGGTGTTTCTTTGTATGAGACATGGATAATAAGGCTTTAAATGCGCAGAAGGAGATATGGTAGAAAAGTCCTTTGGAGGTTCCTACCCTACGGAGATGCTTGGTTTGATAGGGTAACGCTTTTGGTGAAATCGAGAGTATGTACCTGGCAGCTTAATGGTAGAGAATCTGACCAGCAATCAGCAGACCTGGTGATATCTCTGTTTTCTTAGTATGGATTCCCTTTATTGTGTCTTCCTTTGCTCTCTTTGATTCGTGTGTTGTTCCAATATCCCTTTCTCATTTCTTTAACAACTCCTATTTCTTGTCTCATTGCTCATTTACGTCAAATTTCTCTTTCTATTATATATATAAGTGGTAGTATTGTAGCCCCCTTGGAGAGCCTACACACACACTGTCATACACACCCGCACACAACTTCATGAGCCAAGGCACATGTTTGTTCTAATGGATCCCATCCCCTTTTCAAGCAATGCAGAATCTACATACTCTTTCTTTCTCTCGAACACACACCTAAACACACACACACACGTGACTTGTTTCGAGCCACTCCTTAATCCACACTGATTTTATATGATTTTAGCAAATGAGATATGTCTAGACTATGTTTCTGAGACAAAGGGCCCCTTTCATCCCACATCAGTAACTATCTCTTTGCTTGTACAAAAACTTTCACTTTTGCGTAACCAAACCCTTCATGTAGTCATAAAGCGAGATAAATTTAAATTAGAATCCGTGACTGTTGGACCTTTCTGTAACCATATAAATTTCAATTTCATTCGTGACATCTTTATTAACATGCCTATCGACAAATCTGATTGTATTTGTTGTGGGTTTTCGTTTAATAGGAAAAGTTACGTTCCACTAGTCCTAATAACATTAGAATATGTCCCATTTTTCTTGGGAATGATGCATTCAAGGTGAAATTAGCAAAAATGAGAAATGAAATAGGATTAGGAGTAAAAACCATAGGGAGAGACGTAGTTGCATCGAACCCTTAAATAACGAGCTAGCCAACGGTGTCGGGCATTAGTTACTGAATGGCGAGGAGAGGAAATGGAGTTAAAGCTGCATATCGAGCTAGATAGAGAGTAGAGACCCGCTATCGATTATAAATGAACAAGCACGTATCTTAAGTTCTTATAGACAACCAGAATCACAATTTAGGACGGGTAGAAACGGGGCTAGGCCAACGAGGGTTACATACCTTTTTGAAATAACCTGCTCTAATCCATTCAACTTGTGAATTCCAATCAAGGCGGAAATCGAGTGCATTCTAATCGAGGATTCTTTAATAAAGAACCAAGATTCAGAATTCCAAGCACACAAACCGGCTAAGCGTAGTAAATTGCCTATCGGGTGGAGAATTAATCACGCGGTCAGAAAATTACAAAATCTGAACGGACGTGGCGAAGATCACGATATCCTTAACTTGATTGTTGAAAACGACCTCAACTGACTTGGCACAACCCCAACCGAAATTGTTCACCGAACGAGGGGCCTAATTATATCTGCCAAAGCGAAAGCGACTAAAGTAGAGGTAATTGGGATAATTCCGAGATTAAAATGGACTTTCATATTACAATCAAGATCAATCTACAACAAATGAATACATTAAACGTTTATGCCATGAAATGGGGGTTAAGTTTTTCAATTTACGGAACGATTTTCAGAACCAACAAGCGCTTTTTTAAAATGATAGCCTTCATTTTAACCCACTCTGTGGAGTTCGATGCTTGACAAAATAATTGATAAAAATTACGTGGTTTTTATGGTCATGAAGTCATTTGCATCCAAGGCACAGAGGCGCCGTTCCGGTTTTCACGCGAAGATTCAATAAACTTGGGTAGGCAGAAAACGCTCATGGCCTTGAAGAGAGGGACGCTGCTCTTTAAAAGGAAAAATAAAATGCATTCACACAAATGTTTGGAGCTTAATGAACAAACTACCCGAATTTACAGCTATGATCCAAGAGGGAGATAACCAAATTGTATGTATTAGCCAGACCTGGTTGGATAAAGTTTCAAGAGACTTTATTGCAGAATTTATCATAGGTGTAATAAAATTCAATAACAAATACAGTGTAAATGAAGGGGTGGTGGAGTGATAGCGTACACAAGAGAGGAAATAAATGCAAGAACGATGGTTGTGATGACCGTAAGTATAAAGAGTGAGGTACTGTTAATTGAGCTCAAATGTGAAAAAAATAATAAAATTAACTTAGCCATTACTTATTGTCTTCCATCCCAAATAGAGTCAGAGGACGTACTAATCTTTGAGTGCCTTTCATCTTTGGTGAGAAAAGAAAAAGCAATAATTTGTGGGGATTTCAAGTACCCTAAAGTTAACTATACAAACTCTACTTCGGATAAAGTCGAGGAGAGATGGGTCTATTTCATCCAGGATAATTATATTGCTCCACAGGTAAATGAAATTAGGGGTGATCATAATATACTTGATTTAATTATCACAACAGAAGAGACTTTAGTAGAAAACGTTTGCGTGGATGAACATTCGGCGACGAGTGACCATGATGTAATTAGGCTCGATATTAATACATTCGTAGCGGTAATCGAGAATATACAACTAATTTTACAATTTGGCAGTTGCAATTTGAAACCTTTACTGACCGGATTAAAAGAATTAACTAGGAAGCTTGTTTTTATAATAGAACAGTACTGTACATGTAGTTAGAGCTACAGCAAAGTTTATCACGGTAGATTCTGACTTGGTTAAGTATGTTTGCGGTTAGAATGGGAAATCAAAGAGGTTACCGTTGGTTAGCTCTTTAATAATAAACTTATATCGGGAGCAAAATCAAGACTAATTGTTAAAAAAAACGAATCAGTAGCAAATAGGGAAAGATACGTACACTCTCGAAGGCCCTTAAAGCGCGCAGTTATGGAATCTAAGCTCAAAAATGAGAAAGATCTTGCCTTAAATTTGAAGCCCTAACCGAAATGATTTTATAGTTATGTAGGCAGTAGAAAGACCATTTGAGGTTCAAAGAGGCCGATCAGAATTAAAGATGGTGTTATGACAAACGACCCAGAATTGATTGTTGAAAAAGTAAATGAGCACTTTGGAAGCGTTTTTACTTTAAAGGTCGTGAGCCGACTAATTTCTATGCCATCATCCTAAGTTATGTGATTGGGAAGCTCTTGACGTCCATAACACTAGGCTTTAAATTTTAACTTTGTCTCTGCTACTAGAGTAAATGTTGTTTTAAGTAACTAACTTTGGTGCACTAATTCCAAATATGTGCTCAGATTTTTCCTAGCATGTAAGGTTCCTGAGTTATGCAACTTGGCTATATAGCCCACTTTGTCACCTTGGATTAATTAAAAATATAATTATTACGAGTTTAAAAAGAAGGAGACGTTTCTGGGGAAAGGTTTGGAATCCGGGCGCCCTATTTGGCATTATATACGTCTTTTTGCAGACCCAGACAAGATATTTATTACATATAAAAGAGTTAGTACTCACCTAACTATAAATTTCCTTAAAAATGTTTGAGACTTTCCCTTATGCTTGTAAGTGGATATAGAATCCTCCCATTTTAGAAACCAACAGAAGTCAGCCATCATGTTTTCGATGAAGCGGCCTTTATACCTGCTATCCATTATTGCTTATTTCAGGGGAACCTTTCCCCATGTTCGTCACTAATATCACCCATATTAGATGGAAAAAAATCTAGATGCGAATGCAAGAAATGCATCTTAAGAGACATCCAACACCCCATTCGTTGATAGACCTTTGGCATATTATCCACTAGTTTTTCATATTTTTTAGCTCTATGATTACCAAGGAAGTTCTGCACTACATAGTAAAATGTATCGCATGCTGCTAACTCAATTCTCTGATTTTCGGCCCTACAAAAATGCTAGCTTTAAGTTTAGCATCGGTTTTCTTTGCCCTCAATTTCTCTTTTAGATACCAGAATCCATCAGAATCATGGGCCATTGCTTTAAAAAATTAGTGATAAGGCCAAGTTTGATATGTAGTAGTAAAAGGTAGCTCTTCTGTGGATGTACCAATGTCATGTGCTTCATATTGCACCAGCCAACTATGTGTTCTCTTTAGTGATTTCTCTCATCAGGGGTGTTATATAGGCATAAGAAGTAAAGATATTACCTTTATATCATCACAGATAACCCACTTATGATGAAGGTAATAAACACCTTCCAAAAAAATTACATTGAGTCATATGTCTTTATCATCCCAACAATAAGTACGACAGAAATTGAAGGTTTTTTGTTACTATTCCGTAGCCACACAGCTTAGAGGCTAGCAGTGCTTTCCTCTATGAATAGTCTTCATTCTTGACATTAATGCTTGTTTCCTAGCTGATTCATGAGACCATTAACATCAGTACAAAAAACAAGCACCACCTTTTTTTTTATTGAAAACAGCTAAGGCCTCATAGCATTTACGGAAAGTAGATATTTTTTCACCGTCCTCTAGAAGATTCCATTGTTGTAGTCAAGAGACCAACAATTATGCGTTCTTCTTTGACAATGACAAATCCTTCACCATATCATTCAATCTGTCTCAATTTATTAACTAGATCTACTTTTTCTTAGAATCATCCTCATATATCACATCATCATTGTTATCTTCCTATTCATGTGATGAATCATGTTCTTTAACTGCACTAACTGATGGAGGAGCTGGGATTGGCATCTCCATATTATGGAGGACTAGTTTTATAGCAGACTTACAATCTGGATATAGAATTTTGACTTGTGCTTATTTGAGAATCCCGCAATATTTGCTATAGAAAAGTAGCAATCAAAAACATCATTTGTTGGCTCACCTCACACCATTGGTACAGCAAAAGGTATACCCAACTGTTTACCATTTAACCACTGTGTGAGCTCCTTATAACACATAGTACAAGATTTGTGAGGTGCCCAAGGCTTGTCTTGGTCACCAACTTTACAACCAAAATAATAATTGTATGCAGTTCTCACTCATTAGGCTAAATTTTTCAGCTGGTTGCTTGGAGTATATCTTCTAAAGATATAACAAAAGTTGTCTGAGCTATTTATACATCCTCGCCGATTCATGTTTTCAACTTCGTTTGAATATATCCTGTTATATACTTTTGTACAATCTTATTTTATTTAAAAATTAATTGTGTAATATAGCTGAAAGAAAATACAATTAATCACTATATGTAAATACCATTTCAGCACCCCTACTATACTGGCTAAATTTGACAACATGATAAAGCAGGAGTGTAAATCAGGAACGAAACTAAAGAGTAAGTATGTGTGTAACTCAGGAACCTTACGTGCTAGAACAATTCTGATTACAGAATCGAAATCAGCATACTCGATTTAGCATAAATCATAAGCTAATACCCAAGTAGCAAAATCATTGTTGACTTGTGTAATTAGAGATATTTAGATTGTTAAATTATCTTGAGGTGAAAAATATAATCACAGACAGCGAACCATGACTCAAAAGAGGGCGATCTTGCCCAACCAATATAGTTTATTTTTTCATAGCATAATTTTTATTCACGATAAAACTAAAGCGGTGGATATAATTTACCTTGACTCTAAAACACCTTTGATACAGTCCCACACGAAAGGATATTGATAAAATTAGAGTGAGTTGAGTGACGGGAAACATATTGAAATGGTTTAAAAACTGGCTCTCAAAACGTTCACACTGGGTTGTTGTTGATGAAGCATGCTCAAAGTGGGCCCTAGTCACTAACGGGGCTGCTCAAATATTAGTTCTGGGCCCAATATTAATTAGTGTTTACATTAATGACCTGGATAATTTAGAGATTAGTTGGATCTATCCATTTACTGATGGCACGAAGTAAGGAAGCCGAGTCCTTTCTAGATCCAAAGTAGAGTGTAGAGAAATAATAAGAGTTTAGTATATATATATATATATATATATATATATATATAAATATATGTATGTATATATATATGTATCGAGGCCCAGGAAATAATAACAAAAAACATCTGGGTTTAGCTTTGCCCCTCCGATATTCTCCGGTAACATAGGAGAACGGGCAAACGAGTAAATGTTACGAGACAGATTCCTAAACTCAGCTCAAAAGGCAGGCCCTTCGAGGGTGCACATATAAACAACCCATTCAAAAGTGCAAACTGCCGATCTCGTATTACCCCCTCCCCGAGCCACGAGACGCAAAGCGCGAGTGAGCAACCTGAGGTCTCACCTTGCGAGTCCCTCCATCCACCTCCCCCACCCACCGTGGAAGTAATTAGTGTATATAACAGGTTGACCCGAGTAAGCGAGGCTTTTTGTTCGTTCTAACGGAAGAGATAAGTAAGTCACCGGTTGAGAGATTTTTCGAGTTCGAGAATGAAACAGAAAAATCACCGCTAGAAGGTTTTCTGCAAGTTAATGAGAACTTTGCAGTCCTTGTACCAAACCAGATTGTACAAGGAAGCTCGGTGCCGCTCGAGCCCCCAAGAGATTGCGTATCAAGCTGGCCAGTTTGAGAACTCTTAATCTTACTCTATCTGAGTTGGACAAACCACAACTAGATAGAAAAAAATAAAAAGATGACAACGATTTCATCTCGTCCGAAAGCAAAGTGGAAGGAGAAGGTTTTAGCTTGAAGTTACTTCTACCCAAGATCCCTCGTGACGTCAACCGTCAACTCGCCAAGCAAGTCAACGAACGCCATCTAGCGAAAAAACAACCAACTCCGATCAAAATCTCCGAGGATAGTCTAACTGGTCACGAGTATTTAATCTCCATTACCTTATGTAAGTAAATAATAATCCTGTTGTTTATGTCCCCGGGCATAATAATTAGTTTATTAGATGTCTGGCCTAGGACAATAATATTAACTTAAAAATTGTTCCCCTCGTAAAATTTTATCTCGGAGCGAGCTACGAGAACTTACCCAGTAATCCCATTTTCTCTTTGTTTAAGTGTATTAGATCAGGATTTGTTTTATGTTATTTAGTGAGATGGTTTATGTTCATTAAAGTCTATTTTTCTTTAGTAAATACACTGTTTTAATTATCCCGGAATGAGTTGAAATCGCAATATTTAATAAAGTCAAGAAAGAAACCCCGTTTATTCCTTCACAAGAATAAAGATAAAGATTAGTACTCTTAGCCAAGCTTATATATATATAAGCTTGGCTAACCTACGACATAGGGCAAATGTCGAGTTTCCTGGCTACATAAATTTCAGATGGGCTTTCATAGGTAAATGCAAGGTCATGCATTTAGGATCTCATAACTTAAATGTAGAATACCATATGATAGGCCAAATTCTCGAATCCGTTAATTTTAAAAACGACCTGGGGCTTTTTATCTGAGAAGACCTTAAAGTATCCACGTAATGCGCAAAAGCTTGTAAGAAAGCAACCAAATTCTATGATATAAAGCTCAGAATTTAACTTCAAATCGAAAGATATAATCTTGCCAATATACAAAGCGCTAGTGCGCCCATACCTCGAATATGCGGTTCAATTTTGGGCTCCCTACCAAACTCCACTTATTACACCTACTATCCTTTAAAACGCGACGATTACGTTGGCAATTGATTGATGCATTCAAAATGTTAAAAGTGTTGACTAATAGTAATTACAGAATATTTTTCGAGATGGTTGAAAGGGCAAATACACGCGAAAACGGTTTCAAATTAGTAAATAAGCGCCTTAACTCTACTATAGCTCAAAATTACTTCACTTTTAGGATGACACAAACGTGCAATACCATTCCCCACCGTGTGGTAGAAAGCACGTCAGTAAATATTTTCAAAAACCATCGCTCCGCCCCCCCGTCATTTGGAAGAGCGTGTACGTGCATTTGAAGGATAACTGAACCTGCATGTTAAAGGGCACACATGTAGATAAGTGTGTATCGTAGAACTGAAATAGTTAAAAAAACAACATAATTGAACTTGCATGTCAAAGGGTACATCTGTAGAGAAGTCCATGCCTTAGAATTGAAATAGGTAAAAAAACAGCATGTTAATAAACCTCTTTTTTTACGTTCAATTCAGTAGTATAGCAGCATCATTCATATCATTGAACGGTATGTCCCCAATCCTTAGATACCTAGAATTATTGAATGCGTTTGCCAAATCATCTGAGAGGTCGATGTATTATTGAAGATAAAATATCTGATATATATGATTTACACCAATATTGCATGTATTCGCTCAATAAGCCTTTTATTTATTTTCCTTTAAACTTTTCTGCATCTTCACAACATATACATATAACCTGGAATTAAAACTATTTCTTTCATGATTGATCGTATAGCAATGGACACTACAAGATCCATCTTCTTTAAAGGAATCTAACCAAAGATTCCTAGAATATACGTCAATTATAAGAACATGTACAGTTTACCATAATTAAAACTTTGAAACCTCTGCATTATAGAGAGATCATCTACCAAATCTGATTGGAACCTTGTTCTTTTAAAGGTTTTTTCTTGAATCTTTTTCGTACAGGTTTTGTAGAGTGTAACAATCAAACTTCAGAGAAAGCTTTTCACATTAGGTCTTTTAGTAATCTTTTTTTACATATTGAAATAGCCGAATTAACCAACCAAAGATGTTGACAGACTCAAGGGTTCTATATAAACGTAACGATCGGCGGTTCATTAAAAAGTGAATATTTCATACGTTTACACTCTAATAAACTATTCAATAGAACACATCTTGCGTTAAAGTCTAATTTTATTTTACATCCGCTGTAGGTTAAAATACATAATTTCAATTGGAGATTCATAGAGGTCTATAACCTTATTAACCATACATTTACTGTTTCTCTGAATCGAAAGAGTTGGGTTAATCCCGTCCTGATGTGCAAACAATAGAAATTATCACCATGTATGTTTAATCAAAATTATAGTTTGAAAATAGATATAGGAAGTTTTTTATACGAGATAGCATTTGAATAACATTTGTTAAGGAATCGTGCTCCATTAAAAAAATTATCTTGGCAGAACTTAAACTTTCATCTTGCCAGTCTCGATGAAGCAAACGGGTGACACTCCATCCTCTGGACTTCTATGGTGAGACTGATTGATAGATAGATATAATATTAAATTTCGTTTCATTGATAAAACAATGAAATTCATAAAAGACACATTTTTATATACACAGATTCTGGGAGGGTATGGTTGTAGCGGGCCGAAAATTTGCCCTAAATTCCCAATCGATCTAACCCGCTTTCTACACTAAATTGGACGTGAAAACGCGAGGGAAAATGAAACTTTTGGATATACAGTCCTATATTCACCAAAAATTACCAAAAATATGGGGTAAATATTTACAAGAGATATGGGTTAAATAAATTCGAGATCTCATTATTAAAAAAAGTCCTATCGAGAAACAATCAAGAAATAATTGAAAATTTTCAAAAACAAATATAATCCTTACAATAGAGTCCTAACAAACATACAACTAAATGAACGATACAAAACAGGCCTAATAAGCCTACTGGAATCAAGCAAAAATAAAAATCCTAATGTGGTACCCCCGGGGAAAGTTCTGCCGGTTGCCACTCGAGTGTTCACAATAATTTCGTATGTCTAAAAAGGCTGTTGCCTCCGACCTCGATATAATAAAAGCAATTTTGTCGCATATAATATTAAGCGATTTTGTCGCAGTGTTTGTTCGTCAGTCGTCCTGTAAGTCTCCTCGTCACTATTGATCATGTCGTCCACCATACTCTTAACCTTGATTACCAGTTTTCCCATCTCTCGACAGAACTCTATCATAGTCTTCCGTTCAGAACCTTCACTCACCATACCCCCATTCATCAGCTCCTCACTCACAGCTCTCATCCAACTCAAAGTACACTCTTGTAAAAGAGGAAAATCACTCACATCCCCTTTACTCTCAGCAGCTAGACCAGAAACTCCTTCAATTAGTTCCCACCATAAGACAGAAACGTCATTCATCTCCGCATCCTCCACATCGCAATCCAGAAAAATCAGCCACACTAGATTCATTCAGCCCAAACACACTATCATTTATACCGTTTCCAAAACCAGAAAAAGCAGCAACAGGTTGCTCACTCACTCGTCTAATTGCACCAGCCAACTCACTCACTTGCTTATGCAAACATTCAATCTCTCTCAAGCTCCCCCATACCAGAAAGACTCTACTCAGACTTACTTTCATTCGTACTTGCATTCTTCCTTTCACTCTTCTTTGTACGCTTTCTACTCCTCGAGACCAAGACAAGCTCTTTCTCATACAAATCCATACTATCACACTCCATCTCAGCATCATGCACCTTATCTCTCCATATCTCTGCACAGTTCATACATCTTATGTCTCACCAGGTAGTCAGAAGTTTTTCTACACCTACTAAACCTAGTCTGATCAGCCCGCACTCTCTCAGTTACAATTTCATCCAAACTCTCCAAAACATACGTCACACCATTCTACCAGACTCTCACAACTATATACGGTCTTTCAAAATTTTCACTCATCTTCAAAACATTCAACCTACCTTTTACTTCTTTTACCTTCAATACTTTTTGCACCAATTTCAAACGAACAAAACCTTTCATGCGCCTCACGCTATACACTCTGCTTACTTTCACTCAAACGAAACCTATCTTTCACTTACCTTTCAATTGCAATAAATAATTAGTACTACCTTTTGTAAAGAAGGGCTGAAATCGAAATGTCGGCAAGAAATCAATTTAATTTATTGTGAGTCCTGATAGGACGGAAAGGGCTTCCTTTTTATACCCTCGAAAGTGCGACAAGATCACTTTATTTTATACCGAGCTCGTAGGTGCTAGCACTTTTTGTGGTAAGACCTAGGCAGCCATTGTGACCACTCGAGTGGCAGCCGACAGGACTTACTCCCGGGGGTATCATGTGAGGCCTTTTGCATTTGTTTGCATTAAATGTGGTTGTAAGGCCTCTATGGGTATGATTCCATGCCGGTTTGGTTTGCTTATTTATCTCTTATTTGTCTTTTAAGTTGCTCGTTTCTTTAGTTATACTTAGATAAAATATTGATTAGTGATAGGATTATTTTTGTATTTATATACAGGGTGTCCCAGAAAAAAAGATAACCGTAATTTGAATTAATATAACTCTAAAGATATTGGAGATCTTTGGGTCTTACAAAGAATGTTTTATTTACCAACTATGTATCTGTCGATTCTGAAAATTTCATTAAATTGCCTTTTATAATATTCACACAAATAAGTTTAGTGGAGGCTATCAAAAATATGTTTGCGCAAAGAAGTGAAATTATGAAACGAAGCCTAGGAAAGCTAGGCCACCACACACATTCAAGAGAAACGTAAGGAGCCTAGATCACCGTGCATTTCTTCAAGCAAAGCCTAGGCCATTTTAGAGTGTTTTTTCAGCCACGCTGTGGTATGGTGTTGTCATTATTGCTTACTAAACAAATCAAAACGTTTCTGTGTAAATGTTTACTTCCATAGAACCTTTTTAAGCATACAGCTAACAAAAGATCAACGCGTATTTATAGTCACAAACTTTATTAAGACTGGCAGTATTAAACAAGTACAAGATTCATTTGAACAATGTTTTCTAGGTAGGCTTTTAGGCACCCACCAAGCAAGCCCACAATTTGGAAAAATGTTCTCAAATACTAACATGAAAGAACATGTTTAAATCACAATAAAGGTCTCGACTCGTATGAGAACCATAAGAACAACAGAAAATATAAAAAATGTTCAGATAACACTTCTTCAAATTCCACATGTATCAGTCAGAAAGAATAGAATAAAATAATTTTCAAAGTCATAATATAACCGCATTACTAAATATGACTTAAAATGGCATCCCTATAAGATGCATGCATGACTTAAAATGGCAGCCCTATAAGATGCATGCAAGACACCAGCTTCTTGAAACTGATTTTCCTCGTCGTAGACGGCTTGTCGAATGACTTCTCCAGAAATTTGCTCGTTTATTGGAAAACATTGTGATTGGTGACGAGGCAGCCTTTTTCATGAATGAAAAGGTAAATAGCCATAACATTCGGCAATATGCGCCGCTAAACCACACCCCAGCATTCAACTTTGAGACACGCATTTGTCAGCAGAAAGTGTCTCCGTAGATCGGAATATGCTATAATAGCTATCTTGTCGGCCCATTGTTTTACGAGAATAAATTGATTGGTGCTGCCTACCTGGGCATGACCAACGAAAGGATCTTCCCAGAACTCCGCTAGATTCAGGGCAATTAATTTAATAGACTTTGGTGGATTCAGGACGACGCACCAGCTCATAGACAGCTTTCTGTAAGAACAAATCTAAGAGAAACGTTTGACAACTGCATTGTCGCGCTAAATCATGAAATTAAAAGGCCCCCCAAGATCTCTTGACTTAACACTGTGGGATTATATCTTATGGGGATATCTAAAGAATAAAGTATATTCTACTCCACCACAAAGCGTAAACCAGTTAAGAGATAGTATCACACGTGTAGTCAATAGACTTAAGGAAAATCACAAGTTAATCAAAAAATTGTTCAATCAATGAGATCAAAGGCGCAAGTGTACTTGGAAAGAAATGGAGATATCTAATGGAACGGTGCTTAGAAAATTAATAAATGAATTTGTATTACCCATATGAAGAGGTGGGATTCTTTTAAAATCGATTTAAATATATTTGTTGATTTTAACTTCGAAGTTTCATTATTTTACTTCCTTGCGCAAACATAATTTTGATAGCCTCCGCTAAACCCATTAGTGCATCAATATCATAAAGAGAATTTAATGAAATTTCCAGAATCGACAGATAAATAGTTGATAAATTTGTTTTATTTTGTAGGACTTAAGAATCTCTAATACGTTTTGAGTTATGATAATTCAAATTATAGTTAACTTTTTTATGGGACACCTTGTATATCGGGATCTCAAGTATAATTACCCCCCATATTTGTGGGTAAATAAAGGACTGTACATACAATCCGTTTCATTTCTCCCTCGATTTCTCAGTCCGAATTAGTGTAGGAAGCGGGTTGTAACGATTAAGGTTAGAGCATAGGTTCGTGGCTCGCAACATTTTGAAGTTTTCGTTATTCATCGAGTCCATCATTTAGTGCAAGATAACAAGCATCACCAAATTCTGAAAACACTTCAACTTAAGAAAACTTTAATGAAACTCGTCTCCAATTTTAGAAAAGTATTGACATCATCCTCATTGTACAGCGTGTTTGTAAATTATGTAGAATAACTCTTTATCCTTTTTCCAGTTAATACCGAAATGTATATTTGGAAATAGACTGTTAGGATTTGCCCTTACTACACACCTTTGTTGTTTTGCACAGTAGTCCTACACGAGTCGATCTACAGAGGGTAAATTTTCCTGTTTTAATCTGTGAATTCCCCCAAACACCAGTTTAGGTATAGATTATCGTTATAGCGAGATATTCCGTAGGTATTTTCAAAGCTCACATCAACATAACCGGATTTGGCTCTAATAATCTTCAAAAGGTTAAATTTATTAATTTTGTCTAATCTGCCTCACTTGGAGTCGAAACGTAGCTTCGTACGCGTGAGTATTCAAGTGGTTCTGGAGGATGAGTGAGAGAAAGTCCAAGAGGAGAAGGTTTCTTTGATATGGTTTGAATATTCATGTAATGTTCCCTATTAAATATCAGCAGAGTTGCAAACTAACTATTTACAAACCTTAAATTGTTCCCTCTGGTTGCTATTTTTATCTGTAAAATTGATTAATAACACAGGCCTGCGTTTGAAATTTTTTTTATGTTCCCGAGGATTTTTTTGTGGTTTCTTAATGAATCCAACCTCCTGAGCTCAAAAATGAATGTATATTTGTTCAATCAGGTCAGATTTTCTCAGTACAGCATACACCATTTTCATTGAGATTACCTCATTTTTTCTGAATTTAAAAAAAAAAAAACTTTCTCTATCTAATAATGCATTATTACTGTTATATCATATAAACAGGAATACACGTATGTAAACTATAATTCTTTTGAATAACAAAAAATAAAAGAATGCAACATAATAAAGAAAATAATTATAATTTCGAAGAACAGACGCCCTTGACGATTTTCGTTTGTGCCTGTCATCTGGTGCATCACGCTACAAACACCAACAGTAGTCAGCAAGCATGTTTCCGTTTCATTTACACTGGTACCTGGATTCCATTGTTTTTATGTCCTGGTTGAATCTTTGACCCTGTTATTTACTGTAATCGCCGCAGTTGTCGGGAAAATAATCCACATGGGACTGTAAAAAGTGTATCTTTATAGACATTCGAGCTCCCAAATGTTTGAGACTTGTTAAGAGCTGATTGACCAGGGCAACATATTCTTCTAGGCTTCTTTTTTATGCCTAGAAAATTGTTAACTAGAGCTTTGAAAGCTTTCCAGGCATCTTTTTCTATGTCCTTCATTGATGCATCAAATTGCTGATCAAGTTCCTGATTTGAAGTCCATCAAAAATTCCCCCATGGAGCTTAGCGTCACTGATTTGTGGAAATTTTAGAAGAAGAAATTTAAAAGCTTGGCCTACTTTATTAAGGGTTTTGACATAATTTTTCATTATGCCAAGCTTTATATGCAGTGGAGGGAGGAGTATTTTTTGAGGAGGCACTAAAGTTTCAGCTATCACATTGTTTGATCTAATTCTAAATGCTTCTTGTGGAGGCCAAACCTTCTTCTCATAGTGCATACTATCTGCACGACTGTCCCATAAACATAGGAAACAGGGATGCTTCGTGTACCCTGTTTGCGTCCCAAGCGTAAGAGACACTCCCTAAAAATAATTTAGCACGGTATGTAAATTCAGTGTAATATTTCTAAAAACAAATTCAAAGTAATATTTCTTAAAACAATAAGAATATGAATATGTACTGAAAAATCCTGTATGCCGATGCATTAAATCATCGTATTGGAACTAATTGGATATATGTACATCTTATTTTGAGTTTATTTAGTTGTGTTGTATACCTTCTCAATTAGGATAAGTTCCCCATTAACCCAATAGGATGCATTAACCTATAGGGACACACTTCAACAAAAAATATAACTAAAAAATGACTCACGATTTCCAGATTTGCATTCTTGTAAAATGTAAGTTGACCAAAAGGTGTATACAAGTATTAACAATTAAAAATGAAAATGTCAATATCAAAAAGCTTAGAAATGCCAAGTGTAAAATGATCTTACCTTTAAGTCACCACATATCCTCCACTTATAGCTAGAGTAATTTATTGCATCCAGCAATTTTTTCAGATTTTCATAACTTTCAGTAAGTTGGATTGAATGGCCTATAGGAACGAAAGCTATCTTGTTACCAATATTTAGTAACACAGCTTTTAAACTTTTACTGGAGGAATCTATGAACAGTCTCCATTCTAATGGGTTGTAGGGAATTCCAAGGGCCTCAACAAGTCCTTTAATATTGGCGCAGTATACTAAAGAGCTGGAAGAATGCTGTAAAAAATAGCTTCGAAACTCTTGTTCTCTATTTCTGTACCCCCCTAAATGTTGTTTCTTAAGCGAGAAGATTACTTTCACCAAGTCGAGAGCCAAGAAGTTGTGTATTCGCCTTTGAAACCCCCAGATCCCTGGTCAGGTCATTTAACTGAACTTGAGTGAATGGTCTTGCGACCATATCATGTGTGGAAACCTGATAAGACTCAGATGTGTCATAATCTTGGGCAACTTCCATATTAATCTCTTCATGTACCTCTATATGTTCAGGGGGAGAAGGTATAGGAATTCTTGGGCCATGGGGCAGGGGTTTGATGGCAAAAGGAACATCCGGATATGCCACACTATGTTTATTCTTCTTATTCATAACTGTGGAAAATATAATTGCATATTACATAAAGGAATTGATTTGGAGTTGCAGATAGTACATAAATGTTTAGTAAAGGATATGTTCATGCTGAAGTGAACTATGTTAGTTTTTAATTTTATGCTAAGCCTTTGCATAATAATGACATTTTCAGGAGCCAGTATAATACAGAAAGCTTAAATACTTGATACAATGCTCACCTTTAAGATTTGTCATGCAAAAATAGCAGTCCGTAGTGTGGTCCTTGCCATCTCTCCACACCATGGGAACACAAAAAGAGAAGGACTTCTGTTGGCCCTGACTCCAGCGTTTTAAACTTATGTAGCATCCCTTGCAGCAGATATGTGGTGCAAAACTTTTATCTTGATCTCTTAGCCTTACTCCAAAATATACATGATACAAGGATTTAATTACAGGAGGGATTGTACTTTGCTGCTCGGGAAAAGTCACTTTGCCGCAAACATAGCAAAATCTGTCGGAGCTATTCTTACATTTTCTGTTCATTTTTAACTTAACCACTATTATTATTATTATTCTTATTATTATAATGCTAAGCAATTATTAACCTGCAAAATATAAACCTATTTGCATAATTACTTAAAATGTACACAAAATTTACTGCGAATAGAGCAGTGCAAAAACTATTGAAATTTGATGTAATATAGGAGATGTATAAACTATACAATTATAAACCCCCTGTATCGCAAAAACTGGAGGTGTTAGAGAAAAACGGATGACAGATTCGGATTTAGGAGGTCGATTTTATTAAGAAACACTATAGAAAACCTAAGGTACATTTTTGACGCAGACCAGTGTAATTTATCACTTCTTTAGTTTAGGCTGTTGGCGATAAAGAGAAGTACGACGTGTGTTTGCACGTACCACTCAAATTGATGTAGAGAAAGTTTATTTTTAGTAATATTTTTTGACTCTTTCCAACGTTGCGATTTTTTATGACAGAGTTCGGGAAATTAGAAGATAGTAATTTGAGTCTTACTTTCTCTCAGAGGGTAGGTACTGGTCTTTTCCAATTTTGAGCCATTCGTTGAGCAGTTCGATAATATTAAATTATAGTAGACATTTCACATCGATAATAATCACCCCATCGTTATTCTAACTAAATTCCTGTGTAATTTTTAGTGTCTGATAAATTAAACCGCGAACAGTAGGCTCCAGGTTTCCCAGCATTTCATCTCTATAACCGCTTATTTGATCACTGTCACTCTCATTTTCTTTAATGGTAGATGTGTTCACAACCTTATCATACTGTTTCTAATAATGTTCAAACGTGCTCTGGTAAAGTATAAAATGTCAATATTGTGGGATGTGCGAATTATTTACTATAGTAGACAACTTTATCTCGAAAGTTAAAAAGTCTTTCTTGTGATGGGATTAAGTTTGAAGGTACTTCACTCTCTTTTTCGGGATAAACACTATTTTTTGTCATTTAAAAAGTTAGAGAGGATAGATGTTATAACCTAAAAAAGATTACTAGAAACAATCCTCCACGCTAAGTTATGTTTTTTCTTTAGCCGTATAAGGTATGGCTAACATATGTATCGACTAGTTGAATTGTGATATCTTTTGTTTCTGCGATATTGGCTTCGAAACACTAGATTAAGACACATTTCACATAATTATTTGACGAAATCACTATCCATACTTGGTATGATTGACTTTTTCTATTTAAAGAGAGTGACGAACGAATTGAATAGGTATACGTATCTTTTCATTATGTCTCATTCTATAAGATATACAGTTTCGACTTCATTTGAATATATTCCCGTCCGTAGGGTAAATCGAAGTGTTTCTCGGACTGAAGTCGCAGAGCAACTAGCCATAGGAACTTGAGACTGCTTCATTATGTACTCGTATATATCTTAATGATGCTGTTCCGTTTCTCAGGCTTTATTTGCTCAGCAAATATCTCTATCTTGGAGATGTTTCTTCTCTGGTTAAATAAGACTGGATTGTAACAATTTAAGATAATATCGCGCATAAAAGAATTTTGGGGCCAAGAGAAATATGGAGATATTTTGTTGGGTAAGAGCACACTAGGAATACCTCTGATATATTTGCGTCTACACATCTTCGGCATTAAATCATCTTAATTAAGGACTGTATGACTCCTTCCATCCAAAGACGACACATTATACATACTCTCGTCAAAGATTACATTATTTTTAAATTCTTTCTAGATTTCTGCCATCCACATCATCCAGAGTTACGCCGCATGATTCTATCAAAACGGTGAGTAAACATCTTATCTCTATTACTCATTAAACGAACGAGGAAGTAAGTTTATCCCCTAGCCGATGGCCCATTAATGGATGAAGTATCTGGAGCGACAAACAAAAGATTTTCATACTTCCTTCACTCATGCTTTCCTTTGGTATATTGAATCAGGCAACTTCTTGCAGATAGCTATATAAATTATACTCTCTTTTTTAGATAATCGGAAAAGTTAATAGAATTGACTTCACTTGCAAAACTAGAGCGGATCTACTGAAACAAGCCAATTCTTCCTCTTTATCTAACCCTTCTTTGATTGAAGGTATTCTCGGAGAAATTTTGTAAACCTGATGATGATAATTTTTTCATCGACAAAGAAAACCCGACGTTTTGAACATTACTACCAAGTCATTTCATTGAGCTCCGACGGTGAAGATGTGGACATTGTAATAGAAGGTGAAATTTAAACTTGGAATATTGGTTATGAAAAACACCTTTCTTTTTTCGGATGGAGAATTAAATGAAACGGATAAAACTTCGGACTCTCAGACGCAAGAGCATCCTTTACATTAAATAGGAAATCATTCTCGTATAGAAATTGTACTCTAATGAGAAAACAGGCATGGAAACCTTATCATCATATTATAACGTGTAATCGTGGAGCAACTAGAAGTAGCTAGTCTTGGCATAGTAGTGCGTCAGCTTTCACGGCATGTTTTGCACCTGCAATGGCTTCTTGCATAGACCTTCATGATGAACAACACTATGGATTTCAGCGTGTCAGAAGGGTCGGAATTCGAAACATATAATCAAAGTATCCGATTTGCCATTGTAAGCCATCGTGTATGCGACATTTTTCCATGACTCTTGTGAGCCATTTCAGCAAAATATTTAATTTGTGAGATAGATAGAATGATATCAAACCGATAATTTTGATCGGTGCTCAGATTTCCTCTGTCAGCAGATGGCAATTTAGTCATAATTGGCTCGAATTCGATAACACTTAGAGTCTCACATTTATTCAGTTGCTTATCTATAGATCCGACAAATCCACGAGGCTCAGTTTTTTTTTCATCTAAATTATTGATGAGATGACTCAATGGGAGCTCATTTGGTTGAAGCTGGCAAATAAACCAATGAAATGGTCTTTAAGTTGTTTTCTAACATTCTGGTCACACCTCATTTTGTTTCTGTATTCACTGCCGTTGCAGCGCATCCCAGAGCAACGAGTTCATCAGTTCTTATGGAATTTGATTCTAGATACGAGAAGATTGCGTCACATATAGCTTTTGTAGAAACGAAACTGTCTTCATTGTCAGGTGTTCAAGGTATTCTGAACCTGGTTCTTCTGTAATAACAATGTGCACTTCCATTATGTTCTTCTTGTAATGAGTTTCTTCCATTGTCTCAAAAACAAATGTGCTATCTTTTTTACCATCAAAATGAATAGAATATAATGGCTTATCGGATCGAATTTCTTGCTGTAGTGTAGTTCTTCTTTGACACGCTCCCTTCTAACTTCTGTCCTGTCAACTACTACAGAAATTTTTTTGCCTTCAATTGACTATAAGTCCTTTAGGATTGAACTTGTTATTAAACCTGCAGATCGATCAGCCACACTAGTGCGATCCCATACCAACGCAAATTCTGACAATTTTATTCGTTTAGATGGAGTCTTGGATGCAAATTTTTTATTTACTTCTTTGCGTTTCACGGATAAAGTAAGCTCATAGTCACTACCTTCTTCAGCAGATTCAGTTTCTGTGCTGGATGACAGAAGAATCACTTCGATATTATCTGTCGAAGTAGATAGTTGATTTAAGAGATAATACTCACGATCCCTCCTAACTGCACTCCGAATAACTTCTTTGATCGAATTTGATCAATATTACCTATCGCCATTTTCCTAGTCGTTCGTTGGTATTCCGGAATCGTTTGCTCCATTGGCGGACCTTCGATTTTTTGCTGCACGAACAGTTTTCAAAGTTATCGCCATACAACAAAAAATATCAATCAATTGTTCTGCATTCTTTGTAAAATCGTCACATTCCCGTTTGAATGATGTCACATTTTTCCTGCTAATATTTCCCATTAAAGCCTGATATTTTGAATGATAAATTCACTTTTTTTTCTAACTGCCTTTATTGACACACAAGGGATTGATGCCGTTTTCCATCATATCAATATCTCCGATATTGATGTGATAACTTGTTCAATTGGCGGGTCTTTTCATTTCCTAGCTCAAACAAAACGTAGTTTATAAAATCTTTATAAGCTTGCAACACTCGTTTACTAATGGCACAAGCTGCGCCAAACAAAGGGCTTTCAATTTCATGACGCATTCTAGGCTTAAATGATATAAGGAAATATTGTTTTATTTTTTTTCTTACATATTATTTAGCTTTTAAATAAAATAAAAGGTGTATAAATATTTATTTTACACTATAAATAACTGTTCTTATATAGAAATAGAAGAATGTGATCAAAATAATAAACACTAGACAGAACCACACACGCACACATCCACTCTTAACGAGATCCTTCGCGCTATTGAAATATACATAATTGTCACGTACGCCACTAGAATATATCATTGAGAAACTTCTAAATATTAATAGATTACTTTCAAATTTTGTTTACCTGTTTAAAATACAATAATTAATCTATTGCAAATATTAATTCAAAATTCGAATTTAATTTGCAGATATAATCTACAAAATTCAAAATTTAGTTGAAAATCGAATTAGTTTTAATTTTCAATGGCGTTGGGGAAAGTTTAAAAATCATTTTATCATAAAATCCTTTTAAGAGATTTAATTTTACAGATAGCCGCATAATAAAATCGTGGTCTGAAAATAAATTTCATAAAAAATGTTTTTCGCTCCACCCTAGTGTACATGGCGAAAGTGGAGACTGCTTATCATGTACATAAATTTGACTCACACGTAATAAATTTTTCAATTGCAGCATCTAAAACCGCCTATGCTCGCTCGAATAAAGCTCTACGGCCTCTTTAGACTCTTTAGATAAACGCTTGTTGTACTGTGACACAGAGAGTGCCATCTTTATTAGTAGGAAAAGTAACGAACAACCTCGATTTGGCGAATTCCTCAGTAAACTCCTTGATGAGATCAAAGATGTGTACAGTGCCAATGTGTATGGAGGGATATTGATTCTGCTCTACGGGATCCAAATCTTATTCAGTAAGTATCCCAACGACAGTACTATATGTACTTTCTGGTAAAGGATTAACAATTAACCCTCAAACAAAGCATATAATCAATCACCTACGATATTATGAACACCAAATGAGGATAATGAGGGTGGAGTGAAAGCTGATAATTATATTGTTGTAACTATTTATGGGTTTCAGGGCGAGAAATATGGTGGAGGGATAGAGGTTCCTAGGGGGAAAGTTTTTCAGAAAGAGATTTGTAAAAGAGTTGAAATCCCAGCGACTTATCGAACCATACATTTCGGTTTCATATAGAGCTTGCATAGCATTTAAAAATAGTTAATGTACATCAAATCCATGTGCGTTATTAGGACCACTTTATGGATATAATTTTTCATCAGTTGTAATCTTCTTTATTTAATAGGAATAAAAAAGATGAAATAATACGAGTTATACTACCTAGGTTATAAATGGTCTGCAAAATAACTAATCACATTCTATTGAGCTTGTGACAATGATAATTCTTTTATCCTTGCCTCTTTAATCTTGTTTTTCATTTAATCAGTGAGCTAGTGGAAATACCATGAGATAACGCGAAATAACAGGGATTTTATATTAAATATAGCGATGTTCAGTACATTTTTGACCAACATATACCATGTTGAAATGTAAGTTGCAGAAAAACTGGTCTCGCCATGAACTATGATGATCAGATAGGCCTCTTACACAGAAAAAATGATCTAGAAGATCGGTTTTTAAATTTCACCAATGAATAAATCTTCTGAATCCATAGAATTTAGAATTTCAATTACCTTTTTTCCGTTATTATAGTTGAGATGTGCTTGGACTGACTCACTATACCTAAATTCTATCCGATCTATTTCATGTTCATGAATAATTTGACGAAGATAGTCAAAGAATTCAATCGTAGATGAATAATCTGGGCTAAGTTTATAATCTAATCCACGCCAAACTTTGTTTGCAAAATAGTTAAAGGGCTAGGTGTGACATGGCGTGTATCGATGATCAACCTTTAACGTCTGATAAACGGAGAGGCTTAGCGAAAAATGAGTAAAAGTAAATGCTCAGTCAAAAGGAAGGTTAATTAGCAACTCCGCTCTTATGCTAATACGAAGCAATAAACGAATTTTCAAACCACGTCAAAGACACTCTATCATATTACACTTTGCCTCACTGTCTGTTCAAATTGACTCAGGGGAAGTCATTTGTATGAATACGCATGTATGTTTGTACGTGTGTGAACTCGGCATGGGGGATACAGTACTAATGAATTATATAAATATATATATATATATATATATATATATATATATATATATATATATATATATATATATATATATATATTCATTAATATCGGTTGCCCTCCCCCAAAAAACTTACGCATTTTTACAAAATTAATATTTCAATTAACTCCTTCCTATTGATGACAATTTTCATATGCAAGATACTTTCATTCCTACTTTTTTGAATGCAAAAAACGGAATTTAGATAACTTGTTTAGTTCTTTTGCACATCATACAAAATAACAACATGGGTAAAAAAAACGAATCTTGAGATAAAGTATTTTTTTTGTGCAATGTCATACAGGAAAGATACCGTTATATTAGTTATATCTTCATTTACATTTCGTCAGTACCCATAATTACGTTGTCAGAAGAAGGAAGCATTCTCATTAAAGCTTGCTAATATGAAAAGGGATAGAAGGCTGAGCAGTGTCGCGGGAATTTCCAAGAAAATTGTGGAAAAGTCGCTCTGTAGAAAGTCACTTAAAGAAGATTAATGAAACGGGAAGCGCTAACAGAACAACAGTAAGCGGTAGCCTAAAAACACTTCAGAATTGGGAAAAGTGAATTTCATTAACGATAACATCTGCTCTCAAGAAGATAAACCAGGACGTATTCATCGCCACGAACAATTGCTAAAAACTTGAAAATTGCAATCCAGTTACTTAATAACTTATCTGTATCTGATGTTAAAAATATTGTAGGCACGGATGAAAAAGCTTTCACTTTAGAAATTGGGCCAAAACCGCAAAAATTATGACGTGGTAGAGAGTATGACATTCAGAAAGATTGTGACATGAAACCTCAATCCTTTGCAGAAAAGTAATGAAGTATGCAGGAGCCTTTGCAATAGCAATACAAATTTTCATTTCATTGATACTGAACAGACAAGAGTTTTTTGCCAATTATATTGAACTCCTGGAAACAAAGTTTTCGCCTGATTGTCGTCGCTTGTTTCAAGAAAATGATTTTATTTTGCAACAAGATGGAGCAGAGCACCTTTGAATAAAAACCAGGCCATACAGTCGATTGTATTTACTAATACACCAAAATTAATTACGATAAATGAGTGAGCACCGCAAATTCGGATTGTAATCCCATAGATTACTCGAGAGAAAAATTCCCTCAACCAGAAATGAAAAGCAAATTGCGTGAATCTTGGAAAGATATTGAAATTAATGAAGTGAGAAAACTTTGCGTGTCTGGAAAAAAGACTAATTAATAATTTATTAATGTGCTGGTCCAATCGATCATTCACTGTAGGTAAGTTAAATTTATGATTATTTATTACTTTTCACTCGATATTTCGTTTATTATACTCATATTTTATTTCTCTGAAGTGCAATAAAACTATAAAAGTATCTAAATTCCGTTTTACCTTACATTGGCAGCACTGTCAGGTCTCTTGAAGCTAGGTTCTCTCCTCATATGGGGAGTAGTTGGCGAACAAGCAAAATCTCAAATAAAAAGGAGATAAGCTGTAAAACTGATATTTCTATTAATAATTTTAAATTATTAAACGTTAACAACAACCAACAGTGCCCTAGAGCCGACGAATCTTCATATATCAAACACTACAAACCTACACTCAATTAAGCTTAAAGTGCAATATCTTTATTGATTAACTAATTTTAACCACAATTTGTTAGTTGGTGGTTTGTTTTTTAACTAGTGTTTGGTTAGATGGCGTTTCTCTTCCCTAAGCGCCGTGTAACCTATAAATACTAGCCCCTTATTAAACCCACCATTTACTCTCTAAGATGGATCCACATTAGGACGAACCAAAATTAACCCATTTTTCTCTTAAATGTTTTTTACTCTTACAGTGTTTAAAATTGAAAAATAAAGTTTAAATTCATTATTATAGTTGATTATCTTGAACTTTCGCAAAGTAAATTTCTCTTATAGTTTTTAATTAATTACGTTTTACCAATTTCTAAAATAAAGTCTAAATTTATTAACTGGTTTTTGTCAGTTTTAAATCAAATTTAATATTGCTAACTCATATTTAAAATTTTAACTTATAGTACATTTTATTGATATTTTATAATTAATCACCTTTTAAAACAATTCAATGTCTTGTTGGTCCCTACCTTTTCATGTTTTCTTCAAATGTATGAACTTTAGCAAACTTATTGTAACCTGAAGAAGAAAATTTGTAGATTTCAAAACGTAGTAAGAAATTAAGAGATGTTACATCCGTTTTAGTTTCTAGGGGCTCTTAGTAACTATCTTCAATATTAAATGCAGACTTTACCGCCAAACTCTATACAGAAATATATATATATATATATATATATATATATATATATATATATATATATATATATATATATATATATATAAATATATATATGTATATATATATATATATATATATATATATATATATATATATATATATATATATAAATATATATATATGTCGTAGATGCCCCCCCCCTTTTTGTTCTAAGAGTGGTAGGAGTGCTAATATATTGATATCTGAATATCTTAACGAACAGAGCCGTTCCGAAACACGTAAGGATATAAGAGAAACGCACGATAATCCCCGGATAAACTTATACTTTAACTTTAACCATTGAATACACCATATCTTAACATTAACTACAGCAATACTCTGAATATTATCATAAACAAGAAGTAATTAAATTAGTTTGACCCTCAAAAATTGGTTAATTTCTCTACACACAACAATAATATAAGAATTAGGCTTACGGACTCATCTGGAGTTTAAAAGGCCTCAGGAGTGTTATTTCCTCACGACGCGTGCTGTCTGGCCAGTTGTAGGTAGGCGAGATCACAAGGTCTTTTTGGCGAGGGTAGCAGCTGGGGGTCCACACGGTATTCCGGGGGAGGGGGGGTTCACGGACGAGAGCAATTACGGGGCTTTATGCAACACCAGGGTAGTCGTGGTGTCTCTGGCGAGAGATGGTCGAACTTGGTTCTTAAATCAGGTTAATTTGGAGTGCGGAGTGATCACCGAGTAACGAGCTCGAGGGGAAGCTTTTCTCCTTCCTTACTTAATTCCTCATGGACGAGGACTGAACTCGAGGAGGGTCTTCTTCAAGGGCTAGGATAACGTAAGGAGATTTCTCTGGCGAGAATAAGTTACTTAAAGTTAGGTTTGGTAACCAGGAATTAGCTCGAGAATGAGCTTCTTCTTAGTTCCAGTCTTCTTCAAGGGCGAGTATAACTGAGGGCGGTTTCTCTGACGAGAATAATTTGAACTTAATTCCTTACTAAGTTAACTTAGGAGTTCGGTGTGGCCACCGAGTAACGGGCTCGAAGGGTGAGCCTTTTCCTTCTTCTTTTCTTAATTCCTCAAGGACAAGGAATACCCCTGGTGTTTAAGGTGCACCAGGGTATTGGGAGTCTCCTTGACGAGAGTAGGTTGAACTTAAAAACGTTAACCTATCGTTTGGTTTGATAAACAGGGACTAGCTTAAGGATGAGCTTCTTTTTAACCCCTCAAGGTAGGTAGCCCTGCCTCTCTTGCAGGGTACTTCTTGGTCTGGCAAGCAAAGTACACTACCAATCCAGTCTAGGTAGCTCGGTTTTAATCGAGGACTTCGTCGCCTGGAATCTGACGTATACTACGTCGATTTTCCTCAGTGTTCCTCATTTATACCTAGTCACCCCACTGGGGGAGTAGTAAGGGGAGAGGGACTTGAAGACGGCCCCAGGAGAGTTCTTATGCCCAACGGCTTTTCCCACCGAGTCTTACATCGGCTCCTCATTAGCCTTCGAGCTTGGGAGAAACTCGTCTCCAATTTCTTATTTGACGTGAAATCTGATTTCACTCTCCTGGGGGAGATCTTGCATTTTGACCTTTAGGTCTTTCATGGCACCAAGTGGTGCGTCCTTGCGGTTAAGCACTGGACCCGCCGATGCCTTCCGCCGGATGTCTTTGCGTTAACTGCCTTGTGACTGCACCACGAGTGAACGGGGGGGGGGGGATGGTGACGATTCCCCTACAATATATATATATATATATATATGAGTGTGTGTGTGTCTGTGTGTAGCAGGATAATGTCTAAGGGAGACCACGTGCCCTTCTGTACCACGTGGTTCTGAGATCACCGCATAGAGCTTTGGACACACGGATAATCTAGAGTGAGAGTATAGCCTACACCATTATCACACCCCAACTGTACTTGCTTAGGGACCGATTTCATCGTCTCCTATGGCCTTATATACGATTATATGTATATATATAACTGGAGCAGAATTCCTACGAGATAGCCCCCCCCAAATAAAAATACAATCAAAAATACACTATTTAACACCAAGCAGCAGGCGCCAGGAGAGTCAGGAAACGAGGAAAAACTTACTCCGTTCGCCAGACTCCTTCACTAATAGAATAGTACTGTTATTTAACGTCGCAATCATTGCGGGCCATTCTCCGAACTCGCTAAAAAGAGAAAAGACCATATTTCTGCCAATGCGGCTAAAGCCCCTAACAAACCGGGCAATCGCAGGCCTATAACCCTGCTATGAACAGTGGCAAAACTTCTCGAAATGGCGATAAATAAAGAACAGTCTAATCAGCTATCTTAAAGAGAGATATTCAATACGACAGCGCTAACATGGATTTCGGAAAAGCAAAAATAATAAAACGCCTTTAGCCGTCCTCCTCGAAACAATCGCAAAAGCGCAATTAAAAAAAAATCACAGCTGCCCCGTTCGTTTAGGGAAGTACAAAATGCTTTCGATTACGTTTGGAGAATCGACCTTAAGCAGAGGATAAGAGAATTCGAGCTATCCCAAATACTTCCTATGACGGACCATTATTCGAGGTTTGACTTAGGCTCCAGCAGGCGGGCTGCATTAGTCCTACTATCTTCACTATTTTCACTTCAGACTTTTCAAGCCATATTTAAGACTCCACTCGGTATATCCAATTCGCAGACAGCATCACTATTATGACAAGCATCACCCAAAGGCACTCCCAGATTTTTGCGAGATTTTTGGCGGCTGGGATAGAGAACGTTAATAACTACGAGCCAAAATGCAAGATCTGCACAAACACTCACAAATTCTCAATCATTCCAAAAGGGGGACAAAAATGTTCTAGAATACAAGTAGACAATGCTTGGTATTGTTACGAAAGCGAAAGAAAAGTGCTCGGAGTCAAAATCACTGGAGATGGTTACGGCAAACCCGTAACAGAAAGAACTATTTTAGCAAAGGTAAATATAAAAAAATTTTAGCAAGCAGGAGGCTTAATTAAAGAAGGATAACCTAAAAAATTCACCATGCTCGCTACGGGGCTCCCCCAGTCTACCTAGATGTCCTTCTGAACAGAATTCCTAAAACAAATATACTTAAACCTCAGGAAGGTTAAAATTCCGTACTCTATATAATAAACGCCAAACGAAGAGGAGGACACAGGAGACTCAGTGAGCTATATCAAGAAGTAGATCTAACATCTACGAACGTCTTCCTACATAATAAAGCATACAAATGTGGAATAAAATAAAATACTCTACTTAGTGAAGTCGACAAATGGGCACTGGAATTTCCGCAAGATTACAAAATCAGCAACAGAGGAAACTTGCGGAGCGGGAAACCTGAAGCAATGGAAGAAGCGGCTCCAATTTACCATCAAGCGACAAAAATCAAACTGTATCAGACAAATAATAGAAAAATTAAAATAAGAGAAGAGTTAGAGAGGCGCGAGAGCCTCCAACTTATCAAAATTGTAGGATGAAGAATAAAATGCTGGGTGACCAGCATCTAACACTTTACTCACCTTTTTCTTTTCCCCCATTTAATCTACAGTCACTATCTACCACTTCAACTGAGCACTTTGATTCATAACTTTTTCAAGACGTAAGCCGTATTATGTAAGCTTATTCCCGGTACGCCTATTTGTTTATCAAGGAGCAATTGTTGATACGCGAATAGAAATTAATTTTTATTATATACTTAATATAGGAAAAAGATCAACGCTGCTTATTGAGTATTTATAAGGAGACCATTTTGGATTTTATCCACTTTTAAATGGGAGAGAATTTAATTAATTTTATTAAAAGAGTTGTTACATCGATTGAGAGGTTAAATACCCCTCTGAATTTTGGCTATGTTGGAGACAAAAAGGACTTAGTAAAATATTACAACATGAAGAAAAATATGTAGTAATATCATTATGAAGAACAACTGACACCTTCCGACTGGCGAACTGCATGAGACTAACGTCGTGTATGAGTATTCATGTAAAGTCGTTGACTGTGACCACGGTAATCCATGTACATTGTCCTCACCTCCAAAACCCTGTCAAGGCGACTGACCTCTCACATAAAAGATATCGCCAATAAAATCATTCTCTCTCTCATGGCATTACTCTAAGGCATAAACGGCCAAAAAGAACACCCCAATCATCCTCTGACACGCAAAGCATCAGTGATTGCGAATAGCCGACGCCGTCATCATTAAAGACCAGAGAATGAAAATTAATGTGCAGCAGCTTAAGCCAGAGAACATTCTTTGACGATTCGATGTCTAGGGGCTGATCGCCGCTAAAACTAGATAACGCTTATTCGCACTAAACCTTTTCTTTTCTGTTATTAGCCGATTAGGTAGCGCTCATATTTTGTCAGAAACAGCCAATATTATTTTGCTTTTTAATTTTCTTGACTGAGAATGGTCCATTTGGTAGCGATTATGTTGGCACTGAACTCCTGTAATTTCAAATGGACTTAAATTTCCCTTCTCAGCTAACGTTAATTTGCACTTAAATTTCACTTCTCTCCTATTGGTCCATTTTGTAGTGCTTCTGTTCCCGTAAAACCTCTATGTATTGTAGCATCCAGTAAACCTCATTTAATATGGGACTTATCTACAATAAAGGAAGCAAAAATAGAGCGTTTTTCACTTTTTTTTCGAAATCTACAACCCAATAATGAAATTATGATGTTCAGTGGCTAGAAAATACAGATTCTCAAATTTTAGCTCATATAATTGATATCCCGAGGTGCCGCTATGACAGTTTATTTAAAGAAATAGTAAATATTTACCTGATTTTCCAGAAAATATGATTAGGTTGGGAATTCTTAGTTACACTTCCAATAGCGATAATTTATTCAAGATACCCTATATGAAAAACATATTACAATCATATTCTAATATTCTAACATTTCGAGGTGCCGCAACGCTACTAAACTCATGCTAAATTATGTGAAAATTTACTAGTTTACTGATCAGCGTTACAAGAGTCACCAAATTCATTAGACATTGTTAACAGATTTATTTATACAATATTTTAAAATAATAGGTACAGCTTTGAGTTTAACTCAAAAACAATATATTTATTTCTGAGTTAATTCAGGACCCGCCGCGGGGAGGTAGCTATACTTCGGGTCTCACCCTACCCCAACTCATCCACTACTCCTTTTAAGCTAATCAATTTTGTGTTTACACTGCAAACCGTAAACCTGGCATTTTCTGACGAGATTCTATTCTTGAGCAAATTAATTCATGTCTGGATTTCTGTCCCCAAACTAAGGAAAAAGCTTTAGTGACTAATTTAATACACCTTTCTACAGCTTGTGTCCGACAAGGCAGATACGAGAAATTCTTTTACTCTTTGGATTGAATGAGCTGATCTATTTTTTCCATAGCAATGTTTTGAGTCAACGGAGATTCAGTAATATTTCCACTTTGCCTTGAGATCATATCAGTGTAATTCACGGCATCAAAGTTAAGATTAGGTATTTTAAGCATTCAAATAGTTTTTGCTTTGTTTTGTTCAATATCCTTCTTTATTCTTCCCTAAATAAGTTCCCGAATAACACTATTATGATCGTTGTTTATGCAGAGCAATAGCTTTTCTGGATGAACATAAAAACCATTGCGTTGAATGACAGGATGAACGATACTTTTAGTTTCAAGACATCTGTGCTTGTGAGTTCAATAGTCTTAAATAGATGAATCGATCCACTTTGTGATGAAGAAGCCACTTTAATTTTAAACCTAATTATATCGTATATTTTCATAGAATTTTCCTGGGTTTCTTTTTGGTAGATCTTGGTTTAGATTTCCATTTGAAATAGAAATGACAATATCATATATATATTGCTGATCAGTACTTATGATCTGATTGATCTATACTAGGCAAATTTGATGGTTTCGGTTCAAAGGTGACTATGTCTAGTTTTTTCACACTTATCAAGCTTTTACCAATCTCACCAGTGTAACCCCTTGAACCTGCTGTTTTACCATCCAGAGTTCGAATTAGATGGCGAAGAGGTAATTCATTGGCGTGTAGTTTACACATGAACCAATGAACTGGTTTATTCAATTTGAGTTCGAGCAATTTTGCGACACCTGCTTTTGCTCCGCTATTAACTGCAGTGACGTCGCATCCAATTGCTACAATAATATCCTTATCAACGCACTTTTCAGATAAAGAAATCATGCAAACCATTAAATATTTCTTTAGCAGAACCTGTCTGTATTGATATATGTCCAGAGTATTTAGATCCAGGTTCTTCAACGATGAGATATGTTCTTCTATTACAGTTTTTTTCATATATTTCCACACTAATATCTTTTTGCTTTAGAGTCTCATCATTTTGTCCGTGAAAATGGTCTTAAGATACATTGATCTATTGTGGCGTCTTCTTCTTGAAGAAAGCCGAGTGTTATGGGCGACTCCTTACTTTGGATCGATCAAGTACAAATGATTGATTTATTTCAGAACATCTCACATTGTCATGTAATAAAAAAATTGCAATGAGTACTGCAGCTCGGTTAGAAACCCCAGTTCTGTCACAAGCTGATGCTAATCTAGAAAATTCTGGCCGTTTTCCGGTTGGTCTTTTCTTTATTGATGATAGTTCTACAAAATCTGGGTCTTTTGTGCAATCACTTACAATTTCTAATGAGGCTTCTGACTACATGATAACTTTCAGATTTCCAACAATTTCATCTGCACACCAAATCTGTTCTTTCTTATAACTTTAAAATTTTCTTCTTCTTTCAAACAATTCGTTATTTTTCTTAGGAATTTCCATGTCAATCCTCTAATGATCATTTTCCTTTCTGTCCTCTGGTCTGTTAAAAACTTTGCTCTCTATTTGATACTTTTATGTGCCGTTCAAAAGTGCAGTCTGAAAAAGAGATGCACTCACAAGTTAAAATAATAAACAGAGTTTCTGCCGCCTTACTTTCGAAATCATGATCTACTTCTCAATAGAAGCTTGTATCCACAATGATTTTGTTTTATTTACAATTAGTTTTTAAATATCACTTACTTAAGGATCTCTATTTGTGTTTGTTTTATGTATCCCTCTCTCAAATAAATATCATTTGATCGTGTCTGAATAAGTCCGCAACAATCTTTCACTCAAGGAAAGGCGTTACCCAAAATTGTACAGTCCAGTTCATTTCATTTCAAAGTCATTTAAACTTATAAAACTTAGTTTTTTATCAATTATGCATAGGTAACAAGGTAAATATATTCAATATCTGAAATTCAAAGTTTAAACTATGTATTTGACGATATACTGTAACTGAAGCTTACTAGGTATATGACATGAATGGAAATACTCGCGAGCACTATAATACTACAACGTTTCCTCTCTGTTGCGGAGCTGTA
The DNA here is from genome assembly GCA_963969495.1 of Ceratothoa steindachneri. Taxonomy (NCBI): domain Eukaryota; kingdom Metazoa; phylum Arthropoda; class Malacostraca; order Isopoda; family Cymothoidae; genus Ceratothoa; species Ceratothoa steindachneri. Next base: position 92,176,998 of record OZ018330.1, read on the forward strand.
ACTGATGGTTGGGATTGTTGACGCCATATCAATGGCGGCACCAGAAGATTTTGTCCTAACCTACTAAGATTTTACACACGGCATCTTGATTAGTTAAACTAACATATTACCGGTATTGATACTTTTTGTTATGTGGTATAAAGAAAATATGGCATGATTAAAATAAAAATAAATTAAATATTTAATTTTTCAAATTTTATGGCCCAGCGGCACATGAAAAAATGAGATTATCTTCTCTCTTATTAAAATTAATATTATCTAACGGAGCATCATAATATCACTCTTGCAATTCATTTTTTTTAAAAAAGTGCTTTTCGCTCCACCCTAACTACAACCTCCTGATTAGTGAGTAATCCTTACACCACCTGGTTTGACTAGGGCTATATAAGGAAACAGCCTCAGTCTCCGTGTACGATGGGAGCAGTTATGATTTAAGAAACTAGAGTGAAGGTGGCAAAAGGGTATTGGAAGTTGAGTCAGCCAACAACTTTCATAAAAATCACCATGATACATCCTTCTTGTGGAGCCCAACCATCATCACCATCCATCCCTGTAGTAGACACCGGGAGACCAATCAGCTAATGGGCGGGGGCTATCGACCTAATTAAAAAAGGTTACTGTGCAACCAAACATCAATATTTTCTTCACGCTTTTGATGCTCACAATTAAACATATAACTAAACATTTAAGTTTCAGTCAGAAAAAATAACAAGAGGAGCAAAAATGAGCCAAAGGATCATGATGATCCTCGAACAAAGGTTCCCTTTGTGAGCATCCCTGGTTAAACCCAGCTCAAAAAGGGCCGACTTTTCAAGGCTCTATACACCGACCAAAAATTCGCACTTGTCAAGCTGATAGATGATGAATGTGGTTTCATCGCATTATTCGCTAAAAGAAGAGACGTAGATAAGCACCTGTCTGAAGAGATACTCAGTCTACTAAAATAATTGGCCACGAGGCTAAGACTTGTGTCAAGTGGGCAAAAACGGCAGTGTAAACTGCTGCAAAGCGGACACCTAGGTCGAAAGAAACTTAGCAGAAGAGACTATACCCATGATTGCAAATCACATTCCCCACAAAGGAAATGTCCCTGAAGCCAACCTACGACAGACTCATGATCTTCAGTATGAGATCCCAGCGGATAATATAATAGAAGAGAAGTTCAACAGCATCCAAATGAGCCTCGTATGATACGTGCCTGAAGAACCTACCTCATCAACCTCTCCCGAGAAGGAGAAATTGTGGTGCAGTGAATGCGTCACATAAGAACACAGATTCGTAAAAGAAAAAGCATCTACAAAAGTTTCTAAAAAGTAACGGTGATCATATTTAGGATCATGGTCCTCAGTTACCCCAGGAGGATGGAGATAATAAAAAGGAAAGACGAAGAATCCAATAAGGCATAGCAGAACTCCTACTCAACTGCCGTGAAAAAAATTAAGAGAAACAACCAACAAGTGCATCTCCATCAAAAACAAAAATAAACAGTGAATTTAACGCACGCATTAGCATTACGCATGCAATGAAGCAAATGCGGTCAAACCCAGATATTATAAGGAGGTTTTAAATGCACTGTTAAAGTCGAGTAACCTTCGAACTTAATTATGCCCGCAAACCTTGATGCTTTAATGCATTCTGTGGGGGAATTCTACATGGAATTTCTATTTCAGCACGGAAGTGACGTCCATGCGCTGGAGAAGGTTCTAGAATTTGGTTATGCTTAAATTGGTAAGCCACCCCTTCACATCCCCTAACGGTAGCCTCGAACCGTGTCCAGCTCGGAGCACCTTTTCGCGGGTTAGAGTCGCCTCGACGTCAAGATTCGAGGCCATTCGAGAGTAGCGCTATTTCCCTCACCCCTGCGGGGGGAGCCTCGGATATATAGGACTCTTCTTCCAGGTGGAAGAGACACAGTTGAGGAGTCCTGCCAGACCAAAAAGCATTCCCCTAGTTCCAAATGACGGCTGAACTTTTCGTGTGTTGGAATTAGCCCAGCCAGTGAGGTAATTCCATTTGACGATCGCCCCTGAGCGATTTTTCCAACTCCACTCATCAATTCCTGTCGAAGCTCTCCTCGTTTTCGGGTGGCCGAAATACTCTTCTTTGGACCGGACGTTACCCCTTCCTCCTTTGCAGAACCGTCATCACGTCAACTTTCCCATCAGAAGCTCCGAGCGCCCTTGTCCTCACGTTTATTGCCTGCAGAAGACATCCATGAAGCCTTACCCTGACGTCTCACCCGGAATTCTCAGTAACCCAACCCTTCTCCCCCTTTAGTAACCCATTTGAGTTAATCCTCCCCATTGGAATAGTCTCCTTCTGTAACGCATTTTTTTTTATTTTCAGAGTCTGACGCATAACTCGGCAATTCCACCCTTATTTACCAATTTAATTTTGCCTATTGATTCTCTTATTTTATGGAAATAACATTATATTTTTGTACATGCCTCTTTAAATAACCTTGAGCTTTCCCCTTTCTTCAAATTTTACCTGGCCTGGTTTTGGACTTTTTCCTCGCTGTTCCGCGCGTCGAAACTCGTGGCATTTTGTCCCTTGTCGGTTCGCCTTTAAGTTATTGGTCCCTCCCCGATAGATATAATATGGTATTGATATAATGTAATGTCATACTACAACACATTCAAAGATTTAATAATCCAGAATAACCCATACAGAAAAGGTGGATTTGAAACAACCATGGAAGCGCTGTCTTTGCAAAAATGCGTGGAAGATGAAAAAACTGAAGAAGAAGAGGGCAGTACTCCATTAGAGAGTGACGAGGGCCCGTGCACTCCTACAATACCGGCAAAGAGAAAATCAAGGAAATCAAGTTCCCGTTTGAAGAGTGAAAATCTTGGACACTAGAGAGATATTACACTGGCTAAGAAGAAAAAGAAAAACAAGAGTAAACCCGTGAATAACCCAACCTCTTGCATGAATATCAGTGAGGATTTTTTAATTTAACACAAATCGCTGAACGTCGAAAAGTATTTCGCATCACGGAAATGACACGTCTAGATAACTAGACGTGTCAAAACTATTCGCAAGATTAATTCGACATGGCCTCTGAAACGATTAGAAAAGGATATATTACAAGCAAGTCAGGAATATTGAAAACTCCTATCTCGCAAACTAGGTCGGACTCGACATAGAAAAGATAGTGAAGCCACCGGTTACCAGCCGTTAAGCAAGGCTTATTACCTTTTACAGCCTCTCACTGGACTATTTGGTAGAAGGAGGACCAGACTCCTAATTAGGGACCTCAATTCCTAGTGTCAGGTCTCCTGCTATAAAACTTTGAATGGGATCTGTAGGAGCCTAAATAATTTGTTGGAGAAAAGCATACTCCAGCGAATTGGCTCCAAAATACCAAATGTGGTAAAGGGAGGGGTCACGAAGCCAGCCATATTTTTGGCTAATCGTCAGCAGCCGTTTAGCTACTACAATGAACCGGTCCAGGTACCATCTATTGATCTTCTCGGGATCATCACTAGAAACCCCATATAAGTCGCAGCTGTAGTTAAAAAAAAGTCCATAAAGGCAGACTGGGGACAGTATGCACACCTTGTCGAGAACAATATTCCTCTCAATTTAGATCAAGTAATTCTTCAAGAGAATGAAGAGGAACTCGACGACCTTAGCTACCACTTAATCAAGGCAGATAGAGCGTGTATCTTGAAATCCGTATATAGGTCCATTTCAACACTTAGATGGACCGGGAACATGAACGAAAATTAATACAGTCGATAAAGAAGGCAATCCGAAACCAATCAAGTAACTTCATACAACAAAGTGCAGAGAACAAGGAAGAGCTTAAAGTGTTCATCCTCGAACATAGTAGAAAGGAAGGATGTGATCGAAATCTTCGTTCATGTTAGATCTACCTAAGAATTTGGGCCAAAAAATAAGACGTCACATAGGATCGACTGGAAGAGCTCATGAATGAAAATAACAAACGATTATGGAAACATCAAACCCGAAGAAAGAAATATTCCGGAGCTATTATAAAGCGCCGAGATAATCGCTTAGGAACTACTCGGAGCGCTCCGTTCATGCCGCCAGAAGACCCAAAGGAATCCGGGCTACAAAAGTTGAACTTTAAAAAGGCACCAGTTAATATCATCCAAAGAATGAGAAGAATTTTCAATGCGGGAATAAATAAAGTATATTTAGCTGGTGCTTTCAAAACATCTAAGATGATATTTTTAGCCAAGCATGGGAAAGGGCCAAAAAGGAATAAGAGCTACCGGCTGATTTCACACATGGAATTTGGCGTGTAGATCTTCGAGAAAATCCTCAAACAAAGTCTACTGGCTCCTGGAAGAGAACTCCGTGTACAATCCGTACCAATTTTGTTTTCCGAAAAATACATCTCATGGAAAAGCATTCAAAGGCCAAAAGGGAGAGGATATACGTTGTCCTTATATGTGTGAATTTATCAAAATTATTTGATAAGTTGTGGCAAAGGGGAATGCAGTACAAGATCCTGCGGCTGGGACAAAGTGAAAACATAGAAATACCTCAATGTGACTATGCCATGGAGAGAGCTGCGAAAACCATTTTGGTTGCCCTCAACGTCCCAATTTTTTGTTTATGGCAGTCGCAGTCCCCCAGGAAATGGGTGCCTATCTCCCACTCTATAATCGATATACACGGCTGGTGTACCAGCCCCTGGAAAACCAACTTGCATCAACATTCAATTCGGGGATAATTTCAGAAAAATAATTCAGTGTCCTTGTCATAATGCGCCTACGCACGCTCCTAAGACAGCGGTAGAAATCGAAAGATTAAATATCTACAAGGGCAAATGGAAAACATGAATAAACCAAGAAGTTGAACGAGACTACTATCAGATGCCAGTTTGAGGGATAGGCACTATCCCTACACTAGGGAATGCAATGTACTTTGAATCAAGATTACCTCCTCTAGGTAAAGATAACAAGTGGTTGCTCGAATTTCGAAAGCCTTGGCCGTAGCCAGATCTCTATTCATGCTCGGTTTTATGATCTATTAAGTTTTATTCCGCTTCCGCCCTCTCTTGTGGATCGAAGACACAAAATAAAGAGTAAATATCGTGCAAAACAAATTCGTGTACCAAATTATAAGTAAACGCAGGCGAGAAAAAAAAAGCCAAGAAGAGCTAAACTTGGAGGTGGAGATTCGGCCTATTCAAATAGTGAGTAAAAGATTCGAATGATTAACCAGAACAGAAGAGCAAGAAGCTCCACAAGATTTCGAAGCACCACTAGTCTTCTGGCTAATGAAGACGAAGTAAGGTTCTCACAATAATAAACTGTTAAAACAGCGGAAAAAAAAAGTAATGATACCGAACTAAGAAAATTTAACTATATACGACTAAAACACATACCTATATAATTTAAAATAACCGATTATGTCAAAGAAACGAGAATAAATAAAACTCAGAATAACTTAAATAAAAGAAATAATAATTATTATAAAAGGAAATAATTTAAACAATCATAAAACAAAAGCAACTACCAGCTACATAAACAAAAAACGTTAAAGTTTTAAGACCAACGTCTTGACCGCCGTTAAAGTAACAGCAACAACAAATAAAGTTAAACAAAAAAAAAAATATTATCAAAGCAAAATCCTGATCACCAGGCACCTTCATCCACTTACACATACCCTACAGTACAATCCCTTTGAAAATAAACTACAGTACCTTTCTATCGAGTAACCACCATCCTATTCATGACAATTTTCATATGCAAGATACTTTTATTCTTCCTTTTCGAATGCCCAAAACGGAATTAAGATAGCTTTTATAGTGTTCTTGAACTTTACAAAATAACAATATGGGGCACAAAACGAATATATGTGTTAAGAAATGAATAATCAAAAAGATAACTTAACTACAGTACATAATCGACTGGACCATCACTATGATCAATCAATAATCTGACCTTTTTTATTTTTTTACACACAGAAACTTTTTCTTACTTCATTAATGACACTTTCTCACAAAGATTCACATATTTTGCTTTTCAATTCTGGTTCCGTTAATTTTTTTCTCTGACGTCGATAAACCTTTTCTTCTAGTAACTCCCAAATTGAGTAATCCACGGGGTTACATCTTGACTTTGCGGTGGTCATTCATTTTTTGTAATTAATCTTGTTCTATTATTAATTAGAAACGACTGTGTTGCGTGCTTTCTATGCAAAGGTTATCCATCTGGTTGCGAAATTAATTCGTTTTCTTGATACAGGTAACGACAATCAGGCAAAAACTTTGTTTTCATGAGCTCAATGTAATTCGCAGTATTAACATTTGATATTTCAGTATATAAGAAATTAACACCTCTTTTGCTATTCCGAGAGACCCCTGCAGATATCATAACCTCTTTGGAAAATCTTGAAATTTCATAATACACTATTTATCGAAATGTCCCACTTTGTGCCAGGCCCGTATAGAGCCTCATTTTTGTTGTACATATTTCATTCCAAAATTCAAATTTTTAGAAATTGTTCTTTGCGATAAATGAGTTCCTGGTTTATATTCGTGATAGCATAAGTTATCGTTAATGCAATTCATAGTTCCTGGTTCTGAAGCTGTTTAGGTCTTGCGTTTCTAGGTTATCTGTTAGCGCTTCCCGTTTCCCGAATCCTTTATAAGAGTTTCCAAAACACGTCTTTTCCGCATTTTCCAGGAAATTCTTGCAATACACTTACAGCCTTCCATCCATTTTCACAGTCACAACCTTAAAGGAGCATGCGATCTTCTTAGTAAAACGTCAATATAGGTACTGAAGAAATGGTAAATATAGATATCCTCAATATAACATGTTTATTTTGAGGGCTTTTGTTAAAATATGAAAATTCCTTTAGGATATTGCACAATAAAATAAAAAATTAATTCGACATTCTTTCTTTTACCCATGTTGATATTTTTTAGATGTGCAAGAAAACTATAAAAGGTAACTAAAGTCCGTTTTTTGCATTCAAAAAAGGATGATTGAAAGTATCTTACATATGAAAACTCTCATGAATAGAAAGGAGGTTCATGAGATATAATTTATTTTTAATGCGTCATTTTCGGGGGCCACTCTATATAAGTTAAAATTATCGCTGTAGACAACACCAATACATGTATCCAACATGGCATCATACCGAGTTATATATATATATATATATATATATATATATATAAATTAAGTATTAATTCCTCACCTGAAATAAACTAGAATTGATGAAAATCATAAAAATCCCAGCATTTTTCTATAGCTAGTAACTACTCGAGTTGGTAATAAAAATAAAAGAATTATTTTTATTATAAGGGTCAATATAGGCGACCCGTTGGAAGATGACAGCCAAAGTCGCGAAACCTAAAAAGCTACAGGGACCAATGAGCGGCGCAACATCACTAAAACTAGAAAACATAAGAATCATAAGAGAAGAAAATTATTCACTCGCCCTTTAATACATCACATTTATCAAAAACAACGACATCATTAATCAGTGTTCCACAGAAAAATGGCGTATGAAAGAAAGATCGACAGAACTTTCTCGTAATCACTCAACCGTCCAAAAAAGACACGCAACTTCTGCTTCAACTGGTAGTGCGTATTACGAATCAGCTGGGAGATAGCTTGTATCAGACAGTGAAGTGGATGATCAGGATCACAAACAATTTCAAAAAACTGAATTAAAACTATAATTCGGCTAGCAGGAACTAATCTTGTTAAAACTTTGTCAACGAGTTTCAAATTAGTCTGGGATGCATAAAGGAAGACAAAATGACAATATTCAAAATGGTGCTGAAGGAAGGAATAAAACACTGCCTTACCACTCTGTTTGTAAAGTATATCTGGTGACACTTACGCAACAAACCAACTTTTAGAGAAATCAGGACTCAACAGTCCGCCTGTGTAGCTCAAATGTCAGCTTGCTATCAAAAGTAACACCAAAAGATTTCAGTGAAGACCAATTAGGGACCGCAACGTAGTTGACAATGATGTCAGCATGATGCCGTCTTAAGGTCTTTGATCGACCAATAAAAGGCTATGGGATATTCATATATTATGTTGCTTAACCAAACATCACAACAGGATAAAATTCTCTTTTTTTCTGTCCAAAAGGGAAGAAATTGCCAATACAAATTTATATCGTCATCATAAGTTACCATATTCAACTTAATCCAAGAAAACATGTGTGAGGTATAAATAATGAAGAGAAACGGGCCCAAGACACTATCCTGGAGAACATCAGATTAATCCTTAACCAATTCTTTACTGTAAAAAATCACATTTATAAGTCATTGGCACATACCTAATAGAAAGAAAACATTAATCCGCTTTTATAAATGTAAATTCACTCCACGTGGAGCGCATATTTTCAATTCATATAAAAGTAGCTTGAAAGAATTGATAGATAATAATGCTAAACTCCACCCCCTCTGGATTAAATTCAGATGAAAACAATCAAAGAAGTATCCACTCGAACTTGGACATTTTAGCGAGTTGAGGCCCATATATACACTTAGTTTTGCTTCTTCGAGCCTTCACTTCGTTGCAGTTTCTCCTGTTATTTCTAAGCTCCCCATCTCTGTTATTTCTATTGATTCAGATCTTGGCCTGGATCACATAAAAGGCGCCAAGCTCCAAACTCCCTTTAATTCTATGCATTAAAGAATCCAGATTCAAAAAGTTAATTGGGCAAACGTACAGCCGGCTTTTGAAGCTAAATAATTATTAAATTCGAGAATACACAAGCACTGGAAATCTCAAATATTATCAAATACCGATACACCATGAATTAATTAGGTCTTCAGTTAGTGAAATAGTTGACCTTGACAGCTAGATTAAATAACTGCGAGAATTATGAAAAACTGAAACTATTAAACCATGGCATGGTTTATCATCAAATTGAAAGTGTTGTGATAGTAAGCCCGCTAAGTTCGATTTTTGCAAATATTTTTATGTGTAAATTTGAAGATGGACTCTTCGTCCCTTATTCTACAAATGATACGTTGACCATACCTTTGCGATTTTTTCTTCTGGTTCTTGCTCAAAGAGGTTTTTTAATTTTAAAAACAATTTACACCCTAATATTACTTTCACTCAAGAACATGAGATTAATAATATGTCGCTATTTCTAGATAATAATGTCTCTCGTGTCCCGTCCGGCATTCAAACCTGTCTTTTTAGAAAACCAACTTTCACAGGGCAGAGTTCAAATTTCTTTAGTTTCTGTGATTTAACATATAAAATTGGCACCATTAAAACAACTCTCTTCAGAGGTTTTAATTTGTCTTTCACTTATTTTAGTATGCATTTTGAATTCAAATTTTTAAAAAAATACTTTGTAAAAAATGATTATCCCTTATGTTTAGTTGAAAGCTGTATTAGGAAGTTCTTCTTCAGGATTTATAACTCCTCAACTTCTTTTAATGTCCCAAATCAAATCAGGTATGTCTTTTTACCAGACATCAGCCCTTGTAATGACCTCCCAAAACGTTTAATTTCCATTTTTAAGAAATTTTATTATCAAATTAATTTTAAACCTATATTTATTAATAACAAAAATATTGGTAATTTCTTTAAAGTGAAGGGTAGTATTCCCACGTCGTTTAGTTCGTGCATTGTATATAAATTCATTTGCCCTAGCTGTAAGTTGAAGACCTATATAAGAAGCACAGTACGTACTCTCCAGTCGCGTTTTTGTTATCACATGGGAATTAGCCACAGAACCAAGAAAAACATTAAGTAACAAAGGGTTTTCTTCCATCAGGAAACATGCCCTTAATTGTAAAACAGACATAACCTTAAATGATTTTTCGGTCTTAAAATTTTTCTAAATCTATTTCATCTCCCTGCATTGAGGAGTCACTCTGTATTAAATATAACCACCCAAATTTAAATGAGGACACGTCATCCTTCCTCTGTTTATAATTTAACAACCAAGTAAGCTGTATTCATTCTTTGAATTCCTTCCTGTTTTCACTCGTCATTGGGATCCGACCATGTAAGGTAATGTTTCAGTGTCTATATTTTACTTTTACCTTTTGTTTCTATCCAATTCTCTATTCTTCCATTTTAATTGTTTAATTTTGTAATATTACGTTTACTTTGTTTGTCCTTAATTGATAGTATATCTTTACAAATATTTTTCTGCTGTTCTTTACCTCACTATATTGTTTGTTTATTAAGGTAACGTCCATTTTATATATTTACCGTCGTTTTTGTTCTTTTCTCTGACCTGTGGTTTTTAACTTGGAACTTGTGCTGTTATTTATGTTTTTAGACTTAGATTACTCATTTACTAATGTCGGTTGGTCGGTACCCTTTATTCGTGTTTTGTTTTTGTATAACTTTGTAACTATTGTGCCAATTCTAACGAAAGATAAAGATTAGGCAGATAACTATTTTGGTTGCCAATAACATCATAACTATTCCACTGATTCTAATGAAATTTGAAACCCTTATGTTGTTATACATTTACTTTCGAATGATATAATTACCAAAACCCTCTCAAGGTTAGCCCGGGAATTATTTTGTTTCGGCAATTACCTCATAAATAAATTGTTCGAATAAAGTTATATTATTTGGAAGTCACTGTATAAAAGCACTATAAAAAATATTTTAGGACAGTTGTGATTATTAACTAAGAGGTAGATGAGCGAAAGGAGACACTAAAATAGAGGTAAAAATTCTGCTCTAAGCTTTAATTAGAAAAGAAGTAGATCAGAAAAGCGGAAAAATCGTGAAGAAGATTATTGGTTAAATCTATTGAAACTAATGAGAGAAAGATAATAATCTTCGCATGCTTTTATTCACATACTTTTTAAATGAAAGATCCTTCGAGTAGATAGAACTGTCACAGCATCCTCACTTCTTTTTAAAAGAGTAAAAATACGAGGAATGATAAAAATAATATGTAAAGTTCCAATATATTTTGTTTGGGTCCCATAAATTCGTCGCAAAAATAAGAAAGATTATATAATTCAAACAATTGATGGCAGTCAGAATTTAAAAAGGATACAAAAAGAAAAACGTATCCTTAGTCAAAATAGAGTTTTGTTTCCATCTTTTTTGATGATTCCCTCCTAATTTCCTTATGCATAAAGATGTGCAATAGAAGAATTCTTCCCTTCAAGCTTTAGAGATTCGTCTGATAAAGTTTTGCAATCATTTTCACATTTTTTCATAGAAATATACGTGCTCGTATCTGCCAATTTTGCATATTAATCCGATTCTTTGTTTTGCATTTTTCATTACAGTATATATTGGACTCAAGGTTTCAAAACCATAAAAACTATTTGTTAAATATTTTTAATTTTAAGCATAGACGAATATATCTTGTTAATATAAATTCTATATTTATTACTGCCCTAAAATATATATATATATATATATATATATATATATATATATATATATATATATATATATATATATATATTTAAATTTTACGTTACTAAGGTATCATGATAATTATAATTTAATAGCTTTTTAAATTATGAAAATTAATTTTCAAATACCATAGCCGAGATTTAAATTAACATCAAAAGGTTCTGGTTTATTTCTAATTGACATACACACATTCTCTCTTACTGATGAGCCAAAGGGAATTAGAAGCAGTTTATATTGAATGTTTGATACAAATATCGTTCAAATGAGCAGATCACTAACTACAACTTGGAACCTTTGCCTTAATTTCTAATAAATTAGAATTGGGATAAGACGAAAGCCTAATGCCAATTTTGCCAGGTGATAACTGAAAATCCAAAAACGAGAGGGGAACTATTGAAATCAGAAATAGGAATTCGAGGCAGGCACACTTTCATTCAAGATAACTAGAGTCGCACAAGCGGAATTATTAACCTATGGTTGCTTTCAAAATGGAAGTCACCTCTGTACGAAAGAAGATTAGCGCCATGTTCTAAGAAATTTACCAAGTCCGACAGCTGATATACCTAGTTGGTTGGCGTGAATTATGAAAAAATCTTTTTCTCCCTCGATAGTGATAATACTTCTCGTCAGCTAGACTAAAGAAACCGTCGCGGCAAAATCAAATGGATTTGCTTTGAATTACTTAAAAATATTCTGTAAAAGTGATAGAATCATGACTTTTCTAAGTGAAAACCTAAGTTTTATGTGAATAAGTTCTTGTGCCCATCTATAAAAATCACTGATTAGGCGAGGTGTAAAGCCTATAAAAGGCGATATGCAGTTTATTGCCAAAGGCTTCTCAAGGGTTGAAGTTATAAAAAAGCGCTAAAGCCATTCAATTAAAATTATGTACAGCCAAAAGCTTGAATATATTCTAAAGAGAATCACAGTTGGTTTCATGCATAACTAATGTTAAAGATATTTTCCACTAATATATCTTTAGTATATAAATTTACTTTAATATTCCTGTTGGTTTAACTAACACGCAACCAATATCATCAGTATATATTAATACGAATATTATTACCGTTATTAGTAGTATTTTAATTACACTGAATATAACAATGAAGTTAGAAACGAAAATAAGAATAACGTTTTACTCGGGGAGTTTTTGCGTAAATCACAAATATAACATCCTTCTCTTTCGGCGACCCTCTATTGTCGTAAATTACTATCTTACTTACGTTACATACACTAATGGTTCCGTACGGATTGAATGCAAACAGGATTGGACCGAAACTCACAGTTCTAAAATTCTAATCGGATTTTGATATATTTTATTGGTGTTTTTCTTAGGTATTGGTCAACCTAAACTATAAAACTTATCAAAGTATACTTAATATTTTATAGTTCTATGGGTTTAAATCCGTAGTAACACTAACGTAACAATTGATTAATATGTAAATTATTATAAGTGCTTACTATTTTTACTTTTGCATTTAATAATTGTTTATGTTATTATTCATTTTATTGTTTACATACTACAGTGATTTATTTGTCCAGAAGACAGAATGAAAATGCCTTGAAGGTGAAAAACTCCCCACAGGTTTTCTCATATATATGGACTCGTCACACTAAGACAATACAATAGACAGTTGTCTGATTATGTGAATACATTTTATAAACTGTATAACTGCAAATAAAAATCGCCCTAATGAAGAAATTTAACAAATGAATGCAACATAACAAGCCATGTTTCAAGTACCTCAAATCGATCTTCACTAAAATAAGTGATGCCAAGATTAAAAAGGGCATATTCAAAAGCCTTCAGATTCGTCAACTTATATCTGATGAGTACTTCGAGGCAACAATCGATGGAACTGAGCTACCAGCCTAGCATGCATTTAAAGATGTATGCAAAGGACTTCTGGGAAAGTACCAAAGAGCAGAGAGAGAGAGAGAGAGAGCGTATAGTGGAGAACCTATTCAAGTACTACCAAGATCTCGGATGCAATAGCTCAATGAAGATACACCTTATTCATTCTAATCTGTACTTCTTCCCAGAGTATGCATGAGATGTGAGTGATGAACATGAGGAGAGCTTCCATCAAAATATAGCGTCAATGGAAAACTGGTATAAGGGAAAATGGAGCCCGGAAATTCTGGCTATCTTCTGCTCGAACCTGAAGAGTAACACACCTGAGACGTCTTAAAAACAAACAAGTAAATATTAAATGTTTGTTAGTACCTAATATAATACTAACAAACATGTTGATTCATTATATATTCATGAATAAATTACAATGGACACATTTAATCTGATAAATTTCTGTTATCAAATTTGAATTAAGCCCACTCAACTGAATAACAAAATACACATGAGAGCGATTAATATTTTCTTAACACTGAAATTTGTTGTACCACCGAAGTATATTTTTAACAGAGATGGTTTAACCCTAGTTTGAGTAAAAATAATCATAATTCTACTAAAATAGAAGTACTCAACCACACAGATTTTAACAATCCTAAACTTATAGTTAAAATCATCGATTGAAATAGCCTCTTAGCGAATATTGGTAAGAGGCTAACAGAACCTTTCACTAATTAAAAAAAATAAAAATGTACTAAAAGATGGCTGACATAGGGGAATATAGATTATTTCACAGAACTCATTTCATCGATTAGCATTACTTTCGTAAGGGTTGACGCGTTGGTGTATTCAAATAGTGTCAACGAAAATATTCTTCCGCCAAATTCTCACGAGTCTCATCATTTTCACTACAAATCAAATCCATTCGCATACAAGTAAAAATTGTTCACATGCCACTTTACATCTAAGTAATTTAACTCAATTCTTCGAGGTGGTGTGGGGGAAAGAAATCCTTTTCTTTGCATGCCTTGATAACTTGCTTAATCTCTTAAATGGGCACACACTCTTAATTGGCCATTCTGATTTGAACTTAATTGCCCTTGATACGATTCTTCATTTAAGGAAACTTTATAGTGTTATGTTTTCCCACGACCTCTCATCGCGTGTAACGCTACAAATGCACACAATCAAAGCCAAAAAGCATTCTACATTTGCCCAATTTAAAAAAACCTATGGTATTCCACATTCTTCTTGGTCATCTCTTTGATCTTTCCTTCTTTTCAAACTATAATTCCATGCTCCAACTTCTCAAGCTATACACAGAAACAATAAAAGGTTTCAGATATTTTAGTTTATCATTCTTCTTACATAGAGACCAAATAAAATAATCTTTAAAAAAAATTCGTATAATCCTTACGACGAGATAATGCCTCAATCACTTGAGTTTTTTGTGATTTTAAAGCATACTGTATATGATTTATATTCACACCATAACACCCTAATTAAAAACTTAGAAACAAAATTTCGTTGGGTTAAAATAATCACAAAAAATCTGGAATCTTAATACTGAGGCACTTGACAAAGCATACCGAAGAAACTCGGAGATAATGGAACTATGTAAAGGTCAAGGTAACCAAGAATAGAAATTTAAAGGAATTAAATCCACATTTTGCCTTGGTTTGCGAGGAAATATTAAACTTTATCCCACTTCACGAGAAACTCTGATTTATTACAGCCAGCAGATCTTTTGCAGTTTCGTTTTAATTGTTTCCTCTTGTATAAAAAGAGATACGGTGGAGGAATTTCAATTACAAAATCCAAATTTCATTATTTAACATATAAAACTCTTAAGGTAAATTATTTCTTTCCCTTTGACAATTCATTTTACTCTTTCCGTACAGCAGCGGATATTCCCAGACTGCCAAAAGATTGTTCTTATCAACCCTTCCATCAATCTACCCCTGCGTAGCCTGTTACGCTTGACACCTGGAGGAGATGCATGACATCCTAGCCTGAGTGCAAATTAACAAAGCCCTTTCACTGGCTTGATTTCAACTTTCAGATGTTACTTGAGAAATGTGTTCGTGAGTTTCCCCTCGGTCCCTCTAAGCGCTACATTTTTATTTTTTTTACTCTATTACTATCCCCTTACAACACTTTTCTACCTGTATTTACTTTCGCAAGGAACTCATCTCCACAAAAACGAGTGTAAATCAGGGAGGAACCATCATTGTGTATAATTAAAATCTTTAAGAGAGCCTGGGAAAGTAATTGGTGCGCTTCCCTTAGGTTCCCATTCAGCCCATATATTTTATTTAAGTATCCTATAACCCATAAGTCTACCCACAAAGCACTATGGTGTATCTCGGTATAAAACTCCGTGATAAAACTGAAAGTGGAAGGACAATCAAGACCTCTTGTTTCTATTGTGGTGCAGGGCATACCCTCTTTTATAAACGACACAGAGGGAGCCTCCACTCTAGTTATAGTTCTAGAAAAAACTGCACCAAGTTCCTAGTCTTTTAATGAACCCATTCTCTACTACTTCTTCATCCTCTTTCATTGTCATTTTCTACTTCTTCCATCCTGGATCCAATTTCATTGGATATTGTGCTTGGTAATCCTAAACTCTCCCAGGCCTGTCACTAAACTTGATCTTCCGCCCTGAGCTGCCTATAACACTCTGTTTAGAATTTTGTCTTGGATTCCCACGAATTAGGGGTAATGCGTGTGCATGTTAATGGAGAAATTGGTAAATTTGAGATGAGCCTTTTCCCTCAGAGCGACTGTCAGATGATTTTCGTACACTGCAGTTTCTGCCAGTTTCAATGGATGTTGACTGCTTTTCACTGATTCAAAACTTTTATGCGCGATGCTTAGCTTCGTAGAAGCCATAGACCGAGGTGTTTTTCGATCTGAATAAAGCCTATAATATCGCATGACGATAAGTTATCAGGGTTGGCTCTCTCCACGATGGAGCCAGTGACAACCATGAGTATATTTATTTCTGCATTATTGCGATATCATAAATTCATAGTAAGGGTAGGAAGAGGCAGCTTCGGATCAAATTAGCAGAAAAAAAACTCATGCAGGCACCTATCCTCGATGACACACTCTTTTTCCTGAGTATCAACGGTATCACCTTGGACGGCTAGAATATCTAGGTGATATCTACGCTTTACGTAGATGATCAATTGAACTCTTTGTTAAGGACCAGATGCTAAGACTGGAGCACCAATTACAACAGCAATTGAAGCGTATCCCTTCCTCTTCCAAGCAGACAGATTTCAGTTCCCTTTAGCCAAAACTATGACGGCAATTCTGATTAGTCAAATGCTATATTCTTCATCTAATCCTTCGTTTGTTTAAAGCTTAACTACAAAGCGAGATATAAGAGGAGTGGTCAATAAGTTTTGCGAATCGGTAGGGCAAAACAGAGGAAGGGGGATGACTGTTTGTGCAGGTGTCAGGTCAAGTTATGACAAGTCGGACCTGCAACCGCACGCTTCTGCCTCTTCTATTTAAGAAGCAGTAGCCAATCGCAATTCGTCCGTCACGAACCTTGCAACAAGGGAGAAGGTTAAGCACCGCGCAGTGATCAGATTTTTGACCAAGGAAGGCAAGAATGCAAAATAGATCCATAAACGCACGGTTGCAGGACGCCCGTCACACGTGACCAAAGAGAAAAATGTGGCCCGTGTAGAGAGGATCATCCTCAAAAATCGACGGCTGAAGGTCGAAGAAATCGAGCCACAACTTGGAATATCACATGGAAATGTTATCAACATCATCCACCACGATTTGGCCATGACCAAGGTCTCTGCCCGTTGGATCCTTAGAAACCTCAGGCCCCATTATCGACTTCAACGTCATTATCAAAGTCCACAAGGCCAGAGTTGCACAAGCTGCTCTGCGCGAGTGCAGATTCGTGGAGCTCAACCCTCTCCCCTACAGTTCAGATCTGGCCCTCAGCGACTACTATTTATTCCTCCAGCTTAAGGTTGCACGGCGGGGACGCCGGTTTGGAAATATGAAGATTTCCAGCTCGCTGTCCAGGAGTGGTTTGAACTGCAGTCGTGAGATTTCTGGTTATCGGAAATTCGAAGTCTCAAGGACAAGTGGCACAAGTGCATTGAACTCGATAGTAGTTATATTGAAAAATACTAAAACACTTTTCTCATATCTAATTTTCTTATATCCGAATTGTAAAACTTATTGACTCGCCTTCGTACGCAGCTGAAGTTGAGATTTTATTGTGACAGTTGGACTGGCTCCACTAAATCAGTATTCATTTGGCGACAAGCTATCTCCATCACGTCCTATATTGAGAGCCTACATTTTGATGCTGGAGAGATAACGCTTTCTCGTGTCGGGCTCAGTGCAGTATGCGTTTGGACGTGCTTGTACAACGTCTCACTTTATCCGAGGTAGATTTAGACGGTGCATAAGCAGAAGATATACGCATCATACAATAAGCCATTTATCTCGGGCTAGGAACCTTCGTCGAGAACTCGGTAAATTTCTCAAGCTGGTGCCGCTTCAATTTCTATTGAAGAAGACTACGATAGCGGGTGCCTCATTGAATTTTCTTCATTAAACTTCTAAACCCAAAGATTCCACAGCGATTGGCGGATTTCTTTCGACCATTTTGAAGCACACTTAGTGTCATACTAGATATGTGTCCGTGTACAAGGATGGCCCCAAATAGATCTGGCCCTCAGCGACTACTTTTTATTCCTCCAGCTTAAGGCTGCACGGCGGGGACGCCGTGCAGCCTTGAGCTGGAGGTATCTTAATGCTTAAATAGCTTTTGAATCTAATTTCTGAAATATTTTAAAAATTTCTTAGTAAAAGCCATAAAGCATACCTCGAAAAAGATAATCAATATAGAGCACTAGAAATTATCAACATCGATGACTATGAAGAAGAAAGGAATAAAGAACTAAAGAAAGATAATTTATGGTACTCACATTCTTCCAAAACAACTTAACATAAGAGGAAAATAAAGGTAACTAGTATTAAACTTAATAAATGCCTAAATGTTGTTAAGAATAAAAAAAAAGGAAAAATACATATTTCACTAAGAAGGGGAGTTATCGTGTACCCTACATATCAATAGTGAAACAAAACAAAAAATCTCGAAATCCACAGCATGCTTTAGAATAATAAAATAAATAAATAAATAAACGAAAAAATATGGAAGAAACTCCTTTTAACTCTCGATTAGTCAGCGGAAAACAGCATCTAATATTTAAGGAATTACTGTTGTTTACTTAAAAGTAACGTCATCAAGGATACAAATTAGCACAGGGGAAAATAAATCAACTCAGAAACAAATCTACTAATGATACATACCCAAATTACACTAAAATTACCCAAAAGAAAATAGAAAAAGACCATAACTATGATATACGAAGAAATTAAACAGTTATGACCTGAATTATCTAATAATGGATTAATTAATAAGTTATAAATGTGAAAATGCTAAACTCGAATATATGTAAAAGCCACAGCATAAAGTGAATATGCAACAAGTAAGGCACTATATCCAAATTTAAGTTACATAAAGTTACAATTAAATAAAGTGAAAAGTTTAAAATTTAAATCCTAATCAATATGTATAATAGGGTGGCCCACAAATATATGCAAAAAATGGAAATTAGTTAGAAATGTTTTCCAAAGGGCTAAAATTATGCTATAAGATGTTAAAAGAGCTGATGCAAAATATTGACTAAATTGGGGAATATTTAGCGGTCGCTATGTGTCTCCATATTTTTAAATTTAAGTCAAAATATTGGAACTTTTTAATAGTAGGCATTTATTTGTTGTTACTTATATACTATCATATATTTGTCATTGATAACTCATTCCTTATGAAGTACAATAATTCGCCAAAAAATCAAGATATTGCATTATCTGAAAAGTGGAATGACATTCACATACTCGGAGTATGATGCAATAATAATTGAAATTTCAGCTTGTTGATTTCTGAGCCCATTTGTGAAGTGATGACGAAATAACGCCCCCTCGTTTCAAATGGTGATGCAATCACAGCATTTCCTATATAAGTCATCGAGGATTGATTACTTGTTCATTTGTAATTTGAAGTTTAACAGTTAAGGGAATACAATGAATACAAGTGCTGGTTTATGCAAGTATATATATATAATTATTTAGGTAAGTAATATACTTTGTTTATTCAGTGCATAGATACTTTGCAGTTTTTTATCAATATCAGACTTACTTAAAGAATATTTAAATTATATGTTAACACACTTTATGTTCATATTTAATTCACAATATATATATAATTATATATATATATATATATATATATATATATATATATATATATATATATATATATATATATATATATATATATATATATATATATATATATATATATATATATATATATATATATATATATATATATATATATATATATATATAAATATATATATATATATATTGTAATTAAGCATGACTGCTCTAATTTTTTACAAACACAGCAGCCTATTTATTTATGTCAAATAAAAGCTTATTCTTTCATGAATATTGAATACTTCGATATTTTAGAGTATAAAAAAAAATATCTTCAAAGTATAACTAAAGGGAGGGGAACCGTGAGCTCACTCAGTTACAATTAATTTTTATTTCTGCAGCAGTCTGGCCTTTAGGACTACCACTTTTGAGCTTTCATACGCAAGTCTACCAGCATGTGGTGATGTACTTCGTGTTGTTCAGTACCACTATCAAGTGGAATCAATGACTTTGACACAAAGTTACAACCTCGCTTGCAAAAAAGTTATAAAAGTATGGGAAAGAGCCTGAATTCCCACACAGCGAATAGACTCTTGCGTTAGGAAACTCTCAAGGTTGTATGAACAATACCTTTCTTTGAAGAAGAACCGCAAAATAAAACTACTCATGTGGAATAAATGAGTGTAGTTTCAAATCTACTTTTTCATAACTTCTTGACATAGCCTTAAAAATGCTTTATATGTGGTAGAAAATGAAGAAGACCGCCAATTTCTGTGATGCAGAGAGAGAACATTTTCTCCTGCAGTTTGTCGTACCGTGATAAGATTATTTCAGCCAATGAATCCTGCAAAAGATATCGACATGAGAAGGCTTTATAATTCAAAGAAAAAGAATATATTTCTAAAAATCAAGCAGAGGCTGCTGCTTATGCAAATTTCGAGTCATCATCATCTGAAAGAGAAAGTTTAATTGCGGCAGACAAAGATTTTTGTCCACCTTATTTAATTAGAAAAAAAGATGCAAAATGTAGTCCTTCAAATTCCAAACATATCTTTACAACTTCAGATGTGGCTGCTGTTCTTGATCATGCAAATATTACGGATATAAAAGCAACAATGGTTGCTGGATCAATACCACTAGCTTTTGATCAGGATATTGCAGCTATGACACTTTCCAGGAGGTCTATACGACGTTCCAGAAAGCAAGTAACAGAGGCAACATACAATGAAGACAAAGCTTCGTTGTCTGTTGAAGGACCGATCCTTCTTCACTGTGATGGAAAACTACTTATCTGCTATTAATGGGGCAAAGGAAACAGTAGAACGAATTTCAATAATAGTTTATGTAAATGGAATGGAAAACTTCTTGGTGTGCCAAAAGTAACACGCACAACAGGAGAAGAATAGGCTATGGCCTGTATTTTATCAAGTAATGACTGAAGTCTTCGTGACGAAGTTCAAGGCCTAGTGTTTGACACAACTGCATCAAATACAGGCCTAGAAAAAAGAGCTTGTACTATAATTGAGAAAGTATTAGAAAGGGAGCTTGTTTGGATTCTGTACCGTCATCATGTTTTCGAAATTATGTTGTCATGTGCTTGCAATATTTTACTTCGGGCGAAAAGTGGTCCAAAGAGGAGTCTCTTTGAACGTTTTCAAGAACAATGGTCCTCACTTAAAAAGGATTCTTTTATAGAGTGGAATAGCAGTTTATTCGTCAATCCAGTATTGCACAATCTTCGAGGAAAAATGGTTCCATAATTTCCGGAAGCTTTGAAATCTCGTTATTTGCGTAACGATTATGAAGAATTGCTGCGACTCAGTCTCATCTTTCTTGGGGGCATAAATAAGACAGAAGTTACATTAAGAGCCCCGGAGTGACTCATTATGCACGGCGGGTGCCTAAGGCTATATATGTTCTGGCAAAATACTTGTGTAAGCATCAAATAAAACTAACGGAACGTGAAAATCCAATATTACAGAGTGCTCTCTTTTTATTGCTTTGGTCTAGTCGCGTTTTTGGAATGAAGTCCATTTTGGAATTAATACTCCTTTAAATGACATTTTGTTTCTTAAAACTTTGCAAAAGTACCCAAATCAGACAATATGTAAACAAGCAACCACAGCCCTTCACAGACACCTTTGGTATCTTGGAGAACATCTTGTTGGTCTTGCATTTTTTGATCATAGAATTAATGCTGAGACCAAACAGAAGATGGTCTCCAATCTCCAACGTAATGAAAACACCAAATTTGTTCGCCGATTGATTCTTACAAAAAACATCGAGGATTTGGAGTTGCATGAACTGGTGCCTCAAAAAACTAAGCTATTCTTCAGTCTCCTAATGAAAGATGGATATACGTTTGCAGAGGATACATTCTTAAGGACGAACCCAAGTTCTTGAGAAGAAAATACGTGTTTTTAAGACTTTCAACGTCGAGCGATTAACTTAATGGTTGTTAACGATCTAGCAGAAAGAGGTATTGCACTTATCAAATAGTATAATGCATCTCTAACAAAAGATGAAGAACAGAAACAGTTGCTTTTTAGACTTGTGGCAAAACATCACAAAACTTTCCCTCATACTCAAAAGGCTCAATGTTTAATCAGCAATTTTAGTTAGAATTTCTGTCAAAAAGAAATCATTTGCCATTTAACTATTTTCTTTTTACTTAAATATAAATATTGTTTAAAAAATTGTCTTTCAACACTAAGATCTGTTACAAATAAACTAGTATTTGCAAAGACTGTTCATTTCTATCCCAAAAATTAATTTACCTGCAGACTAATAAGTTAAGATCCATAAAGTGACAAGTAAATATTGTTCTATTTTGATGAAATTGAGTATGTGACTTACTGTTCAATGTGGTAATACAATCAGGCATGTGGGGATAAAAAAGTAAGAAAATTTGGGGGACGACCACCCTAATGTTTAATTACAATACATCTTTGTCAAAGTATTTATTAACTTACTGACTTCTAGCAAGCCAGTCTAACACCACTTATGAAGGGAAATAATTCCTCTATTTGCTGAGTAGACTCTGGATTCGTCGAAGTGAGTCTAATTACTAAATTATGAGAGTATCACAGCGTTTGATTAGTATTAAGGAAAGAGCCGGTCAGCACGTAAGGATCCAGTGAAACACCAAGAATTAACCAAAATATATATATATATATATATATATATCTTTTAATTTACCAATTAACTCAAATATTTATATTGAAAAGAAATTCTCTCAGTTTAACATTGTCTTCGATCACAATTATTACTACTCTATCACTCACACGATTCGGATATTGGCCTATTCCTGACGCGAGCTCTGATCACAGCTTTGTAGGCCTCACGTAAACAAACCAATTGCCAGATAGCTAATTTCTGAAGGCCTCTCAGTTACAGAGTTTAAACCATCCTTTAGTCTCCCTAATCTAATTAAAATATTACAGAAGTCACGACATACTATTTCTGCCTTAGTTAGCTTGAGACAGTTTTCAAAATCCTAATTAACCCCCAAAATATATAGTCATTCGGACTTACATGACTTTGATCGGAACAGGGGTAGACGAATGTTGCTATATGCGGCTTTTAAGCACTTGATGCGATTACTTTATCTAAATGAATTGCAAGGCATTCGTTGGAGAGCGGGGTTGTGCTCTCTGGCTCAAGGAGTACTCTTCTTGGTAGCTCTCGAGTTTTTCTTGCATCCTCTTGTATTTCGCAGAGTTACCAAACTGGGTTTTCTTATATGTGGTGATCCCAAATGTAATTAAAGGGAACTTACTTGGGAATCAATTCTTCTTTTTTCAAAATTAATGAGATTTTTACTTATAAATCCCTAGAGGGTGAGCTGATAACTTGTTTTATCTTGCTCCCGGAATTCCTTTTTGGAATTTAGGAACTTTGATCCAGCCAGACCTCTTGCTAAGTCTGCGAGGTTTAAATCGGTATGGCACCGATACGAAGACGAGACGGACTGCTAAATCTTAGAAGTTGAGTCCGGAAGAGTGCGAGGGACTGATCGCAAAAATCTAGTCATCTATCGTACCTAACAGAATAATCTGTTTTCTTCCTTCAGACAAGCAAACTAAGGAGGACGAGGTAATGCCACTGAAGGGAGCGCGAGAAGGAAGGGGGTCACCGCAAAGCCCAGGTCTGCTTCTCAAGGAGAGGCACCGACAACCGTCCCACTATTTCTCCTCTGTGGTTTTTTGTTCTTACGCCGGTCTTTGGCGCTCTAATCGCGGGCCTCTTGACCTCGTAGGTAATCGGATCTT
This sequence comes from Ceratothoa steindachneri, assembly GCA_963969495.1. Taxonomy (NCBI): domain Eukaryota; kingdom Metazoa; phylum Arthropoda; class Malacostraca; order Isopoda; family Cymothoidae; genus Ceratothoa; species Ceratothoa steindachneri. The sequence goes on from OZ018330.1 coordinate 92,200,754, forward strand.
TTGAGTTCGTTGTTGAAAATGTCAGTTGTATGGATTTCTTCCTCAATTTCGCAGGGGCCATTTTCTTATTAGAGCTGCTTAATGGCTTTTGCGATTTCCTTGGGACGGGCAGATCGAGTCGGCTACCCACCGGGAGGGAAGATCACAGCCATTCGACAGTTGACTGTTTGTAAATGGCCTACCGTTCTCACGCACCTCAATTTCTTGTTCTTTTCTCTTGCTCTCTCCGAAGAGTGATTTTAATATATATGCGCGCTTGCCTTCTGAGGGGCATTAAGGTTTAATTCTTCTATATGCATAAATGACGTAATATTAACATCAATTAAAGATACAGTGCAAAAGCGAAAAGAGATTAGTCGGCTCTCCCGCTACCTGTAGCAAGTTAAGCGAGTGAATGTGGAATCAAAGAGCTCAAAGTTACGTAAAATATGTGAAATTGAGGAAAGCGTTGTTCTAATTCTAATCAAATATCTAGTTTACAAAATGTAGTTTCCCATTCCACCCTCTATCAAAAACAAGAAGAAGGTCAACAAGGATCATGCTAAATTCTCTTACTATCTCCTGTGATTTCAAAACTTTTGCTCCATCTCTTTATTTTCTTCTTAGGCTCTACTCGAAACTTTCATACCTGGTTCTACTCAAATCTTCTGGATGAGGTTATGGAGAATGATGAAAGCTGGAACAGACTTATGCCGACGATGAAGCTTTCTCTACTACTATTTTCCACAAATATTTAGCTAATTTTGAACTTCCAGTCGGCAAAGCAATCAAAAGGGAGTTAATGGTCAATGTTAATTATGTAGGTGAGGCAGAAAAAATAATAGGCAAGGTCTTTGCTAAAAAAAGAAGAGTTTAGATGAAGTGATTAGTGCAGAAGTTTCCCTTTGACTGTTTAAAGTTGAGGAATTTTAAGATGACTGTTGATTCTAGCAGTTCTAGTTTGATAGTGGATTTGGATAAAAGAGAAATTTGGGGGGTTGAAGTTGATTGGGTTATCAAAGTTAATTGAATAATTTGCATTGCTTGCGATTTATTTTTGGAACCACTCGTTTCACTGAAATGAAAGTCTCAGAAACTATCACACAATTATATATACCCTTGAATCGCCCCACCCTTCCCCGCAGTCCCAAGACCCTTCAAAGTCGCACGTAAAAACTTATTTCGGTCAGCAGACTTCGTAATTTGAGAGAATGGTTGTCAAAACTTTCATCTAGGATTCAAGCAACCAAAACCTGCTCCCTCCGTCTGTTAAGATAAACATAGGGGTGTGTAAGAACCTTTATAATGAAAATCTTGCTGCCTAAGGATTCGTTGGCAGAAAACCTATGAACAGGCTCACTGTCTCCTCCAATTGTTCATGTGCATTTTTCGCCAGATAGACGAAATCTCACATTCCCCGTGCGTAAACATGAAGGAGCGAGATTTCACAGCTTTGAAAATTGATGCTCTAGGAGAGGGGCATAAATGTTGGCTATTCGCTTAGCAATCGAGAGAAAAAGACGAGTACCTCTGCCAAACAGGGAATAAAGAAGATAGTTGAAGCCAAGTGGGACTTACCCTCTCAAGCCTGTTTTTTTGGTCGCTTAGAAGAGCAGACCAGTGGTATTGAGACCAACTCTCCTACCATTCTCGTCCAGAGAAAATCACGTATCTCAATTTTCTGAAAAAGCATATAGAGATATCCTTTACCATTGAGAAAGACCAAAGTGAATTGCCATTCAGGAAGATTTACATCTTGGTTAAGTCTCTTTTTAAGATCCTCTCACTTCCATCTTAAAGTCGAGAGAAGCTCGTCACTCGCTTCAACCACCTCGTGAGAAGCATCAGCTCTTTGCCCGACCCGCTCGCCTTGGCCAGGATGTCTGCAGTCAAACTCGCCCAGACCATCTCATCGAGGTGGCTCACTTTCAAGGTCATCCAACTGTCAACCTCCTCTGAGTTAAAGGTGAAAGAAATACCAGAAAATATTCATTTTGCTATTTCTCATTCCATGCGAAAGTGGATTCGTAACAGATCTACTTCAAGCTGGTAGTCGTAACCAAACTATTTTAATTTCAAATGACTTAAGAACTCGCATTAATCGAGGTTAAATCTCGTGAAATTAGGAGTGATTTTTGAGTCAACCATCTGTTCATTTGTACGCTTTCGAAATATGGCCAAGTGTAAGAGAATATGTGCACAAAGGCTCTAAGGTAGGCTAAGCAAGGTTTCAACTGTTATTGTTGTTAGAGTGCAATTTGAATAGATAGCGGCAGCTTGGTGACTAAGGAATATAACAAATACTATGACAAAAATAGATTTTTAATACACACTAAATAAAAGGCACAACAATAAATATGGATATATAACTGAGTACATAAATAAGACGGACTTAAGCTCAGAATAGTAATTTGATAACCGTGGTTAGGGAATGGTTATAATGGGAGATTGAGGGTAGTGAGTAGTTTAGTTCCTTTGAACCTCGAGAGTAAGGTGGGGTAAACTTGGGGGAGGTCTTAGTGACCTTGCTTAATGACTGGTTGTAGTTACCAACCGGCAGCGGGTGGGGCTACTTTCTCGAACTTGTGTTTTGCAAGATGCGGGCCTCTTGTTCTCAGAAGGTCACCGAACGAAATTCAAAGGGGGGGGGGAGGACTTTTTCACACTCGGCTTAAGCGAGCTAGCGAGCCTCTTGTCATTAATGGGTCCCCAGAAGACCTTCGGAGGATGGCTTCTCCAATCCTGGATCCGAAGGATGACGAGAAAGGCTGACATTGGCTCAAAAGACTCTTCTTCTTGACACGAAGATACGGGTGTAATGTCCAGCTCTTCCATGGCTTGCGACCATCACTCACACTTCTTGAGAGAGAGTTTCGTTGAATTTTACTGCTCTCGGAGAAGTCTCGTCTACTCGAATATGTCTGTACCCCTGGAAAGGGTGCATATATACCCGGAATTCTCCAAAACAGGGAGAGAGATTAAAACCTTCTCGAACCTCCGTTATCGACCGTGACAACCCGAGCGTCTCCTTGCGGTGAAGTGTCAAAGGCAGGGATTAACGGGCCATACGGGAGACCAGTGACGGCAGCCATAAAGGCGGTTCACAGCAAATCCTACAAAGTAATCTCCCGAACCAAGAGTGGGTGGGAAAGGGAAGATTGAGACGGCCGAGATATAGCCTCAATTGCCTTGGTGTGAATTTCGTGGAGACTTAGCGGCGAGTCAAAAAATGGTGAGGTCGGAAGAGGGGGGAGGAGTAACGGCTCGCTTTCTCTCCCGAAGTAATATCTTAGGAGGTGGGGAAATAATATTATTCTAAGGGGACACCTCTACATACAATTCCTGCACTATTTACATTTTTTGGGGATAACATGAATTGGAGCAAAGGCGAATTGAAAAGGTTATCTATAAAAATGTTACAACCAATATTTTGAATGTTTTCTGTATTTTCTTTTTCTTTTTTTACCAGTATACAGGTCACATTCGAACACATATCCTAATTTAGAATCCTATCTGCGAAACATTTTCAAAACCCATTTGATTGGTTTTCCTTTTACATATTGTCTTAGGATATTATAAGCTGTAAATTTAATCATATGCTCGTCAATTAATTGGCGTTTACTAAGGATTCATGGCAGATAAAGATGTTTGGTTGAAATGATCTAATACAGTTCTGACTCAATAAGTTCCATCGTGTAATGGATCAGCTAGTGCTTTTATTTAATCATTGTTGTTAAAGTATAGTAAAGATCTAATTTCTTCGAACCTCTCCAAAACTATCTTGTTAGATATAAATGGAACACCAAATTCTGGTTGATTTGACCAATAATCTCTAATTGATGGCAGAACATGATATCCTATTAGTATGGTAATTCCAAAAAACGCTCTTAATTCTTCTAAATTAGTTGCTGACTATATAATGTTGTTTAATGAATTACAATTTGAATTAGAAAAACATCAGAACTAGCTACGCTGTTAAAGATTTTGATCATCACTCAGATTAACAAGCACTCTTCTCTAATCATAGGATTCCATATTATGAGGGTTATCAAGAGATGTTTTTTTTTCTTCATTTGATAATCTTTTCACGCTAAAAGTTCCAAATTCACTTGAAATTTGATGTAAAGGAGCATCCACTAGTCTACTACTGGACTCGAGCTTTGTGGTAAAATCATGGGCGGATTTTTCAGTTCTACTATTACATTTATACCTTTAGTCAGTTGGTTATTTTGAGTATCTTTTAAATCTTGTTCTATAAAATTCATATCTTCCTAATCAAATACAGCTACATCTTCAGTATCACTGTGATTACATGATAATAATCGCTGCACTTCATTTTCTCGAAGAACAAAGTGTCTACTCCGCTGTGACATCCTGTATCCGTAATATAATGACGATTATCTCAAAAATAATGTAAATTTGTAATATCCGTAAATTCCTTGATTATTGTCGCCTTAGTAATAATAGTCTACGCACACTTAACATATATATATATAAACATATATATAAAACCAGAAAATAGTATAATAAGTGAAAATTTCACTATTCATTGATATATATGTGTAGGGTGTGCGTAGCCGTATTACCAAGGCGACCATAATCTAGTAATTTAGCGTAATATCTTTAAAATATTTATATTTGTGTATTATTTGAAAATAATTAATAAAGTATGTATTGTAGTAGTAACTAGGTGGAAAACCAAAATAATTGAAATGGTAAATATGGCATCATTAGGTTATGGGGAATATAATATACAGAACTAAAAATTCAGACATAGAAAATTACCCCTAAGAGAAAATGGCACGTATGTGTGCCCTACATGTATATATTATTAGAAATTTTAGAGTAACTATTTACTTTAGTTTTTTGGAAGTCATTTTTAATCAAAGCATAGATTTTATACTATTTCATATAAAAATTGTTGACCCCTAAATATTTTTTTAACACTTACCGAATGATATAAAAAAAAAACAACCACTCACACCTCGGTCTGAGACCCAACTGATCGCTCTTCTGATTAAGGTAAAAAACACTTGAATTGCCAGTGAGTCATTAAATACGTATAATATGAACCTAAAATTATATATAAAAAAGGAATACTAATTTAAAAAATATATAAGAATATTTTATACAGTGAGCCGTAAAAGGGTCAAAGAGGAATAAACCTGGGGCAGTTGTAATCAAATGAATTCCTTCTCCTTATGTTTAGAAAATATTCTCCAAAATGGAGAAGTTTAAATTTCAATATGTATGAAAATGTGTTTAATATCTTGTGTGGGATTAATGTCGAAAGTGTAATGGTGGTTCAGATTTTAGAAGTTGAGTTTTCTCTCTCAAATGTCTGATTTAGTCGTTATCCGAAAGTCCTGTGGATATTTATATATGTTATAATTATGTGGTGAGGGTCCAATCGACGTCAATGAAGAGATTTTAGACGTCCTCATTCTTCATCACTTCTTTTTCGTTCAAATTTTATCTAATCCTGAACTACTGAGTAAGAAAATGATTTTTAAAATTGTTAATTAGTTCTAGTTGTCAAAAACTAGGACTATGTTAACTATTTGCAGTATGTGTTACGATTTTGACTTACACCAGACTCACCAAACAAACCCATCTCTAAGGTTTTCTACTTTTCAGACTAGGTGGAAGTGAATTTCCCTTTATTGTAGTTGATTTTAGTCAAAATTACTATTTATTGTTACCTATGTTCTTTCAGCTGTCTAGCAACTCTCAGAAGTAGTCAGTTAACGTCAGCATTATTTGTCAGAAGTGGCCTCTCAATTTTATAAGCGCACCACAGCCGATATAGTCAGTAAGGACTAATTTGTAGCTTTTGGCTAAGCACTTGAGCAAACAACTTTGCTAGGTATTGACCCTTAAAAAAACGTATGTACATTTACTTATCTTTGACTAAGGGACAACTAACAAGAAAACATACAAATTATATTTATGCACGAAGCATTTATAGGGAAAGTTTATTCAAAGAAACAATAGCAGCTACTGGTTAGTATGTAGACCCTCTTCTTCCAGTGGTCGAATATAACAAGCACAGTTCAAATTACCTTTTTTATTGTCGGTATTTAAACCATTGTAGTTAAATCTTGTAATTTTTAGTATCATTATTATTTCATTATTAAGAAACACAATTACTAGCATTTTTCGTTATTCATTCACTCTTGCAAATTAATTATTTATCCCCGCGTACAACATCTCGTTTTGTTTAAGTTAGTCTCTAATCTTTCCTAGGTATTGCACAATTTAGCAGGAGTCTCGGTTTATGTATATAACTGTGATTTATTTTATTAACCCATCAGGTCTTTCTCCTTTTGGTCAGTATATTACTACCGGAAGTCGAATCCGTAAACATAACACCTTCTTATAATTACTCAAGTTGAGTGATCTAACAAACCTGATGACCCCCTTCTAGAGTGATCTTTCCTTGCAGCAAAAGACAGTCCCCTAGAGAATTCCGTTACAGATGACCGAGAATCATTTTATACCATTCCAAATTAATATTCTAGGAAACTAAAGGACCGGGAATTCATGATTCCTAGTTTAAACAAGATATCAGGCCTTGAACACTACCTATTGTTACGAAATTTGGAGGCTTCAAAATGCCCGCCAAGGAAAATGTGTAAGCTTATTTAACATGAGCTCATCCCCCATAGTTATTTTTTCCTTTCTTGTGGTAGAATAAGACATGCACTGTTTAGAAATAATGTTATTGCATCCACTATTCAAAACTATGTTAGCTTATCATGTATTCTTTACTATCGATATTATCATTATTAGGAACTTGAATTATTACCATTTAACAGTACCCATTTATTCTTGTTTATAAATTATTCATGCTTGTCTCTTCCTCGGTTTGATTAACTTATACCGCAATCAACTGCATGTAATTCATCTAGTGCACCTCTCTTTTAATAATATAGTCGAGTAATAAATGGGAAATCAAAGATCAAAGGTTCGCTATTTTATATATTATCCAACACCTGAAATCTTAATTTTAATAAATCCGTAATATTTTAAATATTAGAATAATTATTCTTATAAAGTAAATTTAAAAAAAAACGGATGCAAAACATAAAAATATATATTATTCTCTAAACATTTGGCCATTACTCTACAACGCATCTGGACGCACGTTTCTGTCAAGTTGCAGCAAACACACTCGGCAGTAGGTGACACAAATGATAAAATATCGAAATTTTGCTCCTTATCACGATGATACTGAATAGATATAATCTACTCGCTTCTGCTCTTTCCTCATTTCCACGCCCAGGTAATTCATTGATGTCAAATATATGAATGCGCAATATTTTTGCAAAGTGCCAATGTATATTTGAGGGAGAGAACGAGAAAACTGCTTTAGAATGCAACGCATGTATGAGCAGATATAATAAGGTAGGACATTAAGTATACTATGGCAAAGGACTGATCAAATATATCATTTTATACTACATAATTTGTATACTTTTATCCATATTACCTACTGTTTCCTCCTTTCAAACTCTATTATCATTTATTTTCTATTTTAACTTATGCATTAATGACTTTAAGACATGACTCAAAACAAATGTTATTAATATTAATATTATTATTTATTTAAAAGCAACCACGGGCAGTAACAAATATCTTTTGAGGCAAAATCTGTAAAAGAGGTAAAGTTGAGGGATACGAAAATTATGTAAGTTACATAGTCGACTTTTGAAAGGAAAGTGTTCAGAAAAGAGAGGGCGTGAAATTCACAAAATCCGAATCTCTCTGAAACAATATTGCCAAAACCATCCTTGCAGTCTGGCCTGTCAACTGTGTATGGTATAATTAACAAGTTGCTGTAGTGTGGAGAATTTAATGATGGAAATCGGTGAGTCGATAGAACCAACGAAGACATTTTTAGCAAATGATTATGTTGGAATAGAGAAACAACTAAAAACAAATTGGTAAATACAATACATACCAATTGCATCGAATAACGGTTTGACAAACAGGAATAGCAAAAGCTACTCTACTATACATTCAGTAACTTCCTTGCAATTTTTAGAGAACCAAGATATTGATAAACCACAGGAATGGTGCAAAAAGGAAAGTATTCAAGTAAAAAAGCTATACTGAAAAAAATGCTATGATAAAGCAAATATACCTTTGTTTATTATGCTGGAACCAGCCTACTCTGTTCGCAGCAGGCTAAATATAATTAACAGAGGTGCGTATAAATAAACATCTTTTTATATATTCAAAAACTAAACGTTTTTTGTATATTGAGTGATTATATCACTGGTCAACAACCAAAATGGTTCACATATGAGATTATGCTCACCCCACTAATTTCATATTGCTGAATTTTAATCTGATATTTTTTTGTTCTATCAGAGTAGGTTTTAGAAAAAATCAATTGTTACAAATATTATTATTATATCAAAAGTCGCATGCGACAGATATTTAACCCTAAACACTCCAGCTAGTCTAAAAGGCAACTGTGCTTAAATGATTAATTTGACATTGTCGAGTATGATTTAGATGTTTTATTTTACTATCAGATCTACTTTCTCAAGCAAACAGATGGAAACCAATTGTCTTTTGCGAAAGAACAGCTTTCAGATAGTCTTTTCCAGCCTCCAATCATATGACTTGTATAGTTCAGACTTGCAGAATTATTGCATGAGAGATACTGCGTCCTCACAGTAACAAAGGTTGTTTGCAATCTTGAAAAATTCAGACAGCTTTATATGTAGGTAACAAGCTGTAGTAATACGCACTCTAGCTTTCCAAAGGTTACGCTGCGTTAGTCTGGATCCTAGAACTTCGGCCTTTTCTTTGGAAATGTCTAGGTCCATGATGAGATCATAAAGCGCCTCTTGAGTAAAGGGTTTAGGCCTGGTATTTTCATATACATCCTGGTAGTCGTCTTCATTTGAAGTTTAATTAGTTTTGGAATCACTCATCAATTCTTGTTTAGTCGGTGGATTTGGGACTTGGAGTTTAGCGCTGTGCGGAACTGGTCGGATTGCAGAAGAAATATTGGGGTATTTCACCTTGCCTCGTGTTTTGATGATCATTTCCTTGATGCTTATGAGACAGAAGTAGCAGTCACTGCTGCGGTCTTTGGGTTCACGCGATATCATTGATACATCAAACGTCATTCCTGAGCTTCGCTTACCACACCTCCACTCGCTCAGGTGCTTAACACAAAACACATAAGCTATATGAGGTGCCCAATTTAAGTAACCTTTGTAGTTCAGTAGAATAGCTTTTGTCATTCGTTTCTTGAGGCTTCCAGGACTGAAGGCGCCACATATGTAACGCAAACTATCAGAATCGTTCATGAACTTACCACGTTCTATGTTCTATGTTATAAATTAGGCAGTTTAAGATATGCACTATCATAAACCAGCAATTAAGAACAAATTATTGCATAAGTGGAACCAATGAACATATAAATGGGCGCCAAATATTTAGATATGCTAGTTCTGGAAAACTGATCCGAATAAAGCTATACAAATGACATTATTGAATTCAGCACATACAATTACCCTAGAATCAGACTATTTTGTAACAAAACCATAATAAAAAATATTGGGGGTTGACTACTGTTATTAGTTCTTTTACTTGTAGCATTATAATATTTAATTTTCTTCAGAGATTTAAAATATAATGGGCCAAAGTTATATCAAATATATATATTTGGTGTCTTATCTAACCTATCAATATTTAATTGCTTATAACTTTAAAGTTTTTGTCCAATTTAGAATTAACTTATATTTAAACTTTAAAGCTGTTACCTAAAACCTTTGGTTAAAATATTTTTTTTACATTTTCAGCTCTCTTATTATTAATCTCTATTTTAATGCCTGAATTTTAAAGTTCTTGATTCATTTATTCTTCTGATTCTAACTCAACATTCCACCTCAATTCAACTTTGATTTCTTCAAAACTTCTAATCTTGCTTATGAAATAAAGCAATATTTGTAGACTCGAGAGTGTACTTATACTATAGATTTAATGTAACCAAATAAGAAGAAATCGCATGGTGATATAGAGAGATTGGGGAGGCCATGGCAAGTTGGTTGATAGTTGAACCATCGAATAAACAAGCAGATTCTCATTCAGTCATGACCGAACTTGCCTTCTACAATAGAGTAGAGCTTCTTGCCATGCAATATACTTTTAACTTTTTAGGCGCTCATCAAAATATAGGGTGCCAAATGCCTTTCTGCCAAAGAGTGGCCCATATGTTTATTCTTGGCTAGAGTCGATATTTTTTCAGTTATCCATCTTTATTTTCAATGAGAAAAAATAAAGATAAATACATGTGTTGAGCAACAAGGACCTCGAAATAAAATTGGTTTTCATCAGACCAAAAACGCAGTGAAAGTTGCATAGGATTTTAATGACTTTCGCAAATTTTTATCAGTTACGAATTGCAAACGATTTACTTTGTCCTCATCATTAGGATTGTGCATAATTTTAATCTCGTATTAAGGAAATATTGCATCGGTTAAAATTTAGAAATAGTACTACGCTTATATTCATGACTACAAACGCTTCTCCTAACTATATGTTTGGGTTGGTACAAAAATGTTATAAAAATGCATCAAAGATTGTTTCAGTCTGTCATTCATTTCCTTTTGTATCCCATTTTTGGTTGATTTTGCATACTGCAAGGTTAAATTTGCAACAGGGTGGTGTAAAATCAATTTAAGTTAAAGCTTCCTTTGTACACTTCTAAAACCTATCTCCCGTAAATATTGGTTTAGATTTGGGAGAAAAATCAAATCAAGATACAGGAAAATACTGATACAAAACCTTTTATATCAGTAAATAATGTATGGAAATTTTATCTCAATCAGCAAAGGATAAAAATATACAAATATATAAAGTTATATACAAATACAAACTCGTCTTGGTTTCTTTGACTTTTGCGTTTCCAAACATCAACAGTTCATTAGATTTTCAGATCCCCGCTTCGTTTAGTAATTGTGCCAACGCTTCTTTTCCACATTATTTGTACAGACGCCAAAGTAGAATTCGACATATTCAATGAAACTCCGAGTTATATGACATCTAAATTCTTTCGTCTGTAATATGTGAATCAGCTTTGTGCAGTAACTAACATAGTCCAGCAACATTCAGAGAAACATCTATAAAAGCAGGAAGAGTTAGAACACTGTGTTTGAGATTGAAGATAACCAGTGAACATTTTTTTAATAACTTAGGAAAAAGAGAATAGAGAAACCTGAGCCAACGTTTGTTTTAAGTGATGCTGGGGGCGTGCAACCCCTAACCTCACTATCTTAACCCACGGATGATGAAACCAGTGTCAAGAGGCAAACTCAAGACGACCGGCGAGGTGCAATGGAGTAGCAATTCTATCACTGGAACTACCTTATAGCCTATCCACAGGGCTGTTAGCACACAAGTGGGCCATCTCACTCAGTTTAGCCTATTAGTTGAAATTGTGTACCGGAGGGGGACTTGTAACCATGCAGTAAGAGTTGAGGAGCCAGTGGCACCCAGTGATGCCAGAGCCATCCGAAGGATGCGAATGTTCTGACAGCAAAGGTACTATGCCTCCTGATTCGCCCATACACCCCTTTTTGATAGAATAAGGACGATGTCTCACACTGCAACAATAATACCCCATATCATCCTTTTAAAATGAGAGCTGATCTCAAGCAGTTCTCTTCACTCAAATAAAGATTGCATTTTATTGTAAATATACGTCTTCTGTATATAGTATATTTAAAGGTATTATTTTGCTATTTCAAGCTTCTGTCTATTCCCAAGAAACATTGGGGTTCTGCTGATTAATGCGGATTGCGAACTACCATTTTTCTTTTCTCATCACTCATTCTTCAATTTTCAGGCTCAGAATCCTTAAGTTCTTCTGGCTAATATTCTTAGGAGATCCAAATATTGCTCTGTAGCTATTTGTATGATGTGTTTAATCATATTTGGTTGGGGATTCTTGCCCTTGTATTATATTTTTGCTTACCGCTTTGTGTATTATATTTATCTGTTTATTTCTGTTTCCTTTTTCTCGAGTGTTTGTTTATCGCGTTAGATATGAGTTCCGATTTTCATAATTCTATCTTAATCGTGAATTTACTCCGTTCATTAATTTTCATTTCAAGATTCATGTTCGATTTTCATAAGACACTTATTATAATGACTGTTATAATTAGATTTTCATAATTCCTGTTCCTTTTCGTTAACTAGATTTCGATTCCTGTTTGCTACTTTTTTTATTTTCCTATTAATACTATTTTGTATTTTGGGGATTTGTATTGTTCCTTTTGCAGTTCTTTCTGTTACCATAGGCTAATTAAAGGTTTCTCTTCTTTCTTCAGCTCATATTGTGAGCTTTAATATTGAAGTTGAGTGCGTTATTCGTAAGAGATATAGATTTTATCTAGAAAAACTTGTGGAGGGTGTTAATTTTCTCCCATATATCTTCTACTCTTTTCTAGATGACCGTATTGATTGGTAATAATTTAGCCTTCTGCTGTAGTTGTCTTTTTTTATTATTCTAGTTTGAAAAATTAAACAAAAGGCTATATTTTCTAACTTTGCATATCCTTTTGCTTATTTTCAACATCATAGGGAACAGTATTGCAGGGAACTTGGTGTTGCCGAGCCAAGTGCCATATATTTTTTTATCTTATTTTAGAAGAGATTGTTCGGAGTGATAGATAATTGTAGAATTGGGTTTCTTATTTTTATAATTTCTTGACGATGGCATATGTATGCTTTGTTCATGACTAAACTCAAAAATGTACCTGCGAATAAATAATAGTACCTTTTTTCTTCATCTATATGTAAAAGAACAAGCACTGACCCTCCCTCATTTATTGGAGACCACGTGCGAGTGTTTCCCACCATAAGGAACGTCCCTTTTTGTTCGAAAATTTAAAAATTTGTGACTCCTGAGCGCATTAGGGAAATATTCCCTAATCCTGCGAACTCATCCCAAGCCTCACCCCCCCCCCCCCCAGTGATGAGGCGAAGAAGAGCCTCTGTTTTTCGAACCTTGCTGCTAAATGATGAATCGACTTCGACTTCTCAAAATTCCCTTTTGCCCCTTAATATCGGGGATACAAAAACTTGGATTCTACTTTACTACGAAGGGTTTAGCTAGTACATAAAGGCCATTCTCATCCTCTCATGTTTAAGTACGTCCCGTGAGCGTTCGTCAGACAGCAAGACTTTCTTCGTCGTGAATCTAGCCCAGTCAATTGGTAGCTTCTTGGAAGGGCAAGCCTTTGAATTTGCGCCACAGTCTCCCTTAGTTTAACTAAACCGAGGAAAATCTCATCGATTACCTTTGAGGAAAAGAAGTTTCCTCTTCCAATGGAATTACGAGTAATCCCACATTTCCCGACGAGCGTCATCTTTAAATTTTGGCTATCTTCATCAGGAAGGTTGGTTCGGATCGTGCCTCACCTGCTTCATTTGGACCGTACCCCACTTGCTTTAGCAGATCGTCCCTCACTTGACTTAGCGGATCGTTCCCCACTTGCCTCATCGCAAGAAGGACCTTCCTCGAAGTCACCAACCCGTAAGACTGAAACCCGCTTCGTTATTTGTATTGTCGAGTTTTCCCTTTTGATATGAGCCTAGTAACATTGATCAATTAATTCTATTTGAGACTCCCTTCTCATAATAATTTATCAAGAGATTTGAATTTAAATAATTCACTTTTTCCTATTATTATTCTTATTTTGAGCTTTGTAAATAAAATTATATATTTTTTGTTTCATTTTTAACTAACCTTGAACGATACTCTCGGCATATTCATGTAAATCTCGATAACCAATTATGCACTCTGTCTGATTATTAATGCTTTAAAACCCAACGCTTCAAGTTTGACCTCCTAGTCGGTCGTTAAGCCCTGCGAACAGTCCTTCAAACTTTAGCGTTGCAGAACGGGATTAACTAACCCGCACATAATATAAGAGTAGTGTGTGTTATAGAGTGGTGTTCCACGATACTATAACATAGGCAATTTTTCTCTTTGCAAAAAAATCTCAGTAAATTTCAATTTTGCCCGCATTTTCCTTCTTTTAAATCGATTTATGTTTTCCTTTACTGCCATTAATTATCCTTGCCGTCTTTCATTTCTGTTGGAAAATAGTAAGCATTGACTGATATCACCCGAGAACTGGATGCTCAGCGCCTCTGGCGTCATTTATTTAAGGCATGTCCCCTGTAAATTGCAAACAGTGAATGGACAAAGAATTGCTTCCCTATCCCTGTTGTTAACCTTTTGACTGAAGAGTTTGATGGTGTTACGTACAATGCATTAGGTTATGGGCTATAATTTCCTTTGCCATTCCCCTTCCCCCACCGAATGTTGTTTAAAATAGCCAACGCATTTGCCCATTTAGAAAAATTTAGTGACGTGTCCCGTAATGATATTTCCATTTCTACAGGTTATGTTTATAATTGGTTAAGCAATGTGAACAATAATTTTCCTGTTAAGTTTTAAAAAGCGATAACTTCCTTCAGGTAAAATAAGAACATTCGTGTTTATAAGGCCGATAAATCTGCCGTCGTTCAACTAAATGACAAATCCCTGTACTTAGATAAGAAGATAAACTTACTTACGGATACCTCCACTTATGAGAAACTTAGAAGGAATTCGAATGAACAAGTAGACAGAGAATTTTACTGAACTGTTCACTCTCTACTTAAAGGATTCCCTGACCTCATTAGTAAATTTAAATCTTTAAATTCTTCCCTTCCATACCTTAAGTGTGTTATTAAAACCCATAAATCTGATAACCCAATGCGCCCCATAATTAGCTCTATTGAGTATGTTTCTTATACTCGATCAAAATGGTTAACCTCTTTCATAAGCCCTTTGGTTGGTACCAGTTCGAATTTGCATATTATTAATAATATGCACCTCATTATTATATTTAATGAGCTCTCCTACCCTGATAATTTTACCTTAGTTAGTTTTATTGTTTGTTCCCTCTTTACTAAAGTGTGTGGTAGTGGATCAATCACATTTGTATGTTGTATAATATCACTCTCTTAATCTCTCTTTTATGACGGAATCTTAGTTTTGTATGCTAATAGGCTTTCATTTGCTACCTTTATCACAATCTTTCATTTCCTTTCGCCAAAGTCTGTTGCCTTTCGACCTCTTTAATTTCTGTCGTCGTGTCTAATGATAGCCAAGATTCTTTATGTACGCACGCTCGGATAGGCAGTATTGAGTTAGTCACACAGGAGAAACCATATATAAAAGAAGTAACCATCCCAAAATTGGGATCCCTGCTTCATTTATCAGCTAAGTGAAAATGTCTAAACAAAGTAAATAAACTAAAATTAAAGTGAACTGAATCGGAAAAAGTAAAATTCAGGTACAAACAAATAACTAAAGATAAACACTGCAACCTAAACAGCATAAGTGAAAAATCAGCAACCAACATATGTTCAAATAACCAAAACACAAAATTGCATGAATACTTTAATAAACACAGGAATAGACGAGAAAATACAAACAAGATAAAAACGATGAGAGGAACATAAAAATTGATGGATGTGTGGTCCGAAATTCCCCCCCAAATTTGTAGGGTTTAAAAAGTAGATTTGTTGCGTTCTATCCATATATACACTAGGTGCAGAAGGACGATAGATCAACTTTTATTCTCTTACTCTCTTCTATCATTGAAAAAATTGTACGCACCAGAATAATCTCTTCATTATTTGGCACCAGCAAACCATACACCATCTGAGTTTACTTGGAATTCAATCCTCTCCCCCTCTAGACTCTATCCCTTCTACTATTCCTCCCCTAAATTGATCTTGTCTAAGGGATTATATTAGGATCCGGCGATTAAGGTGACTAGGATCAGATCTTTTTTTCTTCCACTGATAAGACACGTTCTTTATTAAGGTTCCTGCAGAGTATCTGCAATTCTTTCATATAATTCTCTGCCATTATTAAAATCTCCATGCAAAATCATAAACGATTCCTTATTCCAGCATGCAGCAAGTATACTAGGTAAAAGATCACCGAAACTGTTAACAAAAAACTATATGTTACGCTCATAAGTATTGTGATAGAACGAGTTGGAGCTGCGTTAATTTGAACTCCTATCCCATATTATTTAAAACCATGATGCTGCCCACGTGCATCTTCGATTCGAGGCTTGGGGTCTTATCACAGCTACCGGATGTCAATGTTTGAACAAGGAGGTTATCGTCCCCCCGTTCGCCCCCATACGCCGCCCTCGCCCGATCGAGTTAGGCATATGAGCAGATAAGGCATTGTTCTCCGGCCCGGCTGTGCGTTCCCTCCAAGCTTCCACTCCATTTTCCCCCACGCCAAGGAGATATCCTGGCTATTTATATGGAAACTTTACCACTAAGATCAGATTGGAGATCCAGATTTTCGTCGCGAAACATCACCACGACCCTCTCTCCCTTTGTGCGCCAAGGGACCTCGACCTCGAGATTCACCATCACTTGTCCAGAAGGAGGACAATATTCCTTGAGTGCCAAAGGTTCGAACCTTTCGTGACGCCAAGTCCCCAAGGCTTCCCCCCCTGTTGTTTAAAGGAAAACAGCATTAGAACAGCCATTGTTCGTTTTGAGCCCTTCGCCAAGAAACGGTTCTCATCCCCCCTGTTGTTCAAAGGAGAACAGCATTAGAACAGCCATTGTTCGTTTTGAGCCCTTCGCCAAGAAACGGTTCTCATCCCCCCCTGTTGTTCAAAGGAGAACAGCATTAGAACAGCCATTGTTCGTTTTGAGCCCATCGCCAAGAAACGGTTCCCCCTCCCCTGTTGTTCAGAGGAGAACAACATTAGAACAGCCATTGTTCTTGAGCCCGTAGACAAGAGACGGTTCTCATCCCCCCTTTGTTCAGAAGAGAACAACCTAGAACAGCCATTGTTCTTCAAGCCGTTCGTCGAGAAACGGTTCTCCTTCCCAAGACGCCACGTCAGGATCCTTTTATCCCCCCCCTTCGGCTGGAACTCGCCAGCGGACCGAAACTCCTTTGCGCCACCTTCCACTGCACCACTAGTGCATAAGTTACGTAAGCCAAACGTCACCTTTGAGTACTTAACCCTTTTGTCAATTCCATCCTGTGCTTTAAATGGTTTATCGAACCATTCTATCTCTTTAACTTGATATTTGTTTTACCTTTTTTAAATCCTTTAAATCCTCGGATTAGCCGAGCCCCCACGACCCTTTTCATTCTCTGTTTATGTCAATATTTTCCTTCTTGTGTTTATTGATAGTTATTATTAATAAAACTCTATTTTATTAATGATAGCAATATTATTATCCTTGAGCTCAGTTCGACTTCTTAAGCATATCGAAGATACATAATATCGGCCGCCAGACAGTAACGCACTCGAAAGATAATTAAGGAAGTTCCCTCACCGAATAGTGATATATGGTATCGTCGGGAGTCATTCTACGACAAGTTTATTTGAATCACCCAAAGAATTTGCATCCACACGCAACACAGAACAAGACCGTGGAAATGTAGTAACTGAATAGGCGATCGAAAAAAGGAAAGTTATACACTTGGAATCAGTCATACTTCCAAGGATCGTGGCTTAAAGAGCTGTTGTTTTGATTTTGAAAAAAATAGACTTCCTTTTTAGAAAGTAGAGCCGACGACATTATCGAAGAAAACTAACCCTAAATGAAAGGAGCCAAAGTTCAATCGATATTAAAGTTCGAAAAACCTTCGAGGACTTTTAAGATCAATTTGGCTAAGGCAAGGAAGACATAAAAAGCCCGGGATTATGGGCACGTTGGTTTTAATCTAAGGGTGAACTATTTACAAAATGAAAAAGAAAATTTCATTCATATAAGGACTTATACGAAATGCTTCCATATGAAGTCACATAAGAAGAGGGAATGACAAACAAGCCCAAAGTACTGCTCTGAAGGAGACGAGCACGATAATTTCGAGTTGAAAAATCACAGGGAGCGAAAAAGTGGAGTAACTGTGCCGGGAACCTCTCATTTCTAAATATCAGGTGCCTCAAGAATAAGAAATACATTAAAATGAAAAAATAAAGAAAATCCGAAAACCGATTCAGACCTGTCTACTAAACATACATAACAACAACCCAGGCCCCCCAAAATCTGATATCTGGCAATACAATAAATATCTCCCGTTCAATTATTAGCAGCAACCGGAAGGCATACCGTGCACCGAGCGATACAGATCTCCGCGAAGATAAAAAAAGCATCCACAAAGATGAACTGAATAAATTGTCGAAGAATAATATACGAAAATATAACACAACTGTAGAAGAAGCGACATTAGAAGAAATTAATCAAGATTTAGCCAAAAAATAACGCTGCCTCTTGGGTGATGGGAATATTAGATGACACAATTCATAGAAACGGCCACAATTCAATCAAGACCTTTACTTGGACGCCGGATATAGTTCAAACGAAAACAGACCTCAGAGAAATATCCGAGCAAATAAGACAAAACGAAAAAACAAGAGAGCAGCACAGTAGTGAGAAGGAAGAAAAGATAATTAACAACTGAAATAAAGAAAAAAAACTAAAGAAAAATTAGAATGATTGACAATGATGCACCACGGAAGTAATTTTGTATAATACTCATGGTAATAAATGTTAAAGGAGGAACAAAGAATATCAAAATAAATCACTTACAATGAATCAATATAGTAGATGAGAGCCATAAAAAATGGTTATGCAGAGATTATTGGAAAAGATTTTGGACAAAAGCGCAGAGTAAATTTGAGTATTTGGCATAGATTTGGCGCAATAATAGAATCGATTAACGAAAGAGAAACCAATAGTACGCATTCCGACCGATTCGTCGATGCAACGAGACACACCCAAGGCTATACCGATGCAATAATTACCAGACAAGATTTCCCAGCCCAAAGAAACAGGATTAACCAAGAAGAATTACCAGAAAGCACCCGACAACTTTTTGGGTGGGAATCAAAAACGTTTGTAAGCCGCGTAAAATGAAATGATTTTAATTTTCTAAACAGGAAAACCACGTAACCACAGTGAAAGTTATAGAACCATCTTGCTACTTGATTTCATAAGAAGCTATTTAAGAATACTATAAACTAAAGACTGATTAAACACCTAGATAGCACCGAACATTCAAACATATACCAATTTGGTTTTATGAAACATGAAGTCCAGTCCTCACAGATAAAATTGTAATAAGGAAATAAGAAAGGGCATACACTATTATAGTTTGCATAAATAAATCGAAAGCTTTCAACAATTTTACATACGGAAAAGGTAGCACAAACCTTGCAATTCAAAATTAATAACAAAATCAAATGACTACTCTACGACTATTTGATAAAAAGATTTGCATTCTTAAAGATAGGAGTGAAATAAAAACTTGAGGGCACGTTCCTCAAGGAAGATGACCGAGTCCAACTCTATCTTTGGTCTATATCTCACACATCTCACAACCGTATACGCTTGCATGAACGAAAATATGCAAGCAATAGGGACGGCAGAGAATAAATAATAAACTTAATGTGAGAGGAAATTAAAACTTAGTACAAATAGGAAAATATAAGAGGCTTGGCGACATCCATGTTAAGAAACAAAGATAAAGGTAGACGAAAGATGCCAAATAGCTAAGAATAACAATCACCAAAATGCGATATAACAAGTCGTACCAGTCATAGCCAAAGTTAGGACTATAATACATTTTTATTTTTTGGATTTGTATAAAAAATTTACCTCATAGCAATGATTATTCTAATATTTAAATGATTACAAATATTGTTTAACTGAATTCTGTCTTTTAATTAAAATGCATTTCGTAATAGGCTTTTAAATATAAATGTATAAATCTTTTTCCATTCCAGAATTGTTCTTACCAATAAACCATTAGCTCTTTGCCATTTTTGCAATTGTTATAGATTATATTTAAAATGGAAATTAATTAGAGATTTGAAGTACTTGTTTATTAATTTCCCGGAATACTCCTACTACAGATTGAAGGCGTGTATTTTTATGAAAGAAAGAATGAGAGAGAGGATATGTAGTAAATAAGGCGGCCTAAAAATATATGTAGAAAGGGTGAAAGAAGTTTCAAAGCTACCTGATATGTGGGCCATCTCCATTTTAGTTTTTGTTTCTCTTTTCTTTGTAAATGGCTTTGTCCCCCTTCGGGATCTTTTTTTTTAGATATTATTATTTTACCTTCATTATTGTTTTCTAATTTGAGATCTTTAGGGAAATTTTTATTTTAGGTGCTATTTTTCCATGTTTTCCGTCTTGTTTTGGTTAATTCTGTTTTCCTCAGGATTCTGACAGAATCACTTATACTTTCACGTAACCCTTGGCTGCTATTTTTTCATTCGGTAGGTAATATTTGCACTTACCTTTGTCTACCTATGGAGGATTTCAATTAGATTTCAACAGATGGCCGGAATTCTTCCTACAGGTTCTAACCTGGTTTATCTGGGTAGAACATTTAAGGTGCGGAATTCGTGCCATATTTAGTTGGTGATAAATCGGAATCATCTATTCTGGACCCTTTGTAATTTTAATATTCTGCTCCTTGATGGTATATTGAGAAGGACGGTAGGGAATAGCTGTTTTGATATGACTCATCTTTGTTATATTTAAAAAATTTTTCTGCGAGCTTTTGAACTCGGTGCACTTTGTTGAGTTCATTATGACCAAATCCATTTCTTATGCCCACATTTTTTCATATCAAATCAGGGTAGAGTAAAGCCAAAAACGGACAAACGACGATTATTTATTTAAGTATTGTCATTGTTGAGGGGTGATGCCTGATCGGCGCTGTCGTGAATTTTGCTAAATTAGTTTTTATCTTTCAAAGTTAAACAGATCTGGAGATTCTTTCGGCTTCGGCAGCCGATGGTCACATTCATCATCCTTTTATATACCATGTATCGGAACCCACTTCTTTCACATTGTTCGATTAATGTATGTTCAATATTTGGTGATATACTACTTTCTCTAAGGACTTTTTGTAGATGTAAAGAGAGTGTAGCTGAGAAAGTCCCATTGGAGACTCAAGATAAGAGTCAAAATAGCCAAGCTTTATGGCCTTCAAAGGCAAAGACAGCTTGTTTGTTGGTCAATGGCTTTAGAATCTTTTGGGAGGAAGTGTTATGCAATTGTTAGCCTCGAGAATTTGTAGCTCAGGCTCTTGATCCTAGCTTTATCGAATGCAGTCTTCACATCTCTGCAGACTACATTACCCATGTACTCTATTAATAACATTGTTGTGGTGTGCTGGTAAATTAGAGCTATGCCTTTCTCAACTCTTCTACTCGTATCCTGAAAAATGCATGTTGGTCAACATTTAGCTAAGAGTGGTCCGTTATGTGGGCCATGAATCAGCCTATATTTCTTTTTCCTTGAATGATCTTTAACAATAAAATCAGCCCAAATTTCAAAATTGGATTCGCTGGCTTTCTATGATTCAGAATTAAAATCAATTTTGCAGTCTATAGGCCGTCACAAAAGTATTCAAATGCCAGGGAAGCATTGAATAGATTCATAAGTCTAGGTTATAAATTTCTTTGATGCCTCTTATGTACCTGATGGTAACTTCATTAAAGCCGGTTGCTATAGGTTGCAACAAGAATATTACTGCCCACAAAGCTGCACTGCTGAAGGGATTGCCGTACTGTGAGTTACCATATAGAGAAGTGACGTTCGCAGTCTTGTAAGGCGCGAAAATGCCGAAGACTAGGTTGAAGTTTGCCCATACTTCATCGAAGATGATGAAAATTTCTTTCCAGACTTCTCTGAAGAGCCTCCAGATCTAATATAGGGTGTTTGCTGTTAATGCATTGTGCAAAATGGCTTTTTTATTTTGATGTTTGATTCGATTTTCAGCCTATTGAGAGTCTTTAGAAAGATTTGAGATCTAAATCTAAGTCTCTATCCTTTTTCCTCTTTTCTTGCGCCAGGTTAATGTTTATCTGTCTCCTGATTTACTGTTAATAAAAAGAGCACTTTCTCTAGCTTTAAGTAGAATTTTATTGGAGTATTTTGGGTTGGATATTGCGTCTGCTCTAAAGATAGAAATGAAAATAGTAGTCAGTTTCTCGTCGAGGTTATCAGCGGATATAATGTTCAAGTCAGGGAGTTACTCCGGGAATGCTTTCTTTGTGGGAGGAGCGTTGATTATACAGTTATGGCCATGGGGATATGTTCACTTATTAACGGCCCAGGTCTGATGGAAAGGGAACTAGATCGGGTTTTATGGCTGTCCCTATGTAGGGGAATGTTAGTGAGTCTGTTCTAATTCATTCTTGATTCCCCTTTTATAATAAGAGAACCGAGTAATCTCTGTCTTCTCAGCCGAGCAATACCAGCTGTCATGTTCTTATGATTCTAGTCCTCAACAAAAAGGTTTAGTTGTTTTTTCCTGATCATTGTGTTACTGTTGTATGTAGGAAAGTAGTTGGAGTGGTTTGGTTGGTTAGCCTGTACGGATCTTTATCACTCCCATACAACTTCTAAGTTTTACAGCAAGAACTCCACTATGGGTCATCAACGGAGATTTATTTGCCAAGCTCTGATAGAAGGAGTATATCTGGGTCAATATTTATTTAATGTATGAAAATCTAAAATGAATATTATGAAGACGACAGCATTCGTATACGCATTAATATAGATCTTACCTTGGTTCCAAACGTAAGAATAAAGCACCCTGTCTGCCTTTTATAAATACATTTCTATTTCTGTTATTTCACGAGAAAATTAGCTGAAAATCTTAACAATATCGAAACACATCCAAGATCCAAGCTGGTTGATCAACGCCCTGCTACTAATGTTAGAAAATAAAACCCCTTCTTCTGGGTTCCATTCATCTATTATTGAATATTATTAGGTAAATATTACATGGGCAAAGTTTTAGCAATTCGCAATAAAAAAACGACTAAGGTCGGGGTGATATTACGACAAAGAATACAGTTGGACAAATATTAACATTATAAGCATAGTGACTAGGATTAGTCAAATATTAAATTATACATCAAATATTAATTACTCGATAATCTCATCTGGAAATTACCCGAACCAATTTAGCCCAATATTTATTAATTGAAAGCTAAAATCAAAGAGAGCATAATCCAGAGAATGTTTTTTAAGTAGAGATCTTTACACAGAGTCGAAAAGATAGAGGAAGTTAAAACGTGTGGAAGGTATAAAGCCGCATATCCTCATGCAGGCAATGTTAACTGAAAATCTTACAAATGTAGCCAATGACGATAGAAGTGTAAGCATTCCTATACATGTCAGTTGCAACATGGTCGATTTATAACTACAAATTCCCAAGTATTTGTTATATTTAGCCAAATTTCTGAATTTGAGATTTATTTAAAAGTAAAAATCGTAATTTTCTTCATATATAAAATTGGTTATAAAATTCGGTTTTCCTACTGGAGGTCAAAATTCCTTGCTTAGATTGCATGTAGCGGAAATTGGCCGAATTCCTGCCATTGGTCGTTATTAGGTTAAAAAGACAGACAAGTACTGTTTTACAAACTATTTCACTAAATTTGTCCTGCATGTATGTCTTTTTGAGTAATAAAAACAGGACAAAAAATTATTTTCTTTTTTGAAAGTCTGTACATGACACTTTATATTGTTCTATTTTATTATTCGAAACCGAAAAACATCATATGTTCTAATGACTGCTAATAGTTGTTCATATGAACGGATGGGAGTAAACTTTATTTTCTCTATAATTTCTCTATGCACTCAAAACTATTTATTTATTTCATTGATACTTTGTTTAATGCTTTAACACATATTTACACACACGGCCACACTTTTTAATATGCAGCTAGTCGCGTGTATGTTGAGCACCGTTTTCAGCTTTCTAAAGGGGAGGTTACTTTTGATATACCTCTCACTCTATTAGCTTCTGTCGACTCAAGACATCTTCTTAACACAGCCTGTCCACAGCTGCTATTAACACTTTACCTATATTCGCTCTTTGAAAGATCATTCCTCTTCCTCTCTCTCTCCCTCTCTATTTCTCTCTCTCTTCCTCTCTCTTTCTCTCTCTCTATCTTTCTTATTCTCTTTCACTCTCTTACACTATCTTTCTGCGCGTTTAGCGAAAAGTTTTCAGGTCTTTATGCCGTATTCTCTTATTTGCAATCTATGAGCAATTTCTCTGTGGTGAAGTGAATAGAATTCTCTAATAGTTATAGGATTGTTACAGAGATTGCGATCTGATATTCTGTACCTTTCTTTGTTAACCGAGTTGTTGTTTATGAGTTTGTTTAGAATTTTTTTAAAATTAGTCTGGAGTTTAGTCATATTTTTTTGTATACAAGGGTGTTTTAAACTATAGATTGATTGGTTTTGGGAATAAGATATATTCTATTGATCATTGTGGCAGAATCTGAAGCTCAGTGAAAATGACAGCAAAAATAAATTGATAAACGAAGCTAATTAACTTGCCAAGAGTACATAGCTTGGCATTAATGAGAGCATATATTGTTTAAGGCATGTTTTTCACAAGGGTGCAACACCTGAGCGGTAAGATGCTAGCCAACTTCTTGTTAATGACTGCCTTAATTTGTTCATTAAAGGATGTCTCCAAATATATGTAGTTGACCTAGACTTGTGCCAAGGAGCATTTTCCTGCTTCAAATAAAATTTCAGGCATATATATAGAGATATCAGGTTGAGAGCAGAATGTAATAACTCAGGGTAGCTTGATACGTCTCTTAATTCATGGTACCATCGCAAACGGTGGCATGACCCACCTTTAACTTGACTTGAAATCCCATACCATTTCGGAACTCTCAATATGCTTTATTGTTGCCATTTTGCACTCTTGATTTTATTTCTAATAGCTAGGTATGGTTAAACTAATTTACGGCTTTTTATTTTGCTAAAATTAGGCTTGCTTATTTTGCTTCAGTTTTAATCCAGGCTGTTTCATATGGTAGACTGTTTAAAGCCCTTGTTGCAAGTTGAGAAATTGTCCGAACGTGAAGTGAGCGAAATACAGATTATGTTTGACCGCGAATATTTGAGCGTGCATTCTTTCTGGAGATATTGATGGTTAAAACAAACTAAACATTAGAGAAACTGCAAAATCTGTCTAAACACGCTCTTTTATTCACAATTTTGTTTTATCTTACCTAGACAGAATAAAATAGACTACTATTCACATGTGATTGAAAGTCTTGGCAAATCTATTAATGGAAAGAGCATTTAGTGGCGCAGCTTTACCGTCAGATGGTAATAGATTGGATTGAACAAAATCTCTTCTCTCTAGATCAAACCTTGGCATTCAAATGATTTTGGCTTTCGTTTTATACAGCCAATTTGGAATATCCTTTACGCATGCGAATTTTATCCCTTTGGTTATCATATCACCATTTCAAAATCTCGGATTTTCTCGAGCAAAACTTACTTACAATGCTGTCATTGAAATAAAAGGGTTCTAAATTTTTCGGACATTACTGTATGCGAAATCTGAAAGAACCATGTTCTCAAAATTTGTTTGATAGGTTCTTTCTGTGTGTAAAAGGTGATTATGTTTACAGACATTCTTTAAGATTTTATTATTGAATGGAATTTGGAATTACAAACTTTCAAAGATAGAAATTATATGCTTCTCTGCACCAAGAGATGATAGGCAAACGATCATCCTTTTTCCACGTAAAGTTACATATTCTACGTGGTCTATATTTTGCTTACTCTCTCTTTAGGAAATTTTTCCAACTCGCACTTGCTTTGATCATTCTA
This sequence comes from Ceratothoa steindachneri, assembly GCA_963969495.1. NCBI lineage: Eukaryota > Metazoa > Arthropoda > Malacostraca > Isopoda > Cymothoidae > Ceratothoa > Ceratothoa steindachneri. The sequence continues at coordinate 92,226,488 of OZ018330.1, forward strand.
CATATGGCGCAGCAAGAAATAACTGGAGGACAAAAGCAGCACGGCTAATTTTACTAAAGTAAAAAGTCGTAAACAAGTCTAAACAAAGTATGCATATAGCCAGCCTCTATTATGGCTCACTGACTCCATGTCAAAATCGAAAGTGCGTGAATATACAGTATATCCCATGTAAGGGGATGATCCTATTACCTACACTACTAGGAAACTATATCTATCTTAAAGTTAAATTTCAGCCAATTTTCTGCCAGTGTGACTAGATATATGATATAAAAGGATCCAAATATACTTTCCAAAACAACAAACTATCTCGGAAAGAATAATCCATCTTTTTAAAGCAATTTATTAAAAAGCAATTGTAAATTAAACGGAAATTGCAATTTTAATGTCAACTTAAAGTGTTTCACAGAAACTGCCTATTACAATTTTAACTTCATTTAATTAGCGAAAAAAATAAGATTAACTTTGCAATATCTTCTTCCTATTTTTCATGTTCTAGCTTTGGAAGTCTTGAGCAGAAATTGAAATTCCTCGAAGCAAAAGAGAACGAAAGATGTCTGACGGTGAAATGAACTTAATTGGACTAGTAGAAAAGTTCTACCATTTGTTGATATAGAGATCTTAATATATCGTAATTAAATCCACTCTTCCTCTTTGGCTCCCTCCACTTCACTTTAAAATTCTAAATTCTCGTCTAAATTCCTTTAAATCTCCCCTCCCATTTTAATAATTGATTTTACACTCTGGCCAAGATCGGCACGTCTGGTCCTGAGGTTCACTTGGGCGCTAAGGCCCACACAAAGACAAAGTCTATAGTATGCTGAGTGGAGCGCGTCAGTTGCAAATGCTTTCTATATAATCGCTCCACCGTTAGCAGCTATTTTGCCAAAGGTCATAGGTGCCATTGGAGAAGAGAATTATTTACTTTGACTCGTAAATACCCGAAGGTGAGCTATTTCTCGGCCTGGAGCCTTCTGAAAGGAGTGGTTTTGGCGAGGAAATTCGTAGAATAATCCCTATAAGATATCACCGAAGAGCTGGCTGACCATAGAGCGATCAAATTCGAACGTTTTCCAGGGAAACCCGTAGGAGCCTCTAGATCCAACCCTATATTTTTCATTAAGTTATCTCGAAACATATTGCCTTGGTGGAGTGCACCGATTGGAAACTTTGAGCCCTGATTGGGACGTCTTATACCTCAATTTTTCAAAATGTATTTTCTTCTCCTGCTTCCTCCAAACCTAGCAGCGCGGGTGTTTTCGCAGACATTAGGAACATCACGGCGGGTTCAACTCTATTGGTGGAGCTAGCGTCACAAATTTTGCAGAACAATCGTCGACTGAAACCAGGGTCAATCACCATTTATCAGGGTGATCGTAGTTAGTAAGGCCAAACGGCCCGGCGCTTCCACCGAATCTTGCATAGTTACTAGTTCACATATTAGGAACCCTTCAGTGGGTTCACCTCTACTATTAAAGCTAGCATTTCAAGGTAATCAAAACGATCCTCAACTAAAACTAGGGCACAAAACCATTTATTAAGGTGATCCTTTTTCTTAACGCGAAATAGCTGCGCGCTTCCACCGAGTCTTGCTTTCAAACCCTTAGAATGTAGTCGTGAGGTAATTTTACGGGTTTCCTAAAGCTGTGACCTAAAAAGAGGCCAGTATCAAAGGATCTTCAGCTTTTAAGCCTCTACCCAATGTTTATTCAATATTCTGCTATCCATATATTAGTTTCAGCATTTTGATTGGTTAAAAAAATTCGAATTATGTTATTTCAATGGGTCCGATGATTTAAGAGGAAGGTCATACTCTATTGTCAAATAAATTTACAATATTGACAGAGGGCTGGTGTGTTAGAAATAAAATGACGAAAAAGAAACTCTAGAACGTAGAAACAGGTTTCACTTTTAACGATATTTCCTGTCCCTGAAAATGGAAGCGTCTTTCAGATTGGAACATTTCTAAGCTTATATATTTTACAACTGTGAACATAATGTTTCGACTCAACATTGGAAAATAATTTTATATTTTCGGTGTTTATTTTGGAAATGTTCTTCTAAGCATTTAGGATAAAAATTCTTATCCCTCTTCTAATAAAACATTATTTGGCCATTGATTGTTCTTTTGATACAGGTGATTTTCGTGATTGTTTGTGTGGGGATTCCAAAATTTGTTATTGTTACACTAGTTAAATCTATGCAAGAAGTTCATCATTTGACAAGGTTTATATGCCCTTTGTGCTGTTCTCATTGTTGAGGCGCTTATCTGGCTTCTAGATATAAAGCAAATCAATTAATCTCAAGTTCGGATGTAAACATTTAACAAACGTGTTCGAAATGTTTGTAATTTACAGGGAAAGTAACATAAAATATCTGCCTATTCTCAATTGAACAAAACAATATCTACTCCTCTACGATGCAGATAGTGTTCTATAATGTTTTGATGTCAGGTGGAGGAGGACTGAACAAAAAATAAAATTGGGGAAAAAGATAGTGGAAAGAATGATTTAACATATCTAGAACAAATTCATATTAAACTGAAAAGAGTTCCTCTAAATATATTAGTTTTAAATATTGTATTATATAAAACTAGCAATAATCCACCCTACGGCGGTTTTGGCTAGCTCTGCGGTGGTTGTTTGCTTCGCTAAAAAAATTAAGGTGTGCGAGAGAAAAAGATTTTTCATTTTAACACACATTAAAAGTTGAGGTGCAAGAAAAAACATCATTTCACGAGATAATTAAAAAATTCAGAGCCAGATACACACACATAGACATACAGAAACCCGCTAGGATAATTATAATAAGAAACATGATTGAAATTTCGACAGTAAACAGCTACATCTTTGTCAATACAATGGACAATTAGAGAACTTCGAACTAAAATAGTTATTAAACTAATTTGCTAATTGTAAGGATTTAATAAGATAGTTATTTAGTTTAAGGTAGCATTTTTCAAATGCCAATCAGTCCACAAGGAAAAAGACATCTTTTGATTTGCATTAAACCTGTCCAGAAAATTTGGATATTTTAACAGCGACTGTACCGTGTTTCTTATTCCCTATCCCTTTCATTAGCCATTCTCTTTTCCATCTTTCTCTTGTTTTTATTACATATTGCACTTTATGATTTTATTTCGATTCCTGATTTGTTGCTATTGTTTCACAGTGGTTTTTCTTTGCTGTAATTCTACCAACTGTTATCTCGTCTATCGGAACATCTTATGTACCCTATTCCTTTACCTGCCTTATCCGGAAATCCCTTCCTCTCTTTTAGCAAGAATCTGGTTCCTCGACAATCTAATTATAGCCCATTATTTGCCTCTCTCTTTGCATTATCAAAGCAATTAATCTTCAATCCTCAAAGTTCATCGTAAACCAAGTCGTGAGATATGAAATATCTTATTAGAATATAATAAAATAGATAATGATTGCCGATAGGGTTAATTCTGATCGACCTAATTCCTCTGTTTGAATAAATGAGAATGTGTTTTTCCTCCATTAATGATTGCAAAATTCCTTACTTTCGTTAATTATCATATTAACACTAATCACTTTTGCCTTCATGCTCAGAGTGGAATGAAGGGGGTGAATAAACATTAACGCACAAGAATAAAAATCTGGTTGCGAAACCATTGAAAAGTCTGTAGCTCCCGAATTGTAAGGAAAGTAGGCCTGTGGCACCTAACTTGCAGGATCAATAGGCAAAGCAAGGAACTCAACAAATTTGTGCCCGGTGAATCTATGAAATCCTGAAATTGAGTACATAAACTAATTAATTAAATAATATGCCATGTAATAGGCTGTGTACCAATGTAAAATAGAGATATATACTATATCACAATTTTATATTTATTAAGAATGTATGAATCGAGCAAAGCGGATAGCCAAAGTTCTCATGCTGCCACACAAACATACGCACGCCAGAAAACAGCTGCCAGAGGAACACCATCTCAATCATCGATAACAGGAAGAAGCTAAACAAATACAGGGTAATGTGTGCTTTGACCGGCTAAAATTCCCGACGACCTGTGAAAGGCAAACGTTCTCTCATACTGGATATACACCCAAATTGGAAAATATGTAGGTTCATTAGACGCACATGCCTCTTGTAACTCCGCCAACGGTCAACAAAGGAACTAAAGAACATATTCCTGATATTTTCCTACGCCCGGTGTGCCCAGATCAAGTGAAAAGAAGTCATGCCTCTTTGAAATGAGAGTCATATATATATATATATATATATATATATATATATATATATATATATATATATATATATATATATATATATATTTATTAAACACAGAGAGTAGAGGAGACTAAGATAGAGAGAAAATTAGTTAAGTCGTCTGTTATTATAGCTTCCCAGCTATTTTGTTATTATAAGCATCAAGAATCTTTTCCCTTAAACCAAAGTCCCCTTTCTTAGATTGAGCAACTAACAATAAAAGAGAACTTACACACAGCCACATAGGGCTCGAACTGTTACGCTTGCTCCCATTTTTTGGAGGGCACAAACTCAGAATAAAACCTACTTATCGCCGCTTTCTTTTTGAGTCCTTTTCCTTTAACCCATGATTACCGAGGCACCTTCTGGAACCCAGCCTAAAAGCGTTTTCCCTGTCATAAACTTTAGGAGTCGGAAAAATTCGATTGGAAGAGAAAAATAGGCCTACTAACTACAAGCCCTCGATACCTGCCACACACACATAAGCCAGTTGTTTCATTCATACATATATATTTATATCTTTAATTAGTTTTATGTATTTATATCGTATCATTTAGTTTATCCTTCTCATTTTATGTTACGTAACGTAGCGAAACGTAGTTGTGTCTACATATCACCGCTTTCCCGGACATCCTGGCGCCATTTTCCTCCTTATATTTCTTCCCCTCACGCGCTTAGTGATGAGTGCTCTCATGACATGTGAATGAGTCTGTTATAAAAAAGCATTGTATGTACGACCGTGTGTGTATTTTAAATTATTAAAACATCTTTATTGGTATGCTTGTATGAAGATGCATTTTATTTGTTGACTTTGCATTGTTGCAGCTTTTGGGCCTTCTATGCAAGATTCAAACATGTTCACCAATAGGTGGAGGGGGAGATATGTTGCATTTTCCTTCACCAAAATCTTTGATAAAATTAGGACGGAGAAAGTTCGGTGCATACAATCCCACACAATTCTAGGGAAAGCAAATCTGAAACATTCTCTTCTGATAACAAACCAGGAACAAAATGATCCTGTGATAGTGGAGATCTTTCCGGCCCTTCAAATGAAAAAGGCCAGGTATTACAAGAATAGCACATTTCTTGCATTTAGGTTGTCTGCTGCTGAAATGCCTTTGTTTCAAGCATCTAATGATGTGGCTCTTCAAATTGTAAAAGAGAAAGTAGCAAACAACATTGCTGAAAAATGGATCGAGGCTTGTGCTATCCGCATGGTTGAGCTAGTGGTTGGGAAAGAGGCAGCAAAGAAGATGAAACAAATTCCACTCTTCAGCGACATCATAAAATCATGGATGAATGAAATGTTCTCCCATGCGCTTGATCAAATAGACTTAGAAATAAAAGACAGCCTATATCCGATAAGGCTTCACGTGAATGAAAGAAATGATATTGCTATCGCTAGTCAACTGCTGGTGTTTGTCCTCTTTGTCAAGCTGAAATCATATGTGGACGAATTTCTCTTCTGCAAAGAATTACCTTTTAAGACAGGAGCTGTGAGCCTGTTTCCCCTGGTTGACGCTTTCCTTGACTTCTATAAGATTCCGTGTGGCGCCCCAGCCATGATTGGGCACAAATTCGGATTCACCACTTTTGTGAGAGAAAAATCACTTCATGTGAGCTCCTCACATTGTGTTTTGTACCGGTATGCTTTGACATCCAAACTCATCTCCATTCCCTTGAATAAGGTTCTATACCCAAGAATAAAGACCGCGAATTTTATTCGTGTGAGATCCAATAATCTTCCGCTCTTCAAAGCGTTCTGCGAGGAGTTAAGTGTAGATCAGTGTGAAGAAATTTCCTGTCGGGTTGTTAAACCCAGTGAGTTGATTGCTATTTTACTGAGGAAGCAAAAGAGAACATATATTCGAGAACGAAGACTTTCTTCTCAAAGTTTCCGTCTTTGCAGATGTTATCAATCACCTGAACGATCTAAATCTTTCCGTCCAATTATACTGAGTGTATAAGGAGCAGGTTAACGAAAAGATGATTTCATTCAAGAGAAAAGTGGGACTTTGGAAGCAGTGAGCAGAGGCAGGCAAGTAAGTAAATTTTCAAAATTGGAAAGGTAAATGGAAGAGAATTTCCTGGCGAAAACGTAACCAATCTGACGTTAGATCTATCAAACGTATCTCGCAAAAGGGGATAATGAAAATGACCTCAAACTACAAGAGAACTTGGTTGGGTTACAAGGCAAAAAAAGAGGTAAAAAATGCTTTTGAAGCCCTGCCGCTGTGTATAAAGCAGATAGGATTTTTCTCCAAACAGCAAAGACTGCACTGAAGGTTCTCTTACTGTCCCGTACGACTTACCCTTGCAGGGCTGGGTTCTCCGTTCTGTTGCAGATAAAAAGAAAGAAGAGACACATTCTGGCGGTCGAATCTGATATACTTTTTGCACTCAACTGGGTGCGCCCTAGAATTGAGGCGTTGGCTGGTTGGAAATAAGAGCAGCACAGGGCCTAAGCAGCTCACTGTATAAAAAGATCTAGCAGAATGAGCACAAATAGTGTTGTGTACAATAATGGATGGTGGAAAATGTACACTTTTTTTATTTGTTTACGGAAATTAAAAACAAAAAAGATTCCTTTCTATTCAGTTGTTTCTTCAAAGCCGTCCTGTTTTCTCTCTTCTAAAGGATTAGATCACGTCAAGCCTAGATTCCACTATCCCACAGCCCAAGCATACTAACTGATTCCTAGGATTGAAATGTCAGTCCTGGGATAATTACGCAATCAATGTAGACACGTGCAGAGATATCTGAATATAATAAACCGAGAAGAAATTGCCCCCAAATGTAAAGGTAGGTGTTAAAATGAGAGTAGATTAATTATCAAAATGAGGAATATGTATAATGAGCAGAGGCTTAAATGTGTCAATGTATGAATATCTACAGATGAAATTTTGATCAAATATATATGTATAAATGAGTAAAGATATGAAGATTTTAAATGGTGTGGTACTCAATATGTAATTGGCAGAAAGGCATGAGGGGAATATTTCACAGTGATGGATCGAGTCTCAGGTTTTAAGCTCACTGGTGATTGAGCAGTTTAACTTTTTCCTACAGGATGGTATCCAGAAGATAGATTTAATCCTTCTTCGTATCATTAAAGAAAGTAAAAGCATTGGACAATCAATTTCGATTTTTTTCATTTTTAATTATTACTACTTTTCAACCTTTCAATACTATATTACTGAGGGATTGGAATTAATCGTAAATAGCTAGCAGGTACCGTTAGGTCAACCAGAATCCGAACATCATGCACTCTTATGCGACTATTTATGTACATCCCATTTGGCTTAGCTTTTCTTAAAAGAGACTTAAGAAGGTACACCATTTGTTGCAAAACAGTAACTATCATGTATACAGTTGACGGTAATCTGAAAGTAGCTCGTCATATAGTTTCCTGAGTTTACTTTATATTTACATCTCTCAATAAAATGAAATCTTGTTTATCCATTCTATGACATTCAGGCACAAAATATTAGTTTCTAACTGAAATTAAAGTTTTAATGATAGAGCCTGGACGGTTTACTGTTTATTTTCTTAGAATCATAAATCATTTTTATGTGTTATGATCACTTCCAAAGTGATATCCTTTTGTCAGTAGACACAGTTTTATTCTCCTTTAACTGAGTAGCTCTCTTAAGTTGACTTGAAGCGAGTTTTTCAACGTTTTCTTACATTTTTATTACGGTGGCAACGAGGGCGATGCCTTTGGTATTGATGATTTCTTGGTTTATGTTCTTGAGATTGAATAAGTTAGATAATATTAACGACGCTCAATAACTTACTTCCCAGCAAGTAAACAGTAAACTTTCATCTCTTTTATTTAACTATTAAAACTAACGACTCCATTTCCTACTATGAAATCAATTCACGAAAAATCCTCTTTCCTTTTCAGCTATTCTCCTTAAAGCGTGATTAATGATTTTCTCACTTTTAATGAGAACCAAAGTAATACAGATTTCACTAGAAAATTTAAAAGTAATAATTTTCGTTACACTATTCCTGTGGAACTTGATAAAGAGTGTAATGATGGGTGTCCAGGCTTCTGCTTGCTTTCTGATCTCACGTTTGACGTTTATGGTCTGCCAGCTCTAGGGTGATGTCGTCTATAGAGTAGTCAAGGTGTTTCCTTTCGTATGCTACTCCTTTCAAGAAAATCACAGTATAGTGCGTTCTCAAAATTACCTGCGCCAAATCAAGTGTCTGACAGGCAAATTCATGTTAGCCTCAGAGGAATCCAACGCATTCGCCAGAAATCTCCCTTCCAACACAATTTTAACCTGCGGCTCTCTACCAATCAAACTAGATAATATTCTATTATGATGAATAATGTTGATCTTGTCAACATGTTATCATCAGTGGAGGCAACACCCTTACAGTGTTCAAAGCTAGAGAGCTCGAAAACGCAATTTAGTTTATCATTGAGGGTCCACAACGTAATCGAGGCTCCGATTAGCGCAGTTGAAACTTTAGACTTGATATGTATGTACTGCCACCACCCCTACCCGAGAACATCTCAGGGCAAAACGTGACGATTATACCATGATCGCTTGCCAAAAGGGTTGCTGACCCCTACCTCTCCCAAGCTACGGAGAGAAAGAAAGCAACCCTTTGTTCTCTTTATCTTCATCTTTTTTTATATTTTCGAGAAGAGGATGGGGAATGAACCCGCTTCATTCTACCCCAATTCTACCTCAAAAGGAGCCCGTAGGCCAAATGAACCGGGCTCAGCTATATTCTTCTCCGAGATGTAGAATGTTCTGACTATCAAAATGGAACAAGCAGGGTGAAGTGGTCCCTCCTCTCCTTGTGATTTCTTGTGGGAACGAGCCATGTGAAGGGGATATTGCACAGGGTGGATTCAGTTTCAGTGTTTAAAACCAAGCCCAGTTTCGCGCCCACGGAAGATCCTGCCACCTGTGGCTGGTTTATCTCCTCAATGTTGCCACTCCCAGAAAGTATCACGGATCCCATTCGAGGTAACTTTGTTGGGGTCAAGTATCTGGCCGGCCAACGGGGCTGCATCGGAGAAGAGAGGGAACAGACACGTTGACACCACGGCAAATTTAAAATACATTATTGAAAGATATCTTGCTAGCCAAGGGGATACCTCGGGGTTTCTGATAACGAGTTCAAACCCGGCCTGATCGGTCACAAACGTCAGCGCACGTAGAAATCTGGCTACCAATTCGTGGATGCGCTGTGCTCACCCCTGTATTTGGGTGGATAGATCATACACTTTTCATCATACATATAAGCAATTAAAACTGCTTTCTTGAACTCTCGTCTTCGCAGCACCACACACAGACACTCTTTGTTCCAAGGAATACTGCCGATAGTTAACTTATCCACATATCTATGACGCAAGACAGCTCCCTCTGCCCAGGGCAAAGATGGGTTAACCTGAACGATGTTTTGTGTCAAAACGTATTACTTCCTAGCACCTCTCCTTAAAGAGGACCGGTCACTGCTGCCCTGTGGCTTACCACTCATTGTCATTTATGTCTATTTCATTATCAGTTAAGGATCTGCCACGATAAAGGCAGGTTGGCTAACCACTACTACGACTACTACTACCACAACCACTACTGGAGAGGACACGGCCCGACGTGCCCCGACTTTCTTTTCCCATCCTGCCAACTCTTTTAGCAGTCCCCTGTGATAGAAAAGGGTAGACTGCTATTGGAAGAGCGAGTTATCCATGGGCGATTCCACAAAAGGGGCTAGGATAGGGGTAAACCTCCTTTCCATTAGTAGAGGGTGGAAGGGCACATGAGTAAGTACAGGGAGGGTGGGTGTGATAGAACGAGTTCAGAGCTGCATTCATTTCAACTTCTATCACATTTTATTTAAAACCATGAGGCTACCCACGTGCATCTTCGATTCGAGGCTTGGAGTCTTATCAACAGCTACCGGACGCCAATGTTTAAAAAAGGAGGTTATCGTCCCCTCCCCGTTCGCCCCCATACGCCGACCTCGCCAGATCGAGTTAGGCTTATGGACAGATAAGGCATTTTTCTCCGGCCCAGCTGTGCGTTCCCTCGAAGCTTCCACCCCATTCTCCCCCACGCCAAGGAGATGTCCTGGCTATTTATATGGAAACTTTACCACTAAGATCAGATTGGAGATCCAGATTTTCGTCGCGAAACATCACCACGACCCTCTCGCCCTTTGTGCGCCAAGGGACCTCGACCTCGAGATTCACCATCACTTGTCCAGAAGGAGGACAATATTCCTTGAGTGCCAAAGGTTCGAGCCTTTCCGACGTCAAGTCCCCAAGGCTTCCCCCCCCCTGTTGTTCAAGGAGAACAGCATTAGAACAGCCATTGTTCGTTTTGAGCCCTTCGCCAAGAAACGGTTCTCATCCCCCCTGTTGTTCAAGGAGAACAGCATTAGAACAGCCATTGTTCGTTTTGAGCCCTTCGCCAAGAAACGGTTCTCACCCCCCCCCCCTGTTGTTCAAGGAGAACAGCATTAGAACAGCCATTGTTCGTTTTGAGCCCTTCGACAAGAAACGGTTCTCATCCCCCCCTGTTGTTCAAGGAGAACAGCATTAGAACAGCCATTGTTCGTTTTGAGCCCTTCGCCAAGAAACGGTTCTCATCCCCCCCCTGTTGTTCAAGGAGAACAGCATTAGAACAGCCATTGTTCGTTTTGAGCCCTTCGCCAGGAAACGGTTCTCACCCCCCCTGTTGTTCAAACGAGAACAACATTAGAACAGCCATTGTTCTTGAGCCCATAGACAAGAGACGGTTCTCATTCCCCCCCTTTGTTCAGAAGAGAACAACCTAGAACAGCCATTCTTCGTTTTGAGCCCTTCGCCAAGAAACGGTTCTCACCCCCTCTGTTGTTCAAGGAGAACAACATTAGAACAGCCATTGTTCTTGAGCCCGTAGACAAGAGACGGTTCTCATTCCCCCCTTTGTTCAGAAGAGAACAAAGTAGAACAGCCATTGTTCTTCAAGCCGTTCGTCGAGTAACGGTTCTCCTTTCCAAGACGCCTCGTCAGGATCCTTTTATCCCCCCCCTTCGGCTGGAACTCGCCAGCGGACCGAATATTCCTTCAAGTACCTTCCCTGCACCCTAATGAAAAGTTACGTAAGCCAAACGTCACCTTTTGAGTATTGATCCCTTTTTGCCAATTCTATCCTGTGCTTTAAATTGTTTATCGAACCATCCCATCTCTTTAACTCTATATTTGTTTTACCTTTTTTTAATCCCTTAAATCCTTGGATTAGCCCGAGTCTCCACGACCCTTTCCATTCTGTTTATGTCAATATTTTCCGTTTTTGTGTTTTGTTTATAGTTATTATTAATAAAACTCTATTTTATTAATGATAGCAATATTATTATCCTTGAGCTCAGTTCCACTTCTTAAGCATTTTGAAGATACATAATATCGGCCGCCAGACAGTAACGCACTCTAAAGATAATTAAGGAAGTTCCCTCAACGAATAGTTATATATGGTATATCGTCGGGAGTCATTCTACGACATATATATATATACTATTTAAATTTGGTATCAGGTGTGTAAGGTCTAACGCTATATCTTTGCAAACACTGGTCTCAGTCGAGTAAAGCATAGTGTTATTCGTTATAATAATAGAATATAGTAGTTCCCTTTTGTTTTAACGATTGCTATCCCCTTTTTTTTTTCGTAACTTAAGAAGCTGGAGTAGCTCAAGGAACGGTTATAATAATTTGTTTGTGTTTTTGTGATTTTAGTCAGTGGTTATTTAGATTGAGAAACCAAGTACGAATAGGTCAGTGCCCATATTTAGGTAGGCTAATTCTATAGAGGCATAATTCTTGTTGCAAGGAATTTTAGTTGGTTGACTAGTGCGCCCCAAGTGCAAAGATGACTCAGTTTGAAATCTTTAAAGCGCAAGGAGAATCCTTGGGACTCTCCGGAAAAGAACTAATTGAGTACATTCAAGACGAGCAAAGAAAAGAGGAAGAAAGAGAAAGGGAAAGAGTAATCCGACGAGAGGAACGTGAAAGAGAAATACCACGAGAAGAAAGAGAAAGAGAGGAACGGATAAGACAAGCTGAGCTTCAGATTGAATTAGCTCGTGTTGAAGCGGGGATACATTCCGCCAGTTCCCGTTCCGAAGCCCCCCCCCCCCAATCTCCCACTAAAGCTCGCCAATTTCAAGGATGGAGAGGATTTCGGAGCATTTTTAGCCCACTTCGAAAAGATCCTCGAGATCAAAAACCTGGATCTGGAGGCTGAAGGTGTAGCCAGATTACTTCCCCTGTTAAATTGCAAATTGTGCGAAATTTTTATATCTTTACCATCTGAGTGTACAATTAACTACAGCACCTTAAAAGCTGAGTTATTGGCCGCTCATAATATGACTCCCGATTTCTACCGCCAAGAATTTCGAGGAGGTCGTATTAAACCCGGACAGACGTTCCGTCAATTCGGATACATTCTTCAGAGGAATTTTAAATTTTGGTTAGAATCCTCAAAGGTTGATCCGGACTACGAGTCCTTAACGGACTTCGTGTTGCGAGATCAATTTTTGGCGTCTCTCCCGACGGAGATCCGCGCGTTTGTCAAGGACTGTCGGTGCCAGACCTTTAAAGAATGTACCGAAGAAGCGGATGTCTATGCCGCAAGCCATAATTTATATCCAAAGGAGAATCGAACTTCTCACCAACCCCCAAACCAGGAAAGAAGGAAGGATTCGCGCCCTTTCCCAGGAAAGCTGACAAAGTTTCCGGGCCCCGTAAGACCCCAAAACTTCATTCCCCAAAATCAACAACGGGACTCCAAACCTCCCGTTCAGATTTCTTCTCCACCTCTCTTCCCGAAGCGACCAATAATATGCTTCACCTGTGGTGTAGAAAACCACATGAGCTGCAATTGCCCCCAAAATTCTAGGCTTAAAAGCGGACCAGCCCACCAAGTTCACCAGATTTATGCAACCCCGGCTCCCCCGGAGGTGCAGACCTAAGCAGCAACTTCTCCCCCTCCGTCAGGCCACCAGGTAAATTTTATTTTTGATAAAAGTTCACCAGGAACTTTGAAATTTGAGGAGGGCAGCGTGAATGGCTGCCGAGTATCGACTCTCGTCAGGGACACAGGATGTACTTGTTTCATCGTGTCCGACGAACTCCTTCCCCCAGTGGACCCTAACCACGAAAAATTTGCGGTGGTACATGACTACCTTGGGCGGGCGAACAGATTCCCCGTCGTTAGATGTTACTTGCAGTGTCAATATTATGATGGCTGGGCTGAAGTCATTTCAGCACCCATAAAATTCTGCTCTGTACTTATAGGACAGAGCCCCCAAGTAAGTTCCGACCCTGTGTCCCAGGCCGCCCTTACTCGAGGTCGAGCTAAGAAGGAAGCCCAGGAGTCCGTCCCCCTCAGAACCCCGTTACCGTCCGAATTTTCGGAGATCCTTAACCAGGACTTTAGGACGGCACAAAAGGAGTGTGAAGCACTAACACCCTTATGGGATAAGGCCCAAAACCAGGACACGGAGACTGTCCGTGGACCTAAAGTCATCAGGTACCTGGAGGAAGGTGGCTTTCTTTATCGATCCGCCGAGGACAGTAATAACGCTGTTACTACTGTCCTATGCCTTCCACGATCCCATGTCCCTATAGTGCTCAAAGTGGCTCATGACAGCATTTTTTCCGGTCATTTTAGTCACACTAAAACTGGCCAGCGCATTTTTAGATATTTTTATTGGCCGGGTGCTGCAGCTGACATCTCAAAGCATTGTCGATCGTACGATGTGTGCCAGAAGACGTCCGCTAAAGGGCGGGTCAAACCTGCTCCCTTACAAAGGGGACCAGTCATTACTGAACCCTTCTCCAGAGTGGCCATCGACCTGGTTGGCCCTATCCACCCCCCTTCGAGCGAAGGGCACAGCTACATTTTCACCTTGGTAGACTTTGCTACCCGTTTTCCCGAGGCTGTCCCCCTTCGCCGAATCGACAGTATTTCTTGCGCCGAGGCCCTCATTTCCATCTTTTCGAGGGTAGGCGTCCCCAAGGAAATACTCTCCAATAGAGGCCGACAATTCACCTCTGAGTTGATAGAGTACGTAGGGAAGCTGCTCATGGTAAAGCCCCTTTTTACCACCCCCTTCCGGCCACAGACAAACGGGATGAGCGAAAAATTAAATGGAAATTTAAAATCCATTATTAAGAAGATCTGTGCCGAGCAGCCCCGCGAATGGCACCGATATCTCCCGGTCGCCCTATTCGCCTATCGGGAAATTCCCCACCGTACATTAGGCTTCGCCCCGTTCGAGCTCCTTTATGGACGTAATATACGCGGGCCACTCAGTATTTTAAAAGAGTTGTTAATTAAGCCCCAACTGGATCAAGAACTCCAAGCATCTTACGCCTATGTCTTGGACCTACGCCAGAGGCTCGAGAAATGCGCAAACATCGCCTATAAAAATGCCGATGTCAATTTGGAGAAATACAAAACCTATTTTGATGTCCGGTCCGAAGAAGGTAAATTTAAGCCCGGTGATGAAGTACTCCTGTTCCTTCCCACAGCCAGTAATAAATTACTGAGCCAATGGAAAGGTCCGTACCCGGTCCGCGAGGCACGAGGACCGGTAGATTACCTCATTGGTACCCCAGCAGGCGATAAGCTCTATCACGTCAACTTATTGAAAAAGTACCACCGGCGCGCCCATGGACATACCTTCGTAGCGCTGGACGAAACATCGGCGCTTGAAGAGGATTACCCGCGGAGTCCCTTAATGTAATCCAGACAGTGTGCATCCAACCTGATGCCGATTACCCTCTTCCTTCCCTACCAGGCGAGCCGTTTGAACCCTCTGACCTGGATATCGACGCGCAGCTGACACCACATCAAAAGGGTCAGCTACAAGATTTATTACGTCAGTTTGACGACGTTATTTCGGAGAAGCCTGGGTGCGCTACTAGTTTCAAGCATGATATCAAATTAACAACCTTAGAACCCATCCGTTCAAAACCCTATCCCATGCCGATTCATTTACGCCAAGCCTTTAACGCCGAAGTTGATAATTTAATTAGTTTAGACATCATAGAACCTTCCACCTCTAGTTATTGTTCCCCAGGCGTCATGGTCAAGAAACCTGATGGCTCTTATCGGATGTGCATCGACTTCCGGAAGTTAAATTCAGTAACTGTGTTCGACGCCGAGCCCATCCCGTTGGTAGACCAAAACCTCCACCTTTTCGAAAACGCCAAGTTCATCTCAGAACTCGATTTGTGCAAGGCGTATTATCAAATCTCCCTCCGGCCTGAGGTGAAAGCATATACCGCCTTTGCAACAGAGAAAGGCCTTATGCAATTCAAGCGCCTTCCTTTTGGCCTCGTCACTGCTTGTAGCAACTATAACCGTCTCATGAGAAGGTTGTTAGATGGACTTCCAAACGTATCCTTTTACTTTGATAATGTCTACGTCGCTACTCGCGAATGGAGTCACCATTTAACCACCCTATTAGCTCTCTTCGAGCGACTGCGCGAAAATGGCCTCACCATTGGCCCCAGCAAATGCCATTTTGCCCACGAAACCATCAAATATTTGGGTTTCAAAATAGGACAAAGCCAGTTGGGTCCCCAAGAGGATAAGATTAAGGCAATCGACGACATGCCCCTCCCAATTACAAAGAAGCAATTAAGATCGTTCCTAGGATCAGCTTCGTACTATCGGCGATTCGTTCCGAATTTTGCTGCGATTTCGGCGCCCCTCAGCTCCCTTTTAAAAAAGAATTCACCCGATCGTCTACGTTAGAATGATGTCGCTATTTCCCATTTTAATCAGCTCAAGAGTAAGCTCATGACTGCCCCCATTTTAAAGTTGCCCAACCCGGGAAAATCCTTTGGGATTAAGACAGACGCGTCCAACGAGGGCATTGGAGGTGTACTCCTTCAATACGAGGATGACGGCACGAGTCATCCAGTTGCATATGCTAGTCGTCAATTATTACCACGCGGAAAGAGATATGCCACTATAGAAAAGGAAGCTCTATCAATTATCTGGGTCATAGACAAATTCAAGATGTACTTGATAGGTAAAGAATTTCAAATAGGAACCGACCACTGTCCGTTAGCCTATATTAGGAATGTGCGACACTCAAACGGCCGCATCATGCGCTGGAGTTTACTCTTGCAAGAGTATCAATTTAAAATAAATTATATCAAAGGTTCCGATAACCAGGTCGCTGACGCACTCAGTAGGAATGCGTTACCGAATAGCGTAGAATAATTGTATTTATAGGATTAGTATCTCCATGTAGGTATATACCGTCTTGTACGACTTAATTTAAGATTCTTTTGTAATATAATTAATTAATGTATATGTCTGAATTTTGTAACGCTCAATGTCTAATTTTTTTTATGTATATATATTTGTTCTTATTAATCTACGTATAAATTATTTTGTCCCGTATGTACTAAGTTTATATCCTTTCATTGTTACATGCCCTTTTTTTTTCTCTGATTAAGTTGTATTAAAGGTTATTTTCCCCTGTAATCTAAAGATCAAAATAAGCATGTATTGAGGTAATAATAGTTAGGTGCAGGAAGATACGGTTGGTACAAGAAAACGAGTTCCCTACAACGGAGCTCTATCGTTGTCCCTTCTCTCTTTTTTTTTCGAAGTGACAACTTCCCCTGGAATGGAGGGGTGTGATAGAACGAGTTCAGAGCTGCATTCATTTCAACTTCTATCACATTTTATTTAAAACCATGAGGCTACCCACGTGCATCTTCGATTCGAGGCTTGGAGTCTTATCAACAGCTACCGGACGCCAATGTTTAAACAAGGAGGTTATCGTCCCCCCCCGTTCGCCCCCATACGCCGACCTCGCCAGATCGAGTTAGGCTTATGGACAGATAAGGCATTTTTCTCCGGCCCAGCTGTGCGTTCCCTCGAAGCTTCCACCCCATTCTCCCCCACGCCAAGGAGATGTCCTGGCTATTTATATGGAAACTTTACCACTAAGATCAGATTGGAGATCCAGATTTTCGTCGCGAAACATCACCACGACCCTCTCTCCCTTTGTGCGCCAAGGGACCTCGACCTCGAGATTCACCATCACTTGTCCAGAAGGAGGACAATATTCCTTGAGTGCCAAAGGTTCGAGCCTTTCCGACGTCAAGTCCCCAAGGCTTACCCCCCCCCCCTGTTGTTCAAGGAGAACAGCATTAGAACAGCCATTGTTCGTTTTGAGCCCTTCGCCAAGAAACGGTTCTCATCCCCCCCTGTTGTTCAAGGAGAACAGCATTAGAACAGCCATTGTTCGTTTTGAGCCCTTCGCCAAGAAACGGTTCTCATCCCCCCCCCCTGTTGTTCAAGGAGAACAGCATTAGAACAGCCATTGTTCGTTTTGAGCCCTTCGCCAAGAAACGGTTCTCATCCTCCCCTGTTGTTCAAGGAGAACAGCATTAGAAAAGCCATTGTTCGTTTTGAGCCCTTCGCCAAGAAACGGTTCTCATCCCCCCCCTGTTGTTCAAGGAGAACAGCATTAGAACAGCCATTGTTCGTTTTGAGCCCTTCGCCAAGAATCGGTTCTCACCCCCCTTGTTGTTCAAAGGAGAACAACATTAGAACAGCCATTGTTCTTGAGCCCGTAGACAAGAGACGGTTCTCATCCCCCCCCTTTGTTCAGAAGAGAACAACCTAGAACAGCCATTGTTCGTTTTGAGCCCTTCGCCAAGAAACGGTTCTCACCCCCCCTGTTGTTCAAGGAGAACAACATTAGAACAGCCATTGTTCTTGAGCCCGTAGACAAGAGACGGTTCTCATTCCCCCCTTTGTTCAGAAGAGAACAAAGTAGAACAGCCATTGTTCTTCAAGCCGTTCGTCGAGTAACGGTTCTCCTTTCCAAGACGCCTCGTCAGGATCCTTTTATCCCCCCCCCTTCGGCTGGAACTCGCCAGCGGACCGAATATTCCTTCAAGTACCTTCCACTGCACCCTAATGAAAAGTTACGTAAGCCAAACGTCACCTTTTGAGTATTGATCCCTTTTTGCCAATTCTATCCTGTGCTTTAAATTGTTTATCGAACCATCCCATCTCTTTAACTCTATATTTGTTTTACCTTTTTTTAATCCCTTAAATCCTTGGATTAGCCCGAGTCTCCACGACCCTTTCCATTCTGTTTATGTCAATATTTTCCGTTTTTGTGTTTTGTTTATAGTTATTATTAATAAAACTCTATTTTATTAATGATAGCAATATTATTATCCTTGAGCTCAGTTCCACTTCTTAAGCATTTTGAAGATACATAATATCGGCCGCCAGACAGTAACGCACTCTAAAGATAATTAAGGAAGTTCCCTCAATGAATAGTATATATATGGTATCGTCGGGAGTCATTCTACGACAGTGGGCACCGCCTTTTCAGAGGAGTAGCTACCCGAGAGCGGCTCCAAAGATGGCCAAGGGAAAACCGCTTTGCCGCATGCGAATTGTTAGACGGGACCTCATTCATCGGTCAAATAGTGTCTCGTCTTACCTTGTCCTCCCGTATATCTAGACAGGGCGAGGCTTTGCTTAGGGGCAGATTCTCATGAACAGGCCCTCTATTTTCTTCCATCGTCACTATATCTGTACAAAAAGAGAAAAGGCAGGAATATTGTTCCACAGGTACTACTCGTTCATTTCGCTGGTGTCACGGGAGGCGGTTTCCTGCTCTTCTTCTTGAATTGTTTTGTTCCCTTTTAGATATCCCTTTTAAGCAGGAAGATTTCCAGACCTAGCTGTCTTTTGCAATTGCCTCCAGTTGTTGAAGCTGAATGGTACATTTTTTCAGCAGGTTGTTGCACGGGTCTTTGTAACGCTTCTTTGAGCTTTCTGCATTTATGTTTCCCTCTAGTTGACCGTAGAGTATTTGCCTTGGGTGTCGGTGGTCTGACATCCTGATAGGTGGCCCAGACAGCGAAGTTGTCGTTGTAGTAGAATGGTTTCTATTCTGCAGCTTTGGGTCCTGTCATATATTTCATCGTATGTGATTTGGTCTTTCCATGATATACCTAGGATCCTCTGTAGGCGCCCAATGTGGAAAATTTCTAAGCTTAGGACATGTTGTTTGTATATTGTCCAGCTTTCAGAGCCATAAAGCAGGATGGATAGGCAAACTGCCCTGTAAACTGCAGCTTTGATCTCTCTTCTTAAGTTGTTATTTGATAAAACTCTTTTCCTCTAGCGGCCAAAGGCAGCAGAGGGGAGGTTTATCTTTCTTGGTATTTCTAGGTCCATTGAACATTTAGAGAATATCACACTGCCAAAGTAAGTAAACTGTTCTACCACTTTGATGTCATCACCGTTTATGTTAAAGTTAAATGGTTCTTATGGTGGTTTATGCACCGTGCCAATATTAGTGTCTTTTGTGCATTAATTTTAAGACCCATGGCAGAGTATGTGGAATAGAGAGCATCCAGAGTGGCTTGAATTGCTTCAGCATCATGGGCACAAATAGCACAATCATCTACATATTGCAGTTCTATTACTTTGGTGAAAGAAACATTAGTTCTGGCATGGAATCAACGGATGTTGAATAAACTGCCACCTATGCGGTGTTATAATGAAATACCTTTATCTCTTCCCAAGGCAGCATGGACCAGGCTGATGAGAGCCATGAGGTAAACATTATAGAGAACAGGGTCAAGCATAAACTCCTGTTTGACTCCCACTAACACATTGAACGGTTCTGATAATTATCCACAAGCTTGGACCCGACCTTGCATTCCTTCACGCATTTGTCTCAAGATGTTAAGTAATTTGGGTGGGACCCCTGACTTTAATAAGAAATTCTATAGAAGAGTGGACAAGATGATCTGGGAAAGTATCTTCCCTGCAATTGACAGGAGTGAAATGCCTCTGATTTTTTAATCTTTTTTTTTGAAGATGGTCACAAAATTGGCATCTTTTAGCATTTGGTGCACCTCTCCGGTTGTCAATATATCCATACTTGAATATTTCTGCTGGGATATCATCTGGTCCGGGACACTTGCTATTTTTCAGGCGTCTGATTTCAGTGAGGACCTTAACTAATTTGGTGGTTTCATCGAGAGAATCGAATGTTGGTAGATTTGGTAGTGCATCTAGGACATAAGGGTGTGACTTTGGCTGGTTGAGCAAGGTTTTAAAGTGCTCAGCCCATCTGGCTACGATTTCCTCATTGTTTTTATAAAGCGTGTTTCCATCTCGTTATCTAACAGGATGGCTGTTGTGTTTTCTTGTCCCGCAAATTTTCTTGCTGCATGATAGAACCCATGGATGTTATTGATGTGAGAAAATTGTTGCAGCTCCTGGGCTATTTCAGGCCACAGTTATTCTCCATTTATCTTAGCGCTCTTTGTACTTTAGCTCTGATGTTCTTGAATCGTGTTTTGAATGGAATGGACTGGAGGTTGGCTAGATGTGCTTCATGAGCTTTATTTTTGTTATCCAGCATCTGGTGGATTCCAGGAGTACATTTATCGAACCAGTGCTGATTTTTGCGTTGGGAGTAGCCAATGGTTTCCTTGGCACCAATTGACAGAACTGAATGGAAATTTTTCCATTTGGTTTGGAGATTATAGTATTATTCAGAGTGAGAGAGTTCTCCTGTTATTTTTCCTCTTAAGTATGTGCATGTATCTGGGGCCTGCATAGCTTGGATGTTAAAATTTCTTGCAGGTGAATGTCCTCGTTTTTGAGGCAGAACAACAATGTGCATCTTGCAACGGAGTACTAATGGTCTTTCCAGCAATCTGTCTCCCTCATAACATTTGTGATATGCACTTCTTTTTCTGTCTGAATGGCGTACTATGATGTGGTCTAGGGGCGCCAGTGGCCAAATCTTTGGTTTTGCCATTTTTTTTGTTTGTCTCTGTTTCAGTTAGAAGTTTTTATGAGTGATGCTTCTTAAATGGTGTTTGGAGCAAAGGGTAGGTAGTCTAAGGCCATTGCTGTTTGCATCACCAATCCCATGCTTGCCAAATACATGTAGCTAGATGTTGTATTCACAGCTAACTCTAGCTTTAAAATCATCGAGTAGAATGATGCGGTGTGTTTACTGGATTGCTTCCATTTATGTATCCAAACAGCTGTAAAACTAGTCGTTGTCTTCTTCTCTTGAAACCAAAAAAGGAGCATAGGCACTAAAGATGGTTACGTGCCTTAATTTACTTACGGGTATGCGACATTTCATCAGTCGTTCTCTAATGCCGAATGGTGTGCTGGGGATATGCTGGAAGAGAGAGGTTTTAACTGCAAAACCAACCCCATATAGCCATCGTAAACCATCGGGGAGTCCTTTCCAGAAGAAGGTGTATCCTTTTTCTGTCTCTTTCAGCGAGTTTTCACCACTCACTCGTGTTTCGCTAAGGGCTGCTATGTCTATGTTATAGCATTGTAGTTCATGTGCCACCAGCGCAGATCTTCTCTTTGGACGGCGGTCATTTTCTAAACGGTCGAGTAGCGTTCTGATGTTGCATGGAGCAATAAGCAAATTCTTTTTATTTTGTCGACTGCATTGTACATGTGTCTTAACAGCCTTCATTTAACCTTTCGGAACTGGGAAGCGGGCAATCTTTAGATGACATTTTTAGTTCTTTCTCCTTTAGGGGTTAGCATTGCAGGAGTTGCTCAGTCATGTAGGGAGCTGCCCAAGCAAGTTGCTGTTTTACCCTTAATTTGTCAGTGTTCATCACCCCTGTACCGCCTACTTGCAGGTAGAAACTAGGCAGTTTCAGCCGCACCTACTGCCTGTGCTCACCGCTCCATTCCCATCACCACAGGAATTTGGGTAGGTGATGATGAAGTTGAATATGATGACACTGAGTGCAGAGCAATAGCTTGCGCCAAGGAGGAATATTTGACTGTGTGACAAGTTGCAGATTCATTTCTCCTACTACCTTGGCAATTGAAAACTTATAGCGGTGGTAAGAGTAAGTAAAGAAAACCGTTAGCTGGGGATGGTCACAGGAGCCTGCCAAGGGAAAGTGTCTGTCGGGCCTTGCCTATTATCGGCACGACAGCAGGTTTTCTTTCTGGGTTTGCTTCCATAGCCTATGCTCAATCAAGAGGACCCACGAGGCAGTGGAGGCAGGGATTAGTAATATGCCAGGCCATGTTCACACGTCAGTGGGCTTTCAGACAGTACCTTTGGAGCTTCCTGCTGCTCTGAGATCCTCGGCTGGTTTAGACTGTAGCTGCAAGGCTACCAGTTACTGTGCATGGCCATGAGGAGTCACAACACAGCTCTTGATGATGGAGAGGCTATATACTGGCAAGGAGAGACTTATGAACTCGGCTTTACAGTTTGCATAGAGCTAGCCAGCGGTGGCATTTAAAAGCGAGAAAGCGTGAAAATCAGACAGGATACGGGATACATTGTCACTCGACTATGGCTCCTAAAAAGATGAAAGTGCGCGGGTCAGCGAGAAACACAATCGATAATAAAGTGAATGAGAGATAGGCAGGTCTACTAACGATTTGGGTGTGTGATCACCTTGTCGTAAAATTACTCATAGTCTGGTGCAATAATTATTCTATTGCTTGATCTGGACACACCGCTTTTGTTTAAGTCGATGGTATTGAGACCCTATGACTTAATCTACGATAATTATATATATATATATATATATATATATATATATATATATATATATATATATATATGGCTTTAATTCCTACTGAACGTGCGAAGGCTGGTTAGAGGCGGGTTGTGCTACGGCCAGGATTCTCACTATAAAAGTCTAACGTGTTACTGGGGGGAGGTTTGTGATTGTTAAATTCTTAGAGTGCATAATACAGGTTGAATAAATTAGCCGAAGGGATTCTTAATTAAAGTCTTGCCAAGGTACATCAAAAGGAGGAGCCACAAATAAGCACACGTACACAAATAAAATTTACTTTACACTAAAATAATAATTAGTAGTAATAGTTAAACGGGCATTTAGGTAAATAAGGATTAAATATTAAACACAGATTAGTCCGGGTAGAATTGGTGCAGTTTCCATTCGCCGCAACATAGCACTACTTTACCTTTTATTTTAATATTATTGTCTTATTATTAGCATCATTATTGTTATTTTCTTTCTTCTTATTATTATTTATTATTATTTAGTATATTTTATATTATTTATTATTATTGTGTAGTATAAATATTGTGTGTCACTATTTCTGGGTATTATTATAATTTTGTATTATTACTATTATAAATTATAATTATTAATTAGTATTAGCATTAATTTTCAATATTAGCATAATTATTAATGTTAATAATATTACTTATCATTATTATGTATTATTATCGTTACGGCTATTCCCTAAATCTTTTCTACTCGTATATTCTACCTGGAGGAATGTTTCCACCTGGACATGTGTCTGTTCAATAGCTATGGTACCTTGGTGGACCTCATAACATCCTGGGATCACCTAGCACTAGGGTATGATTATTATAGGTGTGTGAGGGTATGGAACGTACATACTCGCGAGGGTTACTCGCATAACCCTCACGCTAAACGAGAGTCGTTGCCGTAACGTATCGACTGCCAACGAGCCGCTGAGTTAACTTAGTCGCTGTCTCAAAGTGTTCCTGGGGCAAATCGCGCCCCGCAGAGTCTGTGACTAGAAGAATAAGTTCTGTTGATTAACGTAATTTGAGAAAGAAAAGAAAAATCCAAATAGTTACTGAAAGGAACTATTTGTTAGTGTCACATGCAGTTAGAAGTGAACTAACCAGAATTGCAGTCAGCAGCCCCGAACCCGTCGTCTTACGCCCCTCTCCTCGAGAACTCGTGTTTATTTGTGAGTCCTCCTTTTTGACGTACCCTTGGCAAGACTTTAATTAAGAATCCCTTCGGCTAATTTATTCAACCTGTATTATGCACTCTTAGAATTTAACAATCACAAACCACCCCCCAGTAACAAGTGGGACTTTTATAGTGAGAATCCTGGCCGTGGCACAACCCGCCTCTAACCAGCCTTCGCACGTTCAGTAGGAATTAAAGCCTATATATATATAATGATCGTAGATTCATTCATAGGCTCTCAATACCATCGACTTAAACAAAAGCAGTGTGTCCAGATCAAGGACTAGAATAATTATTGGACCAGACTATGAGCAATTCTACGACATATATAAAAGTGGTGTCAGCTTTAAGGGGTCAAATTTTTGAGAAAGCGAACTCATATAGCCCAAAACTTGCCAACGTCCAAGGCAGCCCAAATAAACTAACGTAAATTTTAATAATAATAGTCTATTTCCCGAAGGAATATAAATAATAACCATTAATAATCCTTTCCAGATAGCAAAAACAAAGCTAGGAAAATATTCGTTATTTTTGAAGTTAGTCATTAGATTGTATCGGTTAGAAACAATCACAGCCTCTAATTCTCTTACCAGGTGCGTAAGTTCTTTCTCGAGTCACCAGTTGCGTCAGCAAGAGCAGCAATGGCTTCACAATCGTTCGAAGTTTTCGTCAAGCAAGGACGAGCTCTCAGTCTCACAGGACAGGAACTAAAGGAATTCGACCAAAGTGAACAGCGAGAGGAAAGAGCACGTGAAAGAGAAGTAAGAATTTGAAAAAAGAGAAGGGATTTAAAAACATGAAAGGGAATTAAGCAGAGACCAAGTTGAATTTAGTTCTGTGGGATCTTGTGATCGTTTAGCGTGAGGGTTACGCGAGTAGGTTTGGAACACTTCTGTCGAGGGATGAACGGCGTTGTCATTTATACCGCGGACTGTGTGAAATCGAGAGCGAGATTCCATAAACGACAATTGTCTTATCGCAGCGCCTTCTGGACAATCTCGTCAGACTTCCTGTCGCCTGTTGGGGAAGTTTGGCACGGATAACGACTTAGGTCAAGGGAAAGGCGGAGGAGGGCGGTAGAATGTCAAGGAGGGGTGGGAAGAGAAAAGAAGACGAAGGTCAACTCAAACGGCAAATTTCTTTCGTTCCAACGATTGTCTTGCGGCATGTGAGTATGTACGTTCCATACCCTCACACACCTATAATTATCATACCCTAGTGCTAGGTGATCCCAGGATGTTATGAGGTCCACCAAGGTACCATAGCTATTGAACAGACATCTGTCCAGGTGGAAACATTCCTCCAGGTAGAAAATAAGAGTAGAAAAGATTTAGGGAATAGCCGTAACGATAATAATACATAATAACGATAAGTAATATTATTAACATTAATAATTATGCTAATATTTAAAATTAATGCTAATACTAATTAATAATTATAATTTATAATAGTAATAATACAAAATTATAATAATACCCAGAAATAGTGACACACAATATTTATAATACACAATAATAATAAATAATATAAAATATACTAAATAATAATAAATAATAATAAGAAGAAAGAAAATAACAATAATGATGCTAATAAGAAGACAATAATATTAAAATAAAAGGTAAAGTAGTGCTATGTTGCGGGGAATGGAAACTGCACCAATTCTACCCAGAGACTTCGAATCAACTAGAGAGAGGGATTCTCAAATTTGCAATCAAGACAGAAGGTCTTGTAACTCTGCCA
The DNA here is from genome assembly GCA_963969495.1 of Ceratothoa steindachneri. NCBI lineage: Eukaryota > Metazoa > Arthropoda > Malacostraca > Isopoda > Cymothoidae > Ceratothoa > Ceratothoa steindachneri. The sequence goes on from OZ018330.1 coordinate 92,252,241, forward strand.
GGTACCAAGCGTACTAAGCTAGACAGGCTATTTACTTGAGGGGAGAATTCAGAGAAATGCATGAAATGTATTAAATCAGTCGCTATTCAGCTGGCCAAGATGCTTTGCCTCAAAATTGTACTTCATATAAATGCTTATGTTCTACAGATCAGAGTAAATAGGATGAAAACATGTATCATAACTGAAATTGCTTAAGACCTTGCTTGCGCTGTTCTAAACTCCTGAATGGATCATGTCTATTTCTGGTGCCGATGCTCCCGTAAATTATCTAATTCTCCTCGAAGGCATTTTGAAGTATAGTAAAATTGATCGAGAGCATGCTAGTTTACTAGTTAACATGTTTGTAAATCTCAAAAATTACCTAAAACAGTAAGTCGTCCCATTTGCCCTCTCCAGTAGTAGAATGAGTGACATATTTAAGAAAAATCTTGCTCCTCAGAACAGGAAAGCGTATCTCTAAGCCAGTCGCAACCTAGACCACCATGGTGATCTTAATGGTCCAGAATTGCATTACCTGCTGGATACACTGAAGATAGTATCCGAGTAGTTTCTGTAATCCACATCGTCGTGGCCACCGAATGTGCACTCCAGAAAAACGTTGGAATATGTTAAGAATCTTTAGCGCTCAATGAATTTGCTGAATATGGTGTTTCACTCATGATCGACGTGGTAAGAGAAAATTACCAGCTCCAAAGCAAATCGATTATCAACTTCAAACTGTGAAATTCGACAGAATGTGCAAATATCATTATGAAATTAACCAAAAAGTAAAGCTCTTAACTTTTCATCATTTAGACTCATGACAAAGTGTTAATCTCAAATTAGTGTGATGAATAAGGCACTTTATCTGGGCTGAGAATGAGAAAACTAATTTTATGATATTACTCACATCTTTGTATATATCAATGTGCCATTAATTGTTCCATGATTATGATAATTGTATAAATTAGAACATGATTCAAAACACTAATTTTATGCCTTTTTCCTTCCCCTATCTTGTAGCTATAAAATATTATAGTGCAAAACATGATTCGAGAGTACTAGAGAGGGGTGATTTTAGTACATTTTAAGACAAAATTAAAAGATCTATTTGACATGACAATGTTTTCCAACATTATAGAGAAAAATAACACTGCGTTGTGGCATTTGCAGATCATAATGCCTAGGAAAATATACAGAAATTTATGTAAATAAAAGAAATTGACAGGTCTAGGACAGGTTAGAAAAGAAAGAGCAAAGGTGCAGTGGAAATGAAATAGATTGAGAAAACAATATATTGATATGAGCTGAAGAAAGAATGGTAAAAAATAATAAAACAACAGAAAGGCACATTTGATTAAACATTTTGCCAGCCAGAAATTAACATTCATCATATGTAGCGCAAGTCTATTTTATTAAGTTTTCATGACATCAGTGATATTTTCTTTCAGGGCAGATTTATACTCCTGCATCCGAACTGCGAATCGATATATGTAAGTAACTTCCGAAATTCCAAATAGCAAAACACTGTTATTTACATGACGTCACTCAAAAAATACATTTAGAAATTGATTCTTCAATCATCCGTTGTAAACAGCAAACGAAGGGCTATTAGTGAAAAAATGCTCAAGGTATAAAATATACCACTCTAAAATTATCCTTTTAGGCTGAGAAAAACAATAGGAAGTATTTAGATTATTAAGAAAGGTATTATGAACGAATGTAAAAATACAAATTATGTGGACAAAATTGAAAGAAGAGAAAACTATTTTTTTAATTTTTGACCAATTAAGAGTCAAGAAAAATGGTGATAAGAATTTAATTGCGTGATGGTATGTAAGAGAAAACTCCAAAGGAATGTAAACTAAAAAATGAAGTCTGATGAAAAGTATTACGATAAAAATATAATTAAAAGAGGGCTATACTGTAAGACATAAAAACCGAGGATCGAAAGTAATTCTGGTATTAATGAAAGAAGAGGAATTAGGAATGAAACCACAAATTTCCTCATAATATTTCTTCTCGCAAACTTTGATGTTATTTCCTATAATACGAAATGCGATTCACCACGACAGGCCACACCATCAAACTCCATTAAGAGAAGGTCATTACACTCAAGACATCAATCATCCTCTAAAGGAAGCAGGTGCCACAACTCGCACACTTGGCACTCTTCAACGTGGCACTGACGTGATTGGATATCAATCCTATTGCCGAAATTTTTACCACAAATGTAGAAAATTAAAATGTCTAAGGGTGGATGGAAAGGGCTACGGAAAATAAAAATAAAATAGGCACAAATCAATATGTTTTATATTACGTACGTACTCGGTGATACATGTGTATAAATGTGTATACAGAATGTTAACACTATGGAACAGATCACATGAATGTACATTAATCACCCAGGAAAAAGAATAATGCAATCACAAGAACTGTAGCCTCGAGGTATTCACCAAGACATAATTCACCAAATTAGCCGAAATAGCCTTAAATAATAGTTTTTCCTTTTGCTGAGAGGAAAACTATTTTCTTAGTCACTTCATTTTTGTGAGCCTCTTTCCAAAAACTATGAGATACATATATACGGAATTAAATACAGATGTGCCTAAATAATCAAATAGATTGTTTTCATTGTTCACTACAGGTTTCAATTTGTTTCTGTTAAAGATTTAGTATTTATCTTTCACGTTGAATTGGAATCGCAGCCAGGGCAAAGGCATTTCAGGACCTAAGTAAAACTTCATGGCTTTTAAAGGGACACAGAAGAAAGTTAATTTTTTTAAAAATTAAATTGTTTAAATCTTTTAATTTTGTTGGTTGGAAATTTGCACCACCTAAATATACTTGTTTAATGGGTGGTGGTAAAACTTAATACCTATAAATAAAATGCCACTCTTTCTGTGCGTCAGCTCAAAAGCTTATCTATTATGTTGAATACTAAAATCAGAATGTTGTTGAAGTCTTTGGTAGTGGGTTTGGGCGAGAAACGTTGTAGTGCCCAATTACAAGGTGGAGTAGAGCCAACAAGAAAGCTCACAAATTGCGCACCCCGTTGGCCATATTAAGTCTTGAAATGAGAACACAAACCAAAGAGTAACGAATATGCCCATTGCTGATAATTAATATAATATTGCAAAGCAAACTGTATAACTGTAAATAATGTAATCCAACAGGTTACTAATTCAGATATTAATGCAAAGCAAACTGTATATGTTAAAATAATGCAAAACTGCAAGTAAATAATTAATGTGTCAATGTAGAGCAAACTGCAGAATCATAAATAATGCAAAAACTGCTAGTTAATAATATAATTCATGTCTTAATGCAAAGCAAACTGTATACTTGTAAATAATGCAAAACCGCTAGGCAATAAAATAGCCTTGCTCTCACGATAAACACACAAATATTCACAAATTAGAAAACAGGTGCTAGCCGACGGTTTTGTCCGCGCGCTGATAAGGAATAGCATTGAAACAGCTGTTCATATATATAATGAATCTGATAGAGAGGAAGTCTGATTCATGGTATTTTGACATGGATCCGAGAAAGACGGAATTTTATTTTGCTAGGAATGTCAGCCTGACCGGATATTAGTCAGATTTTAAAAAACTAACTCTCTCTTAGTGTACGGGCTTTTACAATAGATAACGCACATACCCTCCGGTCAAAAAGGCTCCGCCAAGCTCTCGGATCGGAGAAGCGGAGGCAGGTGCCCAATCTTTAAATAGTATAAAAGGGATTGTAAAAGACCCACAGAAGGAGAAGGGTCAGTAACAAAATTGAGGCCAGTATTAATATCAAGGGAACAGTCTCTTGTACAATGACATTAAGACAATCAACACCATAAGCCAGGCACAAGGACGTAGGCATACCACACTAACCAAACAGTAACTCGGCAATTTCACTTACTAGAAAGCACAGGTGGCGCTAAGACCAAATATAAACCTACAAAACCGATATTTTCTAATTTCCCTACCTCCGCCAAGGAATAGGTCGGTTACTGTTAAGCAAGCTTATAAGTGGATGATCAGCGGGCATCTCGAACATTAAATTGGAATGAAATATAATTCTATAGCATATCCAACAGTAACCGATAAACTCCTAAGACCAATAACGTCTTATGCCTTAAATCATTCAGTGTTGAAAAGCATTAGGAGTCATTTGTGAAACAAGTGTGAAAAAATATCAAAATTTCTTTTTTTTGCACCGAAGGTAAGATAAATTGAATATATTTTTATTCATATTAGGTTTAAGAGGATTATAGACATGTTTTTCATTAATAGTAATTTAGTATTTGTTATTTAGAGAAATATTTCTTGTATATATTTTATAACACAACACAAGTTGAGTAAACCCAAATATTAGTATTGTAAATATACTTTTTTAAAATTATTGCTCATTTATAAAGAATTTATACTTACATATAATACAGGAACTTATAGAATTAATTTAAGCTTCTATATATTCTTATATTATATTTAATTATAATTTTTTGGGTAGGTTAATAGTAAATATACCTACCTTTTATCATCTACAAAGTGATACAAATTAAAGAATATATAGGCCTAGGGCCTACCTAAATCGACTGGTAGATGTTATTATAGAAATATTAATCTCCTTTTTTCGTACATACAACTAAAGTGAAATCGGTAACAATTTTATATTTTAATCAAAATCTTATTGTACATTTTAAAAATATACTCACTTCAAGATAGAAAGCAAAATGCTACAAATGCATGTTGATTTTGGAAAATATTATGTTGATTTAGAGTCCTTTGTGAATTGAATGCATCAAAAGATAAAGAAAGTTTTGATTTTTGGAGAGTAACAATTATTGCCATTATGACCTATGCATGATTCAATCTTCAAATAATGTCCCTTTCCTCTTCCTTTGTGAATAAAAGAAGTGATTGCTCCAACACAATTCAAACTTTGCCGGACTAGAGTCAAACGAATATGACACCCTTAAAAATTAATAATTTACAAAATTGTATACCATGTAACATTTTGTTTACTGTTTTCAGCTCAAATAATTAACAACATTTCTTTTCAAACATATTTACACTGACAGCAGGTAGGTAAATCAAAAATCAACTTAAAAACATTTGAGATGGATACGTAGTAGATGAGTTCTATCTAGTTCAAGAACAGAATGGAAATGCTCTATTGATACTTTTTTTTACAAAAGCAGATTTTTCCAAACTTATTAATTATAAAATATATATTAGGTGATATTAAAGAAAAAAATGATCCTCTAATAGGGTATTAAAAAACCTCTCAAAAAGTTAAGATACGAAATAACTAGATTTTACCATATCTCTATGCTATAACTATTGCAATGTCAATATTAAATATAACTTTTTTCTCAGAAAAATATTTTGTTATATTAATATCAGTTTAAGTAAAGGTTATATAAATAGAAATACAAAATTGTAGGGACTCTAAAATGATTTAAGTTGAGGATTTAGAAAATGAGGACTATTCTAGTACGATTATAAAAAAATATTCGTAGGTTTTAATGGTATGATGGTAAAATAGAGTAACCGTGAGAGGCCATTCATTATTTTAATTAAACACTGGCTATTCTAAATTAAAAAAATCATAGTGCACCTCAAAATTGGCAAAAACGGAATTGCAGATATAAAAAACTGTAAATAGAAAAACAACTAATATTATAATTATTTTTCGAGGTATGCCTGTGAAGACTCGCTCAGCGCAATGACGCATACACAAGCATGGGCAGATAGCCGAGCCTAGTCCGCCTGCGATATTCTTTGGGGCAATTAAAGGAGTGGGCGATCGCCTCCTTGACTTTTATACGGAGTGCGATTTACGGTTGACGGGGGTTTATCTAATGACTTTCCAAGTTGCAGTTCAAAGGATATATAAAGAACAAGACCACAAAATATAATTTTAATATATATAATAAATGGCGCAATATATAAATATATATATATATATATATATATATATATATATATATATATATATATATATAAGGGGGAACAAATTACACGATACAGATTTTTAATTGGACAATTTTTAATATGACAGTGTTAAGTGGAAGGACCAAAATTAACGCTACCTCGAACAAGAGATATTAATTATGATTGAGCGGAAAGCGAAATTAAAAGTGGATGCCGGTGACGATTGAAGGTATGTAATCAGGGTATTACAACACAAGTTCGCTTTACTTGAAGCGTGGTGGTGTTCTGAGGGAGTGGAGACCAACGGTACATGTCTTCGTGAAGACCTATGCCGAGCAGACCTATACTATGACTATCCACATTTAATTCTACCTGGGTAGGGTGACTTAGCACGGGAATGCTTTTTCTTGAAGATTCTAAACTTCCCACGCTAAGGAGTACGTGGTTTAGAGCTGAGGGGCTGAAAGAGTTATTCCGAAGGGCGCGTCATTTCACTTTGGTCCTTCGAGGGCATCCCCTCACATCATTATTGAAGTCATTTCTTCTTTATTTAGAATTGATGAGTTTAAGTTTGGTTTTTAGAGGTGTTTCGTCGTGCAGACATCCCCCTTGGGAAGTTGATAACAGATGATAGTGAATAAGATATATTTTTGAAATCCTCAAACTTGATGTAGTATCGCTTTTGTGTATTCCTCGTTCTTCCGTTGCGAAGAATGGAAGAAGATGATAACCAAATCCAGGGTCTCTGTAGCATGAGACAACCACTTCTGTGTCGATACGCTTCCAGAATCAATCTGGTTACTGACCAGATCCAATGGAGATTCAGCACTTCACCATCATTCAGATATTCTTAAGATAGTTCGACCTTGAGAAACTGAAGGGGGATTTCAAGAGATATCAATTATGGGTTATTTTTATCTTTTCCTCCTTCCCAACTGAGGTAATAGTTCTTCGTTCTCGTAAGAAGCATTTACATTACCCATGAGAAACCTATCAAACTTCCATCTTGAGATGCGGTGTTCATCACCAGCACTGAGAGGCGTATCCTTTAACACATTGGAAACGTGTTTATCAACCTCCCTGAGATGCATCTTCATTACCCTATTGAGATACCAATTAATCACCACCAAATGATACGTGTTAATTCACCCATCAGCAATTCCTATTTAACATTCCCCTGACATGAATGCTATTCTACCTGACCATGAAATCCATTTCCTGGTAAAGACTTTGGGCTTCTAAGCTAAGTATATATATATATATATATATATATATATATATATATATATTATATATATTAGGGTGGGGCCGATTTACCCCTTTTCTCTAATCTCTTTGATGGGTAGTGCATAAAGGCTGCCAAAAGGTGAGAAAAAAAATTGGTAAAACCATTTTACTGTATGATCATACTTTTAGCCTGCACATCAAGCTTGAAAATCGAAAATGTGCATTAACAATAGCTAAAATATAGGTACTACCTCAAATATTTATACTCCATAAAATTACTTGCAGGTAGTACTCATTATAATGATTTAAGTTTATATTTTATGTATGCAAAAGCTTTAAATTGAAAATATAGCCATAGCTGGCGCAAAAAGGAGCAGAAAAATAAAATATTCCACATTTTCAACTGAAACTGCATAAATTGCTAAAAGTGTAATTTTAATTGAGAAGGTAGCGGGTAGTTTGCAAGCAATAGTATAGAATGTTAGCAACACATGGTAATTCTTTTATAGTAATTATAGAATATCTCCAGCTCACGTAAATGTTCTATTTTTCTTAGAATATATACTAGTTTACAGTACTAAACCAATCGCCAGGGAGCGAGTGATTAAAAAAAGTAATTTTATAAGGGTATTATATCAAACATCTGCAATTAGCATACGCCTTGGTTTAAAAGTTAACATATTATCTGGCTGTTGTATGTTTTTTTAATGTGTAGCTACTGTGTGAGTGCGTAACTGCGTGTGTTTTTAGCAGCACCACGACGCTGCTTGCTTGCTCTCTGCCCCATTCCCACGAACGTTTCTGCTGGAAGGCTTAGTTGCGCACTGGATATCTTTGTGATTGTCTTACGTCTGTTAAACAGAATGTCAATCACTTTCAAGTTGACACGGCAAGCTGTTGAAAACCCAATTTGGGAAACTACTGCAAACCTAACGATGTGTTTTAAAAGCACGTTCTTGAGAAAGAAATGAGCTGGAGAAGGCTTCAAATAAAGAACCACCTTTTACTGACATCTGCACGAAGATTTTGAAATAATAAATGAGCCTGATTCAAGTCAAATATTAAACAAGAGAAAAATACGGCGTGAGCGAAGCAAAATCAGAAATAAAATTAATTGTAAAAGTAAAGTGAAGAAAGAATCAATCATTAGTATCTTCTTTGATGGAAATTTTGTTAAAACTCTGTAGCAGTCATTAAAAGGAAGCAAAACTTACAGGACTGTAAGGAATGAAGTTGTAGAAAGATTGATTAAGCTAATGACCAGAGCATTAAGGAAAGTATGTAACAAAGCTAAAAGGATGGATACATTAAAGATAAACTTAAATCACGGCGAAAGATGACTCGTTATGACGACAAAAAGGAGTTCATTAAAAATAAAATCAAGTTAAAGTAGGTTGGTCTGGCTGGAGAAGAGTACAACTCGACATAGGTCTGGATTTTTTTTTCTAATTAATTATTTAAAAAATAAACCAAGAGACGTATACAGTTAGTCAAAATAAACTTTCCATTATGCTTATCATGCATTTTTATGCAATTTAGTGAGTATAAAATCAAATTTTCACCCTACTGGGAAAAATTAATCCTTTTTGCTCTATTTCACCCAACTTGGGCAAGCTGACAAAATTCTTTATTAATAAAAAGTTTTACCATACGTTATTAGTAGTATTGTAGGTGAAGGGTCGAGTGCACACAAACTTGGCCTCCTATATGCGTATCCAGATACGTACACACGGACATGGACTCGCACTCAAGTCTCCTCTTCCCCGCCCTTCCCCCTCCCTAGCATTAGTCACTACCAGCCTTGGTAACATGCAGGTGCTCTCCCTCTTCCTCCCCCTCCTCCTTCCCCAATACTTTGGTCAGTGACCTTTTCGAAGGATTCAGAGTCCACACACACTTGAAAGCGTTTTGAATTCTCAGGATTATTCTCGAATGCATGTGTCCCGCCCCCCTAGCATTGCTCACTACCAGCCTTGGTGGCATGCAGGTGTCCCAGCCCCTCATCCCAATACTTTAAATGGACTCACATCGATATTGTTTACCTGGTTGTTTATCCATCCTCTGTTTTGATTTTCAGGGCACAGGATTTAATCAAGCAAAGAGATAGTTATCTTTCAATGGCCCTTCGCTCTAAAACACTTTCCACGATTCCTTTAAGTATTGTTTAGTTGGATGTTTATACGAGTATCTCCTCTGTTTTTTATTTCAGGGCACGAGATTTAATGAATCAAAGAGATAGTTATCTTTGATTGGTCTAAATGTTCTCTAATCGAAAAATAAGGAGACAAATATTGCTTCTTTTTCCTCTAAGAGGTCAAAATGAAGTAAAGATATAGCTATCTTTTATTTAAACCTGGCAGTCTCTCAAACCTTTTTTTCCAACCTTGACCCCGCTCCCTCATCCGACTTGAATAAACATATTTGTTTTTTTCTCAAAGAAGTCACAATGAAGTGAAGAGATAGCTATCTTTTGTTTAAACTGGATCATCGACCAATCTTACTGTTCCAACCCTTACCCCACTCCCCCCTGATTTGTAGAGATATAAAAAGGCATTCTCAAGCTTCATTTAATTATTAAAGATCACAGCTTGTTGGGAAAAAGCTTTTCCCTCGTAATGTATTTTACTTTTTTTTTAACTAAGTGTAAGAAAATGAAAGACCTCACAGAAGATGAGTGGAAATCTTGAGGGGAGATCTGTGATTTTCTTGAACATTTCACCGTTTGTCAGTTGACAGCTCCTTTCAAAAAGTAAGTAATTTTATTCTCTTTTATTAAATGGGTTTTTTAAAAAGTCTAGATTGATATAATGATTTATTTTAATTTAAAACGAAATATGCGTGTATTTTCTCCAGATTAATAGATTGAAAATAAATATTTGATTTATACTACCCAGGTTACATAATATATATATATATATATATATATATATATATATATATATATATATATATATATATATACCATTTGTCAATATGATACACAATTAATTTTTTTGAGTGTGCAGGATAAATTTTTATCATTACATTCTATTAAAACTATTCTTTACAACAAATTCTTAGTTTCTTTGATCATTATATAAATCAAATTACTCAATCAAAGATGGATATGTTTTACCGTTTGTCATCTGCTGAATGAAATAGACACAAAACAAGACAGATGTCTTTGAAAAGTAACTTTGAACTCTGAATGGATTGAGGATAATAATTTTATTCATTTTTACTAAGTTTTCACGAATATAAACATCATTCTGGAACCCTAGAGATAGGCTGTCGAAATAATACAAACGCTTTTTGTTAACAAACAAAGCGATCCAATGCTAAACAGGTATATGGTTGATGTTCAGATTAATTATGTAAGTTGCTGGCAGTTTTAAAGGTTAATTAGATCACTGTCTCTTGCAAAAAAGCCATAAAAAACTCGTTTTGTAGTTTATCTCGATACAATAGTTCTTCGATTTCTACTACATTCTGTACATTTATTTCATTAAGAATAAACTAATACGTTCATAGACTTATCTATCTCGATAACAGACTGCAACCCTGCATATATAACAAGGAAGAACGGTTCTATTAATGGAGATTTAAACTGTAACTGTACTGATAATGTTCCCTGTTGTATAGGATTGGAGCATTCTCCAAGACAAATAGTACATTTGCCCTGATTTAGGTTGATACAATAAATATTTTTACTTTGTATAAATTGTTCATACGTAAGTCCAATTCTCTGCCCCTCTCCAATACACCCTATCCAGTTATATAAGGAGTAAAAAGCCCTTGAAGCCACTGGATCTGTATCGACGGAATAGTTTAATTCAAATGGTCTTTCAACTTCATTCCCTTTTATATAGATAGTGATGCGATTCACATTATAAGGTTTAAATTCAAACGGTGATGCATCAAAACTACCAGAAAAGGCAGAATGATCGACCATTCCTATAACCACGTGTGTAGGTATTCGCCCCATGAAGATATTATCCACACTCCTCATTGATATCCCACTCACAATTGTAAAATTTCGCATGCAAACTTGTGTGATAGGGTACTTAGAATTTGATTTAAGAAACCTATTTTCCATCTATAGATAAGCTGATTGTGAAAGACGGACTTTTCTAATGTAAATAAAACTCTCTAATAATTCGATTTTAGCTTCTAAATAGTGTAAATGAATGTGGTGCCGAGGTCACTTTATCTTTATTGAGACTTGATTAATTAACAGCTTAGGTTGTGAGAAGAAATCAGCGTGTAGTTTTCCATATACATCAATTATTTTTTTCTGAGATCAGCTATATTTCTTTACTATACTTCCTTTACTATGGAAATATCCGGCAGTGGAAAGAAAAGTAGATTTTTCTTCTTCAGTATAGTTCAATAGGGTCTCTAAATATGGACGATAGGGATAATTATTTCCAATCGAGTTTACAGATGTTTCATTTAAATAAATATCAACATTACTGAACAAAGTGTGAAGAATATTATTTTCCCAAAAAATATTCTCCCCATCTAGAAGTTGGCTTCCGTTGGACTTCACAATTCTTACTTTAATATAAATATAAATCACACTAGGGTCTACATAATACTGTCAGTTACCAGATACATAATATTCAACTAGTGTGAGGTCGGAAGAGATTTGGCTGAGGGGAGAGTAAGACTGATAATTGCTTCCAACGATTAAAGTTTGGGTTGGTGGAACAGTTAACAAATCGAGTTCTGTCTTAGAACAAATATCACGTGTTGGATGAGGAGCATTCATTTTACACGTGTAAGATTTATAGCCATTGCTATCTTTATGAGAACATCTATGAAATGTCTAATGGTTTATATTATAAGAACAAACATCCCCGAGATATTAATTTTTACCCTTCCCAGCTGGTCCCTCAGAGCTTGTTTCGCACTCTTTCCATGCACAATATCCTGAACAGTATAGAAACCGGCTGAACAAGCCTTCTTTTCTAGATAAGGAGTACCACTCTTTATATATGGTGCTGCATTGAAAGACAAAGACTTGTAATCTTTCCCCTTTGACCGTTCTTATATAAATATAAATTGATCTCAAGTCCCCGGAGCTTAGATTCAGATAGTGTGGATCATCAAAGGTTATACTGAATCAACCATCATTAAAAGAAAGATGAATAATTCTCATCAGCCTCGACTATATCCCGCCTACTAACTGATAGTCTACAAGGATAGAGTATATGTAACATGATTTCGGATGAGATATAAGAACAGTTAAATCTATATTGAGCGCTAAACACTGATTTAATATGGGAATATCATCACTGATAGATCTTTGCATTATAGTGGAAAATTCTTCTGACAGATAAACTAATAGATCTTCTTTCCTTTTCACATGGAGCAATGAACCTGAAGTGAGCATTAACATATAATCAGTAGGCATTTTCCTTTGCTTTCTGTCATATTGAAACATTAAATCTTGAGATAATAATTTCTGTTTCATATTCAGATTAATGTCCTCTAAGAGTACTTTTTCATTTTTGTAATATCCAGCGTATATCCATATCTCATCATATGCATAGTCAATTTCTTTTATTTTCCTCTTGCCAATATAGTATTTGATGCATAGTTGTTTACTTCCGCTATTTTACGATAAACTATGACTGCGTGTGTAGACCTAGTAACATTATAGATATTCTCGGTAAATTGAAACTCACAAAGAGCTACTTCATCCTGCCTGTGGTTTGTTATTATAAATTTGTGAAACGCGATTCTATAGTCAGACATGGTATTTTGAGAGTAAATATCCAGGGAAGACGAAGAAGGAAGGCTGACATAAAAACTCTCTGGCTTCATTTTAACAACTGATATAAAACCTTCCACATCTCCCACTTTATATAATTTTATGAATGTATTTGCCCCAGATTTTAGGGTGATATCACATGCCTTGATATATGAGTTCAATGATTCTGGGTACCCTCGCCATTTTACTAAATAGAGCTTGTTTTTTCAATGCTCTTTCGCTTTAACTATCCTCTCCACTACATATTTTTTAGCGGAGTGAAATTTTACTTTCTGTAGTTCTTCATAAACCCCACCTTCAATATGTTTTCCATTTAAATCTTCAATAAAATACAGGGCTAATACATCTGAAATTTTGTATATCTTGTAGATTTCCTCACTCAACCATATTTCGTACACCTTTTTAAATTTACTGGAAACACGTGAGATTCGAACATGGACACCGATCTTATATAGAAACATCTTTTTTTACCTTCAGCTCTCTGCTTTGGTATAGCAACATCGTTTATAACTTTCAACGGTGTGTCTCCAATCATTCTATATCTAGAATTATTATAAGCCTTTGCAATATCATCTAATACGTCAATGTATTTCCAGGTGTTATTAAAAGTAAAGTATCTGAAAAGCCTTTCTTTTATTGTTTTTTTGTACACGCTCTACAAGACTAGCTTCGTTTAGGGAGTGAACATGCTAAATGCTGATATTAAATTTGCTTAATAAACGTTTCATCTTATCTCCATTAAACTCTCCTCCATCAGCAGAACATATATAACCTGTTATCCATTCGGATTCTTCCATGAGATTTCTTACAACATTTGACACTACCTGGTCAGTCTTCTGCTTTAAAGCAATTAACCAGAGATATCTAGAATATACGTCAATTACAGAGAGTATGTATCGTACACCATAATTAAAACTTTCATATTTGGACATCACAGTTAAATCTAGTTGCCAGATTTCGTTAGAGCCTTGCACTTTTACGTGTTTGGTCTGGAATCTTTTTCGAACAGGTTTATGTAATGTATAGCTATCCACGCCTGAGAGAAAGCTTCCCACATCAGATCTTTTGGCGATCTTTTTTACAGATTGGTGTAGTCGATTTACCCCACCAAAAGTTGTTAAGATTCGGGGATGTATATAAGCGTAATAATCGACGGTTCATTTCTAACTGAATATCTGACTAGCTTACACTCTTATATAACTATTCAATGAAAAGACATCTTATCTTAAAATCCAATTTTATTTCACATCTAGATTAAAATACATAATTTCAATTAGAATTTTATGGATGTTCGCAAGCTTATTACTTTGTATACATTTATTGATTCTCTGAATCAAAAGAACGGGATTAATCGAATCGGGAAATCGGTATTCGCTATGTAACGGGTAGAAGTGATTAATGTTTATTTTTAATCCAACCTTATATATTTTAAAATTAATATCAGAAGGTTTTTTATATGATCCAGTATTTGAATAAACATATTTTTTAAAGAATTGTGCTCTGATAAAATATTATTTCTATCTTGGGTAAACTTAAACTTTCTTCTTGCAGGTCTTGATGACGCAAGCTGGTGACACTCCACCCTCTAGAATTTCATGGTGAGATTGGTTGCTAAATAGATATTCTATTAACTTTTTTTACACGTTATGGTGACCTAGTCGTGAAGATCCCTCAGGACAAACTTTTTCACAAGTTCGATACTGTTTCCTCCCTTGTTGAGAAAACAGTCGAACTCATCAAACGAGATATTTTTTATATACTTAACTTCTGTAATGGTAGGTTTAAATTTTCACCATTCATCAAGTCCATCGTTAAATGTAAGATAACAGACATCAACCGCATTCTGTAAGCATTTCATTTGACGAAAACTTCGATGTAACTTATCTTTGAGTTTTAGAAAAGTGTTGACTTCATACTCATTGTACAGGGCATTTTTAAATCGTGTAGGAATAAACTCTTAATCCCTTTTCCAATAAATACCGAAATAGATACTTAGAAATAGACTGTTAGGGTTGGCCTCCACTACACAATTTAACTGCTTTACACCGTAGTCCTTCGCCAAACGATCAACATAGGGGAATTTTCCTGTTTTAACGTGTGCATTGGAGCAAACACAAGCCAAAACTCATTCCCACTAAGAAATAGTTAATTGTTATAGCGGCTTCTTCCATAGGTATTTTCAAAGATCACTCTAACATAACTGAATTTTGTTCTAGTAATCTTAAAATGGCTGAATATATTAATTTTATATACTTGTTGTATAAGTTGCTTCCCCTGAAAGCGAGACAGCTTCTTACTCGTGGGTATTCTTGTGAATTTGGACGGACAGTGAGACATAAGCCAGTAGGTTAGGGATTCTCTTACGCGGTTAGAATTTTCAAGATTTTCTTGTAATAACATAACAGTAGAGTTGCCACTTAGCCTTTCACAATTATTTGATTGAACCGTCTAGTTGCCATTTCCACCAGTGAAATTGATTAATAATTCTAGCTGTTCCCTATTTTAAGTCGTTGGACGATAGTGAGAAATACGATGTGTGTTTGCGCAAACCCTTGAGGTGGAAGTGGAAAAAGTTAATGCACGAGTAATATTTTCTAATTCTTTCCGGCGTTGTGAATATTTTATAATAGATTTCGGGAAATTGGAAGATATTAACTTTGCTCTTACTTCTTCCCAGAGGAGGGGTGGTGGTCTTTTCTACGTTCTAGTTAAATCATTAGGGAGTTAGATAATTTTAGACTGTGGGAGTCTTATACCATCGATTGTAATAATTACATTATTATCCCAACTAAATCATTCTCTATTTTGTAATCTCCGATAAATTAATCTAATCCTTTCGCGAACATTAGGCTCCAGTTTTCCTAGTACTTCATCTGCATATTCGATTATTTGATCCCTATCATTCTGGTTGACATTAGCGGGAGGTGAGTTTACAACCTTATCATACTGTTTTAAAGAATGTTCCAACGTGTTCTGATAAAGTATAATACGTTTATCTGGTGGTATGTGTGAATTATTGAGTATATTAGTCAATTCTCTCTCCAAAGATAAAAGTCTTTTTTGAGATGGTATTAAGTTTGAGGGTAAGCTCTTTCTCTCTCTCTCTCTCTCTTTGGATAAACAATAATTTTTTTTCATCTAAGAAGGTTGGAGAGAAGAGGTAATAGAACATAGAATAAGATTGGTAGAAACGATCCTCCAAGCTGAGTTATTATTTTTTCTTTAGACGTATATGACCTGGCTTCCGAGCTAACATACGTATCAACCGTTTGAATCGTGATAGCTTTTGTTTTTGTAATGCTGTCATCAGAACATTACCTTTTATTAGATTAAGACACATTTCACAAACATATTTGACAAAATCACTATCCATTCCTTATATTATTGATTTTTTAATCTTTTTACAAAGTGTAGGGAACGCATGGAAGAGAGATGCGTATATTTTCATTTTATGATTCATTCTAAAAGATATACATTTTCGATTTCGTTTGGAAATATACTTGTCCATAAGGTAAATCGTACAGTGTTTCTCGGAGTGAAGTTGCAGAGCAAGTAGCCATAAGGTTTTGACACTAATTCTTTATATATCTTCATAAAACTCTTATGTTCACTGAGCATTATTTGTCCAGCAAATTTATTTATCTGGCAGATGTTTCTCCACTGGCTAATTAAAACTAAATTGTGACAACTTAAGGCTATATCGGTCATATAAGAATTTTTATGAAATATATTTTGAGCCACCAGGAATATGGAGATATTCTTATGGTGAGAGGTAACTGTAAATATCTCTGATATATTTGCATCTATCTCCTGCTTAAAGTCATCTAAAATAAGGAGTGTATTATTTTTCCATCTAGAGATGAAACATCGTACACACTTCATGAAATATCTCTTGGTTTTTAAATTCTTCCTAGTCTTTCTGCCACACAGTATAACACCAGATTATTCTATCAACACGCTAAGGAATCATCTTCTCTCTATTCCGGAGTATTCGATATAAGAAGTGGGCTTTTACGCTAGACGTCGGTCCAATGATCAATGAAGTACATGGGGATACAGATTTGAACATTTTGACACTTTTTCACTCATACTTTTCTTATGTACAAAGAATGATACAGCTTCTTTAGGATAAATCTCAACAAAAGCTTCTCTCTAAAAAATTTATTTTTCATACCTCCTTTACTAATGCTTTCCTTTTGTATAATGAATGAGCCAACATCTTTCATATAACTATATACAAACTGTTTTCTTTCTTTATAGATCAGCAGAATCGGAAAAGATTTTTACTTCCTGAGCAAAAAAGCGAAAGATCCATCAAAAGGATTTAACACACTCCTCTTTCTGCAACATCTCATCGAGCGAAGGTGTCATAGGTGTGGAATTTGAGGGCGTATTTGTCACTCATGCTTTCCTTCTGTATAATAAATAGGTAAACTTCTTTCAGATAAATATATACATCATTTTTTCCCCTTTTTTAGATCATCGAACGAACAGAAAAAAGAAAATCGTTATTGTGTAAAAATTACCTCAATATGAGAAAACAGATATGGAAATCTTCTGATTATTATATATCATGTAATCGTGGAGAATCCCGAAGAAGCTGGTCTTTGTAGAGTAGTGCGTGAGCTTTCACCACGTATATTAAATCTCCAATGGATTTCAGATGGTAATTATCGTGTAAATATAAGTTTCCAAAATTATGGATGTATCCGGTGATGCAATACATTTACACATACCATTCGTTCAACTACATGAATCGACACTATTCGGTTATATAATGAGACGATTCGAGACAGCATTCCAAGCTGCGGACACAATCGAGTTTAGTACCTTCAATCTCACAGTTTGTGCTTACAGGATTCCTGCAGGGCATGCTGTAATACCATCTAATGTCAAATTTGATCGACATAATATATATAGAGGTCATATAAATTTTAAAGGCTGCGCATTTGTTCGCGCAAAAAGCTTTTGCCTTCCAAAAATAATAAAAGAGTCTCAGAGTTGGCAAGAAAAGACAATCCCGGGTACAAAGAGCTTGTAACTGTAGATAAATTCTGCTTAATAGAACGAGAGCATAGATGCAGGATCTTCATATTTAGGCGATGAACGTAAATTCAAATTACTCCATCTACCAACTTATCCTGAATAAACAGCCCCACTCCTATTCATAAGTCTTGAAGATGAAACTTACAATCCAATTCGCCACATTAGTGATACATATGATAAAAACAAGAAACTTACTTTTAATCATAGTATGTGTTTTTTCTGCTATACATTCCCTGACGACGTAACAGTCCATCTAAAGGATTGTGAAAGGCTATGCAGTCAATGATCTTGGGCATTATGATGGAGAAAGAATTCGAGGGATTTTATGTAATAAGTGTAATTTCCCATTCTAGAGCCAATCATGTTTTGATACGCACAGAAAGCTTCACACATGTGTGAAGATTGGCATGTGTCTTAGATGTAACCATATAATCATGCATGGTGCAAATGTAAGGAGACGGCACTAGTGTGAGAAGTTATTCTTCTCTAAATGTTATACATACTATAAAGAAGATGGAGCAGAGTATACGTGCTGGATGAAGAGATCGAAGGAGTTGATGGTTAAGAAATGGAATGCCGTATATTATGATATTGAAACCTATAAAGAAATGAGATCATTTATGCTTTTTCCTTATATATTGGTTATGCAAATAATCTGCGAACTCTGTTTTGATAAGGAGAATTTAACATATGACAAATGTAAGAACTGTAGTAGGAGAACAAAGATTTTTCAAAGAGTTGGTGAAAACTCCCCTTGTAAACCCTTTATAGAAGAGCTAATACGAATAAGAGGATCGAGAAAAAATGCGAAAACATTTGTGATGGCACATAACAATGCCAAATTCGATGCCCAATTTATCTATGACGTACTGCTTCAACATTTTAATCCTAATCTCTTTACTTCGCATCCAATGAAGCGGGGACAAAAGATTTTTAAGAGAGAGCTCATTCAGGACATAATTTTAAGGACCCACTCCTATACATGCCTTATTCGCAGTAAAAACTGCCCAAAACAATAGAAATCCCAGAAAGGAAAAAAGGTTATTTTCCTTACGATTTTCTTTCAGACAAAAATTTGAATTATACTGGACCCGTTCCTGAAAAAAGGTATTTTAACTATGAAAAAATGAACAGCTAGGAAAATTACACTGACAGTAATTTTTATTCTAATTTCCAGAAAGAAGTATACAATATTAGTAAAGAATGTATTAAGTATGGCATTTAAGATGTTTCTATCCTTCGCCTGTGTCTTAAGAAGTTTAGATGTTCGTTGATTCAAAGTTTTAACAATGATCCTATGAGGTCTTGTATCATAATAGCCTCATTATGTTACAAGCTTTATAAAGATGTCTTCTTACAAGAAAATTCTATTGTATTCATCGACAGGAAGAAAGCCAAAGCTTTTCCTTATAAGACTATACTTTGGCTTATGTTTGAAGAACATGTTAGAGGAATCCCGATTTTTCATACAAAAAATGGTGGTGAGCGAAGCCTTTCTGTTGATGGAAGAGTATTTTTTCTTGATGCGTTTTCTCGATCAGGATGAGGAACTGTGTTTGTCTTTCATGGATGTTATTGGCATGGATGCCAGAAAGAAAACGGGATGTTTCCAGTGGTGAACGGTGGGTTGTTGAACCGATATTATCAGACAGTAGAGAGTGATCGAATTCTTAGTAGTAAATACAAGGTTATTATTCTCTAGGAGTGTGAATTTGAAACCATGATGCAAACGATTCCAGTGCACGGTGAGGCGGTTAATAGAATATCTACCGATGTAATCAATGGTGTATTGGATGTAGGGAGTGCACTTTTTGGTAGCACATGTAACCCATTTATATTATACTACCCACCAACCGAGGTGTGAAAATCCATTATGTAGATTTTTGCTCCATATATCCGTATTGTATGAAAAACCTACCCTATCCCGTAAGATCACCTAGACATTGCGTATCTGTGTAAGAAATTCCCTCTATTCAAGAGTTCACTCAGGGTGTGAATGAGGCATATTTCGGTATCGTGAAAGTTGATGTTCTCTCTCCTAATAATCTGTATATTCCTGTTCTCCCTCAACCCCTAGAGGGTAAACTTACTTTCACACTCTGCACCACATGCGCTCAGCAAAACTCACACGAATGCAGTCACTTTAAAAAGCAACGTATGATTTTCGACGTGTACACAACCCTTGAATTGAAACTTGCACTGGAGAAAATGTATAAGATCAAGAAAATCTACGAGTTTTGGGAGTTTGAAAAGTGAGGTGGTTTGTTCGCAGAGTATATAAAAACTTCTCTAGAAGAAAAAATAGAAGCTCCTGGCTTTGCAAGAGGAGTAATTCGTGAGAATTCAAAAGTAGAATACGTGAAGAGGGATAGTCATGTTGAGGGGATAAACATCCAAATAAACAACATCGAAAGGAATCCTGGAAAGCGTTTTAGATCGAATCTCTGCCTAAATAGTTAAGAATTTCTTCCTGCGATTAGATTTTTTTTTCTATATGTTGATATATAACTTTCAAGATGTGATTTAGAAATGTACAACTAATATAAAGTTAATAATTTATTAACACAAACTCGATAATACTACTATAATAATAAATACAAAATCAGAGACCCGGGATCCTAATCATATTTAGAAATGTTATGACATTGGACAGCTAATATAAAGTCGCTAATTTCAAAACTTGAAGTCAATAATACTACTATATAATAAATCAAACATCATCCCATTGATCTTGATCATATTTAGAATTGTAAAGACATTGTACAGCTAATATAAAGTTAATAATTTCTAAACTTATAGTCGATAATGCTAATATAATAATAAATAAATATCATCCAATTGATCCTGATCATATTTATTACTTTTACAGTCTCTGTGGAAAATTTGCTCAGAGGATTCGCGAAATACAAACGGTCATCTGTTGTTCTGACCATGATGTAATCGACCTGATCAAAAACGACGATTACATTGTGAACTCGTTGGATGTAGTTGGTAATGGATACATTGCGAAATAGGAGAATCCTAAACATGTAGAAGCTGACTCCCACGTAACGAATTTTCGAATTGAAGCATTCATAACTGCCTATGCTCGAATCAAGTTTTATGGCCTCTTAGACTAGTTGGGTGAAAGGTTGTTGTATTGTGACACAGACAGTGCCATCTTCATTGCTAGGAAAGATGATCCACAACCTCAACTCGAAAAATTCTTAGATGATCTCACCGATGAGATCAAGAAAGTGTACCGTGCTGATGCATATGGAGCTTCATTCTGCTCTACGGGGCCCAAATCCTATTCGGTACGTATCCCACTGCCAGTGTGGTGAAGTATATACTTCGTGCTAAAGGATTAACCATTACCACTCACAAGAAGGATATTCGAGGGGCGGTCAATAAGTTTTGCAATTCGGATATAAGGAAACGAGATATGAGAAAAAGTGTTTTAGTATTTTTCAATATAACTACCTTCGACTTCAATGCACTTGCGCCACTTGTCCCTGAGGTTTCGAATTCCCGACAACCAGAAATCTCCCACCTGCTCTTCAATCCACTCCTGGACGGCAAGCTGGACATCTTCATCGTCCCCAAACCGGCGTCCACGCAGTGCTGCCTTGAGCTGGCGGAATAAAAAGTAGTCACTAGGGGCCAGATCTGGACTGTATGGGTGATGGTTGAGCTCCTCGCATCCGCACTCGCTCAGGGCAGCTTGTGCAACTCTGGCCATGTGGACTTTGACGACGTTGAATTCGATCATGGCGCGTGAGGTTTCTAGGGACCCAACGGGCAGGGACCTAGGTCATGGCCAAATTGTCGTCGAAGATGTTGATATCACTTCCATGTGATATTCTAAGTTCTCGCTCGATTTCTTCGACCTTCAATCGTCGATTTTCCAGGATCATCCTCTCCACACGGGCCACATTGTCCTCGTTGGTCACGTCTGACGGGTGTCCTGGACGGGGTTAATTTTCAAGGGGCTCATGACCATGGCGAAACTCCCTATTCCAGCAAGCAATGGTTGCATAGAAAGGGGCGGTGTCAGTGTACACTGCAACCATGCGTTCATGGATCTCTTTTGCATTCTTGACCTTCTTGGTCAAAAGTTTGATCACTGCCTGGTGCTCAACCTTCACCATTGTTAAAAAAATTTTGACTGACGATCTGCGATCAGCTACTACTTCTTAAATAGACGAAACATGAGCGTGCGACTGCAGGTCCTGACTTGTCTTAACTTTTCTTAACACGCCCACAAACAGCCATCCCCTTCCTCTGTTTTGCCCTACCGATTCGCAAAACTTATTGACCGCCCCTCGTAATAACCTACGTTACTATGAAGCGCATAGTTGAGGCCGCTGATGATAGAGAGAATGATAGGGGGCATATCCTTGTACCATTTATGGGTTTCAGAGCCGAGGAACACGGTGGAGTGAAAGAGGTGAAAGGGGAAAACTTTTTGAGAAAGAAGTTTTGGAAACGTGTTGAGCTCCCAGGGAGTTACCGAACTATACCTTTCAGTTTCAAAGGGATTTTACAAGATATTTAAAAAAAAGTCCATTGAATACCTACTATTATAAGCTCTTTCGTTATGTGCATATATATTTCGTCAATTATTAATAGTATTCTCTGATTTATATGAATAAAATAAAGATGAAATAATTCGCTTTATGCTACTAATGTTTTATTTTGTCTAAAAAATAACTCATCATATTCTCTTGACCTTGTGAGAAGAGGAATTCTTTCATCCTTGCCTCTTCAATCTTCGTTTTCATCGTATCGGTGAGTTGGTGGGAATACCATGAAAGAAATCGAAATAACAAGTATTTTGTGTCAAATATAGCGATGTTTACTACTTTCTCCACATCATTCACAATGTAAGAATGCAATATGCAAAAAATTCTATCTTCCCATGTGGTGTGTGGTCCATAAGCTCGTTTTTTTAATTTTTCATCGATGATTAAATCTTCTAAATGCATAAACTGGATATTTTCAATCACTCCTTTTCCATTATTATAGTTAAAAGGTTGTTGGACTAACTCAATATAGAGAAATTCAATCCCATCAATTGGGTGTTCATGAATAAGTCGCCGAAGATTATCGAAGAAATCAACCGTAGATGAATAGTCTGGACTAAATTTATAATGCGATCCACAAACATCCTTAGTTGCCAAATATTTACTTAGTCTAAGTGCGGTACGGTGTGGATGGAGGGTCATCTTTGAACGTGTGGCACACAAAGAGGTTTAGCGACAAATGATTTAAACAGATGTCAACTAGACGGACCAATCAAAGAATTGTAAAAGGTTAAATGGCAACTCCACGGTTATGTTAATACAAAAAAAATCCTGAAAATTGAAAACGCTTTCAAGTGTGTATGTGTGTGTGCGTGTGTGTGTATGTGGACTCTGACTCTTTCTAAAAAAAGAAAGTGCCCAAAGTATTGGGGGAGTGGGGGGGGGGCAACGTACATGTCCCTAAGGTTGGTAGTGACCAATCCTAGGGGAAGGAGGGGAAGAGACTTGAGTGCGAGTCCATGTGCGTGTGTACGTATCAGGATACGCTCATGAGAGGCCGAGTGTGTGCGCACTCGACCCTTCACCTACAATACTACTTAGAATAACATTATAGACTATTATTGTTTGAAAACTAATAACAAAACTTTCAATTAAAATAAACATTTTTTGCAAATGGCCGTTCCAGTTGCAAATGGGGCAAATTTTATTTTTTGCTGCTTTTTGCGCCAGCTGAAGACAGTTATTCATTTCAAAATTTGTCGATACATGAAATATAATTATAAATGATTATAATGAGTACTACCCTAAAGAAATTTTTAGTCACATAAATATTTGATGTATTACCTATGTTTGGACTATTTTTAAGAAAATCTTGGGATTTTTAAGCTCGATGCGCAGGCTGAAAGTATTGTCATACAACAAAACCGTTTTATAAAAGAAGATTCTCACCAATTGGAACCTTTTCCGCACTACCCATCAAAGAGATTCGAAAATGATGAAAAGCGCCCCATCATTATATATATATATATATATATATATATATATATATATATATATATATATATATATATACAAGAGAGACATGTCATTAGATAACTTTATACCTAATTGTCCTACCACCCTCCGATTACTAGAATGTCTATTAATTAAACAATACTACCCAAATTTAACTATCGATTCATCGTCGGTTCCCCTGCTTCTCTCATTAATTAAATGGTTATTTCTCCCAACTCAGTAATATTTGTTTAGGTTCTGAAACCAAACTGAGAAATTTTGGTTCGCTACTACGGAATAAGGTATTTTAATTAATTATAAAAAATACATAAGGTAGGTGAAAAGAAAAGTTTAATGTCAGTTGATGTCAGTTTTCAAATATTTCACAACTGGTTGCTTGGCGATCATTGTTCACCCTTCTCACTAGTTTATTGGACACATGAAATGTTTTTATAACCTGTTTTTGTTTTGCTTTTGACGGTTCCTTCCCTACCTCACTTCTCAATGATGTAATGCACGGATTTTATAAGCATATGAAACTGTTTAGAAAGCTTGTGTTGACCTTTGACTGCCTCTTACTATTTTAATGGCTTTTGGACGTGAAAATCTTCACTTTTTTTTTACTTTTCGCATAGAGAAATTCTGGTGAAATGTTA
Source organism: Ceratothoa steindachneri (assembly GCA_963969495.1). Taxonomy (NCBI): domain Eukaryota; kingdom Metazoa; phylum Arthropoda; class Malacostraca; order Isopoda; family Cymothoidae; genus Ceratothoa; species Ceratothoa steindachneri. The sequence continues at coordinate 92,276,833 of OZ018330.1, forward strand.
ACCCAGCGCTTGCTTGTGTCAGACTGAGTGCTATGAACGGCGTTATTTCAGGTATGCTCTCATACTTGTGTACAAGTGTTCTGGAACAGTAGAGAAACGTTTCGAAAGATAATTATTGATCAAAGCGTCATGTAACAAGAAAAGTCTATACTTTTTTAAGTTACGAATAGCTTTTTGCATAGCTTACCTATTTAGCACTTTATTGAGATTTCCTACATTCACATAAAAATATATAAGTTAGCATTACATTTTCTTAGATAATTGGATGACTTTATTTAGAATAAAATGACATTAATTAATAACACTAGTCAACCATCATCTTGCTACTTTGGTATTAGCTTGTGATTTATACTAAATCGATTATGCTGATTTCGAATCTGTAATCAGAATTGTTGTAGTTCGTAAATCTCCTGAGTTACACACATACTCTTTAGTTACACAAATGGGCAGTGTTGCTTCCGCTACCGTAGTGAGAGGATGTGTTGTGTATGTTTGGTTCATGCATTACACTCCTGCTTTATCACGTTGAAAAATTTAGTCATTATAGTAGTGGTGTTGAAACTCTATTTAAATACAGTGATTAATTATTGTTTTTCTTCCAGATTTATCTCTCAATTAAATTTAAATCAAATAAGATTGTACTAATGTATATAACAGCATATATACAAAGTAAGTTGAAAACATGAATTGGCGAAGATGTATAAATAGCCCAAACAACGTTTTAATACCTGTGGAAGATATACTCCGAGCAACCAGAGGAAAATTTTACCTAAAAGAGTGAAAACTAAATACAATTATTACTTTAGTTGTAAAGTTGGTGACCAAGACAAGTCCTGAGCACCTCACAAATCTTGTACTGTGTGTTATACGGGGCTCACACTGTGGTTAAATGGCACCGGAAGGGTATTCCTTTTGATGCACCAATGGTGTATCGTGTGCCAACAAATCATGTTTTTGATTGCTACTTTTATATAACAAATGTTGCGGGATTCTTAAATATGAACACATCAAAAATTTTATATCCAGATTGTAAGTGAGCTATAAAACCACTTCCCTATAATATTGAGAGGCCAATCCCAGTTTCTCCATCAGCGAGTGCACTTAAAGAAGATGATTCATCGCCTGAAGAGGAGGATAACCATGACGATGTAATGTATGAGGATGATTCTAAGGAAAAGAAGATTCAGTTGATAAATCATGAAAGATTAAATGATTAGGTAGGGATTTTTTATTGTTAAAGTAGAACGCAGAACTGTTGGGCTCCAAGCTACAGCAATGGAATCTTCTAGAGGACGGTGCAAAAATATCTACTTACCGTAAACGCATGAGGCCTTAGCTGCCTTCTATAAAAAAGATGATGGTGCTTGTTTCCTTAATGATAATAATGGCCTCATGAATCAGGAAGGAAACGAGCATTTACCTGATGAATGGAGACTATTTAACGATGCAAGCACTACTAGCTTCAAAGCTGTGTTGCTACACAATGGTAATAAACACCTTCAATTCCTGTCTCACTTTTTGTTGGGATGATAGAGACATATGACTCAATGTAATTTATTTTGGAAGGTGTACATTACTCGCATCATAATTGAAATATCTGTGGTGATCTAAATGTAATTTCTTTACTTCCCGGACTACAACTAGGATATACAAAGAATATGTGCTTCTTATGCCTATGGAACAGCCGTGATGACAGGAATCATTATATTGTCAAAAAGTGGCCCGACAGAGAAGAACACATAATTGGCCGATACAATGTAAAGCACATGCGTTTGGTACATCCGATAAGATTTACCTTCCACCACTTCATATCAAACTTAGCTTTATCACTAATTTAGTCAAGCAATGGCGCATGATTCTGATGGCTTCCATTTTTTAAAGAGAAATTTAGTACAAAGAAAACCGATGCTAAACTTAAAGCTGGCATTTTTGTAGGTCCTAAGATTAGAGAATTGATACGTGAGAGGGAGTTCAGAAATAAACTAACTCCACTTAGGTTGGCAGCATAAGATTCATCCATCCATTTAGTGCAGAACTTCCTTGGTCATCATAGAGCTGAAAACTATGAAGAACTAGTGGGAAACATGCTAAAGGCCTACCACCGAAACAGATGTCGGATGTCTCTTATGATGCATTTCTTGCATTCGCATCTAGATTTCTTTCCATCTAATATGGGTGACATTAGTGACGAATATGGAGAAAGATTTAACCGAGATATGTCAATGATGAAAAGCAGGTACAAGGCAGCTTCAACGAAAACATGATGGGTGACTACTGCTGGTTCTTACAACGGGAGGATTTTATATCTACGTTCAAGCTCAAGAGCAAGAGTCTCAAACATTTTTGAAGAAATTTATAGTTAGGTGAGTACTACCTCTTTTATATGTAATACATATTTTGTCTGGGTCTGCAAAAGGACCTACCTAATGCGAAATAGGGTGCCCAGGTTCCCAACCTTTGCCCAGAAACGTCTCATTCTTCTCAAACTCGTAAGAATTATATCATTACTTGATCAAAAGTGACAAAGTGAATCATATGCCCTAGTTGCATAACTCAGGAACCCTACGTGCTAGAATAAATTTGAGCACAGATTTGGAATCAGCGTACCAGACTTAGTTAGTTCCAATTTCCCAAGTAGCAGAGACAGTTACAATTCTTTGGCTAGTATAATGTAAAAAAATATATTCAGTTGGCCATAATTTGAATTTTCTAAAATGGTACGGCTTGATGGTCCCCCTGGAAACGTCAAAACTGTGATGAACTTCTATCTAAGCTCCACCTTATTTGTTCAAGGAGAATTGTTGGTCTCTCTTTTTAAACAGGTTCATCATATAATAGACCAGCTGGTTGCGTTCTGCGCAGTCAAAAGGCCAGGTTTTGGTTTGAAGCAGTAAAATCAATTTTATGAGAGCAATGACTCATTCCTTGTACCCATGAAGCATGGTTCATAATATTTCTGCTACATGTACTGTCTTCCAGCGGCCACCTCCGGATGCATGAGAACACTAACTCATCAAGAAACTTTCTCGAGAATTCTCTAACGGTCTAGACCCTCCGAGAAGATAATTTGGGCTAGAGCTCTCTTTGTTTCTGCGCCGCGGTACGCTCTTTATTGCAGCCTGATTCATCTGACTCTTTTCTGATCCTCTGCACAGTTCATAGATTGACTTTCATGCACTCGCATAACATTGCATTGGTGCTCTCGGCATGGATCCTAAGCAGCACAGCTTGCAATATCTTTTTTAGGGGACTGAATGAATTCAACTATGGCATTGCTTCCTTCAAAGACGATTCACAACTTAGAAAACTAACACCAGACAACATGGTTGCGCGGAATTACACTTAGCAGCGGTGACAAATTACATATAGCACTATATATATATATATATATATATCTTTATGCAAATTTTGTTGAAGCCATTGGGTATTTTGCCTAAAATAATTTCCTTTGGCAACTTCCTCTTCTTCCAACTATCTTTTTTATTCCATCTTGTGGATCACTTATCCAGTATTCATCTTTTTTTTAAATAAATGTGTTTGGTAAAAACCAAACTAAATTGCTAAGCTTTCGATTTTATTCAAACATTTTCGGAGCGTTTTGATAAGTTCTTGCCTCCTTTACCGATGTAAGAAGTGGGGTGAGGATCAGACAGAGTGAAAGAAAACAATTTTTAAGGGGTAGTTATTCCACCTAGGTTGAACGTAAGGTTAGAGGAAATGGGCTACTACGGTGATTGGAATTTTAAAATAATTTTAATTGTGTTATTTCAGATTGCCGCTTGAATATTGATGGCCGGCTTATCTACCCCACAAGCACAATACAACACAAACAAGGAAATCACAAACAACACGTTAGGAATACTCACAGTTAACGTCAGTGGATGTAAAGGGAAACACATTCATTCCTTACGGAAATATATTCCGTAAACTGGATCCCGACCTAATCATCATCACTGAAAACGGCGCTTAAACAAACACGAACAGAATTAAGTTAGAAAACTACAAAGTTATAAACAAAAATCAGACACAGCAAGGATACGATGGCGCTGCTATCCCGATCTGAAACAAGATTACATAGAGAACACTCCTAAATCTTGTTTAAAGTTTTGTGGCTGTAGAAATACTAATACTGGTTGGAAACCTGACCGTGGCGGTTTCCTATCAACCTCCAGGACGTAAATACCTGCCGATTCTAAACTTTTACAACCTATTCTGGCGCTGGAAACTAACATTGCTTGGCGGTGTTTTAAATGCCAGATGCGGTGCATAAGACTACGGAAGCACCGACCAAAGTGGAAGAAACCTGGAGCTGCTACTCGAAAGAGACAGAATCCAGAGGGTCGGGCCGGATTTTTCGACCTTCTTAACAAAACGTTAGGCAACTAAACGAAGAACTACCTCGTAAATGCCCCAAGGATAATTATTCAGGGTTTGTCGAACACAAAGAACGCTGCCATGTATACAGGCTACTTCTCAAAGGGGTTAAAGATGGCCAGAATCATCTTTATTCCGAAGGGAAAAGCCCTAAACCATGTGGCTAACTATCGCCCGATCACTCTTCGTAAGATACGGGAAAAAATCTTCGAAGATATTTTAGCAGATAGGCTACAAGCTCAACTAAGCAAGTAAGGATCGCATAACCCCTAACAACATGGGTTCCGTTGAAAAAAGGGCACATATACTGCCCTGGCGCTCCTAACAGAGAAAGTAGCATATTCCCAAGCGAACGGGTTCTATGTAGACATTGTGTTGAGGGACGTGCAAAAGACCTTCGATAAATCTGGCCAGAAGGAGTTTAATATAAGATCCTGAACCTCCAGCTAGACATAATCCTGGAAAGGATACTCTGTGACTTTGTCATGGACAGAAGGGCCTGTCTCATGATAGAGGGGTACAGGTATCCTAAATTCCAACTGAAGGCGGGCGTCCCTCATGGAACCTGCCTGCGTCCTCTGCTTTATTTAGGCTTGACAGTGGCCCTCCCATCTCCGGTGCACAGGGACACGATGTATTTGCAATTTGCAGATGACATCACTCAAATGTTTCCATGCACGGAGAGCAAAGGAAGGGCGTAGGCGTTTCGCACAATAGCGGAAATCAACACCATTAGCCAGTACGAGAGGCAATGGAAGATTAGGATCAACAGGAAAATATTCAAGATCGTTCTGCTGAGCCCCAAGTTGACATGATCCATCATAACAGGTTGGGGTGGATATGGCTACTCCGCCGAAGGTACCGTCCTGCAGCTTAAAATAACCGACCATGGATACTCGAGAAACCACATGGAGAGGCAATACCTGGCAAAGAGAGAAATCTCCAAGCAATACAAGTTTAGAGATTTAGCTCGGATTACATTAGGAAAGTATATCTGATGTATGTACGGGCTAAGCTCATCTACCCCGCAGTCATTTCTCAAACGTCCAGCAAATCCTCGATGAAAAGGCTACAACGTGTCCAGAACACTGCCTCTCTGCTTATTAACAAAGTAAGAAGGCGTGATCACCTGAGGCAAAGTGATTTGAACAGGAGGAAACGTTGGGAGTCTATCCATGTCGGCCCCACAAAACTTGGAAAAAATGTCTGATCCACTCTAACGAATATTGTCATTCCTGAGTTACAGGAAACAGGCGGCAGGCTTAATGTTCCTGCAAGGCTACGGGCAAAAGTCTCACGCCAACTTTGGTTCCCAAGCACAAAATTATGCACACAAGAAGTCCTTACACCAATTTATACATAGCCAAAACACAATAAAACATATAAGAACATTTCTTTAATACATACATAAATGAAACAGCGAACAATATAATTATTACAACACAAGAAACACGAGGTAATTTGTTGGCAATTAAAGCAAACAAAGGCTGGAAAAATGAATATTTGCAACAAAAATAAGTACAACTAATCATTTGAAAACAAACAATAAGACGAACACTAAAGCTCTTGAAATTACACAAACATAGGATAAAAGTTCAAACAAACAACAAAAGCAAAGGTAAAAAATACATAAAAAATAAAGCGATGCCCTCCCTACTAGGGCAAAATACCTCCGCCCCTCCCAGCTGTAATTTTCACCTACTCTATCTTCCATTATCCGAACTGCTACTAAAAATTGAGTATATCATCTTTTGCTTATCTACATTTATTAATATGGCTTCTAAGATTTTCAGCCTCGCATTACTGACCTCTTTACTTTAAATAACGGTGTCATCAACGTGCATATCTCTCGTTAGCTTAATATTATGGGCATATTTAAACGTCTCGAAAGTGTAGTGGTTGTCATTTCAATATATTTTGAGTTAGTATAAAGCTTACAGGCTTTATCAGGGCAGATGAACTTGTAAACTATGTTGGTTGACTAGAGATTCAAGGAATTTAGGCAGCTGTTGTTTTTCATCAGGAGATTTCTGGCTTTTGTTGTTTTATAATAAATGATGAGATGAATTTATCCGTTTGATTTTTAACCTTGATGTACGGTTAATAATCTCATTGATTTTTTTCAGCTATTTTAGAGACCTTGGACATCTGGTTTCTGTAATACACTTCGATGTTGTTGATTCTCCTTTCAGTTTTATCCGCATGGTTGCAATGGTTAATTAAAAATGATTGGAGTTGTTTGCCGTTATGCTGTTTGAGAAACCATTATTCCCGAATATTTGTTATATTCGTGCTATCTCTTGGTGAAAAAGTTCCCACGTAGTGCATCATTTATAAGTTCGGCGGATGTATGAGCCGATTACGCTTATTTTATACCTCTCTGGGCATTCACTCTCCGCATGAAGGCATCTTCGAAAATTCGTACTTTTTCTATGTACTTTAGTGATATTGCTGCCATTGATGGTTTGAACACGGAGTTATCCTCTAAATGCTGCTTTATGTTTATCAGATGTTCTTCGTTTAGGACGTTGATGTATGTAGATGCATCTACGTATCGGCAATATATGTGTGGCTTATTCTCTATAATATCCAATAATCTCTCCTCAAGTTTTGCCATGTAATAGTTTGCAAAAGTCGACCCTAAGAGTGATTTCATTGCCACTCAATCCACTTGCGTGTATAGATTACATTCCGGTGTCCTTAACCGCGCCTCATTAAACTTTGCTAAGAGAACTTTTTATAGAACTGATAACCAAGTAGTTTTCAATTACAAAAAGTGTCTTATCTTGCCATACTTTAAATCATTTTTTTCGGCCCACCCGCATTTTTAAGTAACCTAATATCTCTGTAAATTTTAGATATGAATCCCCTTTATATAAAATATTGGTCCACAATAAAACAAGGAAAAAAGGTGGAGTATATAGTATAGAATGTTCTATTTGTAATTTACCTTAATTCGGGCTGTCGTAGAATGGACTCTCGACGATATACCATATATAACTATTCGATGAGGGAACTTCTTTAATTATCTTTAGAGTGCGTGGATGTCTGGCAGGCCGATATTATGTATCTTCGATATGCTTAAGAAGTGGAACTGAGCTAAAGGATAATAATATTGCTATCATTAATAAAATAGATTTTTATTAATAATAACTATCAACAATATACAAAACGGAAAATATTGACATAAACAGAGAATGGAAAGGGTCGTGTGGGCTTGGGCTAATCCGAGGATTAAACGATTTCAAAAGGTAAAACAAATATAGAGTTAAAGAGAGAAGATGGTTCGCTAAACCATTTAAAGCACAGGATAGAATTGACAAAAGGGTTAAATACTCAAAGGTAACATTCGCCTTACGTAATTTTATACAAGTGGTGCAGAGGAAGTCGACGTAAAGAAATTTTCGGTCCGCTGGCGAGTTCCAGCCGAAAGGGAGGAATAAAAGGATCCTGACGTGGCGTCTTGGGAATGAGAGCCGTTTCTCGACGAACGGCTTGAAAAACAATGGCTGTTCTACGTTGTTCTCTTCTGAACAACAGGGGGGGTGAGAACCGTCTCTTGTCTACGGGCTCAAGAACAATGGGTGCTTTACTGTTGTTTTTTTCTAAACAACAAGGAGGAAGGATGAGAACCGCTTCTTGGCGAACGGGCTCAAAAGAACAATGGCTGTTCTACGTTGTTCTCTTCTGAACAACAGGGAAAGGGGTGAGAACCGTTTCTAGTCAACGGGCTCGAACGAACAATGGCTGTTCTAACAAAGTTCTCTTTCTGAACAACGAGGGGAAGGCCTTGTGGACTTGGCGTCACGAAAGACTCGAACCTTGGCACTCAAGGGATATTGTCCTCCTTCTGGACAAGTGATGGTGAATCTCGTGGTCGAGGTCCCTTGGCGCACAAAGTGAGAGAGGGTCGGGGAGATGTTTCGCGACGAAAATCTGGATCTCTAATCTGATCTTAGTGGTAAAGTTTCCCTCTACAAAGTCGAGACACTCCCTTGGCGTGGGGGACAATGGAGTGGGAGCTTCGAGGGAATGCACAGCCGAGCCTGGGAACAATGCCTTATCTGCCCATAAGCCTAACTCAATCTGGCGAGGTCGGCGTATGGCGGCGAACGGGGGAAGATAAACCTCCTTGTTTAAACATTGACTCAGTTGGCTGCGATAAGGCGCCAAGCTTCAAGGCGAAGATGCACGTGGGAAGCATAGTGGTTTTAAATAACATGTGATAGGAGTTGAAATTAACGCGGCCTCAACCCGTTCTATCACACGGGCAAATTGGTGAATCTTTATCTACTTGAATTTTACCAACCTTAGTATAATTGCAGAAAAGGTGAAATAAACAGCGCTTTATTTTTATTTTTTCTCTGAAAATAACCACCTCATTTACTGGAATTCTACAAAATTCCTTATCATTCTGCTGATTTCACAAAAAGAAATATTGTCGAGTGTTCCTTAATTGGCATCTTCCCTAATATAATTATTTCCTCTGGCCTATTTAAACTCGACCCTGTTTTAAAAAAACTTGTACTAAATGAATTAACTTCATAATGCAACCTGTTGTCACTCTTTATTAGTGTAATATCATTCGCATTTCTTTCCCCACCACGTCTCTCTGTTTTGACTGTGGATTAACTCTTAATCCTAGATGTTTTCGCTCGAATGATAATCCTTCAAAATGTTTGGCTTTTTGTTGTTTTTTTTCACCACCATATTCTATTCATTTACATGGCGTTGTTGTGTGTATATCGTTTTAAAGATGCATATGTCTGTTATTAGTTCCCTATTGTTTTTTTTCTTGTTATTTTTCTGTCTTATTTTTTGTGTTTATTTCATTGGTTTGTACTATGTGATGGGCGTTCCCTTTGTATCATTGTACCCTATTTATATTTAAGGTTGTTTCTCTATTTCCTTGTTATTCCTTAAAAATGAACTTGTAAATATAGTTCGAAAGTGCTTGGAATCATTTTTTTTCGTTTTACTCTAGGGTAATTTCCATATTATTACTTTCCTCACGTGCAACTGTGATTTTGTTGATTATATATATATATATATATATATATATATATATATATATTTATATAGCTAGTGTGTATACCAAATATTTTTTTTACTATGTCTGCGAAAATGAGTTAAAATGAATAGCGGAAAAAAAATTTTTATTTTACAAAATGTTCTACGAACAGAATTAGAATTGGGCAGAAATGAAGAGGGCGGGGTGTCTTGTAGCGAGCGCCAAATCGCAAGGTGAAGTAAGCCCAGCGTGGACCTATGAAAACATGAAATCGGGCATAAGTATTAATCACAGAAATAATCTAACATGTAGTAATAATGTACCAATGTAGAATAGAGCAAAACAATAATAGTACAAATGTACATGTCTTAAGAAAACAAGTGTAGCAGTGCTACACATGAGTGTAAGAAGGGCAAGCGAAAAGTTTTGGCAAGTCCCAAGCAAAGGCACAAACATACAAATGCGATGAAACAGCTGCAGGCCGGATAGGTCTCATTTTGAGATAACCAGGCAGACAGAACGAAATCGCGTTTCCTCAGCTCAAATTGACATGGATTTGCGAATCGACAAAATCAACAGCCCTAATACAATACACAAGTTACCGTAATGAAACACTAATACACCATTTTAACTCTGCCTAACAGTCTTAACAAATAACACACGAACACACCTCTCAAATATAAGTTTCGCCAAGCGCCAAAGTCAGGAAAAATGAAGTCACGCCCCTTTACGGTGCTGATATAAAATTTGAGGGGTTGAAATATTCACTATTTATTACTAGACAGAGACTCAGAACTTTCATTTGTCATAATTCTCACTCTGATTTGGGTCACCAGTCCGCCCCTCGCTAATATGTCCTGCCTCCTAATCCAAATCCTCTAAACATTAGATAAGGTTTAAAATAAAGCCGTCTGATACCTTGACTATCTCGCTTGGCCATATATAGATATGCCTAAGCCAAGAATAAAGCCTACCAAAACTCAGTTATCTTTGATTCTTTTCTTACCCCTGATAGTCAAGCTACCTAGTGAACCCAGCCTATACAAGGTTCACCTCAAATAACCTTGGGAGTCAGAGCAAACTCGAAAGCGAGACTTCAACGCTTTCGTCCGACGCTCTCTTTTCGGGTAATTCCGAACCAAGAATAATCACCCATATACTGGTAAACCTTCCGTGCATAATTGGTTACCCATTTATTAACATCGAGACCACCTCACGTAACCCCATAGTCTAACCTACAAAGAGCTAGCTTGAAAATTTTCTAACAAACCGAATGTCCAAGCTAAGATGTAAACCTTGTCAAATTTGAAATTGGTAAAATATCCAACTGAGAAATTATCAAATGTACGAATTTTATAGGAGACAAAGTTATTGTGAGGTCATAGTCTTGTTCAGGGTGAGAAAGTGTTTCTGTTATGTTGCCTCTTAAGGATGTGTATGTATCTTGGTCCTGCAAAGCTCAGATATTATTCTTTCTTGCAGGTGGATGTCGTCGTTGTTGAAGCCGAACGTCAAAGCGGATCTTGCAACGGAGTAGGTGATGGTCTGTCCAGCACTCTACCTCCCTCATAACTTTTGTGATGTGCACCTATTTTTTTGTTTGAATGGCGTACTATGATGTGGTCTAGTTGGTGCTAGTTGCCTGATCTTTGGTGCTGCCATCTTGTTTTTATCTCAATTTTAGTTGAAAGTTTTGTATTTGTAATGCTTAGATGATGTTATTAACAAAGGGTAAGTAGTCTATGGCCATTTTTCTTTGCTTTATTAATCTTATGATTGCCAAGGACATCTGGCTAGATGTTGCGTTCACAGCTAACTCTAGCATTAAAATTACCGAGCAGAATGATAAGGTCTATTTATTAGATTGCTTCCAATCATGCATCCAGAGAGCTGTAGAACTAGTCCTTGTCCTCTTCTCTTGAAACCAGAGTAGGAGCCTAGGCATTGATGATGGTTACGTGCCTTTCTTTACTCACAGGTATGCGCCATGTCATCAGTCGTTTACTATTGGCGACAGGTGCACTGGGGATATGCCAGAGAAGAGAGGTTGTAATTACAAAACCAACCCTATGTATCTGTCTTTCACCTTCGGGGAGTCCCTTTTAGAAGAAGGTGTATCCTTCTCCTGTCTCTGTCAACGAGTTTTCACCACTCAGTCGTGTTTTGCTAAGGGCTGCTATGTCTATGTTATAGCGTTGTAGTTCATGTGCCACAAGCGCAGATCTTTTCTTTGGACGGCAGTCATTTGTTCACTGACTAGTAGCGTTCTGATGTTGCATGTAGCAATAAGAAAATCCTTTTTATTTTTTCGACTGCATGGTAGAGGTGTCCTAACAGCCTGCAGTTACCCCTTTGGAACTGGGAAGCGTGCAGTTTTTACACCACATTTTTTAGGATTTGCTCCCATCACCAATTCTCGACCAAGAGGACCCACAAGACAGTAGTGGAGCGATTGGTAATATGCTAGGGCATGTCCACACGTCATTGGGCCTTTGCACAATACCCCTCTGGCTCCCTGCCTCCCTGCGGTACTCTTCTGGTTTAGTCTGGAGCCGGAGGGCTATCAGCTACCGCGCGTGGCCACAAGGAGGCAAACCCGAGGGATTGAGATTGGATAGCTTATGTTTTGGCATGAATACAAAGAATTATAAAATGACCAGATCTGTAAAAATTCAGATCAACATATATGTAAACTAACATTCCAACAGAGAAATTAATTCAAAATCGAACTATTAATCTTCATTCTTTAGGAAACTTATATTTATAGTGTAAAGAATAATTATTTTTAGTTTCATACCACAAAACACAAAAACTTAAGGTATCCTAGTTAAAAACTCTTATTAATTGAGGCTACAATATATGTTCTTTATTCAGACTACTAGAATTACGATTCTCCTCTCTAAATACACTTGCCCCAAAAGTATAGCTATCCTAATTCACTATCTGTAAAAACATTAAAAATTTTGTTAATTCTCGTTATCGCGGATATTCAACAGAAAATACAGTAGTAAAATTGTAATTTTTTATTACTGTTTCATTCTTTGGTTGAAAATCTAGTGACCTTATTAACCAACACAATAATCGTCTGAATAAATTCTAACCATATCTTGCCCTAAACTCGTCTTTAGACATGCGCATAATATTATATTATATTTAAGCTATAAAGATCGAATTCCACTCCCTTCCTACTCCTTGTCATTTATAAATATTGGCTCGACTATTAGGTCAATCCAATGTTGCATCAAACAGCCTCCGCAAAGTTGACTCGCACGGTGCTGATCCTAAACAAATCATACATCTCGCCCATGCAATATCGTAAAGAAATATGTAAGTCAGAGATTATTTTATAGAATTTAAAATGCAAAATTGCTATTCATCATATAATTAATATGATATAATTAATTCATATACAAGCATATTTTCGTTTTCTTTCCTCTGTCTCAAAAAAAGTGAACCTTATCTCTAAACCTTCCCTAGAGATTTATGTATGTAAATGGATGGCTAACTCATATCTATTTTGAGTTTCTAATACATTATTCACTAGAGTTTATTCTATTCAAATTCTTCGTCTTAGACTTATATACCCGACTCCTTTTTCTCCCTAGATTTTCAAGTTTGAATCATATTTTTTGGCTACATTTGGTTAGAATTTAATTGTATAAAACTTTAGGAATTTTAACACTTTTTTAAGGCCAAATGATTGAAAATTAACCAAATTCGACAACTAAACTTCAATAACAGTTTACATTAAAAATTCAAGCTCAACAGATACAATAAAACCTTCTGAAATTTGCTATAATTTGCAGTAAAAAACGGACGATAAATGATATTTAGGAAGATTATAATGTACTGCTGTATAGAGATTACCTAAACAAATTTAACATAAAAAGGGGTTTATAATATTCTTAATAATATATGTATATTTTTGATGCAAACCTAAGAAGAGATTCTCTATTTAATTTTTAAGGTTTGTTTTAAAATATGGGAAAATTTTGAAAGTAAAATGGAGTGGAATTTATTAGCCATTTAGCACCAATAAGAGGAAACTCTTTAGAGCGCCACGGAACATGAGGGTACACAGCTATCCACTGCGTCATTCACGTTATTTCTACTCTGTCCAACATTTAAAAATATACCTTTATTTTCTTAGATGGCATTTGATAAACATTTTAATTTTACTAATTACCATCTCCTGTCCACTTTTCTTTCTTCCTCTAAGGCTGGGAGCGCCTTCTAACACACACACACATAAAATAATTCGTATTTTTTGTGATAGAAGGTTGGTTGAAACGTTCCTACTACAAATGAAACAGTAACATCTGGCCTTCTTAGTTTTTGCCGTATTGATATAAACGCATGTTCACCTTATCTTTGGAGAGAAAAACGTCTATTATTGACTCCAGGTTAGGAGAAAAAGGCCGAGATATTTTCAAAACAGCGAACTCACTTCAAAGATTTTCAGGATCATTCACGAAATTCCATTTATTCCAATACACCCGTATACTCATCCTGAAAACAAGCTAGCCAGTCAATATGCAGAATAAGATCTGAGAGACTTTAAATTATGATAGAAAAGGCATGCTTGATTCGAACCACAATCTTGAAAATATGTGTGAGATTATGTCCTGTAACAGCATTGATACGGCTCTCTCCAAGACTTTGTTAGACCAAAGTTGTAACTATGACCAGGCATTGTGCAGGTTAGATGTTCGACTTCGATTCTGAACTTAATTTTCACTATAGACCTACCATTTCAAATTACAGAACACTAAGGCACCATCTTCCTCAAGATTGGAGTGAAATAACATTGACAAGTGTTAAAGTAAGGGAAAAATCTAAAGAAATAGTTTCACTTTAAGTTCTTGCCATCCATTAAACACTACCTGGCTAATATATGAATATACGACAAAATCTATCGTTACAATGCAGAGGGAACAGGTTTATGGAGGGCATATGACCACCAAAGACTATACAAAATACTATATCCTGCACTAAAACTTGTCGCTCTACCCCCTACCAAAATACCAAAAATGCCAATAATCCAGCTCAACTCCTTCTTAATTATGGCAAATACTTTTAGGTAAGACCGGGAGGGTTAGATGGATCTAAATATTTTATTAAAAATCACGTTAGAAATATTTTTAAAGTAAGCCGGGGTAGGCGAAATATGGAAGAAATTTGACTCAAACTTAAACTCAACTTTATTCAAACTCATCTAACTCTACTAGAGGACAGATAAGCAAAACCAATAACTATCCGATGCACTGATGCACTGTCACTTTCCACTCTTAAGCTGTACATTCACATACGAAAATATATTTTTCCTCCGTATTTAGTACTCATATATCCATTCTTTCAAACTTACACCCACAAATGCAAATTCTCTAACTTAAGCATAAAGAATTTGAAAACATATTATCCCACTCAGTCCACCACCCCTCGTATGACATTACTATATTTGGGAGTTATTTAAAACTATTAAACGAAGAAAGTCTGGCATGTCTTAAATTTGTCGAAGATACAGAGTGGCAAAGGCTTAAAGGGGAACTACTGTGGACTGTCAGAGGTAAGAAAGCACACAACTCAACGTTAAATGCCTTACCTCTCCAATTAGGGCAGCTAAAAAGGAAACATACAATAATATACACACAGACACACACTCAACAAGTGCATGTACAGAGACAGTCACATACAAACTTTAACGTAATCTTAAATAGGCTGATACACTCCAATTGGAACAGAAAGAGCAACTCTTTTGCTATTTTTTCCTATAACACGCGGTTACTCACAATTACAGCCGTAGTGAACCGTTTTCAGACACATCGAACTCTACTTATTCTTCCGTATGACTATAAATAAATTGATGTTGGTATGCATCATGTATCTATTACGCTTTCAAGTAAAATAATAGTACAGGTTTCCTTATAGTATTTGTTGAAATATCTACAATGGCAAGGCTATTGAAATATATGAAATACTGGTAAAAAGTTGTTGAGTAATAAGATATCATAGGGGATAAGATCTAGTAATAATATGATAATGGCTAAAACACGTAACTATCCTGTGGAGTAAAGAAGTCTGATAGAACACTTGTCGCAGTCCAGTTTAAAATGACTGGAGAGAGTATAATCAGAATGCATCCGTGCAAACAATCCGTGGCAAACTACTCGCACAAGCCCTGAGGTCGTTTAAAGCCAGCTAGAAGGAAGAGGCGATGTTGATTTGCTTACTCTAGCTTGGCCATAAGTTATTCAGGACTTTTCTTCAATGACTCCAAATTCCAGTTATCTCGATCTCAGATGTAAATCAGAGTCTGCAAGAAGTCAGCGGTACAGTAGAATCGAGAGAGCATATTGTTAACAATAATGCAAGGTGACCGCTCTGTAATGGCATGGGGCTGCAAATCTAGTTCATGTTGTGGTGCTTTGATCTCAGGAAGGGACCAAACTTTCCTCAGGGAATATATGTTGTCGTCAAAACAAGACCTCGCTAGTAAACAAAAATGAATCATGTCAAAATTCTGTGTCTACCATAGAGTGCTTCCGGGAAGACAATATTATGATGATAGATATTGTCTCAAGATATAATTTGATTGGAAAAGTGGCAGTAATTGAAAGAGCCCATAACTCGTCCTCAGTCAGTCTCCAATGAGACACTGAAGGCTCTCATAACTAAGGAAAGGGAAAACCTTACACTTTTTAAGTCTCAAACGGTCGAGGAGAACAGGTCTCAAAGAATAATTACGCTCATCACAGTGAAGAAATTCCATACACATTACTGGGCTCCCTGTATTAATTTGGAGGTGCTGCAATTTTCATAGAGCTTCATATGCTTTTTTGTTGTATATTGCTGATGTTTTTTGAAAATTCTCTATTTTGTTCATTCTTGTTGTTTATTCATATTTAACTCTTATACAATTAGTGATATGCGAATAAAAACTTTACGGCCAGACATTTATCTAATTCCATAACAGTTTCGAAACCTACGTTTGCATTACGGGTATATCTTTGAAAATTCATCCATCTATTCTTTTCTTGGTTTCTCATCTCTACCTTTTCTTTTAAAAATACCATCCTGATCAAATCAGAATTTTCGGCCTTTATTCTTCCGAATGCTTCCTATTCTGATTAATAATTTCTATCAATTAATCCGCTTTCATGTATGGATATATAAACATAGAAAAGCATACCTCTCTGCTCTAGTAAAAATGAGTAAGTTCGCCGCTTCTTCTCTCTTAAGTGCATGTTTTACAGTGCCAATCAATTTATTAATACTTCTGCTTTTCCGATTATCACACCTTACAAATGGCCGTCCTACTCATTTCTTCATTTTTTATTGGATTTCTTCTATCCTCCAAAAGAATAATTTGCTAGTTTTATTACCGATTAGCACTCTTTTGTAATCCTTTAATTTCTCAGTAAAAATTTACTCTTTAACGTAAAAACCGAACTAAGAGTGTCGCCATAGTAATAATAGGGGCTGTGGTCAGTATGTATATCTTTACTTCTTAACTCAGTCTCTTAATCATCATAGCATATTTTGCTTCTACGTGTGAATACACGCCCTCTTCCTTGTAACTCTGCCTTCATTTTTTACATACCTTTCTTCTTTTCCAGAACGAGTGTAGTTATGCACATGCATTTGTGCTAAGCAACCTAATTTTCCAACCCTCCATCCATTTAGAAAGACATACGCCATGATTCTCTCATGACAGAGAAAGACCCAACACCTTGAAAAATTGCTCTGCTGTGATCATTAGGGTTTTTAGCAACTTCTATTTTGAATTTTTAAATTATGGTTGGAACCCTTTTATCTTTACTTAAATGCCTTTTATACAACATTGTTTCCCCACACTATGATGATCACTATTAAAATCCTTTAAAATTTTGAAGGAAGTCTCTTCTTTACCTAAGTCCTTGAATATATCATTCTTTACTGCAAAGGATAGTTCCCTTTTCCTGGACATTTTATTAGTAAATGCTTCTGGCAAAATATATCTACGTGGTTGTTGCAATGAAATCTCCAAAAAATGATTAAATCTATTTAATACCTGAAATAAATTGTGTTGTGAATATTGAAAGAATCAAGTTTATTACATTCCTCTCTGTTTTTCTATAAAATATTGAGACGCTAGAGAAGCATTGCATATGATCTCGAGACACACTTTACATAAAACACCTTGCCTCATTTTCCTCACAAAATATATATAAGTAAAAAAAAGATTATAATTTTGCATACAATAAAACACACTTTTCTCAAAGAAACTTTTAATTTTTTTATACATCACACATATAAACAAAACAGCCTCTCGAATAATTCTTCATAAAGGAGAAAGATGGCTGACCAGTTTTATCTCTCTCAAATAGACGAGATTTAGTCGGATAAATAAACACTACGTTTTTATTTGTTTGAAAATGATTCCTAGGAATTAGGAACGATTTTTATTGCAATTTTCACAGTCCGATGCAAATCTCAGTTTCGACCGAAAAATAACAAGCGATTTTACCAACATGCCACTCCAGCGGTGTGATGTGAACAATACTGTAGAAATTGTTTTAATTGTAAAGAATTATTATAAATAATGAAAACCTAATTATTATAAAAATTCATCTGAGTATATGTATAAAAACGCCTAAACGATATTTTATTAGAACAATAACTTGTTCTTCTTTTATTTGGTGTATTTTTAAGCTAAGAGATACCTCAAGCAAATTTGCTTTCCTTACTGGTACCTATTGAGGTAAGAAGTATACTAGTCGTCTGTACCATCTACAGATTTTCACTTCTTCTAAATTTAAATTTTCCTCATTTTCAAAATATGTAGCAGAAATAATTTTTCACATAAGTTAAAAATAGTAAATAATACTGATGCTGGTAATGGGTGAGACATAGTTACTGGTGTCAGATTTGAGGAGCCAGGGTATTAAACCGATGAAAGTGGAGGCTGCTGAGACGTCCGATCAGAGGCATATTGATGGAGTTTCGTTTCGTTTCGTTTCGATACGCCAACCTTCCTTCATCCAGGAGGATCCCTGACCAGATAATGAAATAGACATAAAGGTCAGTGCGACAATCGCTGGTAAGCCTAAGTGCACCAGGCGCCGGTCCTCATTTGGCAGAGGTGTCATGAAATATTAATTTTTTGACACTAAATTGCGTTCAGAAGGAACCTTGCTCGCCCCGGGACAAAAGGACCTATTCCGCGTCAGATGTATATGGATATAGATACCCATAAGGCCAGATTCCTTAGAACAGAGAGAATGTGTATGTGGGGCTTAGAAGGCAGGAGAGAAGAGACAGCAGTGTTGTAATTGCCTCTGTGTGTGTTGAGAAGTGTAAGCTCTACCCACGAGAATACAGGGCTGAGCACAGCGCGTCCAACAATCGGTAGCCAGATCTCTCCCTGCGCCTAAGTTTGTGTTCGCTCATGCCGGGATCCGGGATCAATCCCGGTATGACGACGTTGGGAGACCAACGCCGTATCTTCTCGGCTAGCAAGATCTCTTATTGCTGGAGTTGACTTCTTGAGCTCCAGAGACGCGCTCCTGTTGAACGTCTGAAGATGGGAAGAGGACGAAAAAATGTCCGAGACGAAGAATGATGCGAAGGAAGTATTGATTGATTATTGATTTTTTCAAGGCTATGCAACTTTATTCAAGCGTTTTTGTCACCCGTAAGGAAAGGGGATGTGAGGAAGTTATGGGTGGGGATAAAGCAGGTTGTTAAAAACCTACCATCCTGGCCGGAACCCTGGGGATAGGGAACATTGTGCCCTTCCCCCTTAGCCCAGATCCGGCATAGTTGGCTGTGGAAAAGGTCAGCATCTACCCTGTGAATGAAATTAGATGCTGACCAGAGAAAGTTGTAGGAGAGGTTGTGGCGGAAGTGAGGGAGTAGGGGATGAAATACAGGATGTCTGAAATAAGGAAACGAGGCTTAGCTGGAGCTATCGGGGCGTTGAGTCCCGTCAGCACGGCGGCCAGGAAGGAAAATCGCCGCGCACCTTAAAGAATGACGCAAGAGAAGATGAACTGATTTGATCCCGGGTGTCTCTCACAAAGATTGACACTCAGCACCCATTCACAGTTCCTTTTCTAATTCAAACCCACCGGGGAAGCTTTTATTAAATAAAAAAATGGCTTGATGTCCGAGGAACCGTTAGTCGAGGCAAAAGCTGCAGTTATTGGTCTAGCAGGTGATTGAGAGAGAGAAGCATTGAGCTGATAGACTTGTTTGATGTGTAAAGAGCGAATGTGAAAGTTTTGTGGAAATTTGGTCTTAAAATCTCCGGGCACGCCGCACGTGAAACACATGATGGGCCGCCGAGGGTAATTGAATGGTGAAGTATTATTTAAAATGGTCTTAATATCACTTAAATCTTGCGGGGGAGGGTATCTAGGTTAGGGGTAACCAGCAACTTTGAAAAAATGGGGTGAATTTTATGGGAGGACTTAGGGAAATCACTCTTACTCTTGGGAGATAGGGGATGCGGTTTCTTGGGGTCCTTTGGATAAAGATTATGGCTGAACACGTGTACATTCGCCTCTTCCAGGCAATCCTTAAAGGTAGATGCTCGTCTATTCCTTAAGAACGAATGGATTTCAGATGACAGCGCAGCCATTAACTGATCGAACAGAGACTCGTATTAGCGTCCTACTTGAGCCGAGTCTAGCGAGAATTGTAGGTTTTTATAAAATATGAAGCCAAACTGGCGGTAAGTTTGGCCAGGTAATATTCTTGCCTGGTGAAACTTAGCCGGATAAAATTCGGGATTCATATTGATTGCCGATATCAATTCAGGCCTTGATATTCAAATAATTGAGGGTGGCTTCGGCAGGGAGACATATAAAAAATTTCCCGAAGGTGGATGTTGAGTAAGGGAAGTAAGCATGCCCCCCTATTCTCCTCGATGTCCCACCAATTCACTTTGAAAATCTTGCCTAAGTGGGTGAGGTAGGCACAGAAGTCTTCAAAGCGAAGGGGTTTGAGGGCCCTCATTCCTTTAACTAACGGAAAGGGTTTCTACGTTATTCGGACTTAGCCCTCGCTCATGTTGACGGTTTCTTTCCCTTTCTTCGGCTTCTATTTGCTCTCTTTCTTTTTTCTTTTGCTTCTCTTTGCTCTCTTCTTTCTTCGGCTTCTCTTCTTTCTCTTTCTCTCCTTTCTTCCATTTCATTTCTTTCTTCCTCATGGATATAGGCAATTAAATCCTTGCCTGTTAATCCCAAGATTTGAAGTTGTTTGTGGAATCTAACAAAGTACGACACCTTTGACATTATGTGTGCGTCTAGCAACTCGAACGTACATGGAACGTTTAATCCTTACCGGATTAAACTTTTCCGTCCTTTTAATCCAACTCGGGATTTAGTAGAGGGTTACCACCAAGGAAAAAGGAAAGTTATTGTCCCGCGGGCACACAATTTAATCGTTAAAAAAAAATAAGTTGATAATTAGTTCCATAATCTTTGAATAACTTTGAGCGAACTTAGAAAAACCGAGTCATAATAATTAAAAGGGGGGAATTGAAATTTAACGGATTCTTAAGTAAAGACAAAACAAAACGCAACTATACCTGACACCAATTTTAATATGAAGATATATAATGATATACATATATGTATGTCGAGGGACGAAGGAGTGTGCCCTAAAAGTCTCAAAAAGGTACACATCTGTAAGCCAGGCCGCCAATGTCGGCGCTGCGCTCGAGTATATTTGAATTGGGGGATGGTAAATCTCTTCCAACTAGAGTGCAATATTATTAAGGTTGGTTCTTTGAATGGGAATACGTTTCCCGGGTTCGTCTCAAGGGTTATTTGAAAGATAAACACCTATACAAAATTAAACTGTAATACAAATAATAAAAATAACTAGGGGCACAGATAAATATGTAAATCTAAATAATAATTTTTACGACCAAAGAAAATTATTACGGCCAAAAATTGGGGAAATTAGGTCCAGGAAAAATATATAAGTGATCGAATAAGTTGAATTGAAGGAAAGACTTATCAAGTTGATTGGCGTTACACAAAATGGGGGGTGAATTCTTCTGGAAACGGAGAGGTGGGACTTACGACCAATTGACTCTTAGTTACCACTGGCAGATGAACTGAGGAGGTGGAAGCCCAATGCCCAGATCTTCGTTGATGTGGTCCCGATGCGAAACGTCCAGAGAGACTCCGAAGAGGGTTGAGATTACCTCGGTTCAAGTGAGAAGTAATCAGAAAATCGAGATTCGTCTGAGGGACAGCAGGAAGTCGCAACCAATGTAGTGAGACGAGAGAAACCCAGGACAATCTTACGGGGCGTAAACGGGATTTCTGTAATCCTCCTCTGATCAGGGCGGATTACACGAATACGATCTGCTAATAAGATACTCGGATCTGGACGGCAAAAATTTCGGTCTCTCTTTATCTGCTGAGGCTTTACAGACATCACCTTAACAATCTTTAATATTGATGCGTCTAAATTTTATGATATCATCTGAGTTAACACTGATTCTATGCACCCGCTTTAGCTGAACCTTCCCAGGAGTGAAAGATGTTATAATTTTCATCCCATGGAATGTACTAAAACCATCAACAGTTCTAATTTTTGGGGTCGACGATATCTGTCACATACTGAATGAACTACCCAGGATCAGAAGTGGGAAGTTCATCATCTTGGACAAGTTCAGCACTCCTTTCGAAACACTGCACCTCTGAATAGGATGAGGTAAAACCATGTTTGTAAAAGATATTAATTACAAATCTGGATGCAAAATGTTTATGCATTTCTACAGCGAGGTCAAATTGTAATGGTGCTAAAAGAACTCTTGATCGAGCTGCCTGCTTGATTGCCTATCATATGGAAATAATCTTCTGATCAATCTCTTTGCCTGGAAATATACATTGCAGAAATAGTCTCAGTGGTTCTGGTATAAATTTTGGAGCACATTTTGTTTTAAGGTCATCATTGGTTGGGTATTTTTCTGATGAAGTATCTACTGATTTTATATCTATCTTTATAAAAGTAGCTCTGCCTTAATGATTCTAATTTTCTATGTGTCAGTATCATTCATGGTCGTTTGAGGTTGATGGAATTCGAGAAGGATAGATCAGCGGGCCTAAGAAAAGTGACATTTTGTTTAACCCTTATCTCAGTGAAAATTATTTTGTTCTTGCAATGTTCTAATAATTGGGCTTACATGTACTTTGCACTGTACGGTTAGAATTCAGTCCCAGTTAAGTATTCCTCCATCCTTATTAAAAAGGTCTGTATTAATTATTTGCTCGTTTTCATTTTCCTCTAGATCTTTTGCAACTGCTAGAAATGCCTCCTTCCTTTTTTTGTTCCTTTGGTTGCCCACGGTTTTGTTGCTTTGTACCATTTTTATGTGACAAATATTGTTCTTCAACGCAGGCAATCCTGGCAGCAACTGCATTTAACGACTCATTTCTTTCCTCACAAGCCTCAATAAGGTGTCCTAAAAACACTTTGTTCGAACTTAATAAACACCACTGCTTCGTTTATTGCCTTGACACTTTGCAGAACAAGTGCAGAATAAACAATTTTTCTTGAAACTAAATTACTCTGTATCTGAATGAAGAGCACGAGATGAAGTTGAATCAGTAACCGGTTATTTTATTCTGATCAGGGGAAATGTACTTTGGATTAGTAAATTTCTTTCTTCATTCTGTAAGTACACTCTGTCTTATTTAATTCCGTATACCGCTACCTTTTCCATTACTAGCTGTATTTATACTTTTGCATCCCTTTACACTCAGAGTGATGATTAGTTGACCATTAGATAGTTCTTGATTGCAGTCGAGAACGCACGTTTGCACATCCATATTAAATGAAAACTCTGGGGAAAAAATCTGAGCATTAACGTTGTTTTTGTAAGAATTCTTTCTTCTTTTAGATGAATAGACTAGTTACGTTTTCATTTCAATGTATAATTCCCTTAATCTTGCCACCGATGACCCATTTCCCCGGGGTTGACGCCGGTAGACTTTTGATAGGTTGTGAGGGATACTTTACCCTAACCGATACAGGTAAAATAACTTCTGTTGCAATTGTTCCATGTTAAGGCCCAAAAGAGCTAGATTAAATGGACTATCTACTGCTTTTCCTCTCTGATGAATACAGGTTTTGGTTTATCAAAATTATTCAACGCACAATTTGTAATTTCCGCGGAATTAATCAATAAATTTAATATTTAGAATAAAGAATAAATTAAAATGTATTAGGAAACAGCAAACTTTTTCCTATTAACAACTGATGAGTTTTTATTTTTATCAGTATAATTAATGTTCTAAACTAACTTGTAAGCACAATTAGTATTATTTGGCAACACAACACGTCCAAACTCAGTGGCACCATGAAAGGCTATATGAGGATTAAAAATATACATAAATAAATATATTATATTTAACTTACTTTGCTTAACAATGATAATACGAAATATGATTTATACGCTGCTGATAACGATAAATGTACTCATACAGAGTTCATCGATATTTTTAGGTTTATTTTTAGCATTGTCACCAGAAAAGGTGTATTGGGGTCAATTTTGAAGTTACAAAAGAGCGATTGTTACAAATATTCCTTTGAATAACAATATTACACATACAAAACTTTCAATAATTCCCTCACTAACCTACAATTCTACCATTCGAAAGAGAATGTAAAGCAATATAAAGCTTTCAAATTTCGTTAGAATCCGCAGAATAGTTATGATGTTATTGTCCAAACAAAATGATTCCCTGACTAAACTGGGAAGGACTTTGGCAATTATATTATTTGAAAGAGAATGTAAAACAATATAAGGGTTTCTAATTTCGTTTGAGTGAGGAAAAAAGTTATGATGTCATAGCCAAAACAAAATAATTTTCCTTGCTAACCTTGTGAGAACTTTGAAAATTATATTATTCGGAAGAAAATGCAAAGCAACATAAGGGTTTTAAATTTCTTTGGAATCGGCCAAAAACTTACAACGTTATTACAACAACAAAAAAAACAAAACTGGAACCGATCCAGCGACATAGTGAGATGGCGATCGCCCGCGAATAAAAATCTTTCCAGATTCTTTTTAAAGCTTACAATATTCACTAGGGAGGTTACCTCCGTGACTGGGCATCACGATGGAGATGAGTAGGTGGAGCTCGTAGCCATGTCAGTTAGAGAACCTAAGAGAAGGATAACTCTGATTTTAAATTCCTGGAGCCGCAGGCATAATTGCCTCTTCCAATAGATCGACTGCGAGTATCTGTGAGTATTCATCTTTCTAGGGGTAATTTTGGCGTAAATCACGAATATAACATCCATCTCTTTATGCGACCCTCCATTTTCTCGTAAATTACCATTTACTTACGTTAAATATACTGATGATTTCATAACGATTAAATACAAACAGGATTGAGCCGAAAAAGACAATTCTAAAAGTAATGAATGGATTTTGTTATGATTTTAATGGGTTATTCCTATAGTATTTTCCAACCTAACCTATGAAATTTTTCGAAGTATATTTAATATATTTTTATTTACATCGGTCAAAATCAGTGGTAACTCTTAAAGTACACTTGTTAATTTTGTAACTTATTATAAATGATTCCCATTTTTATTTTTTTATTTAATATTTGTTGCTGTTACTATTCATATTATTTTTCATATACAACAGTGTTTTTCTTTACAGGAGACAGATCTAAAATGCCTAGAGAATGCAAAAATTCCAGGCAGTTTCTGTTAGATATGTGGAAAAAAGTTATGATGTTATAGCCAAAACAAAATAATTTTCCTGGCTAACCTTGTAGGAACTTTGGACATTATATCATTTGCAAGAGAATGCAAACCAACATAAGGGTTTTAAATTTCTTTGGAATCGGCTAAAAAGTTACAAAGTTATTACAACAACAGTTGAATAGCATGAGAGGAAACTTTAGGAGCTTTTCTTTGGATTTAAAGTTAGTGACCAGGACGAAAGCTAGTCACTTAACATATGTTGTGTCTAGTGTACAAGTTCCTTTTCTATCTGGGTAAAAGCCAAAGGGCTCATATTTGACATACCAATGGTCTGGACGGAGCCAAAGAACTATTCAACGGATTGCTACTTCTGCTTAACGGATATTAAAGCTGGTTATTCAACGTATTTTCTTTCCCTCTTAATAGGCTGCAAACTTGATACACTAATTTGATGTGCTTCCTTTGCAGGTGAGACATTCGAGCCATAGCAGAACCTTATGTACGCTAAGAATGGTTACCTCAAAAAACGATGACACCTAGATGCCATAATGTAATTCAGGAGCCACTAGTTAAAAATTAAAAATCCAATTGCCACCACTGCATATAAAAATAGGCCTAATGAAGTACTTTACCAAAGTACTGCAACGTAACAAGATATGTTTCCAGTACCTTAAGGCGATCCTCCCTAAAATCGTGAGGCTAAGATTAAAGAACTCATATACGTAGGCCCTCAGATTCGTCAACTTATAGCTTATGAATAATTCGAGTAGACTATGGATGAAATTGAGCTAGCGGACGGGTATGCATTAAAAGAAGTATGCAAAGAACTTTTAAGAAACATCTAATGGGTTGAATAAGAGTGTATATTGGAGAGCCTAATTATGTGCTACTAATATCTCGGATGCAATAGATCACTGAAGATGCACTTTCTTCATTCTCATCTGTCCTTCTTCCGAGAGAATGCAGATGTGAGTGATAGACATGGAGAGAGTTTCCATCAAAATATAGGGTCAATGGAAAACAGGCATAAAGTAAATCAAAGCTCTGCTATGTTGACCTATTTCTGCTGGAACCTGAAACGTGACATACCTGAGACGTCTTACAAACGAAGAATTAAATACTTAAATGTGGGATAATAGATTATATATTGCTAACAAACATCCTGATTCCTTATTTACTCATGAATTATTTACAATGGACATATTTAATCTCACATTGAGAGCAAAATACATTTATGGTATATTGGAAATCGGTATCAATTGCAAAATTATTAAATCGGCAAAATTACAAGAAAATGTTACGTGATGGGAAACTTCTGTTATCGAATTCGAATTCTGCACTCTCAACTTCCTAATAAAATATACATGAGATCTATGTTTTTTTCTTGACACTGAAATTTGTTGTACAGTGTAATTATTTATCTACATGTGATAAATGACGTTTTGCCCGAATCACTTTTAAACATGTGGCATAAATACATCAGTCGAATAGAGAATACTTGAAAATTTGACGGAAGAAAAATATAAAAGAACCAGGGGCTAAGTAAATCTAACCAAAGCAGATAAAAAAGAGATATCATCTCTAGAAATCAATTATAAAATTGTAAACTCGTTTCCAAAAATACACCTAGAAATTTATACTCTCAATAAAATTTTGTACAACAAGGCTCATCTAATTACAACTTGCAATAAAAATTTTTAACTATGGCAATATATTGCGTTGCAATTTTCATTTTTTATTGGCCTTCAAACGTTTGTAAAAAAAACAACAAGTAGAATACTTTATTTAATATTTAAGTAAATTACTCTCCAAACAATATAAATAAATTGTATCTCTTGGTCTATTTAAGTACAAGCAACCAAACTTTGCTCAATTTACACTTGTCTCAAAGAAGCTAATTGTTTGTTCTTTCTCCATCTACAATGAGAGTAAGACACAGAAAGTGTGTGGCTGGTTCAGAGCGATCGCTAGCCATTTATTATAATGATAAGGTGACCGGCAGGTGAAAGTGCAATAAGAAAAGTTCAACGGCTGCTCTCAGTTCTTAAAGATTTACTAAGCAGAAAAATCATTAGGAAAGGGACAAACGCATTCAAAATATCAAGCCACCCCTGACCAAACACACAGTCAGAATTACCCTACTAAGAACAAGGAAAAAAGAACTGGACTATTGCCTGCTGGCAAAAGTCTTTTTTACAAATGAAATGAAATTTTGAATGTAATTCAGAAATCAAGGTCTTACATTGTGGAGGATGAATATAGAGGCACAAATTCTAAAAGTGTTTGAAGTCTACTGTAAAACTTTTGCAGTCTTTGATGATTCGGGGTGGTATTTCATATGCTGACGTTTGTTTAATTTGGTTTAGTAATTCCATTGTCGCTGTTGCTTCCATATACTCAATGGGTTTCTGATCATGTTATTACTCTTTCCATGGGTGATCCAACTTCTCTGAAATGAACCTCATAGATAATATATGCAAGATTTTCTGGAGGAAAAAGAGAAATACCCTACATATAGCTACACAAGAGCCACTAACAAGGCAAACTGGGACTCAATAACAGGTTTATCGCTTGCAATGCAAAGTCGTATTGTTGCAGTATTTTGTGGTAATTGGGCGAGGGGGTAGTACCAACCTTTTGATATACCCCACTTAAAATATGGAAATGGTGGGTATGAACAAGAAAATATCAATCATAAGCCGTTTAATCAAGCCTAATCCCCTGTACATATGCCTTGAAGTTTAAATTTCCCCAAATGGCGTTTTTGACTCAAAATCGCCTCACTATATTGGTAAAGACCTAGAATACCGTCACGAAACTCAATATTATTGACATTAAATTTACTTGAGGCAAATAATAATGTACATAAATCCCAGCATGACAAGAATGTGTGTCCATACTAGTATTCAATTTAAACGAGAGTGTTAGTGTTCAACAACACTGTCAACAGATAGTCAGTAACGTGGAATTGGGTTCATGGCCTCACGAAAGTCTTCGAGTGTTACTTCTGCGTTGGAGGTAATGTTCTTCAGGTACAATCTTAGGTTCACTGCATAGGTGTTGATTGGAAGCTACTTGTGATCTTTCATGATGCAAAATAGGTCGCATGATTTCAGCTTGTGTCTGGAGCATAACGAACTTCAAAGTACTTTATACCTTTGTGTACTGGTTGTTATCAGTGTCTGTCACATACTCATCTACTTCAGCAGCTGAGATAAATGGTCCTCTCATTCCTTTCAGCTTGTCCAGATATTTGATTTTTCGCCGAAATGCCGCCACATTGGCAATCTGTTTCATGTTTCCTGCCACCAAGATTTCTGGTAGCTTTGCTCCTTTCCTAAGCACACTGAAATAGGCCCTGAATGAGCCCTGATTGCCTTCTGTCGAGAGGATCCGTGGACTTGGTTTTGACCTGTGCTGCTGATTCACTGCTGAGCTCGAATTTAACAAATTCAGCACTGCGCTCTGCATTCAGGTTGTAAATTGCTACATTATCCAACTTTTCTGGGTCCATCTGAGTGACAGCATGTTTTTCAGACTCATCATAGACTCCAAAGGCAAAAATTTTGCACGTCTATTTCTGAAATCCAGTTGACAACTTGGGAAGGATAATATTAACCATACTTTTTTATGCCGAAACCTTTCATGGTACACAAACTTGAAGGCTGGTGCCTAACCTGCAGCAAGGTTGCCACATCTACCTCCCACAGTTTCTGGTACAGCTGCTTAAAAGCTGGAAGGATCTTGATCTAGGTTGTTTTAACTGACATCGTCAGAGTCAGGTATGGCTCGACTAGATGAAGGGCACCTTCAGGAATTCCAAGTCTAAGAAGAACATCACAATGTAAGCTAACTGATTGGTAACATGTTTGTATTTCTGCCGAAATGATGCCACATATTCCCCAGGGTAGAGACTGATAGCACAGATCAGTGTCAGGCGATTAAAGTGCTTGTGCTTGAGGCTGACAGAATTGTTTGTTCGAGGCGCTATGTGTATAGCTAATTCATGTCCCTGGTTCCATGTCATTGTTGATGAAGTAATTCATACAATCGAGGGCTTGTTAGTCACACATGTTGTGTTTGTTGTTGCATTGACAATGAAGTTTGAGTAGTTTGTCTCTACACAGAGTGGTATGTAGTTAAACCCACTGTTTGATGATGACTTGATTAAACATTAGAGTAGGGTGTACATTGCAGAACAGGTGATATATTGGATGTGTTCAGACCCTAGACTTTTACCAACAGCTCATCCACTTTAAAATTTTGAACTGCCTGGTCTGTAATTACAAAGGCTATCTTTTCGAACAGGTCTTTAGATGAGACACCAATTGTCACCTGGTGATGTCCCAGAAGACATTTGTCTTCGAGTTTACCTTTCCTTCAAGATGAGGTGAGATTCATCTGAGGTCCAAAGGTGGTTAGCAAATGTTGGAGTCTATTGCATCTTCTCCAGTATCTTGACTGTCATAGCCTCTCTTTGCTCCTTGTCTGAGGCTATAAGGGTCTGATTCGTCTATATTCTTTATGGGTAGGCCTTTACATCCATTATTAGCCCTTTTATGCAAGTCTCAGGGGATATACCGAGGGACTTACTCTGCTTGCGGACAGAGCGTTTTGAACTCTGTTGAACTGACTCTCCCACGCTCTTGACCAGCTCAGCTGTACGCTTTTAGTGGCGTCGTGACTTGCTTGAACGGTTGTCCCTGGCTGCATTGAGGTTCACTACTGTCCGATAGTTCTCAAAGTGTTCCATCGCGTCTAGTATTCTGCTCTTAGAGGGGCCTTTTTACATTTGAACTGATGCAGGAAAGTGTCTTGCACTTTCTTGAACTAGCCTGTCTTGTAATAATGTTTGACGCAGTTAATTCTTTGCTGAAGCTCCCATTTAGATCTAGTTGTGTTCACTGGCGTTGCTTTGTCATGTCCTAAAAAGTGAGAGGGATTAGTGAATGAATGAAGGATATATCACAAAAGTGTGTGCAGGCCAATTTTTTGGGAGTGACTCTGTATTATCTATTAAACAAACATGATGTTATCGATAATGAATTCTTTCTTTTAATAACTTCTTAAAATATGGAGATGAAATTTTCACCTTAATAAACACATCAAACATTAAAGAAATGTAAAGTCAAACAACTTAAACAGCCTCTAATGGAACGTAGTGAGAAGACAGACAATTAAATATAATTTAAATTCATTACTCATTATTGCAATTTAAGGGTCGTCAAATCTAATTTAATTACAACTCATTTCACATTTAAAAAAACGCTTTTGAAGAAAATAATACCTCATAAGAAAAATACTCATTCCAAATTAATATTTTAAATGATTCTAATGTCTATTCATTATTAGGGTCACAGTGCTGAAATAATTTTCATCTTTATGGGATTAGGTTCAATTGCCATTTTATTTTACTCATCGATGAAGCGAAGCGTTTGTTAAACTGAATTATATGCTTTTAAGTTTCATTTTTGCTTATTTTTGTGATTTATTTTAGCAACAAATTAATCTACAAATGAATAATAAATATAAATACATTTACAAAAAACTGAACAATCAATTTGCCTAGAGTATAATCCAACGTAATGTATTTCATCAAGTAAAATAATCAACAAACCCTATTTAATACTCCTTAATTCCAAGTATATTCTTAAATTTGTTTTTTTCTCTAAATTAATAAAACGTTTACTGTTATGTATATAATTTACACAAGATTAATAAAGGGTTGATCGTTGATGAACGAGAACATAT
The DNA here is from genome assembly GCA_963969495.1 of Ceratothoa steindachneri. Lineage (NCBI taxonomy): Eukaryota > Metazoa > Arthropoda > Malacostraca > Isopoda > Cymothoidae > Ceratothoa > Ceratothoa steindachneri. The sequence continues at coordinate 92,307,689 of OZ018330.1, forward strand.
ACATTAGACCAGGCAACAACACTTTGATAGGCGTGAATGCATTCCTTCCCGAATATTTTGTAGAAAATCTGTAACTTCCTCTCTTAACAGAAATCCGACGCTTTTTTTTTTAAAAAATATTATTTTCTATACACGATAAAGCGACTTTTATCAAAACAATTTATGTGATTAGAAAAAAATATATCTAAAACTGGTTTGTAGTTTGGATACATTGTTTATGATTGGGTGGAAACGTATGAACTTAAAAATATTGTCGGATCCAAAATATCGTTTTTTTTTTATTAGGGAGATGCATTAAAATTAAATATGGGATAATAAATGACAATTGCTCAACTTGTTTTCCTGAATTGGTAGATATTCAACCCCCGTAATGTTTCGGTGTTTTCCGCTAGAATTGTGGGAATAAGCACAAAATTTAAAGGTATGAGGTCTTTGGACGAGGAAAAGTAGAAAAAGAAAAAAGGGGAAAATAACTCTTCTGGAATTAAGGGAAAAAACGAAACAAATTATTTAACAAACGTTTCGTTTTCTCCTTTTCTTAACTTTTTTCTTTGATATCCAATGTGGGACAAGATCCTTCACTCGCACAAGGATAGTATTCGATGGTTAAATCTTAGAAGGATCTTAAGGATCTTAGAAAAATTAGTAGCTAATTTGTATATAATGGAGAGAAATAAGTCCAAGTTTTGTGATTAACACACGAAACAAGAAATCATCTCACATGAACTAATTAAATGCTGTTTTAGATGGAACAAATCATACAATTATCAGTTTCATTATTAAAACAAGCGTTAACATATGAAATCCTTTACTTTCTGTATGGCCAAAGTCCCAAATTTTTGTTTGCATTTTTAAGGAAGGTTCCTGAACTCATTAAACCATGGAATTAGAGAGCACTACATAGGTGAGATTTATTTCTAAGTGTGAGAGGTGTAACACGCTAAATGTGGTTATCCGTTGGTTGTTTGGCAAAATAACTTTATTGACGTCAAGCAGTCATAATGGAAGCGTTGTGGTTGTAAAGGGGATGTTAAAAAGTTTGCATGATTGTATTTGAGTTGCGTTGAATAGAGTTGGGGCAAAATGCGTGATTATATTTGAATTGCTTTGATTAGAGGAGTAACGGTGACTATGTGATGATAGTTATACTTTGGAATCCAAAGTATAACCAGCATCATTAGATTGAGCAGTATAGCCTACAGTGATTGGGAGGATTGCTCTCTCCCTTGTTTACAACTCGTTGATTAAAGGTTTGCATTTTATTCCTGCCATTAAAGTTGACGTCTAATTTGAAAGACATTTTAGGCTTGAAGAGTTGACTTGCAAGCCGCAATTTACAGTAATTAAGATAATAGAAAATCCAAAGTTGGATGTTGGGTTATCTCAATTAATAGGCCTATTTAATCTAATTTTGAATTTTTAACATAAGAATTAAAAATCTTTTTCTAATTAAACATTTTTATTGCCTTTTGTCAGATTTATAATGGCCTCGTGAAATATGAGATATAATGATTACCATTCAAATTTATGCTTACTGTAATAAAGTTTAGTGCGCAAACCACATTGAGTTTTGTGTTACGAGGTGTTGGCATCCACTTTCTAAAGCCCAGCAACTCAAAGAGATACTTGAAATCGAATCACCACATTCCAATAAACATTGATGTTGACTTCTTTAAATACTAAGCCGAACAATTGCACAAACACAGGTTTGATGACACAGCAATGTTTTCGCAGAACAAAGAGGCTGGTCTGAAATTATCCTATGAGGTTTCCAAGAAAATAGCTGTTGCCATATAATAACTACAAAATCGGAGAACAGCTAAAATTAACTTGCTCTCTAGATATCATATTGAATTTACTGTGAAGTTTTAACTCAAAAATCTAAAGCACGTGTCCCCATCAAACACTACTCTTAGGAGGTGAATAGCGGCGATACCTTATAACAGACTGTCGCAGGTGGTCTCAAAGATTCAGAATTTGACTTATGTTGTTATGTTTTGTTAATAAATTTTGCTCCCTATTCTTCTTATTTTTACCATCGTTGTTGTCCTTTTTTGTAACATTCTATGAGATTTGCAAGTTTTTAAACCTTTTTCTTCCCTTTCTTTCACTTCTTTTAATCCTAGGATCTTTGCACTTTTACATTCTCAAGGTGCCCCTTTTCTTCGTATGCTAAGAGACTTTGATGTTCCTCTCTCTATGATTTTTTCTTAAGTTCTCGAAATCATAGGTTCATTTTCCACCTTTCTTTTGTTTTTGCCTTTGGGGTTTTGACTCTTTATCTTCAGGTAAAGGTTGAGATCGTGCTAATATATCATTGTAGTCCGTATTTGCTTTTTGCTGTTACATTTGTTTTGTTCTACTTTCTCATTTCTTCTTCTCCTCCCCCTTCGCAAGGGTTTACTGTAATAAATTCTAGTGGGGAAAAGAAACACCACAGTGTGTTTTGTTTTGTTAGGTGTTGGTATCCACTTATCTAAAACCCAGCTATTTAAAGAGACACTTGGAAACGAAGCATCCTAGTTCAATAAACAAAGATGTTGACTTCTTTAAATCCAAAACTGAACAATGCACAAATCCAGGCTAGACGACACAGGAATGTTTTCGCAGAACATTAAAGCTAGTCTAAGAGCATCCTATGATTAACTTAAGAGCTGACGTAAAGACGATTATAGTTCTCCTCTTAGGAATTTCTTGAAGATTTATGAAACCTTCTCCTAACTTTTATTTTTAGTAATGATCATCGTTGTATAATTTTTACTTCCTTGGTTTTTAATTATTTTTTTAATCATATGTTTGCTTCTGTAAATTATATGCTCCCTTTTTATTTCAATGAATAAAAGTAGCGTCATGGGATAATTCTGATCTTGTTTTATTATTATTATTAAGGTAAAATGTTAATATTAGTTAGATATCACTATTCTGCTCATATTTAACTAAGGAGGTGGAGGAAGATGTAAATTAACAGGAGTAAAAACTACTAGCGTAGGGTAAATTAAATCCCACTATCTATTTTTCTGTTAAATTGACAATTTTATTGATTCTTAGGTAAAAGAGGATCTCACGTTGCCACTGCTCCCGTACATATATGTGAATTAAATACATTTACCATCGAAATTTTTATCGGTCGAACTCTGACTTCTTTTCGGATGATGGTGGGCAGAAAACTGTTGAATTTGGGGAATAATTAAGTCATTAAAACTTGTTTATACTTTCATTTGGTTTCATTCTTTATTCGCCCATAGAAGTAGATTGTTCAGGCTTCTATTACAACGTTTCAGATTAATATGATAAATTCGTGGAGTGGCATTTTGCTTATTGAAGTCCTATGTACCTGGGGCTCGCAGTGATGCAATGAATACTTTCAAATCATTATTTCTATTCAACTGTGGACACGGAAACAAATTTGTTGACTCAATTCTTACGGGTTTGATTTCCTTGTCTTCCGATAAGTGTTGTAATTAACTCATACTTGAGCTTTAATTTTTGCGCCCATATTAAATTATATTAATTCAAACAAGCACTTTATCGGTACATTCCTGTCTTTTTTACACATATTTAATTTTTAATTTGTTTATTTTTATCAGCTTATTAAATATGTTTTGTAATACGGGTAATTAAAATGCTGACTTTTGCTTGTGGTAGACGATTCCAGACTTGAAGGCAAATCTTTCACTCGATCTTTTGAATTTCCATCTCTTCATCATTTTGTCGTATCTTATCATTTCTGCTCAACTAGAAAAATAAAAACAAATCCCCGCAGTGTCAATGAATTATTTTAACCATCGTCTACCATATAGTACGCTAATTACCAATGATCTGAATAGGGTGCTGTTCCGACGACTAGCCTTACCCATTATTACTTAATTCCTCTCCTTGTTATTAGTTTTCTGAAGAGCTTCTTCTTGCCCTGACACAAAGAAGATAATTTTTCAAGAGAATCAAAATTCAGGAGAAGTCTTACACGGAAGATAAGTAAGTTTCGCCATCTAAAAAATATGGCCTTTTGGCGCCGATCCCGATTGGCACTCTTCCATCCACTGAATAAACTTTTATATTTGCTTAAGAGGGTCGTGGTTCTTAAACATGCATTCTCTGGTGGATATGAATGAGAGGATTTATTTATTTTTTTTAATCTCGTTAGTTAATTCCTTTAGTTCCTTCTCCCTTAACTTTCTCAGTCTGTGGCTATTTTTGCAGACTAGTGGCCGACTAGCTTTCGGCTGTCATCCCTACTCGGTTGCATGGGTGGGTGGGTATACCTTCTCCCTCTTGATTCAAGTGAAGGGGCTATTTCAGTGAACTACTTTCTTCGCACCCGTCTCTGGTCCCACATTTCTTTCCTATTACTAACCTCAACAAAATGTTCTCAGGTTTGCTTGAAAATCATGCTGCGGTTGACATTTGAAGAATTGCGAGCTATCTTGTTCCTGCTGCCTGAAGATAGGTTTTCACCCAGCACCAATGACAATAAAAGCTTCTGTCACTATATATCTTCCTCATATTTTCATTTCCCCTATCTTCGCCATTTCATTACAGATGGCCCCTTACACACTTTATGGGGACTTTCCCTCGTTGGTTTTCTCTTAAAATTGTCAGAAAAAACATCGAATTAGTTCAAGATAATTCACGTAGAAGACACTTGCAATAGAGTTCAGTTAAACTACGTTCCATTACGATCAGTCTGATGATAACACGCAAATTAAGACCAGGTAAAACTTAACATGATGAGAGAAGCCGATGGAAAATTAAACACACGAACATCGCTCATTTGCCATTAGATTCAACACTAAAATTAACTCCGATGCATTTACTACTTTTTATTTTTCTTCCCTCTCATTACATTTAATGCCAGGTTCTGTATCTATTTCTAGTTCTTATTCTTTTCTTCTCTATCTTTATTTAATCCTTTAACGAAGTTGTCTTTAAAGATCTTTCAAGTGAATTCACTATATTACTTTTTCAAATCCAATTATTATACTATGAATGCACTTGTTAATAAATTTTATTGTAATATTTGATCTATTTGAAGAAATCACAAACGAGCAACTCATATTTATTTTCACTTGAATCGCAAAGATGTCGACACGCAAATATTTTATGGGTCCTGTTATGTATTATCCTAAATCAATTTATCTTAGAACTATTTTTTATGTGTATTTTTAATATTTTATATAACGGCATTGCTTATGCTACTAAGGTAAAATACATTTAACCCCCAACTATTATTCAACTAATAAATAGTTTGATATTATTTTTGATTGGTGATTAAAGTTCCCTTAGGCCGTAGAGTTAAAATTATGCAAAGGATCATATATGTATTTTTTAGCCGACTTAGTTTTCTTTAATTATAATTATAACAATTACAATAATAATAATAAAGGTTTGATTGACATGGCGCCTTTAAGGCCTTAAACCCTTCGCAGGGTCCCCGACTAGAAAAAAGCCTGACAGAAGAATTGGGTTTTCTGAGTCCGCTAGAAAGGGCCAGGCAAGGAAGCGAGGTGGGTAGTATCAGGCAGACCATTCAAAATCTTAAGAGCAACTACAGGAAAGCATGCTTTCCCATACACCAGTGACAAGTTGCGAAGAACCGAACACAAGAGGGCACTTCTTGAGCGAAGGGCTCTTGGTTGTTTGGCCAAAGAGTGGGGATGGCAGCTGAAGGGGAGTTGCAGTGTTTAGGATTTTAAATTTGAGACCTAAGAATTAAAAATTAATTCGAAATTTAATGGGCAGTCAGTCCAGCACACGAATCATGGGTGTATCAAGATATTACCGTCAACGACGCAGAATTACTCGAGCCACAGATTTATGGATAAAATGAAGGGGGCGAATTCTACTTCTGTGGAACCACTACAAAGTATTACAGTATTCAATAGGGGAGGTAACAAAGACAGATGGCTATGTCGCTACTGCTTTGGTCGAATAGGGACTGTATACGATGGAGGTTACGGAAAAAGCAGAAAAACGATTTATTAATTTTCGCAACATGTGATTGGAAATCGAGTTGATATCAAAGGAAACACCCAGTTTATAACCATTTCAGAAAACTCGATCGGGTAGCCAGCCTGATTGATAGAGGGGGACTACATTTTTACAGCGAGTGACATATGCTGTAGAAGCCATCAAAAGAATCTCAGTTTTGTTATGGTTGAGTTTGATGAAGTTGTACGATAGTTAAATACTAAACGTCTAATATGCAGATGAAAGATTAGTGACGGGTACGGAGATCGAGTTAGGGAGCAGGAGAGAAATATTTACACATCAATCGTATGGGGGGATAAGGATAATCCTAGGTCACGCAGAAGAAGACAATAAGAAAGGAAATAGATACGAAAGAGAAACGGTCCAAGGAATGAGTCATGAGGAATACCGAAGAATGCAGCTGCTGGCCGTGACACCTCCTCCTGATGTAAACAGAATAAATACTAAATGGCAGATAATCGCGAAACCAGTTTAGAGTAGTTCCAGATATGCTCAGAAAGTCAAGCAGATGGGGCTTGTACAGGAGTTGTCAACGGTGTCAAATCTCGCTCAGAATTGCGAAGCACCATAATTGGCCTCCCAGGCCTCCCAGCATCGCCTTCTTGGTGGAGTCAGTCAATCCCATCTATAGGTGCCGATTTAGAGCTGTGAGTTATCTTGAGCCACGACTGAAAGATTATGTCAATGATGAATGAGGACAAATTTTCAGTGATGCATACAGCTACTAACTTTTCAAGAGCCTTGGATAAGAACGGTGGTTAAGAAGTTACACGATAATTCAAAGAAATTTTAGGGACAAGATTTTGTTTCCTTAATATCTTACTAACAGCATCATGTTTAGAGTTAGAAAGCACATCTAGCCATAGGAAGGCGCTAATACCACCCCCCCCACTATGTGCGGTAACAGAACATATAGGAGCTGAAAATGGAGAACATACGCAAGTGTCTAGCGGAAAGCAAGGTTTTTTATGAGCAGAGTATTATGGCGAGGTCACCTGAGTTCTGACAGAAAAAGCCTAAGGCGTCGAAATTAAAAGTTCAGTCTGGCATGAGGATACACTAAAAATTAACAAATAAAAACAAAAGTTTTAAAAACCTGGAAACGAGGCAAATACATCAAGAAGAAGGAAAGACGCTCCTCCATCTATTGAAGCTCGTCTACATCTGGCATACGATGATACAAGCAACAGAAGAGAGCAACATAAAAGGATGTAAGCGAGCCTCCTCCTAAAATCAAAAAATCCGATGTCTGTGTACAAGATCTCGTCTTGATTAAATGGGAGAATTGGTAGCAACACAGCTCATCCCGGTACCTGGGGTGGTAACGTTTGCGAAGATTAACCAGAATAAAAAAAATTTCAGGAATGTCCCTAACATTCTGTGGACGTTCCAGTTACTCGATTAAGTTGCAGGGGAGCATTCCATTAAAACGTGGAGCCTCCTACGAGTGTACTCAAATCGAACACGACAGAAAGTGAGCTGAAGCCGTCATGGATTTGGAACGTAGCTCCATAGGAACAGTCGCGGTTCAACGGAACACCACTTTATGTTACCTTCAGCCTTCGTCCATTTTTTTTCCAGGCAACTCTAAGAGCTGGCTTGGTTCGTGTCATCTCGGCGGGTGGGGAAAAGTAAAATACTATCCTGGTCCCCCAGTGATCGCAGAGCAGTTAAGATGATGATCGGCTCGCTCATTTGTTACAATTCTAGCATGTCTAGGAATCCATTTAAACAAAATCGAATCATCTGCCCAGCTTCTAGCATTTGTGGAGTCAAGGATACCGTGAACCAGTGTTTGTGCAGTTTCTAATGACGATATGGCAATAGGTCACTGTGTGACTCACTAAAGATCAGAATCCGGTCTCTAAACATGGCAAGACTCGTTTTATCCATCGTCGCAATGGTGTATTGTAGGACAGACGCAAAGCTTGGTAGATCCCCGCTAACTTTAAACAAAGGGGATATAGCATGAAAGTCGTTCCCCTTCTGATATTTATATATATATATATATATATATATGTGTGTGTGTGAATTTTGGTAGTATATTTTCATTATGGCAGGTTTTATTGAAAGCGAACGCTTGTCTCGTGTTGGTAATTTTCTTTGCAACTTTCTCAAATTTTTTTATTTCGCCTTTTCTTCATCGTCCAACCCCTGAATAAGCACATTGAAGTTCATTAGAACTTACATTTATCAATTGCCAAAAGGTGGAAGGAAAGTAATGCACCTTAGAACTTTCTTTTATTATCCTGCCGCGTTGAGATAGGGCAAGTATCATCTTCAGATTTAAAATGGGAAATTAATAAATGAGTTCCAGTTTATATGTTAGGAAAAATGTGTTAAAAAACTGCCCATCATCATTTTTTTGGTTCTACTAGTTCGGAATGGCAGTATCTACCTTCCGTTCTTCTGTTTGTTAACAATTGTTCATTTCCTCGTTGATTCAAATGTCTTCTTAGATGTTCAGCCTAGATTGATTCCCTCTTCCCTTTTAATTGTGGTGTTTTTAACTAATATACCCCTTGTTAGGTTGGTGTTATGTACTATCTTCATATGATTTTTTGGCGCTCGGTTTGAAGGTGCATGGTTAAACTCCTCGAAAGAGTAGTGGCTTTCATGCCAACATACTTCGAGTTATTATTATGTTTGTAGTCTACATGCAGGCAGTTATACTCGTAAACTATTTTGTAGACTTCAGTTTCGAGGAGTCTTGGCAGGTTATTTTTTATAAGGAGAATGTTAACTTTTGTCGTTTTATAATATATAATAAGCTGAATCTCCTCCGTTTGGCTCTTGAATTTAATCTTACGGTTAACAATCTGCTTGATGGTTTTTTGCATCTATTTTGTTTTTAATTACATTTGATTTCTATGAAACAGTTTGATGTTATTTTTTGGTTCCTTGTTACTTTCCGTTTTATCACAGGCATTGAATTGCATTCTTAAAAATGATTGAAGTTGTTCTTTAATCATGCTGTTCGGGAAACGGTTGGTCATGAGTGTTTGTTTGACGTGGAAGATCTTTTGATGGAATAGTTCCCAAGTAGAGTGGCATTTGTATGCTCGGCGTATGTAAGCCGATTACTCTTTATTTGGTATCTTTCGGGACATTCAACATCCCCGTTGAGTCATCTTTAAATGTCCGTACCTTTTTTTTTGGACTAATTTCCATTGAGCATTTGTACCTCAACATCCAGAAAAAGGAGTTTATTGTTCCTGCTCAATTTATAAGTGAATTTTAAAACTGAGCTCTCTCACATAGTTGCTTGATGTTTTTTATATGATATCCATTTTGGACGTTGATGTAGATGTCTACGTATCGGCAGCATGTGTGGCTCATTTTCGATGTTGTCTAATAAGCTCTCTTCGAGTTGCCGTATATCAATAAATTCCACCGTTGACTCCACTCCTCCCCTCTACAAGATCAGCAGGACTAATAGCATGCTTTGACGTGGGAAGCCTGTTTACGACTGTGCTTATCTCTCAAACCATGGATATCATTAGACAAAATGTATACCACCATCCTACTCTATCTCGTCGAAATCTTGACCCAAACATCTTAAAGAATATGCGGCGTTCATGCATATAAGAGTCTCCGTTAAAGACAGCGGACATAAAAGTAGACAGGAAAGTGTATGCATCGAAAACTCAGCTATTAAAGTTTGGTTTTTACAAGACGCATTTACTTAAAAAAGAGAGATGAACGTAGAAGAAGTTTTCTATCATCTACAAGATGGACACAAAAAGATAATAAAATTTTTTTTTAAAGAAAATTAATCAAGGCGAATTATACAATGGTGTTTAACAAAAACTGAACTTAAGAAATCCCACTACCTATTTACATACATATATATATATATATATATATATATATATATATATATATATATATATATATATATATATATATATATATATATATATTTATACATATATATATATATGTATATATATACTGTAGTATGCTTTTATTTGAAAAAGGTTTAACTAACTCATGAAGATTTGGGCTGGTATCAAGATGCCAAAATCATGATTAGTGCTAAATGATCTGTTAACTCTATAGAAGCATATACATCCCAGGGTACGAAGCCGTGAGAGGCAGAAAGTAAGACAACATGAGTTCTCAATGCTACTGCAATGGGCATTCATCTAACAACTGCACTACAAGTTTATAGAAAATAAGCTCAAGGGAATAAGAGCTTTGGTGAGAGACATGCGTTTTCGTATCGCTAGCAAAGAGCTGGGCAACAATGAAGTCCTTCGTTACCATTCGAAAAAACGACCCAATGGGCAATTTCTGAAAGCCAAGGCTAAGGAGAACAGCTCGATGATGGCAAAGAAGCTCTTGAACAACCTGAGTCATCCTGTTGAGGCGTCTATTATCTGGTTATTCTCAGATGAAATTATCTCCCATCAGGACCAGTTCCGCAACATCCAGAGCAATAATTGGCTTACCTATAATCCATACGATTTTCTAGATCAACTGCAAGTTACCAAACTTTGATCGGTTGTTTTTTTTGTCTCCCTTGAGAGTGACAACATGACGCCTCACATCTTTTAATATGTTCTTAAACTCAATTCAAACTGTGTCGTGGAGTCGAACTTCGAAGCTAGCCGAGAATTGATTCTGTGGTGACGCGGGATGGGAGTACGCAAAAAATTGGGAGGGGGAGGATATATAGATCCTAGTGCGAGGGTTGAATAATCAAAGTTAAATAACCAATTCTTAGAGTTTTTAAGTTTACATAAACGGATTGTATAAAATTAACTTTTCTATATACAAAGAAAATATTATTAGCAAAAGTAAGTAAATGACAATAAATAAGATGAGAAACAGGGTACAAAACGGGGGGGGAGGGATAAAAGTGACTAAACGGTGATGAGAATCCGAGACAGGATGTATGGTGATTGCTTCCAAGGAAAGAAGGATAGTACAAATGAAAGGAAGAATCACGTAAAGCCTAATTGACTAGAGGGTTTGGAAACGACGAGGAAGCGGGGCGCTGCAAAGATTCACTTGCAAAATTCCTTCTTCTTTAACCTCACCGAGTAATGAACGAGGGTGTACTCTAGATGAGTATGAAGTCGATACCGATTGATAGATGCCTGTCCGTGTCTATCGCCTGTTGGGTTGGAACTCTGGCCTAAGGGACGAGTGAGGCCAGGTAGGAAGGTGATGCGACACGTTCGTAGATGGAAGCGGTTGATAGGCACAGCAGGGCTTACGAGACTGTACGTGGCTGCTAACCAAGAGGAGGCTGTATAGTACTAATATTTTCTCAAAGCTTTTCCCAAAGTATTCACACTGCTTCGGCAGAAGCTAATCGCATGGGGGAGGAGATAATCTCGTTGATTATTACAGGCTCGCGCGAAAGTCCTCAACACCGTAGTTATGGTGCCGATCAGGCGATGCGATGGGGAACGAAACACGGATCACACGACCACGCGAAATTCTCGCTGATCGCTTGTGGCTGTCTGGGAGTTCAGGTGCATCTTTTATCAGGCGCCCCGGATAGACGTTGAGTTCTGAAGGATGGGAGTAACCTTCTCTCTCAGAGAAACTGCTCTGTGGAGCTCTTTGAGATTGCGGTCAAGGCCTGGTAGGATAGTGTTGCTCCTGGATGCCATATCTCTAAACTGATTCAGAAGTGAAGGTCGGATAATTTTTACGACTTCAATATCCCCAATTCCTGGCCTCTCAAATCTATTGAATCTAATTAATGGATTAATATATGTGTGGTGCAGATGAAAAAGACACCAAAAGCTCTGCCTGCAGCCATAAGGCTCAGTTAGTGGACAAAATCAAGTGTTCTAAGAACTTCCATGACAACGGGAGAAACGCATGCGACAGGTTCCTGAACCATTTTTAGGCCATGGTAGAAGCTGTAGGCTCTTATTTTTACTAAACTGTTATCTCTTACCATATTTTTTGGATATTTTTATTTTTATAAAATTCATTTTGGGGGCTTATATATTGCTAAGTATTTTCTTTAATGCAAACCGCTAAGTTTAGCCCGAACACACTGTATATGCTCACTGTTTGAATATTTCATAAATGTGCCTATATATTTTTTGTTTAATTAAGTTGATTTAAATGGATAATATAAATACAGAATACTTGCAACTCAGCCCAAATGACAACCCACTATTCTGCAGTTTTATTTAGTGCAAGCAATTAGAGTTATCGGATTTATAGCCCAAATTATTTGAAAACAAACTATTTGGCAAAAAACAATTTATCATACTGGGGCTAATAATATTTTGTAGATCATTTGTTATATTTTCCTTCATTTCAGCTGGCATTGGTCCAATCTAAGTGAAATTAATTCTCGAATCTCTGTAACTATAATCCTTTATGACCTATTTTGTAGGCTTTGTTGAGGGCAATTGTTCGAGCTTAACATTAATCACTCTCGAGTTTTTCAATGAAATTTTTCATTATTACCTTATGAACAGTGCGTATTTTTACATTTGGAGAGCTCCTTTAATTCTGCCTTTGAATCATCTTTGGTGTCTCCTCTCTTTGAATTTATATAGAATCTCATTCACTAAGTTCATTTTTCATTAAATAAACTTTCTCATCGAAGTTTTTCAAATATTAAGGTTTTTATTTAGGATTTACTGTAAAAGTTTGAAAAATCTTTTATTTAACCTTTATATATCGACCATTTGTGAGATTCTTTAGATCATCTTTTGAATTAAGCTTGGTAATATTACTTAAATGACGGCAATTCTTTTAAATTACACTTTCCTTTATAAATATATTCGTTTTTAGTAAAGCAAGAACATGTTGTCAAAGCAGTTTTTGAACGGTAGAGAGAATGTTAGTAAGATGTGGAAGTTATTCAAGGCAATAAACTTTAACTAAAGAAATTTTCATTCTATGTTGAACATTGCAACAACTAGACTAAACATGTGAACTTAGAGTGTAATTAGCGTGGTTGGAGCTCTAAAAGAGTTTTAGTATACGTTTATTAGAGTAAAGAAAAATTCTGTTGCGCGCGCGAAGAAAAGATAAGGAGATGTCATTGAAATGTGATTGATGACGTATATATGTACAAGTATAACAATCTTGCGTTACCTTCCCCAAATATTACGACGGGCACTATATGGCAGTGTCCTTTTCGGCACTAGTATGCCTACGCAATCACTGTAATTTATCATTTCCGAAAAAAATCAAATCTAAGACAGATATCCCCTGAAAACGTATCTAATGCAATGACATAAACATTTGCTTTGGGATCAACAGGAAATGTTGACTCCACCATTATTACACAGCGACAATCAAAAGTCTGAACTTTTCACCCGAACATCATTTTATATCGTTTAGATAATACCCTTTGATAGTGATTCATTATCACCTGTTCTTCATTACAATGTCAGACTAGACTTGCTGTAGACATTAAAGTATCGATCAATTTCCACCAGATTCCCATTTGGAATCCTGCAGCTCTTCATTTCAGACTTCATTCACTATTTTGCCTTGATTAAATTTCAAGATTTATAACGTAGTGGTATACATAGTCTAGACAAAACTTCAATCTATTTATGAAGCAGTGCAAAATTAGTAAGTAAGTAATCATATTTTATAGAGTGTTGTTGCAAAGATTTAATTTCTCTCAACCTGTGAGGAAAAGGAAGAAGTTGGGTTACTTTATAGCACATAACCTATATAGGGCTTTTTTAAAAAGAAGAAAATAGAAAGGGTGTTACTTTCATACTAGCAACACAAATTAAGCTGACTCCTCACAATTACCAGTCCCCTCCAAGTGTGACACTCATCTTGCTCAAGGCACTCGGACTGACAATCTACATTCCTCTCGTATGAATTTTTTGTGCAAAAAAAACTAAACAGACCAATATCACATCAAATATGGATGACCACAACACACCCAGCACATGACCAAAAACGTGTGCCCTTTTTCTATTGGAAGTTCTCCCTCGGCTAATTCGTGTTTCACGCAAATCGGGCTGATTTTCCCCTTGTAAAGGTAACAAGTGACGCTCAAAAACTCGTCACTTGTGCATGTACTTCCACGCGCAGTAAATGAGTGAATTTCGTCCCTACTCTGAGACTCCAAAACCTGAATAACGAAATACTCCTAACAATTATTTTGTAAAGGTTCATCCCATCCACTTCTCTTTTGGCTCGTTCCAGGCAGCTATCCAATTTTTATCCTTAATAATAATCTCCCAAACAGATCGAAGGAAACTCTTGGATATGCTGAACTCTAAATTTCTTCGAAAAGTATTTATTCGGTACATTCATAAAAAGTTTAAATTACTGGCCGTGAGCCTCCACATCAGTAACTCACACCTCAGCCGCACGAGCTTTTACCCCGATCTCTCAGAGACGGGTGAATTCAATCGCAAACGACCACTCAAATCAATTCCGTGAGCAGAAGCAGGAATTATTTTCCTGCTTTTACGGATAAATCGCATCTTTCTCGCTAAGGTTGGCCACTCTCGAGAATAAGAGACACTACATGAAGAGACGCTGGAGTTGCCATGCGCGCAACTATCCCGATTAATCAGGAAACTCTCCCACATTAATGGATAGCATTGCTCGTTCCATCGGCAATAGGGTAGGCAGGCACACAGATTCACGTAGCTGCAAAAAAAAAGGTACCTCAGTGAGACTTCTGAGGGAAAGATAAATGAAGGACGTCGCATCTCGATTTTCCTACTCACCACGTTTGCAGTCTATCGACACTACCACTAGAATAAGGTTCTTGAAAGACGCATGTTCAGTGATATTATTTTCCTCTGTTAGGTTTGGTGTTCTTTAAAAAAAGAAGGCGATATTCCCTTTCAGAGCACACCTGAATCCCCAGTTCACTAAAAGTAGAATATTGGCGTGGCTCCAAAAGACGCTGGTACATTCTAATTTATTAGTTAATACACTAATAATATTCTACAGATGTTCTCTTTCGAGCTCAAAACAACATTTTAAGCCCATTTGATCAAAACCATAATGATCTACATCACAACAAGGGGCTTTAACCAAATCTCAATTCACCTACCTGCAATTGAAAAATATATGGGAGACTCCTCCACCACGCTGCTGTTCATAGGTTTCTTCTACCCTCTTCCTTGTATTCTATCAATAAGCCAGCTTACATATAAAACAAAAACCAATCTAATACAAATAGCACTCATTATTATCCTACGTACAAACTTTTCATACAAATCGAAAAAGACAGATAGAATTTACGAATAAACACATCAAAATATATCTAAATAATCACGTAGAAATCTACAAAATAATAAATCTGATAATAGTTGCTGACACTTATTAAATTGATATATCAAATTCGATTTTTTTTTCACACAAAAATGATACGTCAATATGTTTAAAAAACTTGGAAGTATTTTTAGGAATCTATTTAACTGCACACTATCACCATTTTTATTATCATATTTTTATGTAATAATTTTTATTATTTAATAGCTTCACTAGTTATCCTTTTAAGGTACCCTAGTTGGTTATTATTTTGTTCCAGCCATCAATTGAATTATTTAACTAACATTTATATATTATTTATCACTCTAGTAAATTATTTAAATTTTATTTATCCTCTTACCAACTTTGATATACATTCAGTCTTTATCATAACTTTAAATAATAAGGTATATTATTCATAATCATTTCTACATCGCCTATTTTTTTTATGTTTCAACCACTTTAGAGTTAGATTTTAAAAGTGTATTCAGTTTTTAGGTAATTTTCGAGCAATTGGAAATGAGTCGGTATTTCATCCATTCCATCCATTTAACGTTACAATTATTGATCTCTCCACACTCTTTATCACATCCTATTTCCTTTCTCATAAAGTGGAGGTGTTGTAGAAATATTGTATTCCCCTCCTTGAATATGACGAGTGGCACTCTGGAACTATCTGTCACTCATAAGTAACACCAATAACATCATAACCAACGCAACTACTGCAACTTCTCGTTTCCTAAGAAAATATCTAAGACAGATACAGCCTTAAAAGCATGTCTAACCAAAACATCAAGACTTCCTTTTAGATGACCCCAATTGGATACAAAAGGGGTATTTCGACCCCATTTAGGCGCAGCGCCAACCATTATTTGGATATTTTCATGAGCAGTAACTTGTATCGTTACGTGACTTAACTTTGCCTATCAATTTATCACAGAGTTTAACTACGCCTTTTAGTTTTTTATATATAAAAAAGCTTAGCTCTTCTATATTATCCTGTCTGATAACACTGGTCAACAACCAAAATGCTTCTGAGACCACAGTACCAATTTCCAATAAAGTTTAGGGGACTGATAATGAATATCATGGTTAAAACTGTTTGTTATCTCTACTTTTTAAGATACAACTACGTGTCACAACAGGTTCCAATCGGCTTGCGGCAGTGTTTTTCTTACAACACTTACAGTCTCACTGCCCTTCACTATAGGTTCATCAGTCATAGAAGGTGATTCTGCTGTGCAAGTTTAGATTTTGAGGTGGAAGTTAGGTGATTTTCCTTGTCAAACACTTTTTAAACTTTTTTTTTTTTCCTACCGAATATATAAATACTCCTGCTAGTCTGGCATGTTCTTAACCATAATTATGAATTTATGAATAAATTTTCTGTTTTTCTTCTTTCAGATGCCTCTTACTTGTGTAAATAAAGCAGAAAACTTCTGTTAATTTTATGATGGGGTGACCTTTGCATCACAGAAGCGCCTTATAACTGTTATGGTTAGAAAGGCACATCAACTATATTTTGGATGCAAGATTGGTGACCAGGAGAAGAATTCGGGAAAACCATGACCCTGTTTGATATATGCAACTACGGAAGAATAAGGAAGAGCTGCTAGGCTCTCGTCTTCAACAGCAGAATCTCCTAGGAGCTGATGTAGAAATTTCAAAGTTCTGTTATAGTCAGCCGCAGTTCAACAATTTCTTCGTAATGGAAGGTGATGTAGTGGCCTTCACAATATTAATGATCTGATGGAAGCACTTTGCATCGAATACGAACCAGGACACTGGAGTCTGTTTATGAAGTTATCAAAAACTAGTCTTAAAGGTGTCTTACTTCACAGAGGCAATAGTGAATCATCAGTACCTTTGGGCTAGCTACACATATAAAAGAAACTTATTAAAATAGAAAGAATAAATTGCAATCCATAAATTATAATGAACATCAATAGCAGCTCTGTGGATACTTACAAGTTGTTGATCTTGTGATGGGCTTGCAGGTCGGATACACCGAGTACTGCTGCGTTCTGTGTGAATCGGACAGCTGTGCAAGAGGTTCCTACTATATCAGGAGAGATTGGCCACCTCGTCATTCATTGGAGCTTAGGATAAAATATATTCAACATCCACCTCTCACTGAACCAACCAGAATTTTGATACCCCCACTAGACATAAAACTAGATAAAACTAGACATAAAACTTTGTAAGAGCTATGGACAAATCTCTTAAGTATTCAGGTATTTAACATCAAACTTTCCCTCACTGAATGACGCTAAGATAAAAGAGGGAGTTTTCATTGGTCCTCAGATACGAAAGCTTCTTAAAGATGGGGAGGATAAATCTGCTTGGCAAGCATTCAAAAAAGTGATTTCTCGAAAACCGAAGGGAAGGAAACTTTGAATAATTGGTGGAAAACCTCATTAAGACTTAGAAGAACATGGGATGTAACATGTAACTTAAAATCAACATGTTAACCTCACATTTAGACTTTTTTCCAGCGAAGTGTGGGACAGTTAGTAACGAACTTGGTGAAAGGTTTCAGCAAGATATTTCCCTCATGGAAAAGCGGTACCATGGTAAATGGAGCACAACAATGCTTGAAAACTATATTGTAATACTCCCTCATATCGTTGTATAGTAAGCTTGGGGTAATATTTCAATCGCGGAGCCTGTTTATTTGCTTTTAGAAAGTCCCAAAAACATAATATTACAACTCAATTCTGTAACGCAAGAATTTGTCTAGGAAGCGATCTTGAAATTTCATGAAAGGCATAAGATACTCACAGACGTTTTATTATTAGATTTAATCTTAGATAAAACTTTTCAAATAACCATTTAATCAAATGAGGGTTCTATGGTATTTAACTATGTTTAGATAACCTGCTACTTCCCTTCCAGATTTCATCATCCAGATTTTGGCCGGGAAGATGTGAGCGTTGACATATAATAACTGCTAGGATGGGCAGGTGTTTTTAAACCTGCATTTTGAATTTGACACTTTTTTGATTACATCAGATAATTAGTTTCTTAACCAAGGAAAATAAATTTGTTTATTAATAGTAAATTCAATCCTCCACGTGACCTAGATCACATCTTTCTGTATAATTTTATGTTCATAACTCTATATTTCGTGGGGGATAAACCAAAGTTTATTAAACTCCCTTTTTGAGCATCAAATTATACTAAACATGCTTAAATACCCTAATACCTTTAGCCTTTTACATGGTTCTTGAGATTAAAATTAACTAATATTAAGATTAAAAAGACGCGCGAGCGTGATTTATGCCGTCTCATGGCATTTCAAGACGGCGTCATGGTAGAATATCCTCCTTACTGAATCAGGTTGAAAGATTGTCTTTTTGTAAAATATAAAGCAAGAAGTTGAAGGTAATTATAGATAGATTGATTAAAGGATGAATGAATGAAATATTGAATATATCCGGTAGGGTTGAATTAAATGTTGCTACCTTGGGGAAACCCACTCATGTGCTTGGTTATCATAATTACTTCCAGCATACATATAAACGGGAGTTAATTCCCTCTCTGAACTTGCTCAGACCTTAGGGTATAGGGATTTCACCTCCATCAGAAGGTTGCAACTAATTCTTATTCCAAAATCAATCTCTGAGGTCTTGCTCTGTTATGGGCTAATCTGCAAACTATTATCATAATATGCCTCTAATTCTGACTTAAAATCGTATTCTTACATAGTTAGTACGATATTTATGAGGCAGAAACTCACTTTACGGTCTCCTTTAGCCTTCAGGAAACAGAGTTGAAGGGAAGGGTGCTTAAGTGCACATAAATTACTAGTATTTCGAATAAAAAACAATTCAAATCTTTCAATGCTCTTGAATTGCTACTTTAGGTGTGCTAGTTCTTGATTCCCTCATATCTAGTGATGAGAATAGGGAAGGGTATTCTTGCTTTCATTAATGAATTCCTTCGATCATTGCAAGCCTGAGCGTTCATATGGCGGCCGTCTCTTCGTTACGATAAACTAAATTAAAGATAGACATAGGTGTAAAGATAGGAGATAAATCAGAGATAAAATAAAATATTTTAGTAGATGAATTGATATGCCAGGTAATATAGCAAACTATGTCATTATGCCTATTTTAGTCCTTATTTTTAAATCTTTAGGTAAAAATTTATAGCATCCAATCTTTCGTTTTCATAGCATTATTTTTTCTTAAGGAACAGTGAGAGATCTTACTTTTGTTTTTTGTTTTCTCTGTGCAGTCGTGTCTTTATTTTTGTATTTTGCTTTTGTATATCGGAAAATCACAATTTTTCTTCTTAATTCAGCTGTAGTTCAGTAGATTTAGCATTTATTTAAGTTTAGCCGGTGAGGGACACAATGCAGATAATCACAATGGAGCTTTCTACTAATGTTCTTTTACTGACCTTAGTAGCTGACAATCCCAGCATGCTTTGTTGATTTTTTAGATGATTTCTTAGAATATTCTTAAACTATTGAAGGTTGAGAGAAGCACCTTTATCTGGTAAGTTAGAAGTGATTCCATACTCGCGATGCGTTCGAATTATAGAACCTAAACTTTCATAAACGACTTCAACCTTCTTAGAAATACCGCAGGCCAAAAGAATGATCCATGTAAATTAATTTTATTGATTTGTTGACGAATTGCTTGAGGGAATTCTTCTTACGTTTCCATTGTTATAAGCAAACCACTTTCTTCGTCGGATTCTTATCAATGAATGATGTTGCTAATATTTGGCAATTGACATCAGTTTCGTTTCGACAAATTACTCAAATATTCAATATTGAATTTTAAAGAATTCTTTTGTGCAATAACAATATTTTCGTATGTTATTAGAATAGTTGATTAATTTTCTCCTGTTATTTTTTTAATAACATGTAAATTTCTATACGAAGAAAATCTATCTTATGTATATATATATATAATATATATATATATATATATATATATATATATATATATATATATATATATATATATATATATATACTTATATATATATATATATATATATATATATATATATATATATATATATATATTATGTTTAATACATGTTTACTGAAAGGACGAATATAAAAATATATATGCAGAAAATAAACAAGTGTTTGGACTGATTTAATGCAAAACCAGGTTCCGACTGAGGCATCAGTCATCTTTAATCACTGGCAAACTAATAAAGAAAGAAACCTAGCCTAGGTCTGAATGTAATTGGGGAGAGGGGTAGGAGTAGGGAAGAGCGGCCTTTTGATCAGAGGCTGGACAAATCTTCTGTTTATCACAAGATTAGTGGTAAATTGGCCACTAATCTACGACTTTGGAGACTCGGTGGCTCTCATTGGGCAGTATGATAAATTGAAGTCCTTCTCCGGGTACGTATTTAGTATTTCTTTTGCTATATCTGTATGGCACAGTCGTGAAGCATTTTGTAATATTCACAGGGTCGAGATCGGTGAAGTTATATAACATTCTTGAGAATATCGAGTTACATTGGTAATAAATCCGGTTGCAAATTTTTATTCCAGGTGTACCTATCTCATCTACGCATTTGTCAAAACGTGTATTGTTCCCCCTGTATATACAAAATAGTCAACTCAGCACGGCCAGATAGAAATTTATTTTGTTTTAGGCTGATAGATATTTAGAACAGGACAGGGATTGAAGGCTTTGGGGAACTATCAAACCATTAAATTACGAATGACAGTATTGCTTTATGTGTAAATTTTAGTCCAAGTACTAGTCTTTCTTGGAAATATGGATAAAATTCATTCTGTATTAGAAGGTTTGCTAACTTTCCTCTCCCTATAGATATTACCTTGAATTTGTTAATGTTTGTCTACTATTGTTGGCTAGCTGAATATAATGTGCTTAATCGTTTTTTTCATGGCCAGGAAGGACACAAGCATATATTTGGTACACGGTGGAGCTAAGGCACTCCCCTGTGGTATCCCTGCTTCAAAGTTGTACTTCTGAGAACGGCTCGTCATTCTTCAAGATAATTACAAAGGAATTTGTCAGCACATTATCGATATTTTTATTTTAGCATTTTCCATTGCAATGCCTTCCTCAATT
Source organism: Ceratothoa steindachneri (assembly GCA_963969495.1). Taxonomy (NCBI): domain Eukaryota; kingdom Metazoa; phylum Arthropoda; class Malacostraca; order Isopoda; family Cymothoidae; genus Ceratothoa; species Ceratothoa steindachneri. Next base: position 92,328,970 of record OZ018330.1, read on the forward strand.
ACAACTATTTACGTTTCGGTCTCATATTTTCTTCGGAATCCAGTCTGTTGAGCGTTATATATTTCATTGATTTTTAGATAATGTCTCAGTCTTTTATTTAATAGCTTTTGAAATATATACTGATTTCCAATTGGGATTTTCCAGGCTGTAGCAGAATATCATTTTGGCTCTTTTCAAGTAAAATGGGAAAAAAATCACGTTTAGGAAAGCATTAAAGAGTCGTAGTATTACCTATTTGATATGTTTGAGGCATTTATTAATTACATTTTAGTAATGCAAGTAATGCTAGGTGCCTTGGTTTGAAGTTGATCACGATGGCATCATATATTCTTAGGTAAATAGTCTTCCTCTCGCTCCTGTGTCTGTTGAGCCATCTCGACATAGTGGTATTGAATAATTTCCGGTCTCAGATGGTTTATTTTTGTTGTACTTTTTACTTAACAATCTGTATCATATTCCTCATTATTTAGGGATCATTTTAAACTAGTTTATCAATGAGTATTAAAATAAAGTTAAGTTTTCCGGCAATCCGGAATTTTTGTTCTCATTGACATTGATGGAAGCGTAGACATTAATGGGCGGTGCCTCTCACTCTCTATTGGGCTCCAGAATTTAGCGGTCTTTTTTTAATGTGAATATTTCTAACGATTTTGTTCCAGGTTTTGATTGCTTTTTATCTCATTTGATGTCGAATTTCAACCTTATATTACGCTGCTCTCTATATTGGTCACTCGTGTTATAATGGTTATTTATTCCTGTAATAAATGCTTTAAAAATATATCTTTTATGCTTCACTAACACGTCAGGACATAGAGATTTGTCTCTGCCCTAAAGAGAACTAGGCTATGTTCTTCTATTCTTTCGTTATTAGGCAGCTAAAGAGTTCCTTATATCTTTAAAAGTGGATACGTCTATCTTGTCAATTTTAAAATCGTGCAGAATTTGTCTGTAAATGGTCAAATTGGGCTTGTGAAAGTATCTACGTTTCCGTATTTTCACCTCAAGAAGAGAAGTAGTGATGGTTGTGAAATGCTAATGTGATTTGTTGAAGTACAAAGGGTCAGAAATTGGTACGTGGTTCAGGGAGAAATTATGGTTCGCTAGTATAAAATTCGGAGTTAATGAAGTTCGTCTTGTCAATAATATAGGAAAGCCTCTGCTTCCCTTTTTACTACATTCCGTTTACTAAGTAGTCTTATTGAGTTACTTTTTACATTGAAGTCACTGATGTAGCCTGCCTCTCTGCACCGTGCGTTGAGATCGCCAAATAGGTAAAGAAGTGTCTCTTCGTAAGAGGTCGGCCATTATGACATCGTAAGCTTAGATTTTTATGTAATCCTTATCTTCATCGAGCCCGTGTCCAGAGATCAGGAAGACGGCGAAATCTATTGGTCTCATGATGTTGTTGTAAACGTTTCTCTTTTTATCCCAGCTGTTCAGGTTTAAAGATGACAAATTGATACTTATAATATAGCTAATTTTCTCAGCAATATTAGCTTTTTGTACGCTCTTTGTCATAGGTAAACCCTGCATTGTTGGAGATTTTACTTCCCGATCTTTTTGTAACTTGTTATGAATCTGGTTGAATTTAGATTTGACCATGATTTATAATTCCAGTTACTTCTTTCTCACTTGGATCAGCCTCGTACTCCCATTTAAACTTGCCTCTTACGAGGCCCCTTATGATACCGTGTCTTACTCAAACTTTGCCGTGGCATTGAAGGGGAGGCGTAGATTTCCATGTATAGGTTCAAGTTAAGTATCTGTAGTCACGATGTTAAGCTTTTTTAGGGGATTTTGTTTCCTGTATTTGTTTGTGAGTGTGTATCTTCTACCTGGTAGGGCATAAATATTTCTCTTCATTTTTTTCTCATAATTTTAGGGATTATTCAAGCTAAAAATGCGGATGAAGACAAGTTAAAATAATAAAATTGACCATTATGGAGATTAAAGCAAGAACACAAATAACATTATACAGAATTAATTACTACTATCCAGTGTAATTTTGAAAAATAATTGAATGAAGTGAAGTTATAACATAAAATGACTTGAATATAAAAAATTAAAGGTAACTGGAGTAAACATTAAAATAACCTATTATATTAAATTATAAAAAAACAACAAAGAAACGAAAACAAATTAGAATGAATTAAATAGAGTTACTAACATTTATCGTAGGAGTCGTGAACTCAACTAACTAAAGATATAAAAGCTACTAACGAGATTTTTACAAGTATTATATATATATATATATATATATATATATATATATATATGTAAAAGACAATGGTATACCACAATATTTGAATCAAGATTTTATTTATAACTATCGGACTAGATTCGGCAAGATGCCATTCTTAACTAATAATGAAGCAACTCAGGCAAGGAGCACTGTATATATAAGATAAGACACATCTTAAACAAAGTGAAATGGAACTGGAAACAATCCGGAGATTGGAATACTAAAGGGGCAAGCAAAAAAGGTTTTCGAGTTATTGACTGCTCAGTCTTGACAGAGATTCTCAGCGCTCATCAAGATATTTGAGCAGGTCCTACACTTTTCGCCGCTCAGATTCGAGGTTCGAAGTAGTTAAAAAGATTCTTCGCATCGTTACGCGTCAAGACCTCTAACCACACAGCTATCCTTCTGTGGTATCGCGGACGTATACGCGCGCGCACGCGCACACGCACGCGCGAGGAAGAAGCAAACGGAGAATTCACTTTGGAAAACGCCGTTTTTCGCATCGATCCCAGCGTCTAACCGTATATCAGCAGCACACCCCGTTCCTGATAACTTTTTTGCCAGTTGAGGCCTGTAGAGACTACCGGTTTCTGTCTTGTACGAACCATAGGAAGGAATCCTTACAAGGGACGCGAAGCAGGGGGCCCAAGTAGGGGGCGGAGAGGACAGGACCGGCAGGTGGGCCCTGTTAGACAAGTTAGAGTAGGTAGGGCAGAATAAGGTGGAACGGAAAGACGGAAATAGGAACACTTCTTCAATAGGAACTGGGAAGACTACCCGGGAGGAAGCTCCACCAGTGGGCCGTCATGGACGACCACAGGGGTGAGTACAGTATCCCGCTCTGGGTAAAGGAGCAATGTCCCAAACCACCGAGGGAGACGGTCTTTGAGACCATTTTCGCTACCATAGGGGTCGCACTTTGTCGTTTGTTGGACCAATCCTATGGCTACATGGCTATCTGCGATAGACTTCAGGACGTCGATAAACTTCTCAGCGTAGGATCCCACGCCACACTCGACGAGATTCGTCTATCCCCCAGAGTCCCGCCCCATTTTTCTGCCAGTAGATAAATCATCTGTCGTCGCCTGGACCCCTGGGTTGGAGCACATACCGGTGGCGAGATTAAAGCAGAAATCGAAGCGAAGCAGAGGTGGGCGAAGCTGGATGAGGTGTATAAATTCAAGAACCGCGACGGGGGAAAGTATACCCACCTATTCAAGGCCACCTTTCAGACGTCTAAGATGGCTTCCAAGGCAGCCGAGGCCGGACTGATCATGTTTTGCACAAAGTTCTCTGCATCGTGCATAGAACGTGAGACTTTTGTCTCAGTACAAGTCTATTTCTCGTGCTATGCCTTAGAAAAACACGCGACGAAGATTGCAAATCCCAGGGCAAGGTATGCTCGGAGTGTGCCGGTTCCGGACACACCTGAAGGCAGTGCTTGAATGGGAAACAACAAGAGGTGCCTCAATTGTGATGGCCTCCACCACACCCTCTCGATGTCCTGCCCCATGAAAAAGAGCTTAGAAAAACATCCAGGAAGAGGAGACCCGAAAAGCCAATACCAGCTACGCACAAGCGACCAAATGCCAGGAGAAGGAAAAAACGTTACTCCAGCTTGACCCGTCACTGAACTAAGACTTGGTCATGTGCGTTATACATGCCCATTTTGTCAACATTACCAAGCTCGGTAGCTACGCCAAAGAATTGAACAGAATGCTAACCCAAAACGGGATGAAACCCATGTGGTTTCCCGATAATCCCCCGTCCAGCGAATTGTACCAGACCCAGACAGGGATCAAAGCTGATCTAACACCAAGGAACAGATCCACCTCGAGGGACCTCCACTTTAACAAAAGAGATGCCTCCGTGTCGTTCAGAAGGATGGAGGTTGATCAACAGACCCCAAAAGAGACCCCAAACGAGAAGAAGAGCCAACAAAACATGAATACTAAGGAGAGCACGCAATTAGTATCCAAACCCAAGACCACTTACTTCAACCTAAAGGTCTATGCCTCACCGTCAGCCCCGTTACCACGACTGACGAAGGTAAAAGAAATTATTGAAGGAGTAGTCAGAGGGAAGTACAAGTGCGACTATGATTGCGACTCTAGTGAAGACGAACTACTCTCAGCATTGAGAGATCGAAGCATTGAGCTAAGCCCTGAATATTGCTTCAATCTCACTCAGGAACAGTTCAAGAAGAAGAGGTCTGGCAGAGTTAGATCACCTGCACGAGAAGAGCCGGCAAAATTTTAAAACCTCCAAGGAAAATAAAGATGGCATATAACGTAAGAATCGTCAACAAATTAAAGATTTTATCACTCAATGTTAACGGTTAGGAGGGCAAGGAGTTCGTGTACAACAATATATTCAGAGAAGTCGACCCGGACATTGTCCTAATCTCAGAGCACGGTCTCGACGCAAACTCCAATCCCGCCAAGATTTTCAACTACGATACCATCACAACTAGTCACACCAACGAGAGATACGATGCTGTCTCATTAGCCGTGCGCAAGGGCATTAAGTATAAAGAAGTTCCCAACATAGAAGAGTCATACCTTGCGATAAAGATTAGCACGACCATCGATGACTTCATTGTAGCTATGGGGTACTAACCCCCAAGACGCTCGTACCTTCCTATCCCCAATTTTCTGCGATTATTTAGGAGAAATCACTCTGCCATTCTCATTCGAGTCCTTAATGCCCGATGTAGGGAAGCTGGCTATACATCGGCATTTAATGGATTAGGGGCCTCCCTGAGCCTCCTTATGGAACGGAACGTAGTGCAAAGAGTCGGTGCAGAGTTCCCTACGTACCTGACTAGGAGGTCCTCCACGACACTTGACATCGTCCTTACTAATGCCAACTTCATCCTAAATCATATGACGGTCCCAGGCCCTTATACACCATCAGACCACATAGGTATAGTCACCACGATCTTGACATCCTCCATACGGTCAGATTCCCAACTTACAGGTGTTTACCCAAGGCGAACTGGAAAGAATACAGGAGGATTCTATGTGAACACCAGGAGGAACGATTGGACGAGCTAATGCTCGAAAATCTCGATAAGCGTCTAAAAATGATCACGAATAAAATTACAGAGGCGGGCAGAGTGGCTGTCCCAATGGTGGAATTCAAAACCCTCCCAGGGACACAATGGGACGCGACCATTATCCAGCGGGAAGATAGATTAAAAAAACTAGCCGAGAAATTTCGTGATTACGGCAACTCAGCCGATCGTTATAGGGAGTTCCGGAATCTTCGCTTGGAAATTAAACATCTAATCAGCGAGAAATCTAGGGGTCTCTGGGACGACATTATTGCAAGAAAGGACACTGAAATTAATCCCACGAAGTTCTGGGCCCAGCTCAAGAGGCTAAGCAGCACTCTGCCCACCAAATCGAACATTTCCATCAAGGTCGACGGAGTACGGGTCACCAATGATCAGACCATCGAGTATCATTTTAGGGAGCATTGGAAAAGAGAATTTAGCATCACGGAAGAAAAGAACGAGGACTTCAACATGAAATACAAGGAGGAAGTCCTGGCATATTTAGAGGAACGCGGACCAGCCCTAACCCCCCTCCATTATGTGGACTTCACTCGGCGGGACACAGAGGAAGGCCGTCCCTTTACCTCAGATGAGTATGAGACGACAATGAAAAGTTTTAAACAAAAGGCTCCGGAGATTTTGGGCATCACCAAAGCCCACCTGATTCATGCCCCTGCGGACTTTAACCTCTCGATACTTAAACTCTTCAATGAGTGCTTTAACGTTGGGTACTTCCCTGACTCGCTCAACAGAGCCAGGATGATTTTCCTCCCAAAACCAGGTAAACCCGAAGGGAAAGTCGGAAGCTATAGACTAATATCCCTGCTCGAGTTCATAGGGAAACTATTCGAAAAGTTAATCAACGACAGGCTAATGAATTACTTGAATGCAAATGGGCTCTATAACATACACCAACATGGCTTCCGCAAAAAACTCGGGACGGAGACAGCACTTGCCCTGATGACAGAGTACATCGTTATAGCGAAAGCCGAAAACAAAAATGTCGATGTCGTGCTGAGAGATGTCTCATCAGCATTCAACAAAGTGTGGACGCCTAGCCTCAAAAATAAAATAAGTGATTTGGGCATGCAGATGACCATAGCAAAGCTATTGTGTGACTACTTTAAGGATCCGGAGGCTGTCATTAAAATAAATGATTACGAAGGGCAGCCCTTTACCATGTACACCGGGGTACCTCAAGGACGATGCCTGAGCCTGACTCTGTACACGTTGTACACGAGCGACCTTCCCACGCCTACCCAGGACTACGCCGTATATATCCAGCTGGAGGAAGACATATCGCAGGTAATAACCAGCGATTATCGAAACCCAGCTTACATAGCGAACATAACGCCGGGCGAGATTCAATACCTTAACGCCTACGAGAACCGAGTCAAAATACGTACTAATGTTGAAAAATTTAAGGTCCTTTCCATTGGACGTTCTAAAGCAGAAAACATATTGGTCAAAGACGAAATATACCCATACGCACGTGAAGCTCGGGTCCTTGGACTCGAGATTACATCGAGAGGATATTGTAAACACCTGGAAACAAGGGTCAAACAGGCCAAGAGAGGTCTGCAATGCCTCTATCGATTCCGAAGACTCTCCACCATGAACAAGAGAAAACTCTTCATGAGCCTAGTGAGGCCGATTCAATTATATCCCGTCATTCCTCTGCATCTAGCCAGTATTGCCAGCTCAAAAAGGCATAAGCAGTGCAGAACAAGGCACTGAGGTATATTCTAGATGTCAGCCTATTGGACTTCATCCCCTCAAGTGCTCTACAAGACCTTGCCGGGATCGAATCCCTTAACGTAACTTTACACAATAGAGCAAAGGATGTATGGTCCAAGATCAATGCCTACATGCCTGAAGAAGTTCTTCAAAAAATCAGACTCCCCGATCTCGAAAACCAAAATGGACACTACCGACGCGATTTCGGCAGCAGCCAACTGCGTACGCAGCACGACGCTGTCCCCTATATAGATAAAAAAATTTACCTCCGGAAAAAATAAAAAATCCTAATAGGACACCCGGTCATGAACTTAATACATGTGATCATGTATGTCTTAAAAAAAAAAGAAAAAAAGATCCGAAGTGGACAACCTGAAGTAAGGGGTAAAAATATTATTTAAAAAGTAAAATATCCAAAAAGGACACAGTACATACGCAACGCACATGTAAGACAATAAAAATGAGCAATCTCTGCTGCCACAATTAAAATATTTAAGAATACAAAGGCTTGAATGCTTCAATGACATGTAAATAAAACGTGGATAAAACCTAAGAAGCAAAAATGTAGATATTGCCAGACGTACTGGCACACTAATTCTTCTATAAATTACCACTTTTTCTAACTTTACTCTTTTACTATCCCACACCTATTTCCCATCTTTTATTGAAACTGAAACTGAAACTTTTGAGTTATTTGCGGTCAATGTTTGTGATTACTGTTTTAGGCTAAGTATTGAGTCTGAAGGCGGCAGGCCTTAGTCCAGTAAACGTGAGTCCAAGAGTCTGCTAAGGGAAGGAATTGAGTTAATGAACAGGAATAATGACTCTTCTGAATAATTAGAGTCCGTCTCTAATATTTATGTTTCCTCTCTGAGGGGGCTGACCTTGACTTGTCATTGGGGCTGACCCACACATCTAGTTTCTTCGTTATCTTGAGCGTAGTTTCCGATAGCTCTGTGTACCTGTTGTGCATACATATCTTCCATATATTTAGCTTTATTATAAGGAATTGCTTTTTGCAGGTCTCTGAAATTTCTCTGATCATAACGAATATTTGTTCAGCTGCTGATAAATGTTCCTAACGCGCGTATGTTTGTTTTGGGGCAATCCTCGTAATTGTCTCTCTGGTCACCTTTGAGATTTTTGTATTTTCATGGGTTGCCCTAACGAACACTTGCTTCAGATCTATTTGTAGAGTTTAACATCTATAGTTTAATTTCCTAATTCTCTTTGGTTCTTTATTTATTAGGTTCGGCATATTATTTCTTTAATTTACACACATAGCCCTTTTCAGGATTTGATAAATCCACCGAGTGTCCATTTCGGGAGTTAAACAGACGATTGACATGGACAGGCATCTATCACTCGGGTATTGAACTTCGTTCTCGTCTAGAGTACTCTCTCATTCATTTCTCATCGAGGTTAATCAAGAAGGAATCTTGCAAGTACAACTTTGCAGCGCCCGCTTCCTCGACGTATCCAAGGCCTCCAGTCAATTATACTTAACCTGAGTCGTCCTGTTATTTGCACTCTCCCATTTTTCCTGGAAACAATCATCGTACATCCACTCTCGGAGTCTCGTACCCGTCGAGTAATTGGTTTCATATCCCCGGTTGGTACCCCGGGTCTTATCTTATTTATTGCAATTTATTTACTTTTGCTATTAATATTTTCTTTGCACATAGTAAAGCTATTTCAATTTCTCTAAACCTAGAAACTCTAAGAATTGATTATTTAAGCCAATCGCACTCGACTTTGAATATGAAACACTCTTACTTGGATCAATATATCCTCCCACACTCATTTTCTGGTGGCCTCCCTCTCCGCTTCACCGCAGAGTCAATCATCGACTAGCATCGAAGTTCGACTCAACGACGTAACATTATATAATTCTGATGTGAGACTTTTAGGGTCACCTGCAGTATCTGATCTCATTTTTTAGACCTGTATCAGATTCTAAAGGGTGTTATTCTTCTATATTTTGGGTTTTGATTCTAGAAACTGTAGAAAAGACCTTATACATTTCCCATTTTCCCTTTTGTGTGCGTATTTTGTATTTAATTTGGGGACCGTGTGAAACTTTAACCCTTTTCAGGCCTCATAAAAAGTCTCTTCTATTGTTAAGCAGTTAATCTTATTTGGGGGTCTTTTGTTTGTCGTTTCGTCGCTGTGCATTGGGCAACACATGCTCTCTATAAATTCCCTAAGGAAAATTTTGAGTATAATTAAGAATTTGCGCCGTACGAAATAATTATTGCTGTGTTTGTTTTTTCTTAGGTGAAGAATCGTCGATCCGCCAAAGCCTACCAGCACTCCTGTTGTTCGTCTAAATAATTACCCCCTTTTGTGGTGCTTTTCCTGAAAGTGGCTCGAACCCCATGAAATGTCAGCCTCATTTAAAACGCTAAAGTTCTAATGAGAGGCGCTTGGGCACAGTTGTAAGAACCTTAAGCTTATATTCAAGAGGAAGAAAGAAGAGAAAGAGAAGAGAGAAGACAAAGAGAAGAGAGAAGACAAAGAGAAAAAGAAGAGAAGGGAAGGAAAGAGGAGAAATAAGTCAAAAAGAAAGAGAAGGGATGAGAAGAAAGAAGATAAAGAAAAGAACGGGAAGTAAGAAATGAAGAAAGAGGAAAAAGGGAAAGAATCCGCCCTCATGAATTGGAAGGAGTAGGACCAAGAACGAGACACTGTCCATATGCTCGAGGTCTGAAGTTCTCCCTACCACGTCTGTTAGGCTTCCGGTTTTCAAGGAAGGCGAGGATTTCGGAGGCAACAATTGATTATTCGACCTTAAAATCAGAGTTAATGAAGAAATAAATCATGAGCCCAGGCTTTTACCGAGTCAAATTCAGCCAGGCCAAACATACCGTCAGTTTGGGTACAGCCCCCAGCGTCACCTCAACTTTTCGCTCAATGCTTCTAAAATCCCGCATGAATACGACGCCCTCGTTGAATTCTTACTGAGAGATCAGTTGTTGACTGCACTTTCGGTGGAAATCAGATCTTTCGTAAAAGACCTGCGATGCCTTACATTCAATGAGTGCACAGAAGAGGCCGACACTTATTTAGCAAACCACAACTTTTATCCGAAATAAGAGAAGAAAATGGCCTCCCTTTCCCTCAAACTTAAGGCACCTGGCACCGGTTTCACCTGTTAGCCCATTTCGCATACCAGGAAATTCCCCATTGCAACTTAGGTTTTGCCCAATTTATGCTTCTGTATGGATGTAATGTTAGAGGGCCCCCTCAGTATTCTGAAGGAGCTCTCCTACAATTCTACTAGGAGATTCAATCCTCGTACGCTTACCTCTTAGACTTGAGGCGGAGGTTAGAAAAGTGGGCAGTGATCGCGCATCAAAACGACGAGCTGAACTTAGGAAAGTAAAGAACCTAATTCGACTTTAAGTCTCAAGAACAAAAATTTACACCCGGTGACGAAGTCCTTTTACTACTTCCCACGGACAACAACAGACTATAGAGCTAATGGAAGGGCCCTTCCCAGTGATCTAGAGACGAGGTCCAGTGGACTACTTGATCTAAATCTAGTCTGGCACGTGAACATGCTTGAAACGTATTATAAGCGCACTTGTGTAAACGAACTTGTGGCCCTGGACAAAGAATCCGACTTAGATTCCAGCTACCCGCTTGACCCCTTGGGCGTGGTACAAGTCGCCTGCGTAGAACATGACGCGGAATATTCTCTTCACGTCTTGCCAAATAGCCCAGATTCCCCAAACCGCCGAGTTGAGTGTAAACAATCAGCACCCGATCCCCCAGACGACCTAGTTACAAGCGCTACTCACCGATGTAAGCTCGGTTACTTCTGGTTGTGCTACCAAATTGGGCACAATATTCGGCTTGCCATCTAGGAATCTGTCCGCTCAAAGCCAAACCCATTCTCCATTTAGTTAAGAAAAGCATACAATTAGGAGGTATACAAGCTATTTAAGATGGCTATTGAAGTTCCCTCATAGTCGGAGTATTGCTTCGACTCCGTCATGGTGAAGAAGTATGACAATTCTTACCGGATGTGTATCGACTTCCGGAAGTTAATGTCCGTCACCGTGTTTAACGCCGAACCGAATCCTATCATCGATCAGAATTTGCACATATTTGAGAAGCCCAAGTTCATTACAGAATTAGATCTGTATAAGGCCTATTGACAAATTCCTTTGAGGAAATAGGTGTAGAGGTACAGGCCATCCCCACCGATAAAGGCTTGATGCAATTCTGGTGACTCCCCTTTGGGTTGGTGACGGCAAGTAGTAATTAAAACCGAATAATGAGGCGAATATTGGATGGGTTGCAGCACGTCACCTTCTACTTTAACAACATTTACGTGGTGACCCAGGAATGGGACCACCATCTGGCTGCCCTTCATGCCTTCCTATGCCCTGTGCCGGTTCCGGAAACACAACTTCACGATTGGTCCCAGTAAGTGCTACTTCGCCTTTGACACTATTGACTATTTGGGTTTCCACATAGGGAACAATTCCTTGGATCCACAAGCTGACAAAATCAAGGCAATTGTTGAAATGCCACTGCCTGCAACAAAGTGCAGTCGAGTTCATTCATGCGGTCTGCCTCCTTCTACCGACGTTTTATTATGAAATTGGAGACCATCACTGCGCCCTTGTGTGAGCATCTCAAGAAACAGTCTGGACGCCCCGTTCTATCGCTATCTTTGACTTGGTCAAAGGGAAGTTAGCCTCAACACCAATCCTCCGCCTACCTAGCCTCTTAGGCCTTTTGGCATACGGGCTGAAGCAAGTAACGTTGGCATAGGATGTGTTCTGATCCAGTATAGTAACAATGGCCTAAGTTTTCCCATTGCGTTTGCAAGCCGTAAATTCCTTCCCCGCGAGTAAAACAATGTGGTTGGTAATCGAAGAGAAGCTCTTGTAATCATTTGGAGCATCTAAAAGTTCAAAGTTTCTCTCTTTTTTAAGAATATGTTATCGAAACGGTGCATAAGCCCCTCTTACCTACGCAACGTTAAGAAAAATAACGGTTGCCTAATGAGGTGGAGCCTTTCTCTCCAAGAATTCCAATTTAAAATTGTGTACATTAAGGGTTCCAGGAATTGCCTTGCCGACAGATTAAACAGAAATTCTCTGGATTTGACTCCAGAGTAATTTCCCATTAAATAATTATAACGTTAAATGGATTACTTTTGTATATATTCCTGAATAATTCTTGTAGTTTTGTATAATGAATATGTGCCCCCAATTGTTTTTATTATGGTGTATATATTTTTTATGAGTTCACCTGTACGTATGTATCATTTTGGAGGCATTGGGGGAACCTTTATTTTTTTAATATCCTTGTATTTAAGCCCCAAGTTTTTGAGACTATGTTGACCCCAGTTATTTATAACTATTCCTGTCTATCTTATGTCATTATTACTATTATTATTTGGATTTTGTTGATGTTGTTCGCTGAGTGTACCAGTTACCAACCACTTTGTATTTGTTTCCCTAGTGGAAATTAAGCTGTGCAACCAATCACCTTATATCTGTCTGATGCCACTTCCTTGGAAAACTCCGTCGTGGCAGGAAAAGAGATGTCATTGAGAAAAGTTTACCCCCGTCTCTTTAGGACCCACCCTTTACTATTGGTGCATAGGAGAAGATGTACCAGCATGCATAGATAGCCCCTTTAGAGCAGCGAGAATTTCGCGGTGTCGGATGACTCCGGCGCTCTTATCAAGAATGGTTGGGCCAGTTGAACCAGGCATATCGCCTCATCGGCCCCACACCTACGATGTCAAGGACTTTTGCGTGAGCCTGTGATGTTCGCCGATAATAAACTCCCTCATCATTGATGCGCCAAGTCTAGTAAGATCCCCAGTCTAACATTTAGGGGTTCTGGCGACCCGCTTCCGCCAAGGGAGTACAAATACATCGAAAAAAAAGCTTGGAGAAATTAATACCATACAGCCCCGTCTTGGTTAGCAGTTATGTACACTCCCGTACGCCCTGATTCACCTCCCAACGGTTTTTAGCTAAGAACGCGACGCGTCACCTCTCTACTGCCCAACCGTACTCGAGGTTGTTTATTAGACCCTCGTACTAGGATCAATATATCTCCCCCTTAAAAAGATTTTGGGCGGGCTCACTCCCTTCGTCTCGGCAGAGTCAATCATGTACTAGCATCTACGTTTGACACTACGACACCAAGTGTCGGATGAGTGAGGCTAGGAGCGACCGTCAGCATAGTTAGCCGATTTGTCTCGATAAGGGAAACGCAATTGCGAGCATTTTCACCGAATTTTGTATGGTAAAAACGAAGGAAAGAGGTTGATCTTTGCTTCAAATAAGATTTCGACATGGATCCAGACCATGGCTTTTTCAAGATACTCTTGATGAGGCACGTTTCGTACTCAAATCCTGCCTCCAAACGTGTGATTCGTTCTTCCAAATGGCTGAAGACTAAAACAACTGTCGCGGCGGGGGCTTTGACGATCCAATCAGCAATATCGAGCAATTTTTGTATGTTTGTCATTGAATGAATCGCGGTGCGGATGCTTTGCATGAAGTGAGGGAGCTTCTGTAGCAGGTGAGGAAGTCTTGATGGCCATGGCCTGTAACTTCTCAGCCGATATCTTGTGACCCTGCTCTTGGCACTTGGCAGTGATGAGATGCAGCGATTCTTAAGCTCGCGCGAGCTTGTCGCCGCGCCCGGTGACTACGATGGCCAGGTCGACGGCGTAGCTGAGGGGGAAGGTTCCTTCCCGATAGGAGATCGCCACCAGCTGCTCCATCAGCACGTTGAAGAGGAACAGGCTGAGGATGCCACCCTGGGGCGTCCCGTTCTTTAAGTTAAGGTAGGGAAACTTGTAACCCTGCAATTTCACACGGGCTCGCCGCTGTTGAAGGTAGTCCTGGAGCCAGCGCAGTAGTCTTCCTCTTATGCCCTTCCTGACAAGGGTGGCTAGTATGGCGTGGGGGCTAGCAAGCTCGAAAGCCACCTCCAGGTCAAGGAAGACTATGATGGTTTGCTGGTTGTTGGCGTAAGCCAGGAGGGTGATTAGTCAGTCTGCCGTGCTCACCCCCCTGCTGTAGCCGAACACGTGGCAGTGAATGCTCCCTATGCTCCACTGTAGGCGACTCAGCACTATCCTCTCCGCTGTTTTTTCGGAGCAGCTCAGGAGGTAGATTGTCCTGAAGGTGGTGTGATCCTTCGGCTTTGGGATGGGCTGGATGTCGGCGTCCTTCCAAGAGGGTGGCAGATGGCCTGCCAGCCATGACGCGTTCAGAAGGGCTAGCAGCGCGGCGTCCCCGGCAGGCCCAGCGTGCGCCAGCATGGAGTACCGCACTACGTCGGCTTCCACCGCTATGTCACGCCCCCGTTTTACCCTGGCCAGCACCTCGAGCGTGAAAGGCTGGGCCCTCGCCTCCCTGACCTCTTCGTCGCGCTGTCGGTGTAGCTGCTTCTGGAGGTAGTGGCTGTGGGGAGAGAGCTGCTCGCTATAACACCTCGCTCTGAAGCAGCTCGCCAACCGATCTGCCTCTTGTTGTGGGCGTGGGTGGGCAGTTGGGTGGGTCAGGGCAGCGCCTGAAGCCTTCCTGAAGCGCCCCCACACCACGCCGAGGGACGTATGTTGGCTGAAAGAGGCGCACCATTCCGGCCACTTTGCCTCCTTTGCGCTCAGGGACACTTGTCACGCGCGGCCTACCACGTCCTGCAGGAACTGCATTTTGATAGCGGTTGGGCGCTTCTCGTACAGAATCCTGTAGACGGTGACTTGGTGAATGTGATCTTGGACTTCCTCGTTATAAAAGCACCAGTCCGGGAGCCGGTGGCGGTTAGAGGCTGTCCTGGGCATGGCCGCGTCTGCCGCACTCTCTATGGCCACCATAAGGGCCCTCTCTTGCTGGTGCAGGTCCGCCAGAGGCACATAGGTCGCTTATAATTCGTCCAGGGCAGCTGGGAACTTTGCCTAATCCGCCCTCCTGACGTTTCACTGGGGCGGCGGGATAGGAGGAGCTCGTGGGGCCACAGTAAGGGTGGTGATGGTCCCGTAATGGTCGCTGGTAAAGGGAAGGGTGGACCTGACAGGTGGCGCCGGGCTGTTGCTCGCTCGACACGAGCGTGAGATCGAGCCTTCTCCCATAGACGTGCGTGGCCTCCCCGGTGTTCAGTAGACGGACGTCAAAGTCTTCTTAGACCAGATGGGCCATGTAGCTCCCAGTCACGGTAGTGGGTGACACGGGGTGCAGCAGGGGGGCTGGGCATTGCAGTCTCCCGCCATAAGGACGCGGGAATGCGATAGAGAGCAGCTCCACAGCATCCAGCACGTACCGCTAGCTCATATATATATTTAATACTGTGAGAGTGAGTGGCTCCACCTACAGCTCCAGTGCCAGGACGTTCACGCCGTCACCACAGTACACGGGTGCGGTGATCCTCTTGTGCGGAATGGTGCTCCGTATAACGGCTGAAAAGGCTCGCCCATTTCCGACACCAGCCGGAATCGAGTGGAGGGTGTAGCCTGCGACCCGCCATCCAAAGCTGGGGGGAGTGAGCGTCTCCGGGAGGAGAACCAGGTCCAGGTCTTCTTGGAAGACGGTTTGCAGCATCTAAAGTTTCTTGGGGCGGAGGCCATGCCGATTCCACTGCAGCACCTTCCTCAAAGGTACCGGCGCCTGGGCTAGGCGGGCTGGGTAGGCGGGGCTGTCACTCTGCGCATCCATCTTGTTTGTAAGAGTGCAGTGGGTTAATAGTTTGTTGGGTGGGCCCCCTCGGCGTTCGAGATGATGGTGAGGGCTGGATCGCACCCAGTCTGACTGCGGTGAGTGCCTCTTCGCGGATGAGTGCGTCTAGGTCTTGCTCGTTGGGAGCTGCGGTGCCCACCTGCCGTTCGAACAGCCTTTTCTCAAGTCGGCATCCTCTTTATTCGCTTGGGACACTTCACGTTTCAAGCGTGGTGCCCCTTGCTGCAGTTGGAGCACTGTGCCGTGGTGGTCTCGCTGGCCTGATGCGATCAATGCACTTCTCCGTCATGCGCTTGGCTGCAAACGCCGCACCTAACGGGGTGTTGGCACATGGCCTGGAGATACCCGAAGGGCTGGCACTTATAGCATCTCACAGGCTCACCCTGGTAGCGCGCAGGGCGTATCGGCTCCAGCTGCTCAGGACCAACTTGGGTGTTGGCGGCCCATCGTACACTACTAAGATCTGTTTGGTTAGGCCTTGTCTTCGTGTGCAAGGAGCTGTATTGCCGAGATCACGTAGGGGTGTGCCTCGACTGCCTGGAGTGGGAGAGTGGTGGGATAGCGTTCAAGGAATACCTTGTGCCTCGTCTCTCTGGGATCGAGCAGGATCACTCGATCCCCCTCTTCGGCAAGGCAGCGCAGCATGGCCTCTGACCCATCGTCCTTCGGGTTGAGGACGAATTTCCTGTTAAGAGTGGGGTGAATAATTATCCGCAGGCCAGGGTGTGCTCTCTCCAGCTCCTTCACCGTCTGGTAGGCACTGGTGGTGTTCTCCTGGTGCACCAGTTGAAAATTGGGCCGGGGGCCTCGTTTTCCAGTCTGCATCATTCTCATGCTGGGCCTCCTCGGTCGAGGGGCTCTCGTCGATGACGAGGCACCCGCTTTCATCGCTGGGGGCCTCCTCTGCCTGTGAGAACTCGGGCTCCAGGCTTCGGGTGGTCCTCTTCGGCGTAGAGGTCTCGGTCGGTGACGGTGGAGTAGACCCATTCCGCGTCCGTTTCGCGGATCTTGGCGGGGTGGCTATGGACGCCGACCCTTGCATCGTGGCGTCACTCTTCTTCGCTGATCAGCGCCACGAGTGCAAAGGGTAGAACAGACCAATGCCCTCTGTACAAGCAGGACAGGAACAGGAGGTATCTCCAGTCGACCCGTCCACGCTTGCTTCTGTCTCTTTTGAGAGCCACGGAAACAGGATGAATCTCGAATCAGACCGTGGCTGCCCTTATGAGACAAACGAGGCAACAACGATAACCTTCTTGGGCGATTAATTCGCCGCCCTCTACTCTCTAAGTTAATAGTTACCTAATGGTATCATTCTTAGGCAATTAACCCTCGTGGAAGTGGTGATGATTCGTCAGCTCTTAATGTCTTAATGTGTCTGATGTGCTTTTCTTGTTCCTTGTATGCTTGAGCTGGAATTATATATTTATTGATTTTATAGGTTTATTGTGCAATAGAGTACATTTATACATAATCATAATACAAATAATAATAAAATAAAAACAAAACAAACAAACAACAAAAAAAAACGACAAAAAAGACAAATACAGTAATAATATGATACAATAATATAAATACATGTATAAATGCACACATTACACAAAGCGGGCAGCCCGTCAGTGTTGGCGTGCAGTAAGACGTGGTGGAGGGTACCACGCGTTTCTTGTCTGCTGCAAGTGGGTGGCGTCGGTCTTCATCACCTGTCGCCTGGCTGGGCGCGAGCGGCGATCAGCGCGGAGGGGGTGCTGTTCTCAGCACCTCCAGCAGCTCGTTTGTTGGGGTGTGGCGGACCACCTGGGCGGCTCTTGCCACTCGCGCCCTCAGAAGGGCGCCTCTTACAGGGGCAGGGGCTGGCGCTCGCTCTGGCCTGAGGCGGGCGGTGGCTGGGCAGGAGAGGAGGTAGTGCACCAGTGGGCGCCGGGAGCGGCCGCCGCAGTGTTCGCACCTCCCTGCCACAAAGTCGGCGTGCAGCTCTTCCCGCGTGGAGTAGCCCAGCCTCACACGCTGTAGCAGCACGCCATTCGCTCTGGGCTGCTGGAAGGATGGGTTCAGTGGGCGATAGGCTGTGGCTGCAGCATACCACGCCGCTTGCGTCTTGAATGCTTCCCATTCTTGGTGCTGCTGGTGGGCGTTCTGGGCGGCCCTGCGTTTAACCTGCACCTTGAGCTGCTGCAGGCTGGGGCGCACGGTCCAGGTGATGATGGGGCCGTGGGCGGCTCGCTTGGCAGCCTCGTCGGCAGCATCGTTGCCGCGCACGCCAACGTGGCTGGGAATCCAGTAGAGCCGGACACGCCTGCCCTGAGCTGCCAGGTCCTGCAGGGTTCACAGGATGGTGGTGGTGAGGTGAATGTTGTCCCGAGTGTAGGCGTGGGCGTGCTGCAGCGCCTGTAGTACCGACCGAGAGTCAGTGTGTATCACCACAGTGGCCTCCCGGCGGAGCAGAGCGTGCTGGAGGGCGTGCAGGATTGCTACCAGCTCCGTCTGGAGGGTGGAGCAGTGGTCTGATGTCCTCCACGCTTGCGTCAAGCCGCTCGTGACAAAGGCGGCGCCGGACCTCCCGCTGTCGGGGTCGACGGAGCCGTCGGTGAAGTACACTGCGCTGCCTGGCTCCGTGACCTCAGACATGGCCATGAGGGCGTGCTGGCGCAGCTCCTCGGTGAGGCAGTTCGCTTTGCTGTCGGGCAACTGTGTGGCGGTCAAGTGTGCGGCGGGGGGGTCCCATGGTGGTGGTGGAACGTAGGCAGGGTGGGGGGTGTCGGGGTCACGCCACAGCCAGTTCCCTGCCCGGTTGAGGGAGTTGGTTGCTAGGCTGACGTTTACGAGCCACCTGTTGTTACGCAGGCACTCGATGCCCTGCCCCACGGCCATTCTGAGTCTCCTCTGCGCAACACCTTCAACGTCGCGCTGGAGCACTCTGGCCACCCGAAAGGCCACAATACAATCCACCCTGGCGGTGAGGGGCACCAGGTTGGCCTCACTCTGCATGACACAGGCAGTGCACCACCTGGGTGCCCCTAACATGGTCCTCATGGCGGTGTTTTGTATCACCTCCAGGCGCTGTTGCTGCTGCCGGGGCAGCGCTACAAGGACCGCTGCACTGTAGTCCACTAGGGAGCGCACTGCCTGGAGGTATTAGAGGCGGAGGACGGGGAAGGTTGCACCAGCGCTCGGCCACGTCATGGCCCTCATCACATTCAGCCAGGCCTGCGTCCGGTCCCTCAAGTGCGTGACAACCTGCTTAAAGGAAGGCCGTCTGTCCCCCCACACTCCGAGGTACTGGTAGGAGTCGGTCCAGGCCAGGCCGACTCCTTGGACACGAAGCTGCTGTCCAGCTGGTGTGGAAGTCTTGATGGCCATGGCCCGGGACTTCTCTCCTGAGATCTTGAGCCCCAGCTCTTCGCACTTGGCAGTGATGAGGTGCAGCGCTTCTTGGGCCCACGCAAGCTTGTTGCCGCGCCCGGTGACGACGAGCGCCAGGTCGTCGGCGTAGCTAAGGAGGATGGTTCCTTCCCGATAGGGGAGGGCGACCAGCTGTTCCATCAGCACGTTGAAAAGGAACGGGCTGAGGATGCCGCCCTGGGGTGTCCCGTTCTCGAAAGTAAGGTAGGAAGACTTGTGACCCTGGAACTTCACGCGGGCTCGGCGCTGGTGAAGGTAGTCCTGGAGCCAGCCCAGCAGTCTCCCTCGGATGCCCTTCTTCACAAGGGCAGCCAGTATGGCGCGGGGGCTAGCCAGCTCGAAAGCCTTCTCGAGGTCAAGGAAGACTACGATGGTGGGCTGGTTGTTGGCGTGAGCCAGGAGGGTGATAAGGCAGTCCGCCGTGCTCACCCCCCTGGTGTAGCCGAACACGTGGTGATGAAGGCTTTCCACGCTCCACTGTAGGCGACTCAGCACCATCTTCTCCGCCGTTTTTCCGGTGCAGCTCAGGAGGAAGATTGGCCTGAAGGTGGTGTGATCCTTCGGCTTGGGGATGGGCTGGATGTCGGCGTCCTTCCAGGAGGGCGGCAGACGGCCCGCGAACCACGACGCGTTCAGAAGGGCTAACAGCGCGGCGTCCCCGGCGGGCCCAGCGTGCGCCAGCATAGAGTATTTCCCTCCGTCGGCTCCCGCCGCTGTGTCACGTCGACGTTTCGCCCTGGCCAGCTCCTCAAGCGTGAAAGGCTGGTCCGTCGCGTGCGGCTGGCACCGCGCCTCCCTGACCTCTTCGTCGCGCTGTGGGCGTAGCTTCTGCTGGAGGTAGCTGGTGTGGAGAGGAAGCTTCTCGCTAGAACCCCTCGCTGTAAAGCAGTTCGCCAGCCGATCTGCCTCTTGCTGTGGGCGTGGGTGGGCAGCTGGGTGGATCGGGGCGGCGCCTGAGGCCTTCCTGAAACTCCCTCACAGCTGACCGAGGGAGGTGTGTTGGCTGAAAGAGGCGCACCACTCCAGCCACTTTGCCTTCCTGGCGCTTAGGGACACCTGTCGCGCGCGGGGGAACCACGTTCTGCAGGAGCTGCAGGTTGATAGCCGTGAGGCGCTTCTCGTACAACCTCCTGTGGACGTTGACGCGGTGATTGTGCTCCCGGACTTCCTCGTTATAAAACCACCAGTCCGGGCGCCGGCGGCGATTTGAGGCTGTCCTGGGCATGGCCGCGTAAGCTGCACTCTCTATGGCCGCCGTAAGGTCCCTCTCCTGCAGGTGCAGGTCCGCCGGAGGCACATACGTGGACCACCATTCGGCCAGGGAGGCTTGGAACTTTGCCCAATCCGCCCTCCTGACGTTCCACTGGGGTGGCGGGAGAGGAGGAGCTGGTGGGGCCACAGTGAGGGTGGTGAGGGTCCCGTAATGGTCGCTGGTGAGGGTAGGGTGGACCTGCCAGGTGGCACCGGGCTGTAGGTCGACGGACACCAGCGTGAGGTCGAGCCGCCCCCCATGGACGTGCGTGGCCTCCCCTGTGTTCAGTAGTCGAACGGAAGGAACTTCTTCGAGCAGGTCGGCCAGGTGGCGCCCGGTCACGTTAGTGGGTGACACAGACTGCAGCACGGGGTGGTGGGCGTTGAAGTCGCTGGAGTGGGATGCGAGGGAGAGCAGCTCCCCAACATCCAGCGGGAACCGCTGGCTCCTGTATATATTGTATACAGTGAGAGTGAGCGGCCCCAGCTGTAGCTCCAGTGCCAGGACCTCCACGCCGTCCCCACAGTACACGGGTGCGGCGATCCTCTTGTGCGGGATGGTGTTTCGTATGAGGGCTGCACAGCCACGCCCATTTCCGTCACCAGCCGGAAGCGAGTGGAGGGTGTAGCCTGCGACTCGCCATTCAAAGCTGGCGGGCGTGAGAGTCTCCTGTAGGAGAACCAGGTCCAGGTCTTCTTGGAAGACGGCTTGCAGCAGCTCATGTTTCTTGGGGCGGAGCCCCTCAACATTCCACTGCAGCACCCTCAGCGTGGGCGCCGGTGCGTGGGCTAGGCTGTCAATCCGTGCCTCCATCTTGGTTGTGGGCGTGCGGTGGGTGCAGAGGGTGTTGGATGGGACCTCTCGGCGTGGTAGATGATGGTTGGGGCTGGAGGGCTCTCTCTGTGACGGCGGTTAACACCTCTCCGCGGAGGAGTGCGTCGAGGTCCTGCTAGGTGGGGGCTGCGGTGCCCTTCCGGCGGTCGAGCAGCTTCTTCACCAGCTGTACGACACACGCGAGGATGACGTCCACGATGGCTCTTCCCTCCTCATTGAGTCCCTCGCAATAACCCGGGGGTCCACGTTGAGACCCTGTCGCTGGTTGGGCATTGTGTAGCACCGTGGACTGCTCCTCGTCTGGGCGGGCGCGGTGGGCCCGACGCCTGTGTCCCTTCCTCCTCTGTGGCTTGGGGACATAGGGGGTGGGTAGCTGGGTGGAGGTGTGAGCGGAGTTGCTGGCTGTGCAGCTACTGGTATCCTCTCTCGCTCCCTGCCTGTCCTCTTCCCCTGTCTCGACCTGACTTGTGCCAGGCTGTTGAGGGGTAAGGGGTGGGTGGGAGGTCCACGCCGGCCTGTTTGGTGGTGGCGCTGGAACAAGGCGTCGGTTGCCTTGTTGCTGGGAAGGCCCACGTGGTTCCCCCTGCCTTTGCCGCTCCCCCTCCTGTGTACCCCCCAGACGTGTGCCGGGCAGGCCGAGAGTCGCGGGTTGATGGCTAACCCACGCCGACCCGATTGGGGATGGCGCGGCAATGAACCGACGCTCTCTTCTTTGGGTTGGGGGGGCACGTGGTTCCATCTGCTGCTGCTGCCGCCGGTGACCCCGTGGCATCCTTCTCTGTCGCTCGGGGCACTTCGTGTTCCAAGCGTGGTGCCCCTTGGTGCAGTTGGGGCACCGTGCCGTGGTGGACTCGCTGGCCTTGAGGCGACCGATACACTCTTCCGTCGGGTGCGCTTGGCTGCACACGCCACACTTGACGGAGTTTTGGCACATAACCTGGAGATGCCCGAAGCGCTGGCACTTGTAGCATCTCACAGGCTCACCTTGGTAGGGGCGCAGGGCGTAGCGGCCCCAGCTGCCCAGGTCCAGCTTGGGTGGTGGCGGCCCCTCGTACACTACAAGGATCTGCCTGGTTGGGACCTTGTCTCTGTGTGCGAGGAGCCGTGTTGCCGAGAGCACGTGGGGGTGAGCCTCGACGGCCTGGAGTGGCAGAGTGGTCGGATACCGTTGAAGCACCAACTTGTGCCTCTTCACTCTGGGGTCGAGAAGGATCACTCGATCCCCCTCCTCGGCAAGGCGGCGCAGCATGGCCTCCGACCCATCGTCTTTCGGGGTGAGGACGTATTCGCCGTTGAGAGTAGGGCGAATGACTATCCGCAGGCCAGGGTGTGCTCTCTCCAGCTCAGTCACAGCCTGGTAGGCACTGCTAGTGTTGCTCTGGTGCACCAGTTTAAACTTGTGCCGAGGTCCTCGTCATGAATGAGACACTGTTACCCAACCTGCCTCATTCTCCTGCTGGGCCTCCTCGGTCTGGGGGCTCTCGTCGATGACGAGGCGACCGCTTGGGGCCTCCTCTGCCTGTGAGAACTCCGGCTCCAGTGTTCGGGCGGTCCTCTTCGGCGTGGAAGTCTCGTTCGGTGAGGGTGGACTTAACCCATTCCTCGTCCGCTTGGCAGACTTCGGCGTGGTGGCTATGGACGCCGCCCCTTGCATCGTGGCGTCACTCTTGTTCGCCCATCAGCGCCACGCGTGCAAAGGGTAGAAGAGACAAATGCCCTCTTTACAGGCAGGACAAGGAACAGGAGGTATCTCCAATCAACCCGTCCACGCTTGCTTCTGT
This sequence comes from Ceratothoa steindachneri, assembly GCA_963969495.1. NCBI lineage: Eukaryota > Metazoa > Arthropoda > Malacostraca > Isopoda > Cymothoidae > Ceratothoa > Ceratothoa steindachneri. The sequence continues at coordinate 92,351,990 of OZ018330.1, forward strand.
CTCTTTTGAGAGCTACGGAAACAGGAGGAATCTCCAATTAGACCGTAGCTGCCCTTATGAGACAAACGAGGCAACCTTCTTGCTCTACTCTCAAGGTTAATAGTTACCAAATGGTAACATTCTTGGGCGATTAACTCTCGTGGAAGTGGTGATGACTCGTCAGCTGCTTGGATGCACTTTTCAGTGTGATGATGAGTTGTATGTTGCTCCTTGTTTTGGAGGAATTATATAGTTTTTATATTTAGGAAAAATATGGAAATAATTAGTAATAAAGTAATGTATATATACATATAATATATGATTATGAAATATGAAAAATAATGAAAATACAACAAATGAGAATTACATTCATTTATTGAATAAAGCGACAATGGTTGAGGGGGTAACTAAATTGTTTTGTAAAAAAAATGCAATTTAAGGCCAACTGTAAATCCTTACATTTTTACGGGTAATATATATACATGTCTTTACAATTTTATCGATCTATAAAAAATCGTGGATATGTTTGGTTGTTTGCTCATTAGTACCATCGAGTAGGTATACAGTGAGTGATTCAAGCATATAATTTGTTCCCTCGCACATATTTCCTGAGCAAGCAAAGAGAAAAAAAAAATATCAACATACCCACCAGCCTTTCATCAATCTTTCTGTCTCTAACACGTAGTAGAGTTTAGCTACCTCCAGTGGTTCTGAATATGTATCTAAGTACATTCGGACATCTTCTGTAACCAAAAATAGACTTCCTAAAAAAGCCACGAGACCTGACCAGTATGCCACTTCCTACAACGAATCTTTTATGTATTTTCGGATCAGGGAAGCCATGAAGAGGCGTGTACCCCATATTTGTTCGAGGAATGGACAAAAAGTTGAAAAAAGTTGGAACGAAAAGAAACAATGTTAATCAAGGAATATTATCCCGTCCCAATATAATTCAGGCTACTTTCAGTTGTTTGAAATTAATGTAATGCATTTTATTTCTTATATTTCCTATCTTTTTTAATTCTAGTTTCTCACTCTGCTAATTTTCATCATTTGTTGATCCGTTCTAATAACATCAATACTCACTCAATATTTTAGTAGTCGAAACGGCAGGAGGAGGAGGGAGCTTAAAGAACAACACACGTATGTATATGAGGAACCTTGATGGTTGATATTCAATCAGATAAGGGCAATCAACCAAATATACCACCCTGTCATTGAAAAATTCCCAGAAATAAAAACACATTCGGAACCAAGTTAAAAGCAACATATGAGAAGACTCACATTTGCAGTTTCATTATGAAAACCAATATTCTAATGGAATGAATTCAATTGGCATTACTACAATTGTGCTTACTCATTAAACAAAGACATTACACAAGTTGTGTGAAACTAACAATGAAAATACATCAAGGAACAACAAACCAGCGATTTTAGTTTTTTATCGCCCCTAGTCCTTATAAATAAACGGCTTTCGGCTTGTATTGAATTAAAGTCTTCGTGGTGCTATTCAATCCATGTCTATAAAAATCGATAACACTGAAAACAAAAATACCAGAGAAATACAACAAAATACTAACATGCATACATTCACTTCAGCACACGCACAAACTGATAATGCAGCCTCACTATAAATTTGCAGCCGCAATATCTCTTTTGTAAGATATGCGAAGAAAATTTGCAATTTTAATGGGGTCACGGAATTTCAGAATTTCTGTGTCTGTTCTGGGTGGCGAGTTGTGAGATACGCGTAAAGAATGTGATTTACGAGTAGGATCCCTAAAAAAGAAAATACCGCTCAAATCGGCTTAAATATTCCTTTAGAAGTTTCGTATTGTTCATTTCCAGACAAAGACGCCCTCAGATAAATTAAAAAGCAGTTCAATCTCCAAATTTGTTGTTCTGTTTGATCACTTCAAATAAAAATAGAATCTGAATGTGATGTTAGAGAAATGAATTGAATTAAAAATGAGAGATAAAGGATTAAGAAATCCAGAAGTTTACCTAGATAGAAAAACAACCACTATAGAAGAAACAATTGAAACAGATGCAATGTGGATAAATAGGCAAGAACTCTTTTAGGCGGAACAAATGTATAGCCAGGAAAAAGTAAACAGAAAAAATGCTAATAATATAAATACATTAAACTCGTACCGGACTGAAAAAACATAACATTTTAGCCAATGATCTTGGTGGCCCGAAGGTACCAAAATACCCTTAGCAACATACATTTTAGATAAACATAAAAATAAACGACATCAGTATATACTTTAATAGATGAGAAAAATAGAAATAGTAAAAATAAGCAAACAGGCAAAAATAAATTAATTTCTATAGTCTTTTTTCTTTTGTCTGAACTTGTTCCTTGAGAGAGATAACACAACCTTTAAGCTTAGAATTCATGGTCTTCATCTTTTTTATGATTTCTTTTCTTCTTACTCATTTCCTACTTATATATGTCTTATTATTTGAAATGCATCTGTCATATATCTCTCATTCTTTCTATCCTTGCTAGTTCCACTACTTTACTCTCGTTTTCAATTATAATAAATACAATGATATATCCCTAATGGCCTGAGATCACAGGCAGCGGCTCTGCTAAATCAAAGGTCTCAATCAATGAGTCAATGAAGTATGTAGAACGAAATCGTCCCATTGATCGTAAAGGGTTAAAATTGAATTTGATAAAGTGCTAAACTCACCGATGAGATGTATGAATATTGAGGGGGTTTCTGAGAGAATGACTCGCAGGAAGGTTTCTGCCTTAGTAAAACAAAATTCTGCAGCTAACATCTGAAATACTGCGTCCACCCTAGACTCAAATGCAGGCTGAAGTTCTTCTTTAAAAATGCATTTTGTGAGGGCCATGGGAGGTTTCGTACCCGCCATGTTCCGAGTGGCCCAAATATTCTTTTTGGACTATTCGTTCTATACATACGTAAGTACATAGTTTTGCTTATATTTTTACTTAATGATGCCCCCATTGGCTCTTGACTATTTATTTCACTGGTCAACAAAATAAATTGTTATGGTTCTGGATCAAAATATTCTGATTAGAGGGTAATTTTTAGTGCCGAATACAATAATGACATTCGTATAGCTGTATCGGGCTCAATTTTTCAAAATCAAAATATCTATATATTTGGTACACCATGTTATTCATACACTAAATTATATGTTCATTGGTTCCACTACAGCAATAATTTTTTCATAATTTGTGCTTTTTTGTTTGTTTCAGATTGCTGGTTCATGATAATGCATAACTACAACTACCTAATTTATAATCAATCTGAACTTAACAAAACATGGAACGTGGCACGTGCGTGAACGATGCTGATCGTTTTTGTTGCATATGTGGTGCTTCATTCATAGTAGCCTCAAGAAACCAATCACAAATGCTGTTCGACTGAACTACAAAAAGTTACCTCAAATGTGCTTTGGGTGACCAAGAGAAGAAATGGGCACCTCATATAGCTTGTAATTCTTGTGTCAACCACCTGAACAAGTGTATGTGTGGTGAGCGGAGCTCAGGAATGCCTTTTGGTATACCAATGATATGGCGTGAACCCAAAGGCCACAGCAGTGACTGCTACTTCTGTCTCACAAACATCAAGGGAATGAGAATCAAAACACGAGGCAAGGTGCAGCACACCAATATTGCTTCTGCAATACGACCAGCTCCACATAGCACTGTACACTCAGTCCCAAATTCGCCGATTGAACAAGAATTGATGAGTGATTCCAATTCTATTTCTACCTCAAATGAAGACGACTACCAGGATGTCTCTAAAAATACCTCGAAGGGGCTTCCAGATGAGACGAGAGGAATCCCAGACAATCCTTCAGGGACGAAAACGATTCGAGGCTTGCTCTGAACAGAGTAAGTCTTCTCAAAAGAACTGGTTCTGCCTGGCGAGATCCAACCTGGATGGTATAAGCGAATAACAGCGACTTGGGGGAACAAGCACACGATCTAAACCGAACGCGATGGGTTCACGAACTCAACCTAAAGATATTCGAACACCCAGGGTATTTATATAAAGGACACTTTTTTAGTTTCTCCTCGTTGGAAGACTCAGACGCCTGGCTGAACACTTTTAGCTGCCAGAGAGATTAGCATTTGTCGCCTGACCCAGGTCTTAATGGCTTTTATGATGTGGGCTGGAAACCTTCAACTAGCAGCCTCCAAACGTTTCCTCAGTTGGATCAAAGCTACCTGTGAGGCAGCTGGCGAGTATTCAAATTCTTCCTTCTTTTTTTTCTTTGGTTTCTAAGGTTACTCCACGTGGAATTATACTTACAAGACAGAGAGAGGGAAGGAATTCATGGAACAAATTAACGGGATATTCTTCTTTGGCTTCTCTTTCCCTAACAATACTTAACAATGTGAAATTAGTTCTGTAAGCACAGTCACATAAGAGACAAGCTGGTCTGTTTTGGGTTAAATATCTGTTGACGACATAAATTACGTAATATTGAATATTTCTACCTATTGAATCTTTTATAAAACCTATTCTGATAGAATATAACAGATATCAGATTCAAATTCAATTAAATGAAATTAGTTGTATGAGCATATCATATGTGAACCATTTTGGTTGTTGACCATTGAAATAACAATAATAATAAAAATAATATTTACAAGGGTATAAATTTTTTGTATTATTCCCATATATAGTTCTTTAGTGTGTGAAAATATGGTGGTCAATGAGTGCAACAAGAGCCAGCGGTCAAATATGCTGCTGGTCATCGAACATGATATCTTGCACCCCCCTTCCCGAGCTAATGAGAGTGTTTTTGTGTTTTAGTCTTTGACCATTGTAATGATTTTGAGTGATGGACATGTAGCCATATGTAGGGTGTATTTGCTATTTTGATTTACTTTGCCCTACCATCCTAATCGTTAACTCCCATTTTGCGCCTTTAAATACCCTTGGATCTTAAAAGTTTTGGTAAGTTTGCCAAACCACATTAGCATCGACAAAGTATGGACAAAAGAAAGTGTGCATCTTTTTATGTTAAAAATCGGACGTTAAAAGTGTTCATGTAAATTTCTAGATCAATATAATGGAAATAAAGACTATTGCAAAATAGTCCTCTAGTTGGAGACGTCGAAACATAAGGACACCTATGGTATTTGAAGTTGCCTAACTGAGAGAGAAACTTCTAAAATCAATAAATTTTTTTGGATTAGTTGAGTGACCCAATTCGTAGCCAAATATTTCTATGATATTTATTAAATTTCATCACAAAGGCCGTTTTTTTTTATCGCAATAGAAAATAAGAAGTAGTGTTAGATAGTGTGATCATGTAGTATGAATAATCTTACCTCATGCAAGGATCATCCGGTTATAGATAATATTTATATCAGAGCACTTCTCACCTATACAAATTGGGTTGAGACAACCACATATACGAATTAACACGCCACGCCAGATGGAAATCAACATCTTTAACGAGGGTAACACAAAAACTTCCTTCAACAAGTTCGCAAACAAACAGACCGTGCATCTCAATCGTACCTGCACCAATGCGGTCATTCCAGAATTTTCCACCAGATTTCACCAGACAGACCAATTCCCACAAATCCTAATCACATGCTCTTCTGATCATTAACATCAGCAAAACAATTTCAGTGCAACATTAATACCTTTACAGCGTTCACCTCTGCAACATTTATATGGTTTTTATCATCTGTCTTACGCAGCCATGCAGCATCCTCAACGATCTTCTCACATATCTCAGAAACAAACTAATATCGATGCTGCATGCATCACACCATATAACACCAATGTTCCCATTAGGAACGTTACAACATCCTCGCCGTGTATCATTATTTTTGGTTTTCTTCACTATCACTTTCCACATTCTGAATACTTCAATAACCAAGGGGTCATCCTAATGTGACCTTTATGCCCTTCTCTTTACATAGCTGTAAGCAATTCTTAGCCCGCCACCACTGAGTAATGACCAACGAGTCATCAACAAATTGAAGACACTTCCCTTTTAGTTAGCTTAGCTCCAACGTCCGGTAATTCGTTACCTCTCTTGAACCACTGCATACCACCATCAGGCAGAATTTTTAACCCTAATGCAGCACTAACGTTTATCGGTTCAGGATAATTAGTGAACAACCCAAACTTATTTAAGTGCTGAACAACTTAATCAGGTAAGACTAGAGTTATTTACAAAATGTCTTCAATATATAAACTGGTTGCCTCTTGAATATCTTCTCGCTTAGCTTGCACAGTTTTAAGAATCTTAGACAAGATACGAGGGACACAATTCAGATCAAACCCAAGTCTTGTCAAGCAGTAAGATTTATTTTTATATTTTATTAAGTGATATTGACAGAGACTCCTATCTATTTAAATTTGTAAAGAGGAAGATTTAAGATCAACAATAGAGACATCAGGATTGATTTATCTCCATTTACGATGTCTCTCCACATACATCAATTAGCCTGTATGACATTCTACATACTCATTAAATTTTCGAAAATCTAGCTTAGGCCAAACTTTATTATCCCAACACTCTTCGCCACGATCGACTTTGACAACTCCCTTCAGTCGGTGCGTGTCGGATGGCATCGATTTCGTATTCTTGCCATTTCCGTGGAGGTGCTATTACTGTCGCCACCCCGGGCATACTATTACCTCCTTGTAGGGAAATCGTCACTCGATCCGTTCTCTCTCAGTGGAGATGTGGTAAGTCCATTTTTGTTTGCCTCAGCTCACCAGTGACCAATCTAATGCCCTCCTTTTGTTTCAGGTTTTGGTGAAGAAAGGAGGACAGAGCTGCCTGGAAGCAGTGTAGGTCCCCCGTCTTTTGCTGAGGTCTGACGTATCTTCCTCCTTCCCCACAGGCGAAGTATATAAGTACAGGTTGATGGGCGATTGTAAACCGCCAATAGCGAATGCACGAAGGAAGTTAAGCTGGACGTAAAGCCACGTACGGTATGAGATTGACTGAGTGAGTGAGTGAGAGTGAGTGAGGGAGGGAGTGAGGGAGGAACGTAACACCTTGAAAATAGCAACAGGGGATTAATTATGTTTCCCCTTTTTTTAGCTCCTTTGGTCCCGCTGCTCTTGTCCGTGAGTGAGGAGAGGGAAGAAGTCGCGCACTAAGCCATCAGTGTGGGGCACAATTAAGGGCCACAGCCAACGGTACCCTCGGTCCCCCTTGGGAGAGATAGATCGACCGCTTGAGTGCACTTTCTTCCACGCCCCACGCTCAGGGAGAGGGAGTGAACTGTCCGATAACGTGCAAAAACGCCCTGGGGCAACCTTTAATAACCAGTGAACTAACTGGGCCGGCTCAATTGGGGGTTTTGTGGTGGCTATGAGTGTTGGAGAGAGAGAGAGAGAGGTGGAGAAAAAACATTAGTGCTTTCGCAAAACAGTTGTTTGGTAATTATTTATATTTATGGTGTTGCGCCTATATTGTTGACCTGTATACATTTTTGAGGGAGGTTGAAGTGTATATTTTTTTATTGTACCTATTTTTATATATTTACATTGTTATGTAATTAATTGTATTAGTTCATGGGTAAGTTTGTTATTTTAATAAAAAACAAAATAGGTACTTGTGTATATTGTCTCATTCCGATCCGACGGAAGTCTCACGAGTGAGTGAGTGGACCTTGTAGCGGGTGATTTCCGGGACCAGCTGCTACAGAGACACGGAACGGTAACCGCAAGAACATCGGACCAGGAAAAGTGGGTCAGGCTCGTAACCACAGCCCCTCGCCACTCGTCGCTATGAAAAGCCGTAGGGTTTAAACAGCCAGATCTCCCCTACGAGTGTATATTCAATTTCACCTCAAGTAAGAAATTGAAGACACGTTTCTCTCAAGGTCGAAGGACAACGGGAGCCGAGGTAAGACTTGGTGAGAAAAAACAGAAGAATAAGAACCCTGCTAAGCCCGTCCACAAGCCCCCCTCCTACCCCTACCCCAGTGGGGTGACGAAGTATAAATTACAAACACTTGGGGAAAACGAGGTAGAATACGTGAGTTTCCAGGATACGAAGTCCCCGGATTAAGGCTGGGGTACCAAGACTGGACAGGTAGAATACGTGAGTCTCCATGCTACGAATTCTCCGAATTGAAGCCAGGCTACCAATAATTGACATGTTGAATACGCGAGTCGCCAGACGACGAAGTCCCCTGCAAGAGAGGCAGGGCTACCAAGGGGGCTAAGAAGCAGCTCATCCTGGAGCTAGTCCCTGGTTATCAAACCGAACGTTAAGTTAACTTGTTCAAGTTCAACTTACTGTCGTCAGAGAGACTCCTCATATCTTTGGACATCCTAAATCCCAGGGATATTCATCAAACCTTGAGGAATTACGAAAAGAAGGGGGAAAAGGCTCCTCCTCGGTCCCGTTACCCGGTGGCCACACCAAACTCATAAGTTAACTTGGGTGAGGAACAAAGTTCAACCTATTCTCGTCAGAGAACCTCCCCCCCCTTCTATCATCGTGTATCCCAAAACACCGAGATAGGCCTCGCCCCTGAGGAAGACTGAATCTAAGAAGAAGCTCATCCTCGAGCTAGTTCCTGGTTACCAAACCGACCTTTAAGTTAACATGTTGAAGTTCAACTTAATCTCGTCAGAGAAACCCCCTCCTCTATCCTCGCCCTTGGATAAGACCCCCCCAGAGTACCTTTCCTCCAGCACTCCCCTGAGAGTCAAGATATTCCAGTTTTAGTGCATCGCTGAACAGTCCGAATTATTCCTCAGATTAATCCGAAGAGAAGAAGGAACCTTCTTTCACTATCTCGTGGTCATATCCCTTCCTGCCGAAAGCGTGTGGACCTCAGCTCCCACACGCTCCAAAGTCAGTTGTGGCTTTCAAGTTATTCGTCCGCAACCTCCATCTGGCCGGTCTGCACGCATCGTGTAGACAATAACATTCCTGAGGTAAAGTGCTCATTGAGTTCAAGGTCAGACAAAAACCCGTTCCAAGGTGTATCCACAAAGGTAGTTGCGGCCACTAAAGGCCGTTAGCATTTTTTTTTTTAAATTCAAGTGATCATCGAATTAGCCAATTTTAGAGGGTCAAGTTAATTAAAGTAATTTTTGTTTATTTTAAAATTCGGAGTATTTCTGTGGTTCATGTTTTGTGTTTGGGTAGTATATTGTTAAATTTAAAATATAAGTTAATTTGGGGAATTCCTGTGTGTTTCATTCTTACCCTTACGTGTTGAAGTGGCTCTTCCTTAAAAACGACAAAATTAGCACTCTTAGATCAAAGCCTACGTCATCAAAGAAGCACTTCACGTTCCACAAGGTATACCACGACAAAAGTGGTGTCGTGTGTGGCGTGATCAAAAGGGGCATTCTGCTACAAAAGTGATGTCAAGTATGTAGGTTATTATTAGAAAGAACCCAGCAGCGTCTAATTAAGGGAGAGCCAACACGTAAAGGAATACCAGGAATAAAAGAATAATTGAGAAAAGAAAAATTGGTAAAGTTAGGGGTGGAAACACTTTGATGCTAATAGTTAGGCCAAGTGGTAAATTTGTTGTCGGAGTGGTATTACAACCAGCATAGTAGTGGGATTAAGGCTAAGTTAGGCTGCGCGCTACCTGGTGAGTGGCGGCATATGTACGTGAGAGTACAGCTCGGAAAAATCGACGGATAAACACAAAATGGATCAGGTCGAAAGTTTCAACCAACAAGCCCAAATTCTGAGACTTGAAGGCGAGGATAAGTATGCCTACATCCTGTCAGAATTTAGAATACTTCGAGGAGAAGAAGAAGAAATAATACAGTTTGACAGAGAAATGGAAAATATAAGAAGAGAGGGGAAAATAGAATGCGAAGCAATAAAAATACGGATGGACATAAAATTAGAGGAAGACAGAATACAGTGGAAAATAGAAACAGAGGAAAGAAGAATGTTGTTAGGAAGTAGAACAAACGAAAGAATAATACTGTTGAAAAGAGAAGCAAAAGAATTCAGAATAAGGATATAAAGGGAAGATGAAGAAAGGAGAATAAAGATAAAACGAGAAGATGATGAAAGAAGAATAAAGATAAAAAATGGAAGATGAAAAAAGAAGAACCCGACGGGAAAATGAAATAGCGAAAGCGGAAAAAGAACCCGAAGAAAGAAGAATGAAGAGGGGATAAGAGTCAAAAGAAAGATTGCTCGCACTCGAAAGTGCATCGATCGAGAACCAGATAGAGGTCGAGGAAGTTGTAGCTTGGTCTGGACCTAGAAAGGGACCATTAATGGAAACCCAGCCAAAAGGGGTAACGATGAAAGAAGTAGTAAGTAGGGATGAGGTACTAGCAGGAGTACCTAAGGAAGAACCTACGAGGAAACGCCAGCCAAATGGGGTAATGATGGAATAAGTAGAAAGCAGGGATGAAGTGCCAGCAGGAGTACCTAAGGAAGAACCTACGAGGAGAACCCAGTCAAATGGCGTAATGATGGACGAAGTAGTAACCAGGGAAGAGGTACAAGCAGGTGTACCCGAGGAATTACCTACAAAAAGAACTGAGACAAATGGGTTGACAAGGAAGGAAGAAAGAGGTGTTATTGCGATACACCTAGGTAAAACTAGTCAGATGGTAGACGCGGATGAGTATCCCCTACCCTTATTAGTCTCCTCCCTGAACGGAACGTCGACGGAGTTAGTGAGCTCCACGCCCATTAACGACCCCTAAAGATCGAACCCAGACACGCCTTTTCCATGTACGTGGTTAAAGGAGTGCTATAGGACTCACGCTACCATCATTTATGCAACTCTGTCAAATGGGGTGACGAAGCAAGATAGAAGTGTCAAGGTGGTACACCCATGTAAACCGATTCAATTGTTAGACAAGGGATAATAAGTATCCCCTAACCCCAGTAGTCTTCCCCTAGAACGAAGCAGCTACGGAGTTACCACTAATACTCCAAGTTGTAGTGAGCTCCACGCCCATTAACGACCCCGCAGGATAGTTTTTGTTCCACCCACAAAGATCGAACCCAGAGACGATCTCCCCGTGTTCCTGGTTAAAGGATAACAATGGGACCCACGCTCCCATCAATTATGCCCAACTGCAACAGGCCCTGGCAAGGAAAATGGTTTACGAACAAATTAGATCGAACATAAACTCGATCTTTAAAGGTACCTTGTTAAAGGAGAACTATGGGACCCCCACTCCCAGCAATTATGCCCCACTGCAACAGGCTGCTATAGCCATGAAGGTGAGTTTAAAAGTATCCCAGTACCATAATACGGTAGTCCGCATAAGTTGGAGTACCACGGCCATTTTGTGACTTACTTGGGTAGACCCCGTAAATCGAATGGCCGACTCAGGCGAGGTAAGGTAATGGTCACAGAGCACCATTTTAATATTAGCTACATCAAAGGAACCGATAAAGTACAGCCGCTCTATAAGCTGAGACGAAATACCATTGAGGGTTACGTCAGTACCTAATAAGCGTGAAACCATGTTTTGATTTATTTTTCGTGTTAGTAGTTATCAGTAGGATTTAAGTTCATAAAAGCTTAGAAATTTAAGGAAGTAGCTTATTTTTTTTTTGTTCTGTTGCGTGTAATCGACGAATTAGGTAGGTTTTTTTTATTTTAAAGTTAAATTGTATTGCGAGTGGGTTAAGTTGGCTGTGTAACATACCCCCCCTCCCCCAGTAGGCTCGGGAGGTCTGGTTCGACACAATGCCTGTGTACTCGCGCGCGTGTGCGCTTAAGTTGAAAAAAACCTAAAGTAAGAGAGGGCTCAAAGATATACAACTTTGCTGAACTCGACTAAGTTGAGTTAGTTGTTTTGAGTTCCCTGGAGTCCCCCCCCCATTAAGTTCTTCGAAGGGAGGTGTGTAGGGGAATCGTCAGTCCCCCGTTCTCTCTCAGTGGAGACACGGGACGGTAACCGCAAGAAAATCCGGGCTAGGCAACGGGGGCCAAGCTCGTAACCACAGCCCCTCCCTCGCCACTCGCCTCTATGAAAAGCCGTACTGGTTTAAGAAAAAAAGGTGGAGTATATTCTATAGAATGTTCTATTTGCTATTTACCTTACTTCGGGCAAACTGTTAAATCTTTATCTACTAGAATTTACCAACATAAGTATAATATTAGAAGAGGTGAACTAAATAGCGGGGTTTTTTTACATTCATCTGAAAATAACCACCCCATTGACTGGAACTCTTCCAAATCCCTTTATCATTTCGCTGATTTCTCAAAAAGAAACATTGACGAGTGTTCATTAATTGTCATGTTGCCTAATATAAATATGTCCCCTGGTTTATTTAAACTCGACCCTGTTTTAAAAAACTTCTAATAAATGAAATAACTTTATAATGTAGCCAGTTGTCACTCTTTATTAGTGTAATATCATTCGCATTGCCTCCCTCACCACGTTTCTCCCACCATTCCCTTCATATACACAGCGTTGTTGTGTGTATATCAATTTGGAGAATCATTTGTCCGATATTAGTTGCCTAATGATCTTTTTATTGGTATTTCTCTGTCTTGTTATTGTGTTTTTCCATTGGTTTGTACTATGTGATGGGCGTTCCATTCGTATCTTTCTACCCTATATAAGGTTTTCTCCTTTTTCATGTTATTCCTAGAAAATGAACTTGCAAATATAGTCCGAAAGTGCTTGGATTCATCTTTTCATTTTCCTGTGGGTTGATTTTCATATTAATGCTTTCCTCACGTGCCACTTTGTGAGTTTTTTATTTGTAATAATTATATTGATTTATTGAGGAAACAGATTCTGCCAATTTGGGTTATTCAACTGTTTGACTTTTTTAGGCTTAATGGTACCCAAGCTCACATGTTCCAGGTATTGACATGCTTCATTAATATTGATAACATTAATGTTTTATCGTAGCTAGATAATTCCCTTGATCTAAATTATAGTTTTAACAGGGATTTTTTAAACTTTCATGCTTACACTATATTGTGGTAAAAATACCTGTTTGAAAATGAGTCCTGCGGCAACAGGAGTTTTATGAAGATATGGTTGCTTTCATCCTTGTATTAGCGGAGTTTTCAGGGGTGTCGTCCATGATACTGTAACCGATCTTTTATCATATATTTATTGTTCAATCAAATGATCATGTAAGAAGCTTAAGTTCCTTCTTGAATAATTGTGATCTATATATGTACGTACTTGTTACGAAAGCTTCACTTACAATACACTAACCCTCTCTAGAATTTAGGGTTCCTTGGGCTTGCTATTGCAATCTTTGTCACCCTTAACCTCTAAAATTATCTATTTTCTTTGTTTTCACTCAATCTTTATCCGTCTGAACTTAACCAACTAATAAATAAATGCAAATTTCTATTCGGTTGTTACCAGTTTACTCTTTTCCCATAAAAGGTCTTTTATCCCTCCTTGTTGGCAGAATCTTGACATAAATACGGCTAGGAACAGGGAAAGCTACGCTTGTGTCCCCCTATTAGTCATTATATTCCTGTATCACCTATAAATGACAGAAACTATGGAAGCTACATCGTCGGGAAATAGTTGTCGGATGAGGTAACTAGGCGTCGCCGGCCATATAATGTAGCGAGCCATGTTTCGGATCCCACATTAAAAACCATTGGTCTGCGCTAAGATAGGCATCAGGTGGTGGAAATTGCCGGTAGATAGAGATGACCCACAACCTTCATTATATAGGTAAAATTGGATTTAAGTATAAAAACCTTACTATATTTATTAATTATCGTTATTAATACATTTTTAAAGTCATGAAAGTATTTATTAGAATTTAATATAACCGGTCAGGGTTTCAGAAATATTAATGCGAATTCAAATTCCTTGAAATAACAAGGGAATAATAGATTTTTCACTTTTGCTTTAATAACTAAAGGTAGAATATTACAATTTTTGCAATCTACACCATTGGATTATCATATTGACTTAATTGTAAATGAAATTTTTTCCATATAATCTCGCCTATAAGTTGGTTAATTTTAGTTATTTTTTCTATTCTGGTATTACATTAGTTTTTCACAGCTTACCTATGCCGTTGTTGGTGATTTTTATTTTAACTTGTAGCACCACCTAACGAAAGCTTCGTCCGGAGAAGGTTTATAAGGAGAGATTCGGAGAGAAAGACTGAAGAAAGAGGAAATTAAAATACCTAGTGATAATCCTTTTGATCGGGGAGGGTAGGACACGCAAACATGTAGATATCTGCTGTAGCATGGTTCCAAATGATATAGCTTACACCCCTTTATGGGGCTTCATTGATTCGGTCGTGGTATATGTAGGACCGAGTGATGGAAGGAGTTGGTATTTATGGGTTGTTCAAGTACTACTCTGTGATTAACGTTATAGCTCTCTAAGAATGCTATATATGTTTGATTATTATTATCTTGATTCTTGACTTCTTTAAACTTTAAAGGTTCCTTGTGCCAACGTAGCGATTCAAAGATAGAATAAAAAAAATTGCTAACACAAAAATAAAACTTTAATTAAAACATAAAAACAAAATAAACATGAACCACAAAAATATTATGACCTAAATACACGGTGGGGTCTTCAATAATTTTTAAGTAAGACTTTCTGACTTGACCTACTTGACATTATATTGGTGGTTAAGCCACCACTCACAACAATATAAAAATATGCTAACTGTCTCTACTGGAGTTTAAATATATTTTTCCCTCCTGCGACGGGTTTGAGTCTGACATGGAATTCAATGAGCCCAGACACCTCAGGAATCCTGTGGGTTCTTTGACGCGAGCCTCGGCCAGATGGTTGATGCGGACGAATAACTTGAAATAAACAAGGGACTTTGGTGAGTGTGGACAATAGGGAACAATACGCGACTCGGGGAGGTCTTCTTCAAGGGCGAGGACTACCCCTGTGCTTTTGCATACACTAGAATAGGAGGGGTCTCTCTGACGAGAGTAAGTTAAACTTGGTTCTTAAACCAAGTTAACTAGACGTTCGATGTAACCACCGGAAAACAGGTTCTAGGAGGAGCTTTTTCTTCCTCCTTTCGGAATTCCTCAAGAACCAAGACTATCTCAGTGCTTTGTGCTACACCAGAATTAGGAGGGGGATTCTCTGACGAGATAATTTAAACTTGGACAAGTTAACTTAAAGTTCGGTTTAGTAACCAGGAACTAGCTCGAGTATGAGCTTCTTCTTAGTTCCAGTCTTACTCAAGGGCAAGGTCTATCTTGGTGCTTTGGGATACACCAGGATAGAGGGTGAGGGGGTTCTCTGCCGAGAATAAGTTGAACTCGAACAAATTAACTTAAAGTTTAGGTGAGAACCAGGAAATAGCTCAAGAATGAGCTGCATCTTAGTCCTTTCTCTTGGTAGCTCCACCTCTCTTGCCGGGGACTTCCTAGCCTGGCTGACTCAGGTATTCTACTCCGTTTTTCCCAAGTTTTCGGTATATATACCGTCACCCCACTGAGGTAGGGATAGGAGGGGGGTGGCTTGTGGTCGGGCGGCAGGAGGGTTCTCACTCCAACGGTTTTTCTCAGGAAGTCTTCCCTCAGATCCTGCTGGGTCTTTGGGCTTGAGAGAAACGCGTCTCTAATTTCGTACTTGAGGTGAAATTGAATACACACTGGTAGGGAAGATCTTGCAGTTTTAACCGTTCTGCTTTTCATAGGGATGAGGACGAGGGGCTGTGTTAAGAGATTGACCCAAGGTGCCTACACGGCCTGGATGTTTTGAGGTCAACGTCCCGTGTCTCAACTGAGAGAGGAGAGATAGGGTACATTCCCCTACAGATCTCAATGTATTTTTTTTCTTCTGTTCTATTAGTATTTATATTTTAAAGAGGCGGATAACCTGAAATATTTATTACAGTTTTGGGGTTTGTTTTATAATGTTGCTGGTGTCATTTTATCTTCATTATCTGCTGTAGTTCCTTTTTTATTTCTGTTTTTTTTCAATAAATTTGCCTAGCTTTGGCAATATCACTCTCTACTTCTGGTTTTGTCTATTTGTATATTTTCCTTATTATCTACCCATGTTATCCTGTTTATTTTCATGTGTTTTTACTCTTTCTTGCTCTCTTACTGCGCTTCCATTCGAAAAATGTACAAGCCTTGAAATCTAGAACTAATAATATTCCACTTCCCTCTTAAATGCTGATGAGATGGTGAAAGTTTTAAAATTCCAAAGGGACCGTTTAATATCTGACAGAAGTGAAGTTTTCTAAGTGGAAAATGAAGTTGGCTTCATTTCTTTACCAACGCATCTTGTGTTTTAATGTAAATTTCGAAGCAAAACTTAGATTAGGATATTTTGAAGACTATTTTTCCTCAACTTATGCTGAAACGTGTAATTCTTTGGCTGTCACGAGCAACCTCACCTATTTGCTGGAATAATTAGGGAGTGAATTTTCTAACGAACAAAGTTGTAAATGGGAAAGTATAAAGGCCATAGAGTGTCAAACTGTGACCTCATGAAAGAAATAATTGACTATGGCAGTTTGCTTACAAAAAGGAACGAAAGATCTTAGCCTTTCCTAAAGTGAAATAGGAAAAGCTAAAGCATGATTATATATAAATTATAATAGGCTATATACGAATAAGAAGAAATTAAAGGAAAATTAAGGGAATCTTAAATTGAGTATTCATTATTCAATAATCATGATGACTTCAACAAAGAATAGAACGCTTTTGGTTAATTGAAGTTAACTGCTATATAAAGAAAGAATAACAACGACACCCACCTCAGAAAAAGAATGTAATAGGCTGCTTGTCGAAGAATTCTTCTTTCCGCTAGAATACCTTCAATGTTTGTTCAAACTACGCAACGTAATCTTCCGTTCTGCCAGCCGGCTCCGTCTTCACCTCCGCTTTTTGTATCAGTGCTCTCCACATAGATTAAATGAAAACACCGTGTCAAAGAGGTAAGGAGCCGGATAGGAAAAGAAGAGAGGTGGGTGTCCGTAATACTTTAGTGAAAAATATTCCAAACACTCCCCCTCAGGAAATTAAACTGATAAACACAGTTTAACAGTTTAATATTTAATACTAATATTATTTACATTTTATATTACATAGCATATCTATGATATGCAGATAATTTTTTATCATAGGAAAAGCAACTCCCTGGGAGATAAATTTTGTTTAGTCCCCCAGTGACCTACCCTCTGCCTTGTTTAAATATTTTCTCATCAACATATTTGATTTTAAATTTCAAAATAGTGTGCATGTATTTTAGAAGATTTAAAAGTCTTTCAAATATTAAATTTATGGGATATCTTTTCCCCTTAATACATATAAGTTTTCATTTGTTTAGAAGTGTATGTGTCTGCAGTATTTACTGTATAAAGTTTAAATGTTACAATATTTTTAAAGATTATAAATATAAAGCTATCTTGAAAAGTTTCATACATAAAAATACTAAGTTATTCTGAAAGTTAAAGTTGATCAGACTCTAACCATTTATCCATTCTTTCTTTAAATTTTACTGCAGCTTTTCTGCTAGGTCGAGAAGCTGAGACAATATTCTCACCAGCAATAACTTTATCAGGATCCGCTTCATCACCAAAAAGAGTTTCTTGACTACCTAACTGCTGTTGACCGTCCCCACTATCTAATTCCAACGGATACAGGTTAGTTACTGAAGTAGTTACAATATTATTATCATGTTTTAAAACTTTAACCACACGAATTAAATTGTTTTCACCTAGGAGCACTTCTACTATTTTGCCAATACTCCAGTATGGGCGAGGTTTAATTTGATTTTTAATAAGTACCACAGAACCTACATATAAATATTTATTATTTCCCTTATAACAATCTACAAGCGAGAATGAATTACTATGTATATTTCTTAAAGAAAGATGATAATCCGTATACCATTCCTTTTGAAATCTGTTAACTATTACATCTCTTAACTCAAGAAAATTTAATAAATTGTCTCTAATTTCTTCTGACTCAATATTACTTTCAATAAATTCTTCAGAAAGAATTAATGATGGGAAAGATACTCGGCATGACACGAGATGATTATGAGTGATTACCTTTATACTATTCTCTTTATCCCTATATGTTAAAGGACAGTTGTTTATGGCCAGTTGAATATCTGAAAGTGCTGTTATAAAATTAGATTCCTTTACAATTGATCTTCCAAAAGTTTTATATATACATTGTTTTACAGTTTTAATGAGTATCTCCCAACTGGCCCCAAACCAAGGAGAGTATGCTTGGATTGTCTTATGCACCAAGTTATATTTAACAAATTTTTCTTGAAAAATATCTGAAGCAATGAGATTTGATAAAAGTGATGTGCTGGAAGTAAATGACCTTGCATTATCTGAATACAAAACTTTTGGCAGACCATATCTATTATAAAACCGGACAAAAGCCATAATAAATTCTTCCACAGACATGTTGTTTACAACTTATAAATGAATAGCTCTTGAAGGTTTGACCTTTCTCTTAACTTTTCTCCTTTCAGGGATGTCAGCCTGACAAGAGACATCATGGCGAAGAGGACAAGAGGGATCAGCAAATGCTTTTTTATGTACATTAGACAAATTAGTTGAGTCAGCAAAATTTTCAAAGTTTCCTCCCTTTATATAGGGTGATTCTACTTGGCTAGAGACATTAAATTTATAAGAAATAGGCAAAGAAAAATCTTCATGGTTTGACAGATCCTTGGTATTACTACAATGTTGAAATTTCTGATTGGAAATGGTAGCAGTCAGGGATTCAATAGATCCAATGGGTATAAGCCCATTTGATACTCGAAGCATTCTAGCTCCATTCAAATTTGGTAACTCAAAAACCCTAAAATGTTGCAAAATATCATTGCCTAAAATTCCACAAATATGGATTGAATCATTATGGTAATCTGGTATATATTAACTCAGAGGGAAATCCATAAGTTTAAGCTTGTCTAAAGGTGAAGAGATACCTTTTACAGTTAGATTTAAATTTAGATTTGGTAAACAGAAAAAATTTACTTGAGCTTTATCTGAACTGGGTAAGATAATAGAAGTATCAAAGGAATAACCTTGGATGGACTTATTAATGCCCAGGCTAATTATAAGCATTGCAATTGCTTTAGCTTTTACACCATACTTTTGAAGTTGGCTATAATCTATTATTGATAACTAAGCCCCACTATCAAGTAGAAAAGGCATTCTCTGAAAACCTGTAGGAGTTTGTAAAAACAAGGATAACACTGGATTTGCAATATCCGCCTTTGTTCCAACGGTTAGTCATTTGTCACTTCCTTCCTCCCTTTACAGTTTTTGCAGAAAAAAGTGACAGAAGCATGGAAGGACAGATTGGGGTTACATGAGTTGAGGAATGGCAACTTTTACATGAAAAAAATAACCTACTATTAATACCTGAACAAGCACTCTCTCTATGATTCAGGCTAAGACATCTGCTACACATCCCAAGTTCAACAGCTCTCTTGGACCTGCTTTGAAAATTGGAATACTTTTTACAATGTATTGACGAATGATTAGTCAACTGACAAAATTTACACCCAAGTGGTTTATTCTTAACATGAGTGTCAAAATGCACATAAGTTTTATTATCCTTTTTTGGTGAACTCAACAGGTCGGTTAGAAACAGACCTATCACTTTTGACCACATTACCATCACTTTTGGTCTCAAAAGATTTTACACATTCTCTAGGTTTAATCAGTTTATAAATAGATGAAGCATGAGAAAAAATGAGAGCAGCTGATAGAAAGTTATTTTGTACCTTCCTACATAATTGTTTTAGGAAAGGTCAAAACATTTTAGCTCTGACAATATTACTTAAGAGAATTGACCCTTAAGGAACCTTCCTCGGTAAATTTTAGACCAAATTTTTCAAGTGCAAGAGTTTTTACTTTAAGATACGAGATAAGGTCCATGTTCATTTCAAGATTAGTACAAGGTGTCGTAGAATGGACTCTCGACGATATACCATATATAACTATTCGTTGAGGGGACTTATTTAATTATCTTTAGAGTGCATGGATGTCTGGCTGGCCGATATTATGTATCTTCGAACTGAGCTCAAGGATAATAATATTGCTATCATTAATAAAATAGAGTTTTATTAATAATAACTATCAACAACACACAAAACGGAAAATATTGACATAAACAGAGAATGGAAAGGGTCGTGGGGACTCGAGCTAATCCGAGGATAAAAAGATTTAAAAGCTAAAACAAAAATATAAAGTTAATGGGAGGTGATGGTTCGCTAAACTATTTAAAGCACAGGATAGAATTAACAAAAGGGTTAAATACTCAAAGGTAACGTTCGGCTTGCTTAATTTATACTTGTGCAGAGGAAGGCGGCGTGAAGGAATTTTCGGTCCGCTGGTGAGTCCCAGCCAAAGGGAGGAAATAAAATGATCCTGACGTGGGGTCTAGGGAATAAGAACCGTTTCTCGACGAACGGCTTGAAGAACAATGGCTGTTCTACGTTGTTCTTTTCTGAACAACAGGGGAAGTGGAAACCGTCTCTTGTCTACGGGCTCAAGAACAATGGCTGTTCTAAGGTTGTTCTCTTCTGAACAACAAGGGGGAAGGGTGAGAACCGTTTCTTGTCAACGGGCTCGAAAGAACAATGGCTGTTCTAACGTTGATCTCTTTCTGAACAACAGGGAAAGGGTGAGAACCAGTTCTTGGCGAACGGGCTCAAACGAACAATGGCTGTTCTACGTTGTTCTTATCTCAAAAACAGGGGGGGTGAGTGAGAACCATTTCTTGTCAATGGGCTCGAACGAACAATGGCTGTTTTAAAGTTATTCTCTTTCTGAACAACAAGGGGGAAGCCTTATTGACTCGGCGTCATGAAGGCTCGAACCTTGGCACTCAAGGGATATTGTCCTTCTTCTGGACAAGTGATGGTGAATCTCGAGGTTGAGGTCCCTTGGCGCACAACGTGAGAGAGGGTCGTGGTGATGTTTCGCGACGAAAATCTGGATCTATAATCTGCTCTTAGTGGTAAAGTTTCCATCTAAATAGTCTAGACACTCCCTTGGCGTGGGGAACAATGGAGTGTGAGCTTCGAGGGAATGCACAGCTGAGCCTGGGAACAATTCCTTATCTGCCCATAATCCTAACTCAATCTGGCGAGGTAGGCGTAAGGGGGCGAACGGAGGAAGATAAACCTCCTTGTTTAAACATTGACTCAGGTGACTGCAATAAGGCGCCAAGCTTCAAAGCGAAGATGCACGTGGGGAGCATCGTGGTTTTAAATAACATGTGATAGTGGTGGAAATTAACGCGGCCTCAACCCGTTCTATCACACCCCTTCATTCCGGGGGAAGTTATCACTTCGAAAAAAAGAGAGAAGGGACAACGATAGAGCTCCGTTGTGGGAAACTCGTTTTCTTGCACCAGCCGTACCTTCCTGCACCTAACTGGTATTACCTCAATACATATGATTATTTTGATCTTTTGATTATAAGGGAAAATAAACTTTAATACAAACTTAATAAAAAAAAGGGGCATGGAACAATGAAATGATATAAAATTAGTACATATGGGACAAAATAATTTATAAGTAAATTAATGGGTACAAATATATATACATACAAAAAAAATAGACATTGAGCGTTACAAAATTCAGACCTATACATTAACTAATTATATTACAAGAGACTTTAATTTAAGTCGTACAAGACGGTATATACCTACATGAAGATACTTATCCTACGAATACAATTTCTCTACGCTATTCGGTAACGCATTCCTACTGAGTACGTCAGCGACCTGGTCATCGGAACCTTTTCTATAATTTATTTTAAATTGATACTCTTGCAAGAGTAAACTCTAGCGCATGATTCGGCCGTTAGAGTCTCGCACATTCCTAATATAGGCTAAAGGACGGTGGTCGGTTCCTATCTGAAATTCTTTTCCTATCAAGTACCTTTTGAATTTGTCTATAGCTCAGATAATTGCTAGAGCTTCCTCCTCTATAGTGGCATATCTCTTTTCGCGTGGTAATAATTTACGACTAGCATATGCAACTGGATGACTCGTTCCGTCATCCTCGTATTGAAGGAGTACACCTCCAATGCCCTCGCTGGACGCGTCGGTCTTAATCCCAAAGGATTTTTCCCGGTCGGGCAACTTTAAAATGGGGGCAGAAATGAGCTTACTCTTGTGCTGATTAAAATGAAAATAGCGACATCATTCCAAACGTAAACGATCGGGGGAATTCTTTTATTGAAGGGGGCTGAGGGGGGCCGAAATCACAGCGAAATTCGGAACAAATCGCTGATAGTGAGAAGCTGATCCTAGGAACGATCTTAATTGCTTCTTTGTAATCGGGAGATGCATGTCGGCGATTGCCTTAATCTTGTTCTCTTGGGGACCTAACTTGCTTTGTCCTATTTTGAAACCCAAGTATTTTATGGTTTCGTGGGCAAAATGGCATTTGCTGGGGCCAATGGTGAGGCCATTTTCGCGCAGTCGCTCGAAAAGAGCTGATAGGGTGGTTAAATGATGACTCCATTCAAATAGTTCTTGTAGCTAACTCTTTTGATGTGGTGTCAGCTGCGCCTCAATATCCAGGTCAGAGGGTTAAAAAAACTCGCCTGGTAGGGAAGGAGGAGGGTAATCGGCATCAGGTTGGATGCATACTGTCTGTATTACATTAAGGGACTCCGCGGGGTAATACTCTTCAAGCGCCGATGTTTCGTCCAGTGCTACGAAGGTATCTCCATGGGTGCGTTGGGGAAACTTTTTTTCTTTGAGTCCACGGACAGTCTCCGTGTCCTTGTCTTGGGCCTTATCACCTAAGGGTGTTAGTGCTTCAAACTTCTTTTGTGCCGTCCTAAAGTCTTGGTTAGGGGTCTCCGAGAAATCGGATGGTATCGGGGTTCTTATGGGGACGGGCTCCTGGGCTTCTTTCTTAGCTCGGCCTCGAGGAAGGGCGGCCTGATACACAGGGTCAAAACTTACTTGGGGGCTCTGTCCTATAAGTACGGAACAGAATTGTATAGGTGCTGAAACGACTTCAGCCCAGCCATCATAATATTGACACTGCAGGTAACATCTAACGACGGGGAATTGGTTCGCTCTCCCAAGGTAGTTATGTACCACCGCAAATTTTTCGTGGTTAGGGCCCACTGGGTGGAGGAGTCCGTCGGACACGATGAAGCACGTACATCCTGTGTCCCTGACGAGAGTTGATACTCGGTAGCCGTTCACGCTGCCCTCCTCAAATTTCAAAGTTCCCGATGAACTTTTATCAAAAATAAAATTTACCTGGTGGCCTGACGGAGGGGGAGAAGTTTCTGCTTGGGTCTGCACCACCGGGGGAGCCGGGGTGGCATTAATCTGGTGAACTTGGTGGGCTGGTCCGCTCTTAAGCCTAGAATTTTGGGGGCAATTCCATCTCATGTGTTTTTCTACACCACAGGTGAAGCATATGATTGGTCACTTCGGGTAGAGAGATGGAGGACAAATCATAACGGGAGGTTTGGAGTCCCGTTGTTGGTTTTGAGGAATGAAGTTTTGGGGTTTTACGGGGCCCGGAAACTTCGTAAGGTAGTCATATACCACCGCAAATTTTTCAGGGTTAGGGTCCACTGGGGGAAGGAGTTCGTCGGACACGATGAAACACGTACATCCTGTGTCCCTGACGAGAGTCGATACTCGGCAGCCGTTCACGCTGCCCTCCTCAAATTCCAAAGTTTCCGATGAACTTTTATCCTAAAAAAAATTTACCTGGTGGCCTGACGTAGGGGGAGAAGTTTCTGCTTGAACACGAGCTAATTCATTCTGATGGTGAAGCTCAGCTTGTCTTATCCGTTTCTCTCTTTCTCTTTCTTCTCGTTGGATTTCTCTTTCTCCTTCTTCTCGTTGGATTTCTCTTTCTCTTTCTTCTCTTCCTCTTAACTTTCTTTTTCCGTTCTTTGCTCCTCTTGAACGTACTTAATTAGTTCTTTTCCGGAAAGTCCCAAGGATTCTCCTTTCGCTTTAAAGATTTCAAACTGAGTTATCTTTGCACTTGGGGGCGCAATAGTCAACCAACTAAAATTCCTTGCAATAAGAATTATAACTTCTAGATAAATTAGCCTACCTAAATATGGGCACTGGCCTATTCGTACTTGGTTTCTCGATCTAAATAACCACTGACTAAAATCACCAAAAAAAAACCACAAACAAATTATTATAACAGTTCTTTAAGCTACTCCAGCTTCTTAAGTTTCCAAAAAAGGGGATAGCAATCGTTAAAACAAAAGGGAACTACTATACTCTATTATTATAACGAATAACACTATGCTTTACTCGGCTAAGACCAGTGTTTGCAAAGATATAGCGTTAATCCTTACACACCTGATACCAAATTTAAATAGTATATATATATATATATATATATATATATATATATATATATATATATATATATATATATATATATATATGTCGTAGAATGGACTCTCAACGATATACCATATATAACTATTCGTTAAGAGGACTTATTTAATTATCTTTAGAGTGCATGGATGTCTGGCTGGCCGATATTATGTATCTTCGATATGCTTATGAAGTAGAACTGAGCTCAAGGATAATAATATTGCTCTCATTAATAAAATAGAGTTTTATTAATAATAACTATCAACAACACACAAAACGGAAAATATTGACATAAACAGAGAATGAAAAGGGTCGTGGGGACTCGAGCTAATCCGAGGATTAAAATATTTAAAAGGTAAAACAATTATAAAGTTAAAGGGAGGTGATGGTTCGCTAAACCATTTAAAGCACATGATAGAATTGACAAAAGGGTTAAATACTCAAAGGTAACGTTCGGCTTACGTAATTTAAACTTGTTGTGCAGAGAAAGGCGGCGTGAAGGAATTTTTGGTCCGCTGGTGAGTTGCAGCCGAAGGGGAGGGATAAAATGATCCTGACGTGGCGTCTTGGGAATGAGAACCGTTTCTCGACGAACGGCTAGAAGAACAATGGCTGTTCTATATTGTTCTCTTTTGAACAACAAGGGGGAAGCCTTGTGGACTCTGCGTCACGAAGGCTCAAACCTTGGCACTCAAGGGATATTGTCCTTCTTCTGGACAAGTGATGGTGAATCTCGAGGTCGAGGTCCCTTGGCGCACAACTTGAGAGAGGGTCGTGGTGATGTTTCGCGACGAAAATCTGGATCTCCAATCTGCTCTTAGTGGTAAAGTTTCCATCTAAATAGTCGAGACACTCCCTTGGCGTGGGGGACAATGGAGTGGAAGCTTCGAGGGAATGCACATCCGAGCCTGGAAACAATGCCTTA
Source organism: Ceratothoa steindachneri (assembly GCA_963969495.1). Lineage (NCBI taxonomy): Eukaryota > Metazoa > Arthropoda > Malacostraca > Isopoda > Cymothoidae > Ceratothoa > Ceratothoa steindachneri. Next base: position 92,377,168 of record OZ018330.1, read on the forward strand.
TCTGCCCATAAACCTAACTCTATCTGGCGAGGTCGGCGTATGGGGGCGAACAGGGGAAGATAAACCTCCTTGTTTAAACATTGACTCAGGTGGCTGTGATAAGGCACTAAGCTTCAAAGCGAAGATGCACGTGAGGAGCATCGTGGTTTTGAAATAACATGTGATAGTGGTTGAAATTAACGCGGCCTCAACCCGTTCTATCACACAAGGACTCCAAGTAATGATTTGGGTTAGGATTTCATTAATCAGTAGATCCTGGTCAAAGAATTCTTTCTCTAAAATGGTCTAAGCAGCTTAAAAGTTTTCATCTGCTATGAGAAGATTCTCAATTAATGACAAAGCCCTATCTTTAAGGTATGCCTTTAGGTAAACTAACTTGACTGAATTCTTTAAACCTTTAACATTATTAATGGCATTGAAAAAAGAAGCCTTAAATCTAAAATACTCAAATGGTTCTCGCTCATTTTTTCCAAAGGAGGTAATTTTGTGTTCAGGCAACTGAACTTTAAAACCTGGTATAGACTGAGGAGTGAAGATGGGGTTATTATGACTACTACTACTGGTATTGCTGCTAGGAGAATTTGGTTCCATTAATTTAGATTTTAGAGTGCCGATACAGGATAGTATTCCATCATTGTAGTCGGTATCCAGCTCTGACAATTCTTCCAGCTCAACATCTATTGCCTCTTACCCTAGTTCTTCTAAAGAAGTAATGTACAAATAGTGGGCATTTTGTGCTTTCATAAGAGCCTCAAACTTTTCTTGAATGAGGGCTATTATATTTTTGAGGTATTGAGGAGTGAGGCTTTCGTCGGGTTTTTTGAGGACATTCCTAGTTATTTTAGTTAGGGAAATTTTTATGAACCTCAACTCCTTCTTGGTTGGTACTTTTACAGACATATTAAATATAATAGCGCACAAAAAATACAAAGATTATACACAAAAAATTATACACAAAAAATGGACAAGGGAAAGGATCTGCCAAGAACACAAAATGGAAACTTTGCTGATGGAGAATGTTTGGTTATGGTGCAGCAATCTTAATCCTAAAAAAGAAATAGGATGCGGCGATAAGTGAAATTCTTTGACTAAATTTGGTTAATTGAAGTTAACTCCTATAAAAAGAAAGAATAACAACGACACTCACTTCAGAAAAAGAATGTAATAGGCTGCTTGTCAAAGAATTCTTCCTTTCGCTAGAATACCTTCAATGTTTTTTCGAACTACGCAACGTAATCTTCCGTTCTGCCAGCCGGCTCCGTTTTCACCTCCGCTTTTTGTATCGGTGCTCTCCACATAGATTAAGTGAAAACACCGTGTCAAAGAGGTAAGGAGCCGGATAGGAAAAGAATAGAGGTGGGTGTCCGTAATACTTTAATGAAAAATATTCCAAACGCTAGAGAGATTGTAAGCTCCAAGAATCGACTCACATTAACCGTATGTTAATAAATAAATACTAAATATGGACATTTGTATGGCGCTTTTCAAGTCACGGGCCTTTAAAAAGCCCCTGTTTATCATAATAGGTCACAAGCAAAAATTTCCCCTTATTTATGATCCTGAAATTTGTTAGCAATTAAAGATTGCACGTATAAATTAGTATCATTACAAATAACAATATTTTAAGTTATATAAGTTAGCTTGGTACCATTCGAAATGACCCACACCGGACGCTTTGCACTTATCAATATGATTGGCAATTTTCTTCAATTTGATGGATGCCATGATTTCTCAAATCTTATGCCTCAGATTTGTGATATTATATGGCGCCAGTGGAAATAGTCTTTCTTTTTACCAAATTCAATAGAAAGTAGTATAAAGGTGAGAAGTCAGGTCACCTGGCCGTCCTGGGTAAATTTGTCCTATGCGAGATTAGTCGTTGAGGAAATCATGGTAAAAAATACAGAATGGGCTATAGCGCCATCTTGCTGAAACTATTCGTCAGGTTATGTACTATTTGCGAAAATGCTTTTGAGCATCTCAATATATCTGGCCGGTTTAATTGACTGAGCTTGTCCTGTTTTATTGTTCTCAAAGAAATAGGGCTGACAAATGTTATTTCTATTTAGTCTATAATATGCTGCTATCTTTGGGGAGTGGAAAGATTTTTTAAATTGATAATTTGGCTGAGTTTGTAACCATATCCGATAATTCTGTTTATTTGGCAGGCCTTTCAGGTAAAGGTGACATTCATCACTGAAAATAATATATATCAATAATAATTGTTTATCATCGCATATTTCTTGGATCCTGAGGCTAAAAGATAACCTTCGTTGCTTATCTTGCATTTAAATTTCCTGATGAAATTGACTTTTATATGGGTTTAAATTGAGATCTTTTTGAGAATAGTCTGCACAGCTTTTCTATTAAAATGTGTCTCAACAGCGACATTTTTTCCCGAGTTATTTCATCAGCATCAACTTCCGTTCTCACCCTTACCTTACGCCGAAATTTCCAATATTTAAATTACGAATTGTGCTGTGTGCATTACATTTGTCTTAATGTCTGTGAATTCTTTTATTTTCTAATTTTCTAACATATTTTGCTAGAAAATGACAAATTGATTAGATTATAGGCGAGGTCAAGTCATTAATTACACGACAAACCTGCGTTGTACAAGAGATAATTGTGCCATTTTTAAAATCCTAAAACTGAACTGTTTAATATCTGCATAGATAGGATATCGTCGCCTAGGATAGACTATCTACCGCAATTATAGGTTACCTAAACTAGCTAATAAAATTTCAAATATTGTTCTTTTGTAGGGATACTTATTCATAACTTCAAGGATTAATCCATAATAAATTAGAGCATGATTTAAAATGGTAATTTTTGGCTGTCACCAGGTATAAGGTAAAGCTTGAGAAGAGCGGTGTGTCTTGAAGGCACGAGAGAAGACAATAAGGGAGTGTGGGTGGCATATCGGATTAGATATGGAGAAAGCAGCATAGTCAACCATGCAGCAGAGACGACTAAAAAGAATAGTCTGTAGGGTAGCAGGGCCAGAGGGTGAAGTTTTAAATGAGTCAGTGAGATAGAGTAAAAGAAGAAGTCATGTATGAAGTAGCTGCCGCATTTAAGCGCTTATATGAGGTAGAGGAAGTTAATGGTTATTCTTCATTGAATTTCATGTTAGGGTAGTTCTCGAATTAAGGGAGCTGCACGATTAAATCTTTCCGGGCGCGGAGAATAACCAGAGCTGGAATGTTGTAAACGTGTTTTGGAGGTCAAGGCTTGGTAGCATGGGACCCAGTAAGAAAGTAAGTACAGCATGAATGTAAATCTCAAATCAATGGCGTCAAAAAGAAATAGATGTGCCTGAAATTACAAAACTAACAAAAAGAAGATTGATAGTCATTAGCGAAATCAGATATGAGAAATAAGTGACCTCCAAATTCGAATCCCTGTTTCCAACTACATCGGAAAAATGATCAATAGAAGGCTAAGTTAAGTGAGGGTGAGAGAGTTTTGCAGCGAACCAAATCCGTAGCAGTGCCCACTAGTATTACCTCTGGTTTTTTATGGTTGATCATCAGAAGGTTGTTGAGGGAAAATGATGATATTTTAATCTGTAGAAAGCTTAAATTTGTAAGACGCTCAGAAAAAAGTCAAGGATAAAGAGAGAGAGAATGATTTGCGAGTCATCAAATGAGAAATTACAAAATATAACGGACAACACGTATGAAAATTAAAGTGAGGAAGTAAGATGCAAAATGAAGCGGAACAAGAACATACCTGTTCAAAACAATAAATCTCACCTCCTTCAAAATATATATAATTTTCAATGTGAATAGATTGAATAGAATATGAAAGGTAGGAGAAAAAAGAGTAAAGGAAAGTTAATGAAATACCCAATACTTCACAGAGACGGTAAGTAAGAAATGTGTGAACATGTGTCCATTCTGCTGAGAGGTTACGCAGTATTTAGTGCAATAATCATTGTACGCACAATGGTGTGTTTGTATTGTATGTATGACAGTTTATTTAGGAATATCACCTTCCATTAAAACCCGAGAAAAAATCTCATCAGCTTTGGAGGAGGAGAGGTAATTTTGAATTCTGGCTGACATCAAGCATTGGTGTTGAGAGGATGGGAGAGGCTTGCTGGGTTGTATGGGCTCAGAGGAGAGGATGATATTAAAGATTTTCCTGAGATAAAGGGAAGAACTATTTTTTTAGTAATTAAAGGGTATGAGATACGGCAGAGGGAATAAAATGTATATTTACACGGTGTTGGAGGGCTAGATTTCGAGTCTATGCTGAAATGGATTGGTCATTCTTGTGAGAGAAGATTTCAGCCTAGGCAATAATGGAATTTCTGAGGGCAAGATAGTTTAAATAAAAGCTTGGAGAATGTATGTGGTATGTATTTTTGTGTAAGGTTACATTGGTCGTGAACTTCGGGGTTTTTCGCAGTTTTTCTCGATACCACCATCGCAAGAGGCCTTAAATCGTATTTCGCATGCCTTTGTATTTCTTAATATTCTAAGATTGGCTCAGAATTATGAGTCGAGTTTTCGACGGAAAGGTGGGTAGAAGAGGAAACGTTAAAAAAGAAGAGCCATATCGATGCCAGTATACGGAAACGCTGAGTCTAACAAGAAGATGAGAGAAACAATCTCACAATATGTACAACTAAGAAGGTAGAACTTTAAACATCTATAACTATTGGATATTCTAATACATTCAATTATATGCTCGTTTAGATTTGATCAAATATATTAAGATTCGGGAATTTTCTGACGGGAAATTTGTTAAAGGATCGTCAGGAATTGGTTCAAGAAAGGCCCTTGGAATAAGAAACGTGCTACGAGAAATTAGGGTAGAAACTTCCCGTTCTTTCTGCAACTGCTCGCTTTGCTATGACATCAATAATAATTACGTCTCAGACAACGCAATTTTGGACGATTTATTGCTTGAATTTGAAACTCTTTTGAGGCTATATGCAGCAGGTGTCATAAAGAGAAAATCACGAATGATTGGAAACTCACAGAACCTATGCCGAATACGGTTGCCGGATAAAAGAAACAAGCAGGTAAGCAATTTACTTATATGGACAAAAATAAGTGGATACAAAAGCTACTAATCCTTCACACTTGGATCAAATGTTATGAACAATACAGAAAGAAATTTCACTGTGGTTTAATTAACAAAGTTAAAAGGAAAAGTAAAGAGAAGAGAGCTTTGGAGAGTTAATTCAATTAATTAAATAACGCTACCAAACTATGTGACACTAAAGTAATTCGAAAATAATTTTAATCTCGTCTACATATTTTATAATGTCTCAAGAAACACAAGTTGTGACACTTATTTATTGAGTTAGAAATTAAAGTTTTCAGATAAGTGTTTGGTAAACCTTGATAGTAAAGGAATGGAAATAATACCCAGCGAGATGAATCGTCTCAAAAAGAAAGATATGCATTATAATGTGATAACCAAAGAAGAGATCTTTAGCAAAATTACATCAGTAAACGAGGGGGGGGAATTGTAGTTATGCATCAGACTATAAAGTTAAAATTAAATGTATTACAGGAGGAGACTATTCAATTGGGGGGGAATTAACTCAAATGGGTTACTGAAGGGGAAAAGGGGTTGGCTTACGGAGGACTCTGGGTCAGACGACGGGGTAAGGCTTCACGGATGTCTTCTGCAAGTGAGGCGAGCGCGCTCAAAACTTCTGAGGGGGAACTTAAAGTGATGATGGTTCTCCAAAAAAATGGGGGGAGGTTGGTAACGTGCGGTCCAGTGAAAAATATTTCAGCCACCCGAAAACGAGGGGCGAGCGAGGGGGGCTTCGACAGAAGTTGATGAGAAAAGGTGAAAAAATAACTCGGTAGAGATCGTTAAATGGAATTTACTCACTGGCTGGGGCTAATTCCAATACACAAATGGTTCTGCTGTCACTTTGCTTTGTTGTTAGCACCTGACTTGGAACTAGGGGCATCTTCTTGGGTCCGGGCAAGACTTCTTATCTCTGTGTCTGTCTCATGGGAAAGGAGCACTATATATGTCTGACGCTCTTCCCGCGTTGATGGGGGGGAGGGTGGTAGTGGAAAAAAGATCTACTCTCAAATGGCCTCGAATATTCTCGCCGAGGCTATTCTAGCCAGTGTAAAGGTGAATCGTGGTGGACGCGGTTCGAGGCTACCGCTTGTAGATGGGGGAGGAGAGGCTTACCAATTTATGCCTAACCAATTTTTAGAACCTTCTCCAGTGCATGTACGTCACTTATGTGCTGAAAAAGAAATTCCACGTGGAATTCCCTCACACATCTCCCAACCGAAGGATGATGCTTTACAGAGCAGTTGCGTAGGAAAGGATCATCCCACCCATCAAACTAGAATTATCAAGGGTCTAAGGAAATTCTGACCTGCTACGGCCTGTGTACACACAAAAAAAAAAACATCTGAGCTCAGCGGGGAATTTACGGACATAAGCCTTAAACAGGTCAATTCTATAGAATTTAACTAGTACAATTTTAAACAAAAAAAAATCACAGAACATTGGCGACATTTCAGTGGAACCAAAAAAGGAAACCATTAAATGAAGGTATAGATATGGAAATAATGACTAAACAATTTGTGGACCCCCCAAAAATCATAATTCGCAACATTAAGGAGTTTGTTGCTTCCCGTGCGAAGTAGCACCAGCACCTCCGCGCCAGGCTTGAATTTTCGTTTCGTGAGTTAAGGTCCAATTAGGTCATATACCTATCAATGAGTCCTTCTTCACGGGATACGACACTCGTTTGTTCCCTCGGGTGGACTCACGCTCCAGGGCTTTAGTTTTCTCCCATATGGGGGAAGAATAACACATTCCTTCTGGGCGCGGGAAAACTTGACGCTCCGGGGAGTTTGGAACTCCGGATCGAGAGGGATTTCCAGCAGAAGAGGTGCACGGGATTCCAGGGCTGCCTGTGTTCAGGTAATTACGGGCTGGGCCACGGGATGCTCGTAAATTACGGGGTTCTGACCGAACAAAACAAACCAGAACTGGATTGGGGCCGCTACCACTTCGGCCCAACTGGACAGGTCCTTAGACAATATAATACAGATGCACCCGGTGTCACGGACGAGGGTGGATGCTCGGCGACCGTTCACAGTTCCGTTCTCGAACTTCAATCCACCAGGGTTGTTTTCATTGAAAAGAAAGTTTACCAGATGAACCGGGTCTTTGGCCCGCGAGGGAGGATGGGAGTCTCCTGAAGCGACGGAGGAGGATCAGGGGCGGCCCAGATTTGGTGCACTTGGTTGGACTGAGAGTTTGCGAATCGGGAGTTTTGAGGACAGTTCGTGCGGTAATGGCCGGGAACTCCGCCGTTGTAGCAGACGATCGGGTTCTTTTGGTACGGTACAACCGGAGGAGAAGAATCTAGGGGCTTAACGGCTCGGTGCTCAGATGGATGGAAGTTTCTTGGCTTTCAGAGACTAGGATCTTTGGTAAATCTTGGAACACATTTAGGGGGGTCTTAGTGCCTTTAATTTTAGTTTTGGGGGGTGACTGGGGATCCTGTTTAACATCCTTAGATTATAAATCGTGCCTACCCGCGTAGACATCGGCCTCTTCCAAGCACTCCTTGAAAGTGGCGCAACGTTTATCCTTAATGAAGGCGCGAATTTCGGGAGCCACGGCAGCCAAAATCTGATCCCTAAGGCCAAAGTCCAGAAGGGACTCGTAGACCTAGTGAATGTTGCATGCATTCAGCCAACACTGATAGTATCTTTGGAGGATGCACCCGTGTTGTCGAAATGTTTGGCTAGGGCGGATCCTTTCCTGGCGGAGTCGGGAGTGGTAGAATTTTCTATTCATATGAACAGCGGCTAGCAATTCGGACTTTAACATGGAATAGTCCAAAGTTACTTCCGGGGAAAGGGATACGAAGATATCCCTTAACTTGGCATTTAGGAGTGGAGGTAAGCGAGCGGCGCCATCATTTTCGAGACCCCATCTATTGATCTGAAGGATTCTCTCAAAATAGGTCAAAAATGACCCAGTCCTCTCCGTCATTAAAAGCGGGAAGGTTGAATGATGGAGTTTAGGGAATTTCAGCCCGGGAACCGATGGACTGAGAATCCATTTGATTTCGGCTCATTTCCAGCTCATGCTGCGTAATTTGTTCACGTTCTTCCATCTGCATTTTGTTCTACTCCATCTCAATCTTCAGTTTGTTCTCCATTTCCGTTTTGTTCTTCTCCATCTCCAGTTTTCCTCAGTTCCTCTTCCCTTCGCTCTGCCCGTTTGTTCCTCTCTTCTTCCTGTACGTAATTTAGCAGGTCTTTGCTTCAAAGACCTAACAGTTCGCCCTGACTCTTGAATTTTACGAAGAATGACATTGTCAGGCCGTTTACTGAGGGAACACTGATAAAGGAACTAGCTAGGAAACTACCCATGCAAAACGAATACTTGAATATTTATGAAAGCCTTGATCACAAAAAAATTAAGATACAGATACCTACCTCTGCTGTTTCTAAGCGGAAAAAAATGAAAGTGGTCCTATGGGAATTAGGACGCCGAGGACCTTAACTCTTTTGGATTAATAACCAGGATAGTCTCCGAAATTCAAACACAATAAAAAAAAAATTACCTGGGGTCCAGCACCAAATCTGAGGAGATTACGTTCCACTGCTCTTCAATTAACTTACACTTGCCTTCTGCCGGTACAATACAAAAATTCAAATAAAAAAGGTAGACGTGAATAATAAGGGATACTTCTAATGTCGAAATTAAAATGACACGGGTTCGTAAAAACCCCGACCACACGTGACTTAAAATTATATAATATGTATATTAATAAATATATATGTTGTGGTATGACATTACATTATATTAATACCATATTACATCTATGGGAGAGGGACTAATATCTTAAAGGTGAACCGACAAAAGGGACGGAGCGCCCCAAGTTTCGACAGGCGAAACAACTAAATAAGAGTGTAACGAGGTCAGGTATAATATGGGCTATGGCAAAGCTCAAGGTTATTTAAAGAGGCATAAACAAAAATATAATCTTATTTACAAAAAATAATGACAGAATTGATAGGCAAAATTACATCAGTAAATGAGGGGGGGAATTGTAGTTATGAATCGGACTATAAAGTTAAAATTTAATGTATTACAGGAGGAGACTATTCAATTGAGGGGGGGGGGGAGAAATTAACTCAAATGGGTTACTGAAGGGGGAGAGGGGTTGGTATACGGAGGAATCCGGATCAGACAACGGGGTAAGGCTTCACGGGTGTCTTCTGCATGTGAGGCACTGGCCCTCAAATCTTCTGAGGAGGAACTTAAAGTGAAGACAGTTTTCCAAAAAAAAGGGTGGGGGCGGTAATGTCTGGTCCAGGGGAGAGTATTTCGGCCAGCCGAAAACGAGAAGCGAACGAGGAGGGTTTCGGCAGGAGTTGATGAGAGAGGTCAGAAAAATCACTCGGTATCGATCGTTAAGTGGAGTTACCTCACTGGTTGGGGATAATTCCAATACACAAATAGTTCAGCTGTCACTTTGCTTTGTTGTTAGCACCTGAATTAGACCTAGGGGAATCTTCTTAAGGTCCGGGCGAGACTTCTAAACTCTTTTTCTGTCTCATGGGAAACGAGCACTATATATGGCTGGGGCTCTTCCCGTGCGGGGGAAGGGAGGGGACAGCTCTACTCTCGAATGGCCTCGTATCTTCTTGCCGACGCTATTCTAACCCGTTTAAAGGTGAATCGTGGTGGACGCGGTTCGAGGCTACTGCTTGTGGAAGGGGGGGTTAGGCTTACCAATTTAAGCCTAACAGAACCTTCTACACTGCATGGAAGTTCCATGCTGGACAAAAAATTCCACGTGGAATTCCCTCACACTAATAATATCAGTATACTTACGTCATGCTGTCACTAATAATGGTCACTTCAGAAGACTTTATATGCTCATTACAACAACCTTGAAAAGTATTCACTTTCCAGTGATCTCAGTAGATTGAGATGCCAAATGAAAAATGTGACATACCTACACATCCAATAAGCTCGCGACATACGATCTTCAATAATAATTGTGCCTCACACATCTCAGTTACCATAGATCATGACGTTGTGAAGAGTATCGAGGAACTGAAAAATCTCAGTATGTTCAGTTCATGCCATCTTGAAAAATAATCATGAAATACCAAAGTCAACAGGTTTTATTTACTCCTATATTGTAAAACAATCGCGTCCCTTCCATTTCATCAAGCAGTGACCATATTATAGGAAGCATTAGCAAGAAGTAAAGAATTCGGTATGCTCATTTGATACCATCGTCATACTTGATAACCACATAAAGATGTTATTAGGCTTAGATCGAGCCAGCTCAAATATGATATAAAATCTAGAGATTTATTTATGTTCATATCTTCCTGTATTAGAGAATAATCACGTCCATATATCTTAGCTTAATGGACTCATAATGCATCAAGAAGTTCTTACACCTTACGGAGCGCATTAGTCTGAATATATGCTTTTTTGAAGAATATCAAGTACCAAAAGATTTCAGTAGGCAGGGAACAAGCCATCTAGTGGATAATCACGACAAAATTATGGACTATCTTTCTCATAGCACATCAAGCAAGAAAGTCACTCGCAGCTATATATCGATCATTAAAAAAGGATAGATCACTATCTCGATGGGATCTATGAAGGTTAAAGTTTGAATTCATCTATTTTTTATTGTTACCTAGGATAATTGCCAAAGGAAAAATGACACTCAGAATATTGCCAGGGCTGGATACTAGATCTTGAAAGAACTCCCACTCACTTCTTCGGCAGATCATTTTCCAACATGTAGAATTTTTAAATAAGGAAAAAAATCCGTCTTCTATACAAATAAAGCTGACAGTTTCTGGATGAATCTATTTCTGAAGAAAACCTGCAAGAAAAAACTAATAAACTAAATTTTTATTATAGAGGCATTAGTATGTGTGGCAAGCTAATCTAACCTATTTTCATTAGTAATATAACTTATGGATGAACTGAGTTGCAATTTTGGCTGTGAGAATTATCTCACGCTGAGAGTATTCATCGTGGTAATATTGCCGATGGTGATTCTCCTACATCTTAACTTACCAGATAAGAGAATAATACCAGTTACAATCTACAGCGAGCAACCTTGTGCCTTTAACGCAATCAAAGTTTTGTGGGACTTATGAAAAAAGTAAAAAAGGTAAAATACACCAAAATCCTTGTTGAACAGAATCTAGTGACCAGATTACTTTAGTCGACATCTGTCTCATCATACGTCACCAGGTGGTTGTACTTGGAGTTGGCAGGTTCATCTTCTCCCCAAGTAACCCTAGATGTGGCCCCATGCGATTGCACGATTTGTTCTGTGTGCAAATGAACTAGATGAAAGTGGCAAAAGGACTTTGATTGGCCTTGTGTTAGATGATGTATGTGGATGTAAATGTGTCAAACTCGATGCCTCAGGTAATGAGCATGACCTCTCTAGATGCACCGAAATTTGTTATGCTGGCTCTTGTAAGGGATGGGGGTTGAACTGGGTACTCACTAAATGGGGAAGTTCAGTACCTTGTCCAATACACTACGAGAGCTGCAAGGATTGTTGGTTTTGAGGTTAAGAGATGGAAATGTGAATATAAGAAGAATTTCACCTGAATTTCTTTCAGGTGAAATCGCAATTATTTTAATTGATATTTTTACACTTTCGATAATTAAATAATCGTTGAAAATGATGGCCATATTTACTTATTAAAGAACTTTTGCAGTACTTCGTTATTTGAGGTCCTATAAAGTCCTCTAAGAAGCAATGCGGCATTATACTCATATTTATCGTTATTTTATTAATAGAAATTAAATAATGATTTGAAGTTATTTATATTAAAATAATTTTTTCTTTATTAATTTAATTAGTACATATTATAATTTTCACGAATTTCTACAACTTGTCTATTTTCATATTAACTTTTTAATTTCAGGTTTGTAGAAATCAATTGACATTGATATAAATAAATTAATTAAGTTTGTTTGACCTGGTTTGCTGTTGAAATCATCATTCATTCCTTTCATCTGATTCGCTAAACTCCCGAAAAAGATACTGATCAGATAGGGCTAAGTCGTTATGTGTAAAAGATAGATCATTAGTTCCTAATAAAAGAGCAGTCTTCCTCTATTGATTATTGCCGTGCTTTGTTCTTCAAATGTTGCCGGTAAAGGGTCTAACTCACCAAACTAAACCTCATATAAGAGTATTTTTATGGTTAAAATGTTCAAAATGGATTGCGCCATTCCTATCCTATCAAGCGCACATAATAATATTGCGTAAATAAGTCCCCTGTATCGGCTGGTGTATTGAATTTTTCCCAGAATTATAAACTGTCTAGAACGTTTAATATTATTGTTTATATCCCAGTTTAAGTCTCATGTAACAATCTTACTTAGTAAATGATTAATCTTTAATCGATAAAGGAGAAATAAACAAATGTTGATACAATGTTGTAAGTGAAGCTCTGACATGTTGTGAGTTATATATTGCCCCACACATGAGACCTTGCCTCGTTCCTATAAATCACAAAGATCTTGATCAAGTTCTTTATAAATAAAGTTTCCCTACGGAAAATGCTAAAAATTCCTTTGCATAGGCTCAAAATCATTTTTCCTCTATCATATAGTTGAGACATGTTAAGTATGATATATTACAAGCAGGACTTAAGTGGGAACAAGTAGTCAGGCAGTATCACTTCTGACACCACATTGCGGTCTGTGAACATATATTTTGGGAAACAAAATTACACAGTTTTTTAATGGCAATCGACAGTACGATTTGATTTTCAAACAGTGATGAAATTACCTTTAGGGCAAATTGATGCTAACTTTTGATTTTTTGTACTTTATATAAAACACGGTATAATTTCAAATTGACTAAAAAATAATTCCCTTGAAAGAAAAAATGCCAACATTAATTTGCAATTACTCAGCCGCAAATAAATTGCAGCAAAATTGAATTATTAACTAAATCGAATTGCCTTTTACGGAAAAAAACTTGATTTTAAGTGTTATGCGAAAAGCAGTAGGTTTCTTTTAAAATAAAATGATATGTGATGCCAAGTATCTGCGAAGAGAAAAGCTAGCAAACTATACCGTAAAGAGTAACTTGCCAACCTGCTGAGAAATATCGAAAGGATAGTGGTTAAAGAGATATTAACCGAAACAGAAGGGTTAAGAGGACACTATTAGCTCACTTGCCATGGAATACGTCAAAAACTGTGCTTAGAATGTTATCAATAGAGTCTATACATTTGAATATCCACGCGTAGCTCGTTTACCAAGAAGTTGGGCCATAATCTACAATGGAAAGCCACCAAGTGACGTCAGAGTCATTAAAATGAGTGAACCTGCCCATTTGCGGCAGTTTTATTGAAATGGATTCTCCTTGAGTAGCTTAAGGATTTTGGAAAGCTAGCTACGGGTAGTTACATCTATACATGGTATTTGTGGATTGAGAGAAAGCTCTCGACTCAATTGAAACACCAGCGGTCATAAGATCTTGAAGAATCAACCTATCGATAGTATTCCCACATAAATATCATAAAACACATATACAAAAAAGGCAGATCCTACATTAGATTGCATAAAGATTCAGGAATCCTTAGGAGATTAAACTGTTAAGATTGTTAGCGATTCCCTCAATCACCTGAGAGTTGCAGATAATATTGTACCCATAATTGATAAACTCTACGAGATTCAAACAATGTTTCAAGAACTTAACTATGAAAGCAAAAAGCTGAGCTAAAAATAAATTTTGGAATAACAAATTTCATGACAACTAATCAGGGGTGAAATAATAGATATGAAAATTGACAATACTAAAAAAAAAAAGACCAAGAAATCCATTCCAGGGTGACTTTTGGCTGGGGAATTTATGGAATGGCAAGATATCCCATGAGCAGGAATAATGAGTGTTTAGGTTTGGCAAAGCTGCTGCAGAACTTTGCCCGTCTAAATCTTCAAACCGATCTGTTTATGCAACGAAGCACCTATTAGATATTCCAGGAGAGGAAAATAGTTATTATAATGGTACCAAAATAATTTAGTTAAGTAGTTTGCTAAAAAGATAGGTTTTAATATAAACACTTATAGAGAATTTAATGTGGGTATCTTGTAATCAGGGTAACAAAATGGTTCGTATTTGCATTTATTGATAAGGGAAAATTAAGTTCTTGCACTTGAGTGCCTTTATTCATAGTGAAAACTTGTGCCTAGGAACTATCTGCTCTCCCGTCCCAAACATTTATTGTGAATTATATCTACACTTTGAATATTTTCCATTTTTGTCACGTTTAATTATTATTTATTTACCCACTATTCTTTTCTTTCCCTTCCCCTTCCCCCTAATAGTTTACCTGTCCACGGAATAGATAGAGATGGCAAACGCGTGTTGGGGACAATTGGCTACCTGACGCCATTCATAGGCTACTTATTCTGGCACTGCATAGCCCTCTTTTATTTTTACTCACGTAACGCTCGTGGCACCATCGCTCAACGGCAAATGCTAGTCTCTGCATCAACCCTCAAGATAGCTCTCCTTGTACGTGAGCTACAACACTCCTTGACTTTTTTGCATGTTTCATAACCAAGTACTCCATATATGACACCACAACCACCCCAGACCCAAGCTCTGCAAGCTGTTATTCGCCCTTCGGTATATTTTCCACAAGGTCTAGTTTATCAGCAGGGCTCGACCTCCTACTGTTTAGGTGAGCCGCAATTTTCGAGGGGGTTGCGCTACCAGCATAGGGCTTTTCTTGGTTCAATTTTCGCAGAGACCAATTTATCATTACTCTAGTGGTGAATTACTACACCTTTCCAGAAGTATTTGTAGAATCTAACGATAAATAACTCTTCTAAATTATAAAAATTGTTGCTAATCGCTCTTAAATATAAAAGATCAAATCAAACGATTTATTATTATAATCAAACTAATGAAATTCGCTATGAGGTTGGAAACTCAAATCAGTCAATAAAAAGGTAGTAATCTACTAAGTGGTAATCGCGTAAGTGGTTAATATAAGTTCGGAACGTTATTAAAGGAAGCTTTCGGTCACCTTCGTAGATAAAGCGTTGACCTTCAAGCGTCGAGGCACAAGTTCGATCCAAGCGAACGTGGAGACTAATCTTTCAGCACCATTATGAGATGGCAGCATATTGGTAGTTACCCTGAAGAAACATATCCCCGTGGGGGTAATAAGCTCATAACGCAAATAGCCAATCGCAAAACACTACCATTCCCTTCTCTTCTTTTCAAAACAAAATAATCACTCTCTCCACTTTTCTGCAACCCTACCGAAGAAGTACTACTTTCCATAAGGTGGAGTCGTGGCATGCTACCGTATATCCCTTTCCCACAACTGCCCCTGGTGCCTGCCGGATTTCCAGAGAGTTTCCGTCTAATCTTTATAGGCATATAATTTTTCTCGGGCCAGCTGATCAAGGTGACCATGAAAGGGACGGATCTCGCACACTACTTTCCTAATTAAGAAGAAACCTGGATAGTGAAAGGATAAGTGCATGAAACCGTAAAAATGGAATATGAAAATGGACGACAAACGACTAAGTCAAAACCGAAGCTTTAGAAATTGCCGAAAATAGGTAAATTTAAAATTTCCCAAAATCATTATTAATGAAAAAAATAAAAAATTCTCATCTTTTCTATGATTCAGAAAATAAATCTGACCTTTTTTATCGCAATAAAGACTATCGAGTTAGACCTAACTCAAAGTTACAGAACGATAAATAAAATCTTCCAACCTGTCCTAAACTAACCAATGGCCATTATATTATGAAAGTAAGAGTCGTAGATCATGCTAGATCTTCTGACCTCCATTTGCGTTCAGTGTCCCTGAACGGTTGGCGAATATCACGTAGGGCATCTAGGCAGTTTGAACATTGCCTCGAATAATGAAATTAAACTTTGGGTTTCAATAAATCTCTAAGAGTGACTAGTTATACTTGGCAGAATTATTTCAACTATCTATCAGGTTCTGTATATCAAACTGGGCGAAACAAAGTAAACTTTACTACTGTACAAACAAAAATAAAATACTAGACATAAAAAATAAATAAAAAATAAAATACTGGACATAAGAGACAAATCAAAGATAAGGTAATGGACATGAAAGACAAATCAAGAATAAGATAATGGAAATGGGAGATAAATCCAAAAAATACACACTCGGCCACACACGACCGACAAAAGGGGATTCCAATTGTGGATTGATCTACCACCCAAAGTTTCGGGTGCTCGAGAGGAGCACGAAGGTTAGGAGCACTGACCTCGAGTAATTTCCAACAGTAAGGTTTAGGTTTGTACTTAAGGCCGATTAGTACTCAGACTGTTCGAAGTTATAGGGGAAAATAAAACCTGTATACCAGTAACCAAAATCAGCCTCGTAAGTAGGTATCAGGGAGTACTTGCAAGGAGGAAGTTGGGCTCGGGAGATCTTTTCTGGTTTGTTTCTTTTATTAAGTACGGAATTATTCAGAGAGCAATGAATGTTCTTATATTAATAATTCTATCTATAATAAAGTTTATTTGACGACAGCTAAATTGTCAAAAAAATGGATGTTGCATTAACGCAACAACCAGCACTATAGGGAGTGCCCCTCATTGGAGGGGAAAGTTTAATTTTTTGAGGGAAGCACAAAAGTTTTCTAATTCTGCTGTAGTTTGACGATTATGAGCGAGCTCCTTTAGCACGCGTTCCGCTATTAAGAGGCCGCCCCTTACAGCCTGTTCTGCCTCTGCCAGCCACCCTGGCAGATTGTCTTCCATACTGGTAATGTGGAAAAACTGTTCTTGCCTCAAGCGCGTTTTCGCTAAATGTAAGATTAGTATCCAGCATTTTCCTCTCTCTGGCATCCGCTAGTGCTGGCCCTTAGCCGTAATTGACTACGACAAAATAAAGACGGATTCGTTTGAAGAGATGGTCGTACTCCTCGTCCTACAAGGACCTCGGATATTTGTAGTGAGTGACGAGTGTGGCAATCTCCTCACGGTCTCTGCGTTTTAATTTGAAGGATCCAAAATTATTCGTCAGTTGGCCAAAACCTTATCGTAGCAGGTAGAAGAACCAGGTTAAGTGGGCAAGCAAATGTTAAGAGGTGACCTAACTCTATTTTCCTTAACCGGGGAGGAAGATCTGCTGAGGAGGATATCCGATTCTCGGTCGGAGTCCTCTTCTTGGTTCTGGAACTCAGGTCTTTCTGATCCATGCGACCTACTGGTAGTATGGTCCTGGTGCTTTTAACTGATATCGTGAGAAGTTGTACGAACCTTTATATGGGTGCTTATCCACTCTAAATAGCCTTTTTGAAGTCCTTCAGAAGATGGTGTGACTGTGCCAGTTTCTTGAGGTTCGTGTTAAGTTGCTTCTTTGGCATAGTTGGACAGTGCTTTGGTTACCCTCACGGGTTCCCAAAATTAATATTTAATGAAATGAGAAGACACCGTCATAGGAGAATAGAGACTTTTTCCCTCCACGGAAATCAGCATAGGAGTGGAACAGTTAGGATGATTCGGGGAGCGCAAAAACTTTGACCGTGCACCGGGGGTCAAAGAACAGACTGATAGGGTTTCCCGCTCTCTCAGTCCTTTTATAGTCACAAGAAGACCTAAGAAGGAGATGGCTGAATAGGGTTCGGTCCGAGGACCGTCTTGGAAACCCAGTCGGTAGGAATTTTGGTAGTTTTAATATTTGAAATTATTGAGGAATATTGAAAGGATTTAGGAAGTACTACAAGAGAAGTAGAGGATAATAACAGTAGGATCTCTTTGGGAAGATAACATCGCCTAATATTATAAACTATTTCCATTTTATCTGAATAAATATGAGCACTTGGATAAAGGATAAGGGAGACCAGGGTGACCAGATACTCTAGCAAATATATATTTGAAAGTGGCGTAAATTTGGCCCAAAAAGGTTGGTAAGCCAAATTTGATGCCGATGCCCCTGAGGGAGGCGTCGCAAAATATTTTCAACCTATTGGCACGTAGATACTTCCAAGAGATCTCACGAGTATGGATAAATGGTTTAATAAGATTAAAAAAAGAGTTTCGAAGTAAAAACCAATGAATCCAAAAGAACGGAAGTCTAAGGAAATTTATACAAAATTAGGAAGTTCAGCTAGTCTGGATCAACCGATTGGAAGATGGAGAATTTGTAGCCTAGTATAGACGCAAACATGTTTATAGCCAAGCTACATAATAACTATAAAGACATGCTCTTTGTATCTACACTGTGCTACAAATTCTCAATCGCTCTATCGCTTCTAATAGCATCATGCCACACATGCCCCTTAATGGAAATATAGAGAGGTTTTACAAACGTTTATATTAGAAGTATGTCTGTAAACTCCTGAACCTAGTCTTCCTGACGTTTTATTTTTTGCAACAAATCGTGCAACTTGATGTCACTCTTTGCGTTTTTGCAACAATGATTTTTTTAATATAACATTTTATCAAAACATAGGATAACCATATAACCATATAAAATAGTTTTATGGCTGTTATGTGCATATATTTCAACATATATAACACACGTAACTCAACGATAAACTTCAATTTTTTTTAACCTAAATGTGTTAAGATAGGGAATAGCACAAGTAATTGATAAGACTTTATAATTATATATTAACTTTTACTTACATAATATAATAAATATTTCCTCTATCTCCTAAGGCTATAACTTTTTCTATGAGATATTATTCAGTATTAAATTTCCCTATCGTAATCCAAAAAGGATTAAAAAACCATAAGTTTTGGAAGGAATTCGGATCAATTTATTTCGGTGACAATTAAATATATCTCCTCAATCACAAACACACACAGACATATTAAAAATTTGGAGTAATATAAAGAAAAGGGGAAATAAAAATAGAGTGGACACTATATATTTTTCCACCTGTATTTAATTAAGAGGAAATATGACATGTCCCATAGATATTTCCTCCGGGGCTTCCATTACAATTATTTGCCTGATTGTAATAATAAGATCCTATTTGATTACATAAATATTATTTCTCAGTGCCTTGAAAATTTATGATGCTCATCTCCCTTGTTCGTACTGACTAATCCATCGCTAAAATATGTATATAGTTCCTTTAAATCTTCGATGTTGGTATTTGTTTCTTTATATATGATGTATTCTCTCACTATACTATTTATTATTTATTTCAATCATTAAGGAAGACCTTTATGAAAGCCAAAATCCTTGTGATCAAATAACACTTTTACCATTTTCAGTTTTTAATTTAATTAGGTAAATAATCTACCACTGTTATATGTTTCCACTTTACTTATAAAATCTCATTGAGAATTAACTCGAGACCTACACATATTCATTTATCAATTAATTATGAATTCCATATTTTGTGATAAAAATAATTGAAATGGAACTTTGTGACATTTAATTCTATGTACTCCACATGCTCCTGTATGCAGGCACCCCATCTTAAATAAGTTTCGAGTAAGAAAACTCAGAATCCCTCCATAGGAAGTTATGGGCCATTATATGGAGTTTTGATTGGTAGGAAAGAAAGATACAGCCTTGATGTAACCGTTTTTGAAAATAAAATGAATAAAATTTGAAAATAAATTAAAACTGTCGTTGTTTAATTGAAATTAGGATAAAACAAAATCAGTTTGCTCATTTAACCAATTAGCTACCAGTCACTTCTCTCCAAATATTTCTTAAGGCTTCAAATCAATCATTCTATCTCCAGCTTAAAAACCTGAAGGAAATCTTTTTCAAACTGCATTTCTTAGGCATCAAGTATAGCTGTTGGCATATTTATAAGAGCTGACATATGAAGCCTACAGGTCTCGGGCCAAAAGACAGGGGGAGTCGCAGCAATTTTTCTTCCTCACATTTTCACCTCCTCCATCTCCATGTAATTAACCGATCTTTCTTTCATCATTAAACTCTACATATTTTAGTGTATTTTTCTTATTAGTTTTAAGTAATGACACAACATCAGATTTGACGACAATTTAAAAACATAAATGCTAATGAACCAACACGATGAGAGGAAGGATCATAACTGCTACTAGTAAGCAAGCACCACACAGGTTTAGCAATTTTTAATGTCTAAATCCTTTAAAAGTACAAGTAAAGAAATCATTCTTTATAAATATATATATATATATATATATATATATATATAATACATATATACATAATACAAAATCGAAGATTAATGGCATGAGTGAAAAAGATAATCAAGAGTAAAGAGCAAAAGATATGTCAGGAGAAAAATCTTGAGAGCGGAAAAATCAATGAACAGTGAGGTGGAAGTAAGCTATTTATAAGGATGACACGAACAAAGTGTCGAAAATCGTTAAATTTATCCTCTAGTGCAAAATTGTGTTCACACTTTAGGAATTGAAGTGTTTTTTTATGCTTAGAAAGATCCTGAGAGTCATATTCATGCGAGAGATCTGTGGATCAAAGCATGCGAGGGTGCTGTTTCACCGTTCCAAGAAACGCATCTGACCTTTATGAATTCTTCCACGTCAATTAACCTTAAGTTAGCAAGTCACAAATCTTTATTAGTGTCTCTACAATATCCATTTTGATTCGTTTGCTTTCCTTCAATTAAAGTGAGATTTTTCACCAATGGCAAATTCCCTCTGATCTTCTTAAGTTCCTGATAATTTTTTAATATATGTGAATGTGTGAATGCATGTTTTTTACCATGAAACTTTCAATAAAATCAAATATGTGCGAAAATTGTGTTTTACAAATATATTTTTATTATTTAGTTGCTTAAATTAACGCAATAACAAATGAATAACTCAGGTTTCCTGATCCAGTAGGTGTTATGAAATGCTTACACACACAGGTGCTTTTTTGAGGAATCCCTATTCGTTTAGGCAGAGGATAAGGACCCTCTGACTTTATTCTTTAGGTGAACTCTATATATTTTCTTCTTCATTTGACTAGTTTTAGTTGACAGAATCTAATGAATTGGATTATGGTGCGAATTAGTACAGGGCATCTCTAATGATTTATTTCAATATGTTTTTAGGTTTAACTTATGTACATAATATAATCCACAATTCCTTTATCTCTTTGAACGAGCAAGAGGCCCACTAAGACCCTATCATTTTTTACCCATGCTAATCAGGAAATAAAGTATGCATCTCATCCCTGCTAAAAATCTGAAATTGTTGCAGCACATATGTGTCAAATTACATTATCGTTATTATAATTAATACTATAATAATTATTACACTAGGCGTCATTTGTTTTCTCATTTTCTTTTCCATGGAATTTTTTAACTCATTCAAATTAGTTTTTCAGCGGTAATTTTAATTTCTTAAATTAAACCCTCCAAATATTTTCTGATCTAATGATTGCTTTTTCGGGTAGATATAAATTCATAAATGATCCTAATGCATTATTTATATCTGTGGCTGCAAGACACCATAGTCGAGGATGTAATACAACAAGGTTTGTGCGCCTTGCCTTTAACTATACCCTAATTTGACGTTCACCTAATTGACCCAAACAAAAAGACGGATTCTCAGTCTGTTTCATAATTCGAAGAAAGGCTTCGTGATTGGACAAAAAACAAAAACGTATATCTTCTGTAGGCCCCGTGATTTAGCTAGAGCCAAAGAACTGCATAACTAACTGCTATTTATTTCTGGTCAACAGTAAAGGTGTTAAGAAAAACAAGTTTAATATCTCCTATCACATTATTGTATCTGCAATTTGACCTACACCGTATTCTGAGAATGTTTCATGTCGAGTTTTTATTATTTATGCCTCCTCTCCAGATAAAAACAGTTAATCTGTTCAGAAGTTCAAGAAATGGTCTCAGACGCCAAAGACTCCTCATCTAAAATAAAACAATCATCAGCCCTTCAGCGTTTAACTCAAGCGGAACTGAATGACTTATCGCGGAATTTGGCACTCTCCAAGAAAACAGTAGATAGATTAGCCTTCTGGCTAAAAGGACCTTCTTGACAGTTCTGTTGCACACAATTTGTTTACTACCACGATATCCCAGGAAGTCTAGAAGAGTTAGGCGTTGCTTTGTATAACCATACAGAATAGAGTAGATTTTTTATAGTTGTAAGCGGGGCATCAAGTGTGTTTTCTTGTATTTTCGCAATGTATTTGGTGCCTTCATAGCTGGCCTCTTAGTGTACTAGGGAGAATTCCATGACACAATATAAATGTTTAGTGGCTTATGCAAAAAACAAGAGCAACCTGGCATATTTGTTTGACCTAATAATGGTCATCTTCATCCTTGTCTAGCAGAAATGTATCCCTAATTGCCATTATAAATGCAAAAAGTTATTTAATCTTGACTGTTATTAACACCATGAAATTATTGTTATTATGTCGTAATTTTATTCTAGTAGTAGTGATTTGGGGAAAAAATTAGTAAAGATGGAAAATAGGAAAATCATTTTTGCAAGTCTTTGGTTTTGTTGGGCTAAAGAGTAATGAGATCCTTTAGATCAATTCTAGTTCCCTGAAATTTGGTGGCAATCTACATCATGAGAAGAGAATCACGCAGTAAATTATTAATCTATTTAAAATAGACAACAAACGATTATTAGACTCAAAGTTCTATAATTTCAGGACCTCAACTACGTTGAAGCCAAGCAAAATTACCCCATAGAGAGAGCGTGTTATTGATTTTATCCTCACTTTTAAGTGGAGACTTACTATTTTATAATAAATGATGAGGTGATTGGTATGAGGTAAGTACATCCTTTAAACAACATTCATTAATTAAGCAGGCAACGTCGTATCCTAGTAGAAACAACTCATATTGGAGAAGTTAATCTACGGTATTTATCACTAGTCATCAGCTGGGGCTAAAATTTAAGTAGAGCTTTTGGCAGCTGCCCTAGCTCTTAGAAAATCATAGTTTGGATCCCACAATAAAATATAAATCACCATTTAGATTGTTTTAGTTGGCCAAATCCAATTTAAAGATCGTCTACCACATCAGTAATATGAATTAATCACAATCCCGTGTTACCCTATTTTCTTCAAAAGTACCGAAGAGAAACAGCGCCAATTTAAGGCTTAGCTTATAAAAGGTCGAAGCTACAAGTTGCATATCAATAATGATGGGCAATAGAATAACAGCTCTTAGGTATCCCTTACAAGGTATACATTACTAATCGCTTAAAAATACATATGAGCTTAGCTTTATGTACCATATAGAAAGTACGAAATAAATTTAGTCCTTTTGATCCTATATCACTATAAAGATCAGGAATTAATCTGGTCATGCAAGTTGTAAGATCATATCATAAAACTTTCTAGCTACTTCAAAGCTACCTTTGACAACCTATAAAAATAAATTTATTTGGTATTTTGAGGAAGTAATATTCACCTGTCCCATTCTAGGAAAACAATAAAATACCTGTTATTAAATTACACTAATCACATGCTATAATGCTCAACCATTTTTATGAAGGTTTTCAATAACGTCTACATTTTTCTTACGTATCTACTCCGATATGCGTTACTTAAACTGTATGACCATTAAACCATTTTCTCAATTTGAACTTATATATGCCATTTTAGAACAAATTTCTCCTTCTTAAACATTTCGCCCTTTCTAAATATCAACCGCGACCTGTGCACCAGGCTGAGGTCCTCAGAGAGCCCGTTTAAAGAAAAAGTCTAAACATAGGCAAATTTCGTTCTCAGTTTCTCTCACGATGATATTTTCCAATATGTAAACTCCTCTCATCTATACATCATTACACATCACATTTTTTTATAAAAGCTATGTTAGGAACTTTTTTAATATTACGTATAAACTTAATTGTCATTATATTATCCTTCTTTCATAAGAGGAATCCAATATCGAGGCTCTTTCGCATACAATATACTACTTGATTCCTTTGTGCAATTTCTCATCTACTCTCATACTCCTTCCAGTTTACGATCTACGAAGAGGTTTTAAAAAATTAACCATCGCATATCCACTCCTGATATTATTTCCCAATTCATGGGTACCCTAAATTAGGCTATTGGATAAGGCATAAAGTTCGAATCCAAGTGAGAGCGGATACGAAAGTTTTCACCTCTCGTCACCATTAAGGTAAATATAAAATATCAAAATCAGGCGAGAAACCAGGTCTATCTACATGCCTCATCACACAGACATATCCAAACACCTTCCACATACAAAACACATCTCTCTTCTCTCTCCTTTATCCACACTCCTCTGAAGCAGAACGGCTGATATCCCACTTCCATTCTTTTCTGCCAACGAAAACTGATTTCTCTATGTGAAGATTAGCAGCGATTATTTTTTTGATCTTTATGTTAAGGAACCCACAATGACTTTCACAAACTCCTCCTAAAACATCTTTCCTAGCCAATGCGTCCATTCGGCACCTGGCTCTCTCCGCCTCCTTCCCACTCTGGATCTCTGCCAGCCCAATATCGAAACCTCGGATTTGCTCAATATTACACCTTACCTTTCAATATGCTTACTTGCGACTTTCTTTTCTCCACATTTGCTACTCTCGCTAATGGCACTAGTCTCTTTAAGCCCATACGAGATAAGGCGATCGAGGAAGCTTTTTCTCGAGTTGACCCTGACCTCCAGGCAAGGGAGGGTGGGAAAAATGCGTCTCAGCAGGGGATAGGCCCAATGATCAAACAAAGATTTTACCAGCCCCTTTGAAGTTTTCCCATGCGAGAATAGTTATCTCTCCTTGCGTTTAGAGATCAAGCTTAGGTCCACGTACTCTCTGCTAGAAGGGGAGGGGACTCAAGGTGGACCTTAGGGGTCGTTCATTCCTTTCGGAAGATGACCTTTACTTGGAACGACAGGGAGAGAGAGGACATTCCCAAACTTTCGTAGGGTATCATGAGTGGAGACAGGGATTTCCTAACCTGCACTTGCTTTAGTTTCCCAACAATCTTTGATGCTACTCTCACATTTTGGCCTTTCCACACATCGTACTATGAATTTAATTAAATTATATGCCTTTTGAAGTTTGGAATACTACATACACTTCATATTGCATCCTAAGTAATTCATAGGTATATATATATATACACCTTTTCAAACCAAAAACACTCTTCTAAATTTTTCACAAATTCTTGCACTCTCTCATTTCTTCTAGTTCAAACAGTAAGCATGTTATTCTTTCAGGTTTCTATCACAAAACCACCACCTTTCCAAGCAAACCATAAGTGTTTGATGAACAAATTTCAATTTTTCTCTACCAAACATATCGCATAGGTAGTTTCTGCTCATATGGTATTTCGCTTTTTAAAGTCTTTTCTCAATCACAGTCATGTTTACATGATCTCTTTCCAAACAATTATATACAAGCTTTTAATCCATTCATAAAATCTAATAAAATTATTATTTCCTTTCTATTCCTCTTTGATTAACATTAGCTTTAGCTCTTCCATTCATTTAAACTATTAATTTTAACCTCTATCTTCATAGCATTCTTTTTATACACCATTGCTTTTCATAAAAAGAAAGGATAGTAATCGATTTCTCCAAACAGATGGACATTTCTTACTTTCTTTGTCGTTTTCTTCTAATATATTACGAGTGTTGTTTCAAATAGAGATAGACTTAGAGTAAAGAAAACTATGTTTTCCTACTTTCTTATAGTTTTTCTATTCTCGCGGACCTCTATTATAGAAAGGACGAATCTTTACAGGAAATTGATAAGCTATCTACTATGTGAGATTTGGAACCTCATAAGGCTACCAATGAAATGTTTTCTAGTCTATCTTCTTTAAGCACCTCTATAGTTTCAAATAACTAATACAGCGCTAAAATCCCTTGATATTTCCTTCATTCCTTCAACGATGATAGATGTTTTCTGGAAATTATCCGATCATTATTTTATTCATGGCACAACACTGCATTGATAGTAAACATGATTCAAAGTAACCGTTAACTAGTCTCTCTTTTTATATTTGCCAAAGTGTTTCTTTTAAGTCAAACGAAAAGGTATTTTACAATAATAAAAATATATTTTTAGTACATTTAATCAATTTTAAATTTATGTCTTTGTTAAACAACTTTTTTCTTTCAATTGGTTTGCAAAAACGAAAAAGATGCCTTAAAAAAATATAAATTGCCTTGAAGATAATTTTTAGAGGTACGTTATTTGATTAAAATAATTCGCATATCAATTCTTATTGGTTAGAAGTATTTTATTCAGTATTTCAGTCAATAAAAAATAAGAGAATGTATTAGAACAATTTATATATATATATATATATATAAATCAAAAAATAACTTCCATGTCACTGAGTTAGGGTAAGAGCACTAGTAAGCATTATCTAATTCCCTAGAAAGGTCTCCGGAGTTTATCTACTCTCTTCATCAGGACTAAAAAACCCTTCATTTTTCTAAAAGGAAAATTTCGAGAATCCTTTTGTTTAAGTGTTCGAGTTGGCATTTAATTTAACAGCAAAAGGAGAAGTGATAATCTTTAGGCTATTCACCAATTTTTTTTTAAATGAAAGATAACTTCTATGTCAATGCGGTAAGGTAAGATGGATAGTAAGAATTCCTTAATCTGTTAGAAAACTCTCCTAATGTTCCACAACTCCTCGAATAACCACTAGCCAAGGGACTGGACAACCAAGGATTCTACTTTTTGAATGATATCTGTAGTTCTGATGGTTTACTTCTACGAGGGGCGGTCAATAAGTTTTGAATTCGGATATAAGGAAACGAGATAAGAGGAAAAGTGTTTTATTATTTTTCAATATAACTACCCTCGACTTCAATGCACTTGCGCCACTTGTCCTTAAGTTTTCAAATTCCCGACAACCAGAAATCTCCTGACTGCTGTTCAATCCACTCCTGGACGGCGAGCTGGACATCTTCATCGTCCCCAAACCGGCGTCCACGCAGTGCAGCCTTGAGCTGGCGGAATCAAAAGTAGTCGTTCCCTCACACTCTTTCCTTTCGGAAGATGACCTTTTCTCGGAACGACTGGGAGAGAAAAGGGCATCCCAAAACTTTAGAAAGTGGCCGTGCTCGTAGGGTGTCATGAGTGTGGACAAGGATTTCCTAACTTGCCTCGAACAGAGGTACACATGCATGACTATCCGACCAAACCGATACAAGTAATAAAAGAAATCATTACTTATAGAAAAAATAACTTAAACAAACAAACACTCAAGTGGTAATGGAACGGAAACGACAAAACATTATATTATATTCAAATACGGAGGATTACAACCTACCCTCCAAAAATAAATAAATACATATGCGTCAAATGGTATATATAGAATGGGTAAATATAAGAACAGATTTGAGGCTTATAACGCGAGTACGCAGACTAGGCGATAATATTTTATGTACAAAGCGAGAAAAATATAGGACTAAGTATTCCTACTTTAGCTCGGGACGTTCTCTACGGGATTTCTACTGAGACTATATGCTAGGATCTTAGCAGGCTAGGGGGCGGTGATCAGTTTCTACAATGGATTCCTTTCGTATTAAATACATGCAAAATCTATGTACCCTCCCAACAATTGCGAGAGCTTTACGTTCGATAACCGAGTAATTATTTTCTCGCGTCAGGAGCTGCCGGGTATTTTTGTTCATGGAATTTGGTAATAGGCCTTACATAGGTCTATTTACGAAATAAATTTTCCCTCTTTGGAATAGGTGTAAATTTTGGTCTATACGGGAATAGGTTCAGCATCTAAAATGGTGACAGCGTTAGCTACTGAAAATATATATATAATATGTATATATAATGCGCCCTTCAAGACTGTGAGCTCTCACAGAGCGCAGGTAGTGTAGTGAGTGTAGAGAAAGCTTACAGGGGAGAGAAGGCAATTCTGAAGAGATAAGTCTTCAGGAGACGTTTATAAGTAGCAAGGGAGGGAGAGGATCGGACTTTGGCAGAAAGAGCATTCCAGAGTCTAGGAGCACAAACTGAGAAAGAACGGTCACCCATCAAACAAAAACCAGAACGAGGACTGTTCAGGATGGTAGCGAGGTTAGACCAGAGTGCCCGAGGAGTTTGACGACGGAAGAGAACAGGCGAGAAATAAGGTGGAGCATCGAGGTTTAGGGCCTTGTAAGTGATGAGAAGAATTTTATAGTGGATATGGGAGCAAATAGGTAACAGTGTACTCCTGTAACAGAGGCATCAAAAAGGAGAACTGGAGGCGGCGAAGGAGGAGCCGGGCAGCATAGTTTGGGACTAGTTGTAGGGGGCGAAGTGACGAAGAAGGGCGATTCACTAGAAGAGTATTGTAGTATTCTAAGCTTGAGGTGACGAAGGCATACAAAGTAGTCTCGAAGCTTCGTCGATTAAAGTGGGATCGAACATGCAAAAAGTTTCCGAGGAAACCAAGGGAAGACTTACAGATACGATAGAGGTGCAGTTTAAACGAGAGTTGCTCGTCGAAAATAACACAAAGATTACTGATGGTAACAAATACAGCAAAAGTGGTCAGGTTTACAGACCATTACGATGTGGGGGGGGGGGCAGTAATCAGTATTAGAAGGTTCTATGATTCAGAATTTTATCAGATCTTCCACTTCGTCGTTGAAAGCCCTACGCAAATGTATTGGAAAAGCATAAGGCTTTGATAGAATGGGCTTTTTTGTGGTGTGTGTGATCGTATCCTCAAAGTGGATCGACCACCGGATTTTTCCGAGATCACGTGGGGTAATTTATTTAACACGCCTCATAATTGTGTCTCCTGGGAGGATACGAGTCGGGGGTCCACATCTAATACAGGAGTGGATTTTTCAGGGGAGCCTGGTAAAGAGGGGAGAGGATAATCATTATTCTGCACAACACACACAGTTTGGACTAGGTTATGGGACTCGGAGCGGTAAGAGGCATTCATCACTGTCTCTTCATCAAGGGCGACTATATTATTGATACATGCGCAATGGTTGTATCGCTTTAACATGTTCACGTGTAACAGCTTATCTCCGGAAGGAGTTTTAATAATGCAATTTACGTCGCCACGAGCCTCAAAGAAGGGGAAGGGAAAAGAAGGAATACTTCATCGCCGGTCCTAAATCGTCTTTCATTTGATATCAAAGTAGGTGCTCTATTTTTCTATATTTAGGTTTGGGATTCTAGTATGCTATGTTGGTACACTCTTCTATACGATTGCGGAGGTCCATTAAATACGAATAGGATGATTTTATTTCTTCATCCAGGTTGGGGTTTGCAAATAGCTCGTTAAAGATGCTTATGGGGCCTTTTACATTTCGTCCACAAAGGAGCTCAAATAAGGAAAATCATAGCGTAAATGACGGGTTTCCCTGGGAGCGAAAAGGGCAACGATGCCAGTCTCGGGGCTGAGCATGACAGTTTCTTTAATACGGCTTTTAATTTACCCTTAAATTTTTCACAAATCACATTCTCTGAGGGGAGAAATGGGGGTAGTAAATAGGGGATTAATCATGAGGAGTTGTTGACGTATTCCATCAATTCCGAGATGAATTCCCTACCTCTGTCGGACAAGATCTCTTTGGGGAAATCGACGTGGAAGAAAATATATTTTTTTAAGGGAGACCGCTTTAAGGGAGACGTAAGAGTGTCCTTCGCTGGATGGAGGGTCAATCGGGCCGATGAAATTAATCGCCACTCTGAAAAATGTCTCCAAAATTATTGGAGTCTTCTGGAGGGGGGCAGGTCGTAGACGCCTTTTTGCCGCATTCTTCTAGTAGATGTCACAAGACTTGCAAAATTTGGAAATTTATTTTGCAGCGCTGGGCCAAAAGAAATATCTAAATATTTTTTGAGCCGTTTTGATATGGCTGAAATGACCAGCCAACAGACAATCATGGGCGAGATTGAGGACTTGGGGGATACACAACGTATAAATAGCGTGGCTGATCCCATCCGAGCCCGCGCGGTAAAGT
Organism: Ceratothoa steindachneri; assembly: GCA_963969495.1. NCBI lineage: Eukaryota > Metazoa > Arthropoda > Malacostraca > Isopoda > Cymothoidae > Ceratothoa > Ceratothoa steindachneri. The sequence goes on from OZ018330.1 coordinate 92,407,063, forward strand.
AGGCCTTCCATTATGAGGTAGGAGAACTCTTTATTTCGTGACTCCTCGCTTTATCCCAAAGGGGTAGGACAGTTACCCACTCCTTTTGGGCTTGTACATAGACCGAGAATGGGATTTTTTAGGCTTCTTTGGGTGCAGATTATAGCTGGCGGCGTACACTTTCGCCTCTTTCATACATTCTTTAAAAGTAGTGCATCGCCAATCTTTCACAAATGCGCGGATTTCAGGGCGCAGCGCTGCTATCACCTGGTCCTTAAGGTGAAATTTCAACGAGAGACTAATATTTACGGGTAATCTGGGCGGAACCTAGCCAAAAATTAAAACTTTATTGGAGAGTGAACACAAACTGACGAAGTGTCTCCGAGCTGGATTCTGGCGTGACTGAATTTTGATCGGTCAAATTCTGAGTTCATATTGACTGCCGATAAAAGTTCTGATTTAAGGGTGGAGTAGTCTATCGTTGCTTCAGGGGAAAGAGAGATAAAAATCTCCATGAGTTGCGTATTGAGGAGTGGGAGTAACCTAGAGTCAACATCTGCGTCGATATTCCAATGTTTGACCTCAAATATCTTTTGGATATGTGTGAGTTAGGCACAGAAGGCCTCACCATCTTTGAATCCTAGCAATTTGACGAACGGAGACTGAAGAGCTTTAGTTCTAGAACTAACGGAAAGGGTTTCTATTTGGTTGCGATTAAGTTCGCGTTCATGTGGCCGAATCCTTTTCCGCTATTCTATTAATTTATCTCTCTCTGTTCCTTTCTTCTAATTCTTGCTCTCTTTCCTTTCTTCCATTTCATTCTTCCTATTTTCCAATTCTTGCTCTCTTTTGCTATCTAGCATTTCTCTCTTCATATCTTTCAATTCTCTTTCTCTTTTTTCTGCTCTTTCATTTCTCTCTTCTTCTAGGATATAGGACATTAAATCCTTGCCAGTGTGCCCTAAAGCTTCTCCCGGACTCTTAATTTTTCAAAGGAAGACATCTTCTTTTGCGTCAAAGGGCGTTTTAGCCGCTTGACGCGAAAAGAACCTGCAGTTACGGTTGTGTGGCTCTTTCGAAATCAAAATTAAAATAAAATTACCGAAAGATATCCTATAGTTCACTGCACAAAACACGTTAATTAATCTTTATATAGACACAGGAGATTCCAAATTTATAATCCTGCTCTGGCTTATATGATCTCAGGAGATACTCGTCTCCTAAACGGATACCAAATTCTGAGAACAAGGACAACCACAATTACAATAACCCACAAAAGTTCGTTCCCCTATCTTAAAATAACTTGAATTTATCTAGCACTCAGAAAGTCAACGATGACTAAGGGAGGAGGGGACATTAAAAGAGTTGAGGATTGGGACTTCACCTAACAACAGATTTTTAATATATATATATATATATATATATATATATATATATATATATATATATATATATATATATATATATATATATATATCTATATATATATACATATATATATATATATAAATATATATAAATGTCGTGGTATTCGTGACCGGCTACCTTCGCTGCAGAGAATGCAGTCTACTTACGTTGCAGGCAGCCAGATAGATAGACCAGCAGCACGGGGCTAATAAGAGGTGAGTTGCGTGAATAGATTAATGGTTGTCCAAAGGGAAGATTTCAAATACAAGGTTTCATTCAAAGTTATTGAAAGATTAAAAGTAAAAATAAACTTTAATTACACTAATAATACTATTATGGAAATGTCTACAAAGGCAAAGGAATGGTAGAATAATGTCGTTCCCAATGAAATAATAAATCAAATACTAATTAGTTCAACCGGGATCAAAATATGGGACTTGGTCAAACAGGAAAAATGATGGTAAACACTAGGTATTCTATTAAAGGTTCAGAAAGAGAATATCAGGGTAAAAGGGGTAAAAGGATTTAACGTTGACGGCTTGATTCTTGGTGAGAGGAGTGATTCTACGAGGTGAGCTAGGCCTTTCGGTTCGAGGGGCATTTAACTCTTGACGGAGGGGTCGGAATTACCTGGAGGCACGAGTAAGTTAATTTCCAGTTTGGATGAAACACTCTTGAAATTGTGATGAGTAATCTCAGACGAGGGGGCGAGGTTTTCTTTGGCGGGATGAGTAAAGTGGTTTGCACAATTTTCCATGGAAAAAGTCGTTTCACGACTTTTTCGATTGACAGTGGAAAAAGTTACGACAATCTATCTAGCCGACGAGACCTAGCTCCAAGCCTGGACTTGAGACGAGGGCCTGTAACTTCGCGAAAAGGCAGGTGGTTTTATTTGACGAGTAACAGTTGACGTTAGGTTAAATACCCTGCTGGCTCCCTCACTAGAAAGCCTCCAGGGGAGGGTGGGGAAATGCGTCTCAGTGGGGGATAGACCGAATGATCAAACACAGGTGTTACCAGCCGCTTTGAAGTTAAGGGTTTTCTACGCGTGATCTATCTTTAGCCCCCGTGTTTTCTGCTTGAAAGGGTAGGGGCTTAAGGTGGACCTTAGGCTTTGTTTCCTCACACTATCCTTTGGAGTTTATGCATGGTTGGGCGTTTTCTTTTGCTCTCTCTCTATTCATCTTCTTTTCTATCTTCATTCCGAATATATTACTTCTTATTTGATTCATTTTCTTGTGAAGGTGTCTTCACTTTTCTAAATCCTGAACTACCTTGGATTTTACTTTGATCCTGACATTTTATGTGTTCGGTGGAACGTTTACTGTTGAATATAAGTAGTCTTTTTTGTTCATTATTAACGATCGAAGAAAGCACACTGGGCCAAAGAGCAACCGCTTTGATCTCTACTAAATTAGCAACACTGACCAATTTGGCCTAATGTAGGAAAAGTTTTTTCATTGGATAGACAAGCTATTAAGACATGCTTCGATAGGTACTACTATGAAAGAGAGAAAATTAATTGTGACTTCAAAAAACGAAAAAGAAATAGAGTTAACTACACAGCGAATAAATAATGTATATCTCTCATCACAAAACATATAGTATCTTTAAACCAAATATTCATAAGTAGTGCATGATAAATTAAATATAAACGAACCATAGTTATACGTTGTGCATATACATTATACATGTGAAGATTGATGAAACTACAAATTACTCTCAAATAGGCAGTTTATTAAATTATTAAGGTAGTCAAAATAATCTGGGGAGCGAAATTCGATTATTCTACCTTTAGGAGAACCAAATAATTTAGGGTAGTAACTTAGTTTCATGAATTTTAGCACTTTCAGTAGTTATCCGTAATTGTGTGAAGAGGAGCGTCAAGTTTGGTAGAGGAATGTTTATGGCTTGAAGCATAAATTCGGCAAAAGTTATTGGCTTAGTTGTCCACTTGCAAGGCAGAGTGATTGCCCAAGTGTATAAAAACTTCTGCAATGACATGCTGTCCCGCATATGAGAGCCGCCTCTGCTCAACCTGCCATCTTTTGGCGCGAGAATGCAATCATGCCACAATGCAAAGTAGGTAAAGTATTTCCTTGATTAAAAGAAGTAAGTGACATAAATGGCCTCCTCAGAGCCCGGATCTCAATCAGATTAAGAATTTGGGGAATAAGCTAGGAGGAAGAAGTAAGGAGAGAAACGCAAGCAGTATTGAATTAGTGTGAAATAATACCAGAGGAATGGAGAAAAATAACACCAGAAAAATGCCTTCAGCTAGTGCGCCCCTAAGGGTGAAGATGTCAGTATGTAATTGATTGTAAAGTTTGCATACCATCTAGTAATATATGGTAGCAACTGTAAATTATTTCTTCAGTAACTTATATCATTGTACCTTCTTCTCTTCGATTGTTGTGTTATCTGTCCGGATCATATTGACCACCATATTTTGGGAATAAAAATGCTCTTTTACACTTAACTACTTGTAGTTTAACCCATCTTAAGATTTACACCATAGGTACATGTATAACTTATAGCAATGTGCTTTTTATATCTCTAATTCATCATGCATTACTCATCGTTATTTGGTTTAAAGATACTGTCAGTTTTGTGATGGAATCCTAAATGTTCGAATCATTATGGCCGAAATTGGATATGCAAAACCAACCTCACCCCTAATTCGACTCTGTGACCTTACCCATTCAAAGCGCAGGAATTAACATTTGCTCTACGGTGAATTAAAAGGATGCGCTACTTGCACCCATTTAACAGCTCTGGTCAAGGGATCCGTCAAATTAACCGAGAACCATTCACCGACAATAATTTATCAACCACAATTCAATGACACGCTCAATTTATCGATATAACAATTAATTGAACAAAATCCTAGTATATCTTTATATACCGCTAAGTTAGTTGGGATTAAAAAGTAGGCTAGTAAAGTAAAAAGTGAAGACGAAAGTAGTGCATTTGTTAATAATTGGCCAATTATCGAGAATGAAAACGCCATAGCACTACATAATCGAATTAGCTTGAATTGCCAAGTAGCTGGGTGAGGTAATCACTTAAGACCATTGTAGCACACTTGCTTATAATTAGCCAATAATCGTGTATGAAACACCTAAAGCATTAAATCGTAAAATTAGCTTGAGTTACCAACTAGTAATATTGTGTTCCAAACAGTTCTACCGTTATTCTATCAGCTATATACATTTCATGATTCAAGGAAAATATTGCAATTCTGCTCGTCTATTACTACCTGATAAGTCAGAAACACCTTATAGTAATCTACCAGAGAAAATTAATTTCAATACACATTTTTAGTCTCCTTCCTCGATAACACTTAATTTTTAACCAGTACTGATAAGGTCCTCCAAAAAAGAATTCACATGCGTAGTATTAAAAGGATGTTTATTTCATTATTCTTAGTCTATCTTTCGTGTCATACAAGCTAATGGAGTGAAAAGAAGATATGAAGCGGATGCAGATTTTGCTCTGAATCTTCGTTATTTGCCGGCATTATCATGTATGCCTGTCAACACGGTTGTCAGTGCATTTGAGTTACTATGTGATACTGATATCTTTCTGCGTAAACTCAAGCTGTGATGGACTATTTTGAAGATACGTAGATGGGTAGTCCTGACAGAAGATACCGTCGGAGACCTCGGAAGTTTGACCTCGTGATGTGAAAATGTTTGAGAAACCATTTTACACTCTTTACCCCCCAAAAATAATTCGCTTGAAGGATGTCATTGGAGAATTGATACACAGGTTGATGGACACCACTCTAAGATTTGGAAGTTTATCGACTGCTTAAAGAAACAAAAAAACTATAATGATGTAAAAGAAAGAAATATCGTTAAGCTTCTGAATGGATGAAAACATCGTTGAAAAATAGCCTTCATATAGCATCGTCGTCCATTATTTGGGTGGGAATAGCCCATAACTTTAGCTTTCTGATTTTAAATAAAGCAATTTATAGTTTTAGGTTTAGTTTATACCTAACTTGTAATTTTTAATAGTTCTATCATTAAAGAAATTTATTCATTCTTAATAAATACTACGAAAAGAGATTGTATTTTGTTTTGTAATATCCTTGTAATATCCTAAAAAAGGCTATGAAAGTGATTATCGATAAGTCAGAAATTTTTATCCTTCATCACCAAGATCATTTTGTTTTCCAAAGAAACTATTAGAATGTTCTTCTCTCAGATTCTTTTGCTAAAGGGTCTTGGAACATTTTTAAGAATCCCCTTGACCACCATTTTAAGAAGTTTTTCATATTAGGAACTGAAATCTTGTGATATTCTTCCACTTATTTTAGTCTTCTTAATTCCTTAACTATTAAGAAAATCTTTGACTCTTAAAAAATTACAAAACATTTTATACTCATATATTGGCGGGAAAAATTTTGAAAATTTAGAAATATCTTAACCTATCTTGGTCTATTTTTGATCAATTGGCACCAGAAACCGATCACAAATGAATGGCTTCTGTTTATTAACAGCCAGTTTAATTATAGCCAACAATTCTCTATTGGGATCAAATCTAGTGAATTTCCGAGCCAACGTCCCAAAAGTTCCATGATATTATGAGCTAAGAGTACACTCAGTATCGTCAAAGTGGGCCTGAACTTGCGGAAAAGGTGCTGATGAACCTCGTTTTGCTGGCAGCATTTTGAGTTCCTAGCAGCGTTCTTGCTCAAAATTGTTAGTGATTTAGTTCGTTCAGATGATAAAATGCCTCAGGCATGCCAAGTGTCCAGATGCTTCACTGTGCGCTTGGCCCGAGATTCCTGAAAGCGCTGCACTTTTAGCATATTAAAAAGTGATGTTCTAGAAACTCCAAACAAGCGTGTGTTTCATAGGAGAAGAACACTTTACCCGAGTTTTCAACACTCCACTCTTTATATTTCCTAGCTACAAAGGTAGAGTCTAGCCATAAGGTTCTTTTTGGTGAAATGGGGTTTAAATGCAGATCATCTCAACTTGAGTATTTTTGCAAAGGTTTTCGCCCCAATGTGAGGTCTGAAGCGTTCACACCTGCCTCTTTCCTATCGTGTGAAGGGTTGACACTGGAGGCAAACTGATCATTGAGCCAAGACCTTACCAAAAGGCGATCTTGGCGCTCCTTTGAAGTTCTTGAGCATCCAAAAGACTCTTTCGAAGATGTGTAACCAGAGTATCTAGAGTACATAACTATATAAATATCTTCTTGCAATTTAGGACACTTTGGTGCAGAGCAACGATAGTTGCAGTCTTTTCTTTAAAAAGAATCATTTCTTGAATTTAAAAAGATTCAATCATTTCTTTGACAAAAAATATTACAAAATAGATTATAACTATACAATATTATTTATTTACCCCGAATTTATCATCATGTTACCATTTTAATCGAATAGCAAAGATTCTGGGAATGACACACAACTCTTACCGAAACAAGAGCATCGAGCAATTTTTGATTCAGCGAAAGAAAGGACTGTTTTTTCTTATTATTTTTAAAATGCTGACTCTTAAAACACCTTCGATATTTTAAATATTATAATAATTATGCTTTTTGCGCAAATTGTAAAAACTAAGGAAAAAATAATAAGATATATTGGTCTCCAAAGCTAAAGCCCTGACTGTCATTAGAGACGAAACATCTCAACATCACTTTTTCTCCTTCGATTAATCAATCGGTATGATTTCAACATTTGTGTGACTCTATTAGCCGTATTTCAGACTTAGAGCATAAAATAGTTTTAAGGCATTCACAGTTAATTTTACGTTGTCGACATTCCTTAATTGTAATTTGTGTAGCAACTCTCCAAGTCTAAGTTGGGATAAGTTCAAAATTGCGAATAGAGATAGCTCTGGCCAAAGAGGAATTTAAAAGCTTGAAAAATCCTAAAGGTGTGCTGATATGGCGCATTTTATGCCCAGTCGTGGGTCTTATGCTAGATAGTAATACCCAATCATAGACTGAATTGCTCGTTCCGTCATGCGCAATATAGTTAATTCATTCTCTTTTTAAACAACCACCGTTGGCTGTTGAGTAAAACACCATTTATCAAGATGTTTGGCCTAATCCATCCATCAGCTATATTGTAAAATATAACGAAAAGTGAAACCTACTTCGATTTGGCACAATATTTGTACACCTAATAATAAGTATAAAAGGTAGAAAGTGCATACAAATTTATATCAACTCGTTCATTTCCTATTACACTGAACGAGAACAGAAATTCAATCCTTCTTCTATGACTATACTCTGTCTTGCATGAGTTGGGTCCGAGAGGGTAACAGTATGCTAATTCACCTAGTGTGCTTAGTATAAACATTTAGGGATTTTTCAGTCTTCATGATCGTGAATCATCTTCATTCCTACTCTTCTCTAATGTATTGTTTTTTCTTTACTTTGTTTATTATCCTGTCATTCTTTACTGGATTAAAATACATGTATAATTTCATAGATAATAGTAAGAAGAATGCAGAGAAGAAAAGTAAATGAACTAGAAACCTTGACATAATAATTTGCTTATGTTAATTGCTGGAATTTTTCTTTTGAATTACTCGAAGATAGTTAGGAATTATCTCTTTAAAATGTTATTGATTTATTTTCTCAACTTATAATTTACGTAGATATCACTTCTTATTACCATCCTCTAATATCCTCAATTTTCGCTTCTTTGAGTCATGCGTTAATTCGAATGTGTCAAAAGGGGATGGTTGTCGTTAAAGGAGCGAGAAAACAAAATTTCACCAATCACATCTAGAGAGAAGGAAATTGTATGATTTGGAGACTAATGCCAGGATAAATGCCATGAAACACAAAATATAAACAAAAGCTTAAAATAAATTAGGTATTAAGTCCATTGGCCCTAACTGTAATAATTCCATTGTAATTCAACTACATCTAAATTAGAATAAGGCTTAGAATTTTTGCCCGTCGCAAATCACTAAAGATTAAATTAGACATCAAGGCGATATCTCATTAGGCAAACCTCCATTAAAGGATACTGCGCTAAGCTCTTCTTTCAATGTAATCGACACCAGTCTAAGGATTTCGCCCTCCACATTGGATAAGCACATTTCTGTCGCTCATGAGGCGCAATACCTTTTCCGCCTATTATTATCCCTAATAGGCTTTATAGCATTTGCACAAAAAGGAATAAAATATAGAAGCCCCTCGGTTTTTTAAATATATAGATATAGGGTATATGATCGATAGTAACTTTATAGAGGGTGAAGCAGTGAGGATGGGGGTTTTTGAAATAGCTCCCATAGAGATAACGGGCGTTTTTGAGACATAGACAAAATCATGAATTTAAGCTTTAAAAAATTCTTGACATTAATGTTTTCGTATTGAATTAGCATTTGAAAAAATTTATTGTTAATAACAACATCACTCATGTGATGTTTAAGCATTTTAATGCTTTACAAATGACGATAGAGCACCACGTGTTTGCTTACGACTGTTTCGTGAAGAATAACGAGTCAGTCATAGCGGATCAGCATCAGTTTAGTCGCCAATTCAATATTTCAAAAATTTGGCTTTTACCACTTGTAACAAAATCTTAGTTTGGGTTTATGCACTGCGTACACAAGCTAATGAATGCCAGATCAGTGTATGATACTCGTACCACACGTACCCCAGAAAATGTGGACCGAGTCGTCAGACAAGCTTGCTCGGCATCATGCTATGAGTGCGGAATTGCGAATTGTTTGGTAAGTTGTATTTTGTATGAAGATGTGCATTTTTATACCAAATTTATCATTGGGCAACAGTTGAGACCAAGGGACTATGAACATCGGTTTAACTTCGCACATCACATGGAATCAATTTCTGAAACGATTTGAAGGAAGCGATCCGTGTGGAAGTCGATCAAATAAATAAAGCAATGCTAAAGAGAGTCTAGGCTAAATTCTAAGAACGACTTCAGGAATTCATCAAGGAAAATTAATATGTCATGAGGTAACTTGTTTTCCACACTTAATTTGTTCAAAAACTAATTCCCGCCAGAAGAATTCTTGCTAAAACAAATCATTTATTTAATTTTTCAAAACGTCCCTCCTCTCTGATGGAGCCTCAACCTATATTTCTCCCACTCATTTCCATCCTAGAATTTTTATCTCTACAATCTTTAATAACCTTCCTCTCTTTGATTTTGATCTACGTTATTTTCACACATTTTCTCCTATCCTAATTCCAAAACTACAATTGGCATCAAATTTAAAATGCAATGCTGTTGAAAACGTGTAGTTGTTTTTTAAGAGATATATGAGCCTTTTAATGTAAGCAATTCACATATCAATAGTTCGATTGTTTTGCAGATTCAAGCAATTTATGATTTACTTCTTTTTCTTATCTTCCATAATTTCTCAGTAATTATTAATGTGTGATTGTTCCATATTTTTTTAAGTCTCTCAGCCATTCATTATTAAAGAGCTTTATCAGTGCGTGCGTCTGAGCATTATTTGTGTTTCATAAGAGTTTTAAACATTTATCATTTTAATTTTAACGCTAGTTCTTCTCTTCTAACATCACTGACGACAATGTGTTTTTTTCATCTTCTGAATCTCTTCTTCATTTTGCAGTTCAATCTCATTACGCTGATAAATTATTTTAACTTTTTTAATCAACAAATATTACCTAGTTTGGTGATTTTAGGTATTATTAAATCGTTGTACTCTCGCTCATTCTCTGCCCGTTCATGTGAGCCGAGGCAGGAGCATGAATAATATTTAAAACCTTGTGCTGGGTGTGTCGTACAATAACCTTTTGTCGAGTAATATTCTTCTTGGTTGAAGTATGCTTTGATCTAAGAGTGCTAATTTTGGTGTTTTTAAGGAAGAGCCGCTTCAACACGTAAGGATATAAAGAAACGCACAGGACTTATCCCAAAATAAACATATATTTTAAATTTAACAATTAACTATGACACAAAACAGTAAACACATTTATATCCTCCTCTTAGGCTAACCGAGACCAAACCGGTTGGCAACTGAGCCTATTACAATATCTTCAATGAAGAAAATAAACAAATAGGCTACACGAAACACCCCAATTGCCGATTAGTATTTTTATCGGACCCTTTTTGATTAGCGTTAAACATTAAATTAAAATACTCTCTTCTACTAGCAAATATGACAGGGGTTCACGCACAATTGTTTTTACTCCCATTAAATCATGAAACGTACTAAACTCATACTATCGCTAAATGAATATAAATGCTCTTTCTAACTTACATCACAGGAGGGATCAGGGATTGCCGGAGGTTGTTTGAGGGCTTATCTCGTGCTTTGGAGATTTGATGAGATGGAGATGGAGGAAGCCAGGTAGTGCGAAGTCAACTTCTTATTGCAAATTTGCCTCCAGTTACGTTAAGAAGACGGAGAGAGTTACGGTGCTCCTCGCTCAAAGAGTCCTCTTCTAAATAATTTTGAAGCCTTTAGATGTCTTACTCTTTAACGCCAGGTGCCCAACTAGTTTTGAGGTATACGGGGGGATTTCTACCGTAATTAACGAATGTAGCCTCATTGGGACTTGGTTCTTCTCCTCTCACTCTTACGGAGCTTGAGATGTGAGAGTCACTCAAGTGTGAGCGGGTCTTCTTTTCTCCAGTCAGACTTCTTCTAAGTCTGTAAAGGATTCTTCGATATGGCGCCGATACAAAACTTGACGATTTATGTTAACTCGACCCGGGAGGTGGGTCGTTTCTCACCGAATAATCTTGACTGCCTGAAAGATCGATCTTCACGAACTAATCCTACGTCGTTCTCACTGAATAATCTTGAGTGGCTGAAGGATCGATCTTCACGAACTGATCCTACGTCGTTCTCACCGAATAATCTTGAGTGGTTAAACGATCGATCTTCACGAACTGACCCTACGTCGTTCTCACCGAATAATAATGTTGACTGGCTGAAAGATCGAAATTCACGAACTGATCCTACGTCGTTCTCACCGAATAATAATGTTGACTGACTGAAAGAACGATCTTCACGAACTGATTCTCTGTAGTTCTCACCGAATAATCTTGACTGGCTGAAGGATCGATCTTCACGAAATGATCCTACGTCGTTCTCACCGAATAATATTCTTTTCTAATTCTTTCAGAAGCTTATCTATAGGTGGTCCACCGCCCCATCTAAGGGGGAAGGTGCGAGGCCGCAGAGGGAAGCGCGACTGGTGAGTTCGCATCTTGGAGAGCGAGAAGTGCATAGGTTGGCACTGAGGTGCCCAAGCCGGCTTGTTAATTAACGAGACATTTATCTGCCACACTCCTTGGCGTGCCTTTTGACTGGCACCGCTTTTTGGGTACATAACCACGAGCTTACGTATCTTGTAGGTAATTGGATCTTTAGAGCGTCGTTTAAGGGCCTTTAGTGGTTGCCTTAACACCGATGGTCGCTCCAACTACCTATGCGGCAGGGGGGATCAAGCAGGGAAGGCAGATAAGGTTATTCGCCGTCTACCGTTCACACGAGTCTCCTCATATGGGGCTCGCTTCTTCGGCTTTCTCCACAAGGGAGGGGGTACTTTAAGGTATATGTCTGTCTAGCACTCCATGAGGCTTTATGTTACTATTCATCCAAAATGTGTTTTATGGACATTTTAGGCAGGTGAATAGAGAGGAATCGCATATGGCACTCTAATGCGATTTCAATATTACATTCAAGTCATCAATGAGATTAGTACTGTAATCTCATATCTACCTCCTTTCGACCGGTCAAATTTGCGTATTCCAACTCTATATATCTCAATCTAGAAGTCAATAAGAATTTTTAAAAAACTAAAATTAGCCAAAACTTAGTGAAATAAAAAGAACCTTTACAAAGAGAATATAAAAGAATGATTGTATCTCGCGAAAGATTTGTGGGTAATAAAATTAGCTAATGAAGTGAATTTCTTTAGAGAAGAAAAAGAAATTTTAGGAAGATATATGGAGCTACTATGCCACATTGGTTACAAACGAATATCATTTTAACTATTATGTTATACCTATTATATTATGTTGAAGCTAATTTCGGACTATATATACTTAGAACAATATCAAGACTTTAAAAAAAAGTAGCAAAGCACCTGTAAATAACTAAATCATTAAAAATAAGTTAAAAAGGATATAAAAATGAATGATTTCTATGATGACAAAAGTTGTAAAATAAAGATTAGGGCGATATACTATCGAAATAAACGAAGCAAAAAGATGAATGGCACAATTATACGCAAAAGCGATAAATAACATCAGAAGTCAGTGAAAGTAATTCGATCAGAGCAATATCCTTAATACGTTTCTCACCATTCTCTCACTCTCACTTTCTCTAATTTAAACCGAGTTTGTATCATGAATCGTGCCCTTATGCCTAGCTGGAAACCCCTTTTGGTTGTCTCTTCATTAATTTTAAGAAATAGTTAATTAAAATGTGTTTAATTAAAGTTATGAGAGGTTTAATGATACATTTACTAGCTTGGCTTGAATGATATTCATAACCCCAAATTTTCCGATGCAGTGAGAGGCATCGATGATCTCACTTTCTAAAAATTTGTGTTACAATTTGCCAAAGACCCTAGTGGCACTTCCAAATGACATTGAATTACAAGGTGTCATTCCTGGAAATGTCTAAGTCAATTTCGTCTCAGATCAGTTAGTAACCGAGTTAATAAGTCGATATTGAGTTCATTCCTTTCTCTTACATTATCAGGTATTTGATCTTTTATCCCAAGTTTCTTTTCTATTTTCTTTACAGAACACGTGAGTTTATCGGAGTTACTATCGGTTCTTTTTAAGCTTTCCTAAAGCTCTGGCCAGTCCAATTTTAATAAATGAAGTTACATGTTTGAAATTCACAAATAATGACTCTTTAAGAAGAGTTTATACGTTTTCTAGCATCATATATTTTATCAATTGTAAAATAAATAAGATATGTTAGAACAATGCAATAAAAGTTAAATTTGTGATTTACTGCTAAAATTATATATGAAGATTATTTTATATAAAACTCAATTAAGTACCTGAAGTGTTGAATATGTTATGCCGCAGTTGAATTTACTGCTGATATCTTCGAATAACTAATTCGCAGATATTGGCTAATGTAGGCCCCTTGATGGTTTCGTGCTTTTCCCTATATGCATGTCTCAAGTGTTGGAGCGTTGTAAGGCTTGTTCTCTAAACTGCATCCTTCATATAGTAACACAGAAAAATCAAGTGATTCATGTCGCAAGAACATGAAAGAACAGCTAGAGAGTCATTTTATCGAAATAGCTACTGACATCACAATGATGAGTGTGGGGAGCGACTTGTTTAAAGTAAAAGCCCTAATTTTAAAGTGTTAGAATTAAAGGTATAATTTCTAGCTGCAGCAGGCTAAGATATTCGTGACCGGTAACTATCATATTTTAAAAAATGGAGCAAAAATATAACTAGCTCAAAACTTATACAATTATTAGTCCTGGTAATTTACCCTGCTTATCCACAAAAATGTGTGGATTATCAACTGACCAATACCTAAGGTTGTGTCGATTTACTAGGCCTTTTAGCTTAAAGTTAGCTTCATCGAACGACACGAATTCTTTTTTCAAACTCCACGTCTTGGCTTTCCATTAAGAGAAACCTTTCACAAAATTCCAGTCTATGATCAAGGATATTTTTAGTCATAACTAGTTTGTGAATGTAGCTATTTCATTACGATGACCTTAACATACGGTAAACACATGATTTACATAAATTTGCCAAACTAAAATGGAGTTTTCGTTGTTTTCACTAGATTTGCGTCGTCCAGCTATTAGATTTTGCTCATCTTTAGTAATACCGACTGCCTACAACTATCACGGAAGCTTATGATGGCGAAACATGTCTAATCGGGGACTTTGTTCCAAATTCACGGATTCCTGTACTTTGGAATTCGGCCTCATTATAAAATTTTCTATTGTCTTCGAGAAAACATTGTCATTGTTCCTGTCGAATAGTTAAGGATTATGTTTTTTTTTGTTGAACTAATCAAATGTATTTTGTAGAATTTGTATCGTGAAATGAGTCCGTAGGCTAAGTCTCGAAGCAAATTAGTGGCTGATATAACTGCATTCTTTTCATAAGATAAGCAAATACGTGTCTTTAAGCCTCTACGATGTGAAATATATTACAGGCCACTATATGTAGCCCTTCTCACTCTTATGGAGATTTCATGATTTACTTCAAGAATCATCACATCCTTTAAGCCTTATCTCAGTACTAGACAGGCTCACTGCACGGGACCATGAGTCTGATAATTAATTCCCAATGAAACGTTCTTTAAATTTTCAATTGCTGAGAAATTGAACGATTATATAACAGAACCAAAGGCCAAGGCACTAATGCTGAATTCAAGCAGAATTACATAGCGTAGAATATTGAGTTCCCAACAAAGTGTTCCTCCACCTCTAGAGGGTGGCAGAAAAAATTTCTGAGTGTACAATAAAGAAGGGTTGTTGTACATTTCACACTTTCTTGTACGTCAACAATAGCCGAACGACTGCGTGATTATAGCAATGATGGTGGCTGATATTTCAATTTATATTTGGATTTTATATTATGGATTCTATTAACAATATTAAAAATTGTTCCACCTGGGATTCAATAATATATGTAAACTAATCATCAAATTTAATAATACATACATTTGTAATGGTCCGAACAATACTATAATTTGGGGGGGGCAGGCTAAAGGCCTACATAAGATTTGGAGCCACTTGTCTTTTTGATGTTGTTTTCTAAAGGTGACGGAGGTTCAACCGTCCAGCGTCAAAATTCTTTACAGTTTTCTTACCATTATTCGTTCTAATAATTAGTTAAGAGTCGTTTATTTGTCTATTGCATTCTTAATTTCATTCTTTTCCTACATAACTTCGCAACTCCGTCCTTTGTCGCCACTATTCATAAATTAAGATATTTTTTGTCCACTGAGTTGTAATAAATTTCGTGAAAACGGGACAGAAACAAATTGTTTCAATCTTTGTCACTCAACAAAGCTCGTAACAGCCGTTTCATACGTCATTTCTCTAACTGAAACTTCATTTATTCTTAAAACCCTCAAGCCTTCAACTTCTCCGCATCGTTAAAACGCCATTCTCCCAGAATGCACAAACACAACAATCATTTAAAGTAAGTTCTTGAAACAGACTCGCATTCAGTATCCAATTTTCATGTCATAAACTTGGATGGTCATCAGTTTCGTCGTAATTATTTAATAACACACCACTCCGACTCCTTCCTCGGGGCACATTAGAATGATTAAACTTCTTCGCATCTAAATCGGATTTATGTGGACTGTTCAAGACATGTAGGATCGGTATTTCCCTTGCTATGGGAAGAGCATCATTAAAGAAGGACTTTATTTTCTGTAATTACAACATACTCGTAAGTTTTCTCAATTATTATAAGACAATAAAATATATATTATGAAATTTTCCTACAATTGAGGGAGAGAGACAGAACCAAGTAATCGGCACAACAGAGTAGGCATTCAGATATTCTCTATTTACTTTATTAATCCCTTATAATGCATGTAAAAGCAAATAGCCTGTTATATGTACCCACCGTATATGTTGAGATATTATTTGTTATATTGTGTTTGATATTCATTGTTAACATTAAGTTCTTGGTAGAAGTATTTCACACCTTTAACATTCCGTGCTTTATTGTTGTTTGTTCAAATTTGTTACTCAGATGCTTATTATGTAAGGTATTCTTACATATATAAAGGTTCTATTTTATCCTTATATATATTAATAAATTATAATTTTTTATTTTCTCCATCTTGTTTCTAATTTATTTTTTTAAACTAGGTATATTCAAAAACCTTATCGTAACTTCACCTTCATATTTAAACGCATTAAAAGTTTATATTAATTTAAATTAAAATTATTATGGATATCTCTCATAGTACGTACAACGGATGATTAATTACATAAAATTAATCAAATGTAAGCTAACCAACCAATATTGTATGTTCCGAATTAATTCAAGTACAAATATAATCGACAATTACATATATCTATGCGTGAATCACGGTTTTCTTTCATCATTCCTCTATATTCTTAAGTTGTTTTGAAAGTGTCCTTAATAAATTGGTAGCAATTTTTTGGAAAAGCCTACCTACTATAACATAAAGTCATTATGGGTAAAGATTAATCTATCCTGTGTTGCAAAACCTTTTTCCAAGTTCATAGGTTTTCCCCCTGATTTATTATCAATATTTGCATACTGAATCTAAGAATATAATTAGGTTTCTTCGTCAAGTATTCTTTCTAAGCTCTGCTTAATTTATATTAGAAGGTATATGCCAAAATAGCGCTAACATACAACCATGTATTACTTCTGTTTTGTCACATCTAGGGATGAGTAATCATACATAACCCCTTTTATTCATATTTTCAGTTTTAGATTTGCATTACAATGAATCGTACGTGTGAGAATCAACCGAAAAGGATTTTACATCTCTAGACATGTCGTTCTTCCAGACTATCATGCAGAAATCACAGAATTTGTAAAAAAGTGCTATCATGCAGAATTATGCTCGACATATTTACTGTATAACATGTTGGATAAATTTAAATGGATTGTGAAAATTAAAAAGAAAGATTATGCCATTTGGTCTCCTAATGATGTGGAGGAAAGGCAAGGGTCATCACATCCACTGCTACTTCCGCATGACAAATTTGAAATGCATCTTTCGCAAGTTAATGCACCATGTTAAATACCGCAATGTTCCTTCTGCTATAAAACCAGACCAACATGGCCCCAATCTTCCTGTTCCTGAGCCAGATTTTACCATGGGTTCTAGCCCTGATTCCAAAGCTAGTGTCACTACCAATACAGTTGAGCTTGATTCATACAAGCCACAAGAGGACAACCAACTGGTGCCATTTACGCAATCCGAATTTAACTACCTGTCAGGTGACAATAAAACATCCAAAGATCTGCTAAG
Source organism: Ceratothoa steindachneri (assembly GCA_963969495.1). Taxonomy (NCBI): domain Eukaryota; kingdom Metazoa; phylum Arthropoda; class Malacostraca; order Isopoda; family Cymothoidae; genus Ceratothoa; species Ceratothoa steindachneri. The sequence goes on from OZ018330.1 coordinate 92,424,396, forward strand.
TTATTAGGTTCACATCTTCGAGGGATAACATTCTATTGGTAGCCGGGCCGCGAGAAAGAGTTTAGGAATTTTTCACGTTGGATGCAGCCTCTTTTCTGGTCTACCATAACAAAATTACTGATCTACTCAACTTAATGGGACTAAGGTAGGATGCTATGGAATAAATACTTTTTATTAACTCATATAACATAAGTCTCTAAGCAGTTCTTAAAAACCTTAATCAGTTTTAATTTACCTTGTTGGACACTCAGCTTTAATGGAAGAAACCTGCAATAGCATGAACCATCTGTTATCTGCTCTCAACTACCAAGAACACAAATCGATGATCTGTGGGTACACAATGTATCCATGTTTATGTGCTTGTGGGACAGAGAGGCTGATAAACAGTATTATGTCAGACAAGACTGAGAAAGTTAGATGATTTACTTTCTTTAAACAGAAATTGCCACCCGTCGGCATGGAAAAATGAAGGTCCTTATATAAGAAAGATCATCAAGCACACTATTTTTAATGAATCACTGAATCCTACTGAACTCTCTGCCTTGCTGTCTCTTACTTCAGTCATTGCAAACGTCCTTGAAAACTAGAGAAGTCCTCTGTATGAGAAGGCGGTTGATGAGTTCATGGAGAATTTCCACAAACTTGGTTTACGCATGTCAGGGGAGATGCACTTTCTTTGCTCCCACCTGGACTATATTCCCTAGAATTTTCATACCTCAGTGAAGAACAGGTTGAGCGCAAACACCCATTTATCCGTGTGATGAAGGAAGGCTACCAATGTATTCGACTCTCAACTTTCTGGCAGACTACTACCGGTGCCTGAAAAGGGATTTACTGTGGGTTTAGGCATAATCTGAAGTCCATGAATAGACTATTCATCCATGAGTAGCGGTTTTGTAAGTTTTATTCTTCTTGGTATCAATTATAACATTCCCTAAACCTTCTGAGTATTAATCAATTCAAAATTTACTATTGTGTGTAAATTCGCCTACAAATACTTCGGAAGTTAGAAGTTTTAGGCATGTGCCTATATCTCAAAAAATTTATCTGATTAGATGAAATGATAGTGCTTCGATAGTGCTGGAACACGCTAGCCTCGAGCAACGAAATTTATTCGTAAACTTAGCAATAAACTGAGGTATCTACATTAACTTTCACTCGAATATTGGTATCTATTTACGCGAGGAACTATTGACGTATTTGAAATACTAAATGGTTTACTTGCATAAATTATGATTAATTATTTTAGCATGATAGCCTAGGCAAGACTATTCTAAAATCATTTTTTTCGTCATTTTTGTATATTAGCCAATACTTTGTGAACCAAAAAGTTTAAAATCACAAGTATTTTAACTAAAGATTTTGAGGAAGCATTGTCGCATGGAACTTTCAATTGCCTGCCTTGAAATCAGCCAAAAGCACCAGTTCAGGGCCTTTGAATTATGTTTTGCACAATAACCTTTTAATAAAACAAGATAGAGAAACAAAATATGCAATAAAATATTGTTTTTAATCCTCTTTCTAACCGATAAAATTATAATTCTTTTGCTAAAATAATTGACACATTATTGAATGAAAAGTTTTCAGAGATATCGAAAAATTAATTTTCTGACACTCAAAGCAGACAATACGCCTAACCATAACACAAATTTGCGATTAATATTTGTACTACGAATGGAATTCATGAAGAACAAAAATTATGACATGAAACTTAATATCATAATCCAACTATTTTCTGTACTCCCTATTCTGTGCCAAAGACATGACAGGTTTCAGAAGACACTCTAATTCAATGTTTTGCGTCCCATAGTAGAAAATATTAAGGGGGTCTTAGTTGTGACTATCTAAAATAAAAGCTTTCCTTTTATAAAGCTCTCTGGTTACTCTTCAGCATGTAGCTGGGCAGCACTACTGTGATTTAATGTGTCACTGAAAATGATAAACAACACAAATGGCATGACATCCTGCGTCAGAAACCATTTTTGGTTTTCCAACGTATCAATTAATATATCCGCAAATTATGTTTTAATTTCCTAGCACTTCAAAAGTCCTGGATTAAACTTAGATCATTCACGAGTGTATCTGAAACCAACTCCAGTGAATACCTCGAGAAGGCGTTCCTCCCATAAAAATAAGTGTCAGTTGAGCCATTTCTCTGTACTGGACTCTTAGAATCCTGCGTGCTTTTTGAATTTCTTAGCGTATTTCTTCACTGTGGAATCTTTTGTTCAAGTGTTGTCGTAGTACTCAAGTTTATCTGCAAAAACTATTTTTTCTGTATTATTGTTTTTGGCCATCCATCTGCCTGATAAATAGTGCCTGTTCTACTTCAGTGAGTCCCACAAGCAGGCATTCCTCAAAGAACGATTGGAATCAGTTCAGACCTTTCTCTGTATTCCGAGATTAAAAGCCTTTAAATTTTCTAGGAATCCATGTAAGTAACTTGAATGTCTAATAACCCAAAACGCTCAGCTGTATCGTGAATGTCAGCACATTTAATGATCGCCGTACTGATCGAATGGAGTGATACGTCTGCGGACGAGTTACAGGCAATGCCGGGTAATTTATTTTTCAACCCTTCCCCAGCCGTCCCCTCTACCCTTCTTCAGGTATAGGTTCTCTATCGTGATGGGATTAGCATCAAATTCAATTTACTGAAACCTCAGCGCCCTAGAACCCTTCCCGCCATCCGAAACTTCCTGGCTAACGAAGTCACAAAAGCAGTTATAGGCTAAGAGACCATTATTACAGCTCGAACTGGTCTTCAGTTCGGCCTTGAAATCCTCTATCGCCATGTCACAAAGCCAGCGGTCCTCGCCAAGAAAGTAACAGTTCTCTACGAGGGGGGAGGCATTGGTCGTGTTGAAACTTTCGACCCTAGCATGAATCTCTGAGTAACAATGCTACAGAACCGAGAGGAAACTAACCAGAATGATATCTATAATTGAAACAGGCAATGCCAGGGTGTGCGCGCATAGGACAGTCAGTGAAACGAGGCGAAAGAAGGGAGGGACCGGGGAACCATGTTTGATAACCTGTACTGCAAGAGAGATGTCTCCGTCTGTATTAAGTGCCATATTTTCACTTTTGGCTTCATGTCTCCGGACACGCTTCGTCTCCAATACAACATAGCGAAGGCTGCGACTGGCGAAGGTTTTAATTCATCACTTACTGCTCCGATGTAGGACTCATAACCCTCCCTCTACTACTAAGCGGTTTCCTACACAAATATCAAGACCATCGTTGCGTCTATTGACTCTTCATGGTGGAGGAAAATGAGGGAGAATTTCGTCCGATGGACGTCATGAACCCGTTGATTAATTTGATACGTAAGGTTTTACTGAGGCCCATTCAAATTGCCTCGCTTTTAAGATCCTTCTGCGTAATTTGTTTTTGCCTATTGCACTGCATCCTCGCGCGCTTCCCAGGTTTGGGATTCACTTATGGGTAAAAGGTTATTGGTTATGCTGTCTCCTTATTGAACTATGTAGAAATCTATGGCGTCAATTTACAACGCATGTCATTGTAAAAGAACAACATCTGACCCCCCCACCAATTTATCGGAGATCACGTGCTATGGCATTGCGCCATGGAATCGCGTCATGGACGACGTCACTTCCTGTTTAAACATTCTTAAATTTTAGACTCCTGAGCACGTTGGGTAAATATTTCCTAATCCTGAGGACTCATCCTAAGCCTCCTTTCACCGCCACCCCCTCCTGGTGAAGAGGTGTGAAAGAACTGCTCATTCTCGCCTCTTACTGCTAAATGATGAATCGACAGCGCCTTCAGATTAAGATGTCGGAAGCTTGTGACTCCTTTCTCCAAACTCGCGCTTCCCTTCCAGAATTGGGCATACAAATAGTCGGGTTATTCTGTAGTTCGAAGAGTCTAGCCGGCATCTCAAGGCCGTCCTTATCTTCCTGTCTCGTGAGCGTTCGTCAGTCAGCGGACTTCTTCAGCCATGATTCTAGCCAAGTCAATTGGTAGTTTCAATTTACAGCAAGCGTTTGAATTTGCCCAACACTCTCCATTCGTTTAATCGAACCGAAGAAAATCTTCATCGATTACCTTTGAGTAAAAAGAAGTTTTCTCTTTCCGTGGAATTACGAGAATTGCCACATTCCCCTTCAAACGTCATCTTTGAAATTTGGCTATCTTCATCGTAAGGTTGGTTCTGATCGTTCCCCACCTGCCTCATTCGGATCGTTCCCCACTTGCCTCATCGGATCGTACTCCACTCGCCTCATTGCAAGAAGGACCTTCCAAGAAGTCATTCGATCTGTAAGACTGAGACCCCCTCCATTAATTATTTGTATTGTCTAGTTCCCCCTTTCGATCTAAGCCTAGTTACACTAATCAATTAATTCCACTTGAGAATCCCCCTTCATAATAATTATCAAGAGACTATCTCAATATAAATAATTTCCCATTTTTCTATTATTATTCTTACTTTGATCTCTGTAAATGCAATTATATTTTGTTGTTTCATCTTTAACTAACCTTGTACGATACTCTCGGCCTATTAAAGTAAATATCGCCAACCATTTATGCACTCTGTTTGTTTATTAAGGATTTAAAACCCAACGCCTAAAATGTGACCTCCTAGTCGGTGGTTAATCCCTGTGAGCAGTCCTTCAACGGTTCACGTTGCAGTAGGTGATTAACTCACCTCCCTACATAATATAGTTTAATAGCGTATGATATAGTCTGGTTGTACCACGACAGTCATCGAACCTGGGCTTTATTTATTACATATATTTATACGACTTTCTATTTATAATACTCCTGGGGGAATGTCACGTATGGTGGATTGTGTGATGACCTTCTTGCTGATTTTCAACGTGCGGAAGGCGGTGTTGATGGGCCACAACCCAACGGCCAAGCCCTTTTCAGATTGCAGGTCAGTTCTCCTTCTCCATAACCAAAGCTTTTCTTTACGTTGCATCCTCTCCTTTTTATATCCAGCCACCCTCATCGCATGGCACTTCGGTTTCATTGAACCCCACCTCAGCTTCCAGTGAGTTACTTCGTAGGAGAACGAAGCCGCCACACTGGCCTGTTACCTACGTCATTTAAAATAGGGTCTAATATTTAATGCTAGAAAAATGACGCTGTAGAGAAAGAGAAAGAGACTACTACAACCAATCTACCAACGATAGTTAAAATTTGGTTAATTATTTACGGTACAGCACTAAAATCATCATTGAGAATAGGTTTATACTGTTTTATATATAACGTTTCAATGTTTTTCAGGCATTGCTCGTTGTCATAAGAGGTTAATATTTTGCCCCAGAGACACAAATGTGCTGCCACTGTGTCGTAGAATGACACTTGGTTTTGATCCCTCTACTCTTTGACACCCTTTTAGTAGCGGTATGCTTTAAGGGGCGTGAGTTACTTTTATGATGAAGTAGGCTTTGTTCTAAGAGTGCTATTTTAGTGGTTTAGTCCCTAAGGAAGAGCTATTTTTAAACACATAAGGATAAGAGGAAACACCAGAATCTAACAAAATAAACATGTATTTTAAATTAAATATTACGAACCAACAGTAAACACATTTCTATATTTGGCCTCAAAGATTTTTCAAGGACAAAACATAAACAAGTAGGCTTCCAGAAAACATACCATATGTGGGACGTATTAAACTTCTACTATCTCAATAGATATATAAATGTTATTGTTAACTTACAGGTAGGTATTAGGGCTTGCCGGATGTCGCTGGAGGACTTATCTCTCGCTTTGAAGTGGTGTGGCCGCTGGTTGAAATTTTCGAGGAGGGATTGCTTGTCGCCTGTGACTGGGGCTGATTCTTCAACTTAATTAAAGAACGTGAGCTCGTTGGGGCAGGGTTCTTCTCCTCTCACTCTTACGGTGCTTGAGATGTGAGAATCACTCGAGTGTGAGCGGCTTTATTTTTCTTCAGTCGGACTCTTTGCAGACGGAAAGGCTTCTTCGGTATGGCACCGATATAAAACTTGACTATTTAGGTTAATACGGCCCTGAAAGGGGGGATCGTTTTCTCAATCTGATCCTATCGTTTGTCACGGAAATAGTCTTGTATGGCTGAAGGATCGATCTTTACGAACTAATCTTTCTTCTGGCGAATCGACTTCTAATAATCTTCTTGTCTGGCCGATGGATCGATCTTCACGACCTAATCCTATTCTGGCGTATCGACTTCAGATAATCCTGTTCTCTTTCTTTGCGGGGCTTATTTATAGGCGGATTGCCGCCTTATCTAAAGGGGGAAGTGACCAGGCCACAGATGCAAAGGGGGGGGGAGCGAATGGTGAGTTAGCATCTGGGCAGAGCGAGAATTCCTGAGGTGGCACTGGGGTGCCCAAGTCAGCTCGCAAATTATAGGCTCGCAACCGCACCGCTACTTGGCTTGCCTTCTGACTCGCACCGCATTTTTTTCCATAACCACGGGTTTATGGGTCTCGTAGGTAATTCGATCGTTATAGCGTCGTTTAAGGACCTTAGGTGGTCGCCTTCAAACATATGTTAGCTCCAACTGCCCACAGCGGCGGGGAGATCACACATGGTAAGCATTTTTGCCGGCTACCTTTCCTACGCTTCTCCTCATGAAGGGGGGGGGGGGCTTGAATGTACCTATACTCCTCCAGGATGCTTAATGTAGCCATTTCTCCACATTTATCTCTATCCTTAAGAAAATAACGGGAGAGGGGAGGTTCCAATCCGACGCTTACAATAATATACATGGGTAACTTACGGAACATTATATTATACAATAAATTCTAGTTCACTCGGGAATGCCTCGATAACATTTCACCTGACCTTACATTAATTCCTATATTACTGTGCCAACTTAGGATTTTCTTACCTACCACTAGGGGGTTACTCGCCCCTACTTACTTACAATTCTACTGATTTACACTTAACTTTGCTATAATACAATAGTTGGGCTGCTCCTTAATCGTCGACAGGGTTCCGACTTAACGAGTCGGCCATACAATTGTTGGACCCTTTTATATAGTTAATGGAGTACTGGTACTCCATCAAGAGTAAACTCCATCTCAGGAGTCTTCCATTCTTACACTTATTTTTACCTAAGTATGACAACGGTTTATGGTCGCATTCCAACTTAAACTCGCGCCCTATTAGATAATATTTGAATTTACCTATGGACCATATTATGGCCAAAGCTTCGATTTCGATAGTAGCGTAGGCTTTTTCTCTACTCAACAGTTTCCTACTGACATAAGCTATGGGATAGGCTGTTTCGTCATCTTCGTATTGAAGCAATACTCCGCCTAACCCGTCCCGACTAGCGTCCGTGCGAAGGCCGAAGATCTTGTTGGGATTTGGTAAGCGAAGAATGGGCGCAGTTACGAGTTTTCCTTTTAGAACCTCCAACTGAGTTATTGCATGGGGGTTCCACGTGACGGGGTCTGACGCTCTCTTTTTTAACAAATCATTAAGTGGGGCCGCAATGGAAGCGAAGTGTGGTACAAAAGGCCTATAGAACGAGGCCGCTCCCATAAACGATCGGAGTTGTTTCTTTGTTTTCGGCCGGGGCATCTTGACTATGGCGTCCACTTTTTCTTGCTGGGTAGTCAAGTGTTTTTGTCCTATTTTGAATCCCAGGTAGTTAATGGATTCGTAGGCAAAATAACACTTGGTCGGCCCGGTGGTTAGACCTTGCTCCTTCAATTTCTCCAGCAATGAGCGTAAGGCGTGTAAGTGTGACTCCCATGTACGGGTAGCTACGTACACGTTTTTGAAGTAAAACGACACGTCACTTAGTCCAGCAATAATTCGCCTCATCATCCTATTATAATTGCTACCGGCTGTAAGTAGTCCGAAGGGTAGCCTGGTAAACTGTAACAGACCTCTCTCGGTCGCAAACGCCGTCAGTTTTTTGGACTCCTTAGCGAGAGGTATTTGATAGTACGCTTTACACAAATTCAATTCGGTGATAAATTTCGCGTCTTCAAATAAATGGAGATTTTGATCTATTAGTGGGATGGGCTCGGCGTCGAAAACAGTAACTGAATTCAATTTTCGGAAGTCCACGCACATCCGAAATGATTGATCCGGTTTCTTAACCATTACTATGGGGGAGCAATAATCGGACTCCGATGGCTCTAAAATTCCCAATTTTAGTAAATTCCGGACTTCCTTATTGAAGGCTTCTCGTAGGTGGATCGGTAACGGATATGGTTTGCTCCGAACCACTGAATTAGTTTTTATTTTTATTTCATGGATAAAATCCTTGGCACATCCGGGGTTTTCAGAAATGACTTCTGGGAATTCCATGAGCAAGTTCAACATTTCCGCTTTTTGTTGAATTTCTAAGTGGGGATTTATCTTTAAATCCACCCGAGGGTCTTCCGGGGTAGGTGAGAGCGAGGGAAGTTCGTATTCCTCGTCTTGTTCCACACACACGGTGTGTATGACTTGCAGGGGCGTACCCGGGTAAACGGCATCCATCGGTTCTGGGGTGAATTGGCACCCTCTATCCGAAAGAATTTCTTTAGTCAGGCCTACTCGTGCAAAAATTGAAATTAATGCTTCCGCGCAGGAAATAGTGTCAATTTTCCGTAGGGCCACGGCATCTGGAAACTGGGTGGCACAATCCACTAGGGTGAGGATGTAGGAGTGTCCTCCACTTGAAGGGGGGTGAATTGGTCCCACCAAATCAATAGCCACTCGAAAGAATGGTTCGGTTATAACGGGCACCTTTTGTAAGGGAGCGGGAGGTACCCGTCCTCTGGAGGAATCCTTCTGACACACGTCGCATGATCGGCAATAGGCCACAATTTCTCTGGCGGCCTGGGGCCAATAAAAGTGTCGGAATATCTGCTGCGCCGTTTTGTTGTGCCCAAAGCGTCCGGCTAATATTCCATCATGCGCGGTATTCAAAATTCTTTGCGTGTATTATTGAGGTACACACAGTGCTTTCTTGTTCTCCTTATCCTCCTCGCTGATAGTACGGTAGAGAAGTGAGTCTTCTACGATATACTGGATAGGCTTCTTTCCTTTCACTTGGAGAATTTCACCTTTAATAGCTTTCTCCCATAAAGGTTTAAGAGTGGGGCATTCCTTCTGAGCACTGGCGAAGTAGGTCAATTTGAACCCATTGTCTTCGAGGCTAATCCTCGGGGTCCACTTAGCAGGTTGCTCTTTCCTCTGGGCTTCTTGTGCCCGGGTGACTACTTGTTGAGCCACTTCTTGCTGGGGAATTAGGGGGTTTTGTCCGATTAGTACTGCGCAGAACTTAATTGGGGCTACTACCACTTCCGTCCAACCGGTGAAATATCTGCATTGTATAGGACATCTCACGACGGGGAATCGATTGTCGCGTCCTAAAAAGTCGTGGACGATTGCAAATTTCTTATGGTCATGGTTTACTGGGGGCAGCAACTTGTCGGATACCACTATGCACGTACATCCGGTGTCTCTGACTAAAGTGGATACTCGGCACCCATTAACAGTGCCCTCTTCAAATTGTAGGCCGCCTGGCGAACTTTTGTTGAATAGAAAGTTTACCTGTTGCTGGGGCCCTTCGGATGTTGGCGCGGAGACGTAGGACGAATCAGCTTGTCCTGCTGGGATCGTGGCAGTCATGTTTTGCACCTGTTGTCTCGAGGTCTCCCTCAGTCAGGAGTTCTGTGGGCACTGGAAACTCAGGTGACCTATTATCCCGCAGGTATAACAAGTGACGGGCTTCCTGGGATTCGTGCCGGTATTAGGGTATGATCCTTGTGGAATCCTAACTTCTTTTTGATTTTTTTCTCCTCCAAAATTTGGTTTGTAAGTTCCTTTTGCTACTGAGAACTCAAAGGGCTTCTTCTGCAAATGCCTGGGTGGCGGCCGATTTTTCTTTGGAGAGGGAGCCTTCTCTTTCTTGTACTCCCTAGGATATAACCGATGATTTACCGCGTGGAGGTCAGCCTCGTCCAGACACTCGTTGAAGGTAGAAGCTTTTCGGTCCTTAACGAATGCACGGATTTCCTGGGGTAGTGTACTTAGTAACTGATCTCTAAGCATGAAGTCGACGACCGCAGCGACTTCGTTCTCTACCCCTTCTGACTCCATCCAAAACTGTAGGCTTCGACGAAGCTCAAAGCCAAAATGTTTGTATGTTTGTCCAGGTCTTATACGAGCCTGCCCAAACTTAGTCCTATATTATTCCGGGTTAAGGTTTGTTGCTGAGAGAAGTTCGGCTTTAAGAGTGGAATAGTCCACAGTCGCTTCTGAGGGTAAAGATACGAATATCTCTCTCATCCTACGATTGAGTAGCGGTAACAGTCTGGCGACCCCATCTTCTTCTAAGTCCCAATTATTGACTTCAAATATTTTCTCAAAATGGGAAAAATATGAGCATAAATCTTCATCGTCCCTGTACTCCGGGAGTTTCATGCTGGCCGCTGGTGACACTCCTGTTCTAGATGACACTGACTGCACCTCTAACTCGTCTTTGCTAAGAGCTCTTTCGTGGGCCCTTATCTTCTCTCTTTCATCAGCTTCCATTTTCGCCTTTTCTCTTCTTTCATCAGCTTCCATTTTCATTTTACGTTCCTCTCTTCTTTCTTCTCTTTCGTTTCTCTCTTTCTACTGAATAAACGAACTCAGATCGGTTCCTTCCAGTCCGAGGCTTTGACCTTACTTCCGATAAAGGTCAAACAATGCCATCACGCTTATGTCAGTCATCTACCTTGTTTTTAATCAAGCCTGACCTATTCCACCACCGAAACTTACCACTTGGCCTAACAATTTCCTTTAGATGGTATCCACCTCTAACTTTACCAATTTCCCACTCGTCAAATATTCTATTATTCCTGGTGTTCCTTTTATATGTTAGATCTTCCTTAAATAGACACTGCTGGGTTCTTTCTAATATAAAACCTCTAGACCTGACACCACTTTTATTTATATGTCGTAGAATGACCCTTGGTTTTGATCCCTCTACTCTTTGACACCCTTTTAGTAGCGGTATGCTTTAAGGGGCGTGAGTTACTTTTATGATGAAGTAGGCTTTGTTCTAAGAGTGCTATTTTGGTGGTTTAGTCCTTAAGGAAGAGCTATTTTTAAACACATAAGGATAAGAGGAAACACCAGAATCTAACAAAAAAAAACATGTATTTTAAATTAAATATTACGAACCAACAGTAAAGACATTTCTATATTTGGCCTCAAAGATTTTTCAATGACAAAACATAAACAAGTAGGCTTCCAGAAAACATACCAATTGCCAATTAGTATTTTTATCACGACCCTATTTGATTAGCATAAAACATTAAATTAACGTACTGTCATCTACAAACACATATGACATAGGTTCAAGAATAATGGTTTCTACTCTCCTTTAAAACGTGGGACGTACTAAACTTCTACTATCTCAATAGATATATAAATGTTATTGTTAACTTACAGGTAGGTATTAGGGCTTGCCGGATGTCGCTGGAGGACTTATCTCTCGCTTTGAAGTGGTGTGGCCGCTGGTTGAAATTTTCGAGGAGGGATTGCTTGTCGCCTGTGACTGGGGCTGATTCTTCAACTTAATTAAAGAACGTGAGCTCGTTGGGGCAGGGTTCTTCTCCTCTCACTCTTACGGTGCTTGAGATGTGAGAATCACTCGAGTGTGAGCGGCTTTATTTTTCTTCAGTCGGACTCTTTGCAGACGGAAAGGCTTCTTCGGTATGGCACCGATATAAAACTTGACTATTTAGGTTAATACGGCCCTGAAAGGGGGGATCGTTTTCTCAATCTGATCCTATCGTTTGTCACGGAAATAGTCTTGTATGGCTGAAGGATCGATCTTTACGAACTAATCTTTCTTCTGGCGAATCGACTTCTAATAATCTTCTTGTCTGGCCGATGGATCGATCTTCACGACCTAATCCTATTCTGGCGTATCGACTTCAGATAATCCTGTTCTCTTTCTTTGCGGGGCTTATTTATAGGCGGATTGCCGCCTTATCTAAAGGGGGAAGTGACCAGGCCACAGATGCAAAGGGGGGGGGAGCGAATGGTGAGTTAGCATCTGGGCAGAGCGAGAATTCCTGAGGTGGCACTGGGGTGCCCAAGTCAGCTCGCAAATTATAGGCTCGCAACCGCACCGCTACTTGGCTTGCCTTCTGACTCGCACCGCATTTTTTTCCATAACCACGGGTTTATGGGTCTCGTAGGTAATTCGATCGTTATAGCGTCGTTTAAGGACCTTAGGTGGTCGCCTTCAAACATATGTTAGCTCCAACTGCCCACAGCGGCGGGGAGATCACACATGGTAAGCATTTTTGCCGGCTACCTTTCCTACGCTTCTCCTCATGAAGGGGGGGGGGGGGCTTGAATGTACCTATACTCCTCCAGGATGCTTAATGTAGCCATTTCTCCACATTTATCTCTATCCTTAAGAAAATAACGGGAGAGGGGAGGTTCCAATCCGACGCTTACAATAATATACATGGGTAACTTACGGAACATTATATTATACAATAAATTCTAGTTCACTCGGGAATGCCTCGATAACATTTCACCTGACCTTACATTAATTCCTATATTACTGTGCCAACTTAGGATTTTCTTACCTACCACTAGGGGGTTACTCGCCCCTACTTACTTACAATTCTACTGATTTACACTTAACTTTGCTATAATACAATAGTTGGGCTGCTCCTTAATCGTCGACAGGGTTCCGACTTAACGAGTCGGCCATACAATTGTTGGACCCTTTTATATAGTTAATGGAGTACTGGTACTCCATCAAGAGTAAACTCCATCTCAGGAGTCTTCCATTCTTACACTTATTTTTACCTAAGTATGACAACGGTTTATGGTCGCATTCCAACTTAAACTCGCGCCCTATTAGATAATATTTGAATTTACCTATGGACCATATTATGGCCAAAGCTTCGATTTCGATAGTAGCGTAGGCTTTTTCTCTACTCAACAGTTTCCTACTGACATAAGCTATGGGATAGGCTGTTTCGTCATCTTCGTATTGAAGCAATACTCCGCCTAACCCGTCCCGACTAGCGTCCGTGCGAAGGCCGAAGATCTTGTTGGGATTTGGTAAGCGAAGAATGGGCGCAGTTACGAGTTTTCCTTTTAGAACCTCCAACTGAGTTATTGCATGGGGGTTCCACGTGACGGGGTCTGACGCTCTCTTTTTTAACAAATCATTAAGTGGGGCCGCAATGGAAGCGAAGTGTGGTACAAAAGGCCTATAGAACGAGGCCGCTCCCATAAACGATCGGAGTTGTTTCTTTGTTTTCGGCCGGGGCATCTTGACTATGGCGTCCACTTTTTCTTGCTGGGTAGTCAAGTGTTTTTGTCCTATTTTGAATCCCAGGTAGTTAATGGATTCGTAGGCAAAATAACACTTGGTCGGCCCGGTGGTTAGACCTTGCTCCTTCAATTTCTCCAGCAATGAGCGTAAGGCGTGTAAGTGTGACTCCCATGTACGGGTAGCTACGTACACGTTTTTGAAGTAAAACGACACGTCACTTAGTCCAGCAATAATTCGCCTCATCATCCTATTATAATTGCTACCGGCTGTAAGTAGTCCGAAGGGTAGCCTGGTAAACTGTAACAGACCTCTCTCGGTCGCAAACGCCGTCAGTTTTTTGGACTCCTTAGCGAGAGGTATTTGATAGTACGCTTTACACAAATTCAATTCGGTGATAAATTTCGCGTCTTCAAATAAATGGAGATTTTGATCTATTAGTGGGATGGGCTCGGCATCGAAAACGGTAACTGAATTCAATTTTCGGAAGTCCACGCACATCCGAAATGATTGATCCGGTTTCTTAACCATTACTATGGGGGAGCAATAATCGGACTCCGATGGCTCTAAAATTCCCAATTTTAGTAAATTCCGGACTTCCTTATTGAAGGCTTCTCGTAGGTGGATCGGTAACGGATATGGTTTGCTCCGAACCACTGAATTAGTTTTTATTTTTATTTCATGGATAAAATCCTTGGCACATCCGGGGTTTTCAGAAATGACTTCTGGGAATTCCATGAGCAAGTTCAACATTTCCGCTTTTTGTTGAATTTCTAAGTGGGGATTTATCTTTAAATCCACCCGAGGGTCTTCCAGGGTAGGTGAGAGCGAGGGAAGTTCGTATTCCTCGTCTTGTTCCACACACACGGTGTGTATGACTTGCAGGGGCGTACCCGGGTAAACGGCATCCATCGGTTCTGGGGTGAATTGGCACCCTCTATCCGAAAGAATTTCTTTAGTCAGGCCTACTCGTGCAAAAATTGAAATTAATGCTTCCGCGCAGGAAATAGTGTCAATTTTCCGTAGGGCCACGGCATCTGGAAACTGGGTGGCACAATCCACTAGGGTGAGGATGTAGGAGTGTCCTCCACTTGAAGGGGGGTGAATTGGTCCCACCAAATCAATAGCCACTCGAAAGAATGGTTCGGTTATAACGGGCACCTTTTGTAAGGGAGCGGGAGGTACCCGTCCTCTGGAGGAATCCTTCTGACACACGTCGCATGATCGGCAATAGGCCACAATTTCTCTGGCGGCCTGGGGCCAATAAAAGTGTCGGAATATCTGCTGCGCCGTTTTGTTGTGCCCAAAGCGTCCGGCTAATATTCCATCATGCGCGGTATTCAAAATTCTTTGCGTGTATTATTGAGGTACACACAGTGCTTTCTTGTTCTCCTTATCCTCCTCGCTGATAGTACGGTAGAGAAGTGAGTCTTCTACGATATACTGGATAGGCTTCTTTCCTTTCACTTGGAGAATTTCACCTTTAATAGCTTTCTCCCATAAAGGTTTAAGAGTGGGGCATTCCTTCTGAGCACTGGCGAAGTAGGTCAATTTGAACCCATTGTCTTCGAGGCTAATCCTCGGGGTCCACTTAGCAGGTTGCTCTTTCCTCTGGGCTTCTTGTGCCCGGGTGACTACTTGTTGAGCCACTTCTTGCTGGGGAATTAGGGGGTTTTGTCCGATTAGTACTGCGCAGAACTTAATTGGGGCTACTACCACTTCCGTCCAACCGGTGAAATATCTGCATTGTATAGGACATCTCACGACGGGGAATCGATTGTCGCGTCCTAAAAAGTCGTGGACGATTGCAAATTTCTTATGGTCATGGTTTACTGGGGGCAGCAACTTGTCGGATACCACTATGCACGTACATCCGGTGTCTCTGACTAAAGTGGATACTCGGCACCCATTAACAGTGCCCTCTTCAAATTGTAGGCCGCCTGGCGAACTTTTGTTGAATAGAAAGTTTACCTGTTGCTGGGGCCCTTCGGATGTTGGCGCGGAGACGTAGGACGAATCAGCTTGTCCTGCTGGGATCGTGGCAGTCATGTTTTGCACCTGTTGTCTCGAGGTCTCCCTCAGTCAGGAGTTCTGTGGGCACTGGAAACTCAGGTGACCTATTATCCCGCAGGTATAACAAGTGACGGGCTTCCTGGGATTCGTGCCGGTATTAGGGTATGATCCTTGTGGAATCCTAACTTCTTTTTGATTTTTTTCTCCTCCAAAATTTGGTTTGTAAGTTCCTTTTGCTACTGAGAACTCAAAGGGCTTCTTCTGCAAATGCCTGGGTGGCGGCCGATTTTTCTTTGGAGAGGGAGCCTTCTCTTTCTTGTACTCCCTAGGATATAACCGATGATTTACCGCGTGGAGGTCAGCCTCGTCCAGACACTCGTTGAAGGTAGAAGCTTTTCGGTCCTTAACGAATGCACGGATTTCCTGGGGTAGTGTACTTAGTAACTGATCTCTAAGCATGAAGTCGACGACCGCAGCGACTTCGTTCTCTACCCCTTCTGACTCCATCCAAAACTGTAGGCTTCGACGAAGCTCAAAGCCAAAATGTTTGTATGTTTGTCCAGGTCTTATACGAGCCTGCCCAAACTTAGTCCTATATTATTCCGGGTTAAGGTTTGTTGCTGAGAGAAGTTCGGCTTTAAGAGTGGAATAGTCCACAGTCGCTTCTGAGGGTAAAGATACGAATATCTCTCTCATCCTACGATTGAGTAGCGGTAACAGTCTGGCGACCCCATCTTCTTCTAAGTCCCAATTATTGACTTCAAATATTTTCTCAAAATGGGAAAAATATGAGCATAAATCTTCATCGTCCCTGTACTCCGGGAGTTTCATGCTGGCCGCTGGTGACACTCCTGTTCTAGATGACACTGACTGCACCTCTAACTCGTCTTTGCTAAGAGCTCTTTCGTGGGCCCTTATCTTCTCTCTTTCATCAGCTTCCATTTTCGCCTTTTCTCTTCTTTCATCAGCTTCCATTTTCATTTTACGTTCCTCTCTTCTTTCTTCTCTTTCGTTTCTCTCTTTCTACTGAATAAACGAACTCAGATCGGTTCCTTCCAGTCCGAGGCTTTGACCTTACTTCCGATAAAGGTCAAACAATGCCATCACGCTTATGTCAGTCATCTACCTTGTTTTTAATCAAGCCTGACCTATTCCACCACCGAAACTTACCACTTGGCCTAACAATTTCCTTTAGATGGTATCCACCTCTAACTTTACCAATTTCCCACTCGTCAAATATTCTATTATTCCTGGTGTTCCTTTTATGTGTTAGATCTTCCTTAAATAGACACTGCTGGGTTCTTTCTAATATAAAACCTCTAGACCTGACACCACTTTTATTTATATGTCGTAGAATGACCCTTGGTTTTGATCCCTCTACTCTTTGACACCCTTTTAGTAGCGGTATGCTTTAAGGGGCGTGAGTTACTTTTATGATGAAGTAGGCTTTGTTCTAAGAGTGCTATTTTGGTGGTTTAGTCCTTAAGGAAGAGCTATTTTTAAACACATAAGGATAAGAGGAAACACCAGAATCTAACAAAAAAAAACATGTATTTTAAATTAAATATTACGAACCAACAGTAAAGACATTTCTATATTTGGCCTCAAAGATTTTTCAATGACAAAACATAAACAAGTAGGCTTCCAGAAAACATACCAATTGCCAATTAGTATTTTTATCACGACCCTATTTGATTAGCATAAAACATTAAATTAACGTACTGTCATCTACAAACACATATGACATAGGTTCAAGAATAATGGTTTCTACTCTCCTTTAAAACGTGGGACGTACTAAACTTCTACTATCTCAATAGATATATAAATGTTATTGTTAACTTACAGGTAGGTATTAGGGCTTGCCGGATGTCGCTGGAGGACTTATCTCTCGCTTTGAAGTGGTGTGGCCGCTGGTTGAAATTTTCGAGGAGGGATTGCTTGTCGCCTGTGACTGGGGCTGATTCTTCAACTTAATTAAAGAACGTGAGCTCGTTGGGGCAGGGTTCTTCTCCTCTCACTCTTACGGTGCTTGAGATGTGAGAATCACTCGAGTGTGAGCGGCTTTATTTTTCTTCAGTCGGACTCTTTGCAGACGGAAAGGCTTCTTCGGTATGGCACCGATATAAAACTTGACTATTTAGGTTAATACGGCCCTGAAAGGGGGGATCGTTTTCTCAATCTGATCCTATCGTTTGTCACGGAAATAGTCTTGTATGGCTGAAGGATCGATCTTTACGAACTAATCTTTCTTCTGGCGAATCGACTTCTAATAATCTTCTTGTCTGGCCGATGGATCGATCTTCACGACCTAATCCTATTCTGGCGTATCGACTTCAGATAATCCTGTTCTCTTTCTTTGCGGGGCTTATTTATAGGCGGATTGCCGCCTTATCTAAAGGGGGAAGTGACCAGGCCACAGATGCAAAGGGGGGGGGAGCGAATGGTGAGTTAGCATCTGGGCAGAGCGAGAATTCCTGAGGTGGCACTGGGGTGCCCAAGTCAGCTCGCGAATTATAGGCTCGCAACCGCACCGCTACTTGGCTTGCCTTCTGACTCGCACCGCATTTTTTTCCATAACCACGGGTTTATGGGTCTCGTAGGTAATTCGATCGTTATAGCGTCGTTTAAGGACCTTAGGTGGTCGCCTTCAAACATATGTTAGCTCCAACTGCCCACAGCGGCGGGGAGATCACACATGGTAAGCATTTTTGCCGGCTACCTTTCCTACGCTTCTCCTCATGAAGGGGGGGGGGGGGCTTGAATGTACCTATACTCCTCCAGGATGCTTAATGTAGCCATTTCTCCACATTTATCTCTATCCTTAAGAAAATAACGGGAGAGGGGAGGTTCCAATCCGACGCTTACAATAATATACATGGGTAACTTACGGAACATTATATTATACAATAAATTCTAGTTCACTCGGGAATGCCTCGATAACATTTCACCTGACCTTACATTAATTCCTATATTACTGTGCCAACTTAGGATTTTCTTACCTACCACTAGGGGGTTACTCGCCCCTACTTACTTACAATTCTACTGATTTACACTTAACTTTGCTATAATACAATAGTTGGGCTGCTCCTTAATCGTCGACAGGGTTCCGACTTAACGAGTCGGCCATACAATTGTTGGACCCTTTTATATAGTTAATGGAGTACTGGTACTCCATCAAGAGTAAACTCCATCTCAGGAGTCTTCCATTCTTACACTTATTTTTACCTAAGTATGACAACGGTTTATGGTCGCATTCCAACTTAAACTCGCGCCCTATTAGATAATATTTGAATTTACCTATGGACCATATTATGGCCAAAGCTTCGATTTCGATAGTAGCGTAGGCTTTTTCTCTACTCAACAGTTTCCTACTGACATAAGCTATGGGATAGGCTGTTTCGTCATCTTCGTATTGAAGCAATACTCCGCCTAACCCGTCCCGACTAGCGTCCGTGCGAAGGCCGAAGATCTTGTTGGGATTTGGTAAGCGAAGAATGGGCGCAGTTACGAGTTTTCCTTTTAGAACCTCCAACTGAGTTATTGCATGGGGGTTCCACGTGACGGGGTCTGACGCTCTCTTTTTTAACAAATCATTAAGTGGGGCCGCAATGGAAGCGAAGTGTGGTACAAAAGGCCTATAGAACGAGGCCGCTCCCATAAACGATCGGAGTTGTTTCTTTGTTTTCGGCCGGGGCATCTTGACTATGGCGTCCACTTTTTCTTGCTGGGTAGTCAAGTGTTTTTGTCCTATTTTGAATCCCAGGTAGTTAATGGATTCGTAGGCAAAATAACACTTGGTCGGCCCGGTGGTTAGACCTTGCTCCTTCAATTTCTCCAGCAATGAGCGTAAGGCGTGTAAGTGTGACTCCCATGTACGGGTAGCTACGTACACGTTTTTGAAGTAAAACGACACGTCACTTAGTCCAGCAATAATTCGCCTCATCATCCTATTATAATTGCTACCGGCTGTAAGTAGTCCGAAGGGTAGCCTGGTAAACTGTAACAGACCTCTCTCGGTCGCAAACGCCGTCAGTTTTTTGGACTCCTTAGCGAGAGGTATTTGATAGTACGCTTTACACAAATTCAATTCGGTGATAAATTTCGCGTCTTCAAATAAATGGAGATTTTGATCTATTAGTGGGATGGGCTCGGCATCGAAAACGGTAACTGAATTCAATTTTCGGAAGTCCACGCACATCCGAAATGATTGATCCGGTTTCTTAACCATTACTATGGGGGAGCAATAATCGGACTCCGATGGCTCTAAAATTCCCAATTTTAGTAAATTCCGGACTTCCTTATTGAAGGCTTCTCGTAGGTGGATCGGTAACGGATATGGTTTGCTCCGAACCACTGAATTAGTTTTTATTTTTATTTCATGGATAAAATCCTTGGCACATCCGGGGTTTTCAGAAATGACTTCTGGGAATTCCATGAGCAAGTTCAACATTTCCGCTTTTTGTTGAATTTCTAAGTGGGGATTTATCTTTAAATCCACCCGAGGGTCTTCCAGGGTAGGTGAGAGCGAGGGAAGTTCGTATTCCTCGTCTTGTTCCACACACACGGTGTGTATGACTTGCAGGGGCGTACCCGGGTAAACGGCATCCATCGGTTCTGGGGTGAATTGGCACCCTCTATCCGAAAGAATTTCTTTAGTCAGGCCTACTCGTGCAAAAATTGAAATTAATGCTTCCGCGCAGGAAATAGTGTCAATTTTCCGTAGGGCCACGGCATCTGGAAACTGGGTGGCACAATCCACTAGGGTGAGGATGTAGGAGTGTCCTCCACTTGAAGGGGGGTGAATTGGTCCCACCAAATCAATAGCCACTCGAAAGAATGGTTCGGTTATAACGGGCACCTTTTGTAAGGGAGCGGGAGGTACCCGTCCTCTGGAGGAATCCTTCTGACACACGTCGCATGATCGGCAATAGGCCACAATTTCTCTGGCGGCCTGGGGCCAATAAAAGTGTCGGAATATCTGCTGCGCCGTTTTGTTGTGCCCAAAGCGTCCGGCTAATATTCCATCATGCGCGGTATTCAAAATTCTTTGCGTGTATTATTGAGGTACACACAGTGCTTTCTTGTTCTCCTTATCCTCCTCGCTGATAGTACGGTAGAGAAGTGAGTCTTCTACGATATACTGGATAGGCTTCTTTCCTTTCACTTGGAGAATTTCACCTTTAATAGCTTTCTCCCATAAAGGTTTAAGAGTGGGGCATTCCTTCTGAGCACTGGCGAAGTAGGTCAATTTGAACCCATTGTCTTCGAGGCTAATCCTCGGGGTCCACTTAGCAGGTTGCTCTTTCCTCTGGGCTTCTTGTGCCCGGGTGACTACTTGTTGAGCCACTTCTTGCTGGGGAATTAGGGGGTTTTGTCCGATTAGTACTGCGCAGAACTTAATTGGGGCTACTACCACTTCCGTCCAACCGGTGAAATATCTGCATTGTATAGGACATCTCACGACGGGGAATCGATTGTCGCGTCCTAAAAAGTCGTGGACGATTGCAAATTTCTTATGGTCATGGTTTACTGGGGGCAGCAACTTGTCGGATACCACTATGCACGTACATCCGGTGTCTCTGACTAAAGTGGATACTCGGCACCCATTAACAGTGCCCTCTTCAAATTGTAGGCCGCCTGGCGAACTTTTGTTGAATAGAAAGTTTACCTGTTGCTGGGGCCCTTCGGATGTTGGCGCGGAGACGTAGGACGAATCAGCTTGTCCTGCTGGGATCGTGGCAGTCATGTTTTGCACCTGTTGTCTCGAGGTCTCCCTCAGTCAGGAGTTCTGTGGGCACTGGAAACTCAGGTGACCTATTATCCCGCAGGTATAACAAGTGACGGGCTTCCTGGGATTCGTGCCGGTATTAGGGTATGATCCTTGTGGAATCCTAACTTCTTTTTGATTTTTTTCTCCTCCAAAATTTGGTTTGTAAGTTCCTTTTGCTACTGAGAACTCAAAGGGCTTCTTCTGCAAATGCCTGGGTGGCGGCCGATTTTTCTTTGGAGAGGGAGCCTTCTCTTTCTTGTACTCCCTAGGATATAACCGATGATTTACCGCGTGGAGGTCAGCCTCGTCCAGACACTCGTTGAAGGTAGAAGCTTTTCGGTCCTTAACGAATGCACGGATTTCCTGGGGTAGTGTACTTAGTAACTGATCTCTAAGCATGAAGTCGACGACCGCAGCGACTTCGTTCTCTACCCCTTCTGACTCCATCCAAAACTGTAGGCTTCGACGAAGCTCAAAGCCAAAATGTTTGTATGTTTGTCCAGGTCTTATACGAGCCTGCCCAAACTTAGTCCTATATTATTCCGGGTTAAGGTTTGTTGCTGAGAGAAGTTCGGCTTTAAGAGTGGAATAGTCCACAGTCGCTTCTGAGGGTAAAGATACGAATATCTCTCTCATCCTACGATTGAGTAGCGGTAACAGTCTGGCGACCCCATCTTCTTCTAAGTCCCAATTATTGACTTCAAATATTTTCTCAAAATGGGAAAAATATGAGCATAAATCTTCATCGTCCCTGTACTCCGGGAGTTTCATGCTGGCCGCTGGTGACACTCCTGTTCTAGATGACACTGACTGCACCTCTAACTCGTCTTTGCTAAGAGCTCTTTCGTGGGCCCTTATCTTCTCTCTTTCATCAGCTTCCATTTTCGCCTTTTCTCTTCTTTCATCAGCTTCCATTTTCATTTTACGTTCCTCTCTTCTTTCTTCTCTTTCGTTTCTCTCTTTCTACTGAATAAACGAACTCAGATCGGTTCCTTCCAGTCCGAGGCTTTGACCTTACTTCCGATAAAGGTCAAACAATGCCATCACGCTTATGTCAGTCATCTACCTTGTTTTTAATCAAGCCTGACCTATTCCACCACCGAAACTTACCACTTGGCCTAACAATTTCCTTTAGATGGTATCCACCTCTAACTTTACCAATTTCCCACTCGTCAAATATTCTATTATTCCTGGTGTTCCTTTTATGTGTTAGATCTTCCTTAAATAGACACTGCTGGGTTCTTTCTAATATAAAACCTCTAGACCTGACACCACTTTTATTTATATGTCGTAGAATGACCCTTGGTTTTGATCCCTCTACTCTTTGACACCCTTTTAGTAGCGGTATGCTTTAAGGGGCGTGAGTTACTTTTATGATGAAGTAGGCTTTGTTCTAAGAGTGCTATTTTGGTGGTTTAGTCCTTAAGGAAGAGCTATTTTTAAACACATAAGGATAAGAGGAAACACCAGAATCTAACAAAAAAAAACATGTATTTTAAATTAAATATTACGAACCAACAGTAAAGACATTTCTATATTTGGCCTCAAAGATTTTTCAATGACAAAACATAAACAAGTAGGCTTCCAGAAAACATACCAATTGCCAATTAGTATTTTTATCACGACCCTATTTGATTAGCATAAAACATTAAATTAACGTACTGTCATCTACAAACACATATGACATAGGTTCAAGAATAATGGTTTCTACTCTCCTTTAAAACGTGGGACGTACTAAACTTCTACTATCTCAATAGATATATAAATGTTATTGTTAACTTACAGGTAGGTATTAGGGCTTGCCGGATGTCGCTGGAGGACTTATCTCTCGCTTTGAAGTGGTGTGGCCGCTGGTTGAAATTTTCGAGGAGGGATTGCTTGTCGCCTGTGACTGGGGCTGATTCTTCAACTTAATTAAAGAACGTGAGCTCGTTGGGGCAGGGTTCTTCTCCTCTCACTCTTACGGTGCTTGAGATGTGAGAATCACTCGAGTGTGAGCGGCTTTATTTTTCTTCAGTCGGACTTCTTTGCAGACGGAAAGGCTTCTTCGGTATGGCACCGATATAAAACTTGACTATTTAGGTTAATACGGCCCTGAAAGGGGGGATCGATTTTCTCAATCTGATCCTATCGTTTGTCACGGAAATAGTCTTGTATGGCTGAAGGATCGATCTTTACGAACTAATCTTTCTTCTGGCGAATCGACTTCTAATAATCTTCTTGTCTGGCCGATGGATCGATCTTCACGACCTAATCCTATTCTGGCGTATCGACTTCAGATAATCCTGTTCTCTTTCTTTGCGGGGCTTATTTATAGGCGGATTGCCGCCTTATCTAAAGGGGGAAGTGACCAGGCCACAGATGCAAAGGGGGGGGGGAGCGAATGGTGAGTTAGCATCTGGGGAGAGCGAGAATTCCTGAGGTGGCACTGGGGTGCCCAAGTCAGCTCGCAAATTATAGGCTCGCAACCGCACCGCTACTTGGCTTGCCTTCTGACTCGCACCACTTTTTTTTCCATAACCACGGGTTTATGGGTCTCGTAGGTAATTCGATCGTTAGAGCGTCGTTTAAGGACCTTAGGTGGTCGCCTTCAAACATATGTTAGCTCCAACTGCCCACAGCGGCGGGAAGATCACACATGGTAAGCATTTTCACCGGCTACCTTTCCCACGTTTCTCCTCATGAAGGGAGGGGGGCTTGAATGTACCTATACTCCTCCAGGATGCTTAATGTAGCTATTTCTCCACACACTGTAAAACGCACCAGTATAACTGGAACATTTAAACAAATATACAGCATCATTGCGGAACTTCAAAGAACTAAGTTCTTTAGTCCCGAAGAAACTCCCGATTGGTAATTTGTTTCTAAAAACTATTTGTGGTTAAATTTGTGGAGAAATCTTTTTTAAAATAAATAAGGTTTTCCTATCGTTTGAAGAGCTTATCTCTGAAATCGCCAAATATATGGGAATTAGAACATTTATAGAGAGTTGAGGCTGGTAACTGAGATTATAAAGCAACTTTTTTAAAACTCTATCATATGTACAAATCAGAATGAAATAAATTCTTTAATAAAGTACAGTTGTTTATTCTGCTTTTCTCTTACCTAATCTTTACTAGTTAGTCATTTTTAAAGCAATTTTGTCTATTGCTTGTTTGTATTTTAAACCAATTTAAAACTTATTCTCCTTTGTCCTTTAAAGGACATTTGTTTAATCTTTTTATAGTTTTACATTAATATACATTTTATTAATACTTTATAATTAGTCATTTTCAAAGCAATTTAATGTTCTGTTGACCAATAACTGTACATATGTTCTTGGGTAATCTTTTATTTTAGTATAAAGATGAAAAATTGTATTTTTCGAAAAGGTGTGTTGAGATGTAAATGATGTTATATCAGTTACTGTTGACTCTGAATGCAACTTCAGGTCCAAGCTCCGTAGAACTATATATATATATAATATACATATATATATATATATATATATATATATATATATATATATATATATATATATATATATATATGTATATATAATCACGAAAATATGGGATGCGATGAATATATAAAGTTAACAGCCATTTTACTCTCTAAAATGTTCTAAATTAGATTAATTTTATCTTTCCATTGTAATTACCTAGGGAACGATGTCATCGCCCCCCCCCCCCGACCACCTCTCAGCCTAGCATTCTGGCATTCGGTTCGACATTCCAACCAATGTTATAACGATTCCCCCTTTCCCCGAAGGAGTGGCCGACCTTTTCCCAAATTCACGCGCGCGTCTGGAGATGCCTCACCACTTAGTTTAGAGAGCAGCACTGTTGGACTTCCAACTACTCTGGCAAACAGCTAAAGGACGCTCTCCCCCTCCCCAGTGGAGATTTCGATTTGAATTGAAGGCTAAATCGATCCGTGAACACTGCCTTAGTAAATCGACAAGCTACGATATCAGTGAACTCTGCCATAGTCAACCGGCAAGTACCTGACAAGGATTCTCCACTCCGAAGGCTCGACAAGTGCTCCCTTGTCTGAAGTAAGAGGCAACCAACTTCCCCCGTCTCATTCATTGTTCCTGAACTGGCTCCTTTTTGCCAACGAGCACGTAAGGTTATCTTAACCGTTGCCGCCTGCAGATTGATCGTGAATCTGGCTTACTCATTTGCTTCATTTTTTTTTTGTGAACGCCCCAGTTTAAAATCCCGCTTTGAATTACCAAACTAAATCTGACCTCTTTACTCCCTTAATTAACCTATCTGTATCTCGTGTGGACCTTTAACCCCGTCGGGCGACCATTCCCTTTTAAGCCAATTTTTGTGTAAATATAAATATCATTTTGTTGTCACTAATGAAATATTTTCGTGATTGTCTTTCTTTTGCAACACCAGCGCGTACCAGCCACCTGTTAATTTATTGGCCACCTTGCTCTCTGAAATATTTGCTTAAAAGGACCCCGCAAAGTTAATAATAAACCATCCCCACTGGACTCATAACAATTTCCCCTTTCACTAACGGTCTTTAACCAACTTCGGCCCCAAGCCCTAAAGTATATATATATATATATATATATATATATATATATATATATATATATATATATATATATATATTATTTATATTTTAAACAAGCATAAAGTATTTTCTATTTTCAGTAAATGTCCATTTGCGTGAATGAGCATATTGGTTTTCTTAGGCTATTGAAAAATACATCATTTTTATAATTCGTAACTAGCATACAATTAATAACATAGTATTATAATTAAAATCGCGGTGACAATTGCTCTCAACATCAGGCCTTTTTCCCTCCTTTAAACAAGACTCGTTCATTGGTGCAAAAAGCTTTCTCAATAAGTGTGGCAAAAAACAACATGAGCTTCGTCGTAAAAGAGTTTCTGAAAATTCATAGTGCGATTGGGAGGTTAAAAGTTAGGGAATGTTCTTAGTTCAGTAACCGTAATATATGACTTATTGTAGGGGTCGATAACAAAAGAGAAAGAAGTGGTCTTGTAAGTCTTCCCAAGCAAGCTTGAATACCCTAGTGCCTCTAGAGTTTCAAATGTGACACAAAGCTGGACGGATATCTAGCATCTTATCAATTACTACGGGAATTATCTTCCGAATCACCATTTTTATATCAAAACTAATATTCGACTATTTTGATCAGGTTCAAAGCATATAGAATTGAGTTGAGTATGAGTCTGATTATGCATAGGTTTGTGTCTATCTGCGTGAAATTTATAGAATTCCAAACGAGCAAAGATTTTGCGATCCTCACGAGGTTTGTTCAAGAAATAAGGTAAAGGGTGAAAATCAGATAAAAAGACAGGTAAAACGTAGAAAGGATATGGATATATAACTAGTTAAACAACCCTTATTTCTCCGAGTTCAAAGTTCAAATTTATAAATTCGAATATTATAATTATTTAGGTGTGGTTTAGAGGAAATTTCGTAGGCAAGGTATTACAATTATAGGCTATTAGCATCATCACTTCATCACTAACTCTCTAATTTAAGAAGGGGATTTTTGGGAGTATTTGAATAATAATTTCATCTTAATTTGGTTATGACTTTTGTTTGTTTATCAAAGTTATTTCTAATAATTCTTTTTTATATCAACCAGGCATTAGCTTCGCCCCCCTCCCCCCTATCTTACGTAGGGAACCAGCGCTTCTCTACTAAGATCAAAATTTTAAATCTAAAAAAAGCAGACGTGTTTTAATTTTTATAAATTTTCTGAACTTCGCCAATTATTATAATTTTAAAAAGGAACCTTAAGCTAAATTTCTCCCCTTTCAAAATATCACGTTCCTAAAATATAGTTATAGAGAAGAAAATATAAAAAAAGAAATTTACTGAGCTTCACCATTTTGTTTTTTATTTTATAAAAGAATTATTAGAAAATAAATATGATAAAAAAACATAAGTCATAACCAAACGAGGATGAAATTATTATTCAATTACTCAAAAAATTTCCCTTCCTAAATTATCGAGTTAGTGATGATGATGAGGATGATGATGAAGAGAGAGGGTTGAGTTGTATTTAGTTTCAAAGGTCTGTTTGATCGCTTTTTGTGTAGAAGGATTATGATGGCATTTTCTCATCCTCTGCAATTTCCATGTTTAAAGCAATCAGTGAAGTGCAATCAGTCAAAAGACATCTATAAAATCTTTTATCAAGCCCTAATTTATGTTATCGTAGTTTATTGGTTGGTAGCCCCCTTTGTTTTATGGCAATTTTATTTTATTTATTTCAGAACAACTATAACATTTATTGAGTGTTGTTGGTGGATTATAATACTGGATAGTATTATTGCCAGCTGAAATCGAAAAAGAGTTGGAGATACTCACGACTATCTACGCCGGAAAAGCGTGAAAGATATTGTGAATTTGTTTAACTCCCCGAGTAGTCTCGCTTACATAGCGAAATAGCAGTATGAAAAGGCTAAGAAAAATGCCTCTTTGATTGTTCTGGGCGTGGTCCTCAACGAGGGCCACTATGTGCCTGCTTACATCTCCCCTGCAGGGTTTTCTTTCAATGCGGATATTTTTTATTAAGGTTCTGGATACTGGAGTCAAGCCGTGGATGGACCGAGTAGACGCGATAAGGTTTTAGGTTTTCCAGAAAGACTCGGCTACAATACACATGACAAGGAAGGAAGACAAGCGTGGTTGGTCAATGACATCAAAGAATTGTGGCCTCCGCTTTCTAGACTGCGATCACCCTGAAATATTTCATATGGAACGTTGTTTAGATTCATGTCAAAAAAATGGTTCAGACAACAGTTTAGGATCTCTGAGTGCCGTCATTCTAGATAGCCGTATTGTCTTACATTTAGAAGGATTCCCAAACCATGGAATGCAACCATTTCAGGTCCTGGTTAGAAAAAAGGGTAAAACCAGATAATGGAAATTTTGAATAATTTCACAACTATATCTATTGTTACATTTGTGTTTAAATTTTCCTGAGAATTTATTAAATATTTTGGCCATCAACTTTTTTTCTATCACTGTGTACAATTGTTATCGATTTATCTGCTACCTTCTTAATATATATATATATATATATATATATATATATATATATATATATATATATATATATATATATATATTTATATAAGAGCACCTCTTGCGCTTTCTTGATTAATCTAAGGTCTAAATATGTTATCTTAAACTTTGCATTTTCTTTTATCTTTTGTTTTCAGATCCATATCTTTGAATAATTTGTTATACTTCCAGAGCGTCTCTCTTTTACAATATTCTTTAGTCTATTAATGTTTGGAAGCTTTTGACATGAATTTGTTTTATTTTACTCAAATTATTTTAAATATTTTTGTTCTGCCCATCCTCCTTTGTCAATATGCATATTATATCTTATTAACACTTCGAAGGCGGGAGTGACTCTAAATGGTTTTGTAATTTTGCTATTTCAAAAACAATGAGCAATTTGGGAAAGATTCAGGCAACAAATCGTCAGTAGTATGTAACTTTTAGAGATGCAGTGCCATTTACTTTTCACTAATTAAGGGTCATGGTATTTACATTTAAATAAACTCAAGGTGTTCCTTATATGCACTTCGAGTTTACGGCCTAGCGGAATAAAAACATCGTTACCGATTACAGCGACCTTAAGCCACGTCATGTCTGGTAATGCACGAGGGGAGTCCTGATTCGCTTTAACGTTACGGTGCCTACCATAGCGCATGGATACATCTGGTTTAAATTCCTCATTAAACGGTTGATGCACAATGAGAAATAATGGCCTTTCAAAGACGGAAGATCAGTCGAAAATCTCCTGCCAAATTATTTCCTTATATTCGCACTGCAGATTTTATGTATTATTTTTATTATTCTATTCTCGTTAATGAAATATATTGGCATTTTTGTTCAGGAAAGCTAAACTCTATAGATCTTGCGTTTTCACTTTAATAAGCGCTTATATTCTTGTACATATGAAGTCTCTATAACAATAAAAATTAGGATGATTTATATAACGCGATGAATAAGCTTGGTGGCTCACTTTCGCGACGGAAATTCGGCTGATTTATATAATGATATGCGTAAGGTATGTGGTCGCTATGGCGATGGAAATTATGTTGATTTATTAGCATATAACGCCTTGCGTAGTCGAGGCATTGCATAAAAGGACTTCCTAACAGCGAAGAATATTTATGTTTGGTTATCTTGAATAAATGATATTTATCAGAGAAAACTTCGTATGAAATACGATAATAAGGGAGAACTTATTTCTCTGCATGTATTCATTATTTATAATTTCTTTTTGTGATAAAATTCTTATCATCTTCAGATATTCGAAGTTACCTCGAGAATTCTAATAGGATTCTTAATCATTTGGGAGCGTTTATGGAATTTCTGACAAGCCTTTAATTTAATGACTGTGTGCTTCTGTACTTTGATATTTTAGGAGTTTTAGTATTTGTTACTATTAAATTTCCCTTCTTATATCCCTATTTTTACCCTTTTTCCTTTTCCTCTTCTATTTTCGAAATAAAAAGAAAGTAAACGACTACATTTCAACTATAAGGAGGTTTAAGAATAGTTAATAAAGAGAGGGATGAACTTAAATGAGTGAATGATACTTAACCTAACTGTGAGCATGATGAATAAATGCTTTTTAACATATGAAATTGAGCAGGTAAAATGAGTAAAGGATATAAATGAAAATGTGGAATGAGTGTCTCGTTGTTAGGGGCTGCCGATCTTGCAGTATATGTTGCTTCAGGGGCTGAGGTACATTTGTGGCTTTTGTGGCTAGGGAAATAGGGCTTTTCAGTACCGTTAACTGTTAGAGAAGGTTGTCGAAGTAAGCTAACTTGGGTTAAGAAACCGGTTATGAAGGGGATTTGAAGCATTGTGTTGCTTAATGTTAGAGTGGGCTAGGTCTTGCAGTAGGAAATGTTGTTCTATTGTATACTCTGAAGTTGAGGGTATGTGCGTCAATGAATGAAGGCAGAGTTGACCCAAAAGAGGGCCGGCAAACAACTTTTGTGATATATCTATCATGCATCCACTAATCACATTTACTTTTCAGGACAAAACAGAAGCAACGCCTATGCCCTTAACTAGATCTTAATGGAAGCTCCAGCAAAGAATATACTGCTTT
This sequence comes from Ceratothoa steindachneri, assembly GCA_963969495.1. Taxonomy (NCBI): domain Eukaryota; kingdom Metazoa; phylum Arthropoda; class Malacostraca; order Isopoda; family Cymothoidae; genus Ceratothoa; species Ceratothoa steindachneri. The sequence continues at coordinate 92,454,558 of OZ018330.1, forward strand.
AAACATTAGTACAATACTGGCTCGTTCAAGAAAGTGCAGGACAGTTTCCTGTATCATTTCGAATGTGAAAAATCCCCCTCTAAGAGCAGATTTCATGATTGGGTGTACCACTTCAAGAACTATGGGACAGTAGAGAACCTCAATGCAGCCATTGACAACCGTCCAAGACATTCAGTACGCCCACGGAAGCTTACAGCTGAGTTGGTTGAGAGCGTGAGAATTAGTTCAGCAGCGTCAAAAATGCTCTATGAGCAAGCGAAGTCAGTCCCTCGGTATATCTCGTGAGACTTTCAGGAGAGTGCTAGTAATAGATGTAACGGCCTATTTATACAGAATACAGACGAAGCAGACCCTTATAGCCTCAGATAAGGAGCAGAGAAAGTCTATGGCAGTCAAGATACTGGAGAAGTTTCACTAGACCCCAACTTACCTAAAGCTCTTTTGGACCTCTGATGAAGCTCACTTCCATCTCTAAGGAAAGCTAAACATTTTGTGCACACCATCTCTTCACTGATCTCGCCTTGTGACAAGAAGCCGAGTCTTGCTGAAATATGCATGATCTCTAACTGAACCATTTCCTCCTTTGAAGTACCAAACGGTTTTTTGGTATTTTAATATCCTTATAATGATTCATTATACCTTCTCCAATCTTCAAGCGACTTGTCCCATGTACAGAAATTGCTCTCCACACCACGATTTTCTCTGAATGTTTATAGCCTTTTTACGACACTCTGGCATAAGCTCCTAACCTGATGGTCTGCATACTGTCTCCAAACTGTCATCAAGTACTGCAATAGTTTACTCATCCCAAAACACAACCTGCAATAATATAAAACGCTATAGCGGTCCTTAAATGACCTGTGATATTAGTGGCAGAAGTTAACTTGCTAGCCAAATTCTGACTGGAAATCATTTTAGTCAACATGAACGTTGAGCTTATATGTAGGTAAATCATAATCTACCTACTACCTTAGGTGCTTTATGTTCTATTATGCTTAATAAATACAATAACTGGTAAATGTACCACTCCTAGCTTTTTCCTCTGCTCAGAAGTCCAATCGCATGAGTATTAGCCTAAACTAGGCGTGCCTGTATCATGGTTTTTGTAAGCATAGTCTTCTTTTCTTGACATTATGCTCGTAATTCACTGTCAGTAACCCCTTATTTACTGTTATTCGAGAGAAAGACTAATGTCCTCTGGTTACAATTCGCTTGTAAACTCTCTCCAAGTTTTTTTCTCCTAATAGCCATTTATTTTATTTTCTTGACTGTTCTAGGTGTTTTTTCTCTTGCGATCACATTTCCCAGCCCTTGCTGAATCCAAATTAAGACCGTTTTAATTTTTTTCTCTATATTGCGTATTGTTTGAAAGAAGACTAACAATTTCCTTGCAATACTTTCTGTTTTAGTTCACTAACACTTAATAAAACTTTGATCAGTCCAATTTTCCGAGGACTTAAGGCACTGAATTTACCCTTAGCTGCTTACTTTCCTTTTATATATTACACTGCAGCAAAAATGTTTCCTTCAACAACAGACAAGCACAATACACACTAGTTAAATTATTAGGTCAATAAAAACAAAAGAGAATTGGAACTAAGGCACGAGACTAATAGTTGCTGCAGCGGGCAAAACCCAATCTGTGTTGCTTTCTTTTATTTTAGCAGGTTTGACAGAAAATTAAGCAAAACACTAATATTCATTTTTTAAAAGTGTACAATAGTCGTTTCACACTAATATGATAAAATATTCTCATTATTGACTCATTAGACGTTTAAGTTACCTTTTACCAGAAAAAATTACGAATTTTCAAGAAATCCATAATAATTTAATCACTACTGTAGGGTAGGTGACACCATATGCGTCTTGGATACAAGTTGCTGAAAAATTAGCTCTCAGTAGAGATTGTAGCAGATTGAAAGGTTGCGGGCTTTAGTGATGCACCTTAACGGACGTAACGGATCCGATGGTCTTCTCTCGGTAGCCTTTTCTGGCGGGGAAGCTTTATGGACGTTGACGCTAGAAGATTATCGATCGTTCTATTAAGGACTGTTTGAGTGCCGCCAATCGTCCCTTAAGTTGATAGGATAAGATTAATTTTATCACGATTGTATAGGGGACTGTTACTAGAAGGAGAAAGTCTGCGCAGATTTCTTTTAATCACTCAGAGCTCAATGCATCTCAAGGATGGCTTTGAATATCTGATAATACTTGACACTAATGGCCTTGCTTACACTAAATTGCATATCAATAGGATATTTTTGATTTTGCTTTGATTTGGGCATAAAACTAAAGAAGGAATCGACAGGTAAGAGTGAATATAGAAAAAGTTGAAATAAACTGACCTCACTCTGGTTAGAAATTGGTAGAAGGTGGATTTTTGAAGTCTTGAGGAGACGCATATAGATTCTAAATCTGGATTACTTTTTTCACTGTCCACAAATGTAATTTTAGTTGTGGCTAATTTCCTTTTTCTTGCGGCCATCTTGAATTCTGAAGATGTTCTTACTATATATTTATTGCATGTTTCTGCTGTATGAATTCTAATAAGTCTACATCATTTGCTTCTCTTGGAACATGAAAATATTATTTATAACTGAGAAAACGAATCTAAATCACGAAGAAAATTTGCGTGTTGCGGGCATTAAATTCTCTTACTTTAGTCAAGATTCTCGGTTTAACATTAAGGTTGTCTCCTACTACTAATATTCCGTCTCTTTGGGCTTCCAGGCTGTCTAGTTTGACAAAATCAGAGACAAAAAATTGTCGTTACTTGGGAACTGTAAAATGAAGCAAAAGGAATGGCGGTGTGTTAATGGTATGAGAGAATCTTAGATTATTTCTTCTGTGCTGAAGATACTTAAACACAACGACCGAGTAGTTCAAAATGACCTCGAAAAAGCCAATATCTAGAATAATTATTTTGCCTCAGGTTTTAACAAGAATATTCCGAATTTAAATGAGGAAAGCCTAGAAAACATTATAGTAACATTCTAAAAATGAATGAAACAATAGTTATGGCAGAGGATGTAAAGAATGCAATTAATGAATTATTTCCCGATAAGGCTAGCGGGGTTGATGAATTGTACGCGCGAAGTATTAAAGAAGTTAAAAAAGAAATTTCCGCTTTACTCGCTTTTCTGTTTAATTATTTTCTGGAAGCAAATTTTTTTCCTAGGGATTGGAAACTGGTCAATGTTGTCCCCATATTCAAAAAAAGATAGACATGTGGAAAAGGAGAACTATCGCCTAGTAAGTTTAACTTTACTTATATTTAAACTAATGGAATCAATTATAAATTCAAAATTACGCACTCATCTGGAGACAAATCAACTCTAAGTGAATAGTCAGCGTGGTTTCAGGGAAGGGAGGTCTTGTGTCACGAGTCTGATCATATTTTATGAGCATGTAGCAAAAGCTGTCGATTCAGGGTCTAGTTACGATTTGGTGTATCTAGATTTTTCTAAAGCCTTCGATAAACTCCTGTTCAATATCCTCCTTTCAAAGCTAAAAGCTATGCATATCCCTGATAAAACGATAATTTGGATTAAAAATTGGTTGACAGATCGTAAGTTAAGGGTAATTTGAAATGGAATAACATCCGATTGGCGGCCGATAACTAGTGGAGTTCCTCACGGTTCCGTTTTTGGCCCCTACTCTTTATAATTTTTGTAAACACCCTAGGTTCTGAAATGAATTGTCAAGTAAATTTATTCGCGGACTATACTAAACTTGGGCAGATAATAAATAATAAGGAAAGCTCACGCTGTTTACAAAACTGCCTGAATTTGTTAACTAAATGGTGCAACGAATCTGGCATGAAGCTTAATGCTTTCAAATGCGGCGTTTTACACTTCAGAAAAATAATCCTAAATTTAAAAATTATCTCCAAGACACCGAAATTATAGAAGTAAAAGAGCTGGAGTTAAAATAAATAATAAATTAAATTTCTCCAGTCAATGTGTTTACTTAGAAATAAAGCAACAAGTGTTGCATCATTTATCAGGCAATCTGTCTCAAAGCTCAATTCAGAGACGATGTTAAAACTATACACGTCATTTGGTCAGACTAATATTATATTATGCTGCTCCATTATGGTCTTCACGATTAAGTAGAGATGAAAATATAATAGAACAACTACAGTGTCGCTTTACGAAAATGATAAGAGGAATTAAACATCTTCGGTACAATGATAGGCTTAAAAATCTCAAGCTCTTTTCCCTCGAACATGGAAGGAAAAAGGGTGAACAAATAGAAATATATAAATTATTCATAAATATGCGCGATACTGCAGAAAATCTTTTTAATTTGACAGGCGTGTCAGCGTCGCGAGGACACGACAAGAAGTTGAAGAAGTGTAAATTCAAAACATCAATGTGAAGATTTGCCTTCAGCAGCTGCATCGTTAAAATCTGGAACAATCTACAACAAGAAGTAGTCAGCGCTCCAAACACAGAAATGATGAAAACGAAATTTTGGCAATAGTTTAAAGAAAATAAAAATAAAATAGCTTACAATTATTAGAGGGTATTCCACCTGATTTTGCCTTATTCTTAATAGGGCTTACCATGTATTAGCTCTTATGGCTCCCTGTAGTTGCCAATAAATTGTTTGTTTGTAATCCAGTTTTGGCTGATCGTCATCGGAATAAAGATTATTTGAATGGCGCTGTTACTTACAGGGATGTTTGCTAATGGATTGGGTATATATTTAAATTAAGGCCTTGGTTACTAGTGTATAAAGAGGAGTATCTTAATCTACTTTCAATGGTAATATAATTTTATTGATGTGTATATTTAGTACTAGCATTAATGTTCATAAATCGTCTATAAGGTATTGTGATGTTTTATCCTTTGATTAAATATTTAGCTGAGAAACATGAGGCCGCCGCAGGTCATAAAGAGGAGCCCGGCTACAGAGAGTGGAATTATGGGAAATTGTTTAGTTTTGAGTAAGAGATTAGTGTCATTTTCCCCTTGATATGGTTAATACTTTTTGTAAGATCAAAATATGTAGATTGCTGTAAGAAATAGCTCCACCGAGACGGATCACAAAATGACATGTTGTCGGTGATATAAAGGATCTAGAATAGATTTTTTTTGTCAGTATCCATGTTAGTGTACAAGAAAAGTGAATGGCTATTGTAGTAAAACTTAGTTCATTGTTTCTGTTTGTATTTTTTTATGTAAATATCACTTTAGAAGAGCTTTTCGAGATTGTGATCAGAGTGATGCTTATGTTTCTGTCATGGTTGATTTTATTTACGTTGATCTTCAGTATTGGAAGCTGTCTGCTGTTGTGGTCGCCTGTCATCTTTTGGATTCGCCTACATATTTTGCCTATTTTGGAATCGCTGTTAATTGGAGAAGTATATACTTATCCGGTTTCTCTTTTAGTATTTCAATTATCATTTGAATAGTCGGCCTTATATCTTTGTAAGGGAAATAGGGGGTTATTGTATAAATTACCTCCCATAATATGCAATGAGCCCTATGCTTGCCTAGCGCCTCGATTATCCTTGCTTTAGGACTTCGTTCGTAGTTTGCTTTGGAAATTTCCTTTTATATTTACCCAGGAAATATCGGAAACTCTCAAGGTTTTAACGTGTATGTATTCCTTCGTTCTCAGTTCAATTTCCTATTGATATTTTGTGTAAAATCTAAGAATGCCCTTTTTCTCAAGTTAAATGAACGCAATTCATAAACGATATAATCTTTGCGTATGCAATTATTACTCCACAATTGGTTGAAATAGGAGTCGCGTATTTTACTTTTGGATCACATATCTCATGGCTATCGACAAAATGCTGCTAAGGTGACTTGTCTCTATATTATCTTTTAAGACACGGCTTTTTTCATTGAAATCGCCCAGGATCAGGTATGGTTATATTCGTGAGGAGATATATGTACTGTAAAGATTGTAGTTCGCTATTGTCTTAGCGCGATGGCGTTAAATGGTGTATAAAATTGGAGCGTGATATAAGGAGTGTGTAGATTAATAAATTTCGTATTGTTTCGTGTATCGTTGTTATTCATGGAGTGAAATGAATTTTTTTTTAGAATCTAATCTGGCTTTGTGTGCATCGTTTCGATCAGGTCGATGCATTAGGGCATATATTTATTTCTGAGATCCTGCACGGATTTGTAATTGGTTCCGCAGTCTAATATATTTTGAAGTAGGAAATTGGTGGAAATCTTAAATTAATTTTACTGGGGATCTATTTTAGATTCCTGTTTTCAAATTCCGGTTTGTGTATATTTGCTTCTTCTTGGTATTTTTCTTTGATGCTGTTATCTTCGACGTTCTAGGTAGTAATGGAATTATTAGTTTTTGATTGGTGCTTTTCAAACTTTCTTCACTTGTAATTAGTATTTGCTATGTGCTCTCTGGCACTGTTGCTTTAGTTTTACTACTTGAGTTGTTACAGGAATGGCAGACTCAGGGTTAAATAGCTAGTTAAATAGTCAGATAGATAGTCACAGGGTATGGCTGTCGCTAGAGGATTCTTGACGTGAGTCAAGATTCTAAACTTCCTACACAAAGGAGAACATGATTTAGAGCTAAGGGGCTGAAAGGGGTATTCCAAGGGAGCTTTCTCTTGCGCTTTTCCTTCGATAACATCCCCTTGCAATAATAACATTGTAACTATTCGGCTGATTCTAACAAAATTTAAAAACCTTATGTTATTTTACATTCTCTTTCGAATGATTTCATTTCCAAGGTCGTCCGAACGTTAGCCCGAGAATTATTTTGTTTTGGCAATAATATCATAACTATCCGGCCGATTCTAACAAAATTTGAAATCCTTATGTAGTTTTGAAATTCGTAAGGTCATAAATAAGAATAATTGAGAGAATGCGACTTCTGGTCAGACCTTGTATATATTACGATCACCTTAGCTATTTCCAAGGTCGTCCGAACGTTAGCCCGAGAATTATTTTGTTTTGGCAATAACATCATAACTATCCGGCCGATTCTAACGAAATTTGAAATCTTTATGTAGTTTTGAAATTCGTAAGGTCATAAATAAGAATAATTGAGAGAATGCGACTTCTGGTCAGACCTTGTATATATTACGATCACCTTAGCTATTTAAACGAGAGATTTGAACGATTAAGAATTGTAATAGAGTTGTCTAGCTTGTTTTTATGTATGTCTTTTAGTTGGTTTGTGTAGATATAGTATGTTGTTCCTTTTGATTTACGATGATTGCGAATGACTTGAGTTGTATTTTCTCAAAACTGATTAGGTTTGAAGGTTAGGTTACCGCATTTTTATTTCGTTTGCATAGAGCTTCCTTCCTTCTGCGGCCATGTTCTCAAGAGTTAGCTTAATATCGATTGATTCTAAAACAAGGCTTTTTTTATTTATGTTTCTTTCTTTCACGGGATTTAATGCCCATTTTTACTGTGGTAATTTTCAGCCCAGTTTTGACTCATTGGTTTGTGGATAAATTTTATTCTTTTTATGATCATATTCGCAATTTGATGGTATTTTTGTGATTGTTTCTTGGCTTTTGTTTGCGAACTTTATATTATATATTGTTAAATAGTGTGTTTCCTTTATGCAGTTTATTGGATTCAATTTTAATTATATCATGCTCCAGTACTGTATTGTCTAGTTTGTTTCCTAACTACTCTCTTTTTCTCATGTTTTAAGTTGTGAATATTTTAATACATGTTGGATCGATATTCTTATATTCCAGATATTTCCGTGGGGAAAGAATGCGGGCTATAGGTAAAAGTCGTATGGCCTCTGCGTAGGTGGCCTACCGTTACAGGTTTTTTGTTAATTTTTCATTGATTTAGATGGCCGTTTGTTTGGTCAAATCATTTACCACATTTTAAAGGTGATTTTATTTGCCAGGTATATATAGTCAATGTAGGAAAATGGTGTGCAGGGACCTTAACATTTCATCCCAAATTACCTGTGTCATCTTTCGTTTGTTTTTCCCTAATTACCTCATGACATGGGTACTAGTTTGAGTCACTATGTGTACCTTGCTCCCATGTCCCTCCAGTTCTTCAAACTTCTCACGTTAATCTGTTTTCTGGACACCTCAGCCACACGAATACCGCCAAAAGGATCTTCAAATTTTTAAATTTGGCTAGCGCAACAGACGAAATTCTGCGATATTGTAGTTCGTGAGACATTTGCTAAACAAGGTAATAAAATGGCGAGTTAAACATTACCTTTACAGATGGGACCCCTAATCAAAGAACATTTCTCCCGACGAGCTATCGATTTAATCGGGTGATGAACCCCCCTCCTCTGTGGAGGGAAGGCCATAGAAGGTTCCTCAAGGCTGTGCCCCTCAAGAAATTTGAGAGTATCTCATACGCTGAAGCTTTTATTTTCATCTTTCATCGTGTGGGCCTACGCAAGGAAATTCTAGCAGATCCTGGTCTCCAATTCACCTACGAATTGATGGTTACGTAGGTAAATTACTTATGGTTATGCCCTTATTTATTAATCATTTTCACCCGGCTGGGAATGGAATTTGTGAGAGGCTAAATGGTAGACTCAAGGCCATTCTTAAAAAGTTGTGTGTTAATCAACACAATAAATGGCACCGATTTCTTCTGGTATCTCTCTTTTTCTACCGTAAACTCTTCCATCGTACGTTAGGATTGTTCCCATTTGAGCCTTTATATAAAAGGAATGTTAGGGGCCCCCTGAGTATCCTAAAGGAACTCTATCCAAACAGAAATTGGGTCAACTCTTGCCGCCCTCCTAGTATTACGGCAATAAAAGGGCGAGTTAAACCTGCGCCTTTACCTAAGGTACCATTAATCTCTGAACCATTTTCTCGAGTAGATATTGATTTACTTAGGCCGATGCACCCCTCGTCGAGCAAAGGCAATAGCTACATTTTGAATCTGGTTGATTTTGCTCTTAGGTTTCCAGAGGCTGTGCGCCTCAAGAAAGTGTACAGTGTCTCCTGCGCCGAAGCTCTTATTTCAATCTTTTCCAGTGTGGCACTACCCAAGAAAAGTCTATTAGATTGTGGTCGCTAATTCACCATCGAATTGATATGGTATTTCGTTAAATTACTAAGGAGAAATCCCTTGTTTACTACCCCCTTAACACCCGGCTGAGAAAGGAATGTGAGAGGGGCTGGTTGGTAGTCTCAAGGCCGTTCTCAAAAGGTTGTAGGACGATCAACTCACTAAATGGCACCATTTTCTTCCGGTAGCTCTCTTTTCCTACCGTAGAATTCCATATCTAACGTTAGGATTCGCCCCTTTGAGCTTTTATTTTGAAGCAAGGTTAGTGGTCTGTAGGAGAATCATCACCTACCCGTTCTCTCTAAGTGCAGACCAGAGATGTTAACAGCAGAAGCATCCGGGCAGGGAACTCAGGTCAAGCGCATAATCACAGCGCCGCGCAACTTGTCACTAGAAAAGGCCTTAAGGTTAAAATGCATGATCTCCCCTACGAGAGTGAGATTCAATGTCACCTCAAGTAAGAAATTGGAGACGCCTTTCTATCAAGTTCGAAGGCTAACGAGGAGGCGATGTAAGACTTGGTGAGAAAAACTATTTGGGAAAAGAACCCTCCTAGGCCCGTCCCCAAGCCCTCCCCCCTCTTACCCCTCCCCCAGTGGGGTGACGAGGTATAAATAAGAAACACTGAGGAAAATCGAGGTAGAATACGTCAGTCTTCAGGTGACGAAGTCCTCGGATTAAAATCGAGCTACCGAGACTGGACAGGTAGATTACTTGGCTCGCTAGACCAAGAAGTACCCTGCAAGAGAGGCAGGGCTACCTAGCTTAGGGGGCTAAAAAGCAGCTCATCCTTGACCTAGTCCCTGGTTATCAAACCGAACGTTAAGTTAACTTGTTCAAGTTCAACTTACTCTCGTCAGAGAGACTCCTCATATCCTGGTGCATCTTAAATACCAGGGGTATTCCTCGTCCTTGAGGAATTAAGAAAAAAAGAAGCAAAAAGCTCCCCCTCAAGCCTGTTACTCGGTGGCCACACCAAACTCATAAGTTAACTCGGTTGAGGAACCAAGTTCAACTTATTCTCGTAAGAGAAATCTCCCTCCGTTATACTCGCTCTTGAGGAAGGCTGAAACTAAGAAGAAGCTCATCCCTGAGCTAGTTCCTGGTTACCAAACCGACCTTTAAGTTAAATTATTCAAGTTTGACTTATTCTCGTTAGAGAAACCCCCCTCCTTGATCCTCGCCCTTGAAGAAGACCCTCCCTGAGTTCAGTCCTCGCCCATGAGGAATTAAGTAATGAAGGAGAAAAGCTTACCCTCGAGCTCGTTACTCAGTGGTCACACCGAACTCCAAGTTAACTTGGTTTAACAACCAAGTTTGACCTACTCTCGCCAGAGAGACCACGCCTAACTTGGTGCCGAAAAAGCACCGTGATTGTTCTCGTCCTTGAAGAACCCCCCCTGAATACCGTGTGGACCCCCATCTGCTACCCTCGCCAAAAGTACCTCATGTTCTCGACCACCTCCATCTGGCCGGTCGGCACGCGTCCTGGAGCCAATAACATTCCTGAGGTATTTGAACTCCTGTAGAGTCAGTTAGCCTAAATCCTATATATTGAGAAGTGTGTAACGAATTTAAACAATATTTGAGGGGCAAGCCAGTTAAATTAATTATTGTGTATTATAATATTCGGAGTATTTCAGTGGTTAATGTTTAGTTTTTGTGTATTAAATTGTTAAAGCTAAAATATAAGTTTATTTGGGGAATTATTGGGCTTTTCTCTATATCCTTACGGGTTTCCAACGGCTCTTTTTTAAAATAACAATATTAGCACTCATAGCACTCTTAGATCAAAGCCTACCTTATCAAAGAAGTATATCACCACCACAAAGAATACCACTACAAAAGCAGTTTGTGTGTAGAGAGATGAAAAAGGGGCATTCTACTACATAAATGTGGTATCAAGTGTGGACTGATCCAAAAAGGGGGGTCCTTCTACGACATTTACGACATTTAAAAGGGCTGTCAGGTCTTTAAGTTTTTATTAAAACCAACCCAGCAGTGTCTAATTAAGGGAGAACCAACACGTAAAGGAATACCAGGAATAAGACAATAATTAAAGAGAGGAAAATTGGTAGAGTTAGGAATGGTAACAAACTGAAGGTAATTCTTAGGCCAAGTGGTAAATTTGTTGTCAGGGTGGAATTTCAATCAGTATAGTAGTGGGATTAAGGGTAAGTTAGGCTGCGTGCTGCCTGGTGAGTAGTGGCCTAATTACCTAGTAGAGCAAGGAAAAATCGACGAACAAACACAAAATGGATCCGGTCGAAAGATTTTACCAACAAGCCCAAAGTCTGGGAATTGAAGGCAAAGAGATGCATGACTACGTCATGGCAGAACTGAGAATAGATTGCGAAGAAGAAAAAAGAGTTTTAAATATAAAAGAAGAACAAGAAATAATAAAGTTTGATAGAGAAATAGAGGAATCCTGAATACAGTGGAAAATAGAGATAGAGGAAAGAAGATTCTTGAGCGGAAGTAAAACAAACAAAAGAATAAGATAGTTGAAAAGAGACGCAAAAGAATTCAGAATTAGAATAGAAAGGGAGGATGAAGAACGAAGAACCCGGCGAGAAAATAAAATAGCAAAAGGAGAAAAAGAAGCCAAGGAAAGGAGAAGGAATAGGGAAAAAGAGTCGAAAAGAGAGGAGAATAAAGATTAAAAAGAAATAGATGAAAGAAGAATACAGATGGAAAAAGAACTTGCTTAAGCTGAAAGACAAGAGAGAGAAGAAAAGGAAAGATTGCTCGCACTCGAAAAAGCACCTATCGAAAGTCTGATAGAGGTCAAGGAAGTTGTAGCTCGACCTGTACCTAGGAAGGCACCATCGATTGAAACCCAGCTGAATGGGGTTATGATGGAAGAAATAGAAAGTAGGGTATAGGTATGAGCAGGTGTACCTGATGAACTACCTACACAGAGAACTGAGTCAAATGAGTTGATATGGAAGGAGGCAAAAGGTGTTAATACAATACACCCTGGTAAAACTAGTCAGATGGTAGACGTGGATGAGTATCCCCTACCCCTAGTAGTCTCCTCCCCGAGCGGAATGTCCACGGAGTTACCATCAAAACACCAAGTCTTAGTGAGCGCCACGCCCATTAACGACCACGCAAGGAAAAGTGTTTTCAATCCCCAAAGATCGAACCCAGACAGGATCTTCACGTATACCTGGTTGTAGGAGAACTATGGGAAGCACGCTCCCATCAATTATACCCCGCTGCCACCGGCCGCTCTAGCCATAAGGTTCGGCTTAAAGTTAGGAAAGTACCATAAGAAGGATAATTTGAGGAGGTTGAAATACCACTACCATTTAGTGACATACTTGGGTAGGCTCATTAACCCTAACGGCCGACTCAGGCGCGGTAAGTTAATGGTCACAGAGCACCAGTTTAATATTGGCTACATGAAAGGAGTCGAATAAGGACAGCTGCTCTGTAAGCTGAGACGAAATACCATTAAGAGTTTAGTAAGTACCTAATATACGTTAAACCATGTTTTCATTTGTCTTTCGTGTTAATAGTTATCGATAGAATTTAAGATCTTAAAAGCTTAGAAATGTAAGGAAGTAGCTTGTTTTGTTGGTTTTGTTTTGTTGTGGGTAATCGACGAATTAGGGTTTTGGTATTTCAAGGTTAAATTGTATTGCGAGTATGTTAAGATGCTTGTGTAACATATCCCCCCTTTCCCCCAGGAGGCTCGCCAGGTCTAGTTCGACACATTGTCTGTGTGCGCGTGCGAGTGTGTGCTCAAGTTTAAAGAAACAATGTAAGAGAGGACTCAAAAATATACAAATTTGCTAAACACGACTAGGTTGAGTTAGTTGTTTTGAGGTCCCAGGAGTTCCCCCACCCCATAAGGTTTTTCGAAGGGAGGTGTGTAGGAGGATCGTTACCCACCCGTTGTCTCTCTGTGGAGACCCGAGATGTTAACCGCAAGAGCATCTGGCCAGGCAAGTCGGGTCAAGCGCATAACCACAGCGCCGCGCAACTTGTCGCTATGAAAGAACTAAAGGTTAAAATGCAAGATCTCCCCTACGAGAGTGAGATTTAATGTCACCTCAAGTAAGAAATTGGAGACGCGTTTCTCTCAAGTTCGAAAGCTAACAAGGAGCCGATGTAGGACTTGGGGAGAAAAACCGTTTGTAATAAGAACCCTCCTGGGCCCGTCCCAAAGCCCTCCCCCCTCTTACCCCTCCCCCAGTGGTGTGACGAGGTATAAATAAGAAACACTAAGAAAAATCGAGGTAGAATACGTCAGTCTCCAGGTAACGAAGTCTCCGGATTAATATCGGGCTACCGAGGCTGAAAAGGTAGAATACGTCAGTCTCCAGGTGACGAAGTCCTCGGATTAAGATCGGGCTACCGAGACTGGAAAGGAAAATTACTTGGCTCGCCGGACCAAGAAGTTCCCTGCAAGAGAGGCAGGGCTACCTACCTTATGGGCTAAGAAGCAGCTCATCCTCGAGCTAGTCCCTGGTTATCAAACCGAACGTTAAGTTAACTTGTTTAAGTTCAACTTACTCTCGTCAGAGAGAAACCTCATATTCTGATGAATCTTAAACACCAGGGGTATTCCTCGTCTTTGAGTAATTAAGAAAAAAAGAAGCAAAAGGTTCCTCCTCGAGCCTGTAACTCAGTAGCCACACCAAACTCATAAGTTAACTTGGATAAGGAACCAAGTTCAACTTATTCTTGTCAGAAAAACTTCCCTCCGTTATACTCGCCCTTAAAGAAGGCTGGAACTAAGAAGAAGCTCATCCTCGACCTAGTTCCTGGTTAACAAACCGGCCTTTAAGTTAACTTATTCAATTTTAACTTATTCTCGTCAGAGACACACCCCCTCCTCGATCCTCGCCCTTGAAGAAGACCCTCCCCGAGTGTTAGTCCTCGCCCATGAGGAATTAACTAATGAAGGAGAAAAGCTTACCCTCGAGCTCGTTACCCAATGGTCACACCGAACTCCAAATTAACTTGGTTTAACAACCAAGTTCGACCTACTCTCGCCAGAGAGACCACGCCTAACTTGGTGCCGCCTAAAGCACCGTGATTGTTTTCATCCTTAAAGAACCCCCCCTGAATACCGTGTGGACCCCATCTGCTACCCTGGCCAAAAGTACCTCGTGTTCTAGACCACCTCCATCTGGCCGGTTGGTACGCGTCCTGGAGCCAATAACATTTCTGAGGTATTTAAACTCTAGTAGAGTCAGTAAGCCTAAATCCTAAACCTAATATTTGAGGGGCAAGCCAATTAAATCCTAAATCCAATATTTGAGGGGCAAGCCAATTAAATTAATTATTGTGCATTATAATATTTCGAGTTTTTTTGGTGGTGAATGGTTATTTTTTTATGTTTTTAATTGTTAAAATTAAAATATAAGATTATTTTGGGAATTATTGTGCCTTTCGCTATATCCTCACGGGTTTTCGACCGCTCTTCTTTAATATAACAATATTAGCCCTCTTAGCACTCTGAGATCAAAGCCTACTTCATCAAAAAAGTATATCACCACCACAAAGAATACCACTACAAAAGTGGCTTGTGTGTAAAGAGATGAAAAAGGGGCATTCTCCTACATAAATTTGGTGTCAGGTATAGAGTGATCGAAAAGGGCCATTCTACGACAAGGTCCCCTGAGTATCCTAAAGGAACTCTTTTGCAATCAGAAATTGTATCAAGACTTGCAGACCTCATACTTAAACCTACTAGATTTGAAAAAGAGCGTGGCAAAGTGCGCCGAAATTGCGTACAAGAACGCCAACATTAATTTGGACAAGTATAAAACATATTTTGATTGCGAATCCAAGGAAAGGAAATTTATCCCCACAGAAGAAGTTTGCCGCTCAAGCGGCACCACCGACGCGCGCGCATCAACAACATAGTGGCAATTTACGAAGAGTCCTTCGTGGAATCTGGCTACCCCTTATGGCAACCTTGCTGTAGTATTATATAATCTGTATATATGTATGGCACAAAAGATAAATGAAAAAAACAAACTAGTTCCACTATTTTGTATTTTGGTTCCGTTTAAAAATTGTTCCAAGTATCCTCAAACTTAACTGCTATTGTCACGCGAATATTAGGTCCAATCCCTGATTAATTATTTTTCGATGTCACTTCCTCCCCTGAAGTTCCATCTGGGGTTGGAGGATTTTCAGAGAGAGAAATAGATAGAGAGAGAGGGAGAGAAAGACACGCGTGGTCGCCCCTTTCTAGGAGACACACCTGGGTGACCCTTTTTATTCCACGCTAACGAAGGCTCAAAATCGCTAAGCACGTGATGGGCTAAAGGTTATACTTCGCGAATACCTGAGATGTGCTTGAGAGCACGAAGGGTCCCAGCTGGGGTTATCCTGTGATTACTTGATAGGGTAAAGTTCACTTCGGCCGGCGAAACGTCTGTCAAGTGGAACAATCCCCCTTTCGAGCGCCGGGAAAAGCCACTCCGACTCACGCCTATAAAACGCCCGACGTCAGACTTGAACAGCAGTAGCCGCCCGTGTCCACGAATATCAGCAAATATATGACATCTTCCCGTCCCAGCTAATTCTGCGTGAACCCTTGCAGAACCAGTCAAGCTCCGTGTATTCTCCTAGACCTCGCGAGAGTCACCAGGTTTACTCCCTCAAACAAAAACTTCGAGGTAACCTCAACGCGCATCTCCTTTGAAACCTCTCCTCCACATTCCTTTTAAGCTTCCGTCATCTTGGATTCACCTGCGCTCAAGGTCATTTAAGCGTCCCAGCTGTTATTGTCCGTTCGTGTGTATGGTAGTCGACACCGCCCAGGTTGCTTTTTGAAGCTGAGACTCGGGTACGTCTCCTATCTTAATATACTTTAATTATAACCCTTTTAATTTTGCAAATATATTATTTGCATAGTAGTAAAGTATATTTTGTACTCTGTTTCTATTACCCAGGAACCTTCCGAAATAGCTAAGCATTGGCCAACCTAATCTGCAGTCCTAAACTTAATTGCACACTGATTTATATTTATAATTTCACTCACGCTCATAGCGAACTAATCCACTCATAGGCCTCTCTCTCCCTCGGGCTGGGAAATTTGAAAAAAGTTGATATCTAACATCAACCTACGAAAGAGGCGTTCAGGAGTAGGTGGAAATATCGCCGTTTCTTAAAAAAAACTGCAATTTCCTTTCTTAAATCTCCAGCGTTATTTTCGTGAGTCTTCGGGCTGTGGGAAAGATCTTATAAATATCAAATATTAGATAATGGTCGACTTCGCTTAGATCAGAATACTTTTGATAGAAAATTCTTGAAAATGGACTCTGGAACAGATAAATAGTTCGATGTAGAGAAACGAAAAAAATGTTGCTGGTAGTACGTAGGGCTGCCATTTATTAAGATCTCTATTTTTATTTTTTCTATCAAGTCTAGAAACAAGCTTGCGCTGGTGGTCTCTCTTTCATCTCCCACGTCATTTCCCCGTCATGACTTCTGACGTTGATATCATAATGATGAAAAAAAGGGTGGGAAATTGGTCAGTGATTTATCGTATGACGGTTTATAAGATTGTTGTATTTGGAGAAAGGTAAACGGAAAATTTAGTGGTTAGTTCTATTACCTGTTACTGGGTTTATTTGAGTGTTAAGGTGGCAATGATATTTGAATTCATGAAGCTCCTGAGGTTCGCCTGAAATGTTTCATTTCAAGCAGATTCAAATGGGACAATATTCATTGTTTAGGCTCTCCTTTAATGATTAGTAGTTGACGAGAATAACGCGAGTGTTCTATTGTAAGAAACAGTTTGTATTTTATGTCGGTTTATTTTGAAAATTATTGGGATATTTACATCGCTCCAGGTTATCCATACATGATGTTTTTGGGACTCTCTCTCTCTCTGTTCTCGGTTTTGTTGCTCCGGAGCTAATTGTCCTTTAGAAGTCAATAATGAAGTGAAACTGAGGTGGATCTTCTAATTACTTTAAGCCTACATGGTAGCTAAAGGCTTCGTACATTGTCCGCAAGTTCCCACCTTGATCTTTCTCATCTCTGTTGGATAAAGTGGTTTCAGGATTTTGATTTTAGTTTAGAAGGGGATTTATCTGTAAGATTTTTATGCGATCGAAGAGCATTATTGACTGGTCTATTTGTTTCTATGTTTCAGGTATAATTATCATATCTGCATCGTATTCAATGATAGACTTAGATGCTTTAGTTGTTGGATGGTAGAACCTTCCATTTTAGTTCTGGTCTTAGTGAGGTTTGGATTTACTTGGTTCTCAGTCCTTTTGCCTCAGGATTTGTAGAGCCCTACTTTGGCATTATTGTTTTCCTAGGTTGATTAGTGGGTTGTATTCTGATATTCAGGATAAGACTGTACCTTACATTCAAATATTATCCTTTCTAGTAGATTAACTATCAGCTTTGTGAAATTTCCATTCAAAGCTTTGATATAGGAGTGGCAAATTTGAGAGATTCTTCGTGGTTTGTTTCAGTGACTTTAGGAATTGTGAAGAGTAAAGTAAATTAAGCAGTGTTTTGGCGTTTTTTGGTATATACTTCAGTTTCAGTGTTCAAGCCTAATACTCGTATGCTATGGAATTGCCGCAGGGTTGATTAATTTGTGCTGAATTGGTTGAGATGGATTTTTTTCCATATAAAGAGGTTGACTTCAGTGTCACAGCGTAGAAGTGTGTAATTAATTGACTTTCCTTCCTAGGTAGCTTTTGTACCTCTTGGTAGTGGTTAATGCCACATCGGAGCATGCGCCCTCTAACACTTTGGATGTAAGCAAAGGTGTCTACATGCTACTATTAAGTCGTCTGATTTCCCCGGTTATTACAGTTTTTAGTTTGTATGAACTTTTCTTGGGGCGAACACTTAAAGCCCGTTCTTTTTCAGCTTTACAATATTTAGAGAGATATCCAAATCCTAGGCATTTGCGGGATTCTAGAGTCATTACTAATATCTGTGAGTTATTAATTGCTCAGATATTTCTTCAATTCTGGTCTTGAATGCCTGTTGACTGAGTTTAATATCAATTGAGAATTCTGGCAGCAATTCTTCGTTGATCTCTTTAACTTTTTCTCTGGATTCATAAGCTCAAAGCCTTTCAATTTTTTATGATTTGATATTAATATATCTGGAGCAACAAGATTGCCATCATAATTGTTTGAGCCTTATTGATTCATTATTTGTTGTTGTTTTAGAAATTCTAGCATCCGTCGCCATAACAAAGTATCTAGTACCCTTTCCCCAGCAGGCCTTGCTTTGAATTCAACTAGGATTCTGCACTATTGGGGCTTCTTTTTTCGTGTCGCGGCTCATTTCTCTATGACAAGTGTTATATTTCTTCTTCTCCACTATGTGAGAACCCCAGACTCGACTCACACATGTTACGGTGTGCTGGAAACTGTGAACGATCTGATTTTGAGACTGATTTCGGAAACTTGTTGAAATCACTTTTCCAAGACAGGCGTTGGGTCACTAATTGGAAAGACAATCAGCAGTGATAGAAGGGCCAATTAAAAGCTATCGAAAAATAGAGTTGCAATAAAAATGGTATATATGGGACTGAGTGGGTTATGCACCAGCTGTTCCGTGCCTGGAACAATTGTGTAATTCCACTCACTCTTCCAGGCCTTAGTTGTTGCTACTCAGGATAAGAGGATCTGGATCTCCGCCAGGTAACAGGTGTAGAGAACTATACAGGTTAGTACCCTATGGGGTTACTTCTTGGTGGAAGACGAGGTTAACGGATTTATTACAAAAGATTCCCCTTTAATTGGAGCAATTCAGTTATTTCTATCTTGATGTACACTGCGCTCTTCTATGTGCTTTACCTAGACGTTTGAATCAAAGGTGATGGTTCTGCGTGCAGTATTTTGCCGTATGTCTAAACTTTAAGCATCATTTACCTTAATTTAGTGGGGAAAATTTTAGCCCCTAAGTTAACGATTGTTCTTACGAATACATTATTGAAGGCAGTCCTTTGCTGCTTGAAGACTATTTTTACTATTATAAAAGACTTTTCGAATGAGTGAGTTCATTAACAAGATGGCACTGTGTCTATTTAGTGAATATTTTCAACAAAGAGCTGCTTTATATCTCGGCAGATAAATTAATTCGCGCTCTTTGTATCAGACAGGGTCTACTCTTGTGTTGTACTCTTTTTCTAGGCTGTATAGCGCAAAACTGTTGTCATCCGTTGTTTTTATTGTTATATATCTCAACCACCAATCTAGTCCAAATATTTCTCGTAAATTGATTTGATATTTTTGGTTTGATATTTGGTTTAAAATGGGTGATTGGGTGATTTTTCGGTTAAATTATTGCTTGCAACATAAATTTCATTCTTCACTCTTGATCGCGATGGCAATACCTTCAGCCCAGCAGGGATCGGTGGTACTTGAGCTTCGGCCGATATAACTAGATCAGATAATATAAGACATCACTATATCTATGTGGAAACACAAGACAAGACCCATACTTGACATGGTGGGTTGGCATGGGTGACGGATCCGTCTGTGATAAATGAGGTCCAAATTCAGTAGAAATAAATGAGATGGAAAAGCTAAAGATAAGTAACTATGTAGTATACATGGAGCTCAAAAGGACAGGGGGAACATATCATCTTCTTCAGGCTAGTAAGAAGAATGGAAATTCATTCAATAACTGAGGGTTTCGTTGCAAGCACTCGGATGGAGACTACGTATAGTCCCTTCAGGTTCTATTTGTAGCAAACTAAAAATGTTACTCCCATATAAGGCAGAACACCTACGCGATAGTGTTAGTCTCAATGGTATGTGTGACTGAAAATCGCAGAGCAGAGATGGAAACATATTTGATTGCTAGCTAGTGCCACCAATATTGGCATATTAACGCTCGAAAAGATTCATTTAACTAAGCAGACACATCGAAGACTAAATTTATCCTATTAGATTATTTTGGACTAGTTTTAATTTAAAAGAGTTTACTAATCCTATGTGTTATTGTTTCAATCCAACAAGAGAAGCTTATGCGACTTATGAAATCCTGTGACAAATAAAGGCATGGCAACTGAAGCAAGAACCAAGTACCATTTAAAATAATGGCGCAGACAAGGAATTCTTAGACATGTAAAGTGTTGTGAGAACCTTTAATAACAACGTGGAATTGGGATGGAAGAATGATACACTGAATTACGTAACAGACACGAATTACTGAGACAGGCTTTGGAGGCTAATAGGAAGTTTATCATAACAAATCCACAAGCGATAACGAGGTTAGATTATTCATTCCATTTCCCATGCACGCCCTGTCCTACAGTGTTATTTAAAATTTCCCTGTTTTCTAGGTAAAGATGAGGGAGAGTTTGGACTAGAAACGGGCAATATCTTAAATTTTGAGTGTTTATGTGGCTAAATACACCACTGTTTACATGTGTTTGTCTTGACTCCAAACCAGAAAAGAGTTGGCGCTATTTGAGGGTTGATAAGAATGTATATGGCGGATATTCACTATTAGAGGCTTTGGGAAGAAAAGAAAAGGCGAATATTCCACGTAATCGATTTTTGGTGCCCGACTGCTGCAGAGGAAGATAACTTGAATGTTAGTGAGAGGTCGTAATCGATTATATTCGGTTTCTCAGGGTAACGATAAGACCCTGAGCATACACTAAAGGCATCAACTCATCTGTTAACTTTCCCTCTCGAGCCAGGAGTAACTAATTTAGCAGCCCTCACCGGTGCAAAAGCTTGAAGACACGGTTTGTACTAGTTTCTCGAAGCAGAAAGCCGTTTTTTTTTATTTCCATGATGCTACCGCACACCAAACATAGAGAGTTAACCTTTTTTAACGTAAGCTTAGACAAAGAGTTTTTAATTGTCAACTTTCTTTTGGCTATTTTAAGCGATAACTTGGTAGCCCAAATTATCCACCATATTTCAAGTTAGCGCTAACTTTAAGTATTTCCAGCTTTAGATAAAAAAGAAAAACATTAAAAAAGCCCTGAAGCATTATTTTTTTAGTATGTGCCAATGTTTATCATCATAGATTTTTTTGCCTTTGATATTTTTTATAATTAACCTTAAAAAAGGTGTACTAAATTTCTCCAACCGTATCTAATATATACAATAATATAGCAGGGAGGGGAGGTATGAGGGGACGATGTCCCCCATTTCGAAATAATCACCGTAGTGTTAGAAGTCATATGCAGTTACCAGACGTTGTTAGGCGTTCTAATGTTCATTATGTTTATGAAGTGCTCGACCTCTTCGGATATGAGCTAGAAATAGAGTAATTAAATTTCCATGAAGTGGGGGATTATCTATTGGAAATTTAGCAAATATAAAAAAAATCCCTAAATTATAAAGGACTGCGAAAATGTTAAAACTTTTAACGAATTAACGATTAACTTTGCCTACCTTTGTATAATGGATACTCATTGAAATGGTCAATCAGCACTTGAAATCCGGCGAAGGATTGTTCATGGGTAACTGAACCCTACTTATATTTATATTCTTACGTTTTGTTATCATTATTTTATTCATTTATATATAAGATGAAGCTTTAAATACTAAATCAACTTCATTGAGAAATTCACGGCCACACTACTGCGATTAACCAGAGTTTTGAGAAAATATCTATGAGCATCTCATGAGATACCCTAAATAGTAATATCGAATGAGAATAGTGCACGCGTTTTAGGCCATTGAAGCGGGTCATACTTCTTTGTATCGTTGCAATAGTGTCCTAAAAGTAATATTTCGATGGCGGACACTGTCTATCACACTTTTATAGTCACACAAATAAATTTTTTTAACCTGATCTGCCAGATAAGAATTCTTTTGCTACGACATCTTGGAATTCTTAAATTACGGTCGTGCGTTTGTTATTAATGTAAATATCAGTTATTATATATTATTCAAACACTGATGTAGAAGGATGGGTGTAGTAAGAAATTTTAGTGTCTAGTATAATTTTATGTTAAAAAAAGGAGGTTTACAGAATAAACTTCCATTTATCCTCACATACTATGTTAGATCGCGACCATAATATTATACAGATAGAGGTGGTCTGTCTGAAGCGAGGGATTAAATTTATTAGTAATGAACAATTTTACTTTCGTCGCGAAATAAAAGTTACCTCTAGAGATTATAAACAGTTTGTGCATCGACCTGCAGAGTAAACAAATTCGGGAAACGAAAGGTCTGAGTAACGAATCTAATATGGTTAGTGGTAGCAGTCTTGCTAAACATCTTTAGTTTTGATCATTCTACTTAGTAACGCCAAAATTCGGCAGCGGAACGTGTTATTAACCATCAGTAAATAACATTGGTCAACAAACCAAAAAGGTTTATCTGGCAGGGGAAGTTAGTACTGTTATAGAATAATTTTAGAGTGCTGATTTGAAATCTGATCCAAGATTTGCTCTATCCCATCACATTTTCGCGTTATTGGTATACCCTATTTTCATGGATTCTACCATTAATATTAACGTTTTTAATGACTATTTATTAGGTATTATATATTAATTCTATTCATATTTCCTGAGATATGCTGAGATATTTTTCTGGTAACATCTGGCATTTCCCTTGTTTATTTTACAGCATGCAAATACAAATGCAATTTCAGGCAGTTAAAGATTGGCGTGCATCGTAGCGGAGTAGTGGGCGCTCTTTAGCGGATATGCATTGATGGCAATTGTTTTATTGTTAGAGTGACGGTAGCTATGGCTACATCATCTCAAAGAAAGACATGCTGTAATGAACAAAACATATTTTACTACATCTGTGGCGAAAAACATTTTGAAGGCTCGAAGGCGCAACCTAGGTAACCTTGTCAGTAAAGAATATCTTTCCTAGTTCAAGGCATCACTTGGAGATCAGGGCAAAAGATGAGCTCCTCACAAATTATTCAATACCTGCCTTAAAACCATGAGATCATGCTCTCAAGGAAAGAATGCCAAGCTCAAGTTTAGCGTGCCAATGGTTTGGAGAGAACCAATGAACCATTTTGATAAACACTACTTCTGCGTTGTCAATGTAAAATGTATCAATAAGAAAACAAACATCATTTGCAATACACAATTATCCCTTTTGCCATTTGACCAGTTGCGCACTGTGATAAAATGCCTGTACCAGTATTTACTGAGCTACCAGAGATTACAGACAAAATCATTAGTACATCAATTGGTACTACAGATGATGAAGATAACTGGATTGATATTTTTGAGGCAACTAATACAGATTGTGCTAAACCTTCTAGGTTTAGTTAACATGAATTAAATGATCTAGTCAGAGATTTGTATTTGCCATTGATCGTTGCTAAATTGTTGACTTCCAGGTTGCAAAAAAATATGCTGAAACGTCTCACTAGTGTCTCCTTTTATCGTAACAAAGAAGCATAGCTTATTTAGGATTTCCATTCTGATAGTTACCATGTTTATTGTAGTAATGTTGAAGGACTTCTGCTCACTATATGACTGCCTGCATACGAATCATGTCAGGAGCGGGGCTCTCATTCGTGTAGGTTATACAAAACTTTCTCGATAATACAACGACAGATTACGATAAGGATCTGGTTGCTAGAACACATTAAGCGTTTCGTGATTTTGAACCTAACATGAGTGTCAAATTCACTTTCTAAATTGTCTCCTTTGCCATTTTTCCAGCAACTTGTAGCTATAAGTCTTGAACATGAAGAGCGATTCCACCAAGACCTTACAACGATATAAATACGCTATCAATTTCAAGGGGGCAGACACATAATGGCTGACTGTTGCTGGAGTACCACACGAGATATCCTCGAAAAAGTCTTCAAACGCAAGAACTACAAGCATAAATTCTTGTCATAATAGCAATAATTTGAGCTTTTTTACTTTACCTGTCTTACTAGAGAGTATCGGAGCACATTGTTATATACATTTCTTTGGCTTTTATTTTACCTTTTATGAGGCATTGTGATAAATATACAGGTTGTTGAGAAAAAAATAAAATATTATTTACCTAGACGGCTATTTCAAAACCCATTCTTCTTAGGATGAGATTAAATTGCTTAAATAGAAAATGACAGTATGCGAAAGGTGTCAAAACTTTGCAAAACTCAAAAAGATGACTTGCCGAAAACCGGTAATTATAGAGAAAATCTTAGCACAGCTTTGAATTCAGCTCATCCAAATTAGGGAAGAACAAGTTTTAGTATAATTTGAAATATATCTTTTGCTCCCAAGTGTTATCTAACAATATATCATCACGAAAAGAATTGATTTCAATCACACACTTCTAATTTTCTTATATATACTATTAAAATCATCTTGCAGCGATAAGGTTTTATGTGACATATGCTGACGTCTAACTTTAGAAGATTTATACTTAATGTAATCAATCTCCTCACAAAGCTTCCCCCATTAAACTTAACTTCGCTAAACATTTGAAGTCCTGGCTCCACTAAAATTTGTATTACCCCCTCTTTCGTGTGGATAATAAAAGACTATGTATCGGACTCGAGTGATGAAGCCAGATTTGATTTTTGTATTTCGTGTGGATGATTTGATCTTAGGCTCGAGACGCATCCACAAGGACCTCGGCTTGAGAACCGATGTATTCGATAATTACTAAACGCACAAAAGCCTCAAAATCGTAAAAAAAACACTGTGTAAATTAACTAAAAAGAATTAGAAGTAAAAAAACAAAAGAAATTGAGAAGATCGCGAATGGCGGGGCATAATTCAACCGGAAACATAATCTATCGCAAACATATTCACTGCACTTCAGGAAACTTACTAGCCTTAAGTAAGGGGGACAAACTGGATCGTATAATAAACGAATACGTAAAAAAGCGAGCGAAATTCCGCATAACCACAAAATAAATAACCGCGGTAACTTTAGAAGCGGTATGTAGACCCGATTCGAGGGAAGAACCGCCCCTAAGATTCACTGCAGGTAGAGATTACAGAGGCAATACAGATACCATATATTAACGAAATCTGCAACAGAAAACAAAACAAAATATGTGAAATATTACAGAACTACAGAGGCGCGAGACCCCCAATAAAGAATGCAGAAGACTACTAAATAAAAATAAAAGTAAGAACCAAAGAGATGTCTGGTCACCCAGCAACTAACTCTAAAGCTTACTCATTTCTCTTCATCACTTTATCCTAAACAACCCTATCCACTATACTATGACTATACACTTTTAATTATACCTTTTTAAGACGTAAGACGGAAGACGTATGCCTTAAGAAAGAATACGAAAGTACAAAAACTCTATCGTACAAATGCTAATCGGTCTCATTGCTCATTATCAAAATCTTTAATTCCGTAATTATTTAAGCAAATAGAGGACATAGGAAGAGTTTCTATTTTCGTTGTTCTTACTCATTTTTGAAATGGTCTTTATCACTAAAAAGACTAAAATTTTTTTAATGGAATTCTTATATAAATAAAGACTATATTTAGTTGTAAAAAATAGACAAATATATAATTTTCTCATATATTAAAAATGACAAAAAATTATTTATATATCTGTCATATTCTATACCCAGAATAAAGAACTATTATATTCGTTCTCCCTAGCACATATTGCTTCAAGTTCTTAAAATGTTCATTCCTCCACCAATTCCAGTTTTGGTTAAACTATGTAAAACAAACCAAGAGAAAGACCTATAATTGTGTTCATAAGAGAGACATCTTCATTGAATTTAAAAACAACTAAATTCCCTTTTCATGTTTTTTCGCTGGCCAAGAGTCTTTAATAGTACAGTGCCCTCATGCGTACATAGCATATTCCAGATCTGCCCTGACAGAAATTACGTGATATCATCTAATTCTTGAATCCTGGAAATAATATGTTTGAAATAATATGTTTATCATTTGTAGTTTGTAGGTTATCAACAACATTATGATTTTCTGAAATGGCGGAATAAATCTAGATTTCTACATTGGATCGCCATATGTCAAATTGGTAACACCATATAAGAATAAGTTGTCTTTCTTCCTTGGTTTGTGAATTATAAACTAAAGCTTGTTTTCCATAATGACAGATGCAAATTTCGTATTTGTCCAGTTATTATATAACTTTATATCTTTTTTCCAGTTAGACAGAACTTGCTTGAAGTGCCCTTAATATGCCTAAATAAACTCAGCTCCAAATTGATGAAATTTCTGTTTCTGCCACTCTCTATTACTATATCGTGACTTGGTAAAGATAGCCACTCTAAATGTATATTTTGATTACACAGATCAGATTCAAGTTGCGAATGTTGGTAAAACCTCATCATTTGCCCATTCCTGGGTATTTTAAACTTGATTAGCAAATTATATTTAAAGATTTTCATAAAAATGCCCTAAAACGACATCTCCCGATATTGACCAATGATTGAGTGCTTCAGAATATGCATTTAGACCCGTCCCCTTCCCCTTCCCTCCCGTCCAAATCTAACAACTTTTCCCTGTTCACAAATAACATGTTGAGGTAGGTATCTTCTACACAAACAGAAAGTGAATAAGTCATCTAAACTCCTTATTTGGATCTGAAGCTTTTTCTAAATGTATGCAAATAATTTGGGGGCCCAGGTCTCACTAATCTACAAAGTTAATGAAATCGAATAAGACATTTTTAAATATCTTGTACACACTCAGATAATGACATAGATCTACATACAGATAAGCACGTGATATTTTCTATATCACCGAGTGAACCAATATTTGGATAGTTATTCCTTTGTTTTATTGCTACGAGGACACAAGTTTACTGTATGACTACTGCATTCATTACCTAAAATAGAGAGATTTATATAAAAGAATTACCGAATGCTTTTCTAAGATGTCAATTCCAGCCCCTAAATTGGAAAATTTCTTCCAGACACATCTCTATAAAACCTGCAACTTGAAACATTATGTCTTGATTGACACAAACAAAGATACACGCAAATATTTCTCCCAGGCATCCATCTCAATAATGAATGGAAGATTTTGTACCCTCTCCCAACCTTTTCTCGAATACTTCGACAAATCCGCCTGCAGCAAACGCACATCCAATGCTTCTTAGGCGAATAGCGAGGAATTCCTTCGAGGATTGTAGCTTTGCCGCTCTTGAATTTCAATGGAAAAGCTTCAGGGAAGATCTTGTAACCAGAGATGTTTGGAAATGTTTGTGTTGAGGTATTTTGGGAAGGCCCCTGTGGGTAGGATTCGTCTATGTGAATTGGTGTGTATACAGTTGTGTATGCTCAAGATTGAAAAATTATTGTGTGCGTGAATCTAGTATCCTTGGTGAGTGTGTATGGTTTCGTTTTGATTTTATAGGTGTGAATATGTTAATATGTACATAGTGAAAATAGATAAGAAAATAAAAGTGCGTGTTATTTTTGAAAAGAAGGTAGAATGTGTAATGCAATTGGAAATTTTTTTCATAAGAATAAAAGAAGGGTGTATTACAGACGTAAAAAATGAAAATGAACAAGGACATCTCCCTCTCAAATTTAGTTAAAAATTTGGAATTGGGGAAAGTAAAAAGTTTGTAAATCACATAGCCAGAGAAGTTGTAGTAGTAGTCCTGGGGGCCGGTAAATCTTTTAAACCTGCTTTCGTGCGGCAAAGAAGGTGGCAATGCCTACTTAGGAAACAGATACAAAACAGAGACTAGAGATTAAAGGATCGCAAATTAGAGGTGCAGTTATAGCCACGGTCAAGCTCAAATCCAGAACTAGTCACTTGGCATAATTGTACGCACAGGCAAAATTGTACGCACGGGCAAGATTTTTCGCACGTATAAACACAACTGGTTGCTCAAGTAACGTTCACTTATTTTCCATTCGGTCGTCTCCCCTTTTATTTGCAAGACAGTTGGAAAGACTCACCTCTTTTCTGACAAATAGTTGGTGTGAGGAAGAATGAAACATTGGTCTGGCCGCAGAGTCCTTGCGGACTCTTTGGCGTCTTCATAGGCGTGCCCATTTCCCGCAATTCTTTAATGTCAAAGAACCTAACAGAAGATAATATTGGACATTTGTTAGATTCGAATCAACCGTTGCGTCACGAATACCCCGAAACAATGGGTGCAGTGATTCCACTGGTCGGTCTCCAAGTTGGCAAAACGCTTTCGCTCCCCTAAATAGCGGTTTATCGCAACTAGTTTGCCAGTGCATTCAGAAGTAGCGCTCTTTAGATTCCCTGGGATTTCTAACAATGGGAATACAGCGTAATAAGCAAAATCTACTTTTAAATTGGAACTATCCATCTAGAGTAGAACGGATCTAGCATAACAACAAGTTAGAGCACAATACTCCAGCGATCTGGGAGCTTTGTAAGCTTTGTAAATTTTAGAGGGGTCTCTGCCTTGTTATCGTGTGGAAGTTCTCCATGATAACTTAAAAGGCAGTATAATTGGCCTTACCAAGATCGAAAAACACCATGGCCTACTGATGTCTACGAAGTAAAAGTTTACAGAAGGCAGTTTTTAATGTGAGCATAGCTCCTGACGTGTGCTGGAATTTACGAGGACTGTAGTGTAGGGAATGCAGGTGCGCTCCGCTGACCACTAAAAATGCTAATCTTATCCTTCTCAATTCCTCTCTCAATGTGCAAATGAGGTAGGCTAGAGAAATTGAGCGGAAACTGACCAAGATAGCTAAAAGTGAGTATATTTGTTTTCCCCTAGAAGTCTGGGAGAATACCCTCTGTACAGATCCTGCTGAACAAATCTAGCAGAAATGCCATGCCTAGCTCATTTAGGTGTGGAAACATGGCATGTCGTCATCGTTCGGACTAGGAGTAGTGTTCCAACATGCAATTAGAGTGGAATGTAGTTAAATCAGCATTGTCCTGTTGTTGACGAAAAATTCCAGTCAGCATCCTTCAACCTCATCAACACATGCATGATGTACTTGCGGAGCAGCATCTCAGCTAGAAAAGGGCGAGAATGAAGTTTCAAAAGTGTCCGATCAGACCTGGCGTCCAGCAATAAATTGCCACGATCCGTTTTAAGGCACTTTCACAGCTCTCTAGGAGGGATTTTCCAGTTAGCTGAAGAAACGTATGTACGCCAGAAAGAGCAGCGACGTGCTTCGAATAAGTTTCAGGCGTCGATGTTGTTTCTGGAATAAGAACTCAACGGCCTCATCCACCTAGCTAACCTCCTAAAGTGGAAGAGGGAAATAAGTAAGTCCTCTAATGAGAAACATTGGACCTGCCACAAGCACCATTGAGGTGAGTTTTCAGACGGCAACGGCCCAAATAATGATCGGGGAATGGAAAAGTCTATGAAGAAATAAAAAATTTAAAACATAAACATGGGAAAAAAACAGAAAAGGGGAAAACAAGTCAGTGGTAGACTGTGAATACAAAGAACTCGGAGACAAAGAGAATACGATAAAAAGAGAGAATTATTTATTGATGCACTAAAAGAAATCTGAGAAAGAAAGAGAGTCACAGTCAGTGAAACAATGGCATTAAAAAACTAAGACAATCGGAAGTGACTTAATAACCCAGTAAGAAAATGAGAAGTTCAACAATGATCCAATGAACCAAGCAAGTGAGCCAATGAACAAGTAGGGCAATGATATGTAAAACACAGAGCAACTAAAAGAATAAACAAGTGAAGCAATGAGAAGAGAGTAAATGAGAGAATGAAGACGAGAAAGTGAGAGAATAAACATACGAGGCATGTATATGTGAAAGAATGAGTTAATTGGAGAAATAAAAAGTAAGGCAATTAACATTGAAACAATGTGGTAATGAGTCAATAAAAAAGTAGGATAATTAGAGGAAAAACAATGAGGAGCTGAGACAATGTTTGAGTGAAGCAATAGGAAGAGTAACAATTCGCTAATAAGAGATTTAACACGTTAGGTAAATAGATTTAAACAATACGTAATATAGAGAATGACCAGATAAGGCAATGAAAAGCGAAATAATGAGTGACTGAGAGAATGAGCATGTGAATCACTGAGAAGTAAAAGATTAAGATAATGAGCAATTTAGACAATACAAAGTGAAAGGAGTAAATAAAAAACTAATTAAGTGAGGCAATGATTCAGTGAGACCATATGAATTAGAGCAATGAGACGAGTAAGATGATTGTCTTTCTGGTGTCGAGATGAAGGTGATTATTTAAAATGTATGTTGTTTTTGTTTTTCTCGTATCGAGAGTTGACATAGCCGTAAAGTGAAGCATAATACTCCGCAGCATAGGAACATAAGAAGATTCATCATTGTGGTGAATCTAAGTCTATTTTTGAGTTAAACTAAATTTCTACCCTCCAGACATCTTTACTTTTCCTATTTTATCCACTTTAGAGACATGTTAAAGGTCCTGCATATGCCCTCACTAATTTCAAATGCACAATGTCAACAACTTAAAGATTATACAAAAAATATAGCATCCTATATTAATAAAGAGTAAATTATTCATTTAATTCAACAAAATCCAACGAGTTGTTTTCACATAAATTTAAATTGACTACGATAAGCTCTCTAAAATGGTTTCCCGCAACAAGAATGCATTTCTGAACGATTTAACTGACCGATTGGCTAAGTTTAAATAATGAAGATGAAATAATGGTTTAATGCTTTCATTTAAATGCAAAAATAATATAAATATTACTGATTGTTTGGTACGAAATGCAATACATATATTCCCAAAGATTAAAATAAATTGGAGTTAAGTTATCGAACGTGTAGCATACTAAATTCTTCCTCTTCCTCCATCCCTAAGGTTAGGGAACTTTTCACTCAGTTACCTTATAGTGATAATAAAGAGAAAATGGGCATTCATGTTGTTAAAAAAATACTTTCATGTTAAAAATAACGCTAATAATTCAAATACAAATTTGTCATCGTTCCATGTGTATATATACTGATAATTCATAGCAAAATTGGACCAGCATAGACCTTAGACCAAATAGACTATAATGTTATTCCAAGTGAATTAACATAATTATTAACCTTAACACAAAGTATTTGACTCCCATTGTTAAACCAATCATAAATTCGAATGTGTGATAAGGGTTATCTTCAGTCATTTTATTCAATTTAAGCTTTAGGTAGCATATACAGCTCTAATTTACTGATTCCGTTCTCAAGGGCAAATTGCTATTGCAAGTTTTGTAATTAATGAGTAAATATTTTCAAAACTAAAACAGAGTCTTTGCAATTAGAGTTAAATTGTGTCATCCTATCGTTTGCTCAACTCTGAACATGTCACGGGTTCTTTTAATGGCTAAACTTAAGAGTAGGTCAGTTTTAAAATATATAATGCAAATTTAGAACATTTTCCTTCTGCTCAGTATCAAATATATTCGCTAGATCGATTTTCTAGCTCAAATTAGAAGAGGAATTAACGTAAACCGTTAATAATTTATGCTACTAGTGTACTATAACAAGTAAAACTAGTACTGAGATTTTTATATCCTAGAATGAGTCGAAAGGTTGAGTTAACGGGGTATGTATTGGCCTGTGGGGAAAAAAAAATTGAATTTATCTGTAAAAAAATATATTTAAACGCTTTGTGCAATTAATTTTATACCGTTTTTAAAATAAGAGGGGCGGTCAATAAGTTTTGCAATTCGGATATAAGGAAACAAGAAATGAGGAAAAGTGTTTTATTATTTTTCATTATAACTATCCTCGACTTCAATGCACTTGCGGCACTTGTCTCTGAGGCTTCGAATTCCCAACAACCAGAAATCTCGCGACTGTTGTTCAATCCACTCCTAGAGGCGATCTGGACATCTTAATCGTCCACAAACTAGCGTCCAGGCAGGGCAGCCTTGCGCAGGTGGAATAAAAAGTAGTCGCTGGGGGCTAGATCTGTAGTGTAGGGGGGATGGTAGAGCTCCTCTAATCCGTACTCGCGCCAGGCAGCTTGTGAAACTCTGGCCTCCGAACTTTGACGAATTTGAAGTCAATCATGGGGCGTGAGTTTTCTAGGGCCTCAACGGGCAGAGACAATGGTCATGGCCAAATTGTCGTAGATGATGTTGATAACACTTCCATGTGATATTCCAAGTTCTCGCTTGATTTCTTCGACCTTCCCTTGTCGAATTTCGGGGATCATCCACTCCATACGGGACACATTGTCCTCGTTGGTCACGTCTGACGGGCGTCCTGGACGGGAGTCATCTTCAAGAGACTTACAACCATAGTGGAACTCCCTATTCCAGCGAGAAATGGTTGCATAGACCAGACGCGGTGTAGGTGTACACTGCAACCATGCGTTCATGGATCTCTTTTGCATTCTTGCTTTCCTTGATCAAAGGTTTGATCACTGTGCGGTGCTCAACCTTCTCCATTATTGAAAAATTTGTGACTGACAATCTGCGATCAGCTACTGCTTCTTAAATAAACGAGGCAAGAGCGTGCAGCTGCAAGTCGTGCTTTGTCATAAATTGTCCTAACACCCCTACAAACAGCCATCCCCATTCCTCTGTTGTGCCCTACCGATTCGCAAAACTTATTGACGGCCCTTCGTATATTTGATCTATGGTGGTATCATGAGCTTATCTAATTGTAGCTTTTTACGTATTTTATTTTCATATGTTTTCCTTAAGGCTAAATAGTCAAAAACGTGATTTTAATCTTTAAAAAGATACTTATTTAAATTTAAAAAAATGATTTATGGAAAAAAATCTTAAACTTGCGAAGGTAAAAATATGTAAAAGTTAATACCAAACTTATAAAGGTCATTAAGGGTAGTAGTGGGTCTAAATTGAAATTTGTTCCACTCCAATTATTGACCAATTCGACAAGTATTTTTTGGCCCCCACACATTCCTCTTAACAGGGGCCAAAGCTTAACGAAGTTAGATCTGCTGCTCGGAATATTCGATGATGGGTTAAAGGGGTTCACGGGAAAAGGACGACAGTTTGGACGGAATGGATGGCGGGCTTTTAATCTCCACGAGAGTTGGTCAGCTTTAGGTTAAATGCTTGGGTGGTTGATCCGATAGATGCCTCAGAAAATTGCGATCCCTAGAGGATTCTTCCTGTTAGTCTAAGCAAACACAATTCATGATAACACGTCATTCCAGACGATGAAACTTGCCTCGCGATATAGGGGTAGATTTACTGTGGCTGCGCAGGGCGTTATCTCATGGAAGGGGGACGATAGGCACCTGAAAGCAAACACGGCTGGGACGGTTGATTAAGCGGGTGACGGATTCTTCCTCGACTTTCTAAAATTATCACGCTGAGTCACGTAGTCTTGAAAGAATAGAATGGTATTTCTAAGGGGCTGCCTCTCACGGTGGTCCTTACAGGGCATTCATTCCATCACACGACCCCTTTTCCGAAAATGACGTTTTCCTGATTTCCAGAGGAGGAAAAAGAGCGTCTCCAAAACAGGGGGGGGGAAGAGTATATGGGAAAAACCTTGACCTGAGTCTACAGGTGAATACTAACGATTAAAATTAAAATTTAAATCGACACAGCGCTCACTAAATTAATGAATTACTTCCGCTTAATCGCTGGCGCAGAGTATACTTAAAAAAGCTATGGTCGTTAACCAGCGCAAAAAAAAAACAATACACTAAGTAAATAAATGCGAGTTACAAAAAGAATCAAAAGGATTCATTTATAAAAAAGTCAGTGGAACCATATATCAATAAAAATAAAGAAAAATACCATAAAAAAAAACACATGCAAAGGATAAAGATGTACAAAAGGAAAACAAAATTTTACATGAGAACAAAAGAATATAAACATCCACGGTTAAGACGGAGTTCTAGAATTATAAAAACAAAAGGAATACACAGAGTCAATTATGTGCACGGGAGTACAATGTTTGACACATTCTACTTCTCAGCGGGAGGATCATCGAGCTAATTCATACTTAAACCATCTGCAACACAGTTGTATGTCCCTTTAATGTACATTATTCGGAAGTGATATTCCATTAGAAGTACACTCCTACGCATAAGCCTTCCGTTTCGGCCTTTACAATTCTTTAATTAAGCCAATGGGTGATAATACAGTATGTTTCGATCACGAACTCCTTACATAACAAATATGTTTGATTTTCTGTACACTCAATACGATCGCTAGGGCGTTAAGTTCCATGACCGCATAGTTACTCTTGCGTGACAAGAACTTCCGGTTAGCGTATGCAATGGGGTAACTGTTTCCGTCTTCTTCATACTGGAGCAAGACACAACCGATGCTAGCATTTATTTGTAACCCAAAAGGTTTGTTCGTGTTCGCGAGTATCAGTATAGGAGCTGATGGATACTATACGAGGGGGTCCAGGGAACGTTTCTTTAGTAGAGAGTTAAGGGGGGACGCTAAGGCGGCGAAATTCAGAACAAAACGTCGGTAAAAGGATGTCCACCCGAGAAAAGAGCGTAATTGGGTTTAGTACGCGAGAGGGGCATGTCGGCACTAGATTTTGCCTTTTCTCTATGAGGAGCAATTTGATTTTAGCTAATGTGGCAACCAAGGTACTTAATAGTGTTTATAAGTGAAATGGCACTTGCTAGGGCCTATAGTGAGGCCGTTTTCACGAAGCCTATTGGGAGCGATTGTAGGGAGATAAGATGCTGGTCTCATGTACGGGTGGCCATGTAAACGTTATCGAAGTAAAAGGAAAGGTTCCTTAGCCCATACAGTATCCTGCTCATCATTCGATTATAGTTACTACAGGCAGTAACTAAACTATAAAGTACGCGTTTAATCTGCAAAAGGCTTTTTCCCGCGGTAAATGCGGTGTATTTCTGGGTACTATCCTTAAGGGGGATTTGATAGTAGGCGTTACACAAGTCTATCTCTGAAATTAACTTGGCCTTTTCAAATAGATGTAGGCTCTGGTCTATCAAAAGGATAGGTTCAGCGTCGAAAAATGTTACGGCATTCAGTTTTCTAAAGTCAACGCACATGGGAAAAGACTGATTCGGCTTTCTGACCATAACAATGGGAGAGCAGTAGTTCGACGTGGAAGGTTCTATGGGGAAGGGGGGAGGGCATTTATTATAACTTTCTGGTTTTATCAACATCATTCTTCATCTTGATTTTCTATATCGAATCTGGTTACTTCTTCTTGACTGGAGTTGCCCCTTCAAACATTTGTCTTCCATTTGACTTAGGTATTCTTGTTAGCGGAGATTCCTTCTTCTTTAAGTTGGCTGGGTTAATTCTTGATCTTCGATTTCTTTCTTGATGTATCTTTATATTTATTCCAATTATCTTGAGTTGATGAGTTCTTCTTGCTTCTTGATGAGTTGAGGATTTCTTTGATTCTTGATGATTTTGATGAGTTAGCCCTTGAAGTCGTTTTCCTTGAGTTCCGTTTTCTTCGTGAATTTTCTTCGTAAAAATTGTGGACTATGAGTTTCGAACGCGGCACCAATGGATTTAAAAGCCAGCGCTCTAGCCATCACGCTACGGTGGAGTCCGTATTAAGTTAGTAATTTAATGGGCTATTTATATTATCGATTTGGAAGGAATTTTTCTCTGATACATTTTCGCATCCCTACAGTTCAATTATTCCTACTTCAGCAAGTGTTCCACTTCGGCTCTAAAAGTAGGGCGCAAGTGAACGGGTATGTTGTAGAGCTTAGTTTGAATAGGTATTTGGATGGTTAGGGCTATATCATACTCAAAATACAAAGAGCAACCAGGCTTCTCAGAAATTACATCGGGGAATTCAGTTAACAAAAACCCAACTGCGTCTTCTGAGGGGGTTCTAACTGTGGGTTTAAATCGAGTTCCGGGGTGAAGTTAATATGGTAACCGGAAAGCGAAGGAAATGGTAGTTTTCGTCTACTTCGACATATAGGGTTTGGATTAAATTAAGATTATAAGATGACATTTCTGGGCCAGCTCTCATTCAAACCACCCCGATGAACTTAAAGTGTGCATCTAAGCGGTTCCTAAAGATGTTTATGCTTGTTGATTTGACAATGATCTCCAGCAACTCGTTCCATGAGGAAACTAACTTGTTTAAGAAAAAAATTCTTTGCTATATGTATTTCAAATCTTCTTTTCTTAAGTTTGTATCTATGGCTTCGAATTCTTGAGGAAGCATCGAACTCGAAAAGGGTTTTAATTTTTACTTTATCAAAATTTTTTAGGATCTTAAAGACTTGGATAAGTTCTCTCCTTAACCTTTTCGCCTCAAGTGATTGCAGGTTGAGTGCTTCAAGTCTGTCTTCGTAGGACATTTGACGTAGTCTAGGTATCATTTTTGTAGCATGATGTTGCACTCTCTCCAACATTTCAATATCTTTCCGCAAGTATGGATTCCAAAACTGAAATACGTACTCCAAATGAGGTCTATAACACAAGATCTTTTTCTTCTGATAGCCTTTTCAGTGCAGGCCCTTTATTGTATATTTAAATTCTTCGTTTCTTGCTCCAATGTGTAGTACCTTGCATTTTTAATTGTTGAGTTTCATCTGTCAAATTTCAGATTATTCTGCAATGCAGTTTAAATCTCTCTGGACTTTATGTTGATCGGTAAGTGTTTTTGATTTACCACCTCGCTTTGTATCGTCTGCAAATTTTGAGAATAGGCTCGATATGTTTTAAACGAAGTCGTTTACATATATAAGAAAAAGCAATGTATCCAGCACGGACTCTGGGGCACTCTGCTTGTTACATCTCACAATCTCGATTGGTGATTATTTATAGGTGTATGTTGTTTCCTTCCGTTGAGCCAGTATTTGATCCACTTCAATACGTTTCCATCGATTCCATGAGCGGCAATCTTCTTAAGTAGACGCTTGTGGGGGACTGTATCGAGAGCGTTTTTAAATCTAGGTAGATCACATCTGCTGCTATATTCGTGTCATACTCTTTGATGATGGTTTGAAAAAAATTCAAGCAGATTTTTTAAACTTTATTTGTTTTTCATAAAACCGTGCTGTGATGCGCGGATGATACTCAATTTATCTAAGTGTTCGACTATTTTTTCTTTTAGAATAGATTCAAGAAGTTTTCCAATTAGAAATGTCAGGATTATTGGCTTGTAGTTGCTTGAGCTTTGTCGGTCACCTATTTTAAAGATCATAGTTATGTTTGCACTTATAAAGTCTTCTGGAACAAAACTTTTTTCGAGCGATTTGTTGAATATTGTGGTGAGTGGCTTGGTTATCGTTTCTTTCATATATTTCAGGGGGCGAAGATGGATCAAATTTTGTCCTGGCAAATTGCTTGGCTTTAAATTCTCGATATGTTTGATTATATCTTCTTCTGTTAGTTGAATACTAGTCATAAATGAGTCTTTTTCGATAACTATTGGTTCCTCAATGTCTGGAAAGGATTTAATGTTTTCCATTGTAAAAACTGACACATAAAAATTTTTTCAAATCTCTGCAATGGCCTCTGGGGCATATATTAAGTATCCATTTTGGTTTATAAGTAGGCTAATTGAGTCCTTTGCCGTGTTTCTGTTGTTTACATACTAGTAGAACATCTTTGGATTTTTTTTGCCGTGTTTCTGTTGTTTACATACTAGTAAAACATCTTTGGATTTTCTTTTCCATTTCTAACTAGCTCGATTTCATAATTCTTTTTTAATTTTCTAATAAGCTTTTTGACACGGCTTCTTAGTTCTATGGATCCGTCTGGACTTGTTCGGCGAGTATCTCTGCAACGTTTTTATGCCTGATTTCTCCTTTTGAGTAGATAGTTCCCTAATCTCGTTGTTTCCACCCTTTTGGTTTTACTGTAGATTTTTGCTCATGATGTCGTGGGACGTATATTTGGTCAGCATTTCGGAATTTTGCTATCAAATCATTCCACATTATAGTGACGGTGTTGTTATTATTAGTCCGAGAACTAAGGGCGTTCTTCAACACCCGCTCAAACGAATTTAAAATTTGCTGTGTTAAAGTTAGGTACAAGCATACGACTTAAGTCTGTGTTTGAACCTGTAGCAATTTTTAATTTGAGAGAACTGTGATCGCTGTCTCCGAGTGGTTCACCGACTTTAACATTATTCACAAAGTTTTCATTTGTCATTAAAATAATGTCCAGGCTATTGTTTCCTCACGTAGGTTGATCAAAACTTTGTATAAGGAAGTTATCATCTAGGAAGTGAAGCAGTTGTGATCCAACTCTGTCAGCTGTAGCATCCGAAAAGTTACATTTGGAAATTTAAGGTCACCAATTATTATTGTTGCTGTGGATCCAATAATTTCTTGGAGCGAGCGGAAAATAAGCTGATCTAACATTTCCGTCTGAAATGGAGCTCTATAGAGAACGAGAGTGTTGAATACTATATTTCCAGCTAATGATTTTGGGCATACAATATCTGCGCGGCTATGCTTCTCCACGGCAACCTCAAAGGTATTTAAATTTTCTTTGCAATACAAGTTCACGCCACCCCTTTTTCTACCAATCCTCTCTTTGAAAAAGAGATTGTAAATTGAGATGTTAAATTCACCGACAAAGTCTCTATTAAAAATATCCATCTAACTCCATGAAATTGCCATTTGATCGAAGTTTTCATTTTCTACAAGAAGCTTAAATTCGTCGATTTTATTTATAATACTACGTGCGTTGGCATAATAAACGTTTAAGGAGGGTGGCCTTTTATTTGGGCGTTGAAGGCTGTATTCCGCTACACTGGCTCTGTGTCCTGAGACTGACCTGCAAGAAAAACCTGTACAGCATTATTTAAGACTCTGCCAAGTCTTGCAACTCCAACCTGATGAGAAAATAACAGAAAATAATTAAAAACCTGATCTCTATGTGAGCAATGATTGTAGGCTTTATTCCTGCACGGCGATTAGTAGAGGAGATTTTTGGGAGATTTTCCCCCAAAAAACAACACATAAATCATAAATAAAATTAGGAAAAATGGTCACCACAAAAAAATGACAACAAAAAAAGAATTTGTTCCACTTTCTTTAAATATTCTTGAACGAACTTGGCAAACTGGCTACTGAACAACTTAACTTAGGGGGATAACTTAAAAAGAATAAGGGGTTCTTACAAACAAAGAATAACCCAACTTTATCTGGCACCAGATAAAGATAAGGGTAATGATTATGAATCAGGTTTTGTCACTACAAAACATACCCAACTATAACTGACACCGGATAAATATAATAGTATATATATATATTTATATATATATTTCGAGGTATATCTGTGTAGAGTAGCTCGGCGCTCAGCCTCGTAGAAATGCACAGGCAGACAGCTGACTACAGGCCGCCTGAAATAGTTCAGTGCGATTAATAAAGCGTGCGAATTACGGTTGACCGGGTTAAGATTAATGGCTTTCCAAGTTGCAGTTCAAAGGATATATAAAGACAATACACCCTAAATATAATTTTAATATATATAATAAAAAAGGGTCAATTTATATATAAATATATACAAAGGGGGCAACAAATTACTTATGGTAGTTGAATGAATTAAGTGAAGATTAACGAGGTAACCTAGGGATGACCATACAAGATCGCTTTACCTTCAAGCGAGGACAAATTGGATGGGGATGGAAGACAACGGCGCAGGTCTTCAAGAATTTACTTCTAGGGTCCTGACGAGGATGACTCGAAGATATGGTTAGATTACTCGGTGATGAAGAATGAGAATTTCTTTGCACCCGAGAGAGGGTTCTGCAGATCGGCATGGATTCTCAGTCTCAAAAGAACGGAAATTTCGAAGGGATTATGAAGATAAGAGGGCTGCACAACTATCCGGGAAGAGGGTTCGATAGCTTTCCTCTGAACAGGGGCCAAAGCTAAACAAAGGTAGATCTTCTAGCGACATGGTAAACGAAGTAGGACGACGGGTTACAGGGGTTCACGGGAAATAAACGGCAGTCTGAACTGAATTGATTGCGTGCTTTCAATCTCCACAAGAGATGGTGAGCTTTGGGTTAAATACTCGGGTGGCTGATCTGTTAGACTCCTCATGGCTTTGCGGTTCATATGGTATTCTTGATGCTTGTCTAAGCAAACACAATTCATGATAACGAGTTAGTAGAGACGATGAAACTTGCCTCGCAATATTGGGGTAGAGTTACTGTTGCTGCGCACGGCGTTATCGAATGGGAGGGGAGGACGATTGGCGTCTGAAAGCAAACACAGATGGGACTGGTGATTAAGCCAGTGACAGATTCTTCCTCGACTTTCTAAAATTCTCAAGCTGGTTTGCTCACGTGGTATTGAAAGAATAGAAGGGGATTTTTATGGGCTTCCTCTCGTGGTGGTCCTTCGAGGGCATTCCCTCACAGATATAAACTAATTTGTTCATCTCATTATTCGCTACAATAAACAAATAAATTTTGTTTCCTGTAAGTTCAGTCGCCTCGAATATCTCGCTGATTAGATTCACTTATTCGTGAGCATGGAAAATAATTTATTTTTACTTGAATAAAAAAAATGACGTTCACTTATGAATTAAATCAGTTACAAAAGTTATTATACAACATTTATTAAATTATATAAAACTTCCTAACGGATTACATAGGTAACGAAGTGTTAAGTAATTATTTAATCATTAAAATTTATAAATTACTTTGACGAAAATTTGTATAAAAGTATATTAATTATGAAAAATCACGCAATTATTTGATCATATATTTGAAACATATAATGTTTTGTAGAGATAAACATAATTTTTACATATTTATTTTATTTTATAAATTGTTTCTTTAAATATTAGAAAACATGAATAAGATGCACCTGTAAAACTTTAGGAAAGCATAAATGATTAATAAATGTAAAATTGTGTTATATTTGTCGTGAATTTTCAGGGAAAAAATTTAATAAAAGAATTGTATAATCCAACGGAGATATGCATTTACTTTGAAGGAATAATATGATGAAGATTAAAGGTACAACTCTCAAAAGGGAACCTCGAAAGGTGAAAATAGTTGATAAAAAACAACAGAAAACAAAAATGGAATGGAAGAATAGGTCAAATAAAGGGATAAATTAGGAAAATAAGACAATTGCTACAATATTTAGCCCTAAATGAATACGTTGTATCACCTTCAAACCAACACACAGTGCCCACATATCGGATCAAACCAAGTTTTCTTGCTAAACAATTTGGATCTATAGTAAATATGGACAAATAATAGAGAGCCCTGCCTTTAAAAGCTCTCGCTCTGGTATTAGACACGGCGTTGGATTTCTGATGTCGAGGCACGTGATTAATCCAGCAAGCGGGGACACCAGATTTTTAGTGTGGTCATGATCTAGCTGCCAATTGGCGGATATGCTTATATTCACTCTTGGAAAGGTCAATCGGTCCATACGCATCATCACCCAGATGGTTAACCTCAACACCGCTATCATTCCCTTCCCGACTTCGCATTAGCTATGATTATCTGTTGCTCCCAAACCCCACCGATGGTGTACTATAGTACCACATGGGGGCATTGACCCACATACTACTAAATGGGAAAAGCTGCCCTCCGGCAGGGAGGGGTGCTTTAACATCGCGGATGGTTAAAAAAAAAAAATACTCCCCAGACACCTCATCGTCAGCCCCAGGGAAGGCTAGTCTGTGTGCCTTCCGGATTACCAGTGCATGTCGTTCCTATCTTTATGTAACTTTCATTTACCCGTGGGAAAATATCTTCCACAAAGCTAGAAGAACGGCACAAAATACCTTCTGGCCCCCCAAAATAAGAACATCTAAAAATGACTATATTATACATTTACTGTGTATCCATATAGTTCTACATAGTTACACACCTAAACTTATATTTTGTTGAACAAATATTAGTTTAATATAAAAAGTTTAATCAAAATTAATATATTAACTTTGGTTCATTTCTTTCGATACACTTTGATAGTAACAAGCTCTCATCCACAGAAGAAGATTCCCTCTCGTCCACAGAAGAAGATCGAGCTCTCCTCCATAGAAGAAGATCGAGCTCTTATCTACAGAAGAAGATCGCCTCTCATCCATAGAAGTAGATCGCCTCTCATCCACAGAAAATGATTGAGCTCTCATCCACAGGAGAAGATCGAGCTCTCGTCCACAAAAGAAGATCGAGCTCTCATCCACAGAAGCAGGCGAGTTCTCATCCACAGAAGAAGATCACCTCTCATCTAAAGAAGAAGACGAGCTCTCATACAGAGAAGAAGATCGTCTCTCATCCACAGAAGAATATTGAGCTCTCATTCAAAGAACAAGATGAGCCCTCATCCACAGAAGAAGATCGCCTCTCATCCACAGAAGGAGATCGAGCTCTCATCCAAAGGAGAAGATCGAGCTTTCATCCACTGAGAAAGATTGATCTCTCACGCACAAAGGAAGATCGATCTTTCATGGACAAAGGAAGATCGAGCTATCATGCCCAGTTGAAGATTGAGGTCTCCTCCACAGAAGATCTAATTCTCTTGCACAGACGAAGATCGAGCTCTTAGGTACAGAATAAGATATAATTTTCATGTACGGAGAAAGATCAAACCTCGATTGTACACGGAGAAAGATTGAACTTTTCTCCTGAGATCAAGATTAAGCTATCATGCACCGAGGAAGATGGAGGTTTAATGTCCAGATAAAGATCTAGCTATAATCCATAGAGGAAAATATAGCTCTCATTCACAGAGGAAAATCAAGCTCTTCTAACAGAGGAAGAATTATCTTTCATCAATTCATAAGATCACGCTCTCAACCACATATAAAGATTGAAATCTTACTCACTTTCCAAAATGGAGCTCTGATAGACATAAGAAAATTGACTTGTCATTACAGAAGTAGCTCGAACTCTTAACCAGAAAGGAAGCTATTGGATCATTTTTAATTGCAAATTAAATAGTTTTGTAAATCTACCAAATATAATTCGTAAGGTTAAATTATAGAAAATATTGTATTTATTTACCTGGGGTTAATAATTTAGAGTAACTCTTTAATACATTCCTATACTTTATTGCTAGATAATATTAATAATAATGACAATAATAAAACATAAAATATATGGATGCCAAACGTATCTTAAATATATTTTCAACGACAATGTTCTATATTAAAATACATGAACATGAATATATCTTATTTTGAAGAAATAACTTCATTTTTATATTTTCCTTAGTTGAAAAAAACAAAAGAAAGGTCATTTTCTTTTTTATTTTGACCTCTCAACCACAGTAATCGAAAAATTGAACTTCGAAAATGCTTGCATTTATTTTGAGAGGCAGAGAATATTTTTTTTGAAGCTCGGATGCGCTTGCTTTTAATAAGAGGAAGAATAGGAATAAGTTGAATGAAAAGAAATAAAAGTAAAGATTAAGCAATAATTTGCTAAACTGTTAAAGACGATGAATAATTAAAATTTAAAGCGAAACTAAAGAAGAAATCTTTACGAGAAAGTTTAAAATGAAATAGCTAAAAAAAGTGGGAAAGTAAGAGCCAGTATAAATGTGTGGTAGATAGACAGTAACATTAAAAACGAGAAAACAAAATACATATTCTGGATTTTCTTGAAACTATTCATTTATTTTACATTGAAATTGAAGTCAATATTATAAAAATTTTCCACTG
Source organism: Ceratothoa steindachneri (assembly GCA_963969495.1). Lineage (NCBI taxonomy): Eukaryota > Metazoa > Arthropoda > Malacostraca > Isopoda > Cymothoidae > Ceratothoa > Ceratothoa steindachneri. The sequence goes on from OZ018330.1 coordinate 92,497,956, forward strand.
ATATTGTACAAGCTTCTTCTATTAGAGTAGCACATAATAATGATTCGAGGAAAGTAATTATATTTGAAGAATGATTCGTCCAAAACTAGAGAAGAATAACATAACTTCGATTCTTAATTTTCACGTAATAATTTGTAACGTATATATATAGACGCAAATTTCCAACAATATGCTGTTTCTTTTTTTTACGTAAATTAAACGAATAATTTCCGGAAAATGCAGATTTGGGATTTTTTTTCTTTAGTTTTGGAAAGTGTTGTATAATCGCAGTTAGGGGTGTTTGGGGTGCAGGGGCCAAGCTTGCTCACGAAAGGAAAAATAAAACAAGTGTTAACTGTTTAGTTTACACAATGAGCGAAGACTTTTCGTCAAAGGTCTCAAGCAATGAAGATTTGAGAAAAAGCCTCCGCTTACCAGGGAAAACTTTACGGATGGGCTCCACTTTTGTAGCAGATAAGAAAAAGAGACGGTTGAATACAGCTAAAAAGATATTCCTGATGAAGCTCGCTCCCTTCTTCTTATTTGTAGCTTCTGGATGTTGCATCGAGAAAAGGGGGACGCTAACAGAAGTCCTGTGTCGTGCCGACGGTTAAATATCCGGTCACTTTATGTTTTATATCTGGGGGTGTTTATTATATGAGGAAACTAGATCCAAAGAACACTGCTATAAAACGCAGTGTGCTTCATCAGCATATTTTCTCACAGGAAAGTACCAATTTTAGGACGATGATTATTTTTCAGCATGATGGCGCAGCATATAACAAAGAAGAAAGCAATAAAAAAGGTTTTCGATAAATTAACATTGAAATCTTATGACCTCGGTCCATGTATTCTCCAGATTTTTATCCAATAAAAAATTTGTGGGTGATTAGCAATCTAGTGGTACTAAACAGAAGCCTTCCAATTGTAAACTTTTGCGAGATCTTATCGAACAAAATGAAAGCAATATGAGTCAAGATATCTTCAAAAATTTCTTCTCCAGAATGTCAAAACTAATTTAAGCAGACCTGAAGAACAAAGGGCATCATTGTAAATATTGACTGCGGCAATTAATTAATTATATTTTATTACTGATATATGTTTGGGATCTCAATTTCTATATATTTTGCTTAAAATTGTGATACAAACATACTAAAACAAAATGCAACGTTTGATTATTCCTATTAATTTTCTTATATGAAAAAATATAGCAGTCTAAAAACTTTTGCCCTTGAACAGAGTAAATGAAATCAAAGTTGGCCTAACTTCAGCCCAATCTGCACTCCAAGGACGCTGTACTCGACTTAAATCTCTTAAAAAGAAACTCCATTCTGAGAATACAATGTATCTGTGGGATTAAGCAGAGTCTTATGGAGTAAAACGGGTAAAGATTTTGGGGTATCTTTTCCACGTGCTAAAATACAAAAGCTTAGTAGGATTTTTGTCTATGTGTATTGTGATAGAACGGGTTGAGGCAGCGTTAGTTTCAACTCCTATCACATATTATTTAAAACCACGATGCTCCCACGTGCATCTTCGCTTTGAAACTTGGCGCCTTATCAAAGCCACCGGATGTCAATGTTTAACAGGGAGGTTATCATCCCCCCGTTCACTCCCATACGCCGACCTCGCCAGATTGAGTTAGGCTTATGGGCAGATAAGGCATTGTTCATAGCCTCGGCTGTGCATTCCCTCGAAGTTCCCACTCCATTGTCCCCCACACCAAGGGAGTGTCTCGACTATTTAGAGAGAAACTTTACCACTAAGATCAGATTGGAGATCCAGATTTTCATCGCGAAACATCACCACGACCCTCTCTCACTTTGTGAGGCAAGGGACCTCGACCTCGAGATTCACCATCACTTGTCCAGAAGGAGAACAAAATCCCTTGAGTGCCAAAGTTTCGAGCCTTTGCGACGCCGAGTCCAAAAGGCTTCCCCCTGGTTGTTCAGAAAGAGAAAAACGTTAGAACAGCCATTGTTCGTTCGAGCCCCGTTGACCAGAAACGGTTCTCACCCTTCCCCCGTTGTTCAGAAGAGAACACCGTAGAACAGTCATTGTTCTTTTGAGTCCGTTTGCCAAGAAGCGGTTCTCACCTTCCCCCTTGTTGTTCAGAGGAGAACAACATTAGAACAGCCATTGTTCTTGAGCCCGTAGACAAGAGACGGTTCTCACCCCCCCTGTTGTTTGGAAGAGAACAACGTAGAACAGCCATTGTTTTTCAAGCCGTTCTTCGAGAAACGGTTCTCATTCCCAAGACGCCAAGTCAGGATCATCTTATTCCCCCCCTTCGGCTGGAACTCGCCAGCGGACCGAAAATTCCTTCACGTCGCCTTCCACTGCACAACTAGTATAAAATTACGTAAGCCGAACGCTACCTTTGAGTATTTAACACTTTTGTCAATTCTATCCTGTGCTATAAATGGTTGAGTGAACCATCCCATCCCTTTAACTTTATATTTGTTTTACCTTTTTAAATCCTTTAATCCTCGGATTAGCCCGAGCAGCCACGACCCTTTCCATTCTCTGTTTATGTCAATATTTTCCGTCTTGTGTTTGTTGATATTTATTATTAATAAAACTCTATTTTATTAATAATAGCAATATTATTATCCTTGAGCTCAGTTCCACTTCTTAACCATATCGAAGATACATAATATCGGCCCGCCAGACATCCACGCACTCTAAAGATAATTAAAGAAGTTTTCTCAACGAATAGTTATATATGGTATATCGTCGGGAGTCCATTCTACGACATATATATATATATATATATATATATATATACTATTTAAATTTGGTATCAGGTGTGTAAGGTTTAACGCTATATCCTTGCAAACACTGGTCTTAGTCGAGTAAAGCATAGTGTTATTCGTTATAATAATAGAGTATAGTAGTTCCCTTTTGTTTTAACGATTGCTATCGCCTTTTTTTAAAAACTTAAGAAGCTGGAGTAGCTCAAGGAACTGTTATAATAATTTGTTTGTGTTTTTTGTGATTTTAGTCATTGGTTATTTAGATCGAGAAACCAAGTACGAATAGGTGAGTGCCCTATATTTAGGTAGGCTAATTTCTCTAGAGGCATAATCCTTGTTGCAAGGAATTTTAGTTGGTTGACTATTGCGCCCCCAAGTGCAAAGATGACTCAGTTCAAAATCTTTAAAGCGCAAGGAGAATCCTTGGGACTTTCCGGAAAAGAACTAATTGAGTACGTTCAAGAGGAGCAGAGAAAAGAGCGTGAAGAAAAAGAACGAGAAAGAGAAATCCAACGAGAAGAAAGAGAAAGAGAAATCCAACGAGAAAAACAAGAAAGGGAAAAGTAATCCAACGAGAAGAACAAGAAAGAGAAAGAGAATTTCAACGAGAAGAAAGAGAGGAACGGAGAAGACAAGCTGAGCCTTACCATCAGATTGGATTAGCTCGTGTTGAAGCAGAGATACAGTCCGCAAGTTCTCGTTCCGAAGCCCCCCCCCCAATCTCTTACTAAAGCTCCCTAATTTTAAGGATGGAGAGGATTTTGGAGCATTTTTAGCCCACTTTGAAAAGATCCTCGAAATCAATAACATGGATCTGGAGGCTAAAGTTGTAGTCAGATTACTTCCCCTGTTAAATTGTAAATTGCGCGAAATTTTTATATCTTTACCATCTGAGTGTACAATTAACTACAGAACCTTAAAAGCTGAGTTATTGGCCACTCATAATATGACTCCCGATTTCTACCGCCAAGAATTTTGAGGTGGTCGTATTAAACCTGGACAGACGTTCCGTCAATTCCGATACATTGTTCAGAGGAATTTTAAATTTTGGTTAGAATCCTCAAAAGTCAATCCGAACTACGGGTCCTTAACAGACTTCGTGTTGCGAGATAAATTTTTGGCGTCTCTCCCGACGGAGATCAGCGTGTTCGTCAAGGATCGTCGGTGCCAGACCTTTAAAGAATGTACCGAAAAAGCGGATGTCTATGCCGTAAGCCATAATTTATACCCAAAGGAGAATCATACTTCTCACCAATCCCCCTACAAGGAAAGTAGGAAGGATTCGCGTCCCTTCACAGGAAAGCCGACGAAGTTTCCGAGCCCCGTAAAACCCCAAAACTTCTTTCCCTAAAACCAACAACGGGACTCCAAACCTCCCGTTAAGATTTCTTCTCCATCTCTCTTCCCGAGGCGACCAATCATATGCTTCACCTGTGGTGTAGAAAACCACATGAGCTGGAATTGCCTCCAAAATTCTAGGCTTAAAAGCAGACCAGCCCACCAAGTTCACCAGATTAATGCAACCCCGGCTCCCCCGGTGGTGCAGACCCAAGCAGTAACTTCTCCCCCTCCGTCAGGCCACTAGGTAAATTTTATTTTTGATAAAAGTTCATCGGGAACTTTTTAATTTGAGCAGGGCAGCGTGAACGGCTGTCGAGTATCGACTCTCGTCAGGGACACAGGATGTACGTGTTTTATCGTGTCCGACGAACTCCTCCCCCCAGTGGACCCTAACCACGAAAAATTTGCGGTGGTACATGACTACCTTGGGCGGGCGAACTAATTCCCCGTCGTTAGATGTTACCTGCAGTGTCAATATTATGATGGCTGGGTTAAAGTCATTTCAGCACCAATACAATTTTGCTTCGTACTTATAGGACAGAGCCCCCAAGTAAGTTATGACCATGTGTCTCAGGCCGACCTTCCTCGAGGCCGAGCTAAGAAAGAAACCCAAGAGCCTGTCCCCATCAGAACCCCGATACCGTCCGATTTCTCGGAAACCCTTAACCAGGACTTTAGGACGGCACAAAAGGAGTGTGAATCACTAACACCCTTAGGTGATAAGGCCCAAGACAAGGACACGGAGACTGTCCGTGGACCCCAAGAAAAAAAGAACCCCCAACGCGCCCATGAAGATACCTTCGTAGAACTGGACGAAACATCGGCGCTTTAAGAAGATTACCCCGCCGAGTCCCTTAATGTAATACAGATAGTGTGCACCCAACCTGATGCCGATTACCCTCCTCCTTCCCTCCTATGCGAGTCTTTGGAACCCTCTGACCTGGATATTGACGCGCAGCTGACACCACATCAAAAGAGTCAGCTACAAGAACTATTTAAATGGAGTCACCATTTAACCACCCTATTAGCTCTTTTCGAGCGACTGCGCGAAAATGGCCTTACCATTGGCCCCAGCAAATGCCATTTTGCCCACGAAACCATCAAATATTTGGGTTTCAAAATAGGACAAAGCCAGTTGAGTTCCCAAGAGGATAGGATTAGGGCAATCGCCGACATGCCCCTCCCGATTACAAAGAAGCAATTAAGATCGTTCCTAGGATCAGCTTCGTACTATCGGCGATTCGTTCCGAATTTCGCTGCGATTTCGGTGCCCCTCAGCTCCCTTTTAAAAAAGAATTCACCGGATCGTCTTCGTTGGAATGATGTCGCTGTTTCCCATTTTAATCAGCCCAAGAGTAATCTCATTTCTGCCCCCATTTTAAAGTTGCCCAACCCGGAAAAATCCTTTGGGATTAAGACCGACGCGTCCAACGAGGGCATTGGAGGTGTACTCCTTCAATACGAGGATGACAGCACGAGTCACCTAGTTCCATATGCTAGTCGTCAATTATTACCACGCGAAAAGAGATATGCCACTATAGAGAAGGAAGCTCTATCAATTATCTGGGTCATAGACAAATTCAAGATGTACTTGACAGGAAAAGAATTTCAGATAGGAACCGAACACCGTCCGTTAGCCTATATTAGGAATGTGCGACACTCCAACAGCCGCATCATGCGCTGGAGTTTACTTTTGCAAGAGTATCAATTTAAAATTAATTATATGAAAGGTTCCGATAACCAGGTCGCTGACGCACTCAGTAGGAATGCGTTACCAAATAGCGTAGAGTAATTGTATTCATAGAATTAGTATCTCCATGTAGGTATATACCGTCTTGTACGACTTAAATTAAGATTCTCTTGTAATATAATTAGTTAATGTATAGGTCTGAATTTTGTAACGCTCAATGTCTATTTTTTTTTGTATGTAAAAATATTTGTACCCATTAACTACGTATAAATTATTTTCTGTCCATATGTACTAATTTTATATCATTTCATTGTTCCATGCCTTTTTTTGGTTATTAAGTTTGCATTAAAGGTTATTTTCCCTTATAATCAAAGATCAAAATAATCATATGTATTGAGGTAATACGAGTTAGGTGCAGAAAGGTACGGTTGGTACAAGAAAACGAGTTCCTCACAGCGGAGCTCTATCGTTGTCCCTTCTCTCTTTTTTTCGAAGTGACAACTCCCACCGGAATGGAGGGGTGTGATAGAACGGGTTGAGGCAGCGTTAGTTTCAACTCCTATCACATTCATTTAAAACCAACCACGATGCTCCCACGTGCATCTTCGCTTCGAAGCTTGGAGCCTTATCGCAGCCACCGGATGTCAATGGTTAAACAAGGAGGTTATCGTCCCCCCGTTTGCCCCCATACGCAAACCTCGCCAGATTGAGTTAGGTTTATGGGCAAATAAGGCATTGTTCCCAGCCTCGGCTGTGCATTCCCTCGAAGTTCCCACTTCATTGTCCCCCACGCCAAGGGAGTGTCTCGACTATTTAGATGGAAACTTTACCACTAAGATCAGAATGGAGATCCAGATTTTTGTCGCGAAACATCACCACGACCCTCTCTCACTTTGTGCGCCAAGAAACCTCGACATCGAGATTCACCATCACTTGTCCAGAAGGAGGACAAAATCCCTCGAGTGACAAAGTTCGAGCCTTTGCGACGCTGACTCTAAAAGGCTTCCCCCTCGTTGTTCAGAAAGAAAACAACGTTAGAACAGCCATTGTTCGTTTGAGCCCCGTTGACAAGAAACGGTTCTCACCCTTCCCCCGTTGTTCAGAAGAGAACACCGTAGAACAGTCATTGATCTTTTGAGTCCGTTCGCCAAGAAGCGGTTCTCACCCTTCCCCCTTGTTGTTCAGAGGAGAACAACATTAGAACAGCAATTGTTCTTGAGCCTGTAGACAAGAGACGGTTTTTACCCCCCCCCCCTGTTGTTCAGAAGAGAACACCGTAGAACAGTCATTGTTCTTTTGAGTCCGTTTGCCAAGAAGCGGTTCTCATCCTTTCATCTTGTTGTTCAGAGGAGAACAACATTACAACAGCCATTGTTCTTGAGTCCGTAGACAAGAGACGGTTCTCACCCTCCCCCCTGTTGTTCGGAAGAGAACAACGTAGGACAGCCATTGTTCTTCAAGCCGTTTGTCGAGAAACGGTTCTCATTCCCAAGACGCCACGTCAGGATTATCTTATTCCCCCTCCCCCTTCCTTCGGCTAGAACTCACCAGCGGACCGAAAATTCCTTCACGTCGCCTTCCACTGCACAACTAGTATAAAATTACGTGAGCCGAACGTTACCTTTGAGTATTTAACCCTTTTGTCAATTCTATCCTGTGCTTTAAATGGTTGAGCGAACCATCCCATCCCTTTAACTTTATATTTGTTTTACCTTTTTAAATCCTTTAATCCTCGGATTAGCCCGAGCCCCCACGTCCCTTTCCCTTCTCTTTTTATGTCAATATTTTCCGTCTTGTGTTTGTTGATAGTTATTATTAATAGCAATATTATTATTCTTGAGCTCAGTTTCACTTCTTAAGCATATCGAAGATACATAATATCGGCCCGCCAGACATCAACGCACTTTAAAGATAATTAAAGAAGTTCCCTCAACGAATAGTTATATATGGTATATCGTCGAGAGTCCATTCTACGACATGTATAGATAAGAGAAGCGATTACATAAGAATAGCCTATGAAAAAGCAAAATACAAACTTGTAATTATATGAAATTAAAAAAATTATTCACATATTATAAGACATATGAAGTTAATTGAAATCCTCTCGAAATTTCCAGTCTTTTAACTTTCCTTATCTGGCTTTGTATGTAAGAGTGATTAAACAAGTGCACGCGAAAAGGATGCACATTCATACATTTTTCTTGAAACTGAAGGAAGGGGTTTGGAAAATCCCTCAACGAATAGCTATATATGGTATATCATCGAGAGTCCATTCTACGACATGTATAGATAAGAGAAGCGATTACATAAGAATAGCCTATGAAAAAGCAAAATACAAACTTGTAATTATAAAGAAATTAAAAAAATTATTTACATATTGTAAGACATATGAATTTAATTGAAATCCTCTTGAAATTTCAAGTCTTTTAACTTTCCTAATCTGGCTTTGTATGTAAGAGTGATTAAACAAGTGCACGCGAAAAGGATGCACATTCATACATTTTTCTTGAAACTGAAGGAAGGGGTTTGGAAAATCCATACTGGATATAACTCTTGTAGGAAATTCTCGTTAGATTCTACTGGATTTCTCGAAATTAATTAAGATTGAAATTAGATGTACCTTCCTGACATAAGTACACTAAACACGATGTTTTACTTCCAAACGGTCTTAACGTGGTGAATGTGAAAAAGGAAACCAACATTTGATGAGATAAGATTCCAAAGATGACCATCTTTACCTGGGTGTCAACTGTTACTGACATCTTGATTAATGCCCTTCAAAACACAAACCAGCAGATAGAACTATTATCACCAGACAGATTTCAAGTCATCCTTCTTCGCTTTAATTTTCTGCGCGAAGAATGCTCGTTGATATTTGCTTAAAATTAAAAATACAATGCTCCGCTCATTATGCCACTGCATGAGGATATTATACGGACTGGGTGGAGGAGGAGGAAGAGGCTAATTCGTGATGCAACTCAAATAAGCTCCATTTTGAGTTTGTAGAATTGAGGCTTGAAGATAAAGCATCTCCAATTAAAGCCCAAGTATGTGAAGGTAATTGTTTTCAATAACGATGACACAAAGCAAAAAATAAAGCGATGAAATGGTTACGAATAAATGCGAATGAAGTTCGAGAACAGTCTTATTAACTGGAGTCTTCTAGAAATAAAATCGGGTTGATCTTAGTACCGCTTTGACCAATTTCTTATACACTAGGGATTCTAAGGTTATGCCTGTCAATGAAAGGACAAAATTCTTCAGGCCATGAGTTAGGTGTATTAGAGATGAAACATTGAAGCTTCAATGCTCGTTACCTGAATCATTCATTCGTAAAGAGACATGGTATTCTAACCTAATGATCCTTGTATGGAGTTGTTATTCGATTCCTGTGATGGATTTTGGGACTTGTTAGTCGAACACTATGCTCGTTGTAGGGACTTGTTAATTGAACACTATTTTCATTTCTTGAATAGTTACTCACAAACGGTTCTAGATATAGGGCTTATTTTTCAGGCAGGTGAACATTGCAAAGACCTTTTAATTGAACCCTTTATAATTTGTAGAAACATGTTATTCTTAACCTGTGCTCATCATAGGGACTTATTACTAAAAGTTCTGATCAATTTACGGATTTGATTCTGGCCACCAGTGATGGTTTCATAATTTGTTATTCGAACCCATCTGATGGTTGTAGAGACTTGTTTCACACAAACTGTGGTGCTTTAAGATTGAACCCTGTGATTAACGATCTGGTTTTTAAGCTTATAAAAGATACTCGAGCAGGTTGCCTGGTTTAGGAACTGGTTAGTAGAAGCCTATTCATGTTACAAAGTCTTGTTATTAGAACCCTATGCTCGGTTTAAGGTCTTGTTACTTGAACCTTGTCATCGATGAAGGGACTTATTAGTTAAAATCAATTTCGTTATGCCGATTTTTCCTAGAACCCGTCTGTAATGTAGCTCTTTGTTACTTGATACATGTGCTCATAGTAAGAAACCTTGCTCAAACCCTCTGCTGATTTTCGAGACTTTTTCAAGTAAATACATATGTTCATAGTAAGAAACCATGCTCAAACCCTATGCTCGTTTGGGGAACTTGTTTCAAGCAAATACTTGTACATATGTTCATATTGAAAAACTGTGCTCAATCCCTCTCCTGGTTTTGACGACTTGTTTCAAGAAAATACATGTGCACATAGTAAGAAACCTTGCTCAAACCCTCTGATTTACCTTATTTTAGAGAAGTGTTACTATAACCATTTTATCGATGTAGAGAATTGTTAGTTGAAACTTGTAAATGTATTAGGAAGTCGTATTCGAACCTTTCTCAAGGTGTTGCTTGAATATTTTTAATAGAAATCTTTACGTCTTAGAACTTATTACTAGAACCGTTTCCTTCTGCCACCAAAGAATAGCCTCCTCCCTAATTTACCTGCAAAGGATGTCGAATTCGTACTTCAAGGTCTCTTTGCTCCTTCTAGGGTCTTGTTCTCGGACTTCTAGGGTAGAGGAATTTTGCCTTTGCTTGTTTTTTTTATTATTATTTTTTATCTTCTTCCTTTTTTCACACCTTTTTACCACCCTGTCGCTGCAGTTTTTATCTATTTGCCATGAGTGAACATTTTTTGGTAGGTGAAACATTTCCTATTCTTGATAATAAAAATATTCGCCCGTTGAATTACATTAGTTTGTTTTTAACGAAGAAAATAGAGTGGTTACGTGCTCTTGTTATTATTATCATATTATTAATAATATTTTATATTATAATAGAATTTGATACAAATATTATTGGTAAAAGTTTATTATTACATATATTATTATGATTTTCTCCAAAGTAGCCACTATGAAGTGTGGAAACTGCATCTGCGCCAGAAGTTTTTAAAAAGATTTAGGAAGAATGTGCTAAAATAAGGGCGAGTGATAAATTCGTGGAAAGTGTCTTACCCTATTGGTCTAAAAGATGACTTCATGAGGCTTTCGCGACCCGGTGGGAGTGCCACCCTCCCGATCGACCGCAAATCCCCAATGAAAGATCCCCAGTTGATAATTGATGGTTTTACGAGGAGTCCAATGAGCTAATACGAATGGCATCAGAAGAAGCCGCTCTTAGAATTGTTTCCTATGTTTTTGCGTTAAAGGGAGCTCGGGTCTGTGCTTAATGTTTAGGAACGTCAAAAGGTAATTGAGAATCCGCTTCCGGATCCTAAATTTAAACCTAATATTATAACCAACCTTAGCTCAAGCTCCCTCCCCAATCCTCCACAAAATTTCATCGAATCCATACATAAAATTCAGGTATAAAATATGAGGTGAATAAGTAAAAAGGAATCTTCTGTATCCGGATCAAGTTAAGCTTCCTTAATCCAATCACTTCTTCTTTGGTTTAAATTCTGCCCTCACTCCGCAACATACACACCTCTTCTTCCCACAAAATTGCATCAAGATTCTTAAAGAACATTTTGAAGTATCTTGTAGACAAATATACATTAGGATAGACATTCTTTTACGCAATTGAACAACAGACAGATTGATGTAATTATTAGACAATTATTTGGCGGGGAGGGGGGGGGGATCTAATGTGTCGGCGCAGGCAACTCAATTCTGCACACAGGATCCTACATATAATCACAACATTTATATCTCTTTTCCCTGTCTTCACACACGCAAAATATAACTCTTCCTTCCCGGCACCTGTCGCAGGAGTTTCAACATCCACACACCACTAAAGTGAAACAGGGGATCTCTCTTTGTGGCTAAAAACATTTTTACCCCTCTGTTTGCAGCCCCACACTCCAAACGAAAGCCAGCCTCTGACTCCCTTAGGCTTTATTTAGATTGGCATTCTGATCATTATGTCATTTTCATTATCGGTTCTGAGATTTCTTCCGCAGAAACATGGTAGGGTATTTAAATAATGTAATAAAGCAAGAGGTTTTTTTATGAGGCGCCCGTCTGCTGACCCGTAGCAAGGGCATAAGTGACCGTATTCATGTTACCCTATTACAAAGCTACGTTAAAACACATAACAAAATAAACAAAACAAGAAGTAAACAAAACAAAAATAACAAACATTACAAAACCAAGCTAAATAGAAAAAGGAGCGACGCTCTCTCGTCCTGAGCCCCCTGCTCAGCGCAATAGCATGCGACCAACATCAAAGAGAGTCAAATGAAATGGAAGAGGCCACAAGGATGTCATACAGTTTACATGACTTCACGAACCCGTCTCGAATGCAAAAGACATGTATGTGGATTTCCGTTCGTCTCCGTACAAGAACAGCTAACGTGCACTCTGAGAAAAGAGGAGGTGAGATTGTGTGGAAGATAGGGGCAAGGAGGATGGCATAATCCGTCAGGTATAAGCTGTAGTATGCTTGGGCATGCTACACCAGACATCCCATAGCATCGTACAGGTTAAGGCAAGAAGGGCGTGTCATTTCTCCAAGATTCAGGTGTAAGATAGTTTTTACGCTTACTACACCTTCTACACCATTTAGGTAAGAAGTTTGAAAAGATTGTGTTTATGTGTTGGCCGTCTAGTTGTGTGTACTATTGGTAGAATGAAGCACAATAGCCTAAATTGTTTATGAGTAGCTTCGTAGCAGGCAAAGGTGTTATGAGCCCCAGCTTACTCAAATGATGTGAAACAATCTATTGGACAGGCTCAACCTTAAGTTCTCGGCATCCTCAAGTGAACATCTCATTGGTGTTTCATCGAACTATGTTGCATGTTGCGATTTTCCCTGGGAGCAATTTTCGAGGGCGATCTGTTTTTTTTGTTGACTCGGAGGATTTTGTTTTCCTCGCAGAGATCTTTTATACGTGAAATGACACTTTGCGACAGGTTATAATCCCTAGAAATCTCAGACATTGCCATCTTTTAGCTGTTGTACTAGACACTTACTATCTGAATGTTGTGGGCAAAAGAACTTGTATGGACATCTTAATAAATGACTTCTAACATCATTAGGTAATGATTCATTACCTGTAAAGGAAACAAGGGGAACAGTGTTGCCATCAAAAATTTATGTAGTTTTTATTTGTAAACTGAAAGTTTACATAAAACGTTCCCTGAAATACACATTATTTTACTCATAAAATAATATATTCTCTGTATTAGTAAATGCAACTTGGACTTGTTCAGAGACAAATTTCCAAGAATATTTTAATGAATTCTCCAGAAAATTAAACCAATATTGTTATGAGAATGTGCATTCTATTCTCTTGTTTCAGGTAAGAATAATTAAGTAATAAATAAACTTAAATTTTATGTTCTATTTATTTCTTATTTTTATATCATTAAAGTAGTGATTGAACAGAATGCCATCCAAGTGGTATCTATAGGAAATGCCGTCATCTAATTGGAATCTATTTCAAGATAATGTATCACTGCTTCCATGTAGATGTTAAATAAGACCAGTGCAAGGAAATGGCCCTGTTTTACACCGATCTTTACCCAAAATGGCTAGTACTCTTGGCCACCTACAACTACACAGGCAGACATTGATGTGAAAAATTCCTTTAGGATATTCAGAAAGCTGGAGCGGCAACAAAACCTGGCTAGAATCATCTATAGAAAAGCCCGGTTTACGATTTCAAAGGCCTTGGTAAGGTAAACAAAGGCAGCATACAAATCTTGATGTTGTTCCCTGCTCTTTTCTTGCAGAAGCCAGGCCACAGAGATAATATTTATGGTGCTCATCTCTCTGAAGAAGCCACATTGTGTTTCTGGTAGCACTACCTCAGCTAAAAAAGAAAGAAGGCCGTTTAGTATGAACTTAGCTAGGATTTTCCCAGCTACAGAGAAAAGAGAGATCCATCTGTAATTCCCGCAGATGGATTTGTCCCCTTTCCTTTTGTGAATGGTGACCATGTTGGCCTCCTTCTATTGTTGTAGTTGCCCCTTGGCTTCCAATAGGTCACAGATAAACAGGTGGAGATGTTGATGGAGCAGGTATCTTGCGTACTTAAAGACCTCACCCAGGATTCAATTAGGTCCTGCCACTTTTTTATTTTTCAGGTTCTTGATAACCCTTATGGTTTCGTCGAAGGTTAGAGTGGAGTCCATTTCATTTATTCGAGGCGAGGAGGGGAAACAGCTGATCACTTCAGTGTCTACTGGATTGATATGGTTTAAAAAGCTCACCATGATACTCAGCCCAGCAAGTCAAGATACCCAGACCGTCCTTTATAAGTGTTTTGCCATCAGCAGACCTTAAAGCTAACGTGGAGTGACTAGTTGGACCGTGTATAGCTTTTTCAGCGTTGCTTTAATCTTGTTTGAGTAGCAGAGCGGATTTCTGCAATCTGGCACGCAATGCAGAGTTAAATAGATTTCTTATAGCAGCATCATGTGCTGCATTTTTTATTTGTAATTGCTGATGGATTTCAGGATAGTTTTCGTCAAACCAACCTTAGTGGCGTCTTTAAGTGTGGCCGAGGGCAGCTGTAGCAGCCCCAATGATGGTGTTCGTCAAACTGTTCTATGCGTATGTTGGTTAGTAGTTATTTGTGTGGTCCGGTTCAACTGTGCGAGTTGTGGTAGCTGCAGCTAGGGCACTCGCAACTTCCTTACGTAGGTCTTGGTGTTTTGCAGGGTCATGGAGGGCAGAACGGTTCATTTGACCATTTATACCGCTCTTGCAGACAGGTGGTCGTATCTTTAGGTGGAAAATGAAGCGGATTAGTCGCTGGTCAGTCCAACATTCTGCACCACGTTGTACCCTCGTGATGGTGACATATTGTAGATCACTGCGCCTGACAATAACGTAAGCTATCAGGTGCCAGTTCTTAGATCTAGGGTGCATCCAAGTTGTCTTCAATTTATTGAGGAGTTGAAAAGTCATATTAATGATCGTAAGGTCATGCTTAGTGCACAGGTTTAAAAGGCGGATGCCATTGTAGTTGGCTGCCGATAACGCCACCCCAGATGGTGTAGTTGGATCCAACCATGGCGTTTAAATCACCAAGTAGAATGCTGTTGTATGTTCTAGGAATGATAGGAAGTGTGTGGTGAAGTAGCTTATAAAACTTATTTTTCACGTCTTCGGCTGTTGGAAGCGTGAGAGTATAAGCACTAGTGATGGTGGCGTACCTTTTCGAGGCCAGTGGGGGCAGGGATAATCATAAGGTATTAGTTGATGCCAAGAGGGGACTCGCGAAAGTGGTGGAGGAGGGATGATCTTATTACGAACACTACACCAGCGATATCAATGTCGTATCTCTTGGGTTCGGCTGCAATAAGGGCAGTGCACCTGTGCGGACAGTCAACGGTGTCGTCCCTGGAGTCTGACATAGTGCGTATATGTCGGGTTGCTATCTTCAGCTTTCCAGATCCAGTGATGTTTTCGGATTTTTTTTTCTATTCTGACTACAGGAGGATATCCCGGCAGGGGCGGTTACCCAGCTAGGATGAGTTTGGAGGGAGCGGTGTCCAGTTCACTTTTTCTAGGCGCGTTGTCGGATGGAGGCAATCAGTGCGGTCCCTAAGAGGGGTTGCTTGATCGTGAGACAGCTGCCGATAGAGGCTGTCACTCCATTCCAGCCTCGTAACGATAATCACGTCTGCATCACGATACGTGCAGTGGTTAAGCTAGGGGTTGACTGGCCCATATAGAACCTCTCCCCCGTCTCTGCCCCACCAATGCTGCAGGACTCTCAAGGATTGATGAAGTGTGAGGAATGATGGTTAGTGAGTATCGGAGAGGAGAGAAAGGCTGCGCAGAGATAGGGTTAAGGTGATAAAGAATTTGTGCAGTCCTCAGTAACACACAATTGGACGGCCCCAGGGAGTGTCAATGGCAGGAGGAATACAGACGACTGGCTGCTAAAAGTTGTCTATAGGCGTGGGCCGGTAAACCTGCTTGTAGTCAGGAGAACCGCCCTGTGGGGACGCCTTTCCCGCGGCGCTGCTATGGAGCCCATGGTGACCAATGCTTTGCATTCTTCGTTGCAAATGTTTATGTCACCTCTTACAGCCTTTACAGTGTTCACATAGCATTAAGCACAGTTATAAGCTCGGTTTTTTGATACCTTGTGTGAATCATCATGATACTAGTAACCTATTTCCAATATTTTATTGGTTTTCAGTCCTTTATGACAGGTAACACTTTCCCCGTCAAAATTATTCTGTTTGTTCTTCAATGCCCTTTAACATTTTAGTGTTTTTTCAACGTGTTCTTGAAAAAGGAAGACAGTAAAAATCGTCGAATTTAGCTCGAATACCCTGTAAAGGTTTCTTTGACCTTGCTAACCGTCGAAAGGAGAGAGAATTGTGAGAGATAGGGCTAATAAGGTATTCTCTAAATTCATGACTTTCCTTGGAAAGTAAAAAAAATATTGACATCGAGTTGAGTCGATTGTTTACTGTTTACTTCTACTAATTGAAAGAAATTGTTTCCCTTTGTCTCTATCCATCTTTGTCTGCTTGCCTTTCAATTTTTCACTTATAAGACTCGGGAAGAAAAGAGTGTGAGAGTGACAAGCAATTTCTTTCCAAACATCTTCTTGGTCAAGAAGGAGCTGATATTGTGAAGAAAGCCAGAGGAGAGGACAATAAGTGGTCAGTGCCTGACAGGAAAATTATTATTTACGAGACGATCGATATATTTTTATCTGTTCTGTTATTTTCCACTATATAAGCTTGTAGAAATGTTTTTTAATGGATTTCCCTATAATGGGATCTCTCTCTCTCTCTCTCTCTCTCTCTCTCTCTCTCTCTCTCTCTCTCTTTATATATATATATATATATATATATATATATATATATATATATATATATATCTTTATCTATCTATCTATCTATATATCTATCTATCTATCTATCTAAATATCTCTCTCTCTATCTATCCCTCTCTCTTTCTCTTTGTAGGTCTTTCTATCTCACTTGTTCTTTCTTTCTCTCTCTCTTTCTATTTCTATATCACTGTCTGTGTGTCTCTCACTTAGAATCTCTATATCTCTCTCTTTTAAAGAAAGTAGAGAAAGAGGTGAAGCCCCCTTGTAGCAGCAAGAGAGCTTGTGTGTACCTTTGACTTTTCGAGCTATGTCGGTGGGGGTACCTCTTCTGGGTACCCCTGGTATGGCTTGCCTTGTCGACTTGGTCGGAAACGAGGTTTCCCTACTAAGTGCGTCATTCTTTCCTTTTTCTACTCTATCCTTCTCTTTTCTAAAATTTTATTCTATCTCCCACTTATACGAAACAACAACAAAAGGCCTACTCCTATCATCTCAGTCTTTCCCTTTTTTCCCTCTATCCACATATAAGGACCTGGCAGCTACCTCACGCGTCAGAAGAGAGGCTTTGGAACCTCTATAAACAACGCAACTCGATGCTCACTAGTTGCGAGAGACTAGGACTAGAGGTGTCCTAGGCGGTGGGGTACGATGAATGGAATGAGGGTAGTGCCCCGTTAACCCCTTCCCTGGCGCGTAATTATTGACCGTTCCCAGTGCCCGTTGATGGGTGCTTCTAAGAGCATTGGTCCGAGGGGACGGTTCTTTGTTCCCATGTTGGTTGCCAAGCCAATAAAAAGCCTTGGGTCTAGTTATTTGGTGTGGCGGGATATCCATTGAACGCTACTCCGAGATCCTAGCCGTTTTGAAGGGAACTAGTAGGAGTTTAGTAAGGGACGTGCTTCGTTGTTGTTCACCTGGTGACAAATCGATGGCCCCTTCGGGGACCATCTGTGCTGCTCGGTTGGGAGCCACGATACGCCAAGGCTTGACGACTCGGTCGGACGAACAGCAGCATATGGAACGTGCCTTCTGGAAGACTCCGAAACGACTCCGATCAATAGGCGAGAGCAACTTACGCGGGGAGAACTCATCAAACCCCGCTTTTTACATATTTATTGGTCACGAGCATAAGAAATATAGTGTATTCAAAATGGCAGGCAAGTAAGGTCCAGCAGCGCTAAAATTTACGTGTGCAACATGTAAGAAGGACAAGTGGTGCGTTGACTTCACGGAGGGCTGCTATGCGAAATGCCACCCAGGCAGTGTATACACCACTTGCATCTTAAAGAAAGAAGTGGAAGAAGTAGTCGCCTACTACAGGAAAAGGACAACAGACCTCAAAAAGAAAATCGAAAGGCTCAAGGAGAGCACTCCCACCAGATCCGCAGGCTCAAAGAGAAGTTAAACGAGCTTTCGATTCCTGTGGCAAACACCCCCTTTACACAAAAGCCGGGCCCGAATGTGGCAGAAACGCCAAAAGGGAAAAATAAAAAGGGAAGAAAGACGAAAAAGGGAAAGAAAAAAGAGTAAGAGAGAGAAAAAGAAGAACAAAAGGTAGAAGTTATTGAAAAGGATAAAAAGGGGGAAAATATGATAGAGAAGAAGAAGAAGAAGAAAAAGAAAAAAAAAAGACTGAAAAGATCATGACGGAGAAGAGAGAGGAATCGGAGAGCTTGCCTCCGAAAATAAAGAATTCGAGCTAAGCAGGCAAATGTCCCAGGGTCAGGCTTGTGGGTGATTCCCAGGCACGGAGCCTGCAGCCCCTGCTAGTGGCTGACCTCCGCACAAGCGTTAAGGTGAGCTGCCTCCCAGGCTGTGGGAATAGGCAGATAAGAGCTGAGGCCGAGTAGTCTCAGTTTTCTGAGACTTCAGTCGTTGCCCTTATGGTAAGTGGCAACGAAATCTACCTTAGAGGAGGTAGGGTAGGCCCTAGAGGTGAGATTATGAAGACGGTTATGGGCGCTGTTGACGACTGTGGATTGAAAACCCGCAGACGCTTCGTGGTGGGGATGCTTCCGAGGTGGGGTCCAAGCCGGACTGCCCACGTGAGGAACATGTCGATAAACCGGTGCCTTGCAGACCTCAGTACGGCGGAGGGTTTTTTTTTGTTGTCCCATACGCCGTATTCTATAGTAGAAAAGACCTCTACCAAAGGGATGGGATGCACCTCTCTTTTAAGGGCAAGGCTTTCCTAGCCATTCATCCAGGGTGTCGCGGAGCGCACGCAAAGGAGTGTCCGGCCCATTGAGAAGGCTAACGTACGCCAGTACGCCCGATTCACTCCCCAAACAACCTTTTGGGAGGGTGTCCCAAATGGTGCCACCGCGACAACCAAGAAGCCATAAAACGGAAGAGTATAGGGGGTCCTACATTGGGGAACTCCCTGAAAGTTCTTCTGTTCAATGCGAGGTCCATCAGGAACAAGTTTCCTGAGCTCTGTGGCCTCGTAGCGACGGAGAAACTTGAAATGGTAGCCATAACACAATCGTAGTTATAACATCAAATAGAGACTTTTTTAGCGAATTCACGGTTCCTGGCTACCAACTCTTCCACAAAGATAAGCCAGACAGAAAGGGTGGCGGTGTAATGTTGTATGTCAAGGATACAATCAAATCTACAAACTCCAGCGTTATATCCGATCACGAGCTTCTAGGCGTTGACCTAGAGATAAGTCCTGTCAGATCCAGGACCCTGCTGCTTTATAGACCCCCTTCCCAACCCGTTGAGAAGGAAAGGGAACTGTACCAGCTGCTGGTTGAGCTGGTTCAAGAAAGAGTGTGCATCGATATGAACGAATTCAACAGACAAGTTGACTGGGAAACCAGAGCAGCCTGTGGAGAGAGCGCGCTACTCCTGAAGTTCGCCAACAACGAGTTCCTCACTCAATGGGTCAGAGAACCGACGAGAGAAGACAATATCCTCGACTTGGTCTTCATTTTTGAGGATAATATCGTTAAGGATCTCTCTGTAGGCGAAGAGCTCGGTGGCAGTGATCACCAGCTAATTTGATTTACCGTCAAGATCCCGAAGGTAAGGTCTGTTGCCAGTCAATCAAGGAAACTTGACTTGAGAAGAGCAGACTTTGCGAGCCTTCGTGCTGCGCTGACTGATGTAAGGCTAGCAGTATGCGAAGATGTTGAGGATTCGTGGAACAATTTTAAAAATAAGTTCATGAGTCTTTAAACAAGTTGCATCCCTCTGAAATGCCTCAGTTGGTCTTCTGTTTAACCAAAGTGGTTTAATCAAGAAATCGGCCAACTGCTTAGGGAGAAGAGAAATGCTTACCGGCGATCGAAGATCTCGGGTGCCTTTGACAGGTACCGGAGGCTAGCCAGAAGAGTGAAGTCCAGCATAAGGGTGGCTAAGCGGTCTGAGGAACTCCGAGTGGCGAGACTCTGCAAGGAGAATCTCAAGGAGTTCTTCGGCTATGTAAATAGCCGTAAACCAATCCATCGTTGGATTGGGCCCTTAGTGGACGAGGAGGGTGCATTAACTCACTCAGATGCAGTAAATGCTAACCTGATCAATGAATACTTCTCTTCAGTGTTTACTAAAGAGTGTGGTCCCATCCCCCAGCCCACGGATTCTTACTCGGAAAAAAAGCTGGAGGTAATGGACTTCACCGAAGGAGAAATAAAGAAAAAGATCGCTGACCTAAAGACAAATAAGTACCCCGGACCGGACAGTTTTCTATCCAAGGTGTTAAAAGAAGTGTGCGATGAAGTATCACGACATCTGTGCGCTATATTTAACATGTCAATCCGGACCGGATGCGTTCCTAGAGACTGTCGTGAGGCAGAGGTGACTCCGATCTTCAAGAAAGGAGACCTCAGCCATTCGTCAAACTACCGACCCATCAGTTTGACTTCGATAGGTGCTAAACTCATGGAAAGCATAATAGTGGACAAGATAACGTATTATTTAGAGTCAAACCTGCATTCCTAGAGACTGTCGTGAGGCAGAGGTGACTCCGATCTTCAAGAAAGGAGACCTCAGCCATTCGTCAAACTACCGACCCATCAGTTTGACTTCGATAGGTGCTAAACTCATGGAAAGCATAATAGTAGACAAGATAACGTATTATTTAGAGTCAAACCTGCTACTGAAGAGTTCCCAGCACGGCTTCCGAAGGCAACGGTCATGCCTGACGAACCTTGTGGAATTCTTTCACTTCGTGTTCAGTGAGCATGATCGAGACAAGGTGGTGGATGTTGTGTACATTGACTTCCAAAAGGCCTTTGACAAGGTACCTCACCACCACCTTCTCCGGAAAGTGCGTGCGCAGGGCATAGACGGCAAGGTAGCAAGTTGGATAGAGAGCTGGTTAAGTGACAGACGGCAACGCTTAGTGGTCAATGGTTGGGCCTCTGAATGGGCGCCCGTATATAGCGGTGTCTCTCAAAGTTCCGTCCTGGGAGCACTACTGTTTATTTTCTATGTCAACGACATGGACGGAGACATGGTTGCCAAAATCTCCAAATTTTCCGAAGACACCAAGCTTGGTACAATGTGGCAAAGGAGGGGAACACTGCCAGCCTCCAAGGGGACCTTCAAAGGATTGGGGAGTGGTCGGACACGTGGCAAATGCCTTTCAACGTGAACAAATGCAAAGTAATGCATATCAGCCACCTAAACCCCAAATCTCAGTACTTCCTTAAGGGAATGCCCTTGAATCGAGTGACACTGAGAAGGACTTGGGTGTTACTATCACAAGCGACCTCAAGTTCTCGAAACAGTGTATCAAGGTAGAGAAGAAAGCCCAAAGGATGTTAGGCTACATAAAGCGCCAGTTTGGATACCGTAACAAGGAGATAGTACTTTGTCTGTACAACTCTTTCGTTCGGCCGCACCTGGAGTATGACGTACAATTTTTAGAGTCCTTCGTTTCGAAAAGACATCGCAAGGTTGGAACGCGTACAAGCTACGGCAACCAAACTGATTCCCTCTATCCGACATAAAAGTTATGAGGATAGACTAAGGGAATTAGATCTGTTCTTGCCGAAAACCCGTAGACTACGTGGTCAGCTCATCGAAGTTTTCAAAATACTTCGAGGGTTCGACAATGTTGACTATCGGGATATTTTCACACTGAGTGAGAACAGAACGCGCAATCACGGCTTCAAACTTGAACTGAAGCGTTACAACCACAATATGTGTGGAATTTTTCACCTACAGTATTTGCGGTAAGTGGAACGCACTTCCAGTGGAAGTTGTCAACAGTGAATCTGTTGCCTAGTTCAAGTCAAGACTAGACAAAGTCTTGAAAAGTGGCCGTTTAGAGACTCAAAACAATTAAGCAGCCATGTGCCTACTCGATTGCTAGTCCAAAGGTACCCTCTTTGAAATGACTGTAAGGTCTAGGGTACTTCCTTTCCTTTTAACTTCTTGTAACTCATTCCTCCCCTGTCTCTTTTTTTATTTCATTCTAACACTTTTAAACGACATCCACTGTGCCACTCTTCTCATTCTCTAATCATCCCAAAGATAGACTATTTTTCCCATTATTTTCTTTCTCTCTTTGTTTTTTATCTTAATCTATTTCTCTCTTTCACGCTGAGAGAAACACTATCTCGCTTTTCACTTTAGCATTCTATCTCTCTTTTTTCAATTCCTTTTCATTCTTTGTCTCTTTCTTTTATCGCTCTCTTTAACACCTTCTTTCCTTCTCTTTTGTTCTCATTATATTTGTGTTATTATCTCCAAAGCTTTCCTGCTTGCTTTTCTTCATTCTTACTTTTTTGTGTCCTTCTCTCTTTCTCTCTCATACACTCATAGAAGCTCTCTGTCATTTTATATTTTATATCTCTTTCTTTCGTCTTTTTCTCTTTCTTTCTTCAAGTTTTTCTATCACTTTCTCTATATTTACTTACACTCTTTTTCTGTGTCACTTTTTTTCTCAGTTATATTTTTATTCTTCTTTAATCTCCTATTTTCTTTATTTTATATCTATATTTTTACTCCCTTATTTCTTCTTTTTTCTCTTATTTCTCACTTTTTTCTCAATAATTCTCTATTTCTCTTTCACACACACATATCACGCTCTCTCCAAAGAAATTTTCTTCTGCTAATCCTTTCTGCGAGAACTTCCATTCGTGATTGTATACAAATATGTGATCTATCATAAAATATGACGTATATTTGAAAAGGTAAATAGCATTGATGAGGACTTTTAAGTAGCCTGTGGAACTACTGTTGCCGTAAATTTCCTATTTTGTACGTTAAAGCTGCAAACGCTGTCATTTTTATCTTTATAGCCTCGTGTAGGCGAAATTAGATTTTTTGCAAACACAAAACCTAGAACGTCCATCGGATCTTCAGTATTCTCACTTTGTTAGATATCTCTTTTGCGGCTTCCTTTAAGTTTAGTTTTTCTTCATTCCCTATGTTTTTTGAAATAAGTTCAACATTTTGCTCTTTGTTCTTTTCCCTGTTTAAAGCATAAGCTTCTTCAACTTTCTTCCTCTCTGCTGCTGTACATAATCTGTTACTTGCTGTATTTGTATTCTATGGAAGATATTTAGATGACAGAATGTTCGAAAGACTTGTTCCTCTTGAATTGCAGCTACTAAAGATCGCTTTCAGCTGTTTTCACCTCCAAAGGATAGGTACAATACACATGAGCCTTTAGTGAGCACCGTAAATATCTATTTCTACAGAGCCGCACAAGAGCTGATGGATGCTAATGCAAACTATATAGAATTTAATCAGTTTGGCTACTTTGTTTATCTGATATATGCCTAATTTCAATCTTATCTTACATTTATGAGAGTGATTACCACAAGTAGAGTGAAATTTGCATTCGAATTTCTTAACTGTCTCTGAAGAGTGAAGATTCAGTCATCGCTTGAGAGCATATTTATATCTTTTGTTGTATAAATAAGGAACCTTTCCTCTGGCAGATAAATCTATCTCTGAAAAAAGATCATCTGAGTAGACAGCTCACTTGGATGAAAGGAAGGAACTTCTTTCCAGAGACAACAACATCCAAGAGGTTTAAACAGTTATTTTGGAAGGTTTTGGATGAGGCCAGCGCACCTAGTTTTTTGTCCAATCTTTTTTCAAATATAATTTTCATAACATATTTCTCTTATTTCAAATGCTAGGATAGTCCAGGGGTTTGACAATTTAAAGGTCTCTAGAGCACATGAGGAGATTGAAAATCTTCAAGGAACCCTCACAATCAAATTTAAAATGAAATGAAAGCTAATAACCTATATTTTTATACCAATTTATATATGTGCTTGATTTTCTGTACTTAAAGATCAAATTAACGTCAGAATAATTAAATAACTATAGTATACCTGCTCTTTAATGCTACTCAAGCGTTCAAAATCAGATTTAATTGGAGTAACTGGTAGGATTATGTCCTTTTCCTCATTTAACAGATTCCGGGTTTTTTGTATTTGCTGCTGCATATTCTGCAAAGGTGTTCCCACAAATATGACATTGATAAATTTCTTAAAACTTTTAAAGAACTATCTCTAATCTCTGCGTATTCTTCACTCAATGTAATCCAAAATTTTGATAGTTCGGGCTCATTCAATAACTCTCAGTTGGTTGATATGATCTGCTATTTTCCTTTAACGACTAGGCTTGTACGTTTCAAATCAGGAAATGGATTTGGAATCCGAAGAAAATTATCACTGTTGCTTGGGAAGTAGATATTCATAGGAATCTTCAAAGAACTCATGTCTACCTTCAAGAATGCAATTATTCGCGACCTTTAGTTTGCGTGTAACCTTGATACTTTGTAATTAAATATTTTTCATTACGTGTGCAAATAAAACAAGCAGAGAGGTTAAGAGATGCCATTTTAGTTTAAAAAAAAGAGAGTACCATTAGCAAGAACTTTTTCACATTGGATCAACACTCCTTTCTGCTCCTCTTCATTACCAGTTCAATTGAAGCCAAAAGTCAAAGACTTATTACCCTATTTTTCTCGTCTTAGAAGCTCAAGCAACTTTATAAACATCAACTCTCGATAAAGAGCATGAAGGCTTTTCAGTACAATAACTACACTGGGTTAATCTAAAGTAATTTGCATCTTTAGATTTTCTTACTTTCACCATTCATCCATTGTATGGGTATAGGTATTTAACTTTCAATTCATTTTTAATGGAGTTTGTGGAATTTGG
This sequence comes from Ceratothoa steindachneri, assembly GCA_963969495.1. Classification (NCBI taxonomy): domain Eukaryota; kingdom Metazoa; phylum Arthropoda; class Malacostraca; order Isopoda; family Cymothoidae; genus Ceratothoa; species Ceratothoa steindachneri. The sequence goes on from OZ018330.1 coordinate 92,522,595, forward strand.
TTAGGATTAATGACAATGTAGAAGCAACAGAGTTCTCTTCAAAATATTATCTTACACAATAATACTAACCAATAACCAACACTCAACCTTTCTTCCATTCTGGCACAGTTCAGCATATTGGTATATCCAACGTTATGGAAGACAAACATATAAAGTCGGTATTGCAAAATTTACACAACCCTAAAAAAATTTAATAAGAAACGCACAATAAATATCAACAATAAAAAACAATTCAGTCTTTGTAAAGGCAAAATGAGGAACTAAGTTCTCTCAGCACAAAACAATAAACAAATAGATCCACAGGAAGGTGGTTAGATATCTGCGAGGGTATAATAATACAATGAATGATTCAAATGTATTAAATAAATACAGTACACAAAAGGATGATATTAAATATAATGTAAACGTATCAAATAAATACCGTGCACAAGCAGGTATATTAAATATGTCACAGGATCAAACTCCTAACGACAACACGTCGTTACAAAATAAGCACTGCTACTCCGGATAATCGGTACATGAACAGAATATACCCCACTTCTTACGTCCTTTATAAATAGCTGTAGGGCTCGATAAAGGGGGCCTAAAATTGCGGCTTAAGATAAAAAGAAATATTCAAAATATCGGTCACGGAAATAGTGAGGCAATACGCGGATGTCAGTTGTCCTGGTAACGGGGATTGTCGTATTAGCTCAAGCGTATTCCGACTTCTTGGTGGGAGCTAAAAGGACGAGTAAATCGGGAGTTTGCAATCAGTGCAGCGGCAGAAGAAATGCTGGCAGGTGATGACAGTGATCTGTAGATATCAGCAGGTCCTCTGTGTATGAACCTATAATTGGCTCTACATCTTAGAGTCATAGGATCCCTATTTACACCCGTCACCAATGAGCGCTTATTTAACGAAATTCAACTAGACTTTAATTCCTCAGCCCTCGCTCCAGTCGCTATGGCGCAAAATAGGTAGTAAGTTAACGAACCGCGCTTCCCAGAAGTTACGACGTAAGTTAAAAATGAGTCGTGAAGCACGTGGTAGGTTATCGCCACACAACTTTCGGAACAAGAATCTACTAAGAGTAGATTAAACATTTACACAACATAAGATAAACATGAAAAAGGGAAAAAAAAATAACTCTAAAAACTAACAACAATAATAATGCCCTAGGAGACCTACTCAAGAGGTCGGCACCTAAGTTGTCCTTTCTAGCAATGTGGACGACTCTAAACTTATAGGCCTGAAGGTCTAAAGCCCAACGAAGTAGTCTGTCTTTTTCTCCTTGGAAGTGGCTAAATAAAAACGAGGCTTGTGGTCAATTTTAAAAACAAATTCCTTACCATGAAGATAGAAATCAAGCCTATTTATGGAAAAAACAACTGTAAGACATTTCCTCTTGATGGTGGAGTAACTCTTCTCTCGGTCAAGCAGTTTCCTACTGGAATAGGCAACATGATGTGGACATTCCTCTCGATACTGTATGAGAAAAGCTTTCAGTCCATGAAGAGAAGCATAAGTCTTCAAGACGAAGTTTACATTGGGATCCGGCAACTGTAAGACAGCTTCTGAGGACATGGCGGCTTTCAGCTGGCATAAGCGCTCCAAGAGATTTTCGTTCCAAGAGAGAGGTTCCGGGCTAGACTTCTTTAGCAGATCGGATAAGGGGCCCGTGTAGTTGCAGGCTCGCGGGATAAATGTTTTGTAAAGGGAGACTAGACAAAGAATGATCTTAGCAATTTCTTAATCGTGAGTTGTGGTATGCTCGTTATAACCTCAATCTTGCTATGCTGGAGTCGTAAGAATGTTCAGGCCAAAATTAAGCTGAGGTATTGAATGGAACTAACCTCAAACCGGCACTTGATAGCTTGAAGGTCCGGTGGTGATCGCGTAGCCTTTCAAAGATGCGGTTGAGAGCTTCAAGATGTTCATCCCAGCACGCAGAGAACACAAGATGTTGTCAAAGTAGAAGCATACGTTAAGGTAGGTCAGCGAACACATGTCTCATCAAGCTGATGTAGGTGGCGCAAGCAAGAACAAATCCCAAAAGCATACGGTAGAACTCCATCAAACCTAGATAAAGAGCCAAAGCAGTTAAACCCTTTGCCTTTTCGGAAAGAGGTTCCTGGTAGTAAGCTTTGCCAAGGTCAAGTTGAATGAAAGTTTTTCGCCCAAGGAATGCTGAAGATCTTTCTCCATGCTGCAAGTAGGCTCTGCATGGAACACGGTGGACGAGTGCCTGGTTAAGTGTTCCAGCCTTATGGCTGTCAGTTGAAGAAGGGTTGAGCATAGCATCTGGTGTAAAGGGCAGCGGCAGATAATATGTGCCTCCTTCCTCACCGACAGTCATTTTCTCTTCTCCAGGTGCGGTAAGTTCTTCCAGAGCAAAGATTTCAGAGAGGAACTTTCACCTGCTGCACATAGGACGTGCGGTGATACTTTTTAACATATTAGTCCATAAAGAAAAGCATTAGTCTTCAAGACGAAGGTTACATTGGGATCAAGTAACCTCAATAAGATAGTCAACCTTACCACGCTTCTCCAGTATCTTATTGGATCCATTCCAGGCAATGAGCAGTTTACTAGTATCACTAGGTAGGAGACCAGCACTTAATCAACCGGATTGAATTCAGGGTTTTTTAACTTGAGATCAAAGTAAGCCTTGCACCGGGAACTGCTAATGTCACCATGTTGGGCAACAATCTGGAAACATTCGGCCAGTTTCTTCTGAAGATCGATGACATACTGGAAGATGGTCCTTTCGTCTTCCTGGGGGGTGCCATCTTCCCACAGATCAATCAGAACGGAGAGTGGATCTCTGATTGGACGACCATATAGTAGTTTAAAGGCCGAAATTCCAGTCCTGTCACTCGGAAGTTCTCTGAGGTCAAACGAGGATGAAATGAGATACATATGCCACTCACGAGGCTTCTCTGCCTATAACTTACGAAGGATAGCAGTCAGAGGTGCCGGTAGCCATTCGCTCCTACCATTTCTACTAGAAAGTAAAGGAGTGTTGAAGATCGGTTTCACATCTAGCAGCTTATGAAGTTCATTCATCAATTTGGAGGTCATTTGGGTCCCAGGTCCGACAATATTTCTCACGAATTCCCAACCCCCGGATAAAATTGTCAGCAATGCTTTAGCGAGAGATATGGAGTCTATGTTATTTAGGGGTACAGCCTTTGGAAAACTCGTATCAAAATCAATGAGGTTGAGGATGTACCTATGTTCGTTGGAAAATGCTGGTGAAAGTGGTCCAACCAAGTCGTGGCAATGATGGACATGGAATGCGGTGAGACTGGTTCTATTCGTCCTTTCTTCGAAAAATTTTGAGACTTGTCTCAGTAAAGGCAGATGGGTCTGATGTCTGTTCCCATGCTAAGCTAATAAAACTGTTCTGCGACCTTTAGTTCAGTCTTCCTATGTATAAAATAGGCAGTCAAGGGGCTCTCAGGAGCAAAAGAGAGGATAATAGGGCGACAATCACAGACAGCAAATAGGGTTGACTTGACTACCTTATCGGGACGATCATACGTCAAACATTTCTAGTGCGAGAGGTTGTCAACCATGATGAATTGGTACCTATATCCGTTCCTCAGCTTATCTTTAGCCTTAAATTCTCTCGATTTGAAAATCTTGGAGTCACTGTACAATAATAAAATAAATACAAACTTAAATTAATCCTCCTCCTCAATTAAACTATTTACTATATAACCAACCAATACTTAAATACATTAACTAGCGAACAAATCTCGTTAGGAGTTTTTCTAACGTTAGTTAGTTGATTTCACAACTCCTACTATAAGGGTTAGTCGCTCTGTTTAATTCATTCACATTTGTTTTCGGTTCTTTGTTTATTATTTTTCAAAATTACACTGGATAGTATCAATTAATTCTATATATTGTTATTTGTGTTTACTTTAATCTCAATAATTGTCAATTATAATGATTTATCTTGTCTTACCAGATTTTTTAGCCATTATTTAATGCATTCTTCAAACTTTTTAATAATTCTTCCCCTTCTCATTAGTCAAATGTCCTAGCGAAGGTCAGAAACGTCAGGCCAAAAAATGATTAGTGTAGTATCCTGGGTCACCAAATTTTATTTCTAGGAGCAAATGGGCGAACGATCACAAGGAAGGAAAGGGAGAACAAACAAAGACATATGGGATTTGTTCCATCAATATTGATTCAATTATATGTCCTTTATAATAATTATCAGAGTTATAGTCTAGTTTTTCAAAATTTAAAATCAATTTGGCGATCAAAATTACTCGTATGGTTAAACAAACAACAAGACAAAATTCCTTTCTTATATCCCTCCGATTTTCATATGTAATATCTGCGAGTTAGCAATCCTGCATCTACTCGACCCACTTTATAGATGCACTAATCAGAAAGCATTTTGAGCTCGGATCAGAGCCACTTCCTTGCCAACGTCGTGTATCGTCGAAAGATAATTATTTTGAGAAATAACAGCAAATAGCCAGATCAACTTATAACATTGTAATTTTTTCTGGTAAATGAGCCAATTTTCAAATTTGGAACAATTAATAATAGGGTGTTAGTCAATGTTCGTTGTAAAAGAACAAACCTAAGACAGCCCCCCTTCCTCAATTTATCGGAGACCACGTGCTATGGACGACGTCACTTCCTGTTCGAACATTCTTGAATTTTCGACTCTTGAGCACGTTGGGAAAATATTTCCCAATCCTGCGAACTCGTCCCAAGCCTCATCCCTCCCTCCCGGTGACGAGGTGCGAAAGAGCCGCTATGTCTCGCCCGTTGCTGCTAAACGATATATCGACTACGCTTGCGTATTAAGATTTCTAGAGTTTGTAACTACATTCTCCAAACTCCCTTTTCCCCTTCAGAATCGGTCATACAAATACTCGTGTTATTCTGTAGTTCAAAGAGTCCAGCCCGCACCTAAAAGCCGTCTTTATCGTCTTGTCTCGTGAACGTTCGTCAGACAGCAGACTTCTTCAGCCGTAATTCTACCCAAGTCAATTGGAATCTTCTGTGAACAACAAGCCTTTTAATCTGCGCGACAGTCTCCCTTCGTTTAATCGAACCGAAGAGAATCTCCATCCATTACCTTAAGCAAAAAGAAGTTTCCTCTTCAAGTAGAATTATGAGTCATCCCACAAGGAATGCTGAAGATCTTTCTCCATGCTGCAAGTAGGCTCTGCATGGAACACGGTGGACGAGTGCCTGGTTAAGTGTTCCAGCCTTATGGCTGTCAGTTGAAGAAGGGTTGAGCATAGCATCTGGTGTAAAGGGCAGCGGCAGATAATATGTGCCTCCTTCCTCACCGACAGTCATTTTCTCTTCTCCAGGTGCGGTAAGTTCTTCCAGAGCAAAGATTTCAGAGAGGAACTTTCACCTGCTGCACATAGGACGTGCGGTGATACTTTTTAACATATTAGTCCATAAAGAAAAGCATTAGTCTTCAAGACGAAGGTTACATTGGGATCAAGTAACCTCAATAAGATAGTCAACCTTACCACGCTTCTCCAGTATCTTATTGGATCCATTCCAGGCAATGAGCAGTTTACTAGTATCACTAGGTAGGAGACCAGCACTTAATCAACCGGATTGAATTCAGGGTTTTTTAACTTGAGATCAAAGTAAGCCTTGCACCGGGAACTGCTAATGTCACCATGTTGGGCAACAATCTGGAAACATTCGGCCAGTTTCTTCTGAAGATCGATGACATACTGGAAGATGGTCCTTTCGTCTTCCTGGGGGGTGCCATCTTCCCACAGATCAATCAGAACGGAGAGTGGATCTCTGATTGGACGACCATATAGTAGTTTAAAGGCCGAAATTCCAGTCCTGTCACTCGGAAGTTCTCTGAGGTCAAACGAGGATGAAATGAGATACATATGCCACTCACGAGGCTTCTCTGCCTATAACTTACGAAGGATAGCAGTCAGAGGTGCCGGTAGCCATTCGCTCCTACCATTTCTACTAGAAAGTAAAGGAGTGTTGAAGATCGGTTTCACATCTAGCAGCTTATGAAGTTCATTCATCAATTTGGAGGTCATTTGGGTCCCAGGTCCGACAATATTTCTCACGAATTCCCAACCCCCGGATAAAATTGTCAGCAATGCTTTAGCGAGAGATATGGAGTCTATGTTATTTAGGGGTACAGCCTCTGGAAAACTCGTATCAAAATCAATGAGGTTGAGGATGTACCTATGTTCGTTGGAAAATGCTGGTGAAAGTGGTCCAACCAAGTCGTGGCAATGATGGACATGGAATGCGGTGAGACTGGTTCTATTCGTCCTTTCTTCGAAAAATTTTGAGACTTGTCTCAGTAAAGGCAGATGGGTCTGATGTCTGTTCCCATGCTAAGCTAATAAAACTGTTCTGCGACCTTTAGTTCAGTCTTCCTATGTATAAAATAGGCAGTCAAGGGGCTCTCAGGAGCAAAAGAGAGGATAATAGGGCGACAATCACAGACAGCAAATAGGGTTGACTTGACTACCTTATCGGGACGATCATACGTCAAACATTTCTAGTGCGAGAGGTTGTCAACCATGATGAATTGGTACCTATATCCGTTCCTCAGCTTATCTTTAGCCTTAAATTCTCTCGATTTGAAAATCTTGGAGTCACTGTACAATAATAAAATAAATACAAACTTAAATTAATCCTCCTCCTCAATTAAACTATTTACTATATAACCAACCAATACTTAAATACATTAACTAGCGAACAAATCTCGTTAGGAGTTTTTCTAACGTTAGTTAGTTGATTTCACAACTCCTACTATAAGGGTTAGTCGCTCTGTTTAATTCATTCACATTTGTTTTCGGTTCTTTGTTTATTATTTTTCAAAATTACACTGGATAGTATCAATTAATTCTATATATTGTTATTTGTGTTTACTTTAATCTCAATAATTGTCAATTATAATGATTTATCTTGTCTTACCAGATTTTTTAGCCATTATTTAATGCATTCTTCAAACTTTTTAATAATTCTTCCCCTTCTCATTAGTCAAATGTCCTAGCGAAGGTCAGAAACGTCAGGCCAAAAAATGATTAGTGTAGTATCCTGGGTCACCAAATTTTATTTCTAGGAGCAAATGGGCGAACGATCACAAGGAAGGAAAGGGAGAACAAACAAAGACATATGGGATTTGTTCCATCAATATTGATTCAATTATATGTCCTTTATAATAATTATCAGAGTTATAGTCTAGTTTTTCAAAATTTAAAATCAATTTGGCGATCAAAATTACTCGTATGGTTAAACAAACAACAAGACAAAATTCCTTTCTTATATCCCTCCGATTTTCATATGTAATATCTGCGAGTTAGCAATCCTGCATCTACTCGACCCACTTTATAGATGCACTAATCAGAAAGCATTTTGAGCTCGGATCAGAGCCACTTCCTTGCCAACGTCGTGTATCGTCGAAAGATAATTATTTTGAGAAATAACAGCAAATAGCCAGATCAACTTATAACATTGTAATTTTTTCTGGTAAATGAGCCAATTTTCAAATTTGGAACAATTAATAATAGGGTGTTAGTCAATGTTCGTTGTAAAAGAACAAACCTAAGACAGCCCCCCTTCCTCAATTTATCGGAGACCACGTGCTATGGACGACGTCACTTCCTGTTCGAACATTCTTGAATTTTCGACTCTTGAGCACGTTGGGAAAATATTTCCCAATCCTGCGAACTCGTCCCAAGCCTCATCCCTCCCTCCCGGTGACGAGGTGCGAAAGAGCCGCTATGTCTCGCCCGTTGCTGCTAAACGATATATCGACTACGCTTGCGTATTAAGATTTCTAGAGTTTGTAACTACATTCTCCAAACTCCCTTTTCCCCTTCAGAATCGGTCATACAAATACTCGTGTTATTCTGTAGTTCAAAGAGTCCAGCCCGCACCTAAAAGCCGTCTTTATCGTCTTGTCTCGTGAACGTTCGTCAGACAGCAGACTTCTTCAGCCGTGATTCTACCCAAGTCAATTGGAATCTTCTGTGAACAACAAGCCTTTTAATCTGCGCGACAGTCTCCCTTCGTTTAATCGAACCGAAGAGAATCTCCATCCATTACCTTAAGCAAAAAGAAGTTTCCTCTTCAAGTAGAATTATGAGTCATCCCACATTTCTCACCGAGTGTCATCGTTGAAGATTGGCTATCTTTATCGGAAGGTTGGTTCGGATCGTGCCTGACCTGCTACTTAGATCGTGCCTCACCTGCTAATTCGGATCGTGCCCCACTTGCCTCATAGAATAGTTCCCCACTTGCCTCATCGCAACAAGGACCTTCCTCGAATTCACCGACCAGTAAGACTGAAACCCCCTTCATTATTAGTATTGTCAAGTTCCCCCTTTTGATTTGAGCCTAATTACATTAGTCACTTAACCATTTGAGAATCCCTCCTCATAATAATTATCAAGAGACTCTTTCAATTTAAATAATTCCCCTTTGCCTATTATTATTCTTAGTTTGCTCTGTGTAAATAAAATTATATTTTTGTTGTTTTATCTTTACCTAACCTTGAACGATACTCTCGGCCTATTCAAGTAAATCTCGCCCACCATTTATGGACTCTTTTCGATTATTGAGGATTTGAAACCCAACGCCTCGAGTGTGCCCTCCTAGGCGGTCGTTAATCCCTACGAACAGTCCTTCAACCGTTCGCGTTGCAGTAGGTGATTAAATCACCACATAATATAAGAGTGGTGTATGGTATAGAGTAGTTGTACAACGACATTCGTCCACCTAAACATCGCACTGAGTGACCGTATTTAACTTTTTTAGTATAGTCCACCCAAAACCGGCTATGTAGGAAGGCCAAATTTAAGCAAGAAAGAATTCCGCACGATAAATATAATTATTATCTTAACGCAGCCTGTAATTCAAGTAAACCTTCTGTAAAATAAAGTTCATTTACTTTGACTAATTATGTCAAGAGTAGTGTGGCTAAAATGAAAAGGTTGAACTTTATCCTTGAACCTGAAAATCAATGTCTAATTCAATGATGCTAAACGGAGTGGATTTCTAATTACAAACCCAGTGTCCATAACCAGCATGATGTTAAATTACTCTCTCGTGTTCAAAGGCAGGGTAAGGTATTAATCAGGGTTTGTTCAAAAATTTGGATTCCTAGAGTCCCATCCTAAGCCAATATCGTCATTAGCAACTCCCAGGATTACTCCTCGTTGAAGTTGAAAAGTTCGTTATGGGTGACGATTAGTCTTGATGCTATTCCGTTCTTTATAAATGTTTAAACCCAGGAAAGATGAAGGTTCCTCCCCATACTTTTTTTTCTCTGTCAAAACTCGAACGAATAAAAAGCCGCAATTATTTCATAATATGGCAAATATTTTAAGAGGAAGAGGCCTGGTCGTCTCGAGGCTCTACTGCCGCCAAGGGTCCTTCTCTTCTCTCTCAAGATACGGGTCAAAAGGCTGCATACATTCCTACCCGATGAATCCTATTGGAGGCTTGATGCTCCTGAGGGCATCCATAATCATCGTCCTCAATGGACAACTCAAAGCAAAGCTATTTATACTCTAAAGGTTTACCTGTTCTGTCACCGGCTTGGCACTGTCTGAATCTCTGGAAAATTTACTTACCAAGATGACACTTTTGATAGAGCATTGTAATCGTGACATTATCTTTATCATTTTCACGTTCTTTGCTCTTTCAATATAAATTTTGTCTTGATTATTTAAGTTAATTAGCTTAACTGTGTCCGAAAGTATCTGTGAGAATTTTTAAAGAAAATATTTCATACATGATTGTAATTAATAAAACAGTACCTGATATTTTAAAAGGTCGAAGTAGAAAACTTAGTAAATTCGATACTATTTTTGGTTTTGAATATACAAAACACTTTTTAACATTATAGATTATGCTCACGCAATATACTCAATAAATAAATATGAATTACTAAATATATTTTATGCAGTTTTATTATTTTTAAATTTGTGCTTCTTGTAGCCTTCCAAGTGATTTCCATTATTTAACCTTTGCCACAACCCCATCAACCTTAATGGCCTCCTCAAAGCCTAACGAAAGTTTTACAAATTTAATAAAATTTTGGAAATCCTGATTTCTATCTTTACTTAAAAAAGAAGCTTATTTGCCTTCTTTGTGAAAAGAAATTGACTAACGCTGCTATGTAAGAGAGAAGCTAACATAAAAAAATATATCTTTGAATGGAAAATATTAAAAAGCCATAATATTGTATTATATATGAAAGCACTTGTTCAATGTTGTTAAGATGTCCGACTATGGGGGTCATAGAATATTTAGTTTAATATACATGATTACAAAAATATAAAATTATATACAATTGCAAATTATAAAATAATTTCGAGTCGTGACTGAAGATCAAATATATCATGATTCTGAGCATTTTTCTTAATTCTTTGTCTTCAGTGAAAATGCATTGCGATGAGTCCTTGGAAAAAGAGGGATGGGGATATATGTAGAATGGACAAAACAGTCAAGAGCAGTTACTGATGTTTACTATTCAACATTATATGTTAAATTTTGTAATTCAAACAATCACCTTGTTTAAAGGATGTTGTTTATTCTGAATTAAAATAATTTTGAAGGTATCTTTTTACAATCTCTTTTAAATAAGGGGCAAAAAGAGTGATGATATTTATATTTTGGAAGAATATCCAGTATTTATACTGGCTGTCTACCGTTCCAAAAATTTACTACTTTGCTTGAGGAAAATGTTGCCCATTCGCCGACACTTTACAGTTTATCCTGAACTATTTATTACAATGTTCTAAGAAAATTGGGCAAAAAATTTCATGATTTCTACTGCGGTCTAACAGAATGAAAATATCACATATACTTAATTCTTGACTGTTTAAAAAATTATAAGGAATAACTTAATTGGTAATAAATTTTGTTTCATAATGAATTAAATTGGGTGCAGAGCGGCGTTAGCTTGCAAAGGCTTGCCAATTTTTACTTTTCAAATCTAATGTTCCTTTTGATTATTTAAAAGAGGTATTTTTTCCAATTGGCAGACCTATATTCTATATTTCCCAATGTAGTTATTCTTAAAAGAGGTATAAAACTTATTTATTGCCAAAAAATACAATTTGATTCAATAAAAAAACTAGATAATTATAAACTAGTCAAAATTACAGAGATTTTTAGTCTCTTTCATACTAAGGAAAATTAAAAGGGAGCTAAAACATCGAGGAAAGGCTCTGAATTTGCGTTCTGATGACACATTGAAAGTGAATTACTACGTCCTTTATTCATGTTGTAATAATTATTAAATTTAACCTGCAAAAAAACTCATTATACTGTAGTATAGATCGAATAATATTTTGAATATTTTATAGATAACAATATAAAATTCTAAAATACAATTCTAAAAGTTAAATAGTATAAAAGTAAGCCTCACTTTATTAGCTCTTTCTGTGTCCGTGATAGAGAGACAGAGAGACACGTAGGACGGAAATAACCCGCGATCGGCTTGTTTAGAGGTCATTTCCGTCTGATAACACGGCCTATAACGAGCCTAATGGTAACAGCGAGAGAATCCGCTACATGGCGTGAAGCTTTAAATTCACGTATGGGGCCCTGTTTTTATAGTAAATCATTGGCCTGGGTAAATTAGTATTCTGCTAAGAGGAGACGTCGCATAAAGTAAGGCTTGAAGGCTCTGATTGAGGGCCCAGCGTAGGCGGAAATTAAGTTGGGATAATTGTTAAATATTAACTAAAAGATTCATTGCCCTCTTAATAATTCCGTACTTAAACTAGACCGGCCATAATTTTTTGTCATATGACCCAGTGCTCTGATCGCTTGCATTATCCTTACGAATATCTATTTTTTCTATCTTTAAAGCTGCTTTCTCTCGGCCTCCCATGCATTAAGAGCCCGAAGACAAGAAAAAAGAGAAAAAAGAAACAAACGAGAAAAGATTCTCGAGATCAACTTCCTCTCCGGCCAATACTCCCTCGATCCCAACTTTTGAGGCTGACATTGGTTACTGGAATACAGGTTGTATTTTCCGTCATAACATCGAACAGACCGAGTACTAAATGGCCTTAAGTGCAAACCAAACCCGTGCTGTTGGAAAGTACTCGAGCTAAGTGCTTCCCTTCCTCTTGCTCCTTTCGAGCAGCCGAATCTTTGGGTGGCAGATCTACCCGGAAGTGTTGTCGGTCGTGTGCGGCTGAGTGTGTATACCTTGATTCATCTTGCAGTCCATTATTTTTATTTTTTATATATCTTTCATGTCTAGTATTTTATTTGTGTTTGTACAGTAGTAAAGATCTTTTCCTCCCAGTTTGATAGAGAGAACCTTATAGATAGTTTAATTAATTCTACCAAGTATAATTAATCACTTTTAGAGATTTATTGGAACATAAAGTTCAATTGCATTATTCGAGGCAAGGCTCAACAGCAGAGTTGCCCTGCATGCTATCCGCTAATTGTTCCGAGACACGAAAAGCAAACGAAGGTCAGATGAGCTAACCTGACCTACGACACTCTGTCATTATATACATGTGAAACTCTTACCATTCCACAAAAGACAGGGGCAAATCTCCATTAATTCTACCCCAACCTTCCAGCCAAAAACAATAACAGACAAACATCACCAATAAATAAATCAACATATTATTGAGCCAAAATTCCAATCTCTTGCTCCAAACCCACCTTTCTTTGCAGCTATCAAATCTGAAGAATAAGCCGTCCCATGGGCCTCAACCACCTCTCGCCTTGAAAAGTTCCGGTGCGTTATTCCGTCAAAACTAAATGAATATAAATACCCATCTAGATTGCGCGATAATGACTTGTTTCCTTCTTTTCTACACAGAATTAGGCACATTATATAGCACCTATTCAAAAAACGCACAACAAAAATATCAGAGAGAAAATACAAATACAATGAATATGGTATCTCTTCTCACAATCTATCCGATCCGTGGAATTTGCGTAACTTCTAGCTTAAGATAAAAACGGTGAAAACTCAAGAATCTCCTGTTTTATTGCAGCGGTGAAAACATTTTTATTTGCATTTCCAATTTCCTCTCTAGTTTTGCTAACTTGTAATGTAGATTTAATCCTAACAAAACTTAAGAATAAATTGATCATATAAGAGCGTGTTGGAAGGTTCAAATTGAAGAATCCAAAAAAAGTTCAAGAATTCTGGTAAATATTTCAAAAGTAAGTATACAAGGTTTCTGCGTAAGATTATTTTTTTTAATTAAACTGCCATTCTACTGACTGCCTACATGAGCCAAATTTGCCGTATAAATATCTTAGGCTCCTTTAGCTAGACTACAGTCAAAAAATAGCAAAACTAAAACAAATAACAATATAAATAAAACTAGAAAACTCCACAAAACCAAACCAAATACTACCAAAAAACATACAAAAAGTACAGGGTAAGGTTTGTCTAATATTGGTGTTGGACCACACAAAACTTTAAATAAAATGGAAAAGGTCAGACTTCGAAAAAAGGCATAGAGTTTGCATTTCTGTTTAGGCGAGCTAGTCTCAAAGACAAATGACAAGTGGAAGTGATGCATCAATTCTAGGTAACTGAACAGGTAACTTGCACGAAGATTTACGAGATTACAATCAATGGGAATATGCGGAGAAATCTGTGGCTACCAAACATTTACCTCATTACGGCGCGGGATGGTTATTCATCAAATAACGTTGTTTGCGTATGTGTGACAATTTAAAGACGACAGATGCATGCCTGAGCATAGCGAATATCGCTCGTATGCTGCAGAATGATTTCGAGGCAACGAGAATCGAATTTAGTCTGCGCGGCATACATGTTAGGGTGGAAAGTAAACCAAACAAAGGGTTGTGGTCAGTGTGGAGAGTAATATCAAACCCGTACAAATAATGGTGAAAATGGCGGATTACGACATAGCTCTGTTCTGAAGGAGTTAAAGATTCGATTTAGAGAATAATGCGTGAGGTGCCAAGAATTAATAACCTTCTACTGCTGTTTCTCTTCTAGGTAGATAGCTGACGCATCCAATGAAACGCTTAGCTGTGCCTCAGGAAAAATATGGGCCAAAGAACAGAGGAAGTTGCTTTAGTGAAGAAGATCGAGGAAAATATTGAATAATAGCGACTTTTCCTGCAGAGAACGAATTCCGTGAGAAGAAATGTGATGTCCAAAAAAAAGAGATACGTCACCCTAAAAGGGCAGTTAGAACGTTCGTACAATGCCTTACTCTACCAGACAAGTGATAATCGGGCGAAGGTAAGATAGATATTCACTTAACGATGAATATGTTATTGGGCGGTCGTCTCTGAAACGTTGGAAGGTCTGGCCACTATTACGTAATCCATAAGGGAGTATTTCAAAGCACCTAAAATGCGTGGTAATGGCTTTATTGAGGCTATTTTCTGAGTGAATAGCAATCTCGTTGAAAGCACGTACCAGATCATATACAAAAAAGATAGAAAAACCAAAGAAAGCAGAGTTAAGTCCAAGAGCTACGGCAATTGTTACCGATTGTAAATATTAGCTGTGTTCTAAGGTCTGAAATCCCCTCTAGTTTTAAATACTTTGGTACAACGTAAAAAAAAATCCATTGAAAATTAAACTCCTGCTTCATTGCTTGATTCTATGAGTCTAATCTTCGTCTAATTGGCCTATTTTTTGGAGTTGAAGGGCATGACTAGGAAAATCTTGCAGCTAGATAGGGAATTGGGTCTCGTTAGTAGGTAGAAGGAAACAAGAACCAAAAATATTTAGAGAGGTTGCACGGTCTATAAGCTTGCAAGTGCAAGAGCCCACCAAGTTTTCATGGGCGGAGAAGGTAGACCCAATAAGCTAGCATCTAGAGTAGTGAAAGCGAGTGATGTAAAACCTTTGTTTGAATGAATCTTTTAGAGACTTAGGATGGTACATTGGATTCTCTGCTATCTAAAGGAGTTCCTGTGACTGGCGACGGAGGAATCTGTTCGGAACTTTGTCCCTTTATTTTTTTCTTCGGCCCTTTTTCGGCACTCCTCTATCTACAAATGTACACTGTTAAGATTCGAGCGTTATAAGAAATGTGTGTCCAAAAGATGGAAACTAATACTCTCGCTGCTGTATAACTTTGAAAGCAGAGGTATGAGATTTTGGGTTAACGTCGTAGACAGATCTAAGGTGCCCCTGGCTCCAGAACTACATCGAGCTCTTTATAATATTTACTAGCCATAAACATGAGATTGATAGCAAATGAAATGAGTGCAGGGGGTGTATCTGGAAGGCAAATAGCACATATTGATCTGTGTAGAGCTCAGAGCAAGTTAAATCTACCATGCATCGATAGGCAGGGTTTTAATGAGGTATGGAATGCGCCGGTCAACAGATGGATACCTTCCGCAATTTCCTCTTAGCGGCGAATGCGTGAACTCATATCTGTACAAAACGTTCGAACGAACAAAGGATCAGCAAAAGAAAGGCAGAAGCCGTATCATTACTCCAATCACTGAATATCAAGGAGTGAAGTATATTCATCGCGCGAGTACAAGTGAATCAAAGGATGCAACTATGATATTCTGGGATAAGTTTCGTTTGATAACACGACCAAGGAAATGCACCACTTCCAGCTAATCCTATTTTAAAAAATGTTTAAGTCAGGATAAAGCCGAAGATGGCGGTAAATTTGTGTTAAAATAGTCTTTCATTAGAAAACAAAAGACATACGGTTCAATGCCTGTTGATGTCGTCGTCCAAAGTTGGCATCTGATGTTCATTAAGAGATCGGCAGGACATATACCTAGCAGAAAACATACAAAGTTGATGCTCAAGGTAAAGAGTGTTACAATGTGGACATTAACATTAGGCTACCCTTTTCCTGCACTATCAAACAGAAAAGGACTTCTTCAATCAATACGAGTAATCTATGATCTACAAGAACTTAAATAAATGGTTAAGATAAGTTCCATCGTCTCTATGATGTGCAGGATCTCCATTATACCGATAGCTATTCAGTATCATATGATTTATCCAGATTAAAAATCACAGAGATATCGTGCTTTAAGGATGTAGAAGGCTTTCCAAACTTTCAAACATTCTATGAATGGTAGTTAAGCCTAAAAAAACTATCAACCGACCTAAATTCCAAGATTCAGACAGAAATCTCAGTGATTTCCATAATTTTAGAACTCTTCTTCTGCTTCAGTTTCCACCTATGTAGTATCTCAGCTGCAGGGACTCACAAACTTCTATTTAAATGAAATAGTGGTCACTACCTGAAGATCACCAACCACCTCCACCTAAAAACAAGTTATGCATCTGCAAAGACAAGAGAGGGATTTAAACAAGAAAATGAGTCAAATTTCGGACAGTACTTCGAAAAATCATACATATTCATGACAGCTAGTTCCATCTCTTCAAACAAGTCGGCTAGGACTTGTTTAATGATATTGATCGTTTAGTATCATCAGATATGGTACCTACCAGTCAAATCGGGGCATAAGAGAATGGATCTCTTCTACTCTGCCATGACTAGGTGGAATTCATGGGCTTTGAACACGGCTGACTATAGAATGTAAGTAGATCTAAAAGTATACGTCCTACGAAGGTGTAGCTGAACTGCCAATGTCTTAAAAGAAGTATTCAATCAAGTAGATTTAAGAAGATATCATGTCCAGTGTAAAAATATCGCAATTCCTTCTAGTGTATTCCTATGCCATACTGGTGGGGTCGCACCAGTACCAAACATGGGATCTTGGAGGAGACATTTCTAATAAGGAATGGGAGAAGAGAGGTCTCTGCAAATCCTTCCAGTTATTTGGGAGTCCATATCGATTCCATTTAAGAAATATAGCTCGGGTTATGTGCGCGTATTCTCTTTAACGAGAAGAGAATCACTTGAATGGCCTAGGCTTACTTGCAGACGAATTATGTGAGCTGCTGGAGATAGAGGGTGTTACAGAGGCATTCGCTTTCGAGTAGATGCCGTGGGATGTTGAGCTCGCCATCAAAGTTTTTCTTCCCTTCGCTTGGAAACTCATGGCGGGCAGGGGGGATAAAGACACATGGTCGCAGTTTTGTGACAACTTTCCTCTTACCTGAAGCTTTTACGCATCGGCAGAGATGGAACGCTAGTTTTTGCCTGGAGAGAGCATGCTTTTGTGGAACCGCCATCTTTCCTATGGGTTTCTCCGAATAATGTGGCAATAGAATCATCAGAAGGGTTCTGATTGTTTGCCTAAGCTGCCGTGTGAGAGGAGCAAACTTCAGTAGGTGCTTTCGTAACCTGATAATCTTAAGATATCTGATGTCGTATGAGCCAAGATAGAACGAAATCCTTGAAATCTTGAATAGATATTTAGGTCCGTGACCTAACCTATCATGATATTTACTCAAGAGAAAAATGCAGCACTAATAGTTAGAAGCAGGTTTTCGCTCTCCGCAATGCACATAATTGGCCATACCAAATAAAGACTTATTTTTTACGCGCTTGGAGTAATTGACACAGACTTCCGGCAAACTCGACTTTACCAAAGACATGAACAATTCCTTTGGCTAAAGCGGTAGGAAAAATAACACCTCATCGGCAAATACATTGAGGTAACAGCTATACCAAACAGTACGCCCTGACTCAGGGAGCTTCTAAAGATCATTCAAAAAGAGTGTAGCAGTAACCCTCAAACCCCATCACATGTTTTCTCACCACCGCTCGACATTGATCGCTCATTTTTCAGATATTTTTTGGCGATTTACTCTAATAATAAATCAACGAGTTTTCTTGTATAAATCACATATTTCAGGAACCTTACGCTGACTTGCTGTGCCACTTTCACAGGCAAGCCATTTAATCTCCGAAGAAAACATATAATAGGCACCGGGGCACGTTTGTCGGCATTCCATAGAAGACTTTCGTCCAAGAATCGGCTGACCTTTGGCGTTTTACTAATCAGTCTTGCTAAAGCTCTTCTCTGGTGGAACATATGCCCTTCGAACAACATGCTACCAACAATGGAGCAAATAAGTTGGAAGTGTTTAAAGACACCAGGTTCGAACACGTCAGTTAGTCTTTCAATGAAGTGCCCCAAATTCATTGAGACTACACACTCCGTACATATTTAGGCTTGATCTTTCTTTATCACGTTCGCCCTGCACAAAGGCGTCTAGGCGCTGGATATCCCAGCCATAGACTGTTCACCCATGAAAGAGCCAGCGAACTCGACTTTTCCAGGAACCCAACCTAAGGACATGAGCCCCTATTTTTCTTTCTAATTTGTTATTCTACTTTCTCTTTTTAAGAGAGGAGGGCGGATAGTGAGACATATTCTTTCCACCCCTGGAAGGGGTGCCAAGGTAGGAGGAGACAACCTCAGTCATGCCTTTCAAAATTTGAAAGTCCATGGATGGCCGAGGTACTAACTCAAGAAGAAGTCTTTCCTTTCCTCGTAAATCCTTGGAAAACCCTGCCGCCTTAGGATAATCTTACAATGGGGCTGACTTTTCCTCTTGTATGTCTGCCACCAAGTATAGTTCACCCGCATGCAACATCTAGCAATCTGGAATGGATGCACCTCCAAGTCCACTCAACCTCATTAAGGTCTTCAAAATGCCAAACCCTACAAGGTTTTAGGCTATGCCGACATCCATTGGGAAAAAATGGGGGAAGCATAGCAGCCCCTATATGCTTACAAACCTCAGATCGACAAGGTGATTGGGTAAGACTCTGGGGGACGACTCCACTCGTTATCCCTGAGATCAGATTGAGTCACCTGGTTCACTTGTCCATATCGGTGGGAATTGGAACAGAGATGGTGCGTCCCCTGCCTTGCCCGTCGCTAATGAAGCAACTGTACGAAAGGGGGTAAAAGAAAAGAGAAACCAACAGCCCATATTAATAGAAGAGGGAGGAACGCCGTCTCTGGTAAGAGACGCCTGAGCTACCCGACGGTCCAAATGTTAGATGCGTGTTGTCACCTTCTGCGCCCACCCCTAAACTAATGCGAGGTTTTCAAAAAGGAATATAATCATTCATTGCCCACCGTAGGGGTGAGTGTCGAGGCTATTGCCTGATAGATATATAAGTGAAGATACATGGCCACCAAACTTTTGCAAGCATTGGATTCGAGGAGGATAGCAATCCTTCAGATTTCAGTTAAGGCATGGTATCCTAATTGCTAGGAAAAGCGCATGGATATTTTTGCAATATTATAGGTATGAAGCTAATTGAAAATTGACTGGTATTTATTGGAACTAAGCAATTATATTTGTTGTAATATAGAACTTAAATATTGAATATAACTATGGGTTTCAGAGAATACCCATTTAAAAACGAGAATTATTTCAATTTTATGTTATTTTGTTTACTTTTGGCCCTAACGTCTCTATATTTAAAACCAATTCAATGCCCGGTACAAGTCATTTAAATGAAGAAAAATCTGTTTTAAGCAAAAATATTTTAAAGACCACGTCATCGAGCATGATTCTCTGCCTCATTTGGTTTTCTAGATTACATTTAGTCTAATCAAATCTCACGTTTTTAGAAAACTGGCCTCCGGAAAAGTAATATTTATAAATCAAATTTATCTAAAGGACTGTTATTTCTTTCGGGAGCGGGAAAAAGTATTTTTATCTTAAGCCCATTTCCTAGGAATTCTCTAAATTGAAAAAGGAAAAAATTCCTGCTCGATATTTCTACGTTTCTTAGTTTTTGTTGGGCGTTGGCATTAAAGTGGGTTAGCAACGTATTTTGGTCCCTTTAGGGATTAGTATGGGCATAAAGTCTTCATTGAGTTTTTTAGAATTGATGAAACTAAACTAAACCATAACGAAAAATTGAGGTTATTTTGCACTAATCAGTCTCTATTTTCATTACTCATTAGTTTATGATAATGCAAATAGATTAATAAAAGACCAAATGTTGAAATTGTAACTCTAGCCGCCGGACAAATTTAAAATCAACACATGGACAGCTTAGACTGATGGTAAGTGAAACGGTTGATTTTAAAAACCTCTTATTTCTTATGTTCTCTCTTGTTTCACTATTCCACCCTCTATCCCACTCTTTCTTTCTTACCTTTAATATCTTACTGAATTTGAGGAGTTAACCCGATAAACACTAACATTAATAAAACTATTTGCTGGGTGCATAGCTTAATTATTGCCGTTGGGTAACAGCGTAACAATTTTCATCTTATTTTCTCACATCGTATTTATTCTTTCGCCCGCAATAATATTTAGTATAACATATGAGTATACTATTGATTTTTTATATCTATTTGTTCAATTTTTCCACCCGCAGGGTAATAGATTAAACAGAAGACTTAAAATTTAATCTGCTTCTATCTTTTTTACATTGATGCTTCTTTTCTACACATAAAGGCAAGCAAATAACCTTTTAGCGAGATTATATTGAAATAAGAAAAACTCGACTAACAGGGCTCTTTGTTCCGATCTAATTTACTATAACATTTTTTTTTGGTTTACTGAATATTAGGGCTGAGTAGTTTTTACTCAGGTGAGAGGTTAAAATGGAAAATGTATTTTAGAACTTAGGTGAAACATTCGAATATACCAAAAAATGTTCTCAAATTTTTAATGAACTACAGCCTTTACATCTATTTTTTTAATTAAAATATTTCCAAAACATGGGATAATAATATTTATTTTCAAGGGTTTCATTTATTTTAAAAATTGGAATAATGAAGTAACAAATATTGTCATTCTCAAACTTCTAAAATAAATCTTAGGAAATATTGCGAAATTTTCCCAAATTAAATATATTCTAAAGGGTCTTTCAACAAGGACGCTCGAGCTTTGTCAGGCAATAGTGGTCATTTTGTTAAGGCCACATCTGGCAACCTCACTTTAAAGTGTTCAGTAGTACTTGGTTTAGTCCGGATGGATAGGTATGGCGTTGAACAGCGTGTGAAAATCATCAAATGTTATTATCAAAATCAGTGCTCTGTTCGACAAACGTTCCGCGCATTACGTGATTTCTATCCTCTCCACAATCGTTCTGCCGAGTCCACTGTTCGACGCTTGGTGGCCAAATTTGAGGCAAAAAGGTCAATCAACAATCAGCCAACACCCGTACGTCGCCGAAACGCAAGATCTCCTTGAAACATCACTGCCGTAAGTGAGAATGTACGGGAAAATCCGAGGCAGTAAATTTCTCGTCGTTCACAAGAACTTGGCCTTTCTGGGACTTCAGTTTGGCGAATTATGCGTAGAGACTTGGGTCTGCACCCGTAAAAATCCAACTTACCCAGGAACTTGAGGTAAACGACCATAAACAACGCCCATTTTTGGATGAATAGATTTATGAACAAGCAAAATTGTCGGATTTGTAACGAAAACAATCCACATGAGATACACCAGCACCAATTGCATCCCAACAAAGTCACTGTTTGGTGCGGATTTTCGTCTAACGGAATCATTGGTCCGTATTATTTTGAGAACGAAGATGGGATTGCCATAAGCTTCAACGGCGAGACCAACAGATCGATGATAAGCAACTTCTTTTGGCCTCATTTGGATTATATGCCTACTATGAATACTGACGACATGTGGTTTCAACAGAACGGCGCTACGTGCCGCACTGCACACGCCCCGATATACATTTTGTACAAGCGATTTCAGGGCATGGTCATCTTGCGCAGCGGCGACGTCAACTGGCTACCCAGATCATGCAAATGATTTAACTCCATTAGACTACTTTCTTTAGGGCTACTATAAATCACAGGTCTATGCGAATAATCCGCAAACAGTTGATTCCCTCAAAGTTAACATAACGAACACCATCCAGTAAATTATGCGACAAAGTCAACGAAAATTGTGCCTCCCCCCAAACGTTTCACCAAGCGAATCTGCGGCAGACATTTGAACAACGTCATATTTTAAACACAATGCCATAAAATATACTTTTAAATTTAAAATAAATTGAGTGCATATATCTCACACAACTTGTTTTATTGACATTTAAAAATCCAACGATCTTATTAAAAGACCCTTTATGTAAATATATATTTAATATATATATATATATTTTTATTAATGAACAATAAAGTTATAATCAATGCGGTTAGGTTAGTGTAATAATATGAATTCTTTAATCTGCTGAAGAATTCTTCTGGAGTTCCTCATCACTTTTCGCGAGCGTCACATATACGACAAGGCAAGCATCCATTTCTCTAAAAAGAGAAATGTCAGGAAGCTTTTTGTATAAACTAACATTTAACTACAACAGAAAACGAAGAAAATATGTATTTTCCCCGTAGATATTCGCCCTTTCTAATATTTTTGATAAAGAACATTTTGTTGGAAAATGGACAACACCTAACCTGATTGACTAGAACGTTATTGTTCATTTTGCCCTCTTAAATTGACATTTTCTTTTAACGCTAGCTTAGAAAGAAGGCTTCTTGAAATTTCTCTTTATAGAAAAATGGATTTTGGCCTGTCGTATAATATGTAACGCTCCTGAAGTGTGTTGAGGAGCTCCAATTGACTTCTCTAGTGGATTAAAGAATTCTTAATATTATCCTTACCTAACCGCATATATATATATATATATATATATATATATATATATATATATATATATATATATATATATATATATATATTTGTCTTTTCTATCTTCTCCATCCAATTGTTATCTCTCCTTTCTCCAACCAATCTATCTCACACTACCCCCTCTTTCCATCTCTCTCAGTTTCTCTCTCTCCCTACCTTTCTCCCCACACCCACACTCATAAATACATACAAATTCCTTTTTAGGGTCTGTCTTTAAGACCAATTATTATAATTAATTTTTTAATGTAATCCCCCCCTCACCCGGTGACGAGCCGCGAAAGAACCGCTATGTTTCGCCCCTTGCTGCTAAATAATGAATCGACTACGCCTCAAGATTAAAATTTCTGGAGCTTGAGACTCCATTCTCCAAACTCCCCCTTCCCCTTCAGAATTGTGAATACAAATAGTCGGGTTATTCTGTAGTTCGACGAGTCCAGCCCGCACCTCAAAGCCGTCCTTATCGTCTCGTCCTGTGAGCATTCGTCCCAACACAAAACCTTTCCTGCCATAATTCTGCCCTAGTCAATTGGTAGCTTCTGTGAATAGCAAAGGTCTGAATTTGCGCAACCTTCTTTCTTTGTTTAATTGAATCGAAGAAAATCTCCATCGATTACCTATGACGAAATTAAGATTCCTCTTTCAGTTGGAATTACGAGAATTCCCACATTCCCCGTAGAACGTTATCTTAGAAGTTTGGCTATCTTCATCGAAAGTTTGGTTCCGATCGTGCTTCACTTTCCTCAAGGGATCATTCCCCACTCGCCTCATCACAAGAAAGACCTTCCTCTAATTCATCGACACATAAGATTGAAATCCCCTCCATTATTTGTATTGTCAAGTTCCCCCTTTTGATCTGACCCTAGTTACATTAATCAATTAATTCCATTTGAAAATCCATCCTCATAATAATTATCAAAAGACTCTTCCAATTTAAATAATTCCCCTTTGCCTATTATTATTCTTATTTTTTCTGTGTAAATAAAATATTATTTTTGTTGTTTCATCTTTAATTAAACTTAAACGATATTCTCTGCCTATTCAAGTAAATCGGGCAAACCATTTATGCACTCTGTTTGATTATTATGGATTTGAAACCCAACGCCTGAAGTTTTACCTCCTAGTCGGTCGTTAATCCCTGAGAACAGTCCTTCAACGGTTTGTGTTGCAGTGTGATTAAGTTACCCCTTGTGGGGGAATCCCACGTAGAATTTCTTTTTGAGCACGGAAGTTCCATGCGCTGGAGAAGGTTTTTTTAGGCTTAAATTGGTAAGCCTACCCCTCCCCCCACGCACACATTTCACAAGCGGTAGCCTCGAAACAAGTCCACCACGGTCTACCTTTACACGGATTAGAATCGCCTCGGCGAGAAGATTCGAGGCCATTCGAGAGTAGAGCTTTTTCCCACTTACCCCCCCTCCCCCGCGGAGCGAGCCTGAGACATATATAGTGCTCGATTCCCATAAGGCAGACACAGAGTTGATAAGTCTCGCCCAGACCCAAGAACATTCCCCTAGTTCCAAGTCAGGTGCGAACAACAAATCAAAGTGACAGCTGAACTATTTGTGTATTGGAATTAGCCCCAGCTAGTGAGTTAATTCCATTTAACGATCGCTACCGAGTGATTTTTTCGACTTCACTCATCAACTTCTGTCGAAGCCCTTCTTGTTTGCCCCTCATTTTCAGGTGGCCGAATTACTCTCGCCTGTACGGACGTTACCACCCTCTGCCTTTTTAAAGAACCGTCATTACTTTAAGTTCAAGCTCAGAAGCTCTGAACGCCCTCGCCTGCCGTGCAGAAGACATCCGTAAAGCCTTACCCTGATGTCTCACCCGGAATCTTCTGTAAGACAACTCCTCTCCCCCTTCAGTAACCCATTTGAGTTAATTCCCCCCATTTGAATAGTCTCCTCCTGTAGTACATTAAATTTTAACTTCATAGTCTGATGCATAACTATAATTCCGCCCCCCCTCGTTTACCGATGTAATTTTGCCCATTAATTCTCTGATTTAATTTTGCTCATCAATTCTCTCATTTTTATGTAAATAAAATTATATTTTTGTACCTGCCTCTTCAAATAACCTTGAGCTTTGCCGTTGCCTATATTTTACCTGACTTCGTTGCACTCTTATCTCCCTATTCCGCCCGTCGAAACTCGTCGAGTTCTGTCCGTTTGTCGGTTCGCCTTTATGTTATTGGTGCCCCCCTCATAGATATAATATGGTATTGATGTAATGTAATATCATACCTCGACACCCTCCCTCCACATAATATAGGAGTATTGTATGATATAGTGTGGTTGTACCACGACTATTGGTAAGTATGTTTTTCAGCTTTGTGTATGTATTTTCATCCATAGACCAGTTTCTCTCTGACGAAGCGGATATCAGTTTTATCAGTTAGAGATTACTTGGTATTGATGATACTGGTACTGAGCCGCAAAACCCTTTTCACCAGGTTGCTTTTGAAAAGAACAACTGACTTCCTGACACCATCTGATTTCCAGATTCTTTCTCTGGCAGGAAATTCTGCCTTGCCTCCTATCACTTCACTAACATCAAGATTCATATGAATGCCAACTTGTGCTTCATCAATGTTTTATCCTTGACGGACAGGATCAAGGATGTTTGTTGCTGCATGTATTGGCTTTATGCAAAACTGAATTCGGTATCAATATAAGTTGTCACAGATGCCTCTTCTCATTGGACTTCAGTTAAAGATGAGGAAAGAAAAACTAAAGCTATTTTCTGCTTCAATCAGGCCAAGAGACGTGGTACATCGGAGAACACTCCATCATCCTTTTCTATTCCCTAGATAACAGAGCCAATAGGCTGTAGAATTGCCAGTGAGCTACCTACACGCACCCAGAAATCCTCTTTGTCTAATATGAACTTGCGAATTTTCTTATCTACACTGAGGCTTTACATGATTTGCAACTGATGCACGGCCTCTATCCATTTAATTAGATTGTTTAACATCAGGGCTATGCTTGCCTACATTGTTTTTCTAGGAAGTTTAAGGGATGTGTTTATGCCCTTGTTTTTGTTTAGAGGAGAGGATGGCAAGTACTGTTTGTTTGTGCTTGACATAATTGATGATCTTTTTTGGCTTGTTTATCTAAGTTGTTCAAAATTTTCAGTTTCATTACATCAGAAAGGATAAGAGAGACGGTGTGTGCAACACAATCAATTCTTCTTATGTCAGGAAAATTATAATTGATTAGATTCCCAGTAGCTTTAATGTCAGCTGTATTATCTGTAACTAAGGCAAATATCTTTTGAACACCGACTAGTTCAATAACAGAAATGATTTTATTAACAATGTGCTATTTTTTACGTTGGTTATCTTTTGTGTCAGTGCTTCTGAGAAAAACTAGGTGATGAGTTTATATTATGTAATTAATTATCGATTGTCCCCGCACATTTGACCAGCCATCTGATACTACATCCCGAATCAATTTTGTTACTCTACTTTAAAAACGTTGTTATTCTAAATCTAGAAAATGAGTACGTAGAACATGGCAGGCAGGAAGCTTGTACGGTGTGCGCATTTCTCTGACAATCTTTCTCCAGTAGACATTTTCTGTTAGCATAATTGGTGAACCAGATGTTAAATTGCTCCCGCTATACTTCCATCCAGTGTCTGTTTTTCATTACTGCTCATTCTTTCAAAGAATCCCTTCATATTTCCTTGATAATTTACAAATGTTAAAGTGCTGGATTGATCACACTTTGCTACTGGTAAGCTTACTGTTTGTTGCTGGTTTTTTTATGCAAACGCGACCTGGGATCAGGTTAGCTTCCTTGTGTCTTTTTTAACATTTCTCTTAATATGCTTCTTGCTTTATAGCAATTTTACTATACTCTGCTGAACAATGCTTACAGAGATAAACAGTTTTTTCTTTTTTATTTACTGCAGTAAAATGCTTCCATATATCACTCTCACTCATGGCATTCTGCCAAAAGAGAAAATCTTAGATTACTGACAAACTTTAACCAGTAAAATTTTGTGCCTTCACCTCTATAATTGTTGATTTTATGGGAAAGAAGAATACTAAAGGAGAAGAAAACCTTCTCCCTGGCCAGCCTGATTTGTATACATTTCATGAATTAGCTAAAGTCTATGACATTAAATCTTAACTCAAATTCCCAATATATTCTACACAAGCCAACCTTTGATTATCATAACATAAGTCTCCCACAGTATTATCTCCCTATAGAGTTTCGTGATTCTGTCATTGACACCTCACAAACCATTTTCAGAATTAACTAAAGCTAGTGAGTGTGTGCGTGTGTATGTGTTTTGCAATTAGGGTATATAATGCAAAAACTCTTCATATCTGACACTACTGAGCATGAAAATTGTTTATGATAGTAATAAACTTAATAAACAAATTTGCCAGCAATGCAATATTTCAACTTACATTAATGATATGCAGACAGCGAGAAGAAAAAAGAGGCAAGCAGTGGCGAGGAGTGATCACCGTAACCTCCTCTTTGTAGGCCGTTTATAGCTGAAGTGGTCAGTGTGGTGAGACTGACACAGTGAGACGGTGAATGAGGTGTAGGACGTGTTCAGTCCTCGCAATACCGTAAGATTCCTGTTAAATACACGTGCATATACTGTACTAATTGGTGTTGAAGAGTTGCAGACACACATTTTCTACAATCCTTATTAGAGATTGTCTCATTAGAATATGCGCACACACATGGATATTATTAGGTAATTAAAAAGTGTAATAGAATACTTGCAAAAGTACAGCTTAACTGGGAAGTAAATATATTACAAAGTCCTACCAAGAATTTGCATGACTCAAAGCAAGCTTTGTAGGTATTGTAATTGTACTGAAATTCATTCCTTAAATGTTGAACTAAATATATTTAGAATATATTACCCCAAATTTCTTTATTTATTAATACACAGAAAGAATTGTGGAAAATGCTAAATATTCCAGAAAATTCCGCAAACTTTCGGGCCCTGAAAATTCTGTGCAAGTTTCCTTGGAAGTTTCAATTTTCCAGGAAGCTTTCCCACCCTTTGTATTCTTATTCAAACCTCTATGTGGACCAGCTCGTAAAGTAAAGAAAACTATCTTACTATGAACAGTAACATTTTCATCTTCAAACTCTTCATAGCACACTAACATTCTCATTCTCTTTGTTATTAATTAATCTTATGCTCATACTATTTGCTTCACACATTCCAGTGCCCTCAAGCTGTGGACGTATGATTTCTATCTGGCTGAGCCTAAGTATTCTCTATAAACATTGTTTCCTGAGCAATCCTTGATCTCCTCTGTAAGACCACCTAGAAAATCGCCCAATGGCGGGAGTTGACCGCCTTTCCTGGCATTTCAGATTGCACTGTTTATATTACAATATAGAAGACATTCAAGAATAAAAAACAAAAAAAAGCAGAATACAGAAAAATTATTCCCGAAAGTTACATCATATGAATTTGTGATATTTTTTAATAACATCAATTAAATGGAGGCCGTGAATGTTCGTGACGGATTGAAATCTCTCACGGAAGTTTGCCATTGAACTGCCAACCATGTCTCGTGAAATTCTATCGATTTCCTAACTTTTTGATACTCGTATCTCTAGGGGAAGAACATTCAAAGAACAATTAGTCGATTTAAAAATTGTCGTCGCTTACTCTGCGTAACAAATCTTCTATGTATCTATATTTCTTAGTCTAACAATCTTCTCGGGTTTATCAACAGGCAATGCGGATGTTTTTCATTACAAAGGGGTAAAGATAATATATATCTAGGTAATCAATTTTCACAATTCAGTCGTTGGGTAAGAAGGAAATTTTTTTTTACAATGCCCATAATATTACGACTCTCCTGCACTCAGCACGTCATTAATTATATTTTTTGTCATTTTATTTATAACATCACTATAACCTTCCTCTCTTCTTATTCTTTGCTTATACTGTCATTCGAAAAGAAAAACTATTCAATTTCACATCCCGCACCATGACTTGTTATTTATTCTTTGCAATACGAAATCTGTCCAGCATACCCTAACCATTGCCAATAACAATGTGTTTCAGTGGCCAATCACACTTAATACATACATGCAACACGCATCTAGGACAAAGGAAACATTCTCTGGGCTCGTGAATCTTTAAAGGTAGATAACGTCCTCGCCTTTATAGAAGTACCATGCTTTCGTTCCTTGCATGAAATTTTAAGTTTTCTAGCCAATTACTCACGATATATCCAACGCAGATCTTTTTAGGAATACACCTTGGGATTATTCCGGACAATTAGTAGGATTGTCTTCTCTGAAATAAAACCATCTTTAAAAATTTATAACTAATTGATGCAATGGTTATGCATGACTGCAATGGGTCAATTTGGCAATTTTCGATGAAAGATAAACGGAATTTCTGGAATAATGGATAAACAGAACGTCCTTGATACAATAATTTATTATCTCAGATAGAAAGTTTGTTCTTTTTTCCAATAAGTATTATAAAACTCGTAAAATTTTCATTTCTTAAAGAGCCATCCCATTATAATTGAATATTGTTTTTTAGGTATATTACTAATATAGTTTTAAATTTTAGCAAAAAGAAAAGAGGAACGGAAGTTACCTTTATAAATATCTGGGGTCTCCAATTGCTATGAGAAGCTTTATTATGGATAATGTCATGAAAAAACGTATTTGTTTTTCAATATAATATTTTGTACTCGTTCTTTCTGGAGTATTTCCCGTCCCTATATCAAGAGATTTTGGGTGAACAAATTTAGAATATAGCTTTGGAGAATCTGCTGATATACAAACGGCGTCAAACTTGGTATTATTGTGAGCCAAAACAAATTTTTACTTTCTCCTCCTCTCTCTCAACGTACTAAGCAGTTTATTATTTTCTTTACCGGAGACAGGATGTCTACACACTGCAAAATTTGGATCTTAATACACATCTCTTGAAATTTTCATAGTTTTCATTTTCCTCATATCGCACAGATTAAAGATTATATGCTTTACCTAGATGAAAGGAATTAGTATTAATGAATTTCTCTTTTACTTCTTTTTAATGTCGTTTTAGACAACTTTCAATTCTTTTACTATATTCTTTGTTAATGCCTTCATCGAAAATACATTTCTCATTAAACATGTTACAGTGTATCTTTCTTTCTTAATCATGATTTTTATGTCCATAGACATTAAGGAATTTCTTAAAAATATCAATATTTATTGTACAAATTAAGATGAAAAGTGATATGTGTTTTGGAAGGCGTTCTAAGCGTATTCAGCAAGGAACAAATTCTCTATAGCTGCAATCTCGATCCACATTAATCACCCAATAACAGTAGCTATCTTTTGAGAATTTCATTCGGTTATTGAAATTGGTAAAACGATAAATATATTATTAAAGTTATAAAATTATGTAGAATGACGATATGGAAAATTTAAAAAAATTAATAACTAAATCTATATTTCATTGACGTTTTGCAAAGGATAGGTATTTATGATTCCCCTCAAAATTGCCTGCTGCCTATATCAAAAATTTCGAGGATTTTAATTAGCCTGGCCCACATTAGGTTTTATTTTTTGCATATCTATATGGAGATTATCTTTTTGAATGATATAATTAACAAATAGAATTAACTAAAGTGAATATATGCATGTTTGAAGATAAAACAAAGCAGCGAGATTTTCTTCATAGGTTACGGGGTAATATAAAAATATACCTTTAACATTAATACATTTCTTCCATAACGTATTTGCCCATTAAGACTGTAACCTGCTATTTATCGTTCACTGAAATAGTATAGTTGATATTTTTAAGTTCGCTTTCACTTTTAATTAATTTTAACGAATGTGTATAAGGAAATTTATCTTTTTTGTATTTTTTTTTAAATACCCGCCCCCCCCTAAAGGCATAGTCTTATTACCCATGATCCGAGTAAATTAATATTGCTAATATTAAAGTGATAGTAAGAGAGAGAGTGTTAAACATCAGAGAAAACTTGAAGTAAATGAGAAGCCGAATCTCCCTTAACACCGATGGTCGTGGACATTAAGAGAGCAAGATCGAGCGTCATGTCGGTTACGGAAAGCCTAGGAAGGAGAAATGAGTATAAGTGTGGGTGTGGGTCTGGATGTGGGTGTGGGAAGGATGAATCAGGCACCTTACTAACGGGTACTTATTTTATTTGTTTTCTACGCGCCCATTTGGTGACTTCCTTCAAGGACATATTTCACTGATAATAAAATTTCACGCTAGGGTTAGGCTACTTTAGAATTCCCCAAAACAAATTAAACAAACAAAACACAAACTAAAAAGCAGTCATTATTTTTATCTAGAATAGTATTCAAAACGAGGTAAGGCAAGCTCTTTCGATGACTCCATTCGACACCCATTTTTTGCGGCACTTGGGGTAAATTAGAAACTTCCCAGTACATTATTTTTGAATAGGCTTTGGGCTTCCTATACAGGTGTCCATTTAAGGTCTAGAATTAGTAGAGTGGAACCTTTTTCAGATGATGGCACTTCCCCAACAATATCATAGTGGGTCATCCTGTTTACCCTCACTTGTTCCATTTGATGAGGCAATAAAAATTAAATGTTTTCATAGTTGCTTTAAGTAAACTGTGGAGTAATCTCCTTAGCCATTTTGTTGAATGTGCTTAAATGCAAGTTTTTATTAATTTCAAAATTATATATATTTTTCTTTAATTCTCTTTTACTTGCCTCGTTTTAAAATTTTGAATCAATTGCAGAAACCTTTTTTGCATGTTTATTCTTTCCGGGTATTTATTTCTTTAACAAGTTTTTCTTTCACCTGGTTCCTTAAAGATGGTCGTCATTAAAAGAAACTAGTCAATTGAAAAAAATAAATAATTTATAATGGACATTTAATTTTCGAAATATTAATTCACAACACTGAGTTTACTGTCGCAATATGTATCAAAGATGCCTACTTACATTTTGGTCAGTTGATCTGTAAAGATTTAGCAGAGGTGGGTACATTTCCGTTCTTTATGATGCCAAACGAACCTAGTTTCGAGTAATTAGGTTAGGTATGTTACACAGATTTTCAATCCTACTAACTTTAGTTTTTAGCTACACTAAACTATTTTAAAATCCCTTCATTTAGAGGTAGCTACTCGTATATGTACGCTACTATTAAACAAATGAATTTTAATAAGTCTTATTTTTATTTAGGACGAATCTCTCAGCAAGTGGATACCTGGATTAGCAAAGAAAACCACCCATCTACTGACATCTTGAGGATTTCTAGATCCCCGTTCACAACGTCCGTAGGTTACATCTGCGGCTATACATGAGAAAAGTCAAAAGTAAGTGTTGTGGGCATTTAGGTGCTA
Organism: Ceratothoa steindachneri; assembly: GCA_963969495.1. Classification (NCBI taxonomy): domain Eukaryota; kingdom Metazoa; phylum Arthropoda; class Malacostraca; order Isopoda; family Cymothoidae; genus Ceratothoa; species Ceratothoa steindachneri. The sequence continues at coordinate 92,554,454 of OZ018330.1, forward strand.
GGTAAATTTGGTCTCAGAAAATTCTGTCTTGAAATTTAAGGAGTTAATATCCTAAACAGTTGAAAAAAAAACACTTATAAATTGACAAACACTAAAAAATAATTGTTAATGAATATCTCAAAACTAAATGGGTAGGAACAATTAAAACACAATCATCTCAGATGATTTTATTAAAAGAACTACCTGACAAAATAAGAAAAATTGGTCTTGAAAATTCGGTCACAGAAATTTTGGTCTTATACGGAACTTGAAAAAAATAAACTTGTTATTTATGATTATAAGAAATTGCTTTTAGAAATTCTAATTTGTTATCTTTATCGCAATAATGTACAATTTTGAATAACTTTTCATCTATTTTCTCATCTTCCTTTTCTTTTGTGGATTATATATACTCTTTGAATGTAAATATTTTTCGTTTTCGTGAATTTTTCCTCCTTTCGAAGAGCATCAATGAGCTTACAAATCTTATGGTGCTTGCAGGTAACCGATATTCTCAAAGCCGAGCGGAAGCTTTCTAAAGTATTGTCTGTTCTTGGCATTCCATGGACCACTCGATGGCGACATTTTAAATATTAATTGGATACAAGGTTCTTCTCGCCTACCACGTATTCCTACTTTTGAGCCAATGTACATATGTCAATTTATAATAAATTATAAAATCTATTGGCACTAATTAATTCTTACATAAATCTTCATAGGCACTAATAACATCTTCAAGTGGTAAAAATGGCAAAGCAGAGAACATTTCTATCTTAGTTGCAAAGTTGCCATCACTACTGAATTGAACCTTAAATCCCAGTTGACTCATTTCTTATAAATATTCTGACTAAAATGTGGGTTCATATTTGGTACTAATTTTTTTAGTTCATTAAAAATATTGTCATGTCTTGCTTCACTCTTGTCAAGCAAAGTAGCAAAAGCACGAGTAAATAATTTACAGTTTAATACAGCGTGAAAAGTGAACAACCGTTACCATATAGATGGAGCTGATTTAAAAGTGACATTCACTCCAAACTGTGAGGCCATCTTCAAATCTTCAAGGCCTTTTTTTCAGGCAAAACTTAAGATTCTCTTTTCGTCATTAGAACCAGTGTTACATTGCAAGAACTATGCACCTTAATGAAATCAAGTGAATGTATCTGGTATTTAAAATACTGTACGAGAAAGAGGGAAAGAAGGTGCACCATAAGATTTATTGCGCCAATTTGTTATATTGCTTGAAACCGTTTGCAAATTTGGCAATTGATACTTTGCATATTCTCCAACACTACTTACTGTTTCTGAAATAAGAGATCATGTACTTGATTCAGTGCCGTTATTCACTTTGTTTTTCAATTCTGAAAAGGCGATTGTTGCTTCTGTTCCTTTTTTATCAGCTTCGTATTCAAGATTATTGAGCACTCTTTATAATTACAGGCTCACCCGGTTTGTTCTCTGTATGCATGCGAGCATGAATCTTATTACGCATCTCACAGCGCTAAAGTTTCTTTTCCTTATGGAAATCATAAATATAATTCAGTTCGTCAATCAGCTTTTATTTATTCTTTTCACTTTAAAATACTTAGCAGCCATAATATGGGTAATGCACAATTTAAAAAAATTATAGAACTTTGAACTTGCACGTCCCTGCTCCTCAAGAAGCAGCTGGTTGTGACCTAATGATCGTATCCTGAACACCCTAAATAACATTCTTATCTGTTTCAAAGGAGATTAACACAATTTAAAAATAAATCCATGAGAATGGGATTAAACTTGACTGACCGACACATAAGATTAATACTACCAAATAAAATAAATGAGGAACCTAAGTTTTGAATTAGATACATTCCTCGGTTGCTTTGCTTCATCTGAAGGATTAACACGTATTCTATCCTTAAAAGCAAATAAAAGCATTATAAGAGAAGACCGAATTTTCAGAGATCAAATTTTCAAGAAGGAATTTTCGAAAAAAAAATTCTCCTACCATCAATTTCTGGTGCCAAACTGAATGATTACCTTAAGAACTTGGTCTGTCGTATGTACTTGAGAGTGCATTTTTTGCATTTACGTCTGGAATTCTTGAGTGAAAATTTGGGCGATGTCATAGAAGACCGTGGTGAGAGATTCCACAAGGACATCACAGCCATAAAGAGAAGATATTAAGGAAGTATCAATACCTCTATGATGGGAGGCTACACCTATTTGGTCTCTTGTGAAAAAAAGATAAAAACGTTTGCACTAGAAAAGCATTATATACAAACACTTGTAATATATATAAATATCGTTCATTTTTTTGGCTCATATATTATTTAGAGTTACTAAATCAATTATAATAGTAATAATACACATTAGCCTCTCAATTTCCTTTAATAAATAAAAAAATTGAACTAGACATATCGCCCTAGGCAAAAATTGCTTATATAAAACAGAATTAAAAACTAAGAAAATCTCTATAGGTATTATAACTATTGATAATATGCCAAAGCCTAAGTAATATTTGAACTCAGCGGCAAGAAGACTCAACACTTCACACTCTCTATGGCTCAGAGACAAGGTTACAAATCTGGTAGTTAAAGCGTTCTCTATCGAAAGCCGAAACAAATATTAAGATTTATTTAATCCAACTTCATTTTTAAAACAATACTTAATCGCAATCGATAAAAACTCGACATTGTTCCATAGTAACCTGAATTCGACGTTCTGTTGGATGTTCATGACACCATTCGATCTCCGGTCGGATGAAGTCTACGAGATATTTAATTTCCTCTTAATATCCTGAAGAGATGCGACTGAAATTCACCTCTAACTATTTTATAGGAAACGAACATAGAAAAAAGATGATTTAATATCACCTCACCATCTTTTTACCTCTAACTTATCAAGTTGACATCTTTCAAAGTGAACAATAGGTCATTCTAGAGTCCCTACCATCAGCGAAAATTTCCTCTCTTCATTATTTCATTCGTTAAATCCACGTCACTCACCGCCATTAATGTTGGTCCCCAATTCAATGCAGCATTTAAAACACAGGCGACTATGCGACAGCCAACACAAATCAACTTCGATTCTAGACGATCCAACAGGAGAGGAACCACACCCGCCGTGTCTCAACATGAATAAAGTTCAGGATATTGAATATATGTGATTAATCTCTCCAGGTTACAGGAAAATAGTGAGTGTAATGAAATGTGGGATTGCTTTTGTAACTAAATGGACTGGAAATAGTGAGTGTAATGAAATGTGGGATTGCTTTTGTAACTAAATTGACGGGAAATGTTTTTAGCAGAATCCAAAGAGTATTTTTACATTATTAATAGTTTCACTTAAGTTGAAGAGAAATGGAATTCAATTTATACAATTGTTTAGAAGTTATTCAGTTTTACATTATTTCATTTATATTTGTGATGGCCGTAATCCACCAGGCCCTTCCTCAACCTCAAAGGCTCAGTTCATTCCGAGGTTATAAACAAATTGATTAACTCTCGCTAATCTATACGTCATTTATCATTCAGAATCGGAACACGAGGAATATCCTTGTTTAGCAGAAGATATAATTTAATGACACTGTGTGATTGATGTAAAATTATGTAATAATCAAAGTTTTATTGAGATTTCAATACAGGTATTTTTATTCTTCATCTCCGCTTCTCATTATCACTTTAATGCTCATTCTCGCAGTGGTGACTCCACCTTTAAAGCTATCGAAACCTCTAAACTAGCTTTACTTAACGTTGTTTGTTCCTACTTTAAAATTCTGGTGATAATTCGTATTTGTAAGTTCATGTGGTACTGGTTAGTGCTTATGATTATCCAGAATGCTTGTCTATACTTTCGAGTGTACGTTGTTATTGTTCGTACTTTTGAATGCATAGGCTACTGGTTAGGGCTTGTAAGCATCCATGGAACTTGTTCGCACCTGTGAGTATCCATTATGCGTATCTATACTTAGGAATGTATGTGGAGCTTGCTCGTACTTGTACTTGCATATTGTACTAGTTAGTACTTGTAAGTACATGTTGTGCTAGTTCTTAATTATGAATGCGTATTGTAATTCTTTGTACATCGAGGTGCATGTGACGTTTGTTCGTACTTACTAACATCTGTAGTGATTTTTCTTACTTGTAAGTCCATTGATGACGTCTTGTTTATATATTAAGGTGACTTTGTGGCTTCCTCATTCTTACGAACACATCTGGTGCGTGTTGGTACTTTTGGGTTCATGTGAGTTTGTTAGCATATGAGAGTACTCGTGGCTCTTGTTCGTATTTAGGAACATTTCTGAGCTTGAGTACATTTGTTTTCGAGACACGCATCAAACAACATCGCTTAAAGCCTAACATAATCACAAGGCACCTAAAAAATAAACATCAGCACAAGAAAATAACACATCCATAAAGTTTAAAATAATATACCAACCTGCCGAACAACAGACACTAAAAATAGTTGGTTCAATAAATATATTATTCATCAACATTTTGTCATAAATTGCACTAAAATTCGTTTTATTACAGTATAATAAAACTTTAATTTTCATCAATACTAATTCTGTACTTTATTTTAAAATTTGATTTGCATTATTGTAATAAATATTTACTGTTTTAAATGTCATTTTACTCTTTAATTGTTTGCATTGTTTATAATTTATTTTTAAATCAACGTAATTTTGCAGCTTTACAGTTATAACACATGTGTCCCAACTTTATGCATAGTTATTCTATTTATCTATTGTTTCACCCACAGCTGGGAAGAAACCCGTAAATCCATTACTCGTTAAATAACGGAGGTAACTTTTTTTGTTAGTGATTAAACTTTTAAGTTAACTTTGAAAATCATTAACGGACACATTAACATTCCGTTTACTCTAGTCCGTTAGCCTATAAAATAATTTTAAAGCCGGGGTTAAACTATTTCGAAATAAAAGCAAATTATTACCTCTAATCCATTTCCTAGGTTTTAATTAGTATAATAAAACCAATTTTAGTGCAATTTATGACAAAATGATCATAAATAATATATTTCATATATGTAAGTAATCAAGGAATGTTCGCATCTTTATAACTTTAATGTGTTGACATCACACTGCTCCTCACTGTACCTCAACAAGCAGAAGGTCAAAATCCGTGATTTCACCCGCACGACTACTTTATTTTCAAGAAAATGGGAGTAGATAAGTTGTTCTTCAGCTGCTAAGTGTACCAACCAAAGACTCTGTGCTGAGTATTGTTCCAAATTGTCAATGAAAATAACCAGCAAGAAGAGCTGGTGGGTTTAGAGAAAACTGATAACGATTGGAAACTGCTGGCAGTGGTCAGTTTTCTTCTGATTGCTCTCCAAAGTGTTCACCTTAGTTCTCTAGGAACGGGGGAAATTTATCAACCTGGTAAATCTTAGTTTAAGCATGCGCTGATCTCTGTATCATATTTTAAGTTGATTAAAACCAGATAATTTAGCCAGAATCTTATTTATCATTTGGTCCACTACAATTTAATCAACTTAAAAGTGGAGCGTGGCTTACGTCCGCAGCGTCTTGAAATCCATCCAACCTCTCCCGAGGCAAGTAGAATATTTAACCATTCCTTATTCGTATTTGAAAAGTATAAAGCAGAATTAAAAGTTGATAACAACCTGTTTCGCGGCATTTAGCCAAATTATTGTCTGCCGATAATTTTAAACTCATTGCTGAATGTTCCACTTATGATAACGCCATAAAAAACTAAGAGAAACTTTTATACAGCCGCTTAAGGCAATTGTAGCTCGTCACCGTTTAGATACCAGAAGTCAAAAGAGTGACAAATCTATTGATGAGTATGTGCAAGTCTCGTCTACTCTAAGCGTAGAATGCAATTTTAAAGACATAGCTGCATCTGTTCATCGAGATTAGAGTATCCGAGATGCATTTATTTCTGGGTTGACTTCTCAAAATATCCAAACCTCTCTCTTAGAGAATTGAAAGTTCAACTTAGCTACCGCTATGGACAAAACAAAGGCCCTAGAGCTAGCATTTAAAGACTCTGAATCATTTATTAGTGGTGCCCCTTTCAGAAAGTCAACTTGATCAAGTCTCATTAAAGGAAATGAAAGGAGATGTAATATCTAGGTGGGTAAAACCTCCTGTTTGTGCTACTGAAGACGGTTCCTCATCGAGTGATGCCGTAAGTTCTTTTAAATGTTTTGTTTGTAGAGGAAGTAATCCTCACCGCACGGTAAACTGCCCCACCCGAAACGTCTAGTGTCACTATTGAGGGGTAAAGGGACATTTTTTGCGGTGTTGTAAAAAGAAGTCTAAACCGATTCCAAGTCAACCTTACCTCAGAAGAAGATTCCTTTGTTTCGGCAACTCTTGCGTCTCTTTCTCAAAAGATTTGAGCCCATCTGTTATTGAAATTCAAGTAGGTGGTGATGTTTTGGATGCCTTGCTTGATATAGGCAGCTCTGAGAATTTTTTATCCACTGAGATAGCGAAAAAGTCATCCTTATCACTATTAATCCCCAATGGCATGATAACCATGGCCTCAGAAAATTTTAAATCTCAAGTTGATTGAATTTGTTTTATAAATTTTTCTATGAATAGCAGAAAATATAAAAGTGTGCGTTTTTTCGTTTTATCTGAGCTCTGCTGTGACGTTATCTTAGGTTTACCCTTTCTGAAGAATCATTCCACAGTTAGCCTCAATTATGGTGGATCAAAGGCTGAAATTATCGAGCCTCTGAGAAAATTCCAAAACCTTTCTGTTGAGGTAAAACTTGTAGCCACCAGGTTCAGAAGATATAATGCTGCTGATTCTGCTTTTATCAAATCTGAAGTTAAGCGATTACTAGAGAATAAAAGTATTAAACCTTCAAACTCTCCATGTCGATCTCAAGTACTCGTGTTAAATGGACCTAATAAGAGAATGATTATTGATTTTTCCGCTACTATAAATAGGTATACTCAACTTGGCGCTTATCCTCTTCCAAACATTCGAGACTTAGTGAATAGAATTTCTCAGAACCTAGTTTTTATTAAAATAGATCTTACCAGCGCCTACCATTAAAAAAGGAAGCAATTTCTAAAAATAAGATGAGGTATTTACCGTTTATATATCTGCGGCTCTGATTGCCTAATTGCCACCAGAATAGGTTGTGATTGAATTCCTATAGCACATATGCTATTCTCTCTTTAGAGGGGTAGAATTAATAATCTCAAATAGCAGATAGAGAGGATCCTCTCAACTTTGTTCATACAGCTTGACGAGCTCTGCGTGGCAAGTTTCTCTAGTGGAAAAGCGGCAAAACACAATCACAGGATTTATTCTGATTGAAGCAGCAGTCTGTTTTTACCTTCTCTTGCAAAAAATAGCAAACCAGCTAAGCATTTTAGGCTTTGGGTATCACTGCTTCTGGAAGTAAGATACTTCAGGCTGCTGTGGAGAAAAAGATTGCGGATTTGTAGGTAACTCAAGTACTGAACTCCGCGTTGTAAATAATAACTTGTTCGATAAACTGATCAAGATGCTAACTCTAAGCTAGAGTTCAATATCCAGGAAGGCGCTGGGCAGGCGAATCCTTAAATTCAATACTGAATTGAAACCGTACTTGATCATAAATTTGTTAAAATATTTTAATTTTTATTTCAATACTAAGCTTATATTTTATATTGCTTCTACTTTGAGAAGGCAGACCAAAATTTTATAAATTTATTATTAATTTGAAAAACAATACAAATAATAAAATACACACAAACCCGTCGAGCGTTAAACTTAATTATTTTGACTTTGTTCTTATTGAGCTTTCAGCAAGATTCTAAAAGGTCTCGCTTATAACGGTGTCTCATTTCGAGTTTGGACCTAATTATTACCATGATCTGTTGCTCTATATTCGGATGATTTGAGAGATTTGTCAGTTTTTCTAAGTTTAATGCTGAAGTTTATATGAAAAACTACCAATAGAAACGAGTCGCATCCTAATAAACTTTATACTCTCATACAGTCGTTTAAATGTTTATTTTTTACGTAAACACACACACATATATATATATATATATATATATATATATATATATATATATATATATATATATGTATATATATATATATATAATATATATATATGTATATAATATATATATATATGTGTATCCTTCTCTGAAAATTTCTCCGTCTGAATTACGAATTATAAGTAAAGCAGGAATAAATGTATGCATAATTAAAGTCTTTTCTATGTTTTTATCAAAACCATACTAAAGAAACTCGTCAAGCGTTCATAAAATACCTTTCGCAAACTGGCAGCAAAATAAAAAAATACAATGATACAGCAATTATTACTTAATTTTTCTCTCTATTTTTCACGGAATGGTTAAGATACTAAATGAAATTTCTATTATGAAATTTAATTTATTCGACTTAACCAAATTCATTAAAATATATAAATTTCACCCTCTAACTAAAAGATTTCGAGATTACTTGCCTTCTTTCGTCTCTCATTTTTTTCTGATATTATCTACTCCCAAATATTTTTTACATTTTAAGGGCGGAATTTTAAAAGTATTCCCAACTATTCCATCAGCATTCACACACATTTTCCTATTAATATTGAAATATCATTGTTATTTAAGAGCAATTTTCTTCCACTTTAATAAAATTTTCACTGATGGGAAAACCGCGCATCAGAAAATTTATATGCAATCTTTTATGCGGGAAGTTTGGCAATGCGTCTACTAAACGTCAAAGGCTTCTTTCGCTCATGTAAATTGAGAGTTAAGCCACATCGTGTGTAGTTAAGCATAGATTTACAGTTATGACCAAAGGTTATACATATAAATATATATATTTCAATACAACAAATTTATATATATATATATATATATATATATATATATATATATATATATATATATATATATATATATATATATATATATATATTATATTTATATATATATATATATATATATATATATATATAGATATATATATATATATATATATATATATATATATATATATATATATATATATATATGTATGTAGCCAGAGAAATAGTTGATGGTTCTAGTGAGAAAAGGTGTTGATTGATAGTGGCGGAGGTCGCCTGTTCCAAGGGGGAACAAATCTTCAGGTTTCATAAGATTAATGGCCTGAGCTTGTGAGTGTTATCGACGAGGTGGATTGATCATAACGATAAAGACGCAGTGATTTGATTGACTCTGTTTATAATGCGAGTAATGACTATGATTAGAGTAATGTGTGTTTCTGAATAATGCGTGCTTGTTTTATATTTGTAGAAAAGATGGGTGTGACCTATGGAGTTTCTGCGTAGGAGTTTTATCTGAAGTCAATATTTGTTAGAGAGAGGGAGAGCTTGGGTTGTCTATCATAATAATTTTATAGATAGGTAGTGAGAAAGAAATTTAAAGAAAGAAAACGATGATACAGTTTGGGAAACAGAATATAAGTGTAACAAACTGGCATAAATAAATAAATGGAAGAAAATGCTTAAATGACAGTTCTGTGGGAACAGAGTTTGTGACCCAAAGGAAGATAACGCGACCAAGAAAGGTCAACAAAATAAATCGTCGATCATGTCAGAACACCCTGTATAACATTGTGTGCAACTTTTGTGTAAATGGCGTGCCACAAATCACCTAGCCCTCTTAATTAGCAAATGAGTTTATATTTGTGTAGTTACAAATAAAATATAATAATTAGGAAAAAGATGAAAATGAAATAATAAGGAACATTAGATTTGGAATTAATCAATTGAGTAAAAATAAAATAATGAAGAGTCACTGGCATGGTAAATAGAATTTTAAAGTTATTGGTAAATGGATAATAATTCAATTGTTAAAAGTGACACTAGTTCTTGTGAGCTGAATGTTAATTCGATACATGAAATTTCATTATGGCAAAATGATTATTAAAATATTTATAAGGTATAATTATGTAAAATTTGTCCAAAATGCCTAATATTCATTAAGACAGTATTTACATAATAACACTAATTAGTTTGTTAAAAAAATACTTGAGTGTCATAGAAAAGGCTCCCGACGATATACTATATATCTATTCTTTGCGGGAATTATTCTATATGCGAGTTCGGGGCTTAATCAGATGGCCTAGTAAGACTCTACGTAAATAAATAGGCCTGGAGAGGGCTTATTTATCTTCAATATACTTAAGAAGTGGAACGGAGCCCAAGGATAAATAATATTGCAAGCATTAATAAAATAGAATTTTATTAATTAATCTAACAAAACAACACATGGAAAATCTTTACATGACCGGGGATTAAAAATGGGAGATACACATGAAATGAAAAAGGTCATGGGATAAATTTGACTAAGAGGTGGGTTAAGATTTAGAGCGATTTAAAATGACCAAACAAACAAGAAGGGAAAGGGTTGGCTAAATCCGTGTTCAAGCACGGAGTTACGTTGGCACAAAGTTAAATAGTTAAATGCAATTCGTAGCTTACGTATTTATAAGGTCGTCGTGCAGATGAAGGCGATTTGAAGGAAGAGCTTCGGTCCGACTGGCGATTTCCTTCCCAGGAGGAGGGGTTTTAAGGGGAATTGTCCTTAACGAGGGGGGAAGCACAGACTCATCATCGATAAACAATCGTGACGTGTTATGAGCTTTTGTTCATAGTTAGATATAAGTGAAAAATAAATAATGTGGGATGCAATTGGTCACTTCAAGATTGATTTAAAGACATTAAAGGACTAGACGTGAAAGTCGATAATGGCCATTGGTAACAGGTCTGCAAGACATTCAATTACTTTTTAATAACATCATTAACCGGAAGTATGATATTAAGAGCGTTAAGAACAGTAGATGCCATTATTGACTAATGAAATAAGTATCAAGAGGAAAGGGGATGAAATTTCGGAAAAAAGTCCATATCTACTCCAAAATAGTCCGCAGAATTACTTTCACAAACATTTAAAACTCTCATCGTCCAAAACATTCCTTTTAAGATAACAAACTTTCTCTGTATTCATAAGTCTACAGGAAAACTTTAAGGGTATTTGTCTTTCAATTATTTTTTAATTGATTGTTTTCGCAAAATTTACTGTAGACTTCGTTAAGGATGTTTTCGAGGTGAGGAATTTGAAGCTATTTTTTATTCGTTAAAAAATTCAAGGAGATTTTGAGTAGCGAGGGTTAAAAAATATTCAATTAGCATTCGTTTTCCATTGGAATCCAGTTAGGAGGTGCAAATACGTGTGTATCTTGCCGTTGGCGGAATATTTAGTATTTTTGAGTGAATAAGAAATATAATATACTAACGACATGAAAAATCCAATGTATTTTTACTAGCAGACCAAAAACAACTTTTCTATTCCTTTTTAAGAGCGTGCAACCAATAGAGATTATTTAACCCGTGCAACACTCGACCAACCCTTCTTTTTACTTAGCCGAGCTTGAGAACGGCTATGTCAGGAGTTAAATGAGAAGTAATATATCTCACACAAAAACTCCTAAACTTACAAACACAAGCCCTGCTACCCCACAAACTTCACAGCCCTTCAAAGACTTTTGCATTTTTACAGACATTAGGTGTGTTTCCATTCCTAACTCTTCCTCTTGTTTTTGGCTTCGAGATTATAAATTATGCATTTTTTACGAAAAAATATTGTAAATTTTGGATTGTTTTATATTTTTTTAAGTTTAAATTACTGAGAATATAAAAAGCTAAGAATATATTTTGAAATTACATATGATAAAAAAGTAGTGAAAGGAATAGATTTAAACTTGAAAATTCTCAATGCTGAAATATTTTGCTGAAAACCTAAAAGAGGCAGGAAAAATATAGAGGCTAAATGAAGGGAGACGAAGAAACCTGTGGTTTGTGAGATAACGAGAAGAAAGAAATAGTCGAGGAGAAACAGTGTGGTTATTACGAGTATCTCAATAAATTGTATCTTGTTTAAATTAGCGAATATTAATTCTTTAAAAGATTTGAAGCTTTCCATAAACCATAGGGTTAAAAGTCTTTAGGTAATAAGTCTTCCATAAAAATGGCTTATCCACCGACTCTCTCTTATTCATATATTTTCAATGGCCCTCTTGCCTTGTACCACCTAGCTAGAGAACTTCAACGCCACACAAACCTTACACCCTTAAAAATTAGAACGATAGGTATAAAGGGCAAATATAACCCTAAAAAACATCCTTAACTCAAAAAATTGAAAAAAACTTTAGCATACACATCATCTCTCACACAACGTTAACAATTGGTTGCATTGTTCGGCCACGACTTTATTCTCTTTCTCTTCTCAATCTTGGCACAGAGATCTTCAACATTCGTTGGTTTTTGCTCCACAAACATATCACAGGGTATATTCTTTAGCATTTCTATCGTGTTTAAATCAGAGGCTTGACAGGGTGGTTTATCAGGTCGATATTTTCAGCCACTAAGAACTACTTTGCTGTATAGGTTGTGTTGCACAAAGCATTCATTATTTTGCATGAAAAGAGGTTTCTTCTATCATTTCTTATCCACTGTTTATATAATTAAACTTGATCCCTAACAGAAGAAAATTTAAAAGTATTTTATGTGCAATATTTTAGAAAATATAGGAGTATTTAAAAAACTGTAGATTTTGTTATTTATTCTCAAGAGTTTGGACATTATTTTACTCTAAAGAAGACAGCGATAAAGGTATACGTAACTATGCTGTTGACTATTGATTCCCAGCTCAACCCAATATTACACACAACCTAGTTTGCTACTCATGTGGGTACTCGAAGGGGTAATTGAATCCACTTAGATTGCGCTTCAACATAACTCTGCCTTTCTAATCGTTTTTCAACCACCCATCTCTTGCCTTTCTCCTAAAAGAGTCACAAGCGTGACTTTCCGTAGCACTCATTAGCTAAGCATAGCACTCAAATTTTATATAATAGTAAAGACACTCAGTCAAGTTCACACTATACTAAAACCTGTTAGGCTCCTTTGACAGAATCGTTTGGGTTGAATCAACGAGACCTCTGAGGGGTTTACCCATCACTAAACTACGTTCTACCTTGCTGAGAAACAAAACTTCATTAATGAGTCAAGTCTATATTTTACCCTTTTAATTTACCTATTACATTTCTAATCATTGTCTTAATACTTTAGCGAACTCCAAACGCAATGTTTCTCTTTGATGTCCATTTTCTTACAATAACTTGATTTCAAACATAAAAATTATCAAGTAGAAGAGACGAAAACAACTCTTTTAAGGCCATCTTGTTTATTATAGAATTTACGACATATCTATAGAATTTGCCCTGTCTCAGGTTATTGCTGCAGAACCGATGGTTTAGCTCGTGATCCGAACTTCTGGTTACTGAAAATCTGTCGAGTCGAATCGGCGCTCCATCCGGTGACTTACAAACCTCGACATCCCTTTGACTTCGCTTATGTTGAGAGGTAGAATTATCACTTGAATGAAAATATGAGAATCTCACCTAAAATAAGTTAAAGTCTAGATTATTTCAGTCTAAAGTGTGTCATGTGAATGTGTTAAGAGGGGAAAATCAACGAGGGCAAATCTAACACAGGTTTGTGACGAGGAGAGGGTAAGCAAAATGGTTTAAAAATTGTAGGGTGGGGATGGTGCTAAATTAGTGAAAAGTGGAGAATAACTGAGGTTTTGAGAACAAGAAGTATTATTCAGGATGCCAAATAAATAGGACGTGATTTTATTCAGTGTTAATAATCAATAGAACATCATATTTTTAAGGAATCATAATGAATTGAATGTCTTTATATTCACAGAGATCTCCATTACTAACCTAGTAGCACACAGGTCTCTTCATTTTAAAAACAGTATCACAGATTCATACAATTAACAAACTAATAAAACCGTGGGATCTCAATTAATGGAAGAAGGGTATACACGGATCGCGGGTTCAGTGGAAAACAATACGATGAGGTTACTCTATATGGGTCAAATGCTCAGGTTTTATGTTACTATTTTTTAAAATGAAAATCAATATTTTAAAATGTTAAAATAGTGGTATCAATGATGTTATTTGGTAAGGAAGAAAGTAGTAGAAGTGATCCTTATTCATCAATTACACTGGTCAACACACTTTTTGTTGACTTATGTTTTCTGATTGTTTTTAACTAATTTTGATGAGGTGTTGACTTCAAATATACCATCCATTTTTTTTGTAACACATCAGGTTTTATTCTACAGCATATTGCTAATTTACGACATACTACATGTATTTACTCCATAAGGATAGTTTCCTAAGTGTAATAGCTTCAGACCCTAAAACAAAATCTCAACGGAATTTGAAAGGATAAATGCATTGTAAGATAACATCTCCTCTTACTAAATAAATACAAGTTATTTTTCTAATATAATGGGGAAAACACAAGCAATCTTCCACAAACCTATACATTCGTGGAAGAAATTTTCGCTTGCGAGAGTGTCTCGAGTGTTTGATGTCTACACAGTCTCGTTGAATACTCCAACAGTATTCTGCCATCTTTTTTGTGTTCCATCGGCCTTGATATCTCTTTTACATAATCTTGATATCTTGATGAAAACGCTCTACGTGTTCATAACTCACGTTGCCAAGATTAGCAGGAAATTCATGAAGATGGATCTTGATGAAATGAACCTATATGCTGATGTTGCACCCTAAAAGATCAAAGCTATCAAGTAATCTCTCTACTCAATCTGTGTAGTTAGCATCCTTTTTGTTTGCAAGAAATTCTTTTACCTCAGCCACAAATAAATCCCATGTTTCTTTTTCTATGTCAGTCATCGAACTTGAGGAGTTTTGGTTTTCTCTAAAATATTTGATTTGTGGCCCATCAAAATCTCCAACCTTTATTTTATCATAACTTAAGCTAGGAAATATTGTACATATGAATTTGAAACATTCAGCCTCCACATTAAGAGCTTTGACAAATTGTTTCATCAGCCCTAGGAAACGTCATATGTAAACATTTATCAAGATTCATAACTAACCAAGGTGGGCTAATACACTACAATAATATATCTGCTATGTTTGATGCAATTGGAATTACATGTAATTCAGAGGAGTGAAGCCTCTTTATTGACACCTTCTTAAAAAATATTGAAGCTCTACTTCTTTATAATTGGAATAAGCATCCATCCCTTCCCTTGGCCTATTGGGTGCATATATAGGAGGACTAAATCTGTATAAAACTCTTGCAACAAACTTTTAATTATAAGGAGTATAGATGGGAAGTGATTAATCTCTTCAAAATGATAGCATTTTTTCATGGTGTCCAGGGAAGTTTGACTAAGTTTTAATGCCAATTTTGTCTTGCAGGCTATATGAATAGCACAACACATTACCACCTAAAGCAGTGGCCACAAAGGACTAAGTTCTATGTCGGAGGGCTGAAAGTCAAGCATTAGAAATTGAGAGACCCTCAAATTGTGTTGATCTCTCAATCGCATTTAAAACTAGATTTCCCAAAGAAATTTGTTAGAGATCATAACATAGCTTCTAAAGCCTTCAAGTACCGTCAAAATTTCTTTCCCAAACTCTCTGAGACAAAAGTGAAAGGTGCCTTCTTTATTGGACCTTATCAGGTAAATTAGAGTCTGATTAAAATTGAAAAAGAAGCCATTAAGTGTTTTCTGGTTTTTCAGGGTTTTTTGGCCAACCATAGGATTGAGAACTTAATAAGAAGATATGTTCAAATGAGCTGTAGGATGTCTTTGAAGATGCACATTCTTAATTCCAATCTTGATAAGTTCAAGAAGAATATGAGAGCATAGTCAAAGGAGCAAGGGCAGCGCTTACATCAACATATACTGAACTTTGAACATATATAGGTACCAAAGAGTATATACAACGAAAACATGATATATGACTATATTATGGGGCATGTAGGGGTGATTGATTTACATTGGAAACGTAAATCGAAGAAAACCTTTCACTTCTAACTACTTTTAGTTGTTTTTATATATTTCTTTTGGAAGTCTCAATAAAATTTTATACATTTTATTGTTCTTAGCCCTATTTATTAGTAAATATTTTAAACATACAAAACACAAAAGCAAATTTTAAAACAAATAATGAAATTATCTATTCATTAGCAATAGAAAGAGTTGGGAATTAAAATTTGCTGCAAAGTAACAAAATTGTTTACACTTTAAAATCTATCTCTAGTTTACGTGAATACAACACATGAAAACCAATACTTTTTTTTCACAAGTATTAGTTCAAGAACCTGAAATTAAGAATTACATTTGGTAAAATCATATGTTGAAGGATCCATTTAATTTCTTACATACAACACTCTATTTAATCATTTACGGTAAATTACTAATTAAACTAGCGCAAAGGAAATATTACCAATCTCTATAACTTATTGGACTGAAAATATTATTCGACCTCTGCTTAATTAAATACGCCTTATATGTATCTATCTTATAGCACTTTATTGCGTAGCTTGAGATTTTCAAGCAAAGGACCTTGGAACTAAAATTATGGCATTATGGATCTTAAGAAGCAAAATAGATCAATTAGGATGTGTTATTAAATACCTTTATCTGCCATTAAGGAAAAATTAATGCTAAAATGTTGATGTCTGCAAAATATTCCACTTCATTAAAAGAAGCCAAAATATTGACCTCTCCGATTTACGTTAGTATACGTTTGTTTGTCCATGTTCCAGAGAGGTAAACTGCATTAATAAAGATTCCAGCATAGCGGCAACTAACTTACCCATCCCAAAGGAACTAATTATCATAAGAAATTAACGAATCTAACAAAAAAATGAAGAGGAACCTTAAATTAATCTTACTTAGGTAGGTATGCCATGTTATGTACATGTTAAACGTGGTGAGGATTATTTTGGTAAAGTGATGGACTCCTAATTCGACTAACATTTTTCTGTATTTCTTAAAACTATAAACATAGCAATTAACAAACCGTAAATTTATTACCTCCGAAACTCAATTAAAAAGTGCTTTTTAATCTGAACCCATTACTTTTGAAACTGCATTTATTTACCCCGAGTAATAAAAGTTCCCCCATAAGGTTGTAATACAACAAATATATATAATATATTTTGATAAAGATACATCGATGATACTGCACTTTTACATATAAATTTGCTCTTTATTTCACAAAGTTTGTATCTTTTGTCATTTTCTGAATAAAAGTTCCAATGAATTTTTCCATCTTATCTTTTCATGTTCTGAAGATTATGAGTAAGATTCTTCTCTGGCAGGATTGATGTTCCAAAAGTTTTCAGGTATGTTTGGACAAAGATTGTCAAAGAAGTCTAGCAAAGAATTGTTCTGCCTTGTTCTTCCATGTAAAAGTGTGCATTGATGATTATAGCAGAAAACATCTAGGAAATATGGAGCACCTCCACTTTCAATGACACATACTTACTCAATATGCCCCGATATTTTGATCTATGATTTCGACATAGCCCATGTGTTTGTTATATCTCTTGTAATTTGCAGCCTGTTCAATATCTCAATGCCCTTTTTATACATTTTTATCGTTCTTTTAGACCCCTCATTTGAAAGAAATATTTTGGGAAGAATGATATAATTATTGTCTTTGCAGTTTTAGATCAGTATACCATGATTGGATGCAAAATTAGTCGTTCATCCTTAAGTTAAAATCAATTTAATCTTCGCTATGAAATAGATCTAATCGCGGATCATCTTAATTTACCTTAAATCTAAAATATATACAGTTTTTTATGTGCAATATGTATGTTGCAGAATTTAAATATAAAAGAATGACTGTGGATAAGTGGATGAATGTTTGAGAAAAAAAGAGGACTGATTAAAGACAAATTAGATATCTCTGTGAAAAAAGAGGAAAGAATGAGAAGTCAGGGGTTAATGTGTTTGAGACAGAATGAAAAAGGACTGAGGAGCAAGTAGATGAAGTGTCTGAGAGAGTAAGAGGATTGCATTCGCAGCGAGTAGATGATTTGTTTAAGTAAAAGAGGATTGACTGTGGACGAAATGGAAGATATGTTTGAAAGAGAATGGTACCTGTAAAAGGATCGAGTGCTTAATGCGTCTAAAAGCGCAACAGAACTGAGTGAGTGAGAAGTGAATATTCTGTGTGAGTTAGAAGAAGAATTGAATGAAGCGTAATTGGATGATGTGTTTTAGAGAGAAAGAGCTCTTACTGAAAAGATTTTGAATGAAGTGTTTAATACAGAACCTGGACTAATGACAAAAAATGTGGATTATATGTTTTAGAGTGAATAATGCTTCGATTCCCCAGCAAGTGTCTAATGTGTTTTAATTAGAAAGAAAACTGTATTAAAAAACTTATAGATGAGGCGTTTAAGAGAAAAGAAAGACTGACTTAGAAGGAACTGTATGATCTCTTTGAAAGTGAAAGTTTAGTAATTGCAGAACAAGTGGGTTTCTAATTGGAAAAAAAAGAGGAAAGACTGAGCAGCAAATTGATATGTGTTCAATAAAGAAAGAATGATGTATTTAAAATAGAAACTGACTGATAAGTAATTGTATGATGTGTTTGAGAAGGAAGGAGAACTGTCAGCATAAAAAAAATGGATGATGTGTTTGAAAGAGCATGAAGACTGGCTAAGAAGCAAACAAATTATATTCTTGAAAGATTCTGAGAATTTACTCCAGAGCAAGTAGAGGAAGTGTGTTATTATTAAGGAGCAAAGGAATAATGTGTCCGAGAGAGAAAGAGTAATTAATGACTAAGGATAAAGTTGATGATAGGATTAACTCAAGAGTAAGTGTATCATGTGTTTGAGATACAAACAAGAATGACTGAATATTAAATGGTGATGTATCGAGAGAAAAAAAAGATTAACCTAGAGGAAACTGTGTAATTTATGTGAGCGATAAAGTAGTATAATTGCGGAGCAAGTCGATGATGTGTTTGAGAGAGATAAATAATAAATGACCTTGGAACCATTAGATTATGTGTTTTAATGAAAAAGTGGCAGAAATCCTAATTAAATGGGTGAAGTGTTTAAGCAAATAAGAGGACTGACTGAAGAGAATATTTATGGTTTTTTGAAAGACGGTCGAGGACAAACTAGATAAAGTAGATAAAGTTTTAAGAGGAAAGAAGAAGACTGATTGCAAAAGAAGTGGTTATCTGAGTAAGAGAGAAAGAGGACTGATTTAAGAGCTAAGTAGATGATGTGTATGGGAGAGAAAGAAAAATGTTTGCAAAGAAACTGAAAAATGTGTTAGAAGAGCTATATAAGACTAACTAGGAACTAATTAAATGGTGAGTTTGAGAGAGAGAAAGATAGAAATGATCGCCGGGCAGGGGGTTTAAGTGTTTGTAAGAGAAAGAGCAGTGAATGAGGAACAAATAAAGAAAATGTTCGACGGAGAAAGAGAACTGACTTAGAGGTAAATAGATGAAGTGTTATAGAGAATAGATAACTGCCTGCCGAGAAAAAGCATGATGTGTTTTATAGATCAAGATACCGACTGCGGAGCAAGTAGATCATGTGTTCGAGAGTGCAAGACTACTAACAATTGATACAGTGAATGGAATATTTGAGAGGAAGTGAATGCACCTTGGAGCACGTCGATGAAGTATTTGAGAGATAAATGTGACTAACTGCGGAGTAATCGATGTGTTTGAAAGAGAGCGTGTGGGTGAGGTGTTTGTGAGTGAAAGAGAACTAATTGAGGAGCAAGTGGATGATATGTGCACAGAGAGTAGGACCTTCGAGGTTGGCAGTCTTGGGACTTTTTACAAGGGCATTATCCACACTCGCCTGGATGCCCAATACATATTTTCCCAGCCATCAAATGGGCTATTCGCATTGACTTATTAAAATATGGCTTTGTCCTTGATATTACATAATGGTGAACGAGCACGGTAAGTAGTTTTTGGGCGTTGATGCCCTCAGACTCCTGTTGTACGAATGTGTTATAAGTTGAAGTTTAAAGATTTAAAAAAAGCAAAACTCTCCTAATTTGACACACCTAACCTTACTTAAATTTGTACTCTGGCTATTTCACTTTGTCTCCCTTTGTGCTTCAGGAGACAAAAGAAGGAAAGTTGTGCTCACCAATGAGGGCATTTTGTCCGCATTAAGGAAATTAAGAGAAAGGTACTGGAAGAAATTGAGAAAGGTTTGGGGAGAAAAAATGATAATCAATAATTTCTTCCAATCTAAATTGCTAAATTGTCCTAAGTAATGTTATGTAAAACCTCAAATCTTCAATAGTGTCTTCTTTTTGGTAAACCATTTATCCACCATACATACATATATTCTCATTGTTCCACTAATTTTGAAATTTATTTTTAGAAAATTTTGGATCATATTTGCTCATTAGCTTTCTAATTTATTCATGAATAAATTAATTTGATGCAATCTAAAATTAGTCTCTCCTAGAATATCGAATATTGCAAATCGCGACACATACCTCTCTCACATCGGACGTGGAACTGACTAAATTGCTTTGCCGTTTTGTCTAATAATTGCTTTTAATTCAATTACGCCGATGATTTACCTACCGTATACGTCAAGTTACAAGTGACTTAAAGTTAATCAAGGTGAATGTGCATAATGAAGTTTAAAGGCATCAAATTAATTAGTAAAATTACGATTAAGAGGAATTTTATAGGTGGTTCAGAATTAAATTCAGCTTTTAATTACGATGGAAAAAATTACAAATGCATGTATGGCATTTAGTAATGTGAGTATGGCTGCTTCAAACCATTATCGCTTGCTTGGAATGGCGTGTATTCATCTCTTTCTCTAAAATGTGGAGATTTAAGAGAAGTAAATATTTTTGAAGAACTTTCTTTATCTGTTCTCTTTGGAAATTGCTCATTGTGTTAAAAAGTTAACAACATGTTTGAAAATATGGTAGTTTGTTGGAAGAAAGGCAGAGGGATTTTATACTCTTAAATTTAAAGTGAAAACTAAGGATGATAATTATAGCCGAAGGTTCAGAAGGAGAGATCTGTAAATAAGGCGAGGAGAGAAAAGTGAAAATATGTAAAAATATCGCCACAGATTCTCCTGAAAAATTTAAGTCTTAGAGAGAAAGACATCAAGATTTCAGCCACAGCATAATGACCCATCTTAGACCTAATAATAACATGTAGGAGTGAGAGCGAATATGGGAAATTCGGTAATTTCTCAAATCCAACTGTTTCAATTCAGTAAAAGTGCCCCTTGAGATGTTTGGATGAGGATGCTGATCAAATTCTGATGTTAGAATCTCTGAAGCTCAAATTGGAAATCTTCTTTGAAAAATAGGACATAAAAGCATAGCTTTTCTTTGAACCGTAACGGCAGCAGATCGAATTCTGATGAGAAACCAAGGGAAAGTTATCCCCTCTTCTTGTAAACAAGAGATTCGCAAAGAAAACTTCAATGTAGTCAGTGTTGGTATGCAGTTAGCATAGCAATCAGTAGCACCCATAACACACAGCTATACTAACCGCATACTATCACTACCTACATTGCACTTCTTCTTACTTTTGTAATTTATAGCGCACTCCCAAGGGTGAATGAAAATGATTCCGTGTAGTACAAAAACAAAAGTGAAGGTTAAAAGACCCAATTGATACAGTTTATTTAGAGCTGTTAAATTGGTCTATTGGATACAGTAACTTGATTGATGTAGATGAAGAGCGTCCTCCAGATGTGCCCGATATAGGATTAAGGTGACGACTCATTGCTATAATAACCACAAACAAAGATTTGTTTAAATTTCCATACTTGCGAGAAAAGATGAGAGTTGGCCTTGATTAAAGTATTACCGAGTGGGCAGTTGGTGTCTTCTGTTAATATTTGGAGAAAGGCTAGTTGCAAAACACCCTTTTCTGCGATTAATGGGTAGATGGTCACTCGGATGACAGCTTTAACACCTTATTAGTTTGATATCCCGCACTACACTTCTTTTCCTGATAATTATAAACAAGAGAAGATGCTTAACTTTAGCTAAGTATAATTCTCAGAGATGAGCATAAAGTAACATACATAACCGAAAGCCCACATAACAACATAGCAACAGTAGACCAGTTTGTCAATTTTAGGCAGCTGGCCTCCACACTTGATTTTTCCTGTCCTGCAGCGAATCAGGAAATTTTTATAGTTGCATCCCGTTTTTTAGGTAGTGAATTTTGTCATTTACTTTGTAAGATGAATCCTATTATTTAAAAAATTAGTAGAAAATCATAAGTCCTATTAATATTTGTCTAAAATATAAATTAAGTTGATTAATTATGAAAATACAGCATATTAAAATGAACGTGCAGCTCGAAAAGAGAAAAATAGTGCCTGTGGGGCCACAAAGTTGAATGAACTTGTGCTATGCCGTGCAATGAACCTAAACCAAATTTAACTTTACTCAATTTTTAATGTTCTTTTTTCTATTGCCCTAAATAATTGAGCTTCCTTTCATTTGAAATGTTTCTGCTTAATCTAAATTTAAAAGAATCTTTCGAGCGCCCAGACTTCCTGACAAAGAAGGAGTAATTTCCTTATATTTAAAATATCTACATCTCCAAGGCTTCTTGACACATTTCCATAGAGCCCTCACCGCCTAAAATGCATGCACTCTAACTTTTAGCGTATACAGATGCAGCTGGGAAATTGAGTTATTGGATCCAGAAATAAACTTTCACCATGAATCTGAACGCAGAGTAGCCTTCGAGAGAGGAAAGGGAGCGAATTTAAATAAGCACGTAAAAAGGAAAAGAAGAATTTGAATTAAGATGAGGTTTGAGATGGAATAAATAAACAAAGGGAAACAGACCTAGGTGAAATCAATAGCGAATCAAATAAAGGCGGTGAGGAAATAATGATGAATTAAGGAAGCAAATAATTGTTGAAGATATATGAACATTCGGAAAGGAAAATCTACTCGTACATAAATCATTCTCATCTGTTCCAGGTTTTTTTTCTTTATAAGCAGCTCTTTTGCTAACGATAAGGACCCCTTTAAAACAACTACGCCATAGTGGCCTCACCATGTTATCAATGATTCACATTTAACCTTAATCAGTGGTGTGGCCAAATTGGTGGTGGTGAAGCAAAGTATTCTTTTGCTTAGTGATGTCAAGTTATTAGCATTAACATATATTTAAATGGAAACTAACGGAGAATTTTACACGAGAGGCGACTTTAAATGCAGCCAGAGTAGAAAAAGCTCAGGTGATAGCGTAAATAAGAGCCTGGAAAACAGAACTGAGGCTATAACGGTGCTTTTGTGTGAAGTGCACTCATTGCCTTAAAACCATCTGTTTTTTTTCTTATATAGAGCGCTTTGCCACATGCTTAAGAATAGAATAGAATAATTTGCAGGAATTTACCATCGATCTGCACCCGTTTTATTCTTCTGTATGGATCTACATTTTAACGGGGAATTTTAAGCACGGGTAAGGACACCGAAGTAAGAACCGCCGTGAAGTTTTCAGGAATCGGGAGTCCATCGAGAGAATAACACCACGAGATGTGATTAATTTCGCTAAAATCCAAATTTGTGTTTGCACTTGTATCTGCCAAGCGTATGATTGGGGTGTCTTAGAATGCAACAGTCATCTATTTTTTTGTCATATGTAGAAAATAACTTCTATAATAACAACAATTACAAGCTCTCAAGACGAGGTAAAAATGAGGGTTCGTACTCATATCGTTAAATCTAGGTTGTTGAATCATTAAGTAGACAACACCAATAAAATAGGTGAAAGATTATTTACGTTAGAGACAAAGATCACACAAGTTACAGACATTGAGGAAATGGAGCAGTATACTAGACATACATTGAAAGTTTTGGTAATGACTATATTACCAGAAGGCGCAAAATGCAGCTCGTAGCAACCGTAAAATGATTAGTAACATACATGAATACATATAAAGTGAAAAAGGTGTGCATGGTATGAAAATGATAGCAAAAGATAATGATACTCGCAATAAATGTAGAAAAAAGTGGTATTAAAAGTTTATACTGAGAGTGGCCTAGTTTGTGTTAGGTTGCCTGATAAAGCAAATATTTTAGGAATATTACAGGATTTGGAACAAGTTATTAACGTAGTCGAGAGCGTGAATTACCGATAAATATATAACTAATATTATAAAAAAATTGAGTTCATCTTAATTCCTTCCCTACCGGAAAGATTTCTTTAGAAAATAACCAAAGAGTTATTGTCGTAGGTTAGCCGAGCTTATATATATATTTATTTGTTTTATAAATTTTTAATAAATCAAATAAACTTTTACATGAGGCGTAGGTTCTTGTCTCGGGCTTCGTAGATTGCTTGAGGATCGGGCTCTAAGAGTGCTAATCTTTATTTTTATTATAGTGAATGAATAAACTGGGTTTCTTTCTTGACTTTATCAAATATTGCCACTTCAACTCGTTCGGGGATAATTAAAACAGTGCATTTACTAAAGAAAAATAGTCTTTAATGAACATAAACCATCTCACTAAATAACATAAAATAAATACAGATCTAATACACTTAAACAAAGAGAAAATGGGATTACTGGGTGAGCTCTCGCAGCTCGCTTCGAGATAAAATTTTACGGGGGGGAACAATTTTTAAGTTAATATTGTTTTCCTTGGCCATATATGTAATAAACTAATTATTATGCACGGGGACATGAACAACAAGATTATTATTTACTCACATAAGGTAATGGAGATCAAATACTCGCGACCAGTTAGACTATCCCAGGAGATTTTGATCGGAGTTGGTTATTTGCTCCCTAGATTACGTTCGTCGACCGGCCTGACGAGTTGACGAGTGACGTCACGAGGGATCTGGAGGTGGAGGCGACTTCAAGATGAAACTTAGCCCTTCTACTTTGCTTCCGGACGAGATAAAACCGTTGCCTTCTTTTTATTTGTTCTATCTAGTTGGGGTTTGTCCAACTCAGATAGAGTAGGATTTCGAGTCGTAAAACTGGCTAGTTTGATAATCAATCTCTTGGCGGCTCGAGCGGCAACGAGCTTCCTTGGTGCGATCTGGTTTCGTACAAGGACTGCCAAGTTCTCCTTAACTTGCAGAAAACTTTCTACCGGTGATTTTTCTGTTTCTTTCTTGAACTCGAAAAATCTCTTAATTGGTGACTTACTTGTCTCTTCCGTTAGAACGAACAAAAAGCCTTGTTCTTCTTTTTTCCTTTTTCTTTTTTGTAGAAAGTTGGGAATAAAGAGGTGAGGGGGAGGCGTAAAAATTAAAGAAGCATTAGGTTAATGGTGTAGTTGGCCGGTGTACGCGCCATCTCCATTGTTCAGATTCTTAAGTGGGTTTTTGAACTTTTTTTTCATTTATTTTATTTTTTTTATTGACACGTATGTTGATTTATTTCTGCGTATATGCGTAGATGAATATATATATATATATATATATATATATATATATATATATATATACTTTTTCTTCTTTTGTTTAGTTCATTCACTTGAATCTTGGTTCAGGTTCTTTTCTTTTGGTGTTTGGGAGGTAGTTTTCGTATTCTCCCTCCTCAGGATCGAGAGTGTCGAATGTCTCGTTGGGGAGAAGACCTTCTAGTTTCTCCCAGATGCTTGTTCCTCTCATGTAGAGGTACAGATTTATTAGCTCTATCTACGTTTGTTGCTGTAGGCTCCTCGAGGTCCGGAAGTCGAACCACTTGGAGCCAGTGATAAATCTGAGTCCTTGGTTTTGCACTCGTTGAAGCATCGGCATGTTTCTGTTGGATGCAACGTTGAGTGGTATGCTGGGGTACACCAGCTTGGATCTAACCAAGCTGATGTATAGCTTTTTTTGTTAGCTATTGTTAGGTTTCGAAATCGATGGAGTTTTTCAAGTTCGGGTTTGCGTGTCCAATTCTATTCCTCACGTGCTTGCTCATTCCGGAACTGGAGAGTCCGAATCCGAGAATAGACGCGCGAAGAGAGTAGTCGATGTCAGAGTTTCCTATTTTGAAAGGGACAGTGCGATGTCTTTCTATTGCAGTTGCGGAGAACTTAGCCACATTCCTTTGTATCTTCCAGCGTCTTTCGAAACTGGAGATTTTCTCGGCTTCTGCTGCCGTCGCTCTAACCATCAGTCTTGCCGACTTTGTCCTCCGCACTACAACTTGGGTGACACCATCCGCGTATTGTATATTAAGCGTTCTCCCGTCGGCTGGTTTAGGGATGTCTCTTGTGTAGATAGTGAAGATAGTGGGGCTAAGGCATCCTCCTTGTGGAACACCGGAGGCAAGCTCAAAGGATTCTCATGTGTGCCCTTTGAAGGCTATCATCGCTCGCCTATTGGTTAGATAGCTGCAGAGGATTTTCTGGAAGTGGTGAGTGAGTCTCAGCCTAGAGATTTTGTATTTCAGGCCTTCGATCCAGACCTAGTTGAAGACCTTTTTTACGTCTCTGCATACGACGTCAATCCAACAACCTCTAGCTCGCCATGCTGCCGAGTGTTGCCGCTTATGGGCTATCGCTGTCTTGGTGCCTCGGTGTTCTCTGAATCCATGTTGTTCTTCGTTCACGAGGTTCTTTTCAGCTAGGTGCTTAGCCAGTCTGCAGTTAAGAAATTTTTCAAAAACCTTCCCAACGGTCTCCAGAAGTGAGAGGAGTCTATAATTCATGACTTGGTTAGATGGTTTTCCCGATTTGGGTATGAAGATCATTTTGGAGGTCTTCAGGCCATCCTGTAAGTATCCCATTGCTAGAGACGCATTAAACAGGTTCAGCAGCTTGGTTTTAAGTCTTTACAGAGCTTCTTTTAAATGCCTGATAGGAATTTAGCTGAGCCCCGGGGCTTTATACTTAAATGAGGAAATGGAATTTAATATGGCCTGCCTTTTAAGCTGAGGTCAGGAATCAGTCTCGTATCATTTACCCTTTTACCCGTTCTCCTATGTTACTGGAGAACATCGGAGGGGTGAAGCTAAACCCAGATATCTGTTGTTATTATTTCCTTGGCCTCGATACATATATATATATATATATATATATATATATATATATATATATATATATATATATATATATATATATATATACATATATATATATATATATATATATATATATATATATATATATATACATATATATATATATATATATATATATATATATATATATACTAAACTCTTATTATTCCTCTACAGTTATGATAATTCATAAGATATACTTGAATTATATATAGTTCATGAGCCGGTTTACTAGATTCTCTTCTGCTGTAGGAAAACAATGGCCAGATTTTAGGATGGAATCCCATCCTTAATTATGAAGGAAATTATGCTGGAAGCTATTTTTTCAATTAAACAGTTCGATGGAAGTTGGTCGATTTTAAAATTCGCTTACCACCTAATTTTAGATTTGCCTGTCATTAAACATTATGGAATAAAGGTATAAATTTGCCATGAAATTAACTTAATTTTTCGAAAAGAAGAATAAGTAAAAAGGTTTGATAAAACAATATAAATATGTTTTTAATTAACCAGACGAGCCGGTAAGTAATTCATGCTAGGAAGAGTTGGTGAAGGTAGGGATCCTGCTGTAACCATGTGGCTGGCGCTTTGAAGAAACTAAAACGGAGGGAAAGTTCGATAATGCAGATTACTACTGTATAAATTTGAGAGGACAGGCATCGTCGGATCTAACCACGGTCATGAGATTAATGGTCTTTAGTAAATAAATCTTGCCAGAGCGCGACCTTTCTCCTATTTTTTTTTATTTTACGCTCCTGATAAGTCAATGAAAGTTGCGAAAGACTGATGAGACATGAGTGGGATTTAAGCCAAAACTATGGTTTCTGATTTCATTCTCTTCTCCTCTTTAATTTCCTCTCCTGGTCCGGGTCAACTCATATATTTTTCTATGCTCCCTTATGCTAACTTTAATTTTCTTAAGTGTCAGTTATACGTCTTCTCCAAATTATGTATTAAAATGAAAAAATGAAGGACATTGATGAAGAATGTTTGTGTTAGACACTACACAGGTAACTGGATGTGTTTTCCTAAATTTTCTTACAGACGTTCCTTAAACTCAAGGATCAAGTATTAACAATCAAACTCTTTGATTCAAGAATCCAAAAAATGACTCCATCTGATATATACTCACCTTGAAAATCAGAAGTTATTTTATTCATCTTTAGAATGAGAGAAAATAAAAAGAAAAGAAGATGGCAAGAGATGCCCTCTACAGTAAGGCAAAACTATCCTTATTTTTCACCTCTATCAAATTTCTTACTCATTCACTATTTTATTATCAATCAAATAATCTACTAATATAATCTTAAAATACTATTATTTTTCTCTAAATCTGAAAAAATATCTTAGTATGTTCTTATCTGTATAATGTTAAATATCTTCCTCCCTAATATTGTATATTATTTTATATCACATATTTTTGCCATGAGAATACAATAGCGTATTTTCTATTCTTTCAATAGCCCAATTCACGACTTCAGTGAATTATAGAGATTTCTGGAATTAAAATGCTAAGGGATCCAAAACCTTGCCTTAATAGGAACTTGCCAAATATTACAAAACCTAAACTTACTTGACCTTCAGAACTTGAACTTGAGAATAAATTTTCTTTCTTGGTATAAGATTTGGACGCCTAAATTTTAGATTTTAAAAAAATCAACCAAAACTAAGCGATTTACAGAATACATACGGAAGTTATTTATATCTCTGAATTTTATGTCAAGAATAAATAAATGCAAAGTGATTGTCTTGAAGCAAAATCGAGAATAATGTGAAGATGAACCGAGTATTTTCTCATTTTTAATAGTGACTTAGAATCGGAAGACAAATGGCGTTTTAGTTCTCAAAATAACTCTTGAAAAATAGCCAAAATATATAATATTCTTTGAAAATGAGAAATAAGTGGAGTACAAGAATAAGGGTTATACTTTTGAAGGCAAATTTTAGGGGAATGGGAATTCAAATTAAAAGAAATTGCAAATGATTCTCACTGAAGCCTCATTAGATAGAAATAATCTCCAGTTCACATTCGAGTATATACAGCCTTTTTAAATGTTTAAATAAGGGTAAACACATTATTATACAAAAACACTTACAAATATCCGGTGTAAAATTAGTTTCTTTGATGAAAGGTTTACAGAAATGAACCACTAAACTCGCCCCTCCTTCACTAACGAGAAGGTGTTCTGCATTTGAGAATCTTTCCCATTTTGGCTAGTCTTTGACAGGTAATCCAATCACGCATCCTTTACCAACTGCCTCCTTGTAATATCATTTCCTTGTTTCCTGTATTAAAATCTAAGTCATAGATCCAGCCACGCAACATTTTCCTGATTCTTCTATCTTGCAACTTGAACTAACTTTCTGCAGGTGACATCTAGTGAATTGCAAGCTTCCAAAGCCTCAAATTATCCCGGAAGATGTACGACTTTATATTAGACATTCATTATTAAGCCATTATAAGCATTCTGAGAACCATGTCCTCGTTTATTTTGATTTAAATAAAAAGAAACAAAGATAAGGCCTTTTAATACTTTGCACACCAAGAAAAATCAATCTCATATATTTTCTTTACAAATTTATTTCTACTCCTTTTTTATGTTAGAACACAATCACAACCTCTACAATTGACGCTTTTGGGGCCTTTCGACTGTAATGACTTAGGTTTTTTATTTTAACATGTTAATTAGTTTAGGCTCAGTTTTGACAATTATATTTTAACGCCTAAATAAACTCAATCTCATACAATTTTACCCAAGTAAATTTAAATCTACGCAACGATTATATGCAGTTAGTATATCAATGAATGTTTGCGCCTGGGATGAAACTCCTCATCAAAGCATACCAAGTGACTATATCGAATATACCAATCTAACAGCCCCATAAAGAACTGAGTCAATTGTGTATTTTAACTTTCACCTTTTGCCGTCGCAATAAAACAGTGGTTTTCACACACACGTTGAGGTGAGATATGTGTCCCAATTTTAAGATAAACTGTACATGATGCAGCGATTATAGTTATTATATAATGGCCAGAGCATTGTAAAGCTCTTCATTGTTATACTACCCATATATCCTAAACTTATTAGATGTAAATTACAAACAGCCAAAACCACACTAAGTGAAGAGACAAATAAAACTCAACTGATCCATCATGTTTGAGATTTGTTTATTTCCATTTATTTAATCCTGCAGAGCCAATTATCTGCAACTTATTGTTAGGAAGAATGGATGAAGAAACACGATGGATTCTTTGTTTGGCAGCAACTTTTTCAAACGAAAAATGTTTCAGCCGAAATTAAAAAGAGAAAGAGCGAAAAATCTGTATTCTTTTCCAAATTCATTATATTGATGAGTTATAGAGACTATGAATTATGTCGCCCCAAATTTCTTGGAGATAATATAGCTGGTTTTTTTATTATACAAACAGATTTTCTTATTAATAGTATATGGGTTATGAATAGCAACTTCTCTTTATTCACTCTCTTTAGAGTAGTATAATAATTATTTAACTCTCTTTTCCCATTTTCGATACTTCTCAATGGCACTAAAGCTAGCGATGGGTCGTTTTCAAGCTCCCTTTTCATATATACTCTTTTCCTGACAGTTATATTTGTAATCACATTTGCGTCCAAGCTCTGCATTTATCTATAAAGTTATGCTTTATTTATTTTATCCAGCAGTTCCATTGTTCTGACTCTTTGTGGCTAAGCTATTGTGTCTAAAATTTTCCGTTTTGTCTGGGAAATATCTTTCAAATTAAAGTTTAGACCTTTTATTAATATTTTTACTGAATCTGTCACCTATAATAGAACTTTTCAACCATGTATCGATTTTATGTTCTTTGCTGATTATTCCAACATGTTTCCTTCTTTTTGCTCTGAGTTCTCCTCAATTCCTGCATGCAAGTTGCCCTCATCTTCCGAGTAATAATTCTCTAATTTAAAATTATAAAGATGAAATAATTAATTAGTATATGTTTTTAAGCATATATACATGAGTGAAGATATAGCTTAGTTTTCTACTCGCTTAGTTTTCTACTCGCTCTCTAGCAGTTTTGATTTTTCTCCTGCTTTAATTTTCATGACTTCCATCAGGAGTCATAAGCTATTCTAAATTTAACTCACTTCTTCAAATATTTAACCGTCATATTAAATTGTTCTTGGGCGTCATCAATCTTAGTTTTTTTTCAATTTTTTCTCAGGTTTCCTCCAAGCATTCATGATTATGCATTTCTTTTTATTTTCCACTCGCTAATTCATATATTAAATTTTTCCGCCATCCAATACAATCTTCGTCTTCACTCCAGCCACACAACACCTCGGAATACCATTAAACTCTCAAATTATATTACGAAATTGATCCTTTCACCTCTAAAAAGCCAGATTAATCAATTAACTTTACATGGTCGTTCTTTGAAATCAAATCAATTTGGAATTATGTTTAAACTCTTTTTTAATATATTATATTGTAGGAGTGGTCTTCTAAACCTCTGGAAAATAGAATAAAATTTAAACAAATAGTTCTATCATTTTTTTTTATCTTATTACTGGCAAGTGATGATACCATCATTTTAACCATTTCTTTAACACTGAGGACTGAGAATTAAACCGAGTTTAAACAGCTCTTTTAATATCATTAACAGGAGAAAATGGAGTGCACGTCTTTTGTTTTAAGGTTGAAAACAAAGTAAAGTCTGAACTGGGTAGATGGAGGCTGCCGAGGAGGGTAGAATAAATTCTTAACGGAATTCTTATAAATTTTTTTGGGAAAACAAATGGAATGAACTGAGGTGCTTCTTCTCTATATTTTTGTAATTTTCCTCAAAAATCTAGCCTTTCGGCATCCTAAATATTAGTACCCATTACCTTTCCTCCGAATCGTCGTGAATTTGCTTTGATGTGTCCTCTTCCACTTCGTATTAATCAATTTTCAGATTGCTCGTTTTCTTACAGATTATATTCATAAATCCAAGTGTAATTCCCAGTTACATTTCTCTGAAAATTTTTTGGTGTCTTTTCCCTTCTGTTTAAAATTATCACTGATTGAGTAGCTCTTTTCTCCAGCTGATCTTAGTGCAACAATTTGGAACCCATCAAGTCGAATACTTATACAGATTCTGTACCTTATTCATGATGGAATAATGTGAGCCTGCTGATATATTCTATGTGCTTCCTATCACTTTTACTTTTCAATTATTGCCCGCACATAAGTAATGTTTTCTTTCTTTACTCATGTCGTTTTTCTTCCACTGCAAATGCGTCTTCAACCTCTTGTCTTACATCCGCAAAACAATATATCCATTTATATGCACTAAGCCTTCGTAGGGCTGTCTGTATAATTTATTATTAATGCATCGATTATCTCACTCTTTCCACATCAAAGCTTTACACGAATTTTGAGGTTTTTCCTACCTTCAACTTTAACGGATCAAATCCATGTTATCAGTAAGGGTCGAAATTTAAAGCGCTGCCATGTCATGGAAAATCCAACAAAATAATTTATATGCACATGACTAATAGCACGGGATACGGCACTTTTGTTTAAAACCTTTTAGTGTAAGAAAGTTTTGTCTAAAGCACTTTGGTCTAAAGGAACTTTAGTCTAAATGAACTTTGGTCTAAACGAATTTTGGTCTAAACGAATTTTGGTCTATAGATATATATAAATATATATAAATACTTAAAAGATTTTAATTTGAGTGCGATTCTTTTCTTTCAATTTTATAACCATTATTTACCATTTTATGATAAAATAATTACATCAGCTTTGAACAAAATTTATATATGTTCAATAAAAAAGGGTTTTCATATAGGGACATGGAGAAAACCATTTTTAAACCCTTATTTTTAACAATGTCGTTTTATATTAAATCATAAAAAGTGACATCTTAAAAAACCAAACTACTATTTCAGAAATTGCAAACTTGTCTTATGGATGGTATCATATTTACTACACAATCCGTAGAAAATGTAATAAATACACAAAAATCAAATAGACAGCCAAAATATTTATATATTTTTATAAATTATTATTAACGCAATCAAGTATTATATACACATGCTTTACTTACATGTATTGTGAAATACATTCCAGTACATCATGCGTGGAATGCGCGTGCACCGCAAGTAGATGTTTCCTCAATGTAATTATATTTTGAAGGACATAAAATCTATCTCCTTCCTCACTACCCCCTTATTTGCTTCTGCCATGGGAAAGTCTGAGAGCGATTTGTGGATTATTTTAAATTGAAGATCTTTATGAATTGTAAACAGAGCTTTTATTTGCCTTTCTATAGGGGGAGGGGCGGACTAACGAGAAAGCTTTTAATCCAACTTCCTTCCGGTAAAACAAAGTTTCCAAGTCAATTTAAAAGACATGAGATGACAATCAAAAGATTAGTGAAACGGGGCTACTGGTCCATTTCCAGATCGAAGTTGAAATATGAGAAGAAAACCACTTAATAACCTGCTTGTTCATAAATAGTCATTATTATCTTGCTGAGTACCACTCAAACTCCACACCAATAGTACGCTCAGTAAAAATAACATCTGAATCTTATGTTTACTTGCATAAATAGTTGATTTCTAAATTTAATTATCCCTCTAACCCATAATGGATTGTGATATTAGTTTTTGTGAAAAGCAAATGAGGAAATGATATATTGTGTCATAATGGATATTATTACACAAAAGACAATTCAACAAAATTTGTAAGCTATTTGCATTGTGAAGATCGTAATCCAAACTAAAGTATTTAAATGTTCAGACCATAGTCATGCAGGTAGTAGTGCAAAAATTCATGTTTTCAAGCAATGAACACTATTCAACAAAACGCTAAAACATCGTCTGAACCTCTGGCTACAATTATTCCTGAAGTAATGAGAAAAGCACCTGAGTGTTCCCAAAGTGTTCGTCTTTGAAATAAAAGTATAACCAAAAATATTAGGAAATTAAGAAACAAAATGCTCCCTAAACTCCTTACAACATTGAATGAAGCGGACTTACAAGGTAGATTTAGCACAAATATTCAAGGTGAAAACTGGATAATTCCTTATAGCGAAAAAGATGATGAGGAAAGATTTCTAATTTTTGCACCACCTTCCGCTCTACTAAAACTAGCTTCCGTTAAACACTCTTATGCTGATAGAACGTTTAAAATATGTCCTAGAATTTTTAGCAAATCTATACTATTCATACTGAAATTCATTGACAAATTCACACGCTTATTTTATTTTTTCACCAAACATGACTGAAGAAATTTACTTGAGAATGTTTTCAGCCCTTGTTGATTGTGTTGAATGTTATGGATTGAAAATTGAAGTATCATGTTATTGTTGATTTTGAAATGGCTGCGCAAAATGCTTTTTTGCGTGTTCTTGGTGAAATCAACATACATTTCTGTTTTTTTTTTCATTTTTGCCAAACTACTTGGATCTTGGGTCTTTCTAGCCTCTCTAATAATGATGAGGAATTTTCACTTTTTTCAGAAAGATTAACGCTTTAGCATTTCTGCCTCTTGCTGATGTGCCAAAAGGACTTTAACCTTTGCAACAAGGTGTACCTGAGGAAGCTCTTCTTTTCTAGCAATATATTGAAAAAGTTATATTTTAGGCTAGATAAGGACAAATGTAAGGCGTGCTAAAACTTTGTTGCCCCTACTCGAATGGAATATTTATGAACTGACTCTACAGGGTTACCTTCGTACAACTACATAACTCTGTTGAAGCTTGGCATAGAAGGTTGGGTGTTTTAGTGCGAGACAAATCAAGTATATATTATGTTATTGATACTTTGAGGAAAGGAGAGAATGTAATTAGAGCAGGAACTTTGAAGCTTGATATAGGAGTAAACCCGAGAAAGAAAGATCCCAATGCTGGAAGAAACGAAACTGTTAATTTCAGTTAAGAGGAATAAATTTTAGATAATACTAATTTGTTTTCTAAAATATCTAGCTGGAAGACCTTTTAAACAACTGTTCATGTTGGTTCATGTTTTTTTTTGTTATAATTAAAGCTTTAGTTTTTTTAACAAATTTTTATCCAATCTTCGAAATGCTAAGTAAGGCACTAGGAACACTCAAAGATTAAAAAAGAAATAATCAGATAATAAATAATTAATCATAATCAAAAATATATAGCACTGTGAGAGATAAAAGGTAATCCAGGAGTTTTGACGTACGTAAACAACCCATACGTACGAACTGCTTCTATCACTCAGTCCTTCTTATACCACGACAAAGTGCATTAATAAAAATTGAAAAAAAGAGGTAGGGTTAAAAACGCCTTTAATAGGAGATTGATGCGTTTTGGGATTTAAAAAGTTCTTGTTCTATTGGCACTTATTTTATCACAAATGTCACAAAAAGTCAAAATATATAGAACGCTTTTACTTCTATAACAACATTTTGATTAACTTTTGATAGATAAAACTCAATGTTTCCAAAATTTGTGTAACATAAGTAAGAGTTAACTCTTAGGCATGGGAAAAGCTCATACAAATTTTGATGAATAAAAAGAAAGGTTATCTGCACATAAGCAACTTATTTGGATAATTAAAGTTTCTAAAATCATATGAACGCCTATATTTCTTGTAAAGAAAACCATCATTCTTTGCATCACAACTAAATTTAGTTTAATCTATTAAAAGTCAAGTCATTCTCTTTAGAGTTCTTTTCCGGCTAACATGTTCAAAAAATCTCTCATGCCACTCGGTTCACGAGCTGATCGTAAAGATCGCCACCCAGAATGCTCTTTCATCTGAAGCCATTATAAGGATTATCAATCACACATAAAGTATAGATCATATAATTTTGTCAAGCGATAATAAAGCAAGTTTATCTAAGGATTTTAAGTTAACCCGCAGCGAGTTGAGGACCTAGCCATCATCAAACGTATGAAGAAGGTCCGTTTCAAAACGGAAGCAGTGGTTTATTTGGAAATTAGTTAAATTTGTGGGCCACTCGTACTTAGCCGTTGATCAATCTCTATAACAAGAAGGATAGTGCTGCATTTGCAACTGAGCACGTGAAAGGTTGTTTGTCAATTAAAGCAAAAAAACTTTGTAGTATGGCAGATAAAGTGTTATAATCTGGAGAGTGATTTCGGTAGAAAGTATTGGCACAATTGCTGGCTCACGAGGCGTAGTGAATGCCTATTGTCACATCGAATTGGTGTGAGAGCATCCTTTGCATCATTTGCTAACATCTGAAGTCAAATCTGCAATATTTATGCAGGATAACGCATACTAAAACACAACCAAGTAGAGGAATTTATTCATGGACCACTATTACATTAGTGTTGTGAACTGGAATGCAAAGAGTCCTGACCTAAATCTCATGAATATGTATGTCGGCATCCCACGATTGTTAAAAATAAATGGAAAAACAAACCTGCACAGAGAATGTGAAAAGTCAGTTCGATAGTGCGGCAGAAGATGTCAATAAACACCAAGAATAAAGGCATCACACAATTAATACTAATTAATTAAAACTTGTATTTTTCCAATAAATTGCTAAGCTGGGGAAAATTTGGTTTGTAAACATCAAAATTTGCCAAGATTTTTTGATACGTAATTTACATATAACTATGGGTAATAAATAATACACCAATTTAGAAGGCTTTGATTTTCTAAACAAAAATGTGGATAATATTGTGATAAAATTCCAGACGTTTTGATCTTTGGAGACGTTTTAGTAATGGAAAAATTGGGCTTTTTCCTAAATCCCAAGAGCACCAGAAGTCTAAGTATGCAAAGTAAGCAGTGCTTACCCTGAATAAAGTAAATCAGTAGCTAAATTTTCCTTCTGTAGCAAAATATGCACCTAATTCAACAATATTATGAAGGTTTCGTGATTATTAGGCATAAAGTGCAAAATATCTTATTTTTTGTCAGATTAGCTAGGAAATATGCACAATTCGGAACTGACTTTCAATCTCAGTATGCAAGTTACGCATAGTACCACTGCTTTCTTAACGTGCTATAAAGGCAGAAGTAAAGCTGCCCTCATATGAGTCTCTTGGCATCATCCGTACAGTAAGCTTGCGGGCCTGTGTTTCGCTTATTTTCTTGTGTGTTATTTATTCAGTTTTAGCTCATTTCCACCTATTTACATTTTTTCCTTTTGAGCAATGGATAGTTAATATCTTAAGACATTTTCAAAACGAGCCTATGAAGAAAAGAGACAACTTATAAAAAATGGTAGACCAAAACCAGAATTTAAAGAAACAACGAAAATAGAAGAAAATTCTTAGATTATTTTAAACTACTTGCTACGGCAAAAAAGAGTAGCTGAGCCACTGTGCTACAACAAAAAGGCTATTCTGTATCTCATGTTTTCTATTTTATGTATCTCATGGTAGTGTATTGCAAAAAAGAAGGATATTGTGATATTAATAATTTTCCCAATGCTCTAAGTAAACAGCACATTATGAAGGCCACATATCATTTAAAACATTTGGATCTGCACAAGTCAACTGGCTCTTAGAATAATATTTAGCAAAGAACTATGGAAACTTTGTTGATATCTAAGACTGAAAGCGAATTTCGCTGGGATTTCTAATGCAAAAGTGTTTCGAGAAAAATCCGTTAAAAAATTGCTTGATAATATATTTGAAAATAAACTAGCACAAAGGTTTCCTGAGGCTGTGAATTTGATGAAAGTAATTTTGACAATTCCTGCCACAGCTGTTTCTGTAAAGAGGTCGTTTTCTGCTTTGAAAAGAATTAAGAACTACACTAGGAACAGAATGAGCAATTAAAGAATAGCATCACTTGCTCTATGTGAGGAAATTCCACGTGGAATTTCTTTTCTCAGCACGGAAGTTCCATGCGCTGGAGAAGGCTCTGTTAGGCTTAAATTGGTAAGCCGACCCCACCCCCCCTTCCCATTCCACAAGCGGCAGCCTTGAACCAAGTTTACCACGGTCCACCTTTACACGGGTTAGAATTCCACGGCAAGAAGATTCTAGGCTATTCGAGATTAGAGCTGTTTCCCTACTCACCCCCGCGGGGAGAGCCTCGGACATATATAGTGCTCGTCTCCCATGTGGCTGATACAGAATTGAGAAGTTTCGCCCGCACCCAAGAAGATTCCTCTAGTTCCAAGTCAGGTGCGAACGACAAAGCAAAGTGACGGCTAAACTTTTATGTCTTGGAATTAACCCAGCCAGTGTGGTAATTCCATTTGAAGATCGCTACCGAGCGATTTTTCAGACTTCACTCATCAACTCCTGTCGAAGCCCTCCTCGTTCGCCCCTCGTTTTTTGGGTGGCCGAAATACTCTTCCCTGGACCTCACGTTACCGCCTCCCCTCCTTTTTTGAGAACCGTCATCACTTTAAGTTCCCGCTCAGAAGCTCCACGCGCCTTCGTCTTACGTGCAGAAGACATCCGTAAAGCCTTATCCCGACGTCTCACCCGGAATCCTCCAAAAGCCAACCCTTCTCCCCCTTCAGTAACCCATTGGAGTTAATTTCCCCCATTTGAATAGTCTCCTTCTGTAATACATTAAATTTTAACTTCATAGTCTGATGCATAACTACAATTTCCCCCCTCGTTTACCGAGGTAATTTTGCCCATTAATTCTCTGATAAAATTTTGCCCCACAATTCTCTCATTTTTATGTAAATAAAATTATATTTTTGTAATACCTCTTTAAATAACCTTGAGCTTTGCCATTGCTTATATTTTATCTGACCTCGTTGCACTCTTATCTCACTATTCTGCCAATGGGAACTCGTGGTGTTCCGTCCCTTTGTCGGTTCGCCTTTAAGTTATTGGTCCCTTCCCCATAGATATAACACTGTAATGATGTAATGTAATGTCATACCACGACACTCCAATATCCATTGAAAAATAGAAACTTAACAAAATTAAGCACTATGGAAAAGTAAAATATATTTTTGCTACAGAGAAAGAAAGAAGAATGGATTTCTTGTACAAATAGGCTAATATAGTTAGTTAGTAAATTTCCTTTTATATTTCTATCCTTTTAATACTGACACATCTTTTGATGATATTTTACTACATAAACGAGCACCAACTGCTTACCCTGAGTAAGTATTGACGGCACGTGCTTGATATATCTATATATATATATATATATATATATATATATATATATATATGCATATGAGAAACTCACAAAGTAGCGCGTGAGTAGAACAATAAATGTAAGAAATCCCACAGAAAAATTGAAGGCGGATTTCAAGTACTTACAAACTTGTTAAGTTCATTATCAAGGACCATTCCTTGATAATGAACTAAACAAGTTCAAAAGTACTTGGCATCCACTTTTCATTTTCCCGCCGGACCTTTTGTATTTATTGCTCTACTCACGCACCACTTTGTGAGTTTCCTCTACATTTTCAGTATCAGAATCAGCATAAATACAATGATCTAAGAGGTAATAACAATGCTTTTTTTGTAGATAGTTCCGAAAATATTCACTTAATTAATTGGAATTCAGCAAAATATATTTATCGCTCCAATGACGTCGTAAAAAGAAATATTGTTTAATGTTCATTTATAATTAATTTCGATAACTTTATCATTTTCCCTGACCTTTTCATAATTGATGCTGTAATCAAAAACTTATTGTTAAACAAATTGGTTTGGACTTATGTTCTTAGTGTGGTCCGCAATATTCATAGTCATGGGTACCAACTTTGCGATTTTAATTACTCCATTGCTTTTGTATTAACATTGTTCTATTACTCTAACTTTCCGCCTCACATTCTTTGTCCCCACCTAACGTAATTGCTAGCTTCTTATACTTCTCGTTATCTTCTTTAGACTATCATCAGTTCCGTTATTCATTTTATCTGCCTTTTCATTTGACCTTTTTTTCATACACCGT
Organism: Ceratothoa steindachneri; assembly: GCA_963969495.1. Lineage (NCBI taxonomy): Eukaryota > Metazoa > Arthropoda > Malacostraca > Isopoda > Cymothoidae > Ceratothoa > Ceratothoa steindachneri. The sequence continues at coordinate 92,594,170 of OZ018330.1, forward strand.
TAGGTAATTTTAACCTTACCTCTCTTTTTTTCCATCCTCAATGTTGATTTCTTGTCTTAGAGGACGTCCTTTATTTTCTACTGTCTTATATATACCCCTGTTATATTATTTTGACTTGTAGGTTTCCTTGATAAAGAACTGAATAATGTTCTTCTGCGAGACATTGCATTCATATATATAAATATATATATATATATATATATTTATATATATATATATATATATATATATATATATATATATATATAAATATATATATATATATATATATATATATATATATATATATATATATATATATATATATATAGAGAGAGAGAGAGAGAGAGAGAGAGAGAGAGAGAGAGTGATGGAGTGCGTGTACGTGAGAGAGACTGAGAGTTTGAAGGGGTTGGAAGAAGTTAGGCGTTAGAAGGAAGGGAAGCACTTTAAAAGACGTTTTGATCCTTCCCGGGAGCATGTATGTGTAAGGCACCTAACCTTATAATACCTATATAAATTATTTTCTGACTTGTTAGTTAAGTAGACAATAATGATGAAGGCCATCCTTACCTCACTTTTCCACCTGCCTCGCCTGTACGAAAATTAAATTAATTCCTGATTAATATGAAAAAGAAGACACAATCAGGAATGGATAGTAATTAAGCTCTTTGTTATCAACATAATTTAAACAATAATAATAAAACAAAGACATCAACAATATCAACAATGGCAACAATGGCAAGAATGAAAATACTAACACGATACGTTGCATAAATTATTTTACTATGATGCTTTGAATTTCTCCTATGAATGTATTTCTATACACCTTAATTGATTCTATATTTTATTTCCAATTTAAAAAAGGCGTCTATTTATAATCTTTTCTATTCTTTCTTAAAAGTATCTACCTTTTTGCGAGATACGAGGGGCGGTCAATAAGTTTTGCAAATCGGTAGGGCAAAACAGAGAAAGGGAGGTGACTGTTTGTGGGGGTGTTAGGACAAGTTATGAAAAGTGAGGACCTGCAGCTTTACGCTCCTTCCACGTATATTTAAGAAGCAGTATCTGATCGCAATCGTCAGTCACAAATTTTTCAACAATGGAGAAGGTTGAGCAACACGCAGTAATCAAATTTTTTACCAAGAAAGGCAAGAATGCAAAAGAGATCCATGGACGCATGGTTGCAGTGTACACCGACAACGCCCCTTCCTATGCAACCATTGATCACTGGAATAGGGAGTTCCGCCATGGTTGTGATTCCCTAGAAGATGACCTCCGTCCAGGGCGCCCGTCAGACGTGAACAACGAGGACAATGTGGCCCGTGTGGAGAGGATGATCCTCGAAAATCAACGGGTGAAGGTCGAAGAAATCGAGCGAAAACTTGGAAGATCACATGGAAGTGTTATCAACATCATCCACCACAATTTGGACATGACCAAAGTCTCTGCCCGTTGGGTCCTTAGAAACCTCACGCCCCATGATAGACTTCAACATCGTCAAACTCCACAAAGCCAGAGTTGCACAAGCTGCCCTGCGCAAGTAGGAATTCGCGAAGCTGAACCACCCCCCCTACAGTCCGGATCTGGCCCCTAGCGACTATTTTTTATTCTGCCAGCTTAGGGCCGCCCTGCATAGACGCCGATTTGGAGACGATGAAGATGTCCAGCTCACCGTCTAGGAGTGGACTGAACAGCAGTCGAGAGATTTCTGGTTGTCATTTATGCATTTAAATTGCCTTTTTATGTATATGAGAATCTAGGAAGCCTGTTTCTTTGTTTCAGTGCAATGACGGTTGAATATAAGATCATTTGATATAGATATATGCTCCTACATCTTTTTCTACTTTGGTTTCCTTTAAATCAGAAGCGAACAATTTTTAAGTAGCTTGTGGTTTTTTGCCTCTACTATGCCTTAGCTTAATTTTATCTAAATTCAAAGTTAGTTGTAATTCTGTCCAACATTTTTCTATACAATTGATATCTTTCTAAAGATCTTTTACTTCGTTTTGGCTTACTTCTACTTTGCTCCTTTTTGTGACATCTGCAAATTATTAATTTTTCACTTGCTACCTTTGTCCAAATAATTGGTGTGCATTATGAAAAGCAAAGGGCCCAGAACAGAAGCATTCGTTCCTCCACTTGACACCTCTGTCCTATCAAATAACATTTTCTCTTATATTTTCTTAAAATAATCGTCAATCTACTCTCCAATCTTTTAGCTATCCCCAGGATTTTTACTTTCGTGATCAACAATTTTTGGGAAATTTATCGAACGATTTTTGAAATGGAGGTATATGATATTAATCGACGTATCATCACCACATTGCTTAAATACATATTGTAAAAAATCCAGAAAATTTGTGAGACAAGAGCAATTTATTGTTATTTCATAGTAAGACTATGCAATTATCTTTTATCCTAAATAAAATAATTTCCTTTTCATAGTAAGACTATGCAATTCTCTTTTATTCTAAATAAAATAATTTCCTTTTCTGAAATGAGTTATTACAGAAGTTTTACAATAGCCGAAGTTCAACTGATCAGTGAATAATTTTAAACTTTTACTTGGCAGGTATTTTTAAAGATCGGCTTTATATTTGCATTAAAATTTTGAAAGCTGCTTGAAAACAGTATCTTTAACTTCTTACAGAACCCTAAGAAGATAACTGTTGATAAAGAGATGGAAATAGGCGAGAGAAAGAGAGATGGAGGTAGACAGCGAGATATCGAGAGAGACGAAAAAGAGAAGAATATAGACTAGGAGAGAAGAAAAGAGACCGATAGAGAACAAAAGAGATGAAGCGAGACCAAGAGAGACAAAGAAATAGGAAGTGAGAGAAGAGAGAATTATAGAACAAGGACCAACAAGGCACTCGTAATCTTCAGTAGATCACTGCAATTACCACAAGGTGTGATTAATTAACCTATCGCTTCCAACACCGGGAGCAAAATGGCTGCTCTACCCTTAGTGCTAAAAGGTAAAAACACTCATCTGGTTATATATCAATTAAAAACAAATGCATTTTTTTCAACTATTATTTTATTTCTACTGTTAGTGGAAACTCGGTACATACGTATCATAATATCTACCCATGATTAAGTTTCGTTTCATTTTACCTCAGAGAAAATAGCATAATCATCGCACAACTATATCTTCCCTATAGGAAAGACTAATCATAAAAATGGGAAAGCACATTTGTACACATGCTATACAGGGAAAAGTCACTAGCATAATTTTTATTTTTGTTCTTACTTATATTCCTAAACTCTTTCTGATATACGAAATTTTCAGCCGTTCCTTCTACTATACGATGTGTACATTTGTAAAACACTCGTCAAGTGGGTTTTATAGATAGTAACTGATGTGCTTTCCACTATGCATTAAGGTATGATATTGAAAAACCATTTTGTCGTGTGTAGCTCTATCGTCAATCGCCTAAGATTGTTTATAATAAATATTTGTAGATCCTTTTAAGATCTAAAATATTTCGAACAATTGACCGCGTAATTATCTACCTTCAAGAGATAATATGTTTAAGAAGCTAAGTCTCTCTTTTATTAAAATCCAGGATTTACTCCATTATCCCTACTTTGCCCTCTTTCAAATTGGGCTCCAACTTTGTTAAGGTAAAAAGTAAAAATTTGTACAGCGTATTTGAGGTATTTAAACAGAAATAGAATTTTATACTTCGAAGTGAAAGTGGAATTAAGGTAAATTTATCCGCCCATTATATTTCCTTCTTTAGAATCTTCGATACAATACACAGACCCTTTCAATTCCTCTGAATATTAACCCCTCAAGTTCCAATGGCAGATAAGGATTCGAGACTTTGTCCGTTTAAATAGGCTTATGCTTTTCAATTATGATACCCTAATTGCAGGATCAAGAATTTACGTATGTTAAAGTTTATCTGCCATTTATCAGCCCACTCGACAATTTTATCAAGGGTTCATCGTATATACAGTGTCAACCCCCCAAAAGGGTCCCCAAATTTCGATAAGCCTCATTTCTTAATTTTCTGCAAGGATTGAATAAAACTTTGGTGAGAACTAGTTTATTGTGTTTACAAACATTATAACAAAACCTAAGAGTCTTTAGACTTTTCTTATTTATTCTAGAGCACGTGTTCGAGATGACTTCCATTGAGCTTTGTGCATTTCTTGAGGCGCAGCACAAAGTTAGCCATGACATCCTTACAAACCGAAAGAGTAATGGCTCTGATCACCTTTCTGGTCACTTCCTTGAGTTCCGTGATGGTCCTAGGTATCCTTGCGTACAGTCTGTCTTTAAGGTAGACACAGAGAAAGAAATCTGGGATGGACTAAGGCCTGGGCTGTGAGGTGCCCACTCAAAATCAGTCTTGAAACTGATCACACAGCCACTAAAGTTCTCTTTCAGCCAATCTCGGGACAGGTTTGAGTTGTGAAAGCTTGCTGCATCTTGCTAGAACCAGAACTTCTCCATAAGCAACGGGAACAGGGTCTGCAGCTCCCTCTTGAATGTTTTTATGACCTTAACATACCGCTCCTTGGTGACTGTCACTGTCGCGCCAGATTCGTTCAAGAAGAAGGGACCAATGATGCCTCTCACTGAGATTGCAGTCCATACCATGCATTTACTGGAGTTTAGGTGCTTGTCAGCTACCTCATTTGATCTGGTCGTCCATCAGAAGATATTTGTCTTCTAGTGTACCTTTCCATCATGATGGAAATGTGGTTAAGGAAAGTTAGGGTCTGATGAATCTTCTCCAGTATTTTGACTGCCATGGACTTTCTCTGTTCCTTGTCTGAGGCTGTAAGGGTCTGCCTCGTCTGTATTCTGTATGAGTAGGCCTTTAGATCCATTTCTAACTCTCTCCTGCAAGTCTCACGGGATATACCGAGGAACTGACTTCGCTTGCGCACAAAGCGTTTTAGACTCTGCTGAACTGAATTTCTCACGCTCTCGACCAGCTCAGATGTACCCTTACCGGGGCGTCCTGAATGGCTTGGACGGTTGTCACTGGCCTCAGTGAGGTTCTCCACTGTTCCATATTTCTCGACGTGGTCCACCCTGTCCTGAATTTTGCGCTTGGAGGGGGCTTTTTCACATTCGAACTGATGCATGAAACTGTCCTGTACTTTCTTGAATGAGCCTGTCCTTTAGTAATGTTTGCTGGAGCTCCCATTGAGATCTAGTTGTGTTCACAGGCGTTGCTGCTGTAATAGTCTGCAAAGAAATGGTGATAAGTGAATGAATGAATAAAGGATATATCACAAAATTGTGTGCAGTCCCGTTTTGAGGGATCATCCTGTATAAAGATATCTTCTTCCTGTCTTTACGTCTTCTGAAATTTTGATTCCTACTAATCAATTCAGAAAGTAGAGAGAGAATAGAGAGAAATAGAGAGAAATAGCGGGAGAGCGAGAGAGAGGGAGAAAGAGACAGATAGTAGGAGAGCGAGAGAGCACATGCGAATTTTAACACATCACAAACACGAAGAAGAAAAAGCGATGTAGCAAATCCTTAGAAACACATTCGCAAAGCTTTACCTAACTGTGCGAGGAGGCATGCTGGTAGTGATTCGGACGATAGGGATATATTAACAAAATAATCTACTCTTTTCTCTCTTCTTATCCTTTTCTATTAACAAAAGGTCAAAATACTTATCATATCTATCTCCATTAAGCATTTGTTTTTATTTGTTATTTACTACCACTTTCCTATTTTCATATCTTTCCCCCTCCTGGATGTATAGCCGTAGCTCTTTCTTTGTCCCCCTGTCTTCGCCCAGCCCGTTCCCAACAGAGCAGAGCCGTGGTGCTGTAGTCAGAACCTGGCCTTTGTCGCGTTGTCGGATTCACAGAATTGTCTTATCTCTCATTTTCGGATCCATTCAAGGTAAGTCCATCTCCATTGAACCCTTAACCTCCAAAATCGAAGGATTTTTGTTGTCCATTATATTATACCCAAGTCAACAAGTATGCATATCTATGTAAGTTTTTCACGCTTTCTGTCTATTATGATCGAACTCATAGCCTCTTTACTCTTTCTATTCTTAACTTAAACCATTTACTCAATTTAAATTTTAGTATTAATTTGAATTAAGTAGCGTCGTGTAATCCTTAGGTCTTTGTATTAAATGTTTTATTGTTACATCTGGTTTGGGTATGTTTTTTGGTTAATTTATAGTAAATTTAATTCAGACATCATAAGCCTCTTCACCTTCAATTATTACTATCATTTTAGCTCGAAATATAATGCAACGCTTCAAATTTCATAAGAGTGAACTGATCAAACTGTTATATTGTTTTACGAGCCCCTTTTCATACCATTTCAGGTGATAATTTCCGTCCTTTTATTATTAATTTTACAAAGAGCTAAAGGCCTTTCTCCTGTAGTAGCAAATATAGAGATTATCTTCTCGGTTTAGCAGAGACAGTCTTTAGGTTTGTTAAAGGCGGAATAGAAAATCCTTTTTTTCCCTTCAGTATTTCTTTTATCCCTTTTCGCTTTCGCTTCTATTCTCTCTATTAAATATTTCTTCCAATCTCTTTTCTTCTCTCTCAATTATTTATCTCTTTGCCTATTGTAGTTTTGTTCTATAACTGCTATTTTTAAATTGCTCACATGTATCATCCCGGTTCCTAATGCTATATGTAGCATTAACTTTGTTCCGAACGTTCCTAAACGAGTTGTTGTTATGACATCTCAGATCCATTTTGAGAGCTTAGGTAAACATCCTCGTTTCTTTTTTGTTTTATATCCTGTTTTTTCATTTTTCACTGATATTGAGGTCTAATTTTTCTGAGCTAGAAATGATCTCTATTAGGTCGCTTTTCTTTGCGAGCTACATTAATAAGGGGTGCAGCTGCCCTTGAATAAGGCAGTCTTTTCTTTGTTATCTAAGACGTGGTCTAGTCAATAGTGAGAAAAATCTATTGTTGATTGAAACAAACAGATAAATTTACCTTGTAGATTAGTCACATTTAGTTATAGAATTGCCATCCTTTGTTTGACCGTTTTGCAAAATATATTCTTTTCTTTGGCCGTTGCTTGAAAAGTTAAGGTTTATTTCATGTTCCACAGTAAACTAACTCACTGCTTTTCCTTAAAATGCTAATAATAATCAGGTGCGATTGAGAATACCAATAATTATAATCCTTCCTTTGTTGTGGAATTATTCATAGCATTACCCCTTTACCAGTAAAGCGATCATAAGTTATGTATGTATAAAAAAGTACAAAGCACTCTTCAAGATCCATAATACAGTAGGTGATAAGGAGAACAACGCTTACACGATCTCTTTTTTACCACCAACCGCCACTCCGATCATACGTGATTGATAATAATCCTCTCCGGCTACGAGCTGATAGGCGCCTCTCACGTAGTCTTTCTCCAAGCTACTCCTGACATGAGACTCATTTAGTTCATGCATGCTATTTGGTCCCTAGCATGTTCACTGAACAGTTTCTTTAGCGAAGATCTCCTACTGCGTTTGTTTTTTGTAACAACTGCTGCCTCGCTGAACGCATCAGGTGGTGCTCCCACCTTACCTCATTGCCGCTCTCTTTGGCCATGTAACAAATATGGCCGATAGCATCCTCTAATTATCATATGCCGTTGTAATTTCAGGGAATCATCCACCTACGCAAAGCAAGATCAACTCTTTGAGTCATGAGTTAAATGTTTTTTCTACGAAATTGGAGAAATTATTGTCAGTTACGTCCGAGACGTTAAGTTATGACATTACAGTTTGTTGTATTTTTATCAAAGCTTTTCTTATATCCTTCAGCAATTCTGATCCTGTTTCCTTATTTTTTAATTTTTCCATAGTCTTTTCTGGTATTCTCCACATATGTTCTATTGTGTCAGTGTCAGAGGAAGGAGTTGGGCAAAGAGTTCTTAGCTATCCATTCCTTCAACTCATTCTGTTGTCCGATTTACAGGGAATCCCATCTTGCTTGAAAATACAACTTCCTTTACTAGCTATTCATTTGAAAACACTGGTAGAAGTCTGTGAGTATCAATGAAAATACATATTTTAATTTTATTTTGGCAATACAATCAACTAAAACTGACCTTTGATCATTCCAAATTGTTCCTTACACTAAAACAGAAAAAACTATGTTTCAGCGTTGGTTGTAACACATACTTATCTACTTTATGAAAATAGAGGAAAATTCACTTATCAGCAATGATTAATTGTGCTCAAACTCCATATGCCTATTTCTCTTTTCTTGATTCAAAGAGTTGCTCTCCTCAATAATGATCATATATAAAATAATATTCGTTCTTAATACAAGTCCATAATATATATGAGAGTGAAGGAAATTTACTGCTTTTTGAGTGGAATTTGAAATATTTCCGCGACGTCAGAAACTTGTCAATGAAGGTTGTTCTCAATGTATTTCGAACAGTACTTCGTGACTATTGTGATCTTTTATCCATTTCTTTCAATTAAACTATAATTTTTTTAACGGAAGAAAGACTATTCCAAAACTCCAAGCACTTTGTCTTTTGGTCAGTTCACTCTCATATTGACAAACAATCCTTCCACTTCGAAACTCAAATTTCATTAGAGTTTTGATCCAAGGCATGTTTATTAATTTTACTATTAAATTCTAAAAAGATGGATAAATATATATATATATATATATATGTCATGATGATGGAAAAAAAGAAGACTAAAGCATTTGCTTGTCTATTAACTTCTTGCATCTCTGGAATTAGTATTTTCAGAGTGCTAATGAATCCATTGAATTAAAAGAGATTTACTTCTTAGTATCAATTCCCACTGAAGTGAAGTACATCTTTTATGTTTAACTATATTTTCGTATATGTAAATAATATAGTTAAATTACTTATTCGTTTTAATAAAGCACACAATCAAATTTTTTCTTTGCAACTTTCCACATTAAAAAGGTATATTATTTAAACGTTCTCAAAAGCCACATCAAATCAGGATTTGCGAATGTGATTTGGATGGTGTGAAAGCATATGTGGTTTTAAAGGGTTAAATGTACTCTACAAGTTTATGGAACTGTATATTTATATATATATATATATATGAGAGGAGAGAGTCTGAAAGACCGATAATTTTAGGTAACCTGAATTTAGGGTGAAATGGAACCTTGCCAATGCAATAAAGGCATTTATTTTACTTTCCTGAGAATAGCTAGATACCTGTTTGGCACTTGAGGTAGGTCAACAGTAATAGAGAAATGTTTTGAATATTTGCATTACAGGATAGGCTTTTGTGCAACGAGCAAGTCTGTTTTTGCCTATTTTCTAAATTTAGCTTTGATGCAACTAGAATATACCTAATTTTTAATGATAGAGTTTTACACGTTTCTAAGGAACAATAACGAGACGCAAAAGATCAGTATTTAATCGCATAAATGTATATAATCCACAAGATATTATATTTCACTTTCTCCTCTCTAGTATTTCTATTTTTCCATTTTGCCCAAGCTTTCATAATTTAACAAATGAAGGAGGACGAAACATATCCCCCCCAAAAATCTCATGCTAAGTTCATCAAATAAAAAGTCCTAAATTTACGTAATCCACCCTATCATTTAACCTCCGGTATTTTCTTCTGGTGCTAACCAAAACTGTCGAGACTATAAAGGTTTGATCAACACCGCCATTGAGAGAAAAATAATTAGTGGATTATAAAGGGTAGCATCCTCCCTTGCGAACATGAGGCCTGTGGAAATTTTGCTACCTTAATAATTCCGCCGCCCTTTTCTCAAAGATATTTCGAAATTTAAAAATATTTCCTTTATTTAAAAATTTATATATAAAAAAAATAAAATGAAAATCTAATTTTAATTAGCCAAGATAAAAAGGTTTATCTTCAAGATATTTTCCAAAAATTTTCAGTTTCAAAAAACGAAGGATTTAAGTAAAATTCGAGTGTTTGAAAAGAAATTGAGGGTTTCAGAGAGAGAGAGAGAGCGGAAGAAAAAATTCGTAAGGTAAAATGAGCTAAATTGGATTAGAGGCAAAGTTACACAATTTGTTCATAACAGGATGGACGGAATTTATGCCGACAAACTACACTCTTTCTTCTTCTCCCTCTCAACTCCTCTTTTTAAAAATATTTTCTCGTCAACTTCACGTTTAGTTTAGAAAGTTTTTATTTACTGCGAATAATTTAATCTATCTTTTTTAACTCTTCCAATATATATATATATATATATTTAGTAGCGTGAATGCGACTGTATAAGTTCCTAGTTACTCGTAGCATGTCGGTCCGTCGTTCGAATTGTACTATTTTACTTTTCACTGAGTTTTGAAAGTTAGGAAGGTCGTATGGTCAGGTGATATGTTTGTTAATTGATAATACCTGTTTCAATTATTTTTTTTAAATTTTAAAATTTTTAAAATAATTAAGAGCACGTAACTTAGGTCTGTTGATCTTGTTGGATTTACCTTGATTTATTTTCAGATGGACCGCAATCGCAAATGCGATTTCATTTTATTTTCTAATCCAATTATACTCTTAAATTATTTAAGCTATTTGGATTTATTCCTTAATAAGAAAATAGGTTTCGTTTCAAAAGTTTCAATTATTTTTTAAATTACGCATACAATTGATGTTATAGCATTACACGTATAAGTTCCATGATTTTATGTAAACAAAAAGTTTCATGCTAATTTAATTTGTTTAATGGAGGTTTCTAGTATTTATATAGCCAAAGGTATCATTTTATTAGATAACTCGGTTTAAAATATATCTCCTAAGATCTTTAACTTCTATTCATCCTATTTTATCCAGATTTTCGATTCCCACCTAATCTGCTCTACTCATACAGAGTCGCTGTCATAACAAACTGCTCCAACCATTTTACGTTTCACGAGGCGACTTAAAGTTTTGATGAAAAAATTAATGTAAGCAGGAAGAGCCAGAGAAAATATTCGGATTTCACAATTTGTCCTATTTCAAATTTGAGAAGATCACGACACTCAATATTCAAGACTTGATCGTTCATTGTGTTATTTTCTGAATCCCTGTTTTATCTTCTTCCAGGTCGGTTATGGAATGGGTCGCAGGTTTGATATGAATTTTGATTAGTTCCCCCTAATGGAACAATTTACGGGATTTTAAAATTTGTATTAAAAGACGAAGATAATAAATTTAAAACCCATTATGGTAAATTTCGTTCTTTAATATGGTTGGCTCTAAGGGGCTAACACGAATAGTCGATTAGATAAAGTTACATATCAATTAAACAGGGGTTTGTGTTTAGAAAGTCAGTATCTCTTCAGCGAAATATTAAAAAATATGCCTCACTCCAGCCCTCGTCATCTTTATCATTTTACTTGCATTTTAATTTCGTTCAAATTCTGGTAAATGATCAATGATACCAAAAAAGGTGCGATTTTTTAGAGAAGAGAAAGGTACATTGGGAGACATATAGATCAAGGTGCCAAAGGACAGCAGAAGGGAAAACAACCTATACTAGGATAGATATAACGCCAGGAGGCTTGAAAATTTTCCTTAGCTTTATTTTTGTCTTGTCAGCATGGATTGTCCTTATTGAGCCGTCCTTTGCTCTCCTTAGAACTTGTGCCTCTTTGTCTTGCTTAAAACAATTAAAAAACTCCTTGTTCTTCTCTCTTTGATCATTTTCGTCAAATTTCTCTTTCTCTTGTATATATACATATAGTATTCATGAGAAATCATAGAGCCAACAAGAAGTTCATCTCCTTTGATATTAATTAGAACCTTTCAATAACTACCTTTACAATCTGAAGATACCAAACCAAAAAATATACAGATTAGGAAACTAAAATTAAAGCTATTCCATATTTTCTTTTTCCCATTATTTTTTTATTCTTTCAATTGAACATCTTATTTAATTTATATAACAAAAACTAGCAAATATTTAAGCTTAGAAAGTGAGAAAAACAAGCAGGAGTTTGGTGTTATAAAGTAAATAAAACTCCACAGTAAACAAAATATTTCGTACTGACACCCATAAACCATTCCTCTATACACTTGAGGATCTAATCACATAACAAAACGTTAATCCAGTTATTAATATTTTGTGGACAGATTTAAACAATCTTATTTGTATAAATAACCAACCTACAAACTATAGGTAATCAAGGCATACAACCAAGGACACCGCTTCTTATGATATTAATATCTTTATATAAAATGAAATTATCGAAATAGGATCGTCATTGTGATCTTGCTTATCATAATTTATATATAGTTTCCATTTTATTGAACTATGCAGGTTTTACATTTCATAGCATCTTCTCCAATTGAAGAGATTCCTTTTTTCTCTAGTATGTTTTGTTCTTCAAATATTGTCAATAAGGGCAGAGCACCTATCCCTAAGATTACCTGAATTCCTGCCGATATATGTTACACCAGTATAACTGGGACCTATAAAAACATCCAGGAATATCAATAAGAGTAATTGCATAATTTGTCAGGAGCAAATGCAAGATTTTCGAAAGGATATTGAAAGATGGCTAGTTGGTCTTTTCAGTTTTTTTTCAATTAAATCTAGAATATTGTAAAGTTAAGCACTTTAGCAATAACAATGACAGAGATGAATACAAGGAAGTTGAAATAACAATGGCAGTAACAGTAAACGTAAAAAGCTGGGGCATTTATGATTCAAGTGATCCTAAATCTTCCCAGCGATGCATTTTGTTTGAAAAGAAGGCTTTAAATTTATTAGGTTATATTAAAACGCAATGTAGTTTAAAAACACGAGAAATTTTTTTTAAACATGTATAATATATTGATAAGACCTCACTTAGAGTATTGTGTATAAGTGCAGGTAGCCAGTGAGGTGTACTAACCTGAGAAGTGTACCGGAACTGAATAAAATAATAACTATGTCCAGCATTAATGACCTTTTCTTGCACGACGGTGGCATAAGAGACACCGAAGCGATAAGCGGAGTCATTTACCTGGCTGTCAAAATAAAGTTTAAAACAGACAAGAAAATACTTTTTAGAATCTTCTTTCGTCCGTCAGGTGATCAAAACAGAAATATTAAGGCGATGAGAAAGTAGGATGAGGTTTTGTGTTCTCTCTTTGATCTATTCTATGATAATCTGAGTGAATATGATGTAGACGAAACCAGCCTATTACAATTTTCTGAAAAATTGTAATAGAACAGGATACTGAGGGTTAAACAATAGTGAAATCATAAAGATGAACCCTGACTTCGGTAACATGGAATTTCCACGATGGATTGGCGATCCAGAACAATAGTAACCGACATGCTACAGGCCGAATTTCAAGTGGAAGGGTAACACACAAAGCAAGATCACTGATCGGCATTCAGGAAAATTTTATTAAATTTGGTCGTAATAGTCCTTTCGCGCCCCGAGATCTAGTTTTCTTCATTGTACCTTCGATCTATAGCAAATTTGCTTAATTTCGTAGCTGATGGTATCAAATGTATTGTTATCTTGTCAATTATGGAATCTTGAATCTGCTCTGATAAGTGAAATTGGTGGGCGAGTTCCCTATTGTGGAATACCTCTAATTCGACAGAAATTCAAATATCAGAGTGAAAGGTGGGTTCTGGTTACACAAGAGGAGCGCTGTATCCTAGTTTTATTCGATAGAGACAGCGAACACGAGATTTTATTGAATGTGGACCTGTTAAAAAACTTATTCAAGTGGATGAATAGCTCTTCCACCATTTTGATAGGTGATTTGAACTGTCAGGTGGACATGAAAGGTATAACTTACAATAAAGGGATTCTTCACTGATAATAAATACTGAGCTCAGATGGTTTGTGAGCTAGTGAGAGCCAACAAAATACTTTATTTATGCCTCCATGACTGCGAAAGAACTCCTTTGCATCGAGACTGTGGACGAATATCTGGAAGCAGTGACCACAAAAGTTTGGTTCTGTCTGAAAGTTGGACTTTAGCTGGTATGTTTGAGCAGACTTGAGTTGAGGGAACGAACTATTTGCTACTAGAAGGCAAAGTGGCTGAAGCAAACTAGCAATGATCCAAGGCCTGATTCATAGATTGACATGCAAAATTCCTGCCGATCAAGTCTCCACAACCCCCTAAGTTTCAGCCAATTTGCTACAACCATGAATGAGAAAAAGTTCTTAAAGATGGGAAAGCAGCGTACATGAAGTGGAAAGCAAGTTGTTGTCCCTCTCCCTGCATACCTAAATACAGTGAGCACTGCAGTCAAGTGTAGGCACTCCTTTGGGGGCAAAACCTAAAAAGGATGTTCGTTCCTCTACCATTTAGAAAGATTACGAGAAGGGGTTTTACGCCTACGTGTACAAGCGAAAATCAGTTCATCACGCACTGTCTCAATCAAATTCGTGATGGGGTTCTAAGACTTACGAACTTTGAAATTGATCTATCATCGGTATTTGCAAAGAAGGCTTACGAGGACCCATCACAAAACATGATCTTTGAAAGAGGAGTCAGCCCTCTAGAGGAATTAAACAGAACTTTTAAATAGGTTTAGGCTAGGCTAAGAATGTTAAATATCTATAAATCATTGAATAAGGTTGCTCTTTGGCACGATGTTGTAATATATAAAGAATGAAGAGGCCCTAACTTTTGAGAAGATCTTCAAAACTTTTCTCGAAAATAGCGAAGTGCCTTCGGACTGGAGAATGGCTAGCGTGACTCGCATCCACACTAAAAGAGAGCGAGGACAAGAAAACAACTACCACACCACAGGTCTCATTTTTATAGTAAGAAAGTACTGGGGAAAATTTAGTAGTTCGAATTACGGAAAACTTGAAATCAATTAAATTGATCCGAGACTCCTAAATCGGGCTTCGTCGAAAACCATTGTGTTGACGAAACTGCTTAAATTCTTTTATTGGATATTGAAGGATTATCTCTTATCCTGAAAGGTGACACATATTTTTAGAATTTCAAAAAGCTTTTGATAACTTACTCCTTAGAAAAATTATGTCAATAATGCGCCTGTTGCAAATTAGGGGTAGGGGATTAGATATCGGGCAGGAGGGAGAAGATTGTAGTGAAAGGCTAGGTTTCAGGTTAGTCATCGATTACTAGGGGCATTGGTGAGCTAAATCACCAATTTTGCGAACAATACCAAAACTGCTGGGTGCATAACTTCGGCCTAAGTAAAAAGTTTCAAGCTCAACTTCATCTGACATGTGAAAGATGTCTTTCAACTTTGAAAATTGCAAGGTAATGGACATCGGGTACGTAAATCCTGAACCCGATTATATGTACTATAGAGGGCAAAATGCTAGAACCGCCTGATACAATTTCTTTTTCTCTCTCTTCACTTGTTGTACTATGTTTGAGTTACAAAAACTATTACATCCAAGTAAATTATGTTTTATAAATATAAATTTTTCGGAGTTAATTTTTTATACCAATCAGGGTAGAAAGTGAAAGGGGATTGAGTGAAAGAAAAGGTCAAAAAACACAACCACGAAGGGAAGATTTACGATAAGACTTTGACAATGGGATGTTATTTGAGATTTAAGACTAGTTCATGTTAATATCGTACAGCCAAAGTGAACTTGATGACAGTAGAAGACAGATATTAGAAAAGGAACAACCTGTGAATTTGCCTTAGATGTGTCCTCGACCAATTATGAGGCGATATATCCTGGGTCAGCAGATGTAGAAGAGGTAAAAGTTCGAACCTGTTATCTTTCAGTTAGCAACGAGGTTAGAATGATAATTAATAGGTATTTACGCCTAACAAAAATCGTATCTGTGAGTGACTTTTGGTGGTTGTTCCTTTGGACTCTGATCATTTTAAAGCATTCCGAAGAATAATTAACCTAAAAGAGACAACGAATTCACTAGCAAAAGGATTGTAATCAGAAAGAGCTGCGATTTATGCCTTTAACCCAATATCCTATGAATTAAGAATAAAACATTTCATCGCAGTAGAATTTTTCTTCCATTCAAGCAAATTCGTGCAAAATGATACTATGGTTTGAGGCAATAGGAAATCTCTATCAGAATAGTGAAATAAATTTATATTTTCCGACTGTTAAATGAAAATTTACGGAATGCGGGAGAGGCAAAGGGTCCAATTTTATATATATTTCACGTCCAAGTAAATGAAAGCGATTTATCAAGTCCAAACAGTTGCTATCTTAATATATTTTATTTTTTATTTTTGGAACGCTGTTGTAAGCCTTTTGAAATTGGAAGTTTGTGTTTTCAATGAAAATCTTTTTGAAGATAAAATTTTTCATGTAAACGTTTATGTTTATCTTTTGCTGCGTTGATTTGTATTTTGACAGGCGTATGTGTTCTGTAAATCCTGGTCGAGAAATCAGAGATTATTATTGAGACTCGTTCTTTATATACAAGCGATTGCCCTTTTGAGAAGGTTTATTTACTCTATTAGTGGTGCTTGTCTGAATTCTTGATATGAAAGTGGCTGAATTGCTCTCAAGTTTAGATGAAAACATTTAGTAATCGAGTCTTAAAAGTCCGTGATTTCCGAAACCTGTATGTAGCTATGTTCCAAAAGAATTCAGGTCGAAGATGTGCCAAATAGTAACTCTCTTCAGACGTACCAAAAATTACTAACCATTAGAAGTAGCAATATGTATAAAGCTTCTTATGGTGCGTGGAGCACGATTTCATTGATTCTATTAACAGACACAGTAATCTAAGTTATTTGTGATGATGGTTTTGAGAAACTGACTCAAATAAGCTATTGACAAAATGTTTTGCAAAACAACAAGGAAAATTTTATTTCAGCATACCAAGCATAAAATGGAAAAAATTTCTTGCAAATATATTAGTCCTTTATTTTCTTATACAAAAACTATAATTGCAAATAAGAACAATCAGACGATCGGAGGGATTCGACATACAACATTTGCCATAAAAATTGCTTGATTAAAATAACGAGAAGATTACTTTAACAGTCTAACAAAGCAATCTGCCAATGTAAAACAACCTTCAAGAAGCAAGACATCTTACAAATTAGCCATAAATTTGTCCAAAACTTTGCTAATTTCAACGACTTTCAATATCCTAACTATTCGACTTCTCTTATTTAATTTTAGCTGCTATGGGGTCTTTCCCCTTCCCGTATTCTCTGCCCTTTGTAAATGACTTCAATGCTTTTTATACTCACTAGCCTATTTTTCTCTTCACACCTTTACTTTCGATAAATTAAAACATCACACCAAGTAGTCTATTCCTTTCCGGATTCCAAATGAGATGGATTTCTCTGTTTTCTATATAGAGAAATAGGTGAAGTACATATTGAGAAGGCAGAACAGTTAATCTTCAATCTTTTCCGCACATGCGAAGGCGCAAGCTGTGTATGAGGTGGAAATATCTGATTGGAGCGTATTAGTAAATATATTCAGCTTCAAATTGGTTAATTGCCATCACACCGTTTCATCTACTCAAGTGGAATATTACGTTGGTTTTCTTAGAACGTTCGCCTTTGTCGTAATTTTTTCCTGTCATAAATCATCGAACTTAATTATTTAATGTGGGTAGAATAAAAGTATACTCGCCAGGCTTACAAAACGTTGGCCATTTCCTTTCGAGTATCATCACCATAATCCTTTGATGCCCGAGCAATTATTAATTGGGGTGTTCTGCTCAACAATCTTTGAAACTAATTAAAATCACTTATCTCATTGAAATTGGATCAGCGATTAGATTCGATCTAAACACCTGCGTAGAAGTTAGAATGAGCTCGCAGCTCATCCCTCGTTTTGGTAGCTGTGATTTCGATATTTTTCGCGAAAGGATTAAGGATATAGACTGGGGAATACGATTCGAGAACAGGTCGGTAGGAGAGATGTACGCAGAACTTCGATGTACGCTGCTTCGTGTGAATTCTGATTTGGTTAAGTATGTGCGTAAGAGCGGGAAGTCGGTGAGAGCTCCGTGGCTTAGTCCGTTAATACTACGCTTAATCCGGGACCGAAATAGAAAATTTAAAATTCATAAAAACAATGGGTCAGTTATAAGCCGGCAAAATTACATAGATTCTCGTAGGGAAGTTAAACGTGCGGTCAGAGATGCGAAGAGGAAGTATGAAATAAACCTCGCTAAGAATTCAAAGAATGAACCGAAACGGTTTTATGGGTACGTAAATAATAGGAAACCCGTAAAAGGATCGATAGGGCCGATCAAAGATAAGGATGGTCGTTTGACTGAAATTCCGACAGAAATGTCCAAAATTTTAAATGAACATTTTACGAGCGTGTTTACTGTGGAAGATTCTTCCGAATTGGAATCGTTAATTGGGGAAGTTCGTAGTGCTGATAATTGCATATCCGATGTAACTATAAATGACGAGAAAATCCTTAAATTTATTAAGCTAATGAAAAACTCGAAATCTCCGGGCCCCGATGGGGTATATCCAATTCATTTAAAGGAGCTTCAAAATGAACTCGTTAAGCCATTGCGTGAAATTTTCAATCGCTCATTAGAGGATGGCGTAGTTCCGTTGGATTTCAAGCGAGCAAACGTTACACCTATATTTAAGAAGGGAAATAGATTTGAAGCAACGAATTTTCGGCCTATTAGTCTAACTTCGGTAGTTGGGAAGCTTTTAGAATCTGTAATTAAAGATAGAATAGTGAGCCACCTCGAGGCAAATAAGCTGATTAACGATACCCAACATGGATTTAGACGTGCGAGATCGTGCTTGACTAACTTGCTCGAATTCTTCCACAAAATGATTTGCGTGTACGATGAAAGCAAAGCTGTAGACGTAATATATTTAGACTTTAAAAAGGCGTTCGACACCGTCCCCCACCAAAGGTTATTAATGAAAGTTAAAGCGATTGGGGTGACTGGTAAGATTTTAAACTGGATTAGAAATTGGCTGAAAGATCGCTCGCAGCGGGTGGTAATAAATGGGGAATGTTCAGATTGGGCCAGCGTTAGTAGTGGGGTACCGCAAGGCTCTGTTTTAGGCCCTTTATTGTTTTTAATTTATATTAACGATTTAGATAAAGGCATACTTAGTCGGATTTCGAAATTTGCGGACGACACGAAGCTGGGCAATCGTGCCTATGTAAGATCGGATGTCGATAAATTGCAGGGGGACCTAAACTCGATTGCCAATTGGGCGGACAAGTGGCAAATGGAATTTAATTTAAGCAAATGCAAGGTAATGCACTTGGGTTGCCATAATTTAAGAGTAGAATATACCATGAAAGGCCAAGTCCTCGACGCGGTTAAATTAGAAAAAGACTTGGGAGTATTAGTCTCAGACGATTTTAAATTCTCGAAGCAATGCGCGGATGCGTGTAAAAAAGCAAATCGCGTTTTGGGTTATATCGCGCGTAATTTCACCTTCAAATCTAAGGATGTAATTTTACCTTTATATAAATCCCTTGTGCGGCCACTTCTCGAATACGCTGTTCAATTTTGGGCTCCATATTTAATGAAAGATATCGCGCAATTAGAAAGAGTGCAGCGTAGGGCTACGAAATTAATTCCAGAGCTGAGGAATAGATCATACGAGGAAAGGCTCAGGGCTTTAGATTTGCCATCGCTAGAACGCAGAAGATTACGTGGCCAGCTAATAGAAGTATTTAAAATACTAAAGGGTTTCTCAAACGTTGACTTTCGCAATCTGTTCGAACTGGATCATAGGGGAAATACTCGTCAGCACGGGTTAAAATTAGTGAACAAGCGTTTTAACACTAGTATAGCCCAAAACTATTTTACATTTAAAGTTACTCAAAATTGGAATCGGCTGCCCACCCACGTAGTAGATAGCACTTCGGTTAATATGTTCAAAAATCGTCTCGACGTGCATTTGAATTGTTTAAATATAACGTAGTTGAGCACTGTGAATTTAAACGTCCTTGCAGAGAGAGAGAGTTTGGAGCGGAGGCTTAAGGATATAAAATTATGAGGACTAGAAATGATGCCGGCGATTCTCTGCATGTGTAGCTTAGATGTCCCATTTCTTTTCCGCCTATCCTATAAGTAGTCTCTATCCCTAAATTAGCTTTTCACCACTAGCAGTCGAGTGGCTGCGGAAGATGAGAAGAAAAACTTTCTATCTCCCCCGACCCCTAGTTTGATTAGTTAAAATTGCACGATAATGTACACATGTAGATAAGTGTGTACAGTAGATAGTATTAAAAAAAAATAAAAAAAAATAGCATGTTAGAGATACACTCGTAGATAAGGGTGTATCGTAGTTTTTGATTTAGTGTAGCGGACTAGCCTCGAGCGGACCTTAGGGTCTTTGCTGGTCCTAGATTCTGTAGTTCTGTAGTTCTGTAGTAGAAAGGGATAACACATTAACCATGATTGAAGAAAGGCAATGTTACAATAAACTGTGAAAGCGTAATCTTGTTATTCGATTAACCTCTTGTTACTACTTATATTCCACTAGCACACAAGACAAGCTTATTACCACAATCTTAAGATTTAGATAGAACTAAGATGATAATTCCTCACAACAGCTTAGACACAGCTTCTTGTTCAGAGATATCGGAGTATTAGAATGCGAGAATGAAATAAATAGCAAATAGGAAAAGAAGTGTGCAATTATGTAAATGGGTCAGTATGTGAAGATGAATCGATTATAACGAGCAACAGCATAAAAATGTCATCATGTGAATCTCTGTAGATAAATTAAGTGAAAATAAGGATATGGAGACTATAAGTGGATTTGTGCCTAAGCTTGTAAATGGCCGATGAGCATGGGGTAGAGGTGCACAAAAATCAATTGAGTCTTGAAGGTTTTCAGGTCAACAGGAATCTGCCATCACTGCATATCTTTGTCTAAGAGTCTGTTATTTTGAAGATCGGTTTTAACTTTTGTTTTAGGTATGCTGGATAATATAGGCACTACATTTTTTTTTTCTATTTTTATGGTTTGTTTAAGGTTGGGAATAATTATCTCAGTTAGCGTGGTGTAGGAGCTAAAATACCGTTGAATGCCAAATGCGAGTCGCTAATTATCAGTCATAGTGAAGGTAGCAAGCAAAATCAGCATTCCATCACCCCTCTGGTGAGCTACCATACCTACTGTTGCTTAGCTTTGCTAAAATATGAAGGACCGATACCACTTAGTTAGCCTTAAGTGTCGAATCAATTGTGAAATCTGTAAAATGTGTGGCAAAACTACCAATGCCGTTTCGACATTTTAAGCAAAATCCAGCGTGGGAATGACGAGGTAAAATGTTAAAAAATATTTCTTTATATTTAAGTGTTCTATTTTCATACCTCGCATCGATTCTGCAGATTTTTAATCTACATTTAATAGTAAGAAATAATAAATACCCCAAATTTTCATATGTCAAAAGCTACGAGAGCTATAACAAGGGTGGGTCACGTAGCCAGTGACGAAATATCAAGCAGTGTCTCGCTTAAAATTACTCACCCGTTCAGGAACAGATTGTGGGAGATTGAACAAAACTAATTCCACTGAATACTCGCAAGGCTTTTTCAGTACAATTCTATTGAAGAAATATGATTTATCAAATCTTATCTTGAGTTCTGCCTTAAATTGTTTGGAATTCGTAATTATGGGTAGATTTTAGGAGTGAGAGGAATTGGTGTACCAATGAAATTTTTTAACCCTACACACAACTATATCTTATTACTTACATCTCATTAATATCTTACTTCTGTTTTATCTTTCTTTATTCTTTCCAAGCCTTGTTTGAAATTGCCGGAGAAAGAAGGTCGAAGGCTAAGGACTCTCTTTTTTTCTTCAGACTTTGTTACTAATAGAGAAGAAATAGAGACTATATAATCTATATTGCCAGTAGCTGAATACTCGAAAAATTAGATTCTGATAAATGCCTCTTCTTCACCATTGGCTGTTATTTTCATAAAAAAGTTAACCATTTGTCTCTTATTATGCTACGATTAGTTAGTGTTCTGGTTTTGTAGAAGTGATCATTGAAGCTAATAACTCACTTTTGAGTGTCACTCTACATATTCCCAATGAACGTTAGATCAAAGCTAATTAGTCTATGTTGCTACCTCTCATGTCTTCATATATTTTGGTAAATTAATTAAGTCTTTGCTGTTCTTTATATATATATTCATATTCAAATTGTTTATTAAAGCTAAGTTCTCTCTCGTGTTTTTTATGAGTTCGACCTCTCCCATGAAAGGGGCGATCCATGTTATTTTGTCTCTGATATTTGTGATCAAATTGTACAATTTAATAAGCTTTTACCCGTAAAAAAACTTTCAAGTCGCTAATTTATAGTATTTCCTTATTTTAAAAAGGGAAAACTCTCTGGAGAATCTTTGATATAACTTTGGATCGGAGGTCATTGAGTGGTTGAGTTAGTACATTGAACGACTTGTTGAAAGAGTAGAGGCCAATTAGCTACAAGATGAGAATACTTGAGGCGTTTGGGAGGAATTGCAACATTATAGGCAAATGATTTCCTATGTTTTCGCCAATTTCTATTAATTAATAATATACTACTTTGAGACCAAAATAATAAAACTAATCATAAAATAATGCTGATTTCAAATGCCTTAAGATACAAACGAGCTTAGAATTTGAGAAATGCTTGATAATTAGAAAATTCGGGATTCAAAACAGCCTTTGCTCTAACTTCGGGAATTTTTCGGTTCCCAATGGAATCTTTTTTCGCACCTTAGACTTATTTTACTCCCGTCTCCCAATTTGAGACCACCTTTGCCCAATAAGAAATCAAAAGGGAGTCAAACTTTGCCTTTAGTCATGAAACAAGTTTACTCGTTTTCCTGTGTTAGGTTATTTTAAGCGCTGTTAAATATCTAGTAATTTTCAAGTGGGGAATGAGAAGGAAATTTGCGTTCTGCGGATGATGGCCTTCTTATCGTTAGGATCGCGTGGAGGAGAAATATGACGTCATTCTATGCTTGCAAACAATCGGATTTTCTCCATTTAAATAAAAAATGGACAAATTGACATGTGAATTTAATTGATATTTAAGGAAAACCCAAACAATCGTATTTTTACGGAAAGTTGGTCTAACATTTAAGGCATTAGAATGAGTGGTCTCAAGTCGCCAAAAGATGATTTGTTTGTAGAGCCTGTTTACTCTACGACAAGCCTAAAAGAGGCGAGACATTGGACATTGAGGACCATTGAGGGAAGGATAAACTCTTAAATTGTATTTGTTCACGATGGTAGCCAGTTCTTCACAACATGATGAGAGTATTTTATGATTATAATTTGACCTAACATTCAAATCCGATATTTTTACTTCTCTCAAACTTGAAATTGTAAAGTATGGCGATACTAAACAATAAAGAAAAAATAAGAACATTTTTATTATGACATTTTATATCTTGCCTTTTTTAATACATCTATTATTAAGAGTTAAAATTTTATTTACAATTTTATTTCTTTACTTTATTTCCGGAGAAAACTAAGCATTCATTGAAGTAATACTTAGGCTCAATTCTTAAAGATTTTTATACCTGAAATTTATCTGCGGCTTCTGGTTTTGTGGATATTTTTCAACCATATTAAACACCTCAAACCGAGGCAATTATTATATTATCCTAATTAAAACCTAATTGGTCCTGAGTTAAATAATATTTAGAATTCCTGCGGCCAGTGCTGTACAACGGTTTTCGGCCATAAGTTGCCAAACACTAAAAATATTTCGTCACTTTTTCTGTTATGGGATATTATTTTATTCAGCTCTTAATAGATACGGTAGGGTAATTGTATCAATGTATTATCCATTAATTTAAAAGTTAAACAATTAATTGAATCAAACTATTAGGGCCAAATCATATTCAATAAATACACAATCCGTCAGTCAGGTTCCAAATTAAATTACTTAGACTAAACGGAGAAATTGATAATCGTCCACAAATAATGATAACTATATCCCAGGATTTTCCGATTTAATATTAAAAAATGATGAAAGACTAGGCAAAAACTCCATTAGGAAATAAACGATGCAAAATAGTTAAATAAAAAAATATCTAAGACTAACTCCATGAAAGTAAAATAATGATTTAAGAGGGATTTATGATCTAAATAAAGTAGAAAAATAAAATAGCGTGTTTTTAGATCTTGTCAGAAATAAAAAGATAAATTATGTTTGAAAGTAGAAACCAAACATGATTTTTTTAATATATATTAAGGAATTCTTACCAATATAGACATAAGTAGATTTCATCGTAACTTAAAAGCATATAAAATAGTAAAACTATTTCCAAAAATTTGTGTAACAAAGGATTTTACCAAATCTGCGGGAAAAGGTAAACCCTGAATAATTTTTAAAATATTCAGAGGAAAAGAAGCAGCTTATGGCATAGAATATTCATAAGATTCAGTGGTATATATCGATCTAAAAAACCCTGTAAACTTTCAAGTATAATAATCAGATTATATATATATATATATATATATATATATATATATATATATATATATATAATTCTCACACATATGATCAGCAACAGAAAACTCAATAAGGAAATTCTGTGAATCAGTGAAAGTAAAAAGCATTCTTTGAATCAATCATAGAATCTTAAAAGGATGTTTATTCGCCTATCTTAAATGAATACGGTTAGCACTACAGAAATCAGGAGATACGAATTTCTAATTCTACTACATATAGAGAAGCGTATCATCGTCAGACCTGTTAATAAGTTAGGATAAAAATACAAATAAAAGAAAAGATTTTATAACAGGAGACCCCATCTTCCCGATACAAAAATTGTACAATGCTTGAAGAATTTCTAGGATAACGAAAAATTCTTAGGATTATTCACAATAAATATTAAGGCATCCTTCCTTTTATTTAAAATATCGCAGTATTTTTCACGATATCGGAAGATTTCAAGTCCATGATAAGAAAATTGTCACAAGCTACTGTCGTATTTCGACTGAATATGAATTTTTCTACTGCGAAAGTAATGATAAATAGTCTTACTGAGGATAGTTTAAATATAATAAATGATCATATTTTAGGTGGGAACAAGAATAAGTGGTAGTTAGGCAGTTTTTAATTTTGAAGTCAATAATGAAAATATAATAATGTGGAAATAGAAATTAGGTTATCGTGACTTTTGAAAAGGATAGCTACATCTACTAAAACGTCATCGCACTAGGTCTTTAATATATAATACTTAATTAAGGAATTTTATGATTTATCTATTACACTAGTCAATAATAATTTTGCTACTTGGATATTAGATTTTGATTTATATTAAATCGAGTATGCTGATGGGTCTAGCACGTAAGGGTCCTTAGTTACACATATAATCCTTAGTTACACATATGGGCAGTGTTGCTTCGGCTACCGTAGTGAGAAGATGTATTGTGTGTTTTTGGTTCCTACGTTACACTCCTGCTCCTTTACGTTGTCAAATTTACCTATTATAGTAGTGGTGTTGAAATTGTATTTACATACAGTGATTAATTGCAATTTCTTTCAAATTTATCTCTCAATTAATTTGTGAATGAAATTAGATTGTACAAAAGTATATAACAGGATATATACAAACCAAGTTGAAAACATGAATTAGCGAGTATATATATATATATATATATATATATATATATATATATATAGCACAGGCAACTTTTGTTATATCTGTGGAAGATATACTGCAAGCAACCAGCAGAAAGATTTAGCTAAAAGAGTGAAAACTGCATACAATTATTATTTTTTTTAAACTTTTAAACCTTGTTATTCTAAAATTATGTTTTTGTTGTCATGCATTATTTCTATGCATTATCTATAATTCATATTTTAGAACCTTTTTATATATTAGGTGAAAAATATAATTTTCACTCTAACTAACCACCTGTAACATTTTGTTACAATTCCATTTAATTGGTTTTGTATTTCTTTCGTACGCCTGGCAGTTATGCTGTCTGTTTTAACCAATAATTTTTGACGCCGGGCTGCAGCTTAAGATTTAGATGAAGCCGTTATAATCAACGATGAGAGGCGTAAAAAGTAACATTCGTTCTAATAAAAACATCTTAGAATACGAACTGAGGAGGAAAAAGAAACTAATTTGCTTGAATTTCAAGACATTGCCGAAAATAAAAATAATGAAATGCAGACTGAGGACGAAACAAAAAATAATTTACCACAGTTTCATGAAGCTTTGGAGAGTGAATCATCTGATGGCGAGGATGATTGTCCAAATAACTAGCAACTTTGAGATGCATAATTGCACCTCAAAATATAGCTCATCCCGTTAATGAAAAGGAAGCCTTTCAGATTTTTATAATAGATGATATACTTTTACATGTAGAAAGGTACACTAATAAATAAATTCATGATATAATTTTAGATTTTCGTGGATCGAAAAACAATGTCTATAGCTATATGAGAGAGTTTACAGTTTATAATATTACTGCATGATTTGGTATTTTGCTATACGGAGGTGCTGTTTATGATAACTTTAAAGCAATTGACGACTTATGGAGTCCTGAGGAAGGAAAACCATTATACTCTGCTGCAATGTCAAAAAATAGATTTCTTTTCTTTCTTAGATCAATTAGATTTGACAACTATAGAGATCGTAGAGTTCGTCAAAAAGAAAATCGTTTGGCTGCAATCTCTGATGTTTGGAATATACTTAAGAATAAGCTTACTAAATGAAGTTGTGTTTCACGTGATTTGATACGGGTTAAAAAGCAAAATAGTTAGTTATTGACTACAGGACCAGGAAATAAAATTGAAATTAACATTAATTTTATATTGGCACCGTTATGTGTAAGGAGGCTAAAGGTTCACTTGTCAGTTGACTAGATCTAGTTGGGTCATTCATTGTGTAAATCTGAGGAGATTGTTACAACAGGAATGAATCAATGTTATACATATTATACAATGAAAATGAGTGAAATTTCAATTAATAAAAATGTATATCTTTTGGGAAATGAAAGTAGTTTCTAAACTACAACCAAATTATGATTTTAAACGAGGAAAAATAAAATAAAATGTATTCAAATATTGTTCAAGTTCTTAGGCGAAAAATTTGCCCGGCAGAGTTTATAGTTGCACTTTAAAAAATATCCGCATTAAATGCACGATATATTATTGATTATTAAACATATTCGTTACAATGTTACAATATCTATCATTGTTTGAGAGGGGTTATTGAGTATAAAAATGAAGTAATTTAAAATGAATTTTTTTCTTAAAGATACATAATAAAATTACAGAATGGGCTCCCGGTAAAGGTAAAAAATTACTGTTAGTGTTTGAACGCCCCCAAGCGTTGACTGATTCACTTTAAACTTTATATTTGCGCATAGATTTTACCGTGTTTCTCTCAAAGTCCGATCCACTTAAATGTCAGTAAAAGAGCATCGAAAGAATTATGTCTCCTATTACTATAGCACTGTTTAGAAAGTAAGACTTAGTGTGACCTCTCAACGCACATTGGTGTAAACCACCCTTGTACTGACACCGTAAAAGTGAAATAGAAAATTTGGACGGCTCGAGATCAAGTTACTTGGGACTGTTACTTTCCATACTATTAGATTGGTAAAGAAGATGATGATGATGGCTAGGATACCCTTACCCTTCCTGATGCAATTTGATTTCAGCTACCAATTACAATAGTTATTGAATAATTTAGTAAGGACTAAACATTCTCTCTTATGCCTTATATTTTCAATCGTAGCTAAGTAAAAGAGGAGAGTATGAATAACTATATTTCGCGTTATTTAATGGGACCTATATTGGCACAATGATATCAAATGAGAAACTGTGTCTGCATTGTCAACTACCATTTACATAAGTTACGAGTGATTTAAATTATGCTTAATATTTTTTTAGATTTTGATAATACCATAAAATAATGTAAAGCGGCCCCTCTTAGCAGGCCTGAATTTTCCCATGAGTGGGGAATTTAAAACTTTTAGGGGAGTAAATTTGAGGAATTTTTTTGAATTAAAAAATCTTAAATCCAAAAGACTCATATAGATTTAATCATAAATAGAATCACTATGCAATATATTATTTGTCATTTAGCTTTTATATTTTTTTCTAATATATTTAACAATTTTGTCTTATCATAATCTCATCATGATAATAAAATCGCTACAAAATTAGGAATATGGAAAGGAAAAAAAGTTTAGAAGATCGTATAAAATGAATAATGAAAGTTTAAAAAATTCTCAGTAAAATTCATACTATAAATTTGATAAACACGGATGGCAGTTTGATTAAAAGGATATATAATGAACATAAGAACTAACAAACTAAGTAAATATTGGAGATAAGGTGAAAGACGAGGAATGACAAAAAAATAAGCTAACAAAACTTAAGATGTTAACTTGTATCATAGCGATGAAAAGTAATTCATAAAAGTCATAAACCTCTTGTAATAAGTTCGTATAAAGAGTATATTATCTATATTTATGAAATACCTCATCAGACTGGGGTATCTTGGGCAAAAGTCTTTTCACAATTTGTTTCAACATACCACAAGAGGTGATTGAATTAATCTCAATTATCACTCATTAATGAGACTTTCAAGAAGGCCAATTGGAGATTTGCAAACAAGAGTACGATTTTCCTCTCCTTTTCTTTACTGTTGATAAATGTTCCAATCCTGCGAAGTACTACGTCTTATGAGCCGAATGCAAATAGGGCGAAACATCTATGGATGTTTCCATTCATATTTCACTTTCCATTTATATTGAATCTGAATTTGAGATTTGGTCAACTTCCAAAATGTTTTAGCAGAATGTTTCGATAAACTATATCATTCATACTGTAGAACTTTTTAAATATACTGATATTTAGCTTTGATGGCAGATTTCTTTGATGGCAGATAGCTGTGATGGCAGATAGCTTTGATGGAAGATAGCTTTGATTTTGCGCATGAGTATTAAATGAACTATGGTCATATCTACATAGAAGGCAACCAATGTATTCTTTGTTCGTAAAGTCCCAAATTCATGTAATAGTTAACTTTCATTTTTATCTAAAAAAGAATATGAGTTTGTCGTCCTAAATTAAATATATTAAGAGCTATATTTAAAAATGAAATGTTTCATCCTCTTTTCGCTCAGATGCTCATTACTAGGACCGTTCTAATATCTTTTAAAATTTTAAATTAAGTATATAAAAGTTTTGATATAGTTATGCAAATAAATAACACACAGAAATAATAATTAGAGAACATTTTCTAAAAAATATTTTTTTAAATCGGATTACTTTTTCAAATTCCATCAATATTAATTATATGCATATATGTATATAAATTCTCCATTTTAAATATATTATTAAGAATATTGAGAAAGAGAAATAAGAAAAAGGAGACTATTTAAACAAGAAAACTTATACAAATAGTCAGTTATTCAATCAACTGATTGTCAATAATTTCTTCCCCTCGGTATTATTTCGGTGTGATTTAGAGTTGGTTCCTAATGTTGAGGAATTTCAAAAATATTTTACTTAAATTGATTGACTTCTCAAAAAGTTCAATAGGAAACACAGGGTATGCCTCTTCAGGCAGACCTCAAGTTTTAAACAATTTGAGATTAGAAATGCTTTCTAGAGTGCTCCTAAGCTAAATATTACTGTGATTGCATGGAAGAATAGAACTCTTTTGTGGTCAAAGTGTGCAAGACAATCAAGAAGGATAGTGGCAAGTGCATGAGGTGCATGAAAATTCCTCTGCTCACCGATACTATTCGAAAACATGAGGCGCTGCAGAATGAGAACTCGCCTCCGTGGTGCTTGCCGGGGTTTCTGTGTTTCGTATTTCAGGAAAGGACTTATTTTTCTGTCTGAGTCTATTCTTCGGGAACCTCATTGCAGTGGGCTTAACTACTATTCCTAGGTGTAGGTTCCAGTATATTTCAAAGCACACCCGCCTCTCTCCTTGGCGGACATAGGTGTCTTCACATAACTGAAATTTTCCTAGAGCACAGGTGTAGAGTTGAGTCAAATAGATTTGGATCAAGTTCGCACGATCGCCCTACCGTTCTCCAGGAGAATGGGATCACAATTTCGGACAGCGCGTACGTGGCTGAGTCTTTTGCGACAGCTTTCTTCGCATTTTCAAGCCGGGATGCTGCTCCGGCAGCATTCAATGCGCGTCGTAATTTCGTGGTGTCCACCTACCGTATTTTACCTCCAGAGGTAGAGAAGCCTTCATCAACAGGTTTACATTTAACAAGTTGCGTTCCGCTCTTGCTTCGTGCGCGGAAAGTGCATATTTTATAGACGATGACCCGTACGCCATGTTTTGACATCTGGGTGAGCAAGGTAGGCTTTTTCTGTAAGAATTGTTCAGAAGGATCTGGATAGAAGGTATCCTCTCAGACTGCTGGTGAATCGCTACTGTGCTCGCTTTCGCAAATCAGGAAGAGATCCCTCTAACCCGGTGAGTTTCAGTAATAGATAAATTGATAAATGTCAGGTTAGCTTATTTTCGGGACAGCGAAGGCGACCTTTCTCCTGCAACGTGAGGTTTTTGCTAATTTCTACTTCACATCAGATACTCTGCTCCGACCGGAAAATGCCGACTGCGAGGCTTCCCTTCATAGAGAGGACTAGGCCACGGTGTTTTTTGATCTGAAGAATGCCTATGATACCGCAATGCAATAAGGTATCATATAGACTCTCCACAAAATGGGAGCGATGGGACGCCTCCAATCCTTTATACCTAAAGTCCTTGTCCTGAGCATCAACGGCATCCGCTGGTGCAGCCAGAAACTGTTGTAGCACCGCTCTATGCGCACGACTTTTCGATCACTTTTGGTTGCGGCCCAGAACCCAACTCTGGAACGTCAATTCAACAAGAATTGAACCGCGTTTCTTGCTATTTCGAATCGCGCTTGCTTCAATTTTATATGGCTAAGCCTAGTTTGGTGCATCCATGCCGCCATCCCTGGCTCCAACATGAACTGGACTAGTTCTAAATGGCCTCCACGTGGGAGGCTGACATTCTCAGCGTTAGGGTTACTTGGGCACGTGCTATGGATATTCTTTGTTCCGAGATGTTCAGAGCATGTGACGCTCGTAGTGCTACTGTATTACTTTATTATCAATCGTTCCAGACGCGACTACAGATGTAAAATTTATGGCTCCGCAGCCGAGCCTATATTGTAGAAGCCGGACGCAAACCACCACACCGGCCGCCGGCTGGCGACCACTGCCTTCTAAACGTACTCAATTAAGAGACTACTCCTTGACTCTGGTGAGATCGCACTCGTTCAGCGCCGTAAAGGTGCATTATTTAGGGATATGCGTGAGTTTAGCGCCTCGTTTAGTTGCCATCAGCTCTCCCAGCCTCCAAAACAGATCTCGACGGTACCTATGCCACTAAGAGACGCCTGTTTTACCTTATGCCAGAGGCGGGCAACCTCCGTCCCGCGCCTGGACCACCACTTTTCTTGGCATTAATATTGCAATCCAGACCGCAAAACCCACGCCCCCGGCCCCGAAAATAAAAAGATAAATTGAGCAAAACATCATCTGTGTCAGTATACTCGTAGACTCTATGATTCTACGCTCACATCACCACCTTTGAGGTTAAGCTGTGCTTGTGGGAGGCTCAGTTGTCTATTGGTCAGTTTTTCGATTTCCCTCGCCTTGTTCTTTGTGCCCCTTAAGAAGTGGACCTGGACATTTGCGTTTGTTTCGTCGCCTCTCTGTGGCAGGAATTTGCCTCCCGTTTAGCCGGATTCAGGCCGGTGTGTGTAACATACTTCAAGCGTTTCACCGCCTCCTTTGATTTCCCAGTGGACGACGACCCTGCCTTCTCCCTTGGATGGAGTTGGTGGAGCTGCAGTGCAATAATGAACTGAAGGAGAAGTTCCGCAGTTCTTCTTTGCTGTCCTTCTTACGCAGCATCGTCTCCCTTCTAGCAATTTTCCAAAATTCATTGCGCATGTTCAACGCGTTGTGGCCATATTTGGCAGCACCCACTGCTGCAAACAGCTCTTCTCCAAAAATGAAGTACACGAAGTCTCACCTACGCTCTCATCTCCTTGGACCACCACGTCAATGACATTCTTCTGTTGTTTACCTCATCCATCGAGCCGGACGTTGAAAGACTTCTTCATTCCAAGCAGCACTGATTTGTATGTTTTTCAATAATTTCTTGTATTATGTATTCTAGTTTATATATTGTCACTTTGGGTAATTCGTTTATCCCTTCGGCCCACAGGTGCTCCCAAAAGTCTTATCTGGCCCTCATCTTGAAAAGGTTGCCAAGTTTGCTAGCCCTAAGCCCTTTGGGTTAATGGCTAGAAAACTCCTTCGAGAGCTCAGGACCTCTCTCGAAACGTTAGCGCCACAAATTCTGCCCAGGACACTACCCTAGAAGATACCAACTTGAACTATTTGTCGCCACGTCTCTGTTCCCAAAGCTTCTACAGCGCCGGGAGTAATGCATTCGGCATTTTTGGAGCAGTCATCCTGAACCCTTTCCAGTGTATATTGATTGCTCCTGTTCCCAAGATTGGGAAGTGGGTGGTTTCCCCACCGTACCCCCTCTGTTCGAAGTGAGCAGGGCTCTACCAGGAGCTACGTTCGTCTTCTCGGTCAAGTAGGTTGCAATACGCCACTTGGTAGGAAAGATATGATATGTGCCTGGTTTAGAGGACAGATTGTGATTAAAAGGTACTCACAAATCACCCTGAGTTCTCTCGTGGCATTGGAAACTCCGCATTGTATTGTTCGTCACGGTTAAATCAAGCTGGGTAGATATCGAGGGTATCTTCTGTTGGGGTAGAAGACATGTCGGAATTGCAGGGAATTGGCGCGCCGATCAGTCCGCAAAAGAGTCTGCGAGGACTAGGTAACCATACCAATGTTTCGGTCTTCCTCACATGATTTATCATACCAAACGTTTACGAAGAAACATTATTTCATCTTCAGTGGCTAGAGACAATAAATAAAACTACTATATAATTTGTATTAGACTTCATTCAACAACCTATCAGCGGGGAAAAAGCACAAAGAGAAATCAAAATTAACTTACTGTAAAAAAATATTACCAAAAGTGAACGAATAAGAATGAATTTTAAACCCTTGGACACAAATAAATGAGGTAGATAACTGAATCCTGACTCACATCAGAGTGACAATGAGATAGACACAAGATCTTCTTGGTGGAACCAAAGTTTATTCGGTCTACCACCCTGTAATACGCTTGAGGATTTGAGAGTATAATAAAGGTTTGATTAGAATTTAACTAAGCACATTTTACGCCTACCCGGCACTTAGAGATGGCGGCCTGTAAGAGGTTGGTCTTCTAAGAGTTCTTTAAAGCCCCAACTAAGGGAGGGAGCGTAACGTAACTAGGAAATATCCGTGAACTGTGCGGCGAATAGGATTCTACTGATACATTCTGCTATAAGAAGAGTTCCGTATTTGTATTTGTTTCTTGATATCTTTGCTCCAAGTTATGTTATTAAAAGTCAATCAAACTTGTTGTAAAGATTTAGACGAAAGGTTTGTCATTTCCATTCCTATTTTTCGATGATTGTCATTTCATTTCTTCTATTTTTACTCATTTTAAATTAGGTTTTGTTCCTTACCACCTAATACCTTATGGGTTTAAATTTATATCATCTAACTACAATTCTTAAAGTTTCAGCACTCGGTGGTTTTGGAGGGTTGAACCTGAAATGATGGTCGCTCCATGGAAGCTATGGATTTATTCTTTAACATAATTGGAATTCAAACTTTGTAACAAAGATCGAAGGAAGTGAGAGAGAGAGAGGAATGAACTCAATAAGAGATGAAAGTTTACTCTCACATTTTCGAGAATGGCAAAGATGAGAAAATAAACTAAATTGCTTTATGCTCCTCTTGTTGCCTCGTTTTAGGCAGTTAATCTTAAATTTACTTCTTTAGACGATGACTGAAAAAAAACAACAAACAAATATTTTTTCGAACTTATCTGAAGAAAAAAAGAATTACATATGAAGCTTAAAAATATTCTTTGTTCTGAATCAATCATTCTCTACAGCGAGTCTGAAGTTCTTTTGTTTTGAAAAATAATGTGCCACGGAGTAGGTAATTATTATATCTTTATGCTTCTACTTATTCAAAGTTTGGCGCCACCGCAAAATACAAATACACTTATATAATAAATACAAAGAACTTCAAAAGCGGGTTTCAAGCACTAACGATAAAGGGTATTGTTACATCTCTGTATGGTACGTCTTACAAGTCTCAGGATTCGTTCCGTGAATAAAAAGACTTAAATACAATTTTCTTCTAGGCATAAAGAAATAATGATTGCTTTACTCCCCATAGGCAGCTCTTATCTCCAACCTAGTTTCGTGCATCACTCTATAGGATTGAGATGTTCAAAAGATCATGAAGTTGCAGAAATTTGTTGATTTTTTTAAAAATAATAATGGTGATATACTTGGCAAGAAATTTTATAGGCCTTCAATTTTGACCATATGCAAAAGATAATTTTGCTTTATCTGACAAGAGTGGTGAAAAATGTTTACTTGCATTACTTAAGGAGAGATTGCAAAAGATCTACACCGAACAATTTAAGCTATCCAATGTACCAATCTAACAGGTATAATATGTACTCTTGGCTGCAAATGAATAATTTGACATTTTCTGTCGTATGAAAGAAAGAGGGGGCTTACTCCATTTTGTAAGATACGCTATATAACCTTTATAGTAAAACTGCAATAGATTTACCCATGGTATATGGTTACCATAGAAATGGTTATACTGCTTTACTATAGATCGTCAATGGACGCCAACCAACCACATCTAGGCAGAACAAGTGAATGTATCCAATATTCCTAACAAACATCCCAATGAAGTTTGTAAATTGAAAATATTGACACTTTCCATCACACGAAAAATACATGTTCAGCCACACATTAAAGCACGGTGAAGATTTCAAAGTGAGTTAAATTGCAAAGAATAGTATGAAATTCATATTAATAATCTTTCATTGATCGAATTTCCTCCACTGTTCATTAAGTTTGTGTTTTCGTTTCCGTGTGTAAAATTGAAACCCATTTTGCGTTTCTTTCGTTCATTTTCTAATCTTTATTTAATAATTTTATTATTACTACAATCGTCAATTGCTATATCATTTTTTTTAATCTAGTTTTATTTTTTTAGGCTTTTCGCATTAATAAGAGCCACGTATGTTTATCTGTGTGAGGGAATTCGACGTGGAATCTCTTATCCAGCACGGAACTTCCATTCCCTGTAGAAGGCTCTGTTAGGCTTAGATTGGTAAGCCTACCCCCCCCCCTCTTTCCACAAGCGGTAGCCTCGAACCGCATCTACCACTACCACGATTCACCTTTACACGGGCTAGAATACCCTCGGCAAGAAGATTCGAGGCCAGTCGAGACTAGAGCTGTTTCCCACTCCCCCCTCCCGCCCGCGGGGAGAGCGTAAGACACATATATATTGCTTGTTTCCCATGAAACCGACCCAGAGTTGAGAAGTCTCGCCCGGACCCAAGAAGATTCCCCCTAGTTCCCAGTCAGGTGCTAACAACAAAACAAAGTGACAGCTAAACTATTCGTGTATTGGAAATAGCCCCAGTTAATAAGTTAATTCCATTTAACGATCGCTACCGAGTGAGTTTTCCGACTTCTCTCATCAAGTTGCCGCTCCGAAGTTTTGAGCGCCCACGCCTCACGTGCATAAGACATCTGTGGAGCCTTACCCCGTCGTCTCACCCGGAATCTTCCGTAAGCCAACCCCTCTTTCACTTTAGTAACCCATTTGCGTTAATTCCCCCCCATTTAAATATTCTCCTTCCGTAGCACATTAATTTTAACTTCATAGTCTGATTCATAACTCAATCACCTCCCTCGTTCATCTGATGTAATTTTGCCCGTCAATTCTCTCATTATTTTTATGTGAATAAAATTATATTTTTTGATTGCCTCTTTAAATAACCTTGAGCTTTGCCATTGCCCATAATTTACCTGACCTCGTTGCACTCTTTCTCGCTGCTCAGCCATTCCAAACTAGTGGTGTTCCGTCCTTTTTCGGTTCGCCTTTAAGTTATTGGTCCCTCCTCCATAGATATAATATGGTATTGATGTAATATAATGTCATAACACGACAATCTGATATGTTCAAACTATTAGTGTTCTCCCTAATAAGTGTCCAATTTTCCCTACAGTTTAATATAATATGTAAATCACAAGAGAAATAATGACATTCGTTGTAAGGCAAGGAATAATTCTTTCAAAAGATAAAAGCATTTTTTTCTTCTCTTTGCGGTAAGTATGATATTTCCTTCTTTATCTAAGTTTTCATTTATTTTATAATGTTTTAAAAATTGCCATTCCCTTTATCATTGAAATGAGAGTAGGAATATACGATTTGACAGCAATAAAGAAGGTTATAGGGGAGTACACTCATTATCTTGCTGATGACTTTTTTCTTTTAATCAAATCGCGCAAGGGTGATATGTGCGATTAAATCTATTCACCCTCCTAAAACGTAGATGATGAAACATCACCCAATATCGGGACTACAGCAATTTAATGATGATTGGAATCACTGAAGTAGAAACTATCCGCAGAGATGTGTAGTTAAACTGTAAAGAAATGAGTGTAATGAGATTAAACTGTAAAAAATAGAAGAGCTTCAGAAGACCAAAGAAAAATCATTCGTCTGTGTTGCAAGAAGAAGCAAAGTAAGGATGATATTAAAATGTTGACATATCAAAATTTATAAGGAAATAACATAATAATAGCATAGGAATTCTCGTACCTCGTAAAACTAGCAAACATCCGAATAAGATGGTGAATATCCAATATACGAGGGGCGGTCATTAAGTTTTGCAATTCGGATATAAGGAAACGAGATATAAGGAAAAGTGTTGTATTAGTTTTCAATATAAATACCCTCGATTTCAATGCACCTGCGCCACTTTTCCCTGAGGCTTTGAATTCCCGACAACCAGAAATCTCCCGACTGCTGTTCAATCTAGACCTGGACGGAGAGCTTGACATCTTCATCGTCCCCAAACCGGTGTCTACCCAATGCAGCCTTGAGTTTGCGGAATAAAAAGTAGTCTTAAGGGGCCAGATCTGGACTGTAAGGGGTATGGTTGAGCTCCTCGCATTCGCACTCGCGCAGGGCAGCTTGTGCAACTCTGTCCTTGTGGACTTTGACGACGTTGAAGTCGATCATTAGGCGTGAGGTTTCTTGGGACCCAACGGGCCAGAGACTTTGGTCATGGCCATATTGTCGTGGCTGATGTTGATAACACTTCCATGTGATATTCCAAGTTCTCGCTCGATTTCTTTGACCTTCACCTGTCGATTTTCGAGGATTATCCTCTCTACACGGGCCACATTGTTCTCGTTGGTCACGTCTGACGGGCGTTCTGGACGGGAGTCATCTTCAAGGGACTCACGACCATCGCGGAACTCCCTATTCCAGCGAGCAATGGTTGCATAGGAAGTGGCGGTATCGGTGTACACTCCATCTATGCGTTCACGGATCTCTTTTGCATTCTTGCTTTCCTTGGCCAAAAGTTTGATCTGTGGGCGGTGCTCAACCTTCTCCATTGTTGAAAAATTTGTGACTGACGATCTGCGATCAGCTACTGCTTTTTTAAATATACGAGGCAGGAGCGTGCGGCTGCAGGTCCTGACTTGTCATAACTTGTCTTAACACACCTATCCCCCTTCCTCTCTTTTTGACCGCCCCTCGTATTATATAAAAAATAAATTACTGTAAGTAAATATGACACACGCCGATATTCATTTGAATAATCCTAATTGCATTGAAGTGAGAACTTAGGTAAAAGACTAATGGCTTCTATGAATCCTTCATAAATCATAAATACACAAACCTAACGTAACCTTTTCTGATTAAAGAGTGTAGATGATGGAAATAAGAAGATTAGGTAGCAAACACACAATATAAAATTTTAAGTAATTTAATAGCACAGGAAAATATAAGGAAAAAATAATTTGAGAGAATCGGCAATACACGACATCCATTAAATTTCGAACTCCTTCCAACCAATAAAGATTTTTTACTGGTTTAAAGGGAAAACAAATAAGAATGACGGACTCTCCAAAAATCAATTACTTCAAAATCTGCTGGCAAATAAAGGAGGATTGAGGGTAAGAGAAAATGCGTGGTAATCACGCACACCAAGTTGTAAAGATATAAAAAATTTAGGATGGAAATAATTTAAACAAAATAATAGAATAAAAGTGTTATGGATCATATTCCGTATATATATATATATATATATATATATGCAGGAAAAAAGGGTTTAATTGCATTAATTTGATGAAAATATTGCTAAGGGACCTGTTTGGGAGTATTATATTTATGAAAAGTGATTCTGTCTCATGCATGAACTGTAAATGTGCTCATCCAATTTGGAGGGCAAAATCCTTAGACGCGAGTTGATCCTTTGAAACAGGAGCTCAGCTCATCAGCCCTTAATTGGGATGATATTTCTAATGAGATTTCGGCCATGATGTCTTATTTGATCTTTAGTAATTTGCAGTAAAGAAAGAAACAAGACTTATTTTACGTAGTTAAAAAGAAAAAACAAATAAAATTATTACAGCTTAAGGCCAATGGTCTTAATATATTTTTCATTTTGAGATTTTGTTTACTAGTTTGTAAAGATATTAGTTAGTTTAAACACGTTCTGCTGACCAAAGTCGAGTGCTCTCACTTATGACCTTACGACCTACAAAACTATCAATAATTCCTGGACTAACCTTCAGAGTACCTAGACAATTATATCATTCGAAAGAATATGTAAAACATCTTACGGGGTCCGAATTTCGTTAGAATCGGCCCATAGTTATGATGTTATTGGAAAATAATTCATAGGCTAACCTTAAACAGGACTTTGTTAATTGTATCATTCGAAAGATAATGTAAAACAACATAAGGGTTTCAAATATTATTAGAGTCAGCTGAATAGTTAAAGATGTCAGTACCAAAACAAAAAAAAAGCAAAACGGAGACCGACGCAACGATATTACAGGTTATCGCTCCAGCAATGACAGCGAGCATTCTATTTCCTTTCACTATTACTAAAATGTAATAACCTTATTTTTGAGCTTACAGAAACTCATGCAGTTCAGACTGGTTCAAGTTTGATTGTAATCACATATCTAACTCCTCTTTTGTCTTTTTTATTCCCCAATTATCAAAATCCCAATTATGCACTAGATTGTAAAAAATCATGTATTTTTGATTGCAACTGAAATGATTTTTACTATAAAAAGTAACATGTTTACTTTGAAATGTCTCTGTGTCAAAGATTTAACCACTCCTTTTTTAAAAAAATGCAAAAGGTCTGCCCAAAAAACTATCTTATAACGAGAGTTCTCACCCTCGTGGTAAACAGGAGTAACATAGGGAACAAAGATACAGCTGATATCTGGATTAAGGATTGCGTGCCCTCTGATACTCAATGCCAGAAGAGGAATTGCAGATTAATAATATATATATATATATATATATATATATATATATATATATATATATATATATATATATATATATATATATATATATATATATATATATATATATATATATCATGGTGCACGCTGGTTTAATTTGGAATAAGCAGCCTATATAAAATTTTAAATGGTAATATAAATATTGATAAAATGAAACTTTTCATGCAGAGCGGTCGCATACATGTTCAAAACATGTCTGAAACCATCATTGCTTTGCTCCGCCCATTTCTGTCATACGAGCATATTTTTTTGTTGCTGGATATAGCTATTTGAATATGTTACCATAGTAGGGTTTGGGGTGGGCTTGTTTAGTCATGTTGAGTGACTCACTGACTCATATTTGATTGTGCAATTAGTGAAAACACATTGGTTTTCCTGGTTGGTTCTGTTGTGGCTCTGGTGTTGATTAAGCGTTCAGAAAAATTTAAGAGGGGGCGGAGGCAAAGATAGTTATTTCTTTCGCCAAAAAAATAGGTAGGTATTAGCCTACTAGTGATTACAACAATGGCCTAATCAAAATTATGGTAATAAAATTTTAAGAAAACAAAGGGAAACTTTTTTAGCAAATACACCTGAATGGATAGATGAAAATAATAAACTTGAATGATGTTTACAAAGGTGCAAGTAAAGGATATATGTGGCAGGTATCAAAATATTTTTGGGCAATTCGCAATTATTTCTTTGCTATTATTTTATTGAAAAGGCTTCATTAGAGCGACGCGAACCACCGATAATAAAATAAGAACATATTTTCTCAAATTCAATGTTAAGATTTTTACTTTTTCTAAACAGAATTAAAATGTGTGTGCTTAATATGCCATTCTATTATAAATGTTGTAAAATTCCATAATGGTGAAATACATTTTAAAGCCAATCGTACTCATTATGTTACCATTTACCCAGTTAATAGTGAAATACGCAGGACAAAATAGGAGATATAAAATTCTAACTTACCAGGCAAAAAATTCCTTTTTACGAAGAAATTTGAGAAATCTAAGGCATTATTCTGAGTCTGCCGCAGCTTAACTAAAAACGTAAAACCTTTAATGAAAGTTAACTTGTAAAAGAGCATAAAGGTTTCCAGGTCCACCGTCACACGACAAACAGAGGAGGTAGATCAAGTTATAAGAATGCATTCAAACAGAGAGATAGATGAGTGTATTTTCTTTTCGCTTCAATTCGATGAATCAATAGATGCTACTGATACTGCGTTATTATGTATTTTCCCAAGAATCGTATTTAAAATTATGACTCCTTCGAAGTTACTGAAAATCATGCCATTGAAAGGAAAGTCTTGCGAAAAAAAATCTTTAAAACATTGAAATAGTTTACTATGTATTTAGTTAACTATTTTCAAGAGTTCCTTAATTTTCACTGCATATTTCACCAACAGGCGCTGTTTGGTAAAAGATTAAACAAAAAATACATTATAGATATTGCATATAAATTTTAAATTTTATCCGTACCAAAAGTTTAAGAAGACGTCCTTTAAAGAATTAATTAGGAAAAGCAATTCTTAATTTACTGTTCTTTTATTGCACACTAATATAGTATGGCTCAGCAGATCATATTTCTATAAGGATTAAGGTAGTTAGTTAATGAAATCAAAAATTTTGGTCTGTAAGAAGTGATAATTACAATCAGTTGGAAAATAAGGTTTAGGTATTTGATTTAACTTTTCTAACTGATATTATCGCTAATTCAGCAAACTCAATGTTTGACTTCAAGGCAAAGCTAAAGACATTCCTTAAATCATTAGATATAAGTACTTTCCAGGGTTCTCTAAAACGCTATGCGTCACACTTGCAAAGTTCTGCTCTGAAAAACTTCCATAAATGTCGTCAGAATTACTTAAACAAGAATTTTAACAAAGACAGTTATGCAAAAGAGATAGAGAATCTCATTAAATATTTGAGCGATGTTTCATAGACCGAAACATTAAAACCTTTTGTGGAATTTATGCGGTTTCCATTTGAAGAAAAAGTTGATATTGAGGACATTGTTACCAAAATATCAGCACTATATAAATTGGATATAATTAACATAGAACGAAAAGGTTTATTCCTTAAAAATGATATGGAAATTAAATGAAGGTCATTCAATACCAACCTTTAGAACTTGCTTACAAAGAAAATTATCCTTTGCTAAGAAAATGTGTTTTGTAGTAGACTAAGGTTTTGTCTCAAGATATCTTCGTTAATCGATATTTTCTAACATGAAGAATATTAAATCAAAGTACCTGAAGCTTTTGACAGATGAGCACTTTGATGACTGTTTAAGACTAATAAATGTGTAGAAGTCTAAATACCACGTAGATTAGTGCACGCAGAAATACCTCGACACAAGCTGCGACTCCCTCCCATATTCCAAATTCGCCTTTCGCCTCGAACCTCCTCCGCCCCTTTTCGCACCAAAGAGACGACAAAATTTGTGGCCGGTCGCTCATGAAAATGCCTGCCGCTAAAAGATACCTGAACCGATAAAGGGCCGAGTTTTCGCGCTGTCGTAAACCACGACGTGGAGCAAGGATAGATCGAAGTTGTGAACGATTTACTCTGACTGGCAGCCGATGACAATGTCTTTCGCGCAGTGATAGAGATTTTCTGAGAATTCGTTGCTCTCTCTCGATTTCTACTCGTGAGAGAAATAAAAGACAGAAGATCTTGGACCTACATTGAGTGTGGAAGGCTAGTCTCACAACGGAAACAGTTCACCCGTTGTAAGAAAGAAACTTGGGGGAATGTGTGTGTTACCGTCATGGTATTTCTAGGTGCCAAACTTCTCTCAGACCCCCCCTCTAGTTTCAAAGGTTACACAGGACCTCTCTCTGTGGATTATCCTAGAGGTAGCTAGGTAATCGGTTTGGGCTACCCACACCAAGAGCCGAATAATCGGACAGTCACTTCTAGGAAGAGAAGTCCGATTTGAGGCACAGTTTGGCTGGCCTTCGTGATCCGACATATGATCATTATATCACCGGTCGAGGATTACCTTCTAATTCGGTATCCTCGGACGACCGCAATTAGTACGATCATCGTCAACAAAAAAGATCTTCATCGTCATTTTCGAAAATACTTATGAACTCAAAGGTATCGTTAAAGTGAATTATTTTCTCCTCTAACTTCACCAGTCTATTCGTTAAGTAGAATTCTCATCCCGAGCCCATAACCTCGAGTATTTGAAGTAATTAATTCAGTGCTTAATTCACTAATATTATTCCATTCATTCTG
Source organism: Ceratothoa steindachneri (assembly GCA_963969495.1). NCBI lineage: Eukaryota > Metazoa > Arthropoda > Malacostraca > Isopoda > Cymothoidae > Ceratothoa > Ceratothoa steindachneri. The sequence continues at coordinate 92,636,748 of OZ018330.1, forward strand.
CCAGGTGACATTAAGATGCAAGCATCCTAGTGAAGAATTTTCAAGTGTAATCACCACGATATGTTGTAAACTTAATTATTCAGTGCAAAGATTAATTCTATTTATACCTACATACGCTGTTTCATATTTCTAATTCATGTATATTAAAGGTTATTTTTGTATATGTGTGTTTAACTAATTTGGACGATCCTTTGGCAATTAAAAAGCAATCCACTCGGCTCAAATCTCAATATTACACAAGTCCACCCATGACTGGCTTTTACTGAGTGAAGACACACTCAGGGGATCATTATCTTCATTTTTGATCAAAAGGGAAGCACCAGGGTTATTCTTATTCACCGGAAGTGGCTACGGCAGGTCTATTGGATACACTTCCCCTCCGCTTTACCTTGGTTCAGTAACAAAATATATGTCCATGAAGTGGGACTGGGATTACCCACACACTTAACCTCGACAAACTGTCAATTATACCCCAAGTGTGTTTTGATGTATTTTATACAATATCTTAACCAAATTATAAGTGTGAAAACATAGGTATTTAGCTACCAAGATCACGCTTGCATGAACTTATGCAAAATGATAACCTCAGAGAATTGTTACGGTCTTTATTCTGGTGTTTAGGTCTGTACTCGACATGAACAAAATCTAAACAAACTACCTGCCGTCATCAATATTAATTAACTTCTTGCTCTTTGGTATGCTCTTCCATCTCTAATTCTTACTCTCTTCACTTCCTCTCTCTCTTGCTTTTTCTGGTTTTGCTTTCTATCAAGGTGTCCGGTACGTTCAAAAGACCACCTTTTTCCTATAGACAGTAGAATTTCGACGTACAGCCACAGCTTAAAGTTTTAGGACATCTTTGAACTTTGGGGGAATTATATAAATTGAGTTTTTCAAAGTTTTTAGTTGCATATAAATTTAGGTATAACAGTAAAATAAGGAGGCATAATAGCAATAAGTTATAATGCCCCAAAGAACAAGATTAATCAAAGTACAAATATCTGAAATCATTAAAGCCAAAACGGAAACATCAGCTAATTAATCTCTGTTAAAATTGCAGTAAAAACAAACTGATTTAGGAAGCTTAGTAATGTGTCTAGAGACCCTTAGCATTGAAGAAAGCAACTATGCTTTGAGGAGGCATGCTCTCTACGATGGTTTAACATTTAAGGAGCATGATACTGTCACACCTTTTGGTGATGACTGACTTCAGTTAATATGGAGGTCTGGCTGATGACACTTTGCGGTATCTTTAAGGTTCTGCCAGAGTTTTTCTATTTAATTCATATCCGGAGACTGAGGTTGCCAGTCCATCACCTTGATATTCTTGTCCCAGAACAACTACTTAGTGGAAGTATACATTGTCATGTGTCAAATTCTGTTTCACAATCACCCTTCCGCACATTTATGGAGAGCTCTCGGGCTGAGGGTATTAATTAATCTTTGAGAAAAGATTGGCACTTCTTCAAGTTTAGGTGCAATTAAAAATGATGGAAGAACCCATCTCTGAACTTGACATGCTGCTAGTTACAATTTAAGAACGGCTACCAAGATTCTGCTGCTCCTCTTGCCTTTTGCGGACTATGATGTTGTCTGAGATCGAGAACAAATGGATGGTTGATTCATCATACCTTAAGACACTTCACCACTGACGCATGATCTAAATTCATTGAGTACGTCGCACCAAAGCTGGTCGGCCTCGCTTCTGCTTAAGATTGATCATCGTGTTCTGGAGGGCATTACATGACTTCAGGCCTTTCAAACTTTCTGCGATGGTCTCTTCTGATGGAGGCATTAATCTGGCAACCCTCTGTCCAGCCATGATATTGCTTCACCATATTGTTCAGGATCCTGAAGTTTCATTAGACGGAGAAGCTTGACGCCAGGTTGTTACTGTTCCTAGTTCGACTAGAACGAGGCCGCTCATTGATGTTCCCAAGTTTTTGTATCTTCTTCAATATTTCGGTAAAAACGTGATGTGATCCGCCAACCAGTATGGTAATTTGGCGAAAGCTCAGTCCTTAGTCGTGCAGCGGGCGTAACAGACCTCTTTCCTTCACCGAAGAGTAACGTGTTATAGCCATTATCATATCATTATCATACTCGTATCCTGTCGACATGGAATATGATATTATTTTCAAAAATGATATGTATATATGGAGACATTTTGACTGTATCTTACCGTATAGTGATACCATTAGTTCATACATTTCAAAAACATCGGCATTTGATAAATTTAAAAAAGGTTTCAATATATATTGGAGAGTCTCGAGAATAGAGTTTAATACTCCTATTAGGCCGAACACAAGATAGAGCAATGCAGGGCAAAGTCATGTGAACCGTGAGAGAATCGAGCCGCTATCGTAGATAAGGCAGGATTAAGAATTCCGAGCGCACGGGCGCAAGAAGACGCTGCCAGCCTCTCTGGGCGAAATCAAGAAACCCCGCTGGAGTTCATCTCTCTGCCCCAGTGGAGTGTTTAAATAATGAGAGGAACCTTCTTGGCCTGAGGCATTTTCGCTTTAGGCCGGCCCATATATAATATTAGACACAGCTGGGAAAAAGCAGTATAGGTCCGCCTTTACCACGATACCTGTCGTTTTCTCGATTCAGCTGCGTTCCCCCATCTTGAGCTCGAATGCAAGAATTCTCACCAAAGGAGTTTAGCCACAGTTAATTGGCTCTCCTTGGATTCGGTCGAACCTCTTCTGGCGCAAGTATCCCTCGAATTCACTCCCCTAGGTTAAACTCCATCGATTTCAATTTACTCGTTCAATCACCCATCTCCTGCATCGTCTCATAAAGCCTCGACCTACAAGCTAGGCTCCAGCGATTCAATTGTGGTTTCTTGACCAGTCAAACCATAAGGTGTATGTTCGTATATTGGCTTAACAGCAGCCAATTGTGGGAAGACGTTTGAGCCTATCAGTTCGCTCCTTGTAAAAATTAAGTATCCGTTTTTAATCTTTTCCATTTATATATATTTTATACATATTGTACTTATTAAAGATTATTTTTTTACCCTCCTCTACATAGCCCCAGTTCACGCAGCCCTCTTTATTATACTAACAGCCAATTGACCTCGATTCTGTAGATAAATTCTTTCACACACTCGATTGGGAACATCGTTGCCCCATACTTAGCTTTCCTCTTGTCTGCTGCTGCTGGTAGACATGAACTTGACCTCCCATTTTGTCTAAATAATATATATATATATATATATATATATATATACATATATACTGGTCATTTTACAACAGAGAAATACATGCAAATCCCCACCACCACATTTTTAAACATACTCGTAATTAAAGAATAAGAAAAATTCCATGTATCAAAGAAATATGTTTTTAGGCTGTACAACAGCGTCGAGAGATTTGCCATATATTCGGAAATTTCACTTTGCAATAAGGAGCAATTTTCATCCTAAAGAAAAGCTTTTGACTCAGAAAGAAAACACAAGTTAGATAGGCATTTTAGTTTTAACAGCAAGACATCCAAAAGAGAGCTCAGACTTGAACCCAATAAAAATATGTGAATAAAATAAAGAAAAAACAGAGAAATCCGAGTAAGGAAAGTTCATTTAAACCTTTGTTTAGTGCTTGATTTTATAATGATGCTACAGTCATTTTTAAACGTACATATGTTAAAATATTCTGCTAAAATTACTATAAATCTGTTTGTGTTTATCGAGTAAGCAAAGGCTCCTTATTGATTTAGCGTTCGAATCTTGCTTCACCAAAGGATTCTATATCCTTCCTTTTTTCAGACGATTCCTCTTATTACGGAGATTATATAATTTTTGACCTTTTATCATAATGACAAGGTCTCATTTGGTATGAATTTACCTAAATTATTCCCAAGAAATAACTGACCTATGTATGTAACATCTTATATCTGAAATACACATTTTTCAAAATGTTTTCTGAATTTAATTTTCAGGATTTATAGCTTTTTTGGCCGTATAGGCTCATTTGGCAAACCTATATGGCAAAAAGGGCTATAAATCGTTAAAATTATTGTGAAAGTGTATATTGGGCGTAATAGATAGAAACCAACTAACTATGTTTCAATGTAAGAGATGCAATAATTTTCTCCTACCCAGGAAAGTTCGAGGTAAAAAATGCAGATTTTATGGAAAAAACTCATAATTTAAAAAAAACAATCAACAAAAATTATAACTGTGTTTATAATTCGATTACATTAGGTATAGGCCCAACTGTGGGAGCATGAATCATGAGATCCACAAAGAGACACATTGCAGTTTCTGCATGCATAGTGCCTCACAGTCGGTCTTACATTTTAAAATGAAAAGTTCTGGCAACCCTTTTTAATATTGGGAGTTGTAGCATAGACAGTATTTGTTGCAGTCTGTGGAATCTTGCTTCCATTCCCATATAAAAGAGGGACTGTCTAATATTGCCCCGCACTTGTCCACTCTAAAGAAAAACTGATGATTATTGTACATATATGTATACATGTTCTTCATTATTCTCAGACATTTTTAAATTATGTACTTGTACAGATCTAGCTTGTTTGATTAGTTACCGAAAGTGAGAGCTGATGTCGCACATCACTACTTGACGGCGTGCGGTCAAAGTTTCTCCCTTATGAGTAAGTAATCTTTAGGGAAGTTTGATGAGCCTTAGGTTTTTGACTAGCTCCTGAATAACTCCTACATATTCAGATCCACTTTTAGCAAGGATCGATAGAGGTACCCGGCCTCTTGCTCTGGTACCTTTATGTTCCGGAGTTACAGTCTTAAAAGTTCTCTTGGTGTACATATCCCAGACAATGCGATTGCGTTCATTTGTTTCAAGCTAGTAAAGGATATCTGGTTAAACAACATTTGTGAAATAGTTCCATTGGCCAAAGTATTTCCAGAACAAAGCATTTAAACAAGCACATCAACATCTTGCACAGATGCAGTTGGCTATAGTATGCTGTTGTCAAGAATTAGTGAATTATGCAATCTAGATGATCATTCTTGGTCCCCTGTTGCTTTTTTCTTTCCGAGGGAGTAAAGCTGGTTGGGGGTAAATTTCATGTGAGAACACTTTACGATCAATATTGCGACAAGAGTGAACAGCTAGACAAAATTGGACAATATTTTGCCTCTTTTTTCTTGATAACAGCAACTTCTTTTATTTTTGGCGTGATTGGGAAAGCGGAGCATTGAATAGCTTCAGTCTGGTGAGTCCTATTGAAAGTTTAAAAGCTTCTTCGTGTAACTAATCTCGCTTGGTCATATAGGTTGTTTTTTTCTTTAAACTCTATTGTCCTTCAGGCTCTTCCTTACACTGTAAGTTACATGCGCAAGTATGCCAATATATTAATCTATGTCCAAAAAATCCCGACCTGCCTACAAGAAGGAATTTCACAGATGTTGAAAGGCACCTAGCAGTGCCAAAATATAAGTATGGAAAAAGAAAGTAGAAATTTGAAAATCATTCATCGCTGAAATTCATGGAGCTATCTTTTTATTTGCAATAAAACAAAAAATTACTTTATAGTCACCTTAAAACTTTAGATAATGTTCATGGTACCTCTGTTCATATAACTATTTTGACCGTAAAATTAGCGGCCAGCTTAGGGCAAACTGCGTTGGGGTCATCCAGATTTACTAAGAAGTCGTGTGAGATTTTGGATAACGCTCATCTTGACGTTTGTCTCATGAAGGGACACCTCTAAAAATGCACAAACAGAGCTGGATGTGTTTCTTCTACATCTATATATCACGGAGATGGAGGAAAAGGTTCCAGACATACAAATATCTATGGCATCAGAGAAATAAGTGGATCCATTTAGACAGAGAGGTCTGCAGGGCGACTTCACTAAATCATATAAATTAGTGAAACAGAAGCGTAACTTAATCTTACGAGAAGAAAGATAGGATCCAACTCTATGAAATTGAACCAGAAATCTCATCGGGGAGGTGAGGCCCACATGGTCTTAAGCTTTTCATTATACGGCAGAAGGATGAGATCGCTCGTCTCCAAATCTTTACTGATAATAAGCCTATACTTATCATAAGCCTTGTTTAAGAGTACATAAAGAGCAGACACCTAACTGCTATATCTGATGTAGCAGATATGGTGAACATGAATGAAGGCCTGCCCTTTCCCTACTGTTGAATAAAAGCTTTACCACCTATGTATTTGGTATAAACTTTCTTAAAATTTACATACCCTGTTACAATTTTTAGTCTTATCTGAGAATATTTGTCATTTTTCCATTATTCAACCTTCTAGTCTATCAATTTTTTCCTACATTTCTCCTTTACTTCACGATGAAATATTTCTCAGATGACGTTTTTTCCACATATTAAGAGTTAATCGAAGCTTAATTCTCCCTATTCATAATTCATGAAACAAAAAAATATAATTAAAAAAAGAGCTCAAGAATCCTTTAATATAGCATACAAAATCATTTTGCCTCTAATATTAGGCAACGTTGAGTAGTAAACAAAAAGTTGAGAACAGTCTCGCACCAATAGCGCCCAAATTGCGCTATAGACTAGATAACGGTGGGAAAGATTTTATTGAGTGTTTTATATATTAAGATACTCTACATAAAAGTTATACGTAATCGATATGTTTAAGAAACCTGTTTTTGCATCTTTATTTTTAAGAAGGCGACCAAATCCGGGCAGGTAGAGAGGTGCAAAATTAATAAGTACCCTATTTCGGAAAGGATAAAAATGATTGCGTCTTCTCTTGATTTACGAGTATTTCCTTATTCAAAAGGTTTTTCGCCCGTTGACAGGCTAAAGTGGTCTTAGCATCAAGACCAAGGAGTACTTTCGTAGTTAAAGAGGACTTTTAAATTTCATCCTTGATGCTACCAGCAACATAAGGCCTCAAAATAACAAACGTAATCAAATATTGTGCTTAAGAAAGCTTCTCTCGACATGTTTCCCAATAAATATTTTAGGACATCTCGTCCCGCTATGATCGGCCACCATTTTCGACTCTATAAATATTCAACTTCTCAAGATTGCATCCATAAAATTTCTCCCTAAAATATGGGGGAGGAAGCGTATTGCATTAATGAGTGAAAGAGATCAGAAGATTTGGTGCATGCGAAAAAGAGCATTACTCAGAACTACCAAGAATGCAAAAGAATGTAGATAGTATTCATGAACCTGAAAAAAATTATAGGAATTTTTTGAAGAGAATGCGGATTGTTTTGAAGAAATTTTGATGTGCTTCGAAGTTTATAATTAACGTGAAAAGTTTTCAACTAGTTACAAGAACGTGTGTAGAGCTGGAAAAATGAAAGTGTTCATGAAAAATGGTTGTAAAGTTAAATCAAGTAAGCCGATCTTTGGAGTGGAGGTATATGAGAGAGGGAGTAGCGAATGTTCAACGCCCTAATCTGGTAGTGAACATACCAAAAGGAAATTTTTAAAATTTATATAGGCTAACAATTACCCATTCGAAAGTTATAAAAGAACTAGTGTGGGGTGTCAGTCTAGTCGCTGACAACCTGACAATGAAACAGGTAGTTGAGAATTACATCTTACCTTTAGCAATGTAATATCCCCGACCTAACATCAATCTCGACCTCGAGCATTTTTCAAGTCAAAGTAAATAAAATTAAACATTTAACTTCGAGCTTCAATCTTCTACAAATGAAGCCTCAATCAATTAAGTGCTAAATGATTGAAAGCATAAAAGTCTGCTTACCTCTGTTACAGGAAGACGGCATTTTTTAGTAAGGCAGGTCAACAAGCAAAATGCTTTCGAACCAAGAGGAGCCATTTCCAGCTAATTTTAGGTCGCTGATAAAACAGGGGAATAATTTTAATCATATTTTCTGTTGACTTAGATTTATCTGCCAATTTTAATTCGTCTTTTAATGCTGATTTCAAATATATAATCCATTTTTACCTATATGCTTTAGTTATTCTGTAATTTCTATTTTCTCCTTTACCCGAAAAGTGCCCTCTGGACGGACAGAGAGTGTACTTTTAGAAAGCAAATATTTCACAGTACACAGCAGTAAGATAGTAATAAGTATTATTGTGTAAATTATTGAGATTATTGTTTCTTTTTTCAGGTCTCATGTTAGAGTGATCGCTTTGTCAAGAGGAAATTGCGTTAATGATCCAGACATCTGCTGCTACATATGTATATGTGGCTGTTACATGCTAGTTCGTCCTAGGCGCAATATATCAAACTTTGTGATCCGCACGTATAAGACATATTTTGATGTTCCTCTTGGCGATCAAGATAAGAAGTAGGCCCCATATGCTGTTTGCCATAGTTGTGTGGAACATCTTCGTGAGTGGACGAAAGGAAAAAGAAATGGTCTTCCTTTTGGAAGTGGGGGTTAAATTCCTTTTATCATGATGTGCAGCGAAAAGGACCAGGTAGGTAAGTTCAAACTTGAACTTGTGGTCGACTCACGAAACGCTCAATTCAACTTCTGGAAATTGAAGTTGAGGGGCCTCTTATTATTAAGAGGCAAACGGAAGGTGCTTCCATGATGGCTTTTCCGATCCTTAAAAGCTGAAGACGTGGTGAGTAGGGTGAAGCGCGCCTAACTATCTCTACGAACAACACTGAGTAACGACAGCTAGCTCTTCCTTGGCTCTTCGACAATCACTCAATTTTTCTCTGGGGGAGAAAAAAATCGATTCCCTCTTTCCTAACAAAGACGTTACGGCTAACGTGCTGGACGGCGGCTTCAGACACAATCTACATGTGAACTTCCTAGTCTCGAATATATACTCTAAAATTATCTAGACAAGAAGAGAGATTCATCGCCAACAGACTTTCTTAATTGCCTTGGGTTGCGATAAGGGTCCATAGCGAGAAGTCGCAAGTACGATTAATGGTATTTACATTGTTCTAATTTTCGTAGTATCTAGGGAAGACGAATTTAGAGCGGTCAACGGCGAACTGGGGAAGTCATGGGGGGGTGGGGATTCCTTCTCTTTCTCCTTATTCTTCCCAATGCACCATGCAATTAAAGTGACCCTCTGTTGCTTAACATAAAGGATTATGTCCTTTTTAATGACTATAATGTGTTGTATGTGATGCCCTGCTTAATTGTGAGCTTACTTTCGTACTTGTGATTTTTTGGCTTCCTCTTGTTACTCTCTAGAGAATTACAAGTAAATTTACAAAAGATTTATAGATGGCAAAATGAAGTTTAGAAAAGAAGAGAGAATAAGTGAAAGACAGAAAGATTTGGGAGTTTTGTAGCAAACATCAAACTCCTGTATGAGATGAAAAGAAATGAATATGGAAGGTAAATTTTCGCAGTATATAGGGCAGACGAATTGAAAGCGGTCAATGGCAAACTGGGGATGTCAGTGGGGGGAAATTCCTCAAAAGTCGAGTGCGAGAAAAAATGTCTAACTAATTTTTCTTCAACGTGGAGATGCTAAAATATAAGATATTCAACACATTGAGTATCTAAATAAAAGAAAAAATTTAACCATTACTACAGACACACTACAACAGAGGAAAATTATACAACACTTCAAACAATTAACCTATATATAAATCAAATCAGAAAAAATATTTACAAGGAGATACGCTAATGGTATCTTTAATTCATGGCAATAGGATCTTCTAGAGGATTTTTAATTAAACTACCCTCTAAACAACTTTGAGTAACATTAATATACACAATACGGAATTGATATTCCATGAGTAACAGACTCAAACGCATTAGTCGTCCATTTTGACTTTTAAAATTAGGAAGGTACGAAAATGGCAATGGTCACTCTCAATTACGAATTCGGTTCCTATAAGGTACATTCTAAAATGACGAATCGACCATACTATAGCTAAGCCTCGAGTATAATGGCGGCGTAAGCCTTCTCGCAAAGAGACAGCTTCCTGCTCGCATATGCAACAGGAAATCCACTGCCATCGTTTTCATATTGGATCAGAGCACTACCTATCCATACCATCACGAGAGGCATCAGTACGGATCCCAAACTTTTTGTTCGGATTTGGTAGTCTCAAAATAGGATCAGAAATCAGTTTCTCCCTTAGCTAGTTAAACCTAGACACCGCGGTGAGGGTTCAACTAACAAGATCGGGTCCTGTTTTCTTTAAAATATAATTAAGGACCGACGCTATAATGTTAAATTGGGCACGAAGTGCCTGTTAAATGAAGGAGAATCCAGAAATAACCGCAGCTTCTTCTTCGTCCGGGGAAGCGGCATTTCAGCTATGACTTTAACTTTGTCTTTTTGAGGAACAATCTGGTTCTTCCCGATCTTAAAACCAAGATATTTAATCGTATCATATGCGAAATGACACTTCAACAGGCTTATAGTGAGTCCGTGTGCGCGCCAACGGATTAACAATGCGCGAAGGGACTGTACGTGCTGGTCCCATGTACGGGTTGCAACTTAAACGTTGTCAAAAAAAAGTTACATGGAATAGGCAGTGTACAATTCGACGCATCATTCAATTATAGTTACCACACGCAGTTACCAAACCAAATGGGAGACGGCTAAATTGCATTAAGCTTTCTTTGTAGCAAAAACTGTGAAGCACTTAGGAGATTCGGAGAGCGGAATCTGATCGTAGGCCTTACAAAGATCAATTTCGGATATGAATTTTCCATCTTCGAAAAGATGTAGCTTTTGATCGATCAAAGGTATGGGCTCGGCTTCGAACTGGGTGACTGAATTTAATTTGGGAAATTCGCCGCATATCTTAAATGGTTGATCGGCATTTATAACCATCACAATCGGGGCACAAAAGTCAGATGAGGAAGGCTCGATGTTCCCCTACCTGAGGAAATTTGCTACTTCGGTGTTAAACGCGGAGCGTAAATGAACATGACTAAGGTAAGGCTTTGTTCTCACTGGTTTTTGCGTTTTTAAAACAAACTCATGTGTGAATTAAGTTGAATAACTTTGGATTTCGCAAAATACGTCCGAGAATTCATTTAAGAGGCACGCCAATTGAGCCTTCTCTACAAGTCGGAGACGGGGGTGAAAATAGATCTCGAGAGCTGATTCCGACTGAGGGAGAGGAAAGAGCAAAGGGTATTCGTCATCTGCTTCCACCCAAACTGTTTGAACGAGGCAAAGCTGTTCGACCAGGTAAGTTGCCTCTAAGATAAGTTCTTCGTCTAAAGCGACCACATTATTAACGGACGTACGTCATTGGAACCGTTTTACAGGTCACGTGGTATACTTTATTACATGAGGGGTCTGAATTAAGTAGTCGATCGGGCTTCGGGGTGTACTACTGAAAAGGTTCTATTCCACTGAAATAGGATCTTATTAGCCTCAGAGGGCAACAGAAGTAGTACTTCTACGCTTGCTTCGTATTTCCGTGCTTTGGATTTTATGTCGAAATACGTTCTGTATTTTTTCAAATTCACCTCAGAATTTTTGAAAGCGAGGTCTGCACAATTTTATAGGCGAGTGCGCAAATCCAACATATAAGTGTAGGAGGACTTAACCTCCTCATCAAGCTTGGGGTTTGGCCATAATTCTTTTAAGATGCTATTGTATGGATGTTTCGTCCATACAATAGTTCTAACGAAGAAATTGCAAGCGTTCGTTGTAGGATTTTCCGATACGCAAATAAAACCATGGAGAGGTAGCGGTATCATTCTTGCGGTTGGGCGTCGCTCAATTTCTTGAGAACTAATTTTAGAGTCCCCTTTAATTTCTCGCACATCCCATTTGAGGTGGGGTGATAAGGTGTTGAGAAAATGGGTTTGACCAGCAGGAGCTTTCCTACATACTCCATCAATTTTAAAGTGATTTGAGGGCCTCTGTCCGATAGGATCTCCTTCTGGATTCGTATTCGGGGGAAAAAGAGAAATCAATGCCACTGCACACGAAATACTATCAATGTTCTTTAAGGGGACCGCATCCGGTAAACGAGTGGCACAATCTACGAGGGTCAAAATATAGGAATTTTCCTCACTAGACAGGGGATAGAGAGGGCCTATGAGATCGATCGTGATCCTGAAGAAGGGTTCAGAGACGATTAGGATCTTCTAAAGGGTCGCGGGAGAATCATGACCTTTGGCGGTGACATTTGACAGATGTGACTGGACCTGCAAAAGTCACATAATTCTCTGGTAGTGCCTGGCCAAAAGAAATATTTAAAGACGCGCTGAGTCGTCTTATTATGATTGAAATGCACGGCCATTGAACCGTCTTGAGCCATATGCAGAACTTGACGTACATATATCCGGGGTACACAAAGGGTAGTGACCGGGGCGTTATAGAGTCCTACAAAAGATCGATATAGCAACGAATCTTTTTATATATAGTCAATTCTTCTATTTGCTAGAACGGTTTCCGGCTCTTTTTTTCTGGCCTTCTCCCACAGAGGTTGCAAAGAAGGGCTATTTTTTTAGCTTCAACAAACTGATCATTGCTAGATATCTTGACGTCCGGGGTTGACGAGAACGTTAAAGGTACCAGAGTAACGGTATCTTTCGCAGATTGGGCCCTGGTGATCAATGGTTGTGCGATGTGTTTTGGAGAGAGCTGCGCGCTCTTTCCAGTAAGAACAGAACAAAAGTTTATCGAGGTGGCAACTACATCGGCCCATTCTGTGAAACACTAGCAATGTATGTAGCACTTTACCACAGAAAACTTAGTGGCACCACCTAAAAAGTCGTGAACGATCGCAAATCTCTTATGCTTGGGACTTACTGGGGGCAATGGATTGTCTGAGACTACTATGCATGTGCAACCTGTGTCTCTTACAAGGGTTGACACTCGGCAAACATTTATCGTGCCGTCCTCAAACTTAAGCGAACAAAGAGAACTCTTATTGAACAAGAAATATACCTGTTGTTCCGAGTGAGAGGGAGCAGTTGACGACTGCGGTCACGAGGCAGAAGACGTAAGGAGAAGAGAAGCGGTAACCTGATCTTTCTGTTAATTAGGGGTAGTGATTAACTAAGAGTTCTGGGCGCAGTTAGAACTAGGGTGACCAGAGGTGCCACATGTAAAGTATACGGTAGGTTTTTGCGGGTAGTGATACGGCGCAGAAGGGAATTTTGAAGGTTTTAAGTCATTTTATTCACGCTGAGGATGAAGCTTAGGCTTATGGGGCTCCTGAATCTCCATGAAGTTACCATTATTTTTAGCATAGAACTTACTAGGCCTCAACTTATGTTTGAGAGACGTGAGTGACTCTTCTTGATCTCCTTGGGATATAGGTTTGTGGCTGGAAGCGTGAAGGTCTGCTTCCTTACACGCTCTTTATCGAAGACGCTATTCTATCTGTTACGAAGGCCTTTAATTGTCTGAGAAAGTCATGGTTGATCCCTTAAAATAAAGTCAACTAATGACAAATAGTCGTTAGTCACTTGTGGGGAGTCCAGCCAAAACTGAAAATTGCGCTGAAGGGTGAACACAAATTGCTTAAATGTTTATCCAGGCTGTATCCTAGCCAAGCAGAATTTAACCCGATAGAACTCCGGATTTATATTAATAGCATAAGGTAGCTCTGGTTTCAGGGTTGAATAATCCAGAGGTGGTTCCAAGGGCAGAGAAATGAAGATTTCACGCAGACGAGTGTTTGAGAAGGGGAGCAAACGAGTAACTCCATCTAATTGTAAATCCCAATTGTTGACTACCAACTTTTTACCATCTGTATACGCGGGGAGTTTTAACGAGGGTGCTTAAGACTGATGGTTACGTGGAAGATGGCTAAAATGATCTTCATTTCAAAACTCGCAAAGCGACCTGACACGCCAGCAAACTTCAGACTCCTCAATGTGGCAGGCAAGTTATTCGAGAAGGTGCTTGCTGACACAGTCCATGAATTTATGGAGGAGAACAACCTCAATAACCAAAATGAGCATAGATTGAGAAGAGGGAGTGGGACTGACACGGCGCTGGCAAGCATAAAAGGTAAGCTGGCTGAGTTTGATAGCCAAAAGAGGTATGCTGATCTGGTGCTCAGAGAAGTCAAGAAGGCATTTGACAAAGACAGGAGGACTGGACCTTAGTACAGAATATTAACGCTAAGACTAAACCCAAGACTAGAGAAAATAATATGTTACTATATCATAGAAAGGAAAGCGTACATTCAGTTTAAAGACTACACGAGATTAGACTTCGAGCTGCTTTCAGGCGTACCGCGAAGATGCGTAAGCTCCTTCCTCTACAACATCTACACCCTTGACCTCATAAACCTGTCAGGGAAGAAGTGTTGTACGTCCAGTTTGCAGACATCTTCCAGATTATTACTGCCCCGTTCAGAAATCCAGAACTACTGGCTCAAATAACTTATAGAGAAATCGACCTCGTCACCAGGTCTGAATGAAAGTGTAAAATCTCCACAAACACACAGAAGTTCAAAGTAATACCGCTCTTCCGTAGAGAACTCGGCCACATCGAAACTGATTAGGCCCTAATTCCTTCGGAAGGGAGGGAATGGTGCTGGGACTAATGATAGGTAAAAAGAGGTACGGTTGCTACGTTACTTAAACAGCAGCGCGAGCAAAAACCGAACTCAAAAAGCTCTACAGGGTCCAAAACCTGAATATGGCCAACAATAAAGAAATCTACAACGCGCTCATTAGCTCAAAGCTGCGAAAGCCACCTAATACTATTAACACATGTCTCCAAAAAACAATTAAATTACTTTACAAAGTACAAAATAAAACAGTACTCTTAATTTCTAACGTTAGGAGGAGAGAAAGAAGGATGCGGAGGGACCTACAAGAGGAGATTAAAATTTCCCCGAATAACGTCAATCTATAAAATCTTGGAGGAAGTCCTAGGATGTATGACGGACAAAATTAACCAAAGACACATTCACATTCCGCTGCAAGGCAGATCCAGAAGGACGAGAAACTTTACTATCAGTAAAGAACAGACTCAAAGACAGGAGTACCTATCTACACCTAATACTATGTGTAATAGACAATGTTAAACAATCCAACGCGCAAAGAATCTAATGATAAGACGAACTCCAAAAACACAAACAAATACAGTCACCGATAGAAATACTTAAAGCACTTACAAAGGCTTAAATGCCACAAGAAAACTATTCGTATCTACATGAAATAAAACATATCACACTAACGACATGTAATACAATCACAAACCAAGAAAAACAGATACAACAACAACTACAGAGTACACAAAAGCTTGAAAAAATTAAACCTAAAAAACAATGATAATAACACCAATCTCAGAAAAATGCCGGCGAATCCCTTTGACCAGGCAACTCTACCCTGTAATACCCTTTCACCATCGATGATTACTTTTTACCATGTATCTCTATCCTTATCTATCTATCTATTACTATTCTATTTATGTGCATATATAAACGCACATTGTATTCCTAAATGCGTGTATATTTTCACATTTTATTATGTCCAATGTCCAATGAAGTACCTGCATTATGGTAAAGGAGGCAAGTGAAATAGGGAAGCAGGAAAATTGTAGCTTCTGCTGCTGGGAATGGTCGTGTATTGGTTTTGCTGAATTTATGGTCTTTTCAAATTTAGAATAAAAGTTGAAAGTAGTAGTTGAGGGTAGAGAGAAAAACCAAGATAAGTGATAAAGGTATATATGAAGGGGAGTTAGAAAATGTTTGCCGGGTCACGGCGCATCTCTCTAACTAGCATGGATATTGAATATTAGTAAAAATAAATCACTTAATAAGGTTAGATCTTATTCTGTTACTTGATTTCGGAAACTTGAGATTTTACATATTAGATATAAGTTCATATATTGAGAAATTGATAATTATTATAACTACATTAATATTATATTTATTTTTTTAAAATTAATCTTATAACTATTACTATTACATTGATATTCTAACTGATTCATCAGTTATTAAATTATTTTTATTAAATTAATCTTATAACTATTACTATTACATTGATATTCTAACTGATTCATCAGTTAGCATTCATTATTAATAGATTATTAATGATTAATTTATTTTATCTATTATGTCTTGCTGTTGATGAATTCGGTTTTCCCTGTCAGCTCATTATAGTTTTACATTCATCAATGCACTTTTTATTCTTAGGCTCAGTTTTAACGTAACGCACAACTACTAGTTAAATATATATAAATCATATGGATTATCGCATATTAGGGCCTATATTCTTAAAACAACTTACAGATGAAGACCAAAAATATAACAATAGATAAGGAATATTTATGATGAATCGTGAGTTCTATTACCTTGCTCCAGATCCTCTTCTTGTTTTGATATCTCAGGTAATGCTTACGCTGTTTTTCTAATTTTTCATTTCAAAATTTGAAACTAGATTAAATAGGCCTATTAATTAAAATAATCGAACCTCCAAACTTAGGATGTTCGATTATCGTAATTACTGTAAATTGCAACTTACAAGTCAATTCTTCAAGCCTGAAAAATTCTTTCCAAAATTAGAGGTCGACTTGAATGGCAGGATAAAATGTAAACATTTATCACGCTGTTGTAAACGAGTGAAACTGCACTCCTACTAATCACTGTAACGCACATCACTTAATTTAGTGATACTGGTTACATAAGTATAACCGATCAAGTGTCACCACACCTGAGCGCAATCTTTAACATGTCAATCCATACCGAATTCGTTCCTCGAGACTAGCGTGAAGCGGAGGTGACTCCTATCTTCAAGAAAGGAGACCGTAGACAACCGTCAAACTACCGACCTATCAGTCTGACTTCGATAGTCGGTAAACTCATGAAAAGCATGATGGTGGACAAAATGACGTCGTATTTAGAGTCAAACCTGCTACTGAGGAGTTCCCAGCATGGCTTCCGAAGGCGACGGTCATGCCTGACGAACCTTGTGGAATTCTTCCGCTTCGTATTTAGTGAGCACTATCACCACAAGGTGGTGGATGTGGTCTACTTAGACTTTCAGAAAGCCTTTGATAAGGTACCACACCGCCGCCTTCTCCGGAAAGTGCGAGCGCTGGGCATAGACGAAAAAGTAGCCGGCTGGATCGAGAACTGGCTAAGTGGCAGACAGCAACGGGTGGTGGTGAATGGACAGGCTTCTGAGTGGGTGCCGGTTACTAGCGGGGTGCCTCAAGGTTCTGTCCTAAATCACTACTATTCATCATCTACGTCAACGACATGGACGGTGACATGGTTGCCAAGATTTTCAAATTTGACGAAGATACCAAGCTTGGTATAAACGTTGCAAAGGATGGAAACACTGCCCACCTGCGGGAAGATCTTGGGAAGATTCGGGAGTCATCGGACACGGGGCAAATGCCTTTTAACGTGAACAAATGCAAAGTAATGCATATCGGCCACAGAAACCCCCAATCTCAGTATATCCTTAAGGGCAATGCTCTTGAATCGAGTGACACTGAGAAGGAACTTGGTTGTAACTATTACTAGCGACCTCGAGTGCTCGAAACAGTGCATCGAGGCAGAGAAGAAAGCCCAAAGGATGTTAAGCTACATACAGCGCCAGTTTGGATATCGTAACAAGGAGATAGTACTTTGTCTGTACAACTCCCTCGTTCGGCCACACCTGGAGTATGCCGTATAATTTTGGAGTCCTTCGTTTCAAAAGGATATCGCAAGGTTGAAACGCGTACAAGCCAGGGCAAACAAGCTGATTGCCTCTATCCGACATAAAAGTTATGAGGATAGACTAAGGGAATTAGATCTGTTCTCGCTGGAAACCCGTAGACTGCGTGGTCAGCTCATCGAAGTTTTTAAAATACTTCTAGGGTTCGACAATGTTGACTACTGGGATATTTTCACACTCAGTGAGAACAGAACGCGCAATCACGGCTTCAAACTTGAACGGAGCGTTACAACCGCAATCTGTGTGGAAATTTTTTCACTTACAGTATCTGCGGTAAGTGGAACGCACTTCCAGTGCAAGTTGTCAACAGTGAATCTGTTGACCAGTTCAAGTGAAGACTAGACAAATTCTTGAAAAGTGGCCGTTTAGGGACGCAAAACAATTGAGCAGCCATGTGCTTGCTCGATTGCTAGTCCAAAGGTACCCTCTTTGAATGGACCGTAAGGTGTCCTAAAGTACTTCCTTTTCTTGTTACTCCTTGTTACTCCTAGACAGTATAACCAGAATCGTTTAGTCACTGTTACTCATCTAATCAAAGCAACTCAAATATAATCACGCAATCCACCACACTTCTAATTAAACCAACTGAAATACAATCCCGCAAATTGTAGAAGAGGGCTGCTATTGAGATTTTACCAAAAAAAACCCACATTGCTCATTAAAAACCCAAATTAAGTATTATGTTAAAAACACATTGGTATAGCTTAGTTTCGTGGTCTCTGCTTTTAAGGAATTTGTGGCCTTGGTTTTGATACAGGTCATATTATAAAATATTAGAAAATCACGGGCGTCATGGACGGGGGTCATCTACAAGGGACTCACGACCATAGCGCAACTCCATATTCCAACGAGCAATGGTTGCATAGGAAGGGGCGGTGTCGGTGTACACTGCAACCATGCGTTCATGGATCTCTTTTGCATTCTTGCCTTCCTTGATCAAAAATTTGATCACTGCGTGGTGCACAACCTTCTCCATTGTTGAAAAAATTGTGACTGACGATCTGCGATCAGCTACTGCTTCTTAAATGGACGAGGCAGGAGCGTGCGGCTGCAGGTCCTGATTTGTCATTACTAGTCCTAACACTCAAACAAACAGCCATCTCCCTTCCTCTGTTCTGCCCTACCGATTCGCAAAACTTAGTGACCGCCCCTCGTATGTATATGTGTATGATTTATAACAATTTTTTCATATTAATTTAGTGTTTGGGGGGGGGGGAAATTCCCCACAAGTACATTTTGGATGTTTTTTTCCGATTGGAATTCCATCATATTGCATTATAATTTTTTAAGAGAATGGGGAAAGGAGGGCTTCATCCCCATACCACCCTTTAATTGAGATGGTTGCCCTCTCCACTTCTCGCTTTTTAAGTTATCTTGTAATACTCCCAATGGGAAAGCGTAGCATTAGTTTCGAATTTAAATGCGATTGCCAGACGTCGTTAGAGGCAAGCCTACAAAAACCTAAGGGAATGGATGGAAAGTAGCTATAAAAGTAGCCAACAAAAATCTCGAAAAAATCATGCGCCACTAAACTTACCAATTACCGAGTCCAGAATACAACTGCTGTGCTAAAAGTTAACCTTCCCTCCCCATATAATCATCCATCTGTGCCTGAAAACATATGAGTTTGGATTGTGTCTACTCAATAGAGATTCTGTCTCAGATGGCAAACTATTTCAGTAATCTACCACTCTATTGATGAAAAAACATTTTGTAACATCTAACCTGCACATATGTTTTTAAATTTTCAAGTGGTGACGGCTAATCCTATTACTACTTTCTAACTCAACTATTGGGTTGAGGAATAAGTTCTTGCGGTTTTATCAAATTTATTCATTACCATTAACAATTTTAGAAAAACTTCATTTTTAATTGATAAAAATATGAAATTTAATCAATAATATATTCTCTGTTGTTATTTACGACTTCTTCTCAACATTCAACAAGTTTTTCGATGCCTCTGCAATAAAAATCTCTAAATTTTGACTCAAAGAATTCGTCTAACTAGGTTCTTAATTCTACATCAGTATTGAACGAACCGCCGTGCAAATTGTTGGAGAGCGATCGGAACAGATGGAAATCCGATGGAGCCAAGTCTGGCAAATATGGAGGATGCGGCAGGATTCCCCAATTAAGCATGTAGATGGCGTCTTCTGTCATATTGTCAATGTGAGGACGAGCATTGTCGTGTTGCAGAAGGACTCCATAACGTCGATGGGGTCTCTTTTCACTAATAGCTCGGCGAGTTGATACATTTGTTGAACGTACTTTTCTGCATCGACAATCTCATTGTTCGCAAGGAGTTCATAAAAAATGATGCCTTCACAATTCTGCCCCCCCACACACACATCATCGTCTTTCGTGGATAAAGTCCTTAATTTAATCGCGGAAGTGGTTTTTTATTGGGGCTAAGCAATTGTTTTCGATGGTTCATGTTGACATAAACACACCACTTTTCGTCGCCAGTTATAATGCGGTGACGAAATCTGTCCTTATATCTACGAGCAGCCTTGTGATGAGCAAGCAAACCTGCAACAATAGTGGAGCGTTGAAGTTTGTTGCTTTCACTCAAAGCGTGCGGAACCCATGCACCAGTTTTGGAACTTTCTCCATCGAATGAAGGTGATTTACTACAGTTTTCATATCACACGCCAATTGTACAGCCAATTCTCTAGTCGATTGACGAGGATTTTCATGAAGAAGGTCGTTCAATCGATCTTCATCCAACTTAATGGGGCGACCAGAACGTTCTTCGTCATTTAGATTGAAATGACCGTTTTTGAAACGTGAAAACCACCATTGAGCTGTCTTTTCTGATAAAGCATTTTCTCCGTACACAGCACAAATATAGCGACGAGCTTTGGATGGGTTTGCATTGTTCCCGTCTCGATTGAAAATGAATAACAACAAGTTTCGAAAATGCGCCTTTCTTTCAACTTGACATTCCATTTTGAGGGTACAGAACAAAAATTAAATTAACACAACTTTTAAATAAACCGCAATGACTTATTACTCAACTTGAAGACGTAGCCTAAGCAAAAGCCTAATAGTCTACGTTGTTAAGAGACGTAGCCTAACCTTTGCAAATTTTGCTCTCATTATTTATGATTGTTTTTTAATATCTGCACAAATCACGTCCACAAAACTTAAATCGACACAACATTAAAACAAAACGCAAAAGCTTATTCCTCAACCTAATCTACCTTATCCATGCGAGAACAAATTTTAGAAAGCTCAATCATATCTCCCCTCACACACCTTTTTTCAAATGAGAACATATTTAGCACTCTTAGTCTATCTTCATATTCAAGATGATTCAGGGAAGTATTATTTTTCTTGCCCTCTTTTCTACTGACTTTAGCAGGTTGATAACATGTCGAAAATGGGGTGACCATTCTTGTATAGAGCAATCTAAATGTGGCCGTACATACGAGTGTAGAGTTCAAGAATAACCTCTTTACTTTTATTCTATTTACTACATCGCCTAGCAATGAATTCCAAAACTCAACAAGCCTATGACGCACTTTCACTAATTAATTAAGGCAAGTAAATTTATTAATAACAAAAATCCGCCCTCTGGGCATTTTTTGCTAGGCCTAGGGTCCACAAAATTAAAGTATGACCACGAAAAAAGGTTATTATTTTACAAAACATTCAAAATTGCTATGCACAAAAATTGACAATTTTTTTATAAATGTACACTGAAACACACACGCGTTAGGTTGATTTAATAATAACTAAGAATATGAAGTATATCACAATCTGATACACGAGTTTCTGATATTTATCGCAACATTGTTTTCGCAGACATGAAGAAACACAAAATATTTCTCTACAAATGATAATTACCTTGAGCTAAAAATCTTGTGACTAAAACGAAATCTTGCACCATTCACGCCGGTACTGAAAATCTGAAAATCTGGAAACTTGGAACAGTATACAAGTAATGAACATTTTGCAACTCACTCAAATGCATTTATGTGAATCGTAGAGAAGTTTAGTAATTTTTTATTCGTAAATTGATTTTGTTTGGTGATATTAAAATATTCTTAAGCAATAATGCTGATGGTCTTACTTATGGAAATTACAACAAAACCACCTAATGCTCTATTACCAAAATAATAACTCAGAAACCAAGATATGACCGGGTAAACCCAGATCTCGGTTGGAAAACCCAAGAAGGGCATCGTTGCTGTAGAACACCCCCTTTGCAACCACAACGCTGCCATTATGATGTGGTGGTGGAACAACATTTTATAATTGAATATGATACAAAATTGAGCATTTTGCAGTTGTGTCAAATTTTAGAATCGGTTCACATTCGTTGAAGGGGAATCTGAAGAGATCTCAAATGAGCGCTTGTCCCTGGTTGTATTAAGAACTTTCTTCGTAAAAGTCCTCAAAAAGGATATGGATTCGCGAAGAAATTTGGTGCTTGTTCGCGTCGAAATTCTGTACATGTTAACGACGAATTTCAGTTACATGTTTCACGACGATTTTGTCCATAGGAGTTTGGCGTTTTAAAAGACGGGCTTTGGATCCTAACTTGGTAGAATCTGGGCAGGCGGGCAAACAGGCAAATAAGTAATCTACAACAATCGCTTAAGGACTATAGACCAGATTCCTTAAATAAACTAGGAGAGCTCATGCGAATTTGGGCTAAAGTGATAAGATGTTCAATTAATAGCCAATGTAGTAACAATTTCGGCCAAATTTTAAATACAAATGATATGTGGGAATTGAGCTCAGTTTACAAACCCTACATACTTCTTGTTATATATTATAATTAAAAATTAGATAGCTTAGTTATATTAATTTGTTGTATTGTTATGTATTTATTATTTTATTCAAGATTTGATAAATTTGTTAAAGTAAAGTGATTCGAATTATAACTCATAGTTGAACATTTTGTATGTATTATGAAGTTGTATAATTGGGGATAATATTATCAGCACTATGATTTTATGTGAGTATGATTGGGTATTTAATACCGTTAATTTTGAAAAATCAGCCAATGTAATGCTAATCTGGTAGAATAAATTAGACATAAATGTTCCTTTAAAATTCGTCTCAACACTGATTGGTATAGGGGCTCGATAGCTATTTCTCTCTCGTTGTTTGGTAGGCTGCCCATCAAACATCGTTCACGACAGAATAAAAAAAAACGCTGTCATAGAATGGACTCTCGACGATATACCATATATGACTATTCGTTGAGGGAACTATTTATTTATATTTAGAGTGCGTGTGTCTTGGTTGACCAATATTATTTATCTTCAATATGCTTAAGAAGTGGAACTGAGCTCAAGGATATTAATGTGGCTATCATTAATAAAATAGAGTTTTATAAAATAAAAACTATCAACAAAACAGAAAATATTGACATAAACAGAGAATGGTTAGGGTCGTGGAAAATCTACCTAATCCGAGGATTAAGATTTGGAAGAGATTTAAAAAGGTAAAACAAAATACAATTAAAGGGATGGGATGGTTCGCTAAACCATTTAAAGCAAAGGATAGGGTTGACAAAAGGGTTAAATACTCAAAAGGAACGTTCAGCTTACGTAATTACACGTGTTGTGCAGAGGAAGGCGACGTGAAGGAATCTTCGGTCCGCTGGCGAGTTCCAGCCGAAGGTGGGGGGGGGAATTAAATGATCCTGACGTGGCGTCTTGGAAATGAGAACCGTTTCTTAGGGAACGGGCTTGAAGAACAATGGCTGTTCTACGTTGTTCTCTTCTGAACAACAGATGGGGTGAGAACCGTGTCTTTTCTACGGGCTCAAAGAACACTGGCTGTTCTAATGTTGTTCTCATTCTGAACAACAGGGGGGGAAGGGTGAGAACCGTTTCTTGTTAACGGGCTCAAAGAACAATGGCTGTTCTAATGTTGTTCACTTTCTGAACAACAGGGGGGAGGGGTGAGAACCGTTTCTTGTCAACGGGCTCAAAGAACAATGGCTGTTCTAATGTTGTTCACTTTCTGAACAACAGGGGGGAGGGGTGAGAACCGTTTCTTGTCAACGGGCTCAAAGAACAATGGCTGTTCTAACGTTGTTCTCTTTCTGAACAACAAGGGAAGCCTTGTGGACTTGGCGTCTGGAAGGCTCGAACCTTGGCACTCAAGGGATATTGTCCTCTTCTGGACAATGATGGTGGATCTCGAGGTAGAGGGCCCTTGGTGCACAAGGTGAGACTGGATCGTAGTGATGTCTCGCGAAGAAAATCTGAATCTCGAATCTCCTCTTAGTGGTAAAGTTTCTGTATAAATAGTCGAGACATCCCCTTGGCGTAGGGGACAATGGAGTGAGGGCTTCGAGGGAATGCACAGCCGCGCCTGAGAACAATACCTTATCTGCCCATAAGCCTAACTCAATCTGGTGTGATGGGCGCATGGGGCGAACGGGGGAGGAATAAACCTCCTTGGTTAAATATTGACTCAGGTGGTGCGATAATCGCGCCCGGCTTCAAGGCGAAGATGCACGTGGATAGCATCGTGTTTCTAAACAACATGTGATAACGGTTGAAATTAAGCGGCCTCAAACCGTTCTATCACAAACGCCATGAACGAAAAAGACACTCTCCATCTGCACGGACATGGTTTGAACTTTTATAAGGTGTTGCACGAGGGACTCCGTTGGAAACACGCCAACAATACGGTGTAATCTCTCTGCACCTGGAGGCTCCTCTTGCACTACCTCACTGAGCTGAGATGCCACATAAAATACAACAATAACCTAGCACAACCTTTCACACCACGCTCTGGCGTTCCCCAAGGAAGTGTACTAGCACCCACACTTTACATCATGTACAAAAACAACAGAAATGAAGGTAATCTAAAATATTGTGTCTTTGAGATTACCCTCATTCCTGTTGCCAAGTTCGAAAAATTCACATTTTGTGCCATCCTTCGCAGATAGAACACAACCAAGGTCCATCAAAGCTGGAAATTCGCATCTCCTTTTTTTATAGGGAAACACCCATTACCCCTACAAATTAAAAAGGAGAAAAATAAGTCACGATTATTAAAGACGCGCCTAAAATAGTAACATATATATATATATATATATATATATATATATATATATATATATATATATCCAGAAAAAAGTTGCTTGGCTGTAGCGGGAGCACCAGTTCTTTATTAAAGAAAAATTATTTCTTCTCTGCTATATGATTTCAAGTTCAGGATTCGAGTTAGTTTAAGGCTGTTCACCAAATGAGTTCGTTTACGGATTCATAATCAAGTTGAGAAAAGTAACTTTATTTTAAACCTGACGTTTAATAAGATGAATGCCTGAAGTTAAATCCGTTTTTTTTAAGTAGTAATTGTGAATGCGGATGGAAAGACTTGTGGAATCTATCCACATAGGACTCCAAGAAAAAGTGTTTGGGTGGAGAGAGTCCTTCCTCGGTAGATAGAGCACAACAGTAAGACGAACTGAAAGACTTTTGCTTTCTTGGTGAGTAATGTGACTGACTGTTTGGATCATGTGCTATAATGTTCGATTGGGCAAACCTGAAGATCGGCAGCGCGACCGATGGGACACAAAATATTTCGTTCCTGTTCAAATATGTTTCAGCTCTTTTGAGTAAATTCAAGAGGACTGCTCGTGGGGGAGATATCACTGCGGGAAAACCCCTCTAAGATGATCCTGAGTTTCAATCAATTGGGGGCACAGCCCCCAGTATATAATCATAAATATTTATACAATAATGTTCTAAAGTTTTTTAATGTTTGTATTTAACCAAACACGCATCAATATTCATGTGCTGGTGAACGAAACATAAACGCCACTTAGTGTCGTTTTGGCTGAAAAATTACAACTTTTTGGGTGCGTTGCCGATCTTCAGGTTTACCTTCGATTGTGTTATTATATGTGTAGAGAATGTGGGCATGACCAATGGGATTTTGGGGAGAAGTGACTGAAGTGAATGTTGTTGATGTGTGTTCCAGAGAGAAAGAGTGATTGAAAGTGTAGAGCAAACTCAAAGGAATTTATCGGTAGATAGATAAAGTGTGATAAAAGAATGATAATAAAGTCGGTAGAAACTTGGGCAAATGTGTATTGGAGTTCACTCGAGCAGATTGACGTTAATGAAGAAATAGAACAACAACGATGTGTCATCGAGGTTGGCGTGATTTAGAAGGAAGAAATGTGACCAAATACGAGTGTGTGCGTATGTTTGGGTAAATATTTTTTGACAGAATTTCCCATATTCAGATTGAGCAAAGGTTGTTACATTAGTGTGATTGCATATAGAGTATAAAATTATGAAATAAGAGGAAAGTAGCACAAATTAAGAACGTTCAATTATGCGATACTTAGTCAATACCATCGAGGCATCTAATAGTACTTCATAATACCTACCGGTAATCTACCTGCACTTATTTTGTAGTCCAAGATACACTCTCAGTAATTACCTGGTACCCTTTATTAGCCCTAGGTACTCACTTGGAGTTTACCTTGGACATACACTGTCTTTCCTCTTACCAGGAAGGCAACTAAGTGAATGCAGCGTATTATTTGGTAATCCCCGCCCCCGCCAGGTAACAGTTTTCCCCCTTTTTGGCTAATTATATTGTCGAAGTATGACCAAGTGTACGGGAATATGCGCACACGGCTCTAAGGTAGGCTGAGCAAGGCAACAACTGTTATTGTTCTAAGAGTGCGATTTGAATAGATAGCTGCAGTTGCGTAGCCAAGGAATGTCCTAAAAACAACGACAAAAATAGATTTTTAATACATACTAAATAAAAGGCCCAACAATAAATATGGATATATATATATATATATACATATGTAAATGAATAAGACGGAATTAGGTTCAGAATACTAATTAGATAAGCAGGGTTATTGAATAGTTATAAGGGAAGATTTAGGGTAGTGAGTGATTTACGTCTTCTGAACCTCGAGAGTAAAGCGGGGAAAACTTGGGGGGAGGTATTGGTGACCTTGATTACTCACAGAGATAGCCGAAACCCAGCAGCGGGTGGAACTACTTTCTCGAACTCTTGTTTTGCGAGATGAGGGCCTCTTGTCCTCAAGAGTTCACCCGACGAACTTCGAATGAAGGAGGGAGATGACTTCTTCAAACTCGGGTCGAGCGATCTATCGGGCCTCTTGATCTCAAGAGCTCACTAGTCAAACTTCGAAAAGTGGAGGGGGGGAAGATGATTTCTCCACACTCGGCTTGAGTGAGCTATCGGGCCTTTTGTCCTCAAGAGGGCACCAGAAGAACTTCGGAGGACGGCTTCTCCAAGCCTTGATCCGAAGGCGGTTGAGATAAGCTGACGTTGCCTCACGAGACTCTTCTCCCTAACCCGAATATACGGGTGTGATATCCAGCTCTTCCGTGGCCTGCGACCGTCACTCGCAATTCTAGGGAGACAGCTTCGTTGAATCAAACTCCTTTCGGTGAAGTTTTCTCTAACCAAATCTGTCTGTAACCTTTGGGAGGGTGCATATATACCCGGAGTTCTCCAAAACAGGAAGAGAGAGAGGCCTTCTCGAACCCTTATTATCGGCCTTGAGAACCGAGCGTTTTCTTGCGGGAAAGCGTAAGAGGCAGGGATCAGCGGCCAGATGGACGACCAGCGGCTGGAGCCATTAAAGTTTTTTACGGCAAAGCTACAAAATAGATAAGTAATCTCCCGACCCGAGGGGGGAGGGGTAAGATTGAGACTGCGGGGTTAATTCAATTTCAGCGTCATGCCTCTGTGTAAATTTCGAAAAGAGTTGAAGTCGGAAGGGGGAGGGGAGTAACGGTTCGCTTTCTCTCCCGAAGTAATATCTTAGGAGGTGGAAAAATCCTATTATTCTAGGGGATCACTCTATATATATTTATCCAATACCCACTGAGATTGATCCAATCCTCGTTTAGGAAATAATTAGTACTCATCCTGGTGCATACCCCATTGTATCCTTTAGGTATTTACTCCCAAACTAGCCCACGTGGTATAGATACAGGCAACTTCTGAATTTACTCATGTTACAACTATTAGCATAGTTTTTCAGGACGGCAACAGTTCAAAGACCCAATCTCACTTAAACTAGATTTTTGTAATGAAAAAAAGATCTCTGGTTTAAAATGACTTTGGTGTTGAGTCTTACGATAAAAAGTTGTTTATTTCTCCATTTTCATAGCAGCATTCTTCTTTTAATAGCCTTATATATTCCAATTTGTTGTTTTAAGGTTGTTTTAATGTTTTTAACAAGGTTTTATTTGTCATTGGGCCCGTTCATTTTGCATTTGTTTTCAGTATTCCAGGAACGAGAAAATGGATTCAATATAAATCTTAAGTTTTCGTCAGTTAATAAATGCCTTATATCATCTACTTTCGTTTTATAACTAATATCCTAAATTGTTTCTCCGTAAAATACAATTAAGCCTTTGCAGGAAGCGGGAGAAGGCGGATCATCTTCAATATCCAATCGATCGAGCCTTGAAGAGAATAAATCTCTTAACAATTAAATCATTTACTTTACATTCTAAATCGAAGAAATGCAGAAATTTCGATACATACGCAATCCCACAAACTAGTTAATAAGTTATTAACAAAGTAACAGCTTTCTGTTTTTCACCTCAGGTGTCCTAGTTTTGCCTCGGTATCTGCACACCTTCACTCTCGAAATATTTACAGATTCAAGTTTAGTTCCTTTCATTCAAATATCAATTCATTTAGTTATCATCTAGTGTTTGTAAAAGAGATACGTGGCCCCCCAAAAATGGCAAAGAGCAGAAATGAATATTATTTTCAGCTTCATAATACTGAAATGGAAGAACTGTTCATTTAATGGACACGGAATGAGTTTACTAAAAAAAAATATAGAGAAAAAAGTTCTTTAAACTGTGAAGGTTTTAATTATAAGGGTAAGTATTCGATAGAAAACATATTAACCATTTTGTGCCCTACTACAAAGGAGAGTAGCCAAATGTATATATCCTTAGAGTATTCAATAATGAAATATAAATAAGAGAAATAATCTTGCCCTGAAGTAAATCGAGAAAATTAACTTGTAATATAGAAGGAAAAGAGATTATACTTGGATCCTTTTAGAAATCTATGACTATTAATGCTTAAAAAAAGAGAGATATACTCAACAACACCCTATGACCTACAAAACATTCAATAATATCCAGACTAACTTTGGGAAGGCACTGGTTATTATATCATTTAAAAGAGAATGTAAAAGAACACCTGGGCTCAAATTTCGTTAGAATTGGCCAGTATATCATTGGTAGTACTTTGGCTACCATATTTTTCCCATGAGAATGTAAAAAACATAAGGGTTTCAAATTTCGGCCGAATAGTTATGATGTTATTTAATATGTTATGATGTTATTGTCAAAAAATACTAATTCCCAGGCTAGCCTTGGGAGGACTTTGGCTATCATATCATTCAAAAGGGAATGTAAAACAGCATAACGGTTTCAAATTTTGTTAGAATCGGCCTAATAGTTATTATGTTATTGACTCCCCTCCCCTCAAATAATTTTCGGGCTAACCTTTGGAGAAATTTGGTAATTATATCATTCAAAAGGGAATGTAAAACAACATAAGGGTTTCAAACTTCGTTTTAATCGGTCAAATATATTATGATGTTATTGCCCCCCCAAAATAATTCCCGGGGTAACCTTGAGATCACTTTGGCTATTATATCATTCCAAAGAGTATGTAAAAAAACATAAAGGTTTCAAATTTCTTTAGAATAGGCTGAATAGTTATGTTGTTATTGCCAAAACAAAATAGTTTCCTGGTGAACCTTGGAAAAACTTTGGAAATTATATCACTGGCAAGGGAATGTAAAACAACTTCAGAGTTTCAAATTTTGTTAGTATCGGCCGAATAGTTAGGATCTTATTGCTAAAATAAAATAATTTCCGGGCTAACTTTAGGAAGACTTTGTCAATTATATCACTCGAAAGAGAATGTAAAACAATATAAGGTTTAAAATTTCATTAGAATCGTCCGAATAGATACAATGTTATTACAAAAAGAATAAAAAGCAACACTCACACCCAACTACCCTCTTGCCCTATACACCGACATAATGAGATGTAGAGTCACCCGTGATTAGATTCGCACGTGCCTAAAAACATTCTCTGGAAATTCTTGTGATAAATTCTTAAAACACCAACTAATATAATAACAGTAGATAATAATAAGAAAAATTTTGAATAATATAATTGGATTGAATTGCATCAGCATATATTTCGCTTGTCTCTATATAATTGTAAAATCATCGCCGATGTGATTCCAACTGATGCTTTCGGATATCTTCATGCAGAGGATCTCATGTTGTCGAGTTCGGTTGTCAAAATAATAGGAAACAGAGTTTTGCGAAACCGCGAGATTTGGCTTGCACACAGACATCTTCTTTCATTTATTTTATATGTTTATCGCCTCTTCCTCCTTCTCCTTTCGTCATCTCTCTAAATTCATTATCTCTACCTCTTTTTTATTAATCCCTTCTTCTTTGAAAAACACTTAGCTATTTTCGTCTTATCCACCTCTTCCTTCATCATATCTTTATTGACTATATGTTCTTCTCTTTCATCATCTCTTGCAACTATATCTTCGACTATCGTCTTCCTGTTGTCATCTCTCCTTCCAGCATTAGCTGTTTATGTTGATATGCTCATTTAAGCTCATATAAACTCCGCATTTATGAAGATATACGTTTCTTCTCTGCCAACAAACAATAATTCATTCAGGTTTCATCTTAAGATTATGAATAAATTTTATTATTCTTACTATTCCCCTACAACCGACTCTATAGGGAAGCTTCTATTTCCATTTTGGAGATATGATAGACCATGCAAAGAAAATAATCTCTTCCAACCGGATACTTCTTCGTTGCCATGCAGATTCAGGACAGTTGAACACTCCCAAGATTCATCACCTCCTAACTAATTGGCAAAGTATATTCTCGGAATTTCTACTACTCCAACTTCACCAATTCCTTTGATAATTCATTTTCAAAAAGTGCCTGGCAAATTTTCTCGCTGCTTTAAGTTTGTTGATTAAATAAATAAGTTCATCTACATTTTTCTCCCTTTAATTTCAAATTGATTGGATTTTCTCTCTAATCAAAGCATTTTTGATTAATCATTTGATTTACTGAGGTAATCTTTGTAATTCGCGATTTAATCATTGGTTTAATTTAGATAACCCATGCATTTCTCAAATAGATTTAAGAATTCACTAAGGTACCCTTGTATTTACCAAATTAATTTACCGAATGAGGCCATTAATTCTCAAGTAATTCCTGGATTTGCTGATGTAATCCATGGCTTTCCTACGATAATCTAGGAATTATCTGGTATCTAACAAAGATACAGCAGTAATGCTTCTGTTACGCAAGACATTGCAAATGATTTGGGGGCCCGAAGTAGTGGAATGTCTGTTCCTCTAAGTACGAACTTTGGGGATTTGAGTGTACTTGTCTTGAACTAAAAAATATATAACATCTGACACAATTTTCTTTTATTTCATTGCATTTGATAAGGTCCTCTATCAATATGTTGCCAGCTCTTTCCTACACATCTTATTAAAGATTCCTTCATATAATCAGGAAATTTAGTTTCCTTCTTCCTGCCCAACAGCAGCCTTTCTTCTTTGTGCGTATGGTGGATGGTGTCATACTTATCTATGATATGACCAGGGTCCATTCCGTCAGGTCGAATTTCTCGGTAAAGATAAATTTATAAGGAGGGAATATCGCCCCTTATCGAGAAGAAGGTAGTTGTTAAAAGAAGCCCACTTAATAACTAATTTACATGTAGTTTACACTGGAAATGACAAGAAATGAAGAGAGTGTAAATAGAAGTAAAATAAGTGAAAAACAATGAAACAAGGTCTGCTAACAAAAAAGTCACGTGCTGTCGCTTATTCTGATTTATGACGTTACAACATTCAAAACTTTCAATAATTCAAAGACAAACGTTAGGAGGACCTTGAAAGTTAAATCATTGGGAAAAGAATGTAAAAAAACAATAGTTTCAAATTTCGTTAGAATCGGCTGAATATTTATGATGTTATTGCCAAAACAAAAAAGCAAAACTAAGAGCGACCGACCGACATAGTGAGATGTATGTAGAGTCACCTGCGACTAGACTTGCATACGACTAAAAATAACAAAGAATTAGGAACTTCTGTACCTTGGTGAATATTTTTATACCATCAAGATAAAAATAATGAGCTCGTTATTATTTCGATACATTATGACGTCCATCTGTGTGTATGGTCGTGTATGTGTGTGGAAGAGTGTGTATGTGGACTCGTCATGAGTCCTAGAATACTACTTTTAGGGTTAACCGTAAAATTTGAATAAGGTCGTAGAAAGATATATTTTCTCCTATCAGACTTATATTTATCCCAATTAATTTAAAAGCAGTAGAGATATTTGATAGCTGAGCAAATTAAACTTAGAGATAAGAGGTACGAGTATTAGCGGAATCTGGAAAACACTTGAAGTGATGCTGGAAGTCGATTGTCACTTATTTTGCGTCGTAGAATTCGTTCAAATCAAGGGCTCGTGAATGGAGGCGATGTGTATTTCTTCAACACCAATTAGTAAAACATAGGAACCCAAGCTATCGTCGGCTGTGAGAGAGGTTTGTTTTGAGAGATGGACACAATACGCTAGCCCATCACTGTAGAATTTTTCTGGGGGGAGGGTAAATATGTATTTGTTGGGAAGATTAATGAAGAATAATGAAAAATAATGTAAAAAATGAATAATAATGAGGAAATGTATTTTGTTCACATTGCAAAAATACTTTGTAAATAAATTATAAACCATGAACAATAATTTATTAACATCTCAGTTTTTGGCAGTACTAGCTTACCCTAAGTTCGTGATTCATTAGGATACGTTACGCTGGCTTCTTTTATCTTGCAATTTATTCACCTCAGCTTTCTTTTTTTTATTCTATCTGATTCCGATGAAAATTTTTACAATTTTCTATCTTTTAATAGTGAAGTGGGAATACATTTTTTTCAAAATAGACAATATATCTCATAAATATAAAGAAATAATAATTTCAAATTTGATAACCTTAAAACTAGAATCCACTAATCGACTTCTAATTACAGTCGAAGGCGCCAACTAAACTTTGTTTCCATCAAAGGTAACAAATAATATTTTGAGGAAGATTCATTAATTTTTATTAAATACAGATTTATTAAATTTAATTCCCCTTTTATTGGAAAGTGGTTAAAGAATATCTTGAGTTTTATTAAAATCCATAAATTTTTCTTTTCTTTTCCCAAGAAAAGTGTAATCCGTCAATATTCCATAATTTGGGATAATATCAGTTGATTTTTAATATAAATTGACCCATAACGAGTTTTTTAAACGGTTTATTGTAATGTACAGAAAAAAATGTAAATAAGAGGCAAAAGAACAAATATGAGCAATTTCAAATTAGCTCAAAAGAGTATATGTTCCAAAAAGCTATTGACTAAACGTGACCCTGAAACTTTCTTTCAGTTTTTATACCATAGTATATTATTTATTTGTTTAA
This sequence comes from Ceratothoa steindachneri, assembly GCA_963969495.1. NCBI lineage: Eukaryota > Metazoa > Arthropoda > Malacostraca > Isopoda > Cymothoidae > Ceratothoa > Ceratothoa steindachneri. Next base: position 92,669,816 of record OZ018330.1, read on the forward strand.
TGAAACGGGGAAAATATATTATAAAATCAATTCTAGATAAAAATTCAATTAAATTCTTATTGATATGATGAAATTGTTTGGCATATGAAGTTCAATTGAATTCCGGGCTTTATTTTCTACCTCAATGCATTTTAGAAAGCATCGACTCACTGCTACCCAAACTGTGACTTATGAAGATTCGGTGAAGGTTTCGGGCTCATTATTTAGAATAATTGGTCCTTCCCGTGTTGGAGATCGAGTTCTATAATGTTGTATTTCGCATTCTAAAATAATGCATCCATGGGTATCAGGTAAATTCGATTCTGGTGAACGGGTAGGCCACATACTCCTTCTCCTATGGATTACCGAAGCCCAGGCAGGTAATTAATCTCAGCAAGCTCGAAAACAACGGTTCAGGGCATCATGCAAGAACCGACTAGTAGACGGATATGCTCATACTCACCTCCGTGTGAGCAGTACGAGGGGCGGTCAATAAGTTTTGAAATTTGGATATAAGGAAACGAGATATGAGGAAAAGTGTTTTATTATTTTTCAATATAACTACACTCGACTTCAATGCACTTGCGCCACTTGTCCCTGAGGCTTCGAATTCCCGACAACCAGAAATCTCCCGACTGCTGTACAATCTAGACCTGGACGGCGAGCTTGACATCTTCATCGTCCCCAAACCGGCGTCTACCCAGTGCAGCCTTGAGTTGGCGGAATAAAAAGTAGTCGTAAGGGGCCAGATCTGGACTGTAAGGGGGATGGTTGAGCTGCTCGAATTCGCACTCGCACAGGGCAGCTTGTGCAACTCTGGCCTTGTAAGCTTTGACGACGTTTAAGTCGATCATGGGGCGTGATGTTTCTACGGACCCAACGGGCCGTCATGGCCAAATGTCGTGGATGATGTTGATAACACTTCCATGTGATATTCCAAGTTCTCTCTCGATTTCTTCGACCATCACTCCTCGATTTTCAAGGATTATCCTCTCCACACCGGCCACATTGTCCTCGTTGGTCAAGTCTGACGGGCGTCCGGGGCGGATTTCCCTATTCCACCGAGCAATGGTTGCATAGAAAGGGGCAGTGTGGGTGTACACTGCAGCCATGCATTCATGGATCTCTTTTGCTTTCTTGCCTTCCTTGATAAAATATTCGATCACTGCGCGGTGCTCAACCTTCTCCATTGTTGGAAAATTTGTGACTGATGATCTGCGATCAGCTACTGATTCTTAAATAGAGGAGGCAGGAGCGTGCGGTTGCAGGTCCTGACTTTTCATTACTTGTCCTAACACCCCCACAAACAGTTATTCCCCTTCCTCTGTTTTGCCCTATCGATTCGCAAAACTTATTGACCATCCCTCGTAGTTCCACACGAATCTTCATGAACATAGCCAATCATAACACCCCCTAAAACACAATACGCCTACTCCTCTTTCTATTAAGTAGGTTTGCTAAAGGAGAACGAATGCTCCCAATAAAGCCACTAGTACTCACATATCTCTGATGCCGAGAGGATGCCCCCTCCCCCTCACCATAGCTGGTTGATGTCAAAAACACAAAATACAACCCGGACGCGTACCATTCCAAAGCTGATACGCTGGATGACTTCCGGTTTACCTCAGTTCTAACTCGGTTAGGTCCTATCATTGGTCCGTTCTTGATTCAAGAGAAATCCGAAATCTCACTCTGGAAATGGAAAAAGGTAAGGTAGAACCCCTAAGAAAAATATACCATCTTCCTTTTTTCACCTGTATTCCATCTGTCTTCAAGATTACTAATTGTTTTTCCTCTTCTGTCGCTCTCTTTAATGTTTACCACTTGGATAAATTTTATCGAGCACGTATTGTCCAGTCTCCATTTGGATTAAGTAGTATTTGGAGACTTAATTATTGCTTCTCAATATTTCGATCTTACATTTTATTAATTATATTTTATTTATCACAAACTTGCTTCTTTTCTTAAACTTTCCTAAGGCAAAAGTTCCTGTGTACGTTTACCAGATCTTATGTTTCAATGAGTATCTTCAACTTGAGATCGTTTAAACTTGGCACGTAAATCCATGTCCAAATTCGTCGGGAATTGTGCTTTACTTTGACATGTTTTCCTATTTTCCATTTGGCTTAGTCCCGTTTCTTTTTATTCGAGTTATTTAATTTGTTTGCACCACCTTTTAGATGGATTGAAAAAAGCCCGTCAAAATTGTTTTCATTTAGAATATACAATCCCTTTGAAATAGGTGTATTTTATTATTTTTTATGAATCTGCAATTATTTTATTTTCTTCCTTTACTTGCCTGTCCCGTATTTCCCAACATTCCAAATGAGTTGACCACTTTCCTTTATTTTCCCTTTCTGCTCCTTGCATCACTTTACTCCTTCCATCAACATGTGCCACCCCCCTCCCATCCCCACCTATTCCTTTATACTTTCCTGATTCATATTAATCGTCGATTCCTTCATTGCCGAAGTTCAACAAATTGAATAAGAGGAATTTACATCGAAGGGACGAGGTGGTCTGTTTAATGACCTGTTCTCAATCGCTTGATGGCTGACGTAAATGCTTAAACTAATAAGATTTATGCGCAAAGTACTATACAACCTCGCTTATCTGCTCTCTAGTCAGCGATATTTCATTAAGGAAGGGGGGGGGGGATTATGCGATCACATCCCCCCGTTGTTGGTTCTTAATAATGATATATATGTATGTATACTTCAATTAATTGGATAATCTCAGCTATACTTCTAATGAGATACATGTTTTTTTAGTGGAAACCAATTAAATACGTTAAGCAGGGTGTAAGGGAACCCCACGTAAACTCACTTCAGCAGAACAGAACTTATATGCGCTGCAGAGGGCCCGGTTAGGACTAAATTGGTAAGCCTACCCCCCCCCCCCGCCCCCTCCTCTTCCACAAGCGGTAACATCGAACCGTGTCCACCAAGATTCAATTCTACACGAGCAGAATACCCTCTGCAAGAAGATTCGAGGCCATTCGAGAGTAGAGCTGTTTCCCGCTTACCGCCCCCCAACCCCGAGGAGAGCCTCAGACATAAATAGCACTCAAATCCCATGAGGAGAAACAGAGTTGAGAAGTCTCGCCCGGACCCCAGAAGATTCCCCATAGTTCTAAGTCAGGTGCTAACAACAAAGCTCAGTGACTGCTGAACTATTTTGTGTATTTGGAATTAGCCCCAGCCAGTGAGGTAATTCCACTTAACGATCGCCAGCGAGTGATTTTTCTTGCCTCTCTCGTCAACTACTGTCGAAGCCCTTCTTCGTTCGCCCCTTATTTTGGGTGGCCGAAATACTCTCCCCTGGACCGGAAGTTACACCCCCCCCCCTCCTGTTTTGGGAGAACCGTCATCACTTCAAGTTGTCGTTCAGAAGTTCCGAGCGGCTGAGCCTACGTGCAGAAGACATCTGTAAGCCAACCCCCCTCCCCCCTTCAGTAACCCAATTGAGTTAATCCCTCCCCCCATTTAAATAGCCTCCTCCTGTAATACCTTAAGTTCTCACTTCATAGTCTGATTTATAACTACAATTTCCCCCTTCGTTTACTGATGTGATTTTTTCTGTTAATTCTTTGAGGTAATTTTACCCATCAATTCTCTCATTACACTGGTCTGCGTCTAAAATGTACCTTAGGTTTTCTCTAGTGTTTCTTAATAAAATTGACCTCCTAAATCCTAATTTGGTATCCGTTTTTCTCTATCAGGTCCAGTTTTTGCGATACAGGGGTTGATAATAATTTTATAGTTTATACATGTCCTATATTAGATTAAAATTTCAATAGTTTTTGCACTACTGTATTCGCAGTAAATTTTGTGTACATTTTAAGTTATTATGTTAATAAGTTTTTATTTTTGCAGGTTATAAATTGCTTAGCATTATAATAATAAGAATAATAATAATAATAATAATAGCGGTTGAGTTAAAAATAAACAGAAAATTTAAGAATCACTCCGACAGATTTTGCTATGTTTGCGGCAAAGTGACTTTTTCCGAGCAGCAATGTACAATCTCTCCTCTAATTAAATCTTTGTATCATGCATATTTTGTAGTAAGGCTAGGAGATCAAGATAATGGTTTTGCCTTACATATCTGCTGCAAGGGATGTTACATAAGTTTAAGACGCTGGAATCATGGCGAACAGAAGTCTCTCTCTTTTGGTGTTCCCATGGTGTGGAGAGAGGGCAAGGACCACACTATGGACTGCTATTTTTGCATGACAAATCTTAAAGGTGAGCATTGTATCAATTATCCAAGCTTTCTGTATTATACTGAATCCTGAAAATGTCATTATTATGCATAGAATTAGCATAAAATTAAAAACTAACATAGTTCACTTCAGCATGAACATATCTTTTACTAAACATTTATGTACTATCTACAACTCCAAATCAATTCCTTTATGTAATGTCTAATTAAATTTTCCACAGGTATAAATAAGAAGAATAAACATAGAGTGGCATATCTGGATGTTCCTACTGCCATCAAACCCTTGCCCCATGGTCCAGGAATTCCTATACCTTCTCCCGTTGAACATATAGAGGACCATGAAGATATTAATATGGAAGTTGATCAAGATTATGACACATCTGAGTCTTATCAGGATTCCACACATGATATGGTCGCAAGACCGTTCAATCAAGTTCAGTAAATGACCTGGCCATGGATCTGGAGCTTTCAAAGGGGAATGCACAACTTCTTGGCTCTCGACTTCGTGAATGTAATCTTCTCGCTAAAGAAACAACATTTCTTTGGTACAGAAATACAGAACAAGAGTTTCGAAGCTATTTTTTACAGCATTATTCCAGCTCTTTAGTATACTACGCCAATATTAAAGTACTTGTTGAGTCCCTTGGAATTCCCTACAACCCATTAGAATGGAGACTTTTCATAAATTCTTCCAGCAGAAGTTTAAAAGCTGTGTTACTAAATATTGGTAACAAGATAGCTTCCGTTCCTATAGGTCATTTAATCTAACTTACTGAAAGTTATGAAAATATGAAAAAAAATGCTTGATGCAATCAAAATTACTCTACCGACAATTGGAGGATATGTAGTGACTTGAAGGTAAGATCAATTTACACTTGGCATTTCTAAACTCTTTGATAGTGACATTTTCATTTTTAATTGTTAATACCTGTATACACCTTTTGGTGAACTTAAATTTTACAATAATGCAAATCTGGAAATTATGAGTCATATTTTAGTTATATTTTTTTGCTAAAGTGTGTCCCTATAGGTTAATGCATCCGTTTGGGTTAATGGGGAACTTATTCTAATTGAGAAGATATATAAGATAACTCAATGAACTCAAAATAAGATTTACATATATCCAATTAGTTCCAATACAATGATTTAATGCATCAGCATACAGGAATTTTCAGTACATATTCATATTCTTATTGTTTTAAGAAATATTACTTTAAATTTGTTTTTAGAAATATTACACTTTGAATTTACATACCGTGCTAAATTTCTGTTCAGGTAGTGTCTCTTACTCGTATACTTAGGATGCAAACAGACGACATGAAGCATCCCTGTTTCCTATGTTTATGGGACAGTCGTGCAGATAGTATGCACTATGAGAAGAAGCTTTGGCCTCCACGAGAAGCATTTAGAATTGGATCAAATAATGTGATAGCTGAACCTTTAGTGCCTCCTCACAAAGTACTGCTTCCTTCACTGCATATAAAGCTTAGCATAATTAAAAATTATGCCAAAACCCTTAATAAAGAAGGCCAAGCTTTTAAATTTCTTCTTCAAAAATTTCCACAAATCAGTGACGCTAAGCTCCATGCGGGAATTTTTGATGGACCTCAGATCAGGAACTTGATGAGAAATTAGCAGTTTGAGGCATCAATGACGAACATAGAAAAAGATGCCTGGAAAGCTTTCAGAGCTCTAGTTAACAATTTTATAGGCAATAAAAGAAGCCCAGAAAATGTTGATTGACCTGGTTTATCAGCTCCTAACAAGTCTCAAACATTTGGGAGCTCGAATGTCTATAAAGATACACTATTTACAGTCACATCTGGATTATTTTCGCGACCACAGCGGGAATTACAGTGAAGAACATGAGAAAAAATTCCACTAGGACATAAAAACAATGGAATCCAGGTACCAGGGTAAATCGCACGTAAACATGCTTGCTGACTACTGTTGGTGTTTGAAGCGTGATGCTCCCGATTAGAGGCACAAACGAAAATCGTCAAGGGCGTCTTTTCTTGGAAATTAGAATTGTTTTCTTTATTATGTTCCATTCTTTAATTTTTTTGTTTTATTCAAAGGATTATAGTTTACATACGTTTATTCCTGTTTCTATGATATAACAATAATAAGGCATTATTAGATAGAGAAAGATTACTGAATTTTTCTTTTTAGGGAAAAAATGAGGTAATCTCAATGAAAATGGTATATGGTGTACTGAGAAAATCTGACCTGATTGAACAAAAATACATTTATTTTTGAGCTCAGGAGGTTTGATTCATTAAGAAACTACAAAGAAATCCTGAGGAACAGATTTTTTTTTTCAAACGCAGGCCTGTGTTATTTTTGTGTATATAAGATTATATTTTTTTGTAGATGCCTCTTTAAATAACCTTGAGCTTTGCCGTTGTCCATAGTTAACCTGACCTTGTTTCACTCTCTCGCTACTCAGCCCGTCTAAATTAGTGGTGTTCCGTCCCTTCGTCGGTTTATTTGTAAGTTATCGGTCCCTTCCCAATAGATATAATATGGTATTGATGTAATATAATATCATTCATACCACGACACATAGTTAAATACGATTGGGTCTCATTAGTTGTCAAATAAAGAAATGATTTGAGTTTTGTTGATATTTGGAAGGCTGCTATTAATATATGTTGTAAAGATCCTTGGTTCGGATTACAGGTGATTATCTAGGTACTAAGTGATAGAGGCATCACAAGGCGTCAATCTTTGCATAGTAAAATAATAATAATAATAATAACAAAAACTTCTTCTTCTTTTCTTTCTTTATAAACCAAGGTTTCGACAATTTTATGAAGATTCCCTCGTTGGCTTTCACTTTATCTCATTTCATTAAGCACGAAACATTTGTGCCAATGAAAGGCAAAAGACACATGAGGGCAGATTTCTTTCCTTCATTTGATAATACAAACTTGTTCAGAGTCTAATCCAGGAACCTTATTTCAAATCTTTTGCAAGGTCATTGTTTATCCAAAAAAACAACTGTTTGAGCCTTCTGCGATTTACACCTAGAATTAGATAAAAAATGGCAAATGGACAAAGCTGTAAAAAGGTTACAATAACCCAAATATACTAAATGAGTTATGCTATAACCTTCTGTTTTTGGAGTGGTAGAATTTATTCATTCTTCTGCATGAAAAATAATAAAAGATGATTTTACGCGAATAAACTGATTAATGCCATTCATTTTCACAATGAATAATTAGAGACCATCAAAGAATAAACTTGATTACAAGTTTCTAATATTAACTCTTTATGAGATTTAAGGGGGATTATTGAGTGAATTTCTCAGAATGGATTTATCACGGTCATTTCTTTAAAACTTTCTCCTGTTTTTTCGCTTAAATTATTTTCAGCTCGATATTCCGATAGACGTAGTTCATAAACTAGTTTCTATTTTAAAACGCTAAATTTTAGATTAATTATGACTTTATTACTATTTAACACTTCTGGATTTATAGCTTTAGTATAGAGCTTTTGGCCACCAGAGAGGATCAAGCTTAAATACAGAGCCAAATTTATATTTTAATAATTTTTGTCCTTAGCGCTAAATAATGATTCGCAATATATGATATTTAGGATATAAAATTTATATTAATCTTGAGTGATGCAATCTATGAATGTTTGATACCTGTGATATTTATAAAAACATGTTCGTCTCAATATGTAAATTCACCCTCTGTAGCTGCATATGAAAAAATATTATTTTTTGTAAATTAAAACTTATAAGCATTATTTTGCGCAACTTTCCATTCATAGTTACATTTTTTTTACTTAAATTAATTCTTTTTCATCGCCAAAATTATTTTAACTCTGGTCAACTGAAAATAACAAACAATGACACCGCCTTTTCCGCGGTTTTCACCCGTTGCATCCGTGAGACTCACTCTTGCATATTCCCTTCATAACTTTCCATCCACTCGTCTTATATGTTTATATCACCTCAGAGCACTCTTTGTCACAACCACTTTCACATTATTCTTTTTACACAAACGCACATCTCACTCTTTTTTCTTCAATCCATCTACTCTTCCTAACCTAAACATGTATTTCAAATAGTCCATTTGTATTGCTCTTACTCTAGCTATTTCCTTTTCATTCTATATATTATTTTCACCCCTTTTCATTCACCAACATTGGCATCAGAATAATTCTGTGCTGCTTACCAATAATTTCCAGACTCTAAACACATAAACTAATGCTTCGATCGCCCCTGAGACTTTCCTTCAAATTGAAATCGCCTCATTGCAATCTGCTTCATCTGTACCACTATCAGTCACGATATATCCTGGATACTTACAACAACTCAAAGTTTTTCAAGGCGATACCGCCGACTCTATTATCACACTACCCACTATCTTCATTCGCAAACAGATGATTTACTCTCATTTGCTTTATTTTGCAACCAAAACTACCGAAACACTTACCTCAGTAGACCTTTCGATCCAGCATTCCAAATCATTTTCACTCAGCCACTTGCACGCGATCATCATCATATCTCAAAATTCTTCGACAATCTCATTCTCTGTCTATCTAACTCTCCCACTAATCCAACCCTTATACTTCATTTCACAGCTTTCATTATCCCCTTACTTATGACAAACTACTTAGTCTAGAATTCTTTCAATAGAGCATTCGCCATATTTCCAAAATATCAAGTTGGAACGAAAGTAATGTCCGATTTGAGGGAATATATTAAATATAAAACAAGTTATGAATGTGGAAATATATAATGATAAATATAACCTCTCGCCTTCGAGAAACTTATTCCATTTGTTAACAAGCTTATAAATGCGAGGTTTGTGAAATGCTTTAATTTTTGATGCAAAATACAAATCCAACTCATTTTCAACTTCTTCGGTTAATGACCACCTAAAAGGATAAAAGTAGTTTTTTAATCCCCTAAACAAATGATATTCAGAAGAAGCATAGTCGGAAAAATATGGTAGAGGAAGCGATATTCCCCAACCGAGATTATTTAAGCGATCTTTGGTTAGTAGAATTTTGTCAGGAGGTGCATTATCGTGATTGTGGATGAGACTCCTTCATTTGACTAGGCACAGTCGCATTTTGCCCATAGTGGATTTCAAACGATAAAGTAGATTCCACCATACACTCAACACAATCTTTTTCACGTCTCTCGTAGCAAAAAAGGAACAAGGTTACCAAAAAGGTTACCAGGAGGGTGCTCAAATATCCGTAATGTTAAATTAATACAAAAATGAAAGATAACCTCTCAATAGAGTACAAGAGGGTACCAAAAATAATAAAAAGTCACAAACTTTGAAACCACCTAATGACAACACGTCCTTATTAAATAAAATCCGCGTATAATAAGGGATATTATAAAAAAATAAGCACTTTACGCCGAAACGATACGCGTCGTTAAAAATAATTACCTACACTACTTAGGTAAGAGGTATAAAAAGAATAACCCTCCCGTCCTTCGTCCTTCACACAAAAGTAATGAATCTCGACACGAGCACATAAGAAATTAAAGGGCGTGAGACGAAAAAAATATTCGAAATGGTGATACAAAAGCAGTGGAGCGACAGCCAGGAGAGAGAAATCTAATGGACGAAGAACACACGGGTGGTGACGATTGAGATGACCAGGGACCAACGGGTAGAGTCGATGATCGCGATGACGCAGGACCCACGAGCGGTGCGATCTAGAGGATGAATGTCACACGGCTGAATGAGGTCTAGATGACGACGGATCTACGGGTGACTGAAGACTCGATGGCCAAGTACCCAACGGGTGGAGTTGGTTGAGATGGCGGAGTACCAAAGTACGGATGTAGTAAGATGACGAGAGATACCTCTAACTAGCCCACGTTAATCACGTTCCCAACGGAGAACGAATGCATTACGAGTCTAAGGACGGCAAAAATCGTTGCAGCAGCAAAAGGAATAAGCGTCAAAGCTAGAAGGGATAATGGCAGAAGGTCCTTGCTGAACGATGTCCAGAACGGTTTTATCGCGATTAGAGAAGTGGGCTACTATTTATACGAGCTCACTAGAAGAGCGTACGTGACGTTGGTCAGGCAGTCAGGGCTAGATACACTGCTTTCCGATAGTAGCTTAGTAGGTTATTCGGCGCGTGCTGGCGCGTACTTTTCAACTGAACTGACAAATTTCTATGATGAGTCAGTCGTAGGTTGCTCGCAGATTATGACCTCGAGGTAGGTGCAAGTTCGGTACAGGTCGAAAAATATGATGAATCATATGGCTAGGTTTAACTGCCCTTACAGCCTTCCATATCTTGATAATTCAACAAGTTTGCGCCCATCAAGGTTATAATTTTTACACCCGATTCTTCTTCCGCACAGACACACTATCTTCAATCAATCATAATACTCTACTTTGAACATCATTGCTCACACCCATCGCTCAATTCTAAACCTTGATGTTCACACAATTCTTCTTCACTTGTTTTATCATTTTCCTCATACATATTCTTTAAGGATAATTTCTTTTTACAAACTGAAATTTCATTATTCTCCATTGTTTAAATATTCTATTCACTGCTCTCTTATCCTGTTAAATAATTAATTTGGCTTTTCTGTCGCCTCCTTACACACATTCAATCCTCATCTCCATAAATTTTTATCCTCATTGGTGGTGGTGGTGGGGGGTGGTTATTTTATAGAAGACGATCGGATGAGTGCCCTAAACTAAAGAAAAGCTCAATTTTATACGCCATTGCACGTATTAGCGTCTTTATTACTCTTTTCAGTCCTCTCCTTATATAAACTCTTGCCAGTACTCAGTATCCCTTCCTTAGATTTTTCCCAAATATCAATTTTCTCAATGTTTCATACTTCTTATCTCCAAACACATAACAATCTCACGTACTGTTCCAAATTCTTTATGTGTGATTAAACATCTTTTCTCCATCTGACCTCATTCTATCAATACCACAACCGACTTGAACATACCTAGCGCATCTGTGGTATCGGTTTACTCAATAGTAATACACATTGCACCTTTCCTGTCAATAATAGTGTTATATTCTCCTTCTTCTCGTGGCCTGACTAATGTGTATACATACACACGTCTTTCCTGAGATTCTGCGCTCGAGATACACAAGTTTCATTCCGCATCGCACACTTCAACCTTTCTCTCTTTCCGTTCTTTCCAGGTGGACCAAAAAAAAAACACTTTTCCAATATCACATCAACTCATGAATTCGTCTAAATAAATGTTACAACCCTTAACCGGTAGCTTTTTCCAAATCCATCAACCATTCATCTAATCATTCCCAAATCTCTCTTCTTCAGCTACGCTTTTTTCAGCACAGGCAGGTTCCATAGACTACAATCTCCCACCTTTTTACCTTTTTAAAACCTCATATTCATCTACCTTTTTTTCAAGCTCCCATATTCTCATTGAACAATTACATCAGGCAACGCCACATACTTTTCAATCCAGGCCTCATGGCTCACATTAGATCTCCCTCTTAAAAGTCCAATATCTACCAAACGCAGTATTCACCCTCTTTTAAATAAACTTACTACCTCTCTCCTCTTTTCCTCACAAATATAGTCCCTTCATATTCCCTCATCGCCTAGGTTTGTGAGAGAATGACCCCAGCATTAAAATTGCACCAGCAAAGTGCTTCCAAGGAATAGGGAAAACTTGTATAAAATGTCCATACTTATTTATATATATAAATCCAACATACCGATAAAAAGAGATAACGGAATAATTTTTTTCGAAAATACTTATTTCTTACTTCGATAAATCTGAGCTGGGGTGGGATCTGAACCGAGCACACTGAGACAGCGAGCAAACGCTTTGATCTCCTTTAAACCGTCCCTTAGACCCTCGGCTACGCGGAAGACAAAAATCTTCCGAATAGACAAGCTTTTAAGGCACGCTTCGCATGGTCGATTGACATTGAGAAAGACAGAGAATTAATTGGGAATTCAAAGGATAAAGGAAAAATTGAGTTAAACACGTGTGTGTTTAACTCACTGAATCACACTAATTGTTGTTTCACCCAATACTTGGCGTAAACTCTTTGGTATTAACTTTGCAATGTTACCTTTTCTCAACTCTCTAAGCGTAATAATGTGAATGTATTCCTTTAAAACTTCCTTAATTTTCATAATTTTTCCATAAAACAATAAAAATACCAAATTAAGAACCCGGAATATGGCGACTAAATAATGTCAAGATTTGAGCCTCGGGTTGTGCTAAGGCATACAATACCTCGGCTCTAAGTTTAGCAGAGTAAGCTAGTATAATCCAAACCTACTGTAGTCTAGAATCTTCCTCTCAATTTTATAAAATAAACATGTAAAAATGCCCCAGTACTCATTGAATGACCAAATATTAAAAATAAAAGGAGAAAAATTTATAGGGCGCTCATCAAAGCCAATGACATTTCTAAGGTGGCTCTTGTCAGACCAAGCTTTAGGGAAAATCTGGGTCTTGAGGAACGCTTGAAAAATTGAAAGAAGGTTAGTATAGAAGATTAGACCCATCAGCGCAAATCTTTACTAAAATTAAAAAAAAACAACTTCCAAACCAAGATTAATATAGTTTTATTTAAGAAGCATATCCGAGGAGTCTTTAATCTATTTCTCCCGAAACGAAATTTCAGCTAAGTAAATACCAATATCATACTCTAAAGGGTCATTCTTATGGTATGCTTTATTGAGATTTAAAGACAATTACATAAAAGTCTTAGACTGGTAAATAAGTCTGGGTCGAAAAAAGAGCAATATAAACTGTCGTAGAATTCCCCCACTTTTTGTTCTTTTCTAAGAGTGCTAAGAGTGTCTAATATATTCTGATATCTGAATATCTTAACGAACAGAGCCCTTTCGAAGCACGTAAGGATATATAAGAAAAACGCAAAATACTCCTGAAATAAACTTATATTTTAACTTCATTAATTGAATACACAACGTTTAAACATTAACTACGGCAATACTTGGAATATTATTATATACAAGAATTAATTAAATTAGTTTACCCACAAAAATTGGTTAATTTCTCTGCACACAACAATAATATAAGAATTAGGCTTACAGGCTCATGTGGAGTTTAAAGGCCTCAGAAATGTTATTGACTCACGACGTGTGCCGACTTGCCAGATGTAGCTGGGCGATATCACACGGTCGTTTTGGCGAGGGTGGCAGCTGGGGGGTCCACACGTTCTTCCGGGGAGGAACGGTTCTTCAAGGACGAGAAAAAATACGGTGCTTTATGCAACACCTAGGCAGTCGTGGTCTCTCTGGTGAGAGTGAGTCGAACTTTGTTCTTAAATCAAGTTAACTTGGAGTGCGGTGTGACCTACGAGTAACGAGCTCGAGGGGGAGCATTTCTCCTTCGTTACTTATTTCCTCATGGACGAGGACTGAACTCGGGGAGGGTCTTCTTCAAGGGCGAGGATCGATGAGACGAGGTTTCTCTGACGAGAATAAGAAGTTACTTAAAGTTCGGTTTGGTAACCAAGGAACTAGCTCGAAGATAAGCTTCTTCTTAGTTCCAGTCTTCTTCAAGGGCGAGTATAACGGAGGGGGATTTCTCTGACGAGAATAATTTGAACTTGGTTCCTTACCAAGTTAACCTAAGAGTACCATGTGGCCCTCGAGTAACGGGCTCGAGGGGGAGCCTTTTCCTTCTTCTTCTTAATTCCTCAAGGACGAGGAATACCCCAGGTGTTGAAGGTGTACCGGGATATGAGGAGTCTCTCTGGCGAGAGTAAGTTGAACTTTCCAAAGTTAACTTATCTTTTGGTTTGATAACCTGGGACTAGCTCGAGGATGAGCTTTTTCTTAGCCCCTTAAGGTAGGTAGCCCTGCCTCTCTTGCAAAGTACTTCTTGGTCTGGCGAGCCAAGTACTCTACCTCTCCAGTCTCGGTAGTTCGGTTTGATCCGAAGACTTCGTCACCTAGAGACTGACGTATACTCAACGATTTCCTCAGAGTTCCTTATTTATACCTCGTCACCCCACTGGGGGAGTGGTAAGGAGGGGAGGGGCTTGAGGACGGCCTCAGGAGAGTTCTTTTTCCAAACGGTTTTTCCCACGAAGTCAAACATCGGCTCCTCGTTAGCCTTCGAGCTTAGGATAAACACGTCTCCAATTTCTTATTTGACGTGAAACTGGATCTCACTCTCCTCGGGGAGATCTTACATTTTGACCTTTAGCGTCTTTCATGGCACCGAGTTGTGCCACGCTGCGGTTACGCTTTTGACTCGCCGATGCCTGGGCCGGATGTCTTTGTGGTAACCGCTTTGAGACTGCCCCGCGAGTGAACGGGGGGGGGGAGTGACTATTCCTCTACATAAACAATGCATTAGTTAATTGTCAAATGCGCTACCCTGGGAAGATAATATATTAATAAATAATCGAGATTTAAATGTATAGAGTTCTACCTTTTCTTACAGAATCAGTTAAAATTTATGTTTGTGATGCTTAAAAAATAATAACAGATAATTTTAATAGATGAAACCCGCTTCATCATATGTATGTGATCGCCAAAATCAAATAAATTAAGTAACATTATATTTTTTCTAAAATCAATTAACTTTAGCTATGCGATTGATAGAGGATAGCTCGACTTATTTCAAATCTTGATTTCTCGTGGTTTTCCTTAAGACATTCCGGCTTTCTCTTTTTTGAATATGGTTAAGTTTTGGCGTAGTCTAATCCCTAATATAATTACCAACCCCAAATATTTTTATATTTTGACTACAATTAAGATAATACATTGTTTTTCAATGGTGGATTTATTCTTTAAACTTTTATAAACCATTAATAATGGTTTTTTGAGAGGCAGGTTTGATCTAAATTTCGGTTTTTACTAATTTTTTTTGTAGGTTTTGCTCCAATTTAAGTCCAGAATAATATTAGTATTTATTCTGACTGTTAATTGCCAGAAATTATAGTCACAAATATCTAATATTTTCGATGTTTGTAAGAAACTATTTGAAACAGTCTTTATTCTCCCTTTGAAAGTCAATAGTTAAAAAGAATTAGTTTTGTGTGTTCACAATTAATCTTAATTATTCACTTTTGTTCCTTCTCAAAAACACATTTCCTCCTCTTTGCTAAGCATCGAATACAACTCCGAGTTTTCACAATGGATGAATCGGGTAAATAAATTAGCCTTCTACCTACAGTAAATAACAATTTAACATGTTGTTTATCTTTTTATAATCTCAATTTGAACGATCATAACTGTGCAGAGGATAGTATAATGTCTAGTAGCGTAGGAGAACATAAATTCAGGTTTACGTTTCATGGAACGAGGTTCTTAAATAAGTCACTAGCAGCCCTATCCGTATGACACTTTGTCGGATCGTATGAGCTGTCCTTGAAGTTAGACTCAAAATAGACTTACTTTCCATGCCAAAGCATAACTAAAAGTGGCTTAACTTTATTAATAAAAATATAGGAGTTTTACTTGTCTTGCTCATTAGTGACTAATCCTTTCTAATTCCCTATTAGATAAAACAAAATATCTCTGTAAATAAATAAGCAGATATTAAACAAAATGACGAGGAATAATCCAAAAGGAACATATCCTGATAAAATGGGCATTTTTATAAAAGTGTCCTGCTATGAAGACGCTTTCCGCAAGCATATCAAACACATGATTTAAAACTTATTTATAGATTTTAATGAACAAGATCTCACTATTTAGAATGTTGGCATCGGTCAGTCTCAGAAGAAAATGGAGTTTGCAACAATAAAGTGTGAGGTTTTTGTTGCTTTACTGCGTCTGCTGTGGTTTTTACTACTGTATCTTGGATTATTTGTGCCGTTTGGGCCAATAGGACTGGTGACCTGACTATGTTCTTATCATCATCACTGATAAGGTCCAAAATAAATCAGGACGATGAGTTTAAAATCAGTTTCGCTGTAGAGTTTGCCGGCAGGTAGCAGATTTTGGAAAAACGTCAACTTACGGGCTCCACACCCAATTGGCAACGCCGGGTTCAATCATTCGTCTTTCGGTTTCCTAAAAATATTCCCAAGGCCGTAGGGATATCATGCCCACTTTATGTTTACTTGACAAACAAAGTAACTAATATAAGTGATCTGTAGTTATTTACATTTTAAAAAGCGTTCCCAGAATATGTTCACGGCTTAGCCATTAATTATCCATGACATTTTATTTTAGCATTTTTTTAAACAGTTTGAGTTTTAGTTTGTTAGTCACCTAGTAATATTTAAATATTTTATCCAAGTTCTTTCTCAGATTTTTTAAAAGTTCGAAACAGTCGTCATGGTTGGTTTAGTGTATATTTAAACTTTTTTATCCAAGTTTTTCTTACATTTAAAAAAATAAATATAATTATCTAATGTTTGGGAATTTTCTAAAACAAAAGCAATTACAAATCTTAGGTTCAGAAAATCTATGAAAATTCAGGCATGGCTGATTAAATCAAAATTTATATAAAAGGAAATTTCAAAGGAAAAAAAGAGCTCTCATGATTATTTTTTATTCATATATCAAAATAATTCCGATAATACTATTTTTCTTTTTGGAGGTTTTAGAAAATAAAAATGGATCTGAAGATAAACTGTTAAGATATATGTACCAAAATGCTTTAAAATTTTTTTAACCTTAAACTCTGATGCTGCAGCGAGATAGGCTGTAAACTGAAGACCAAAGTCTGCCTACGAACTGCAGGCTCTTCTTGCTAAGAAGAGTTCTGAAGTCGCTTTTCTTGTTTTCTATATTTTAGATTATCATACTAATAATACACAAAGTGTTCTACAAAAAGGAGAAAAATTTAAATGATCATAATTAAAATAGTTTTTACAATTTTTGCAATGTATACCTGCACTTTTGTTTAGTATATAATTATAAATTGCAAAATTCTGAATAGGTTTACTTTAGTAATGGTAACGTTGCCTTGAAGTTACGGAAGCTAACAAAAATACGTTTGTGTGAGGCACTGTATATATTAAAATGTCAATTTTAAATAGAAGTTTATTAAAATTCAATAAGACCGAAATTCAATTGGTTATACTGTATAGACAAAGGTTCATTCCTAACCTCCAGTTCACATTTTTTCTTCACATACATGCACTCTATTTCTCTATGAGCATAGTTGAGCTTCAGACCTAATTTCTCTGACAACATTTTGTTTGAAATGTAGAGTTTTTCTTGCAAAAGTTGACGTTTTGCGTTATTTTTTCTCTAAATTGGCTTAACTTTGCAGGCCTAGGCGGAATTCACCTACTTTTGAGATGGCCTAGGAAGAAAATATTCTTTGAAGTCATGCAATTGAATGATTCAATGTAACTATACGATCCTTGAATATTTCTGTCAATCCTTCTCTCACCGCAATGTTTTTAAATGGTGGAGCATTACCTTAATATACCAAAGTCTGTTGAATCTTTTGTAAAAATTGTGGCAAAGATACAGAATCATCTGTTTGTTCTACATTTCACGAAGAGAGCACCAGCCATTTTATTTTCATAAAACAAAGCACTAATAGGGCACAGCCCATTCCACAGAGACACTTTCTTCCTTTGAGGTTATTTGGTGGCGTATACTGTCGAATATTATGGTTATTCACTTTTACAATCACAAAATTTTCAAAAACCAGCATGTTGAAGCCATTTGACAATTCTCTTTCTGCAAGGAAACTTATTCTCAAGATGCTTATGTCGGAGATACTTCTTATAAAAATGATATTTTAAATAAAGTTACCAATAAGATTAAATGATGATTTTGATATGTGCACTCTCTTTTTTCTTTATACATATGGATTTTAAAAAATATTGTCTTCTAACATCTTCATTAATTTTAGCCATGGCAGACAATTCTTCTTGGAACGAAACACAAACCTCTTTCTCTTTGATAGTGATGAAAGACACTTGTTTCTCTTTAATAACACATATAAATACTTAAGGCCCTTTGATATCAGTGGCAGGCATTTCTTCTTATTTGTTTTTTTAGAAAGACACTGGATTCTCTTTGATATCACTGATAGACACTTGTTGCTCTTTCATTCTAAACGTAGACAGACTTTTGTTTCTCTCTGATAACATCACTATTAGGACGCTTCTTCCTCTTTGCTCTTATTAGTTTGACATTATGCAGGATAATACCCGAATTCTTTTGTACAACATTGTGTCTTAGGTATCGTTAATGTTAGTCTCAAGTTTCCATTGCCGTAAATTATTACTTGTACTAACCACAAAATTTTACTCTTTACAGGTATACTACCCGTTATACACCGAACACTCGTACCTGTAAATCATTTGTGTTACCTTCAGGGACAGTGGACAAATGCCAGGTTTTAACAACTCCAAAGTTTCTCGACCAGTTTACTTCACTATTTTGGCTAAGTATTGTGAGTTATTAAAGAATTAAGTACCTGACTGGTAGACATAATACATGAGGTTATTCGAGGCATTAAAATATCCCTGCCTCACATTTTATGATAAGCATAGGATAAATATATAGGAAAGCACTGAACGACGCATACTATATTTTTCCTTCTAACCTCAGACACGCAAGTATTATGCTATAAAGTCGCATAGGCCAAATATTATGCTTTTAGTATTTGGAAATTTTGAAACTTTTATTCAAGCCTGAAATTTATTCATTTGGGAACATCCGAAAAGCTAAATTTCAGAGAAAGTTCCAAGTTTCCTGATAAAAAAAAATAATTTGAAACACAACCCCGTCAAAGTGTATTCCTCATAAAAATAAGATCCATATACAAAGGTGAAACATCAATTAAATTACAGCTTCACCAACCTTCGTTACGGCAAGGATTGTTGAGTTGTTCAGAGAATTGCTCAGAGTAAACCCTTTTCCAATAAAGCTGCCAAAGCGGAGAAGGAAAAATTACCGACAAGGGGACCAGTAACGTTTGGTTATAAAAGCTAAAAGTGTAGCAAAACTTCATATACTTTACTTCTAAAGTATTAGTTGTAAAAGAATTATATGTTTATCGAATACATAACTTAATATTCATAAATGGAATAAATATAGTAATTGCAACATTAGTCAATATTGTACACAGTAAACAACGTATGTATGATTAAGAGTAAAGTCTCCAAACAACATTGTACGTGTATTTTGTGAAGTAGAATTTTCTAAAAATTTTTAAATGGTTGTGGGAAGTATCCAGGTGTCTTAGTTGAAGTAAATTGTTTTGGGGATGTGGTGTATTAAGGTAGCTGGAAGACTGGAATATCCGGGGGTGCGATTTGGTGTAGACTTGATATCGAAGTTTGTTTCCTCGATGGTGAGAGGAGTGGTTAATATATTAGTGTTGTTGAGTACCTCTAATTCTCTTAGAGTTTCGGGACGCAGCTCTTAGGCTTAGAGTCTGTATCATTGTGCAACTTCCTGGAAGTGCTCTAGTGCGAGTGGTTTTGGCGGTTTATATTTGTGTACCGTGTCCAAATGGGACCTAAATGCGTCAAGGATGAGGGTGGTATGCTTTTGTTGGTCTTTATGAAGCATTTCTTGTACGCACCGCCAGAAGAAAGAAGAATCACTGTAGCAAGCGTCTTCTCCATTGCGGACCACCTCTCGAAACTGATGATTACGATATAGTTACATGAAGGGTAGGATACGGCGGTCGTAGGAGAGTGATGTCGTGTATTCTTGGGCCTCTGGTGTAGGGGTTGTTGTAGAGTGTAATAAGGGTTGTATTTTGATGAACTACGTAAAGTATTTGATGGGACTGTATATTTTTGAGGTGTGTATATCTCTCGTGCTTTTAACGGTGTGCGTTCTGATGACCAGTGAGTTTCTAGGTGGCTAGGGTTTGTGCCCTGTAGGTTGTTGTTATGAATTGTCTTTTATGTACGTTTCGACTGAATTCCCCCCAATTCGTATTTTTGTAATCAAAGCAGGGAAGTGTATGTTTGAGTATAGGTGATGACAAGAGCATCACACATATATATAGGTATGAGGTCGGATAGTACGTGAGGGCCTGGGGTAATGTGAGTGTAGAAGCCTAAGGCATGGTCATTGCGTAGAACCATGTCAGGAGACGTTGTTACCCCACGAACCCTTAAAATGTGGGCAAGTTGGACCGCTCAGCTCTCAGCCAAAACGCGGTAAGGCACTGTCTATATATCTTCCTGCATCCTTGATGTTGTATGAAAGTAGTGTAGGATGGTGAGCGTTCATTTCCCAAACAAGGAATAGAGGTAGGTTGTGGTTGGCATGGGGCGGGATTGGAACATCTATGTTTAGTTATTCGCGAGGGGGTCTATATTAAGGGCCCAAAAGGATGGAGTCAGAGCTCGTTTGTAGTTTCCAGGCTAGAAAAGAATCGTCTTGTATTTTTATGAGAGAGGGGTGTATTGACCGCCAAACTAGGAGTGTTTACCCTATGTGCGGTGCTCTTGGTGTTAAATACGTCTGCTATCTTGCAAATAGAATATAGTAATTGCAACATTACTCAATATTGTAAACAGTAAACAACCAATGTTTGATTGAGACAAAAGTCTCCAAACGAACATTGTATGTGTATTGTGTATAACGCATCATAATTGATATTTTGACAAATATTTTACGCAATATTGTAAACAAATATTGCGTAAAATATTTGTCAAAATATCAATTATGATGCGTTATGCACAATTCACATACAATGTTCGTTTGGAGACTTTTGTCTCAATCAAACATTGGTTGTTTACTGTTTACAATATTGAGTAATGTTGCAAGTACTATATTCTATTTGTGAATAGAAAGTTATGTATTCGATAAAAATCTAATTCGTTTACAACTAATTCTTTACATGTAAAGTATATGAAGTTTTACTGCACTTTTAGTTTCTTATTTAAAATACAAGGAATGAGGATTGTTGTCTTACCTTTAGTCACTAAGAAAAAGATACAGTGACATAAATAATGCACTACCAAGTCGGTCTCCTGTGACTAAGTATAATTAATTATGGAGATTAAAATAAATTCAGTTTTTTTTTCAAACTTTAGAAAGATAAAGTCTAAAGTTTGTCAGAGGAACTGCCAACACTCATTATTAATCTAACATTTTGCGTAGTTTCAAGAAATGTTTAGAAAACCGGAATTTCAAATGTGAAAGCATGAATCTTAATAGACCGTTATCACACAGAATTTCTCTGGTTAAGACAGATCAACGCAGCTGTGTTTAATTTGGGGTGCTTTATCACCGTATTTCCCCCAGTTTGATAACGCTTCCCGCTTCCAGGTGGCAGTCGTGTCCATCTTCCTCCTCTTGGGATAGAAGGGAATCTCTCTTAATTTCCTTCACTTCGTCGATGCCCAAGATTATCAAGGTTCATGTTTCCTTAAGCTGCGTCCGATATCCCTTCGGAATCTCGCTTAATTCCTTTCGTCTCTTCGATACCCGAAATTATCGAGGTCCATGTTTGCTTTAGCCGCACCTGGTATCCCCTTAGGAGGCCATCGTTCGCAAAGCCTTCTCTCGACCATGGCTGTGGTTAATATTTAGGGTGATGTCTGCAAATCCTCAGCAAATGGAGACAACCCGAACTTTTTGCCGTCCAGACCTTAGTATCTGGCTCCCGTGAAGTGATCCCCTTGGGATCTCGTCAGTTGATCGTCATCGTGTATTCCGCCCTGATCAGATTATGAATACGGAAACCCGTTATACCCTGGAAGATTGTCCTGGCTTTCTGTCGTCTCACTACATTGATTAAAACTTCCTGCCGTCTGCAAACAAATCTCGATTTCGTGATTACTTGTCCCTGGAGCCGAGATAATCTCAACCCTCTTCGGAGTCTCTGTGGACGCCTTCACATCGAGACCCCATCGACGAAGACCTGGCCATGATCTTCCACTTCCCCAGTTCATCCCCCAGAAGTAAGCAGGAGCCTTTTCCTCTTAAGTCCGACTTCTTCGTTCCCAGTCCTAAGAAGAATTCCCTGTTTGGTGTAACGCCAATCGACTTGCCAAATCTTTCATTTAATTCAACTTATTGGATCACTTATATATTTTGCCGGACCTAGTGTCCTTAATTTTTGCCTGTCATAATATATTCTTTTGTCTTACTAATTATTATTCAGATTTCATATTTATATGTGCCCTTGTTCCTATTAATTGTATAAAAGTTTATCTTTCGAATAACCTTTGATGACTCTTTTATATCGTTGTGTTGGACAATATATTTGTAAGTCCTTATATATATTAGCTTAGTATCTTCCGTATTGTGTTTATATGTATTTATTTATTTTGTTTGATCTATATTTCTACGTTGGCTAATATTAATATTTATTCATAAGACTGTATATATTTTGCATTTGGTATTTATACTTGCTAAGGTTTGCGGTTGCTATATTTTTCGTTATTTACTGTATTTTTGGAATAAACTAAAGATTAGACTAGGTCTCATAATCCGATCCCGAAACATTCAAGTGGCCCTACCAGGGCGGCAAGCAGTTTGCCTGTAGGAAGTCTAGAAACTGACGACACACTGGAATAATTGAAATCCAAAAATGAAAATTTCGAGAAGATAATTAGATTCACTTAATGGAAATATATGACGTAAATCAGTTGAAGATATGGAAGAATTGGAGGAGATAACCAGATTGATGATATTGGATAACAAGTAAATGTAGGTTAGCTCATTTAAAGGAATGTTGGTTAGGGATATATGATTGTAAAAGACATACATAGGTGTATTCAAGTGGTGTTAGCTTTGAGGTATCAAAGAGAAGTGAAAATGGAAGCAATTAAGTTGGCTCAAGAAATAGAAGAATGTATAGTAATACGTGCTATAATGGAATCTAAGAAGGAAAAAAATAGGTTCAAGAGATGAAAGAATCAAAAGATAAAGGAGGGTACATGAAATGGAAAAATTAATGGAGAAAATTGGGTTTAACACTTGTAGCATTCAGGGTAAAGCGAGTTCAAGACATCTAAGAACTGGCAAAATACATAGAAAAAAAAGAGTGCTGAATTGATGCAGATCGTTAGGTATATTTGGAGAGACGGTTGCTTAAAGAGCCAGAAGAAATTGTGGTGATAACAGCGCTCAAGAGATGTAAAATCTATGTTGGTTCAAGAGCTGGAGTAATTGGTAAAGAATTGCGAGTTCGAGTAAGAAGCAATGGTACAGCCGTTTTGTCAAGATAAATAGGAAATGTAGAAGATATCTAGATACAAAGAGAGAATAAAAGGAGATAATGGGATTCAGGAGATATAATAAAAGTAGAATAGTCAGGTCAAGAGAAAAGGAATCGTTGAAGATTAGTCGGTCCAAAAAATGGTAGTAGCCTCCCGAGATGTACGAATTGGTGAACTAAGAGGAGGCAAGTTACAAAAATGAAAGATAAGGAAACAAAAATGCGAGTCAAGCTAGGCAAGAAATAGTGGTGAAAAGCAGATGCATATCATAGAGATATTCGATGGGATTCCAGCTAAATTCATCATAAGTACATACTCGTATATAGGTAATGGTGAACTCACTGCCTGTCAATACAACTTCAGTAAATTCATGATCTTGATGATACTTTGTCATGAAATTCATTGTTTAAAGATTTATTTTGATAATTTTAAGTAATGTAAATGAAGTAGAAATGAATATTTATTTTTTTTATTATATATTGAGGTGGAAAAAAATCATTAACTTAAATGTAAGGAAAAATAAAATTAGATTTACCTAGATAACAAGGAAAAAATCGAGTTCCGATAACACTAAAATCAATATGTCTATTTATTTCCCTCCATTTCCTTTAATTTCCTTCCTTTATCTTTTATTCTCTTTCCTATCAAATTTTTTTCTTCGTTTCTTTATTTGGCCCTCTTTCAAGTTTTTTTCCTTTGTTTTCCTTCACATTCTTCTTTTGTCTTATTCTACCCATATCATTTTGGGCTTCTCCACTAATTCCTTTATTTTCCTTTCCAGTGTTTTCATTTCATTTGCTATCTTTATTTCCTAATTTGACTATTATATGCGTTCTATTCCTTTGCTATCCTTTCTCGCCCTCATTCTCTACTTGATTTTCTACTCCTAATAGATTCTATGATTGAATACTGAAAATCTACCGCCATTTCCCTCAACCACTTCGTGTCCACGAGACGGATTTTGCGAGGGGATGGGGGGGGGGGAAATATGCTCTTTTTTTCCATGTTTTATTCGTTGTTGTCGTCGTCTGACTTCTTTTCTTCTTATTCCCGTCTTTAAGCACCGAAATAGCACGTGTCTCCGGCCATCGAGAAGTCCATATCTGCCTGCCAGCGAGCTCCGTTATAATCGGCTCCATCCTCTGGCTCCAGGGATCCCACATCCTCAAACACAGCTCACCCAGGTGAAGTATTAGCATTGAGGTGGGAATTTTTCAGTGAAGTAAATCTAACGAGAGAATTTCTGCCAGAATATTTTACTGATGGGTTTCATAAGCAAAGTGGTGAAGATATAGTAAACGTACAGAACACCAGTTTACTATTAAATATTTATCTATTAGCTGGACACATAGCTCTCCTTAACTTGTTGCTGTTCTAAAACGAACTAGAGCCTGCTACTAGGTGTAACACTATAACGGCCAGCAGTACACGGGAAAGAGCGCCTATTCATCGATCTTTCCTAATCATATTGAAACCCCTTAATTTGAAACCAATGACCCTTTTGCAGTTCCTTTCAGCTTTAATACAGACACATATAGAGAACAACATGTAGTGATTAGAAAGAGAAATAGAAGATAATTATTGTTCATTAATCTTTATTATTCTTTTTAATATAGAAAATTCTACAGTATTATTCAAGACCATCTGTCAGAGAGACCGGTGGTGAGGATTTCATAATAAATTGTAGGCATCTGACAGTGTGACCGAAATAAAAATCGTACCCGAATGACAAGTCTCAATTTCGAACCAAGAGATATATAGTGTCATTTTAACGTCGTGATTTATTAATCCCATTCGAGCCTGACAATCTGCAGTATTGTTATGAGTATTGTTTTGTGTGTCTTTGTTTTTTTAAATAACATTTGATTGCATGTTTTTATATATTTTAATTTCTAAAGTCACATGGAGAATTGAATAAAGATGAAGGATGTTTTAATTATATGCAGTTTTGTAATGATAATAAAACTTTTTATCTATACGTAAATGCTTTAGAGAGATAATGCCGGTTTGTAGTGAATGATTACAAAAGAAAAAGTTGTTTTTAAATCTCTTGAAGCATAAAATTAGTGCCATTTCTTTCTTTAGAGTATGCTCAAAATTGTTATTTCTCTTTTACGCCCGAATTAATAATATTTAGACTGTTTAGCATTCAACTAAAGGGCATGACATGAAAACTTGCTGTAAATTTATTTTAAAAAGAGAATAATGATTTGTGAAATCAATAATTAAAATGTGAATTTTTAATGAAAATTTGATGCGATTGATAACCCAATAAGAATGATTCTAGATCATTCTTTGTGAATTAGCTGACTGAGACTCGATTGTGAATAGAGAAACGGACAATGAGATAGAGAAACGGACAATGACCATCATTTATATCAGAGGAAGGAATACTTTTAAAACATTCATCAAGAGATCTTCCACAAAAGTGGTACAGCTGAAGAAGCTCTTGACAATCGGATTCTAAGCAAAATATCAACTATACAGCTTAATCGATAATAAAGACGATAAGAATGCAATCCAAGCTTGTAAATCTAGGGGATTCAAACCCGTGACACTGGTGCCTACCATAAAATATCCTAAAGACTTTTCACAAAAACATCACGGAATAAGATTCCTAAAAATTATGAAATAAATAAATTTATAAACAAGAATTTTGAGTAAAGCAAGTCATAGGAATGACTAAAGAGATGATTCGATAGGGTATGCTGAGAAAGAGAAAACGAAAAAAGTTATTTTTCTCCCCTAAGAAAAGGATTGGCGAAAATTTGCATTTCATTTACTCAGCTTAAACTGAGATTACCTTCAATGTAGGAATTGTTATCCTCTATTCACGCTTTTCTACACTGTATACATTCGCCCGAAGTAGAAAATAAGGCCGGATGGGGGCATTGGCATGAAAACGGCGTCATGGAATTGCATTCTCCATGGTTCAAAGCGTGTATGTAAATGACCTTTTCAAGCCAAGCTATTTATCTGCTTTAGTAAGACCAGTGGATGTGTGGAGGATGAGTAGTACATATACATATTTAGTAGGGGAAATAAGAGTGAAGTGTTCAATGCATTAGAAAATGGAGGATTTGGGATGCCTGATCTATGTGAGATGAACATGAGTAGGGAGGAATTATTTGTGTGGAATAGTGTAAAATGGAATGCGATTGGTTGATAATCGTGGTAAAAAGGTTAAAAGGCTGGTGGCAGCTATATTTAGTGATTACAGTAATGATACAATAGTTTGTTAGTTAGGTGTTAGATCGAGGATTATCTGGAAGAATTTGAGTTTCCATCAGTGAAAAGTTATATTGTTTATGGGAATCGAAATCGTAATGTTAGAACCGTAGGTGAGAAAGCGTTACTATAATTAAATTGGACGAGATTTATATGGTACTTGGAATGGGCTTTAAAAGATGATGGTAGTAAATATGAATGGACAAATAGGTTGGGAATGAAAGAGGAATGATTTTGGGTACTTATCACACCTGCAGAGAATAAAAATAGAGATTGAGTGAGTGGTTTATCTGGTGGGAGAAACCTACGTTTGACTAAAACTTTCTTTTGGCGACAGATCACAAATAACCAAGGAGTTGCAAATGAAAAATAAAAGGGTTCAACAGTATTGTAACTCTGTAGAAGAACCATAGCAAATATTATTTACTGGGTAGAAGAAATATAAGACTCTACTAGAATGGTTCTGATATTCATACAAATCTACAAAAAAATTGTTTATTGTATTAACCACGCAACATGATTCGCTTGTTTAGTAGGACGCTACTAAGAATAATTCATATATATTTATACACCTCGTCTGAACGTAGTATAACTAAACGTACGCAGTTGGTACGGTATTCTCTAATGTTGCCACGCCAACTGGGTACTTAACACACAATGCTCAGAATTCATATTTATGAACTCTTGCAGTTTACCCCCCTCCCAACTAAAAACTAGATTGCAAGCTACCAGACGTATTTAACACCAAGTGCACCGCACATAGGGTAAACACTCCTAGTTTGGCGGTCAATACACCACTCCCTCATAAAAATACGAGACAATTCTTTTCTAGCCTGGAAACTACAAACGAGCTCTGACTCCATCCTTTTTGGCCCTTAATATAGACCCCCTTGCGAATAACTAAACATAGATGTTCTAATCCGGCCCCTTTCCAACCACAACTTACCTCTATTCCTTGAACGCTCACCATCCTACACTACTTTCATACAACATCAAGGATGCAGGAAGATATATAGACAGTGCCTTACCGCGTTTTGGCTGAGAGCTGAGCCGTCCAACTTGCCCACATTTTAAGGGTTTGCGGGGTAACAACGTCTCCTGACATGGTTCTACGCAATGACCATGTCTTAGGCTTCTACACTCACATTACCCCAGGCCCTCACGTACTATCCGACCTCATAACTATATATATGTGTGATGCTCTTGTCATCACCTATACTCAAACATACACTTCCCTGCTTTGATTACAAAAATACGAATTGGGGGGAATTCAGTCGAAACGTACATAAAAGACAATTCATAACAGCAACCTACAGGACACAAACCCTAGCCACCTAGAAACTCACTGGTCATCAGAAAGCACACCGTTAAAAGCACGAGAGATATACACACCTCAAAAATATACAGTCCCATCAAATACTTTACGTAGTTCATCAAAATACAACCCTTATTACACTCTACAACAACCCCTACACCAGAGGCCCAAGAATACACGACATCACTCTCCTACGACCCCCGTATCCTACCCTTCATGTAACTATATCGTAATCATCAGTTTCGAGAGGTGGTCCGCAATGGAGAAGACGCTCGCTACAGTGATTCTTCTTTCTTCTGGCGGTGCGCACAAGAAATGCTTGATAAAGACCAACGAAAACATACCACCCTCAGCCTTGACGCATTTAGGTCCCATTTGGACACGGTGAACAAATATAAACCACCAAAGCCACTCGCACTAGAGCACTTTGAGGAAGTTCCACACTGATCCCGCCTCTAGGCCTAAGAGGTGCGTCCCGAAACCTGAAGAGAATTAGAGGTACTCAACAACACTAATATATTAACCACTTCTCTCACTATCAAGAAAACAAACCTCGACATCAAGTCAACACCAAATCGCGCCCCGGATATTTCAGTCTTCCAGCTATCTTAATACAACACATCCCCAAAACAATTTACTCCGACTAAGACAACTTGATACTTCCCACAACCATTTAAAAATCTTATAAAATTTTACTTCACAAAATAGAAAGACCCGCTACACCGCGACAACTTAAGGCTTATTGCTTAGTTAGACCATCTAGGCAAGATATTCGAACAAATGGTTAACAGCTGACTGCGGAACTTGCTTGAGAATAGAGACTGGTTTTCCCCTTGCACATGATGCTTCAGGAGAGGCTTGTCCACCTAGGTGATTGCAACGATCGTACATGATTTTATACAAAAAGTACAACAAGCAGGACAAAAGACACTCTACTTGAGTAAATACGTAGAGAAAGCCTTCAAAAAAGAGTGTTACGAGTGACTGTTAGAAACTCTCCAACAACATGGAGGTACATCTCTAAAATCATGCACATCTTTCAAAAGGATGTAGTTTTAAGTTTATAGATACTTATTGAAGGGTCCACCAAAGTAAACTACAGAATTGAAGGCTAACATAACTAATGAGAACAGGCCACAGCAGCGCACACTCCTGATAAAGCGATGTAGAAACTTCCGGCTAGAAAACAGGTTTGCTTGAAAACTAATGAAGCACATTTAAATTTATTATTTTTAAAAATAAATATTTCATGATTGTCTTGTAACTATGCTTTTTCAAATGTTATATAGTTTTAAAAAAGGAGTAAAATACTAAGAATATATGGTTGTTTGTATTTACATATGTAAATATTTTTATAACGGTATTTGTCAACTCAACATAAAATAATTGATACTAACAATCAAAGTGTATTAATTTTTAATCAAGCTTTTATACCGTGTCATAATTCAAATATAGTTACTTTTATAAAGTATATTCTCGAACTGTAGCTTTGTCCTGTTCCCTCTTTCGTCTGTCTCCACTTTTGCATGTATTTATATTATAACATTTCTGGTCTCTTTCATTCCCTATCATAAAACTTTGCTCAATTAGGATCCAAACCCTAAGCATGTGAAGCCTTATATATGAATAATGCTGTGTTTTATAGTGGTTCCTGACTTTAAACATGCTTACCACAACGCGGGAAATTGCATATAGATGCATATTTCCTTTATCAAACTTTTAGAACCTTTTTTTTCAAACATTCAAGCTTGTATAATGCACTCATTGACTATTCGATTCTCTCCAGATATGCCTGTGAAGACTCGCTCGGCACAAGGGCGCATAAACAAGCACGGGCAGATAGTCGATCCTAGATCACCTGCTATATTCTTTGGGGCAATTAAAGGAGTTGGGGACCGCCTCCTTGATTTTTATACAGAGTGCGATTTACGGTTGACCGAGATTTATCGAATGGATAGCCAAGTTGCAGTTCATAGGATATATAAGAAACAAGACCCCAAAATAGAATTTTAATATATATAATAAATGGGGAAATATATATATATATATATATATATATATATATATATATATATATATATATATTTATATATATATATATTTATATATATATATATATTTATATATATATATACTAAGAGGGGGAGCAAATTACTCGATAAAGATAATAAAATCGATCGTGACAAATTATAATGACACACTTAAGCGGGAGGAGCAAAATTAACGTTAACTCGAATAAGAGATATTAATTACGATGAGCGGAAAGTCAATTCAAAGTGGATGTGGGTGACGATTGGCGGGGTGTAATCAGAGGATTACAAGACAAGATGGCTTTACCTTAACGCGTATTGGTGATCTGAGGGGGGAAGACCAACAGCACAACTCTTCGAGAAGATGCTTCGGGGAGTCCTAACGAGGAGGACTCATAGATGAGGGTTTTGAGTACTTCTTGTTGAAGAACGAGATTCTCTCTATTCAAGAGAGATGGAATCTCAAACACGAGTCGGTTCTGCGGCACGACAGGAAGTTGCAGACAAGAAGGAACGGGAGACTTTAAGGTGGTCCGAAGTGAGGGAGATTTGCTGGCAGGATCTTAACGACGAGATACGACTCGAACAGGGGTTGGGGGACTTCACGCGGGAACAAACAAAACGGTCTGAACGGAGGGACTGGCCGACTCTCAATCTCCTCGAGAAATGGCGGACTCAGAGTTAAATAGCCAGGTGGCTGGTCCGATAGATAACCTCAGGGCATTTCCCTCCCTATAGGATTCTCGACGTCAGTCTATGTAAACTTGCTTCGAGATAACTAGTCGGATCGGACAGCGAAGTTTGACTAATGATATGGGGGTAGGGTTAGTCTGGCTGCGCTTGCCGGAGAATAGACATGCCAGAGCTTGTCGTTATTGTGTGGGAGGGGGAGGGGGAGCGAGGAGCTTCCGAAAACAATTACAGCTAGGTCGGGTGACTCAGCGCGCGAGTGCTTCATTTTCGAAGATTCTAAACTTACCACGCCAATGGAAGGGATTATTCCGAGGGGGGCTTTCTCTAACACTTGTCCTTCGAGGGCTTTCCCTCACAGATTCTTTTATTTCATTATTTTATAAAATCAAAGTACTTCTTTTTGCAACCAGTTAGCAACCAACAAGGCTAATTGGGACTCAAATCCTATCAAAGTATCTCATGACAAGGTATTTATACTTTTCCAAAAAGAAATCAATCCCTTTGCCTTCTCCAGTCCTTATTTCAAACCCTGCATTATATATTGCATTCTTGCGAAAGATTTCCAGCAATTTTGAACCAATTTACAAAATAAATTAAATGGAGAAAGCGAAAGGTGGTTGAAAGATGGTTAGTTATAGAAGCCTAAAAGGTGAACTTAATGATATGTAAAGTTCAAACCTTACCTTCAGTTTTCCTACTTCATTTTTTCCTCCCACACTTCCTAACTACTCCTCCTTCAGCCATCTTTCGCTTTCTGCATTTACATTTTTTGCAAATTTTTTCAAAATTTGTACTAGAAACTTTTGCGGTTAATAAAGATGATTCATATGCCCAAAAGAAACAGGAAATGTTGCCTCAAAAAGAGGTCGCGAAAAGTTTAGAAAGAGTGATTACGTTTTAGTGTTATTTGGCAGTATTTATTGTTTTTACTTCTGTTGACATTTTACGTGGTTTCACATTTTCAAGAGTAAATATTCGATTGATGTAAAGAGGAAGAGAAATCCATACATAAGGTTAGACTAGGAGTTGGACTGTTTGATATGATTTTATCCGAATTTGAGTGTCCAGTGCCTATCTCAGTGATGTTCTAAGTCTCAACACGGTTTTCGAGCCACAGATGAGTAGAGTTTATAGTGGTCAGTGCCAAAATAAACCACTTGGGATTCCACGCAGTGCCCATGGCAATACCCACTCCGTATAGCCGTCTTTTCTTCCTATTAGCTGTTCTTAGCCTATTGATAGGCAAATAGATAAGTATACAGGTATATACGAATAGAATGTTATTATTTTCAATTGAATTGGGAGTATAAAGGAGAAGATATAAAATTTTGTAAATATTAGGTTGTCCTGAAAAATGTTTCATCCCTGAGCGAATAAAGAAGCGAAGACTTCATAAATCTTGGATGACATCCCGGGGAATCCGCCCTATTCTACCTCTTCTCCCAGACTCATGACCCTACTCAAACGAGCCGAAATTAATTAAGATCAATCGAGAAAATCCATCCCATAATACCCGGGTAGCGGTGCAGCATTGGGAACCATGATGTAAATTACATCCTGAGATGGCGTACCCTCCATTCTCTAGTACCCGCAGGTGGATATCCGACTATATATCCTCCTCACATTTTCATTTCGCCAATATCATTGTAAATTTTATGCATTTTTTTATATTATCTATTTTGTTTCAGCAACATGACTAGAACATAGTGAAAATTATATTAATGCAAAATTTTATACATTCGTGGGAATTCTCCCTACATTTTTTCAGTTGATTTGTGAACAAAACACAAAACTATATCATGCGATTTTAAATATTTGCTAAAAAAAGGCGCCTAAGAACTGGTTTATGTTTTTAGCATCATTCGAATATAGATTGAAGTAAATTCTATGGCATTCAGAACATCCCTACTATTCAACTAACAAAATAGGATTGGTGTTCTTTTCTATTACAATGCATGACGCTGATCCAGATTTATATATCAATCAGTCCTTCGTCAGGTATGTAGTTAAAAAGTTTAAGAATCCTTCTTTTCCTGATTGGGAGAGGAAAACTTAATTTAAATAAAGTGCTTGGACAATTTGGCCCTTTTGTTCATCTTCTATGTCCTACTTAATAAATAAGAATACATTCAAATACAAACAACATACTAAGTGACACCTTATTAGTCCAAAGAATAACGAATTACTCAACGGACCAACTGAATAAAAAAGCTAACAAATTAATATCCAAAAAGAACAGTATCCTCAATCAGATCCAAATCTTTCCTATTAAAGGTGAATATAGCCCAGGATGCATCTACAGAAATGTCAACCACATAAGCAAAATAATTCCCTCCTCCCAATCTTCTCTCAAAACCCAACCCCGACATATAAACTCGCCAAATGTTTGAATTCAATTATTATGCTTTTATCCCGTCAAAATTCTCCATAAACTCGACTAATCATTTTGTAGATATTCTTCACAGTTCCCCACCAGGAGGCATCCCAGCTTCCGTCAATGGCGACAGACTTTTCATCAATGTGAGAATAGAAGAAACAATCGAAATAATTCTAAAGTGCGTCTACAAAACTTTACCGTAAATTGGTAGAATAGCGATGGAGTCCTCATTTGGCTCTACTTTTGCAAACTTCTAATGGGAAACCTATGAGGAAACGCTCTTAACAAAAATAAGAAACCCACCGTAAATTTACACCAGATTTGTTGATGACATATCCCTTACAACTAAGGGCGAACATCAAATACTACAGCTCAAAAGAACCTTAGACTACTCAACGTGGACTTCACTTGGCGAAGAATTTCTACAATCCAAACAGATCTTAATAAACATTGCCTACTCCAATAGAGAATTTGACAAACTAGAGAAGAAAATTCACAAATCAAAGTTTGAGGTCCAGTAGATAAAAGAAAAAGTAAAAATAATACCACACTACTACAAGAACCAAATGACTGATGCCTACAAAACAGACGAACGAATACTAGAAAATATCATACAAATTAACACTATCCAAAAAAAAAGAAAATTAATTATCTCTAAGAATATATTATAAAAACAAAAAAGTCAGCAACCTATTAATGAAAAACCATTTCCGTAAAAAGTATCCTCGTAAAGGCTACAAATGTGAAATACAAATTTGAATGCCTCCAAGAGGACTACAAGCCTTATCCAAACAACCAATATATAGCTATGACACGCATCCCTTCTTTGAGCGAGCGAAAGCTATCAGCAACTGTGGTTAGTGCAAAAACTAGCTCGCATCCACTCCCAATCTTAAAAGCTTGATAACGGAATGCGTGAGGAGAAGTGATGCACAGAAACAATATAGATGAGATTCTACTGAAGGTGATCCTGAGAAAAGCAAGGAGAAAAAATCACATCACCAGGGAAGGACTCGAACTCAGACCTCTAGTCATCTAGACCCATGATCTACAGACTGAGCTAACGGGATTTAAGCTTTGACAAAAGATTTCATCACTTGAACTTTTTCGTTCGCAACTCCAAAGATTGCTGCCCAAATGAAACTGTGCCTGTAAGGATGGATATGATTAAAATGGAAAGAGCACGTATCCCTACTTTGAGCGACCGAAAACTATTGGTCTGTGTGATTGGTGCGCAAACTTGCACGAATACACCCCAAGCTTAAAAGCTTGATAACGGAATGTGTGAGAAGAAATGATACACAAAAGCAAGAGAGAAGGGATTCTACTGGATGTTACCCTGACAGAAGCAAAGAGAAAAAAAAACACATCGCTTCCTTTCTCTCTGCTTTTTTCTCTTTTTTTCTTCTCCTTCTGCGTCAGATTGTTGGGACTATGGACGGACGGATTGAGGACGATTAATGGACTTGTAACGCTACTAGTATAAAAATTAGAATGAGAATAATCAACCATGAATAATAAGAATGAGAATGTTTTAGCTCGTGTATTTATACCAACCCCAAAAAAGGGGGCGTGACTTCTCTTCTTTTAATCTGGAGGCGACCTGGAGCTTATAGGATCAGAGGTATGTGCGTATGTTCTCTACCTTAACTGCTGGGCTAAAATCAAAGGGTGTGTGCATGTTCCGTTTAGTCTCCTGTTCACCAAAAGAGTATTTGCATTTTGGCCACCTGACCTAGTTTATCAAGCCGACATCCATAGCAAGATTCATGTGCTCGTTTCACAGGTTTATGTAAACTTTGGCTGTTTAGATCAGACTCCGTTTAATATTAGTCCAGCCGTTTTCCACGGCTTCCTTTATTTGAGTCCGGGCCTTCCGCTCACATCTGTTTCCCAACATGTGTATGTTTGAAAATTTGCGTGAGAACCCCACCGACTTCGTTTGCTTCAT
This sequence comes from Ceratothoa steindachneri, assembly GCA_963969495.1. Taxonomy (NCBI): domain Eukaryota; kingdom Metazoa; phylum Arthropoda; class Malacostraca; order Isopoda; family Cymothoidae; genus Ceratothoa; species Ceratothoa steindachneri. The sequence goes on from OZ018330.1 coordinate 92,704,705, forward strand.
TACAACATATTATATTATGCATTGATACATATTAATGCAATTTAACATTATTTACCAGTATTTGCTTGTACTAAATTGGTTCATTGTTAAACATGGCTTATTATTTCAGTATTCGATTTGTGTGCCGAATTTCAAGATTTTAATAGGGCCACAGTATACTCATTTGTGAGGTTCCTTGTTGGCTCTATTCAACCTTGCAAACGGGCGCTACAAACTAACGACGGTGGTCAGGCAAAACAGCGAATTTTTAAATCGTACGTGCAGAAAAGTAGCTAACAGTATCATTCATATACTGAGGGAGGCCTGCCACTAAAAATGTGACAGTCTAGTCAATGTTAGGAAGCTTGTATCCTGAAGGAGATGCTTCTGCACGTGGTGGCTTTGGAATTTTCAAACAGTTATTGTCTTTTTGTCTTTGCTAGATTCGGGGGAGGGGGGCGTTTTCGAGAATAGAGGAGATGTTCCCGATTGCTGGTTTGAAAGGCACCTCTTTCCAATTAATAGCGTCATCTATTCCAAGCTCCACGATACAACATCATTGTCAGGATCTTCGTATTATGCTTAGTTTCAACTTAAATGATTTTAAAACTATTAAATAATATTTGAAAATTCTAAATACATTCATTTTATACTACTTGTAGTTATCACAAATAAACTTATTAAGATGATTTTCAAAAGTCAAAAATTCATAAGATGTCACGTGTTCTGTCTTGACAACATTTTACAAGGACCATAACAGATTTGTGCTTTACAACTTTATCTTACTTTATTAATAGAAAAAGGTTCGTGACAAAAGAAAATAGAAGTAAAGGCTACAAAAGGTTGCAAAATATGTGTTAGTTACTAAATATTTAAATGAATAATTTGATTAAAATATATATATATATATATATATATATATGTATATATATATATATATATATATATATATATATATATCATGACATTTTATAATAAATTTCCATAAAGATAATTTCTACCCTCATATATGAATTTTAGGAACTGGGTTATTTTAAAAATAATAAAATAAATACCTTACAATCAGGAAGCAAACATGATTATATACATATAAAAATAACAAAACTGTAGAGTATCAAATACAATCAATAAAAGTAATTTGTTTGCGGTCGTTAACTTTCTGTGGCTTTTTTATGGTACCGCAGATACATTTACATATGTGAATTTAAACTAATTTTATTTCTTTTTTATTATAATAGTTGATTGGAACGCTTGTGTACAACACATAAATAAAGTTTGTTGTGTATCGTTCTGTTGTAGCGAATATTTCAACGAATGAACTATTATATCATAATTAAAGGATTTATCCAGAAAATATATATATATAAAAGGCGAAAAGGGCGACAAATAGAGTGGTGGAGGGAAGAGTAGAAGTAGGAGATTGAAATTTCAAGGACATTTAATCACTCCGACAATTTGCTGTAGTGGAACATCTTCAGAACCACGGGAAAACGTCGTAAGAAAAAAAAATCCCTGAAATTTGTTTCTAGTGTACATATTTGCTTGCTAAGCAATTCTGCGAATGATCGTTCTCTTATTTTCCACGAGTTAATATTTTATTTTGTTAATTTATTTAGTATACTTTCTTGAATATACGAATGGAAATATTTGAATCAATTAAATTCGTACAATTATTTTTCCTGGAATTATATATATATATATATATATATATATATATATATATATATATATATATATATATATATATATATATATATATATATATATATATATATATATATATATATAGAAATTCTTATTCTCTTTGCATCCTACTTAGCGCCGAAAAATTGCGGCACAAGACAAGATTTTGGTAAACTGATCAATATAATTTAAAGCATTCAGTAATAATATCCTATTGTGGTGTGTCATAGCTTTGAAGTACTTCACTTTTTGTTTCAGTCCCGCCATAAATATGACACTTTCTAGCTCCCTTTCCTGTGCTATATTTGCCATTATTTATTGAATTTGGTTCTCCTGGTATTTACTACTTAAATTTTAGTAATGTTGACTAAAATATGTGTTTTTATCAAAATAAAACTCATATAACATTAGAAAGATGTAACATTTCACATTTAAGCTATTTACTTTAATTTTACATAATATAGATATGAATGGATTTCTCCCTTCAAGAAGTGATCCCTTTGATTGAATGTTATTTCTGTTGTTAGAAGAAGTTTGCGAGATGTAAGATATGGCCTAATTCATATCCCAATGAAAATTATAATAAGAAGCTTTGTAAAACTGATATTTTCATTTTTTAATTGATGTTTATCTTGGGTGTAGATCAAATATTTAATACCTTTTAATGTTTATTCATATCTTCTAATGACCTTGCGCTATATAATGTGAATTGAATTTTAATCTCGCTTTAGAAGGATAATCAATAAACCTTTTAAGTTATTTACATTTCAATTCATATTAAAAATACGAAAGATGAAAAGACGTTAGAAAAATATAAATATTGCACCATAGTTACGGAAAATATATTCAGTAAAATCTTGTTTTAAACAACAAAATGAATATTCTAATGAAAAATCTAGAATTTTGGATAAAGAAGATGAGAGATGTTGGCCTGATTGAATTTGCTTTCAGTTTTGAAGTGGACAAAGGGAAATACTTGAAGATATCTTTGATAAATTGAAATGATATTCAACAATTTCAAAGAAAATGTAGTAGGAAGAAGGATATCGATCTGTAAGATTTGTACATTTTTGGATATTTAGGTGGATCATGAATTAAATCCTGTATTTGAAATTGATTGCAAGCAGATCAAGGTTTGAATATTACTGCTTTTACCAGTTTCTTTCTTCTTCATTTATATCTTAGCGTCTCGTGAATTTACCAGATACCGTTTCTTCTCGAATTATGGGTTCACACAGTCTCCTTCCACTGGCCAAGGTTAAACACTTACTGAGAAAAACCCTATATTTCTTCATGTATACATTTACCTCGTCTCTAAAATTAAAGCCTTTAGAAATGGATTTGAGTAAATGCGAGATAAAGTATACATGAGAACGTTTGTTGGCAGATAGAAAAAGACAAGAATAAGAGTATGAATTAAAGTAGGCAGCGATTAGGCAGTGTTTATATTGGGGGTAAAAGAGCTATCGCACAGATGGATCGAAATAGATTAAAATGTGTTTAGCCCTGGCATCCTGCCGGGGGTTGATCTCAGAATGGACGAGATGGTAAAGTGAATAGCAACAAACCATTGCTATTTTCCCTTACATTTCACTAAATTACGTGGTACGTTAATGTACATAGCAACCATTGCATTGATAAGATGGAGAAACTATCACCCAATCCATTTCTCTGAAAGAGAGCAAACCACCACGCCATATTCATGATAAAGCACCTAACAACCAGTTCATTTCCATATTACAGCACGTAACATATTATACATTGCCATGCTACAACACATGGCGTCCAATCCATTGATCTTCTACAGCACAAAATACATAATCAATTTCTAGCTACAGCGCATACGCCCACATTCATTACCCTGCTACAACATATAGCACTAAACCGTTTGTTAGGCTAGAACAAAAAGCACCCAATCCAATGCTATGCTACATAGCCTAGCACCCAAACTATTGTGATCCTATAAAAATAGCATCAATCCATTACTAAAATACAGCATATTACACACAATGAATTGTTAAAATACATAGGATAGCACTTGCTCTCTCGATATGCTACAGCACATAGTACTAAAGCACTTGCTATAATACTGAAGACAGAACCAGAACCATTGCTATGCTACATCACATAGCACGCAATTCATTGCTATGATACTGAAAATATCAGGCTGTCCAGTGATATGCTCCAACACATGGTCCCAATCTAAGATTATGCTCCCGCAAAAAAAATGGTCATTTCATTGTTATGATACAGACTAAGTACCCAATCCATTTATATGATAGAGCGCATATCATCCAATCCAGTCATGTTACAACACATCGCAACCAATCCATGAACATGCACATAGCACCTAACCCTTTGCTATGTTACACATAAAATACCTAATCCATTGCTATGCTAGTAAACCTAGCTCCCATTCTATTGCCAGGTAATAACACTAACACCTAATCGTTTGGTCTGCTACATCACATAGCACCTAATATATTACTATGATACAACACATAACACTCAATATATTGCTATAATATAGAAGACAACTACTAACCCTGTGAAATGCTACGGCAATAGTACCCAATATATTGCAATGATACCGTACATAACACTTAATCCATTGCTATAATACAAAAGAGAGGACCTGTTTCATGGCTATGATACTACAGCATATGACACCCAATCTTTGGTCTACTAGAGTACATAGCACTTAATCAATAGCTATTATATAGAAAATAACACATAACCTATTGCCTTGCTACAACAAAGTTCAGCAAATCCCTTGCTATGATAAAGCACATAACACCCATTACGGTGTTATGATACAGCACATAGCATCTATTACATTCATATGATACAGCAGTAAGCACCCAATCCCTTTCTATGTTAGAGAGCTTAGCACCCAATACATGCCATGCTACCACACACAGCAACCAATTATTTCTCCTGTTAGAACAAATAGCACCCAATACATTGCCATTCGCAAACACATAGCAACCAATACATTGCCATTCGCAAACACATATCACCTAAACTATTGCTCTGCAATAGCACACAACCGCCAATCCCTTACCTTGCTACAGCACATAGCGCACAATCCATTATCACCCTACAACTCATAGCACTAAAACCCTTGATATGCTAAAACACAAAAAGCCTAATTGTGTTTTGCCAATATTTTGCCATGCAATAACACTAGTACCCTCTCGTTCGGTCTCCTATATCGCATAGTACCCAATCTATTGCTATGCTATAGCAGATACCAGCCATTATTTTGCTCTGCTACAACACATAGCACCAAATCCATTCCTCTTTTTCCTACAGCCCATAGCACCCTATCCATTGCTATGATAAAGAAAAGAGCACCCGATCATTTGATATGGTAAATCACAAGGAACTTACTCAATTTTTTTATATCATATAGCATCCAATCCATTGCAATGATACAGTACATAGTACTCACTGATATAAAATAGGAGATAGCAGTAGATCCATTGCTATGCTACATAACATTGAATATAATCCATTGATCGGCTATAACATATGGCACCTCCTACATTGCTATGCTGGGCCAATTTCTCCTAAAAAAACAAAAGCAAAGAATGCGTGGATTTGACGTTGATTGGGCAGAAATATTTGATAGAGAGTGGTTAATATTTAGTGGGGCTGATGCGTAACTAATCCCACTCTGTTTAGAATAGCGACAGCTGAATATTAAAAAAAAGATCTAATGGGAAATAATTTGCCAGAATGGTGATAGGATCGAAGGGTAAAATGGAGCACAAAGTAGAGAAAAGGAGAGGAATATAGGGTGAGGATAGATTTTTTTGAAATTATTACTTACTTAAAACCTAGAAGATAAAACCACTAACGGCATATCCGCCAGAAAAGCTATAAGAAGAGATCTATAATGAAAGTGGTGAGAGTGGAAGAAGTGAAAAGTGTGAAAAAATCATAGACAAAGAAAAAGATGGTATATTTTGGTATTGGAAGGCATATTCTCTTTCAAATATCAACTCCAGCATGGCTTTCTATGTTATATCTAACACCCTGTTGCAGGACAGGTGAAAGTAATTGTGTGGAAGGTACATACACATTACACAGTCCACAAATAAGGATGTTTTAAAACTCTTTGGAAGAGAACACCGCGTAACTCTCCTGCACCTTCTTTCCTGTGGGGGTTTTAGTGAGAGGGAGTGTGATCACGTTGAAGTGTGGTAGGAGACGTGAATGAGTTGGTCTTGGGAAGAAGTAAGTCCTTTTGTTTGGAGAGGGAGGGGCCCTTGATCCTTCAAGATAGTCAGAGTAGAGATGGTGATGCGGAAAATAGAGTAGTTGTATCTAGTTGAGTAGGAGATCAATGCAGGCTCCCATATGTGACTGTACAACTTCATATACATAAACAGTGATTTGTGAACGTATTTGGCAATGTATAAAAGAAAATATCTAGAAGCCAGGTGGTGAAATTTAATTGAATGTGTGAGAGTGAACTTATTTAAGTTTATTTGACCTTATCCTAGATTAACTAGTATATGAAGGTGTCTTTTACTGGTTTGTTGACAATTATTTTTGTTTAGAAGTGCAATTTTATTTACATATTAGCTGGCCTGGAATTATTTGTTTATTTTATTTCTTTGGAAAGTTATAAATTTGCTTGTAGGCGTATTTGTCTCGGTCGTTGATGTTGTCAGCTTTCTGAAGGTAAACAGTTGTTTTTAGGTGTCTATTACCTAATAAAGCTTACTGATATGTAAAGTTGTTTGTTTCGTGTTTTGTGGACGGTTCAAGTTCCCCTATGTGTGAAGTTTTAAAGATGCGTTTCAGTCTTTTGGATCTAATTACCTTCTTCAAGGATCACTGTCTTTGAATTCTTTTGCTCTGAAGCAGCAATTTGCAATCTCCAACCTGCCATAATAGACACTTTCACGGTATATTCTAAACTAGAATAGGGAATTACAGCTCATTATGCCCTCCGTCCTAAATGAAGACTCTACTGTTAGTAAGATTGTTTGGAGGTTAAGTCACTGCCCAAGAAAGAGTTGGAGATTTGCCTCATGCAATCAGAGAAAGAAAAACATTAAAGGAAAATTTCGGGCAATAAGATGCGAAAATTCCTTTTTTTGTTTCCTTTGATTCATCATCATGTGCTTTAACTAACTTAGCTTCATTTTAAACACTTTCCTGATTATTCATCTCTCCTCTATCATTCTTTCTTCCTTATTCCTTCCCTTCTCTTTTTTTCATTGACCTTGGAGAACTAGGCCTAAAGCGCAGGCAGGCAATAATTAATTAGAGGAGTCACGATAGGTTCAAATTAGACGAAGTTTCGAAAGTGATCCTCAATTCCTGCTAAACAGTAAATGCTTCAGACGAGATAAGATGGACCAGATGAAAGATAAATCCATCTGGCAGAATGTGAGCCCGCTTCTTCTCTCTCTTCCGATGGGACCATATAAATAAATATTTAGGTGTAATCGAATACGGAAAAGGACTACTTTTCACAATAAGCAATATGAGGATTATTGCTAATTAATTTATAAAATGTAATTGATCAGCTAAATAAAAAGTGTAAGATCCAGTAAAATAACGAAAAGATTGGTATAAAAGACAGTAAAATTGTGGAAGTGCAAAAAACGCCAAAATTTCACAAAAAAAAAAAAAACGATTTAAGAAACCACATTTCAATGGCGTACAACTACATGTGAAAGGTCATGGGAGCATAAAAGGGATAATGTCATATGAGACAAGTAATGTATATTGCTGTGTGATGGATATGGCTTATATATACGTTGAAGATGACATTTATCCTAAAATGAAATGCTTAAGTAGCAGATCTACCACGACTCAATGCTAATAATAACCTGTGTTTGGAAAAGAGAATTGTAGGTAAAAGTATTCTGCACTCATGATTTCCCGGACTTCACTCATAAAATAAATTCCTTTATTGTTTTTGTTTTTTTCAATAAGCAGTGGCAATCTAATAGATAAATTTTCCCTATAAACCAAACAAATAAGCATGGACGAGAAAAAATAAATTACGTATAATTTGGTAATTAAATCCTGGTTGCAAAGCTTTTTTACCTCTTTCAAACAAAGCTACCATTTCTTGAGGGTCAAAGGCTAGATAAACAGTTGACTGAGGCAAGAAATTTTGAAGACTTACAGGAAAAATAAATGATTTATTGCCTTTTAGTCACAGGCGACTCTATATCTCACTATATCGGTCGTTCGCTATTTTACTCCTTTTTGGGGGGTAATAACATTGTAACTAGTCAGCCGATTCTAACGAAATTTGTTACTTTTATGTTGTTTAATATTTTCTTTTGAATGATATAATAATTGCTAAGGACAATCCAAAGTTAGCCCAGGAATTATTCGGGAATAGCATAATAACTATTCCTCAGATTCTAAGGAAATTTGAAACACTCATGTGGTTTTATATTCCTATTCGAATGATATACAGGCAAGGTCCTCCCAAGATTAGCTGGGGAATTATTTGGCAATAACAGCATAACTATGCAGTTGATTGTAACGAAATCTGAAACCCTTATGTTGTTTTACATTCTCTTTCGAAGGATATATTTGCTAAGGTGCTTCCAAGGTAAGTCCGGGAATTTGTAAAAGATTTGAAGGTCGTTAGCTCATAATTCCTAATAAGTGAGAGCACGCCACTTTGGTCAGTAGACCTTGTTAAAGCTGCATGTAACGTGCAATGATACAGAAATTAATTAAAAAACTAACTAATTTAGTCATTAAATCAATTTAAATTCAAAGCGATAATATAAAAGATTTAATGAACAAAAAGGAAAAAAATAATGACTCATTAAAATCGGCTATTTTGACGCAATTAATCATTTTATTTGCCAAACTTTGGTCAGCCAAAGCTGAGTAAAATACATATACAAATTAAATGGCTTCAGCTCTGATCTTTCAACGGGATAACTTATGAAATTCTCTGCAAGTCAAATGAGTTTATTTGGAAATCTTCTCTTCCATCATTGGGTGTTAACAATTTAATTCTATCTGCTAATAATTCAATTTAATCGGAAACCCTTATGAATACCTTTTGTAGAATGATTGAAGTAACTAATATTTCTTATTATGATTTGCTTTGTCAGGATCTTTCTTAAAGACGAGATACTTCAATGTAACCATAAAGGATGTGATTAGCTAATATTTATATTAAAAGAGTGATTAGGATAAATTCTATCAGATTTCTACCCAATTTATTTCAACATTGACTAATACAGAAATGGAAATTTTAGATTCCATTAGTTTGAGTAACATAAAGAGTGTGAGACATGACGCATGAACTAACCTGACCCCCTTTCTCGATACGAATTAAACTGACCTAATCATAGTATTAATTTTAGGATTAAATACAAAATATTTAAGAATCAAAAGAAAATGAACTGGCGATAACTATTTATCGCTTCCTGTGTGATATTTAAGAGCCATTTTTAATTGGTTAGTTGCTATAGAGTGGAATTTCTCGGTAAAACGTATATAAACTTTTAAACAAAAAATAACCTATGATCCTATAATTTTATAATGTTTTTATGGTCTGAAAGTTAACTTTCTGAAGTTTTTAACAATAATTATGTGTATTTGTATAGGAGTCTATGTGGATTTATGTTATGCGGTGTTTGACTTTACTAAGGGTGTAAAGGCTATCGCGGAACCCGGTTTACTCGGCCCAAATGTGCAATAGACACATAAAATTTATAGAAGACCAGGGATCTAAAGGCATACCAGAAATTCACTGGAATTTATGAGGACGGTGCTAAATTACGAGGTATCCGCACGGGGTTAAATAAATACACACATAAAAAGTATTTACAGTATTATTTACAACAAAATTAAAATGAAATAAATTAACTGTTAACAAATTATACTGGGGTCATCAAACAATAAGAAAAGTCACAAATGCTTATCACCATCGAACAACCACAAGTCTTTTTAACAAAAGAAATATTCGCTCATACAAACTTGGGTTCAATGAGTAACTTGTTTAAAGCCAAAACGACACGCGCCGTTGAAGGTGAAAATAGGCTTCGCTACTCTAGTGATAGGTGTTCCCGGAATAACCTTCCTGTCTTGCGTTCCTTACCCGAAGGCTCAATGTTATATGAATAACACTTATAACACTAAATTAATTTAAAAAGGACGTAAGAAGAAAGAAATACTCCAAAATACCTGATACCAGAGCAGTGAAACAATAACCCACGTCGGGAACCAAGTCGAAAGAGGCTCGGCGATGATGGGGAAATTCGACCCAAGTCGACAGGGGTAAAGGCGATGACGGTTTTTGGCGAGCAGAAACCCAGAGATGGCGATATTGTGGTGAAAGGCGTCGAGACCATGGGTAACAATGATTTGAAGGCACAACGATCAGGGAAAAGGAATTCGGATGACAGAATTCCCCAAAGAATAGATGGGGAGGTGACTGGCAGAGAGCTTTCACGTGCCCAGTGTGAACGGCTTCCTAAAGGTAAACACTTGAAACGTAACTGGAAGAGCTCAATTCGATGCAGCCGACAGAGGCGCAGCGACAACGCTGACAAGAATCAATGGCAGAATATCCTTGCTGCACCAAGAAATCCAGTACGCGTCTCCAAAATGAACGTCAAAGTAAGTGACGGACAACGATTCAACGGAGCAATCAGCGCAGAATTCTCGCAAAAGAATAACTTAAAAGTGCGCATGGCTCCATTTATATCCTTCAGTCCGAAGGGGAGAAAGGGAAGTGGGGCACAAGGGGGGGATGGAATGAATCGCTTCCCCTACGCAAATTAGACTAGTAAGTTAAAGAAGTTTAGGCCAAAGATGGTAGTATCGAAGCGGGTTGACCTGCGATAAACACCATAAACTATGATAAGAAAGGGAAAGCATGGGAATCCGAGGGCCTACCCTTTACAAAGGAGAATTCTCCAGGTAAAATCCGTTCAAGTCAAAGTGACACAAAATGAACACAAAGATGATTTCTTTTCAAAGAATCTAGCTGATGGTTGACTGAAATCACAAATATGTATATATATATATATATATATATATATATATATATATATATTGGTGATGGAGTGGTTCCTTGGGAACCTTATTCATAGTAGGAATATGGAGACATATGCGATGGTTACGAACATTTAATTATCCGGACGTTTCAGTCATTAACGATGACCATCATTAGCAAATTCTAAATGCAAAGAATTATTTTTATAAGATTAACTAAACAAAGAAATAAAAAACAAACAAAATACAAAACAAAACAGGACACGAGTCGAAAATGATAACCGAAAGCAAGAAGTTAAAATGAAATATATGATCCTAAACCGTTGGAAGCAAATGGTTAAAAATCTATTAATAAGAATTTAATTAATATAAAAAATTACTAAATTAAATAATAATCCCATGAGTATAAAATATGCATAATAAACATGAGTTATATTCTTATTGGAATACAAAAATTATAAACTATAGCAATAAAGTCGAAAGCAAAGAATGAAAACATTGATTAATAAGAGTGACAAAAACGATTAAATAATCCCCTGAGCAGCAAATTTGAATAAAAACATGAATTAAGTTTTAAGCGGCATAGAAGAAATTCAATATAAACTATAGCAAGAAAGAATTATAAGAGGAGGGCGAACAATCCAAAATAAGTAATCAAAGCGGATATTAATAGATGGAGCAAAGCAAGTAATTCAATAAAGTTAAATTAATTAATTAATTAATGAAAGTGCTGAAATGTGTGGTAGGTTTATAAAGGTGTGAAAATGTTTTCTAGTTTGCCCTGGTGTTAGGGCATCACTAGCATGCTCTCTTATTATTTTTATTTCCTAAAGTTTTCTTCCTCCGTCAGTAATGGTGCTGACTGTCAATGACAGCCAGGTTCCTCCATTGTTATGTGTATATATTTTTATTTGTTTAATTTAATTTAATCCACCGTCGTGGCATTCAAGCCTCTCAATATTTTTTTTATGCTAAATATCTGTAAGATAATTTTATTAAATTTCGCATTTATTATTTTCATTTTGTGAATTAGTTAGGGCACTTCGTCTCTTTTCTTTTATTTTATTCTGTCTTCCTTTTCTTGATTTAGTTGGTTAAATTTTTTGATTTGTGCTCGTTAAATTTAAATTAGGCACTTGGCCTTCTTTTGTTAATATGAATTATTTTTATTTAATTTTGAATTACGTTAAATTTGAGCACTTTGCCTCTTTTTATTTGAAATTTATAATAAGGGCACTTTGCCTCTTTTTGGTAAAATTAGTTAATTTGGATTTAATTTTAAATTATGTTGAGTTTGGGCACTTCGCCTCTTATATTGAGGTTAATTTATCTTTTGTTAAGTGTTTTAATATGAATCAAGTTATTATTTTAAGTTAGGGCACTTCGCCTTATTTCATTAAGATCATTTTCATTGTATAGTACTAACTATATATCGGTAGTACGTTTTCTCTAGCGCAGGTTCTACTGCTTGGGAACAGAGCTGTTCTACCAATTGCTCCTCTTCTGTTTCCTCGTATGTTCAAATCGATTTTTATTGTCAGGATTATTTTCTGATCGATTTTGTCCCGAGTCTTTCTCCCTAGCCTTTGGATCTCCATATTGATCGGTTTTAGTCCGATTCTTTGATGCAGAACCGATTGCCGAAAACGGTCGATCCTTTGCGTGCTAGTTATCAGCAGTGTGGCTTTATTCTACGCCTTTTGTATCGTTCTGAGACAGGTACAGCTTGCCATCTGCATGATCACAGCCGGGTACACTAGGACTGAGCGTACCAAGGCCATGTACAGATTTTTCTTGTTTGGCACGCTGAGGCTTCGGAAACGGTAAGGTTTCTTCAGCTCTCTTTTGGCTAGGGAGACTCTAGTGTTTACGTGAGCCTTGTAACTTGATTTATATAGTCTTAAACCCAGGACATTTCTCCCGTTAGAGTACGGATAGAGTTCGTTGTCGACGAGGACGTCATCTACTTCCCAATGGTTCATTGGAATTATGGGGAACTTCTGGCAGTTGGTTTTAATCTTTCACTTTTTTTCGTAGCGATTGATGTTGTCAATCTCAGCAGCTGTCGCCCTTGCTTGGCTTTCAGCGTTTCTGAATGGACTCAGGGTGATTTGGTTGATGTCATCTACATATTGCAGATACATCGAATCGTAACTCACTGGGGCAGGCAGGTCAATTGTGTACACGAAGTTACAGCAAAGGGCTCAGACAGCTGCTTTGTGGAACTTCCGCCTCGAGTTCGAATTCAGGTCCTTTGCAGCCTTCGATCGCGATTTGGGCTCTCTTATCCGTAATATACTTACAATGGACCCTTTCCAGGATTGGGTTTAGCTGGAGGTTGAGGATCTTAAATTTTAGCCCTCTCCGCCATACCTTATTGAAGGCCTTCTTTACTTCCCGCAGCACCACGTCTACGTACCTTCTCTTAGCTTTACTGCAAGCGAGTTTTTCCGTAAGGAAGGCGAGTGCGGTTTCGGTTTCTCGTTCCTTCCGAAACCCGTGCTGCCGAGGGTTGTGAGCTCATAGCTCGGATAGTTGATCTTGAAGCCTGTCAGCCAGGAGCTTCTCGTAGACTTTCGCAACGATTTCGAGCAGGGCGATTGTCCTGTAATTTACCAGTTGATCAGGGGGTTTACGTCCCTGGGGATTATTTTAGCAATCTTAAAACCTTTAGGGATGTAACTCGTATTCATGGAAGCGTTGTATTTGTTTGCAATTTTATGAATGATCTGCGGTGGGGCATTTACCAAGTTGTTTTTGGTGATGCCGGTCCAGTCTGGTGCCTTTTTTTGGAAGGCTCTTACAGTGGCCATGACCTATACTGGTGTTATGAGAGGGCCATGGTTCGCCATCTCCCTACCTTCGTCGAGTTAATGTTGTGGGTGCGTGCAGGGAAATAACCTGATTTAGTTCTTCGATCATTTGGCCTTTGAATTCCTGATCGAACTCGTTTTTTTCAGAGGTAATCCTGAAGACGTTTTTCCAGAAATTTCTGAACCTGTCCTCCAGAACCGCCGGGTACGCTATATAGTCTACCTCAAAATTTAAGTGATTGAACGTTAAATAAATATGAGTAAACTAACGCATGAAAGTTTTAATATTAAATAAGCAATAATGGAGGGGCCAAAGAGGACAACTAAAACATTAAATTAAGGAAAAGTAATTTGTAAACTAGATCATTTGGATATAAATAGGACAAGCTAAAATAAAAATAAATATTTATCAGCACAATCACTAACCTTATTTAGTTGTAGCTGAGAGTATCAACTGATATTGCGGCCAGAATTAGGCAGAAGAAAAGCTATTAAGGGCGATGTGGTTGGTTATAAGTTTGTCTCTATAGTGAATAAGTTGAGGGATGATAAATAATCATTGAGTTCCGGGTTTATCAGTTTAATGTAAAGTGATTCGAGAATTTTTAAATCCAGAGAAGAGGAGGCAGATGAGAGTATACTAAAGGAATCAGGGTCAAGCGGATAGTTATGTTTAAAGAATGTTCTCGTATAGAGGAGTATTCGGGTTTGGAGATAGGAATGTTTGTTCTATATGATACCCCGATATGCTTAGCAAATCTACATCTTAATTGTAGACTTGTTTGGCCTACATAGCAACTTTGGCATGTTGCACAAGTGAATTTATAAATAATGGAGGAACACAGGCATAATGGGGGCGATTCTTTGTGTTGATGGAAAGTATAAACACCAAGAGGATTAGAATTAATTAGGAGAAACTTGCATTGGGAATAGTATCTATTAAAAATCGAGAGTAAAGTTTGGTTGAATTTGGTGTTATCAAATGGAACATAAGGGAGTTTTAGGAATATTTTTCGTTTAGGGACAGTTATTGGAGGGGTTTTGCGAGAGAACTTTTTAGATAAGCAATTGGAAGTATATCTGTCAAAAATGTGGTCTGGGAAAAATTAAAATGTAAAGAGCTCCTATGATATTCTATTTCAGAATGAAAGTGAAAACCAATTTGAACTGATTTTGTAAGATCTGTTTATACAGTTTATGATGGCGGAATGTTTAAAATTAGTAGGAGTCCAACTAAAGAAGTGGGTGCCAAGGTCGAAATTTAACACCTCAGTTTATAGGAAACCCTCAACCCCTCAATTTGGCACCCACTTCTTTAGTTGCACTCCTACTAATTTTTAAACATTCAGCCATAAGGAGTAGCTGATTGAACTCCATATAACACTCTACCGCAGCATTACCCAACTCCCTGAGCCAACTACTTCTAATACAACTCCTGAACAAATCGAGTCCGACTGAAAGACCTTCTGGGACTCGATTTACCCACCCTAACGAATCCCCTTAGATTCTCGACTCGCAACCACCATGATTGCATTGACCAAAGTCGAGCAGACATCCTAGATCTCTTAAGGAAGAAAAACTATACCCACTGGCTGCCCTAAACAACCAAAATTTAATCTTGCTCAGACAAAAGTTTCAAGCACTGAGACAGGAGGCACAGATGGCACTTCGTATACTACAAAATCAATGGTGCTGCAATAAAGCAGTTGAAATTCATAAATATTTTGAAGTAAACGACCATCAAAATACCTACAATGCCATTAAATCTACATATGCCCCGACACAAAACACCTTAACTCTTTTGATGTGTGCTGATGGAGCAAATCTGATAAAAGACATAAAAGGCATTCTAGACCGCTCAGTTGAGTACCTAAGCAGCTTTCTAGAGCAAAACAACCTTATAGATCCTACCTTTGCTGACTGACTCTCCAAGTTTACATTATTTGAAAGGCTGGACCTAACACTGTCTTTCACCGAGACCTTGAGGCTTGTATGAGCATAAAAAAAACAATAAAGAACCAGGCGCGAATGGCATTCCGGGAGAGCTCTTCAAGCTTAGTGGCCAAGTCGTGATGCAACGCCTTCGCTTGATGAGTCAGATCTTCAGGGAGGTTGGCTACATCCCTCAATCCCTGGTAAACCTCCTGATCGTAATGATCTACAAAAAAAGGGATCAAAATCTGAATGCTGGAATTATCTCTGCTCAATGTTGTGGGCAAAGTATTTGCACGAATAATTTTATTCCGTCCACAAGAATCTGTCACAGAGACCATTCTACCTGAATCCCAGAGGTACCAATAACATGATTTTTTGGCTAGGCAACTAATGGTAAAGAACAGGTAATAGAACCAAGATCTATTCATAGCCTTTGTAGACCTTAATAAAGCTTTTTACACCATCAAGATAGTAATGTTATAAAGGATGATCGTCAAATGTGGTTGGCCCCCTAAGTTCATGGCCATCATTAAGGCTTTTCACGATGGCATGAATACACGTGTCTGTATGGGAGGTAATGACGCGGACCCATTTGCTGTTACTGTTGGTTTCAAACAAGGGTGTGTCCTTGCACCCACTCTCTTGAACATATACTCGTATTTAGCAGCAGTAACTTTACTTGTAAAGCGAGAATAAAGTTAGAATATGACAAAGTACAAAATTAAAAAAATAAAATATTAAAAGAACTGAATACCTCAATGATAAAACATTACCTTAAGCATTTAGTTGTTCTAGGACAAGAATGAAAAGGCGAACGACAAAATGGCATGAAAATGACTTAGTAAGTTGTAGGATTATGGGATACGTAGGGGAAAGGAGGAATTAGACTCGTTGAGTGTTGTTATTTTTTTTAATCGTGGATTATTTAATAGAACTAAAAGACTCTTAACTACACCTAAATTCTCCATCATACGAATTCACGCATAAAATACTGGCCACCTCATTTCATCGGAACATTTTTATGTTCTCTCTGGTCTTCTTCAGCCCATTTATTAAAATTACGCGAGTTGCTGTATATTAAGAAATCAATCCAACAATCAACGAGTCTGATTCCTTCTTTTACCTACGTATCCAATAACCCTATAATCCACCAAGTCATTTTCATGCTCCTTCGTCGTTAGCTTTTCATTCTTGTCCTGGAAAGACTATATATGTACTTAAGATAATGTGTATATGATTCACGTATTGAGTTCTTTTAATATTTTAATTTTATACTTTGTCATATTTTAACTTTATTCTTGCTATTTGGCTTTATCTTATTTGCCATAAGCTGGTTTTTTTTAGTGTTTTTATTATTCCTGTTTGTTTTTTGATGTACGTTCCTAGATCAAGTAGCCTTACTTTACTTTAAAAGAATCGCTGAAGATGTTCCAATCTTTAGAACGAAACTGCTAAGAGAAAATAAATGTCCTTTTCCATATATATAAAATATATTTTTTGTGTGTGTGTGCATAATTATTCTGCGTAAGAAGCGCTTTCTCAACAGAGACAATGCGCTCTTTAACCTTAGTCCCTTCTTGTAAAATTTTCGAAATATTTAAAGTATGACCAAACGTAGGGTGCCATAGGGCTCTGTTCTAATCATATCTTATTTAGTATTTTCCGACTCCACACCTATTAAACGAATAAAATTAATATCAAAAGTGTTTAATTCAGGTTTCTTACCGAAGAAATATTCCATGCTGTAATTTTGATGCACCTGGTGACTGATAATCACAGTGAGCATAAAATTCCCTTATGTGCCTGTACTAAAGTAGAGAAATTAGAACATTAGAAAAAAACTGGATGATCTGGAAAGAGGTCATGATTCTCGGCAAATAAGTTGGACTTGGTACCCGCTGCCAAAACAGTAGTTAATTATTATAATTTTGAAAAGTTTGAAGATTCTTCGAAGGCCACTTCAAGGCCTCAAGAAGATGGTTTTGGTTAAAACTGAATAAATGGCAAAAATCAACTTCATTCTAGAAAAAGGACTCGATGCCTTTTATTTGCCAAATCGTTGCCAATCTCTTTTTAGTTAAGCTTGAAACTTAACAGATTGGTGACTGTCACCAGTCACTCACAGTATTCAGAAAAGAGGTAACCTGGCGTGGTAGGTTAGATTAAGTTATAATAGTACACCTCGAAAATATAAAGATGCAAATTACTAGCGGAATTATATTTCTCACCAATATTTCCTACATTTTATAACAATTAGATTAACTTAAAATTAAAAATAAAAAAGGTCAAGATTATAATAATAATAATAATAATAATAATAGGTATTTATAATGCGCCCTTCAGGGATGTTAGCCCTTCCAGAGCGCTGGATGTGTAGCGAGTGTAGAGAAAGTTTACAGAAGAGAGAAGGCAATCCTAAAGAGATGAGTCTTCAGGAGACGTTTAAAAGTAGTTAGGGAGGGAGAGGATCGGAATTTGGGAGGAAGAGCATTCCAGAGTCAGGAAACACAAACTAAGAAGGAACGGTCACCCATCGAGCAGAGGAGAGAAGGAGGAGTGTCCAGGAAGGGGCGTGGTTAGGACGGAGTGCCCGAGGACTGTGACAACGAAAAGGGCAGACGAGAGATAAGGTGGCGCCTCGAGATTTAGGGCCTTGTAGGTGATGAAAAGAATTTTATAGTGGGTACGGAAGCGAATGGGTAACCAGTGTAGCTCCTGTAACAGAGGCTCCGAATGAGAGAAGCCGGGACGGCGAAGGAGGAGCCGGGCAGCATAGTTTTGAACTAGCCGTAGGGGGCGAAGTGACGAAGAATGGAGATTCACTAGAAGAGTATTGCAGTATTCTAAGTGTGAGGTGACGAAGGCATGAATAGCAGTCTCAAGTCTTCGGAGGAACCAAGGGAAGACTTATAGGTACGATGGATGTGTGGTTTAAACGAGAGTTGCTCGTCGAAAATAACACCAAGATTACTGACGGTATCCGAGCAGGCGACATTGGTTCTCTAAGGTTAAGTGAGGGGAAGAGAGCTTTAGATTTCTTCACCATCGAAGCGATACCAACAAGGAAAACTTCAGTTTTATCGTGGTTAATTTTGAGAAAGTTGCCAACAAGGAAAACTTCAGTTTTATCATGGTCAAGTTTGAGGAAGTTGGCATAGAGCCATTCGTTTATGGAGGTGTAGGATGCAGACCATGTTTCTCCTAGCTTATTGGAATATTATGGTTCCTAGCAAGATGAAGAAAGCTCTCACACCTCAAACCTGTCCTGAAATTAGCTGAAAGAGAACCTTGGTGGCCATCTGATCATTCTCAAGACTGATTTTGAGTAGGCACCTCACAGCCTAGACCTTAGGCACCCAGATTTCTTTCTCTGGGGCTACCTTAAAGACAGAGTATACGTCGGGAGACCCAGGACCATTACGGAACTCAAGAAAGCCATCAAGGAGTAGATCAGAGCCATTAGTCGGTTGATTGTAAGGACGTCATGGACAACTTTGTGCTACGCCTCTGGAAATGCACAGAGTTAAATGGAGGTCATTTCGAACACTTGCTCTATAATAAAGAAGAAAAGTCCAAAGAGTCTTATATTTTAATATGATATTTTTAAACAAAATATACTAGTTATCACCAAAGTTTCATTTAATCCTTGCATAAAATTTAAATATAAGGCCTATCGAAATTTGGGGCACGTTTCTTTTGGGTTATCCGGCATAAATCTTTCTTCATTTGTTACGTACCATATAGAAATAAAAGAATAGTTACAAATACAATTTGTATAGAATCAAATCCTATAAGATAAGGCTTCTCTTAAATAATTAAATGGATTTTATTTGTTCGGTCACATATGTCCCCAAATTTATCAACGAGTTAAAACTGGCATGATGCAATGTTTGATATAATCGTGAGAGTTCAAGTCTTATGTGGTTACATTTGAGATTGGCAAGATTGAAGTTGTGCATGTTTGTAGTGTATAGCCCTGTTATTATAGATGTGACTCTAGAAAGAGAAGTTATAGAATGACTTGGGACGAGTGTTGGCTGAAAGTGTGATTGGCAATCGTTTAATAGTTGTAAGAGATATTAATGGAGCAATAGAGTATTGAAAGAGAGATGGCATTACTGGAGGGTATGGTATAGTTGAAGAGAGTAAAAATGAAGATAGGGTAATAGGGATTTGTGCTGAAAAACCTTATGTGTACCAAACCTACTCTTTCAGCACAAGGATAAATACAAATGGGTTGTGGAAGATAGAGAAAAAGACATAAGAGTCAAATTTAATTCCAGTAATATGCTGCAGGGGAGAATCAAATTGAGGAATGTAAGATGTATAATTATAAGATTATGTAATAACGGGAATGTTCAGTGTAAGGAAAACTGGTTATTCCATGCATGATTAGACGACCTCAGTAATGTTCATTAGAAGAGAGAATCAGAAGTGAAATTTTATTGAATCAGAGAGTATGGGAGAAGGGCTCAAAGTGAAATAGTGCAAATAAACGCAAGCATGAAGAAGTATAAGAAATTTTAGGAAGCTAGAGTAGGTAGTAAATATATTGGCTGTGCTTGGGTATGACAGAACTCGAAAAAAGAAGCAAGATTCTGAATGGTTGAAAGACGATATGCATTTTTTAGTGAATTGCACAAGGGAGACATATTCAAATGCTTAAACGTGCATGAGATTTAGTTATTAAATGCATACAAAAAGACGAACAGAAGAATGAACCAAGTGTATAAAGAGAGTATGGTAGGTTAAAATGAAGGATTTCGGCGAAAGATGAATTAAAATCTGGATGAGAACAGGCATATTATCTGCAAGGAAGTGAGAATTGTAAGAAATCAGAAGAAAAAGCTGTGTGAACATCAAGGACAAGAATGGCAAGGTACATGCAAAAAAAGAACACTACAGATAAGAGGGGCAGTCAAAAGGTTTTGCGAATCGGTAAGGAAAAATAGAGGAAGATGGATGGCTGTTTGTGGGAGTGTTAGGATAAGTTATGGCAAGTCAGGAACTGCAGCCTAACGCTCCTACCTCCTCTATTTAAGAAGGAATAGCTGATGCCAAATCGTCAGTCCAAATTTTTCAACAATCGAGGAGGTTGAGCACCGCGCACAGATCAAATTTTTGACCAAGGAAGGCAAGAAAGCAAAAGAGATCCATGAATGCATGGTTGCAGTGTACACCGACACCGCCCCTTCCTATGGAACCATTGTTTGCTGGAAAAGGGAGTTCTGCCTTGGTCGTGAGCCCCTTAAAAATGATCCCCGTCCAGGACGCCCGTCAGACGTGACCAACGAGGACAATGTGGCCCGTGTGGACAGGATGATCCTCGAAAATCGACAGGTGAAGGTCGAAGAAATCGAGCGAGAACTTGGAATATCACATGGAAGTGTTTTCGCCTCATCCACGACAATTTGGCCATGACTATGGTCTCTGCTGGTTGGATCTCTTGAAAACTCACGCCCCATGATCGACTTCAACGTCGTCAAAGTCCACAAGGCCACAGTTGCACAAGCTGCCCTGTGCAAGTGCGGATTCGAGGAGCTCAACCATCCCCCCTCGTACAATAGATCGCAATTATGCTTTAATGAGTGGTTAATTGTGAGCATGTAAGATTATCAAAATATAAAAATAATTTGCTTAAAGCTGTAAATTGGGTGATTAAAGTAGTATGGAAGCAATAAGCATGTAAGTTGATAAATGTAATCACTGAAGTCTAAGAACTGCTGGTGATTGTGATTTGAAATGGATCTGGAGTCTGTTTTGTAAAATATTTAAAAGTATAAGAGTGCCTGAGCGCTTGTAGAATATGAAATTATTGCGGTTGTATAAAAGCTAAGAAAGGAAAGGTTAATACAAGGATTACAAGGGAATAATTATGGTGAATCTTATAGATAAATTGTAAGGTAAATTTTGATTGCACAATTATAGAAAAGAGCTGAGGGCTTCAGGACAATTAACAAGTTTAGAGAAAATTAACGTGGTTAGGGTTTGTGAGGATCCAAAATATGCACTAAAACCCCTAACACCAAATAAACAAAGGATAAGAGAAGTAAACTCTATGCTTGATCCATTGAACTGAACGAAGCTTATGCTCGTGTAGATAGATATTTGTAATGGCGGGTACTATCAATGTATGGAGTGAGCGGTAGACCTTTGAATATGTTGTGTTTTGTTAAAAGATAGCCGACTTAAGTGGTTTGGCATTCATGGGTGTGTAAGTTAGGATTTTCATTGTGGTCACAGCTGTTTGATATCATTATGAATGGATTATTGAGAGAAGTAGGTATAGTAATGTGTGGGAAAGAGATATTGATAAGGAACGGTGAAAGAGGGGTTATATCTCTGTTGGCGTATGGTGATAACAGGGCGTTGATTGCTGATATTACAGAAATTTGGAACTGTTTATTGTAGCTATTGAGAGGGCGAGAGGAGTGATCTCAAGATTAATGCAAAGTATAGCAATAGAGAGTAATTGAACAAGGATGAAATTTAAGGATAGGAGGTGCAATGTAGCTAATAGAGGTACATATGGACCATATTGCGAGCAGAAGCTTTTAAATATAGTAGCATTAAATACTCTGTAGCTATTAAACCGTCATTAATGGTAAGCGTTTGAGTTTTGAATGCCTTAAAAATATGGATAAGTGTATGTTTGTGCCAACATTACTGAATTGGACTGAGACTATGGTATGGTATGAGAAGCAAACATGTCGAGCAATATAATTAAATTGGATAGGTTAAGAAGAATGATTCGTGTGAAAAATGTAGCTAGAGTGTGGAACTCCTGCATAATATAGGTTTATTGTGTCAAGAAGGTGGATACTGAAAACGTTTTGAGGAGTTATCGTCATAGAAGAAGAATGCAGGATAGTATGGGCATAGATGCAGAATGTAGAGAAAAAGAATATACGAGAGTGATTATCAAAGTATAAGTAGGCTTAAAAGACTGCTTAAAAAGGGGATTATTTTCTCAATGAGTGTTTGAAAGAGAAAGGCCCCACATAGGAAGAAGTAAATGATTTTCCCTATGATAGATGTGCATGAAAGGGAGGAAGGAGGCTAATTGGGGTGGGTACTACGGGTCTTATGAACATCACTGAAAAGTCGGAGGAAGAGATTTTACAGCATATAACTCCTCCTTACAATAAAGGGAGCTTTGTGTAGAAAATCATCAGTAGTCTTACGGTTACAAAGGCATAAAGGGAACCGGAGAGGCATGTAGTTTGTAGAGTCGGCGGACAGTGCCAACCCTAATTTTAGTGGGAATCTGCTAGGTATTGATTGATCTCTTCACAGAATCTACCTCATGTTATCAACTATTATCTTTAGGTTCTTTGGATTAGTGTGTCATTCCTCGAGTATTTGAGGGAACCATCATAAGCTGAAAAAAGTTATTACAAAATTTAAACGCACAATTAGCACCAACGTCATCAGAAATGGCATAAGGATTACGTCCAACATGTATGATATCTAAAAGACCTAGAGATAAAGAGCAAAAATTTGATAAGAAGGTAATAATCACTCTTTAATTTAAGTTCTCTCATCCTCCTACATCTTGTTCTCCATACGATATTTCTTTCCAAAACACAAAACATATCTTTCTGATTTTCCTTATCTTTGTCGTCCATATTTTTTCCATAACCAATGTTTGATCTATCGTCACAGCCAAGTTATTCCGCACGGGAGTTTCCATCTTCTTTTTTGCTCTTAGTTGGTTACTTTAAATAAACATGTCAGTAATTTATTGGTTGTCCTCACTAGGTTCCGCTGCCTGAAGATAGTTGATTGTCACTTCCTCAGTCAGAAGAAAGAGATTAGCAATCACAATTCATGCGCATAATGAATTTTCTATGGTACTAAAAGAGTTTGAGAGATAAAAGACATATTTTTCTTCAACAAATGCCCACTATTAAAGAGAAGTAACTTAAAGTCTTTCGAAACATCTGGAAAAGCCAATACCTCTTACGTTGTTGTTGTTTTCCCAAGTTCATCACAGGCAGGTTGTGTTGTTTATTCCAAATTCCAGCTTTTATAATAGATACTGCATCTAAAGTTGGGTGTTTTCGAGAAATTTCTGTATTAATTTTCTGTAATAGGATGGCAAAATCAACATTTTTTACAACTCACTCTTATGGTTGTATGAATTCACTGGGATTAGGGCTTCACAAATAAAGGTGGATGTTCCCTGGTTTCTATTTACACGGACATATCTTTTTAAACATAATTCTTTCCTTGGACGTCCATTTACCGTAGCTTCCCATTAAGTTTTGTATCTTCCAGGATATGCCCCAAACATTGCAAATAACCTTGAATATTCTCCACCTTATTTACGAAAATCAAATTTTTGATTTGCATTCATACTACCTCATTTATTATAATCCTTGTTTTGAATAATCTATGCCTTATTGTCAGAAATATTAGAGATATTTTATGTCTCGAGTCATTAATTAGAAATTTATAATTGGACTCAAAAATAGACAAAATTTTATTGAAATTCGTTGAAAATTATATTAAAAAAAATAATTGTTTAGTTGAGTTGTGGTTAGGATTTTTTAAAGAAGAGGTATACAGGGACTGTTGAAAATCTTTGTCTTTATTACTGCTTTCCACTTTAACCAAACAAGTTCAATGAACACATTTTGAAGTCACAGAATTTAAATGTTTATATTTTTTCAGAAATTGTAATTCAAAGAATAAACATAGGCAAAAAAGTTGTTATTCTTCTAAACATGGGTATTTTTATCATTTTGAAATTTTTATTTCCGTGAAGTAAAGTAATATAAGAAAGCCAGATTGATTATTCAAAGAAGTTCTAAATACTTAAGCTTCAATTAAACATATTAACTAGGAGTTAGAATTAAGAATGTATTCACTTTTTGATAACTGAAAATGTGGTCATTGAGATCATATGGTGAAAATTTATATTCATGGAGGAAATAATGTTTTCTACGGACCTCCTGAAGGTGGAGAAGATACTGACATTGAAATACAGGCTGAGAAAAATTGAGAAAAAAAGGCTTATATGCCGAACTAAATTGCTGGAGAGGTTGATGTTTTTTATGGAAATTTCTTAATCAAATGAAGAGAAAAGTTTTTGGCCAACTCAATCCGAGTAAAAAAAGAACAACCATATACTTAAGTGGCAAATGGCTCACATAAACAATAATGACGACATCACTCATCTCTAAAAAAGGAACAAGAGATGAGTAAAATACTTTTGGAAAAGTCCCCTGAATTAGCAACTTTGAACTAGTACGAGCTATACGAGAAGAGTCTGGCAACATCATAAAGAACATAGTGCAAGAAACTAATAAATATGTCCAAAGAGAAAAAAATAATGTCATTTCGTATGAAGAAAAAATAATTTTGTAACTCTTTTGCGTAGCTTTTGCGATCTAGACATAACATGACAACTCCGGAACGAGATTGCTGGAGCAGATAACAAGATTTACGCAGCCGAGACTTGAAACAATGCCAAGAAATCTTTTTCAACAAATAAAATCATATAGACATGTAGCCAACAACCAGAATGTTCAGTAATACCAAAATGGCTAAAGTATAGCCATTATATGAACTTTATAAAGCCAATGTTTGCCCAATTTGGCTTTCTGCATGAAGCCCTTTCCATATACGAGAATCAATGTGCGTTTATTTTGGAAGAGACTCATGTATAAAACATACTCGTTTTGTATATAAATTATGGAGTGTCTCCAGCTCTAATGGTTTTACTTATTAATTTTGTATATATAAAGGAAAATCTGCGGATATTCATTAAGGTTCCCTAGGAGGCGACGTGGTTATAGATCTGATTAAATTTGGAGAAATTGTAAGGAATTTTTACATTTATGTGGATAGTATTTTCCCTCTTAGGATCTATTCTTGACGCTAAAACATGATAGATTTTGAGCCACTGACGCTCTTTGGAAAAATATGATAAAATCTTTGGTAACACTTGAGTTTCAGGGCCCACGGTAGATGGCGCTGTTTATAGGCTACAATTTTTGGCTACAATATATGTCTTATAACGTCAGAGGGTAGCGTCAGATGTGAACAATTACGGTGTTATATTTTTTGTATATGCGTATATACTGGCAGGCTGCACCCCCCAGAACCCCCAAATTGAGAAACTCAGGATCATCTTAGGGTGGCCACCCCACAGTGATATCTTCCCCACGAGCAGTCCCCTTGAATTTACTGATGGTTTTTTCCCAACTGCCAGAAAAACCTAACCTACTGACAAACAATACTTACTTTTATAGGTTTCTTGATTAGTTTATTCACCTCTAAATAATCTAAGAGTTTTTCGCGGTCATGCAAAATAAACCCGAATTCGAATAACGAAGAAGCACAACTAGCTATGACGTTGCCAGTAAGAAGCTGTTATCGTTCACTGCGAAACAAAAATTACGAAAACCTAAAATAAAACAATAAAAGACATCAAGAAACCTTACCTAACCATGAAAAAACTATAAACGAGCAGAGACGCAAATATTTATTAAATAATACAGACTAAAAGTTACAAGTCCCCAAAACAAAAAAAAATATAACGCCATGATTGGTCACATCTGAAGCTACCGTCTGACGTCATAAGAGATATGTTGTAGCCCAAAATTGTAGCCTACTAACAGCGCCAACTACCGTGTGCCTCCAATCTGAAGTATTACCAAATCTTTTAATATATTTAAAAAAAATCCTAAAAAAGAAGAAAGAGTCACTCTTGTTGATAGGTCAGAAGGTAACATGACACTCGTTCGTTAGAATAATATATCCGTCTTTACATTAGTTAGTAATGAATTGGATGTGAATCCGATTGGAATGGTGAAAAAGATAAATGAAAGTTATTGTTTCTCAACCTCTTGTAATAAATGCGAACATCAATGGAATGGGAATTGACTTACTTGACAGAACCTTTTCTGACTAAGACTGAAGATTCTAGTCAAAAATTGTACTGGATTTGGTTATTCAATGGATCAACTATATCGATCACATAATAATTAGATTAACAGGATGTCATATATATGAATATATATATATATATATATATATATATATATATATATATATATATATGTATAACTGAATCACGAAAATAAGGAACGTGAGGAATTTATGAATAACGTTACAGCCACGAGGAAAATGAAACAACGGAGAACTGCGAGGCCTTTCGACTAATGGTCCTTTACTGAGCAGTCTGCTCAGTTAAGGACCATTAGTCGAAAGGCCTCGCAGTTCTCCATTGTTTCATTTTCCTCGTGGCTGTAACGTTATTCATATATATATATATATATATATATATATATATATATATATATATATATATATATATATATCTATATATGCCGTTAAGAAGGCAATGGTATGGCTAACTAAGCTCTTCATCAATCCCTCAGAAAGAGTTCTTCCACAATCACGTGGGCAGAATGTATAATCCATCTTCTCTAAGCAATTTAATAAGAGGGCTACAATCATCCTTTATAAGTGTTATACCTGCTTTTAAAGAGAATGGAAAAATCACTTTGCCCACTCTAGCCCGGCCATATAAATCGAGAATTATATTTGCAATAACGCAATTGTAATTATGCGGTTAAGAAGGCAATGTTATAACTAACGAGGCTCTTTATCTAGCCCTCTGAATGAGCCTTGATAGCAATAACATTGCTTCTTAACCGCATAATTACAATTGCGTTATTACAGATATAATTCTCGATTTATATGGCCAGAGCTAGAGTGGGTAAAGCGATTTTTCCTTTCTCTTCGAAAGCAGGGATAAATTTCTAAATGCTGTTCGATAGTAATCTTTTTAGAAAATCTGGATTATACGTTCTCCTCTCACGATTGTAAGAAGAGCTTTTTCTGAGATTTTGATGAAGAGCTTAGTTAGCCATAACATTGCTACTAAATTTCAACACCTTAGACCCAAATAAAGAAAACGAAAACCAGTAATATTGCAATAGCGGGAGATGCATTTTATGGCCTGTTGGAGATGGCATCCGAGCCGTATAAAAATAGTTCGAAAGTTCGTCTATGCAGAGCGTATGCAAACGATCTTAAGACAACCCTAAGTGACCTAAAGGACCTTTTTTCAGGACGCCATCCCGCCTCCATCTATTGGACAGGAGACCGCTCTTACCTCAGTACTTTGAATCATCTTTATCGTACAGAATCAGAACTTTTTTTTTAAGGCATACCCTATTGCAATGGGGTATATGGCATTCTTTCGATCAAGAAACTCATTGACAAAATGTTGTCTATGAATGATGCTCTCACATATAGTTTTTTAGCGATATTAGAAAAATTAGGGTAGAATCTCTTAAGGTTTGTCATTTTTGTCTTGAAACTAGGCTAACGTAGACCTCACTGGACAAAACTTACCGACGATGAGATGGTTTGGGTGGTGCTCGTGGCGCATATCAGCATATCACTCCTCTCTAAGGGAGGATTTACATTTTACTGACCACAAAGGAATTGGACAGGGTGCAAAGGAACAGATATTTTAGGAATAATAGCTATTGCAAAAGTCCTGTTACACTCGTTAAGACGCTCTTATCAGAGGAAAGGATGAGAGTTTTGTGGGTGGTGGGCTATATTTACATTGGGTCATAGATAACGAATACTTGATTGGTAGCTGCACCATATTCCGGATTCTGCTACTTTCATAGTCGGGCGATAAGTCATCGAGGTTGTTTGCCGATATGTTCGCCAGGGGGCGATTCCAGTCATTGTTACGATTTACTTTAGGTGAGACGCTGCTGCCATTCTGGAAAGTTCGAAAGTCATAAGTTAATTGCATTTATTTGCCGTTGTAGGCCTGTTAGCTCTAGTACTTGTAAGTAGTGAAGATGTGGACCCCTGCTATTTAAGTGAATAAGTTATAATGTGTGTTAAATAAGGGAAGTCAGCATAAGAAACATATATGTTGCTTGGGGAGGGACGCTATAATGATCTAGAAATTGCACCTCACAATGCACGCGTTAATTTCTAAAATAGCTTAAAAGTTATAACAATAATTACCTAAATAATACACTAATTTGAATTAATAGTGCGTTTACGCTACAATAAACTTAACTATTATCGAATGATTTTATTTTTCATAGTATTGTATACGTTTATAAACAAACGAAAACGATTAGGCTAAACAAGATTGCGATCATCTAAAATTATCAGAAATGACGTCCTTGAACACTTTTTTTATACGGCAATAGCTACTCCATTCGGCAAAAATATTCTCAAATATATATTTTTTATTTTGATTTCGTTAACCTTGTATCGGTGCCGATATATCGGTATGGGCCGATATATCGGTAATCTGCTCATTTCTATATCGGTGCAACCCTAATCTATGGTATTGTTTATCCATAGATAACTGTTTATCATAACTTTGATATTAAAAGTCGTGACTACGATGCCCACCCTAAACTACACCTTCACCGATGCCTTGGGTTGATCAAACCCTGTCTGGCCAGTTATTACGCTAAAATTATATTTTATTGTCGTTTATCATCATCACTAACTCTATAATTTAAGAAGGGTATTTTTTTGAGTATTTGAATAATAATTTTATCTTAGTTTGGTAATGACTTATGTTTTTTTATCAAAGTTATTTCTAATAATTCTTTTATAATATCAAAAACAAAATGGTGAAGTTCAAAAATAAATATAAGTATCGACATTTGGGAAATTTTTTAAAACCCAAATGGTGAAGTTCAGAAAATTTATTTATATATGTCTTCTTATATAACTATATTTTAGCAACGGGATATTTTGAAAGGGGGGAAATTTAGTTTAGAGTTCCCTTTTAAAATTATTATAATTGGCGAAGTGAAGAAAATTTATAAAAATTTAACCATGGCTGCATTTTTAGATTTTAAATTTTAATCTTAGTTTCGAAGCGCAAGCTCTCCCCGTAGGGAAGGAGTGGCGAAGCCATTGCCTGGTAAATTTATTAAACACGGGTTCAAAGACACCAATAAAATCTAATTAATAATACTGTACTATTATTCATATGATTACAAATAGTTTATTATTACTTGACCAGAAAGGCCCGCACCCTCCTAAAGTGTGTTTCTTGCCAGAAGGCTCTGGTAAAAGGCAACACACTTATGCCCTCAGTGTAGGTAGCCGATCCTGACAAGCTAACAGAGACTTTCAGAGATATGATTGAATTCCAGGACCGCGGCGGTTTCCTCTACCCCTCAAATGAGTGCATCCACATGGCCATGATGGCCGTGGAAGCCCTCAAGGCGATTATAATACCAGGCAAAATGAGGTCCAAGTTCCTGGCGGCCTACTTTTCAGAAGAAGTGTTTGTGAGTGTCTACAAGGAAATAATGAGCAATGACTTAGGCATGTCCCTGCTGGACTGTAAAAAGGGTTTCAGCCTGGTAAAAACCGTTGTTCCTGCCATCGCCAGGTCCCTCTTCCATGTCATGGGCAAAATATGGTGTCAAAAGCTAACAGTGATGCCCATGCAAAAGTCAAAAGAAAAGTCATAAAAAGAGGTAATCCGGATTCACCCGAGAAAGCTACCAGAAGCAAAAGTTACTACAAGAAGAAGAAACTTTCTAGTGAGAAAAAGTCCTAAGTCAATTTAAGTGTGCGTAGCAACTGACATTTGTTATGTATCTTGATTTTGCAGCATACATATTAGAATCCAGGTTAACCATGAAATAGGTTACTAGTACAGGGTGTCCAGAACTTAGATTCTTACTAGCTATTACTTTATTATACCTATTTTAGAAAAATATAGTCGGTACTCACCCATGGGCTAAGAAAAAGATTGATGAAAAGAAAAAGATTGATGCTACCTACTTTATTTCATATATTAGAATACACCTTGAAATATGTGTGTAGTTATATGTAATATACCCATTTTTCAATACAGTTTTAATTAGAGATTTTTCCACTTAATTTTTTCAAGTACTTGGAAAACCTATGGAATTTTGAAATTTGATATTAATAGGCACCCTAGAGTATCCAAGCATCCCATTGTACACTGCCTTATTAAATAAAATTGAATTGAATATAACCAACATTTGTTATAAATATAAGGTTTTTATTTTTTATTTTTCATTAAATAAGTCACGCTTTCGTTCGTCCCGCCGAATCTATTCGTTGTATAAAAATTTGATTTAACATCTCGAAGTTCATTGGTCCCAGGGTACTTCATGCTAAATTTGGGGTAAATATCTTTAAAAATAAAAAAATAAGAACGATTTTTGTTTTTTCCTGGCTAGCCCGAAAATGGAATCGCCCAATTCTGAGCTACCAATCAAGTATTTGTTATCTATGATTTGATGAATATGCAGAGACTACACCGACCGAGCAGAAGTTGACTAGTGTACAGTTGCTCCCCAAAGGCCGAGGCTCTAAAATGAGCCTCCAAGGATACAGAATGACAGGAATGATCACTGACGAGGTAGTACTAATCTTAAACAAGAGCACTAAGATAGACAGATCTGTTGTGGCAGATCATAGGACGTGACCAGAGGATTTATGTTTCTGGGGTAGCCAAGAAGACACTAATCTCATCCACCGTAACCAGTGCAGGTATATGTGACCTAGAACGGCTTTACTGAAGTGGTCAAACCTTAGGTAGAGGGATAACGGTCATTGGGACCAGATAGATCTACCCATCAGTTTCACTCTAAGGCCGAGGAACACTAACCTTTGATCGCTTACATACAACGTGTGTTAAAGCGTTTTGTCTTTGACACAGCATAAGAAAGCAAGACAGGTTTTTAAACATGGAGAAAATAAAGAGACCATAATCATGGTAAAGGTCGGTGCATATAGAGAATGGGGGACCGCACCAGTGTGCCAAGCCTCCCCTATTTTTACTTGTGCCGGGAATACGTGTCCATCCTAAAGAAATTGGGTGTAACTCTAACTCATGTAACCCAATGCGCGACTTAGTACAGGCTAGCAGTGCTTGCAGCCGTATTCCAAAATATCCATTTTCTTTTTCCATAGGTTTCTGTAAGTTTTAAAATACTTTTTGACCATCGAAGCCGAAAATAACAAATATTTTGACTTAAGATGTTTAAACTCATTGCCTCATGAACCTTTAAATTACCAACTTTGAAAGCGACCGAAAGCACTAAGTTCGTGGTTCAATTGAATCTTGTTTTAGTCCAAACGTATTTTATCTAATCAACATAGAACAACAAATTAAGTTTTAAATTAAAGAGCATAAATTAATAAAGAATAATATATAATAATCATAATTAATTTTAATAAAAATATTAATAATAATATTAAATACCAATAATTTTTCAGCAAATAATAGAAACTGGAACAGAATCTAAACCATAAATAAATTCCAACTTTAGAATCGCTTTAAGCGGTAAGTGTCAACTACGCCAGCCATCAACAAGCTCTCACAATGAATCTCACTTAGCTTCTTACCCTTCAGCTTATTACAGTGCTTATTAGCTTTTCACCAAGTTATGAGAATGCTGTAAGGTCTATTGTAAAAGACCTTACATATGACAAAGTTAAATTTATCATCTTATTTTTGCAAATGATTAGGATCATGACATTGACCAAGTACAACGCAAAGATGCTCTTTATCAGATATATCGTGCTATGGTTAAAATGAAAGGAATGGCAATTAACCGTGAATGAAAAAGTGGAGATTTTGAGCGGGAATTAGGAAGCCTGTTCGATATAAAATTTCTCGCTGCAACTCAAGAAATAGGGAACAACTAACTGCTATCCAGCGAGAAGAAAGATGACCATATCAGATTCTAGGAAGACCAAATTCCTGGATTTTGAGACAGGATCCCTGTAGCAACCAGCGACGAATGAAAGAATGCTTCATGCAAATTTACCATTTTTTGTTCCAACACTACCATATCCTATAATTTAGAAAGATGATAAAACTATTAAATTTCGTGCCTATTTTATTGCCCTATCTTGGTTAGATAAATATATAAGAAAAAAATATTTAAGGAATCTTCAATTGCGTATATTCATATATTAAATATTCGCTTTTACAAATGATATATAAAATAAATCAAGCCTTATCCTTCTCTATTCTTGACATCATTTTTCTGCTACGAGAAAGAGGGAAACGACCATTTTTCTACTCCACTAGATAAGAGCCCATATCTTTTTTCCTTTCCAATGGAAGAAAACTTATGTGGGAATAAAACTCGTCTTCAAATAGGGAAAAAACAAGCCTCCCGCGATTTGGGAGGGCAGGCTCTTTTTTTACCTAAAATGGAGGGAAGAGTACACGAGAAGAAGAATAATCGATTCGCTCTGTAGTATGTCAGGAAAGGATGGGTTGGGGAGATTGAATGAGCAATGCAGAAGTGTTGAGAGCGTTAGAAAAAATAAGATTAGGGTGTACAAATAATATGAGGGGTCATTCGACCCCAAAGAACAATAAAGCCTGTTGCTGACGAGTTTAATTTGAAGATAAGGAAATGGGTACGAATGATTTCATAATGAAAATTATCCGGAAAAACATAGATTATTTGAAATTTAAACAAAATTTAAAGAAAAACATTTTGATATGGTCATTAATCTGATATATTTTCATTTTATCTCCAAAGTGAAAAAAGTGGATTATTTGCTTGAATTACCAATTCCAAGGACAAATTAAACTTTGCAGCACAAGAAAAAAGTGCAGAAAGTTAGCATTGGACAGTCGCCTCTACTACACTACTTCTCTACTGCAATACATTCAACCTGTTACTCTATAAAATCTCAATATTATTGAATCCTTCACCTCGACAGTTCAGGCATTCCCACATCTCCATAGTATCCAGTTTACTCCCTGTTTCTCTCAGGTAAATCTGCTGAAACCAAAGAATATATATGAGAGACAAAAAATCCAATAAATAAATGAATTAGTTAACGGCATTCCAAAAGAGTGTCTATCTAGCCAAACTGGTCCTCGCTTCCCATGTCGTTCATTGCGTCCCTAAGTCTGTTTCAAGAGATTTTATGGCAAATAGGTATGCTGCTGCACAATTGAGATATCTGTTTATTCACATATAATGTAGGATTTTTGAATATATAATTACCATATTTATACATCTTATAGGCACATCTAATTTTCATATTAATTACACTGGTCTGCGCCGTTTTTAAAGTTTAACATATAATAATTGATTTTAGGCGTTTTTCGTGCTAAATCCGAAAATAATGCTCATTTTATCCAATCA
This sequence comes from Ceratothoa steindachneri, assembly GCA_963969495.1. Lineage (NCBI taxonomy): Eukaryota > Metazoa > Arthropoda > Malacostraca > Isopoda > Cymothoidae > Ceratothoa > Ceratothoa steindachneri. The sequence continues at coordinate 92,738,288 of OZ018330.1, forward strand.
AATTAATTTGGGGAGATATAAGCCCATACAAGAAATTCCTAAATTCCGATCTAGTTGTAGTGAATGTACACACAATATAAAATTTAAACTGATTTCTAAGCAGAAAGTTTACGGAATGTTCTAATTGATTACAACAAGAGTACAACATACAGAAAAGCTACTTATAAGTGAAAGGTCTCTTCATGAATTTCTAATTGTGCGTGGCAGACACTAAATCTTTTTTCAGGCACCAGCAGTTGCCAAAAAGAAAGGTAACATTCAACCTCCTTGGTAGCGTTTCTCTATCACAAGGATATCATGCTGAAAACGCTCACCTTGTTATCGACTGAAGTTTCCACTATTTTCATGAAAATAGTCCATGAGGGACCAAAGGAAGCACATCTTTAATCATATACGCCCACTAAGTTTGCCGAAATTTGCAATTAACTTATCAACCGCCTTCTCATACTAAGGACTTTGTGGTTGCCAAGGAAGTTTACAATGACTTACTCAAGGGACAACCAGGCAGATAGTTTACCAGGATTCAGTGCTTCATTAAAACTAGTATCCTTAATGGCTCCCTTATTTGATGACCATCAAATTGACCTGCCTTCATTTTTTCTAGGCTCACTTTTGGAAACTCCTGACGGAGGAAAGTAACTCCTCTACCTTCCCTGTCCATTGCCTTGACAAATTTATTCATCTAACCGAGTTTTATGTGCAGGTTTAGAAGCAATATTTTGTTCGATTAAATTAGATTGTGTGACATAACGTTGTGTGAACTGGGTTCTAATCCTTGTTTTAACGGCCAATCTTGTCTGACATAAAGCTGATCGTCAGCCCGATTGTAGCACGAACACATCAAGCATGGATACATTGGATAGCAACTATGAACGCCTATGCTGCGTCCGAAAACTTTATGATCTTCACTGATCAGCTATTTCTGTTCCTGGTATGGTAGTTGAGAATAGAAAACAGTCGGTTTATGCTGTTGCAGGTTTCTTTAAGTGCCGCTGAGTATCCAACAGAGATCGATGAAAACCTATTGCCGTTATTAAGAAGAAATGCGTTGAAACTTCTGTTAGATGGGTCAATGAAATGTTTTCTTTCTATAACATCATACTTCAGGCCAATTAAGTTGAGCAGGTCAGCATTGTTGTTACAGTAGACCAGTAAAGTGGCTTCATCAAACGTGAAAAATTTCCTATATTCTTTCTCGTGGTCCCGATACCAATAGAATGTTATCCCTAGTACTAACATACATTTCCCTCGAAGACGTAAACCAAATAGCTGAGCAGATTCTTTGGAAAGGTTCAGTTTGTTGAACTTGGCATCCGTAACTGGCACCAGTTTTTCCCCCTCTTCTGGCGACAAATTAGACTCGGAATCAGAGCTAGAAGCCATAGTAAAATCGGGCTCAGGAACAGGAAGATATGAGCCATGTGGCTCTGGTTTTATAGCAGAAGGAGCATTGCTGTATTGAACATGATGTTTGTTCTTGCGAATGATGCCTTTCAGATTTTTCATGTAGAAATAGCAGTCGGTGACGTGATCTTTGCCTTCTGTCCACACCATTGGGACACCAAATGGCATACTATTCTTTTATTTATAACTCCAATCCCTTAAACTTATATCACATGTTTTGCAGCAAATATAGGGAGCAAATATATTATCCTGGTCCCTTAGTTTAACTCCAAAGTAAGCACGATATGCCTTTTTCACAAAATCCGTGATTTTTGCTTGACGCTCTGGAAGAACGACATGCGCGCAGATTTAACAAAATCTATTTAGATGATTCTTAAACGTATGATCCATTGTATTGTAAATCTAAAACTGAAAAGATGAATAAAATAGGTTATGTATCTTACTCCTCACTAGATATAATAAAACCGAATTAATAAACGGTTGAATGATAGCATTATTTTGGAATATATGTTTTAATATAAATCGAGCATATCTTAGAAACAAAACCTAAACAAAGGAAACTAATTATATTCTTAAATTCAGCATAAAAAATTATTCTAATTCAGTTTGGAAACGCTGGCCAGTGTTATAAGGAGCTGATTCGTTGCGTTCAACGTTCATTCCAATGCAACTTAGATTCAATAGAAAACCTTAATGGTGATAACTTTAAAAAAATGAAATATATTTATCTAATTTGTTTGGAATTATTTAGAAAATTGATGGATAAAAACCTAATGTAAAGAAACTTACCATTCGATTTATTGATGAGAAAGAAAGTCAAAGCTCATTTGTTCAACTATTTCTCATTTTATCCACTAGAATAAAAACTGGATGAACAGATCTAAGAAAAAGACGACATCATATTTTTAAAAACGAGCATACAATGCTAAACTTACGTAAAAGTTTATATAGTAAACAAACGTCACCGATTTGATCATAATTCAGTTTTTTTCTGGTAAATAAACGCTCCATATTTCTTTTTCCATTGAGGAATCAATTCCGAATTTTTCTGCTTAATTAATGAAATGTAGAATGGAATGGGTTAAGATTTGTTTCCTGATTAGTTGGCTACCTGAAAAACTAATTTTGAAATTGTTTTAAGTTCTTTTTAGCATGTGATGAAAACTATGCAAAGAAGTTACAAAAACAGGCTGTATAAAATTTAAGTGTAGGAAATGAAAACTAAATATGTCAATATCCTGTTTTTCAATCAAGAGCTTAGTTTGAATCGACTGTTATTATTTACCATGGGCAGATGAATGAATTTGTATGAATGAATCAAATTTTACCAAGTGTTTCTCCCATCACCTGTTATTTTTTAAGTAATAAATTTTAACAAGAATTGTTATGCAAACCTTTACTGATAATAATAATAACCGTTATCGTGAGAAGAAAGACCTCTATATTTTCTTTTTATTACCACAATGTTTCCCATTTTTCTTAGATGCAGTCACTTACTATTATTCAAATAGGTATATTAGGCAAAAGAAATATGGCCAAACCATCATGCATATGTATGGTATGTGCGCGTGATTGGATAGGCCATCTCCTTAAAAGCATTGAACCTGTTAGCACACAAACTTATGAATAAAACACAATTCTTGCAAGTTTAGGACGAATACATTTTTTCATATAATTTTTCTTTATAATATTAAGTTAGGTTAGGATAGATTACATTATGTCACGTTTTGTAAAAAAAAAGAGTTTCTTTAGCTTTTTCTATGTTGTTACTAAGAAACAAGAAAATACAATTTATACCATCAGTATATAGGTAAGTATATTTATCTATGTTGGCTATGCGTTTTCATATGTTGTTTATAAGCATTAAATGGTCTTGCTCATTCAATTTTAACAAATAGGAAGAGAGAGAGATAACTGTACTCGGTATCACCCTAACCACCTAAATGAAAAGAATATAGAGAGAAAACGGGTGGTATGTGTGGATAGTTTTCCTTAGCCGGTCCCATGGAACTTTTCGAAATTGCAAATTTTCTCAAAGCTCACGAGAATGTACCGATTCTGGCTGTAGTATTTCATTTGTCTGTTAGGACCCTCTTTGCCTAAGATGGTCCATACCTGTCGTACATGAACGCTCAATAATTTAGGTGTAAGGAATATCTGGTAGATATATAAAATCTTAACCTGATAATTTTATGGGAACGTTACTTTTAAAGTAGAGCAAGTTTAAAGTTGTCATGTGATTATGGAAATTTCTATATGATTAAATACTTAGTTCATAAAATATTTGATATATAAACGAGTATTCAAATACGTAAATCTATGTTTCTTGATTCTTTGTATAAAATACATATCTAACTCAGCGACAGGGTGCGCGATTCGGTAAGTGACCGACTAATAAAATTACGTATTAGTTAGAAATGTAACTTTTAGTCTAATTAAACACTAACCCCAATTAGATATGTTTATTTTAGGAGACCTAGTCTGTAGTTATTGTTAATACTTTGCATATATTAATACTTTGCATTGGCTAAGTCAACGCTGTTAATATATTAATAATAAGAGTTTTCTATGACAGGAAGAGAGGCAACATAAAGGGGTAACTTTGAAACCAGTTTTCCTGGACTTGGGGATCAGCTATCCTGTAAATGTAGTCTTCCAGTTCGAGGAAGATAGGATCTGCCGCTGGACCTGAAGCAGAGCAGTTGTCTAATAATGCCATTACCTTAACCGCATTAATTTGTCCTGGATATTTTTCCATATATATATATATATATATATATATATATATGTATATATATATATATATATATATATATATATATATAGAGAGAGAGAGAGAGAGAGAGAGAGAGAGAGAGAGAGAGAGAGAGAGAGAGAGAGAGAGAGAGAGAGAGATGAAAAAAATAGAGACAAATAGAAAATAGACAGAAAAAATTATGAACAATTAATTAAATGAACGTAAGAATTAAGTCACATGCCAATTGGGTCGCCTTGCGGGAAGAAGAGTCAAAGAAGAGTGACAAGTTGACGAGAAGTAGCAAAGAAGTAAAGTTAGTTTAGGCTGAGGTGCAAATATTGTTTGATTAAAATCATGGGATTGGCAATTAAAAGGATGATAAGTCGCCATTGAAAGAATGATTATATTGCTTAATATATAGCGATTCCAAAATTCATAATCACGTAGTATCTTGAGTAGATCCTGAGATTTTAAAATTTGAATTTGGTGTTTCATTAAATGAGTAATGAATCCCTAGAGAATTTGATTCCAAATAATAGTAAAAAAAAATATTTAATGCTTACAACTACTTTCCACTCATATTGTTGAATATTTGAGTTTGACAGTTAGAATTCGTATCTTCTTGTAAAGAATATCTAAAAATCTAAAATTGACCCAGAAGGCATCGCTTACAATCGCAAATAGCTGAGAGAAGATTAATCTTACAAATGACCCCGAATGCATTGCTCAAAATTGCAGAATAACTGACAGAAGAGTAAACTTACAAGTGACTCCAAATTCATCGCTCACAATAGAAGAGGATATTAATGGGAAAAAAACGGTCACTTTAATAACCGAATGAATCGTTATTTGTGGTGCACTAAGCTAATTATCTAGAAACGAAGAAGGTAACGTCAGGTTTGCTATCAATCTTTATTAAAACAGATATCTTAATTTCTAAGATATATATAGAACCAAAATTTATATTTTTTCTCTACAAAAGACCATATCCTGCATTTTGAAGTATTTAAATGTTCATTTAACCAGGTTTTTCTTAAATTAATTAAGTGGATTTTAACTCTTTGATTATTTATTCTAATATTTATTTTAGGGGCCTAGATAGGGAAAGTTTAGGGAAGAGCGGCCATTGTCTTAGTGAGTCGCCAGAAAACGAACGGCTGACACCATCTTCCTGCTCTAAACGTTAATGCAGTAGATTCCGCTCTATGCGTCTTTCACCCCAAATGGTTTAAGCGTTGAAATAATCTCTGAATATCTCCTCATATAAGAAGATAATGCGGTGGAATACTCTACCAAAATGTTTCTGTTATAGTGAGGGATCGAGTCGACACTTTCGCGTCCTAATAGATAAGGTATGAATTAATCTCTGGGGGATTTCCTTCACTAGTGGATAATGCTTCGGATTAATTTCTCTTTGTTTTCCCGACCTAGTTTATAAAGCGTTGGATTACACTCTGAATGTCCCCATGGCCGAAAGAATATGGTAGTGGATTGCTCTTTGGTGATATTCTTGCCATGATTACTCTCTTTAGGACGTCTTTCTATAGTGGTTGAGGTCATTAACTAATTCCTTTGAAGGCTTATCGCCTAGGTAGATTAGCCGTTTGGTTACGCTCCTGAGGTCTTCCTTTCGAAGTGGATACTCTTTAAAAGTCTTCCTGCAAGAGTGTAAAATGCGTGGGGTACTATCTGGAAGTCTCTCTGCCTCAGTGATTATGGCACTGTTTCACTCTTGGAGGTCTTCCTGGCAGATTGGATAACGTATTGGATTACACTCTACAGTTTACCCTGCCCTATTAGGTAAAGCGTTGAATTACTCTTTTTTCATTTTCCTGCATCCTAGATTCCTAGAAGTCATCAATTGAATTAGGCTAGAATTTACATAATGATTCACAATTACAGTCAGCTTTTTTCAATCACATCAAATACAGCTTACTCTCTGAATAAGCAAATTGTATTGTTTGACCGTAATTAATAGGACGGGTCAGCGAATTACTTTAATTATTTAATTATAGCTAATCATAAATAGTGGAATAAAAAAAAAGCAAAATTGTATAGTTTCTTAATTACTTTTATTAAAACTTGGAAAGCCAGTAGTATAATAAGCACTATTAGTAAATGACGACTACATGTAACTTGTATAAGCAGTTACACGTTTGGTAATGCGGGCAGCGCGGTGATAGGTTCTGTGTCGCTCTAATCAAAAGATGAGTATCATTTTGTTCAAAGAAACAACAACAGCAATGTCCCTTTACATGACGTAAGCATACAATATGTAAGATTTTATCTTGTTTTTCTAAACTTTTGACTGTTCAAATTATTTTTATTCACATAATAATTTCCTTTCTTTCATGATGTCTGTCTCTAATACTTTGCATCGAAATTGTCTAATTAACCAGGACTACTTTTGGTATATCTGTAGACATTTCAACAAAGCGAAGACTAAAGTATTTTCTCCTTCAATTTGACACTTATATGTTGCAGTCTAAGTTAGGCACTCAGTTAGTCCCTATGAAAAACACGGAGAAATGAGTCATTGATGTCTTAGAATAGACTCTCGACGATATACCATATATAACTCTTCGTTGAGGGAATTATTCTTATATTTCGAGTGCGTGGTAAATCTGATTGACCGAGGTTATTTTTCTTCAATATTCTTAAGAAGTGGAACTGGGCTCAAGGATAATAATATGGCTATCATTAATAAAATAGAGTTTTATTAATTAAACTATCAACAACACACAAAACGGTAAATGTTTACATAAACGGAGAATGGAAAGGGTCGTGGGAATATCTGACTAATCCGAGGATTAAGGTTGAGAGATTCAAAAAGGTAAACAAATAAAAATTAAAGGGGGTGGAATGGTTTGCTAAACTATTTAAAGCACAGGGTAGGGTTGAGGAAAGGTTAGATAATTAAAGGTAATGCTCAGCTTACGTAATTACAAGTTTTAGTGCAGAGGAAGGCGACGCGAAGGACTCTTCGTTCCGCCGGCGAGTTCCAGCCGAAGGGCGGGGATTAAATTATCCTGACGTGACGTCTTGGGAAGAAGAACCGTTACTTGACGAACGAGCTTAAAGAACAATAACTGTTCTAACGTTGTTCTCTGCTGAACAACAGGGGGAGTGAGAACCGTCTCTTGTTTTTCTAAACTTTTGACTGTTCAAATTATTTTTATTCACATAATAATTTCCTTTCTTTCATGATGTCTGTCTCTAATACTTTGCATCGAAAGTGCCTAATTAACCGGGACTACTTCTGGTATATCTGTAGACAGTTCAACAAAGCGGAGGCTAAAATATTTTCTTCTTCAATTTGACACTTATATGTTGCAGTCTAAGTTAGGCACTCAGTTAGTCTTTATGAAAAACACGGAGAAATGAGTCATTGATGTCTTAGAATAGACTCTCGACGATATACCATATATAACTATTCGTTAAGGGGGAATTATTCTTATATTTCGAGTGCGTGGCAAATTTGATTGACCGAGGTTATTTATCTTCAATATGCTTAAGAAGTGAAACTTCGCTTAAGGATAATAATATGGCTATCATTAACAAAATGGAGTTTTATTGATTAAACTATCAACAACACACAAAACGGTAAATGTTTACATAAACGGAGAATGGAAAGGGTCGTGGGAATATCTGACTAATCCGAGGATTAAGATTTGGGAGATTCAAAAAGGTAAACAAATAAAAATTAAAAGGGGTGGAATGGTTCGCTAAACCATTTAAAGCACAGGGTAGAGTTGACGAAAGGTTAGATAATTAAAGGTAATGCTCAGCTTACGTAATTACAAGTTGTTGTGCAGAGGAAGGCGACGCGAAGGACGCTTCTGTCCGCTGGCGAGTTCTAGCCGAAGGGGGGGAATTAAATTATCCTGACGTGACGTCTTGGGAAGGAGAACCGTTTCTTGACGAACGGGCTTGAGGAACAATGGCTGTTCTAACGTTGTTCAATTCTGAACAACAGGGGGGAGTGAAGACCGTCTCTTTTCTACGGGCTCAAAGAACAATGGCTGTTCTAACGTTGTTCTCTTTCTGAACAACAGGGGGGGCCTTGTAGACTTGGCGTCTTTAAGGCTCGAACCTTGGCACTCAAGGGATATTGTCCTCTTCTGGACAATAATAGTGGATCTCTAGGTAGAGGGCCCCTGGTGCACAAGGTGAGACCAGATCGGCGTGATGTCTCGCGATGATAATCTGGATCTGATCTGATCTGATTCAATCGCGAAAGTTTCATATAAATAGTCGGAGCCATCCCCTTGGCGTAGGCGACAATGGAGTGGGGACTTCGAGGGACTGCCCCAGCCACACCTTGGAACATACCTTATCTGCCCATAGGCCTAACTCAATCTGGCAAGATTGTCGTATGGGGCGAAACGTGGGGGGGGGGTGAACCTCCTTGGTTAAATATTGACTTAGGTAGCGATAGCGCGCCCTGCTTTCTCATCGCAGATGCACGTGGGTAGCCATGTGTTCTAACAAACATGTGATAGCGACTGAATTTAAGCGGCCTCAGACCGTTCTATCACAATTCACTTGTTGCAATATTTTAGAAACACAAAATGAATTATCTGCATTGACCTTAAAATGGCTTGCTTTAATATTGGTCTCAACGCGGGTATAATAATTCTCCCTAATTTCAGTGGATTTGGGACAGCAAAACTCGAGGCAAGCAACGGGAGGAGAACAATTGGTATACAAAATTATGTCTTCAAATCTAGAGGTCACAACATTCTACATGTGTCAGTTCTTGATAGAAATAAAGTTATATTCACTCTTCTACACATCAAACTGGGTCTATGGAACCAATTTGTTAAGCTATTACCAGATGAAGAGGACTGCTTAAGTATCTGCTTTTTACATCTACTGGCAAGTCATTTAAAAAAATCAAGGCAAGTATCTTGTATAGAGAATATTTTAAAGATATAAACCACTCTGTTGCAAATAGGAACATCAAGTTGCATTTTTGCAATAGTAATTTACTAACGAACAGGAAAACCTTGGTGATTTCAGCATTGAGCAAGGGAAACGATTTCAACAAGATGTAGTTGACTAATGTTGGAGTATAAGGCGAATTGTGCACTTATTGAACACTCCAGTAAAAGCTATAAACCTAACGTGTGGCTAACGATGTTATTCCCACAGAATTTACTTACACTCACTAAAACCTTAGGTAATTTTTTAATTCAGAGGTCAATTATTAATCAAAAACAAGTCTTTGATCTAACGCAACAAAAATTGTTTTCCACAGAGTTATAGTTTTGTGTAAATATTACTCCAAGCCGAAAAGCTTGGAGTAATACAGTGAGCAACATTAATGTGAAAGTTCATATACAAGTATGCCATCAAACACATTTTTTTCTCACATCAAATGAATATAAATGCCGTAAAAATAAAATGAGTCACTAGGTTTGTGACTTTTATTGCCAGATATATCTGGTATCCAGGTTTACTGCTCACGAAGGAATTAGAATTTTACCTTTAGATCTATAATATATGGTACTTAGGAGAAAATTAGTATCTCCCAGTTTTGTTAACGATGAGGACGATATTACGAAAAGGGAAATAGTAATTGCATTAGAAAATCCCGACAAGGTAGGCGTGTTAAAGAATCTACATAGTGATGGAACAATTGCAATTTTATATTATAACATTACAACAATAGCCACTAATTTCTCAAAAAACTGAACATTCATCTTACCTTTATAAACAAGTATCTAACTTTGGTAGAAGAATATGAAAATTACAAAATAGCAAAAGAGATTGTTAACTCTATAGGTCTTGAACTGTACCTCTCAAGGAGCTCTCCTCGGGAAAAATGACAAAAGTTGAGAAGTAGTACCCATGGTTGATGCAATTTGTGAAGCAATAGCGATAAAATTTTCTAAACGTCCGTAATAATATCCTCAAAAATCAACACCATACAAATACAAAGGCAGGTGAGGTTCTCTGGGTTACGTCCTTTTTAGCCTAGGTTAGGTTTTGTCGTAGAAAGGAATTCAACAGAGAGCATCTGTGTGTAGGTCGCACAATAAAGGAGTACCGATTACTATGTCAATGCGATCTTTCATGTCGAGCAAATTTACGCTAGACCATCTTCATTTTAAAAAGATTCTAATCAGTCGGAGAATTTTGATACTTTTGACCACGATAAATTGAGCATTGGTCAATACAGGAAATTATACTGGCATACGTCATTCTAACTGAAAATGACATACATGTGGAATAGATGTGATTTTACTATTCCAGATGCAAAAACCTTTGCTTTGCCCTTCTGTGTAAAGAAATTATTAACAGAGTCAAACAGGGAGGAATGTAAATATTTTTCGGAATGGTAGGTTTTGTCAATGCTGAATAATGTACCCTCAATGCCTTTAGCAACTGGAAAAATCAACCTTCACATTTGAAAGCGACTAAGAGGATACTTAACGATTTATGTTGTCAATAAATTAACCCTAACATAGAAATAATTCGATGAGTACTCTAGTGTCTATATAGGCAACTGGTTGAGAGGGAAACAAGGTTTTGCTACTGTTTATGTGCAATAAAGGAATTCCTTGAATTCCTACCTGGCAAGCAACAATAGCCGGACCTCAGGACCTGATGCCTAATAGCCACAGAAAAATTATTTGTAAGTTGTCAAAGTTGTTTCAACTGATTAGGAAATTTTAACCATGCCCTATCCGGAAATAACATCCGTTTCCTCAGAGTATGTCAGGTTTTTGTGCTAATTCTATTTTTTTAAAAATCCGATGATATAACCAACTCGATTACAATTTTTATATATTTTCGGTTGATATTTTCTAATAGTCCTCATCCAAAATTGTGTTTTAGGATATAAAGCCTCATTTCTGAACACATTTTATTAATTAAACCTTAAAAAACTTGATTAGTGTTTATTGAAGTGTAAACAGCGATAAAGGTAAGCTTATGTAAATAGGATATTACATCATCGTGTTTCAGAATTCAGAGTGCGAACTTTGGTTTATTTGAACGCCTGCAATGCTTAGCAGTAGGGATGTCTCTCTTCAGAGTCCAACACTAAGCATTCATCATGAGTGCATCACAGTGTGCGTGATACTTCGTCTCCATCTCTTTGAAGTCCTGATGGAATCCCTTCGCCTGTTCCTAGATTCTCAGGAAACCAAGCAATAATTGAGTATACATAAGTGATGTATTCTTTGATGCTTATTTACATCCAAGGTTGCTGGAAGTAATCAGCATATTGGTGACATGCTCTGTGTAGCCCATGGCTTTCTTGTTGCTAATAATCTTTTTACTAAGAGAAAAAAGCCCTACATTCTTCCAGCACCTTTTCTTCATTGATTTTTGAAACTCTGGATCTCTGATAAGTTTACAAAGTCGAGGACCGTCAAAGATGCCTGCTTTCACCTTCTCCATGAAAATCCATAAAAGTGTTGCACATGTAAGTAAAACAGCCATAACATATATCTAGAGCTTTAGCGAACTCTTTGATCGGGCCATGCTTGATTTGCAGCGTTGTAAATAGTATCCTGTTTCTGTGGACCAGAGGATTGTTTATGATGTCCCTTGCCTTGCAAGGCACCAATTCTTTTTGTACATGGCATCCCTTTTTTGTGTAATGCTGGTCTTTCTCCCTCCTATCCTACATACACAGAAAGCACCCTGACCGTTGTCCTAGTATAAGTTCACTAACTTAAAGTTAAACAAATCAAAATGTAATGATGATAATAAGGAATTTTCTGCACCATTTAATTGAGCGTTTCATACTTTTTTAGTGCAGTCTCATGAGTTAAGAGTATAGAGGCAAACTGTTGCTGTTGTGCAGCAGAACATATTTCAGTACTCGCTTGCTGATGTCCCTCAACCGTCTCTAAAGTTTGGGGTTGTATTGCGGTACTCTAACTTGTGCAGAAGATGAGTAATCTCTGTACATTACACTAAGTCCCTATTTTCAGACAAAAAATGAGGATACTATTTTTGTCTATTGCAGTCAATGGTCAGAGAGAATGTTTGTTTCCTTCAATCTGGATGACAACAGTTTGCTAGAGAATTTTAATAATGTTAGATTGCGAACTAGATCATTTAGTGCCTTTTTGCAAAAAAGATGTGGAGCATTATCTTAAAAAACCTCCTTCTTCTACTTAATTTTGTTCAACACGACAAAGCTTCGTGCCTAATATCAGGAAGTTCTCCAAAGACAGGTATTTTAATTTCAATACAATGACAACGAGATCTTCTCACCCTACCTGTATGTCCTTATCCCACCTCTTTTTAATTTCTCTCGATGACGGAGTGACCAATGTTGCTTTCAGGATACCCGTTCTCTTGGTACGGATACTCAGGCATCTTCCCTAGCCTACTCATCTGCTTCTCATCTTCTATCGCTATGTTAAGTCGGCCTTTAGTGCCTACACCATTCGTACCTTGTTAATCAAAAAACTCATAGAAGGGTTAAGAAACTTTCTTGTTTGTATTGCCTTCTGACACCTCATTCTTTTCTTCTTATCACCTTAGCCGTTTTTTTTACTTTCTGTAAAAATATAGTTTAATCATTATACTCCCTACTTGCTGGATCTTCACAAATACTCCACCCATCTCTTCAAATCCGACAAGATATTAAAAAAATTTGTGGATCTTAATCTATCGTAACTAGCCAGCCCATTGTCGTGGCATACCACTCTATACCATACACAACTTCCAGATTATGATGGCGGTGACTTACTCACTCACTGCAACGCGAACCGTTAAGGAGTGTTCACAGGGATTAATGATCGACCATAAGTTCAAACTCGAGGCGTTAGGTTTCAAATCCTTAAAAATCAAGCAAAATGCAAAAGTGGTTGGCGAGATTTACATGAATAGGACGAGAGTATCGTTCAAGGTTAGTTAAAGATGAAACAACTAAAATATAATATTATTTACAAATATCAAAATAAGAATAAAAATATGCAAAGAGGAATTATTTAAAATGAAATAGTCTCTTGATTATTATGATAAGGATGGATTCTCAAATAAAATTAATTAATTAGCGTTACTATGCCAAAATCAAAAAGGGGAACTTGACAATACTAATATGTCGTGCTATGTCCAGGTGTACGCCGTCCTACGCACCCTAGCCTACTGGCTGACCGAAGTTAAGGCTATACCTGGGAATGGCTTTAAGAGTGCTGCAAATACACAGTTGCTAGGCAAAGGAATATTCGAACAAGGCTATAAAAATATACTTTAATAGGATTTAATTTTACATATATATATATATATATATATTTATATATATATATATATATATATATATATATATATATATATATATATATATGGCAAGTTAAATGGCAATGAAATTAAAAATTGACAGTTTACTGCCAAAATGATTAACACTATCAATTAAGTTTGAACCGAGGGATAATTAATTGAGTAATGATTTTACAATTATGCAAGTTCTAGAGCAAAAGGGATTTTTAAAGTTTGACGCGGTAAAGGTGGGAGGAGCATGACGAAGCGGGGGTTAAATACATTTTCCCTTGATGTGCGGCGAGTAGGCCTAGTTAGGTAAGTTCGACCTTGAACTTGCTGGTGTCTCAAGACATGCTCAGATAACTTTGGGAAACTGAAGTTAGGGAGGGCCTCTTATCCTTAAGAGGGAAACAAAAGGTGCTTTGGGGATGGCTTTTCCCATCCTTAAAATCCGAAGACGTAGTAAGAAGGGTTGAAGCGCGCCTAACAATCTCCACGAACAACACTGAGTGAGGACTAGCACTTCCTTGGCTCTTCAACAATCACTCAATTCTTCTCTGGACGAGAATGTAATCGATTTCCTCTCGGCTAACGTACTGGACGGTTGTTTCAGACACAAATTTCCTGTGAATTCTGAACTGTCAAATGTATACCCCAAAATTATTTAGACGGGGAGAGAGATTCATCGCCAACAGACTTCCTTATTTGCTTTCGGTCGCGATAAGGTTCTATAGCGTGAAGTCGTGATGCCCACTTAATGGTCTTTCCATTGTTATAATTTTCGCAGTAGATAAGGCAGAAAAACTAAGGACGGTCAACGGTGAACTAGGGAAGTCAGGGGGGCGGGGAATTTCTCACTTTCTTATTCTTCCACATAATATTTGAGGGGGTGTTAATCTTACCGGTAGATGACTTCGAGAATGGTCCTGCTTGGGATGAGGCGAGTGGGGCACGATCCGATGAGGCAAGTGGGGCATGATTCGGATAAGGAAAGTTGGGCACGCTCCGAATGATGCAAGTGAGGCACGATCCAAGCCAACCTTCTGAGGAATAGCGATGAAGATAGCCTATCTTGAAGGATGACATTCGACGTGGAAATGTGGGATTACTCGTAATTCCACTGGAAAAGGAAACTTCATTTCCTTCAAGATAATCGATGGAGATTTTCTCCGGATCAATTAAACAAAGGGAGACTGTCGTGCAACTTCAAAGGATTGTCGTTCACAGCAGTTACCAATTGACTAAAATAGAATCACGGCAGAGAATGATTTGCTGTATGATGAACGCTCACGAGACTTCGACTCTGGACATTGAGGACGACTTTGATGTACGTGCGGGACTCCTCGATCTCAAGTCAAAACTGTGTATTTGTACAAGTGATCGGGAATGGGGAAAGTGGCATTAGGAGCATGGGGTGAGGAAGCTCCAGACATCTTAATCCGTGAGGCAGACGAAAATTTATCTTTTATCGGCAAGGTGTGAAAAAAAACAGCGGCTCGTTTTCTCTTCGTCGCCGGGGAGGGGGGCTCTGGACAAATTGGCAGGATTGGGGGATAATTCCCCAATACGCCTAGGAGTCGAACGAAACTTCTCGAACGTTCCCGAACAGTAAGTGACGTTTTCCATGGCGAGATACAATCGCACGTGGTCTCCAAATAACGTGAGGAGGTTTTACACCCAATTAACCCAGAATTACCGTCCATGTCATTCACGTTTTGTATAAAATGTTAAAAAAACGTAGCACTCTCTCTCATTATTCTCCTTAACTTAGCCTATCCTGGACCCTAAAAAAAACAACGCTCTTTCTCTGCCACTTTCCTCTTTGTTTCACGTTGGCATCGAGTTTTATGCTTAGAATGTCTAATAGTGTGCCTGCAGGGGTAAACTCCTCCATTTCCCGTTATTCCTAGAAAAAGGGTTTGAAAGTGCATCTCGTCGTTCAAGCCCTTATAATCGTTACACAAACACAATCAGAACGCCCGTGGTCTTACAGAACACCTTCTCCAAAACATTTTCTTATTATCCTAATATTAAAATGAGATTAATTAGGAAGTTTGGTTGAATCATGATTCTTATGGTTTATGATTTTGACTGATAATGATCGACCTTTTTTGTTAGAATTTTTGTTTTCATTAAAGTTCACCTTTATTCCCTATGAAATGGTTCGTGCTGGAACTACACAATTGAGAACCAGCAAAACCAGAGTATCCACTCGAGGCTAGGTGAAAGAAAATGAAAAGAAGAAAAAGCAAAGAGTAAAAAGGTATAGGAATAGATGGAGATTGGTAAAAAAATCACTACAAAACTCTATAACTAGAAAGTTCGTTTAGAGTAATGTTTATAGATTGACCCCCTGAACATATTTACTTCTCTCCTTTTAGCGAAATTTCGAGGGAGGTTGTTCCTAGTCTGTGGTATTTTATAAGAAAGAATAGAAAACTATATTTGCCAGGTTAAAAGTGGTAGTATTAATTGCTTTTTCAACATTTAGATAAAATATTTAGGATTAATTTATATTAGTGGACCTATTTATTATTTTAAAAACTAAAAAGTTAGAGTAAACTGAGCACCCTCAGTCTGTCTTCTTGCGATCTATTTCTAAGTTCAGGATGCAATTTCGTTGTTCACCGCTGAAGGCATTCCAATATTCCAAGCTACTTTTGTATTATTTGAAATACGAATTGAACTGGATTCTCCAAATGAGTTCCTAATGTGTATTAGTTGAGTAAAAAGTAGTCTTTAGGATTGAATACAGAATGTATGGATATGTATCAAAAAACCTATTTGCCTTTGTGAAGCCGCAATATCTTGTTTTTACACATTTTTACCACTGGAGAATAAAACCAATCAATTCTTTTACCTGCAAAATGTGTTTAGAACTTTTATGAAGTGGGTATTCAGTTTTACTCTATTATTAAAACGTACTTTTATTTTTTATGCATATGTTGAAAATTTAAGTTGCATATCCCTAACGAATTTGTGATCAAATACCTAAGCTGTAAAGTTACTATCAGACCATGATACTCCTAAAACTAGTAAAGAACTAGATTCTCTTAGAGGAGAACCTAGTGTATCAGGTTAAAGAGAAAAAACGCATAGGGTTGTGATGGAAAACAATGATAATAAAATTAGTAACTGTTTAGGAAATATATTGGTGTTAAATATCAAAGTCGAACTGGAAAGCAATCCCGGAACTTCAAAATTCAATGGTATTGAGATGTTTTCGCGATTCCTCCAGGTCAAATCCAAAAACATGTCAAGATCAAGTCATGCCAGCCCCAAGTGAGGCGATCTTTGTCAAAAACTGATCATTGACTAGATTACTTAATGAACAAATTCTTAGTTTTAAACCCCTAGTACTATGTCATTAACATATGTTTTAGGAACTATGCATCTTTTTCCAATTAATAAGTTATCTCTTATTAGATTCTAAGACATCTTTTCACTTAATTACACCTGTAAATGAATATCATTTATTTATTAGCAAATAACTCATCTTCCATTGAATTACTCCGAAGATACATTAAATGCAACCTTTCATATATTATCCAGGCCATTTCTCACCTCTTACAATTTTAATCACGTCAGATTCCAACATCTACAAATGGATTCAGGCTTCCTTTGATTACCCATATATCTCTCAAATATTTTTTCACACTATACATACAACAATTTTATTTCTCTTCTAATCTCTCTGACAAATAGACACAGAGCACTGGCTAATAACTAACACCTTAAAAATGTTTGAAACAAATAAATTACACGAAGTACTTAATGCCTTCCGAGGCGAGGTCAAGTATTCACATGAAGATGCGCCTCACTTCCAAGATATCTAGTACTCCAATGATTATGTTGCAATGGCCATTTAATCTAAGTTATAGGGATTTTGGGAGAGCAAACTAATTTACCGCACATTGCACCCATCACATCATTCAAAGATAATGCCAGCATAAATACTGAAGAATATACATATTATGGCTTTTTATTCATCCATTAATACATGTTTTCCGCATACTCAATTTAAAAAGTTATTTTTCGGAATCAATTAGTAAAATTCGACGTACACTTTTATCCATTTAACTAATTGTTGTCTTGTTTGATTATTCCATGTGATAAAAGGATATGTGAGTGAAATATTGAACATAAATCAGAGATTAGATTATTTTCATAAGACTGATTGAGAAAAGCACTCAAATTATTTTGGTGTAATAAATTTGCCCCGATAAGGGGTGTGCTGATTTTATAAGGGGTATTTAGCAATTTCTGTGTAAAGCAATGATAGAAAATTAGGGGAATGCTGTGAGAATAGGGTCATCCTCAGGACCATGCAGGAAGTAGTCGACACGCAAAAAATAATGATCTCTCTTTTAGATACTGAATACAATTCAATGAAGTGCGCAAGTGTTTTAGCCTATTAACTGCTGTAAGCTTTTTTTTGTATCGTTCTATTAGTATCTTATGAGTAATATTTCGATGTCAGCGTAGGTCTGTCCCTCTTTAAAGGAAAAATAATACAATATTTCACCTCAATTATGCAAACCAAAGTTTTTCCAAAGAACCATATTAAAATAACATCATGAGCGGCTTAATTTACGCTCACGCGTTTGTTTTTAATGTTAATATTAATTAAGTTTTTTTTTCGATCATCGATGTATACAGATAGGGCTTAAAAGATTACACTAATCAACAAGATTCCTCGTGCACAAGGTTTTCCAGTTGATTAAAGATAGCTTTTTCGTGCTGATTCCAAATATACCATCAGAATTTGTCTATCACATCAGGTGTTTGAGATAGAACAATATCAGTAATAGATATAAACATAGATAGATACAAAAAGTTTATTACCTGTCGTCGAGTTACAGCCGCACAAACTTCCTCTTCTTTGAGATTCTGTTATGCACAGCATTTGGATCATCTCTCATTAAGCTCCAGAAGTAATCTGCCATCATATAAAAGTCCAAGCGGCCTTGATAGCCTCCTTCCATTACTTTAATATCTTGATAAAATTATTCACCGTGCTCGTCACTAAAATCACCTAGGTTCTTTGGAAATTTGACTAATGACTATTTAAATAGTGCAACGTGATACTCATTCTACATCCAAGTAATTAAAAACTTATAAGCAGGTCCTCCACAATCTCTTTCTAGTTTGCAGCTTTCTTGTGCCTTCCAAAATTTTTAACCACATCAGAGAAAGCGTTCCAAGCTCTAGCCTCCGCCGCATTCATTGTTGTAACAAATTGGGCATCTCTGAGGAGTGTTCTTATCTGAGGTCCCTAAAATGCTCCTGGAAAGGTTAAAATATGTGGCGGAAGCAGTCGTCACCTTGTTCGAGGGCTTTGACAAATTGTTTCATCATAGCAAGTTTTATGTGTAGTGGGGAAAAGACGATTTTTCTCCTATCAGCCACAGGATCATTAATGATGTTTAGTCACCAGGCGTCAAACTGGTTTTAAGTGTCCATTCTTCTTCACTTAGTGGTCTACTATAGCACTACTGTCTCATTAGCACAGGAAAGAGGGGTGATTTGTGTAACATGCTTGCTTGCTCAGCTGAAAGTTCACCATTTTTAAATCAACACATATTAACCATCAATGTAAATGATATTGCATCCTCTCTAGGAAAGAAATGATGCTGTCATATTCTTCTTTCCTCTTTACCGATTCCGCTATTTAGGCAAGTATTTGCCCTCCATCAAATACAGCTACTTTGGTTTTCTTGAAAACCAAAGCACGAAAGGCAAAACCTATGTACTGAAAGCAGTCCTTTAAAACAGCTTTATCAAGCCAAGCTTGACGATCGAGTCAGTCTCAATATTTGCCATGCCTGCTTCCAGAGATTCACGGATGTGCCATTCCTTATATATCCAGTGTTTCTCTTGTGAGCGACTCTTTCATATCTAAAAAAAGGATTGGCGCTTAGTGAACTCTTTCTCTTGGCCAGAGAGGAAGTTGATCAATTTTAAGTCAACATAAATGATTCAATTCTAGTCTTGATAATTGAGTAGGGCAATGAAAATTTTTTATGTCTTCAATGGTTTCTCGCAAATTCACCAAGTGAACAACTGGAACTTTATCAAAAACATTACGATTTTGAGCTGCACTTTGGATATGCAATATCAATCTCCATTCTGTATGATTATAGAGGCTGTTCCATAAATGGAGCCGAATTTGAAAGGTGAATAGTTAAAACAAAGTTTTATAAACATGGTGATATTCTAAAGGTTTATAATGAGTTATGTCTTCTGCTAAGGTATGGAACAGAATGTCGGCCATATATCTACCTGAATTGAGTCAGCATATATTTTGGCGCTCCTCGAAATTTCGCATAACTCTCACAGATATGTAGCTCGATGTCTTTAATCACACGCCTGATTTAAGACTTGACTTCAGGAATTGTGCGTGATTTGTTGGTGTATAGCTGTGATTTCCCATACCCCCGTAAGAAGAAATCACAGGGGATAAGCTTACAGGACTATGGTGGCCATTCCTGGTCACTAAGCAAAGATATCACTCATTGCGTAAACTTTTCGTATAGTAAGGCCAACATTTGGCACAAAATGTGGCAGGTCGGTCGGTCCATCCTGCTGGAACTAGAGGTTGCAATCTCCGTATCCCCTAGATACTACATTCTTTTAATCATTGTAACAGAATGAGGTCATATGGCGGTCACGTGCCCTTCTATACCCACGTGGGTCTTGAGATCACTGCATGGAGCTGGTGAAAGCATGGCTGAACCTGAGCAAGCAGGGGTCCGACGCCGTTATCACACGCCCCGGCTGTATTTGCCTAGGGACCGATGTCATCGTCCACCACAGTCACCTCTCCGCTAGCATTCTGACTTTCTGCTCAAAGATTTGAATCCGTTGGGCATTCCAACCAACGTTATCACGATTCCCCCTTCCCCAAAAGGAGTCGCCGACTTTCCCTAAATTCGCGCGCGCGTCTGGAGCCACCTCACCAGGCACCTATATAACACTTCGACTGAGTTTAGAGAGGAGCACTATTATACTTTCACCTACTCCGACAAACAAGCTAAAGGACGCTCTCCTCCCCCACCCCCCAGCAGGGATTTCGATTGAAGTTAAAGACTCAATCGATCCGTGAACTCTGCCTTAGTCAATCGGCAAGCTTCGACATCAGTGAACTTTGCTTTAGTTAATCAGCAAGGTCTGACAAGGATTCCCAAATAGGAAGGCGACAAGTTCTCCCTTGTCTGAATTAAAAGGCAAACCGACTTCTTCCTTCGCCTTCATCGTACCCCAACTGGCCCCTTTTGGGCAACGAGCACGTAAGGTAATCGTAACCGTTTCCGCCTGCAGATTGATCTTGAATCTGACTTACACAATTGCTCCATTATTTGTGTGAACGCCCAAGTTTAAATCCCCCTTTAAATCACCGAACTGAATGCGACCTCTTTAATCCCTTAATTAACCTACCTGTATCGCGTGTGGACCTTTAACCCCGTATGGGAGACCATTCCCTTTAAACCCAATTTTTATGTAAATATATATATATATATATATATATCATTTTTTTGTTAGTAAAGTTATATTTCAGTCATTGTCTCTCTTTTGCAACCCCAGCGCGTAAAAAACACCTGTTAAACTTTAGCCAACCTGCACTCTGAAATATTTGTTTAAAAGGCCCCCGCAAAGTTAATAATAAACCATCCCCACTGAACTCATAACAATTTTCCATTTCACTATCGGTCTTCAACCTACTTTGGCCCCAAGCCCCAAAGTACCTACATATATATAAATATAGAGTCTGACTATTCCACAACAATCATCTTCAAAGAAGACGGTCGAACCACAACAACTGCACTGCAATCACACCACGCAGTCGCTTTCAGTGAATGTATTTTACGCTATTGCATTATTTGAGGATTTTCATTTCTCCAAATCCGTTAGTTCTGTTTATTGACAAATCCACTTAAGTGGAAGTGTGCATCGTCACTGAAGATGATCTTTTTTACAAAATTCTCGTTGGCTGTAAGTCTCTCCACATCCCAATCAGCTAATTGCTTCCGCCTCTCGTGGTCAGGTGGCTGAGGATGAAGCGTAGGTTGAATTTTGTACACATGCATATGGAGATCTTTATGCAGAATTCAATGTAATGAAGTGTTCGAGATGGTCAAATTCTGCGAACGTCTGCGAATCGATTTTCCCGGACACAGAGTGACACTGTCTCTAACAACAGCAATTTGTTGCTCTCTCTGACAAGAACGATTCGGCCCATGCGATTCTGCCGTTGCAACTGAACCATTAATTTTAAATTTCTTCAATAGTCTGCAAACCGCAGCCCCATTGGGTGCTTCATTTCTCCCATAAATGGTACGAAGTGTTCGAAAGTTTGCGTCGTATTCTCTCCGTTTTGTTAAAATGTATTCACGATGAAAACGCGCTGCTCAATTGTATGTGTAGTCCAATTAACATTAGGCGCTCTTTATCGAACATTCTTTACAATTCAACACCTAAAGGCGCTAGACCCAGCATATTTTGGCAGGCAAAAAATTTCTTGTCTTTTGCCAAAGGATTAAAAAGTTCTGGTCCCGTCTTCTGAAATATAGGAGACTCGCACAGCTGTCCTAAACGTTTTCTTCATTCACGCTGAATGCTAATAGCACCGTTGCTTTCATGAAGAGTGCCATATCACGTGCTAAGTCCTTCATTGCTACCTCACTAAAACGCTAAGGGTGTGATGACTCTTTCGCATTAAATTAGCTTTCTTAAGAAACTGAGACTTCCTTAATACTCTCCATCAGATTTCTTGCTTTCATCTCAGAGGAAGTATAGAGACTGGAATAAGTTCAAAAATCTCATGTATCAGAAAAAGAAAACAGATGTTCACTAGTGTATTTGCTCAACCCATCTCTTTTCGACCGTCGAAGAGGTCCAGGAAGAGATAATAAAATTCACATAAAGATCAGAATGACAACGTTTTTTCCATCGTGGACGTCCCCTCTCCAGAAACGATAACAAAATTCACATAATGATCAAAATGAAAATCGCTGGTAAACAGTGCCCGTGTAGAGGTAGGACAGCGTTGTGCTAAAAACAAACGAGCAGAAAATGCTCTCGTTGCCCAAGGGATTGGCAGATAGTCTCCCATTATAAGAGTCTATGGAAGAGTGTTGTTTACTATGCGAGAGGAAGGAAGAGAGGAAGAGCATTTTTATGAATCGATATATGCACTATTTCGTGTACGTATAGATGTGCTTGCGGCCATGCGTCAAAATCGCCCGGCTTACAATTAGCGACTAGCACCCTACGATTGCCTGAATATTTTGTGTTTACTCTTGCTTAAATTCAACACTAATTCTAAGGGTTAGAATTCCAAGACTTTACCCTCTAGTCTAGCGGAGCTCCTAAATTTAATAATATAAAAGTACGACGATTAATCCTATGTAATATCGATAAAATACAATTATGTGGAAAAATCACCCTGCGGTTTGTCAGGTAGAAAACTAAAGAGATTTCTTTTCTATTTACATTTGGTATTTCATTATAGCGTTTGAGTACGGCTTAGTTTAATGAAAACGTTGCTTTCGATCACAGTAAATGGGAAATAAAAGATATCTTCAAACACCTATTAATTTCCTTTTTTGGATCATGTCAGCTTCTTAGCAAGATCCCGTTTTTCACCATAGCGATTCTATTTTTCCTAATAATTATAATTTGGGGTCAATTTTTATAGTGCAAGGTTCGAAAATAAAAAAAAGAAATTTCAACTGAATTAAATCATTGTGGTTGCACAGCTAGGATATGTATGGTCGTTGACATGAGAACTTACGCACCAAAATTCTTGTTTTGTGGATGCATTGGGTTGATGTGCGTTGCCCCAACTATGCTGAAAACGATTGATACTTTGATGCGGATGTTGATGTTCTTTCTCCTTAAAACGACGCTATAAATCCAATAATAAGTGTTTTACACTTGGAAAGATAAATTAAAATTAATAAAGTGGTTAGTGTTGCGTTCGATCTCCAAATTTCCTGTAATCTTATAATAATACATATTTACAAATTATCTGAACAAATTACATTTTTTTATATAAATTTATCAGAAGTTTAATAATGTGAATTGAAATGAAATAAAATAGGGATATTTCGGCAATCAAAGAATCACAAGAGAACATACAGCCAGAACTTTTTAAATACTTTCTTTATCCTTAAATTTCATTCACACATTCAATTTCTCTTTTTAAACAACACCCTCGACGATTTTCACCCTGGTAGATATAATTAATACGAAGCAAGTGTGAACGCTTCAGCACGCGCAATTAGGAGGCACATTTTTGACAAAGGTCCATAGACAAGAAGGGCTGTCAAGACCTATCATTTCACCGAGAAGAACCTTACGAATAGGGTCCGATTTTGTAGGATCACGTCCCGATACCGATACAGCAATAGTTTGGGAGCAGGACACTACATCCGTTAGCTATACAAAGAGATATCAAATATTTCTTTAACTCTTTCTTTTATACAAAATGTGAGGGAGAAGACAAAATAAATTGGAGCAACAGAAAGAGCGACATGCACAAAAAAATGGAGGCAATATACATAAATAAAGAGCGCTGACTCCTCTTATGGTTCATGTGATACCGATTCGGGTGGTGATACGCGACCTAAACGAGTATTAAAATTTGAAATTCTCTTTGTACAGATGAATGTTTAGAAGAGAATCGAATAGTTCGGATTTAACTACATGTCGCTTAACCCAGTCATTTTGTATATAAGGAATGTGTTAATATAATAGTTTGTCAGTCGTTATATAGCTGGAGGATGGAGCATGATGCTATGAAACTACTCCTGTACTTGTGAAGTAATAAAATCATTCTCCCTCGCAGCTTTTATATTTTTACTTCTATCATTAGTTTTAAGTATCATTTTTAAGTGCTGCAGCCATATTTGAAGTAGAATTACAATATATTTGTAAATTAGGTAAGATTCTAAATTTTTATTCATTACAGTTCTCTCAATGAGCGAGTGTCGCAATGGATAGAGGACGCGTAATCATAAAGATTAGAGCCATAGTATGAGTGAGCGAAACCTGAACCACCGAGAATAACTGTTATTATAGATATGCATACTTTCGTGCATAGAATAAATAACCAATTCCTATAATATAAATTACGGATACGAATAAAATCGTTTGTTAATTGTTTATTTGAATTTGAAGTTAATTTTCTTAGTAAGATTTACAGGGAACTTTATCATTCATACTTTAATACTCATTCCATTCTAAGCGTAATTTAGATTATCACAAAACTTATTTTACTCTGTAAATAAAAAAAGAAAGTTGGCAGGAACAAAATAGAAGGACAGTTGTCAGTAAAATAAATGGAGAGAGAACATCACAAATGAAAAATGCAATAGAATTAGTAAACTTTATTCCTAGTTTACATGAAATTGCCTAAAAAAAAGATGCATAGGATAACTCTAAATTATGTAGCGGAACAAGAACCTTCATTCTATGTGTAACTTTTGAACATATGTAGTTTGTTTCTTAGCCACGCAACAAAATCCTAAATCAAACCAGGCGCATTACCCGTTCAAATAAATTAGCTAGTGCCCGGAAGCACTTTATTCACATTGCGCGAACAACAGGATTCACAATCGCGTATGTTTCTCGGCGCTTTTCGGTATTTCACTATATTGGGCAATTTTTTCCCTCTTTCTTCTAAAGCTATAAGTTATTTGTGTTTCGGAACTATTATCTATGATATCGAGTCTATCAGTCACGTACAAACTTATATTTACAACCTTCGGACTATTATCAAATTCGTCGTCATGGTTATTATGCATTATCGCGGTTTATGGATTTACCTTTCATTGTTTCTTCACCTTTCCTCGCACATCCACTTTCCACTTACTCTGCATTTCACTGTATCCCCACTTTTCACCGTTAATCCTCCTTTCACCTTCTGTGTACTGTTGACCGTCTCTCCTATATCCACCTTCCTTTGCCTTTCACTCGCTTCTCCCTTCGTCATCTATTCACTTTTCACCGTCTCTCCGACTTTCCCCATCTCTCTACCTTCACACTTTTATTACCTTTCACGCTCACTCTGTCTTCAATCTTCTCTCGGCCTTCCCCCGTCTCTCCGCCTTTCACTCTTTCTCCATCTTTTGCTGTCCCTCCTACTTCCATCACTTCGCCTTCACGCTCCCTCTGTTTTTCATACTCTCCCCGCCTTTGATCATCTCTTCGCCTTTCAGCGCATCTCCACTTTTTACCGTTATTTTTGCTTTCATTTATCTCCTCTTTCCACAGTCACTCCATATTTCACCTTTTCTCCACCTTTCATCGTCTCTTCACCTTTAATCGAATCTTCGACTTTCATTGTCTCTCAGCCAAACTCCACAATTGGCTCTGCATTTCACCCAACCACTCCACCACTCCACTCTCCCACAAATAATATCGACTCTGCAAATTATTATCTCATAATTTATTATAAAAATTATAGCAGGAAATTAATTTCATTTATTTTTCTTTGGCATTGGTCAAGATGTGACACGGCCAATCTTTTTCGATGTAGTTTTTAAATTAATTAAAACCACAGAGTGCAAAAAAGTGAAAAAAGGGTGTGCACAAAACCAAAGAACAAAATTATCCTTAACTCTCCTCACTTTACTTAGAACATAAGAACATAAGAACATAAGAAAAGAAGGAGACTGCAAAAGACCATTCATGGCCTACACTTGGCAGCTCCTGTTCCAGTCAACACACAAAAGATTTCTTAGCAGAGAAAAGTCATCAACATTGTCACCCTTTACAGGAGTTCGTCAGATTCCATTAAAACCAATATAACGAAATTCAACGGAGTCTTTTCGTGCAGAACGTTTGTAACAAGAAATCTCTTATAAAGTGATGAAATAGATAAAGTAAAATCTGTTGAAAATATATAGTCGAAATCCTCGTGAACGAATTGGGGCCGAAGGGACATGTATTACTCTGAATGCAACTTTTATTGTGTGCGAAAGCAGATAATATTGCATTAAAAAGTCAATTTGGTTACAAATTTGTTTAGAAATTTCTTTAAATTTACACAAGAGTTTTTTTTAATTCTTTATGATCACTTCCATCTTACCAAAACGATGTTATACAGCTATTAAAATACAAGATCTCAACTTCCTTGTAACATTCATCAAGGAAAAGTAATTTACAATTAG
Source organism: Ceratothoa steindachneri (assembly GCA_963969495.1). NCBI lineage: Eukaryota > Metazoa > Arthropoda > Malacostraca > Isopoda > Cymothoidae > Ceratothoa > Ceratothoa steindachneri. The sequence goes on from OZ018330.1 coordinate 92,764,832, forward strand.
ACTAAATAAAAAAATAGTTGAATATCACTTTTAGTTGAGTAATTTAATAGTAAATTATTACTAAGCTATTTTCTTGATAGCTCCCTTCTTATTTGATATGTGCTTATGGCATGTCTGAGAATATGTAGTTGTAGGGTTGCTTGAGATTCAGATTGGTAGCTTGAATTTATATGGCCTATAAAATATTAGGATTTAAATAATTCAGGATGTGTTGGCGAAAAATCCACCTTTGACACTGCAGTGCAGAAAGCCATATATATATAATAGGCATGGCATCAAAGGGAAAGAAGGGGCCACAATTCCAAAATTAATGCATTCATAACCTTAAAATATGATTTATATTTAATATATACACGTCTTAGAATTAATTTATATTTACAGTCATTAAATCTAAGTTTATGTACACTGAACTACTAAATAGTTATTTGGTTGGATTCGTTGGTTCTTCTAAGCACGCCATTTACAGTTAACCGCTATGTTGAACTGCTTTGTGAACATTTTTATCCATTTTTGGACTTCATGTACCAAAACCACCTTTAAATATTCTAGCAAGATAATTCTCACTGTCATCGGCCAAAAGTTGCCAAAAATTAGTTCGACAACCATTATGGAGTTTCAAAAATGGTGTGGCAACTGTGTTTGCTGGACATGATAGTAATCTAGCATTTAGCAAATGTAGTGGCCAAGTTTAATATTCACACTCAAGATCCGTGTAATAAAAATATCAGGGAACTGTGGACATCTATCTACACGGCATGGATAAAATTCGCTCCAGAAGCTATCTGTCTATTGGTGGAATTCATGCTAGGTACCTATATTATGACTTTTACTACCTCACTTGTCACCTCACATTTAAAGTAGAATATATAGCTTTGAGAGCCCCTGACTATAAAGCAGAAAAAAAAACATTTATTAGCTACATTGAACAAAAAATAAACCAAAAACATTATGATCTAACAATAAAGTGAAATAAAATAGATTCTCACTTCTCGGAGTGAATTTGCACTAATAAATTTAGGTGGTAGGTAAAATGAGCGTTCATGGACAATCCTAGAGAAGTAACTTACCTAGAAGAATTAAGATTTTTATTTTCCTCCTTGTAATTTAGATCGCAAGAAACAAGGAGGAATTATCACACAGAAATTCGATGAAAATAGTTAAATGAACCTAAACAGTATAAGATCTTTAGCAGCAAGTCCTTCTGTAGGCATTTGGGCCAGATGGGTAGGCAACATGGGCACCAAGTCCACGAGGGCATGTTCTTCTTTCAGGTCTTTGTTGTTGGGCTTGTATTAATCATGCTACACCATCCCCAACTTACGGGGATATGAGAATACATAGGAAAAATAAAATGGGGGTAGCGTTGCTCTTCCACATTTTAATTGCAGCGGGAGCCTAATTCATCTACACCCAAGCCTCCTCTCACAGGAGGAAGAATTAAGAGAGGCGACTCTTTTAAATTCCCTTAAGTTCCCTGGAATCTAAATGGGTAACACTATTGCGCTATGTGTTACCATAATTTTTTTTCCTTTCCATTGATGTTAATTGACAGACCATAAAATAAGTACCATTGACATATTATTAACAACTTGCAGCTAGAAATTATCTATCAGTTAACATAAATTTTAGTATTAAAATCGCAATTAAAAAGGCTATTTATTTCGATTGCGCCATTCAAATAATCCTTATTTTTATTGTGAAGGAGGGTGGGAAGAGGATAGGAACGAGGAGAAAGTACATGATATTGTGTAGGATAGTTCTGAAGGGAGACGATTTGAAAGTGGTCTAATAGGCAACAACCGTGAATGTACGAGATGGTTTGGAAAGTTTCACCGTATCGTTATGAAGGGCCATTGGCCTGGACATGTTGTTAGTTGGCCATTTGTCTAAAAGACTATAAACGGGATGAAAGTAAAAGTAAATTTAAGGGTATCAATGCACACTTACCCCATTGGAAAACTGTAGAGGCTTAATTGGATTGGTTAATTTTGCTTGTGTTTTGGGATATTTATTTAAATCTATTAGTTAGGAAACTAAAGCATTCGGATGGTAAAGTTTATTTTTACCATTTTATTAGGGGGTTCCTTTGAAGGGTAAACCTTTAACTAATAGAAATTGACGTTTTATCCATTTTCAACTTATATAAAGTTTATTTTATAGCATTACTATATGAAAAAGTTATTCGTCACTTAATTTTGATTAGCTAACTTTAATATCAACTTAATTATTAGTAGAAAATCTTAAACTAAGTAATTGAGTATTGAGAAATTAAAACAGGGAGGGTAAAGCGGTCAGAGAAAGGCATTCCTTTAATATAGGTTTTATTCAATATTCTAATCTCTCCCTTGGGCTTTTAATGAAGCGGTAAAATAAATAAAGCCTAAAGTGAAAAGGGAGTAAAACGAAGTGAGTAAAGACAAAAGGGATAAAAGTGGAAAAGGAAGCAGGTAAAGGGAAAAAGGAAAAAGGTGGACAAATAAACTAGATACAGAGAATAAACGATAAAGATCGAAAAAATAAAATGGATGAAGAAAAAAGGGATAAAGATAGGAAAATATGACGTGAAGAGAGAGACAAGGTATAAAGGAATGCAAATAGGTCCACAAAGACACAAGAGATAAAGATGGAAAATCAAGAATCTTGCTCTAGCTCCTTCTTCAAGTACGAGAATGGTTTATTAAAATTTCAATAACCAATAAATCTACGTAGTTGTGTCCACTGAAATGGTAGCAGACGCAAAGTTTAACTTTAAAAAAGATTATATTAATTCATTTTATCATGAAATAATTCATGTTTCTTCCTTGTCAAAATGAGCGCGTTATGCATATGTAAATAAAATCACAAAAATCGAGAACAAAAATAAACCGAGGTTGCTATGGACCGAAATAAGAAGATCCTCCATTTTATGATGGCCAAGATATTTGGCCCAATTTTTTCCTAGGAGTGGTAGAAATTCAGATTCTGTCATATTAATTAAATGTAGTTAAATAATGTAGATCACTTACGAACGTAATTCTGTGTACTACTGCATTAAACCACCATCAATTAATTAATAAAACGCTACCCTCCAATCTATCAGGAACATTTAAATATATAGATATTGCTACTCATGTACATCTAGCGATGAAAAAAGTAGTAGAACTAATTGGTTTATAGAATAAAGTGTATGTTATTTAGCTTTTAAAGGCAAACACTCAAGTCACGCATTTACGCATAACACATACATACTGTTGCAAAACAGACACAAGACCTTTAACATTCCGTTGCAGATTTATCGACTTCTTATTTCGATTGCTGCAACATATCAAACCAATTATGCCCCCCAAAACCTGGTTAAAAAGCCGCGTTCTGGAGTGACATAAATTTTTCTTGGGTCGTCCGAATCAAAAACTCGGCTCAAAGGAGCAGCCATGCGAGACGAGACAGCCGCCCCAACCTGAATATTATCCAACGTTTTCTTCTTTAAGAAGTCGCCACTTCGCACTCTTAATTAGGCTCTGCCTTGCGACAATTTTTTTTTTTTTTTCCGTCTGACCATTTTCCTTTATCCGAATTTCTTCTTTCAGGATGAAAATGACGACGTCAGCGACCCGTAAATATGAACTTTAAAAAGCTAATTCATATAATAATCCGGCCATGGCCTATATTGGGGATATGTTCTTCTTAGACGTGCTTTATTTCAAGCACTTAATAAATACATCATTTGCATGTATGCCTATTTTTTCTCAATGTCTTTGTTAAGAGAAAAATTATTCGCTCATCAGATAAAAGGAAATATGCATATGTGTTGTGATATAATATTATTTGATTTTTGTTTTGCTTTAATTTTGACGTTAGAGATTTCTTAGTAAAACAAATTCTACAAACGGTTTTCCTTGTATAAACGCGTATCGAGCCATTTTAAGTTGAGGCAGCTTCAATTATGATAATATTGATCTGTTTTTGACATTTTATATTCTTAGCCAATATAAAGTGCGCAGACAACACCAGTTGAAAGTAAAGTGGCATATGTCACTCAACCTTAAAATGTTGTACATGTGCGAGGCTTGTGATTTTATTTATTTTAGACATGCAAATTTTTTATCATATATGAATATGTTTGAAATATTATTGAGAGTAGTACGTTCTGTTCATGCTGAAAAATACATCTAGGCCAACTGGAGTTTCTAACACCTTACCAAATGACAGGTACCTTAACCCCATTTAGAAAAGAGAAAGAGGTTAGGAGGTATTTATGTATTACCTATATATTTAACATATCTATGACTATAAATGAGTAATTTTCTTGTTTTCAATTTATATTACATATTCGTATTGCCTGTCATTAGATGTTTTTTGATTAATGCATCGTGTTTTAGTGTTTGCCTCAGTATTATATGGCCGTTTTCTTCAGAATATTTGTGTACCTCCGGTGTTATTTTACCACTTGAGTATTGAGAGTTAAGTTTTAATTTATATTTAAGTTCCATTAGGTTACCCTTTAGCGTCCTACTGTACCATTATATTTTTAAGCCACTTTGTCTCTTAATATATAAATTTAAGGGTTAATTTTCTTATTTCTCATTACAAAGTTTTGTGTCTTTCCATGCAGTAAGTAAACTTTGAAGCCAACTTAAGGACTTTAGCTGCATGCGCGCTTGAGAGGGAAGGCGATACTTGCTGAATTAAAAAAATGTCCCATAATAATTAAACTAATAAAATTTTGTTTGAAGGCGTGAAATATAGTAATAAAATGGAAAAAAATATATCGACTGTACTTTATTAGTAAGTTTATATAAACTGGTTATGAGGCCCTAGGAAGAGTAGTTGACGCCTTTTGGGAGCATAGTCTAAAATTTGGGGTCTTTCTTATATCATTTTTCGGATGAGGCAGGAAGTACACGGAACATGCCATAACCGAAAAATGATAGAAGAAAGCACCAAAATTTTAGACTTTCTCTCCAACAGGCGTCAACTACTCTTCCTTGAAGCTATATATATCCAAGAGAAACAACCGAATTTAAACATACACTCTAACTCCAATGAAATCCTGCCCAGCGCAAGAAAGGCAAACAACGGCACAGGTGTACTCAGAGCTGCCCCTAGCCACTAACCCCCTCTGGCAAGCAGCCTAATCCCCCTCCCTATCTGGCACCTACTCCTCCGATCTTTTATCACCTGGATCCAACCTGCCTATACGTGTATAGCTTCGTTCGTAATTTTGTTAATACATTTTGTAACATATATAAACTGAATACTTTGTAATAATTCCTTATTGTAACTCTGAAGATGATACTCGATGTACCGAAGCACGTTAGAAAAATTCTAAATTAGCATTCGCTTTTAATAAAACATGCTATAATGAAAATATACTGCCCAAATTAACACACACACACACACACATATATATATATATATATATATATATATATATATATATATATAGAGAGAGAGAGAGAGAGAGAGAGAGAGAGAGAGAGAGAGAAAAGATTGAGAGCATGAGTCCAAATATTTTATCCGATAGTACGAAGTTATATTTGAGATCCGAAAGCTATCTGTGAGGGATAAATTCAAATACGCTCACGTGGTTTCTTCCTTGCCTCCTTCAGCTGAAGCAATTCTTTGTGAAGTCATTGTTTCTTCTTTGGGATGCAGCATTTATAGAGGCACTGATCGAGCGCACCACCAACTCCAATTCAAACTTCTACAATAGACTCTTACACAGGAGGGGATCGCCGACAGGGGACACATGAAACTGCACCGTCAATGTGGTTCGTTGCTGAATCCATGAATACTTTCTTCAGTGACGACCTTCTGCCGAACATATTCTTGCTGCGCCTTATGACCTAGATGGAGCAGAATTTTGCCTATATTCCTCCGAAATCAAATGACATCTGATTCAATTTCTCTGAATATATTTCCGTAAAGATTAAATTTCGTTGTCTAGCAATTTGTATTTACTTTCAATATCCTCAATGCGCATCTTTGCATGATGTTTTGTTAACTACTTGCTTTTTAAACATAAGTTTAAATGTGTGCTAGCAAGTGGTTCTTCTCTTTTCTTTGCCTCCTCTTTGGTGAAAAGATGCAGAATAACAATTTTGCGTTCATGGACTAACCCATACACAGGTTTGGACTAATCAAGTGACCGACCAATTGGCGACGAGCTCAGACACTGATCAAACTAATGTTCAGTCATATTCAAATATAAGCAAGTGGTGCTTTTTATTTCCTGTTCTAGTTCTTTGTTACTCTGAGAAAGTTTCAGGCAAGCGAAACGTCAGTAAAAAAGAATCATCTTCCACTTCTGTTTTCTCTCATTTTCCTCCCCAGATTTACTTATCACATATTTATTTTTGACATTATTATCTCGAAAATAAAGTTATTTGCTCTCATTGATATTTATCTCAATCCTCTTTCATTCTCTTTACTTCATATAGTTTCTTCACTTTCTTTCTACGGCTGACTTTGTCCTATGTTTCACGCGTCTGCGTGCATAAGTAATTAATCATTATGTTGGGGGGGGGCCTTGGTAGCATCACTCTATCGTTGCAATGTTCTAGTGGATTCTTTATCTCTTTTTATCTCGCTAAAATTTCCTAGCTTTAGCAGAAAATACTCCAGGTGCGAGGAAAAGTACTGTAACTTCAAAGAGATCAAGGGCCAAAGAGCTTTTACACAGCAGCATGTAATTCACTATGTCTTCGTAGTTGTCAGCACAGTGATTGCCTAGGAAGTCTCGTAAAACATAACGGGTGCAATCAAAGAGTCTTCTCACTCTGATATAAGGATTTTATAATTCAACGTCGTATATGAGTGAAGGAACTTCTGGCCATTCAATTCACCTGCTTTCAATTTTTCTTCAGTTACCACACTTTTGAATTTCGCTGTCAGATATTGAAACACCGAAATGGCTGGGTTCAATGACTTAATAAAATGCTTTACAGGAACTAGTTTCAGACGTAGTGGTTTTAAAAAGGCTCCTGTGGCTTGATTAGTTATTGATTCTACCTAGTTTATCTTTAGGATTTGGTGGGTATTCCCTATGCATGTAATGCATCGAATAGGCTCTGATATATCTTAAACTGACGAATCACATATGCTGCGTATAACTACTTTGAAAATGAAGGAGTAGCCTAATCACTTTCAGCTCTGTACATATTTCCCACTAGTGAGTTTCACATTTGATAGATTCAAGGAGAAATCTCCTTCTGTTGTAGCTTTCAGTCAATTTTCAAGGTTGTTTGTTTGGAACTGATACGAGCTGGTTGTCATTGTGCAGAATCACTGATTTTAAATTATGCTTTCTGGAATAGATAAAGAGACTTCATTTTTCTCATATGTATCCGCAGGTCTTGCAGAGGTCTGTCATAAGAGCAAAAGCATAGCCAGCGTAACAAAGTTCCTACTACATTATGTAGAATGAAGACAGATCCATATGTCTGTGACGGGCATTAGTGATGCGCACCACAAACTGCACTAAATTCTTTTGTTTAGGCCTCGATCAAAGACACTCAACTTTTAATTTTGTTAGATCAAGCTCCCTGATTAGATCTTCTTGATCTCGTTGACTGTGTTAGTGCGTTTACATGTTTTTCAGTCATTAGCGTAATTGCAACTAGCTTGGCTTCCGGCTTTGAAATCATCCCATTCTTCATTGTAATATTGTATAACTGGTGGATATTGAACTTCTTGTTCATCAATGTGTACCACTGGTGCAAATGCGTATTATAGAATGGGATATTTGATTTAACTTAGCCTCTTTGTTGAATATCCCTTGGTGTTATATAGAAAGAAGTAAGACTCATTGTTGGGGTCGTTTGGTTCTCGCTAAACTATCGGCACGGCAAATGGCTAGCAAGAACAAAGTTTGCCCTGCATCCACTCATTTAAAGTGATTGCCACATCACTGGCAGGCTATATGAAGGGCCCACTTATTGTCTCAAGGGGAAATTTGAAGTAGTTGTGGTTGATGATTCGAAAGATTTTACTGTTCATTTGAAAGATTTTTTATGTCAATAAAGCCCATATGTAACAGAAGTGTTATAGTTCGTTAAAACATTTAGGTACGATCCTTAATTGAGATATGCTTATTAAGAATGCGGATACTCACCACTTTATCATTTAAAGTTCTCCCACTAATTATAGCTCTAAATGGTTTCCTCTGCATAAACTCCTTGCTGAAAAAGGCCCGTAACCTTTTTCAGCTTACGGGCCAGAAGCATAGTCTATGAAGTGATGGAGGTCCAAATTCATAATTTACATTATAGAATTCAAACCATTATAAATATAGAAGTAATATTTGGAACCTAATAATAAATAAATAAAAGTAATAAGAGTAAAATATGAAACTATCAATTATAAAGATTATGTTAATTTTAGTACTTATGCATTATAACATTTCTTATAAAAATCCAATAGAGATTCATCCACTACGTGATATTTTATATTTTAAAACTTCATTGTATTGCATATCAATGAGTCCCATTTGAAATTCTTCTTGTCCGTTGTCCACTTCCAAATCAAACGTAGTAATGAACAGTTTGAAATTAACTGCGTGATCGCATGACAGCGAACCTAATTGAAAATTCCTTTCTTAAATCACGTATCACAGTGGCAAATGTGTTGCCATTTGTAAATTTTTATGGGATAAATGTTATTCAAATGCTAAATTGCATGCTTAACATAGTTAGCCAGAAATATTTTTATTTTCTTCAATGTCTTTTTATAAATTACGTGGGAAACTATTTGGTAAGTAATTTTAATAAAGAAATATACTTATGTTTGATAATTTAATCAAACTATTTAAAAGCATTTGTTAACTTGAATAAAAAATATTATTTCACAATTTCTTAACATAACGTTGAGACGTAATTACCTTTGTTTAACTCACTTTAAAGTTAACTATGTAGATTCGTAGAATATAATAATTCACTTTTTAAGTCACGATAAATCTAGCCTCAATGGTTTTCTGAAATTGACTACCTTAATCTTAATGCTCTCAGCGGAATTTATACACATTCCAGAAGAATCTTGCGTAAATTTTTGATAAATAATGGTACTCAAATATTCGAGACTACTTCTCAGCATTCTACGAGTCTACAAGTTACTCATAGAAACTAAAAGTCTACAAATAAAATTCTAAATTTCAATTTTTATTTCTAGACACGAATGGCCTGGTAGATACTATATTTCCTTTGGGCACTGTGGGTCTAACAATTTTAGGTGACGGGCCGTATCTTGCCGACCCCTGCATTAGGCTTTCCAAGAGCAAGTTGACGGCTCCTTTGCAATGGTTTCAAAATCTTCGATTAAATGGAAGCCCACTCGATGCATTCATCGACAGAAACCTTCCACGGCAAACAAGATGAAAAACTAATGCACTTAGCAACATTCGGCCTTACAAAGGCAAATGGTTTCCAGGTATTTGGTTGAATGGAGTTCCTGTATTGATTTTACTAGCCTTACGACCCAAATCGTAATTGACCGGTATCTCTTGCCAAACGATTATCTTGATGATTAGTCTGCTCTGCAACTATAACCCTAATGAGTTTTTGTGAGCGGCTGAAAACGCTTGTGGGTATAAAATACGAAAGTTTTCCCGCGTTTAATTGATTTCATGTTACGGGTCTTAACTTCGTGTTCAGAGTTTAGAAAGCTATCTCGGTGCCAAGATCGAGTCCCGAATAGCACAGATTCTACTCATAAAATATTTTAACGCCTACAACAGATCAAAATCAGGAATGCTGATAAAATATACCTTTGGGTCGTCTGATATAACCTTACTATACTAAAATGCTGATAAGGATATTATTTTCCACAGTAACGATACATTAAATACCATTACAAATTTAGCACAGCTGCCTATATTCCAGCGATAACCTGAATTCTTTGGGATGGTCAAGTTTTACCCTCGAATCCTCCTTGCTTTTACACAGTTTTCTAACCCTTTAAACGCGCTGCTTAGAAGAGGCACTGGTAAAAAGAACTTTCCTCTTATATGGATGGATGTTGCAGTCTGAGAAGAAGAGAGATATTCTGGATTATTTCTTAAACAATTAAAAACATGTCACAATCGAAGTTGGCTTCATTATAGGAGTAGGTTTGTTATCCCCTTGGCAGATGAGTGGAGTCACAATATATACTACGGAGGTAAATTCAAGCTCTCTATACCATCTCGTCCAACAAAATATCCGAAAGTTTACTCTTGACAATGGAGGTGGAATAGTGCTGATGAACACAAAAATATAGGAGGAAAAAATGTTAGCAGTTCTAAGAGACACGAATATACCTAGCTTGTACCGTTGTAAAGAGAATAATTCCGAATTCTTTAATAAAGTAGCGAATAATATTTTACAAAGACCAGAAAAGGGGCCGAATCTCATTTGGCTAAAAGAAACCAAGAGTCCCACAACCCATATCGCTTCGATTATAACAATCATATTTGGGTATGAAATTACGTGTGATGCATTTTTAAATAAACTAGCAAAGCCTTTGTCTGGTCTTCTTCGTTCATCATCGGGTTGCAATTAACGAACTCATTTGGAATACTCGAACTTCTGAGTAGCCCACATTTCAGGAACAAGAGACTCATAAGATTTGAAGTCTTTTTACGGTTAAAAATGAAAACTGCCCTAATCGCTTACAGAGAATGTACGAACACTAATTCAGGTTCTTATCGCTGTCAACCAGGCAGTTGCACATTTGGTCACTTGGACAGGATTTCCTAGCGCCTGCATTCTTCACCAGGATGCATCAACTATTTAAATTTAACAGCTTCCAAAGATGTATTTAGTAAATGCAGCTGGTAAATGGTGGTAAATAGAGAGATATTGGCTGGTAGTGTGTAATGGTAGTGAAACCGTATTATTACCGTATTAATGAAAAGTGAAAGATACATTAGACTAACAGTTTGCCAGGTGACCGGCAGATCTCGATTAGAGCGTCTTTGTATTTTTATTCTTCGTGCTTTTATCTACTTCTTTTATTATTAGGTATTTTTCTTTGTTTGTGTATATTTTTTGATTTTCTTGTAATTATTTATAGAATTATAGAGCGAGGAGCTGCATGAGCCCTAAAATCAGGTTTATGGCACGTGGCGAAAAGGTGGAGAATACGATAAGAAGGTCTTGCGAAGATCTTTAGAGTTAAAATTTTGTTAAATGCATATTGTTTTATTCCCTGTGGTTAATGAGTAAATAGTCGTTCATCCAATTTATTTTTTAACATGTATATCGATTACTTTTGAAATCCCAATGCTGGCAGGGAATTCTAAGATATTCGTAGATAATGCTTTAATTTATTTTAATTTATGTCCATGTGTTTGCGTAATAATTTACTGCTTTTAAAATGTTAATACATTTCATATCATCAAAACCATTCATGATTTTTAAGATTTATTAATTGGCTGCGAAGGTGCCTCTTTTGAACTAAGAACAATTTCAGTAATTTATATCTCTCTTGATAGTGTTGCTTTCCAAGTTTCCGAATAAGCTTTATTCCCTTTCGCTGTACTATATCCATAGTGTCCATGTCCTTTAGCATATATGGAGACCAAAAATGAGCTACACAAGTGATTTCAATTATGGTAATCCTATTTTCTACTCTAACATTCGAAATCTCTCGCAATAAATCCGGTATTCTATGTTCTCTGTCAGCTATTTGGACACTTTGACACATCTTCTAATCGATCAAGGCCAAATATATGTTTCTGTTTCGAGAGCCGATTTGAATAACTTGCCACTTCTTGAGATTAAAATTCATCTGCTCGTAAACTTACCAGGTAAATATCTCATTTTTTTTCGTACTTAATTATATTTCTATCTGCATTGTGTTTCGCTAAATGAACTAGTTTAATATCATAAGCGAACTTGGCAATCTTGCTTCATAGTCTTGAATCTAAGTCGTTTAAGAAGATAAAAATAAATACAAGATCAAAAAATGTCCCCTGAGTAAGTTATTAGTCACATTTACACAATCTGAGGTTTCTTTATTCTATAGGTTGGAAACAACGTTCTCACACAACCTTTCTTTATTTACAATGAAACCATGCAGCAAAGAAAACATTTCAATATACAATGTAATCACCCGTTTTATGGCCCCTGTTTCCAAAGACAGGTTAGAATACTGAAGGCTTTGTGGTAAAATTGAACTGGTTTGCTATCAAAGAAGTTTCCAACTGTAGTTTTTTAGTTCTTCATCATTTTGAACATTGTTCTGCATTAACAGAAATAGATCATAATCTGTTTGCAACAAAATTGGCAAGTACAGAAGGTGGAGAAGAACGTCGTGCCACAGCCTTCGTAGTTTTTCACGGGTATGATTTGCAGCGTGTGGGTCGGGCGTTATCATGAATAAACATAAGATCAATTCTTATTCTTTCTGTGCATTTGCATCTGCCACCTCTTTCAGTTGTCAACTGTATAAGTGAACCTCAATAGAGTGATTGAATTCCAACATTTCCCAGTAAATCACTCCATTTAAATTCCAACAGACAGAAAACTAAGCTTCTTTAAATGTAGCTCGGCCTTTGTTTGAAGTTGTGTAGTTGCACATCTAACTTTCCATTTACTTTTGCATGCCATGTTCGAGTGTAGAACATACCTACTCTTTATAATACCAGTGCGTTCTAAGAATTTCCAAAAGTCGATCATATATTTCTTTCATAAGATGAAAAAGTAATAAATTAATTCAACATGATTGACTTCTTCTAGTTCCTTGCTGGCTATCTTTAATTAATTTATGTTTTTTCAATTGTTCTACGATCTGCTTCAATAATTGACTTTAAAAATTTAACCACAGATGATATTAACCTCATAGTTCAATAATTTGTTAGACTACTCTTTTGGCCTTTGTTAAAAATATGGCTTAACATCTACTAATTTAACTTATGGACAAACAATGACGTGTTTTAGACAAATATTAAAATTTATTGTGCGTGGGTCAATTATCTCGTTTTTTTATTCTTCAATATGCCTTGGATGATTATTTTCAGGGCACAGAGATTTGGAAATTTTAGTCTCGTCTGTGTTATTTATGTCCATTTAGGATTGGAAAATATTTCTTTTTTGAAGTCATTTACTTTAAATGAAAAGGGTATGTGTCTTATGAGTCCCAGTGTAAACAGCTCAGAAAAATTCACGTTTAGGATTAGAGTAATACCTTGAATGTTGCTAACAAGCTTTAGCTCATCAATTTAATTGGTCATATCGAATTTCGAATAGAGTTAGTATTATTTACATACAAATAAAACTATTTGGGCTTTTTATACTTCGCTCTTTACCTTAATTTCATTAATGAATATAATTTTAGTGGCTTATAATGTTACTATTTTATTTTAGCAAGTGATAGTAACTATTATTATTAACCCATGACGGGCTATTATTTTGAGATGGGGTGTTTCCGGTTTGGGGCAAAATTCTTTAGCGTTCACAATTAATATTTTCTTAAGGTTTTCGTATAACGCAGCGATAATGTTTGTTGTGAGGACTTACATCATTTTAATATGAAACATCGAAATTTGCCTTTCTAAATTTCAGGTTATTACCTACTTGCTCTTCTATTTGAAAGCCAATAGGATCATCATAAACACAGGAGTCTGGAAAGGAGATGTCATCTTATCACTGCTTTTTATCAAATTTATGGACAAATGTAGGAGACACATAAATATTAGAAGACATAAGAAAGTTATTGGTATAGAGTTATGAGCAGGAATGAAATGAAAATAAACAATAATAAGGGTAAAATAGAATTCATCACTGTTAGTAGGACAAATGAAGAATACGAGGTATACATGAACACTAAGACAAGCCATCAAGTTTTTGGATATACATAACTTGGAGTGAAGGTGGACGATAGAAATACCCAAGAGATTTTATAATACCGTGTAATAAAATATAATGATAACATAATGGTGAAGTACTTATTATTAAAAGATTAACAAATATGGCAACGAAAGTTGGGAATTGACCACCAGAGCAGAATAAAAAAATTCTCTTATCTGTAAAAAGTAGAAGTTATATTAGCACCACGAAATTCATGCACAAAAAGAATGTTGTCGTTGATGACTCCATATTTCATGGAGGCTGGCGTATACATCTTTTATTAAAATGTTAACTGTACATATTTATAGTTCCTAAAACTAAAGAAAATCAACAATACACGTAAGAGATGAAAACATCATTTATTATAGAATACAAGAATATTTTGTCTGTATTATTATGTAACTTTGGGTAAGAAAGTAAAAGATGCGAAAATTGTCGCACCTCTAGCATCATAACACTGCAAACTACTAAACAACTCTACAGAAACATATATTTTATAAATTGAAATGTTTTCCTTAAAAGTAAGTCCTTAGCGAAATATTTACGAAAAACTCTTTTAGTTCGCCATTTATTAGGATGCTGGCCAAATCTGGGTCGTAAAAGGATGCAAAATTAAAATATTATTACGTACGAAGAGGATAGAAATTATTTTACCTCTCCATGATATCTTTGCATATTTATTAGCCGTTTCGTGCTTTCGACTGGCCTAAATAGACTGCCTAATATCGCTATTAACAATTATTAAAGTATCAGAAACTATTTCGTTTAAATTGTCTCCCACCGACATGTATCTAACTTTTAGGGACCTTTAATTTCGAATAAATTTTGAGATCGAATTCATCTGCTTCATAGATAATAATAATAATAATAAAAGGTATTTATAATGCGGCTTTAGTGCTGGTAGTGCTCCTAGAGCGCAGGTTTGGTAGCGAGTGTAGAAAAAGTTTATAGGGGAAATGTTTAAAGGTAGCAAGGGAAGGAAAGGGTCGGACTTCGGCGGGAAGAGCATTCCAGAGCCTAGAAGCACAAACTGAGAATAAACAGCCTTCCATCGAGCAGAGGACATAACGAGGAGTATTCAGGATGGGAACGAAGTTATACCAGACTGCCTGAGGAGTTTGACTACGGGAGAGGGCAGACGAGCGATAAGGTGGAGCCTCGAGGTTTAGCGCCTTGTAGGTGATGAGACGAACTTTATAGTGGGTAGGGAAGTGAATAGGTAGCCAGTGTAGCTCCTGTAACAGAGGCATAGAAGAAGTGAACGGGGGGCAGTGAAGGAGGAGCCGGACAGCATAGTTTTGAACTAGTTGTAGGTGGCGAAGTGAAGAATAAGGGAGATTCACTAGAAGAGAATTGCAGTATTATAAGCGTGAGGTGACAAAGGCATGAATAACAGTCGCAAGGCTTCGTCGATCAAAATGTGATCTAACAAGTGAGAAGTTATATAAAAAAACGAGGGAAGACTTACAGATACGATCGATGTACGGTTTAAACGAGAGTCGCTCGTCGAACGCAACACCAAGATTTCTGACGGTATCAGAGAATCTGTCATTGGTTTCCCCAAGGTTAAGGGGGCGGGGGCGAAGAGCTTTAGATTTCTCCACCATCGAAGCGGTAGCAACAAGGAGAACTTCAGCTTTATCGAAATTAAGTTAAAGAAAGTTGGCTCTCTGCCATTCGTTTATGAAGGTGTAAGCTGAAAGGAACTTGTAATTGATTGCGAGAAGGACATAGGGGATGAATAAGGTATAACTGAGTTTCATCAGCATCGAGGTAGAAGGACAGACCATAATCGCGAAGAAGGTAGCCAATAGGAAGTAAGTAGATGAGAAAGAGAATGGGATGAAGGACTAAGCCCTAAAGCACTCCGAAACAAATAGGCGTGGGTTCGAAGGAGAGGTTCTCGAGCGCGACCGACTGAGTGCGGGAGGAGAGGTATGAGCGCAACCAATCAAGTGCAGTGCCCGAAAGACCAAGGAAAGTGTAAAGAAATTCAAAGATGACAGTGTAATCGATGCTGGCGAAAGCAGAGGAGAGATCTAGGAGGAATAGAATGGACGTACAACCCCTATTCACTTCTCTACGTAAACCGTCTGTAATATTAAAAGGAGTGGTTTATGCAGAGTACTTCGATTTGAACCTCGATTGGTACATTTCATAAACGACGGGCGGTCAATAAGTTTTGCGAATCGGTAGGGCAAAAAGAGGAAGGAGGATGCCTGTTTGTGGGGGTGTTAGGACAAGTTATGACAAGTAAAGACCTGCAGCCGCACGCTCCTGCCTCATCTATTTAAGAAGCAGTAGCTCATCGCAGATCGTCAATTACAAATTTTCAACAGTAGAGAAGGCTGAGCACCACGCAGTGAACATATTTTTGACCAGGGAAGGCAAGAATGCAAAAGAGAGCCATGAACGCCTGGTTGCAGTGTACACCGACACCGCCCCTTCCTATGCAACCATTGCTCGCTAAAATAGGGAGTTTCGCCATGGTCGTGGGACCCTTGAAGATGACCCCCGTCCAGGACGCCCCGTCAGACGTGACCAACGAGAACAATGTCGCCCGTGTGGAGAGGATGATCCTCAAAAATCGACGTGTGAAGTTCGAAGAAATCGGGCGAGAACTTGGAATATCACAAGGAAGTGTTATCAACATCATCCACGACAATTTGGCCATGACCAAGGTCTCTGCCCGTTGGGTCCCTAGAAACCTTACGCCCCATGATCGACTTCAACGTCGTCAAATTTCACAAGGCCACAGTTTCACAAGCTGCCCTGCGCGAGTGCGGATTCGAGGAGCTCAACCATCCTCCCTACAGTCTAGATCTGGCCCCTAGCAACTACTTTTTATTCCACCAGCTCAAGGTTGCACTGCGTGGACGCCGGTTTGGGGAGGATTAAGATTTCCAGCTCACCGTGCAGGAGTGGATTGAACAGCATTCGGGAGATTTCTGATTCTCGGGAATTGGGAGCCTCAGGGACAAGTGGCGCAATTGCATTGAAGTCGAGGGTAGTTATATTGAAAAATAATAAAATACTTTTCCTCATATATCGTTCTATTATATCCGAATTGCAAAACTTATTGACCACCCCTCGTATAATGCAGTTCAAAATATGGTCATTAAGGTGAGAGTAAACCACTATCTCGAGGATCTTAGAGAGGAATGGAATTTCTGAGATAGGGCGATAGCTAGATGGTTTAGAGGTGTTAAGGTGTGGTTTTTAAGAAAAGGATGAATTGAGGCATGTTTCAAGGAAGAGGGAACCACCCCTGTGGAAGGTGAAGTGTTAAAGATATGAAAATTAGTGGGAGGACATCAGAAGAATTTGGGGGACGAATTTGGGGGACGAATTTGGGTGGAAAGACGTCCTTAGAGTATCCAGATTTGTTAAAGCGTGAAATCTAGGCAGTTACTTTCTCAGAGGACGCCTGAGTGAGGATGTTTAGCGGTAATGGAGTATGGTCAGGGAGAAGAGCATAAGCTTGTTCAGACGAAAGGGGTATTACGGTGCGAAAATTAATAACTTTATCAAAGAAAAATTTAGAAAGAGTATAAGGGTTTATGAGGGGAGAGGGAAAGGTGGAGAAAATGGAGCTAGCCGAGGAAAGACGAGAGAGGAGACGAAAGATACTCCAAGGTTCATTTTTGCTCTGATACAAAAGTTTGCGTTAATGAGCATTGCGAGCTTATTTTAATTTGGAAGAAGTCAAATTAGCAAGGCGATAGGCAGGTCGGAGAGTAGGTCACTGAACTCCTCGAGAAATAAGGTCGGAGACGAGCTGGGAGGGCGGTAAAGGAAAACAATAGTCAGCACTCTTGTAACTGTTTGTTTTTCATTTTGTAGACTTGTCTTTTTTGTTTGTTGAGTTTTTGAATTTCTTGGTTTTTTATTGTTAGTTTAATTTTCAGTTTGTGTTTTATCTTATAATTTTAATTTAAATTTCATCTTACTTTTATTGTTTTGATTTTCATTTAATTTATGCTACCTTTTTATTGTGTTATGTTGCTCTTCGATGTGTCTCATTCGGTTTTCCTCTCTATTTTCATCTTTTTCTAACTCTGTTGATTTCTCTGTTTCTTGTGTTAAACATTCCTCTTCTTTCGTTCATATTTTTCCTAGTTTTCTGGTTAAGTTCCTTGCGTTTTGCCACATGATATATTTCTGCGTGTATTTTGGAGTTAAAGCTTTTGCAGTATTAGGTCAATGCTACGTAAGACTTTACTCAACTTTGATTACTTTATTGCTGCTTTAGCTACCCTGACGTATGTATGGTTTGCCTTCCTCCCCTTTCCTTTTGTTTCAGTTATATTCTTCCTATTTACTATCTGAATTATTTCGGGCAATTGGTCGCCATCGTTCTGTCGGTTCACCCACAGTTCATCGATTTTTTTTTCAGTAAAGTTGCATTACTTACAAATGTAGTTCTACCATGCTTATACAAAGCAAGCGGTTTTGTGCGTTGGGCTGATTACATAACAATGAAGGCAAGAATATACGTTTATTAATTTTTATTTATATATATTTAAAGGAGAAATTCTCACGCCGAATGAAATGAGACCGTTCTTGATAGCGATTTTGACCATCTGTTTTTCGAACAAACTTACTTAAATACCTGGTTATGATTTTTGAACCTCCGACTCAAATAAGTGTCCTAGATAAATTCAACTAAATTTTGCCATAGTGCGCACAATAAAAACACAAACTTATCCAACTTTCTAACCAATAGTTTCCCTAGGATGACCTATATCTTTGTGGCAAGTCAAATTATCCGGTTCAAACACCTCCTAGAGCCAGGTAAAAGAATTTAAAGAACTAAATGGACATTTACAAAGAAAATCTAGAAAACATACCAAACAACTTTGCGAAGAAAAAAATAAAGCAAAGTCACATAGAAATAAGAAAGATCGCAAGAAAAATATGAAACCAAGTAAACAACACTGAGAGGTACCGTACCGCACACTGAACCAGAGGAAATGGAACTCCCACGTCTAATAACAGAACATCAGGCAAAAAATGAGGAAAAAAGTAATATAGAGAATCGAAAAAGTAACATCTCCATAGATAATCTTGAGAAAGACATCCGACATTTAAAAGAACCATCGAAAACTGAATATTAAGATAAAAATTAAACAAGAAGAAGAGGGATGAAAAAGAAGTTGTCACAATATCTTTTATTTAAAATTTTAATATCGACTCATTTACAAAAATTAAACGGCATTCATATCTTACCTCTAAATTCACTAGCACGAAATCATCGATGTTTTTAAATTACGTAAAGCAGTCTAATATAGACAGTATTAGGATTAAACTACATAGGAATATTATATGAATTGGTAGAAAAAACAGCTCCTTATTTATATATACTTATATCTTTATTATATCAAAGGCAAAATTGAGAAAGTATAAAAACATTAATATTAAATGGCTTCATTTTTGACCAAAATATGCTAGATTGTAAATTAAATAAAGTGATAGCCAATTTAAGAATAAACTTCGGTTTTTCTCTTCCAAAATCATCAAATAGGTCGTAAAGACGTAAAATTCCATTTCTTGTTAAGTCCTTATTAAAAGTAAAAGTGATATACAGAAATCGCTAATTTTGTTATTTATTGTTTGTAGTTGACAAGTATAAAGATAGAATACTACCAGCAGATGTTCCCGCAAAATTGAACTAGGGTATTATTCCTATAATATCATTCAGTGACGTGTCATTTATACTTCAATGATAAATTTCTTTCACGAATTATTAGGGCCGCTAATAAAAACGTGTTGTCTGAAATTGACGTCAATTTATTAAATATTTTGAAATATTTGGTCAGTCGTAAGCAAACGCAGAATCATTTAATTCCTATTTGCTCAAGGATTATTTCTATAAAATTAGATGGAAGAGAGGTGATTGAGAATTTTCTTAAGAAGCACGACGGGATAAGAGTGTGCTTTTTGGAAAAATTATGGAGGGAGGCATATTGATTAAGCGTAAATGTTAATATCTCAAAAAGTTGAATTGTAGCGAGGGAAAGATGAATTGATGCTTTAGAGTTAAATGCATTATATTTGGAACTATAGAAAAGTGCATGCATAGATGTGGACGGTCTGCCTCTTTTTATGAATTTTTGAGTCTATCATTTCTCTGTAATTTTCTTATAGGGAAGTAATGAGTGTCTCTTATCATAAGTACCCATGACTTCATTAAGAATGATCAATGTAGTGTGTCTATCTGCTTTGTATTTTTATAACTAACGCAACATGCTTTCTATCGTTCGCCAGCGCTAATGTTAAATTTAGGAATCCACATTTAGTTGTTAAATTCATTCCTATTTAAATTAAGTTGAACAAAGTCTGCTGAAGAAGAAGTCGCATGTTCTTTCTTATTCTGATTTATCACCTTACGACCTTCTATCATTCAAAAGAAAATGTAAAACAACAAAAGTGCCTCAAATTTCGCTAGAATCGGCATAATAGTTATGATGTTATTGCCCAACAAAATAATTCCCTTGGCCAATCTTGGGAGAACTTGGACAATTAAATCAATCAAAAGAGAATGTAAAACAACATAAAGGTTACAAATTTCGTTAGAATTGGCCAGAAAGTAACAATGTTATTAGAAAAATAATAAAACAAAACGGGGACCGACCTACATATTAAGATGTAGAGTCACTTGCAAAGAAAAATTAAGAATGATGGTTATTGTCCTAAATATTTTATTATGTGATAAATGTACTGAAATTGGTTTTTCTAATTTAATTCAATTTACTTTCAATACAAAGATTTCACTTATAGCTTGCCCTAACATCTTTTTCATTGGAATTCCAACGTAGACTTGACATTACCCACGCCATGATTCATTTATAGTTCCATGACGAGCTCAAACATCTTGCCAACAGGGTGGAAATCCCCTTCTATTTTTTAGTGTATAACCTTTTAAATGTATATTTTGGCAAACATTTTGAAGATTCACATATTTCCTATAGTGATGATATAGAGAGTGTTTATATTGAATTTATGGGTATTTTGGAGAGGTTTCATTTTTATTTACTAGATATGAACCCATACATATCATGATCTAGATAGCAAAGGGTTATTTAACTATGCAATCAATTTTGACCTTGCATATTAAAGTGCCTCATTATGTAATAATAAAATTGTGAAACATCAATTCATGCGTGTGCAAACAAAAGTAAATACACTTTCGTTTAGGATCAATGTGGAGCTGTTAGTTATGCAAACAAATAATAAGTTTTATTAAAAGGGAAGGATGAAATTCTTCTTAGTTGCCTCTAATAAAGGGGCACACAGTTTGAGTGAATGTATAGCTTCTTGGATGTTGATGGAAAGGCTGTTATCTACATGGCATGGAAAATTTAAAGTTCTGTGTATGAAAGTTTTGTGCCTTTCCCGTGCGTGTCAAATTAAGTAGATTCGAATGCATTGATTTTGCCACTTGGCACCATAATGGAGTGGCCAGCAGTTTTTGGCTGCGCCAAAACAGCCAACAATATTTTAATTAGATTTAAACCTAAAATATAAGATAGAAACCTTACTCTTCACATTTATCTTCCCCGCACAAGTTTCGAATAGCGCTGTGCGTAAAGAGCTGACCCGGGATGTCATTTCTCCCATAGCTCAAAGGTGCCAGCCAGCTCAGAGAAGGAGAATTTTGCGGTAGGTTGCCGTTTGGAAAATTCTTGATTGTTATGAAGGAATGTTATTTTAAACAAAGTTGACGCTCTATCTGGTCTCAAAAATTACCTGCAGTTTTTGCCTTAATGGCAATGCACGCCTTGAAATGGAATAGCCAATCATTTGAGGATCCATATTGAGCCGTGCATCATTGAGATTGCGGTCTGTGGTCGGTAGACAGAGTGAGGATGATTTAAAGTTTATGTTGTCCTTTTCATTAAGCTTTAATGACTGGGTAGGTTAATTAATCTGGGGCAATCGGTATATAGCTGATCGTTTGAATAGACCTGAGAAATGTTTACTTGGCAACTACAAGAGGGATCTCTCTGAGGGGCTACGGTTAAACAGTGCCAGATGAAAATCGTCATTTTGATCAGGAGAAAATGTGTTTTTCGTTAGTGAGTGACTGATTCCTTGGGTAGATTGCTTTTGTGAATGTAAAAAAGCCAAAGTGAGGTTAGTTCTGAGAATGATGATAAATATGCAAAGTATTTATCATGTTTAGCAGGATAAACGGCTGAAAGAAGGCCTATTGAACTTATCAGGTCAATTCCTTGAACAAAAGCAGTAAGAATGAAACGCGGGATGTTCAGCTACAAGTGCTCTTGAATAACATTTCTGGACACTCATTTCTTAAGAACATCACACCATTTTAATTCTATGGAAAGCGAGAAACTTTGTAATAACGTGCCACATAAGTTAAGGTGACCAACGTTATCAACTAAGAAAAGCCAGGGAGGGACTGAGATAGGCTGAGTTGAGATAGAGTCAGGCGAAGATACCATCGAAAATCTACGTCTGCCCTAAGGCGAAACTAGAAGTATCGAGAGGGTAGAGCCGCTATCAACTAACGATTTCGGTCTTGTACCTGAATCTTGGATGAAGAAGCAGAAGATCAAGCCCTAAATGTCCTCCCCATTAGTGAGTAGGCAGGCTGATGAAGTTACTCGGTAGAAATTGGGTTGGAGAGGGAAAATCGACTCAGACTAGGTGATGATAGGTTTGCTATTTCACCCTAAAAAACGATTATAATTTCTCTTTGGTTTTCCAAATGCTGAAAAAGCTTAATTTGTAGTGTGAACATTCTCGTATAGTGACAAGATGAGGCACATTGGTGAGACTCGTAATTGATGAAGAGTTTGAGAATTGAAAAGGACGCTTTTGTTTCTCTTCTTGCAGCAGGAATGGGGTGTTGTGGGATGGAGGTGGAGGTAAGGTCACTTTAGGAAGAAAGTAGAGACGATAGTTCCTCGTTCCCATACGCAGGGAAGCCGCAGAATAAGAGAAAGCGATGGCCCTCATCTCTGAACTGCTGATGATAGCAGCAACAACTAGCTAACTCATCCCAAATTAAATCTATGGAAAGAGACAGACTGACCCAGGAACCAAGAGCGTAAGCTTTTTAGTTAAATTCTAGAATGCCCCAATAAGTTTTTCTATCTGTTATTCTAAGGATAGGCGGCCCTGTAAGGCAGTAGAGCTAAACGAATATCGTTAGATCGAACCATTCTAGGCTACAACGGTGACAAACTTATGGAACCCTAAATCATATCGGGCTAATATGCAATCGGCAATTTTTACTAGCTTTTAAGGAGTTTTAATTCCTATAGTGCATCCTAAATGTGTGTCACATGAATAGAAACATGAGTAGTGAGCTCTTGTTGAGGCTTTGATGGCAAGAAGTTGGCACCCGCGTCGTCTCACTGTTGTCGAAAGAGAGCTGTGGTCTTTTGCCCCATCTTGGCTATGTTTTTAACTAGGTTCTGCCACCGTTGCTAATCAGATTGCTCGTGGTACCAAAGAACAATAGACTTGGAAGCCTTGTAGAACCTGTGTTCTGTGTGCTACTTAAATAAAGAGTCCGCTGTTTTATGAGGTCTACTTGTAAATGTATAAAGGCCAGCCATAATTTGTAATTCGTGGACGAGACATTTTGTGCCTCTAATTCCATTTGAAAAATAATGAGGCACTTGAATCGCCAAAATATTTACACCGTCCGCAATCAAGGAGTGCTGGTTGTTTTTTTGTTGAAGATCCATGATGAGTGTGTGGATAATTATGTTGGAAAATGTGCTTACTGGGTGCAGACTTATGAGTGTGTATTTTTTCATTGGATCATCACTGGAGTGATACGTTATGTAAACATGCTTACAATTTTTATTATTTTTTAAAACAAAGTCAAGTGTAAATTCTAATTGGTTGCCTCCTCCAGGAGCCTCATAGTTTGCGTGGTTGTAGAGCTTCTTGGAGGTCGATGTGAATGTTGGCATATTGCGCGGAGCAATTAGAGTTGAGTGGATGAAAATTATGTGCATTTTTCGTGCGTATCAGTTTAATTTGGCTCGGATGACGTAATTTTTCCAAGTGTCACGTTCATGGGGGTGCCAAGAGTCGTTAGCTTCCAATAAAACTACAGTCAAAATTATTTTACACAAATGTCACCAAATTTACTGTCAAACCTTAAACATTGGCTATAAGGTTTTGACTTTTCATTTGACTTGTTGATCATCATAGCCACAAAAATTAACGTCCGTATGCTAAGAAAAATGTGAAATGCACTTTTATCAGATTTAGTGTAGCTTCACAATTATTTATAAATTTATTATATGCCAAAGGCTAAAATGTTAATTACATCTAAAAAAATAGATTTTTTGATCAAATGTGCATTTCACATTTGTTTTAGCATACGGCCGTTAAGTTTTATTTGGCTTTTACCAAATTGACGGCAAATTTAAATGATGAGCTCAACCCACTACTAAGGTTTATGTTGAATAACAAATCTAGCATTGATGCTCCGGAAGCTCAAAGACTTGAACCCATATGCTTTCTGAAACAGCAGGGATGGCTAAACTTCACAAATATCTAACAGGTTGGACAAGAATTACTAGTACTTTCCTACTAAATGAGAGGTGGAATCTGTTCATTTTTTTCACTAAATGAGCCGGATAATTTTTAATAATTTTCCAAGACGTTCGTCGACACTTTAGTCAAAGGGGTAACTAATTGGATATGTGTCCTCCTCTAGCTCTCTCACTAACATTACCATGGACTTCAGGATCATTAACAATGAAAGAGCTCTGAAATCTTTTCTCGAGAAATTATGGGTAAACACCCCTAAGCTATTTAAAAAGGAAGTACCATTCTACATCCTCCTGCCCATGCTCTTTGCATATCCAACCTTTTGATTCACGTACATCGTTTATTCTTCACTAGTTGACACTTCCCTCGCTGGTGATATGTCGTTTTTTTCGTTTTCAATTAAAAACAAAACTTTGTCCGGAATAAAATGTTCCTCCTCTTTGGAAAACCAGAGAGAGGTAGCAGCAGACATATTCGATTGATGTCTTTATCTGTTCTTTGTATGTATTGCGATTTACTACGAAAATGCCCCTTCTTTTTATCTATTTTCCGTATTTTAGACCTTAGTATCATTTTAATAATATGAGATCAAAGCCTCAAACTATTTTTAATTAACTCAAGGCAAACCTAGTCAAAAGAACATTCAATAACTTCAAATGGCGCGTTATTGTCTTTTGATGACATCGAGAGTTGTGCTGTCAATGGCAGTTGTAATCGTAAAATCTTAGTAATGGTTTTATTTATATCTTAGAAAATGGGATAACTTCTTTACAAGAGTTTCGTTTATCTTTGAATTTGTTCTACACGAATAGCGATTATGATTTGTAAGTACCTTTATTCTATCATGATTTCTTCGATCGACCATCTGTCATTGAATAAGAACCACTCCAGTTCATTTGAGGGAGAGAATGGAATGATAGGTACAATTCTAATAATTCTAGGAGAAAAATATTTAGTATCGTTGACAAAAGATAACAAACTATATATATATATATATATATATATATATACAGGCAATGGCATCGTCAGTCCCTCCTACGGGGGAGTTTGCACTTCGTTACTAAAATTAATATTTAAGATCTAAAAAAAAGCAACTATGGTTAAATTTTTTAAATTTTCTGAACTTCGCCAATTATAATAATTTTAAAAGGAAGTCTAAACTAAATTTCCCCCCCTTTTAAAATACCACGTTATATAGAGTTATAGAAGAAAAATAAAAAATAAAATTTCTGAACTTTACCATTACGAATAACTTTGATGAAAAAAACATAAATCATAACCAAACTAAGATGAAATTATTATTCAAGTACTCAAAAAAATCCTCTTCTTAAATTATAGAGTTAGGGATGATATACATTTTAGTATTTTGACACAAATTCTTACTCAATTTGAGTTTTCAAATTTATTTGGTATCCTGATATTAGATAAAAATTAGGATTAGTTAACAGTCTCCCACTCTTATAGGAGAATATTTAATTCCAAATCTTAGGGGGATGAGAATGTTAATGTCCCAACACTTACATATAGGATGGCAAAATGAATAGGTTAGTAAAAATGCAGGTAGGAAGCGAAGTTAGAAATTTTTGTTTAGGTTAAGTTAAGTTAAAAGTTCGCTTTAAATTATTTGCTTCGATTTGCCACGGGCAATATTTTCAATTGTAATTTAAAGTGAAAAACAACGCGAACATATCCCTCAAAATTGTGTAAAGATAGATGTAATTAAATTAGTAAAAATAAAGGAAGTAAACAAATTTTGGAAGATCAAAGTAGGCTAGACAGTCAGTTGCATCATCTTAACCTTTGGTAGACTTTATATTACATCGTGAGAAACAACCTGGCTCCGGACAGGTATGCAAATGCCTAGCCTAACTTAACGTGACAATTAATCTTTGTTCGCAAAGCTTTGCTGGCTTAATTAAGGATTAAAAAAATCCATTAAACTTCATGTATTTTATTTCCTCTGTTAGCTAACATTAAATTATTACATTCTCATATATGTCCGATAAATACATTTATTTGAGAAAATCAGCCAACTAATTTTGAGTGGTAGAATGTCCATGTATACAGGGCGTAGCCTACACATAGTCTATTATCATTCAAGGAAATTTCCGTTGTCAGGGGGACCTCAGGTTTACAAGGTAGCCTCCGTTTCTTCACCTGGTATACCTACATCTACGAGTATATGTATATTCAATACTGCAATTAAATAAAAAAATTACTTTTAATTAATTTCACCCACATTTTCAAAATGTTGATACAAAGTAGAGCCAGTTTAAAATGGCTTTTTTCTCTAAAAGATGCATTTAGTCTTCTGCTTCGATTAGTTTTTCGTCTTTTCTTCGGCGGCTAGAATGGAAATGGTTTGGAAATATAAACTTTCTCCTTTTGTTCCCGCCAATATATCAAAGGAAACAGTTCCTTTATATTTGATTATTCATGCATCATTTCTTTCATTATTCACCACTAAATTAATGTAATGTCAAAATTTGTTGTGGTTAACAAAATTAGAAAAAATGCTGATTCTCAAAGGTCATTCGATTGGGATGGGTAACTTCCGTGATTTGTTTCCTTTAGAAACGGAGCTCGTAAGGGCAAGAGTTATTTTTACTTTCCTTCAGCACTTTCGCCAAAAAGTTTGTAAATGAAAATGAATAGAAGCAATATAGCCGTAAATATACTTGAGTGAGTTGAGTTCTGAAGGGCTCGAATTCCTGCAAATGTCGGCTGCATTTACTTTGGGCATACTACACTTTTTCCATACAGTCAACTCCCTTTTCACACCTTCTAAATCCTGGTTTGCAGGGAATGCTTTACACTGCATCTAGTAGATGGCTAGTTCACTTCATGAATAGGAAAGAAACTAAACGTGTAGTAATACAAAGAGTAAGGCTCTTGACTGTAAAATGGTGCATTCGTAGCATATTTGATTCTTGTGATTCTTGCTCTGTTTAGTTCATTAACTCTGAAAACGATAGGAACACATAAGATCCCCATAGTCTCCCCTCGTTGTGATATATGATAAGAAAAAATCAATATTTTGTCATGTCAACTAATATTTTAAAGGGAAGGTGACTTACTTCCATCCCAAAACACTTCACTCCGTTTCCTCATTATGCTTTACAGACAACTCGCTCTATTCCATTTTAGTGTGAGACCACTTCTTAAATCTGCCTAAATTTAACAGATTAATATTTGTGCCACGAGACTAATTCGCACAAATTTTCATTCAAGCAGATTTCTAATCCCTGATTTATTTGCGAGTTTTGAGTGAGAAATTCTTTGTCGCGCACAGACGAGCAATCATTCAGCTCCACAATCAGTCATTTGATTAAAATGAACATTAAATGCAATGAATCATATTCTAAGAATTAGTATGATATTATAAATAGTAAATATATGTGTAGGTATGTGTGTATAACATATATAAACATGGTATAACTATATTGATGAGAGCGAGATTATTTGTGAACGAAAGGAAGCCTGAAATGTTCAGTAGAATAGTATTCAGACGTAAAATCCCCTACAACATAATTTCGGGAGAAATTAATGAATTGGAAGCGAGTCCCATCTGCTGCTAAGATAGAGATTCTTCTTCTTGAAAGCCTTTGTTTATTTCGTGTAATTCCTTTCTTTATAGGATTTTATTTATCTCGTTTATTTTCTTCGGTCTCTTGGGGATTCCGCGGAGTTCAAAGGAGAAATGAGATCCAAGGAAGTGGAAAGTGATGCGAGATGTGGGAGAGATTGGATTGGCAAGGCTAGCGCAAATTAACATCATTATGTAATAATGTAAGAGAAAGAATGTATGGAAGTAGAGAAAATTATGTCCAATATATTTTGGTGTAATGATAACTTACTGTAACTTGATCGCGATTTCAATTATAATAAAACGTCCGAATTGGTCATTTTGTCAAATAATTCTCTAATTTTATACTTTAGACATAAAATTGGAAATAATATTTTACACACCGCATCAATTATATTTTTAATTAATTTTCTATAAATTTGAAATCTTTTAGTGAATGTGGTTACAACTTCTCGTGTAAATGGGCGCAGAACTCAACAGTCTAACACTCGTCTTTCTACGTGCATTCTATGACTAAATCTTTCCAACACATTTCTTTTCATGATCTTTATGAATGATTGTAGTATTTTTAATGCGATTTTAATGATATCGAAAACTCCTGACCTTCCTTTATAAGCTGTAAGAGGGTTAGACATATTTTCCATAATGAAAGTAGCTACTTTATAGGATGGTTTTGTAACCACTGAATTTATACCAGAAAAAATAAGGGTACTATTTTTCAAAGGAGAATTTAACTTTTAACTTTTAACCACTTTCTTTATTTATGTACTTGTTTGACTAAAAGTATCAATTAGCCATTTAACACTGATTTATTTAGTTTGCAGTCAACAATAATGGGAATTTGAATCGATGGCAGAATTCCTGATCCACCAAGGTTAAAGATACAGTTTAGGTGTAAATGTTTGGTGCCCTCTTGCTTGGGTATTTTTTCAAGGAATTTCCTCTTCTCATTTGTTTTTTTTTCCTTTTCTGATGATCCCATTTTGTAACAAAGGAATGAAAGATGGGACCTTTTATTACAATATTAAAAGGTTCAATATTTATTTTAAATTGATGCTTTTGACCATTACAACGGGTGCAATAGCCTAACTCTTTGATTTTGTTTAATTTACTGATGTTTGAAAGGTTAGGGGGAATAATAAAGGGTATGATCTTGGCCTTTGCAAGCTTACAAGAGGGTCTATTGGTTGAGATGAAAGCACCTTTAGAATAAAAATTTGATTCACATCTCCCATTAGTTAGCGATTCTTTAAATAAATAATCTTTAAGATTTATGCTAAGGTACCATTGACGTATGCCTAGGACCAATGCTTTTGGAAATCATGATAAGATTTAGTTTATTATTATGAATCTCCTGATCACCAAACCTTCTAGTGGCTTCAGCGATTGCACTCTGAAAATCACTTAAAGATTGGTAAATTTTATAACCTCCAGGTGAAAATTTTTATTTGAAATTAAATTTAAGGGGGTTCTCATATCAGCTTGAAATTCATGAATTAATTTGTAAGATTTTTAAACTTTTTTGATATTTAGGTAATTTTTAATAAGGGAAAATTTAATTTGGCTTGGAGATGCAAAACATTCTTCAAGTGTTTTCCATGCTTCCTGATATGCCTCCTCACTTTCCTGAATACTATTAATATGGATGCCTGAATTACTCTTAGGATGTTTTGGAGGTTGGCAAAATATTCTTGTTTAGAAAGCTTAAAGTTACTTACTGAAAGGTGTCTAAAGGGAAGAAAGAACGGAGACATCATGCTGGGTGTAAATGGTGCATCCTCCTGCCCAGTCCCATCATGTGGCCGTAGAGTCGAAAAACCCATATACCCCGTTAGGTTGTTCAGGGTGTACGCGCCCAGCATTGTCGCCTGCCAAAAGCTATCTAAGAGAAAACGGGAGGAGACGAGACTCCGCAGCTCCTTCCAGTTGGCCCAGATTCTGCGGCAATTTCTTTGAAGGAATATGCCTTTCAAGCCTAGCAAAGAGGTGATGCGGGAGCCCTCTTCGAAGAGAAGACCATCATCAGAATGGTAGTGGTAGTACGCTTCCCGGAGTCAGAACTACTGCCGCTTTGGGCCGAATAATGTGCCGAAGGCGCTGTCGCCCCTGAGTAGTTATCGGAGAAG
The DNA here is from genome assembly GCA_963969495.1 of Ceratothoa steindachneri. Taxonomy (NCBI): domain Eukaryota; kingdom Metazoa; phylum Arthropoda; class Malacostraca; order Isopoda; family Cymothoidae; genus Ceratothoa; species Ceratothoa steindachneri. The sequence continues at coordinate 92,794,885 of OZ018330.1, forward strand.
TTAAGCTCTCCATGCAAGTCCTTTCCTCCTGCCGAATCGAAACCTTTGGCTTAGACGGGGTTGCCCCGAGGTTAAAGAACTGAGCTCAGTCGATGAGCGTCATGGTATTTATAGCAATGATCGCTTGACGACACAGGTTGAATCCAACTCCTTTATTTACCTTCTTATAGCGGTTAAAATAGTTTTCCCTGATTTTGTCGTTTCTAAATCTCCCATTTTCTTTCTTAAGCTTTTATTGGTTCACGTAGCTGCCATAATGCGATGAAATACAGGGCTGATTATTAATAACTTAAACTCACATTACCGACATTACATTTCACCAGTTACATTAATGGACAGTGGACACTGATTAATAGCATAACATAGAAAACTCTAAACAGTTATAATACTAATTAAAAAAAAACTATGACAGCGACGTTAAAATGTGAAATTGTAACAACAAAATAAGGTCTGATGTGTCTGATCTTCACTACACTCCGACGAGTCCGTCAACAATAGTAGTCTTGTGGCTGTCCGGGAACAGCTTTCGTTGCTCTCTGAAGAACTGTGTCTGTTCTTCAGTCTTTGATAGGACTCCATTATACTCCTGGATAAGCGCTATGCCTCTCTCTGCTGCGTCATTAGTAACAATTAGGCTCTTTGAAATCTCTTCTGCGGCGATGTATGTTCTGTTGTGGACCCATGTACTGGAATCTTCAGTTAAGAACTCCTGACTGAGATCTATAATACCGAAGAACTTTTAAGTGTTCTTTGTGACAAAATCACTCAAATTCTTCATTACAATGGTTAGCAAATCCAGATTCATAATCTTTAGTGGCTCGTAGTCTCCTCCGTTGTCCATGGCAGCGAACATTGCCTCCTTCCAGCCACAGTGACAGCTGTATCAAAAAGGCCACTGCCACCATGTCTTCACTCAAGTACCAGAGGTGGTTGAACAGCTTCTTTAGGGCATCTTTTGCAGCTCTCTCATCATTAGCAGCCAACGACTTCAGGAGTTCCAGATCGCTTATTGGGGCAGCTGGTGGGAGACGGCAGCAGAACCAAGACTTCAAATAGTGCTTGACTTCAAAGAAACAGAGTTCCTTCGTGCCTTTCAGTTCGCAGGCTGTTAGACTGAATACATTTAGGAAGACGAAAATCTTTAGATCATCAATTATTCGTTCCTTTTTGCAGGCGCGATGCATTGCTTCTTGTTTGCCAAAGTGTACTCCTCTAGTTCAAATTCCTCCAAGGAAAAGAATGGTCAGTTCCAATAGCTCCGGATAATTCTCCCTACGATAAACCTCCTCCAGTTGTTGAAAGCAGAATTCAATAATGTCGCCTGTTATATTTGTCAAAGCACCGGCAACACAGCGTCTTTGATTCCTGGCTTGTATTAATCTAAGGACATTTGGTGCCAGTGCCTCTTGAATTTCTTGAAGATACAAATTTCTGGACCAGATGATGGGTTCATGGTGAAGAGAAACCCTCTTTCAGCAGTATCTCGTGAATATGATGGCAACATTCTAAGTGCAGCAGATTCTTCCGCATCATTGGTTGAAGCAAAATGCAGGCGGCATTATTTCTGCCTGTTATGCTCGAAGTTGTGTCTAGAAAATCAAACGAATCTACTTCTCCAAACCCCAATCTGCAATCACTTGACTAGCTTCAGCTGGCAACTTGGGTATGCAAAGCAAATCTTTAACGCCTTTTCCAGACACAATGATGGGGAGCCTATCCACTGTTTCCTCTCCCCTCAGTACAGCCATCAGTTTTCTCTTCCAGTTAAGAATTAAGGGTTGTTCACAGGAAAATCCCTGCTTAAAAACTGCAGAGCGATCTTTACGGTGTTGCTGACGAGCTTGGAGATGAAAGAACGGTTGATAATGAACTCATTAAGCGGGTGACCAAAGTCATAGAGCACAACAGAGACAGTGTACTGCGTGAAGATCACTGATCTTAGTTTGAACAAGGGCTGAAAGGACGTCTAGATTAAGAATGCTCTTATTTCATCTTTTATGCCTCCCTGCTGTACTTGACCCCGCTTCTGCAGTGGCTCATTCTGTCTCACTTTTTCCGGCTGTGGAGCTACACGAAGAGTCCTCCAGGTATAAAATTCTCTCATACTGACGAACTTCGTCCTGCTGCTTTGCAATCTTCCTTAGCTTCCTCCCTTCTTGTTTTTATTTTTTCCTTTTTCTTCATCGCGAGCTCAATGTTAACTCCTGCCTTACTTTCTCGCCGTCCCTTCTCTCGCTGTGCCTTCAGAAATGCTTTATCCTCTGTGATCTTTATCATCTTTAGTGTATCTTGGTAGGCTATGTCGAAAAGGTTATGCAAGGTATCTCAAAATTTCTCTTCGTTCTTCTCCCACGTTTCACTTCTCCACCCCTTATTCCTCTTCAAAGCTTCACATTCTGACACAAGGCTTGAAGTTTATTCACAGCATGTTGAAGAGGCCAAATGGGAATGCGAGCCTTTCCCCAAAGGTTTTTGACCTCTTTCATACTCTGCACTGCTACTTTATGTTTCACCTTTCTTTTTCGTCGCTAATATATATATATATATATATATACGTAGGGGAGTCAAAAAGTTCTCAGATAAATGGCATAAAATTTTTATTTGTAATAATACTGTAATCATTTTTCTACATAAGCTCTATTAACATCTATACACTTTCTTAATCTATGAATCCAACGGTAAAGACCATCTTTGTAGAATTCACGGGGTTGTCTCTGGCACCAAGTAATGACCTGCTTTTTTGCTTCATCTAATGATTGAAACCGGGTTCCTTTTAGGTGTCCCTTTAAATTTGGTTAGGTTAGGTTAGGTTAGGTTAGGTTAGGTTAGGTTAGGTTAGGTTAGGTTACCTAACCTAACCAAATTTAAAGGGACACCTAAAAGGAACCCGGTTTCAATCATTAGATGAAGCAAAAAAGCAGGTCATTACTTGGTGCCAGAGACAACCCTGTGAATTCTACAAAGATGGTCTTTACCGTTGGATTCATAGATTAAGAAAGTGTATAGATGTTAATGGAGCTTATGTAGAAAAATGATTACAGTATTATTACAAATAAAAATTTTATGCCATTTATCTGAGAACTTTTTGACTCCCCCTCGTATATATATATATATATATATATATATATATATATATATACCATTAATGAAGAACACCAATTACTACTACAAATAAAAAGGACCTTAGAATCTGATTCTGTTTTTAAATTTACATACGAATTTAGGGTAAGTGGCCGTATTCCTTTCCTGGACGTAGACGTAAAACAAAACAGCTACGGAAAATATACGACCACCGTATATCGAAGAGGGACAGACTTCGGTTAATGCCTTAACGCCAAAAGTGGTTGCACCGAGAACTATAAAATGTCGGTATTAAGCTCATACATAAGAAAAGCCATTAAGAACTGCTCAACGTGGACCGCACTTGATGAAGAATTTCGAAGATCAAAACAGATCCTGATCAATAATAGCTACACAAACAGGAAATTCGACAAATTACAAATAAAATTCTCAACTCAAAGTTTGAGCTGAAGGGGGGAAGAGAAAAATAACTAATACCACTCTAGTACAAGAAAAAAATGATGGATGCTAACAAAACAGACGAAAGAATACTAAAAGATATCATAAAAAGTAACACTATCAAAGAAAATACCAAGTTATCCTTACTAATTTATTATAAAAGTACAAAAGTAATCAACTTCTTAATGAAAGACGAACGCCGTGAAAAGCAATCGATCGTAAAGGCTACCAATGTGCTATGCAAATTCCAATGCCTCCATAAGGCCTGCAAACCTCATCCAAATAATTAATATATAGGTATGACCAATACTACCATCAACTGGCGCCTAACGATGCATTTGCAAGAAAGAGGAAAAAAAAACACATGACAAAGAATAGCATAACGCACAAATTACAAGAGCAACTCTGGTCGAAAACACTACCATACTCAGAAGAAACCCTGACCTTCGCCGCCTAAAGATTCTGGAGGCTCTTCTCATTAAAGAGATAGTTGCCAAGCTTAACACCAAAAGCGCAATTTCCGAGCGAATACTTCACCTTTTCTGCTAAAGGAACATGGTACTTCGACTTTGACGTATACATAAAAGAACCAAAGAACGAAAATCAATTTCGTTCTTCGTTGCTCACGACGAGCAATAAGTTAACTCACTGGTAAATGAGACAAAACCAAGGGAAAACACCAAATCAACCCAAACTCAACAATAACGAAGGCTTCCGTCCGAAGATGCCTTAAGAAAAGCGAAAGCTCACGGCCAAAACTCAAATTAGTTTGAAAAAATAAAATGGCTCTTTATCAACTGATATTTAATATCCAACCAGATACAAAAAACTGCTTTGCCATTTGGAAAATTCTAAATTAAAATCAATAAAGTGAAAATACAACCTGTATATATATATATATATATATATATATATATATATATATATGTATATATATATATATATAAATTAATTTGTAAACATCCACATCTTGACAATTTTTAAGCCTATGCCAACTATAAACTATTCATCTTCACACTTTTATTTTTCAACGCTCCTTTTCAGACTTGTCTTCATATTTACGTGCTAATTTCTTTCTTGGGTTTTGATCCTCGGATATCTCTTCAAAAGTGTCGAAATTCTTGAGTAGTTATCGTATATGTGACATCTCAACCATATGAATGTGGTAATAGGCTCTGTGGTAGTGGAATATTGGCTTTGATTCGATCCATTCAATTCTTAAGATTGCTCTTTCACAGCTAAATGCAAACCAGGCTATTTTATCACGAGGAATGTGTTATCTCTTTCTGCTGAACTCTTTCCTAGGGTCTTAGTGATTCATTGCAAAATAAAGATAATGTTTGAGAGGAACTCTTTTTGCTATTATATGCGACACAATTGATTGTGGGGTTTATACTCTCCGATGTTCGGCACCAATAATTATACTCTAGTAGGGAAACATTTATTCACCCCCCTTCATTCCACACCAGGCGCAGAGCAACAATGATAAAAGATAGTAAGATTTAACAAACATGGAGAAATTGGGCAGTCGTATATAAGGGATAGCGTCATTTACTTTCATTTGAGTAGAGGAAGCGGATGATGAGAATTAACCAACCCCGGCTAAATTATCTCTTCTAATACAGTCCAACCAGATATTTCCACTACTTACACAGCTAGTGACTTGGGCAGAATTGTGAAAGTTGAAAAAAAAAGGTTTTGATATGCAAAGAGTAACCAGGTTAAGAAAGGAAGTAGTGCTAGTTGGTAAAATAAAAGGAATTAAAAGAGTACATATGAGATGTTCCGATCGATGGGAGAAGAGATGATAGGATTATAGGAAAGAATAGCCAAGGATTATAAATGGCAAAAATAACAACAATAAATCAACTAATTTAATACAAAAAGGGATGGAAATACGTGAAATTGGCACCCTAAAGATGAAAATTAAGAACAAAAGGATGAAGAATATAAAAATCGGTCCAGTCGTGTTGAAATATACAAATATTCGGGGCAAATTTAAGGGCAAACAGGAAGATGTCTTGTTACTTAGAGACTGACTGGCGTTTGCAAGATGCTTCCTTAGACTAAATGCTACCTTGATTAAATCAATACATATATTAAGCAATTATTTCATAGGTGTTGTATTTTGAAGTTCCTCAAATGTTTAATTATTCAGCTGTTGTTTTGACATGCGAGTAGCTGGTAATTGTCAATTTGCAATATGTTTTATAATTAATAAACTATATTAAGGTGATATATTTTGAAGAACCATTTTGGCTCTATATAAATTGACACTGGTATGTTCAAAAAGCCAGTCCTTGTTTATTTTTTAGTAAGTTTTCCCAAACCTTTAATTTGCCTATTCCTCCTCCACCTGAGATCACACAACAATAAATCACTTTCTTCAGAGTAGTATATTAGGTAATATCGGGTACATGGCACCATAGATAGAGATATAGGTAGCATCCCCTTCCCCAAAGATACCTATTGCTTTGAAGCTTAAATATTATTGATTGTTACATTTAATGCTTCTCACTCCTTGGTATATATGAGCTATGACTCTTTTTATTACCTTGGCCTATAGGAAAGTTCGAAAATACGATCATTACTTGAGGGTATATATTTAAAGGCCCAAAGAAATGGAAATTGGTAGAATCCGGAAAAACGCTAAGGAGAATATTACATAAACCAATGAAAGCTTAGGAATTATAATGGGAGATGTAGAAACGGAAACATAGGGAAAACTATTTTAACCGTTATATAAAAATGAATGAAGAAGTTATGTTTGAACCCGTGTCATCCAGCGCTCATCGCTTATATGTCCACGACGATGATCGCTCTGGAAAAAATCTAAATCCAAATGACATAAAAGATCATTCAAAAAATAAACATCGATATTCATCATTATTTTTTTTAAATTCAGTCTAAGCCTTTTGTTCAAGCTTCTAAATATATAAGTTTAGAAAACGTTTGGACTTGAATCACACATCACTATTCTTGGACAAGTAAAATCGTTAAAAGAGAAACCTGTTTCTTCCTGTTAGGGTCTTTCCCCTCTCCTATATTCTCGAAAACTAAATCCTCTCTGTCAAAAGGTGTATATCTAATTTACTATTCCAATTACTCTTTTTTTATTCTCTTCTATTATTTCATAAATATTTTTGGTAAATAGAATATTTAAAAGATGAAAAATTTTATTCTTTAAACAACGGAGAGAGATTTGATTCACCAGCATGGTACTTGTCTCTAATGACCTCACTAAATTTTATTGTTGAATTCATAAAGTTATAAAGGAAACAAATTACTCATGAACATTACCAGTCCAATTCCCTTCCGATCTCCAAGCCACGTGTAAGGAAAGGGAAATAGCAACGGAGAGCGGGACTTATAAGTAATGTATTCCAACCGAGTCTTTTTGAGAGTTGTCAGCATCACAAAATTTGCTTATGTTATTTCAATGGATTCATCACTCACATTGCTTTCCATTCTTATCCTCATCAATTGACTCAATCTTTTCAATTTACTTTAACCTTCGTGTATTTTTATTTTCTATCTCACTCTCTGCTTCCTTGCGTCCAAAAAGATTTTACCTCTACCCAAACTTAATCGCATTTTATTTAATTTCAAAATGGGCCATACTTGTATTTACAACATAAGCTTTACCATCATAAGAAATCTATTGCTATTTGAAAATATAGAAAACAATTATGGATCATTAACAGTTTATTTATTAATGTATTCTGGTATTGTGCATGGTTGCAATGTTATAAGAAATATATACTACAATAATTTCGAAATCTTACGCGAGGATGGATAAAGTATTGCAATTCCTGTTTCCGTGAAAAAATATGACCAACATTTGGTAATAAATGGAGTACAATTTCATTAGTTAAGTTTCAGTTTATAGGCCATAAATCCAAGTTGCATAAATTTATAGCTCTGTTACTCAAAACGAATTGCTTGAAATGAAATAATGCATGTTAATATTTAACCGAGAAACTAGAGAATTCTTGCTATAAAATGAGTGCTGAAATATTTATAACTTTGGAATTATTGTTACTTCATTTTTTAATAAGAGAAACAGGAGAACTTTACTTTACCTCCTCATATACTAAGTGAAGTTTGGACGCCCGTAATTAAAAAAACATCTGACAGAAGAGACGACTGGAATATTCACCTCAATAAATTCCATAAATTTCTTTGATTTCTAAAATAAAAGGAAACCACTTTGAAAACAATGATTTGGGAATTTTTAGGAGTTATTTGCAAACAATCGTATTGAAGAGATCGGAACGTTAATTAAAGTAGAAGGGGAATAGAAAGGGATCCCGGTTAGTTTCCTAATCTCAAAACGCCTTAATCCAAAGGTTGGTATGATCTGTTGCCATAAGGTGATGTCTAATTCAAGCCATAGTCAATTATGAATTATACTTCCGTCGTCTTTCTCACATTAAGTGGATATATCTCAGGATAAGAATGCCATCGAGTCTCTGGAGCTTTGGTAATTTATTTACCTGCCTCAACTACTGCATTAGCATCGAATCTTTGAGTTAATGAAGCAAATCTCTAGAATTATATTTGTAAAAAGTTGTATATTGTATTATTAGACCAATAAAATGATGCTGAACTCTGCGCCAAAGTTCTTCGTTAAGAAACCATTACTCTTCGGATATTGGAAGTAACAAATGAACAGTGTCAGTTTTTTCGATAAAAGAAGATTAGTCTATTAGAAATCACATAATAAATTGTAAGAAATCACTACAAAGAGAAAAATTTAAAATCATAGTGAGCAATAAATTTCCCACCACACTCAGGATAGCAGAAAATAAGGGCTGAAACGTAACGATGTAATTTCAATTACTTAAACTTTTAATAAGACAGGTAGAAAAATTTCAATCTCCCTTGTTAAATGCTAAGTGAATTTTAGAGGTTCGTAATAAAATTCAAATTTCTAATATTTCGCCGAACAAATAGTCACTTTTTAAGCACCCCTATATTAATATGTACATTTTTAACAATCAACGATCCCTTTGATTTAATTAGTCACTCTTGACCCATCCCTTAATTTACGGCAACACTTTTTGACAATTCTTTTATTGAAATTCTTTTTTGGTTATCGCTTTAAATGGAGAAACGTTTATTTAATCCATAAGTTGCCTCCGTTGATACAGAGTCTGATCCTCGCACTTGGTGTTAAGAACACCCCTAGGTCTTTCTGCACAATGCCTGATTTCAAACAACTTCATGTTTTACAAATAACCGAACATAATTTAATCTAAACTTACTTGACTTACCCAAACCCATCATAACCTAACAGTTCTATGAAGGTTATTTTTAACGTAGTGGCTAAAAAATACTTAGATTCCGTGGGCTCACTATGGACCCGCTTCGCATAAAATGCAAATTTGGTACATAAAGGGTTTATCGTTTTTAAATTTAATATAGCCCTCTTTCAAAAGCCACGTTATATGACTAAACCCCTATTTTTTCCCCATATGAAGAGAGGCCATAAGGCAAATCGTTTAAAGTCATTTTTCCAAATTCCTGAAAAAGGTTGAGACCCTCTTCATAGCTCAGCTGGGAAAAGAGAGAAAAGAGATTTAGAATGTATGATCACACAAAACTTTTAGTGTCCTGATGATCACAAAGTTGAAATAAAAATAATTGGGCAATTTAAATATTTTTTTTCGACTCTTCCAGCTTATATTAATTCATTCACCAGAACTGAATTGTCCTCCTAAAAGGCCAAACGGGTGGAATGGTTTGTTAATACTGAGAGTATGGGTATTATAAATGGTAGCAGGCCGGAATGCAAAGTCTGGATAAGATAATATAAGAGAATTCGACGATTTGTAAAGATCAATTTTATAAGGATTTATTCTAATACAATGCTATTATATGGTAATTTCTAGATATAATAAAAGACATAAATGGAGTTTAACAAAGTAAGGCTCACGCCCCTTGGAGACAAAACATATATATATATATATATATATATATATATATATATATATATATATATATATATATATATATATATATATATATATATATATATATATTGTCGTAGAATGCCCCCCCTTTTTGTTCTAAAGAGTGCTAAGTGTCCAATATATGGATATTATATTAATATCCTAAGGAATAGAGCCGTTGGAAACACGTAAGGATATAGAGACGCACAATAATTCCCCAAATAAACTTATATTTTACCTTTATCAATTGAATACACAACATTTAAACATTAACTACAGCACTACTCTGAATATTATTATAAACAAGAATTGATTCAATTAGTTTGACCGTATAAACTTGTCTAATTTCGCTACACACCTCAATAATATAAGAATTAGGCTTATTGACTCATCTGGAGTTTTTAAAAGGCCTCAGGAATGTTATTGTCTCACGTCGCGTGCCGTCTGGCCAGATGTAGGTAGGCGAGATCACGAGGTCGTTTTGGCGAACTTAAAGTTCAGTTTAGGGACCAGGAAATGGTTCAAGGATGAGCTTCTTCTTAGTGCCAGTCTTCTTCAAGGGCGAGTATAACGGAGGGGGATTTCTCTGACGAGAATATGTAAGTTGAACTTGGTTCCTCAACCAAGTTAACTTATGAGTTTAGTGTTGCCACCGAGTAACGGGCTAGAGGGGGAGCCTTTTCCTTCTTCTTCTCTGAATTCTTCAAGGACGAGGAATACCGCTGGTGTTTAAGATGCACCAGGATATGAGGAGTCTCTCTGCCGATAGTAAGTTGAACTTAACAAAGTTAACTTATGAGTTCGGTGTGGCCACAGAGTAACTGTCTCGAGGGGTAGCCATTTTCTTCTTCTTTTCTTAATTCCTCAAGGACGAGGAATACCGCTGGTGTTTAAGATGCACTAGGATATAAGGAATCTCTCTGACGAGAGTAAGTTGAACTTGGTTCCTCAACCAAGTTAGTTTATGAGTGCGGTGTGGCTACCGAGTAACTTGCTCGAGGGGGAACCTTTTCCTTCTTCTTTTCTTAATTACTAAAGGACGAGGAATACCCCATGGTGTTTAAGATGCACCAGGATATGAGGAGTCTCTCTGACGAGAGTAAGTTTAACTTAACAAAGTTAACTTAGCGTTTGGTTTGATAACCAGGGACTAGCTCGAGGATCAGCTTCTTCTTAGCCCCTTAAGGTAGGTAGCCCTCTCTCTCTTGCAGGGTACTTCTTGGTCTGGCGAGCCAAGTACAATACCAATCGAGTCTAGGTAGCTCGGTTTTAATCGAGGACTTCGTCACCTGGAGTCTGACGTATACTTCCACGATTTTCCTCAGTGTTCCTCATTTATACCTACTAACCTCACTGAGGGAGTGGTAAGGGGGGGGGGGCTTGAGGATGGCCCCAGGAGAGTTCTTTTTCCAAACGGTTTTTTCCACCAAGTCTTACATCGGCTTCTCGTTAGCCTTCGAGCTTGGGAGAAACACGTCTTCAATTTCTTATTTGACGTGAAATTGAATCTCACTTTCCTGGGGGAGATCTTTCATGGCGCAAAAAGGTGCGACGCTGCGGTTACGCACTTGACCCGCCGATGCCTGGGGCGGATGTCTTTGCGGTAACCGCCTTGTGACTGCACCACGAGTGAACGGGGGGGCGGAGTGACGATTCCCCTACATATATATATATATATATATATATATATATATATATATATATAAATATATATATTTATATATATATATATATATATATATATATATATATATATATATATATATATATATATATATATATATATATAGAGAGAGAGAGAGAGAGAGAGAGAGAGAGAGAGAGAGAAAGAGAGAAATAAACAGAGAGATAAACAGACTCTCAGTGGGTCATGATAGAATTATCATTATTTCTTATTTATTAACTCAGTTCATTCTCTTAGAACCGTTACGAAATTCGGTTTACTTACTCAAGTCCTGCTGCCTTTAGACTCGATACTTCTCGTAAAACAGGAAGCCTACACATTGAACGCCTAGAATTCGAGACGTTTCCGCTTGCCCCTTTTTAGTAGGCCAGTTTAAGAATAAAGTTATATTTTCTTAGCTGCGTCTTTTTAAAGACCTGTACTTACCATGAATGCCGAGACACTTTCGATAAGCCCAGCCTAACGCACAACTCTGGGGAGAAATTATAAGGAGTCAGAACCAATTTAAAAGAGGACTAAAGTAAGGACACTACCTAAATTCCTCGTCATCATATTTAGATGTAGCTCCTATTCCCGGAAACGGATTGTAAATAGTATAGTTAATGATCTTGAACTACACCCTCTGATTTATGACCCTTTTTCTAAGTTATTTTCTTTTTTCGGCATTTTAAAGCAGCGTAGGAACTTTTGTGCCCATTTGATATTCATTATAAGACTGAGGTGGTATGATAAACTTGATAATGAAACTAGTCTCGTAAATAAATTCTATGCTCCTTTACAGTGGTTTTACTATTATATATATATATTTATATATAAATATAAATATATATATATATATATATATATATATAAATATATATATATATATATATAAAGACTCAAAATATTTTATTCTTCCCCAAATGGGTCCCCTTAATAAAGAATTCAGAGGAAAGTTTTCTAAATTATTTTAACGCTATTTTTACAATACAAATTTGAAATTAGTATTTGTTAACAAACCCAATATTTGCAATTGGTTCAGTCAAAAGGACAAATCATGTTGTTTAAGAATTCACTTGTCCTCGGTGTCTCCAAGGAAGATAAATAGGCAGCACGATTCGCTCCCTGAAAGCAAGGTTCTCCTCCCACATTGGCATCGGAGCCCGTACTGAAAAAACACTTAATCGTAAAGAACCATCCCTTATCATAGCACATGCAATCAAATGCAACGCAGATATAACTATTGATAATTTTACAATAATAGATCAAAATAACAATAAGCAAAGCTTAAGAATACTGGACTCCCTTTATATTAAATCCCGTGCCCCTAGTCTTAATTGTGGCTCGTCCGCTGCTCCCCACTTATGACATAACTCTAATACCAATACAATGTTACCTTTGTCCACTTTAATCCCACCTCCCTACTTTTCTCTGGAGTCTGACCAACGATGGTGCGTGTTTTGATGATTCTCTCTTGTATTCCTATAGGATTTTCAATATCCTAACTCATTATAAATTATGTATTTTCTTAGGTATTGGATTATATGAAAAAAAGTCTCTCTTTTGTTAGATATTTGTCAACACACTTAATATTCTAATTTCTAGACCAATTTTTTAATATTATAATTCATTGTAAATTATGTATTTCTTTATATCATAGAACCCGAAGATGAGCGGAGAGCTTGAAACGTTGTTTATACCGAATAAATGAAGATGAATTTCTCCGCATTCTATGTACTCTCATTCCTGGTGTAATTAAAGATTCGTCTGACTAGCAGCAACCCCATCGATTATATATATATATATATATATATATATATATATATATATATATATATATATATATATATATATATATATATGTATATATATATATGTATAACTGAATCACGAAAATAAGGAACGTGAGGAATTTATGAATAACGTTACAGCCACGAGGAAAATGAAACAACGGAGAACTGCGAGGCCTTTCGACTAATGGTCTGCTCAGTAAAGGACCATTAGTCGAAAGGCCTCGCAGTTCTCCGTTGTTTCATTTTCCTCGTGGCTGTAACGTTATTCATATATATATATATATATATATATATATATATATATATATATATATATATATATATATTTATATATATATATATTATTTATATATAATGTCGTAAAGTCAATGTTCGATGCTAGCCACGGATTAACTCTGCAGTGACCCGGCAAGGGAGCACGCAAGAAATTGGGATATAGAACCCAGTGTGAGGGTTAAATAATCAAAATTGAGTGTGGTTGACCTAAATAATCAATTTGTACAGGTTCTGCGTTTAGAGAATCTGATGGTGGAAAAATAACTACTATATAGAAAGAAAATATTATTATCAAAACTAAATAAATGACAATAAATAAGATGAGACCAGCGATACCAAACGGGGGGGTGTTGGATACAAATGACTTGATGGAGACGAGAGACCGAGTTAGGATATACGGTGATTGCTTTAAGGGAAAAGAGGAGAGTGCAAATGATGGAGACACTCACCTAAGGCCTAAGTAACTGGAGGCTTTGGACACGGCGAGTAAGCGGGGCGCTTCAAAGTTCCAATTACAAAATTGATTCTTTTCTAACCTTGCTGAGAAATGGACGAGGAAGTACTCCAGATGTGAACGAAGTCGAAACCAGAGTCACAGATGACCGTCCCTGTCCATCGTGTTTCGGGCTCGAAATCTGACATTAGGTACGAACGAGGCCGGCTATAGAAGGGACGCGTCGCGTTTGCAGCTGGAAGCCGTTAGGAGGCAGGACAGGGCATACGCGACTGTAAGTGGATATTAACCAAGACGGGGCTGTATGGTACTAATTTCTCCAAGCTTTTCCCGAAGTATTTATTCTCTTATGTCGGAAGCGGGTCGCCGGATGCCCCCAAAAGGGGGACGAAGATCTCATTAGACTTGGCACACCAGGGGGGTTGGGGATATTCTCGGCGAACATCACATGCTCGCGCCAAAGTCCTCGACGCTGTAGGTCTGGCCCCGATCACGCGATGAGATGGGGAGAATCGGAAAACAACACGGATAACATTGCCGCGCGACAGACTTTGAGGCAGTTATTTGGGTTCATCCTGACCCGACCATACTTGATAACAGCGCTGGGGTCAGCTGCCTGCGTAAAATTCTCGCTGCTCTCTTGGGGCCGTCTGCTCGTGCAAGTGCATCTTTCTTAGGCACCATGGGTAGACTTTGAGTTCTGGGAGGGGGGAGGGGGGTAATCTTCTCTCTCTTACATCTCCTTCCCTCCGAAGATGGAGCTTCTGAAGGAAGTGACATCAGATTAATATAGGGTAATTACACGAATAAATTTCCAATAGAGACACAAATTCAAAAGGGATGGTACCGGGTACTCTGCACAAAAAAAAGTCAAATAAAGGAGATTCAGAAAATGCTCGGTATTCATATTACCAAATAACATCAAGTAATCTCGATAACCAGGGTCTTAATTGCAAGGATAGTGAAAAAAAAGAAACGTCACGCAATACAAAAAAAACGTTACATACGAACAGGCTAATTCACCAAACATATATACACAATAATAAAATAAAATAATGGCACATATTCTTATAAGGCATTACACAAAACTACAAGAATTATTATGGCATATATACAAAAGTAATCGATTTAACGTTACAATTATTTAAGGAAAAATTAATCCGGAGACAAATCAAGGGGATATCTGCTTAAACTGTCCACCAGGCACTTTTTTGGAACACTTAATGATTACAATTTTAAATTGGAATTCTTGGAGACAGGGGCTCCACCTCATAAGGCGAACATTATTGTTCTTAAAGTTCCTTAGGTAAGAGAGCATTTTATGGCCAGTCTCAAACATGTGCAAATTCGAATCGATGATGGGAATCGGTATTTCAATCTTCCATAGCTTGTTACCTCCTCATTGAACGCTTTGCTTAAGTGAATGGGGAGGGGATACGGCTTCCAACCGACAGGTTTCTGGGTGGTGAGCCGAATATTGTGCTCGAACTGGGCAACACAACCAGGGATATCCGAGATTACATCGGTGAATTGGGTGAGTAGCGCTTGTAACTGGGTCTTCTGGGTAATCGGAAGCTGAGGGTTGATACTCAACTCGGTCGATGGGGATTCGGGGGTATGTGGCAAGACGTGAATTGTTTATTCGGCGTCTTGTAGCACGCAGGCGACCTGTACCACGGACAAGGGGTCAAGTGGGTAGCTGGACTCCAAGGCTGATTCTTTGTCCAAGGCCATAAGTTGGTTGGCACAAGCGCGTCGATGGCCCTTTTTAGCATGTTCACGTAGAAAAGCTTAGTGCCAGATGGGGTTTGGATCAAGTAGTCAAGGAACCGCGTCTCTCGATCACTGAAAATGGGCTCTACCATTGAGTCAAAAGTGTGGTGTTCTCCGTGGAGAATAATAAATGACTTTGTCACCGGGTTTAAATTTTCGTTCTTTCGTCCCGGTATGCGAAAGGGGGCATCGGAAAGAAACGATGCCATTATCGGGGTTTCTCAGCGCACAGTTTTTAGCGGATTGATTTGAGTAAACGGTTGAGCCTCTCATACATCCAATTACCAGCTGGGTGAAAAGAGGAGGTAAAATGTGTTTTATCATCATGAGTTTTCCAAAGTACTCCATCAGTTGCGACCTAAATTAGCAGCCACGATTAGACAGGATTTCTTTGGGTAATCCGTCGCGGGAGAAGATGGAGATTAGTGCTTCCGCGTAGGAGATGATCTCTTTTTTCTTTAACGGGATGGTCTCCTGAATGCGGGTGGAAGAGCTACAAAGGTAGCAAGTGAATGTGATTTTCACTTGACCAAGGGTGTATCGGACCGATGAGATCAATTGCGACACGGGAAACAGCTCTAAAATTAGGGGTACTCTCTGCAACGGTGCAGGCTAAACTTGCCCTTTGACGCCAATCTTTTGCCAGATGTCGCAAGACTTGCAGTAGCGAAGGATTTCTTTATGGGCGCCTGGCCAATAAATAAATTCGAAGATCTTCAAGTGGTCTTAGTGTGGCTAAATTAATCAGAAAATAGGATGTCATGGGCAGTGGTTAAAATGTAACCAACTTCAGGACGTGGAACACAAAATACTCGTGTCTAAGATTTACCGCTTCCTGAGTACTCACGATCAATTAAACCGCCAATAACATGGTAGGAGATTACCGTGTCTCTCCGGTGGCTTCTTGCTTTTTGAATGGGCCTCAGCCCATAGGAGTCGGAGGGAATCGTGGTTCTGCTGATTCCTTACGAAGTCTTCAGTCATGACCACCTTGAGTTCTGAATCTTTTACCACTTGCGAACGGGTAACCATGGATTGAGCAACAGAGATGGGGGATACCCGTGGGCACTGGCTAAAGACGACAAGGCAGAATTTAATTGTGGTGCCACTACTTCTGCCCATCCTGTGAAGTATACACAATCGATATAGCACTTAACAATGGCGAACTGAGTGGCGCGCCCCAAGTAGTCGTGCACGACGGCCAATTTAGTATGGTCTGGGCTAATGTGGGAAGTAGCTTGTCTAATACAACTATTCAGGTGCACCCGGTTTCTTTCACAAGAGTGGAGACACGGAAGCCATTAATCGTTCCGGATTCGAACTTAAAGCCTTTAGGGGCTATTCTTATAAAACAAGAAGTTTACCTGGTGGCCGCCAGGACATGAGGTGCTCGGAAGAGGAGAAGATTCCGATGGTGTTGGTGGAGGTATAGATGTGGCACAGATCTGGTGTACCTGGTGAGAAGAGTTATTTTTGAACTGAGATTTCTGGGCGCAGTTTGTTTTCACGTGACCCTCCAACCACAGTAAAAACAAATCATGGGTCTTCTAAGGAAAGATGACGTAGCGGGGCCTGAAGAGTATTGTTTACCATCCCAGTGTTGTGATAAAAAAGAGTGGCTTCGAATTCGACGGCCCACTTACCTTGGCAAACTTGCTTTTATTTTCCAGGATGAATTTACCTATATTTGCCCTAAATTTTCCGAAAAGAGGAGTTTGTTTTATTCCCTTCTTTCGGATAAGGGTTTTTGCCTGCTGAATAAATGTCGGCCTCTTCTGTGCACTCCTTAATTTAATGCACTGCGGCTCTTTTACGAAAATTATGATTTCAGCCGGAAGTGCAGTCAACAACTGGTCTCTGAAAAAATTCAACGAGGGCATCGTAGTCATGTGGGATTTTAGAAGCATCGAGCCAAAGGGTGAGGTGACGCTGGAGGGTATGTGGTGCTGAAACACATTTTGGGATCGCCTCTGTCTCAAGCCACCTCCTCAAGACGAGGATTTTGAAGACTTATGACGGTCTATAATTGGTTCACAGTAAATAAACCCTCGCAGATCTTTACTGCGTGTAGGGAAATCGACCCTCTCCTTTCTCTCCCAGTTGAGACACGGGACGTTGACCGTAAAACTTCTGGGCCAGGCAACTTTGGTCTATTTCGTAACCACAGCCCCTCGTCCCTATGAAAAGCAGAACGGTTTAAACCGCAAGATCTCCCCTATGAGTGTGTATTCAATTTCAGATCAAGTGTGAAATTGGAGATGCGTTTCTCTCAAGCTCGAAGGGTCAGCTAGACCAGAGGTAAGACTTGCTGAGAAAAAACGTTGGAGTAAGAACCCTCCTGCAGCCCGTCCACAAGCCACCCTCCCCCTACCCCTACCGCAGTGGGATGATGAGGTATAAATAGAAAACACTTGGAAAAAACGAGGTAGAATACGTGAGTCAGCCAGGCTACAAAGTCCCTAGCAAGAGAGGCCGGGCTACCAAGAGAAGGGACTAAGAACCAGCTCATCCCCGAGCTAGTCCCTGGATACCAAACCGAACTTTAAGTTAACTTGTTCAACTTGAAATTATTCAAGCCTCAGAAACCCCACCCCTTATCGTTGTGTAGCACCAAGCCCTGAGATACTCCTCGCCCTTGAGGAAGAAAAAGCTCCTCCTTGAGCCCATTATCTTGTGGTTTATAAAGATAAAGAGTCTTTAGTGTGGCATATAACCTCGTAAACTATGCTGTAATAACTACTGTGAGCTTTATAAAACTCAAAATATATTGGCATAACAACTAACACACTTTCGAGACGGTTAACTATGCATTTACAAAGTGTAGGGCCTAAGAACCATATGGAGAGTGTCCATAATATAAACCTAACGAGAGATATGCTCTTTGATAACACAATTATTAAAAGAAAAGAGGTGAGTAAAGCAAAGCTTTACATCTTAGAAGCCATATTGATAAATGAAGATAAGCCGGCCATCAACAGTCAAGAGACAAGCTGGAATCGTCCATTAAAACTATTTAAAAAATTCCTCTTACATGAGTGGCTCATTTCCTCTAACGTTAAGTTGAACCAAGGCGGAATAGTTACCCCTTGAAAATCGTTTCCGTTCACTTCTGCCAGATCCTCACTCCACTCATTACATCGGTAAAGAAGGCAAGAACATTTCAAAAACAGTGCGAGGATGATCGAATAAGATCGAAAGCTTAGCAATTTTAGTTTGGTTGTTACCAAACACATTCATTTCAAAAAGAGATGAATATTGGACAAGTAATTCACCATCTACAAGATCGAATATAAAAGATAGTTAGAAGAAGAAAAAGTTGCCGAAGGAAATTAATTAAGGCAAAATACACAATGGTTTTCAACAAAATTTGCATTCAAGAAAGTCTGCTATCCAACTACACACACACACGCACATATATTTATATATATATATATATATATATATATATATATATAGTCTCAAAACAGTTGGCCATTGCTCTTAAAGTTGTACGTATTTAGTATTCACTATGGAGGCTTATATTTTCAATGACACTTCGAAGCCCGTTTGTCGGGAAGGAGGCCACTGTTGACCATCTTGCACATTAATCTTGCTCCATTCATCTTAAAGCCTGTCGAATTTTTCGTGAACAGTTTATGCTCCCTCACTTTAGATTTCTCTTCTAGTGTCCTCAAAACATTTTCAATGAGGGTCATGTCCCGAATCTTTGCAGGTCAGCTCATAACACTGATGTTTTTTTCATCAAGGAAGGTCTTCCACGACCTGATTCTTTGGCATGGGGGAATTATCCTTCATTAAAATTACCAATTTTGCATCGTAAGATTACTGATGCGGCACAAGATGCAGTCCCATCAATTCTCTGTGCACATTTGTTTTCACTGTGCCCTGTAAACGCATAAGTGTCCAGTGCCTTCTACCTTAATCACGCACAGAATATGCACTTCCTTCGCAAATCTTCGCACTCTTTTTCCTTCAATTGACACACAACATTTCACTTCAACTTCTAGATTTTGACCAATAATTCAATGGTATCTTCTAAAGGTTGAAATCTCAGAGATTTACATTATCTTTGACTCCCTTTTCTTCTAACTCAAAACTCCTGACAATTTTCTCTTTTACTGCACTAAACATATTTTGAAGATGTGAATCCATATGTTACTCCTCTTTTTATTTCGATTTTATTATTCACCCGTTTTAGTATTGAAACTTAGACTATATTCACTTATTTGAAGGCCTTTTCATTCTCTATATGTGAATTTAATGTGAAACGAGATTTTTTAATCATTTTCTTTGAAATAATTATTGAACAACGTGCAGGGGATCGTAGGTACAAAAGTTATTCCTTACACTATATTGTGCCAATTACTGACTTTATTCGATGATTTCTGGCTGTCCGTTAGTTGTGACTTTTTAAGTAACTTTTATTTTTTATATATAATCCTGATTTGTTTCTAGTTCTTTACATCTTCCCTGTCTAGGCTTTAGAGAAAGAAGTTCAAATGTAGTGTTGTACCATGCTTTAGAATCTTAATTTTAACGACGGCGTTATTTGTGTGCGGTGAATTTCTCTCCTCTTAATCTCTTCACGGCGTTCCACGCTCGTATCAAATATATTGATTGTCATCTACGATTGTTCCTAATGAACAACCATTATAAATGATGTCGGAATTATAAAAGATTCCATCAAAGGTATCTTTATATTTATTCACCTCTCGTATAAATAGAAATACGCCTATGACGTCGTCTAAAGGAAGTAATGACTTACATAACATCATTTCCAGGAGCATTTGAAAAGTTTCCTCTTTAATAAACCTCCTGCTTAGGGCTTTGTTATTAAACCTCTCTTATAAAGCTTCTCCCTAAGCTACAAAAACATTCTTTTATTTCTTTTCAGGTGATTCTGTACCTTTCTAAAGCTTTTGTGAAAGTATATTCTTCTTAATAAACAATAAAACTGGATTTCTTAGCCTTAAATCTTTTTTAACAAACTCTCAACAATCATTTCGATGATATTCTCTCAACTTGTTCAACCAAGGTTTCTATCTTGGCTCTTTTTTCTTCCTAATTAACATTACTAAGTTGTCCAGTTTAATAAAATATACTCGGAGCTACAGCAAAATGTGCTCACGGTGGATTCCGAGTTAGTTAAGTACGTTCGTCGAAATAATGGAAAGTCAAAGAGAGCACCGTGGGTTAGCCCTTTAATAATTAACTTAATTCGGGAGCGTAATAAAGACTATCAAAGTGTTAGAGAAAACGAAATGACAACAATTCGGGAAAAATACGTAGACGCTCGAAGGCTGGTAAAGCGGGCAATTAGAGAATCGATAATTAATCGAAAGCCCATAAAGGGTTCAATAGGGCCGATCAGAGGGAAAGATGGTGTTATGACGGACGTCCCAGAACAATTTGCTAAAATATTAAATGAGCACTTCTCGAGCGTTTTTACTATTGAAGACGTTACGCAATTAGAAACACTAGGCGAGGACATAAATTTTGAAAGACAAAATACCCTATCCAATATAAATATAAATGAAGGGGAGATTGTCTCATATATTAATAAAATAAAAAAATAGAAGTCACCCGGGCCCGATGGGGTGTACCCAACACATCTTAAAGAACTAGAAAATGAATTGGCAAGACCGCTCTGCATGATTTTCAATCGATCAATAGAGGAAGACCTAGTTCCATTAGAGTTCAAGCGTGCTAATGTTACGTCGATATTCAAAAAAGGGGATAAAACTGAGCCTACTAATTTCCGTCCCATCAGTCTGACTTCTGTAATTGGAAAACTCCTAGAATCGATAATTAGAGATAGGTTGGTGAGCCATTGTGAAACAAATAATTTAATGGCAGATTCCCAGCATGGATTTAGACAGGGGCGCTCGTGCCTAACCAATTTACTCGAATTCTTTCATAACATGATTTGCATCTATGATGAAACTAAAGCGGCGGATATAATTTACCTTGACTTTAAAAAAGGCCTTTCATACAGTCCCGAACGAAAGGCTATTGATGAAAATTAGAGCAATTGGGGTGAGGGGAAACATACTTAAATGGATTAGAAACGGGCTATCAAATCGTTCACAGCGGGTTGTTGTGAATGGGGCGTTTTCAGACTGGGCCCCAGTCACCAGCGGGGTACCACAGGGGTCAGTCCTGGGCCCATTATTATTTATTGTGTACATTAATGACTTGGATAATGGAGTGTTTAGTAGGATCTCTAAATTTGCAGATGACACAAAGCTAGGAAGCCGTGCCCTTGCAAGACCCGATGTAGAGCAAATGCAAAGGGACCTTAATAAAATTTTGGAATGGGCGAATAAATGGCAAATGGGCTTTAACATAGGTAAATGCAAGGTCATGCATTTAGGATGTCAGAACTTAAAAGTAGAATACCATATGAAAGACCAAATTCTCGAATCCGTTAACTTAGAAAAAGACCTGGGGATATTAATCTCGGAGGACCTCAAAGTTTTAAAGCAATGCGCAGAAGCTTGCCAAAAAGCAAACTGAATGCTAGGATATATTGCTCGGAATTTTACTTTCAAATCGAAAGATATAATCATACCACTATACAAATCGCTCGTGCGCCGACACCTCGAATACGCGGTCCAATTTTGGTGTCCCTCCCTAAATAAGGATATAGCGCAGTTAGACAGAGTGCAACGTCGGGCTACGAAACTAATTCCTGAAATCTGAAACAAACCGTACGAAGATAGACTACGCTTATTAAACCTACTATCACTTGAAAGTGGACGATTACGTAAACAATTGATAGAATTATTCAAAATCTTAAAAGGATTTACTAATATTGATTACAGACTATTGTTCGAGCTGGACGAAAGGGCCAACACACGCCAAAATGGTTTAAAATTAGTGAACAAGCGTTTTAACTCTACTATAGCCCAAAATTACTTCACGTTTAAAATCACGCAAACGCGGAATGGCCTTCCCAACCGTGTAGTTGAAAGCACGTCAGTTAATATGTTCAAAAACCGACTTGATGATTACTTCAATAGCGTAAAAACGACGTAGTAGGAGCACAGATTAAAACGTCATATATTATAAGGAGTTAAGGATTAAAATGAAATGATGAATAGAAAGATGCCAGCGACGCCTCCATGCATGGAGTGAATGTGAATTCCCCTTTTCTTTTTCTGTCTGTCCTATTAGTATATAATTTTCATCACTAGCAGGCGATGCCTGCGGGAGAAGAGAGTACTGTCCTATCCCCCCTCCCCCTCCTGGTTTGAAAAAGCGTGTTATGTTAGTGTATTTGAGGGATAGCTAAACCTGCATGTCAAGGGTACACATGTAGATAAGTGTGTACCGTAGAGTTGAAATATTTAAAAAAAAATTATATATATATATATAAAACCAAAAAAACAGCTTGAAAAAAAAGAGCATGATACACTAACGTTAGAATGTGTAAGCGGACTGGCCTTGAGCGGAATTTACGGCCTTTGCTGGTTCCTATTTCTGTAGTTCTGTAGTTCTGTATGGTTCTATGATGCACAAAAAACATTGCTACCTCTACTACTGAGCTATGCATTTTAATGTATCTTTATCACTGGCTTCGTGTTTCTTGATTTTAACACCCATTATTAATAAAATTTAAACCAAATATATCTCTTTTACCATATGCACTCTATAGATCGAAATAAATACCTATAAAATTGTCAACTCCAATCTATTGCCATTTTGCTAAAAGCGTTTCATTGCACTCCTACATCTCAAGGTGCTTTGTATACAGTTTTTCCACTTCAGGGATGTTATCCCATTAGCTCCTCTGACACCTGATTCCATTGCCATATTTATGCGTCTTATTAAGCAACATATTTTACATCAGCAAAGTGAAATAAAACGCCATTTTATAATTCAAATACAAGAAGGTTTTTCATTTTTATGCTTTTTCTCTTTAAAATATTATTGTTATATTAGTGAAAATTAATCTATCAGACATCATTATTTTCTTCTTATAATCATTATTTTTGTAGCTATAAGTATTAATAGTAATAAGAGAAGTTATCTTAGTACCTTGATTAATAATTTGTTTCCCCTATTTACCATATTTTAAAGTTTGTCGATGATTTCCCTATCAGGTTCTGCTATCCACTGGTTTGTAACAAATATATATGTTAATAATTTCAACTAAATTATCATTAAACCATCAGGTAACCTCATTTAAAATTTAATAACCTTATTATTACTATTAAATGAACCTAAATTTTGACCTCCAAAAGTAGTGGGCAGGATTTGTGTAATGTCAGTGTTCTCACCTGCCCCAGTGTTCTCATCAGCTAGACCATCAAGTGAATGATGAGTTATGCTTCGAGGGTATTCTATTGTTATTTTAATGGCAATGAAGAATTTTCATGAACTTTTTTCATGTCAGCTTCATCTGGAGGACGAGAATGCTTGCCTTTAGTTTCTATTATGATATAACCCATGATATAATCCAGTGATATAATCTTCGATTGAGATTCTTCATCTTGCCATGCATTCTATTTGTACTTTGCTACGCATTTTTCTTTCTAGTGCCATATCTATTCCATGTTTCTTTGTTAAGGTTACATTTAAACAAAATGACTTGCATTATAAGGAAATGTAAATTAAATTACATTAACCTAACCCCACAGTAAAAAGTTTCGCTATAGAAGACGATTCGTTCGCCTAAAGAATGATTTTTTTCATAATAATTAGAAATTTCGATCTAAAATAATTCGCTTTTAATGTGACCTTCGAAATCCCCTTTGATAAAATAGCTTATGGCTCAACAAAGAGGGAGATTCAAGTCATCCTAACCCTTTGGACACACACAAACCAATCCTTTCCTTGATACATAAAGAAAGTTCATGATTTAGCATGGGCGTAATGGTTTCGGTCGTACTTTCATGGAAAGGGAGAATAAGAATTAATATGTTGTACAGAGGAAGAACAGCGAGACCAATAAGTTAGAGATAAGGAAGAATGTCGAAATAAAAAGTTGGGTGATAACAGAGCAACGTCATGAACGAAAAGAATACCAAGGTAAACAAAACGTCGTAAAGAAAACCAAAGACGAGAGCATTAGAACGGCGAGAAATGCAGTAACAAGGAGAAGGGAAAGAATAAAAGTAAAAAGTGACTTTTAAGATACCCAAACCAGGGAAAAGGTCTTTTGCCTCACCCCAAATTTCCCCCTAAGTGTAACGTTGAGGAGAAACCTTTTTTATTTTCCTAGAATAATTTCATGTTGTCCTTCTTGTTGACCCGCCTATTTAATAATATTCTCAGGCTATGGGAGGGATAAGTGATGGAGTTAATTATACTGTAGGAGATATGTATGATGAAATGTTCATTATGTTACTTACATTCTTTTATAGGGTCATTTTTTTTCTAAATTAGTGTAACTGAATAAAAAAAAGGAGTTCCTTAATTTTAAAATGCCCTAAGAAAGGCATTTCATATTCATTACTTTTTAGAATATCCTTTTAGCATCCAATTGATATGGCGTAAATATTTTCCTGAAGGCGGCTATTCTCTAGTGTGAAAGAAAGAGAGAGGGAAGGAATCCCTCCTTCCAAGCCCCTGACTTCCCCAGCTCGCCGTTGACCGTTCTAAATTCGTCTGCTCTATATACTGGGAAAATTAGAACAAAGGAAAGACCATTAAGTGGTTATCGCGAATTCGCGCTATAGAGCCTTATCGCGACCCAAGGCAATTAAGGAAGTCTGTTGGCGATGGATCTCTCTCCCCGTCTAGATAATTTCGGGGTATATATTCAACAGTTCAGAATTCACATGCAGATTGTGTCTGAAGCTGCCAACTAGTAAGTTAGGTGTAACGTCTTCGTTAGTCGACAGGAAATCGACTACATTCTCGTCCAGAGAAGAATTGAGTGATTGTCGAGGAACCAAGGAAGAGCTAGTCGTCACTCAGTGTTATTCGTGGAAATATTTCGGCGCGCTTCAACCCTTCTCTTCATATCTTCGGATTTTAAGGATCAAAAAAGCTATCCCCTCGCACCTTCCGTTTGCCTCTTAAGGATAATACCCCCCCCCCCCCTCCCTACATCACTTTCCCGAAGTTGAATTGAGCGTCCCGTTAAATGCCCACAAGTTTAATTCGAGCTTAACTAACTGGTCCTACTCACCGCAAATCAAGGTAAAACGGATCTAACTCCCGCCTTCTCACGCTCCTCTCACCTTTACCGCGTCGAACCTCATGGATCTCCTTTGCTCTAGAACTTGCATAATTGTAAAATCATTACTTAATTAATTATTCCTCAGTTCAAACTTGATGGATAGTGTTAATCATCTTAGCAGTGAACCGACAATATTTAATTGCATTGCCATTTAACCTGCCTTATATGTATATGTAATATTTATTCCTAATAAAGAATATTTTTTGGCCGTGTTTGAATATTTCTTGGCCTAGCAATTGTGTATGTAAAGCACTCTTAGAACCATTCCCAGGTGGCGCCTTAATTTCGGTCGGCCAGTGGGCCTGTGTGCGTATAAAGGCGTACACCGATCATACCAACACATTGGGTTTGAATAAAATGCAAAAGTTTTCTAGTGTGGAGAGAGAAGAAGAAGGAGGTTCGTATCTCACAAACTATTTAGTTCTCATAAGTTTCCAACCGTTAGAGTGAAGAATTCAGGAATTTTATTCTTGTTATTCTTTGTTATTTAAAATTGTTCTTAATAAATTAGAAATATACTAAATAATATCGTTATTACTTTATGATTTTAAATACTTCCACCCTTCAATATTCAAGAAAACTGATTGAATTTAGAGTTTGTATATTCTTTCTTTTACCTCTTTGTTGCCATTAATTATAGCGTTATGAGGCTTAAATTAGGATCCAAAACATTTGAGGAAATGTGCATAAATTAAAATGTCTTTTAATTGTCCATACACTTCAAATTACGCCTTCTCTAAAGAAACTATGTCGAATATATATATATATATATATATATATATATATATATATATATATATATATATATATATATATATATATATATATATAAGTGGCAAACTTCAAGCGAAGTATAAACAGGATGAACAGGACAGAGCGGTAGATGCCTCGTAACATTTATTTCAAATGTTTCAGGATTATAACTAATCCCATCATCAGTGCTAAAGAAAGAATACAAAATATAGAGTTAAATGTATACATAAGAAGTTAAGACATGTAATAAAATTGTGCCATTAAATAAAGTGACTCTTTAAAAAACATGCTAATTTGTTAAATTTCACATGTTTTTTTTTAGGGGAGGTGCAAGTATAAAATTCACTGTCAATTATTTTCCCTGGTATTTTTTAGAAATACCCTCGTTGGTTTAGTTTGTTTTTTCCTCCATATTTCTAATGTAATTAATTAGTTTCAAGTTTAATATTCATGTTTCACAATTTTATTACATGTGATAACTTTTTATGTATAAATTTGACTGTATTTTGTATTTTTTCTTTAGCACTGATGATGGGATTAGTTATAATCCTGAAACGTTTGAAATAAATGTTACGAGGCATCTAAGCCTCTGTCCTGGTCATCCTGTTTATATATATATATATATATATATATATATATATATATATATATATATATATATATATATATATATATATATATATATATATATATATATATATATATATATATATATATATGAATATATATATATATATATATATATATATATATATATAAATATATAGTTTATTTTCTAAAATGTTTAAAGTGGAAGAGGATGGATTGGTATACTCGTATGTTCTGAGAAAGTTATTCAATGAGATATGGGTGACAGGGATAGTACCATGAGGGTGTTAGAATGGAGTATTAGTTAAAGTTCTGCAAAAAGAAGATCTGAGTCTTTTTGTTAATTGGAGAAGAATCACTTTGTCACCTATAGCTTTGAAAATTTTCAGTACAATATTATTGAATAAGTTGGAGCCGGTAGTTGATGGCATTCTAAGAGATCCAAGGGCTGGGTTTAGGAAGGGGCGTAGATGCAATAACCAGATTTTTATCTTTAGACATTCGATTCAGCAAGCAAATGGAATGAAAGTTCCTCTAAGCCTTTGCTTTGTTGATTTTGAAAAGGCATTCGATAGTATTTCGAGAAATACCATGGGTAAGATCATGCGGCATTATGGAATACCAGAAGAGTTTGTTAGGGTCATTTTAAATATGCACGAGAGCACAACTAATTCTGTTATGGCTGACGGCGGTTTGACTGATACATTGGAAGTAAAATCTGGGGTGTACAGGGTGGCCTTCTGTCACTTCGGATATTTGTATTAGCTATTGATTACATCATGAAAAAGGTAAAAGCAGAAACTGATGCTAGTATAGACTGGGAAGATAATGGGATACTTTTGATGTAGATTATGCTGATGATATAGTTCTTATTTGTAATGGGCCAGAAGAGATAAAAAGAGTGCTGGACTGTTTAGTTTGTGAAGGACGAAAGGTTGGTTTGGTAATTAATAGTCGAAAAACTCAGAATTGCTCAGTAGAAGGAATTGCTATAAAGAAAGTTGATATAGGTTCAAATATTTAGATACTTATTTAGTAAAGAATGGTTCTCTAAATTCGGAATTTGAGGAAAGGCTAAAACAAGCCTATCAGGCAATGGGAATGCTTAAGAATTGTTGGAATAATAGCAACTTTTCTCGGCATACTAAAATCATAATTTATGCTAATGTGATATAGTTCTTATTTGTAATAGCACAGAAGAGATAAAAAGAGTGCTGGACTGTTAAGTTTGTGAAGGATGCACGGTTGGTTTGGTATTTAATAGCAGGAAAACTCAGAATTGCCTAGTAGAATGAATTGCTATAAAGCAAGTTAATAGGTTCAAATATTGAGGTACTTATTTTGTAAAAAATGGTTCTCTAAATTCAGAATTTGATGACAGGCTAAGACGAGCCCTTAGGTAATAGGAATGCTTAAGAATGGTTGGAATAATAGCAACATTTCTGTGCCTACTAAAATCAAGATTTCTAAAGTAATTGTAAGAACTATTTTGATTTATGGAAATGAGTCTTGGTACAGCATTGTGACTGCATATAAAAAACTATTGGCATCTAAAAATAAGGCCCTGCGACGAATATTGGGAGTTTAATGGTGGGATAGAGTGTCAAATACTAGAATCAGAGAAATAACGAGAGTGCAACCGGTCGATGAGTTGGTTAGATTTTCCCTTTGGAAATAGTTAAGTCATGTTTATAGAAAGCAGGGTATAGTTCGGGATACACCATCTTTAGTTGTGCCTGATAAAAGAGGTAAAGGGTAAGCTTAGAGAGACATGGAGACATGAGGCGGGAAGCAGGAGATGATTGTTGGAAATATCTTGACGCATTACCTCAAGATAGAGCGTGATGGCGTGAGTTCATTTAAGCCCTATGCATCCTTGTGGGTGCCACAGGAAATGATTGATTGATATATATATATATATATATATATATATATATATATATATATATATATATATATATATATATATATATATATATATATATATATATATACAGGAAAGAAACCTCAGTGTTAGGATCGATTTGATACATTTACCAGGTTTCGAAGGAGAAATCCGTCATCTTCAATCGCTGAGAAACTATCGAATACAGAGAGATGCTTAACCTAAAGACACACAACTTTACAAGGCCGAATAAATTAGACGGGGCAGCGGAGCGCTATGGGCCTTCA
Organism: Ceratothoa steindachneri; assembly: GCA_963969495.1. Lineage (NCBI taxonomy): Eukaryota > Metazoa > Arthropoda > Malacostraca > Isopoda > Cymothoidae > Ceratothoa > Ceratothoa steindachneri. The sequence continues at coordinate 92,824,019 of OZ018330.1, forward strand.
GAATTTTTTAGTAGAGATCAAGCGAGTCTTCTGCTTCAACAGAATAGTGTTCAATTGCCAATCGGAAGTATTAATGTTTGGAATCTCCTTTAAGTGAGCTGATTCTATTAGACGCCTATGTATATAGTTGTGTGAATTAGAATTTTTTTTGCATTATCAATGTCAATTAAATGGTTTTCATTTGACATGTGTAGTAAAAAGTTAGATAATAGGCCTCTACCACGCATGTCGCATTTGTATTCCTTGATTCTCTGATAGAATCTGCTGATTTCGCCAATGTATACTTGATCGCAAATTTTGCATGGAATATAATATGTAAACACCTTGTTCTTTATCGGTATTTTGATTTATAGACAGATAATTTCGGATCGTTGTTTAGTATTGAAAGGTAACATTAAAGTTGTTTTCTCTTGCCACCTTTTTAAAATTAATTAATTGGGGCGAGTATGGGGACGTAATATAATTATTATTACATACTTTTTCCTTAGGATTAGTTGATGTCTAAAATTTGTTTTGGCTTTATAAAACCAGAACCAACCTTTACTTTTTGACTTACGGCTTTTCTCAAAGGCAACGTTCTTCTTCTCTAGATTCTTATTAATGAATGACGGTGTAATATTCAATAGTTAACATCAGAGTTTTTACTTCGAAATTCCTCGCATCTTCATCTCTACGTATTTATCAAATTTATAAGATTTCTTGTTTAATAACGATATTCTCGCATGTTATTAGAGTGGTTGTATCATTTTATCCCTGAAGTTTTCTTATTATCAATTGTTGTTATATACATATAAAATCTCTATTATGTGTATTTATTCTGTTAAACATATGATTAATGTGTTTCCTGTTAACATTAAATGAGGCAGCGGAACCAAAATTTCCAATTAAATCGCGCTTACACTCAATTAAATCAGGTTTAGTGATTTACACAAAACTTTAATCGAGATGAACCTGTTAAATTTTTTTACAGGTATATTATTTAGCGTTAATTTTTTTATTTTAAAAAACTTCTTTATTTTTTCCTTCCACTCGAACGCAGTTGCGAAATTTCAGCTTTTAAATTCCCGATCAGAATCCTTATGGATATTATAGAAAATTACGTCTTACAATGATGTAATTTTAGCGCTTTTGTCACCTTTAAAATCAAGATATCAACAAACCTAAAAGAGGAAAATTTTTATCGGACCTTCTTTCCTGATATATCCAAAATTAGACTATTTGTAATTTTGAATTTCCTATTAGTTTTTCACCGAAATTTACATTTCGTCCAAAAATTTGCTAACAATTTTATTGATTGTAAATTTAATTAACAATTGCAAATATAAATTTTTTTCAATCAGATAAAACTTTATTTTTATTTTTTTAATCCATTATGATAACTAATGTCAATTACATAAAGAACTGGTTTAACACATGAGAGAATATATTTATTAAGAATTTAGTGACAAATAGTATTAATACTATTGACTTTTCTCCATATAGCAACCATCAGTTTTTCTACATAGAACAAACTTTCTATCATATGAGGCGTTATTTTTCTGAACTGCATCCGTAAAACTATTTTAACGTTGAGCTACATAACAATCTTTCTACCTATATATACCTTACACTTAAAGAACTTTTCTGGAAAAATTCTAATATGGATTAACGTAGTGAGTAGTGTAGTGTTACTTTAGGACCAGTCCACCGAACCAGTAAGTGTATGGCCAGAAAACCACGTATAATTATTGCATGAAGCCACGGTGCTTCATCCTGCTGCAGAACTAGTGTGTTTAAACTATAAAGAGTTATGTTTCGATTACCTGTTCTAGTATGTAATGCGAAGAAGAAAGCTATATAGAACAATGACATTATCAATTTTTCGTCTGCTCCAATGCGAACGTTAGGTCGGTTACACTTTCAATATATGCAGAAGGTCGCTTCATCGCAGAATAATTTTATTGATTAAATTAGCTCTTTTAATTTGATCAAGAAGCTCGGCGCACACCGCAATCTGGGTAAATAATTTCATGCAAGTTTTGTAAAACCTAAATGTGTTTTCTTTTTAAAATCACAATGTAGAATTCTGTTGTTTACTGCACGTTGAACCTATAGCATGTTAGATACCCTAGCAGTCGATAAGTAAGATCGTCTTCAAATGCTTGTTCAAGCAATTCAATTGTCTAGATTTTATTGGGCGTCCATTTCTGTTGGCTTCATGCACAGATTCGGTTGTCTGAAATATCGTTAATGAATCATCAATCTTTAGACAATGGATTAAAATACTATTAGTCATGTTCTGACAGGAAAATGCAAACGGAAAACGAGAATTCTCATCCATCAGCGTGAGCAAATAGCGGTTTCTAGAGTTCGAGGTTAGAGGCCACTTGAAGTCCAAACTAAGATGTTTAAAGAGATGCGTGGCCTTGATAAGGGTAGATTGGTGCGGTTTATAAAACCAAGCTTCAATCGGGCACACTTAGGGCATTTAGAGCATACTCTCCTCACTTTTTTCAGGGAATAAGGAAGATTTCTCACTCTAACAAAATCAGCAAGTCTTGTTGCACCAGAACAGCAAAGTCGAGCGTGGAACTCAGGTAGTTTCCCGTATTGACAGTACCTCCACAGTGAGCACAACAGAGTGCAGGAATGTTGTATTTAAACATCTTCATAATTTTAGCACCCCAAATTGATCCTCTATCGTTGAATTTTATCATTCTTGATTTGTTTCAAGCCGATTCGTACGGAACATAAAGCTGACAGCCTGTTGGTATGTAACTAAGCTTAAACATCGTCCTGCCAAGTAATGGTTCCACCTCTTTACAGATTCCACAATTGCACATGCCTCCTTTTCTACCTCAGTGTGTTTGCGTTCAGTAAGATATGAGGGTGCGAGAGAAAAAGGCAACTAGAAGATCTGCATGAATCAGAGTAGCAGCAATGGCTGTATCAGAGGCATCGGTCTCAACTACCAAAGGAATAGTTTCATCAATCGAGTGCACAACAGCCTTCTCAATCTCTTTTTTGAGATCAATAATGGCTTTCAGGGCCTCTGAACTTAGAGAAAAGGTGTCAGTGGAAACAAGAAGTCGGATCTTGTCAGGGAATCTGGAAACCCACTGCAAATAATACTAAAAAATACCAATAACACAGCGTAAGGAAGTACTCTCCTTAGGGATCGGTAATTCCTTTAATCGACGTAAACGTTCAGAATCTGGTGTTTGAGAGCCGTGGGTTATTGTGTAACCAATAAATATCTATTGCCTTTTTTTAAATGACATACGTAGTCTCGTTGAAGGTAATTTGTGGAACCGAGCAGCTTCTTGAAGTTTTGCCAATTTCTCATCGTCTTCAGATGGGTTTTTCCTTCCACGACAATATTGTCCACATAAGCATGAGTTTAAAGCAGATAGTGTTGATTGATAATGTTGTCAATAGTCCTTTAGGAGCCAGCAACGCTGTTCGTAATTCCGAATGGCAATCTGCGAAATTGATATAGCTTGCCATTCGCTTAAAAGCTAGTATATGGTTTGTCCTCGTCCCGTATAGGTATCTGGTGATAAGGACTTTCCAGGTTCAGTGAACTATAGTACTTGTAATGAGACAGTTCCGTAACAAGGTTGTCTATTCTTGGGAGATGGTATGCATCCAAACAAGTCAATCTATTAATGGTCTGCCCATAGTCAACAACTAATCTCTTTCGGTGGCGCTCATTCGACACAACAACTTTCACCCTCCATGGCGATGTGCTCTCTTGAATAACATAATGTAGCATCTTGTTAATTTCAGACCTTATGAACTTCTTACCATCATCCCCAAACCTCCGAGATTTTGTTTGAACGGGTTAGAAATGAGCAGCAAGAATTGAAAAAAGACGAGGTGTATCCAACAAAGCACACAGTACCCTACAAGTGGCAGAGTTGAAGATATTTAGATCTTTTTTGGATCCGCCAAAATCTACAGTAACACTAGAGTGCTGGCTCATAAAGTCTTGACCAAAAATGAAATCGCAGCACAAGTCTGGCAGCACAGAAAGCCTTGTATTGTAGTAGTAATCACCCTTCAAATTGATGTCAACCGTGCGGCGTCCCTTCACTTCCAGTCGCTGGAACAACCTTCAACTTGTGCTTCTTGGGATTGCTATGTGATATTGAAGATTCAGAGCACACTGTGTCGATAAGAGCGGTCGCTTTATTATTACCAACCAAAGACCTGTCAAAAAAGCAGATATTACAGCCAGTGTATAAGACTCAGTAGATGCAGAAGTAGAAAATGTAGTAGACCGGCACACTTTAGCAAAGTGCCCGTGCCTATTACAGGAATGACAAGTGACGTTTCTTGCAGTGCACTGTCCACGATTGTGACCGAAACCACCACAGAAATAGCATCGGGACTTTAAATTTAGAGCAGCACAGGGGATGTAAGCAGAAAAAGCAATTCCAGATATTGCAACAGCACAGGTCCCATCATCGGTGCAAGCAGGCTCGGATGTCGCAGCAGCACTTACACCAGAGACAGTATTACAAGAATAAGACTCTGAGGTCTTCTAAGCAACATCGAGTGCCCTGGCTTGATCAACAGCAGTACTTAGTTTCAAAGTTACGTTTTTAAACAATCGTTGCCTGATTGTATTAGAGATCAAGCCATTGATAAAATAATCCCCTATGTAATCTTCAGATTATGTGACTCAATAGCAGCCTTTAAGTTACAATCCTTGCTGAGCACTGAAACTCTTGTAGATACTCATCTAGTGTCTCCCCTTCATGCTGCCTACGACTAGCCAATTAATGTCTCGTGAACACTTAATTTTGGAGCTTGACATAGATGTATTTGAGAACATCTATAGCTGAATCATAGGTAGTATACTCTGCAATGTAATCATATACGGTTGGAAAGACAAAATTGATCAATGTATCCAGTTTGTTAGGATTAAGGCTTGCGATGGATTCCAGGAATGCAGAGAAACTTCGATTCCAGTGATTCCATTCTCATGCAGCAGTAAGCGAGTTGCAGGATACATCCAGGCGTTCAAGTCTCAGGAATTTATCCATTTTTAGATCAGACGCAGCTTGTTTTTATTTTTAGGAAGCTATTGTAGGGATCCCACTATTTATTTAAAGCACTAGTATAGCCCTTGGATCGGTACTGGCGGGATTCTTAGTTGAATAAATTGTAGTGATCATAATAAAGCGTCAATACCTTTGTCTAGGGTTTATTCAACTAACAAAACATCAATGCAGACTGAAAATAAAATAGAAACAATATAAGTAAATATATTCATTCTAATCAGGTTAAGTAAACAAAGTAATGTTGTGTAACCCACTAGGCAATTATACATATAAGGTTATATGATGCTTAGATCACCACACTCCTTGAATAATAAAATCAAGATTGCAACGTCTGACATATTTAAATGCATTTCAACATTTAAAATTAATTGTATATATTGTAAAAAAATGCCTGAAGCAAGCAACCACACTATCTCTCAAAGTGGCTCGAATAATTTCAGCGAAACGTTTAATCCGTTGCCACTCTCAGATCTCCCAACACGAGATAATTTAGCTTCTCGAGTTGAGTGACAGTATTTGTCTGAGAGAGAGATGGTGACATCTTTAAAAAGATTGAGGACTGACGAGGTGATAAAGCTTATTGGTCAGTTTGTGACATACATACAGATCAACTCGGCCTTCGCCATCTATTCCAAACCGTCGACGAACCTTTCCCCTTGCAATAATTCTTTCTAGGGACCAATAAGAAAGTCTTTGTCAGAGGGGGAAGAGGTAGAATGCGATGAAGAGTTTGCTCCGATCACAAGATTTTCCGATGACAAATATATACATAGGAGTTTTCTCAATAAATTTACCTTGATGTACTAAAGCAAATCTTGAGGTATAATTTTGTCATACATAATTTTAAACATATCAGCCTTGTGCCTTTCCAACATGTTCGGGCTGTCGTCATGCTTACAATGATGATTCTTTTTTTTACTTATTTCTAAATCTATTGCTAATTCTGAAAATTATTTCTATATTTCTTTTAGTAATAATTATATTCAAATTTCATGCATATTTCTAGTTGTAAGTTTAGTGCTAATTCTAATACTAAATTTTGTCTGTTTCGACTGATATCTCTGCTTCGAATTTTTTTAATAAATCTAGTATTAATTCTAGTAATTCTTCCGCTACTTCTCTACCATTATCAGTGTTTATTCAAATAGAAATTCCATACTAATTTGGTTGACAACTCTAATATTAAATAAAATAAAATTGTCAAGCAATAAGGCTAGTCTAACTTTGGAGCTAGTTCTAGTAATACTCGTAATAATACGACAGACAAATCTGAGACAAATTCTAGTGTACATAATGAATTATGATTCACTTTAATTTCATATTTAAATTATTGATTTAATCACTCTCTCAAAATTAAATTTTTTCTTCCGGCAAAATTACACTCTCTTACTTACCTCCATTTATTTTTCCAAGTGTGGTAGTTCGTATAATGGTATAATCCTCACACTTTGCCCAATAAAATCTCATTTCACCATGCACTCAGTTGTTGTCTAAAGTTACGAAAGACTGGAACATTTTTCAGCAATTTTGGCTAATACACCTAAAGTTAGAAAAGCGTCATAGCAAAAATGTGTTGTAAGGTGAGTCTTTTAAGTCTTCAGGAATAACATTCAATTTGTGAAGAATTTTCTCAGAAACTAATCAATAAATAGAACTAGATAAAACAGCTGGTAATAATACTAAACGATTTAACGGAAACCTGCAAAAATTATATTTAATACCCCAAAGTGCAAACAAATATCATACAAAAACTAAACCTAAAAAGAAGTTGCAAACCAAAAATCATTGAAGTGATAAAACCTGATCACATTTGGAAAAGGAAATTGAATAACATCTTCCTCCCTTCAAATCACCAGGAGAAATTCTTGTGAAATTTTGTAAAAGTTTTCTCACTTATCAGACCATGGACGGGTCCTCTTCGGGAAAGTCAGCAGGAAGACTTGCCTGAATGTTTAGATCATTATTGGCGATATGAGGAACTTAATTTTAGAACGAAATGAGAGAATTCCATCTCAATTTCCTTCAGACCATATTTTAGTGTATATAGAAATGCGAATTGGCGCTGATGCAAAAGTGAAGACAGAAGATCGAACGTTAATGACTTCTTGCATATTCTATGAAAATTAACGAAAGGTGTTTGATGGGTTGTTGACGTAGGTTAACACGAGGGTGGTCAATAAGTTTTGCAATTCGGATATAAGGAAACGAGATATAAGAAAAAGTGTTTTATTATTTTTCAAAATAACTACCTTTGACTTCAATGCACTTTCGCCACTTATCCCTGAGGTTTCGAATTCCCGACAACCATAAATCTCCCGACTGCTGTTCAATCCATTCCTGCACGGTGAGCTGGACATCTTCATTCTCCCCAAACTGGCGTCCACGTAGTGCAGCCATGAGCTGGCGGAATAAAAAGTAGTCGCTAGGGGCCAGATCTGGACTGTAAGGGGGGTGGTTGAGCTCCTCTAATCCGCACTCTCGCAGGGCAGGTTGTGCAACTCTGGCCTTGTGGACTTTGACGACGTTCAAGTCGATCATGGGGCCAAATTGTCGTGGATGATGTTGATAACACTTCCTTGTGATATTCCAAGTTCTCGCCCAATTTCTTCGAACTTCACACGTCGATTTTCGAGGATCATCCTCTCCACACGGGCCACATTGTCCTCGTTGGTCACGTCTGACGGGGCGTTTTGGATGGAGGTCATCTTCAAGGGACCCACGACCATGGCGAAACTCCCTATTACAGCGAGCAATGGTTGCATAGAAAGGGGCGGTGTCGGTGTACACTGCAACCAGGCGTTCATGGCTCTCTTTTGCATTCTTGCCTTCCTTGGTCAAAAATTTGATCACTGTGAGGTGCTCAACCTTCTGCATTGTTGAAAATTTGTGACGGACAATCTGCTATTAGCTACTGCTTTTTAAATAGAAGAGGCATAAGCGTGCGGCTGCAGGTTCTGACTTGTCATAACTTGTCCTCACACCCCCACAAACAGCCATCCCCCTTCCTCTGTTTTGCCCCACCGATTCGCAAAACTTATTGATCGCCCCTCGTAATTGTACTACGAGGTTTAAACAATGTCTTTTAGTGGTTTTTCCATGAATCATTTCAACAAGCATCATATTTTCCTGCAGCCAGAATCGTCAAATAATTGGAAAAGAGGTTTGCGAGTGAAGGTTGAATTAGAGCGATGGAAATTTTACGAGTTAGGTAAACATTTGGCTCTTCGCGTGGATTTATATATCAAATTACCTCTTTTTCTTACCTTCCTCACTTTACCTATAAATATATTAATGCAGCTTTAAAATTTGTAATACACTATTATTTTACAAAATATTTTACAAATTATATTTTGGCTATAAAATTAAAATTATTAAACTATTCGTTGATTCCCGCTGTTGAATTTATACTTTTAAAGATGCCATAAATTTTTGTCCCCTTAATTAGCAATATTTCCTTTTGGGAATTTTTAATATAATGAGTTAAACCTTTGGCTATTGTTGTATAAGAGAGTGAAGGCACCATGTGACTAATGATGTTAAAATGCAATTGACGATATTAAAAGAAATCAAAAGCAGGTGTAATTAGTGAAATTTATCTATTAGTGAAAATTACTTAAATAATTGGATTAAAATTTTAGTATTTAAAGTCAATGTAGAGAGGAAGTAAAGTAAAATATTTTAATGCAGTTGACGAATATTTAATAGAAAGGGAAGAGGGAAAGATAAAAATAAAATAAAGGTATAAAAGATGCGATGGGTAGTTTGTCCTCTAAGTTCAATATAAAAGAAAAAAGAGGGAAAATCCCTTTAATGGCCTGTGGCGTTTTGTGATAAAATGATAAATGGTGATTGCATTGATGGTTTCCAATGGTTCAACCCACTTACAAGTGCCTTTGAATGGCCAAATCTGGTGGTAGATTTAAAATCTCCAGGGTGAATAATCATATGTCTCATGGTTATATCGGCCATTTCATGCCTCTAAATGGGAACCTCCGAACTCTACTCCTTTTGAAAAAAAACGACGCCTTGACCTGGTGCTTCGCTGCAGGTAGGAAAACACATAGAGTTCATTTCTAAAGATATATTCAGCAAAGCTACATGTTGGAGACTTGAAGGATTTTACTACTCACTTTATTAAAACAATCGTCGCCGATCTCAACCAAAGCATTTAGAACCGCTTCGGAGCTTTCAGTAGACCATAATCGACTGACCCAATATTTAATTCGGTGAAAACTGCGGTAATATTAGACCTAATCTCCACATTGTTGATGCACAGTTTCCTTTTGCTATATCTCTCAACTACACCGCACACCTAAAAATCGCAGTCTGGGGAGTTCGCAGGGCATATGAAGTGAGGGAGATAACAAAGAAATTGTCTGACAGCAAAGACTAGTTCCTCATATTTGTGTACCAAAGGGAAAATTTATGGTGCCACTACTTCCTGGATCTATGGCCGCACCAACTGATCCAGCCACTTGCTTTAGACTTCAGAATTGATACTGAGGCTGTCTCAGAACGGATCCATAACGGGTTTTCGCGGTTTTCGAGCCGCCGTAACATCGGGCCGAAAGCCTACCTCATCCGAGTCTTTCCTGATTCTGTGAAGCTTCACCATATTGACACCCAAGCACTTGGAGACAGTTGTATTGTAGTTCCAGATTTAAATCCAAAGCAGTACTGCTGGCCTCTTAAAATAATTCAAGGATTTAATATAGGCATGGTATTGCTTGCTTCACAGATGATGAAAACGTGAGTCTACTATGATAGAAATAAGTAATAACTAAGCCAAACGACAAGCATGCGCGGTATTCAGAGTTTTCATTGGAGACGAATTACCCATTACACCTATCCTGTTGGCTGTCTACTCAGTATTCAGCTTCTTGTATGATTAAAATATAACTCAGTTTAACGGAAAAGTTTATTTGGGTGACTAGTTTCGCTAGGTACTGGTTTCACTCCAAGAACAATCTGAGTGAAAGTGGTGAAATAAGGGTAAGAAAGAAAGAATAAGGGGTTTGAGAGAAAAGTTTGTGAGGAGGTGAGTAAAAAAGAGTAAGTTATCATAAAATCCAGGAAGCCACGAACTCAGGCTAATCGTTGTCTTTGTTTTGTATTTGTGTTAAATGAGTTCCTTATTTAACTTTCCGTCGTTTGTCTGAGTAGTCATTGTTTTTTGATATGCTTTACTTGCACTGGAGGTTACTGTTGCGTCTGTACTTTTCGGGTATGTTAGTTATCGATTGTGATTGGTAATTCTTTGGTAATAGGTATTACTTTGTTCGTTGAGTATCGTCAAGGTCATGTTAAAATTTGTTTATCCTTTTTTTCGGTATAATTTTGGTCATTATTCAGCTGTGTTTGGTCAGTTTCCGGTGAATGTTCAAATATTCACGTTTGTATTTTTGCGCATCCTTCTTTTTGTCAGACATCCTTCGTATGAATAGAGGGCTGTTTCCTCGCTGCTTTATGATTTCTCATACAGCTCTGAAATCTTGAATGCCTGGTACTATTCTTATATATACTATTTTTATAGGTACGCCTTGTATCCCATTAATATTTTTTAATTTTTATTGCTCTAGTACCTTATTTATTGGATCTATATCGCTTCTAGTTGTAAATCATTTTGTCTCTTTGTATCCATTCTTATTTTATATATGTTGTTTAATATGTGCACTTGTCTTGCATCCTTTCCCTAACGGTTTTTTGTTTGTTATGATAAACAAAAGAGGATCGTTGCTGGGTAAATCAGTGTTTTCTTTATCATTCCAAGTTATATTTTCCTCTTATATTTCTCTCAAAGTTTCTCATCATCTAAAGAGTTTGACTGCTTCTTTTGCATTTCCAATCGGCACTGTAACGTGCTACCTGCACTCAGTTCATATGATCATTACTTCCTATGGATATATCTAAAAGTTCCTTTCGTTTTTCACCGTATACTTATACAAGCGTTCCTCGTTTGATATCTTACACGCATAAAACTTTGACTGTTACTTGGAGTGATTTAGGATACAATTTTTGGAGGTGAAACTTGTACTTTATAATGAACAAGAGGATTTGATAAATTTTTCTTATGCATCGCGTAATCAAGATAAGCTCAACAGCTATCAGGCAATGTTGCTTCTAGTCCCATAGTTAATTTAAAATTTGATTTGGATTATTACAAAAGGTAAAAGGAACAACCGACAATTAATAGTTTAGAAAATTTAGATAAAATCCTGTATCTTAGAAAATCACTTTAGTAGCTTAATTTTGCAGGATAACATAATTTTCAAACTCTGAAAGACATGAAATTAATATTGTGCATGAATTAGTATTCACTCATAAAGTTATGACTAACCCTCCTAAAAGTTCCAAAATCTTTGGCCTATTCAGGCACCCAATTTTACTTCTTATATAAATGACGAAGTTTGGAGCTCCGTCATCAGAACTCTTGCAAGAGAAGTAATTCCTACCTGTCCCAAATTTCATGAGTTCAAAGATCATCATCAACAAAATAAGACACCAATATGGAAACTTCAAACATTAAGAACGAATAAAATGGTAGGCATGGATATTTTAAATTTACCTACACAAAAATCTAGTCACAGTTGCCTTTTACTTTGTATAGATAGGTTTACAAAAGTGAGTGCCATAGCTCCTTCAAATATATGCTATCGAAATAGTAATTAAAGTTTACTATCAAGGATTTTTCATAATTTAATTAATTCGCCCAGCCTATCTAAACATATAATGGACGAGAGTTTAATTCCAATCCTTTGAAACCTATTTAAAGAAACAAGACATTTAACACCCAATTCTTCAAGCATATTATGCAGCCATTAATGACCTAGCAGTAAGTGTAAATCGAACAATCTAAGATCTATTTATGATAACGTTTAATGAAATGATCGAATGGGATGAATGTCTATGTGATGTAGTTTATGAAAAAATTCCTAATTCCCTCCGTAAATTAAGAGACACACCAGCAACGCTACTGCTAGAGACAAAAAAGTAAAGCAGTTGGTAAAACCAAAAAATACAATGGAGAGAAAGTACATAGAATTCTAGAAGATATAAAATTAATTAGATGGTACCAATCAAACAGTGGCTACTCGGAGCTAAAATTAGTGGGATTACTGCATAAGATTTTATTTAGCATTGTTTTGATATTATGTAAATAAAATAAACATATAAAAAATTATAGATAAACTTGATAAAGTCGTAAACAGAACAAAATCAAACATTTTTTACTAGTAATTGCCTAAATTGTTACAGTTCAAGCTTGATCCATTCATTTAAAGACTAAATCCATTCTTAGTTTTTTAATTTGGTCAAAAAGATTAAATATTTTCTCTTTGATCTCTGGAAGACTACTGAGGAATTTTTTCTCCATTGAAAGCGAAGGAAGCACATTTAGGCTTTCAAAATTCATAGTGCTCCTTAGAAACAATTTATTCTATTCATTGTTGAAAAGCAACGATCTGCTCCTGATATAGTCATGGGAATTGTTAAGATGATTTTTATCAGTTTTGTAATTTCACTAAGAACATGATCTAGATTATTTTATAAGATAAATTTCATCATCTCAATTAATTAATAAAAGAACCGAAAAATATTAATTAAATTCTATACTCTAACACATTCAAAAATATAAACACGTTTATAAGCACAACAGCCAAACACCACGTCTCGGAACTGTGAAGCGCACAGTTTTATACAAGATTTTTTTATTTTTTTCATTAACTAGGAGATGGCTACTGGCAGTGCCTATACTTAAGCGGTTACCGCTGAATCAAACCGAATTTAGGACATACAACTAAAAATAAATGTAGCCTACAATTATTAAGGTTAATCTAAATGAAAATACCCTTCTCATCTTAACTTAAACTACATTACTTCAATCAGCCTCAGATATAGTACAGCCGAGGAAAATCTCCTAAAAGCTTTCATGATGATATGTGGAGGATAAAGAAAGCAATGAAGGAAATAATAAGGAAGTTTTGTTTGCAATTTCCAGGATCTGCTCTTATATGGGAAGATTCGATTCACAGTTTTAAAAGTTCAAAGGGAAAGTAAATGATACAAAAAACCTCAGACTCTTCTAGTGCTTTGAACTTTGTGTATTTGAATTCACCCTTCTAATTCCGCACTATGTTCTCCAGAATTTAATCTCACAGAAATAAAACACTGCCCCTACCGACAGATTATAAATGAGTGCAGATATTTATTCCTATTGTAATTTAATGTAGTACAATGATGCCGAATTTTGCCCGAATGGTTGACATTTTACGAGTTAAATAATATTGCCTTTGTGGCATAAAATGGCACAAAATTGCATTAACAAACTCTTTTTAGTTACAACATACATTCCCAACTGATAGAACATACCATGGTTAGAGATACTTCTTAATTTGCTATAAGCGCTGCTCTTTATCCTATTGTCGATGCTTTTTCTCGACCAGATGCATTTTTCTTTGCCAAATTAACCAATTCTCGGTAAGCATATTCCACCTAGAATTGCTAGTCTAGAATACATTGAGAGCATTACATAATCATCTGTTGAAGATAATGTATTTCCAGAATGCTTATTTTAGATTGTCAACATAGTTCAGATTGGACTGCTATATTAGAATAAATTGGTCGTTTGATCTCCTTTCTTTCGCAATCTCACATGTACATGCTTATGAAACGCTATTATTCAAAAATAAATTAAAACATTCTTCATATTATGAGAATATTGAACTTTGTTGAGACGTATCTTCTCCTTTGTGGTATCCAATTGTCCATTCAGCATGAAGAAACTCCACCTTTAGGAAATTACTTGATATACCTCATCCAAAAATTAAGGCATTGCTCTCTCGGTTCAAGCCACATAATTCTGATCGAATATGGATAGAGATGTACGCGCTTAGTTACAGAATGCCTTCAATGTACGTTAGCTAAGGTTTAGTGATCCCACGAAATCTCCAATTTTGCCTCTTTGCATTCTCTCCTCAAGATTTGAAGTTGTCCTTTGGGATATCTTAGGTCTTCTCCCTCCTTTGCTAGATAGTAATATTCATCACATCATGGATATATATTTTTAAGTAATCATGGAGCGTTTGGCACGTTTGAATCCCCAGGTTTTGTGTAACTCTTTACGTAATTACTGATATAGGAACACAATTTGAATCGGAGGTTTTTGAAGAATTCGCTCTCTTCTCGGTGGAGGACAGAAGACTCCGAAGAGAAATGAGAGAGTTGTACAAAACTCTTCAAAGCTTCTACAATATTAAACTTCTGAAGTTGTTTGCCTTTAGGCTGAGTAAGACTAGAGATTACGGTTCGAAACCTGAACTTCCGCGTCTGTGGACTACATGGTGTTCAGCTATACCTCAGATATGATATGTCATGCATGGAACGAGTTAACTAAATAGGTAGTCGATAGTACAAGCTTTGAAAAGAAGAAAATTAAGAATAAAATGACAGAATTGTTCAATAATATATAATTTTTCAAAGTTTTATAGAATATCTAAATAGCTCTAAAGTTTCTTTAGAAAATAAATGTATCAAATGTTTCTAAAGATAAGACCATACTTTTGAAAGATTACTTTGGAATAAATCTTTGAAGTGGAGATCTAAGGATTTGGTCCAAGTTTCAAATACAACTTTGTTGACCTTAATATGGACCTAATTTATCGAAAGGTTATATTGATTTTTTTATAATTTAACCTAATTTTTCTCAGCTAAATAGTCTTTTTTGCTTACTTCTTTTGGTTTTCAGAAGAAGTCCACAAAAGAGCCTCAAGAACTTTTAGATAAAAAATCTTCAATTTAATTGGAATAAAATTATTTCAATAGTTAATTTTCAAATATGTAATTAATAATTAACACGCAATGTAATTATATAACTATATAACTATATAACTATATATATATATATATATATATATATATATATATATATATATATATAAGGTCCAAACGAATTGATTGACACAAACTTCAAGCGAAGTATAAACAGGATGACCAGGACAGAGCCGTAGATGCCTCGCAACACACTTAAAATTGAAGACAAAATGAATAGGTTTCTTTGGAAATTAAAGAATTCTCTCACTCTCCTAGAATATGTGTATAATAGTTTGTTTTGTTTTGCATCGTCACCTGGAGTTCTTCATGGATTTCCTAAGACACATAAAACTGATTTGCCCATAAGGCCTTTTTTTGCAGCATATTGGACCCCTTCATTTGCACTAGGCAAGTCTCTAGTCCCCGTTATAGGCCCTCTAAACTCTAATGAGTTTACTCTCAATACTGCGCGTCTGTTTGTGGAAGAGATTAGGAAAATTCCTCATGCAGACAGAGACTTCATAGCTAGCTTTGATGTTGTGAGTTTATCCCCTAATATTCCTTTTGCTGAAACGATTTCAATTTGTGTAAATTCCCTTTTCCGTAACTCCACCTGCGTAATAAGTTTAACTAAGACCTTATTCGAAACTCTCCTTGAACTTGCTGTTTGTAATTCATTCTTTTTATGAATTTGCATTTTGTATGAACGCCTCGATAGGCTTGCAATGGGACTTCCTCTATGCCCCTTGTTAGTAAATGTTTTTATGTTATTATGAAACACTTTGGCTTGATGATTGCCCCATTAATTTTTGTCCGGTTTTATATAGGCGCTTTGTAAACCACACTTTTTTATTATTTAGATGTAAGTCACATTGTACCCTTTTCCTCAATTATTTAAATTCTAAACACGCAAATATTAAATTTTACTGTGAGCTCGAAAAAAAAAAATAATAGCGTATCGTTTCCTGACGCGAAGAATACCTGAATATACAATCACTTCACGTCAAATGTTTAATGAAATCCCATCCTTTTAAATCTTGTTCTCAGTTGTTTTAGCTTCGGTGATTTTAAATTCAAAATTAATGGCATTCTTACTTTCCTCCATAGAGCATATAACTTGTCTTCAACTTTTCCAGCCCTGCATTTAGAATTCGAATTCTTAACAAAATTCTTTACCTCCAATACCTATCCCAAATCACTATTTATGTGACAAATTAGTCTGTTTCTCAATATAAATACTCGAGTCTGCCTCCACTACAAACTGTCAAGAAATTAAAGATCTTCTTTTCCTTACCATACTTTGGTTACCAATCCGAAAAACTTAAAAAAGAGTTGTTAAAATTTTTAAATTCAGCCTATCCTCAATTATTCCAATCTATTGTTCTCATTAATGACTTCAGACTGGCATCATTACCTAAGTTCAAAGATCAACCACCCACAAATATGAAATCTAAAATTATATAAGTTTTTCGTTGTACGTGCAGTAGCACTGCATCTTATGTGGGGGCAACAAGGCGAACGCTTTACTTTCGCTTGATGCGGCATATGGGTAGATCTCAAAAGAACTAGACTACAGCTTTCAAAACCTGATCCATCCCTGATTCGAAACCATCTGTCATCTGTCACAATGTGGCTCTAGGGCTACACTCGAAAACTTCACGATATTTAATGCGGTAAGAAACATCTCGGACCTTTACCTGCTAGACAAAATTTATATTAAAAAACTTTAACTGGAGTACACCTTTCAAAACATGATCTATCCCCAATTCGAAATCAACATGCTAATTTGTTGAATTTCGCATTGTTTTTTTTTTAGGGTGGTGGTACAAGAATAAAATTCACTGTCAATTATTTTCTTTCTATTTTTTTTAGAAATTCCCTCGTTGGTTTGGTTTGTTATTTCCTCAATATTTTTAATGCAATAAATTCGTCTCAAATTTAATATTCATGTTTTACAATTTTATTACATGTGTTTACTCTTTATGTATACATTTAACTCTGTATTTTGAATTCTTTTTAGCACTGATGATGGGATTAAATATAATCCTGAAACGTTTGAAATAAATGTAACGAGGCATCTACGGCTCTGCCATGGTCATCTTGTTTATTTATATATACTATATATATTAATAACTTATTAGCTATTATGAAGGTTTTAATTAGGTACTAATGAAATATGATGACATTTGCCCTTTTCTGGCAGGGCGTTAGAATGATCAAGTTCTTTAATTAAAAAACTCAATAGCTGTTCCTTTCTACTCAGTTCCAGTTACATTTTAATTATCCAACCTTCCTGAGTTCACATTGAACTAATTGGTAAAAATGAATTTAATGAAAATTCATATGTTATATTTTATCTATAAGAGCATATGAACATTTTGGCTCTAATTTAATATTTGGCTGCAATATAAATTAATCCTTATAGTAGATTTTGATGACTTTCAAAACAAAAGTTGAAAGAATTATATTACATGGCTCTTTGCCACATATAGTGAAAAAATACCTTACCTAAAGATAAATTTAATCAACTTCGAAAATTATATAGTGAACAAAACCCTACATAAAAAAAGGTTAAAATGTATATTCTAAAAGGCTAACCTCTTCAGAATTGATGCCTAAATCTACTCACTGCAACCTTTAAGTACTATAAAGGCACCAATTATTTATCTATTATTTGCATAGATAACTTAGCATTTTGATAATTTTGGAATTTGATTAAATTTAATTTTAGTATATAATTTTTTAGATTTTTAATAATAATATATTGTCAATGGTAGGCCTTCGGATTCCTATGTTTTCCCTTTCTCATCATAGCTTATGGTGTTTAATGCAGGTTGACCCAGTTCGAGGCGACCCTTTTTGGCCTAAACTTGTGTAACTTACCAGTCTAATTTGCGTAGGGTAAGCGACTTATCCCCCCCCTTCCCTGTGCCGCACTTCCCCCTTTTCTCCTTCGGGCTGAAGGATATAAATTGGGCCGTGAGGCCTTTTAATTTATTCTGTTGCAGGGATTCTGCCTGATTGCTCCGCTGAATTGTTGTCCGTCAATTAGCTTGACGTTATTAATTTTTGGGAGACCCTTACTGGATTCCTTCGTGAAGCGAGGAGTCTCTGTCATTGGTTCCTACCAGCGTTGTCGCTGCCTCTCTGTCGGCTGCATCGAATTGTGCTCTTCCAGTTACGTTTTTAAGTGTTCTCCTTGGGAAGCCGTTAACACTGGGCACGGGAAAGTTCTCCCCAAGTCACCTCACTATCTTCTCTGTGGGGAATTCTCTCATCTCAAATTCTTTTTCTCGGATCGTTGGACCATCAAAAAATGGTCCCCCGTGGAATTAATTTATTCTATATGGCTCTGGTTTTATTGTTCAGTTCAATATTCAAGGGTATATCTGTATTTCCCCTCAAATTCCACTTTCTTTTTCATTATTCTGAGAGTATCCGTGATAATGTTTATTATTTTATTCTAGATTACTTGCATTCATCACTTACAAATTTTATTCATAGTATCAATTGGGATGTATGGATATAATCGTCTTGATGTTATACACGAGATATATATATATATATATATATATATATATATATATATATATGGGAAATATGACGAAAGTTAGTACGTGATAACTATAAATATTAATATGTTTCAAAGGAAACTGAATCAAAAGCGGATTGGGGTTAGTACTTTCGTCTATTCAACATTTTCAAACTGAATAGTAAGAAAAATAAGACACCCAGTATTTATACAAAGCACTTTTCCCTATGAGGTCAACATTTTAATGCTATCAGATAAGTCGGATTTTAGAAAAAGTGATAAAATTGTATCTAGCGAAAACAGCCCTGGGCTAATGTTGAGATTACTCTCCTTTGTGTGGAAGAGTAGGAATGATTCCAGGATATTTCTCTTTATAAAATCATTACTATGGATTGAAAGTATCAGTTTTTGACCAGTTAATTGTGGAAAGCTAAGGCATTATTCAGATAACCATTAATTACTGCATTTTTGTGTTGTTGGGTCCTTATGGAAACATTTTTGGAAGTTTGGCCTACATAGAATAAATTACAATCTAAACATGGAATTCGGTAAATTACATTATGATAATTGAGGCTATGCTTTATTAGGAGATTTTTTAATGAATGAAGGTATGTAAGGTTACCTTAATATTTAGTTGTTTTAGAATGCGCACTACAGACATAAAATTATCTTGATAGGGGAAAATTAATAGGTTTTTACGAGGTTCTATTGTCTCTAATTTACAATTATAAAATGGTTTTTGGGCTATATTCATACATTTTTCTAGAAAGTACTAACTTCTAATATGTGAAACAACCTTTATTGAGGATCTTCATTTTTAACATTGAGTCTATAGTGTATCTAAAGCAAATTCCTTAACGCATTTTGGATAGTTTCATCCTGTTTAACTGGATAATCTTAAACCTTTGCGGTATTGGATGCAATCTTTCATTTTCTGTCAAAGTTATTAATATTTTCTATTTCTGTAAACGATATTCATGCCATAATATGCTCATTTCTGTTAGGGAATACCAAAAGCTATACTATATCTGCAAAGTGAACCTAAATTGCTTCTGCTATCATTAGTCTATATATAGTGTATAGTGTACAATTAGTTGAAGTAGGGTTCTCAGCCAGTCCCCTTGGAGGACTCGCGGCAATTTCAGACTAGTAACTAGTAAAAGATTTGATAGTTATGTAGGCCTTTCCGCATATTAACCTTTCAATAAAGGATATAAAATTATTGAAAGTATTTTTAACTGCTGTGCTCGTTGCTACACCTTAAGAAAAGACTTTTGTGCTTCTCATCAGAACACATCTTTATATTTTCTTTAGCTTTCTCTCCTCCCAGGGTTTGCTGTTATAATGGCTATAGTTGTATCAGTTGCCCTTTTGCGAAGAAATCAATGCTCTAGTTAAACCTATATTCTGTTTGCACCTAAATAATATTAAACCAGGTTTGCATCTATTTTTTCCAAGAATTTATCCCCAAATTAATATATTGATATATGTAGGTTGAAAGGTATCCTGTGCTTTACTATTTGCTCATTTATTAGCGGGAAAATAACCGGTGTTTAAGCCAGAATGTACATTAATCTAAACGAACTTTCTAAAATTAACCTTAGTAAGTCCGCTTTTCCCAGGAAGCATAAGATTCATTTTAACACGATTATGATTCTTTAATTTTTAAAGACATAAACTTTTTAAATCTTAAATCGATGCTCCTTGATATCATTTTCAACTTCCAGAATTTGAAAATAACCTAGTTATTCATTATCCGATAATATATTTTTATTTCGCAACTTTTAATCTTTATGCGCAAATTACCCTGCGCATGCGTCTTTTGGCTATTAACCAATAGCACTCTTTGTTATATTTTCGTATATTTCGGACGATTGGCTTACGGTCGTGTTTTCCATTCATATTGTATAATGGCGTGGGATGGCTGTGTTATAACGTAATACAAACTAATACTAGAAGTTTGGGATGCCGATTTTTAGACATTAAAAACATATAGAGCTCGCAGTGTAATCCCGCGAGAGATTACATGCCATAAATGCCGCAGTATTTGTAGATTTAGACAGGATCAGAATTTATTTTCCTGTTTTAAAATTGCAAAGGATTTGAAAGGGCGTAAAACCTCATGCCCATTTTCCGTTAGTGCGTTTAATGGCACGTGACTTTCTAATGCCCGCATTAGACGACCAAGGATCAGCATGAATTTCAAAAGGAATGAGGTGAGTTTTTCCCAAATTTATGTCTGATCTTATTAGGTTAGGATAGGTTAGATTAGTTCTGGTTCTGGATCTTTTAAATTAATTTAAAAATGTGTTTTCTTATGTAGTTTTATGTGAAGTTTTCAGATCTGAAATTTGTTTTTGCTGGAAATAAACACTTTTTGTATTACGGACCTTCAGTGGATTATGGGAAAAGTATGCATTTCCGAGGAAACGACTATTTGATCTGAAAAATAGACATAAAACTGCAGGAGAAAAAATAATTTTTAAATTCATTGGAAAATATGTGTCTACACGATTCTTTAACCCTAGGAACACTCGTTAAATGTTCTATTCATTCGATAATGTCTAGCATACTCAATGTGGAGCTCTATCACACCATGAGCATTTCATTTGAATTATAGGGATGAGAGCAGTTAATTCTATATTAGCATTGGTCTCTTCAATACTTTGATTTTCGAAGTCTTGTAGTATATTAAATCCGCTAGCACACTGCGTCTGAAATATGTAGTTCTTCCATTTATGCTGGAGAGTTCACAATATACCCTTGTTAGTTAACTCTTTTTAGTGTCCTTGGTGTGGTTGACCTTTAGATCTACCAACCATTTGCCAAAGGTTCTTTGGGTTGTCTTCATACTCTATTTTTTAAATAAAATTATTCTATATTTCACGGTTTTCGAGTTATAAATTCTTTAATTTGCCCACATAATCTTTGGATTTCCCGATAAATGTTTGTTCGTATTGGCCAGATTTAGTACTAACATTTCTGAGGTACATGTACATTCTGGAGCAGATAAGTTTATATATTTGCTTCTAGGGATAGCCTTTTGAACAGTATTTACGAAACAATCGATAAGTTTCTGCAATTCCTGGTCGATATTTTCAATTACCCATCTAGTTCAAGTGAGTTAGAGTTACTGAGTAGCTACATACCTGATCCAATCAGTCTTCTTGTATATTTATTTGAATTATAATTACCACATCGTAATTAATATTACAAGTTTGTCACGTGCTATAGGTGCGACAACTTCAATATTTCATTACAATATCCTGTTTTGTGGTACTTTTCTCTATAATACAAATAGAAAAATCGAGACCGATTCGTTGAACTGATTTTATTTATGATCAAGTCTAAGTTTCTTCTTGCCTCATTTGTTTAGCTGTAACGTGATGCTCCATTTCTAGCATTTAAGTCACTTTCATAGAAGGTTATCATCTCATGAGCAAAGGGATCACGGAAGCTATGTATCGACAAATATCCTCACCTGTGTTCTTATATCCTTAGATCCTTTATATCTATTGTTTAAGGAGCTATTTTAGTTTAGACTTCGATGCTAAGTATGACTCTTCAAGTTGTAGGTCTTTTATTAATAAGATGTCTTTATGTCATTCTATGGAACCTGCATCAATACTTGCAGTACTATGATTGCCTGAAAAAATTCTGTGAGAGAATATTTTTATTGTTATTTCATTTATATCAGTCCCATGCTCATTTATGAGAACAATGTTTCCAATTATTTAAGCTTTTTTCCCATCCGTTAACATTCATATTAAGTATTTTCAGTTTCCTTGTTAGATTATTTATTTTGTGATTAGGTTATGCCAGTAAACTGGTGATTATATCTTTTGTCTCATTTTGAAATTCCGCAAATGGCAAGCAAGGAGAGGAGGAGACAGCACCCCGTTCGTTCCTTTTTGAACACTCCTTGCAAAACAGTAACCTATATTTCCGACGTTAAACTTACTATTCATCACGTTAGAGCCGGTCTTTAGGGAATGGATTTTTCTAAGTTAAAACTATTCTCAAAATTATTTGTCTACCTTGAAACAGAAATATGTTCTCTTTCGAGCTTCCACAACTAGATCTGAAGCTTTGATATGCCATTGATGTTAAAGGAGATATTATACTATTATCTTTATCATGAGTCATCTTTTCCGTACTTTCGGGTTTGGTTAAACTTTATTTGTAGATTAGGTTTAAATATGATCCATGAGGGGTTTTCAGTGAACTAAATTTCAGGTGCAACTTTTTTGTCGGCATAGTATTTAGCTATCTACGAAACGTTCCGACCTTCGGCCTCATCTATAACAGCAATTTTACTTGTGCATTAGTCTGTTTTTCACTTTTTCTTTCTTCATTCGAATAATCTCTGTCTAAATCGAAGAAGGGCACGGCTACTGTTCGATAATCTCATTTGCCACGTAGAGACTAATTAACTGAATTAGTGTATTAGTTTGTCCATCAAAAAGGCATTCTGAACAGTACTCCTTATTTTAGCGCAAATTTTGTAACTGGTTTCTATATATGGATGCAGCTAGTGCATGTTTGCCTCTCTATAAATTCTTTTCTCTTTCTCTTAGGGACCAATTTCAACTGGAAGAAATGCAAGCCATTTTCCGCTGACTTTTAGGACATACTAGATTCCTGAAATAAAACATGAAACACAAGAGTGTAGGTTTTAAATTTGATGATTTCTCTAATTTTTTCTACAGTGTTTTATCTCAATATATGATTTAAACTTGTCTATTAAGTGTAAACCTACCAATGAAACAAACCTTTCTAATTTATCTTCCCTTGTTTAATGCCATGCGAAAGATTTGTGAGTTGCGATAATATTGCTCTTTTTGGCATAAACCCACGTATCCCTTTTAATATCCAATTGTCTATCCAGACCAATATCTAATTCGCCCTATACAGTGGCAAAGACTTTAGCTTTCTCCATTTTATGTCGAGCATCAATCGTCGTAAGTAGTACAAGGATTGTTTCCGCCATTCTAGAATAAAGGGTAGTCCACTGAGAGACCAGGCGGTGCCTCGTTCTTTTAGATTAGTTTAAAGAACTCTAACCTAGAAGCATCATATGATAAGACGGAAAATATTGAATAGTGGAGAAATATATAATATATTTCAAGATATAAGTCATTATTAAAGATAAACAGCAAAATCAAAATGTATATGCGACTTTGCTATTTCGTATCTGTCAATGAGGAAATCCCTCACTTTCACTCACTACACCTTCTCATTTGAGCTTCCTTCACACGGGAGAGTTGAGGAAAAGGGAAAAAACTTTACAAAGCAAATGTAGAAAGAAAATTCGTGGAAACTTTCCCTGAGTGTACTGCAAGAAGGCTGGGAGACTACCTGGGAGAAAATCAAAATCATGGAGATTTTCAATGGTAAACTAAATGTAGGACTGTTAAGGTTGTAAAATCCTCCAAAGGATTTCTAATTCAGTGTAGAACAGACTAAGATTGTAAAACCTTCTTAAATTAAAAGGCGATTACACAGCTAAAGATTCTAAAACTTAAAACGGTAGTGATTCCATAGATTATGAACCTAGAGCTGTTGTCTGCATAGAACTAGAACCCATGATTAGTGTAGAGGTATAAGAGTTTAGTATATATATATATATATATATATATATATATATATATATATATATATATATACTATATATATACATATATATATGTATGTATCGAGGCCAAGGACTTAATAACAAAAGACATCTGGGTTTAGCTTTTCCCCTCCGATGGTCTCCGGTAACATAGAAGTACGGGCAAAATGGCAAATTTTGGAGACAGATTCCTGAACCCTGCTCAAAAGGCAGCCCTTCGAGGGTGTACTTATAAACAATCCATTTAAAAGTGCAAACTACCGATCTCGTATTACCCTCTCTCAGAGCTACAAGACGCCAAGTCCAAGAGACCATCCTGAGGTCTCACCTTGCGAGCCTCCCCTAAACCTCCCCATTACCCCGCGTGAGTACTTCGGGTATATAGCAGGTAGACCAGAGGAAACGAGGCTTTTTGTCCGTTCCAACCTTAGAGAGGGTAAAGTCACCGGTTGACAAAAGAATTTTCGAGTTCGAGAAGAAAACAGAAAAATCACCGGTACAAAGTTAATGCAAGTTAAGGAGAACTTGCAGTCCTTTTTCAAAACCAGATTGTACTAAGGACGCTCAGCGCCGTTCGGGCCCCAAGATTATTGTGTATCAATCTACCCAGCTTCAGGGCTCTAAATCTTACACTATCTGAGTTGGACAAACCCCAACTAGATAGAAAGAAAAGAAGACAACGATTTGATCTCATCCGGAAGAACACGAGGTCAAGTTGCCCCTACCGCCTAAAAATAGAAGGACTAAGCTTTTGCTTGAGCATCCGCCCAACCCAGATCACTTCTGACGGCACCCGTCAAAATCGACAGGCAGGTCAACGAACGCCATCTATTGAGCAAACAACGAACTACTCGAGCTACGCCTCCCGGGAACAAACTCTCCAAAGATATTCTAAGTGGTCTTGGGTATTAATCTCCATTACCTTATGTAAGTAAGGAATAATCCTGTTGTTTATGTCCCCGTGCATAAAATGAGTTTATTGGATGTCCGGCTAAGGACGAAGATATTAATTTAAAATTGTTCTTCTGTAAAATTCGATCTCGAATCGAGCCTTGAGAGCTCGCCCATTAATCCCATTTTCTTTTAGACGTGTATTAGATCTGTATTTTTTTATGTTATTTAGTGAGAGGGTTTATGTTCTTTAAAGTCTATTTTTTTAGTAAAAGCACTGTTTCAATTATCCTCGAACGAGTTAAAGTGGCAATAATTGATAAAGTCAAGAAAGAAACCCTTTTTATTCATTCCCTAAAAATAAAAATAAAACTTAGCACTCTTAGAGGACGATCCTCAAGCGATCACCAAGGCACGAAACAACTCTTCACGTCAAAGTTTATTTGGTTTATAAAAAAAAATAATAAAAAAATATATATATATATATATATATATATATATACTCGGCTAACCCACGACAATTAGTAAACCCACCACTGATATCATTAAGTATGAGATCGAATACGAACAGAAACGGCCCATGGTTCAATCGGTCTACAAATCTGGACAACCATGTAGAAGGATAAAAGGCGGCTTTATGATCCAAACATAGCAATGAAATCCTTGGAATCTATTCTCCTTACTTTCATTTAAGGTTGACCTCAGGAAGAAGCGAAGTTGACACAAACGAAACGAGAGTAAGCCTAATAGGCTAAAAGGGCTGCTTCGAGCGAGGTGAACTCGATTACATCGGTGTGTAATGGTACAACGAACTAAAAATGCGTGAATTATGGCGGACTCCACTCAACGCTAGCCACAATGTGCGTCAAAAATAAACAACTAAATTAAAGGGTAACCAGACAGCGTGATAAACCTGCAACCAAGAATCACACATTTTATTAGAAACACCATAAAAGAAAAGGAAAGAAAGATCAGTCGTATGAACAAAAGACGAAAGCGGGAGAAGAGATAAAATGATAATAACAAGCCCGCAAATTAAATTTAAACCAAGAAAGCCTAAAAAAGTTGGCATTAAAAAAAGATACACATGGAAAAATTAATCAACCTCAAAATTTTACGATGCAACAACAATTTCCCCAAAACCCAGGAACTCGGCGAAATCCTAGAGGAAATACAAAATTAGGTTATTTTACAAACGAAAACAAGTTTGACAGCATAAAAATAAACCTTAAAATATACACGACCCAACACATAAATTTTAAAAAGTACGACTTTGAAGTGCTCCCCAAGAGATCGCAGCTTCGCCATATTCATCTTCATTTATTCTCAATTATTCTTTTAATTAAATTCCCCGATGTTTCGTCTCGTTTCTCCAGAATTTTATGGCTGTTATTCGTTGTCTAGATTTTCAGTTGTATTGTAATATACTTCAGCTTACCTTAATAAAAATGATTGCGGCAATTTCGACCTTAATTCTCTCCTTCTCATAATTTTCTGTTGGCTAGTTTTCGATCTTCCAACCGAGATTTATATTGCTCTCTCTCCTTGAGAATATTTTACAGGTTCTTTTCGCACAATTTCCCTTATCATTGGTGATAAGGAGGTTTGTTATTCTATCTAACTCATCATCTATTTCCTCTACGGTGGCATAGCTAAAATTGGCTCATTGCCTGCTAGCTACTTATTCCTGGTGTTGATCCAAGTTAGCTTGGGCGTAACTCTTTTGAGGTGTGATAGGAATCTATATTGGAACTAGAGAAAATGAAGTTAGGATCGTGATATAATCGCTTGGAAAAATGGGACTTGTCTCATTGTAAAGTTTGAGAATATACCTGTGAATTCTTATAATTATATCTTGTCGTATCGTTACCCTTCCTATGATTGAGGTCGGGAAAGTGGAGCTGAATCTATGACACCTTTTATGGTCAGGAGCCTTTTTTAAAAGCCCATTTTGCTTCGATTAGCGTTGAGGTTATCAGCTAGTGTCTTGTATGCTTGGGGACTAGAAATGGTAACAAAATTATTCATTGGAAGATTGGAGCGTCGAGGCAGCTTGTTTACAGCTACCCACACTTGCCAAAGTACAGATTTTCCTAAGATCAATTGTCACGCAATATTATATCTCGTGTGTATTTTTTCCTATTATTCTCTATTTAGATATTTTTCATCTTGGTGTGTTTAGTCCGTGCTCTGTTATTAGTATTATTTTGGGTCAAGTCTCCTGAATATTTTTCCATAGGACGTAGAAATTGTGACCTGCCCATGAAAATTCTGAGTGAGTATTTTAATATTGTTATTTGTGGCCTGCATCATTTGTGTCGTGGTATAGGTAGGACCGAGTAATGGAAGGAGTTATTACTTACGAGTTGTTTACGTACTACTCACAAAAAAGGACTCCTTAATTAACGTTGTATCTCTTTAAGAGTGTTCTATATGTTTGATTATTATTATGTTGATTCTTAACTTTTTTAAACTTTAAAGGTTCATTGTGCCAACGTAGGATTCGAGGATAGAATAAAAAAATTGTATAAACAAACTGAAACTTTAATTAAAACACAAAAACAAAATAAACATGAACCACAGAAATATTACGAATAAATACACAGTAAGGACTTCAATAATTTCTAAGTAAGGCTTTCTAACTTGACCTACTTGACATTATAGTGATGGTTGACCCACCACTCACTTCAATTTAAAAACAAATGCTAACACCCTTTACCAGCCGCCAAATACCTTTGTGGATACCCCTTGGAACGGGTTTTAGTCTGACCTTGAACTCAATGAGCTACTTTACATCGGGAATGTTATTGTTTCGAAGACGTGTTCCGACCGGCCAGATGGAGGTTGCGGACAAATAACTGGAAAGACACAAAGGATTTAGGCGAGTGTGGCAGCTAGGGAGCTACAAGCCTTGGGCAGGAAGGGATATCACCACGGGATATTGAAAGAATGTTCCTTTCTCATCTTCGGATTACTCTGGCGAGTAATTCGCACTGTCTAATGATGCGCTTAGGCTTGAATACTTTGACTCAGGGGAGTGTTGGAGGGAGTGGACTCGGATGGGAAGGGTCTTCTTCAAGGACGAGGACTCTCCTTGTGCTTTAGGATACACCAGGCTAGAAGCGGTCTCTCTGACGAGAGTATGTTGAACTTGGTTCTTAACCAAGTTAACTTGATGTTCGGTGTGACCACCGGGAAACGGGCTGGAGGATGAGCTGCTTCTTCTTAGTTACGGTATTCCTCAATGGCGAGGACTATCTCGGTGCTTTGGGATACACCTGAATAGAAGGGGAGGGGGTTCTCTGATGAGAATAAGTTGAACTTGAACAAGTTAACTTAAAGTTCGGTTTGATAACCAGGAACTACTTCGAGGATGAGCTTCTTCTTAGTTCCAGTCTTCCTCAAGGGCGAGGCCTATCTCGGTGATTTGGGTAAACCAGGATAGAAAGGAAGTGTTCTCTGACGAAAATAAGTTGAACTGGGACAAGTTACCTTAAAGTTTGGTTTGGTAGCGAGGAACTAGCTTCAGGTTAAGCTTTTTCTTAGTTCCAGTCTTCCTCAAGGGCAAGGTCTATTTCGGTGCTTTGGAATACACCAGGATAGGGGAGGGGGTGTCTCTGACGAGAATAAGTTGAACTTGGAAGAGTTAACTTAAAGTTCGGTTTGGAAACCAGGAACTAGATCGAGGATGAGCTGCTTCTTAGTCCCTTCTCTTGGTAGCCCAGGCCTCATGCCGGGAACTTCGTAGCCTGCTGACTCACGTATTCTACCTAGTTTTTCCCAAGTTTTTGGTATATATACCGTTACACCACTGGGTTAAGTGTAGGAGGGAAGTGTGGCTTGTGGACGGGCCGCAGGAAGGTTCTTACTCCAACGGTTTTTCTCAGGAAGTCTTACCTCTGGTCCTGCTGGGCCTTCGAGCTTGAGAGAAACGCCTCTCCAATTTCGCACTTGAGCTGAAATTGAATACATAATCTTAGGGAGTTCTTACAGTTTTAACCTTTCTGCATTTTCATAGGGACGAGCTGCAAGAGGCTGCGGTTACGAGATTGACCCAAAGTGGCTACACGCCCCAGATGTTTTGCGGTCAACGTCCCGTGTCTCAACTGAGAGAGGAGGGAGAGGGTCGATTCACCTATTACTTCTTTTCTTTCCTTATTTTTCAATTTATATTTTTTCTAAAATTCAGCTACTGATTCTTATTCATATATTCCCATTTGTAATTTTCATTTTTCTTCCTTCTATTATTGAAGTGATCCTCATAGTTTCCTAGAAAAGCTGCCTGTTTTCTTTCATATATCCTGCGATAAAACTTATTGCCGTCATATCTGTACATGCTTCTCTATTTATTTAGTGAGCGTTCTCTCTCATCTTTGGATTGAATGGTCGATTCAAAATTTAGATACAGGATGCCACCTGAAGGGTGATTATTCTGAAACCACTTCTTGATCATGCCATTGAATTTAAATATCGATTGAGATTGGTAAAAAAGTTTCCTTATTAGTCACATTGCTGACATGCGCCTATACTATGCAAGTCAGAATCCTAGAATCCTTGTTGAACATTCATTCTCGATCTTCAGGGAGGTCTTTTGAATATGCTACTTTCGCGACATGTACTTTGGTTGTATTTTCTCCCTGATTAGTTCTCTTTGGATAAGATATATCATAGCCATTTAACTATGTTCCTGAATGCAGTTTATGCACCTTTCTTTAGCGCTATTGAAATTACGCCAATTGTGTCCTTTATCGCTATACCTAGAACATGTTTTGAACTATGCCTTGAATTTACTGGTGGATGCTATTACATCCTATGTATAACAGCGAAAAGACAATTGGACCGTGATTAATTATTTCCTTTCTATTTGTTTGTTTATTATTTTGTCCTTAAACTTTAGTAATCTTATTTGTTTTGCTTTGTTTTCATTGACTTTATTAGAAAATCAGTTTAAACGTGAGTGTAGTCTACATTATCCCTTCTTTTACTGAAATTTGCTACCTCAGTCAAATTCGAAAAGGCTCTACCGTACTCTCAATATTTCTTTCTTTCTGTATTGCCCGAAACATGGGTCTATCCAGCGTCACACTAGGCTCCTGTGTACAAAAATCTGTGGCGGCATAGCTTACAGTATATTTATTTATCAGCGTGCATTCATTACCTCTTCCTCCAGTATTGGTTCCACGTGATGTTTCTTATAACACAAAACTCAAGATATACATTAAGGGTTTCGTTCAGGAGGACAATGGCACGTTGCTCCCTGAACATGAACTAAAATGAATTGTTTGCCTTTATCGAGCTTCTTCTTTCTTGTTTTTGACGGAAGCACTAATAGGGCTGTAGCTGTGTTTCTTCTATTATCTAACTTTATTCTGTGAGCTTTTCGAAAGAATTTTTTATGGAGTTTGTTAGCTTTTTATGTTTAAATATTTTAGAAAATATCTCCCCCGTCCTGCCCGATAGCCTTACATAGTTATTAAATCTATTGATAACTTAAGAGTGATGGATGAATGAACCTGATTGGGACCTATGCTGAGGGTGATCCACACAGTAGTTTGCTAATCATAGCAGCTTTAGTCATACACGGTGAGGGCCAAGGCGAAATGTACGCCTTTCTTTGCTCCTGGCTGAGTAGCTAGGCTTAAATCTTGTTCCACCAAGGGTTGCATCTATGACACATTACAGATAATTTCGACACTGGGATCCACAAAGGGTTAATCCTCAAACCTCCTTTCTTGAGTACCTCAAATCATGCCTTCTTAAAAGGAAGAGCAAAGTGGATGAGAGGTAGTAAACGGCACTACCCCGTAAAAAGGCATCGATCTTTCACAATAGAGTACTAGCGGTTGATAAGCCATCATCCTACTCGAAAAGCCTAACATAAACCAAAGATGTTTGACTCTTTTTTTTTAACTGCCCAGGAATGAGGCTAATGTTTACCGTGGTTGGAGCACGTCTTTGTAACATTAATTCTCTACAGCCTCTTTCACCAAATCGCTGAGTGAAGGGTAGTAAATCTTCTTCTAGCAGACTAAAATGACCACGCTGCACCCAGCTAACGAGAATGATTAAAAAAAGAATTTGTGTTAAGATAATAGTAGATGGTATAGAAAGACCATTTTATTAGTTAAGGAGTTGGTGTCCCAGGTCTTTTTCGAATATATTTTTGAATTACACTTGTATACTTTTTGTGCCTTTCCTAAGTAAAATAAAATGATTCAATTCGTTCTCAATTAAGCTTCTCTTGTTGTAAGAAATTACCTTCTATTATTTATTCTCATTTTTAATCTTTGATTTGAATTATTTCGTTTCTATTTTATTTTTTTACTTTTATTTTTTGTCAGGTCATAATTGAAAAGTCATAGTTTATTCCTCCTTAATAAGATCAAATTTAAATGATTTTATTGTAGTTCACGTTTTGCTGGTATCTCATCAAGATACCGGTTCAATATCCAGCCACATTTGTATTTGACTTCTTTTGAATCTTTTTCAGAAGTGTAGATTCAGTATGTCGTTTTCTTGTGAATTAAACGGTTGTAAGATTCAGCGGGTAGATAAACCTCTATTTCTTTTGCAAAATATGCTTAGCTCATTCCTCTACAGTTATGTTTACGATCTCAAGATTGATCAGGTGATGTAGTATCTTTCATGGAACGCGATCTCAACGAGTAAAATGGTGTTCACTTTGGTAACCTAATTTTGCACCACCTGTGCCTTTCTTAGTTTGCGTCCTTCTTGTAACATTTAAGGGTAAGAAGATTTATAGAAGCGTGAGCTCTACCAATGCTATATATAGTTTAATTTTATTTGGGGATAAAAATGATTTGAAACAGTAGTGTAGAAGAATCTTCGCTTGTGCAATCTTTTTAAGTTAGTTTGTGCTCAAGTACTCGAACTACTTGAGAGTGGTGAAAAAATCCATCAAGCACCAGACTAGCTTTCAGTCTTAATTGGTATATACTATTGGCCTTAAATTTATTGATATTAGTAGACATCTTTCCTAGTGGATTAGATTATTAATCTTTCTTCTCGTTCCAAGGAAATTATCGGTTGGATTGTGTTAATCGCTATTAATCACAGGCATGATGTTATCTGCTAGCGGTACACAGTGAGTGCATTCATGAGCACAAGTAGAGATATCACCTGTATATATCGCATATAGGGTGGGGCTAAGGCAATGTCCCTTAGTTATCCCGTCCTACATGGTTAAACATTGCCTTTTGAAGTTATTTATATTAAAAATATCCCTGTTGATTTTCTAGATGCTTGCATAGAGTTTTAGAAATCCTAAATCCATACCAAGGTTTTTCATTTTCTGATTGAGGCCTGGTGTCCACTTCTTATCAAATGCAGAAGCCACTTCCCTCAGTATGAAGTCAAACTTAGTTGTGGCCTTGTGATTATGTGCTCTGTGATTAAGAATATCCTCTCTATTCTGCAACTTCTCTGGAATCTATGATGCTGGATATTGTATAGCTCTTCGCTTAACAATTAACTTCTCATCACCTTATTCAGAATATTTTTCCAGAAGCTTATCAATTAATTGCAACAGTGAGACGCTTATTTAAATTTTGAAGTTACTAGACTTTAATAAGAAGATCATTCAAGCAATATTATACAAATTGCTCGAATTTATTTAAAATACCCCAAGTTCAATTAGGCGTCTAAGAGATGTAAGCCTACCTAGTTGATATTATCTTGGAGGTTTAGCATTTGGATTTTAGTCATGTAAGTAATATCCGGGGCCTTTTTTTAAAGCTTTTCAGGACTGCTTTATAGTATACATACTTGTAGATGAATGATATATTCCTCCATCGTGCTTGCCTGTTTTTTTCTACATAAAGGTATTGCGTCGGTTCTACTAAAAACTTGTTTAAGCTCGTGAATTGTTACTTTTTGTAGCGTATGTCATTGTTTTCGTTTTCCTCATTGCTTATCTTGAATTTACTTTTCCAATTATCCCTTAAGTGACGTTCTATCATACGGTGGCCGGTAATTTCTTTGTTCTCGATTCTGATACTATTAAATTATTGTAGGGTTGGAGGCTATGAATGTCTTCTGATATGGCTCTCGAACTTTTAGGGGTCTCATTTGACTTTAAGAGTGCTTAAGATATTATCCTTATTTTTGCTCGCCTTTTGTGTAATTATGTTTTTAATTTCAATCTTTATATTCTGCAGTTATCTATACTGATTCGCCCTATTACCATAATTATAAATCTCTGCAAATTTTCTATGTTTATATGCTTCCTTTTCTGAGTATTGCATCAGCTTTTAAGCAAAACAAAAGCCGTTTCGGTTTCTATCGTTTAGCTTATGCTTACGACCGAGCCTCTATAAAGTCTACCCTTTGGCCTCTGTCCTAACTGGCGGGACTACTTTTGGTCGTTAAAATTGCATTTGTGTATTAATCTAGTGAAACTATTTGTCCCTCCTTCAAAAACCATCAATGCTACAGGATTTACCTTATTCTAAATTTATGAAGAAATATAGGAAATACCCCCCCCCCCCCCGATTACTACTCTATTACTTTTTACACTTTAATGGCAAGGTAAACAAAAATACTGCCACGGGGCGCAATTAATAAAGATCAAAATATAATATTTCTACCTCTATTACACCCAACTGTAACTTGTGTTCTCTGTTCAGTTAATCCGAAGCGTATAACTCTGCGCAACTTTATAGGCAAGTATGAGAAAAGCACCGGCAAAGTTCCGAACCTGATTTTTACAAATTAGAAATTCTACTCGTCAAGATTTTCAACACTTCGAATAGCTAAGATTTTCTTGGCGGCAAAGTAACATATCTTAAGACGCGCTCTTGGCCAAAGACTCACAGACTCCAAACAAACTTTGACTAAATTCACGTACTTCCTCTCAAATAACCGGTAAATGTTGCGTCATTCATCAAAAAGTTAAAGCGGGATCGGAAAACACTCAAGTGATAAATTAAAAATTAAATTGTAAAGCCCTACCTTGGCTAAAGATACAAGAAGTAATCAAGTTTGAAATTCTAGCCATATATTTACACTCATCGACTGAACCGCCGACATGGCTATGAAGATAAATAAAAAGGAATTAATTTCCTCTTCACACGGATCCTTTCAGACTTAATCGAGTGTAAGAAGTACATAAACATCTTGGTGTGTTTCAAGTCATAGAAAATGGATAATAGTGCAACAGCCGACTGGCCAAAACTCCTCAGCTTGTTCATAATGTTACTCTGAAGGCCATGAGTGCTGCAATTGCAAGAATAAAGTTAAAGTACCTCAACATCAGTTGAAGACATTCAACGCTCTCAATGATTTTTCCACCAGTAAGGAATGTTTCCACGACAAAAAAGGTCATGGAAACATAAAAACTTTCCAAAAGTAAAGTATCTAAACCTACTAATCCGCTGAAGTCACATCTGAAAACAACCACGTTCAGATCGAGTGTATCCTAAATGCCGAAGTTCTGTCGTGCATACTGCACATTCTCTTATTTAATGTCACATCACATTAAAGGTTCGTGAAAATGATGTATCCATTACTCAATGAAAATGACCTAGAACTCCTCAAAATCAAGAAGCAATTGACTCAAGGGTACTACTTGAAATCAAAATCAAAGATGATTTAAAAAAAACTACAAAAAGGACAACGAACAATAATTGGTGCCACTCCCAGAAAATATAAGAATATGAAAAAAAAATCACAGAGCGAAGTGGGAGACACCAGGTCAAATAAGGATGACATCTCTCAACTTTAACTTCTAGCATTGAGGACACCATAATTTCCAAAGGGATCACCACGAAAACGTATCCAAGTATAGAGGATCGGGCAAAATAAAACCTGTACTCAAGGTAGTAACCTCGTAAGGTCCAATTATTTTCATCCTAAGTGTGCAGAATAGGAATATCAAACCTACATTTACTCAAAATAACAACAGACGACTGGAAAGGAAAAGCAACGATATTTTAAAACATCCTTAGTGAAGTTGACTATGATAGTGCCTTATAATTCGAACATGGGATCGACAAAGAGAATAAACAATTGAAAATTTGTTACTACGTAACCATAGCGCAAAACCCAATTTTTCTCAAAAAGGGATAGAATACAGGAAAAGAGGAACTGGAAGAATCTTACCCTATCTCCGATAGCCTGCAGGCATGAGGCTAAACACTGATAAATAAGGAAGAAAACATTCCTGATAACATATCGAGGAATCAACAGAGAGAAATCATGCATTAAGCAACGAGTAAGAAGAAATCCTACGATTAATAATGCAACAACACACAGAAATGTGGAACGAAGCAATAGCGGAGAATCGTCACAGATTCTTCACGAGAGGAAAGCCACACAAATTGTTTATTTATTTAAGGAATTTACAAGGGGAAACGCTAGAAGTGGAAAAGGTTGAAGAAGAGATAAATACACTTCAGATGTTAGGGTCAAAAAGTATTCAGCATCATGTAAGAGTAGAACCAGGGCTAGAGATCAAGTTCGAATCTCAAATCATTGATTTATTTAACTAAACCATTGAAAGACCAAAGCGAAACTACGTTATTGTTGATGAAAAGGAATCGAAGAAAGGAGCTACCAAGTGTAGGCCATGAATGCTCTTTTGCAGTCTCCTTCTTTTCTTATGTTCTTATACTAGATTGGGATAAATTAGGAAGAATTAAAAGAAACATTCTTTTTCTTCAAGCTGAAAATCACAGGAAATCTAGCCTCATTATTAAATACTAAGTTGAGGCTCTAGAAAACCTGATCAAAGAAATTAATAGGTTTTCCAATTTTTGTTTAGAACAGGCACTATACACACTGAATTCTGATCCAAAGATGGTTATAATACTGAAACCAGAAAAACTGCCGTCCAAATAGTACATTACTTGCCTATGACCCTGCTGGACTTCCTACTCAATGTCTATGCAAAATATCTTAAAAAAATGGATCACTGAAATCAACGAGTAAAATCAACTTTTCAACTAGTACCGCTTCGCTTAAGAGTGGCATCAGAGCAAGAATGGCCATCGGAGTTTTCAAAGGTAAACGATTCAAGAGCAAAGAAAGAGAAAGCGAGCGTGGATATTGACCGAAGAGACCTCGAGACAATTCTCTGCGATTACATTATAGGAAGTTATACCTTAAACAATAGCTTAAACTTGAGATGAGCTATTTTAAAGCTCGGCACCGGTCTTCCTCCTGAAATATGTTTTCTAAGCTCTACGATCTACTCCGTATACACGGTTGACATCCGCCAATCAAAAACGATGGCAAGTTAAACATTCAATTAGTTGATGGCGTGGCTCTGGTGAATGTTTCCCTCATCAGAATTACTGCAAACAAGATACAAACGATCAACATAACGAGCAACAATGGAAGATAAGAAAGAATAGGATAATGTCAGAGTATCCAAGGGAAACAAGTAGAATCGTGCGCGCATTAAAGTCGACGGAGAGAAGTACAGGTACGAAACCGACTGTAACGTATTTGGTATGACAACGCACACAGTGTGTATAATAAGAACGTGACAGAAAGTGTTCGAAGATAACAAAAAACAATTTTCGAGTGCTAAACAATCTCCGATTCCGGAATATGATAAACATGAAGTAAAAAATACTAACAATCATCCAATCGCCATTACTGTACACACCGATAGCGCTTTACACTATCTTCTAAACAAGTATGAAGGACCTTCGAAAAATGTATAACAAAGCAATCACAGGGTCACTGAGAGACAAGGAATCAAGCCTATACAATAAATAATAGAAAAAAAGATAATACAATAAATAATAGACATCAGAAGAAAAGCTCTAAATAATTCCAGAGATAAACTATATTGGAAAAAGAAGAAATAATCATTTTATTAGGAGAAAGAATTTGACGAAGTTTTGTTCTAAATCAAGAAGCCCTAGATCCCTCCCCCACACTCACCTTACTCACACAACCTAGACCTAGCGGGAAGAGAATTTTACCCCCCTTCGCATGCCAAATTTCAACTTTGAGAAAGTGCAAGAAAAGACTATAAACGAGGCGAAAAAATAAAACATACTACTGAATATGGCACCATACTCCCGATTATGATCTAGGAAGAAACACCAACATAACAGAATACGACACTACAGATACTGATACACTAGTTCTCTTGAGGAATTAACCACTGAACTCGATACTCTTGATTGTATTGATTGTATAGGTTTATTGTGCAATAGCGTACATTTATACATAATCATAATACAAATAAAAAATAAAAATTAAAAATTAAATAAAAAAATAATCCAATACAAATACAGTAATAGTATGATACAATAATATGAATACATGTAGTATAAGTGTATACATTACACAAAGAGGGCAGCCCATCAGTATTGGCGTGCCGTAAGACGTGGTGGAGCGTCCCACGCGTGTCTTATCTGCTGCAAGTGGGTGGCGGCGGTCTTCATCACCCGTTGCCCGGCTGGGCGTGGGCGGTGATCAGCGCGGAAGGGGTGCTGTTCTTAGCATCTCTAGCAGGTCGTTTGTTGGGGTGTGGCGGACTACCTGGGTGGCTCTTGCCTCTCGCGCCCTGAGTAAGGCGCCTCTTACAGGGCGAGGGGCTGGCGCTTGCTCTGGCCTGAGGTGGGCGGTGGCTGGGCAGGAGAGGAGGTAGTGCACCAGTTGGCACCGGGAGGGGCCGCCGCAGTGTTTGAACCTTTCCGCCACAAAGTCAGCGTGCAGTTCTTCCTGCGTGGAGTAGCCGAGCCTCACACGCTGTAGCAGCACGCCATTCGCTCTGGGCTGCTGGAAGGATGGGTTCAGTTGGCGATAGGCTGTGGCTGCAGCATACCACGCCGCTTGCCTCTTGGTTGCTTCCCATTCTTGGTGCTGCAGGTGGGCGTTGTGGGCGGCCCTGCGTTTAGCCTGCATCTTAAGCTGCGTCAGGCCGGGGCGCACAGTCCAGGTGATGGTGTGGCCATGGGCGGCTCGCTTAGAAGCTTCGTCGGCAGACTCGTTGCCGCGCACGCTAACGTGGCTGGTAATCCAGTGGAGCCGGACACGACTGCCCTGAGCTTACAGGTCCTGCAGAGTGCACAGGATGGTGCTGGTGAGTTGGATGTTGTCCCAGCTGTGGTGGTGAGCGTGGGCATGCTACAGTGCCTGCAGTCCCGACCGAGAGTCCGTGTGTATCACCACAGTGGCCTCCCGGTGGAGCAGAGCGTGCTGGAGGGCGTGTAGGATTGCTACCAGCTCCGTCTGGAGGGTGGAGCAGTGGTCTGATGTCCTCCACGCCTGCGTCAAGCCGCTCGTTACGAAGGCGGCACCAGGCCTCCCGCTGTCGGGGTCGACGGAGCTGTCGGTGAAGTACACTGCGCTTCCTGGCTCCGGGACCTCAGACATGTCCATGAGGGCACGCTGGTGCAGCTCCTCGGTGAGGCAGTTCGCTTTGCTGGCAGGCAGCTGTGTGGCGGTGAAGTGGGCGGCGGGAGGTCCCATGGTGGTGGTGGAACGTAGGCGGGGTTGGGGGTGTCGGGGTCGCGCCACAGCAAGTTCCCTGCCTGGTTGATGGAATTGGTTGCTAGGCTGACGTTTACGAGCCACCTGTTGTTACGCAGTCACTCGATGCCCTGCGCCACGGCCATTCGGAGTCTCCTCTGCGCAACACCCTCCACGTCGCGCAAGAGCACTCTAACCACCCAACAGGCCACAATGCAATCCACCCTGTTGGAGGGGCACCAAGTTGGCCTCACTCTGCATGACACAGGCACTGCACCACCTGGGTGCCCCCAACATGGTCCTCATGGCGGTGTTTTGTATCACCTTCAGGCGCTGTTGCTGTTGCCGGGGTAGCGGTACAAGAACCGGTGCACTGTAGTCCACTAGGGAGCGCACTGCCTCAAGGTAGTAGAGGCGGAGGACGGGGAAGGTTGCACCAGTGCTCTGCCTCGTCATGGCCCTCAGTACATTCAGCCGGGCCTGCGTCCGCGTCCTCAGGTGCGTGAAGGACATCCACCTGTCCACCCATACTGCGAGGTACTGGTAGGAGTCGGTCCAGGCCAGGCCGACTCCTTGGACGCAAAGCTGCTGGCCAGCAGGTGTGCAAGTCTTGATGGCCATGGCCTGGGACTTCTCTGCTGAGATCTTGAGCCACAGCTCTTCGGACTTGGAAGTGATGTTGTGCAGCGCTTCTTGGGCCCGCGCGAGCTTGTCGCCGCGCCCGGTGACGACGAGGGCCAGGTCATCGGCGTAGCTGAGGAGGATGGTTCCTTCCCGATAGGGAAGGGCGACCAGCTGTTCCATCAGCACGTTGAAAGGGAACGGGCTTAGGATGCCGCCCTGGGGTGTCCCGTTCTCGGACGTAACGTAGGGAGACTTGTGACCCTGGAGCTTCACGTGGGCTCGGCCCTGGTGAATGTAGTCCCGGAGCCAGTCCAGCAGTCTCCCTTGGATGCCCTCCCTCACAAGGGTGGCTAGTATAGCGTGGGGGCTAGCCAGCTCGAAAGCCTTCTCGAGGTTAAGGAAGAATACGATGATGAGCTGGTTGTTGGCGTGAGCCAGGAGGGTGATGAGGCAGTCCACCGTGCTCATTCCCCTGGTGTAGCCGAACACGTAGGGGTGAAGGCTTCCCACGCTCCACTGTAGGCGACTCAGCACCATCTTTTCTGCTGTTTTTCCAGTGCATCTCAGGAGGGAGATTGGCCTGAAGGTGGTGTGATCCTTCGGCTTGGGGATGGGCTGGGTGTCGGCGTCCTTCCAGGAGGGCGGCAGACGGCCTGCCAACCACGACGCGTTCAGAAGGGCTAGCAGCGCGGCGTCGCCGGCGGGCCCAGCGTGCGCCAGCATGGAGTAGCGCACTCCGTCGGCTCGCGCCGCCATGTCACGCTAACGCTTCGCCCTGGCCCGCTCCTCGAGCGTAAAAGGCGGGTCCGTCGCGTGCGGCTGGCCCCGCGCCTCCCTGACCTCTTCGTCGCGCTGTGTGCGTAGCTGCTGCTGGAGGTAGCGGGTGTGGGGAGGGAGCGTTTCGCTAGAACCCCTCGCTGTAAATAAGTTCGCCAGCCGATCTGCCTCTTGCTGTGGGCGTGGGTGGGCAGCTGGGCGGGTCGGGGCGGCGCCTGAGGCCTTCCTGAAGCTGCCCCACAACTGGCCGAGGGAGGTGCGTTGGCTAAAAGAGGCGCACCACTCCAGCCACTTTGCCTTACTGGCGCTCAGGGAAACCTGTCGCGCGCGGGCTACCACGTCCTGCAGGAGCTGCAGGTTGATGGCCGTCGGGCGCTTCTCGTACAACTTCCTGTGGACGTTGACGCGGTGATTGTGCTCCCAGACTTCCTCGTTATAAAACCACCAGTCCGAGCGCCGGCGGTGATTAGAGGCTGTCCTGGGCATGGCCGCTTATGCTGCACTCTCTATTGCCGCCGTAAGGTACCTCTCCTGCAGGTGCAGGTCCGCTGGAGGCACATACGTGGACCACTATTCTTCCAGGGTGGCTGGGAACTTTGCCCAATCCGCCCTCCTGACGTTCCACTGGGGCGGCGGGAGAGGAGGAGCTGGTGGGGCCACAGTGAGGGTGGTGAGGGTCCCGTAATGGTCGCTGGTGAGGGTATGATGAACCTGCCAGGTGGCGCTAGGCTGTAGGTCGCTCGAGACCAGCGTAAGGTCCAGCCACCCCCATGGACGTGCGTGGCCTCCCCTGTGTTCAGTAGTCGAACGGCAGGAACTTCTTAGAGCAGGTCGGTTAGGTGGCGCACGGTCACGTTAGTGGGGGACACAGAGTGCAGCACGGGGTGGTGGGCGTTGAAGTCGCCCGCTACAAGGAGGCTGGAATGGGATGCGAGGGAGAGAATCTCCCCAACATCCAGCGGGTACCGCTGGCTCCTGGATATATTGTATACAGTGAGAGTGAGCGGCCCCAACTGTAGCTCCAGTGCCAGGACCTCCACACCCTCACCACAGTACACGGGGGCAGCGATCATCTTGTGCAGGATGGTGGTCCGTATGAGGGCTGCACAGCCATGCCCATTTCCGTCACCAGCCGGAAGCGAGTGGAGGGTGTAGCTTGCGACTCGCCATTCCAAGCCGGCGGGCGTGGGCGTTTCATGTAAGAGAAACAGGTCCAGGTCTTCTTGGAAGACGGCTTGTAGCAGCTGATGTTTCTTGGGGCGGAGGCCCTGCACATTCCACTGCAGGCGCGTTGGCTGGGCTATCAACCCGCGCCTCCATCTTGGTTGTGGGCGTGCGGTGGGTGCAGAGGGTGATGAGGGGGACCTCTCGGCGTAGGGGATGATGGTGGGGCTGAAGGGCACCCTCTGGGACGGCGGTTAACACCTCCTTGCGGAGGTGTGCGTCGAGGTCCTGCTCGGTGGGGGGTGCGGTGCCCTGCCGGCGTTCGAGCAGCTTCTTCACCAGCTGTACGACACACGCGAGGATGACGTCTACGATGGCTCTGCCCTCCTCATTGATTTCCTCGCCATAACTTGGGGGTCCACGTTGAGACCCTGTCGGTGGTTGGGCATTGGGTAGCACCGTGGACTGCTCCTCGTCTGGGCGGGCGCGGTGGGCCCGACGCCTGTGTCCCCCCATCCTCTGTGGCTTGGGGACAGAGGTGGTGGGTGGCTGGGTGTAGGTGTGAGCGGAGTTGCTGGTTGTGCAGCTCCCGGTACCCTCTCTCGTACCCTGCCTGTCCTCTTCCCCTGTCTCGACCTGACTTGTGCCAGGCTGTTTAGGGGTAGGAGGCGGGTGCGAAGCCAACGCTGGCGTCTCTGCTGGTGGCGCTGGAACAAGGCGTTGGTTGCCTTGTTGCTGGGGGAGCCCACGTGGGTTCGCCTGCCTCTGCCGCTCCCCCTCCTGTGTACCGCCCAGACGTGTGCCGGGCAGGCCGAGAGTCGTGGGTTGATGCGTAATCCACGCCGACCCGATTAGGGGTGGCGTGGCAATGAACCGACGCTTTCTACTTTGCTGGGTTAGGGAGGGGGGCACGGGGTTCCAACTGCTGCTGCCGCCGGTGACCATGTGGCATCCTTCTCCTTTGCTCGCTGGCCTTGAGGCGACCGATACACTCCTCCGTCGGGTGCACTTGGCTGCACACGCCGCATTTGACGGGGTTTTGGCACATGGCCTGGAGATGCCCGAGCACTGACACTTATAGAATCTCACAGGCTCACCCTGGTAGGGTCACAGGGCGGAGCGGCCCAAGCGGCCCAGTTCCAACTTGGGTAGTGGTGGCCCCTCAGACAGTACAATGATCTGCCTGGTTAGGACCTTGTCTCTGTGTGCGAGGAGCCGTGTTGCCGAGAGCACGGGGGGGTGTGCCTCGACGGCCTGGAGTAGGAGAGTGGTCGGATACCATTCAAGCACTACCTTGTGCCTTTTCACTCTGGGGTCGAGCAGGATCACTCGATTACCCCCCCTCGGCAAGGCGGTGCAGCATGGCCTCCGACCCATCGTCCTTCGGGATGAGGACGTTTTCGCTGTTGAGAGTGGGGCGAATGACTATCCGCAGGCCAGGGTGTGCTCTCGTCAGCTCCATCACAGCCTGGTAGGCACTGGTAGTGTTCCCCTGGTGCACCAGTTTGAACTTGTGCCGAGGTCCTCGTCGGGAATGAGAGACTGTTACCCAGCCTGCCTCATTCTCCTTCTGAGCCTCCTCGGTCTGGGGGCTCTCGTCGATGACGAGGCGACCGCTTTCATCGCTGGGTGCCTCCTCTGCCTGTGAGAACTCGGCTCCAGCGTTTGGGCGGTCCTCTTCTGCGTGGAAGTCTCGGTCTGTGAGGGTGGACTAAACCCATTCCGCGTCCGCTTCGCAGACATTAGCAGGGTGGCTATGGACGCCGACCCTTGCATCATGGCGTCACTCTTGTTCACCTATCAGCCCCACGGGTGCAAAGGGGAGAACGGACACATGCCCTCTTTACAAGCAGGACAGGAACAGGAGGTATCTCCAATCAAACCGTCCACGCTTGCTTTTGTCTCTTTTGAGAGCCACGGAAACAGGAGGAATCTCCAATCAGACCGTAGCTGCCCTTATGAGACAAACGAAGCACCAAAGGTAACCTTCTTTCTCTACTCTCAAGGTTAATAGTTACCAAATGGTAACATTCTTGGGCGATTAACTCTCGTGGAAGTGGTAATGATTCGTCAGCTGCGTCTTCTATGCCTTCTTTTGCTGTTCTTCTTCCTCATATCTTGTCTGAGTCGTCAGTGATGTGTATGAAAACTTGATACTCTCAAAGTTAAACCACGATATATCCTAATGAATAATTATTAATTAATATTTTTTTACAAAATATTGTAACAATCAATCTTTCAAACAACGGACTGAACGGCATGACTTTGCAAATTTATATACTAACTAAGAAACTTGAATTTTTCAAAGGGTAAAAAAAATATTATTATATTCTTTTTCAAATTAATATACTTCCGAAAATACCGGTTAGCATTAATATCTAACTAATCCTACGAATTCCATCTCTTTTCCCATATTTCTTTTTATCTATGGCACACTGTACATACTTGCAAAATTTACTAATGATTTCTCTGTTCTAATTTCATCGAATTATTTTCATAGTTTTTGGACTTTAATTGTAGGCCAACCACTTCCAAATTTGTCTGCGAAATGAAGGCAACGGTTTAAAAGCCATTTATCTGCTCAAAATAAAGGTTATAATTCTGTTATAAGATTAATAATCAGAGAAGCGGATAAGGTAGATGGAAAATTGGAAAGTTAAACTCTTGTTTGAATCAATGAAAATTCATGGTAGAATTTCATCATCATTAATCGCTTCTCTTTATGTGTGGTAGCTGCGAGCATAAATAAATAGTATAGAGAGCTGGCAGATAAAACCTTTCTGGCTTTGTCGCTTTTTACGATTCGAGCCAGTAGGTTAGATGGGCCTTATTCTTTTTGCCACAAATACAACTAGATAGGAGGATAAATGCGCTTTTATTAATCCTTTATCACTGTAGACCTTCTTTTAATGATAAGAGGCATTAAACTCATTTTCTCTTTCCTTCTTTTCTGTGCCTCAATCTTTGATGACGAAGAGCACTTAAACTTCGTTAAGAAATCGTTGGTAATCTAAGAAAATTGTTACGTGAATCTTTGCATTCAAAGCATTAATCAGTTTCACTTGAAAGGCATAATTCATTTGAGTCCTTATAATAATAAATATTTCTGCACAATGAAAGCGAGCTTTTGGTTCTCTAAGGCTTCATTCGAAACAAAGGGAAACCATTAAGGCCAAATGCAAAAAGTTTTGATTAATCTAGATGCCAGATCCCAAATATTTCTTGAAATTTATTACTGAAACATTATAAAATGAATGAATAAATATTTGATAATTAACTCTTAATGACTTACTCTTTTCAAAAGAAAATTTGATTATATATTATGTGAGGTGGAGGTTTAAGGTTTATTTATCGTCCAGGGAGAATCAACATTGGACCTATAAACCATGGATAGATATATCGTTGAACTCAACTTACTTGAGAGCAATAAATGGTGTTACCTAACTGAGCTCAAACTTTTATGTACGCTTGGTTTAGAAGAAAATCGGAGTGTTGTGTTCTAAAGTTAATTCAATTATCCAGCAAGGAAAGAAAAGAAGAGAAGAAAAATAAAATGAACATAAAAATATTAATAATTATAAAACTTGGGTAAATAACTACCAGCCAAGTTCTACACGTAAACATCTGGTAATTGCATTAGTTGTTTACAATTAAGCCTACTGTACACGATTTAGCAATTATGTTTATAAAACGTTAAAAACTGAACAGGAAACAATTTAAAAGTTAATTTTAAATTTTAGTGCAACTCCTTTTAGTTCACCCTGTACTTTTCGACCAATCCTCTTTTGCATTGCATTACTTACTTTCTTAATATATAAAAGACCCATCAAATATAATGCAATAAATAGGGATGTAGAAGTTGGAAT
This sequence comes from Ceratothoa steindachneri, assembly GCA_963969495.1. Classification (NCBI taxonomy): domain Eukaryota; kingdom Metazoa; phylum Arthropoda; class Malacostraca; order Isopoda; family Cymothoidae; genus Ceratothoa; species Ceratothoa steindachneri. The sequence continues at coordinate 92,868,791 of OZ018330.1, forward strand.
ATTGAACCGAATATTCAGGTTACGATAAAGTCTAGCCAACTCCAGGTAGAGAATTAGAAAGTGAACTATGAAAAAACCGTCTCAAGATCTTTAACAAATTAATTAATGAAGGAATTTCTCTTAGCTAGTTTAAAGAGGCAAAACTATCTTCGATTTACGAAAAAGGTATAAAATCTAATATCGACATTATTAGGCAATTTAAATATCTTCCCTTCATGGGGGGCTGATGAGTCTATTAGTCCCGAAAGTATCGTCGAAATTCTGGAGTAAAAAACTTAGTAATAATACTCAACACTGGTTTCGGCTGCAGCGATCGTTTTTTTATGTGGTAAGTAATAAACGTTTTTATGACATGATCTCTTTATTTGGCCTGAATATATCGGTCGACAAAGTTTTCTCGATTTTTATGCGTTTGATGCTGTTCCTCAAATTAGAATGATATGTAATAAAAAACACTTGGCATAAGGAGGGATATACTGAAATAAATCTAAAATTATTCTTTGGAAGACAATAGGCCGAGTTATAATAAATTGGTCTGAATTAAGCTAGGCTTCGTTGTGTAGAGTTATATCTCAGGAATAAGCTTACAGTCGTTACTTGTTTACAATTAATATTAAAGCCCTTGCTTTTAATTTGTGATGCCAAAATTTCAAATTAGGAAATAGACCAAACTTTGCGTGAACAATGCACGCTTAGAGATTGATTTCGATTGAGTAGTAGCAGATAAATTTTAGAGGAATATTAATGTAGAACGTATAAATAATTCAATTAAAACAACGAAATCCCGGGAAATGGAAAAACATACTCGTCTATAATCTAAACACAGTTATGTTACAAAATACATTGGATGTTTTGATTAAAAAGACAAGGTTTCAAACCAAAGTAATGCCTAAAAAAAGCAGAACTCTATGCTACAAAGTCAGGACTCCTAAACTGAAATTAATTGATATTATTCTTCAATTACTTAGGACTCATATCGGACCTCACTCAGAATTTACTTCAACTTTAATCTCCTTATATTCTCAAAGTTAACTTATCCATAATATTCTTTAATTGTAAATGGACGAAAATAATTACAAAAACTTATAAATACGAGTATCTTATTAAGTCATACTGGGAGATTTTTAACTTACTTTCGCTGTAAACGCGTCAGTTGTATGTTCAATGCAACGAGGCCTTTACAATACTAAATATTCAAACTAATCAAAAATATGCGTTGTTATTTGACATAGATAAACGAAATATCGCTGCGAATTGTTAGGAATCAAACTTAGATACCTGATCAGAGAGAAGGCGAGCGAAAATTGGGATTTTATCATCAGCAATATTGACGTCAAATAGTTCCCCTCAATCTGAGATTATCATCAGAAACGACGACAGAGAAATTAAGGATAACCGGATGAGAGAACAAAACTCCAATCAACAGTGCGAAATAAAGTTCAAAATAATCTGCGAACCGAGTTTGGAGCAGAACCTACTACATACCATCATTATGTATGTAGATAGGACCCAGCAGGCAGGAGTTAAGATAAACCTATCTCCTATTAAGAGTATGAAGAGTCTTAAATAGCTTCAAACAAAAGGCACCAGCTATTATTAACATTACCTAAATGCGCTTGGTAAATATTCACGATAATGTCGAGTTAATATTATATATCTTCGACACCTCTTCAACGTGGAGTATGTTCCATACATGTTTAAAATGCCTAGAATGATCTTATTGTTAAATGATGGAAATTATTAGTTATTGACATATCTTCTTCTTAGAATTATAGGAAAGTTCTTGTAAAACGTCTGAATTACAGGCTAGATGTTACCTAGAAATCAATAATTTGTAAAAATAGACTTCTTTATTTAGGTTTTCATTTAATTAAAGTGGTTTCATATAATTAAATAGGTTCTTGCCTGGTAGAATCAGTTCGTTTAATTCATAAGTTTGATCTGGTTTCTAATGAGTAATAGTATCATAATACTCCTGATAGAATTTTTCATTTTTTTCATTCAAAATTTTTGTCTATGATGTTGAGAAAGTTTATTCCAAATTTTTTTTCATTTGTTTTCATTCCTAGTATTAGCTGTCATTTCATTTAATAAACTTGTGAATGTAATTATAGCTAAAAATTGCCCTAACTCTTTAATCACGTTTCATATGTTTGTATATATATATATACATATGAAAAGAAACTCACAACTTGATAAATAACATCGACAAGGAAAATGGAAAAAAGATTTTTCCATTTTCCTTGTGGGTGTTATTTATCATATATACATATGTATGTATATATAGAGAGAAATGGTTATATTAGACAGCAGAAGAGGCATTATCAAGCTGCTTGAGAACTTTTTTAATTTCCATAGGTGAATATATCTTGAGGGGAAAGAGATCGTAAAAGATCATTGTAACTCATTATTTATCATTTGTCCTAGGTACTTTTCGACCATACTGGACATCTTCCTGGGCTACACTCATAAATATAAAAAAATCAGCTATATAAATACAAATATGTGTAGATATTATACAAGTTTTCAGGGAAACAACTTTGAATGTATTGTTAATATTTATATATAAAAACCATTAGATTAAAATAAAAAATTGAGTTTAAAATAAAAATATTTCTGACGGCATATATGGTACAAAAACAACAGAAAAAATGGCAAAATTAACATCGTGACGGCATGAACATAGACAAGCCACAGAAGAGGGATCTTCTCTTACCTTCTCTGAAACCAGGGGCAGGCGCTAGGTGCCATTCGACAGACCAAAGACTCGGCAGCCCTCAACAACCCCCATGCTGCCTTGTAGGGCTACCTCTATAGGTAAAGGCTAGAGGAAGAATAACCTCGATAATAAACCCAGGACTTGGGGCAACTATAGGCAAGCACCAGCAGACCGGTGTCTCGGCAGCCCCCTGCAGCCAAAGTAGAAGTCTGGTCGTCTTGAGTCCTCTCCTACCACCAGGAATCTTCTCCCCGTGGTCAAGATCCGGGTCTTAAAGTGAGCACGCCTTCTTATTCGTTTAAATCTAGTGCAGGTTTGATGTCCTCATCAAAACGACCCTGACCAAGGTCTGAGACAACTCAGAGGACATCCGTCATCATCGACCTCGATGGACTCCCCCTATGCTAAGCTAACTTGCTGTCACACCTATGTACCCAAAGTTGCGGAGCAAAAATTTTATCGCCCCGTTTGTTGACGATTGCTTCAGAAATTTTTATGAAATTCCCCAAGAAAATAGATTCCACAATTATACTAATTCACTCAACACACACATAAAATTGATTATGGAAGTGGAAACAAATTCATCCCTCCCATTATTAGACCTAAGTCCCGAGAAAACACTCGACGGGATTTCTACGTCTATTTACTGTAAACAAATCTAGTAAATTAAGAATTAATTTCTTTTTTTTAAGAAATTTCTTTCAAAATAAGTGATATTACCACTCTTTTGCTTGCATATTTTCAAAATATGTATTGTAAGAATATTCACATATAAATTCATATTTTTTTTAACTGGGTTTAATTAATTTTTCACCTTTTTAATTTTATTGAAAGTTAATATAGCTGAAGATGAGCAAGCAAGATCAAAACGTTGTAAAATAAAGAATCATGAACCGTCTCTTTTTTATCCTACCCTTTTTCGTGAAAGTAAAGATTGGGCTCTACATGTAGCTATATAAATCTAAATATATTCCAGCTGGTTGTCGATGAACAGCCTCAATTTAACTAGCAATAGGAAACCAATAACAAAGAATAGACATGAATCCATCTTACTTGGTTCTTTATTAAATGTTCCTTGCAACATTTAGACCTAAAGGTCATCTTCTGGCTTTTTATGAATAAAAAAGTTAATATAAAATATTTGTGTACAAATTAGATGTATAAAAGTCATACAAATTCAGAATTATTGTTAAAATCACAGGGGAATTAAAAAATGGAAGGCGGATAAAATTATAAGAAATAAATTTGTAAAACAAAGATATAATAGAAGATTCCTTGTTTTTCCGATATTCAATTAGAATAAGAAGTAATGGAAAAAGTGAGAGGGAGAAAATAATTTTCTAATGTAATACTTATAAAACGTTTAATGCGGTGGAAGGCGAATTCGATTTTGGCGGGTGAGATAGCATTTTGTTATATAGGAATTCTGAGAAGCGAAGCAACAAAGGCTTATGTTTTAGTCCAAATTTAATAGAGTGTTCTCTTATTTGAGACGGTTCCTTCTCTAAGTACAGTTACCTTACGAAACCGGAGTAGCCGCTCAATAATTTTCTACACTAATTTGCGATAATGTCTTGAACACCTGTGTAAGATAATTATTCAAACAGAGCATCACTTTTGTAGGAAATGAACTTGTCTTGTCAACTCACATTCTTGCATTTCCCAGAGAAATATTAGGAAATTTGGCAATGTAAAGAAATAGTTGTACACAACCATGTGTCTTATTAAATTAAATTTTGTAATGAATTTTGTAATAGTTTGCTCTTAGTACTTTTTAGACCTATCAGGTTGCATTATTTTATATTAATACAGAATAATACAACTCGACAGGTATAGTAAGTATTAGGTAAAAAGTACTATGTGGTATTGTCAAAATTATTTTAAAAAAGAAAATAATGTAATTATTTGGCTGAAATTGGAAAAACTGAGGAAAATTTATTATTTTCATCTCAAAATTTTCTTTACAAGATATAAGGAATCTCTTTACATAAATTAAAATAAATTATGCTTTATACTTTTACGACAATCTTTTTCAGAAAATTTGTGAATATTTCAATTATTTCCAATTGAAAGTTTAGGAACAATTCATGGTGATTAAGCATTATTACATCACCATCCTCACCTCTTTCCTACAAAAATATTCTCATGAAATGATAAGAACAGATCTACAAATCTGATTCATGCGCGAAGTAGGTTTTGCATTAAATCACTTGAGTTTAAAAGACATTACAATAGGCTTTTTAAAGCTGATTGAATTATTTCAAATTTATTTTATCTATCTTTCATAGAAAGTTAATTGTTTCTTTGACCGCGTCGACTCTAATATAAAAAAAGCATTTAATCGTGTTTTTTTTTTTAAAGAAAAGTTCGATTTTTATTCATTTGCAGTGGTATTGCAGGAAAGGTCAATGTATTCAAAAAAATTACAAGATATTAAGTTAAGTGTTCATATCTCGCCTTTTGATGTGTGCTGATTAGAAGAAATAGAGAGAGAGAGAGAGTCACAGACACAGACAGAGATATAAAATTTGGGAGAGAGAAATCGGTCTATTCACAGAACAGGAAGCGTAAAGGAAGGGTGAAAAGGAAAGGAATCCTGTATGCGCTCATATAGATTTCGTGCGCAGAGAGGAAATACCATTTCTTTATTTATGTGGCGGAATTAAATAGAACTTATCTAGCTGAGAGAGTAGTAATCATTCGAAGTTATATACACACGTTATAAGAATGCAGGGTCATTAACCCATTTACTAAGTATTCACATATCAAACACAGTAGCCTATATCAAGACAGTAATCATTGAATTGATAAATATATACATATGCATCAAAGCCAATCGAATAGAAGAATTATAGAGCAATTAAAAAATGTGTGCATAATTAATGCAATGAAATTAATTCACGAATATAATTTGAAATTTTAGGGGAATGTGGTAGAGTCGAAAGACAATGCTAACCGAGGATTGACTCTGCGGTAACACAGGAAGGAAGCGCGACAGAAATTGGGGTATAGATCCCAGTGCGAGGGGTAAATAACCAAAATCGAGTGCGTTTGGCTAAAATAATCAAGTCTTAGAGGTTCTGGGTTTATAAAAACTTTGTTTTTTAAAAGCAACTTTACTATATACCTAGAAAATATTATTAGCAAAAGTAAATAAATTACAATAAATAAGATGCGACACGGGGCACCAAACGGAGGGGGGGGGATACAAATGAGTCGACGGGGACCAGAGTCCGAGAGAGGATGCACAATGATTGCTTACAGGGAAAAGGATAGAGTGCAAATGACGAGGCGACTCACGTAGAGCCTAATTGACTGAAGGCTTTGGATACGACGAGTAAGCGGCGCGTTGCAAAGTTGGAAAGGCAAAATTCCTTCTTCTTTAGCCTCGATTGAAATAAACGAAGGCGTACTCTAGATGAGAAGGAAGTCAATACCCGAATGATAGATGCCTGTCTGTGTGTAGCTTATGTTGGCCTGGAAATCTGGTCTTAGGTACGAGCGAGGCCTGGTAGAAAGGTGACGCATCGCGTTCGTAGATGGAAGCCATTGGGAGGCAAGGCAGATCGTACGAGACTGTACGTGGCTGCGAACCAAGACGGGCCTGAAGTATTTATACTACTTCGGTGGAAGCGGGGCACCGGAGGCCCCAAAGGAAGGGGTGATCTCATTAGACTTGGCGCGCTAGTGAGCGGCGGGGGGATATTCTTGGCGAGCATTACAAGTTCGCGCGAAAGTCCTCGACGCCGTAGGTCTGGTGCCGATTAGCCAGACCTACGGCGACGAGGGAAAAGGGAACCAAACACAGATCAGGCGTCCACACAAAATTCTAGCTGCGGCTCTTTGAGTTTGACTGACTAGACCATTTTGATAAGATCGCCTGGGTCATCCACCACGATAAATTCTCGCTGCTCCCTTAGGGTCGTCTGGGCGTGCAGGTGCCATAGGTATATGTTGGGTTCTAGTGTAGGGAAGGGTAACCTTCTCTCTCTGATATCTCCTTAACTTCCATGATGGAGCTTCGGAGGGAAGTGACATCAGACTCATATAGGGTAATTTTACGGTTAACTTTACAATAGAGACCCAAATACAAAAGTGATGGTACTGGTTACTCTGCACAAAAATAAGTCAAATAAAGTGGACTCGAAAAATGATCGGTATTCCTATTACTAAAAACAGTAATTAAAAAGAAATAATAATAGTACTAATACAATAAGACATACAGGAATACTTAGCAATAGTTGGGGTCAACATAGCTTCGATAACAAGGGGCTTATTTACAAGGATATTAAAAAAAGGGACCACAATACAAAAAAGTCATACAAATAGGGTAACTCAGTAAAAGTATATACACAATACTAAAAATATAATAGCACTTATTCTTATAAGGGATTACACAAAACAAAAAGAATTATTTAAAGAATATATATACAAAAGTAATGCATTTAAACTTACAATTAATTTATGGCAAATTACTCAAGAGGCAAATCCAGGGGATTTCTGCTTTATCTTTCCGCCAGGCAATTTTGGGAACCCTTAAGGTGTACAATTTTAAATTGGAATATTTGGAGAGAGAGGCTTTCCCTAATGAGCCGACCATTATTGTTATTAACGTTCCGTAGGTAAGAGAGGGGTTTATGTTCACTTTCGATAATAAATTCTTTACCTAAGAGAAACATTTTGAACTTTTGGATGCTCCAAACGATGGCAAGGCTCGTCACTCGATTACCGCATAGTTTTTCTCGCGGGGAAGAAGTTTGCGACTCGCAAACCCGATGGGAAAACTTTTAACATTGTTACCATACTAGACAAGAAGACATTCTATGCCATCGTTACTCGCGTCTGTCCATATGCCTAAAGGTTTAAATGGGTAGCGTAAGCTGAGGATCTGTGCTGAAGCTAACTTCCCTTTAAGCTGGTCAAAGCTGGCGATCGAACGGGGTGTCCAGACAGGGCACTCGAGGGCCTTTTTCTTCAGTGGCTCACACAGGGGCGCGGCAATGGAGGCCGTGCCCTTTAACTGCTTTTCTTTTGTAGGCAGTGTGATTTCGACAATTGCCTGATTTTGTCAGCTTGTGGAGCCAAGGAATTGTTCCCTATGTGGGATCCAAATAGTCATTAGTTCCAAAGGCGAAGTGGCATTTGGGACCAGTCGTGAGGTGGTGTTGCCGGAGTTAGCCCTGGAGGGCATGAATGGAAGCCAGATGGTGGTCCCATTCATGGCTGACCACGTAAATGTTGTCGAAATAGCAGATGACGTGGGGAAACCCATCCAATATTTGACTCGTTATTCGGTTATAGTTGCTACATGCCGTTACCAACCCAAATGGGAGTACCTCTTAATCTCTTTTCTCAAGAGAGTCTGGTAATTTGCCTTACACTGATATACTTCTGTAGTGAATTTGGCCTTCCCGAACATATGCGAATTCTGATAGATGAGGGGAATCGATTCAGCGTCGAAAAGGATGAGTGTATTTAACCCCTGGAAGTCGATGCACATCCGGTAGGAATTTCTTGAGTTCTTCACCATGACGACCAGGGGAATAAGACCTCGTCCTCAAGGGATCTATATTATCCCTCTTCAATAGATTGTCTCCTTCTTCATGGCAGGCTTTTCTTAAGTGAATGGTGGGTGGGTACGGCTTTGAACGGACAGGTTTCTGGGTGTTTAGCTAAATATTGTGATCGAACTGGGCAGTACAACCAGGGGTATCCGAGATTATATCGGTGAATTGGGTGAGTCGCGCTAGTAACTTGGTCTTCTGGGGTTCGGAAGCTAAGGGAATATACTAAACTCGCCTGATGGGGAATCTGGGGTATCTAGCAAGACGGGAAGAAGATATTAGGCATCTTTTCCACGCAGAAGACTTGTACCAAGCGGAAAACGGTTCTGAGATTAGAGGTCCTTTCTGCAACGGTGTGGGCTTAGCTCGCCCTTTGATGGAAGTCTTTTGGCAGATTTCGCAAGATCTGCAGTAGCAAAGGATTTTCTCATTGGCGCCTGCCCCCCAAAAATCTTTTAATATCTTCTGGGTGGTCTTCGCGGTGCTAAAGAGGCCTGAAAATAGGCTGTTATATGGGCATTGGTTAAAATGTTACCAACGAGTGAACGCGGAACACTCAATAGTCACGTCTGGGGTTTACCGTTTTCTGAGCACGCACGGTAAAGTAAGCCTTCCATGACTTGGTAGGAGATCACCTTGTCTGTTCGGGTGGCTTCTTGCTCTTTTGACTGGGCCTTAGTCCACAGGGGTCGGAGGGAATCGCAGTTCTTTTGGTTCCTTGCGAAGTCCTCAGTCATGATCTCCTTGAATTCTGAAGAACGTGAAGTTTCTAGTGGCAAGGGCATCTTTGGATTACTTAGCACTTGCGAACGGGGACCACGGGTTAAGCCATAGACCTGGGTAAGACCAGTTGGAAATGGCCAGTAAGGACACAGCAGAATTTAATAGGGGCTGCTACTACTTCTGCCAAGCCACAGTGAAGTACGCACAATTGATGTAGCACTTAACGATGGGGAACCGATTGGCGCTGCACAATCATTCGTGCAGGACTGCCTATTTATTATGGTCTGGGTCTACTGGGGGAAGCAGCTTGTCCGACACCACTATGCAGGTGCACCCGGTATCACTTAAAAAAGTGGAGACACGGTAGCCATTAATAGTTCCGGATTCGAACATAAGGTCTCCAAGGGTATTCTTATCAAGCAAATTTATAAAGCTAAATTTCGTGTGAATGAACTTCAATTAAATGTCTAAACTGCCCGTTTCGAGTCATTTTAGAAATTAAAAGTTAGTTTGCTCAAGTAATGAAAGTTTTCTGAAGAAGGATTTAATACTTCATGATTACGAGAGTTGAACGGAATTTGTCTTTGTTTCATAAACTATCATTTCTCCTCGAAGAATTTAAAAGCTTATGTGATTCCTTTTGTTGAATCTCTGTATATTTATTTAAACACTCAAACATTCTTTTTAATTTCAATAATTTGATCAAAGTTAGCATTCGTGTTGATGGTGAAATAGAATAAAAAAACAATATCTCAGTAAAATGCTTAAAATATGTATATTATTATTTTGATGTGTCCGCAAACAATTGGCAGAATAATTTAATGTCAGCTAAATTTAGTAGGTGGTTTAGATTCTAAGCATTTAAGGGAAAAATTTAATTATTTGTCAAGTGCGAGTTTAGTCGCGGCGAATCTACATCTAACTATGACGTCGGGAGGTGGGTCCTCGTTTTGCTTTTTTTTGTTTTTGTAATAACGTTGTAACTATTAGGCCGATTCGAACGAAATTTGTTAGCCTAATATTAATCAACATTCTGTTCCGAATAATATAATTGCCAAAGTCCTCACAAGGTTAGTCCAAAAATTAAATATTTTTGGCAATCACATTATAGCTATTCATCCGATTCTAATAAGATTTAAAACCCTAATCTTGTTTTATATTCTCTTTCGATAGATATTATTGCGAAAGTCCTCCCAAGGTTAACTTAGGAATTATCTTGTTTTGGCAATAAGATCATAACTCTATGGCCATTTTAAAAGAAAATTGAAGCTCATTTTGTTTTAAATTCTCTTTCGAATGATATAATTTCCAAAGTCCTCCCAAGGTTATCCTGGAAATTATTTTGTTTTGGCAATCACATCATAACGATTCCGCCGATCATAACAAAATTTGAAACTCTAATGTTGTTTTACATTTTTTTTCGAATTATATAGTTGCTAAAGTCCTCCTCAAGTTAGGGATAACTATTTTGTTTTAGCAATAACATCATAACTATTAGGCCAATTCGACCAAAATTTGAAACCCGTATGTTGTTTTACATTCTCTTTCAAATGATTTATTTTCCAAATTTCTCTTAAGGTTAGCCCAAGAATTATTTCATTTTGGCAATAACATCATATTTATTCTCCCGATTCAAACGAAATTTGAAACCCTTATGTTGTTTTACACCCTCTTTTGAACGATAAAATTGCCAAGAACCTCTCAGTGTTATTCCAGCAATTATTGAATTTTTTTAAGGTCGTAAGATCTTAAATCAGAATAAGTAAGAGCATGCGACATTTTGCTAAGCACACCTTCTTTTTAAGATTCTGGTTCCTTCTAAGAAATGAGCTCCTTTTAACATTCCCTCAGCTTACAAGTAATTTTACTTCTATAAAGTTTCCTTAAATTACTAATGAAGAATTGAATTACTCTTATTTCCCAACCGACAACCCATCTCCTGTTAAGATTTTTCTCTGGTGCCAATGTAAAAGTGAACTACTATCAAGATTTTATCCGTTTCATGCGAAGATCGCGGGACCTTTAAAAGTTCACAAATGTAACCCCAAATTATATAATTTTCCTTAAGAATGGCTCCCAATTTGGAAGAAAATTAAATTCACCTAAGATTGGCACTTTACTAAATAAAATGTTTCTTTAATATTCCTTCATAATATAAAGGAAGAAAAACAAGTCAATTTTGATTCAATTAAAAATTACTGAGGTTATTATTGTGATCATCCTGCGTTTAAGGGTGAAAGCCAATTGTTCCTCTTTGATTTATCGTAATTTCATTATAATAGTAAAGGAAAGGATCTTTCTCCTTTGTTGACATGAGTGAAGAATGGTTTGGAGGGAGGTACGGCAGTTTTTCATTCTAGTTCAATGAATCTCAGTTCGTGGTGTGGGTTTTGTAGAATTTAAATATTTTTTTATTTTAAGTCAATTATATGTAAATATGTATTCATCCAATTTATTTTTAAACCTGTTTACATGTGAGATTTGAATTACAAATATTGGGAGAAAATTCCTAGTTGAGACGCTTTTACAACCCCTTCAGTCACATATAATTAAAAGAAAATGATTTTTAATGTTATTTTTTTTCTATAGAAATGCAGGTTAAAACCATACATTTAGTTGATTTGAATAGAATAGTAACCAATATTGGCAAAAATGCATGTCTCATTTATTCGACAGCGTGTATATCTCTGACAGAGTCAATACTAAAAAAGTTGACGAAATTAGTATTTCTTGTAACTATATTGAAACTTTATTTATCAAAATAAAATGAAATGGTAAATCGATAATCATTGGAACCGTATATATGTAGACCTCCTTCTGGTGACCCTAAGGTTTTACAGATAAGATAGCTGAATTAATCAATTACTTCAAAGTTACAAACTATAACGACATAATAATTACAGGAGATTTTAATTTCGACCTATTAAACTTTGAAAACCATGCATCAACTCAGTCCTTCCTCAATACTTTTTATTCTCATTCCTTACTTCCAATTATTTCAAAACCGACAAGAATAACCCTAAACTCAGCAACACTAAATGACAATATTTTCAGAGTTCACCCCAAAAATTACTCTTCAGGTATTCTCTTTTGTGACATATCGGACCTTCTTCCTATATTCATGATCCAAAAGTCCTCTCTCAACTCGAATAATGATCATCAAAACAGTACCATAACCTAGCGCATAAATAACGAATATACCTTAACAAACCTCTATAACTCTGTTCTAAATCACAATCTATATGAAATTTCCTATATAAATGACATCGATTCTGCTACCGAAGAGTTAATTCATGGCTAGACGATGCTTTGAAACTTAATTGTCCTCTTAAATCTAAAACCATATCATATAAATACAAAACAAAACCTTGGATAACAAACGCTAATATAAATAACATCAAAAAACGTCAAAAATACTTTACTCTTTATAAGCTTAGTCAAATTCCAGAAAACACATATTAAAATTTTAAGAATCAAGTTACTAACCAAATTAAAATAGCCAAGAAAAATTATTACCATGAACGATTTAATCAAACGAAAAACATTATAGAACAAACTTAGAAATTAATCAATTCTGTGATAAAACCTGAAAATACTCAAGGAACAAACCAAATTAAACAAATTATCATTGATGGCAAACCAGTTGATGACAATAATAAAGAAGCAAATGAATTCAATAAATTTTTTGTCAACGTATGTAAAACAACCTCAGACTACTGCAAGATTTTCGATAAATCTTTTCTTTCGTATTTTAATGAGATTAATGTAACGAATTAATTGTTCTTTAGTACTGTAAGCGTAGCCGATATAAAGAAAATCATCAGTTCTATAGAAAATTAAAAATTCAGGTTTTAATTCAATCTCCACTAAAATTCTACAATACATCTCTGATATAATTGCTCCAATTTTAGCATCAATAATTAATAAATCATTTACGCAAGGTATCTTGCCAAGTGGTTTAAAAGTTGCTCGGGTAACACCGTTACCAAAGGCCGGAGACCTCAGAAACGTCAGCAATTACCGCCCTATTTCATGTCTTTCAATGTTCAGCAAAATATTTGAAAAAATAAACTTTATAATTTTCTGGAATCTAATTCACTGTTATATAAACACCAATGTGGTTTTAGACGTCAGAAATCAACGATTCACGCGATAATTAACCACCTTAAATATTTATATGATAACATTGAAAAAGGCCATATTGTATTCTCAATTTTTCTCGATTTTAAAAAAGCTTTCGATTGTGTCAACCATACTAATCTACTGTAAAAAAATAGCTATGTACGGAATTAGAGGCAACTATCAAAACTGGTTTAAATCATATTTAACTGAAAGAAAGCAATTTGTCTCCGTCAATGGTCAAGACTCATCCCACCTTAATATTACAGCTGGGGTACCACAAAGCTCCGTGCTAGGGCTACTGTTATTTTTAATATATATTAATGATATTTTTAAATTCTGTTCTCTGTTTAATTTTATATTTTCGCGGATTATAGTACCATATGACAAACCAAGCACCATTGCATCTACAATAAATAAAGATCTCGAAAATGTCTTCATTTGGCTTAATGTTAATAAACTATCAATAAATGTAGATAAAACCAAATATATTCTTCTCTTTTACAAAAAATCTATTGAATTGCCCCATATTAAAATAGGCGACTGAATAATTTATGAAACTACTCATATCAAATTCCTAGGGATCTTTATTGACAAAAATCTGAGTTTTAAACAACATATTACGTATATCTCAACAAAACTATCAAAATCGATTGGAATATTATATAAATTAAATAAATTTCTTCATTAATCTATTCTCCACTCTTTATATATGACAATGGTGTAACCTTACTTGACATGTGGTAAGGAAAGTTGGTATGGGACATATCAAAATTATCTAAATAAATTAGTCATATTACAGAGAAAAGCAATTCGAGCCATCCATCAAATTGACTACAAAGAGCACACTAATCGATATTTTAAATAATCCAAATTCTAAAATTAAATGATCTTTGTTTTTCAAACATCCTTATTCCTTTACAAAACAATAAATTGCTCATATAATAGCTATATATTTAATATGTTACAAACAGTTGATAATACCCATAATCACCAAACCCACAATAGAACAAAATTTATTTCACCCTTGTATTCAAAATCAAAATAACAATGTAGCTTTTTGTACAAATTTATCAAAATATGGAATGGCTTGGATAACAATATCGAATCCCCAACCAATTTAGCTCAATTCAAAAAAGCTCTTAAAAACAATATAATTTCGGCTTACTAAATTTATATTAGAGTTTTTCTTATTGTGTATTTATTTGTCACTGTACACTATTATACTGTAGACTATTACTCTGATTTGCAGATTATAAATATGTTATGATTTATATACGACTGGTGAATATGTTAACTACAAATCTTTTGAAATAATCACTAAAAAGAAATAGTTTTTTAATTTTCCCCCTGAATTTAAATACTCTAATTATTCGTTATTTGCAATCTCTACAATGGTTAGGGTCTCAAATGTATACTAAGTTGTTCTGTTCGGAAACATGAAGGGATTTTTATTCTTGATTATGTTATGCTTATTTAGCTGCTAGTCTTAAGTTTTAAGTTTCTGCCCTAAAAGTCACTGATTTATTTTGGGCCCATAACTAATCTTTGTATATATATATATATATATATATATATATATATATATATATATATATATATATATATATATATATATATATATATATATATATATGTATAAAGTACTTATTGTACTTTCTTATTAAGATATAAAATGTAATATATGTGTACTGTACACTGGATTAATATGGAATAAATAAAAAAAATAATAAAAAAAGTAAAATAAAATAGATAGCTCTTTTGTATCCACATATGGTATAAAACAAAACAGTTTGTATCCCTCTTCAAATATAAGACTTTTTTGCGTTGTCACAAACAATCATAGATTTCTGTTTACAACCCTCTCTAGCAGTATGAAGCTGCTCCATGCAACAGAAGAAGGAAGACCAGTTTTAGCTAGATTCTCCGGACGTCTGACACGCCCACCTCCTAGAATGAAACCCCTTGTAATATTATGTGAGGGACTTGTTTAAAAGAGATACCAAAACGTCTCCATGCACTACCAAGGTGGAGTTGAGATTAGTGATTATCACTGTTTTCAACCACTTAAAAATGACAACCATCAAGACGTTGGGGCAGGTTCTGACGCCGAGTGTAAGCCGTAGTTGAGGCCGAAGGAGATTTCATTGAATAACATGAAAACCAGAATCATTTAAATATTTAACATGTAATATTTGGTTAATATATCTGTATAAATGATATTTGCGTGTTATTTTTTAAGTCGGAGTTAAGGAAAAAAGTGCTCGTCACATCTTATATGTTTGATATACAAAATTGCTACTTTAGGATTGGAAATTAAGATCAGGATATAAAAATTGTAATTAGATTTATAATAACAATTGCATAATCTTGAAAACTAAAAATTTATACATTAAGATTTCTATCTAAATCAATATTTCGAAAATTGAACTTTCAATTTTGATTTAAATTTACCCCATTTTTATTTATTCTTGGAGGACGATTCGATCTATCAAAAATAAAAATTCACATATTATTATATTTAGTTAAAATTAGCTAGAGTTTAAATTGATGACAATTTTCATATGTGACCCATTTGAAACCTCGGCAGAAAAAACGAATATTAAATCCAAATTAAATCATTAAATTTGCTATTTATACGTAGATGTGAGTCTAAAAAAAGTTTTTCTCTTTCAAGTCAGATATCTGATATCGCGACTAGAAAGAGGCAAATTATGTGCCAAAATTTGATTAATCTAAACCCAATTTCTTTTATTGCCGATAAATCTATTATCAAGCTGAAACAATCTGACCCTTTCCAAATGAATTCGACCGTAATATAAGAATTCTAATTTGAGGGAAATAATCTGAGCAGAATTTATATATAACTACTCCGCCCTGCAACTCAAGTTCTTAATCTCTAATAATTTTTTTTGTATGGTTATAGTTGTCAAAAGAAATTATTTTAAGGTTCAATTTATGTGAGGATTTATATAATGAGTATATATTTTTAATTGAAAAGAGAATTCTTTTCTCAAATTAATGGTTAAACTTGATCAAGTATGAACAAAAGAGATTCAGAACAAAAGAAAGAAAATGAAAAGGAATAAAGAAATTAAAAATGATCTCTGCATAAACAAGTCTTTGAAATTAACTATTTCACTTCAACGATCCGCCCATGCTACTACCTCAAATAGAGTCATTATTAAGTTTCAAGGCAGCGTTATCGCTGATTTTTAATTTTGTCGAGAGGAAGAGTTACTATCCCAATTTATCTCTGGTGATTAGCTGAAATCTTCCTACCTAGCGATAATATTAGTGTCGAAACGGATGAAGTAGGATGAATTTTCAGGGTCCCTGAATCGAGAGAGCAAATTAACTTGATATATCAACATAATTCTTCCAACTAGCGGCTATCGTAAGATAATGACCATAACTTGCAACCGGTCATAATGAGGCCAAATATTTTGACTTTGAGGTTAAAAGATAAGACATGTGAAAAATCATCTAGCCTTTAGTCTCAACTTCTTTACCAACAGATTAATCGCAAAATTGGTTCGGCAAGCATCTACTAGATAGGCAAATGCCACTTCATTTTAATAATACATTAATTAAGTTCTAATAATTATTTATCCTTTGTATATTTGAAGCTAATATTTTTAGAAAAAAATAAAATAAATAGATAATTATCAAAAAATGACCTGACGTTTAATGAAAATTATATTGTTGCTCTACAAAGAAAACTATGAATAGATCCCAGCTTGAGTATTCTTAAAGAAAGATTATGAGCAAAAGTTCACTAAGCAATTCATGGTGATGGAGAATTTATTTATTTTTTATTTAAATCGAACACCATCAAAGATTTTTGCACTGACAGTTTATAAGGAAAGTTCTGTAAAGAAATTTGAGAAGTTAGAGGAAGTGAATATGTGGGAAAGATAAGAGTCTCTAAACCTCCTGCGGGGATTAGGGCCAGGAGGGCCTAATCTGCATTTACAACCCTCTGCTATGATGTGGCATGTGAAAATGTCTATACTGAAATTAGGGAGAATCTTAAAGTTGAGTGTTCCAAACAAAAAACTGAGTAGCATCAAGAGGAGTTTAATAGATCGTTTTGGATCGGAGGAGGGCCACGAAAATAAGAGGGGGGGGGGCGCAATA
Organism: Ceratothoa steindachneri; assembly: GCA_963969495.1. Lineage (NCBI taxonomy): Eukaryota > Metazoa > Arthropoda > Malacostraca > Isopoda > Cymothoidae > Ceratothoa > Ceratothoa steindachneri. Next base: position 92,886,056 of record OZ018330.1, read on the forward strand.
GTGAATTTAATTCAAGAAAACTAAGGATAAAAATATGTTGAGAGTATTATGATACAAAGAAATATAGACTTAAGAGAAACAAAATAACCGAAAAACGTTACAGTTAACAGAAAAAGTTACAGCAAACGCAACACTTTATCTTACCTAACATAATCATCGGTTATTAGAATTCAATTAATAAAGCGTTAAAATTAAATCTGAGAAAATGAATTTCGGGGCATAAAGTTTCATCTTCAAATTTTCCCTGCATTTTTACGAATATAAACTAAGTAACAATCAGCGAAAAATACCATTGTTCTAAATAAGAAAGTGTGCGGGTATTTATTTCATTTTTTTCCAGGTCCAGGTTCCATGGTGGAAGCTTATCCAAAGCAAATTTTCCTCCTCTAACATTTTCTAGCTTTAAATTTTATTGGAGAGAGGTTTCAGAGAGTTTCCTGACCTCTTGGTTCATAAAATCACTTGTGTTAAGCATATTTCTTACAGTACTTGTTCTCTTAACTTTCCTACGTTGGGACAATTTAAAGATCAACTTAAGAACATATAAGCGTACTCTACTACCCTTATATTCCACCTTTGTTCAGTCAATGTTTGATTACGAAAATCAAATGAAAGCTAAAGTTCATCTAATAAACACCACCCAACAAGCCAATTCAATCAAGAGGATCACGCATTGTATCAGGGAATTATCGATCTTCCTCATTCGCGAACTTTCATGGGAGTGCAACATAGTCCTTTACGATCCCTGTCAATTTACTCTAGTGCTTACTTAATAAATACATCAGGACAAATCGCCTGATTCCTTACTTAAATTCTAAGCTGTCACTTATTCATCACAAACGTCACTTGACTGGCACTTCTTTACGACGATCAACGACCACTACTTACGTTGTTTGTTGACTGCACTCATTACATTTAATATTTCCTTTATTTTTAGTCTCACTCGGCCTTGACAAATTAAAAGTTATTTTAATGCCATAGATCATTTAATTAAGTTGTATGCTCCCACAACCTCCCCAAATAGGCTGCCAAAACATTTGACGAACACTTAATATTTACCCATAGCTCAAGACCTACAAAGTTTTCGGAGGCAGCTATCGTAATACCACTATTGTATCATCTAGACTACCTCCCCCTGCTTCTGACATCTTCGATTTATACAAAAGAGCAAATAGCCATTCTTGAGGTGTTTTGTCTATATTCAACCCTTCTACACAACCAGTCCTTCATCTACTCTGAATTTAGAAGTGCTTACACATAAATCAAACATCCCCCCCCCCTCTTTTCCTATGGTAGTTTCTACTCTCTAACATATAACATTGCCTCCAAACTTCCAGGAAGAAAACAATACTTTCTTCTGGGTCTCAAACCCCGTCGGTACCATTAAAACCTGAAACAGATTACTTTCCGGTGAAAGTCCTCAGCCTCCGCTCCCATCCTTTCTTGCTCTTCCAATCTCAAACTTTTCGCACTCCACCATTAATACCTGCCAATCATCTGAAGATAACCGATAGAAAAGGCTCCAAAATGCAACGTTCACAAACCAAGCCACAAAAGGGGCCCACTGTCGAACGTATTGAACACTCAAGGTTGATTTATGACGACTCCATGACCCAGTTCTCCTCCACCACAATCCACAGCTTGCCACACATACTTCAAGATCGCTCACGTCGTCAATGATTGCAAAGCTTGTATACGTCCAGTCGACTTTTCTTGCCACTTAGTCTACAATTTGACCGAGAAGAAGGTTGTCTTATATTTTATCTGACGGCTCGAACTTCTCCTTAACAGCCCATTCACATTACTTTCCGCTGGCCATCTTCTCCATCAATACTCATATACCTGTATTTCTCCTTTAATGTTGTTCCTAGAGTCCCCAGAACTACATATCGTCGCCGTGATCAAGACTTGATTTGTCGGTGCAAAAGAGCATAAAAGTAATGGAAGGGGAAAGTTAAGCATTCCGAAAATTACAGAATGTCAGCTTAGCTTTATTTATTAGCTTATATTCTTGTTTGCTTGTATTACAAGCTAAATTATTAGTTAACATTTGTTTACCTTTGTTAATTTATCTTCCTCTTTAACATCTTTCTGTGGAATCGGACTCATTACTATTGCGTTTTGAGGGAACGTAATCATCCAGATGTAAGCTGCAGCATGGTTGTTTAGTCCTTGAATTACAAAGTATTTGTTATATTCTGAAAAGAATATAAAATTGTAATTTATAAATATGATTTTGGAACTTTTCGTACGTTTGTCTCAAAATGAATTGTCCTCTTTCACAATATGTTTCGCGCAACTGAGTAATTGGGGGATGGATACAAAGCCTCCCACCCAAAATAAAGTGAATTGGTATATGTATCAAATAAAAGGGGCGGGTGACAAAGCCTCATGACAAAACAAAATTAAGGAAAAACGAAAGAAAGGAAAAAAAATGGCCGCAGTGACGTTAAAAAGAAAAGGTAGTATTTTTCCGAATTAAAATATGATGTAAAGATTTTATATTACTAAATATTAAAGAAAATATGATTGATTTAATTAGCATTCATGGGGCGTGGCTCATATGTCTGCGCTCAGAAAATGGAAAATACAATACAGCTTCTAGCGAGGTATGGCAATCCCAATTGAATTCGAACTTAAAGCTAGACTTTAGAAATGTGGATATTACTAGCTGATAAAAAATATCCAGGGTTTTTGAGGTTTCAACCCACTATCATTAAAGTAGGGATTGGGGTGAACCCCCACCCCTATTTTGAGATATCATATTAGGGTTCGAATTTAAATGCGGTTACCAGGCGTTGTTACGCACTACAATGTTCATTGTTTATATACAGTGCTCCTGCCGAGGGCGATGAGCTCGATATGGAATCATTAAATTTATTTCTAGTGCATCAGTGTGTATTCCATATTTAAATACATAATGGTTAGACGTATATTTATACTTTTGGCAATTTGTTGTATTTTTTCCTTTTTCTTGGAAATAGTTTACTTTCATTAGTTTTAACAATTGTTTTTCATTGCTATTTTGTTAATTATTACACATTTCTTATATATATATATTTTCTCCTTATATTTAGGTTTCTATTTTTTAGTTCTTAGAATCAAATACTTGTAACTTACATGAGTTAGATTAGAACTGGTTTTAATTGTGATTTTAAATTTGTCACTTTGCATCGTTATTAGCTAGTTTTAAATATGGTTGCGGAATCTACTAGTTTAATAGTTAATTTTTGGAATCATTTTATCTTTAATTTTAAACCGTGAACGCACAGTAAATTCTAGGAGTCCATAAACTCATTGAAGAAATAACACCGACTGGACATTTTAAGATGAACCTTACTCTTAATAAGGACTTTATACATATTTAAATGTTAGAAATTGTGCGGGACTAGGATACGCAAAAGAGGCTCAGAAATATTTTAGTGTTCCGCTTTTAAGGGAGTGGTTTTCTCCAATGCCATCTCTCAATCCAAAAGTGCTACCAAATATTATACTGGTTTTCGTATAATCCTACTCGCTTAAGAAGATTTTTATAGGCTTAAAAAATCTTATTATAGTTTTTTCTGTTTTGTGTTTCTTTTGTTTCTTTTAACATACTGTTTTTTCCATTGTACCATAGATTCTTAATCCGTTCCAGAACTTCATTCTTATTGGTTTCGAATTTTCCCTTTCAATTAGTTTAGTTCTTGACTTTCTCACATGTGTCTTTAAGCTTTTTCTTCTATTTTAAATTACTGAATCCTTTTCCTCAATTTTATTATTTCTGCACGTTATTTGATTTTCCTTTGAATTATCACATTTATTTTTAGTATATTATGGTTTATAGTGATAGAATCATAAGCGACATCTGAGATAATATTTTAAAATAACATTTTTCTGGCGACTGCCTACAAAAGCATTCCACCTGTACTCAATTTTTGGTCTAATACTAGGATAAAATTAACATAAAAATAAGTAAAAACAAAACCTCCGAAATAAAAATCGCGATATAAGCAAAATAAGAGAAAAAAAAATAGCAAGAAGTAATTACACTGTGGCCTCGGCTGGAGAGAAGGCCTCCAGCCACAAGGGGAAAATGGAACCAACACAGAATAGTGTCAACTTAAATAGAGTAAGCTAGCTTCTTCCAAAATTCAGACAGTCCACATATCTGTTTGCTTAAATCCACCCTGCATTCAAAGGATAAGCGGTAGTAACTCAGTTTGCCCCGGTACCGGGACAAGTAACGTGCGCGAAGATCTCTAAACTTAGACATTCAAACAAGAATGCGCCGAAGAGTCTGTGGAACAAATCACTATTCGGAGTTAGGTGGAAGGAAGCGCTCCATCAACTGGCGATGCGTTTGCAATTGAGCACATTTTGATTACGACAGAAAGCGACCTGAAACCGTCTCCTATCATGTTTGCCAGGCACTACCGAAGTATAGGCTAAATAATGAATAATTCTCAGCGAGAAAACTTGCCTCATGCTTCATCACCTTTGATCAATTTCTCTTTAAGAAAGATGGTAATATATCAGGGTTTATAATTTGTCCTCATATAAAGTTCTATGTAGTAACAGGAATGATCATTGATATAGATAATTTGGGCATCGAATGAGGTGAGAGCGTAGCACCGTTAATAAATGTGTGTCTGATAAAGTATTGATGAATTGGCCTCAGAGTGCTGATATTGTAACAGCAAGGACAAATCGTGTCTTTATTGAGGTGCTAATGCAGCAAAGGGGTAAATTTGAAGTCAAGATAAACAGCAATCTACAGGGAATAACTATGGCCAAAATTAAATTGTTATTAGGGAAAATGTTCTCAAATGAAATGCTAATGTTGCAATGGGGATGCATACAATTCAAATATTATATTTAAATTATGTTCAGTATTTAAATCCATGTAACCCTTCAAAGGACTATAAAACAGGCATTAGTATTTTAGATAAATATTATACATTGATTGTATGTATATTAGTAATAGTTAAGGTTTTTACTGAAAATTCAAAAAAATATTGTGAAAATTGGCAAATATTGCATGGTACATGTGTGTACCATTGAGCATCAGCTACAATTATTTATACTTTACAGAAATGTTCAACTTTGCAGCTAATATTAATAATTTTCTATAAATATTATCCGGATGGTAAACAATGTTATTGTATAAATGTATTTATTAAACATTTATAAAATATTTATAATATATATATATATATATATATATATATATATATATATATATATATATATATTTATTTTTTAATAAATATTTTATATTCATTTTCATTTTCAAATATTTATAGAAGATATTACGGATAAGATAAATAATAATTTAATACATATATTTCGACCCCAAAATAATATATATTTGGCATTAAACACGTAATTATCACTTTTCAATTATTCTTGATATTTTTCAAAGCAATTTCTCCCATTTATGCAACAAAGAAAGATATGCCACATTCAACACACATATAATCGGTTCTACTATAATTTTATTTCTAGTTCCACTTTGCGCCGTTGTTTACAATTCGATTTAATCAGTGAATGTCTTGTTGTGGGGGATTTTAAATTGTATCTTGCTTTTCTTGGTTGACAGCCACAGAATTTGATGGCAAATTATTTTTATTTTTTTGGAGTAGTTTCCACCCAGCCTGCTGGCCGCAATTCTTCTGAAAGTTTTTGCATCCACTTTTTTAATATTCGACGTTTCTTCCAGTTTGCCGAAGACGATGAATGCATTATTGATTGCAATCTCACCAATATCGAAAACTACTCTGAGTTTATATTTAACCCATATGGACATTGAAGTGCTTACCAATAGCAGACAATAATTCTCCTTTCTACGACCAGTTTCCTCTTTTCTTGCATTGCACTTAACATAATATTACCATTTGATTCAAAACAAGAGATATTCCCTCCTTTTATGTCTATATATATATCAGAAGATATCTGTGATCTTGTATTCTTTTGTTTATTCATTCTTACAGTTCTTGCATTATTTTTTTATCTTGCCTACCATAGATTAAACCCCAGAGAATTAAAAATGATATATATGTCTAAAAATGTTAAAACGAATATTTTTAAGTATTTTAGAAAAACCCTCTCACCCAAACCGTATTCTGTTTTTTAACCCTGCCCAGCTAACTGGGTTTTGACAGACTATACACTTTTTTTCCCTTTTTTATATTAATATAGGCCTTATAGATCTGTTCAGCCATATATCTTCCTGACTAGTTGAGTAGTTTAGGTGGGGGGTTGGGGAGGTCATTCCTGGATCTGGCTCTATATCAGCGCTATAGAGACTTTGCGCTTGTCAGACCCCACGTTACCTGAGGTGTAACAGCTTTCATGGTGTGAATATCTTTGTCATATATGTGTTTCAACCTTTAGAATTATGTGCAATTAATATTTTTTTCCTTTGTATTAGCAGAATAAATAAATCGCTGAAAGATTTGGGAAAAAAAATTTAAAAAGTGTTCTAGCCTCTAAAAGTGAAACAAAAATTGATCTGAAAAAGAAACCTGAAGATGAAAATAGTGTCTAATAAGAATATGTCTAGTGAAATAAATATTTATTTGAAAATAGAACATGAAAATAAAAAAGTGACTAATAACCATAACTGACTAATACGGTGACCATTATTTGATGGTAATTTTGATTTTTTGATATTTTACCAGGGACGGGCAGCTAAAAGGGTCTATTTGTTCCGAAGACAATTTATGCAAAGTTATTTTTAAAAATTTAAATAGTTAGGGTTAGCTCAACGAGTTTTGAGTTTCTTTGTGTCGTCATAGGTGATTTAGAAGACTGTTGCACACTAACAATTTAAAATTCCGCTTATTTGAATCAGATTTTCCTCATTCAAAAGGGCTACATCCTCAGTATCACTATCATCGTATAAAAGTAATTACTGGACTTCATTTACTCGAAGAACATAGGGTCTACTTTACCTTCTCATCCTATATGTGTAATATAATAACAATTGTCTAAAAAAAAAGCGAATTTGTAGTATTTTTCAAAAAGGTAAGCTTGTATATTATTTGATAATAATAAAAGGTGTATGTATTGTAGTAGTAGCTAGGTCAGAAACAAAAATAAATAAATGAAATGCGAAATATGCCATTTATAGTTTATATATATCGTAATATTAACCACTATTTGAACTAATCCTAATATTAGTGAGTTCTAACATGACCTCTGTAATATGATTATTCTCAAAGGGGACTCTAGATACGGGACCATTTTTTAATTTCTATGAACCACTCCATTGGGCTGTTGAAACCAGAATGGTCGCTAATAATAGAATTACTCAACTGTAACTACTCAGTGAAAGACTTGTTGCAAAAATATAATTTATTAAAAGCTAGGTAAATATTAATAATACAATGAATGGCAGTAATCACCAATATTTCCCAAACTATACAAATATTAATTAGGTTCTACCATTTTCTTAAGTAATATGGCTGGGCTAAAACAATAATTAAATGAATTAAATTAAATGACTGAGGGCAATAAATAATTAAATGAATTAATAGGACAATATCAAATGTTATAACTTACTTTTGATGCTATTTAACAATATAATTTACAGGAAGGTTAGACAATCAGCGTTGTTACAATTTTAAACAAAATGGGAATACTAACGAGATTACAGTAAACGTCTTAAGCGCAAAACTCTGATGTAAGGGACTTTTATATCCCTTGTGTCCAAAAGATTAACACAATAGATTCGACAGGTCATAAGCTAGAGGAGGGTATGAATCTAAATTTAGTCATGATGTCAGAGTCCACCTCTTATAAGCTGAACCTCTATTCCTCTCTCTCTCTCTCTTTCTCTGTCCCTGTCACGTCTTTTTCCTTAACGCATGCCCCATAACTCAAGGGTGGGGAAAATCTTTTTCAGCCAGGGCGCAAATTTTTAATGAAATATGTCGGCGGGCGATAAATAAAATTCGACTCTTGGGTGCGATATGCTCATGGAAAAAAATCCTAAATGGTAATGCACAATATTTTTAATGACTGGTACCATGTAAATTGAACATACAAATAGAATTTGAAAATTTGTGTATACAAATATATCACTCAGAGGAAGATGAAAATTGAGCTCGTGGGCGAAATTTCGCCCGCTGGTGAGGGTTTCCCCACCCTTGCCATAAACTCTAACTATTTTCCCAAATCCTCTTCCAAGAATAATCATAATACATCAATCATTCACCTTCATTCATTCTTTCAATGCCGGCCTTTTTCCAAGCATTTGTGTTGAAGTAAACATGGCCTTCTTTTGTTTCAAATATAGGCTGGAGAAAACGGCCATAAACGCCCAATTATAACTCATGTCTGAGAGCAATTAACTTGTTGAGTCGCAATATACATAGAATAAGTCAAAATTAAAATAAGAAATATAATCGACTTAAAATTCTGCCATAAAAAATTACATCTAAGGGGCATTGGAAGGTATGTGTCGTATAGATATTATTGAAAATTTTAGTTACTATTTGCTTTATTTCTTTTAATTCATTTTAAATCAAAATATATTCTATACTATTTTATATCAAAATTAAATGAAGAAAGTATTTCCTAACACTTACAGAAAGATATATGAAAAGAACAACTTTCAATTATGTTCGACATCCAATTGATTGTTCTTCCGAACATGGGCATTACACAACTGAGTTGGATTGTCATTAAATACTGTTAGGGCAGCTAAACCTAGCCGCATAATTCATCATATTTTTCGAGCTGCTCCGCTCGCGCGCCCAACTTGAGGTCATAGTCTGCGAGCAACGTCCGACTGACTCATCTTTGAAATGTGTCAGTTCTTGCGAAAAGTACGCACCCGCGCGCGCCGAATAACCTACTAAGCTACTATCGGAAAGCAGTGTATCTAGCCTCCGACTGCGTCACCAACGTCACGTACGCTGCTCTGGCGAACTGGGATAAATAGGGGCGATCCCTTCTCTAGTCGTGAGTGAGCGTTCTGGACATCGTTCAGCGAGGAACTTCTGACATTATTGTCTGCCAGATTTGACGCTGATTCCTTTAGCTGCTGCAATGATTTTTGCTGTCTCCAGACTCATACTGCATTTGTTCTCCGTTGGGAAACCGATTACCGTGGGCTAGCCATCTTGACCACCTCCACCCGTGAATCCGTCGTCATCTAGACCTCGCTCATCCATGTGTCATTCATCCTTTAGATCGCGCCACCCGTGGGTCCTGCGTCCTCTTGATCATTGACTCCACCCGTTGGTGCCTGGTCATCTCCATCGTCACTAACCCTGTGTTCTTCGTCCCTTGGATTTCTGTCACCTGAGTGTAGCTGCACTGCCTTCGTATCTGTATTTGGAATATTTCTTTCGTCTTACTCCCTTTAATTTCTTAAGTGCTCTTGTCATGACTCATTGCTTTTGTATGAAGGACGAAGGACGGGAGGGGGTTATTCTTTTTATACTTCTTACCTGAGTAGTATAGTTAATTATTTTTAACGACGCGTGTCGTTTCAGCGTAAAGTGCGTATTTTTATAATATCCCTTATTATAAGCGGATTTTGTTTAATAACGATGTTTTGGCGATAGGTAGTTTCGAAGTTTGTGACTTTTTATTATTTTTGGTAACTCTTGTACTCCATTGATTGGTTATTTTTCCTTTTTGGAAATAATATAGATGAATTTTCTTGTGTATTTATTTTACCCTTGCGAATATTTGAGCACGGTCCTGGTAACCTTTTTGATAACATTTCTCTTGTGTATTTTGGGGCCGAGAGAACCGAGTTCCTCGTTTGCCCTCACAAATACGTATGATACAAACCTAAAAAATATATAAAATATTACTAATTTTGAAAAATCTAAATGAATATGTTATACACGAGTTAAAGTCATGGCACACAAGCATAACAGTGAGCTTTAAAGGAATAAGTAATGGGTATTTTATAATAAAAACTCAGCAGGAGAATTTTTGCGAACATTATTGCAAAATATAATTCAAATATCAAAATAAGCAGATTCCTGGACCAATGTGACAGCAATCACTTCTCAATCAGAGTCAAGTGACCGCAATTAAGATTCCTTCTTTTTGCTATGACATTTGTATAAGCAAATTTATCCCCCAGCTTTCTAGAAGCTTCATCAGCTTTCTAAAAGCTAAGCAAAACAAAGTCGAGAGGTTAGTAAAAATTAAGCTGTCTTGTTATATCATTGAAGAAATGTAATACTTCTTATTCTATTAATCCGGGTTTTTTTGTTAGATATTTATAAAAAAAAATTGGATTAAAAATAGTAGGCTGATCAAGAATGTGCTGATTAGCCTTAATCTAAGTGTAGAGGAATAAGGTCAAATAGGATCTGGAAGTCCACCTTGAATCCTTAAATAGCTACTTGGCCTTAATCCTGAAACAAAGAGCGTGAGAAGCGAGGAAGGAATCGAGCGAACACGGATTTATCAAACCATCTGTGTTTACCTTACGAGGCCTATCTCCCGCGCCCGGGGCGATTTCATCTCACGCCGGCCCCCCCATACTCACGACGCAAGAAAGATCTCGAAGGGCTATTCGTCAGGCTCTTTATCTCTGCCTATCCCTCCTCCCCTTAGGTGAAACACGGCGACTTCAAATTCCACCTGAGCACGCTGTGGCCCAAGAATAATTCGCCGCCTCGCGAACCAGCTATATAACCGGAACTTTTCCGCAGGATAGACAGTATAACTTGCTCGTGCACGAAGACACATTATAGTCTCGAGTCGGATCCACCGTGGTTTATTTGGGTAGCTACGGCTACAATTGCTGTGCCGTGGATTTCTCCCCAGTCAATTGGCAGCTCTTTGCAACGGCTGTTTTTCAGGGAATTCGCGCCAGTACTCCGTCATCGAGAACCCTTAGTTAAAACCAGTCCACCTTCATCAGCATCCTAGGGCAGAGCCAACTCCTTCCGCCACCGAGAACTCTGCAGTAAAACATATTCCCTTGTTGCATCCTCACATCTCTGAGTTACCTTCGCTTCGACGCTTACGCAAGACGCCGACCCTGCGGATTTCGATATAATCCGCTCTTCCCCAATCAATTGTTACTATCTGTATTTAGGCTTAGTGTATTCCTTTACAAAATCCGATCCGAGTCAGGTAATTAACCGCTTTATTCCTTTGGATTTGCCCCTTTGATGACACTGAGTGTGTCTGTTACTTATTTGATCACATATATCAATTCAACCTCGTTTTTATATATTTAATATTTCTTTTCTGCACTGCAATATCTAGGGGATGACTTTCTCCCCCAATCTCATTATCTTATCTCCCTCCTCCACTGGTCTGACCAAGCCAACAGCCTGTAAGTGTCCTCATATGTATGTACGTATAATTGCTATACCACGTCATATATATATATATATATATATATATATATATATATACATATATATATATATTATAAACTTTGGGTCAGGTTCCGTAAGGTTTTTAAAGGTTATTTAGAAAGGTCTTTTAAAGTTACTTCTATTTCTTTGTATTTTCTTAAAGGTGAGTAGCCTTTAAGTTATTTTGAGATTCGTGGAAAGACCCTTCCATATTTAATTATTGTGTGTATCTATTTGGACCGTGAACGTTTTTTTCTGAAATTACTGGAGACTGAGCTTCTCCATTGGTACTTTTAATACGAAAAAAGCTTATGACCCTTAGCTATTCTTAACCCATGGAGGCTCAATTTTTTTTGTGTGTGTATTTGGAGTAGTATAGAATTTATTTAGCGAAGCAAGGCTCTCGCCTCTATTAGGGTGTATTCTTTTTGTGTGCCTATTTTGTCCTAATCTAGGTCGTTAACCCTGTTGCTTGCCTGAGGGGAATTGAACTTTCGAACAAGATTTCTTCCTTTAGAAATTTAAATTGCACGGAGAATCCCTCGGAATAACCGATAAAGTCCTCATGTCATACGACTAGGATGAGGAGAGGAATGAAGAAGAACAAAAAGAACGGCAAGAGTAAGAAAGAGCAGAGCAGCCGAGAACGAGAAGAACAAGAAAGAGTGGAAAGAAGAGAACGAGAAATTTGAGAGAGTTAGGGTACCTCAAAAGACAATTCTTCCCATACCGAGAAGGTACTCACTTTAGAAAAGCTCTATCTATAACTTTGAGGCAAGTATAGAACAGATCACAGCTCTCCTCACCCACCTCTACCACCCTTAATTCTATCTATTTAGTGGTTTTAATTGCACTTAGCGGTACTAGTTTCAGTTGCTTCTTGTCTACGCTAACCTTTCGATGGTAACATTAATTAACACTTGTGATATTGCGTTTCAATACTTTAAGTTTCTAATAACTTTGTCTAATCTTTTTTTAAACGTTCTACAGTTTTGCTTGACATTATTTCTTCCGTCAGCTGATTACACACTTTAACTATTCTATATGAAAAAAATTCAGCAAAGGATTGTGCTAATTTTTTGGTGAACAAGCTTCATGCCATTGTTACGAGTATAATTTCTATTTAGTTCGAACCAGATGGAGTGGTCGACATTTTCTATTCCTCTAAAAATTTTGTATACCTCGATTAATTTACATCTAATGCGTCTTGTTTTTAGGCTGAATAGGTTTAATTTTCTAGTCACTTTGTGTAATTGTACTTTTTAAATTTGGAATTACTCGTAATTTTGTACTCAAATTGGGGTCTTACTAAGGCATTATACGTATTCAAGATTATTGTTTCATTTTTGTAGCTAAATTGTTTTTTAATATAACTAAGTATCTTTAAAGCTTTTTTCTCCACCTCTACACTTTGATGAGGAAATCTGAGCTCATTGGTTACGTAAATGACTAGATCTTTTTCATTTTCTGTGCATGTCATTGTTCTATTAAATATCTTGCATTCACCTTTGGGATTTTTATGGCCTATGTGCATTATTTTGCTTTTATCAAGATTCAAAAGCAACTCCAACTTTACAGACAAGTACGCAATTTGATCAATATCTTCCTCAAAGTATTTGATGTCATCTTCACTAATTATATCTTTACTCAATTTACAGTCATCAGCAAATTTTGAAATCTTTGCTACGAATATCAATCCGATGTCAATATATAATGAAGGGTAATGGTTCCAACACTCATTCCTGTTGACCTCCACTACTAACAGATGTCCAATTAGATGATTGGCCATTAATTACAACTCTATGCCTACCACTTGTGAGCCACTTCTTGATCCAATTTGCAACTTCTCCGATTTTTCCTATTGTTCTAACTTTGTCATTAACTTTCCGTGTGGTACTTTATAAAATGCCTTCTGAAAATCTAAATACAAAATGTCAACTGACCTTCCTGTGTCATAAATTGAATTTATGTGGTGAACAAATTTCAAGAGATTAGTCAAACACGATCTTTGTTTTCTGAAACCATGTTGAGAGTCACATAATAATGCATTCACTTCAATATACTCAGCTATTTTTTCTGCAATAATGCGCTCGAGCATTTTCGTCACCACCGATGTTAAGCTTATAAGGCGGTAATTGTTAGCTGACTCTTTGCATCCTTTCTTAAATATTGTAGTTATATTAGCTAATTTACAATCCTTTGGGAGACATCCTCTTTCGAGAGAAAGAATAAACTTTGTGTTATATATTCGGCTATGGAATCTTTAGCTTCTGTTATGACCCTTTGGAAGATCATTGTAGTTTAAATTTAACTTTATTCATTTTGTCGAGGAGTCTCTTAACATCATTAACTAAACACTATTGATTTTAGAGGTTTACTGCCAGAATATCTGCTGTTAATTGTTAGAATAACATCAGGTTATGTTTGGTGAATACTGTTGCAAAGTATTTGTTTAAAACATTTGCTATTTTTACATCGTTGTATTGCAAAAAGCCATTTTTGTCTCTGATGAGTCCTATTGTATTTTTGATTGGTTTCTTACTGTTTACTATGGCGAAGAGTTCTTTGGGGTTTGTCTCACAGTTTAAGGCCGCTCTAATCTCTCATTTCGCTTGTCTCTTTAAAATTCCCATTTAACTTTTCTTTTCAGTTGGATATATTTTTCTTTGATACTGCCCGAGTTTTGATTTTTGAGTAGATTATATGCTCTGTCTTTGTTTCTAATACTTTTCTTAATTTCTTTTGTTAATCACTTTGGTTGTTTGACACTACCAACTTATAATGATTTTGATGGAATGAAATGTGGCTGTTTGTTCTTCAAATTTTCTTTAAAATATATCCAGATTTCATTTATATTGCCAAAACTTAGTTTGTAATTACACAAGCTCTCTTTTAACCCATCCAGATTAGTTCTTTTGAAGTCTAGCTTAGTAATGCTTAATTTTCTGTGATGCATGATACGTTGATATTAAAATAGATTACATTGTGGTCACTATTATCAAAATTATCTTCTACGCACAGCTTTGAAATCAAATCATCGTCGCTATTTAAAACTACGAGTATATCTAAGATATTAGGACAGTTGTGGCTTCGTTCACCCACTGAGTTAGTAAATTATCGTCAATGAAATTAATTAATCTGTACTCTTTCACCTCAGAACTTTTTGTAGACCAGTCTACTCGTCCACAGTTAAAATCGCTATTATTTAAAGATAATTTGTTTTATATCTCATTTGTCAAACATATGAGGTATAAATCCACTGTGTGATGAGGGGTTTGTATGCTAAATATACATACAGACTTCTTTATAGATTTAGCTTGACTCCTATAAGTTTAAAATCTGAGCATAATTACAGTCTGTTGGATAGAGATTAGTTCGTACATATAAAATCACGCCTCCACCTTCCGTTCCTACTCTGTCTTTATCGAAAATTTTATAACCTTCTAATTGAAATTCACCACTGAAATCTCTTGAGTAACAATGAATCGAGCTCTCTTTAAAGCCTATTATATCATATATTTATAGTGCTACAAACGCTGTAAGCTCTACTAATTTATTCCTAATAGATCTGACATTAAATAAAGCAGCTTTAAAATATTTCATATATTTAATTGTGCTTCTGGGGTTGAATCGTTTCTCTAGGTCGTAAGTGAAGTATTATCGGAGCGGGTCTTTTCGAGAGTATTATGTAAGCTCAAGTTAATTAAATCCGCATATATTTTTGGGCCCTTTATGCTAAGGTGTGTTCCGTCATGAGCAAAACATTCTTTGTTGTTAATAAAGCTCATCCAAACGTCGACGAAGTCAACATTGTCCCGTTCACATATCCTTCGCAGGCGTTTGTTTATTCCAATTGCCCTACTCATGGTTTCATTTTTCTCATTTAATCTTGGTGATCCGAGGGGCGGTCAAAAAGTTTTGCAATTTGGATATAAGGAAACGAGAAATGAGGAAAAGTGTTTTATTAATTTTCAATATAACTACTCTCGACTTAAATGCACTTGCGCCACTTGTCCCCGAGGCTTCGAATTCACGACAACCAGAAATCTCCTGACTGCTGTTCAAGCCACTCCTGGACGGCGAGCTGGACATCTTCATCGTCGTCAAACCGGGCTTTCACGCAGTGGAGCCTTGAGCTGGCGGAATAAAAAGTAGTCGCCGGGGGTCAGATCTGGACTGCAGGGGGAATGGTTTGGCTCCTCGAATCCGCACTCGCGCAGGGCAGCTTGTGCAACTCTGGCCTTGTGGACAGGAGATTGTCGTGTAGAAGGAGGACACTCCGTGTCAACTTACCGAGCCGCTTCTGACGGATGCACTTCTTTAACCCAGCCAGTTCCTTTGCGTAATATTGGCCTGTGATGGTCCTTACACGAGGCGCATAGTTCACCATCAACACTCCCTCGAGCTTGGTCTCGGGATCCCAGTGATGGACCCACGTTTCATCACCTGTCACTATGCGTGACTCAAATCCCTCCGGGTCTTGGTTGTACAGGAGCAGCAGCCTCTCAGAACTTTGACGACGTTGAAGTCGATCATGGGGCGTGAGGTTTCGTGAAGTTTCTAGAGACCCAACGGGCAGATACCTTAGTCTGGTCAAATTGTCGTGGATGATATTGATAAAACATCCATGTGATATTCCAAGTTCTCGCTCGATTTCTTCGAACTTTCCCCTTCCATTTTCGAGAATCACCCTATCCACACGAACCACATTGTCCTCGTTGGTCACGTTTGACGGGCGTCCTGGACGGAGGTCATCTTCAAGGGACTCACGATCATGGCAGAACTCCCTATTCCATCGAGCAATGGTTGCATGGGAAGGGGCGGTGTCGGTGTACACTGCAACCAGGCGTTCATGAATGTCTTTTGCATTCTTGCCTTCCTTGGTAAAAAATTTGATCACTGCGCGGGCTCAACCTTCTCCATTGTTGAAAGATTTGTGACTGACCATCTGCAATCAGCTACTGCTTCTTAAATAGACGAGGCAGGAGCGTGCGGCTGCAGGTCCTGACTTGTCATAACTTGTCCTAACACGCCCACAAACAGCCACCCCCCTTCCTCTTTTTGCCCTACTGATTGGCAAAACTTATTGACCGCCCCTCGTATGTCGACAATTATTCCATGATCCGGTTTTATTTGATTTTTTAAACCATTTCTGTATAGTCATTGATCTCTTCAGTCATTTACTTGATTCCTGCCCCGGGGTAACATCTGAATTTCTGCTTTCTAATGTTATTCTAACCAAAATGATCTATTTGATTTCCTATTATAGACTCTTCCAATTACGTATGTGTCATCTTCTGCTTCGGAAAAAGCTAAAAATCTATTATGTGTCTTTATTTCAAACGGTATAGTAAATTTAGGTCGATATGGATTTTTATTTTTGAGAAGCAAACAATCTTTGCCATTTTTCTCTTCCTGATCCACTTTAGTCTGCTCTCATTGACTTTACAATCACATTCTTTTTGTTCTAGAGGGTTAATTCTGTTTTCCAGGGTAGTGATCATGTTCCTAAGTTCATTTTTTTCTTTATCATGGCGTTGAGAAAAATTACACACTAAACAAACACTTGAGGCTTTGATTCTCTCGTAGCATTGTTCTTAAAAATCCGTACATCACTTTACTGACTTACACTTGGAACAGAAGGCTTTTAATCTCTCTGCACCTGACATTTTTAATTCGATTTTGTGGTCCTCAAACAATATGGCCCTGATTGAATTTAGCCTATTGGATGCTAAACTGACTGTTAAGTATGTAACCTTAAAATAATAGAAATCTATCTACGAATAAGGTAATATGTAAATAAGTGTGTACTTTCTGCCAAAAAAGTTATTTAAAGAAGTATTTTAGAAGAATAATTGTAAAAAATTACTAACGGTTTTCTTCGTTTGAGACCAAAATGGCGGCAGGCAGATAATTTAAATCATAACTAAACCATTTGCTGATTGGTCGAATTCACTGGGGGAGAAATGTGCTATGAGCTGAGCTGAAAATTATGACGTCACTTGGCATGGGAGGACTCTGATTGGTCCATTATTTAGGGAAAATATGGCGCCAATGTCAAAATTTACACGGTTATCGATACCTTATAAATAATTATTAATTGAATGAAATCACTTTAGAAACAACTGATATTCACATAAAAAGCAATTATAAAAGAAAGGAATTAATCAACTATTAGAAAAACACTTCTAAACAAAATTGATAAATTGTAATAACTTTATAAATCAAGTAGCGGGAGCAACACTGCACGCACATCCGAACGGGATAATGGCTAGAAGACAAGAGTTCGAAGAAAGAAAGAGAGATTCCGACAGACCAAACTTGATCTACATCGGGCCCTTTTTGAGACCCTTTCCATAACTTGCGTACGAAAGCACCCCAGTCCGTGACAGTTAAGCTTCCCAAGTTCAAAGAAGGTGAGGACTTTGGATTTTATCTCACCTACTTTAAAAAAATATTCGAAGTAACTCATTGAGACATGGAGGCAGATGAGTCGCCAAATTACTCCCTCTTCTCAGCTCCCATCTCAGGGATACTTTTTTTCCATTCCCTCGGAAGCCTCCCTTGACTATTCTACCCTCAAGTCTTAGCTTTTGGTGGCTAACAAAATGACACAAACCCCCGACTTTTATCATTCAAAATTTCTACATGTCCAAATCCAACCAGGTCAGACCTTTTGTTAATTTGGTTACACTGTCCAGCGAAATTTTCATTTTTGGTTACGAGATTCTAAAATCGCCATCATTATGAGTTATTGGCTACGCTTCTCACAGCAATAACGCATTTGTGATTTACGGTAGGTGCTACAGCTTCAAGGAGTGCATTTTCGAGGCGAATGCCTACACGGAAAGCTATAACCTCTATCCAAATGACAATAAGAAGACTCCCCCTTCATCTCCCAAGTCCAAGATTATTAAATCACAATTTCTACTGCATAACGCCCCTAAGTTAGTTAAGGTATTAGGCTCCTCTAAACCTAGGAGTTTATCCCCATCGGAACCCAGAGATATAAAACTTCTTATTCCTAATCCTCCTGCGTCGTCATTCCCCAGGAGACCGATAGTTTGCTTTAAGTAGGGAGTAAAAGAGCACTTGCATACAAATTGCTTTCAGTACTCACAGCTCCGGATAACTCCGCTTACCAAGTCCACCAAGAAAACGCCGCTCCTGCTTCACCATTATCTTTCCCTGAAACCTCACTCCTCACTAGCCGTTCAGCCCCCTCCCCCCTTCCCCCAGACATCAGGTCAATTTTCTCTTTGATAAAAGCTCAACAACAGTCTTCAATTTTGAAAACTGAGTGGTAAATGGATGCCGAGTATCCACTCCCGTTCGCGATACAGGGTGTACCTGTATCGTAGTATCTGATTAATTATCTCCCCAAGTGGCCCCAGATCACAAAAGGTTTCCAGTAGTCAACAACTACCTGGGAGGAACGAAACGCTTCCCCATTGTTAAGTGCTACCTTGAGTGCCAATACTTCACGGCTGGGCTGAAGTCGTTTCAGCCCCTATTAACTTTTGTTACCTCTTGATCGGATAGTGTCCTCCAACCCTGTGGCTCAGCCCATTGTTATGCGGGCCTAGAAAAAGCGAGAATCACAGACACAGCTCCCCTTGAAGCCCCCTCAGACACTGAGTTTAGCAGCGTCAGGAGAGAATAATTCACTCAAGCGCAGAAGGAGTGCGAATCCCTCCTTCTTCCGTGGGAGAAAGCTCGGAGCCACGAGCAAGATTATGCCCGTGCCTACAAAATGGTCTCTTACCTCGTTTAAGAAGGCATTCTTTACAGCGCCTGCTCGGATGACAATAACTCCCAGGCTCATTAGCTGTGCGTCCGCCGGTCACACGTCCCGCTCGTTCTTAAGATCGCACACGATATTGTGTTTTCGGGTTACTTTAGTCATAACAATACTGCGCAACGGATATACAGCTTTTTCTTTTGGCCGGATGCTGCCAATGACAGCTCGGTGTAATGCGAGTCTTAAGACATTTGCCAAAAAAACACGCCAAAAGGGCGAATTAAGCCAGGTCCCCTTTCAGGAGGGACCAATCATTTCAGAGACCTTCTCTCGCGTGGCCAATGACCTCATTTGCCCCATTCTTCCCTTGTTTCAGCGATGGGCATAATTATGTCCTCATCCTTGTGGGCTTTGCAACACGCTTCCCTGAGGCAGTGCCTTTGAAAGTTATTGACAGCGTTACCTACGCCGAAGCCCTCATAGCCATTTTCTCTCGGGTGGCCATAGCCAAGGAGGTATTGTACGACAGAGGTAGGCAATTTACCTCCGAGTTAATGGAGTATGTAGGGAAGCTGTTAATTTTGAAGCCACTGTTCACCATCCATTTTCACCCCGTAGCAAATGCAAGTTGCGAGAAACTAAATGCGACCCTGAAGTCTGTATTGAAGAAACTATGCGCTGATTAACTCCAAGAGTAGCATCGCTATTTGCAAATTAATTATTTGCTAACCTGGGCTCAACAGGGAAATTCTTACTCCTGGATCTGAGACTAAGACTGGAAACGTGCGCAGACATCGCTTCCCAGAACGCCGCCTTAATTTAGAAAATATGGGAACTACTTCGATATAAAATCGAAGGAAAGGAGGTTTAACCCCGGCGACAAATTTCCGTTGCTGCTGCCCACCGAGTACAACAAACTTCTTAGTCAGTGGAAGGGCCCCTCCTCCGTTCTCCAGGCTCGAGAACCTTTTGGCTACCTCATTAGAACGCCCACAGAAGACAAACTATTCCACGCCAATATGTTAAAGAGGTACCACCACCGCGCGTGCTTAAATACCATCGTGACCCTTGATGAAGAATAAATTCTGGAGGCTGGTTACCCAGCGGTCTCCCTTAATGTAATACAATTTGTCTGTTGGAGTAGAATACGGATTATCCTCTTCCTACCTACCCCGATGCACCAGAATTGCCTCCTAATGGATTAGACATTGACACCCGGCTGACTCCCCCAAAAAATCGTCAGTTGCAACACCTTTTGAATTGCTTTTGAGAGGTAATATTTAACGTCCCTGGTTGTGCTATCCAATTTGGGCATGAGATAACTCCTACTACTCAAGAGCCTCTCCGTTCGAAGCCGTATCATCTCCTTATTCACTTGAGGCAAGCATTTAATTCGTAGGTTGAAAACTTGCTGAAGCTTAATATCATCGAGCCCACCAATTCCAGTTACTGGTCCCCTGTTTTGATGGTATGGAATCCTGATCGTACGTAACGTATGTGCCTCGAATTTCGCAAGCTAAATACTGTGACTGTCTTCGATGCTGAACCCATTCCCCTAATCGAACAAAACCTCCATCTCTTTAAAGAAGCAAAATTTATCTCCGAGTTACACCCTTGCAAGGCCTATTACCAAATTCCCCTTCGGAAGAGCGTACGAAATTATACGGCATTCCCGACCGATAAATGCATTATGCAGTTCAGTCGACTTCCTTGTGGATTAGTAACGGCCTGCAGTAACTATAGTAATCCTAACTATAGAATCCTAAGCGGGCTGTCGAACGTCACCTTTTATTTCGACAACATATACGTTGCCACCAGAAATTGGGACAAGCATTTAGTCGAACTCTAAGCACTGTTGAGTAGGGTACGCGAGCATGGTTTCATGATTGGCCCCAACAAGGGCCACTATGCCTATGACACGATTAATTATCTAAGTTTTAAAACATGAAAGAGCCAGATTTGTCCCCAAAAGGCTATGATCAGGGCCATAGTTTATATGCCACTCCCGTGTCCCAAAAAACAACTCAGATCTTTCATGGGATCTACTTCGTTCTAGAGACGATTCGTCCCTAATTTTGCGGCCCTGGCCACCCCCTAATGTGAGCTCCTCCAGGAGAAGTCTCCGGATCGCAGTTTGTGGAATTCAAAGGTTACGTCCCACTTTCACCAGTTAAAGGGCAAAGTAGCGTCCGCCCCCATCCTGAGACTGCCGAACCCTAATAAGCCGTTCGAAATAAGGACGGACGCAAGTAACGAGGGCATTGGTTGTGTGCTCCTGCAGTGTGGTGACGACGACAATAGTACCCTGTGGCTTACGCGAGCCGCAATTTATTCCTGCGCAAAAGGAATTATGCCGTCATAGAAGGGGAATCCCTGGTTAAATTATGGAGTGTCCAAATGTTTAGAATGTATCTGATATGGAAGGAGTTTAGAATCGAGATGGACTACCACCCTCTTTTATACTACCTTCTTAATGTCAAAAATAATAACGGGCACCTTATGCGCTGGAGCCTAATCCTTAAGGAATACCAGTTTAAAACCTGGTATATTAAGGGGTTTGATAATTGTATAACAGATAGCCTCAGCCGTAACCCCTTGGATAATAACCCTAGTTAAACTGCCCATTAGGAAATAACCCATTAGGAAACAGCCCTATTGGTTTATTGTAAATATATATTTTTTTGCCTCATTTAATTTGTCAGCTAAGAAAAAGAAAGTAAAAAAAGAATAAAATAAGAAAGAAACTGTCTTTGTAATGTAAACGCTGCCTTTATATTTTATCCTGTACTCCTCTGAAACCAAATGTTCCCAGCTGTATATTTATTTCCTTTTTTCGGTTCATTTCCATTTAATTGTATGTAGCAATGTTAATTACTTTTTTGTATGTATGGTATGTTCATTGCCCTTTTGTAAATTACCTTTTTTTCTCTCTGATATATACATAAACTGGAATTAGTCGTTTTTTGT
Organism: Ceratothoa steindachneri; assembly: GCA_963969495.1. Lineage (NCBI taxonomy): Eukaryota > Metazoa > Arthropoda > Malacostraca > Isopoda > Cymothoidae > Ceratothoa > Ceratothoa steindachneri. Next base: position 92,908,088 of record OZ018330.1, read on the forward strand.
TGTGTACACCTGTTTGACACGGGTCAGAATGTCCCTTTAAATTGTCGCCCTCTTGACCACCCGCGTGGGAAAACGCTTTCCCTTTTTTCTGATGCCCCTTTTCTTTCCCTTAGTCTCAAAAAAGCGCCTTCTTTCGAAAGAGAGGAAATGTGGAAGAATAGAATCTAATAGGATCTGGAGGTCCACCTTGAATACTTAGAAGACCCAAGTGGCCTTAACCTTGGAACAAAGTGCATGAGGAGAGACGAAGGAATTCGGCGAACACGGATTTATCAGAGGCCTATCTCCAACGTCCGGGGCGATTTCATCTCGTCCCACGCATACTCGAGACGCGAGAAAGAACCCGAAGGGCTATTCAATCGGTCCTTTATCCCAGATTCACCGATCCCCAATTAAAAGTTGACGACCTCAAATCCCAGGACAGCACAACGTGGCCAGGGGTAATTTCGCCGCCTCGCCAACCACCTATATAACTCGAGGTTTTCCGCCGGATAGGCAGTACAGCTCACCCTCGCACGAAGAAAACTTACGTTCTCGAGTCGGATCCTCCGTTATTTATGTGGGTACCGACGCTAGAATCTCCCAGCTGTAGACTTCGCCGCAGGCAATTGGCAGCTCCTTGGAACCGCCATTAACTTGGATTTACCCCTTTGCTGACACCAAGTGTGTCCTTTACTTATTTGATCACGTATCTTACTCAAGCCTCTTTTTTTATATATTTATTATTTCTTTTTTTATGTTATTAAAATTTATTTTTCTAGCATTCTTTAAATAACTTTGAACAACTCTCCGCCATGATTCGACCTATAGAGCCAATCTGCACTCTCTCACTTGGGAACACAATTGTTGTTGAGTTAGGTCTAACAGAAGTTTTTACTAATTTTTCTGTGCTGAATCCAAAACTGATCTCCGTCTTCCTCTATCACATCAAGATATTGAACTTTTTAAAATATTGCTATACAATGAAATATGAAAGAAACAGGCATGAGTGCAATGTTTATTTAACACTATTATGTTTTAACAAAGGATATGGCTACTGTAATTATATAATTATAATTGTGTGCAAGTAGTTAAGGTAAAAATTCACGTTTATAGCTCTTAAAGGGAGTGTTCAACTTGAGGACTATCGCGTTTGATGCTCCAACAATGGTTAGCCATCATATGTACATCCCATCTACCCTGATAACGTTCTTCAATAACCTTTAAATCTTCGTGAAATAGTTCACCTTGCTCGTGGCTAACAGCACCAAGATCATCCGGAAAGTTGGCAAGATGGCAATGCAGAAAATGAAGTTTAATACTCATGTTGCCACCAAGCGCCTTGTAAATCTCCAATAGATTCTTAACAATTTCTGTGTAATTACTTGCACTTGTATTTCCAAAAAAGTTATTGTCGACGTCTTTGAATGATAACCAAGCATTCTTCTCAAGGTTTGACAAAGTCCCGGTGAACTGTTTATCTTTGATGAGTTCTCAAAATTTGTAGACCATCAAACACACTGGCCTTGATATTTTCAATTGAGAGACCAGGAAATGTCAATATGATGTACTTAAAACAGTCGGCATCAGTTGGTAATGCCTTTACAAACTGCTTCATGAGTCCTAGTTTTATGTGCAGAGGTGGGAATATTATATTCTTCCTTTCAACAGGTGGCTCATGTAGAATGTTGGGATCTCCAGGTTCAAGATCAGATCTTGGAGGTCAATTTGTCTCAACCCAATGCTTTCCTCGAGCTCTGCTATCCCACATGCAGAGAAAGCAGGGATACTTTGTGTACGAACGTTGCTGACCAAGAAGGAAGCACACCATTTTGTGGTCAACACAGATCATCCAATGGTGTTTGTCATATTGCAATAACTCAATGAACCTCTTTATATCTCCATGTTCTTCACGGAGACAGACAGAATGCTCAATAGGGACTGCACAAACTAAATTTACATTGTGTAGAATGACACACTTCAAACTCCGCTTTGAGCTATCAATAAACATTTGCCATTTATTTGGATTGTAGATTCAAAGCCCTAATTCCTTCCGTAATCTAGGAATCTTTTTCCGATACAAAAAGCCACTGTCACTTCGAAAGTACTGCAGAAATGTACTTTCTCTGGTTTGAAAGTATGATACTTTCGCTCCTTGTTCAAGTAAGTTTTTCTCATTCAGTCTTGATGATAGGATTTCTGAAGCCATTTTTGATATGCCCAAATCATGTGCTACATCATTTAACTCGTGCTGATCAAATCCCATACGAACCGATTCTTCGTGAATTTCGAAATCTGCCTCATTGCTGTCAGTGCTTTCGTCAACATTACTCAGATCTTTTAGAAGAGGTAGTCGTTCGAAAACTGGCACTGAAATTTCAGCTGAATGAGGCATTGGCCTTATAGCTGACGGAAGATTAGGATATTCTATTTTACTTTTATTTTTCATGTTGAATCCTGATGTTTTCACTAAACAAAAGTAACAGTCTGGGCAATGATTTTTTTCTTTCAAAAAACCATGGGGTTACCAAATGGCAACCTTTCACGTGTTCCTTTGGTCCACATCCGTTAACTCTCGACACACTGCCTGTCTTGATCACTGAGTTTTACTTTAAAATTTGCTAAATATGCTTGTTTGCCAAATGCACTGATGTTTGTCTTCTGACTTGGAATGGTGAAACTGCCACAAATGTAGCAGAAGGAGTCAGGGTTGTTTAGGCATTTACGACGAGAAGTTACAGGAGCAGACAAGATCTGAAACAAAGGACATATATACCTATGTAAATAAAGCAGTAAGGTGGAATAGTTACCAGCTTTGAAAGCTAAAAAAACAGCATTTAACGAAATAGAATGTACAACACACACCTCTCACCGCATTGTCTCAATGGGGACTCCACAAGCAAGTTGCCATGTAGCTGTAGATAAATTCAATCGTAATCAGCAGGCAAATCTTATTACAGCTAAGCAGTGGAATTTTACTTCTCTGGTGGGTAAGCTGTGGCGAAAAAGGTAGACCTGCTAGAAAAAAAGCTGTCTACAAATTTGGAATAAACATGCAAATTTTAGTCTAAATCAGCACAAAAATCTAACTCAACACAAATTTTTTTTAGAATTGTTCCCCGGTGTAATTATTACCCACACACTAGGGAACGCCTTTCTTTCCCCAATCTCATTATCTCCCGCCCGCACTGGTGGGCTCACGCCAACAGCGTGTAAGTGTCCTTATGTATGTATATTTATATATATATATATATATATATATATATATATATATATATATATATATATATATATATATCAAAGTGAGAAATGATGTTATTTAGTTGTTTATAGGGTAATAATTGTAAGAATGATCCCTTTTCATTTTAATCCGCTAACAGTGGCCATATGTGTTTTTTTAATTAGAGGTGAAAAATCATAAACCTAAGTTCAAAATATTTTGTTTATAGGTCATGCTTGTTCATAAAATACGGACATATTGCCTAACATCTTCGAAATATTATGCTCTAATAATATTAAGAATTTCCTGCAGAAAGGATTAGTATTTGATCGCACATATATCCATAGATAATATTCATAACATTCCATTTCGCTCTCACTTTCTCTCATCTGTCTATTTTCTATTCTTGATAAGTTTGGATCATTCTAATATGGAGGATAAGGTTATATTACTAGAACAAAAACCTCACGCCAAAGAACAGCAAAGTAAAAAGTCCTATAAAATGGTATACTTGAGATAGGCAATATTAAAAACATTTTCTGTCCCGCTCTTTCTGTATTCAATGAACATTTGGGCGGTTATGTTCTTTTGGATAGTTCTTTCTCCTTATACTTACTGTCTCGTTATTTAAAACGTTATGAAATTCTCAATTATTTTTTGTGTACAAACTAATCTTTTATCAAGAAATTAATAGAGAAAATATTAATTTTTAAGCAGCTAAGGTGGGATAGCAGAATTAGAAACACAGCTTTGGACGACAAATTAAACTAATGTTATGAAGCAGAATGGATAAAAAATGCGGACAAATTATCTCTAGGGATAAAATTGATGCAATTATCCAAAGTGATGATGAAGTTAGTGCTATTTAAGGTTTTCAATAAGAGAGAGACTTAAAATTTTCAGTAAAAACTTGCGAGTATCAACGAGGGCAGACAGTTATTAATAGGAGGCTTTAAAAGTAAAAAAGGTTTTAAGCAACAATGTATGAGTGGGAATTAAATTTCTTGGGTTAGCGGCCATAGAAAAAAGTAGAAGACCGTGATGGCGATCAACAGAGCCTGGGAAAAGGATTATAAAGATAAAAACTATAATTCACACCTGATACATTGTGTTTCTGTTGGTGGTTTTTGAATTATCCTTACGAAGAATTAACTCACAAGCAGAGCAAAATTTGGCGCTAAAGGATTGGTACCCCAAAAAGGTGCTTTAGTTGCTTGCTTTGATCTGACATCCCCTCAGTTCAATTTGGACGCCGAAGAAACACCGCTTTGAAAACGTGATGCGATTTTCTTTTTTTCAATCTAATGGATAAAGGGCAAAATGTATTTCGAATACCTTTCTCTACTCCAACTGAAAACATCACCACCTTTTATCTATCCCAAGGTAGATAAGAGGTAGAGAGACTGAGAGCGATAGAAAGATAGATCAAAAAAGAAGGGGAGGAGATAGATTGGTCTCATCAAAACACTTTTGCTTAGAGCTCATGTGGGAAATTTGCTTCAAACGCAGTAGCTAACGTGTCTGAATTAATTGCAAAAATTAATGAGACACTCGTTGAAAACATACGAGGGGCAGTCAATAAGTTTTGCTAATAAGTAGGGCAAAACAGAGAAAGGGGGGATGGCCATTTGTGAAGGTGTTAGGACAAGTTATGACAAGTCAAGATCTGCAGCCGCCTCCTCCTGCCTCGTCTATTTAAGAAGCAGTAGCTGATCGAAGATCGTCAGTCACAAATTTTTCAACAATGGAGAAGGTTGAGCACCGCGCAGTGATCAAATTTTGGACCAAGGAAAGCAAGGATGCAAAAGAGATCCATGAACGCATGGTTGCAGTGTACACCGACACCTCCCCTTCCTATACAACCATTGCTCGCTGGAATAGGGAGTTCCGCCATGGTTGTGAGTCCCTTGAAGATTACCCCCGTCCAGGACGCCCGTCAGACGTGACCAATGAGCACAATGTGGCCCATGTGGAGAGGATAATCCTCGAAAATTGACGGGTGAAGGTCGAAGAAATCAAGCGAGAACTTGGAATATCACATGGAAGTGTTATCAACATCATCCACGACAATTTTGTCATGACCAAGGTATCTGCCCGTTTGGTCCATAGAAACTTTACGCCCCATGATCGACCTAAACGTCGTCAAAGTCCACAAGGCCAAAGTTGCACAAGCTGCCCTGCGCGAGTGCGGATTCGAGCAGCTCACCTATCTCCCCTAAAGTCCAGATCTGGCCCCTAGAGACTACTTTTTATTCCGCCAGCTCAAGGCTGCACTGCGTGGATGCCGGTTTGGGGACGATGAAGATGTCCAGCTCGCCATCCAGGAGTGGATTGAACAGCAGTCAGGAGATTTCTGGTTGTCGGGAATTCGAAGCCTCAGGGACAAATGGCGCAAGTGCCTTGAAGTCGAGGGTAGTTATATTGAAAAATAATAAAAACACTTTTCTCTAATATCTCGTTTCCTTATATCTGAATTTCAAAACTTATTAACCACTTCTCGTATGTCTACACTCTTCTTTTGAATGGATATATCATATTTTCATCCACATTTTAAACATACTCTCGTGATGCGAGGAAAACGATGGAATTATCTGCCAAAAATAATGTGTTCTAAATGCTACATAACATTATGGCAACTAATCTTGCCTTCCTTCGTATATAGTCGTCTGTAGATGAACAAAATCTCTCAGATCAGTTCATAGCCATAAATCTCATCGCAACATTTGTTTCTTAAGAAGAACTAAGTTAAAATGAGGATTAAAGAAATATAGCCAGATCAATGTAGGAGTAAGAAGCTTAAAATTAATCTCAAATAATTCTTTACAAAAATTGATTCCTTTTAATTGAAAAAACGGGAAATGGATATAACTGAATGGTGGAAACTTTTCTTGTCGTAGCGCACGTCTCTGGTGCTTAATTAATAACATAACAATATTTCCGTTTTCTAATGTGTTTAGTGAAATGAAAGCATCTAAACTTCCATTGGCATAGCATTAGGAAAAGTTTCAATTTAATTGCCTCTCTCACAAAAAGGTTAATAACAATAATTACGAAGTTTGATTTCCGATATAGTTTTATAGAATCTTTCTGTATTATTTCTTAGAAAATTGTTAACGCAAATCATTCCTTGTACGTTTGAGTAACAGAACTATAATTCTACTACTATTAAAGCTAATTAAAATATTTTATCATTCGTCACAAAAGATTTTGAAATTATTGTAGTATATATCACGATCAACAACATTGAGAAAGTTTAATTATAACCTTGATATCCTACGCAAAAACAATAAAAAAATGAAAAGAAAATGATAACAATATAGAATGGCTCTCTAAATATTCATTTTATCTGTTTTTTAAGATCTTGATATTCTTTGCTTACGGTCATAATGCCCACATTAAAACTACTCAAAAAACTATTAAATCTTTGTAGGATGTAAAGGATGGGAGCGTAAGATATCAAATGAAAATACACGAACAAGAAAGAAAACGTACTATTTTTAAGTCTCCCTCTATGTAAGTGAATTCGTAGCATGGAAATAAGAATAAAATCTACCTTACTTTTTCTCTGCGCTCACACGTGGCAGGGACGATCCGGAAGGAATTTGAATGGCTAACGTTTTTACAGTGGCTTATTTCCTTTATGACCTTTTAAACTATACAATGACGTTTCTGGATTTCATACGCTACATAGGTAGCATATTAGCGTATAAAATCGATCTTCTTTGTGTGGAGAATAAAATAATTGTTCTATTCACTGTAATAATTACGAAAAGAATTAGAGTAACAAAAGTTTTATGGAATAGAGAAACGAATTGACATTTTTGGACAGGCGTCTGAAATGTGATGAAATTCAGAGGGGGAAATGTGCCTAGCAGGGAACTCCAAGTTTCCCTTTTAACAATATTTCTATTTCAAGAAATTTGAAGCAATTTTTTAAGAGCACGCGTAGAAAAAACTGTGTGCCCTAACTCTGGCAACGGAGTTTTAAATATTGGTGTTTATTTTTGAATGCTATGCTTTTGGATTCGGAATTTTGCTTTGGGAATAAAAATTATTATCTCTCGGATGCTATTGTTTATCATCTAAGCATTCATGTTTAGTTTGAGGGGCTAATGATAATTCTTTTGAATGGGATGTTTGTCCTGTTATTTTGGCATGGAGAAGAGGATTGTTTGTTTCAAGAAACTCGTTTATTTGTGATTTTATGACTTCTTAATATAAATGGGAATGAAATGCATGCAAGTTTGAATGTAAACATCCAACAGCCGTATAAGTAATGTTAGTATTTTCAAACCTCTTCAAAGGAGATGGTAATAAAAAGTGCCATGGCTCAGTATCGTATAATACCTCTTTTTGATCACTCCACTCTTGACACCACTTTGGTCGTGGTGTACTTTGTGGTACGTTATGTACTTCTTTGGTGAAGTAGGCTTTGATCTAAAGGGGCCAATTTGGTTCTTTTGTTCTTAATGAAGAGCAGCTTCAACACGTAAGGATAAGAGGAATCACACAGAAATTATCCCAAAATAAACATTATATTTTAAATGTAACACTTAACTATGACAAACAAACAGTTATCCGGTTGGCATCTAAGCCTATTACTATGTCTACGACGACAAAAATAAACAAATAGGCTACACGTAAACACACCAGTTGTCGATTAGTATTTTTATCGCGACCACTTTTGATTAGCCTTAAACATTAAATTAAGGTACTTTCGTCTACTAGCAAATATGACTGAGGTTCACTAACCAGGGTTTCTATTTCCCTTAAAACGTGAGACGAACTAAATACATACTATCGCAATATGAATATAAATGTTCTTTCTAACGTACATGACAGGAGGAATAGGGATTGCCGGATGTCGCTGGAGGGCTTATTTCTCGCTTGGGAGTGTTGCCGTGGCTATGATTGAATTTCGTAGAGGTGGTATGGTGGGAGAGAGATGAAGCGATGTGACTTCTTATTGCAAACTTGCCTCTGGTTAAATTAAGAAGACGGAGAGAGTTACGGTGCTCTTCGGTCCAAGAGTCCTCTTCTGAAGGATCTTACCGCCTCTTGGTGTCTGATTCTTCAACGTAGAGTGTCCATCTAGCTTATGGGGAAGTCGGTGGGATTTTAACCGTAATTAAAGAACGAAACTTCGTTGGGGCTGGGTTCTTCTCCTCTCATTCTTACGGAGCTTGAGATGTGAGAGTCATTCGAGCGTGAGCGGGTTTACTTTTCTCCAGTCAGACTTTTTCTAAGTCTGTAAAGGATTCTTCGTTATGGCACCGATACAAAGCTTAAAGATTTAGGTTAATTCGCCCCGGGGAGGGGGGGATCGATTTTTTTCAATCTGATCCTATCGTTTCTCACGGAAATCGTCTTGTATGGCTGAAGGATCGATCTTCACGAACTGAACATTTTTTTTGCTATCGAATTCTCATCTTTCTTGTCTGGCTGAAGGATCGATCTACACGAACTGATCTTTCTTCTTTCTTATCGAATTCTAATTCTTCTTGTCTGGATAAAGGATCGATCTTCACGAACTGATCCTTCTTCTTTCTTATCGACTTCTAATACACCATCTTTCTTTCCGGGGCTTATTTATAGGCAAACCATCGCCCCTTCTAAGCGTAAGCGTCGAGGCCACAGAGGGAAGCGCGAATGGTGAGTTCGCATCTGGTAAGAGCAAGAAGTGGAGAGTTTGGCACTAAGGTGCCCAAGTCGGCTTGCTAATTAGAGAGATTCTCAACCGCCCCACTCCTTGGCCTGCATTTTTACTAGCACCGCTTTTTTTGTGACATAACCACGGGTTATGGGTCTCGTAGGTAATTGGATCTTTAGAGCGTTGTTTAGGGGCCTTATGTGTTCGCCTTAAAACAGATGTTAGCCCTAATTGCCCAAAGTGGCAGGAAGATCAAACAGGGTAGGAAGTTACTGTTATTCGCAGGCTACCATTCCCACGATTCTTCTCATGGGGGTCGCTTCTCCGGATTTAAGGTACATATCCTCCTCTCCCTCTAGGATACGTAAAGTGACCATTTTTCTACACTAAAATATAACAATATGTGAAATCCATTAAAGTTTACAAAGATTAATTGCTAAGCCTGTTAAGTCGTAATTTTTATCCTAGAGCGAGGAACACCACTTAGAAATCTACCAAGGTGCCATGAACACAAGATTATATGCTATTCTCTTTACTATGCCAATAGTGATCTAAGGTTTGTGAGAATTCAGGTGGAGAAGAAGTTACCTGAGATGAAGACGTTGAAAAATGCAATAAAAGATAAAACTACAAATGTATTTCAAATTATACCAAGACTCAATTCTTATAAAAGCCAAAATCTTTCTTCAAATAATCGAAGAGATTCTAAATACATATAATACCTGCCTAATTAATGCAAAGTTTTAATCAGGGAAGAAATTAGACTAATGCAGCATTCAGCAAACACCAATTTGCTTCTAAGGAGAGAGAAATCTTTCTGATTTACTTTAAATTATCCAGAAATTTCATAGTTCAACTACGCCCAAGCCGTTTTTCTCATTACCTACCCTTCGTTTAATGCCTTCCGTTTCTGATGTCTCTATTTTTTAGGGTTTAGCCTCCTCGGTATTTTTATTACTATTTGTATTTAATGACTTTCTGTTCCTGATCTTCATCAAATCCTCTTCCTGCTACTTCCTCAAAGTAATTGTATCCTTTTCACTCTCGTCGTTTTGAACATCTCATCATGCGGTCGATTCCTATTCTCGGCTTCCTCCTGAGCTGGCTTCTTGCATTTCGGCAAGAGTCAAATTCCTAGCGCTTTAAATAAAACAAATTATCTAGCAGCATCACCATTGGCTTATAAGAGCAGTAAAGCTTCAATCTTTACACTTTAGCAAAAGGTACCATTTTTAGAAGAGGTGGAAATATCTGATTGGAATATATTAACGTAGATAATTGGTTAATTCTCTTCAACCCACTTCTTATGGTCAAATGGAGGAAAATGTCTGTTGCTAAAAATTGAGAGTATCCAATTCCTCCGTGTCTTTAATATCGTACTATCATTTATCACTGTTGGAGTAGAATCAAAGGTGGAGGGATAAAAGTTGACTATCAGAGTCAAAATATGGGGGTGCAGCCTTTAGAAAGTATCACCTCCGCAAGAATTTGAGTGCAAGAATCACTGAGCACCTAGGAATTGTCTCAACGCCAAGGAAGAATATATTTACCGCGCGAGAATAAAGCCTGGGTTTCATTCAATCTTGAAAGCAAAATTTTGCCTTTGAATGATTTGCATCAAAGAAGTCGATATTTCACCACCACACAGTCCAAGCCTATTTCCACAAACCTATGGTTGAGTTTCAACTCATGCAATTATTCTTCGAACAATTTATGCAATTGTACAGAGATATCTGAGTGTCAGGGAATCATTAGCTCCCCCTCCCTGTCCACTCTTGGTGCAGTCACAAGGTGGTTACCGCAAAGACATCCGTCGAAGGCATCGGCGGGTTCAGTGCTTAACCGCAGCGTGGCACAACTTAGTGTCATGAAAGATCCTAAAGGTCAAAAAGGTAAGATCTCCCCCAGGAGAGTGAGATCCAGTTTCACGTCAAATAAGAAATTGGAGACGTGTTTCTCCCAATCTCGAAGGCTAACGAGGAGCCGATGTTTGACTTCGTGTGAAAAACCGTTTGGAAAAAGAACTCTCCTGGGGCCGTCCTCAAGCCCCTCCCCCCTTGCCAATCCCCCAGTGGGGTGACGAGGTATATATGAGGAACTCTGAGGAAAATCGAGGTAGTATACTTCAGTCTCTAGGTGACGAAGTCCTCGGATCCAAAACCGAGCTACCGAGACTGGAGAGGTAGTTTACTTGTGTCGCCAGACCAAGAAGTACCTTGCAAGAGAGGCAGGGCTACCTACCTTAAGGGGCTAAGAAGAAGCTCATCCTCGAGCTAAGTCCCTGGTTATCAAACCAAACGATAAGTTAACTTTGGTAAGGTCAACTTACTCTCGCCAGAGAGACTCCTCATATCCTGGTGCACCTTAAACACCAGGGGTATTCCTCGTCCTTGAGGAATTAAGAAGAAAAAGGAAAAGGCTTCCCCTCGAGCCCGTTATTCGGTGGCCACACCAAACTCTTAAGTTAACTTGGTAAGGAACCAAGTTCAAATTATTCTCGCCAGAGAAATCCCCCTCCGTTATCCTAAGCCGTGAAGAAGACCCTCCCCGAGTTCTGTCCTCGTCCATAAGGAAATAAGTAACGAAGGAGAAAAGCTCCTCCTCGAGCTCGTTACTCGGTGATCACACCGCACTCAAGTTAACTTGATTTAAGAAACAAGTTCGACTCACTCTTGCCAGAGAGACCACGACTGCCTAAGTGTTGCATAAAGCACCGTATTGGTCCTCGTCCTTGAAGACCCCCCCCCCCCAGAAGAACGTGTGGACCCGCCAGCTGCTACCTTCGCCAAAACGACCGTAGAATTTCGCCCATCTACAACTGGACACACGGCACGCGTCGTGAGTCAATAACATTTCTGAGGCCCTTTAAACTCCACATGAGTCCGTAAGCCTAATTCTTATATTATTGTTGTGTGTAGAGAAAACGTTAACTTAATTTTGTGGGTCAACTAATTTAATTAATTCTTGTTTAGAATAATATTCAGAGTATTGCTGTAGTTAATGTATAAAGTTTATGTATTCAATTGATAAAGATAAAATATAAGTTTATTTTGTGAATTAGTGGGCGTTTCTTTTATACCCTTACGTGTTTGGTAACGGCTCTGTTCTTTAAGATATCAAGATATCTATATATCTTAGACAATCTAAGCACTCTTAGAGATAGAACAAAAAGGGGGGGAATTCTACGACACTGAGTATCAGAAACCGAGAGTAAAATTGCTCAGCAAATGCAACGGTAACTGTGAATATGAGCAAAGTTGGAATGTGTGGAAATATCAAGATTTGAATGACTAAAGATAATGTTTTTAAATTATTATGTATAAATGAGGAAGAGTATAAATATTTCAAATAGGATGGTACGTTAATACATTTGTAATTTGCAGAATGGCATGAAAGGGAAAACGTGGTGATTGATTGTATCTCAGGTTTAAAAGTAACCGAAGTTCTATCAGTTCTTTGTTTTATTGACAGAATGGTATCAAAATATAGATTTAATGGTCGTTCGTAGCATGAGAGATTTTTTCTGAATTAGACATAGAATTTCGGATTATTTTTCATTTTCAACTCCTTAATATCTTTCAACTGCTTACTTTATTTAGGAAGGACATGCCTACATTAGTAAGAGATCGGGCCTAAGTAAAAATTATAAAATTCGGAAGTCAACCCTCCCTCCGACGAATAAACACATCCGATGTAGCTCAGAAAAGATTGAAAACTTTATAACATTTTGAAACAGAGATGCCCGTCAATTTTGGGCTAATTTAGCTCACTCACTAAGCGCAATAAGAGTGTAGAGGTATAATAAGAGATTAGTATATATATATATATATATATATATATATATATATATATATATATATATATATATATGTATCTAGTCTAAGGAAAAAATAACTAAAGGCATCTGGGTTTAGCTTTGCCCCTTCGAGGTTCTCCGGTAACATAGGAGAACGTGCAAAATGGTAAGTGATACGAGACTGATTCCTGACCCCAGCTCAAAAGGCAGGCACTTCGAGGCTGTACTTATAAACAACCCAGTCTTAAGTGCAAACTGCCGATCTCGTATTACCCCCTCTCCAAGCCACAAGACGCCAAAGTACGGGAGACCAACCTGAGGTTCCACCTTGCGAGGCCCCCCCCCCATCCACCTCCACACCCACCTCAGCGGGAGTAGGTTGGGTATACGTAGGTGAGTCAAAAAGTTCTCAGACAAATGGCATAAAATTTTTATTTGTAATAATACTGTAATCATTTTTCTACATAAGCTCCATTAACATCTATACACTTTCTTAATCTATGAATCCAACGGTAAAGACCATCTTTGTAGAATTCACGGGGTTGTCTCTGGCACCAAGTAATGACCTGCTTTTTTGCTTCATCTAATGATTGAAACCGGGTTCCTTTTAGGTGTCCCTTTAAATTTGGTTAGGTTAGGTTAGGTTAGGTTAGGTTAGGTTAGGTTAGGTTAGGTTAGGTTAGGTTACCTAACCTAACCAAATTTAAAGGGACACCTAAAAGGAACCCGGTTTCAATCATTAGATGAAGCAAAAAAGCAGGTCATTACTTGGTGCCAGAGACAACCCCGTGAATTCTACAAAGATGGTCTTTACCGTTGGATTCATAGATTAAGAAAGTGTATAGATGTTAATGGAGCTTATGTAGAAAAATGATTACAGTATTATTACAAATAAAAATTTTATGCCATTTGTCTGAGAACTTTTTGACTCCCCCTCGTATAACCGGATGACCCGTGTAAACGTGGCTTTTTTTTTGTTCTCACCGAAGAGACAAGAAAGTCACCGGTTCACAGAAGATTTTTTGAGTTCGACAAGAAGAATCAAAAATCACCGGTACAAAGTTATTGCAAGTTAAGGAGAATTTGCAGTCCTTGTACAATACCAGATTGTACCAAGGAAGCTTGGCGTCGTTCGAGCCCCAAGATTAGTGAGTATCAACCTACACAGATTGAGGATCCAAATCTGATTCTATCTGAGTTTGACAACTCCAAACTAGATAGATTTCTCATCCAAAATCGAAATTATATAAGCGAGACCCAAATCACTAGAAAAGAATATAAACATATCTCAAGATTAGAAACCTTTTCAAGGTTTTAAACGTACGAGAACCAACCCGACTCATCGGCGTCTTTGTTTTGATTCTCTTACGCCAACTCGAAATTCCGTGTGACGTCACTTATCCTCCTTTAGTCCGGAGTAGCGCCATCTTGGGGAGCAAACTGCAAACTACTTAAGCTACGCCTATCAGGAACAAAAACTCCTAAAGATATTCTAACTTGAAACTGGTATTAATCCCCATTACCGTATATAAGTAAAGAATAGTTCTGTTATTTATGTCCCCGTGCATAAAAATTAGTTTAGCGGATGTCTGGCCAAAGTCAACGCTATTAACTTAAAAATTGTTTCCCCGTAAAATTTTATCTCTACTTGAGCCTCGAGAGCTAGCCCTGTAATCCCATTTTCTTTTTATACGTGTGTTAGATCTGTGTGTTTTAATGTTAATTAGTGAGGTGGGTTATGTTTATTAAAGTATATTTTTCTTTTGTATATGCACTGTTTTGATTATCCCCGAACGAGTTGAAGTGGCAATATTTGATAAGGTCAAGAAAGAAACCCAGTTTATTCATTCACTAGAATAAAAATCAAGTTTAGCACTCTTAGAGCCCGATCCTCATGCAATCACCGAGGCACGAAACTACGCCTCAATTTAAAGTTATTTGGTTTATTAAAAGTTAATAAAACAAATAAATATATATTAGCTTAGGAGACGATAAAAAGAGGGAAGATTTTCGAATGCGGTCGAGGCAATGAATTACAGAGGAACCGAGAACAAACGAAGTCTTCTGTGCAGTCATCTCTAAATGGGAGAGTGCGTGTCGTGAAAGAAAAATGCTACCGCTTGTCTTACAGTCTTGAATCGATTGAATGAGGAATGCGCATGCGAAGAATTGAATATGTCTGTTCTATGTTTGTTCTATTCGCTGAATTGGTGTTTGTTGTCGACGCTATATTCTATCGGTAGTTGACCGAATAGAAGATGACGTGTTCCGACTTTAAGCGGTTTTCTCCATGATAGGAACCACATTATCAAAGCCGTGTATATAATAGTAATTAGGACTAAATGCTTTTATGACCAATTCCCCAACCGCAATGGTGCCTCAATAAGAAATACATCTTAGGAATTTTGTTACAGTCCTCTTCATATAAGCGACTGATTGTTTTAGCCATATGTGGATTGGGTGAACACATGGGGATTGTGTCCCTGAGATGTCGCTGATAATTTATGGGTTTATCTATAGTTAGATATCATTATAATTGTCCAATTTTAGATGATATATATATATATATATATATATATATATATATATATATATATATAAATATATAAACAAACAAATTGTGGGGTAATTATAAAGCAAAGATTGACAACAACAGTCCATCAGGTTTTGGGCTCCCGCCATCGTGTCACACAACCCCCCAAATTAGTGTATCAATTGATTCTCTTATGGTAATCCTCATCTATCGTGATAGAAGATGGCATAATTCTCTTTGAATTCCAACGTTGTCTTCCATAAATACATTTTAAGAAGAAGGAATTTCGAGAAAACAGAGACAAATAGTGCGGTTAGTATATAGCATAAATTCACAACCAATACTACACCAGGTCCTGGGTCTTAGGAATTGTGTCTCGCCAGGAGGTAGATTTTCAATGAATCTTTCTATGACACCCATAAAAATCAGTGTATCATGACCCTCCAAGATCTGATATCTTTTAAACATAGAAGACGGCCCAAAGTTGGGATGGTGAGTTGATACTATATAAGATAAATTTGGAAATATTGTGAAAGTGCTGTATATTAATGACGAAATTTTATGCTTGAATATTAATGACGGTGAATCACACACTGAAAAATTAATTATTTATTTTCACCATTACAATGGTTTTGTACCTCAATAACCTTCTATAGAATGTTTTGGGCCAACCTTAATTAAGGAATCATTAATGGTATTAGCAAAGGGAGATTTCAGAGGGAGCTCAGAGAATTTTTAGAGGAATTGCCTGTTCACCTGGAGGAGGCCATCTTCTTGATCAAATATATTTACATACTTCAAGATGGGCTCACAACTCTACCAGCTGTCTTGATCACTTTACAGTGTCGCAAGCTAATCTTATGTTATGCTGTCTCTGTAGATTATGAATAATCAGTGTTTGACTATTTACCTGTACTATTTATTAATCCAAAGAAAAGTACAACATATGCCTGAAATGTTGTGTTATATACCATTAATCAGATCATGTTTTCACTGGCAAATCTTCTCAGAACATGATTAGCGAAAATACTTTACTAAAATCGATTCCATTCTGCTTAAATATCAAAAGGAATTTTTTTATTGTAAATCTCAAATGTAATAAATAATAAAAATTGAAAATTGTAGTTAAATAATGCCTATAATTTCTTGATCCCAACCTTGCTTCAATTTTTTTTAAATTTCACTTTAGTAGGAAAAAATCACCAAAGATCATTCTTGAGTCGACTGGTCCAGTTTGCTAAAATTGTAGAATTACACAAACAAAGATGTTTTGGAGATCGTTACTTCACAATACATGTAATTGAAGTAATTCTTCTCCATAAAAAAGACGAGGAAGAGAGTCATGATCGAAATGCCAAATATTTTAGGAATAAGTTCAAATTAGTATTTGACACCAGTAGCTTCCTGAATAAACCCCAGTCATATGAAATATTTTTTTGCAATATTTGCCCTAAACTTCTCAAGGTCGCTAAAGTTTAAAGTGTTGATTTTCCTTAACATGAAACTACCTCAAAATCCTAGGTAGTAAAGTTTATTACAGGGCGTCTGCGAAAGGAACTAATTAGTTTGCTATTGCATAGCACCCGAATCCTTGAGTTTTTATTAAGAAGTTTATTGCTTTGTTCTTCAAGATTTCTGCGTTTCTCAAAGTTCGAAGCAAGGAATTGTTTAGTTAAAGTGTAATTAAGGAACTTCTGGTAGCTCTCGCAATAGCACAGTCATAAAACCAAAATATATATTGACCCTTAGAATGAGCAAATAAAAGCGAACGGGAAAAATAAAGTTAAATATATCATGTGGAAATTTTTCTTTTGCTGCTCTTAGATTGGTCCATGAGATAAAGTCCCTGTAACACATGATTTCCAGATTGGTTTAGTGGATAAAGTGCCCTGTAGGGCAAAGATGAAGAGGGTACTCCAAGCATTTGCCATGTAATGTAAATGATTGTAACAACTGCAATAGTAACCTTACATAAGTAAACATTATTTTTTTTTACTTTCCTGACCTCAAAATTCGAAAAAAGTAAATCCAAACATAAAGAGACGAAAGAAATATCTCCATTAAGTATAACATCAATTGGCCACTTCTTATCATTTTGGTTACCTTTAATGTGTAAATTAAAATGTGATAATCAATTAGGGCCTTTTGATCCACTATATATAGAATGAGTAAGAAAAGATGAAAGAAACATTCACATACCTCCAGTTTTGAACATGTCATAAATCTTTAAGATAAGTTTATAAAAGAGAAGATCGTCCCAAAGTACGAACAACCTCATCAGGTTGGAGTCTATTTTGGCAAAAGCCTTTTTCCATTTTGTTCTGATAGCCATCACGTGGCGAATAAATTTACCGAGTTTATCAATCAATCAGGAGAGCTTCAAACAGGGTAAAGGGAATTTTATATGTCGTGTATGACTCAACAGCAACAGTTCTTTCCTGTTTATAGATTACCACCTTTATTTTACGGTTAGTGAGAATGGAATCTAAAATCAGGAATCTGGACAAATTCCAAATGGTTCTAGGGTAATTCGTGCTGTTGCGCCAAAAGGGCAAAACAGAAACTCTTTTTTCTTTAATTGGGTAACTTTCTGCTGGGTAATAACCATCAGATAAAATTTGCATAGAATACAGTTGAAAATTCAACATCTCACTTACGAATTCAATGTTACATTATGCTAATTTGTTAAAATGTGTATAAAATTAGATCATAACATGAAACAGATCATAAAAAATAACGTAACTGAACCTAACTTTAGTGTGCAAAACCAACCAAATCTAAGTTGACCTAAATCCAAAACGGAATTATATTGAAAGTAATAGACTAAGAGTAAATAGGTTTCATTCATTTATGGCGGATGATTTACGGTATTATAAGCTGTTAGAGGTAAATAAAAGATAGCGAAATTATGAGTCCTTGACACCTATCCCCGTAAAAGGCGCGGTGATTTGCCATTTTGGCCGCCGTAGTTTCGGGACTCAGCACCCCGTCCGACCCGAGCTCAGCCTCTATTCCTTCCTTCAGATAGCCTGTATTTCTCCCCTACTCCCTCACTTATACTACAACCTCCCACAAACTTTCTCTGGTCAGCCTCTAATTTCACAGGGTAGATGCTGACCTTCTTCTCAGCCAACCCGGATCGGGGCTGAAGAGAGAGGGGACAATGTTCCCTAACCCATGAGCTTCGGTTGGGGATGGTGGGTTTTAAACAACCTGCCTCATCCCCACTCATACCTTCCTCACATCCTTTTTCCTTCTCACTTTACAATCTATTATTTTACGCCGTGTCCAAGGTGGAGCCACCATGCCGAGGCTCTGCCAGGCCAGAAGGCGGGAGGGGTGGTCCTGAATGGGGGCACCTGGCTCTGTCAGGCGTGTACGCACCCTTTACCGGGCGGGCTACTGCGAGGGGTGGTGAGCTATTGCATCACGTTGTAAATTCAGGGTCACCATGCCCAATGATGAGAAAATTAAAAATCTCCCCTTAATCTCCCCTTGTGAATCGACGGAGCCGCCCTCGGGCAGCTCCAGAGAGAAAATGGAGGTCCCCCCCTGTGATTGGGCAGGGAACCCTCCAAACCTCTCTAAACGAAGATGAGGCTTACTACTCTCCTTCGCCTACGGGTGTAGGGGACTCCCCCTCACCCCCTTCTCTTGAGGTGATTTCGGGCACCTTGCTCTTCCAAGCTGCAGTCCCCCCTTTTTCTTCCAAGGGGACTACCAAGAGAGGCAGCAGGCAGCCCATAGCCGACCGCTCCCTATTGAAGCGACTCGGTAGGGCAAAACCCTTAGGGGGGAGAGAAAAGCCAGGCCCCTTCGGTCGCTTCCCTCAAAAGACCTGCTGGCAAATATATTGAAACTTGCCGGGGTCAAGCTCTGTGCCTCCCCATACATGACTTGTAACAACGCCGATAACGGAAACTGTGAAGTCCTGGGGGGAGGGGGCAACTAGATTCCTTCCCCCTGAGATAGCCATAGTCCTTGAGGCAACCCAGCCTCAGACGATAGGTCCTTCAAAGGGAGGGAATCCAGGCTCAGGGCCAAGCACCGAACCCGAATCCTCCTCTATACAGGGTCCTCCTCAAACGGCTAGGGTTCCCGAGTCACTAAAAGGAGGGGAGTTATCTCCTCCGACCGGTGCCCCGACGACTGCCAGGACGTTCTCCATTTCAAAGAAGGAACTGGCTGTGGCCGCTCCATTTGGCCTGGGTCTCCTGCCGGAGGAGGGCAGAAGCGGGTTCATTGCCAGCCCTCCTCTCCAAAAAAGAAAAAGAACAGTAAAAACACTAAGAAGACTTGGGGCTCCTCTTCATCCGCTGGGGCTGCGGCCACTTCGGTAAGCGACCAAGCCAGGATCCGCACATCCAGCCCCTCTGCCCCCAGTGTGCGGAGCCCCTGACTATAAATAAGACCAAAAGTGCACAGGGTAGAGCCTTCATAACATCGGAGCCGCTCATTTAGAGGTTACTTGGCGTTTTCGAGCACGCTGGGTTTAAACGCTTCCTCGTTATTCAATCCACTGATGGCAGCATGTTGGCCAGCAACATGATCCATCAGAGGAGAGCATTAGCTAGTGTAATTGGTAGAGAGCCGAAGGTGACCCGTTTCTCGGACGGGAGCCTTCTGGCGAATGCGGAAAATCCCTTCGAGGTGGCCAAGATAAGTGCTCTTCGGACACTTGATGGCACTCCGGTGAGTGTGGGGTCGCACTCTACCATGAACATTGTGGAAGGAGTAGTTTATGCGAGGCAACTCGTTGACAGTTCCATATAGGACATCTTAGAGCTGGCCGATTATGGAGCGGTCAAGGTCGAACGTGTGATGAAAAAACAGGGAGGGGCCTCGAGACCGACCTCTACAATCTTCGTCACGTTTACTGTGACAAGCTCCCTGAGTCGGTGCGTGCCGGTGGTACGGCTACCGTGTGAAGGCATTCATGCCATTGCCGCGGCGGTGCTATTACTGTCACCGTTCAGGCCCAGGATGGAGTCTCATTCCTCGAGGCTAAGGACTTGTTCCTGGTGCGCCGACTACGCCTGGGACGTGATATGCCTCAATGGTTAGAAAGACACCCTCTGCTCCTGGCCCAACCAGGCCAACTAGAACGGTTGTTTTCGCGCCCATTGGGAGCCCATAGGCAGGTTCTACTCAGCCCGGGCGCTCCCCTAGTCAAGCTGGCGGCACAAAAGGTTCCCCCTCAGCCGAGGCTAAATCCAGGGTCCCCCCCCACCCCGTTTTCCCCAGCGTGACCGTTTCTCGTAAGGCGAAACGTCCACGCCCCTCCACCGAGTCGTTAGACTCAGAGGAGGCAAAGCGTCCCCCAAAAGGAGGACAGCAACAAAGGAGCTTCGACACCTTCGTCCACACCTATTGGTGGGTCGAGTTGCTTGAAGACCATGAAACCTCTAAAAGAGGACTCCCTGCCTCCCACGCCGCAACGCCCACTTAAGGTTTCGAGACGGAAGGAGGAAAAGACTCGAATGGCGAGCCGACCCCCTCTCCCCGCTATAAGTCGTCGAAGGCGAAGGCACCTTCAGCTTTTTGTCCGGCTAACATTACCCGTGGCTCTCCCTCCAGGAAGCGTACAGCCATTCCCGTAAGGGTCTTCTGTTCGGAGAGGGCCTGCGCGTCTCTTCTGAGCTAGGCATGGAGGTCATATTTCTTCAATGGAATTGCCATGGACTCCGGACCACTTAAGAAGAGCTGCGGAAGCTCGTCTCTTCCCATTGCCTGATTCTATTTTTTTGGCAGGAGACCATGCTAGGCAAGTGCTCCCTGCCCACCCTCCCAGACTATAAGGGTTTACGACCTCACAACCTCGAGATGGCCAGGCTGGGGGATGGGCGTTTTACACCCGGCATGATGTTTTTCCTTCTACTATAGATAACTCCTTTAGGGTACTGGTTGAGCAGCTTCACCTGGATATGACGTATACTATTATTTCTGCGTACATTTCACCGTCAGCTGACTTCGACGCGGGGACTTCCGTCACGTCGTGGCCGAGGCCCTTTCTCTTGCTTGAAGATCTGAATGGCAGGCATCCTCTCTGGGGGGTTTTCTCAATAAATCCCAGGGGACAAGTCTTTGCCGATCTGATCGAAGAGCTTGAGATGGGTCTCCTAAATATGGATGAGTTTACGCCTCACTGCCAGAGAACCGTTTAATTTTCTTGCGCTAATCTATCTTTTTGCTCTTCGGATGCACAGCCTGATCTTGATTCGAGGGTGGTTGATGACCTCCATAGTAGTGATCACATTCCTATTTAAATATAATTTTCAGGCCAACTACCGCCTGAGAGCCCACCTCGGTGGTGCTTGGCGCGGGCGCGGTGTCCTGCATTTCAGGAAATGACTGAATTCTATATCACAGTCGAGGTGTTTAGGCTGTTAGAAGAAGCCGTTGATTCCTTCTCCGGTAACCTAATTGCGCGGGCCTGACTACTATTCCCAGAACTTCTGGCCGTTTTGCACGCCGACCACTCCCGTGCTGGTCAGCTGAGTATGACACGGCCCTCAAACAGAAGCGTTATGCCTACATGCGCTATAAGCGCCGCTGGAACGATTTCACTGTCGGTGAATCTCGTCTGGCTAGGGCCAGGTTCCGGTATATTTCGACGTACTTCCACCACTCTTCTTGGCGGGCATACGTGTCTTTACTTAACGGGAAGACCCTTCTAGCAGAGGTTTGGAAACGAGGCAAAAGGATTCAGAGCAAATTCTCGCAGGCCCCTCTCTCGTTCTCCAGGAGAATGGGACCGCAATCTCGGACCCCAGGTTTGTGCCGGAATCCTTCACGACCGCTTTCTCAGCATTCTCTAGCCGAGATGCTGCTCTGCCAGCATTCAATGCACGTCGTAATGTCGCGGAAGGCCGCCGGCCTCACTTTACCTCCAGAGGCAGGGAAGCCTTCAACGACAGGTTTACTGTGAGTGAGTTGCATTCCGCTCTCGCTTCGTTCGCGGATTTCGTCCATGGTCAGGATGATGTCGCGTACGCCATATTTCGACACCTGGGTGAGCGAGGCATGACATTTCTGTTAGATTTGTTCAAAAGTATCAAAGTGGAGGGTCTCCTCCCAGTTTCCTGGTGAATCGCTACTGTGCTCGCCTTTCGCAAACCGAGGAGAGATCACTCTACTCCGCCTGGTTTCGCCCAAATTTCTCTAACCTCTTGTGTGTGCAAGTTGATGGAGAAATTGGTAAATCTTAGATTAGCCTTTTTCCTAGACAGTGGGGGCCATCTGTCTTCAGCACAGTGCGGCTTCCGCAAGTTCCACCCCACGTCGGATGCTCTGCTCCGACTGGAATATGCCGTCTGCGAGGCCTTCCTTCGTAGACAGCACTACGCCACGGTTTTGTCGATCTGGAGAAGGCATATGATACCGCATGGCGATACAGTATCAGGGAGACTTTCCACACGATGGGGGCAAGGGGATGCCTCCCAATGTTTATATCTGAATTTTTGCGAGATCTCGATTCCACGTACGGGTGGGGGAGCCCTCTCCGGCCCAATGGAGAAGGAAGAGGGTGTCCCGCAGGGAAGTGCCCTCAGTGTCATACTCTTTCCATTGAGCATCAACGGCATCACCTCGCTTCTTCCAGAAGATATGCTCGCTACGCTCTACGTGGACGCCCATTTGGTCTCTTTTGGTGCGGTCCAGCTCCCAACTCTTTGAGCGTTGACTCCAAGAGGCATTGAACCACGTCTCTCGCTATGCCGAAGCGCACTGGTTTCGTTCTTCCTTAGCCAAGACTAAGGTGGTCCACTTCTGCTGCCATCCACGGCTCCACCTAGATCCAGACTTTGTTAATGGGGTACGCCTGGAAGTGGTTGTATCATCCCGTTTCCTTGGTCTTGTATTTGACCGACGCCTCACCTGGAAGGCCCATATTCGCAGCCTTAGAGGCTCTTGTACTCGCGCTATGGATATTCTCCGTTCCATGACGTTCGCGCTTGGGGCGCTGTAGGGCTACTGCCTAACCTTTTATCGATCCTGTGTTTGTTCGAAGCTCGACTAGGGATGCAAGTGTTACGCAATCACAGCCGAGCGTTTATTGCGGATGGTGGACTCGATCCACCACACCGGCCTTTGCCTTGCGACCGGTGCCTCTCGTACTTCCCCCATTAAGAGCCTACTAGTGGATGCTGGGGAGATGCCACTCTCTCTACACCGTAAACAGTGCATCATTTGCCTGTACGCGCGAGCCCGGAACCTCCCTCAGTCGCCAACAGCTCTCACTTCATTCGCAGCTGAATTCGACGGTACCTATGCCGCCGAGAGGCACCAGGCATGTACTAAGCCCGTTCGCTTTAGGGCTAGGAAACTCCTTCGAGATCTAGGTTTAGCTCTCGGGCCTGGGGTTCCCCTGGTTCTACCCAGGACGCTACCCTGGAGGGCACCACATTTGGCTATTTGTCGTCACGCCTCTGCTGCCAAAGCTTGTACAGCGCCGGGAGTATTGCGTTCGACCTTTCTGGAGCACACCTCGTTTTACACTGGAACCCTGCCAGTTTATACGGATGGCTCCAAGTCTGAGGAGTGGGTGGGCTTTCACGCTGTATCCCCTCAGTTTTAAGTCTGCGGGGCTCTACCAGGCGCTGCGTCTGTCTTTTCGGCCGAGCTGGTGGCAATACACCACTTGGTAGCAACTTACAAAGTGCCCTGAGTGCTCTCGGGGCATTGGAATCTCCGCATCGCCTGGTTCATGATATCCGTAACGCCACGGTTTTGGCGAGCTGGGTAAATGTCGATATTATCTTCTGCTCGGTTCCTGGACATGTAGGAATTGCGGGGAATAAGCACACCATTGAGGGCGCCAAAGAGTCCACGGGGACTCTGCAACCCGACTAACGTATTGTTCTTCCTCAGGCTGACTACATGGCAGGAATACAGGCAGCTTTTCGTGCTGCTTGACAAAGAAGATGGGAGACGCTCGAAAGGAACTTTAAGTTGCATGGCATTGTGCCGCGACTGTTCCCATTGCGCCGCGACCGCGCAATGCCGCAGAGGCTTCAGGTTTCTTTCTGTCTTCTCCGAATTGGGCATACTTGCGAGACGCCCCGCCATTTGATGGAGCCCTCGTCAGCGCCCTACTGTGGCGACTTTGTTGTTCCCCAGACTTTTCGGCACATTTTTGTTAAATGTCCCAGGCTGGGCGATCTCGCGCACGTTATCTGTCCTGGTACCGGGATGAGCGAGATCGCTACCGCCTGTTCCTTGTAGTCGGGACGAGTGCGTGCTCTTTGACTGGTAGACTGGTAGACTTTGGAGGGGAGGCCGACCTTCTCCCTTTTATTTAACTTGGATTTGTTGTGGGTTTTTTGGTTTTATTATTGTTGTTTTTTTTGTAGGTCACACGCTCCTGCGCCGGGAGGAGGGGCACCTCCCCCCGACACCGGAGATTGCTTCCTAATTTTTACGATCTTCCCATCTTCTTTTTATCGTTGTTGTGTTTTCCTGTTCATATTTTAAAGTCGCGTAGTGCTACGCTCACATGATTCCATCGACTCATGCTCAAGTGGGCATTCGCCAGATAAGGTCTTAAAAAAAATCTTTATTCTTATATACACTTGGCTAAATGAGTCTAAATATAATTTTTAAACAATTAGTGTATTAGGTAAACTTACAAGCATGATCACTCAATGATATATATAGGCTTTAGCAAATTTGTCGACTTAACGTCTAAGTTTACTAGATTAATCGAATTTAACTAGAGTTAGATTAATTTAATTTAGTTCACTTTTAGTTAAATTACGTTGTGTTAGGAAGTTTATTAACTATTCAAAATTGGAGTTAAAAGCAATTAATTTGGTTAAATTTAACGCTT
Organism: Ceratothoa steindachneri; assembly: GCA_963969495.1. Lineage (NCBI taxonomy): Eukaryota > Metazoa > Arthropoda > Malacostraca > Isopoda > Cymothoidae > Ceratothoa > Ceratothoa steindachneri. The sequence continues at coordinate 92,933,092 of OZ018330.1, forward strand.
TCCTCTATAAAAATTGAAGGTTAATTTGAATATTTTCCTAAGATTTAATATCCATACATAGCAACCATGCCAGTAATTTTTAATGGTTTCCTATTTATTACATTTAGCTTACGTATTTCCCTATTTGTAGGTTAGGAATAAGGGAACGGCGGAGTTTTAAATTAAGTTTGAGATGAAAAATTCAACAAACCTTGAGTAGTTTAATCATTGGATTACCCTCATTAAGAGAAATTTCGTCGACGGTTCTCAAAGAGTCAGAAAACTGGATTAGATTTTATTTAACATGAAGAAGAAATAATCACGAATAAAATGATAAATCCTCTACTGTATATCAAAAGAAGATTTACTCATTTTTTATTAGTCAAAAGAAAGCAAAATATTAAATATATTAATTAGAAATTTCACTTGGTTTCTTTGTATTTCAGGTGAAAGCCAACTTAATTTAGGTTCTGAAATTGAAATATTTCCTAAATTTTAGTATGTACAATTCAATAACGATAAAAATTATAGCGTTAATTAGTCTTACTATTACCATAATTAATTGAATATTTCGAGGTGATATTTAACTTTATTTTACGGAATGAAGTTAGGAAATTTAATTTATCTATGCATTTTAGTATTAAAAATTTAATAGTAAAACTAAATATTAATATTGTTTTTTTATTTGATTATTAGTGTCATTTTGGCTTACACGGATGCACTCGTAAAGGAATAACATAGTGTAAATATTTGGCGCACATTGTGTGCAGATTAGAATAAGATGAAGGGACCTAAGAGAACAAGAAAATGAGATATTCGTTGTAGATTATTTATCTATACTACAGTTGACACCCCTTAGTGATATGTAGATATACACGTCACGAGGATGATTACATGAAGCTTACATGAGTATAACCCGTGGTGATTTTGTGCATGTTTTTTTATCATTATCATCCCCCTAACGATGAGCTTTATTCACTCGGCAAAATAATGCCTTTTAGATATGAAAGACTGGCGAAGAAGGTCGATCCGATTGGGACTGAACAGGTATTGGAGCAAGGCATCCGGTTCACCACGACTAGTTAAAAGCTCATCGCTTAATATTGACCATCAGCAAGCATAATCAAAGATACGATGGAAAGGAAGATAATTGATAACGAGGATATATAAATATATATATATATATATATATATATATATATATATATATATATATATATATATATATATATAAATATATATATATTTATATATATATTTATATATATATATATATATATATATATATATATATATATATATATATGTATATATATATATATATATATTTATATATATATATATATATATATATATATATATATATATATATATATATATATATATATATATATATATATATATATATATATATATATATATATATATATATATATATATATATATATATATATTTTATACTGGCTGACCCTAAAAAAAAATAATTAAAAAGCCTTATCTGACTCTTGATGAAAAAATGTACTATGCAAATTAGCAGCAAAATATAATAGTATTTAGTAGTGCTACAACGAATGTTATTTTCACACAAATTAATAATAATGTGCAAAATATGAAAAAAAATTTAATATTAGTGAATCTTTGTCTTTTTCAGAGTAAGTATTACCTAAATATAAATTAATAGCTATATATTTTAATAGCTATATTAAGTGCATTCTAAGTTTCATTATCACCTGTGGTGATATAGGAAAGATACAAAGGACATGTGGGAGTTAGGTGTCGCGTTGCATATTCTTATCAGCAAATTCCTTACCAGTTGGCAATTACCTATGCTTTAATCACTGTTGAGTGAACCAGTAAAGAGTGAGCATTGCTTCAGTGACTATCCGTGTTTAACAAAGTCCCTCTGAAATACAATCAACATGTCAAATTCAATTTAAACAAGAAGTAAAACACAAGTATGGCTTATTGGAGAAGCAATTGATGCAATTCAAACCAAAAATCCTTTAACAAATAGTGATATATTAAGACGATTTATCTCCTTAACACAATGGAAAAAATAATTTACAGGAGGCTTGTAACATTGTATATTCAGAAATATATGAAATTTTAGACCACGCAAAAATACCAACTAGAGACAAACAGCATGTGATTATATAAATTTAGAAGAAATATGAGCAGTTCTGAACCCTCTTCAAAACAAAATCAAGGCTCGATCAAACTCAAATATCAAAGGAAACTTCATTCCTAGAATGTTTAAATGATCTGTTACATATAGCTAATGCTAATGCATTAGAAATGATAAACAATGAAGAAGATCGTTAATTTCTACAGGCTTAGAGAGAGAGGCGTAGACGAGGCTATATAGGTAGTGTTGACAAGAAAACAGTAATTAATGAAGTGAAAAAACGCAAAAGAATTGAAAAATAATCTAAGTGAATTGAATGGAATTGTCTAGAAAATTAAATTCGTCGGTTGTTCAGCTAACAAGTATCGAAAGCAGCGAAAAAATCAGCAGTGATGAAGCAGAGCCCAGCCCATTTAATCCTCCAAGAAAGAGAATATTTAAAGGCGAGAGAATTATTTCATCTGACTTGTTGCTACATTAGACAGAAAAAAATGATTGATCGTCATGCAATGGTTGCAATCTCAGTAACATCATTATCTCTTGGAAGAGATATTTATGATATAACCATAAGTAGAAGTACACTGCAATGAAAAAGAAAAGGAACTGCGTAAAGAAATAGCAGATAGTTTGAAGCAAACGTTTACTAAAGATGCACCTCTTACACTCCATTAGGATTGCAAATTAATTCTTGATTTAGTTGGCAGTAAAAATATAGATAGACTGCCTGTGTTAGTGTCGGGTGGTGGCAACTCTAAGCCTTTGGGAATACCGAAGCTAACGTCAGGGACAGGTGCTAAAAGAGCAAAATCAGCTCTGGAATTTCTTCAAGATTGGAATATCGAGGACAGGGCTAAAGCCGTGTGTTTTCACAACAATGCTAGTAACACTGGTCTTAAGAAAGCTCGATGTGTGACAAGATAAGCAAAACTAAAGAGAGGTCTTCTTGCTTTTCTTTGCGGACATCATGTTCATGAACTCATTATATATGATATATTTCAAAAGTCGTTTGATGCTTCATCCAGACTAGAAATTCAATTATTCATGCATTTCCGTGATTCCTAGAAGACTATCGATATTTCATCGTATGAAGCCCACAATACATGTCTTTCTTGGAAAAGATTTGTGCTTAGGTTTTGTCAAGAATAGTTGAAATATCAGCCTCAAACAGATTACAAAGACCTTTTGCAAATATAAGTTGCATATTTAGAGGGTGACCCCAAAAGTTTTTCCTTTAAACAACCTGAATCGGTTTATCGAGCATGTCGGATGGCAAAGTTATTAATTCAATTTAAATTGTACTCATCAAGTCACAATTTAAAATGGTCAAGAAAGAACAGACATCAGTCAAATTATTTGCACAGTTTGTTGTACAGTACTAGGTTCCTCACTGGTTTACACCTTAAACTGCATCCACTGCTCCACAAAAGGATTTAGAGTACTTACAAAGTTTCCATTTATCTGAAGTTAAGGAACTTGCTTCTGTACCCAGCAAAGCACTTGGTTATATATATATATATATATATATATATATATATATATATATATATATATATATATATATATATATAGAGAGAGAGAGAGAGAGAGAGAGAGAGAGTTACATAGAGTTACATATATACACAGATCACACGGGCCTTACGGCCCAGACTAAGGTGATCTGGCCTTAAATCTACTGCCACTTACACATAGAATAGTAGAAGTAAAATATAGAAAAGTTTTAGGCTCTCCCCACCCTCCACTGCCTCCGGCAATAGCCGTACATGAAATATTTTTGGAAAAGTACCTTGCAGGTGTAAGAAGACAGTACCTGAAGGAAATTTACATTGAATAGTAATTAAATAAAATGAATATAAAACCACTTACATACACCTGAAAGAGTTATATTTTTTGCAATACTATTTTATTTTGTAGCTTATGCTAAACAATTCCAATATTTGCTAAGTGTTTGTCTAATCTAATTTTAAATGAGTCTATAATTCTGCTGTCCACTACCTCGTTTGGCAAATTATTCCATTTATTAATAATCGAGTAAGTGAAGAAGTTTTTTATTACATCCATAGTGGCTCTTTTACTTTGAAGTTTTAAATCATCTCCACGGTTGGGACACTCCCCTGTCAGTGTGAACAAGTTATTGCCATTAATGTTGTTAAATCCTTCAAGTATTTTGAAGCATTCGATTAGCTGCCCCCTTAGTCTTCGTTTTCTGACCGAAAATAGATTGTGTTTTTTTAACCTCTCGTGGTAAGGTTTGTTACGTACTGACGGGATAAGTTTTGTCACTCTGTGTTGTACAGCTTCTAATTTATTTATGTCTTTTATTAAGTAAGGGGCCCAGAACTGCACAGCGTATTCGAGATGGGGCCTGACAATACTTTTATATAGTGGCATAATTATCTCCTCGCTTTGATAAGTAAAGTTTCTTTTCATAAATCCTAGCGCTGTGTTAGCTCTGTTTGCAGCAGCTGCGCATTGGTTTGATGTTTTTAAGTTTTCTGTAATTATTACTCCTAAATCTTTAACCTGCGTGGTTGTGTTTATTAAGACGCCTTGCATTGTATAGTTTTTGTTTTTTTTTGTTCCGCACTGACGGATTGGGCATTTGCCATTTTTCTGACCATTCGGTAATTTTATTTATATCAGCTTGCAGGCTAGCCCTGTCCTCTTCGCCTAATACGGAGTTACCTATTTTCGTGTCATCTGCAAATTCAGATATTATATTATTTATTCAAACGTCTATGTTATTGATGTATATAGTAAATAAAATAGGCCCCAGGACTGATCCCTGAGGAACACCGCTGGTAACAGATACCCAGTCCGATTCCACGCCATTTATTATCACTCTCTGCTTCATGTTTTTTAACCAGCTACTAATCCATCCGTTTATATTACCGTTAATTCCTAGCGTACGCACTTTGTTCATGAGCTTTTGGTGGGGAATTTTTAAAGGCCTTTTGGAAATCCAGGTAAATTATATCTAATGATTTAGTATCATTATATAGGTTGAAAAAGTTATGGTAAAAGTAAATTAGGTTTGTTAAGCACGATCTCTGAGACCTAAAACCATGCTGGCCATCTCGTATAAGGTTATTGCTTTTGAGGAACTCTACTAGTTTGTCTCTAATGATCGTTTCGAGCAACTTTCCAACTATTGAGGTTAAAGATAGGTGTTACGTTAGCTTCCCTCCAATCATCAGGGACGACCCCATGCTCGAGAAATTTGTTAAAAATGAGAGCAAGTGACTCTGCTAACTCATTATGCAATGTTTTAAGATTTTGGGTTAAAATTTATCAGGGCCAGGAGTCTTCTACGAGTTCATTTTCTTTAATTTATCAATTACTAGTTGCGAATTTACTTCCAGGCTCCTTAGTGATGGGTGCCTGACCTGTATATCCTCGTTGTTATCGTTATTAGTATATCCTAAGCTAAAAACTAAACTAAAAAACTCGTTTAGGATATTAGCCATACCCATATCATCTGAAATAATTTCACCCAACTGGTTTTTTAAAGGGCCAATCCCGCTTCTCATTTGCCTATTTCTATTGATATAAGTATAGAAGTGTTTGGGATTAGTGGTGCTTGCTTTCGCTATCTCGATTTCGTATTGACGTTTCGTTGATCTTATGAGTGTTTTAACCTTTCTTCTGCTAGTTTTATATTGTTGGTTAACTTGATAGCTTCTATTGTGTTTTAATAATGTGTGGAGACGGTTTCTATCTCTAATTGCTCGTTTGATGTCATTATTAAACCACGGTGGCTTGCCTCTATTCGCGTTACCATTCCTTGTCTTAAGAGAAAAATGGTTTTCTTAGGCTATAAAAAATAGTTCTTTAAATTTATTCCAAAGTTGATTTCCATGTTCTATTTCTATCAGCTGTTCGTGAATATTTCCCAGGGCTTCTCTGAGGCCCTCTAAGTTAGCTTTACTGTAGTCTGGTACTTTTGAATAGTTATTGGTAGTTGAATACCTGGCCTTTAGATCAAAGCGGATTGGTTTATGGTCACATGTACCTATATGTTTCGCTATGGCCAGAGTTGATATTAAATTTTCCTGGGATGCAATAACTCGGTCTAGTATATTATTTCCTCTGGTTGGCTCTCTTACGCATTGGTGTAAATAATTATTATCGATGAAATTTGTCATTAATTTTTCTTGTTGGCTAGTCTCTATATTCAGAGAGACAGAGAGAGAGAGAGAGAGAGAAAGAGAGAGAGGGAGAGAAAATAGAAGGAGAGAAGGAGAGAGTGGGAGAGAGAGGGAGGGAGAGGGAGAGAGAGAGAGAAGGAGAGGGGGAGGGGAGGGGAGGGGGAGGGAGAGGGAGAGAGACTACCTATATTTAACAAATTTTAATAAGGGTCCTTTGATTATTGAATAAGGTCCTAATATTCATTATTACCAATCCTTTCATGTATTGAATATAATTTATAGATTCGCACTCTCGAATTCGGCTTTTTCAAAAGCCGGAAAATCTACTTCTGGGAAAAACTTCAATAAAGTTAAAGACGCTGGAGATTATTTGATTAATTTCCTTCAAATACAAGACCAAATATTTTAAATAAGATGGATCAGAATCACGAGGGGAAAATTTTTTGGAAACAAAATGTTTCGTATAAAATTGATTAAATTTGTATTAATATATTTTTCTTTATAAAAATCCATTTTTATGTATTTTCAATAACTCAATAACCACCTTTATAATTCCCCATTTAATGGCCAATTTCCTTTCAATTAAACTCTTACTTCACTATTTTAACGTGTCAAAGAATGATTGCAATCCGGGTACATAGTCATATATACCATTAATTTTTCGCATCTGGAAAGGAAAAATAGATTCAAATTTCTTACTATTGAATAATTTTTTCCCATTTTATCTATCACTTTAGCTTACCGCTATCATGAGGGTGGCGAGAGAGATTAAAGCAATCTTTTCTTAAAAGAGATGGTTAAATGGGACATGTGATGCCTTTCAACCAAGATTTATTAATGGAATATTTTATTCCGATTTGACGCACTAAATCGTGCATTATCCAATTATCTTGTGGGCGTATAATTGAGCTCTATGTTTGTTTGCATGTCTGTTAATCTTATATTTTGTCCCCATGAATGAAGTTTATATTTTGATCCGAAGTGGAACCGAGGGAGAATATGTCATATATCGAGATTTCTATAAGGAATACGGCCTAGATGAGCGCTATACCTAATAAAACTTCTTATTAGTAAAATTATATTTAGATGTATTTGCTTAATCGTGAACATCCAGTTTTATTACTATTATATTCATTTTAGCTAAATTAATTATAGTGGAATGTCATATTAAAGCCAATCATGCAACAATAGGTACAGTTTTTAATTTACTTAGCCAAGTTGTTAAAAATTTAATAGGGGTCATTTTTCTGTTAAAGTATTATGCCAATCCACAGGAAATTCTAACTTTAGGACCACTTCTCAAGGAAAGATTGAAATTTGTAAAGCCATTTGAATCAACTGCTCTGGATTATGCTGGTCCAACAGTTGTACAAGATGAGAAATACCAATATGATAAAATTTATTTGCTTATATTTACATTTTGTGCCTATGGGTTTACTATCATTCCTATATAGAATGATTTAATTGCTTAAACTATATTCAAAGAACTATATCACTTATCTTTAACTTGTTCACTACCAAATTGCCTAATTTCTGATAATCAATCCTTTTTTAAAAGAGCTGATGATTATCTAAACAAGGTCGGCTGACCAAAGTTGCGTACTTTCACTTATTCTGATTTATGACCTTACGACCTTCAAAACTTTCAATAATTCATGGACCACCCTTGGGAGGACTTTGGTAATTATGTTATTTGAAAGAGAATGTAAAACAACATAAGGTTTGAAATATTGTTAGAACCTGCTGTATAGTTACGATATTATTATCCAAAGCAAAAAAAAAGTTAAACAGGGAGCAACCGACCGTCATAGTCAGATATAGAGTCGCACGCGACTAAAAATTGGTTCCAAAATAATCTTGTTAATCAGTATCTATCAGATCATGGCATTTAATGGAAGCTTACTCGATCATACTTTTCAAGAACTTTAGGAATAGTAGGAGGAATGTTAGCATTAGTGAAAAAAGCTTTATATACATCTTTAAAAGGTAATATACTTCCCCCCTCGTGTCTTAAAGCCATTATCCTAGAAAATAGTGCAAACCATCAACTCAAGACCTCTAACCTATGTTAGCTTAATTGAAAAACCTTCATTAAATAATGTGTTAACACCATTTAAGCTAATGTATAGGTATGATCATACAAAATTTAATTTCCTGCTGAGGGAATCAACCAATATTGAAGAAGAATTAGATGCCAATTATGTGTCAACCACAAAAGAAAAGGAAGGAGAACAATTAATTAACTGCTTCCTTCAAGCTAATAAACAATCTCAGGAACTTAAAAAAAATGGAGATCTGAATATCTACTTAACGGCAGAGAAAAGTACTATAGTTAGCATAAACAACCTATTCAGAAAATTCCTCAACTTGGAGTCATTTGCCTTCTAGAGGAAAATTTTAAAAAAATCCAAAGTTCGTTTGTAAAATGAGTAAAATTGAAGAAGTACATCCGAGGGAAGATAGTACTCTTCGCCATGTTGCCTTAAAAACTGCCCACGGTCATCTTTCTTAACGTCAGATCTCTCGGTTATTTCTTTTAGAATTTCTGTCTCCATTTTCAGAGTCACATAATCACCAAATTAAAATCATTTTTACAGATAACTTTAATATTGTAAATTGTTTATGCTTAATGAAATTCAATCTTTTGACTAAAGTAACTTAGTGTAAGATTTAAGGACCAGGGAAAAGGTTACACATTCCTTATTATTTATTCCTGGTATGTTTTATTATTTCTTCTCTAGGACTTAAGTTCATTGTCTTTCTCTTGTAAACAGGCCATAACTGGAGATAGGGCATTGGAGACTTTGATTCTCTTCCTAATTAAGTGCCCCTTAAGAATCTTTACCGATTCAAAATTAAATAACTTAAGAAAAATATCGACGTCAGTGTACAGATAAATTATCTATTTACTTTATCTATTATTTTTGAACTACCTTCCAATATACATATAGATTTTTCTTAATACCACATCTTCTCTAATTCCGTTCCTACTGTGATTTCGAGCGTGCCTTAAGAGAATCGTATCTTCTTTTATTCCATTCGAGCTGTGCCTTCGAGAGTGCTCCACTGAGCCATATCTTATCTCAATCCGTTCCTGCGGTGCCTTCAAGCGTGCATTAAAGTACAAAATTTAAACTCAGATACCTATGTTTCTGCTATGTAATAGGAACAGGCAAACAGTTTGGTTATATTATATGGGATTTCACATAAAAAAATCTCCTTTAGATTTAAATCGACCCACTTTAGAACATCAGAAAAGTTAAATTTCTGAGAAAAATCAGCGTTTTCGAACAAAAGTAGTTAATATGGTTACGAACTCCTTCAATATCAAATGGCTATCGATAAATTACATGCTAGAAAATGAATAAAATCTTTATTAAAATGGGGGAAACAGCATTTGAACAATGGCTTCATCGTTATGCTTAATGACAGAGGTAGGTGCTCGAATGGTTCAGAGATCTACTCAGAATAAATTATTCTAATAGAATATGCCAAATTTGAAGAGTTAGATGTGGAGGGTATGGCAAATCGTTCAGAAAATATTTCGATGTATATTAAATACAATATTAAGTATATTTTCAGCAAAATTTTGCTAAAATATTAACAATAGTCCCTTCTAATAATTAGATATTCATGGTTTGTTTGGACACTTTGGGTTCAATATAAACCATTTATTTAGTCCAATTTGGATTATAAAATTATACCCTCGATAAACACCCAATGCTTGTAAGAAATATTCCTCATTACATCTTTCGTCCTCTTTCGACTACATTATTTAATAAAAAGCTATTTTACTCAATAAAAGCAGATGAGCAAGGTTTTTCTTTTGGACAATGGACAAATAAATTTGTATAGTTTGTCAAAAGCTATATGAGCAATACTCAAAATTCAGGCAGTATTTGGTCTAGATTTTAGAAATTTAAAGAAGATGAAGATCAGAACAACACAACAAATAAGAAATAAATGGAAAGAGACAAGTATCTTAAAACAATCGGAGAAACTATGTGCAAGAGAGGCAGAAATAGACAAAAATATCTAGGTTTAAGCAATAGTATCAATAAGTAAGTTTAAGTTGGGAACAAATGACAGGAGTTATGTGGGTTCAAGAGATGGAAAAAGAGAAGATAATTTGCCCCAAAGATATTGAACTAATGTAAAAAAAGAGAATAAATATTGGTTCACAAATCTAAAGATGTACTATATAGGTTTACTCAAGAGATAGGAAAAGGGAAGGAAATCAGCGAGTGGGCTCTAGAGATTGAATAATAGATAAAATATATTGATTTAAGAGCTCAATACTTTGAATTATTGGAGGAGCTAAAAGGCTAAAGATTTGAAGAAAAGGAGATAAGTGGTTCAAAAGATCAAATAATGTCTAGAAATGAGCAGACAGAAGAGATTGAAGAATAAAAGAATCTAATTGGTATGAGCAGATGGAAAAATGAGAGATACTAGAGTTTAAGAAATCCACGAATGGGTGATTATAGAACTTTTATAGGGTTTAATTTATGGATGAATAATTGTTTCAAGAGCTTGAGTTTGGTAAAAAACAAGTAAGGTTAGGAGAATGAAAGGCGTCATCAGTAAAGTTGGTTTAAAAGATGATAGAGAGAATAGAATTGAAAACAATCTATCTCTCGTGTTTATATTGGAGCTATTTCATTTAGACCACATACTCTTCCCTTACAGTCCTTCTTTATTTAAATACGCACAAAACGAAAGATAATCTAATTAGTTTTAAATAATTAATCGGTAGTTTTTACATATTACCCGAAAAATTCGTCTAATAATTAAGTTTTCATTATCTATACTTCGGGCAATTACTAGAGTATTGTTTCCATTACTCTGCTGGACTAGGATGGGGATAAATTCGTTCAGAATATTAAGGTCACAACTGATATTTGCATCTAACTTTGAGAATCAAGATCAAATCGTACTCGAATCCCAAGATATTTTTGCCAACCAACAGAAATTTCCTGTCATTTTAAGGTTGTTGCCAATTTATGGTTTATTTATCAGATTAAAGCTCATCTATTTGAAAGAACAATATAAATACAACTTCATTTGTCTCTGTTTTGGGAAGAAGAATTTAAGAGGATGTTATCACCATCATCATCATCATCATCACTAACTCTATAATTTAAGAAGGGGATGTTTTTGAGTGTTTGAATAATAATTTCATCTTAGTTTGGTTATGACTCATGTTTTTTATCAAAGTTATTTCTAATAATTATTTTTATAGCAGCAAAAAACAAAATGTTGAAGTTCAGAAATAAATATAAGTATCAAAATTTTGTATTTTTTTTAAAACCTACAGAATTACAAATGGTGAAGTTCCTAAAATTTATTTTTATATATCTTCTTCTATAACTATATTTTAGCAACGTGTTATATTGAAAGTGGGGAAATTGACTTTAGAGTTCTTTTTAAAACTATTATAATTGGCGAAGTTCAGAAATTTATAAAAATTCAACCCTGGCTGCTTTTTTTTAGATCTTAAATTTTAATTTTAGTTACGAAGCCATTGCCTGGTTTCTAATAATTCTTTTATAATATCAAAAAACAAAATGGTGAAGTTCAGAAAAAAATATAGGTATCGAAATTTTGTCATTTTTTAAAACTCAAAGAATTACAAATGGTGAAGTTCAGAAAATTTATAAAAATTTATCCATGGATGCGTTTTTTAGGATTTTAAATTTTAATCTTAGTAGCGAAGCGCAAGCTCCCCTCGTAGGAGGGAGTGGCGAAGCTATTGCCTGGTTTGTATATATGTGATGTAAAAAAAAATTAAGCTCCTTTGCAGTAAGTACATTTTGTATTCGATATAGAAAAATAAGATGTCACTAACTCTATAATTTAAGAAGGAGATTTTTTTGAGTATTTGAATAATAATTTCATCTTAGTTTATGTTGGACTTATGTTTTTTTATCAAAGTTCAGAAATAAATATAAGTATCGAAATTGTGTGATTTTTGTAAAACCCAAAGAATTACAAATGGTGAAGTTTAGAAAGTTTATTTTTATATATTTTCTTCTATAACTATATTTTAGCAACGTGATATTTTGAAAAGGGGGAAATTGAGTAAAGAGTCCTTTTTTAAAATTATTATAAATGGCGAAGTTCGAAAATTTATAAAAAATTAACCATGGCTGCTTTTTGTAGGTTTTAAATTTTAATTTTAGTAGCTAAGCCATTGCCTAGTTTAATTATATCTATTTTGTAATAAAAATAAGCCAGTCTCTTCTCAAGAAAACCTAATAGGCTGGGTTGATCATGTTGCCAGATGTCGCCTTTATGGAGTTACTAGCGTTAGGTGACGGCGCCAAGACATTCATATAAAACTAAAGTTAGATCAAACCCCCCCAAAATATTAAAATACCCTATTACATACATATCTATTCTCCTACCAAGTTTCAAATGTATTGGGTATAAACAATTGAAAGAATGATTATTTTCTGTTATTGTGCAGTGTGAGAAGGTCTGGATTTCATGAACGAATGTCGTTTAAACGAAATCTACGTTTAGGATAACATCTGACTGCCTTAGCGGCGAGGCACGTTTCGAAATGGGATTTCATGTTTTATAAGGGTTTAGTGGAAACTTAAGCGCTTTAGATTTCGCATATCGACGGTCCTCAGGTCTTTGAAGCCTACTTGAACCAGAAATGAGTGTTATCGGCAGACTTAAACGGGAAAAAAGACCACTAAATTTGTTTAAGAAATTCTGGGAGTTTTTTAGGATAATAGCGATCACATCAGGGAAAGATCTTAGATCATTAGCAATTTGCAACTTCTCATCGGTACGTATCTTGCGATATGATTGGGTACGCATTTTCCCACGTGATTTATTAGGGGCTCCGTTAATTAAATGATGGAAATGGTGGCGTCTAAAAGATTTGAAAGTGTGGACGGAAGACGGATTAAGCACCCGTATAATGCCTCTTTTGGCAATGTACAAGAGTCATACTTAGTTTGAGAGCGGTGTGCAAGAAGTCCCAATGGCAATTCACCCTATAATTGAGCAGATCAAGAACAACCCAACTGGAAGTATTTTAAACGTAGCCTGAAAGCACTTGCCGACATCATTCACTTTAGGATTACAAGGAAAAGTGTAAACATTAATATGACAAAAGTATTAGTGAAAAGCATCCATGTGCAATCGTCTAAAGTCTTGGAAAGATAAATAGTGGAAGGATAGAACCTTCACCCTTTTTTATCTCTCCACGATATATAATAGGTATTTAACCCCATGGATTTGGTAGTATCCCTGAGATTGGTGGTGACAATTACAGAATCGAGGTTTTATTAATTTGTTCGTGTGCATTTGATGACGAACAAGTTTTCTGACATCTTTTGTACATTTAAGGCTACACATATGCTTTGAAATTTGATACATTGTGACTCTAACACTAGATTAAGATAAGTAATAACCGAGGTCAAATATCTGGTGCATAAATGTTTCTACTACGAGAAAGTTCTTGCGATCAGTGTTTGGTAGGCAAAGAGAGGATTAACGGATGTTTGTATTTTCCCGACTCAAGCAGCAACTAATGATCCGGCAGCTTAATTTTTCTGCAGATACAACGGGAGAAAAATTCACGGTAGTATATTGTAAGAGGGCTGCGCTCGAACATTAAGTCTGAGACTCGTTACTTTGACCTGGAATGTGATGGAAGGCTTTAGGCAGCTCAAGTTGGGAAAATAGGTGTGGACATGCGGTTTGAGATGCAAAATCAGAGACGAACGGGATTGGATAACTATCAAACTTAATGACTGTTTAAGGCACGGATGTCACAAACTCGGTTCTAAGACCCCTCTTTATTAGAAACTAGATATAATGGAGATTCACATGTCAAATATCTGCAAATATTGTTGAGTAAAATGCTTCACCGGCTGTACAAACAAAAAGAGTAAGAGTAGAAACGGGTAGGATGCTAGTAGTGCAATGCCCCGTAAGGGGCGCGGCGATTTGCCATTCTGATCACAGTGCTGACGGAATCGAGCGCTCCGTCCAGCCCCAGCTTTGCCTCTCTTCCTTCCTTCAGATAGCCTGTATTTCTTCCCTACTCCATCACTTCCACTACAACCTCCCACACAACTTTTTCTGGTGAGCCTCTAATTGCCCAGGGTAGATGCTGACCTTCTTCTTAGCCGACCGTGCCGGATCGGGGCTGAGGGGGGAGGGTACAATTTTCTCTAATCCATTAGCTCTAGTCTCGAGTGGTTGGGTTTTGAACAACCTGCTTCATCCCCACCCATAACTTCTCGCGAATGCAGCGGGTGACTTCGAGGTGGCCAAAATAAGGGCTCTTCGGACACTTGATGGCATCCCGGTGAGTTTGACGCCGCACTCTACCATGAACGTTGTGAAAGAAGTAGTTTATGCGAGGGAACTTGTTGACTACTCCATAGAGGACATCATCTTAGAGCTAGCCGACTATGGGGCGGTCAAGGTCGAACGAGTGATGAGAAAACTGGGAGGGGCCTCGAGACCCACCCTTACAGGCTTCGTGACGTTTGACTGTGACAAGCTCCCTGAGTCGGTGCGTTCCGGTTGGTACCGCTAAAAGCATTCGTGCCACTGCCGCGGCTGTGCTATTACTGACACCGCTTCGGCCATACAAATCGTTCATGTAGACGTGAAAAGTCGGGGTCACCCGGAGTATGCGTAAATTCCTCCAAGACAACATACGATAGGTCTAAATCGTGTGTGGCCAAGTCTGTCAATTGAGGACGGCCGCATCCCGCTTCTTCAAAGCAATGTGGTGCATATCTCCTTGAGAAAAAAATCCTGGCCCTTCAGTCCCCGGCTCTGCTTGGGAGGTCTTAGGCCTCAATGGTTAGAAAGACACCCTTTGCCATTGGCCCATCCAGGCCAACGAGCACGGTTGTTTCCGCGCCCATTTGGAGCCCATCTGCAGGTTCTACTCAACCCGGGCGTTTACCTGGTAAAACTGGCGGCAAAAAGGGTTCACACCCAGCACCAGCTAAAACCATGGCTCCCCCACCCTTTCCCCAGCGTGAACATTTCCGGAGAGGCAAAACGGCAACGCGCCTCCACCGAGTTGTTAAACTTACAGGAGGCAACACCCCTGAAGCTAGTTGCCAGGCCATATTCCGTGGTTCATAAAGCTGTCCTCCGAAAGGATGACAGCAAGAAAGGAGCTTCGGCTCCTACGCCCATGCCTAATGGTGCGCTGAGTGGTTTTGAGACGGTGGTTCGTCGAAAAGAAAGCCCCCGCCTCCAAAGCCGCAACGCCCGCCTAAGGTTGCGAGGCAGAGGGAGAAAAAGACTCGCATGGCGAGCCAAACCTTCCCCAATAAGTCCTTGAAGGCAACAGTGCCTTCAGCACTTTTACCGGCCAGGAGCGCCTGGGGTTCTGCCTCTGGAAAACGTACGGCCATTTCCGTGAGGGTCTTATTTTAGAAGAGGGCCCTCGCCTCTCCTCCGAGCAAGAGTGGTGGGCATATTCCTTAAATAGAATTGCCGTGGAATCTGATACAACTGGGAGGAGCTGTGGAAGCTCGTCTCCTCCGTTTCCCTGTTAGCTATTTTTCTGCAGAAGACCATGCTAGGCTCGTGCTTCCTTCCCTCACTCCCGGGTTATAAGGGTTTTGTGACCCTACCCCCACGAGAGGGAAGCGCTGTGGGATGCGCGATTTACGCCCAGCATGATCTCTCCGTTCTACCTTTCACTTTAGATACCTCTTTTCAGGCAGTGGCTGTGCAGCTTCACCTGAATAGGAGGTATCGTATCATTTCTGCGTACATTCTACTGTCAGCTGACTTCGAGGCGGGGGACTTCCGCCGCGGTGTGGCACGGTGGCCGAGGCCCTTTCTCTTGTTGGAGATCTGAACGGCACAAATCCTATCTGGGGGGATTACTTAATAAATCCCAGGGGACAAGTCCTTGCCGACTGGATCGAAAAGCTTAAGATAGGTGATCAAATGTAGATGAGGTTATGCATCACTGCCCGAGAACCGCTTCATTTTCTTGCTTTGATCTATCTTTCTGCTCTTCGGATGCACAGCCTAATCTTTTTTCGGCGGTGGTCAATGACCTCCATGGTAGGGATCACTTTCCCATTCAAATATCATTTTCAGGGCAACTGCCGCCTGAAAGCCCACCTCGGTGGTGCTTGGCGTGAGCACGGTAGCCTACATTTCAGGAAATGACTGAATTCTCTATCTCAGTCGAAGAGTTTAGGTCAGTAGATGAGGCCGTTGAGTTCTACTCCGGTAGCCTCATCGCCGAGGGCCTGACTACTATCCCCAGAACATCTGGCTATTTTTCACGCCAAACACTCCCGTGGTGGTCGGCCCAGTGTGAGACGGCCATCAAACAAAAGCGTTATGCCTACATGCGCTAGAAGCGCCGCCCGAAAAATTTCCCTGTCACTGAATTTCGTCGGACTAGGGCTAGATTCTGGTATATTTCAAAGCACGCACGCCGCTTTTCTTGACGGGCATACGTGTCTTTACTCAACCGGAAGATCCCTCTGGCAGATTTGTGGAAGCGAGTTTAAAGGATTCGGGGCAAGTTCTGCCAGGACCCGCCTCCCGTTCTCTAGAAGAATGAAACCGTAATATCGGACCCTGCGTCCGCGGCGTAATCTTTTGCGACAGTTTTCTCCGCATTCTTTAGCCGGGATGCTGCTCCTCCAGCATTTAATTCACGTCGTGATGTGGTGGAAGGCCACCGTCTGGACTTTACATCCAGAGGCGAAAAACCCTTAACGACCAGTTTACTGTGAGTGAGTTGCGCTCCCCTCTTGCTTCGTGCGGGGACACTGCTCATGGTCTGGAAGATGTCTTGTACGCCATGCATCGACACCTCAGTGAGCGAGTCATGTCATTTCTGTTAGATTTGTTAAACAGGATCTGGGTGGATGGTCTCTTTCCAGATTCCTGGCGAATCGCTACTGTGCTCGCCTTTCGCAAACCGGAGAGAGATCACTCTACTCCTGCCGGTTTTCGCCCAATCTCTCTAACCTCTTGCATGTGCATGTTGATGTAGAAATTGGTAAATTTTAGATTAGCCTTATTCCTGGACCACGGGGGCCATCTGTCTTCTGCACAGTGTGGCTTCCGCAAGTTTCACTCTACGTCGGATGCTCTGCTCCGACTGGAAAATGCTGTCTGCGAGGCCTTCCCTCGTAGACAGCACTACGCCACGGTGTTTTTCAATCTGAAGAAGGCCTATAATACCGCATGGCGATACGGTATCATGGAGACTCTCTACACGATGTGGGCGCGGATACGCCTCCCAATGTTTATATCTGAGTTTTTGTGAGATTGTCGATTCCACGTAAGGGTGGGGGGGAGCCCTCTCAAGCCCAATGGAGCAGGAAGAGGGTGTCCCGCAAGGAAGTTTCCTCAGTGTCACAGTCTTTGCCTTTATTATCAACGGCATTACTTCGGTGCTGCTGGAAGATGTTCTCGTTGCACTTTACGTGAAGGGCCTTTAGATCTCTTTTGGTGCGGCTCAGATGCCAATTCTGGAGCGTCGACTCCAGCAGGCATTGAACCGTATCTCTCGCTATGCCAAAGCGCACAGATTTCCGTTTATTTGGCAAAGACTAAAGTGGCGCACTTCTGCCGTCATCCACGGCTCCACCCTGACCCAGATTTCTTTTTTAATGAGGTACGCCTGGAAAAGGTTGAATCGCACCGTTTTCTTGGCTTTGTATTTGAACGAGGCTCATATTCGCAGCCTTAGGATCTCTTGTACCCGCGCCATAGATATTCTGCTTTCCGTGATGTTCAGCGCCTTCCGCGCTGATATGGCTACTGCCTTATTTTTTATCGATCCTTTGTTCGTTCGAAGCTCGACTACGGATGCGCGTTTTCTAAATCCGCAGCAGAGCGTTTATTGCAGTAGGTGGACTCGATTCCCCTCATCGGCTTTGGCCTCGCAACCGGTGCCTTCCGCACTTTCCCCATTAAGAGCCTACTAGTCAATGTTAGAGAGATACCACTTGCTCTACGCCACGTGCAGTGCATCACTCGCCTATTCGCGCGAGCCCCGCGCCTCCCTCAGTCACCAAGAGTTCTCACTGCATCCGCAGCTAAATTCAACGGTGCCTATGCCGCCGAGAGACGCCAGTCATAGACTAAGCCCTTTGGGTTTAGGGCCAGGAAACTCCTTCGAGAGCTAGGTATAGCTCTCAAGCCGGTGGCGCCCCTGGTTTTGCCTAGGATGCCACCCTGGTGGATACCATATTTGGCTATTTTTCGCCACGCCTCTGCTCCCAAAGCTTGTATAGCGCCGGGAGTATTGCGTTTGACCTTTTTGGAGCACACCTCGTGTCACGCTAGAACCATGCCAGTGTATACGTCTGGCTCCAAGTCCGAAGAGAGGGTGGGCTTTCATGCCGTATCCCCTCTGTTTGAAGTCAGCGGGGCTCTGCCGAGCTGGTGGCAATATACCACTCGGTTCGGGAGATCACGCGACGTGCCCAGTTCGGAGACAAAATTTTCATCTATAGCGACTAAGAAAGCGCCCTGGTTCGAGAAATCCGCGACGCCACGGTTTTGGCGAGCCAAGCGGATGTCGAGATTTTCTTCTGCTGGGTTCCTGGACATGTAGGAATTGCGGGGAATGAGCGCGTCGATGAGAGCGCCAAAGAGTTCGCGAGGACTTTGTGGCCGCATCAGCGTTTCGTTCTTCCTCACACCGGCTACATGGTAGGAATACGGGCAGCTCTTCGGACTGCTTGGCAAAGAAGATGGGAGACGGTCGAAGAAAAATCAAAGTTTCGTGCCATTGTGCTACGACTGTTCCCATTACCCTATCCCCGAATGCCGCGACGGCTTCAGGTCGCTTTCTGTCCTCTCTGAATTGGACACACCCGTGTGACGTATCGCTATTTGATGTAGCTCTCGCGAGCTCCCTATTGTGACGACTGCTTCGTCCTCCAGACTGTTCGGCACATTTTTACGAATGTGCCATTCGGGATGAGCTTTGCGCACGATACCGGTTCTGGTTCCGGGATGGGCGGGGTCGCTAACGCCTGTCCCTTGTACTCGGGACGAGTTCGTGCACACCAACTTATAGAATTTTAGACTTTCTGGAAGAGGCCTGCCTTCTTTCTTTTATTTAATCAGTTTTTGGCTTGGTTTTTTTTTGTAGGTCGCACTCTTCTGTGCCGAGTGGAGGGGGCCTTCTCCTCACGCCAGAGATTGCTTCCTGATTGTTGTCATCTTTCTTTTTTATCATTGTGTTTTCATATTCTTATTTTAAAGTAGCCTAGTGCTAGGCTGTCTTGATTCCGGCGACTTATGCTGAAGCGGGCAGTCGCTAGATATGCTCCTAATTTAAAAGGAAAAAATAGTAATTGAAAGTATTGAATATCTAGTGTCAGTTTTACCGCTTAAAGAAGTTATGTGGAACATAGCAATTTATGTCGTTGAACAAGCCTTGAATGAGTCAACGTCAAGCACTAGAAGAACGAGAGGCATAAATAATACTCCCAGGCACTCGATCTTTGACAGAACCCCCTTTTAAATTAAGGAAAAGTCTAGAAATGCTTAGGAAATTGCTCTCCAAGATAAGGTGACCGACATCAAAACTAAGAACAGCCACTAAAGAAAGCTTCTGGAAAAGATGTAGATAAAAAAGTTTCTCAAAATAGACCTGGATAGGTTGAGCTGAAATATTTTGGTCGGGGGAGATAATCGGAAGTGAATGTCTCTACCCAAGAGATGCCAGAAGAATTGAGAGTGTATAGCTTCTTTCAATGCGTACATTGAGTTCAGTCCTTGAATTTATGATCAAGAGATAAGGATTTGAGACCTGCATCACTCCCACGCTGACCACGTGGGCCAACTAAATAAGTTCCCTGGAGGAACGTGTTCCTGTGGTCGGGCTAGTAGCGTGGCAGTAGGGCGCCGAAGATCTGGTGTGGAGAGGGGAATGAGAACTCTTGCGAGGTAACGATGCGTATTGACTTCAGAGGAAAGTTCTGTTGTCCTTTCCGGTGGAATAGTAGACAGGTGACTGGTGAAGTTAGGATTTATAAATTTCCTTGTTCTGTCTAGTTGAGATACAGTGGTGAGATTAATAGTTGCTGAAAGATTTGATATTTCAGCAGGATGCTATTGAGCGTCTTTCGGCAGCGATGGGAGGATAATCGACGTAGTGGCCCCCTTAGAAGAAGCAGGAAACTATAGTCCTTCTTTTCTTTCCACACGGAAGCCACATGGTAACATACAACGAAGGGCAACACCGTTGAGTTCCAGATGATATTGTTATGAGCACCAGCTAGATGGCTTACTCTGTGGATCTCCCGTCGGAGCCGAGTTAGACCAACCCGAGAACCGAGAGTGGGATAGGAAACTATGAATCTTACTTCGGAAAGAGCTTTTCTCTCCAAGCTCTTTGGGCAGATATTGGAACGCCTCGAAGATTTTGTCAATCTTTGCTTATAGTGGTGTGTGGTCCTAAGCGGCGGGAGAGCTTTGCTAACCTCACTAGGTCGAACCATTGTAGGTGTTAGTCGTGACTAGCTCCTGATCACCTAACTCATCACGGGTTTAGACGAGATCGCTTGACTCCACAAGATATTGTCGAGAACTGAACTTCAACCACTGCCTCTTCGATGTGTAGAAATTGAATAAGGAGACAATAGAGGATTGCATTCCTCAGCTTTGATGCCTTAAAGTCGGCACTCAGGGCTTGTTCCAGTTGCCAAAGTAGAAATGGATGCCTCTGCCCCAACAAGCTGATGATCTTGATGAGGTTCTGCCATCATTGCTGATCCGAAGCCTTGTACTGCCAAAGAATGGTGGCATTCAGAGCCTTGTCGATCCTCTGTGCTGCTGTAAATTTGAATATAAATTTCATTGCTTCCAGGAGATCTGCATATAATTGTGGCATGATGATTAAACCATCATTCTGATGGAATCTTAAACTCTTCAATATAAGAAGGCAAGAAGGAATTTTGTCTTTGTAGACATGACATTTTATATCTCAAATGCCAGCTCTCAGAGACGGAGCCAGTGGTTAAGCCTACTTAGCAAATATTGAGGCCTTTAAATTGCCGAACAATTTGTTTTGTCCTTGATAAAAGATTGCGGGTGGATTTGTTGTTCGGCCAAGAAGTGTGTGAAGGATCCTCTCGAGTGATAAGGTTGATTAATAATGGCTTCAAAAGAGTGTAAATTTAAAACGTATCGTCACCAATTTAGTATTTGGTTATACAAACACACAGCATTTTTTAAGTAAAGTATTATTTATTTTTTACAATGTCGGGTATGAATGCTTCTTGAATGCTCACGTCAAAAGGCTAAAGCCTGCGTGAATCGAGATCTTAGTGGTTGACGGTGAAACTTTTACTTGGTGTCAAGCGAGGCTGGCCGTGAGTGGCGAAGCGATGTAAGCACGGTCGATCTTTTGCATCTCTTTCCAGTGGCACAAAATAGGCTCGTGTGGTTTGAGGTTGCCAGGTGTTGAAATCAAGAGGTTGTTAGAGTTCGGTTGCTGCACCAATACACAATTTCTCTCAAGCGTGTCATTATTTTCGCGAAAATCTTTATGAATTTTTGTTTCAGGTACGTTTTATAATGTAAAAAGGAAAATATATGTTATTAGATAGTTTAGGGTCGCTTTTCTGATATTCAATCAACAACCAACAATTATATTTTCCACGAACACTTTCTAATAAAATGTCGAGAAAAAACGAACCTTCTATAAAAGAGAGGAATTATATCTTGAAGAAATAAGTTAAATAAAGTATTCCGTCTAAATTTAAAGGAATTTTTAGCGTCTTCATCTCAACGTAAAAAAAGCTGTAGAAAAATGGCATCCATTAAATTAAGAAAGAAAACTTTTAACCAGGATTTTTAGTGCTCAACCTTATTAATCTTTCTAAATTCAAAAAAGAAGTGGCCAAACACCCTAATGATACCAGCACTGCCTCCAAGAAAACAAGGTGTAATTTTCTCCAAATAGGTGCTAAATTATTATGGTAATCATAATAAAGCGTCAATACCTTTCTCTAGGTTTTATTCAACTAATAAAACATCAATACAGTCTGAAAATAAAAGAGAAACAATATAAGTAAACATACCTATTCTAATAAGGTTAAGTAAGCAAAGTAATGTATTGTAACCCATTAGGAAATTATACATACATATAAGGTTACATGAAGCTTATGTCACCACATTCTCCTCTCCCTCGAAGAAGTATTGTTCTATATTGCGAAGAGGCTTGTGGCATTCCCGCGTAAAGCGGCGCAGTTGTTCCGGGCTAGCATGCGCAGGGGTAGAGGGTTCCTTACGTTGGAGATTAGCTGGATCACCAGAATGTTCCAGCGTAGATTAGCGCAGTTGTTCCAGGCTAGCATACTCAGGAGGAGAAGGTTTATCCCTACGTTGAAGATTAGTTCGAGCTCCATATACCCGGGCCAGAAGAGAACCCACTGTCATATCTTCTTCCTTGATGAATATACTCTGACCACCTGCAGCAATGAAAGAATTCAACTCAGATGAATCAACAGTAGATACCGGAATAATCTCCACCAAACTAATCTCTGTAGAAGGATCGACGTTGAGATCCTCTTCCCTCTCATATAATGATACGTTAACAGTCTGAAGCAAGTATTGCACTGATATCTTGATTTGCGTCCATCGGCAAATCTTAATGAGCGTATTGTGTGTTTGCCCTTTAACATCGGAACCTTATCAACAAGGGGTTCATATTTACTGGGGCGAACGTGACGTCGTAGTAAGACGGGTCCAGGAAAACATAACCAAGTTGGCAACCAATGGCTACCGTGAGATCAACGCTGGTACGAGAAGAGCCTATCATGTGGCGTAGCATTGGTGGCTGTGCAGAGCAGAGATCTAATAGAATAAATGGCGTCAGGCAGCAATGTTTCCATTGACATTCTTGAAAGTTCTTGGATGCCAGGGCAAGGATAATTTGCGTCCAGATTATAGCATTATACCTCTCACACTGCCCATTCCCTCGATGATTATAATGTCTCGTAAGGATTAAGGGGCTGCCCGGTTCCACAACCTTACCTTCAACGATAATAGGTCTGTCATTTCAAAACATCAATAGATTTTATTGGTTACACAATAACCCACGTTCTCACAAACCAGATTATGAGCGTTTACGTTTATTAAAGGAATTACCGATCCCTAAAGACCGCACTTCCTTGAACCGTGTTATTGAAATGTTTTCCTATTATTCGCAGTGAGTCTTTCGATTCTCTAACAAGATCAGACCTCTTGTTGCCACTGAAACTTTTTTTCTGACTCCAGAGGCTCTCAAAGCTATCGATGATCTCAAAAAAGAGATTGGGAAGGCTGTTTCGCACTCGATTGATGGAACTATTGCTTTGCTGGTTGAGACTGTTGCCTCCGATACAGCCATTGCTTCTACTCTGAATCAGGCAGGCCGTCCAGTTGCCTTTTTCCCTCGCACCCTCACACCTACTGAATGCAAACACTCTTCAGTAGAAAAGGAGGCATGTGCAATTGTGGAATCTGTAAAGAGGTGGTCTCATTAATTGACAGGGCGACGTTTGGTCTTAGTTACGGGCCGACAGGCTGTCAGCTTTATGTTCCGTACGAATCGGCATGGAAAAATCAAGACTGATAAAATTCAACGATGGAGGATTGAGTTGGAGGGCTACAATTATGACATCGTGTACCGTCCTGGTAATACAACATTCCTGCAGACACTCTCTTACGTGCTCACTGTGGAGCTATTGTCAATAACGAGAAACTATCTGAGCTCCATGCTCGACTTTCCCATCCTGGTGCAACAAGAATTGCTCATTTTGTCAGAGTGAGAAATCTTCTTTATTCCATGGAAGATGTGAGCAGGGTGTGCTTTGAATGCCTCCAGTGTGCCCAATTAAAGCCTGGGTTCTACAAACCGCACCAAATTCCCCTTATCAAGACCACGCAGCCCCTTAAACGTCTTAGTTTGGACTTCTAACGGCCTCTACCCTTGAACTCCGGAAACCACTATATGCTAACGGTGGTGGATGAGTATTCTCATTTTCTGTTTGCATTTGCGGGTCAGAACATGACTACTAGTACTATAATCCATTGTTTAAATCCGATTTTTGCGATATTTGTTATGCCTTCCTAACTGCATTCTAATCTCGGATCCTTGTTTATGGCCAACGATCTACGTGAATTCTTGCACAATATAGGCATCGCCACTAGTCGAACGACACCTTATAATCATTGACGGAATGGGAAGTTTGAGAGGTATGATACTATAATCTGAAAGCACATCACCCTTGCTCTGGCATCCAAGAACCTTCAAGAATGTCAATGGGAGATAGTGCGGCCTAACGCCCTTCATGGAGATTTGCTTTCCTCAATAACACCATCATGTAGCATCTTGTTAATTTCAGACCTTATGAACTTCTTATTATCATCCCCAAACCTCCGAGATTTTGTTGCAACAGGTTTGCAATGAGGAGAAAGACTTGAAAAGAGACATCCACGAAAGCACCCAGTACACTGCAGGTGGCAGGGTCGGAGATATTGAGATCTTTCTTGGATCTGCCAAAGTCCACATTAACACTAGAGTGCTGGCACATAAAGTCTTGACCAAGAATAAAATCACAGCAAAGGTCTGGCTGCCTGGAAAGCCTTATATTGTAGTAGCACTTACCCTTTAAATTAATGTCAACCGTGCAGCGTCCCTTCAGAGGAGACGTGAGTGATGAAGAGGCGATGGATAAGCTTCCAGTCGCTGGAACAACCTTCAACTTGTGCTTCTTGGCATAGCTATGCGAGATGAAAGATTCAGAGCTGCCTGTGTCATAAGAGCGGTCGCTTTATTATTACCAACCAAAACATACACAGTAGCTCACCGTAGTAGTCCCGTGGGAGAAGCAGATATTACGGCGGTCAGTGTATAAAACTGAATAGATGCAGAAGTAGAATAAGTCTCTGAGGTCTTCTGAGCAACAACGAGTTCCAAGGCTTGATCAACAACCGTACTTAGATACAAACTTTTGTTTTCAAGTAATCGTTGCATGATTGTTTGAGAAAGCAAGCTATTTATGAAAGAATCCCGTATGTAGTCATTCCGATTCTGTGAAGCAGTAGCAGCTTTAAAGTTACAATCCTTGCTGAGAACCTGGAGCTCTTGTAGATACTCATCTATTGTCTTCCCTTCATGCTGTCTACGAGTAGCCAATAAATGTCTCGTGAACACTTCATTTATTTTGGGGGTTGACATAGAGTTCTTTGAGACGATCTATAGCTGGATCAGATAGGAAAGCTTGTTTTGTAATTAGTGGGGACTGTAATGCAAAGCATGAAGAATGGCTTAATTTTAATGTAACTAGCCAGCATGGTAGGTCAGCTTATTAATTTTGTACTGCTGCTGATTGTTTCCAGATGATTCAGGATAACACCCATATTTCAAGTAATAGACTAGATCTTGTGTTCACAGATGCTCCAGCTGCTGTAGATGCAAAGGTCTGGGAAAATTTGGGGACATCAGATCATGGTTAGATTAGAATGGACATAGCTGTTAATCAGCATATCCCGAATGCCACAACCAAAAAAAGAGTTTGGCTTAAATCTCGAGCTGACTGAGTTGGTTGTAAAGAGAGTTGTCAAGCCTTGAATATTTCGGATGCAATATCTAACCCGCATCCATTGGCTAAGGTGAATGATGTGTTATTTACTGTTTTAGCCAGGCATGTTCCCAGTAGAATTATCAGGATTCGTACAAACGACCAGCCATGGTTTGATGAATCCTGTAGAAGAGCCAACCATGATAAGCAAACAAAATTTAATGTATGGATGAGTAATCGGACCTGAGAAAACTTAGAGATCTTTGTTCAGTCTCAGCGTACTGCCAACAGAGTTTACCATCGGGCTGAGAGATTATATAATGATAATCTGAAGAGTAAGTTGGCAGAGATCAGACAGCCTTATTTATGGTGGACTAAATTAAAATCTGCTATTTTTTACTCTAACACTTCTACCATTCCACCGATACTTTTGCCAAATGGAAAGCTAGAAACTAGTGCAAAAGAAAAGGCAGAGTTACTACATCGAGCTTTTGAAGCCAAACAGTCAGTTAAAGAAGTTCCTTTCCCTGACAGTTGCCATCCTGAGCCTCGTTTGACTGGGTTTGCTTTACGTGCAAGGGATGTTAAAAAGATAATTGAAAGTGTTGACAGCTGGGGCAGAGTCGATCCCGACAACTTTTTCCTTTTATTTTTCAAAAAGATATCTACTGATTTAGCACCTGAGTTAAGTAGAGTATATAGATGAAGCACCTTTCCTGACAATCGTAAATTGAGCAATGTTGTGCCTATTCATACAGGTATGTTATCTGCCGATTGTAGTCAATACAGGCCTATTTTAATACTTCCTGTACTCTCTAAGGTTGCTGAGAAGCTGATATCTAGGCCATTCTTGTATAGATTCCTGGAGACGAATGGCTTACTGGCTAGTAGTCAGTATGCATATAAGAGGCAGTTGGGTACTTGTGATGCCCTTTCAGATTTGACTTTTAGTTTGCAAGATAATCTTAACAAGAGTTTTGAATCTAGATTAGTTCAGATTGATTTTAGTGGTGCTTTTGATTGTGTTAACCATTAGGCACTTGTTTTTAGACTACAAAACCTTGGAATGGGTGGCTACATCCTAGGACAACTTAACTACTTTTTAATAGATCGGCAGCAACGTGTTGTCGTAGATGGAGTTTTTAGTGAACCTAGACGTGTTGTGTCTAGAGTTCCACAGGGCAGTGTTCTTGGGCCTTTGTTTTTTTTAGTATACACAAGGGATTTAGTACAAAGTCTTGAAAACAAGGTTGTTCAGTATGCCAATGATACTACACTTGTTGGAGTAGTCAGGTCTCTAGTAATGAGAAACCAAGTTGCCATCAGTCTAAATCGTGATTTCGAAAAAATTAGGAAATAGTGTGATCGTTAGGGTATGAAGCTTAATTCAAGTAAAACTAAGACCCTCTTGGTTAGTAGATCTCGTACTAATGAGCCGCCTCATCCTCTACTCAGTTTTGAGGATACACTTCTTGCTGAGTCTGAGTCCCTAACGATCCTTGGCATTACCTATGATTCTCACCTAACTTTTGAGAAGCATCTTTTAAATGTATCTGCTAATGCTGCCCCCAAACTTGGTATTGTACGTAAGGCCTCATATATAAAGTATAATGAAGATATTAATGCCACTTGTTTGAGGTCCTTTGTTCTTCCTCTTCTTGAGCATTGTTCTCTAGTTTGGATATCCGCATCTGCCAGAGATCTGTCTCTCTTAATAGGGTTGCTCGTGGAGGCAGGTTCCTTTTTCTGATGGGGCTAGCTATGACTTGGATCATCGACGGATGATTTCATGTTTGTCGATGCTCAAAAAATACTACTTTAGTAGGGAATTGCCACTATCATTTTTAATTCCTGAGCCCTTGCCTTTTCCTAGACCAGCAAGGTTTGCGGATGGACAACATCCACATGCACTATTTATTCCACGCAGTCGCACTTCTCAGTTTCAGCGTTGCTTTTTGCCAAGTACGGTAAAGCAGTGGATTGATCTTCCTGCAGAAGTTATGCAGGAAGATCTTCCTAACTTCAAACGAGGTTGCAATTCTAGATTAAAAGTGGGTGCTAGTGCATCATAATTTTAATATTGATTAGATTTAAATAATTTTAAACTTATTTATTTATTTATTTACACATTTCAATTTCTTTCTTCTAGCATTTCATTCTTTCTTACTTGACATATGGACACTGTGTTCTGTGGGAGCTTGTTTTCAAGTTCATGGCGGCTAGGCTTTTTCCAAAAGAATTTTGTGTCCATTATCTCAAATAATAATAATAATAATAGTACACTCTAAAATGTAACCATATACGGTTGGAGAGACAAAATTGATTAATGTATCCAACTTGTTAGGATTGAGGCTTGCGATGGATGCCATAAATGCAGAGAAAGTACGATTCCAGTGATTCCAATCTAGTGCAGCAGTAGGTGAGCTGGGAGATACATGCAGGCGTTCAGGTCTCAGGAATTTATTCATCTTTAGATCAGACGCAGCTTGTTTTTATTTTTATAACTCTATGATAGGGCCCCCCGTATTTATTTAAAGCATCAGTATAACCTTTGGCTCGGCACTGGCGGGATTGTTAGTTAAATAAATTGTAGTGATCATAATAAAGCCTCAATACCTTTCTAGAAGCTCTATTCAACTAACAAAACATCAATACAGTCAGAAAATAGAAACGAAACAATATAAGTAAACATACCCATTCTAATCAGGTTAACAAGCACAATTAGTTGTTATAAGTAAACAAAATAATGTAGTGTAACCCATTATGCAATTATACATATAAGGCTACATGAAGCTTAGATCACCACAATATATATATATATATATATATATATATATATATATATATATATATATATATATATATATATATATATATATTATGAGGAATTAAACGGCATTCTCCGAAGACAATTTAATTCAAAACAGTTTCGGTGTATCTCACACTCTTTTTCAACTGACACTGGGTAGAAAATATAAGAAAAGTGCATATAAGCATAACACAAGATCCCCTCTTTTTCCCCCAATTCCCTACTTGTGGCTAATCTTGGGGGGAGGGTAGGCCTAAACATATTGAAAGGCTGACATTTTACTATTTTGTTTATTTGCTTTCTTATTACAGGATTAAAAGAAAATTGACCCTCAAATAGATTTGAATTAGGAACTGACGATATCAAGCTCGATTCTACGATTCTTCTCTTAACATAGTTAGCCGTTCCGAAATATCATTTTACTTTCCTTGAAATCGATCGTATGATTCTCGTCTCTAACATTGCAAAATATTCCACTGCTTTCGCTGCCCATTCTAATATCTCCTTTGTGTTCGTACAATCTCTTGTCTAGATTTCTCCCCGTTTCCCCTATATAAACTTTATGGCAATCGTTGCATGGTATTGCATATACTCCTATGTTATGATGTTCTTTGGGTTTCCTGGCCATCATCAATTGGTTTAAGGAATCATAACATAGGAGTATATGCAATACCATGCAACGATGGCCATAAAGTTTATATAGGGAAAACGGGGAGAAATCTAGACAAGAGATTGTATGAACACAAAAAAGATATTAGAGTGGGCAGCGAAAGCAGAGGAATATTTTGCCATGTCAGAGACAAGAATCATACGATCGATTTTGATGGAAGTAAAATGGTATTCAAATCGGCTAACTATGTTAAGAAAAGAATCGTAAAATCGAGCTTGATATCGTCAGTTGCTAATTTAAATCTATCTGAGGGTCAATTTTCTTTTAATCCTGTAATACGAAAGCAAATAAACAAAATAGTAAAATGAAAGCCCTTCAATATGTTTAGGCCTACCCCCCCCCCTCCCCTCGATTAGCAACAAGTAGGGGATTAGGGGAAAAAGAGGGGATCTTGTGTTATGCTTATATGCACTTCTCTTATATTTTCTACCAAGTGTCAGTTGAAAAAGGGTGAGAGATACACCGAAACTGTTCTGAATTAAATTGTCTTGGGAGAATGTGGTTTAATTCCTCATCTTTTCTTGCGATATTGCATTAATTTTCATCATATATATATATATATATATATATATATATATATATATATATATATATATATATATATATATATATATATATATATATATATATATATATATATATATATTTAATTTCACGGTGATGGTAAGGACACATAGGAGGCTGATGTAAAGGTGATTTATATATAGAACAACGTTTCTGGCGTATTACCCATCTTCAGGTTCTAAAACATAAATTAATCTAATACAGTTAAAGAATATTAAAAAAAATAATAATTAGGTTAAGACTATGTAGGTAAATTAAAAATTAAAAAATAACTCAGATATTTAAAAGGCAAGAAAATCAATTTATCAATCTAATATAACCACTATTGACACCAAAAAAACAAAAAAAAAACAACAAACTCAAGTAAATAATTACAGTATAATATTGCTTACCGATAACTCAGGAATTTAAAAGGCAAGAGAATCAAATTATCAATTTACTGTAACCACAATTGACACGAAAAAAATGAAAGAAGCAAAAACATAAAAATAAAAATTACAGTATAATATTAGAACCTGAAGATGGGTGATACGCCCGAAACGTTGTTATATAAATAAATCACATCTACCTCAGCCTCCTATGTGTCCTTACCTTCACCGTGAAATTGAAGATTAGACTGGTCAGCAGTAACTTATATGACTATATATATATATATATATATATATATATATATATATATATATATATATATATATATATATATATATATATATATATATATATGAGGAATTAAACCACATTCTCCGAAGACAATTTAATTCAGAACAGTTTCGGTGTATCTCACACCCTTTTTCAACTGACACTGGATAGAAAATATAAGAAAAAAATGCATACAAGCATAACAGTTCGTGAAATATCCCCTCTTTTATCCACTATCCCCTACTTGTGGCTAATCTAGGGGGGGGGTAGGCCTAAACATATTGAAGGGCTGACATTTTACTATTTTATTTATTTGCTTTCTTATTACAGGATTAATAGAAAATTGACCCTCAGATAGATTTAAATTAGCAACTGACGATATCAAGTCGATTCTACGATTCTTTTCTTAACATACTTAGCCGATTTAAATACCATTTTACTTCCATTGAAATCGATCGTATGATTCTTGTCTCGGACATGGCAAAATATTCCACTGCTTTCGCTGCCCACTCTAATATCTTTTTTGTGTTCATACAATCTCTTGTCTAGATTTCTCCCTGTTTCTCCTATATAAACTTTATGGCAATCGTTGCATGGTATTGCATAAACTTCTATGTTAATACGTTCTTTTGGTTTCCTGGCAATCATCAATTGGGTTAAGAAATTATTATATTGGAAAAGCGGGTATTAATCTAGCCTTTAGATATAATAATTCCTTAAACCAATTGATGATTGCCAGGAAACCCAAAGAACATATTAACATAGGAATTTATGCAATACCATGCAGCGATTGCCATAAAGTTTATATAGGGGAAACGGGGAGAAATCTAGACAAGAGATTGTACGAACACAAAAGAGATATTAGAGTGGGCAGCGAAAGCAGTGGAATATTTTGCCATGTTAGAGACAGGAATCATACGATCGATTTCAATGGAAGTAAAATAGTATTCAAATCGGCTAACTATGTTAAGAGAAGAATCGTAGAATCGAGCTTGATATCGTCAGTTCCTAATTTAAATCTATCTGAGGGTCAATTTTCTTTTAATCCTGTAATAAGAAAGCAAATAAATTTCATTAGTAAAATGTCACCCCTTTAATATGTTTAGGCTTCTCCCCCCCCCAGATTAGCGACAATTAGGGGATTGGGGATAAAAAAGGGGATATTTCACGACCTGTTATGCTTGTATGCATTTTTTTCTTATATTTTCTATCCAGTGTCAGTTGAAAAAGGGTGTGAGATACACCGAAACTGTTATGAATTAAATTGTCTTCGGAGAATGTGGTTTAATTCCTCATGTTTTCTTGCGATATTGCATTAATTTTCATCATATATATATATATATATATATATATATATATATATTCAATCCATATCTTGTTTCTATACACTAATGATGGGAATTTTCTCTAGGTTTAATTTCCTATCGATGTTGATTCATGGCTACAATCTTAGTTGTGTGGTTGTCTTTTGTAGTTATTGCGTATAACAGGTTTTTTTTGTCAATTTTTCTATCCTGTAATTCTATTTCCTTTTTATTATATGTATGTCCTTTCTTTTAAGGCAAAACATGGACATAATCCGATGGGATCCTGCACATTTGATACATTTTCGTATGCATACTGGAAATTTCTAAATGTATAGCCTTCTTAGATCTATTCCGATCATAAGATGAATCTTTCTTAGGTTAGTACTTACTCATAGTAGTTCGCATTTTCCATTGGGTAGCAACGGACTTAATTTTGAAGGGCACAGTGAGAGCAATTCACCCCATGGACTGCCACGGAATATTTTAACTAGGCTAAAAGTAGAGTTAGTCACTCATGGCACCTACTAGTTAACGTGCAATCTCAACCACAATTTTTAGAATGTTCTCGATTAGAACAATTTATATGTTGTGATCACTACTTCACCTGGCCAGAGTAAATCTCATTGAGTGAAAATGATAGATGTGAAGTTAAAATGATTAAAATTGAATGAAGGGAGACATCGCAAACGGTTGTTATTATGCCTGGAGATCAGGCTTATCCCTGCCAATTGTGAGGAGTTATAGTAACCATAGTTAATTAAAATTGAGTTACGCGTGAGAATATCGCAATTGTGTGATTATAGTGTATATCTTAGTATCTTTGTTATTATATATTTTAGTGGTAGGCCTGCATACTATTATTAGTAAGTATTTTTTGCTAATTAATAGGGTATAGATTTTAACTCTTTATCCTTTCATTTTTCGTTCGTACTCTAATATCTTTAACCTGGCAATTTTACATTTGATTTTCTTTGAAGTTACTAATGCTTGCTTATCTCTGTAGAATAAAATTCGCAGAAACACTTCATACTGGCGCTAAAACATGAGAATACCACAACGACGCGAACAATTGCACTCACAAACAGTGATCCAGGTTGTAGGGCAGGTTAGATTTCTTGACCTCCACTTGCTTTCTTTGACTTAGAAGGGAACGTACCAAGTCTTCAAGAGATTGCGATTGGGACTTGCTAGGAATGATGCGCTTTAAACGTGGGTGACACTAAATCGAGTAAGAGCGACTATTTGCCTTGAACGAATTAAATCAACTAACTAAGAGCTTCGGAATATCAAATTGGGTGAAACAAAATAATCTTTACTGCTGTACAAACAAAAATAAAATAATGAATACAAATAGAAATACAAAAGAACTAAATAGCCAAAATGTTGACACACCTCAGCTCCAGGCAGGAGCCTTGAACACGTACACAAACGTACACAACCAACAAAAGGGAAACTACCATTCAGAGTGGATTTACCGCCCGAGGATCTTTGTACCTGAGAGAAAAGCTTGAGGGGGAGGAGTATGAGTGTAGAGCTCGATTGCTTTTCAACTGCACGGTTGGGTTTGCACTTGGCCGATTAGTACTCAGGCTGATTATAGTTAT
This sequence comes from Ceratothoa steindachneri, assembly GCA_963969495.1. Taxonomy (NCBI): domain Eukaryota; kingdom Metazoa; phylum Arthropoda; class Malacostraca; order Isopoda; family Cymothoidae; genus Ceratothoa; species Ceratothoa steindachneri. The sequence goes on from OZ018330.1 coordinate 92,966,490, forward strand.
GAAGGAGAATGCAACATGTCTTCTAACAACCACTGCTAGCCTCAAAAGGAGGGATTGAGGAAGTATTTCGGCGCGGAAAAGCTGAGTCGGATACAGCAGTGTGGGTGTCTTCTCTTTTCTAGTTCTTATTTCTTCATATTTAATTTTATTGTCTTCGAGCTCTTAGGATAAGGGAGGCCAAGAGAAAGAATTCTTCTGTGTCGCGTGCTCTTTGGCAAAATACTAATCTTGCTCAGGCCAACGCTTAACTATTTATACGGGCCCGCCGTAAGTGAATTTTACTGGGGCGGTGAAAGTGGATTTTACTTTATCTATACAGTGGTGCCAAGAGTGAATTTAAACCTTCACGCATGTCGTAGAACCTCTCGTTGTTAAAATTATGCTCGCTATAGGGTGTCTTATCAAACGGAAGTTATCTAAAAATGAAGCCGATCGCGGGTTCTTTCCTTCCTACCCCTCCCCCCCCTCTCTCTCTCTCTCTCTTTCTTTCTTTCCCTCTATATCTATCTATCTCTGATCTCTATTTCTCTCATATTTGACACCTCCTTCCCCCTCAAGATATATCTTCCGGAAAGAAGTGACATCCAATAATAACAAAACGCGGGTATACATCGTAATTTCGAAAAAACAAAACAGGAAAAAAAGAATATATGGCACTAAATTTAAAAAAATCCACATAGAGACACTGGGGAGTGTAAATGTATAAGGATTATGATTACAAAAAGTCAATAGACAATAACCACAATTATCAACAAATACCTTTAAGAAGGAGGGTCACCTGCCTCGGGACCATACCAATATAAAGTTAGAACAATCAGTCTACTATACAAAAAAAAGGTACATGTTCCTTTAAACTTAATGGTAATATTGCTTGAGCATATGTAAATAAAAAATCAAACTTAAAAATTAGGAAAATTTTCGCTCAATTAGGATCAGTTGGAAGCGGAATTCAATGGATTCCTGCTTAAGCTATCGGTCATACAGTTAGCGGAGCATTTAATATACAGGATCCCCCAAAAAAGTTCTTGTACACAAAACTCCAGCGCATTAGACAACCATTACTGTTTCTTTTACATTCCAGAGGTAGGACAAGGGTTTCTGGTCAGTTTCTATTACAAACTCTTTCCCTACCAAAAACATTTTAAACTTTTAAAGCCTCAAATTATCGCGAGAGCCTCTCGCTCACAGCATAGTCATTTTCGCGAGCTAGCAATTTCCGACTTAGATATGTGATAGGAAGGCTCTCATAATTTTTCCAGTACTAGACTAAAAACAGCCTATTCTCTCGTTAGTGGTATCTGTTTGAATATTAAACGTCTCATCGGGATTTGGCAAACGTAATATGGGCGCCGAGGCGAGTTTCCCCTTAAATTGATTAAAACTCTTATCAGCGGGCTCCATACGAGGCACTCGGGTTCTTTTTTTCTAAAGAAAATTTCACACAAGCGAGCGGAGAGTGAGGAAAAATTCTCAATAGAGCGTCTGTAAAACGTCGCGGAACCCATAAAGGATCTTAATTGATTCTTGTTCCCGGGAAGAGACATTTATTTCATCAATGGCTCGAATTTTATCTTCCTGGAGAGATAGCCGGTTATTTCCAATACAGAAGCCTAAATAGTCAATTGTACTGTAGGCGAAATGACACTTACTGGGACCGATAGTTAGATTATGCTCCCTAAGTCTTAGTAAAAGTGCTTGTAGAGCAGTCAGGTGCTGATTCCATTAAATTGTGGCCATATGAATATTATCAAAATAAAATGATATATATGGTAACTCACCTAATATCCTTCTCATCATCCGATTATAATTACTGCATGAAGTGACAAGACCAAAAGGGAGTCGTTGAAATTGCATCAGCCAAATTTCAGTTGGGAAAGCCGTGTATTTCTTGACCTCTTCTCCTAATGGAATTTGATAATAAGCCTTGCACAATTCCAGCTCAGTTATGAATTTGGCTTTCTCAAACAGATTAAAGTTCTGGTCAATAAAGAAGAGCGGTTATGCATCAAAAATTCTAACTGAAATTAATTTCCTAAAATCGATGCACATCCGCTACGTTCCATCTGGTTTCTTAATCATAACAAACAGAGAGCAATAATTTGGTTTTAACGGTTTTATTATTTTCAAGCTTGACAGCTTGTCAACCTCAGCATTAACTGTTTCTCTAAGATTTATGGGCATAGGAAACTGCTTAGATCAGCCGGATTCTTGGGTGGTCAATTGTATGTTGTGTTCAAATTGGGCTACATATTGCACAACCAGGAATTTTCGAGATGACGTCACAGAATTTCTTCAGGAGCGCTTGCAGATGGGTTTTCTGAATATGTGACAACTGATCGCTCAATTTTAGTTCGGCCGACGAGGATTCAGTTGCGTCTGGAAAGACGTGTAGGAAGTATTCACTATCTTGCTTTAAGCTGGCAACTTGAAACTACACTTAGAGGCACTGTAAAAGAACAACCTCTACCCCCCCCCCAATTTATCGGAGACCACGTGCTATTAGGATCCAGCCATGTAGGGCGTCATTTGCTGTTCGAATATTATCGAACTTTTGACTCTTGAGCACGTGGGAAAACATTTCCGAACCCTGCGACTCGTCCAATGCTTCCCACCCCTCCCCACGACGAGGCGAGAAAGAGCGGCACTGTCTCGCACCTCGCTGCTAAATGATAAATCGACTCCGCCTCCGGATTACGATGTCTAGAGCTTGTGATTCCTTTCTCCAAACTCCTCCTTCATCTCCAGAATCGAACATACAAATACTGGGGGTTATTCTGTAGTTCGAGGAGTCTAGCCGGCACCTCAAGGCCGTCTTCATCGTCTCGTCTGGTGAGCGTTCGTCAAAGAGCACACTTTTTCAACCGTATTTCTATAGAAGTCAATTGGTAGCTTCTGTAAAAGGCAAGCCTTTGAATTTGCACAACAGTCTCTCTTCGTTTAATCGAACCGAAGAAAATCTCGATTGATTACCTTTGAGGAAAAAAAAGTTACCTCTTTCAGTGGAATTACGAGAATTCCAACATTCCCCGTCGAACGTCATCTTTGAAGTTCAGCTATTTTATCGAAAGTTTGGTTCTGATAGTAGCCCACATGCTTAATTCAGATCGTGCCCCACTTGCCTCATCGGATCGTTCCCCACTTGCCTCATCACAAGAAAGGCCCTTCTCGAAGTTATCGACCCCTAAGACTGAAACCCCCTCCATTATTAGTATTGTCACGTTCCCCCTTTTGATCTAAGCCTAGTTACATTAATCAATTAATTCCATTTGAGAATCCCTTTTGTCTATTATTATTCCTATTTTGATCCGTGTAAATAAAATTATATTTTTGTTATTTCATATTTAACTAGCCTATTCAAGTAAATTTCGTTAACCATTTATGCACTCGGTTTGATTATTAAGGATTTCAAACCCAACACCTCAAGTGTGTCCTTCCAGTCAGTCTTTAGTCCCTGCGGACAGTCCTTCAACGGTTCGCGTTGCAGTAGGTGATTAAGTCACCCCCCTCCATATAATATAGGAGTAATATACTGTATAGAGTGGTTGTACAACGATATATACGAGTATGTTATATATATATATATATATATATATATATATATATATATATATATATATATATATATATATATATATAATATATATATATATATATATATATATATATATATATATATATATATATATATATATATATATATATATATATATTTATATTACTTATATATTATTAAAACTGGTGCCAAGTGTGTGGGGTCTATTACATAGTAAATCAGTTTAGTTAATATACATCCCCTGTGAGTTTTAGTACTTCCTTCATTTTTTCCTATTTTTAGCCGAAGTACGTTCATGTTAGTTCTAGATGAGTGGAACTTGAGTCTATTAAGTATTTTAAATTTAGATTAGTAGTTCTGGCCCGTTCTGTTTGTTTGTGTATTCCATTTATACAAATATTTGAGTTAATCCTCAGCCGGATTAGAAAGATTAACCAGTCTTCACTGTCTAGGAAAAGTTTTAGTGTTCTTTAATGGAATAATTTTTAAATATTTATTCCTGTGAAAAGTTAGGCTTCACGTATATTGCCGAGTTATTTCGTTACATCAATAGCCCCATTTGCGTGCTACGTTCCGCCTAGTAAGCCAACAAGATGTCTTCTTCTTTCGACCGTTTCAAGAGTCATTGGCCCTGTCGGGCCGACAATTATTAACTTATATTCCGGAAGAAGAGAGAAATGAAAGATAACAGAGAAGAGCGAAGGAACAAGAACTAAGAGCACAGGAAAAAACTAAGAGAAGCTAAAGAGAGAAGATCCAAAGACCAACGAGAGATGGAAGAACGTAAGAGAATAAGGCAGCATGAACTGGAATTAAGCTGTAATCAATTGGAGTCAATGTCAATTAAATCTCTGACCAAGAAGCCATAGTCCCCGTCAGTAAGATTACCCGTCTTTTAAGAAGGAGAAGATTTTGGATCATATCTTACGCATTTCGAGAAGATTTTTGAAATCAACAATTGAAACATCAAGGTAGATGGTGTGGCCAAATTGCTCATCCGTCCCTTCAAGATAACACTACGTCTCTCTCGTCGACCAACAACTCCGGGCACCAATTGGTTTGAAATTTATAAGTGGAGCCGGAAACAGATACCGTGTGTCCACCCTTATATGTGACAAAGGGTCCATATGCATCGGGATATCCGAGAATTTACTTTCCTAAGTCGGTCCTGACCACAAAAGTTCGCTGTAGTCCATGATTACCTCGGCCGAGCGAATCGTTTCCTATTTAAAATGGCACATCGATTGTGAGTATTTGACTGCTTGAGTCAAAGTAGCAGCAGCCCCAGTCAGGTTTTGCTCTATACTGATTGGTCAGAGCCCCAGCCTAAAGTAACCTGGTAGCACAAACCGTGGTAACCCGTATCCAGGCGGCCAAGCCTTCCCTGCAACCTGTTTCTTTAGAAAACCCCGTCAATACTGCGATTGACACCCTCCGGAACGAGGATTTTGCCTGCACCCAGACTGGCTGCGCAACTCTCCTCCCCCTTTGGGAGGAACCCAGTGCTTAGGAACAAGAGTCTTCCCGTGGTGGAAAAAGTATCTCATACCATGAAAAGGATAAGCTATTACATCCTAAATGTTCGGACGCAACTCAACCTGAAACACACACCTTGTGTGTTCCCCGCTCTCACGTCTCCCAAGTCCTCCAGATTTCTCACGATAGTTTATTCTCCGATCATTTTAGTCATAATACAACCTCTCAGATGTTTTTTATTTATTTTTATTGGCCAGGTGCGGCCAGAGAAATTGCAGAGTACTGCAAATCATGCGATGCCTGCCAAAGGATATCTGCAAGAGGGCGCGTTACGCCAGCCACCTTCAGAAAAGTGCGATCATCTCGGAACCTCATTCTCTTATGGCCATTGATCTTATTGGCCCCATTTATCGCACGTCTAGTGAATGGCACAGCTACATCCTCACTTTTGTAGACTTCGCTACCCGTTTTTTCCTGAGGCAGTTCCGCTTAAGCGCATTGATAGCGTTTCGTGCGCCGGAGCACTCATTTTCATTTTTTCTCGGGTAGGAATTCTTAAAGAAGTATTGTTGGATCGAGGAAGCCAATTAACTTCCAAACTTATTGACTATGTCGGAAAGCTCCTCATGGTAAAACCTCTGTTTATCACCACATACCAACCAGCCGCAAAAGGAACTTGCCAAAAGTTAAATGTCAAATAGGAAGCAATCCTCAGAAAATTGCGTATCGATCAGCCCCGAGAATGGCACCGCCTTTTACCCATAGCACGGTTTGCCTGTCATAAAATCTCCCATAGAACCCTAGGAGTCGTCCATTTCGAATTATTGTATGGCCGTAATGTTCGAAACCCCCTTCCAATTTTAAAGGAACCTTTCACTATTTTCCGTCTGGATAACGAAGTATAATCCTCCTATTCGTAACTCCTAAATCTCCGAAGGCACCTCAAGATATGTGCCAACATCACGTACCAAAATTCTGAGGTGAATCTGGAGAAGTAACACTTATTTCTATATAAAGACGAACGAAAGAAGATTTAAGCATGGCGAAGAGGTGCTGTTGCTACTTTCCACGGAGAGTAACAAACTCCTGAGCCAGTGGAAGGGCCCCTTTTTCGTTTTAGAGGTGAAAGGACCAGTGGTTTATTTGATTCGAACCCCGTCAAGAGCTAAGAATTTCCACATCAACATGTTAAAAAAATATCACCGCCGTGCGTGTATCAACAATATTGTGGCTCTCAATGAAGAGTCCCCTTTGAAAGCGGTTGATCCCACTAACATATTCAATGTTGTGCAAGTAGTATGCTTTGAACAAGATGTTGATTACCCTATCCCATCATTACCTGTACACCCGAAATCATCATCCCCCGTGCTGGATTTCTCCACCAGGCTAGCGCCTCTTCAAAAGAGTCGCCTACAGCAGTTGCAAAATGGATTCAAAGATGTCATTTCCAAGACCCCCGGTTGCTCAAATAAATTTAAGCATAACATCATCACTACTACTTAAGAGTTTGTTCGCTCTTAAAATCAGATGGGCGGGCCCCAGGACGAAAAGGTTAGAGCCATTGTCGAGATGCCCCTTCCCTGTACTAAGAAACAGCTAAGGTCATTAATCGGATAGACCGCCTTTTACCGTAGATTTACCCCTAACTTCGCGTCTAATTTTACCCTTTTAATGCCTTTCTCCAGAAGAGATCCACAGATCCCATTTCATGGAATTCCGAAGCTACTACAAGGTTCCATCAGCTCAAGGACAAGCTAGAGTCCACCCCCATTTAGAGGCTCCCTAATCCCTCTAAACCCTTCTGCATCCGGACGGATGCGAGTGCTGAAGGAATTGGATGTGTGCTGCTCCAATACCCCAAAGAAGTTGAAGGCCACCAGGTAGCTTACGCAAGCCAAAGGCTACCGCCCCGTGATCCTAATTACTTGGTAATAGAACGGGAAGCTTTAGCTATATTATGAAGTATTACCAAGTTTAGCATGTATTTAATAGGAAAAGAGCTTATTGTCGAGAAATACTAAGAGCAAGAACGGACGTATAATGTGATGGCCTTTGATACTCCAAAAATATCAGTTCAAAGTTCTGTATATATGTACGTGGTACCTAAAATTGTATAGCTGATAATCTTAGCTGGAATTCATTAGCCGACAATGCTGGCTAATCCAATAAATCATAGGTCGCCTGTAAACCCGTCAGTTAATCATGTATATTTTTTATTTCACGTTTTTTTAACTCTCTACATATATCTATGGTCCCTGTAGATACTTAATTAATATAGTGTTTTTTTTGTTGTTGTTGTTCCAATACCCTTTTAGACAAAGTTGTAATTTTTTTCCTTAAGTTAAATGTAATTTCTTCTACCCATTTACATTAATTTTTGCTCAGATCAATATCGTAGCCTTTTTTAAGCCTGTCGAATACAGGTCAAGTCCCCCTTTTTCTATCGGGGTAACGCCTTAATAATAATTCCTCTTATCCAAATTTGCGATGTCCCTTGTTCTTCCCTCTCTCTCAGAAAAGTTCGATTGCATGAAGGAGAGGGGTATAAAAGAACAACCTATGACCCCCCACCCATTTTTCGGAGAGCACGTGCCATTGTTATCCCGCCATGGACGACGTCATTTTCTGTTCGAACATTCTAGAATTTTCGACTCCTGAGCAAGCGGGAAAATATTTCCCAATCCTGCGACTCGTCCCAAACCTTGTCCCCTCCACCTCCACGGTGACGAGGTGAGAAAAAGCCGCGCTGTCTCACAGCTCACTGCTAAATGATGAAACGACTCCGCCCCCGGATTAAGATGTCTGAAGCTTGTGACTCCTTTCTCCAAGTTCCCCCTTTCCCTCCAGAATCGAGCATACAAATACTCGGGTTATTCTGTAGTCCGAAGTGTCCAGCCCACACCTCACGTTCGTCCTTATCATCTCGTCCCGTAAGCGTTCGTCAGACAGCAGACTTTTTTAGCCGTAATTCTACCCAAGTCAATTGGTAGCTTCTGTAAACGGCAAGCCTTTGAATTTTCGCAACAGTTTCACTTCGTTTAATCGAACCTAAGAAAATCTCCAATCATTACCTTTAAAGAAAAAGAAGTTTCCCCTTTCATTGGCATGACGAGAATTCCCACATTCCCCGTCGAACGTCATCTTTAAAGTTTGGCTGTCTTCTTCGGAAGGATGGTTCGGATCGTGCCCCACTTGCCTCATTTGGACCATGCCCTAGTTGCCTCATCGGGTCGTTCCCCATTCGCATCATCGCATGAAGGACCTTCCTCGTAGGCATCGACCCGTAAGACTGAAACACCCTTCATTATTAGTATTGTCAAGTTCCCCTTTTTTATCCTAGCCTAGTTAAATTAATCAATTAATTTCATTTAAGAATCCCTCCTCATAATAATTATCAAAAGACTATCTCAATTATATAAATAATACCTTTTTGTCTATTATTATTCTTATTTTGCTCTGTGTAAATAAAATTATATTTTTGTCATTTCATATTTAACTAACCTGAAACGATACTCGTACTCTTGGCCTATTAAAGTAAATCTCGCCAACCATTAATGCACTCTGTTTGATTAATAAAGATTTGAAACCCAACGCCTCAAGTGTGACCTCCGACTCACTCGTTAATCCCCGCGAACTGTCCATCAAGGGTTTGCGTTGCAGTAGGTGATTAAATCACCCCCACGTAATATAGTAGTGTATAGTATAGAGTGATTGTACGACGACAAGGTCCATGGGATACTTAGCCTCCGTAGGTGATTCCTCATCTATAGCCACAATCTGGTTAGCCGATGCTCGTCGGTGATAGTTCTTGAGAAGATTTATGTAAAAAGGCTTCCTTCCTGTTGACGTTTCAATTAAATAATTAACGGGCCAGCAACAACAAAACTTCCTCACATAGCTTAAATTTTCCATCTTCAGATTAGTAGTTAAAGTAAATTTTATATTTATCTAGATTAACATCTGCATTTTGATACGCTATTTCGGCGCATTTCTCCAACCTCTTTTTTAATTCGAGTATAGACGATTACAAAGATTGGATTTCCTGATCCAGCTTTTGATTTGTAAATAGGTCCCTCAAAATGCTCCAGGGGGTCTCGTACTTTTCTTCCGTATAGTAATTCAAACGGAGCGAAACTAAAGGTGCAATGGGGAATTTCTCTATACGCAAAGAGAGCGTCTTTTTTGTGCATTTATCCATAGGTAGCGAAGAGATTCGCACTCTTTCTGATTTTTCATAAAGTCTTCGTTCAGGACATTTGGGCAATCTGAAGCGCCGGCAGGAGAACGGATGGTCACGGGTTGAGACAAGGAAATGAGGAGGGGGGGATACACGCAGACTCTGGTCGATCAAAGTAGTACATACAAAACTTGGGCGCTGTGACGTCCTCTGCCCTGCCAGTGAAGTAGGCGCATTCAATGTAACATCTCACAATCCACTAACACCAATAATGCTGTTAGTTTTGCTTAGTTTTTTACACCATTTTATTTTCTGAAACTCTTTTGTAGCACCACGTAGTGCCTCATTAGGCACTATTATTGACGAGGTTGTGCATTACTCTGTTCATTATTAACTTAACCATCCATTTATTTTGTTTTTACCTTATTCACAAGTTTTCTTCACGTATCTCTCTCCTCACATTCATTCTAAACTTATGGAATATACTTAATTTACACCCAATCAAATTTAATGATTTCCTTCTTAGTTGGCCCAATATTCAAAAGAGAAAAAACGATTGCCAAATTATAAGAAAGCCAATACATAATCCATCCTAGTCAAGTTCCCATCCAAAATGTAATTTATTTTAGCTCAACTTGTGGAGCAATGTGCCTCTACTATGCAAACGCGTAGTCTTTTAGTTGTTTCAATACCATTTATAAACCTCCAATACTGCGTCAATATACATACACTACATAGAAAGACGATTACTGTGAAAGAAAGAGAATGAACAAGAATGTAAAAAATAAACGCCCATTTCCAATTCAATGCACAGAAAAAAACAAAAGTTATGAAGCTAATCTTGAGGTTTAGGTGCCTAATATCGAAATTTTCTCTGGGATTTAGAGAAAGACAAATTAAGCCCACAAAAAATAAGCCAATATGAGAGAGCCTCTTTTTTCTAAACCTCTCTTTAGGTAAGACATTTAGAGCAATGGCTAAGGTACTGTTATTCTATAGAATGAGGTGGCATTTCTAGATAATTGGTTAATTAATAACTTGGAATATCGTTCTCTTATGTTATTTCATAATAAACAGTAATTTTGATAAATATCCTTTTTTCTTTGTGCGAGATTAAAAAAGACGCGCTTGGTAAAAGATTGTTTTATTAATTTTACAGAAGTTGCACAACATTTCTCAGTTTATGCGAAGAAATTACGGCAACTTATTTATATACGAGGGGCGGTCAATAAGTTTTGCAATTCGGATATAAGAAAACAAGATATGAGGAAAAGTGTTTTATTATTTTTCAATATAACTACCCTCGACTTCAATGCATTTGCGCCACTTGTCCCTGAGGCTTCAAATTCCCGACAACCAGAAATCTCCAGACTGCTGTTCAATCCACTCCTGCACGGCGAGCTTGACATCTTCATCGTCCCCAAACTGGCGTCCATGCAGTGCAGCGTTGAACTGGCAGAATAAAAAGTAGTCGCTAGGGGGATGGTTGAGCTCCTCGAATCCGCCCTCGCGCAGGGCAGCTTGTGCAACTCTGGCCTTGTGGACTTTGACGACGTGGAAGTCGATCATGGGGCGTGAGGTGGTTTCTAAGGACCCAACGGGCAGAGACCTTGATCATGGCCAAATTGTCGTGGATGATGTTGATAACACTTCCATGTGATATTCCAAGTTCTCGCTCGATTTCTTCGACTTTCACCTGTCGATTTTCGAGGATAATTCTCTCCACACTGGCCACATTGTTCTCGTTGGTTACTTCTGACGGACGTCCTGGACTGGGGTCATCTTCAAGAGACTCACGACCAATGCGGAGTCCCTATTCCAGCGAACAATGGTTGCATAGGAAGGGGCGGTGTCGGTGCACACTGCAACCAGGCATTCATGGATCTCTTTTGCATTCTTGCTTTCCTTGGTCAAAAATCTGATTACTGCGCAGTGTTCAACCTTCTCCATTGTTGAAAAATTTGTCACAGATGATTTGCGATCAGCTACTGCTTCTTAAATAGACGAGGCAGGAGCGTGCGGCTGTAGGTACTGACTTGTCATAACTTGTCATAACACCCCCATAAACAGCCATCTCCCTTCCTCTGTTTTGTCCTACCGATTCGCAAAACTTATTGACTGCCCCTTGTATTCGTGAACCTGTTATTTGATTTTCAATTATTAGTAAGAAAATTTGTTTCAAGTAACGCAACGTTTATTAGTCGTTTTAGGACTCAAATGTGGTACAACTATTTGGTAATTTTAGTCATTGGGGTTATCCGCTATCAATAAATACTCTGGTATAAAAAAGTACCTTTTTTCCCATAGTTGTCAACCAAATATAGATAGATGGCATTTAAAGGGTCGGAAAGCCACTAGGAAAGTTTTCCGTTCGGTTAACACTCAATCTGGGAGAATCACTGACTTGAATAGCTTTGGAGGAGGCTAATTTGCAATGGCAGAAATACCAATTTCTCCCTTTTGTTAGGTAATAATATCTCATTTTTAAGTTAGCTTAGCCTAGCATAAAGCGGTTTGCTTTGTAAATAATTTCTCAATAAAATACATTTATTCAGCAACTACCGTTTAATTTGACTAGAATCTTTTTTTTTTTGTCCATTTAGAAATATTCTTTGTGTATAATATCTCCATTGGTATTTTTCTTGTTTGCATACTTCTAGCTGGTCAATATCTATCTCTCTGGGTAATTTGCCATTTTCAAAATTCTCAAACGATTTAAACATCGTTTGAGAAATGATAGGGAAATCATAGTTTAGGATTCCATCAGAAGAATGTTCAAACATCCTGCCCCTATTATCTCTAGCAATGGCTTTATCTTTGTTTATTAAGAACTATAGTTGCTGAGGTATTCTCCAAAGAAGGATTAATTTCACGTTGCTGAGAACTGTAAGACGCGATAATTCCATACTACTTCATGAACACATACTGAGAAATAATGTTCGTGACGTTTCTCTAACTTGCCAAGTTCTGAGACTCTTGCTATCTGTTTAACTTACCTATATTAAGAGATGTTTTTATCTAAGCCTTGTAAGATGTGTAGGTAGTAATCATCCTTAAAGCTTTCATAAACATAACATACTCAGTTTCTTTGTTCTTTTTGCATAATCATCATAGGGCTTCATCTTTGCCTACAGAAATCTTGGGTTTGCGATTGTTTATTCATTTTGACATAAAATAAGTTTAATTAAATCACAAAATTGGGATCATCAATTAAGATGGCACGACTTTAGCATATTTATATTTTTAGTTACTTGTCATTCTTTAAAATGGCATGATATGCAAGTTCGTTTCAAAGATTTAAATGAGATGTGCGAACCGTCATTATTCTACAAAATGGCAGTAATAGAGACTATTGAGAACTTTAGGTGTGACATTATTTCTTAGGGCACGATGTAAGCCTGCTGAAGTCTTTAGGTGTGGCATCGTTTTTATAGGGCATGATCTAAGCCTACTGAGATCTTTAGAACTTGCAATTTGTAAGAATAAGATAATGTCAGTCAACTAAGATCGCTGTTTCTTGAAAGTTCTTTAAGATAGTTTGAATGAAACTTTTGAATTGTTTAAGTGGTGATCATTCTTTTTAAGTTAGCAGGAAGTTAGCATACTTAAATTTTTAGGGTTTGTTTGTTCTTCAAAATAGAATGATCCTAGCCAGGTAAGATGAGTAAGGCGTATTTATTCCTCAGGACGGTGTGAGGTGGTTATACTGAAGAGCTGTAGGTTCTTATACTTTATATGTTGAATTGGAGTCAGCCGATGGAACAATGTTGGTTGTGGTTATTCTCAAGAAATTATATTATTAAACTACTGATTAGAGTTTTTTATGATTATTCATCAATTCGCAATATCCCTGTTTATTGAATTTTCAAAATCGTGATTAAGTCTAGATTTGAAAAAATTTTGAGCAACTTATTAATCTTCTTTCTATTGCATTTCTCCTTGATTGGTCTATTTTTACTTTCTATTTGGGTGTTATTTTTTTTTTTCCTCATGTCGGGTTTGAAGATCTCTTTCTGGAATTGTCTCCATTAAGTTCTGCTTATAAAATTCAGACAATTCATCTCTCCACAGAATATTTTAGGTTATTTAATTAACATAATTCTCCAAATGACACTTATTTTCATTTGTTTGCAATCAGTTTTTACCAAACATTTATCCGGTACATTTAATTTCTGAAGCTTTTTTTCTGAGATAAGTTTGTTGTTTTACATTTTAGATTAATTGAATGCTTAACACATTCCACGAAGTCATGAGCCTTAACTTAAGAATATAATCAAGAGCAAAGAATAGGTTCTACAATAATGCATTTTATATTGTAAAAATCATTGGTGAATCGTTTTTGATATCAAGCAGACTGAACTTGTATTTTAGGAAAAACTTTAATTCTGTGCAAAAGATTAAATACATAAATGAATTACTTTTTGTCTTATATTTTGGTAGGTTTGTTCGTTTACCAGAATAATAAATAATTAAATCATTGTTACATTGTTTCCTTTCCTTGTATTTATCAAAATACTTGAATCAATTCTGTTGAAATCATATCTCTAATATCTGCTACCTATTCTGCCCGAATTAATGTATTTTGTACTCGTTTGATCTGTTCTTTGCCCTTTTCCTTTTATCCTGCATCGGTGCTTTAAATAGGTTCATAAATCTTTTCCCGTATCTCAGAGTGAAAAGATTTGGGGTTTCTGACAGCTGCTAAAACTCATCTCATTTGCTTTTGGAATTCAAACGATAAATCGTCCTAGATCGTGAAATCTGACACGTACTCTTGTTAATCTGAAGGCACAAGGAACAGTCTTGAAACAAAAAGTAGTTAATATTTATTGATCTTTTAGAGAGAATAGCAGTTTCACAGTCAATACATTAGCGAGTTTCTGATCACTAATAACTCTAACTATAATAATGTTTTATTCCGGGGAGAATTGACTGCAGACTCATCTTACTGAGTCAATTCCATTTTGGTTCGAAATGATATTTAAAATTTTGCGAGTATTTTTTTTTTAACCAATGTTTAAAGATTGTTTAACATCCTTTGTCTTTAGATCTTTCCAAAACTTACTCTTTCGGTTACAGTTGAGCCAGCTTTTATTTAAATGAATCAGAATTTGTAACGGCACTATTAATTGGAATTAGTCTTCTCACAATTCATTGTTCAGCAAGTTCAGTATTAAATAGAACGCATGATGATCACCTTTGCATCACTTTTCCATTTGCCAATATAAAATTAGAAATGAACTGTGACATAGTGAAAGAGTAACATTTATTGGAAAGCATAACTGAATCCATATTTGCTTTCCGAGACGAGCCTTACATTTTTTACTTAATATTTTCTTTCTTTTTCTTTCATTTTTACCACATTCTCTATTTTTTCCTCTGCCTAGTATATCTTGTCTTTTTATCGGATTTATTTTTAGACACATAAATGTTAAATCATTTTATAAGTATAGTGACTTATTTTTTTATTTTAACAGCACGACATTCTTTGTGACATCAATTTATACACATATGTAATTCTTTTAAAGACGCGGGGCCCAAAGATCTAAATCAGCAGGAGCCCTTTTTCTCTCTCGCGCTGGAAATTTGAGGGAAATTAGGTAATTTGCTAAATATTTAGGTTTATCTCAATTTATGCCATATTGTTTATAGCTAGTGTATTACGGGTAATTTTGATTGTTTGCGTAAAACAAAATTTATTTAAAATTTCTTTTTCTAAATATCTACTAGAATATGGTTAGGAGATAATAGTTTCCTCAAATTAGCCACCCTAGGTGTCCCGCAAAGCCTAATCGCGGATCCAAAACCAGGCGTATGTGTTCCTCACTGAGTTCCTGAGAAGATGTTCAAACACCTGCTTGCTCTTGGCTACTAGATCTAACTAGGAGTTGTGGGCAGAGCGGTGGTGTATTTCTCAACCGAGCTTCACACATAGTAATCCATGAAATTACAATCAGGGAATCTAGGATGCAAGAAAGTGGGGCTGGCGAAGTCCTATAAATTCTCAGACAAACACTTCTTACACTCTCCGGATGTATTGCTGGAGTAAAATGTCCAGCAGCCCCTTATAGCTCCTAGATTGAGCCTAAGCCACATGCTCAAACATGTAGGGCTGCATGGCGACCAAAACAACAAAGAAAGATATGGAGAAATCTCCACAGATTAAATGGAAATCAAATAATAGAAAATAACTAAAGGAATTACAGCAGTTATTGAAGATAAAAAGAACTGCTTCAGTTGCTAGATAAAAGAATTAATGCAAACACTTTAATAAGTTTATGTTATCCTCCTCAAATATAGACCTCTCTTTTAATCCTACATATACTGATCAAGTGACATATCTCATTTCAAAATATGGAGGCACATAATATGTATTCAGCGTTACAGTAAGTAATGCTAACGGTAGATTCTGATTTAGTTATACATGTAAAAAGAATAAAACGTGATCATTGAAGATCGCCATGGTTAACAGTAGAAGTTTAAAACTCATTACGGGACCGAAATCAAGGAGATGTAATGCAAAGAGAAGACGACGTTACGGAGTCAAATCGAGCAAGTTATATGATATATCGAAGACAGATAAAGAAAGTTTTTCAGAAAGCTAAATAAGACCATAGAAGGACTATAACCGATAATTCTATAATAGAGCCAAAACGGTTTTATGCAGACGATAAAAGTGGAAAGTCAAAATTGGAGAATATAGGATGGATAATGTGTATCAGATAAACTGGAAGGAACTGTTTCAATACTAAACGATTATATCGTAAGCCATTTTGCTGTTGAGGACATGACGCAGTTAATACCTAAAGTTAGGAATCATTTTAAGCCAAAAAAGGATGCGAAATTATTACCTACATAAATAAAGTAAAACAAACGATTGCAATTTGGCCATAGGGTATATACCCAACACAGTTTAAGCAATTAAAAACAAATTAATAAAAACTCTGAGCATGAAATTTAATCTTTATCTATGTGAGATAATAGTCCCTGTTGAGTTCAAGAGTGATGATATCACACTGATATTTAAAAATAGGAACAAATCTGATCACAACAACTTTGGTCTTATAAGCCTTATCTCGTTAATTGGTCAAGTCATAAAATTCATAATTAGAGATCAAAGGGTAGCTAACACCATGGCTAATAAATTAATTTAAAAAAGTCAGCATGGTATTACAAAAGAAAGATCATGTCTTAAAAATCCATTTTTTCACCAAATGGTATCCACCTACGATATTAATAGAGCAGTAGACACAATTTACCTAGACTTTCAAAAAGCGTTTGATAGAATATTTCATGAGAAGTTCTTGCTTAAAATTTAAGCCCACCAATTAGGGAGAAAATTCTTAGATGGTTTAAACAGTGGCTGGCCAATCGTCTACAGAGGTTAGTCATATATAGGCTAAAGACGGACTGCCTCCCAGTAAAATCGGTGGTTCCCCATGGCTCAGTTCTTGGCTCATTACTGTTTATAATATATATATCGACCTCAAAAATGGTTAAATTTGTAAAATTTATAACTTAGCGAACAGTACCAACATACAAAATAGTGCTACAGTTAGATGTGATATGTGACTGCAGCGCGACGTAAAGAAAATAGTCGAGTTGGCAGATAAATGGCAAATAAATGTTTAACATAATTTGCAAATTCATGCACGTAGAATGCAGAAATCTTAAATCAAATTGTCATATGAGTGGCTGAATCTTAGGATCCGGAGAAAATGAAAAGGATCTTGTGGTCTTAATTTCAACGTACTTCAAAGTGTTCAAGCAATGGGTCAAAGCCACTTAAAAAGAATCGAATACTAGGATACATCCCCCGGAATTTCTCTTATAAGTCTAGAGACATAATCTTACGCTTTTATAAATCATTAATTTAACCACATTCATAGTATGAGATATAAGTATATAGTATGAGGAGGGGCTTTATCAAAGATGTAGAAATGTTAGAAAGAGTACAACGTAAAGCATAGGATCAATCCTTCTTCGAAAGGCTTCTCTACCTAAACCTTTTATCACATGCTACTAGACTTTAGTGTAGCCCGCTGATATAGGTTTTGAAAATCTTACAATCTTCTTTCAACGTGAATTTTTTGCTATTATTCATCTTTCATAAATATAAGGTAACATACAAAGGCCTTGATAATATAGGATTAAAACTTTCAACACAGTCATCACAGAGAAGGAATTAATTCTACTAATCATGAACAAGAAAAAGTTGAGCAAACTTTGAACTGTAGCGTAAAAAAGCCAAAGGTGGTTTTAGATGCTAAACTTAGAAAAAAATCGCACAAAGAAAGACTGAGGCACCTTAAGTCACTTTCACTAAAAGTTCAACATCTGTGCATCCAAGCTATTGAAGTGTTAAAATCCTAAAAGGGTCTCTTAATATAAGTTATGACTCACTAATTGAGCTAAATAACCCTACAGAAAATGGAAATAACGATTTTAACTACTGTAGCAAACAAAATATTTCCCAACGAGATATCACAAGAATGATTTTTCAAAATAATACACATGTTTAACGTCTTGCCTCTGAATCTCGTCGAAAAAATCTAAAGTAAATTTTGTAATGTGACCTTGCAGAAAAAGAAGTCTTGCAAAGAATTGTTTAACGTTATCCTCTTTTCCTTTAACTATCCTTCACCGCTGACTTCCGTCATATTCCCTGTTTTTTAGGTTACCTTGATTGTATCCTAGAGTCTTTCCTGGTTTGTGATTGTCTAGAGTTACTTATCTCAACAAATCCTTTTCTTAATTTACAATTACGTACCGTCAGAACTATTATTCTTACATTCCACTGTGTGGTATTGGCATTCTATAGGAGTTTTGTTGCTAAGTGGGTAATTTTATTTCTGAAGCGAGTAGACAGACAGGTCGCTGTTTGAATGATCTTAGTAGTTGAGTGGCACAAAATAGATAAATGTAATTTTAAGAGAGGATGGAATAAATAGAGAGGCACTGAGAACATCAAAGTGATGAACCATTGAGCCGGGAGATTTACAAACAGGGAAGAAGAATAAAAACAAATAAGAGTATAGATATTTTGATCAAATAAATATGCAAATATATTAGCATACTCAAAGGCTTTGTTCTGTATACCGTATTGTTTTATAATTTTAGCTTCGATTTCAGTAAATATAGAAGTTCTAAAGCACGCAAGCCAATGGTAAATATATACGACTGCTTATGAGCAGTTGAACACAATTTAAAAAGGCGCAATTGTAAAGAAACAAATATAAAGTGTCTTGTCTGTCCCAGCAATTTTAGGATTTTTTCACCTGAAAAAGTCATAATTGAGTATTGCAGTTTAAATTAAATAATATACGCTTGTATTTATTTGTAAGAAATTATGTCATTTTATAACTGAGATGTTGTGAGAAAAAAAAAGTGTGTTGCAGGCAGTAATGAAAAAAACAGAGAATTAGTCTTGTTATATAGAAGAGACATTTGAGCAACATTTCTCTAAAAGATCCTAAAGAATTCATCACGATCAAAACAGATTAAGCATATCTACGCTCTCTATGAAAGTTTATCTTTTATCTACCGAAATACAGACATCATTTGTTTAACTTCAGTCGGGGAATTTTTCTTTCAAGGAAACCTTTCGTTCTAGATGAACAATTTTGCCTGACAGAGGAGATCTTTTAAGCCTAACTGGAGAGACAGATGATGGAGCTCTGCCGTTGAATGAAAAGCCGGCTGGCCACTATATGTTCCTTTGCATCTTACTCTGGCTTTAAGACGCCTTTTTATCCAAATCTTCAGAAAAAACAATTCTAAATGATATATAGGCTTCCTACTCGCTCCTCCCGATCGGAAAGGGCCTTATCAATATTTTCATACTTTTTGTATTATTAAATGAAACTAAAATTCAATTCACTATGTTCAAAATATTTCAAAGAATAGCACTATTTTTTTCATAATACCCCAAATGCTCGGATCGAAATGTATTTTAAGAAACGACTTTAACATAAATAAATTTACAACACTTTTTATTACATTACATGTTTGTGGAAGAATAAGGAGAGAAAGAGAACGAATTCCGCCCCCCCTCCTGACTTTCCCAGTTCGCTGTTGACCGCTCTAAATTTGTCTGCTCTATATAATGCGAAAATTAGCACAATGGAGAGACCATTAAGGAAGCATCGCGTCTTCTCGCTCTTGGCCCTTATCACGACCCAAGGCAATTAAGGAAGTCTATTGGCGATGAATCTCCTTCCCCCTGTATATAGTTTCGGAGTATATATTCGAAGCTCCAAAGTTCATATACAGATTCTGTCTGAAGCCGCCGTTCAGTACTTTAGCCGTAACGTCTTCGTTAATCAAGAGGGAATCGACTACATTCTCGTCCAGAAAAGAATTGAGTGATTGTCAAGAGCCAAGTAAGAGCTAGCCGTCGTTACTCAGTGTTGTTCGTGGAGATAGTTAGGCACGCTTCAACCCTTATTACCACGACTTCGGATTTTAAGGATAGGAAAAACCATCCTCAAAGCACCCTCCGTTTTCCTCTTAAGGATAAGAGGCTCCCAATTTCAGTTTCCCGAAATTGAATTGAGTGTCCCGTGAGATGCCCACAAGTTCAAGGTCGAACTTACTTATCTGGTCCTATTCGCCGTGCATCAAGGTAAAAGGGATTTAACCCCCGCTTCCTCACACTCCTCCCACCTTTACCGCGTCGAACCTCAATGACTTTCTTTGCTCTAGAACCTGCATAATTGTAAAATTATTACTTAATTAATTATCCCTGGGTTCAAACTTTATTGATAGTCTTAATTATCGTAGCCTTGAACCCTCAATATTTAATTGCATTGCCATTTAACTTGCGATATATGTATATGTAAACTTTATTCCTATTAAAGTATATTTTTGTAGCCGTGTTTGAATATTCCTTTGCCTAGCAACTGTGTATTTAAAGCACTCTTAGAACCATCCCCAGGTGCAGCCTTAATTTCGGTCGGCAAGTAGGCCAGTGTGCGTATAACCGCGTACACCTTGTCATACTACGACAATGTTGATTACTTGGTACCTCATATATTTAGATGAGCAAGCGTGGAACCAACTTAAACTAGTTGATCCGTCAGATATGATTCTCATCAAACGACATTAATTCTTAGTAAAGCACATACCATAACAACATATATATCTCTACCTCTGATTCAACACTGGAGCCAAAAAATTAATTCACCCATTAATGTACGATTAATGAAGCGAAAGAGAGGAAAATCCACTCATATGAAAAGTTAATTCTGAATTCATTCTTCAAAATAAAATGGAATATTTAAATATCACAACTAATTCGCTATTGAGGAAAATTTATGTGTGTTCGAATGGAGTATATTGATTGATTGAGAGTTTAAATGCTGAAGCTTTGAGAGGTGAGGGAATGAGAGTAGGAAGGTTAAGGCTGAATATCAATAGTACAAAAGTGGTAAAACTCCAAAAAGTTTGAGAGTTCAAAGGATGAATATAATAAAAAGGAGAATATTTGAAATAAATGGTTGTGAGATTTAATGTAGACAAATTTTAAAAGTTTTTAAATTAATGAGGTTCCTCTTGTTCTTATTGTTATCATTATTAGTATTAATAATTGAACCAACTGTCTCTATATTTTGTTTGAATTCTTCAACAAAATGATTAAATGGACATAAAAATTAGTATGCCAATTGTTAGTAAGCACGTAGGCACCACTGTTCGGTCCTCAGACGAGAGGTGTAGGCGTAGAAAGAAACGAGATTATTTGTTCTGCCACCATCCGGCGACTGCGCCGACCGTGGGAAAACATACATGGCAGAAGCGAATAGGTTTATTACATTCCTTAAGCCATCATATGAGATAACTTTTTCAACTAGTCCGTGCTCATGTTGATAGGAAGTAGGTGGTCATCTTGGCTGATGGAGGCCGCTTTCTGGTATACACCTCTTGAACTTATGACAATGTTGCTGCCCTTTGTATTTTCCTGCGTTAGTTTGGGTTCAGATTATTTTCATCCTTTTTTTTTATTTTCCGCAAAGTTGGAGAAATCGAACATTCGACTTTTTTGTTTGATTTTTTTCTGTCTTTAGGTACCTCTTTTTTAATCTCTGGTTCGGGTTCAGCACATCCGCGAACGTTTCAGAGTATGCAATTTTTGCAAGATAAGCGTATATGGGTCATGATATTATTACTATCTTTCCTCCAAAATTTGTGAGACCGTGTGTTCTTGCGGTATTTGTTTCCGTTACTATTGTGTCTGCCGTTTTTACTTCTCTTTCCTTTTTCAGTTCAGCAATCTTTTTCTTTAATGTTTAGCATTTTATTGCCAAGGCCCAATGCTCGTCTTCATACTTAGTGCATTTCTTTGTAGATACCGAGAATAGAGTAGAATATAACAAAACTATGTGAAGGTACAAAGTATAGCGAGTCCTATCTTACTATCGGCGTGCTCTCTCATTCTTTTCTAACTTTAGAGTCTCTATTCCCACTTCATTTTGTAGATTTTGCAGTTTCCCGATTTCTATTCTTCTCATATTTGCTAGAATGCATAGCGTTTTTTTTCCGAATTCTCTGCAGCTCGCGGTGGTTCTCTGATAGATATTTGTTGCGAATATAATAATAACACGAGAAAGCGATGAAAAAAAATGAAACCAAAGGTAGTAAAGGAAAAATTTCCTAAGAGACTAGAGAGAAACATAAAGGAGGATTGAAAAGTGACTCCCTATCCTATTTTAAAATACTCATGTATAATTTATTTATATTTTGTAATATTTTTCTCATTTTTTTTGTGCATGTTTCTTGATGTATGAAAATTAAATCTATGATGGTGTTTTCTTTTCAGATCGATTAATTTGTTTGAAATTTGGAAGATTTACAAACATAGCTGGAAGTCTTACCCAACCCGAAAGCAGCGTGCCCAGCTGGCGGCAGTTGGAGATCGGTTGTTGAACTGCAAAGATGGTGGAAGACTATTGAAGGAAGCATACTCATTGCTCAGGTTGACGCTAAGACGATCAATAATTCTCTTGCAAAACTCATAGCTACAGGATATATACCTAATACTCGTAGATGGTAAACAATGACATTATTTATGGATTATGGTGGGCGCAGCCAGCGACCACTGCCAACCCAGTGACAACGACACCTGGTAACCTCTGTCCATTCGATCCCTACTTAATATGCAAGCATAGGCAATGTACATCTATTTGCATTCACTCAGCTCTCTCTGGCTTTCTTGCTCTATGTTAAGTGGAAGCCTTCACATCAATCTCCAAGAGCTGCAACCTACTTAGTTTAAGGCAACAATGATCAAACCAACCTCTCATTGTGAACCCCGTAAGGGGCGAGGCAATATGCCATTCTGGCCGCCGTGCTGGCGGGATCCAGCGCTCCATCCAGCCCCAGCTTAATCTCTCTTCCTTCCTTCAGATAGCATGTATTTCACCCGTACTCCGCCGCTTTTCATACAACCTCTCTCACAACTTTCTCTTGCCTGCCTCTAATGGCACAGGGTAGATGCTGATCTTCTTCTCAGCCAACCGTCCCGGATCATGGATGATGGGGAAGGGGACAATGTTCTCTAACCCCTGAGCTCCAGGCTGGGGTGGTGGGTTTTAACAACCTGCTTCGTCTCCACCCATACATTCCTCCCATCCCTTTTCCTTTCCTCTTCACAATCTATATTTTTACAACGTGTCGGAGGTGGAGCCGCCATGCCAATGGCCTGGCAGGCCACTAGGCGGGAGGGGTGGTACTGAATGGCAGCACCTGGCTATGTCAGGCCTGTACGCACCCCATGCAGTGCGGGCTACTGCGAGAAGTAATGAGCTGTTGCATCCCGTAATAAAAAGAGGGTCACCCTGCCCAATGATGATTAAAAAAAAACACCTTTAATTCCCTATGTACCATGCAAGGTTCTCCTCAAACGGCTAGGGTTTTCAAGGCAGTACCAGGAGGGGAGGGATCTCCTCCTACCGGTGCCTCTAGGACTGACAGGAGCTTCTCCATTTCGGAGAAGGACCTAGCTGAAGCCAGTCCATCTGGCCTGGGGGCTCCTGCCGGCGGTGGGGAGGAAGCGGATTCATTCCCTGCCCTCCTCTCCTAAAAAGGAAAATAATAAGAAAAAGACTAAAAAGACTTGGGGCTTCTCTCTATCCACGGGGGCTGCGGGGACGGATGGGTCTGCTGCCATTTTGGTAAGTGACCAAGCCAAGATCGGCACATCCGGCCATTCTACCCGCCCTCCGGGGGGCGGAGCCCCCGACTAAGAATCAAAGTGCGCAGGGTAGAGCCTCGATAACATCGGGACCACTCATTCAGAGGTTGCCTGGTGTTTTAGAGCCCGCTGGCTTCAAACGCTTCATCGTTATTCTCTCCACTGATGGCATCATGTTGGTCAAGGGTAACATGATCCATCAGAGGAGAGCATTAGCTAGTGTAATTGGTGGGGAGCCGAAGGTGACCCCTTTCTCGGAAGGGAGCCTTCTGGCGAATGCGGCGGGTCCTTCCAAGGAGGCCAAGATAAGTGCTCTTCGGACACTTCATGGCACTCCGGTGAGTGTGACGCCGCAGTCTACCATGAACGTTGTGAAAGGAGTAGTTTAGGTGAGCGAACTCGTTGACTACTCCATAGAGGACATCACCTTAGAGCTGGCTAACCATGAGGCGATCAAGGTCAAATGTATGATGAGAAAACACGGAGGGGCCTCGAGACCCACCCTTACACTCTTGTCACGTTCGAATGTGACAAGCGCTTTGAGTCGGTGCGTGCCGGTTGGTCCTGCTACCGCGTAAAAGAAATCGTGCCACTGCCGCGGCGGTGCTATTATTGACACCGCTTCGGCCATACGAATCGTTCTTGTGGACGTGCAAATTTGGGGTCAACCAAAGTCTGTGCAAATTGCCGTTAAAGGCCGCACGCGATAAGTCTAAATCATGTGTGGCCAAGTGTGTCAATTGCGGAGAGCTGCACCCCACTTCTTCGAAGCAATGTGGTGCATATCTCCATTTAGAAAGAAATCCTGGCCGTTCAGGCACAGGATCGACTCTCATTCCGCGAGGCTAAGGACTTGGTCGTGGAGCGCGCGGCTCTGCCTGGGACGGCCTATGCATCAATAGTTAGAAAGGCACCCTCTGCTCCTGACCCATCCAGTCCATCAAGCACGATCTTTCCGCGCCCATTCGGAGCCATTCTGCGGGTTGTACTCAACCCGGGTGCTCCCCTGGTAAAGTTGGTGGCAAAAAAAGCTCACACCCAGCTTCAGGTTAAACCAGTGCTGCCCCCCTTCCCCTAGCCTGACTGTTTCCGGTAAGCCTAAACGGCAACGCGCCTTTACCGAGTCGTTAGACTCACAGGAGGCAACACCCCTGAAGTCGGTCGCCAGGCCATCTTCCGGGGTTCCTAAAGCTGTAACCCAAAGGGAGGACAGCAACAAAGGAGCTTCGGTTCCTTCGCCCACGCCTACTGGTGGGCTGAGTGACTCGTAGACGGTGGTTCCTCGAAAAGAGGGCCCCCCGCCTCCGAAGCCACAACGCCCGCCTAAGGTTTGGAGGCGGAGGGAGGAAAGGACTCGCATGGCGAGCCCAACCTCCCCTAATAATTCCTCGAAGGCAACAGCGCCTTCAGCGCTTTGTCCGACCAACAGAACCCGGGGTTCTACCTCCGGGAAGCGTACGACCACTCCATGTGAGGTTCTTCTGATCGAAGAGGGTCCCCAAGTCTCCTCCATGCTTTGCCTGGAGGGCATATTCCTTCAATGGAATTGCGATGGACTCCGGGCCAACTGGCAGGAGCTGCGGAGGCTCATCTCGTCTCGTTTCCCGTTAGCCTTTTTTTTGCAGGAGACCATGCGAGGCGCTTGCCCCCTGCCCGCCCTGCCGGGGTATAAAGGTGTTGCGACCCCACCACCGCGTGATGGCCGGGCTGGAGGATGCGTGGTTTTACACCCGGCATGATGTTCTTTCTTTCACTTTTAGATACCTCCTTTCAGGCAGTGACTGTGCAGCTTCACCTGGATATGGCGTATACTATCTTTTCTACGTACATTCCACCGTCAGCTGACTTTAACGCGGGAGATTTCCGCCGCAGCGTGGCACGGTTGCCGAGGCCCTTTCTCTTGCTTGTAGATCTGAACGGCAGGCATCCCCTCTGGGGAGATTACTCAATAAATCCCAGGGGACAAGTGCTTGCCCATTTGAATCGAAGAGCTTGAGATAGGTACCCTAAATGTGGATAAGTTTACGAATCACTGCCCGAGAACCACTTCATTTCCTTGCCTTGATATATCTTTGTGCTCTAGGGATGCACAGCCTGATTTTGATTAGAGGGTAGTCGATGACCTCCATGGTAGTGATCACTTTCCCATTCAAATATCATTTTCTGGGCAACTGCTGCCTGAGAGCCCACCTTGGTGGTGCTTGGCAGGGGCGCGATGGCCTGATATCAAGAAATGACTGAATTCTCTATCACAGTCGAGGATTTTAGGTCAGTAAATGAGGCCGTTGAGTTCTCCGCTAACCTCATCGCTGCGGGCATTATTACTATTACCAGAACTTCTGGCTGTTTTTCACGTCTACCACTCCCATGGTGGTCGGCCGAGTGTGAGACGGCCCTCAAACAGAAGCGTTATGCCTACATGCGCTATAAGCGCCGCCCGAACGATTTCACTGTCGCTGAATTTCGTCGGGCTAGGGCTAAGTTCTTGTATATTTCGAAGCACGACCGCCGCTCTTCTTAGCGGGCATAAGTGTCTTAACTAACGGGAAAAACCCATCTACCAGAGGTGTGGAAGCGAGTTAAAATGATCGGGGCAAGTTCTAGCAGGACCCCCCTCCTGCTCTCCAGCAGAATGTGCCCGCATTTTCGGACCCCGCGTCCGTGGCGGAATCCTTCGCGACCGCTTTCACCTAGGAGAAATCACTCTACTCCGGCCGGTTTCCACCAAATCTCTCTAACCTCTTGCGTGTGCAGGTTGATGGAGAAATTTTTAATTATTGGATTAGCCTTTTTCCTGGACAGTGGAGGCCATCTGTCTTGTGCACATTGCGGCTCCTGCAAGTTCTACTCCATTTCGGATGCCCTGCTCCGACTGCAAAATGCCGTTGCGAGGCTTTCCTTCGTAGACAGCACTACGCCAAGGTCTTTTTCTATCTGAAGAAGGCCTAGGACACCGCATGGCGATACGGTATCATAGATACTCTCCACACGATAGGGGAGAGGGGACGCCTCCCAATGTGTATATCTGAATTTTTGCGAGATCGTAGATTCCGTGTACGGGTGGGGGGACCCCTCTCCACCCCAAAGGACCAGAAAGATTGTGTCCCGCAGGGAAGTTTCTTCAGTGTCACACTCTTTGCCTTGATCATCAACGGCATCACTTCGTTGCTTTCGAAAGATTTTCTCGCTACGCTCTACGTGGACGAACTTTCGATCTCTTTTGGCGCTGCCCAGATGCCAACACTGAAGCATCGACTCCAACAGGCATTGAACCGTGTCTCTTGCTATGCCGAACCGCACAGGTTTTGTTTTTCTTTGTCCAAGACTAAGGTGGGGCAATTCTGCCGGCATCCACGGCTTCACCCCAACCCAGATTTGTTTCCTAATGTGGTGTGCCTGGAAGTGGTTAAATTGTACCGTTTTATTCGTCTTGTATTTGACCGACGCCTCACCTGCGAGGTTCATATTCACAACCTTAGGGTCTCTTGTACCCGCGGCATGGATATTCTCCGTTCCGTGACGTTAAGCGCTTGGGGCGCTGATAGGGGTACTGCCCTACTTTTGTATCGAGCCTCTGTCCGTTTGAAGCGCCATTACGGATGCGAGTTTTATGCATCCGCAGCCGAGCGTTTATTGCGGAAGGTGAACTTGATCCACCACAGCGGCCTTCGCCTTGAGACCGGTGCCTTCCGCATTTATCCCATTGAGAGCCTGTTGATCGATGCCTGGGAGATGCCACTTGCTCTACGCCGCGTGCAGTGCATCACTCGCCTGTACGTACGAGCCCGGCGCCTCCCTCAGTCGCCAACAGCTATCACTGCATCCACAGCTGATCTTGAAGGTGCCTATGCCCCCCAGAGACGCCACTCATACCCTAAGCCCTTTGGGTTTAGGGCCAGGAAACTTCTTTGAGAGCTAGGTATAGCTCTCGGACCGGTGGCGCCCCTACTTCTACCCATATCGCCACCCTGAAGGGTACCACATTTGGCTATTTGTCGCCACGCCTCTGCTCCCAAAGCTTGTACAGCGCCGGGAGTATTGCGTTCGAACTTTTTGGAGCACACCTCGTGTCACGCTGGAACCGTGGCAGTGTATACGGATGGCTCCAAGTCCGAAGATGGGGACGGCTTCCACGCCCTATCCTGTCTGTTTAAAGTCAGCGGAGCTCTGCCAGGCGCTGCGTCTGTCTTCACGGCCAAGCTGGTTACAATACACTACTCTGTACGGGAGATCACGTGACGTGCCCGGTTCAGAGTCCGGTTTTGACGAGCCAGGTGGATGTCGAGATTATCTTCTGCTGGGTTCCTGGACATGTAGGAATTGCCTGGAATGAGCGCGCCGATAAGAGCGCCAAAGGGTCTGCGAGGACTCTGCGACCGGATCTGCGTTTCGCTCTTCCTCACAACGACTACATGGCAGAAATATGGGCAGCTCTTCGTGCTGCTTGACAAAGAAGATGGGAGACGGTCGAAGGGAACCTAAAGTTGCGTGCCATTGCGCCGTGACTGTTTCCATGGACCTATCTCCCAATGCCGCGACTGCTTTGCTATTTGTTGGAGCGTTCGCCTACGCCCTATTGTGATGACTGCGTAGTCTCCCAGACTGTTCGGCACACTTTTGTCGAATGTCCTAGTCTGGGTGATCTTTGCGCACCTTACCTGTGCCGTTACCGGGATGGGCGGGGCCGCTACCACCTGTCCCTTGTAATCGGGACGAGTGCGTGCACATTGACTGGTGGACTTGTTGACTTTGGAGGGGGGGAGCCGTCCTTCTCCCTTTTATTTAACTAGGTTTTTTTTTGTTTTTTTATTATTGTTTTTTTTTGTAGTTCCCACGCTCCTGCGCAGGGGGGAGGGGGACCTCCCTATGACGCCAGAGGTTGCTTCCTGATTGTTCTGATCTTCCTTTTTTATCATTGTTTTCGTATTCTTATTTTAAATTAGCCTAGTGCTAGGCTGTCTTGTTTCCGGCGACTTATGCCCAAGTGGCTAGTCGCCAGATAGGTTCCTAAAAATTTAAAATCTCTATGTAAATAAACGCTCTTACTTGTGAAAGTGTTTGTATAACCATTATTACATTGGTGTACCAATCGACAAGCTACACTCTCTTAAGCATGCATCCAGCAGCTTTCTCGTGGAACAAAATTATCCGCGCTCATATTACGGCTATTCAAGCACAGAACAAACAGCATT
Source organism: Ceratothoa steindachneri (assembly GCA_963969495.1). Taxonomy (NCBI): domain Eukaryota; kingdom Metazoa; phylum Arthropoda; class Malacostraca; order Isopoda; family Cymothoidae; genus Ceratothoa; species Ceratothoa steindachneri. The sequence goes on from OZ018330.1 coordinate 92,995,076, forward strand.
CCTCTACAACGACAAGGAATTTGTTTCGGCGATTTGAAATGTCAATGTATGAGAGGTTAGGCCGAAACACTGGCTCCGTCTTTGTAACTTATCATTTGACGCAAAAAATGTCTCGTCCATATAGATAAATCTCTTGCTTGCTTTTTCACATATCTCGATTGTGAAAATAACGTCTGTAACCACATTGTTTGGTGGGTGCATTTTTCTCTTTAAGCCAATCATTTTATGGACATCTTAACATAACTTCTTGTGTTTGTTAACGATGTCGTAGGGGACATTTCATTCGTATTCGCTTTTATAGAGAACATATTAGTCTACAGCATGTGCCTTTTAAGAGGCCAAATCGCTGTTTATTTCCCCATCCATAGAATTAAGGCATCCCTTGCAGGACGCCACATTTCATATTTTAGGTGATACAATTTTGACCCGTGACTGCTGGCGACCCGATGATTGCAAACGCTGCCAACCCCACGCCGTTAGAGGCTTACTTAGGCTGAAAGCAAGGGCAAGACATATCAATTGGCAGTTACACAACACTGGATGTTACACTCACTCCACCTTTATTGTCAGCTTTCACATCTTCCTCCCAAAAGTTCTCCATTCAGTGAGCTGTAAGCCACCTAAAATGAGCAAAGAAGAAGAATTTCAACATCAGATTGTAACTTATTAATATTAATTGTGAACGTGTTTGTATAACCACCCGCCTTATGGTGCTTTATTCAACACATACCTAAAGACAAAGGACTGGCAGAATACGAAATCTTAGACTTAATTAGGCAAGCCATGGCTCTAATCTGAAAGCCATTGAACACCATTGGTGTATAATGAAGAGATTAATATGAAAAGTAAATAAAGTCAAAAATAACAGAAGATTTGTTCACCATAGCTTGTACAGCCTGGTCAGAATTTCGACATGAGACAATCTTTGAACTCATTATTAATTACTGCGATGCTTAAAAGTGTTAATGATTTAAAAAGTCTATAGGGCATGTCTATAAATATTAGATCAAGTACTTAAATGGATCAAGCTTTATTATTTATTTTCTAAATATTATGGTGTTATATATATATATGCGCTAAGAAGGCAATTTGGGGGCTAATTAGATCTTTATCGTTGCCCTCGGAATGAGCCTTTCTCACATACACGAGAGGATAACGCATAAAATAAGTTTTGTCAGACAGCCAAAAAACTGTCTTTCGATCTACCTGTTTAATTCTCGTCCCCGCTTGTCGAATAAAATGTAAAATTTGGTTCAGCCACTCTAGTTCCGTCTGGTAGAATCGAGGATTATTTTCAATAGCACAATCATAATTATGCGGTTAAGAAGGCATAATTATGATTGCACTATTGCAAATAATTCTCGATTTTAGAAGGTTGGGCTAAAGTGGATAAAAAGGAATTTTTCATTCTCTTCAACAGACAAGGATGACAATTATAGAGGGCGATCGAAAGACAGTTTTGTGTACCTTTTCGTTTATGTGAGAAAATCTCTTTCCCAAAGGTTTCGATGAAGAGCGAGCTAGCCAAAAAATTGCCTTCATAACCGCATAATTATAATTACGCCATTGTAAATACTTCTCACCTTTACAAAGCAGGGCTAGAGTAGCTAAAAACATTTTTTTCCATTCTCTTCGACAAGCAGGGATGAGAATTAAAAGGCCGATCGAGAGATAGTCTTTTGGCTCCCTTATAAAAGCTTATTTTATGCGTTATCTTCTCGTGTATGTGTGAAGAGCTCTATCCGAGGAATTCGATGAAGAGCAAGTTAGAAGTTTGGGCTAGAGTGGATAAAAAGAGATTTCCATTCTCTTCAACAGACAAGGATGACAATTATAGAGGGCGATCGAAAGACAGTTTTTTCTATCTTCTCGTTTATGTGAGAAGATCTCTTTCCCGAGGGCTTCGATAAAGAGCGAGCTAGCCAAATAATTGCCTTCATAACCGCATAATCATGATTACGCTATTGTAAATACTTCTCACCTTTACAAAGCGGGGCTATAGTAGCTAAAAACAAATTTTCCATTCTCTTCGACAGCTAGGCATGACGAGAAAAAGACCGATCAAGAGATAGGCTTTTTGGCTCTCCTTAAAAAGCTTATTTTATGCGTTATCTTCTCGTGTATGTGTGAATAGCTCTATCCGATGGCTTCTATGAAGAGCTAGTTAACCAAAAAATTGCCTTCTTAATCGGATAATTATAATTGCGCTATTGCAAATAATTCTCGATTTTACAAGGCGGGGCTAAAGTGGATAAAAATGAATTTTCCCTTTTCTTTGACAAGCAGGGATGGCAAATAAAAAGGCCGATGGAAAGACAGATTTGGGTGACCTGCCTTAGCAAAGCTTATTTTATGAGTTAGATTCTGTTTATGGAGAAAAGCTCCGTCCGGCGGCTTCGATGAAGAGCTAGTTAGCCAAAAAATTGTCTTGGTAACCGCATAATTATGATTGCGCTATTGAAAATAAGTCTCGCTATATATATATATATATATATATATATATATATAAATATATATATATATATATATATATATATATATATTTAAATATATGACCAAATGTTTGAAGGGACCGCTCTTAAATTTTTATATTCAATATAATTATGTAATCAAACTTTATAGAATTAATCATACTATTCATTAATAAATATAATAATAATAATGTGTATTTTACTAATATGTTTGAATATTTTGTTAATATAATGGAATCACTTAGAATACTACTAATAAAATAATAAAAGGTTTTGTTTTCTTAAATCAGAATTTAGCCAATAATTCTTTTATTTGAGCTTAAATCTATAAATATTGTCTATTCAATACATTTCTAGATAAGAAGTATGACTAAAACTAAAAATATGAGCGAAACACATAGAGCATATATTCATTATTTTTAATAGCCAAGTCTTATAATTATATACATTGTTAAACAAATAAAATGTTCAATATTTGCTGTCCAAACCACTATACATCTATATCAAAAGAAGCGAAGTGGTGTTAAACGTTATACAACATCTAGAGTAGACAGATTTATCATTTGAGCTTCACTGTAGATTCTCAACCATTCCTGAACTTACTGGGGATTTCAATAAAACGTCCAGTCAAAAAGTATTCCACAGAAAAGATTGAATGTGATTTTAAAGCTAAAGGCCTAAAAGGATGAAAGGTGAGAAAGAAGACAAAGATAAGCTAGTTCAACAGGAAGTGGTGTTAAACGTTATACAACATCTAGAGTAGACACATTTATCATTTGAGCTTCACTGCAGATTCTCAACCATTCCTGAACTTACTGGGGATTTCAATAAAACGTCCAGTCAAAAAGTATTCCACAGAAAAGATTGAATGCGATTTTAAAGCTAAAGGCCTAAAAGGATGCAAGGTGAGAAAGAAGACAAAGATAAGCTAGTTCAACAGGAAATAGCGTCTTGATTAGGACAATGATCACAAAAATTGCACATGTGTTTGTGTGTTACCAACTATAAATTACGAAGCTAGTTCTATCATGATATATTGCAGCATGATCCCATTAGAGTGAGGGAGGGAAATGATTTACAGTTTGGAAAAATTAACTCAACAGGGTGTACCACCATGTTATCACAGGTTTGACCCAAATATCCATAAATTGCATCCCGCAATCCTAACAATCGAAGTTATATTTCAGCAGACCATGCCACATACGTTACATTTAAACACATCTGGAATCGGTTTTAAAAAATGGAAACTACTCCTATGGAATGGCCAGCACCGTAGAGCCCAGACTTATATCCAATAGAACAGTTGTGAGTGGGGAAAGTTTGATTCTAAATTTGTGAAAATTTGGTGAAATCCATGACACAAAGAATTATTGTTATAAATAAAGCAAACTGGGGTTCAAATAAATATTAAAATAATTGTAAAAATAAATATATAAAAGCTTTAAATAGTTTACCACAAATGTCTAATTACGATTTATTGATTTCATATGGTGCTCTATACTTTTTGCCAGGGATATATATATATATATATATATATATATATATATATATATATATATATATATATATATAATATTTTTTCGTAAGTGTGTGTGTAAGGAAGAAGTTTTCATTTATAATTAAGAAATAGGGTAATATGTATTAAGGTACAACGTAAGAATTGTTTTTCCTAGGAAGTTTTTATTATCAATGAAAACTAAAAGTTTTCTGCTTGAAACTTTGTGAAGTTTTCTTGTCAAAACAAATCAACAAATCTTTTAGTAATTACTCGTAAAAGGAGGATCGTAAATAAAACCGGGAGCCTTCCGAACATAACTGGAAAAGTTCTAATATTTTTCTTCCGCACAGACTATGTTTCGAAAGTTGGAATGGGGAGAGCGACGGGTTCTTAGTCAATTGGTCAAATACTTCATTTTATGTTGTTTGTTTCTAATAAACTCTAGATGTTTATATTAACCATTCTGAATTATATATTTTTCGTAGGTACCCCTCCACCTCCATAGATCTAATTCTGATTGCACTTTCCCTTCACTCGGCCTTGTCAAAAATAGATTCAATGTTCACAGATGAACTTCAATTTTGTTTTGACTAAAGTAAAATTAAACATTACACCCTAGTGGGCAGAACTTATAAACAATATATTAATTTTTCTCATGAATCTATGTGATATTTAAAAATGGTACTTGTTTGCAAGCTTCATGATTTAGAGCTACACATTAGAGAATGATAGTTTGAGGTAACCCATTGTCACGAGGATACCTAGCAGCAGCATGTCCTCCCGGCTTGAATACCTTCCATGCTTTATCCAGGTCTGGGAAAGCTGGTGCTATTTACGGTGCATTTATGCTTCCTTTCTATTACGAGTGTCAGTTTCCTTACCGCTTTTTCGACCTTATCTCTTACTTCTCTTATTTTGAATTCTTCTTTGATTAATCTTAAATTTTACTACCAAAATTCGGTCTCACGGGAAATTTTGTTCACCTCGCTTACAAAATTAAGAATGTGTGTGAGAAAAAATTTCTTATTTCACAACACATTTGAATTTGGTGTGCAAGAAAAAAAATCAGTTCACAAAAATTGTTGGAAAAAGGCCGAGATGGACATACATACAGAAAGACAGATACACACACGCGCGCTACGATCAATATAATAAGATGTTGGGCGTGGTGACCGCGACCTCTCAGAGGCAGTCACCATGCCTGATCTGCAACTCCAATCTGCCTACTAAGCCGTCGGAAGGATATGTTCTGGTATTTCTAAGGATAAGCGGTGATTGTGCTGATTAAAGTACGGTCACCGCAAACAGGGACTTTGAATTAGTTATATAAGACAATGAGTGATTATAACACCATTGAAATATCTCGCACAAACTTGGACTTAGAGTGGACGTGAAAGGTTACGCTACAGGTTCGACTCGTGGCGGGCGCCCCTCTCAGCACTGCACATTGCAGTTTTTAACGGAACGGGATCGTGTTCTCCGGACTGCCGCATATTGGGAATTTTGGAGGAATGTTGGGTGCATATTTGGCGTCACTATACGCCAGATCATGCTTTTGGTTCTTGTTCTATTGTTTATATTAGTATTTGATGACCTTCTTTTGTTTTTTATCTGCATTATAGACCTAAATAATAGGCTGAATTGAATTGCAGTGAAGAAGCCAAATGAGCGCCTTTTCAAGGAAAAAACTCATTTGTCACGATATCTTTTTTTTCCTGGATTTTCTTATGTCAATTACTATTCTGAACCTTCTTAAAGCTAGATTATTAATGGAAATAAAAAGTAATTGCCAGCAGTGTTGTAGATTTATTCAAAAGGTCCCTCTGGATGAAAATCTTATAAAAACTTTCACATATGAAGAATTTCATGAATAACAGATCAATAACTACGGCTTTTTTATTAATATAGCAAATGGTGCCACAAAACAACAATTATACCCAAAGTTTCCATTTGTATAAAATTGCGCATATTGATTACCATTCTATACCAAGGCAAAATACAACCAGTCCCGTATAATATAACTTTGGTTAAGTCATGTTAAGGTATTTTGACAAAACAATATCAAATGAGAAAATTTAAAACATTGCTTCCCATTTAGTTCAATTTAACATATTACTTAGGAAATAATATTATTGCGTTTAAACACAAACGCAAAGACATTGTGCAGCAGACATAACAACAAAAAACAGTTATTTAGGGATGGTAGACAAGAATATCCTGAGGGTAAGAAAAAATGCATCTGTTTAATTAACAGTGACATTTCTTGTCGTATATTGTTTAGTTGAAAAAAGAGGGGAGGTGTTGAAGGATATTTAGCACATACCTATGTGGTCGATTAGTATCAATATTTTTTCTATGTTCTTTATTAAACATAGAAAGAGAAAGAAAGAAAGGCGGAGAAGCAGAAATGAAGAAAGGGAGATGGTTAGTGACGCAAACAAGAGTAGCATTTTTTTCCTTAATATTGCCCATTTGGCATTTTCCTCAAAGGGCACAATTCAGCGGAGTCCATTTTCAGCATAATAGTAGGATTCATTAGAAAATACAATAAATAAAAAATATTCTTAAGCAAAAAAAAAGTACTAAAACCAGCAAGAAACAAACCAAAACCAAGAATAAGAAGGAAGAACGCTCCGGCGTCGGGGAGAAAGCCGCTACCACCTATGCAAGAGCATGTAGCAATGGAGGGTAGGTCCATAAGATCAGTCGCGGTGCGATGGAAGCAAACTTGTAGTTCCCCTAGTCAGTATACTATCTTTTTTGCCAAATAGCTCTAGGGCAGTTCTGACTCCTGCCATATAGTTAAGAGTCAGGAACTGCAAAATACCTATGTGGTCACATAATCCTTGCGCAATCTTTAGCGACATCATCGGTGCGCTTATTACTCGCAATTCCCAAATATTAAGTAACCCAGTAAAAGATAATATCGACATCCACCAGCCTTACGGCAACCATGGCGACAGGGAGACAACGAACAAGGCATGCGGAGAGCCCAAATCTCCGATAGAACTCTGGGCGCTTTATGAGTCACTAAAGATCACAATCTAGTTTGCAAACCAGGCACCACACGTTATTTCCATTACCAAGTCGCGACTTGCATCTAGCTTTGCAATAGAGACAGATGCAGCGCCTGATAGTGCCCAGCCAACTTCAGAGAAAATCTATACATTGTGAAAGCCATCCGTCTACACTGGCAGGAATCTTGTGTGACGCGAAGGGTTATGTAACGGAAACCGACGGGGATAGTATGATGACTTTCCGCTTTGCGAAATATTAGCTCATTAGCCACTCGCCAGCACTCTGAGATGATATTCTTTGTCCAGATACTTTTGAGCAAATCTTTCAGAAATTCCAGGACTCGCTAACTAGGTGTCGAACCATGGCAGACGTGATATGGTCCGATCCAAAAGCGATAAGTGCATGAAGGGATAGCAGAAGGCAACTTACTCAGCCTAAACTTCTTCTTGAATGGTTCTTCTTCTCTGAAGGTAAAGTCCAGTCAGCGGCTTTCTTTAAAATCACGACTTTAATTGAATGATGGCGGAACAGCATCTTAGCTAAAGATTGTGGTAAAATGGGCCCGAAATAATACTAAGCCTGACGTTCTTAACGTTAAGTGAAGACACGTATGCCTGCCAGGAAGAGGGGTGGGCGTGCTTTGAAACATAGCGTAACCTAGCCCTAGCTCGACGAAGGTCAACGAAGGGAGAGTCTTTCGGGCAGCCGTTATAGCGCATGTAATAATATTGCTTCACTTTGATGGACGTCTCACACTCAGTCCGCCACCAAAATAGCAAAGGTGTGCAAAACGATCAGAAGTTCTAGTTAAAGTAGGGAGGCTCACTGCGATGAGGTTAGCGCAGAAGAACTCAAATGCCTCATCCATAACATAAACCCTCGACAGGGACTGATTAATCGATCATTTTCTGAAATGCAGACTTCAGCTACCGCTAAAACCACCACCTAGGCGTTTTTCAGTGGCCATGGTCATAGAAAATGATAGTTAAATGCAAAATTATCAATACCAAGAAGACAATCGATCAACTCTCACCCTAAATCAAGCTGTGCAACCAGAGAGCACTCGGATTGTTTGAAACGTGAGAATGAAGCATTACTCCGGCAGTGATGCGTAAACTCATCCACATTTAAGACAACTATCTACACTTACTCGATAAGGTTAGCAAGGGAATAAATAACCCACGGTATTAATAGTGTAGGCCGCGGGGACGGGATACCTTCCGTTCAAATCCCTGAGTATCAGGAAGAGCCTCGGCAACAGATCTAAGACGTGGAAGAATCCCTTCACGTTAAAATGGACTAACGGTGGAATGTACGCTGAAATATTAGTATAATTGCAATACGGGTATAGTTGCAATGCCACTGACAGGAAAAGGATATTTTTAGCGAAGTGAAGATCGGAGACATCATGCCTGGCATAAATCGCGCATCATGAAATACCTTTTCGGTGGGGTGCAGTAAAACAAGTCCAGTTTGTCATGAAAGTATGTCATTTAAAATAAAACTGACGTGCTTTAGGATCGAAAAGGGTAACTGCTGTGTCTGATTTAGTAGTGAGGCAAGTCTTCAAATTAAGGTTTAGGTCATAGCCGAGCGGGTTTAACGTTTCGGCTCGTGTTAGCCTTAGAGCATTTGAGCCTATTTACACTAAAAATGATAGTCATCTGCGGACTTTAATGGGAAAAGGAGCATTAAATTTATTGTGGAATTTCTGGGAGTTTCTCATCTTTCTACCAATCACATGGATGCAAGTTTGGAAATCCTTAGGAATGTTGAGCATCTGATCATGATGGCGGCTGTGCAATGAATTAGGGTGTAATTCTCTCATGTGAGCTTATAGGGCCTATGAGAGGTCACTTATAGAAATGGAAGCATTCAAAAGATTTTAATGTGTACCTGGAATAGGGATAAATCGGCCGTATATTGCCTTCCCTGGTTATATAGCAGAGTTCTCCCTAGTTTGAGAGTGGTGGACAAAAAACACCCATGACAATGTTTTTTACCATTTATCAGGGGGAAATCTTACAAGCAAAGAGCGTTTAAGCGTAGCAGGAAACAACTTGACTAGACTATTCCGCCTCGGATTCCAATGAGAATGAAAAAGTGGATGACAAGAGAAATATTGAATTCACAGGTGAGAATAAAAGTTAGTCACATTGTTGGATATGAGCGTTTGGGCATCCGTAGCGTGAAGCCCATCCCAAGTTCAATCTTTTGAATTCTGCAGCAGATAAATCGCGCAAGGGCTGAACGTCAACACATTTGGTATATCTAGTTAAATACGTAAGTTTGGCGTCCATCTCAGTGTTATCTACACGAATCAAAATTGCCTGCAAAGTGATGCTAATGACTTTCAGGATGTTAATTTTCAATACCTCAGCCACCAAATTATGGCACTCATTTCAAGACATTTTATTTAGTACTTTGGCTGATGCAATTTAAAAGGGGGATAGGGGCACCTTAGAACAACATCAGAAGAGAACGTAGTCCTCGGTAGCTTTTGCGTGTAAGTTGTCCTCAGCTCAGTCAAATATTTCTACGTTTGAAGCAGAGCTCCTTGAGACTTTATACACCTGTACTGGTTCCATGCTAAACATTTGACTTAACCTTTCGTCTCTCCTCACCTACTGTAGACATCCTCTTTCATGGGGAGAGTAACGATTCTCTTACGGCTCTGTTCGACTGCATTTCCGTCTTAAAATTTTCTCTTCTGGCGGCCACTGAAATTTCCCACGTCCTTTCACAAGGTTGACTATGACTTGCTAATTGTAGACCAACTCAGCAGCCCTCTCATTACTCGCGTCTTAAATAGGAAAAAATAATCTTCTAATTATCCTCCCTCTGCTTGCTAAATACTAGTCACAGAATCCTTCAGAACTTTTTTCTAAATAGACTAAGGTTTCTCTTGCAAAAAACATTTAAACTGCAAAATTTTTAACCTATTTATTGCTTGGCTGGTGTTAAAAGTAAATTCTTTCTACTTCAAAGCACTTTGCGTCGGCTCAAATGAGCAAAGATGTACAAAATCTTGTTCGTACTTTCGATCCCTATTAGCAAAAATAGAGATGCCCAAGAAGATCGTAATTTTCGTAGTATGTCTTCGCTCCCCATTCTGAAGAACTTCGCGGTTTTGAGTTTGGCCGGAGGCAAGCCGCACTAGCGTGCAAAGACATGGGATGCATGTTGTATGTATATAGTTTTGAAGCAAGTGCTTCACTTGCTGCTCACACAACTGGGGTGCGGTTAGATCTGGGAAAGATCCCAATAATGCAGTAAGTTGAGCATTTATTGTAAGCGCGGTAAGAGTGAACTTCTGCACTAATATGCTCAGGGACACACAATAAAAGAGAGCAGGCCCTTTTATATCCAGGATTAGCAAAATATACTACAGGAAGTTATCTTTAAAGATACAGTAAACGACATCAGCATATAATAACAGCACATGAGAGAATATCCTGGAATGATAGAGATATGCTGACCTAAGATATTTTGTAACACAGAGACCATAAAGAGGTTGATATCTGTCCTTAGGTGTAGCCTGAAGAATGGAGACTGTGAAGACGCTGTCACCCACGAAGTTGAGTCCCATCTATTAATCACGGATCAAAAGTCAGAAGTGAGGTTAAGCTTTGTATTAATGCGTAAAATACGATTATAATTACACGTCCATTTACAAACTGACTACTGGCGAAGTTATGGTATACAAATTTACATGTAGTATTTGGATTAAGAAAAATTCTAAAAATCGTAGCTGCTAAAGGCTGGAAGACTCCAGCAGGATACTCGTGGGTCTCTTCCGATAGCAAAGAAGGAATAATACACGCAGGGTTTTTTTTGGAGGGAACAGAAGAAAATTGTCTCTGGATCTATTTACAACGAAGCCAGAGTCCTTTTGAGACAGCGATGGGCAACACCTTTGTATTTTTGCTGATATCACCGCAATTACTAACGAAGAAGGGCCAGACCTATTCGAGAACCGAGAGCGTGAGTGGAAACCAGGACTCGTACTTCAAAACGAGCTTTTCCATGCAGATATTTGGTCGGGTTCTGGACTGTTTCGAAGATTTTATAGATCTTTCCTAATCGCGATAGGCGATCAGGAGTGGTGGGAGATTTGTGCAAGCATTGGTTAGTCGGAGTATTGAAGGCGGCAGCAGTGAATAACTCATGGACACCTAACACACCCCGAGCTAAGACGCAATCGGCCCTCTCTACCTAAGCATTCGAGGTGTGGAACTTCCTCTAACACTTTCAGGATATATGTTAGGACTGAGTAAGAATTGCTTCAGGTGCGCCGCCGAAAGTCAGCACCAGCGGCGTCTCGAGATTGCAGGAAGAGTTTTATGGTCATGCTCTACCAGGGTGATGTTATTTGGTGAAGATCTAACATTGATGCTGTTTTGCGGCTACTGGTACCGAAGGAAGTTGACCTTGAAAACCTCATAGGTCATTTGCTCTTGAGGCAAAAGAATTAAAGATTCCTTTGCTAGTAAATAGAAGGAGGCCAGCTGGAGTTTTGTCATTGTGGACGTGACATTTTGTGTCTCAAATGCCAACTCGCAGAAACGAAGCCTTTTTTTAAGCCGTGTTCGTCGTAGAAGATTGCTGGTTGTCTTGTTGCTGAGCCATGATGAGGGCTGTAAGAATCCTATTGATTGATGAGTTTATTTAATGCAATGTAGCGCTTAGTTATTAATACATACTACAATTATATTTATTATTTATCGTTTACAAATTTAAGCAGGAATTCTTCTTGATTGCTCAGTCAAGTGGTTGCGGCTCGGGTGAATGGAGGGCTATGAGGTGTAAGGTGACAGTGGATCATGGCTAGGAGCGAGGGTGGCAGCGAATATCGAGTCAATGAAAACACGATCAGTGTCGTTTCTCTCAGTGGCAATAAAATATGGCTCGTGTAGAATAAAGCTGGCCGGAGTCGCCATCACGGGCATGTCAGCAGTAGCTGGCTGCGCCATTCTTTTCTATTCGTTTTCTTTTCTTTTCTATAGTTTGATTAAAAAAACATGCCATTTTCAATTTTTTTTTAATTGGCAGACTCGACCAAATAAAAAAAAAAATTAAATTAGAAAACAATAAAATATAATATTATAGTTTACTGAAATTCTTGGGTTAATTCTAAATTCTATCACAATATCCCTTTTCATGTAAACAAAATCAAGACCGAGTAATTCGACAGAAAATATTATATATTTCAGAATGTTTGTCGATCTAAAAAAAAATAGTTTGGATAATTGTAGGAAAATTAAGATTTTATGTCAGGTCTATTGAGCAATTTTGAAAAATATATATTACTTTTTTTCTACAATCAATCATTTTGTTTCTATTTGTTGTTGGTGAATCACATTTTCGTTCACTAACCTCTTTTATTTATATTATGTTGGTTTCATTTCATTTAATGATTAAATAACAACCTTCTTGCCTTTATTCTAATATTTCTCTCGCGTCATTTTTATAAGGCAGATTTTAATTCTGATGACCATCTCATTTTTGTGGCAAGCGCCTTATATTAACTGAAGTAATTTAGATGGAAAGATGGAAGTCTTTTACCTTGCGGAACTGTTTACTAAATTGCTCTTGGATATAGAAAGGCGATATTCTCCATTTAATATATTTTATATTGCAAGAAATTTATTAGATATTTTAAATATAATCTTGTGAATATATCCACGTAGCTCGCTTGCTTTATTGACTAATTTTGAATCTTCACGGCAAAGATATTAAGAGCATATTGCTCCGATCCTTTTCAAGACCTTTTATCTGTAATGGCATATATTAACTCCCTAAGTTGAGATCGAACGTGTAGAAGCTACAATCTTTGACTATCTGCTTTATATGACATTTGCCTGACCATGACTGATTCAGCTTGTATTAGCTGGCTTAAATTTACTTTGCGAAATACTTTCCTTAGTTTTAAAATATATTTGGTTTCTCCTCATTTAGTCCTTATATTTTATTTAGTAAATAATTATCACCTCTTTTGTGTTTAGTACACTGTGCATTATTCCATTCCAATAAATACCCTCAGAGTCCATGGGAAACGATGTTAGCATTATATTCTATAGTCCTGTAACTAATAATTCCATAAATTTAACTCATATTAAACAGATTACTATTTTTGTTTCTAAAAATTTGAAAATTTAACTAAACTTGACTAGTTTAGTTAAATATGGAGTCTCTTTTTGAAAGCCGTTTTAAATTTGTTGCATTTTAACATCATCAATCTAAATTTTCAACATCTTTAGATTTAATCACGATTCAAATGTCTTTCCTAATCATTAACACATTTAAATTATTATTATAGAGATTCTTTTTGCAAGTGATTGCATTCCTTGAATATCATTAAAAAGCTTATCATCCTATTGTCGATTTGCCAAATGAATCGTGGGTAAATATACTAAAAACAGGAAATCGGAAGCTTCTGGTTCGCTTCTTTTATTTAATTGTTATAAATATTTTGAGGTTTGTATTATTTTTATCTTATGACTAAAGAATTTTAAATAAAAATTTGTCATCGAAATGACATTTATTCATGAAAACAAACCATAAATTGAGATCAGGGGTCGAAAGTGACTCAAAGTAATCATCGTTCCAGACATATATTTTTAAATACATACTACAGTAAACTTCATAATTTTGTGGAAGTATATCGTGGTTTGTTCACTCCAAATGTTTCTATAAGATCCGCTATTTATTCTGTAAAGAAAACTTTTTAAGTAGCTTCTTTAACGTAGACTCTACTGTTAAATAATTAGTCATGAGGTTAAGGAGCTATATTCATTACAGGATCATTGGCAAACCCATACAATGTAATAATCTGAATTTTCAGATGTTATTTTTCGTACGATTTTATCCAGCAATTCTTACTTTTTAGAGATCTCTCATATTATGGATCAACAGTTTTAACTAGACTCCAAATCACTCAATTAAAAGATGGGACCTATACAGTATAGCAACTTTAGTTGAATAAAATAAGTGGTTGCTTCTCTTGCAGCTTCAGCGAAGGAAGTAAACATCGGGGCAGTGAATAAATCATGCAGACGGTATTTATTCTCAATTTGTCTGTTTCTTCTTTCTCCTCTTAAATACTTTGGGTCTTTGACAACCAACTAATAGCCTTTTGCAAGAAACTGTAACTTATTTTCAACCAACATCAAATCTCTTCACAACTTTGGAAAAAATTAAGAACAAAAATAATATATATTTATATTCTGCTATAACTTAGAAAAACGTAAGTGGCTTTACGGGGATATAAAGTTTATAAGCTTATTATAAGATCCTTCATTTGTGGGTCTTGGTTTCAAGGATAAAGAGGTCGTCTGAGAAGTTATTTTATTTGGTTTCACACCTCAGTTCGTTAACCGGATGAAGAGTTAAGCAACAAGAGTCTATATTCAGGATTTTGAGGGGGGGGTGCTTCTTTTTAGCCCAGGGGATAGCGTATAGGACTCCTCGTTCCGAGGTAGGTATTAGATCTTAGCAAGTGCAGATCCAGCAGCTTTAGTAGTGTAATGTGCTGCCCGTCTATCGGGGGTATACGCTGAGACTCAACCCCTAGAGACTAAGTAGCTCCACACGCAGATTCATATACATTGCTATCTCCGTATCATCCGCAAAACATGCCCGCTCTATCCTTTTGTTACAGGTCCATATGGCGACACTTGTACCCACAGACCCCTGACGCAGAACATGTCGCCCCATTCTAGGATCAAGAAGACCGAATTACTGTGCCGTAATGCTCAGCAGGGATGGTAATTCTGTTCTTTATGCGCATTTCTTTCTCTTATACGGGGCTCTCCTTCATTTTGAAAGTGAAGAATGGCGTAGTCTACCTATGTAAATTTACGTCTTAGTTTCTGTTACTGTAAAAGAACAACCTCTGCCCCCCTTACCCACACACACTTTATCGGAGACAACGTACAAGTGTATCCTAACTGATGAACTTGACTTCCTGTTCGAACATTGAAGAATTTTCTACTCCTGAGTGCATCTAGGAAATACTCCCCAATCCTGCAAACTCGTCCCAAGCCTCCTTCCCCCCGGTGACGAGGCGAGGAAGAACCGCTGCTTCTCGCACCTCGCTGCTAAATTATGAATCGACTTAGCCTGCGGATTAAGGTGTCTGCAGCTTGTGACTCCTTTCTCCAAACTGCCCCTTTCCCCTCAAAATCCAGAAAACAAATAATCGGGATATTCTGTATTTCGAGGAGTCCAGCCCACACCTTAAGGCCGTCCGTATCGTCTAGTCCCGTGAGCGTTCATCAGACAGCAAAGTCTATCTGCCCTGATTCTAACCCAGTCAATGGGTATCTTCTGTGAACGGCAAGCCTTTGAATTTGAGCAACAGTCTCCCTTCGTCTAATAGAACTGAAGAAAATCTCCATCGATTACCTTTGAGGAAAAGAAGTTTTCTCTCTCAGTGGAATTACGAGTAATCTCACATTCCCCGTCGAATGTCATCTTTGAGGATTGGCTATCTTTATCGGACGGTTGGTTCGGATCGTACCCCACCTGCTTCATTCAAATAGTGCCCTACTTGCCTCATCGGATCGTTCTCCACTCGCCTTATCGCAAGAAGGACCTTCCTCGAATTCACCGACCAGTAAGACTGAAACCCCCTCCATTATTATTATTGTCAAGTTCCCCCTTTTGATTTGAGCCTAGTTACATTAATCAATTAACCCCATTTGAGACCTCGTCATAATAATTTTCAAGAGACTATGTCTATTTAAATAATTTCCTTTTGTCTATTATTATTATTATTCTTATTTTAATCTTTGTAACTAAAATATTATTTTTGTTGTTTCATCTTTGAATAACCTTGAACGATACTCTCAGCCTATTCAATAATCTCGTTAACCATTTATTCACTCTGTTTGATTATTAAGGATTTGAATCCCAACGCCTCAAGTGTGACCCACTAGTCGGTTGTTAATCTCTGCGAACTGTCCTTTAACGGTTCGCGTTGGAGTAGGTGATTAAGTCACCCCCCCACATAATATAGGAGTAGTGTATGGTATAAAGTAGTGTTCCACGACAGTTACCCTCATCCATTTTCTCGTTAATCTGATATTCCCTTTCCATATCTTAATTGATCAATAGCTTTATTATATTATTATTTTCATTGATTACAATGGACAAGAAGATTTTGTTGCTCAAGCCCAAACATATGATTTAATTATATCAACTATACTGATTCTGAATCTGAAGTTAGAATAGTTCTTGGTGCTAATTAAGAATGTCAGGTTTTTATTTATACCATGCCCAAAGTTATATACTATATAATATAGGCATTTTTTTAGTATATAGTACTATAATGAATATAAACTATATTTATATCAAATATTATAAGGGAAATACTTTCGCCTGCCAAAAATAAAACAAACTGGAGAGATTTCATTATTTTTTATATTAAAAGATGACACCGCATAAGTGAAAGCCCCAAATATGAGTCAATTTATTCTTAATAACACTCAATGTCGTTTGCGCTGCTGTCATGTTTGTTACGCCTAGCTCTTGTTCTATGTGATTATTGTTTAAATCGGTTCTTTGTTTTTTCTCATGAATATGATAGGCTGAGTAAATACCTTAGACAACTTTTGTTTTTATGCACGAAATTTGCTCCGCGTAAGTAGCGGAAGAAAATTGGCTCCAAATTAAAATCTACCTATAAATATTACTTTGGGTGTAAAGTTGGGGACTAAGCTGAATGGGAAACGGAAGGGAATGCCTTTTGCTATAAATATTACTTTGGGTGTAAAGTTGTGGACTAAGCCAAGAGATGGGCACCTCATTTATACTGCACCTAGTGTATCTTAGGGCTTAAACATGCGCTGAATGGGAAACGGAAGGGAATGCCTTTTGCTATACCAGTGGTATGGCTTGAGCCAATCAATTATGTCCCTGATTTTAAATTTAATGGCAAAGATTTCAAGTTTCTCAAATAAAAACAAAACAGAAAATGTGTATGCATATTGTAAGTCAGCCCAACAATCATTCCACCTGACTTCGAGTACCATCTTCCAGTTCTCCTATTGGATGATTCAAATCTACTTCTTGACACGTCTAGAGATTAACTCCATGATTCTATTATGAACTAAGAGTACTAAATTGATTCTAGGAAAAATGAGCTATGCTTGTTTAATAAAAAACATTAAACCATTTAAATAGATATCTAGTCTTTTCATAGGAGAGGGCATAAGTTTAGAGTCCGTTCTACAGCAGGGAAATCTCCTAGATCAGGTAAGAAAATTTCCATTTTCCGTTCTCGCCATGAATATTTATAAGGGATATAGAGCAAGAAAATAATAATGCTTGCTTCTGGAGTGAAGTCAATGCACTCGTATAAAACCTAGGGTAAAAATATGTGGCTAACGAATAGGGATTGTTTATAGACTCAAGTAAAGTTAGCCTCAAAGCTGTGTTTTTCATAATGGTAATGAAATTTCCTCCATTCCCGTGAGTCATATTCTCGATAAAGATATAAAAGAAACAGTAATCGATGGAGGTAAATCTTAAAAAAAATAATTGCTTTAGCTCAAAAGTGGAATATTTATGGTAATTTTAAAGTAATTCCCATCCTCCTATGACTTTAGCTGCTCAATACCAAAAATACGTGATTCTTGCTTCTATGCAAAAAACACGAGTACAGGAATCATTACGCCGTAAAAGACTGGCCTAAAAGAAGAGCATATTCACTGGTAGACCTGCAAAAGATCTTTCTTCCCCCACCTCTCAACCTCAAACTCTTCTTCATCAAAAACTTTGTAAAATCAATGATACACGAAGGGTGTGGCTTACAATACCTAAAAGTGAAATTTGTTGCCTAAGAAAATGAAGCAAAACTGAAAGCAAGCATTTTTAATAGACCCTGTCTCAGAGAATTGAGGTTTGATAGCAGAATAGGAGGGAAATTGAATCTATTGGAGCTGGCGGAATGAGATTCATTCGTGTTAGTTGCACAAAATTTCTTTGAAATCTTACAGTTGAAAACTATTCTATTCAATAAACAGCAATAAAACAGCATATGAAACAATAAGGTGACGGATGTCCCTTAATATGTAGTTCTCGATTTTGTTCCAACGAATCTGGGTGCCTTGAGCGATGAGTATAGCGATCAGGACAAATCGGAGATGGAATAGAGGTATCAAACCCGGTTCAACCAAAAGATTATGGATGATTTCTGCTGGTAACTACAACGGTAGAAGAGCACGACGCATAAGCGCAACAAGAGTAAGTGTCTCAAACATTTCTGTGATGGGAATATAAAAAAAATGTAAGTATTTCTTTAATATAAATCTACTAGGCTCTAGTATATTATACTATTTTCCCCGAACATAAATATTGTCTATAATTTACTAATATACTATTAATTATCTTTCTTTAAATAAATATAGTATATGATAATACAAGGGGCGGTCAATAAGTTTTGCGAATCGGTAGGGCAAAACAGAGGAAGCGGCATAGCTGTTTGTGGGGGTGTTAGGACAAGTTATGAAAAGTCAGGACCTGCAGCCGCACGCTCCTGCCTCGTCTATTTAAGAAGCAGTAGCTGATCGCAGATCGTCGGTCACAAATTTTTCAACAATTTAGAAGGTTAAGCATCGTGCAGTGATCAAATTTTTAACCAAGGAAAGCAAGAAGGCAAATGAGATCCATGAACGCATGGTTGCAGTGTACACCGACACCGCCCCTTACTATGCATCGATTGCTCGCTGGGAAACGGAGTTCCGCCATGGTTGTGAGTCCCTTGAAGATGACCCCCGTCCAAGACGCCTGTCAGACGTGACCAACGAAGACAATGTGGCCCGTGTGGAGAGGATGTTGCTGGAAAATCGACGGGTGAAGGTCGAAGAAATCGAGCAAGAACTATGACTATCACATGGAAGTGTTATCAACATCATCCACGACAATTTGGCCATGACCAAGGTCTCTGCCCGTTAGGTCCCTAGAAACCTCATGCCCCACGATCGACTTCAACATCGTCAAAGTCCACAAGGCCAGAGTTGCACAAGCTGCCCTGCGCGAGTGCAGATTCGAAGAGCTAACCACCCCCCTACAGTCCAGATCTCAACCGACTCAAGGCTGCGCTGCGTGGACGCCGGTTTGAGGACGATGAAGATGTCCAGCTTGCCGTCCAGAAGTGGATTGAACAGCAGTCGGGAGATTTCTGGTTGTCGGGAATTCGAAGCTTCAGGGACAAGTGGCGCGAATACCCCTTTCTTAGCAGGCATCTAGTCACAAGTTACATAAAGATTTGTTACCATGCATATTCTGGTATAAAACACAAGAACCAGGACAAAGTTAGTGCCCCTGAAATAGTTTGTAAGACATGCACAAGGCCTCTGCATCGTTGGACAAAGGGCAAGAAGAGTTGTCTGAAATTTAGCATTCCCATGGTTTGGACGGAGCTGACAAACCATGGCACAGAATCCTACTTCTTAGATATTGATACTACTGGGATCAACAAAAGGAACTGGAGCATCCTCAATTCCCCTAATTTTCAATCAGCAAGTCGTGCTGAAGGTCATATTGATGAAATTCCTGTGCGTGATTTTAGAAAACTTTCTGATATTAGTGATGAAGATTCTACAGGGTGTTTAAGAAAAGGAAGAAGTGTTTTTTGACAATGCTGGTTGCCTTCTTTTTCCTCCAAAGATATTAAATGATCTCGTTTGCGATCTCAGCCTGTCAATGTCCTCTACTGAACTTTTGGCATCTAGATTGACGTGAAAATTAAGCCCTTCTCTGAAAGTGTTCACATCAACTTATACCGCAACAGACATCAAATGTACCTTCACTTTATCTCTGAAGAGAAGGACTTTGTTTGCTTTACAGATATTGGCCAACTTGTGCACAATCTTGGATTGCCACATTACTAACTCTAAAATTAGGGATTGTTGATTGAGAGAAGCAAGCGATCGCTGAACTGTGTTCTGCTGCCAAACGGTAACCACTTGTTACTCGACTACACTGAAGAAGTATGAAGCGGTAAATTACGAGTAGAGAAAATTTGTTAAGACCACCATGAATGGATGATATATGTTGACCTGATGATGGTGAATATTGGTTGGGACAAGAGTCCAAGTCCACAAAGCACCGTTGCTTTCTGGGGATGTGGGAAATGAGGGATAGAGCACAGTATTGCACGCAGTAGGATTCGCGTTAGGGAAGCAATTGTTGTCTTGCAGAGCAATAGACAGGCAGGTTACCCTTTTATACGCTGCTCATCAAGCTAGGCTTGATCAAACACTTCACCAAATATCTTCTGGAGAACAATGGTCGCTACTTCACTTACTTGTGACACACTTTTCTAGGATTAACCAAAGAGAAGTTGAAAGATATATAGCATATATGAATATTCTCATTTTCCTTAGCTCAGCAGAGATCAAGAATTTGAAAAGTAAATGAACGAAATCCTTCTGGAACAGTGGAGGTTTTTGCTGCTCATAAAGACCTTTCTTGGCAAAAGGAATATCGCGAACTACACAGAACTTGTTACCCATATGCTTATTGATTTCAGAAACCTCGTATATAAAATGATAATCGGAAGGCATTACTTATTCTCACATATGGATCGTTTTCCTGATAATCTGTAATCAATTAGCGACGATCATGGGAGAGTTTTCCTCAGTACAAAAAAGAGATAGATACCAAGTATCAAGGCCGTTGAGATGCAGTCATGATGTCTGATAAATGTTGAACTATGAAGAGAACATTCTTACCACTGAACATTCTAGGAGCTCAAAGAAACGAGAATTTCATGCACTGAATTCCGAAGAATGATGACCACATATCCAATTTACATGTACTGTCCTTCATTAAAGGCCTACTCTTCAATGTACACTATTCAAATTTTGTAAGATATAAAAATTTATTTTGGTTGAGTAATGTTAGCAAAAATCAATAGAAAATCTGCCCCAAATTTTATCGATTGTTATAAGATCTGATTTTTTTTTTAAATCAACTTAGCACAAAAACGTGATCAGACGAAAAAAATGTCATTTTTCGATTCATCGGTACAAAATTATCAGAATTCAGATGAAAAAACTTATACGACGTACGGTGCTCCGGGCCACACGGTCAAGACCATCCAAGAGTGGTTGGGATAGAATATGAACTTCGGGTCGCAGAAACTTTGCAACGGCAGTTGCCAGGCTTCAATCCCTTCCACTACAGTGTGTGAGCGCATGTCGAGGCCAAGGCCTACAAGGTCTTTACAAAAAGGTCAACAAGCTGAATTCCACCGTCACACGCTTGTGAGCCAGCATGAGGAATAACATCGCCCGCAACAGGTGCACGGTCTTCAGGTCTTGCCTGGAGAGCGTGCTCGCCGTCGTGGGTGGCCATATTGATTAACATCATAATTTAAGCACAATTATATTGAGACCGTCCTAACGAGTGTAACATGAAATTTGCAATGCCCGTTATATTAATGCAAATTTCTTGTAAATTATAGAAAGATCTTGCAAGTTCTAAATAATTCTATATCAGCTACTAATCACATAAATCTACTTGCAATGTTAAGGAAAATAGGTAAATTTTAAAATGTCAAGTCACGAAAGCATTGTGTAAAAAGAATAATAGTCGTGTGTGCTCCGGGCCACACGGTCAAGACCATCCAAGAGTGGTTGGGATAGAATATGAACTTCGGGTCGAAGAAACTTTGCAACGGCAGTTGCCAGGCTTCAATCCCTTCCACTACAGTGTGTGAGCGCATGTCGAGGCCAAGGCCTACAAGGTCTTTACAAAAAGGTCAACAAGCTGAATTCCACCGTCACACGCTTGTGAGCCAGCATGAGGAATAACATCGCCCGCAACAGGTGCACGGTCTTCAGGTCTTGCCTGGAGAGCGTGCTCGCCGTCGTGGGTGGCCATATTGATTAACATCATAATTTAAGCACAATTATATTGAGACCGTCCTAACGAGTGTAACATGAAATTTGCAATGCCCGTTATATTAATGCAAATTTCTTGTAAATTATGGAAAGATCTTGCAAGTTCTGAATAATTCTATATCAGCTACTAATCACATAAATCTACTTGCAATGTTAAGGAAAATAGGTAAATTTTAAAATGTCAAGTCACGAAAGCAATTTGTAAAAAGAATAATAGTCGTTAAATGTTCCTTGTATGTAAAGGAAATGAGAAAGTAACATTTTCTGATCAGGAAAGAGGAATATTTTTTATAGATAATATAATTATTGCCTAAATTATTCCTATAACCTTTTCTGTAGCGAATTAATATCATTTGATAGCTTTTTATTTCCAGAGTTTCATTTACTCATTTAAGTGTTTTAGCTCTTTTCCAATTCAATGAATGCAATTTACCACTCGCGCAATCAATGAATGCAATTAACAGCGCTTCGGTGTTGAATCATAGATATCAAATAAGCTAAAAGCTACAAATTGGCTTTAACTATGATGGCCCCCTAGGTCTTAAATGGGACAAGCAATTCACCCTTATTTTGTTTTGCATATACGAGTATAGCTGCTGGGAAAATAAACATGTCTTTAAATTTGCTATTTTCCTCTCTTTATTTTGATATATATATTTCTTTCAGGAATATAGCTCATACTTGAAAATTGTCCATGATCATCTCCAATTTCCATTAAGGATTGACTTATCCCAAGATCTCGGGAATATTTTTTGGGCCTCATAAATGAATGAAATTATATTACTTGAGAGGAAATATAATAAAAAAAAATCATTTTGTTCGAAACTAAATTCATCCTGATAGATTGCCATATAAAAGGTCATCCAGGGAATATTAGACCAATAAATTGGAGCACAATCATTGATGTGTCAACCATTTAAAAGCTACAACCTGTTACGTAAAAGGTTTCTTCGTTATCTTTTCTAAGTTTAAGGATACTCAACAGTCATTCTTTGCCTCTATTTCTTTAGGTTGCGTGGAAGATAAATAACATTGCAGTATTTTAATGGCTAAAGATTGACTTACTTAGAGAAAATGATTTTTTTTTCAATCGTCTTGCTTCCAACGAGCGCAAAATTTATTCTTTCAAGCTGTTTTCTTCAGATACTTACTTTAAATTAATATACAATTGGCAGGATGCCATCGAGACCAACTGTTAGTTTTAATGACTCACTCCTGTTAGGTTTTAGGGCCATAATTGTGCATATATTTGAAAGATGTAGGAATCATATTTGTAATGGGGTCAAATAATCTTGGATTTATAGCAAATTTTTAAGAGTAAAAATCAGAAAACTTTGTAAGCTTTGATTGGTGCTCAAATGCATTTCAGATAAATAAGAGAACTCAGCATTAAAAATATAAAATTTTACCGACCGGAATGACGAAAACCTATAATGATTTAATAATTTTTGTCTGACGTTAATAAAAAAAATGATGGGCTTCTTTCCATCATAAATTTAGGGTTATCTCTCAAATATTGACTTTAATTTTTAGAGTTCGATATTTATTTTACCTGTTCATTATCCCTCAAACATTCTATTTGTTGATATGAAATTCATCCTATGTGTTATAATCTGTAACTCTGCCCATGAAAAATAGCTTTCATACATAATTTAGATGATAAGATAAATCCCGACACTTAAAATTAGGATTTATTAACGGATATTTAACCCAACCTAATTTAAATTAATCTGGTGATGGGTTGAAGATTTGAGACTATACTATTTTCTTAAGAATATTAGTGGAACTAATCATACATTAAATTTTGTTTTTATTTGTTTGTATCATATTTTGAAAGTGAAATATAAACAAATATTAGACACTAAACACATTTTATTAAAAAATAGTGTCAATTCAGGCGCAAATTAATTATATAGAATGATGTCCTTTTTTCAGTCATGCTTATATTCATTTTAGCCTGCTGTAAACAAAGATTTTTAGGATATCTTGAATAAAATTCCTCTATTTTTATTAACTGTTCACCAGGGACTGTTGCAAATTGAATGGCTTTCCTTTATCAACCGCCAGTTTGATTATCTCCCTCAAATTCTCTATCGGGTACAAATCTATCTGGCGAATTACAGTGCCACGTTCCAAAAAAGCGATGTTATTTTCAGCCCAGAACTTTGATATTGCTTTTCTTTGTGACACGATACGCCATCATGCTGGAAATTAAATTTATCATCAACAAATTAGTCATGAACTGTTGAAAAATGTGCTGATGAGGAGGGTTTTGGTAAGATTTTTAGCTCTTAGGATTGTGTGGGGAAATCAATACCGAGAGGACAAACAGACGCTAGTTTGGTTACACAGCGTCAACAGTTACGTTACATCTGCTCCGATACTTTACTGCCTACCCCCTTTTCTTTACCCCGCTGGACCAACAATCCTCCAGATCAGTCACCAAAAACAGGATTACCATCAGCAGATTTTGTAGTCCGTTAATATAAACAAAGTAGGGTAAGATAGACTTTAGGATAAAATTCTATGAACAGGCTCACTGTCCCCTCTTATTGTTTAGGTCTATTTTCGCCAAATAGGCAAAATTACACTCTCTTCGGCGTAAACCAGAAGATCGAAGGGTCACAACGTTGAAAAGTGACGCCCTGGGAGAGAGGCTTAAAGGTGGGCCTTCATCTCCCCTTTCCTACCCCCAGAGGATAATCGACCAATATATAGTCGAGCTGGAGAAATCAGAAAGAGAATTGAGGTAGCAAGCGAGAGACGAAGAGCCGTCCCTGAGTAAAGCAGGGAATAAAAAAAAAGTGGAACCGAGTGGGATTTTTCTTCCCGAGGCTGTTCCTTTTGGTCACATCAAAGAATAGACCATCGTTATAGAGAAGCACTCTCATACCACTCTCGTTCAGAGAAATCCCTAATCTCAGTTGTTAAAATAAAATTAGAGATATCCCTCACCATTGCAGAATACCAATGTGAAGTTCGACTCGAGTAAAGATTCACCTCTTGGTCAAGTCTCATCGTCGAGAAGCCCGCAAGTGTAACCCAAGGATTAAAATAATCCTACATTCACAATTCCCCCGCTTATAAGGTCAAGTCAAGAAGCATCGCTACGCGATCCTCACTTACCTCGAAGTCAGCTGTTATTCCCGAATAACCTCCACCAACGTTATTCTTCTCGCAGCGAGACAGACAGCTGTGCATCCGATTGAGCTTCACGCCTTGCATCATCGGAGCAACGAGGTTCTCATTCAAGTTGATCCCACGCCAGACTCCCACTTAGTTAAAGGTAAAAGGAATTCAACTTATTTTTTTTTCTTTAGTTACCATTCAGTATTAAAATGAATTCTTGTGTTAACCATCGCGTAGTACACATTGATAGTATTATTTTTTATTTAGATCCTCTTATTATAACATTAGTATATTTGAAGTTTTAATATTTCATTTTTTTAGGTAATTAAAAGTATATTTTTGCCCTAGTTGTTTAATTAAATCCCCGAAACGCTACATATGGCAATAGATATATAATATTACGAATCCTCCATGGTTAAACAAGAAAAATAAAAAATAACTAAAAGTATAGCACGCTTAGAGAAAAAAGGAACGGAGTTATTCATGTATGGAAAAAACGTACATATTTGCTCGGCCGTATACCACGACAGAGTGTTCTTTTGTAAAATTAATACTACTCGTCTTCCTTTAGAAAAGATGCAGGTCTAGACATGGAGCCTGTCGAGAAATTTGCCCTGACAACGGGACAGAAATCGTATGCCGTAAAGTCAAACGTCGAGGCCAGCCGAAGATTGACTCTGTGGTGACGCATGAATGGAGCATGCCAGATGTTGGGGGAAGGGGATATAAATCCCGGTACGCGGGTTAATTAATCAAATTCGAGTGCGTTGGTCTAAATAATCAATTTTTAGCTGTTCAGGGTTTAGAGAAACTGAGGGTAAAAAATATTATTATCAAAAGTAAATAAATGACAATAAACAAGATGAGACTCGGGGTACCAAACGGGGGTGGGGATACAATTGACTCGACGCGGACGAGAGTCCTAGATGGGATTTTCGGTGATTCCTTTCAGGGAAAGCGGGAGAGTGTAAATAAGGAGACTCAAGTAAGGCCTAATTTCAGGACAGGTTTTGAAAAAGACAAGAAAGCGGGACGCTGCAAAGTTCCAATTACAAAATTCCTTCTTCCTTAACCTCGCTGAGAAATGATCGAGAAAGTACTCCAGACGAGAAAGTTACCCGTTCATGCCTATCTTCTGTTGGGCGAGAACTCTGGCCTTAGGTACGAGCAAGGGAGGGTAGAGAGGTGACGCGTCGCGTTCGTAGCTGGAAGAGGTTGGTAGGCGAAGCAAAGAGCACGAGACTGTACGTGTCTGCTAACCAAGACAAGGCTGTATGGTACTAATTTCTCAAAGCTTTTTCAGAAGTATTTATACTGCCTCTGCGGATGCGGTCGCCAGAGGGCCCCCGAAAAGGGACAGGGAACTCTAGAGACTTGGCGCACCAGATCGGGAGGGAAAATTCTCGGCGAGAATCACAGGCTTGCGCGAAGTAAGTCAATGCCGTAAGTCTGGCTCCGATCAGGCGATGCGCCTCGAGAGAAGGGAAACCCAAAACGGATCTCACGGCCACGCGAAAATCTCGCTGCTTCCTTGGGGCTGTCTGACCGTGCAGGTGGCTCTTTTCCGTGACACTCGGGGTAGACGTTGGGTTCTAGAGGGGCGGGGGTAACCTTCTCTCTTTGACATCTTTCTCCTTCAGTTCCAAGGAGGAACTTCCGAAGGAAGTGTCATCAGACTAATATAGAGTAATTACACGGAGAAATTTCCAATAAGGACACAAATACAAAGGGGATAACACCGGGTACTCTGCATAAAAATAAGCCAAATAAAGGGGCTAGGTAAATGCTCGGTATTCCAATTACCGAACAACATCAAGTAAATAATAATAATAATAATAATAATAATAATAATACAATAGTAATATTAATAATACAAAAGGACAGACAAGAATAGCCGAGGTCAACATAGTCTCGATTAACAGGGGCTTATATACAAGGGTATTAAAAAAATAAGAAAGCTCCCCTATACAACTCAGCAAAAATATATACACAAAAAAAGAAATAATCGTATATATTCTTATAAGTAAGACATTACACAAAACTATAAGAATTATTTAGGAATATCTACAAAATTAATCCATGTAACGTTAAAATTAATTAATGTGCAATTACTCCTAAGAAAAATCCAGGGGATTTCTGCTTAGGCTGTCCGCCAGGCAATTCTTAGAATCATTAATGTATAGAATTTTAAAATGGAATTCTTGGAGAGAGAGGCTCTACCTCATGAGCCGACCAGTATTATTCTTAAAGTTCCATAGGTAAGATAAACGTTTATGATCAGTCTCAAACATGTGCAAATTCTGATCGATGAGGGCAATCGGTTCGGCGAGGAACGCTGTAACGGACTTTAATTTTCGAAAGTCGATACACATCCGGTAAGGATTGTCCGACTTCTTCACCATGACGACCGGGGACCAAAGCTCCGAATCGGAGGCTCTATAACACCCATCCTCAGTGAACGCTTTTCTTAAGTGAATGTATATGGTGTATGTACGGCTTCAAACAGACAGGTTCCTGGGTGGTTAGCCGAATATTGTGATCGAACTGGGCAGCGCAACTAGCGCTTGTAACTGGGTCTTCTGGGTGATTGAAAGCTGAAGCTCTATACTCAACTCGGATAATAGATTATCGGGCTATCTGGCAATACGTGAAGAGGATATTCCGTGTCTTGTTCAGCGTAGGTGACTTGTACGACGACCAAGTGGTCAAGCGGGTTGCTGGACTCCAAGCCAGATTCTTGGTCCAGGGCCACAATTTGGTTGGCACAAGCCCGTTGATGGTATTTTTTAAGCATGTTTACGTGGAATAGGTTAGTACCAGACTGGCTTTGGATCAAGTAGTCGACGGGGCAGCGTCTTTTGAACATTGGGAAGGGGCCCTTCCATTGGCTAAAAAATGTGTTGCTTTTCGAGAAGAAGTAGGTTTTATAGTTACCAAGTTCTTCTCTGGGTTCTAATGCGTGATCTTGGCGCACTTTCCTAACCTCTGCCTCAGGTCTCGGAGGTAAGCGTAAGAGGATTGAATCTCTTGGACTAATTTCGAATTTGAGAAAAGCTCCTTTAGAATGGTGAGGGGCCCTCTAACATTATGTCTATACATAACTCAAATGGGGCAAAACTTAAGGTGTGATGGGGAATTTTCCGGTATGCGAAAAGGTCTAACGGGATAAAACGGTGCCATTCTCGGTGGTTTTGGGCGCACAGTTTCTTGAGGATGGATTTGAGGGAGCCGTTAAGCCTTTCACACACTCCGTTACCAGCTGGATAAAAAGGGGTGGTAGAAAGGGGTTTTATCAACAGAAGCTTGCCCACGTACTCCATCAGTTGCGACGTGAATTAGTGGCTACGTTCAGGGAGGATTTCCTTGGGTAATCAAAAGCCAGAGATTAGTGCTTCCACGCAGGAGATAAGTTGCGAGACAGGAAAACAGCTCTGAGATTAGAGATCCTCTCTGCAACGGTGCGAGCTTAACTTGCCATTTGTCTTTTAGCAGATGTTCCAAGAACTGCATTAGAGAAAGATTTCTTCATGGGTGCCTGGCCAATAAAAATATTTGAAAATCTTCTGGGTGGTCCTAGTGTGGCTAAAATGGCCTGAAAATAGGCTCTTACGAGCAGTGCTTAGAATGTGACCAACGTGGAACGTGAGACACATAATACTCGCGTCGGGAGTTTAGCGTTTTCTGAGTACGCACGGTAAAGTAAGACCTCCGTAACTTGGTAGGAGATCACCTTGTCTCCTCGAGTGTCTTCTTGCTCTTTTGACTGGGCTTTAGCCCACAGGGGTTGCAGGGAATCTCAGTCCAACTGGTTCCTTGCGAAGTCTTCATCCAAGACCTACTTGAATTCTGAAGAACGTGAAGTGTCTAGGGCCCAGGGCACCTTCGAATCTTCTACCCCCTGCGAACATGGAAAAGATAGGTTGAGCCACGGAGCTAGGGGATTCTCATGGGTACTGGCCAATGAGGATGGAGCAGAATTTAATAGGGGCTGCTAATAGTTCTACCCAGCCATTGAAGTACGCACAATTGATTTCCCACTTAATGATGGGGGTCCGATTGGCGCGCCCCGATTGGTCCGGGGCTAATGGTGGAAGCAGCTTGTCCGACACCACTATGCAGGTTCACCCGGTATCTCTCACAAGAGTGGAGGCACGGCAGCCATTAATCATTCTAGATTCGTAGTTAAGGACTCCAGTGGTATTCTTATCAAACGAGAAGTTTACCTGGTGGCCTCCGGGATTTGAGGTGCTCGGGGGAGGAGAAGATTCCGATGGTGTTGTCGGAGGCGCAGACGTGGCACAAACCTCGTGTACCTCGTGAGAAGAGTTATTTCTGAACTGAGAGTTCGGAAGGCAGTTCGTTTTCACGTGGCTCTCCACACCACAGAAAAAAACAAATTCTGGCTCTTCTTGAGAAAGATGACGTAGGGGGGCCTGAAGAGAACGGTTTTCCATTCCAATTTTCAGACGAAACGAGTGATTGCGGCTTCAAAGGCCCAATTACCTTGGCAAACTTGCTTCCATTTTTCAGGATGAATTTACTTTTGTTTGGCTTAGGGTTTGGGGAAATGTGGGGAAGGGCATTTTATTTCCTTCTTTCGGATAAAGGTTGTGGCTTGCTAAATAAATGTCGGCCTCTTCTGTGCTCACCTTGAATGTGAAGCACCGCCGGTCGTTTACGAAAGATCTGATTTCAGCGGGAAGTGCAACCAATAACTGGTTTTCAGGAAGGAGTTAACGAGGGCATATTATTCATGCGGGATTTTAGAAGCAACGAGCAAAAAGTTGAGGTGACCATGGAGGATGTACACAAACTGACGGTATGTTTGGCCTGGCAGAATGCGGGCATATATGAATTTGGTTTGGTAAAAGTCTGGGGTCATGTTATATGCCGTTAATAACTCCGATTTTAAGGTCGAATAATCAATTGTTGCCTCGGAGGGAAGTGATATGAATATATCTCGGATTTAAGAGTAAGTTTATAAAGGCGGACTCTTTCCCTTTCTTTCCGTTCTTTTGTTTCTCTTCTTTTATCTCCATTTACTTCTCGTTCTTCTCTTTCTTTTCTTTATTCTAGTTCTTCTCTTTCTCATTTTTCTTCTGGTTCCTTTTCTCCTCTTTTTCTTTGTTTTCTCTCTTCTCTTTCATTCCTCTGTTCCAGTTGAATATAAGCTAGGAGCTCTTTGCAACTGAGTCTCGTAGTATATGAAGGACCGAGTGATCGCTGGAGTTCATACGTATGGGTTGTTTACGTACTTCAAAACCCCGCCAATTACGTTTTATCTCTAAGAGTGCTATATATTTAATTATGATTATTATCATCTGATTATTTCTTCTTTAAACTTTGACGGTTAGTACTGCCTTGTTTAGCGTTTCGAGGATTGAATAAATTTTTTTTCCAAAACTAAAATTTATTAAAACAAAAAACATGAACCAACGAAATTTGACACCTTAAATGCACAGAAATGAATTCAATAGATTTAAGTGAGGCTTTCTAAAATTATATACTGGAAATTATTGTGATGGTTGACCCACAGCTCACTTTAATATAACAAATGAAAACGGACTTTACAGAAACGGATACCGGGGTTTAAATACCTTTATAACTTCCGATTAGCATCAAGTTTGAGTCTGAACTTGAAATCAATCGTTACGTCACCTCAGGAATGTTGTTGCCTGGATGACGTGTGCCGCTTTTCCAGATGTTTTTGTCCAGGCAAAAAAGCTTTCCGTGGTCTCGGCCGGCTGTTCAACTTTTCATCGGGACGAAGGTCGAGAAGGAAGGAGGTTAAGTGGGCGAGCTACGGCGTCTACATTGCCAGGATGTTGTGGTTAACGACCAGAAGCTCACTCGTGAGGGAAAGTGGATCATCTATTCCCTCACACTGAGCCCAAGCGACTCTCCTAGCAACTTAAACGTGTTAAATAATTAGGGCATTTTATCGCTTTCGAACAACTTTCTGTTAAAGCACAACAAAAATTGGGCGGAACTATCTAGGCGCACAGCGCTAGTGCTGGTAGGCTTAGGCGGACTTATGATTCTTCACTTAAAAAAAACCCACAGCGATGATTTTGTTCGCACGGCGTGAATTCTTAATTATACTTGAAGTATTCACTCCGGACTTTAGCGAGAGCCTGTGTTGCCCAATATGCAATGAAGAAATCGACATACACAATATAAAAAAAGAAATAAGATCAACTCCTTCACAATACGGCAAACGTTTTATCAGGCTTAAAAAGGGTTATAGTTTCACACGGTCACAAAATTTAATACAAAATACGCACAAAAAATGGAAAATAAGAAATGTGTAAGGTCTTTTCTACAGTTTCGAAAACTAGAACCTATAATATATAAGAATAACACCCTTTAGAATCTGTCACAGGTCGAAAAGAAATGAGAGTAGATCTTGCGCGCGACCCTAAAAACCGTGACATGGTAAATGCTCTCCCCTTTTACAAGTCTATCGAATGATCTTCCAGAGGTTTCACACAAGGAGTAGACTCCTTCATCAAACAATATCACTTTGTTCCAGTCTCCAACAGGTCACTTTTTATAATTCGTACCAAGGTTGAGCCTATCCAAAAGGTACTTCTTAGTGAGACGAAGCTTCGTTTTAGCCCTTCTCGACTTGATACCTTTGTAGAAATAGTGTCTGCCTCACTATGTGCGATGAGACATTCACACTTGGCCCGTTTCAACCGTGAGCAAGCTTGGCAATAGAAGTAATCGGATTCTGGAGCTGGTACGTTATCAAGACTTGATCTTCTTGTTCATTTAACGCTCTTAGCCGTCCAGATGCCTTCTTCACATAAGTTACAGAAGTATTTAAAAGTCACTAATGCTCCTAAAGATGGTTCTAATTCATGAAATACTCCTAGCAACTATCTTCGGGCATGTCAGGCTACTTTAACCTAGAGTGACAATGATTGCACGTTTTTCTTTGGAAAGAACCATTTCTGGATTTGAAAAAAAATAAACATTAATTTTTACAATAAAATATTACGAAAAAGAATCTAATTACACATTACCATTCATTTAACCCATATTTTCATCAGTTTATCCTTTTGATCGAATAGCAAAGTTACACGGACTGAAACGTACCTCCTACAGCATAGGTTCCCAGCTCTTTTATCAAGTTACCCCAATCATGCTCCTCCAGCTATAACCGGGACCCCACTGATTTTATGCAGTATATATAACTATATAATGTATGTGTTTCATGTTACTATATTACTGACTGTAGTGTGTAGGGTGTAAAAGCAAACAACAAGTATATTTTTCTTGTAAGAGGTGCTGTAAGGCTAAAAAAAAGGACAGAATTAATATATTCAATTTAATTCACTGTACTATCAACATTTTCATTATAAATATTTGTCTTACATTCCACAAAGGCAAACTAAAGATAAAACTGTTTCTTATCAACTGATAACTGATATTAATGAGTTCCTTGGGGCTGGATTTCACTGGTAAATTTGTCCATTCTTGTCTCAATGGTAGAAAGTGCTACGCTTAAATCATGTACAGGCTGCAACCGATTTCTGCTTTTTTGTTTTGATGGTAGCTATGGATGCAAACCCTGATTCACACAAATAGTTTGTAGCAAATGGCCACATTTTCTCTGCCTCCCTTACAAGGACTGGTTTGTCTTTCTTCACAGCAGCCCAGAACATGCCTACTGATTGTTGCTGAAAAGTGAAGCGGAGATTTTCATCATGTTGTACCTCGATGAGCTCCTCTTGCAGATTTTGAATGGAAGATTCTTCCTCTGAAAGGTCTTCGACGTCTACATCGAAGGGTATGCGCACCAATTTATATTTATCATGCAACTCTTCATCCGAAATATACTTCTTAGACTCCTCACTTACTATTCAAGGTGCTCAATAATGCTACTTTGTACGTCCAGAGATGAGACGTCTTCTTCGTCTTCCAGAAAAAAGGTTCAGGACTGGAAAGGACTCAGTCTTCCTCCCTTCAATCGTTCCATTTTACAACTTCAGCTTTGACTTGGATGCTTTAAGGTTTTCTGACAGATGGAGATGAGTTTTATCTTTTCCTTGCATGGATATATTTAGCAATTTCAACTCTGAAAATATATCTGTCAGATATGACAATTTAAGTAACTACCTTGGTTCTTAAAGCCTTGATGACATTGCATGTTTCTTCTTGATCAAGAATATTTCAAACTCTGTACGTAATTCAAAAACTATGGAGGATTTTTCCTCGGGATAACCACCTGACAGAAGTGTAGTAAAGTAGGGTTTCATATTCCTCCTAGTAACTGAGCAGATCTGACTGAACCTCCCTGAATGCAGAGCAGATGATTTAATAAAATTCACTATTTTAATCACTTCTTCACAGAGGTAAGTTCAAGGGGTAATTTCCTGGAGGCAAGGTTTTCACGGGGAAGCAAACAATGGGTCACTATCACAGCAGGTGTCACCTGCTTTACCCTAGCGGTGAAGCCTCAAGTGCCCTCAACATCGCAGGTGCTCCATACGCGCACACACTGAAGCATTGCTCCCAACTTATCCCTTGTCCTTTGATGAAGCTCTTAACCAACTTCAAAAGATCTTTGCCTGTTGTTGTTGTCTCCAATGGTATACAGAACAGGAAATTCTTTTCCATCTCACTCTTCCATGGGTTCTGCACATATATCAAGAGATGTGCGTAATCACTGATGTTAGTTGACTCATCCAACTGCAAACTAAATTTTCCACATTCCTTCATAGCAGCCACTACCTGTTCTTTGATTTCTTCAGACATCTCATGAATCCGTCGGCTAATTGTGTTGTTTGACAACGGAACAGTTTCAATTTTTTTCGCAGCCTCATCTGCTAAAACAGTACGTACCATATCAATGACTGCTGGCTTTACCAACATTTCCCCAGTTGTGTGTGGCTGTTTGCACTAAGAATTCTTTTTGCAACCAGAGAAGATGCAATTGTTGCTTGTCGAACAGAATACACTCTTGTGCTTACAAAGGGAAAAACCAGCTGACGCCTTAGTTGTTTTTCCTTCCTCTTTAAATACTGGTGGTCCTTCATTGCCAGCGTTGGCTACTTTGCCTGTAAATGCCGTTTGAGCTTGTTTTCTTTAAGCGACACATGGCTGAGCACTTCACTACATATAACACACTGAGGCTTTTCGATGCCATGAATAATGAGAAACGTACACCAAATGTCAAGAAATTCTTCTTTGTACACCCGCTATCTGGTCATTACTGAAGAATCTGAAAAGAAAATTATACTAGCTTAGTATTAAATCAAACAAAGGATGTAATTTTGTACCATCTACCAGGGAAAGAAAGAGGAACCGGGCAAAAAGAAAGAGGGGGGGGGTTGGCCAACGAAAAAGGAGAAGGGGAAAGAGCATCAAGAGAAAAGGAGAAGTAAACAAAGAAAGCGGAGGAGGAGAGTAAAGAGGAAGAAGGGACCAAATAAATAAAGCAGGGGAAGAGTAAGAAGAAGAAGAAGATTAAAAAAGTAGGGCTATGGAGGAGAAAGAAGAGGGGTAATGGAAACATGGGAAAGGGGTCTGGAAAAGGGGAAAGGAAGGGAAAGAGTAAAGAGAACGACAGCAAGGAAAAGAACAGGGAAAAAGGGACTAAGAAAAAGAATAGGGAGGATGAAACCAGTAAGGCACTCAGGGACACCAGCAATAAACGTTCATTATTAAAATTTTATATATATATATATATATATATATATATATATATATATATATATATATATATATATATATATATATATATATATATATATATATATATATATATATATATATATATATATATATATATATATATATATATATATATATATATATATATATATATATATATATATATATATATATATATATATATATATGAATCCATTAAACCACATTGAAAGAGAAAACGGTGGAATAATTTTTCCGTGCAGTAATATTTTTATTACCTTTTTCGAAAAATCCGTGCAGGCAAGCGATTTGAAGCAGGCATACTGAGGCAGCGAGCACCGCTTTGATCTCAATTAAAAGTTTGCCGTTAGTACACTACGCTACGCAGAGAACCAAAAAAATTCTCTGAATAGAATAGCTTTTAAGGAACACTTTCGCAAGCTCAAACGGAGACTATGAGAGAAATAGAAAATTAATAGGGAATTCAAAGAATAAATGAGGAATAGTTAAACGCGTGGCAGATATACAAATGTATATTTCTCTCAAAGTAGCTATTCTATTCAGATAATTTTTTTGGTTCTCTGCGTAGCGTAGTGTACTAACAGTATACTTTTAACGAAGATCAAAGCGGTGTTCGCTGCCTCAGTGTGCCTGGTTCGAATCGCTTCCCTGCACGAATTTTTCGAAAAAGGTAATAAAAATATTACTGCAAGGAAAAATTATTCCGTTTTCTTTTTCAATGTGGTTTAATGGAATCATTTTCATCATTCTTTGGTGCTACTTTGAGAGAAATATACATTTGTATATCTGCCACGCGTTTAACTATTCCTCATTTATTCTTTGAATTCCCTATTAATTTTCTATTTCTCTCATAGTCTCCGTTTGAGCTTGCGAAAGTGTTCCTTAAAAGCTATTCTATTCAGAGAATTTTTTTGGTTCTCTGCGTAGCGTAGTGTACTAACGGCAAACTTTCAATTGAGATCAAAGCGGTGCTCGCTGCCTCAGTGTGCCTGCTTCAAATCGCTTGCCTGCACGGATTTTTCGAAAAAGGTACTAAAAATATTACTGCAAGAAAAAATTATTCCGTTTTCTCTTTCAATGTGGTTTAATGGATTATTTTCATCATTCTCTTGTGCTACTTTGAAAGAAATATACATATATATATATATATATATATATATATATATATATATATATATATATATATATATATATATATATATATTGTAGGGAAATCATTATCCCACCCTCTAAACTGAGTCCCCGTTCGGTAACCACAACGTCCTATCATTTGGCTGCGTTACCCTATTACTTAGCTCCCCCTCTCCCCCCTAGCTCCCCTCGCCTTAAGAATAACCAGAAATGCCGCCCAAACCCACCTAATGCACTAATCATCAAATTTTGACCTCGGTGAGCCTAACATTGGTTGAACAAACAATATTTCCCTTAAGAGTTGGTATTTAATTACACTTCATATGTGAAATTAGAGAAGCGACAACCAAATGCCAGAAGGTGCCGTTAGGGCTAGGTGAGAGACGCTTTGAGAAAAACCGTTAGAGGAGGAGACTTAATTCCTCCGAACTCATTCCTCCCTCCTTTCCCTTCCACCAGTGGGGTCGCGAAGTATATAATGGGAATAACTGCAGAAGAACGTGAAAGATCGAGTTTGCGATCGAGACAACGAAGTCCGGCGAAGTGCCTGGCAACCCTACAAAAGTAATACAAAAGATGCTCATCTTGAGCTAGTTACTGGTGGTCACACCGAACTTTAAGTTAACTTGTATTGAGAAACAAGTTCAACTAGTTCTCGTCAGAGAAACTCCCTATCCTGGTCTACAACAAAACCAGAGATAGTCATCGCCATTAAGGATTACTCCAAAGTGAACTCCATCCAGCACTCCCCTTCTTTAAAGGATTCACTTGTTTGCTCATCACTCGTCAGTGCAAATTATTCCCAGAATAACCCGAAGAGTGGAAAAGGCATATTTTTCCTGTCCCGTTAGGGAAATCCTCTTACGAAGACAACGTGCTTAACGCCATCCGTCGCACGCTCCGAATTCATCTTTGGCTTCAAACCTATCCTCACGCCAGACAACCAAATGGGGTAGCAGTAAAGACGTCAACGTGCCTGCCGGAAACAACATTCTTGAAGTTACATAAAAATTGAGTCCATTTTCAGTCTCAAATCTGATTCTCGTGTGAATTATTAAAGGTAAATAAATCCCAATATCTGTTTCTGTGAATGTCAATTAGCGTTCAATATTATAATGAGCTTTGGGTCAACCAATATGGTATACTCAATTGTTTAATTTAATAAATTTCACTTAAACTTATTTAATTCAAAACTGCGTAGATTGTTTGTTAGATTTCCATTTATTGTTCATATTTTAATTAAAGGTTTAGTTTCTCAGAAGTATTTAATACAATCATCGAAACGCTGAGCATCGCACAAGAAATCCTCAAAGATTAAAATAACTTATAATAATAACAATCAAATATAGCACTCTTAGAGAAAACCTATTCACGGAGTCTTGAAGTACGAAACTAACCTATACGGACGTACACCACCACTCGTCCGTGCAATAGCACGACATATCTATATATATATATATATATATATATATATATATATATATATATATATATATATATATATATATTTATATACATTAGTAGATTTATGAAGCCACTAAAGTTGTTTATAAATGTCTTGAGATAGTATTGGTGGTTAGGACATTTGCGTTAAAATTATAATACCCAAGAAAACTTTTTGATGCATAATCAGCAGTAATATACTCTATAATTATAGAAACATAGATATTTAGCATATGGTCATAAGATCTCATAATAGGGAATTCATATATTTGATGTGATGAGACTTGTGATTGCTTGGCGTCTCCAGATGGGAAAGGGGTTCCTACAGGAACAGGGCCAGAATGCGATTTTGGTTTCTTATTATTTTTTCAAATGATGACAATTTAATAAACTTGAAATAATTTAATTATTCGAATAATTATTTATACACGTGGAATCTAATACCGAAAGAAAGAAAATAAAATATATATTAGTCTCTACACTTTAGGACAGGGCTGTAACTTTGCCAAAACTGAACTAAAAAAACTCATGCATTTCTACTGATCTCATCTCCCTCCAACCCCCAGCGTCCACCCCCTTCAACTGTTTGTATCGCTCTATCCTCTTGCCCTTAATCAACAAATAAGTGTTATAGTGCAGCGGATGCGGTATAGTTGTGTTATAGCATAAGTAATACGATAATTCCACTCTCCCACTTAGTCACGTCCTTATTACCAACTATTGCCTTGTTCAAATCTTCTCAGAAAATCGTTACCACTTTCTTACTAACAACGTCTCTTTTCGTTTTCCCCTTTTATCTCCAGACTCTGTGAAGGATGTTTGCGATTTACTAACCTCTTCCAATAAGAACTCTTTTCCTCAAAATGATTTTTTTACAAAGCTCTTCCTTAACAAATCATCTTCACGTCTTCAACTGATTGCAAACAGTCTTGTTCCAATTTTATCAAAAAAAACCAATTGTAAAATCTTCTCAAAATATATATCACATTTAAAACCATGCATCTAACTTCTCTTTTTCTTACTAAGTTTAACCTAATCTTAATTAAATTGACACCACTTATCCTAGCCATAACGAATAAAGTAAATCTTCTAGCCAAGATCGCCTCATTTTTATTGGAGCAAAATGGTGTCCATGCTTTGAAAAAGTTGGAAGACTCAATTTTCCTACTCTCAACTAACCTTTTTTTCGTCTTACTTAGAAATTTCTTTTCTGCTGGGTCGAAACTTTATTGACGCGAAAATTTAATGGATGAAAAATGTCAAGGGTTGAATTGACTGAGTGATATGTTCTTAGAGGAAATTTCTGTGGAGTTATTTTCGTTAATCCATCCTCTTCGAATATGTATTACTGGCTTCAAACCATCTCCTTTAAAACATTACCTGTAAGTGATCGTCACTCAATTTCAAAGAGAATCAATAAAATTACCAATTAAACTTTCATAGTATTTAGATACTAAAGCAATAGTTATCCATTTTCAACACGAAATTGGCTATAACTGAGGGACGCTCTTTATCCACGCTATAGAACTTTGTCCACTTGATGAACTGAAACAGTCAAACAAAGAAATATTGTGTTAATGTGGCTAAATATTGTTGCTTTAGCGGCATCCATTAACTACATTGTGTGGTTGGATTTGGCTAATAGATCTAATGAATTCTTGATACACCTGGTTTATTTTTTTATATCAGCCCTCTAATGTCATTAAACCAATAGCAACATGGAAGGAGGACTACTGTGTATGGGTAGTGGTTTATATTAATCCAAAATCTATACCAATTTAATTTAAAGAACATTACATCGAACGTGCTTAGTTGTTCCCGAATTACCGATTAGTGTTAGGCACTACATTATGGCGGCCTAATTGACGGTCTATTCGTCATTTATAATTTATTAATTTCATTCAACTAACAGGTATTAAAGGCGGGATATAATTCAAACAAATGAGGAGCAAGTCTCAAAATCTTTTTATCTGAACTATGATGTGAAATGATTTAAAATTACTACCAGTTTATCTCGAATCTAGAAACAGTGGTTAAATTCTTCTGTGGTCCTATCTTATTCCGGGTTGGTGTCCCGATTTAAAGGTACTAGAATAATTTTTTAGGTTTCATTTTAAGAGTTTATGAGGACCGCATCATAGCTCTGTAGAATTGCAAATGGGAATAGGTAGAGGTCTATAAGCTCTGATATATCTGAGTATTTTTTAAGTTAGATATACCAAGAGAGCAAAAACAGATGTGTTTGTATCATGCCACCACGCTGATGACGTTTTTCCTCATTGGTTATTTGCTCTTAACATTATTATTATGTCTCTAACGGATCTAAATGTATCATCTTACCATGTAAGAGTTCCTTTCCACTGATATTCTCTTAATTTTATTGGCATTTAAGAAAATTTCTATTATTATGAAAGAGAACAGCCAATTTCTTTGATAGTAGATTTTTGGAATAATAAAAGGCTGTATAAATTCCTGAGCCAAAGGGTGATTCGGATGCATGACGCACCTTTACGGTATTCGTATATGAAGAGAATTGGACTCACAGGTTTTAGTTGCTTTTACAACTGGAAAGATGCGTTACCTCGATTTACTAATTATTTATTACTGTTCATCAATTTTCCATCATTCACAGACAGATTTATGAAATTTCTTCCTTTAATTTCATAAACTATCCTTTAAATCTCTATTGACGAATACTATATGAGTGAAGAGACACTCCTTTACTTTCATTACATCATTTATATTTGCCTAATACTAATTAGAGGTTGAAATTGACCATCTTCTTCAAGTATTTGATAAAACGCAATGAAAGGAATTGGTGTGAATAATGGGATATAGCTCCATTTGAAATCATCTTTAGTATTTATTTATCTTTAGGGACGATGTTACATTTCGGATTACATTCTTTTAACCACAGATCTATGACTAGTCTTAGCAAACAAAGAGATACTTTCTTGCGAGATATAAGGAGTAAATGTATTGGAATAGTCGGGCTGAAGGACTATTCGGTCGAAGAAATTTTTCTTCAGACTTGGGAAAATTAAACGGCTTACCTATAATTTTGCCTCCTCTTTCCCTTCTTTAGTTAATACGTCGATTGTAAATTACTTGTTACAGTTAATATTAACTATGCCTTTGACGATTTTAATTACATGAATTAGGTCAACTTTTAATCTAGGCTGGGTTAATGGGAAGAGATTTAATTCTTTGAGACGGTGCTTATATGGCTTGTTTTTTTAGAATAGCTTTAACACAGTATTCCAGCAGGGGCCGTCATAAACATTTGTAAAGGGTAAGAATAATTTCATCCATTTTATTCTCAAACGACCTTCGTATAAATCCAATAATTTTGTTTGCCTTCTTGTTTATAATGTGAATGGGAGGTGTTAGATAAACCTGTTGTTATCAAGAAGCCGACTAAATTCATAATGCAGTTGTGAAAATATAAATAGACACTGAAGGAAATTTATACCAAAACTGAATTTTATTCCCATCTTCAAAAGTACTGGCATTATAATTTTCAAAAATGTTGACTTCAAAGCACACGAACTAATTGAGGCTGATACATATGGGAGAAGTCGGGAAATTTTGACCATTTTCGTCTCTACATCACTCATGATGAGTAGATGAGGCAAAAGTGTTCCGCTTTAGAATGATGAATTAAGAGCACTAGAATCTTTAGGATATTAAGTAACATTTTACTGCTGTGGCTGTTAATAGCCATTCAAATGTTGAATGGGCTAGGTGTGAGTAATGGGCTCCATCTCAACGGTTTATAATCTAGAGTACAAGTGACCAGCTGATTTTTAGCCAGCGTCTATTCTGAATTAACCAATAGGATTTGCGTTAAGGCGAGGTTGTTTGTCTTTTCTCTACTATTATTTAATCCCTCAATGAATTGGAAGTATGAGATTCGTAGTTTCGAAGGTTTCTAAAATGTGCTTTTGATATCAATATAAAGAATCATTTATGTAAGTATCATATCTACAGGGAAAATATATTTTCCAAAAAGAAACTACATAATTGCTTCCCCTGTAACAAATTGAACCTGAGAATAATAATATTTGTACATCTGAGGCCAAGTGTATTTGTGTAACTCTTTTTCTAAGTGATTTTTACTTTGTTTCTTCTGGCTTCACTCTGGAAGTATTGTTTTGTCCCTTATTTACCTCTCATGTATTCCTTTTCGCATCTGAGCCTTTTTCTCCAAATCGATGTAGTTTTCAAGAATGACAAATATTTATTGCGCAAGAGTCAAAGCGTAAAAGATTTCTCTATAATCCACTTTGCCGCAATAGTTTTATGCTATATTTCACATAGCAGCGTTATTGACGATAAGAGAAAAGGCGTAGGTCGAAAAATGGTTTAAATTCTATGATGATGGCATTAATTCTCGTGTCTTTACTCGAAATAATTATATCGACCCATATAATAAATTGAGTTTTAATTCATCTATTCCGTCTAGAACCCAATAACAAGAAGATAGTAATGTTTTTGAAATACGTAGTACAATCTCATACAGACGTCAGTAGTAGAATTAAACAGCATAAGAACAGAATAAAAATCCGTCTTAAAAACTAGCTCCTCTGTGCATATAAAGGGTGATCGGGCTATATTTGACAAGTTTAATATTTTTGCCCAGAAACAAGTTGATGTATCTGTGAACTCTCAAATGAGATGGATGTCATACAGATCATACAGCGGTAATAACATGCAGTTCTATTTGAGTAAAAGTTAACTGGCTGTAAGCGCTAATATGGGATGTTGCAACCAAAACAACAAAGCCGTGCACATCAGAGAAAAAAACAGCAGGCAATTTGACTATGTCGTCATATTGAAATTCATCCAAGGATTGAAGGACAAGGCGATGGAAGACTCAAACAA
Organism: Ceratothoa steindachneri; assembly: GCA_963969495.1. Lineage (NCBI taxonomy): Eukaryota > Metazoa > Arthropoda > Malacostraca > Isopoda > Cymothoidae > Ceratothoa > Ceratothoa steindachneri. The sequence goes on from OZ018330.1 coordinate 93,037,243, forward strand.
GAAAATGCAGGCTTTAGAGAGAGAGATTCTAGTTGAAGCCACCACAATAAAACTGGCATAAAATGAGGACATTCAATACCACTCCTACAAAAAGAGCAAAGGAAAACATTTGAGAGCCAAGGCCAAGCAGAACCGATTAACCAAGGCAAAGAAACTCCTGAACAAGTTGAAACATCCTGCTAAGCCGGGTACGATCTAAAACTTCTTAGGTGAAAATAACTTCTGCGACGACTAGTTGCATAACACAGAACAACAAGTGACTTGCTTATAATCTATGAAACATTTCACGTATCATGAATCCCAAGTTCCCCAAAACTGTAATGGTCAATGAGAGTGTCTACACTGGAAGAGACACCATGTCACCATACATCTCTAAGCAAGGTCTTAGGCTCAATGCTGGCTGCTATGTGGAGCTGTTGGAGAGGGTGGTCAGACCCTGGCTAGTGATGGTTGTTCCTGAAAGGTCATACCTCCGGAAAGTTTCAGAAGTAGTCGTCGGAGAATTTCTAACACTTCACCAGCCAAAATTTCTGGCCTTCTAGATCCCACGATTGCACTATGTGTAGGTCGCAGTTGAGAAAGACACCAACCGCTCTTCCCAAGGAAAGAGTGAGGAATCCATGTACCAGGTACCGGAGCGATCTTGAGGCCGGGATAGAAGCTGAGAGAGTCTACTTTGATTAAACTGCTATCTATCAGCCACAGTCGCTGATATTTATAAAATATAAAATACATTTATCTTTACCTAAAATGTGGCGAGTGTTTTCGTTTATGAAAACTGTCAAATTTAGCCCCTAATACCTGGACATATACCTTTTTTATATAAAAAATATAAAAATTTCAAGTAAATTACAGGTATGCCATATTTTGAAATAAACAATGGTTTTTATAGCAACTCAACTATTGAGGTTAGGAATCATTGAGCTTAATGCGTATCTGGAAGAACTTTGCAACGGATATTTTTCAAGAAATTTCTGCTTTCTCAAGTTTATTCGTCCGTTCGTCGATGATAGATGTGATCCACAAAGTTAAGAAAAATAATACTTACGATGGTCAAAACGTTAAAACTTCAAAAGACGGCAAATTCTGCAGTAAAAAAAAGTTATTATGATACATCTTCTCTCAATAAAAACAATCTATTTCTCTTTGGAGGAATGCAAAAAATTCCTAGGTACTTTGTGCTAAAAAATATTTTTCGATATATTAAAACAAGTCTTCCTGGCTTGCTAGAAAAGTTTCGGTAATTTTCAAGGAAAACAATATCCTGGTTTGTAGGGTGGCTAAGTATGATAGTTTCAAGTTTAGGGGGTTCAAAGGCAGAAACTTCCTGAATTTAACGGCAAGGGAAAGAAATCGCTGGTACTTGGTAAGCAATTGATTTTTTTATTTGACATTAAAGGGGAATAACTTGCTGTTATTAGATTGAAGATATACAAATGCCATGTATCTATCTGTTAGGAAAACAATGGCGGCGAGGGAAACAATCCCCAAGTCTTGAAGGAACAATTTGCTAGTATTCATGGACCAGGAAAAATATTTACTAATATTTCTTGAAAATTAAATAAATCTATTACCTACTATTTGTGGGCAAGAGGATCAAGACTCAGATATGAGTGGTGGTAAGGTAAAATTTCTCTTGCTATTGGGATGCAAAGGGCTCAATTTTTCTTTTAATTAAAGTAAAAGAAATCAATTCTCAGTTACTTGCACGAGACAGACACAATTATCTTAGATTTGATACTATAGTAACAATACTATTTTATGTGATTGCTCGACAAGAGTTTTGGGTTATTTCGGAACAGAGCTAAAAGTTTTTCGGGATTTTTTGCCAAAGGAAAGAAATACTCTCTGGTTGGTATCTGAGCGAAGTGAAACAATTCTCTGGTATTTGTTGTCGAGGAAAGAAATGCTTTGCTATTGAAAGTTAAAAAAAAGACTTCCCTGTGGTCAATAATGACACTCGCAGGAGAAGATAAATCCATAATATTATTTAGCTATTAGTAAAATGTGGTCATTATTTACCCCTTTTATATATAATGGTGTAATCAAACATGGCCTGTTCATTAAGTCTACTTATTAAGTTTCATTACTTTTTGCATTGAATTCTTGAAGTGTTTATCTCCTCCCGAACTCCTCTATACCAGGCTCTTTCTAGCATTTACGTCATTCGCAACCCTTCTGCCTGGCTCCCTTTATCCACCAAATGTGATTCAGTCTTGCCTCAGAGGAAGTAATTACCGAGTTATAATTATCACCTCTATTCAGGCTTATTCGAAATTCCCAACATTGAAATTGGGTGCTAAATTCACGAATCTGAATACAATTTTCTCACATGCAATACGTCCATAACTTTCTTTTTCATTCGTAAATTCTACATTTGGGGCAAATTCAACTTAAAACGAAACATTTCTAGAAGCGAAAAAGTTTCAAACAAAATTGCAGAAACTTCAAAATTTAATATTTATTTAAGTATGCATGGTATACTGATTCTTCGTTTATTTTTCTGTGTAAACCCGTAGAGTCAGTGTCACTTTGAAGCCATAATTGATTAAACCCAATCTTAACCTAAGGAAATGAGATTAATTTCAGTTTATTGGAACGTCACCTTCTTCCCTGTTCTCTTCTCAGGAATAAGATCTCAGCGGAGGTCACCTGCTAGGGGCGTAGAAACTCGAACTGGCGAAAGGAAAGTTTTTAACCACATCTTCAAATTCTATTCATTTTTTTCTTCCACCAAAGATCAATTTAGCGCTAAGGAAACCATTTTAATTCATATCCATCACACCTAAAAGATATATTTCATTGGCATGGCAAATATATTTAAAGGTCATTTTCGAGATTTCAAAGATGTTAAGGGAAGAAAATCATTATTCAAAAATTATAGCCCGAATGTGTCGAAGCGAAAATTAACTTTTTTATGTAAAATTTGCGTATTCGATCGTAAAAATATATTCGGAAATTAATCTTAGTTCAGGCTCTTTACGTTCGTGGACGAGGCTCAATGACCAGATGATGAAATCCAACTAAAGTCAATAAGCACTGTCGTAGGATGACCCTTGGCTTTGATCACTCTACGCTTTAAAACCCTTTTAGTAGCGGTATGCTTTAAGGGGCGTGAGTTACTTCTATGATGAAGTAGGCTTTGTTCTAAGAGTGCTATTTTAGTGGTTTAGTCCTTAAGGAAGAGCTTTTTTTAAACACATAAGGATAAGAGGAAACACCAGAATCTACCAAAAATAAACATGTATTTTAAATTAAATATTACAAACCAACAGTAAAAGCATTTCTATATTTGGCCTCAAAGATTTTACAATGACAACACATAAACAAGTAGGCTTCCAATAAACAAACCAATTGCCAATTAGTATTTTTATCACGACCCTATTTGTTTAGCATAAAACATTAAATTAATGTACTGTCATCTACAAACACATATGACCTAGGTTCAAGAATAATGGTTTCTACTCTCCTTTAAAACGTGGGACGTACTAAATTTCTACTATCGCAATAGAGATATAAATGTTATTGTTAACTTACAGGTAGGTATTAGGGATTGCCAGATGTCGCTGGAGGACTTATCTCTCACTTTGAAGTGGTGTGGCCGCTGGTTGAAATTTTCGAGGAAGGATTGCTTGTCGCCTGTGCCGGGGCTGATTCTGCAACGTAATTAAAGAACGGGAGCTCGTTGGGGCAGGGTTCTTCTCCTCTTACTCTTACAGTGCTTGAGATGTGAGAATTACTCGAGTGTGAGCGGCTTTGCTTTTCTTCAGTCGGGCTTCTTTGCAGACGGAAAAGGCTTCTTCGGTATGGCACCGATATAAAACTTGACTAATTAGGTTAATACGTCCCTGAAAGGGGGCGATCGATTTTCTCAATCTGATCCTATCGTTTCTCACGGAAATAGTCTTGTATGGCTGAAGGATCGATCTTTACGAACTAATCTTTCTTCTGGCGAATCGACTTCTAATAATCTTCTTGTCTAGCCGATGGATCGATCTTCACGAACTAATCCACCTCTAGCGTATCGACTTCTGATAATCCTCTTCTCTTTCTTTGCGGGGCTTATATATAGGCGGATTGCTGCCCCATCTAAAGGGGGAAGTGACCAGACCACAGATGCAAAAAGGGGGGGGGGAGCGAATGGAGAGTTAGCATCTGGGGAGAGCGAGAATTCCTGAGGTGGCACTGGGGTGCTCAAGTCAGCTCGCAAATTATAGGCTCGCAACCGCACCGCTACTTGGCGTGCCTTCTGACTCGCCCCGTTTTTTTTTCCTAACCACGGGTTTATGGGTCTCGTAGGTAATACGATCGTTAGAGCGTCGTTTAAGGACCTTAGGTGGTCGCCTTCAAACATATGTTAGCTCCAACTGCCCACAGCGGCGAGGAGATCACACATGGTAAGCATTTTCGCCGGCTACCTTTCCCACGCTTCTCCTCATGAAAGGAGGGGGGCTTGAATGTACCTATACTCCTCCAGGAGGCTTAATGTAGCCATTTCTCCACATTTACCTCCATTCTTAAGAAAATAACGGGAGGGGGGGGGTTCCAATCCGACGCTTACAATAATATACATGGGTAACTTACGGAACATTATATTATACAAAAAATTCTAGTTCACTCGGGAATGCCTCGATAACATTTCACCTGACCTTACATTAATTCCTATATTACTGTGCCAACTTAGGATTTTCTTACCTACCACTCGGGTTACTCGCCCCTACTTACTTACAATTCTACTGATTTACACTTACCTTTGCTATAATACAATAGTTGGGCTGCTCCTTAATCGTCGATAGGGTTCCGACTTATCGAGTCGGCCATACAATTGTTGGACCCTTTTATATAGTGAATGGAGTACTGGTACTCCATCAAGAGTAAACTCCATCTCAGGAGTCTTCCATTCTTACACTTATTTTTACCTAAGTATGACAACGGTTTATGGTCGCATTCCAACTTAAACTCGCGCCCTATTAGATAATATTTGAATTTACCTATGGACCATATTATAGCCAAAGCTTCGATTTCGATAGTAGCGTAGGCTTTTTCTCTACTCAACAGTTTCCTACTGACATAAGCTATGGGATAGGCTGTTTCGTCATCTTCGTATTGAAGCAATACTCCGCCTAACCCGTCCCGACTAGCGTCCGTGCGAAGGCCGAAGATCTTGTTGGGATTTGGTAAGCGAAGAATGGGCGCAGTTACGAGTTTTCCTTTTAGAACCTCCAACTGAGTTATTGCATGGGGGTTCCACGTGACAGGGTCTGACGCTGTCTTTTTTAACAAATCATTCCGTGGGGCCGCAATGGAAGCGAAGTGTGGTACAAAACGCCTATAGAACGAGGCCGCTCCCATAAACGATCGGAGTTGTTTCTTTGTTTTCGGCCGGAGCATCTTGACTATGGCGTCCACTTTTTCTTGCTGGGTAGTCAAGTGTTTTTGTTCTATTTTGAATCCCAGGTAGTCAATGGATTCGTAGGCAAAATTACACTTGGTTGGCCCGGCGGTTAGACCTTGCTCCTTCAATTTCTCCAGCAATGAGCGTAGGGCGTGTAAGTGTGACTCCCATGTATGGGTAGCTACGTACACGTTGTGAAGTAAAACGACACGTCGCTTAGTCCAGCGATAATTCGCCTCATCATCCTATTATAATTGCTACCGGCTGTAAGTAGCCCGAAGGGTAGCCTGGTGAACTGTAACAGACCTCTCTCGGTCGCAAAAGCCGTCAGTTTTTTGGACTCCTTAGCGAGAGGTATTTGATAGTACGCTTTACACAAATCCAATTCGGTGATGAATTTAGCGTCTTCAAATAAATGGAGATTTTGATCTATTAGTGGGATGGGCTCGGCGTCGAAAACGGTCACTGAATTCAATTTTCGGAAGTCCACGCACATCCGAAATGATTGATCAGGTTTCTTAACCATTACTATGGGGGAGCAATAATCGGACTCCGATGGTTCTAAAATTCCCAATTTTAGTAAATTCCGGACTTCCTTATTGAAGGCTTCTTGTAGGTGGATTGGTAAAGGATATGGTTTGCTCCGAACCACTGAATTAGTTTTTAGTTTTATTTCATGGATAAAACCCTTGGCACATCCGGGGTTTTCAGAAATGACTTCTGGGAATTCCATGAGCAAGTTAGACATTTCCGCTTTTTGTTGAATTTCTAAGTGAGGATTTATCTTTAAATCCACCCGAGGGTCTTCCGGGGTAGGTGAGAGCGAGGGAAGTTCGTATTCCTCGTCTTGTTCCACACACACGGTGTGTATGACTTGCAGGGGCGTACCCGGGTAAACGGCATCCATCGGTTCTTCTTCGTCTAGAAGGGTAATATCCTTTATGCACGCGCGGCGGTGATATTTTTTTAGCATGTTTATGTGATAGGTTCTTCGCCCTGTTGGGGTATCTATCAAGTAATCGACTGGACCCCGTGCCTCGATTACTTCAAACGGTCCCTTCCACTGGGCCCATAACTTATTATTTTTGGTCGGGAGTAATAATAAGACTTCATCTCCTGCCTTTAATTTTCGAGCCTTTGCTTTCATATCGAAATAGTCCCGGTATTTGGCTAAATTTTTCTCGGCGTTTTCTCGAGCTAAGCCAGAGCAGTATTCTAGGCGCTCGCGCATATCCATCACGTAGGCGTTAGACGATTTGATTTCTTGCTCGAGCTTCGCGTTGGAAAATAATTCCTTAAGAATACTCATAGGACCTCGCACATTTCTCCCGTATAATAGCTCAAAGGGCGAGAATCCCAACGTCCGATGAGGTATTTCTCGGCAGGCGAAAAGGGCTGCTGGCAGGTATCTGTGCCACTGTGTAGGGTTGTTTTGACACAACTTCTTTAATATTTTTTTGAGAGTCCCGTTTAATTTCTCGCAGATTCCGTTAGCGGCTGGATGAAATGGACTCGTAAAAATTGGCTTGACTAACAGTAGTTTGTTAAAATACTCCATCAATTCTGAGGTGAATTGGCGCCCTCTATCAGATAGAATTTCTTTAGGCAGGCCTACTCGTGCAAAAATTGAAATTAATGCTTCCGCGCAGGAAATAGTGTCAATCTTCCGTAGGGCCACGGCATCTGGGAACCGGGTGGCACAATCCACTAGGGTGAGGATGTAGGAGTGTCCTCCACTTGAAGGGGGGTGAATTGGTCCCACCAAATCAATTGCCACTCGAATGAAAGGTTCGGTAATAACATGCACCTTTTGTAAGGGAGCGGGAGGTACCCGTCCTCTGGAGGGATCCTTCTGACACACGTCGCATGATCGGCAATAGACCACAATTTCCCTGGCGGCCTGGGGCCAATAAAAGTGTCGGAATATCTGCTGCGCCGTTTTGTTGTGCCCAAAGTGTCCGGCTAATATTCCATCATGCGCGGTATTTAAAATTCTTTGCGTGTATTCTTGAGGTACACACAGTGCTTTCTTGTTCTCCTTATCCTCCTCGCTGATAGTACGGTAGAGAAGTGAGTCTTCTACGATATACTGGATAGGCTTCTTTCCTTTCACTTGGAGAATTTCACCTTTAATAGCTTTCTCCCATAGAGGTTTAAGAGTGAGGCATTCCTTCTGAGCACTGGCGAAGGAAGTCAATTTGAACTCATTGTCTTCGAGGGTAATCCTCGGGGTCAACTTCGCAGGTTGCTCTTTCCTCTGGGCTTCTTGTGCCCGGGTGACTACTTGTTGGGCCACTTCTTGCTGGGGAATTAGGGGGTTTTGTCCGATTAGTACTGCGCAGAACTTAATCGGGGCTACTACCACGTCCGTCCAACCGGTGAAATATCTGCATTGTATATGACATCTCACGACGGGGAATCGATTGTCACGTCCTAAAAAGTCGTGGACGATTGCGAATTTCTTATGGTCAGGGTTTACTGGGGGCAGCAACTTGTCGGATACCACTATGCACGTACATCCGGTGTCTCTGACTAAAGTGGATACTCGGCACCCATTAACAGTGCCCTCTTCAAATTTAGGCCGCCTGGCGAACATTTGTTGAATAGAAAGTTTACCTGTTGCTGGGGCCCTTCGGATGTTGGCGCGGGGACGTAGGACGAATCAGCTTGTCCTGCTGGGATCGCGGCAGTCAGGTTTTGCACCTGTTGTCCAGAAGTCTCCCTCAGTCGGGAGTTCTGTGGGCACTGGAAACTCAGGTGACCTATTAGCCCGCAGGTATAACAAGTGACGGGCTTCCTGGGATACGTGCCGGTATTAGGGTATGATCCTTGTGGAATCCTAACTTCTTTTTGATTTTTTTCTCCTCCAAAATTTGGTTTATAAGTTCCTTTTGCGGCTAAGAACTTAAAGGGCTTCTTCTGTAAGGGCCTGGGTGGCGGCCCATTTTTCTTTGGGGAGGGAGCCTTTTCTTTCTTGAACTTCCTAGGATATAACCGATGATTTACCGCGTGAAGGTCAGCCTCGTCCAGGCATTCGTTGAAGGTAGAAGCTTTTCGGTCCTCAACGAATGCACGGATTTCCTGGGATAGTGTACTTAGTAACTGATCTCTAAGCATGAAGTCGACGACCGCAGCGACTTCGTTCTCTACCCCTTCTGACTCCATCCAAAACTGTAGGCTTCGACGAAGCTCAAAGCCAAAAGGTTTGTACGTTTGTCCAGGTCTTATACGAGACTGCCTGAACTTCATCCTATATTCTTCCGGGTTAAGGTTTGTAGCTGAAAGAAGTTCAGCTTTGAGAGTGGAATAGTCCACACTCGCTTCTGAGGGTAAAGATATGAATATCTCTCTCATCCTACGATTGAGTAGCGGTAACAGTCTGGCGACCTCATCTTCTTCTAGGTCCCAATTATTGACTTCAAATATTTTCTCAAAATGGGAGAGATATGAGCATAAATCTTCTTCGTCCTTGTACTCCGGGAGTTTCATGCTGGCCGCTGGTGACACTCCTGTTTTGGATGACACTGACTGCACCTCTAACTGGTCTTTACTAAGGGCTCTTTCGTGGGCCCTTATCTTCTCTCTTTCATCAGCTTCCATTTTCGTCTTTTCTGCTTCCATTTTCATCTTTTCTCTTCTTTCTTCTCTTTCGTTTCACTCTTTCTCCTGAATAAACGAACTCAGCTTGGTTCCTTGCAGTCCGAGGCTTTGACCTTGCTTCCGATAAAGGTCAAACAATGCTATCGCGCTTATGTCAGTCATCTACCTTGTTTTTAATCAAGCCTTACTTATTCCACCACCGAAACTTACCACTTGGCCTAACAATTACCTTTAGATGGTATCCCCCTCTAGCTTTACTAATTTCCCACTTGTCAAATATTCTATCATTCCTGGTGTTCCTTTTATGTGTTAGCTCTTCCTTAAATAGACACTGCTGGGTTCTTTCTAATATAAAACCTCTAGACCTGACACCGCTTTTATAATATGTCATAGGATGACCCTTGGCTTTGATCACTCTACGCTTTGACACCCTTTTAGTAGCGGTATGCTTTAAGGGGCGTGAGTTACTTCTATGATGAAGTAGGCTTTGTTCTAAGAGTGCTATTTTAGTGGTTTAGTCCTTAAGGAAGAGCTATTTTTAAACACATAAGGATAAGAGGAAACACCAGAATCTACCAAAAATAAACATGTATTTTAAATTAAATATTACAAACCAACAGTAAAAGCATTTCTATATTTGGCCTCAAAGATTTTACAATGACAACACATAAACAAGTAGGCTTCCAATAAACAAACCAATTGCCAATTAGTATTTTTATCACGACCCTATTTGTTTAGCATAAAACATTAAATTAATGTACTGTCATCTACAAACACATATGACCTAGGTTCAAGAATAATGGTTTCTACTCTCCTTTAAAACGTGGGACGTACTAAATTTCTACTATCGCAATAGAGATATAAATGTTATTGTTAACTTACAGGTAGGTATTAGGGATTGCCAGATGTCGCTGGAGGACTTATCTTTCACTTTGAAGTGGTGTGGCCACTGGTTGAAATTTTCGAGGAAGGATTGCTTGTCGCCTATGCCGGGGCTGATTCTGCAACGTAATTAAAGAACGGGAGCTCGTTGGGGCAGGGTTCTTCTCCTTTCACTCTTACGGTGCTTGAGATGTGAGAATTACTCGAGTGTAAGCGGCTTTGCTTTTCTTCAGTCGGGCTTCTTTGCAGACGGAAAAGGCTTCTTCGGTATGGCACCGATATAAAACTTGACTAATTAGGTTAATACGTCCCTGAAAGGGGGCGATCGATTTTCTCAATCTGATCCTATCGTTTCTCACGGAAATAGTCTTGTATGGCTGAAGGATCGATCTTTACGAACTAATCTTTCTTCTGGCGAATCGACTTCTAATAATCTTCTTGTCTAGCCGATGGATCGATCTTCACGAACTAATCCACCTCTAGCGTATCGACTTCTATAATCCTCTTCTCTTTCTTTGCGGGGCTTATATATAGGCGGATTGCTGCCCCATCTAAAGGGGGAAGTGACCAGGCCACAGATGCAAAAAGGGGGGGGGGAGCGAATGGAGAGTTAGCATCTGGGGAGAGCGAGAATTCCTGAGGTGGCACTGGGGTGCTCAAGTCAGCTCGCAAATTATAGGCTCGCAACCGCACCGCTACTTGGCGTGCCTTCTGACTCGCCCCGTTTTTTTTTCCTAACCACGGGTTTATGGGTCTCGTAGGTAATACGATCGTTAGAGCGTCGTTTAAGGACCTTAGGTGGTCGCCTTCAAACATATGTTAGCTCCAACTGCCCACAGCGGCGAGGAGATCACACATGGTAAGCATTTTCGCCGGCTACCTTTCCCACGCTACTCCTCATAAAAGGAGGGGGGCTTGAATGTACCTATACTCCTCCAGGAGGCTTAATGTAGCCATTTCTCCACATTTACCTCCATTCTTAAGAAAATAACGGGAGGGGGGGGGTTCCAATCCGACGCTTACAATAATATACATGGGTAACTTACGGAACATTTTATTATACCAAAAATTCTGGTTCACTCGGGAATGCCTCGATAACATTTCACCTGACCTTACATTAATTCCTATATTACTGTGCCAACTTAGGATTTTCTTACCTACCACTCGGGTTACTCGCCCCTACTTACTTACAATTCTACTGATTTACACTTAACTTTGCTATAATACAATAGTTGGGCTGCTCCTTAATCGTCGACAGGGTTCCGACTTAACGAGTCGGCCATACAATTGTTGGACCCTTTTATATAGTGAATGGAGTACTGGTACTCCATCAAGAGTAAACTCCATCTCAGGAGTCTTCCATTCTTACACTTATTTTTACCTAAGTATGACAACGGTTTATGGTCGCATTCCAACTTAAACTCGCGCCCTATTAGATAATATTTGAATTTACCTATGGACCATATTATGGCCAAAGCTTCGATTTCGATAGTAGCGTAGGCTTTTTCTCTACTCAACAGTTTCCTACTGACATAAGCTATGGGATAGGCTGTTTCGTCATCTTCGTATTGAAGCAATACTCCGCCTAACCCGTCCCGACTAGCGTCCGTGCGAAGGCCGAAGATCTTATTGGGATTTGGTAAGCGAAGAATGGGCGCAGTTACGAGTTTTCCTTTTAGAACCTCCAACTGAGTTATTGCATGGGGGTTCCCTGTGACAGGGTCTGACGCTGTCTTTTTTAACAAATCATTCCGTGGGGCCGCAATGGAAGCGAAGTGTGGTACAAAACGCCTATAGAACGAGGCCGCTCCCATAAACGATCGGAGTTGTTTCTTTGTTTTCGGCCGGAGCATCTTGACTATGGCGTCCACTTTTTCTTGCTGGGTAGTCAAGTGTTTTTGTTCTATTTTGAATCCCAGGTAGTCAATGGATTCGTAGGCAAAATTACACTTGGTCGGCCCGGCGGTTAGACCTTGCTCCTTCAATTTCTCCAGCAATGAGCGTAGGGCGTGTAAGTGTGACTCCCATGTACGGGTAGCTACGTACACGTTGTCGAAGTAAAACGACACGTCGCTTAGTCCAGCGATAATTCGCCTCATCATCCTATTATAATTGCTACCGGCTGTAAGTAGTCCGAAGGGTAGCCTGGTGAACTGTAACAGACCTCTCTCGGTTGCAAAAGCCGTCAGTTTTTTGGACTCCTTAGCGAGAGGTATTTGATAGTACGCTTTACACAAATCCAATTCGGTGATGAATTTAGCGTCTTCAAATAAATGGAGATTATGATCTATTAGTGGGATGGGCTCGGCGTCGAAAACGGTCACTGAATTCAATTTTCGGAAGTCCACGCACATCCGAAATGATTGATCAGGTTTCTTAACCATTACTATAGGGGAGCAATAATCGGACTCCGATGGTTCTAAAATTCCCAATTTTAGTAAATTCCGGACTTCCTTATTGAAGGCTTCTTGTAGGTGGATTGGTAAAGGATATGGTTTGCTCCGAACCACTGAATTAGTTTTTAGTTTTATTTCATGGATAAAACCCTTGGCACATCCGGGGTTTTCAGAAATGACTTCTGGGAATTCCATGAGCAAGTTAGACATTTCCGCTTTTTGTTGAATTTCTAAGTGGGGATTTATCTTTAAATCCACCCGAGGGTCTTCCGGGGTAGGTGAGAGCGAGGGAAGTTCGTATTCCTCGTCTTGTTCCACACACACGGTGTGTATGACTTGCAGGGGCGTACCCGGGTAAACGGCATCCATCGGTTCTTCTTCGTCTAGAAGGGTAATATCCTTTATGCACGCGCGGCGGTGATATTTTTTTAGCATGTTTATGTGATAGGTTCTTCGCCCTGTTGGGGTATCTATCAAGTAATCGACTGGACCCCGTGCCTCGATTACTTCAAACGGTCCCTTCCACTGGGCCCATAACTTATTATTTTTGGTCGGGAGTAATAATAAGACTTCATCTCCTGCCTTTAATTTTCGAGCCTTTGCTTTCATATCGAAATAGTCCCGGTATTTGGCTAAATTTTTCTCGGCGTTTTCTCGAGCTAAGCCAGAGCAGTATTCTAGGCGCTCGCGCATATCCATCACGTAGGCGTTAGACGATTTGATTTCTTGCTCGAGCTTCGCGTTGGAAAATAATTCCTTAAGAATACTCATAGGACCTCGCACATTTCTCCCGTATAATAGCTCAAAGGGCGAGAATCCCAACGTCCGATGAGGTATTTCTCGGCAGGCGAAAAGGGCTGCTGGCAGGTATCTGTGCCACTGTGTAGGGTTGTTTTGACACAACTTCTTCAATATTTTTTTGAGAGTCCCGTTTAATTTCTCGCAGATTCCGTTAGCGGCTGGATGAAATGGACTCGTAAAAATTGGCTTGACTAACAGTAGTTTGTTAAAATACTCCATCAATTCTGAGGTGAATTGGCGCCCTCTATCAGATAGAATTTCTTTAGGCAGGCCTACTCGTGCAAAAATTGAAATTAATGCTTCCGCGCAGGAAATAGTGTCAATCTTCCGTAGGGCCACGGCATCTGGGAACCGGGTGGCACAATCCACTAGGGTGAGGATGTAGGAGTGTCCTCCACTTGAAGGGGGGTGAATTGGTCCCACCAAATCAATTGCCACTCGAATGAAAGGTTCGGTAATAACATGCACCTTTTGTAAGGGAGCGGGAGGTACCCGTCCTCTGGAGGGATCCTTCTGACACACGTCGCATGATCGGCAATAGACCACAATTTCCCTGGCGGCCTGGGGCCAATAAAAGTGTCGGAATATCTGCTGCGCCGTTTTGTTGTGCCCAAAGTGTCCGGCTAATATTCCATCATGCGCGGTATTTAAAATTCTTTGCGTGTATTCTTGAGGTACACACAGTGCTTTCTTGTTCTCCTTATCCTCCTCGCTGATAGTACGGTAGAGAAGTGAGTCTTCTACGATATACTGGATAGGCTTCTTTCCTTTCACTTGGAGAATTTCACCTTTAATAGCTTTCTCCCATAGAGGTTTAAGAGTGGGGCATTCCTTCTGAGCACTGGCGAAGGAAGTCAATTTGAACTCATTGTCTTCGAGGGTAATCCTCGGGGTCAACTTCGCAGGTTGCTCTTTCCTCTGGGCTTCTTGTGCCCGGGTGACTACTTGTTGGGCCACTTCTTGCTGGGGAATTAGGGGGTTTTGTCCGATTAGTACTGCGCAGAACTTAATCGGGGCTACTACCACGTCCGTCCAACCGGTGAAATATCTGCATTGTATATGACATCTCACGACGGGGAATCGATTGTCACGTCCTAAAAAGTCGTGGACGATTGCGAATTTCTTATGGTCAGGGTTTACTGGGGGCAGCAACTTGTCGGATACCACTATGCACGTACATCCGGTGTCTCTGACTAAAGTGGATACTCGGCACCCATTAACAGTGCCCTCTTCAAATTGTAGGCCGCCTGGCGAACATTTGTTGAATAGAAAGTTTACCTGTTGCTGGGGCCCTTCGGATGTTGGCGCGGGGACGTAGGACGAATCAGCTTGTCCTGCTGGGATCGCGGCAGTCAGGTTTTGCACCTGTTGTCCAGAAGTCTCCCTCAGTCGGGAGTTCTGTGGGCACTGGAAACTCAGGTGACCTATTAGCCCGCAGGTATAACAAGTGACGGGCTTCCTGGGATACGTGCCGGTATTAGGGTATGATCCTTGTGGAATCCTAACTTCTTTTTGATTTTTTTCTCCTCCAAAATTTGGTTTATAAGTTCCTTTTGCGGCTAAGAACTTAAAGGTCTTCTTCTGTAAAGGCCTGGGTGGCGGCCCATTTTTCTTTGGGGAGGGAGCCTTCTCTTTCTTGTACTCCCTAGGATATAACCGATGATTTACCGCGTGAAGGTCAGCCTCGTCCAGGCATTCGTTGAAGGTAGAAGCTTTTCGGTCCTCAACGAATGCACGGATTTCCTGGGATAGTGTACTTAGTAACTGATCTCTAAGCATGAAGTCGACGACCGCAGCGACTTCGTTCTCTACCCCTTCTGACTCCATCCAAAACTGTAGGCTTCGACGAAGCTCAAAGCCAAAAGGTTTGTACGTTTGTCCAGGTCTTATACGAGACTGCCTGAACTTCATCCTATATTCTTCCGGGTTAAGGTTTGTAGCTGAAAGAAGTTCAGCTTTGAGAGTGGAATAGTCCACACTCGCTTCTGAGGGTAAAGATATGAATATCTCTCTCATCCTACGATTGAGTAGCGGTAACAGTCTGGCGACCCCATCTTCTTCTAGGTCCCAATTATTGACTTCAAATATTTTCTCAAAATGGGAGAGATATGAGCATAAATCTTCTTCGTCCTTGTACTCCGGGAGTTTCATGCTGGCCGCTGGTGACACTTCTGTTTTGGATGACACTGACTGCACCTCTAACTGGTCTTTACTAAGGGCTCTTTCGTGGGCCCTTATCTTCTCTCTTTCATCAGCTTCCATTTTCGTCTTTTCTGCTTCCATTTTCATCTTTTCTCTTCTGTCTTCTCTTTCGTTTCACTCTTTCTCCTGAATAAACGAACTCAGCTTGGTTCCTTGCAGTCCGAGGCTTTGACCTTGCTTCCGATAAAGGTCAAACAATGCTATCGCGCTTATGTCAGTCATCTACCTTGTTTTTAATCAAGCCTTACCTATTCCACCACCGAAACTTACCACTTGACCTAACAATTACCTTTAGATGGTATCCCCCTCTAGCTTTACCAATTTCCCACTTGTCAAATATTCTATCATTCCTGGTGTTCCTTTTATGTGTTAGCTCTTCCTTAAATAGACACTGCTGGGTTCTTTCTAATATAAAACCTCTAGACCTGACACCGCTTTTATAATATGTCATAGGATGACCCTTGGCTTTGATCACTCTACGCTTTGACACCCTTTTAGTTGCGGTATGCTTTAAGGGGCGTGAGTTACTTCTATGATGAAGTAGGCTTTGTTCTAAGAGTGCTATTTTAGTGGTTTAGTCTTTAAGGAAGAGCTATTTTTAAACACATAAGGATAAGAGGAAACACCAGAATCTACCAAAAATAAACATGTATTTTAAATTAAATATTACAAACCAACAGTAAAAGCATTTCTATATTTGGCCTCAAAGATTTTACAATGACAACACATAAACAAGTAGGCTTCCAATAAACAAACCAATTGCCAATTAGTATTTTTATCACGACCCTATTTGTTTAGCATAAAACATTAAATTAATGTACTGTCATCTACAAACACATATGACCTAGGTTCAAGAATAATGGTTTCTACTCTCCTTTAAAACGTGGGACGTACTAAACTTCTACTATCGCAATAGAGATCTAAATGTTATTGTTAACTTACAGGTAGGTATTAGGGATTGCCGGATGTCGCTGGAGGACTTATCTCTCACTTTGAAGTGGTGTGGCCGCTGGTTGAAATTTTCGAGGAAGGATTGCTTGTCGCCTGTGCCGGGGCTGATTCTGCAACGTAATTAAAGAACGGGAGCTCGTTGGGGCAGGGTTCTTCTCCTCTCACTCTTACGGTGCTTGAGATGTGAGAATCACTCAAGTGTGAGCGGCTTTGCTTTTCTTTAGTCGGGCTTCTTTGCAGACGGAAAAGGCTTCTTCGGTATGGCACCGATATAAAACTTGACTAATTAGGTTAATACGTCCCTGAAAGGGGGGGATCGATTTTCTCAATCTGATCCTATCGTTTCTCACGAAAACAGTCTTGTATGGCTGAAGGATCGATCTTTACGAACTAATCTTTCTTCTGGCGAATCGACTTCTAATAATCTTCTTGTCTAGCCGATGGATCGATCTTCACGAACTAATCCACCTCTAGCGTATCGACTTCTATAATCCTCTTCTCTTTCTTTGCGGGGCTTATATATAGGCGGATTGCTGCCCCATCTAAAGGAGGAAGTGACCAGGCCACAGATGCAAAAAGGGGAGGGGGGGGAGCGAATGGAGAGTTAGCATCTGGGGAGAGCGAGAATTCCTGAGGTGGCACTGGGGTGCCTAAGTCAGCTCGCAAATTATAGGCTCGCAACCGCACCGCTACTTGGCGTGCCTTCTGACTCGCCCCGTTTTTTTTTTCCTAACCACGGGTTTATGGGTCTCGTAGGTAATACGATCGTTAGAGTGTCGTTTAAGGACCTTAGGTGGTCGCCTTCAAACATATGTTAGCTCCAACTGCCCACAGCGGCGAGGAGATCACACATGGTAAGCATTTTCGCCGGCTACCTTCCCCACGCTTCTCTTCATGAAGGGAGGGGGGCTTGAATGTACCTATACTCCTCCAGGAGGCTTAATGTAGCCATTTCTCCACACCACTATAGGACTGTCATCTATGGGTGGGAAAGAGTGCAAAATGAGCTGTAGCAGTGTTTTATAACCAACTAGCAAAACAGTGAGCCTATCGTCCCTACAGGGATCGTTGCTCGTTCCACGTCTGGGGAATATGACTAAAGAGACTCGTTGGCAAGTAACAGGAAGGAAGAGTGATATGTTGTGTTTGCAAAGAGAGAATGAAGGACGAGACAATGATAACTTCATTGACTTATTTTTTCAAGCAACCAGTGGATATTGGGGCCTGTGTCATTGACTGGGATTCAACGCACCACCAGAGCGGCGGACGCTTCCTAAGAACTCCATAAACTATTGTGTTCCCTCTTAGCTGATTTTGAAGCCAGTTTCCAGATTTGGTACATCAATGCCCGATCCACTAGGCCAAGAACATATCTAAGGAGTAATCTTTGCTGCGGATGATAAGAAAAGAACAAGTGATTTTAATAAAATTAAACCCGCTTCTGATTTATTTTAATAATTTTTATTACCAATTTTCTAAAAATGCAAATTTATGTAAAGCGATGGTAACAAAACTAGGCCCTCGCAACGCCACCTATCGTTGCTCTTTCACTACCTCTATTCTATCTACCTTATTGATTCTGATCCGTCATATTTTATCTATTTGTTGTTAATATCATAAGTGGTTTCAAGAAGTTGTTTAGGTTAGGTTAGGTTAGGTTAGTTGTATATAAACCAACCAAATTTCAGAAAATGCATCAAACCTCAAGTAAGAATAAAACATTGATTTAACTTATTACAGAAAACCTTATTATAGAAAGCTTTTTCCAAAGGCTGAATCACGTCGTTTGTTTCGATCTGTTTATCGGTCTTTCCTAAATGGAAAATTCCTGGAGGTATGAATTTTTGTCTTTCTTCCTCACCATTAAAATAAAAGAAACAGCATTCTCTTACATGTGATCAGTCGTGTATGCATTTTTTTTTAAATGACCATAAAATTAGTGTCAGAGACAGAGAAATATTCACGAACACTAAGAAGCGTTAGGGGTATCTCACGGACGAAGGAATCTTCAACCGGCATCTTTTGATAAACCTCCGGGGCGATAACGAAGCGAGTCAAGTCTAGCTGGAGGTCGCAACCGAAATCAGCGAAATGGCGCTAAGCTTTTACTCGTCGCGTCTTGAATAGGGGTGGGACCCACTTCCGACGGCAAAGAAAATCACTTTCAGCGAAACCTTATATATTTCCCAGCGCGAAAACCAGAAAATTAGTATTCAACCAGGAAGCAGGCACTGCTCACGCAGAATCGAAGCAATAATCACCAGGATTCATTGGATGCAGCCTAAGGACCTACTCGTTCCTTCATTCGCGACTTCCTGTTACTGTACGGACTCGCATGTAAGAAACCATTTATTCAGAAATACGGCAGTAAAGGACGTAATGACTCATTCTAGAATACGCGCTTTGATCCGTGCCCTGCAATGCTATTCCCTCGAACCAGCACTGGAGGCCGCCTTCTCCCTTCTTGGAAAATCGTAAGCCTATTGCCGTTTTTCTCAATCACCTTCAAAGAGGCGTGACGGTTTCCCACTACGAAGCTTCACCCCCTAATCTCCTCCCCTTTGCACTCGGATAAATATTATGCTACTCATAGTTCGTGCCGAAGTAGTTCATTGACAACTACTTCATTTGCTGAACGATTAATTTTCATATAGTGTAAAAATTATTGTTAAATTCTGTTAGTTGTTTGTATAGGAGTAAAGATTATTTTTGTTTCTCTTGTTTAAATCCCAGAACGACATAAAAAGCCATCCATCTATTTTCTAAGTCAGCCAACAGAATACATGCACTCAAATATCTCCCATACTTAAAGACTCTTCCCTCTCCTTGCGTCTAGGGCGGCAAGCAAAGGTCAATTAAATCTACCTGGCCTACGACAATTAGGTTGAGTTCTCATTATGCTAAGGTTTTCGCCATTACATTTTTTTATATTAACTCAAAATATCTTATTAATTATTAAAATTCTTCCTACCATATTTATTCATATAAAGCGATAAGTCATTTCCTAAGGAAAATTACATTTAAAAATGGCGAACATAAATAATTCACTAATTCCTCCCCAGGTGAAAGAGTGGTGCTTAGGGTTCCAAGTGGCGCGGTCGAATGCAGCTAATCTGTTCCAAGAGATTAGGATGGAGAATGTAAAGAGAAAAGACCTATGCATAATATGATTAATATGGTCTAACAATATTCTTGAATGCTGTCGACTTTATCTCTTAATGCAATGATGTGTGTAATGTGAAGTAGGATACTTTTCTGATGTAAAATACATCGCAACAGAATTTAGGAAGCAATAATGAAACGTGCCCCATCCTATACGCAAAATAAGACTCATTTCATCGAAAGCCGTTGAATATTTAGTGTAATCCATTTCTTTAGCTGATTTTATATCACTTTTTTATGAGTTTCGGGTTCGAAGGTAATTTTGTTTTGATTTGAAACGTTTCGATAAAATACTATTTCGTTTCTAAGAGAGAATATATCAAAAATAAAGAATATGACATTTGGTGTTCCGATGATTTGGAGGGAAAGTAAAGATCATAGCACAGGATGTTATTTAGGTATAACAAGTTTATAGAGTATTAATCATAAAAACAAGCATATAAGTTCATTATCCAAAACAAAGCGTTCCTCTTCCATTTGCGAATTCATGAGAAACATCTGTTGTGAGCGGAAATAAGGTTTTTTGGGTATTAAAACCGTGAGCAAAAGTTGCGAAAATTCTTTTTATTTGATTATGTTATTGCTGCTCTACTACGACGAAATCGCGCACTTGAACGATTCGATGCGTCTGAATTATGACGAAACAGAATGGATGCATTTCATCGACGCATCAAATAGAATTCTAAAGGCAGTTCTTCCTTATAACGACAATAAATTCGGTTCCATACCTGTCACACAAACAGTTGAAATGGTGAAAATCCAGAACTTAATGGAGCTTTTACCTTCTGTTCTCAACTAAGATAACCATGAATGGTTGGTCTGGAGTAATCTCTAAGTATTTGGCCTTGTTCTAGGACTTCGAGTTGGTTACACGATGTATCCATAATTCTTATGCCTGTTGCCTTCTAGAGAAGGATGGTAACCCGGCTAACATAATGTTTTTCGCACACTCTGGTTAAAAGAAAAGAGTCTGCGCCACCATTGTACTTCGAAATTGGTCTCAAAAAGAACCTTCTAGAGCCGCTAGACAAACAGGGTAGAGGAGTTATTTTTCTACTAAATAAAATTCTACGAGTAAGCAAGAAGAAAGAGAAAACGGTTTCTCAGTTATAGGTCATTAAATTGCACTAAAGTTTCACCTCGGGAGGTCTGACATCGGTCACAGCGAACTTTGAGGGTAGAGGTAGGCAGCCAGAATAACATATTTACGAAAATTCATGTGCTAAGATCTCATCTGGACTATTTTCCAGAGAATTGCGATATTTAAGTGAAGGGAAGGCATATTTTAAGAATGATATTCAGGTGATTGAGGGAGGATAACAAAGCGAATGCGCTATTAAATTCTTTGCCGAGTCCTGCTGGAGCCTATAAAGGCTTGCGTTATTTGCCCGCAGAACACTCTGAAGAGGCCATTCTTCCCTATTAGGCAATTATAATGTTCTACCCTTCTCAGACCCTATAAGAAGTGTAAATGCTGAATATAGTACTGACGCAGTAAAGGGCGCGACGATGTGCCCAAGGTGGAGCTGCCATGCCAAAGGGATGTCTGATCACCAGGCGGGAGGCGTGGTCTAAAATAGCGGTCTCTTGCTCTGCCAGCCCCATACGGACCTCTTGCAGAGCGAGCCACTGCGAAACGGTGATTAACGTTTGCTTCCAGCAGAGAGAATAGGGTGGAGCCCCCATACCGAAGGGCTGCCAGGTCACCAGGCGAGAGGGGTGGCCTAAAACTCTTCCCCTTTTACCCTCACCATCGACGGAGCCACCTTTGGGAAACTGCACTAAATGTAGGAGGTCTCCCCCACCGGCAGGTGACACTCCAAATCTCTTTAAACAGAGAGGAGGCTTAGTCATCTCCTTTGCCTACAGGTGTAGGGGACTCCTCATAACTTCCTTCTCAGGAGGTGCCCTCGAGTGGCCTCCTTTTTCCAGGGGTAGTCCCCCCTTTACTTCCCAAGGGAACTGCCAAGAAAGCCAGCATGCAGCCCATAACCGACCGGGGCTCCAAGGCAGTACAATAAGTGGAGTGAAGTCCTCCTCCGGTTGGTGCCCCTGCGACCACCAGGACCATCTCCATTTTGAAGAAGGACCTCGCCTTGGCCGAACTATAGGGCCTTGGAGCTCCTACCGTCGGAGGAGAGAAGTGGGTTTATCCCCAGCCCTCCTCTCCTAAAAAGAAGAGAAACAAAAAATAACTCGGGGCTCCTCTCCATCCGCGGGAGCTGCGGGGAAAGATGGATCTGCTACTTCGGTATGCGACCAAGCCAAGATCGGCACGTCCAGTACCATTGCCCTCCCGGGTGCGGAGTCCTTGGCAAAGATCAAAAGTACAAGTACAAGTGCGTAGAGCGGAGCGTCGATTACGTCGGGATCCTTCATTTAGAGACTACCCTGCGTTTTCGAGCCCGCTGGCTTCAAGCGCTCCCTGGTTATTCGCTTCACTGTTTGCAGCATGTTGGCTAAGGGCAACATGATCCAGCAGAAAAGAGCTTTAGCTTGTTTGATTGGTAGACGGCCGAAGGTGACACGTTTCTCGGAAGGGAAACTGTTGGCAAATGCGTCGAATCCCTCCTAGATGGCCATGATTAGTGCCCTTCGGAGACTTGATGCCGTACTCTACCATGAACTTCGTTAAAGGAGTAGTTTATGTGAGGGAACACGTGGAGTACTTCATAGATGACATCACCTTAGAGCTGGCGGACCATACGGCGGTCAAGGTCGAACGTGTTATGAGAACTATGGAAGGGTCTCGGGACCCACCACTACACGTCACGTTTGAATTTGACAAGTTCCCTGAGTCAGTGCGTGCCGATTGCTATCGCTACCGCGTGAAGGCATTCATGCCAATTCCCCGGAGGTGCTATTACTGCCACCGCTTCGGCCATACTTATCGCTCCTGTCTACGTGCAAAGTTGAGGTTAACCGCAATCTGTGTATCATGCTCCAAGGCCGCACACGATAAGTCCACATTATAGGTGGCCAAGTGTGTCAATTGCAGAGAGCCGCACTCCTCTTCTTCCAAGCAATATGTTGCGTATCTTTATAAGAAGGAAATCTTGGCAGTTTAGGCAGAGAATCTTCTCTCATTTCACGAGGCTAAGGAATTGGTCCTGCCGTGCCACGCGCTGCCCGAGATGTCCTATGCCTCAATGTTGAAAAAGACAACATCTGCTCATGGCCCCTACAGGCCTACAAATACGGTCGTTTCTGTGCCCATTTAGAACGCTTCTGCGGGTTCTACCCACCCCGGGGCTGCCCTAGTAAAGCTCACGCCAGAAAGGGTCCACACACAGACCCTGCTAAAACTATGGCTATCCCCTTCCCCCAGCGTGACCGTTTCCCGTAAGACGAAGCGGCCACGCGCCTCCACCGTATCGTTAGACTCACAGGAGGCAACACCCCTAAAGGTAGTCGCCAGGCCATCTTCTGAGATGCCTAAACCGTGACCCTGACAGGAGGATAGCACTAAAGGAGCTTCGGCTACTTCACAACGGCCAGTGGTGGCCTCGGTGGCTCAGGGATGGCGGATCCTTGAAAAGAAGGCGCTCCGCCTCCGAAGTCGCCGCGCCCCCCTAAGGTTTCGAGGCGGAGGGAGGAAAAGACCCTCATAGCGAGCCCAACCTCCCCCAATAAGTTCTCGAAAGCGATTGCGCTTTCAGCGCATGTCCGCCAACAGTGTCGAAATTCTGCCTCCGTTAAGCGTACAGTCATTCCCGTGAGGGTCTTCTTTTCTAAGAGGGTCCCCGCATCTCCTCAGAGCTAGGCCTGGAGGGCATATTATTTTAATGGAATTGCCGCGGACTCCAAGCCAACTGGGGAGAGTTGCGGAGGCTCGTGTCCTCCCGTTCCCCGTAACCTATATTTTTCAGGAGACCATGCTGGGCTCATTTCCCCTGCCCAACCTGCTGGGGTATAAGAGTTTTGCGACCCCACCATCACGGGATGGGGCCAGGGCGGGAGGATGTGTGATTTACACCCGGCATCATGTCTCCGTTTTTCTTTTCGCTTTCGATACCTCGTTTCAGGCAGTAGCTGCGCAGCTGCATTTGGATAGAAGGTGTACTGTTATTTCCGCGTACATTCCATCGTCAGCCGACTTCGACGTGAGAGACATCCGCCGAGTCGTGGTACGATTACCGAGGCCATTTATCCTGCTTGGAAGCCTACTATATTAACCAAGGAAACTACTCTATTAATTCCAGTGGTCAAGTCCTTTCCCGCAGGCAAAAGCCTTATGCCTACATGCGCTATAAGCGCCACCGGCGGCTCTTCTTGGCGGGCCTACGTGTCCTCACTTAACGAGAAGACTCCTATACCAGTGGTGTGGAAGCGAGTCAAAAGGATTCGGACAAGTTCTCACAGGACCCACTTTCCATGGTCCAGGAGAATGGGCCGGCAATTTCAGACCACGCGTCCGTGGCGGAATCCTTCGCGACCGCTTAATCATCCGCATTCCCTAGCCGGGAAGCTTCTCCGCCATCATTCAATGCGCATCGTGATGTAGCGGAAAACCCTTTTGTTCTACAAGATCTGGGTGGAGGGTCTCTTCCAAGATTCCTGGCGAATCGCCTTTTGCAAACCGGAGAGATATCACTCTACCCCTGTCGGCTTTCGACCAATCTCTCTAACTTCTTGCGTGTGCAAGTTAGTGAAGAAATTAGTAAAAGTTAGATTAGCCGTTTCTGGACAGCGGAGGCCATCTGTCTTCTGCACAGTGCAGCTTCTGTAAGTTTCTCTACACGTCGGATGCTCTGCTCCGACTGGAAAATGAAGTCTGCGAGGTTTTCCTTGGTAGACAGCACTACGCCACGGTGTTTTTCAATCTTGAGAAGGCCTATGATACCGCATGGCGATACAGTATCATGGAGACTCTCCACACGATGGGGGCAAGGGGACGCCTCCCAGTCATTATATCTGAATTTTTGCGAGATCGTCGATGCCGTATGTGGGTTGGGGGAGCCATCTCCGGCTCAAAGGAGCAGGAAGAGGGTGTCCCGCAGGGAAGTGTCCTCAGTGTCACACTCTTTTCCATTAGCATTAACGGCATCACCTTGGTGCTCTCAGAAGATATTCTCGCTACGCTCTATGTGGACTACCTTTCGATCTCTTTTGGCGTGGCCCATATGCGAAATCTAGAGCATCGACTCCAACAGGCATTGAACTGCGTCTCTCGCTATGCCGAAGCGCACAAGTTTCAGTTTTCCTTGGCCAAAACTAAGCTGGTGCACTTCTGTCGCGATCCACGGCTCTATCCTGATCCAGACTTGTTTCTTAATGGGGTACGCTTGGATGTAGTTGAATCACACCGTTTCCTTGCTCTTGTATTTGACCGACTACTCACTTGAGAGGCTCATATTCGCAGCCTTAGGGCTTCTTGTACCCGCGCTATAGATATTCTTGGATCCGTTACGTTCAGGGCTTGGGGCGCTGATAGGGCTACTGCCTTAATTTTTATCGATCCATTGTTCGTTCGAAGCCCGATTACGGATGCGAGTTTTATGAATCCGCAGCTGAGCGTGTATTACGGAAGGTGGACTCGATCCACCACACCGGCCTTCACCTGGCAACCGCTGCCTCCTGCACTACCCCCATTGAGAGCCTACTTGTCGATGCTGGGGAGACGCCACTCTCTCTACGCCGTACACAGTGGATAATATGCCTGTACGCGCAAGCCCAGCGCCTCTCTCAGTCACCAACAGCTCTTACTGCCTCCGCAGCTGATTTTGACGGTGTCTATGCCACCGAGAGACGCCAGTCATACCCTAAGCACTTTGAGTTTAGGGCTAGGAAACTCCTTCGAGAGCTAGGTATAGCTATCGGGCCGGTGGCATCCCTGGTTCTGCCCAGGATGCCCCCCCTGGATGCTACCATCCCTGGCTATTTGAAGTCACGCCTTTGCTCCCAAAGCTTCTACAGCGCCGGGAGTAATACGTTCGATCTTTTTTGAGCACCCCTAGTGTTTCGCTGGAACTGTGCTAGTGTATACGAATGGCCTTATGTCCCAAGATGGGGTTGGCTTTCATGCCGTATCCCCTCTGTTTGAAGTCAGCAGGGCTCTGCCAGGCGCTGCGTCTGTCTTCACGGAAGAGCTGGTGGCAATACATCACTCGGTACGTGAGGTTACGCGACGTGCCCGGTTCGGAGACTGGATTGTTATTTATAGCGACTCAAAAAAGCGCCCTGAGTGCCCTCGGGGCATTGCAATCTCCGCATCTCCTGGTTCGCGATATCGGTGAGGCCACAGTTCGGCCACGCCGTGCTGATATCAAGATTATCTTCTGCTCGGTTCCTGGACATGTATGAATTGCGGGGAATGAGCGCCCAAGAGTCATCGACATTTGGGCGACCGGATCAGCGTTTTGCTCTTCCTCACACCGACTACATAGCAGAAATACGGGCAGCTCTCCGCATTGCTTTCCAAAGAAGATGGGAGACGGTCGAAGCGTGAAGAACTGGCCTAAGAACAATGAAAATATATTTCATCACTAAAATCACGCAGACCATTGTAATGGAAAAATCTATTGTAAAATCTTTAAGTGCAGGTTTCCTAACTTAGAAAAATAGGTCTACATTGCATTAATCGCAGTGTATCCTAGCATAGGGTAGTTAAACCTAGTCTTTAGCTTAGCGAACCTTCACTGGGCATTATTTGCAAGAATAACTATCATGTTCTATATCCTGATGTTCCAGCCTAAAGTAGTTAAATAAATCCAGAGCTCTTATTTAAGAGAATATTAAACATCAGAGACAAGGAAAAAATAAAGATTTTCCCGTCCTAGCTTTTATATCCTTTAGCCTTTCAAGACTTTCATACTCAATTAATTACCTTCGCTGGTATAAGATGTCTAAGGAAAATATTTTGGCATATTTCAAAGTCGCCCTGATTTTACATTAATAACAAACAGACAGACAGAGAATCCTTGAATTTCATGCATGTGGATTTCATTTTCTGTCTGTCGTCGTAATGGATTGCTCCCTTGTTTATTCAATACTCGTTCAATTAAATCACATTATTTTAAAAAATGAAAAATCAAGATGGATTTTATAGTTTTCTAGTTGAAATTTAAGCATGTTTACTAAAAGTAAATAATATTCTTATTGAGATAAACATTAGGTTTAAATTATATTGAAGTAATGAACAACTTTATATTATATGACCTTTTAATCCAAGAAATAGATTTGAATGTAGATATTTATAAAAAATGCAGACATTTTTTCAGCTAAAAAATCCATGTACACTTTTTAGATACCTCTTTAACATTTCTATATTAAGCACTTAATTATTGAAGAAACATTTCAGTTGTTGCTAAAATGTTATGCGTTTCAACTGTTGCTTCACTTTTCAATGGCTGGTTCGCTTCATCCGCTTTAATCTGTCTTTCGACTTTCTTTCTATGGTGGACAAACGGAGATAAACCTAATTTCGAAATTTTCTGTTTATAAACGCTAGGATTAAAAAAATTATATATTATTTTTACTTTTACACACAATTAGAGGCAAGAAAACACATCCTCTCCAAATCTGCCCTTCAACTGCGTTTTTATTACTGTGAGTAAAAATAAGGAAACACTCTAAGTTTGTTAATTTTATTCACTCTAATTGAATTCTGTCCTTCGAATTTGCATTTTTATATTGTACTTCTGTTTTAATTTAGTTTAGAATCGACATTGTGGACGTGGAGAAAGAAACAAATGAATCAATGAATTTAATAATGGATATGAGCGGCTTTCCATGTATGGACACCGCTTCTTTCCATGGAGGGTATCTCTAATTCAGTCTAATCAACTCTCGTCTGGCTTTTTGGTCATAGTGGTTTGTACACCATGTTTTAAAAACATCCTATAGATGGCTAACTTTATGCTTAAATATAGAGGACCAGCGAAATTATGACCACATTTTCTCCTTTCCAAATAGATAAAATTTTTAATGCAAACATACGAGTATTAGTTCAAACAATCCAGTAAGTATTTCAATTATGGGCAAAATCTATAGGCTGGAGAAGAAGAGCAATAAGATTGAGTCCTTCTGACCACTGTGGCCAATCACAAGAAATATAAGAAAAGGAAGAGCTCAAACCTCTGTTAAATTTTCTACCTCTCCTTAAGCTGGTTTCTGAATTCCCTACATTCAATTATGTTAACGAATAAAACTCACTGAATGTCATTCATAATTTAAGTGTATGAATCCTAAAACAGCTTGAATTTATTGAAATAGACGAGCTAATTAACGTGACACTTTTAAATCTCATAGAGTAGGCATTCAAGTTAAAAAATTAGCCAATCGGATGAGAAAGAATCTCAACACAGTAAATTACACACTAATAATGCAAAGAAGCTGAATCTGGATATAGAAGACATAAGTATTTATTATAAATTATTTTAATATGTTCACACTCTATTCATGACTGCCAACACTATTTTTTAATTTAGGCATGCGTGTTATGTTAGGTAGCTGAATACACTCTCATAAAATCCTTATCTTTTGCTCTATGACCATTGTAAATGATCCTTGAAATGAGTGAATAATCTGAAAAAGCAGCCAATTTTCGGCTTGATAGCGACGCTTCGCCTCGGAGGCGGTTGCCTTTTCGTGTTATTCACTTATTTATAAGATTTCACGTCTCTATTTCATATGCCGCGTCTTTATTAGTATTTGCTAGGGAAAAATAGAATAGAAATGTATTGCCATTGAAAGGTGTGTGGAGGAGTGGAAAACAGAGTGAACTGGATGATTTTATTAAAATAGGGTGGGATATCCTGGAGGTAAGGTATGGTGCCGAAAAACGATGAGGGTAGCGATTACGTATATTTCAGGTAACATTTAAAAAGTGCAACCATGCAGTCTTGTGGCCGACAAAACTCACTGTGTTAGGTTTACTCCTAATAAAAGTTGGGGGCTCGGAGTTTTATTTAATTAACACCCAATAAAGGAAATGAATGTGAAGCAGAATAAACGAAAGAGATGTAAAGAACATAAAATAGTACTAAAAGGGAGGAAAATGGTGAAAGTACTTCGAGGTGAAGAGGAGAAAGCCTAGAAATGTAGCCGTTAATTTACGTGACTAGATGAAACCACATCATATGACCAGTGTTCGACTTTAGTGCCATCGTAAGTTATGGCCATGATAAGATTTAGACCACTATTCTTGTTTGCACATAGAAGACGGAAAGACATCTACTTGGCCAGGCATTTTAAATTGCATCCTGTGCTCTTGTAGTCCTTATTATGACTTAGATATTTTGTTTGTTTATTAGGCTCACCACTCGTATCACCACTGGTTTCCTCCTTCTTTTGAGTGATAAATTTCGCTTTTTTTCCTTAGAAAGCCGCGTCTGCATTCACCGATATTCCGAGGGTTGCTATGTTTATGGCGTTTTTGATCTAGTGTGCCTTCCTGCCTCTAGTTGTATCCACGCATTTATAGATCTGAATTCAAATCAATGGGCATAATGCAAATTGAAGTTATGTAATATAGACTAAACATTTTCTAGCCAGGTGCAGAATTATCAGTATTGCGACGTAATTGGTACCTCCTTCCACCAACTTCCTTTCAGTCTTCTCCGATTCAATGACTATTATTTAACATACTCCTCTCCTCTTTCACGTTGAATGTCCCTTTTGATTATTATATGTGCAACGTCGTAATTCATGCGTACTTTTATCCCCCATTCTACTGCTGATACACTAGGTTCACTCAACTACTCACTTTTACACACCCCGAAAGCTCAAAATCAGTGCTCACTCACTACGGCCTCTTTTTGAAGGCTTACTTGCATCACTTTTTGGGTATAATAAATCCAGGAGTCATATTTCAAAATTACATTCTTTTAAGGTATTCTCTAGGCCTGAAATGACTTCTTATACATGTTCTTAACTAGAAAAAAATATTTATTTGTATTTAATCCTATTTGACAGAGATTGGAAACGTTCGGATTTCTTACTAATTCATAACTGAAACATTTTATATAGCATATGTCTTTATACTAAAGATAATTTAAGTAACACAAAGGTTACTTTAACTTAAGTCAACAAAAATACTTGTTAATATTCAGAGTAATAGCAGGATTCCCCTCCTTCTTGGTGGTAAAATAAGGTCTAATAGGTTTCGTTGGTATGATTCTTAGAATAGAGGAGAATATAAATTCCAGCGAATCTTTTAGCGACCTGGATGGACATGAAGAAGGAGTTAGGTACACTATATCATGGAAACGTGCCTTAAAAGTTTGCAACTTTAGCAGGCTTCTTATTCGGCAAGGTGGGGAGCATCACCCGAGCAAATCTAAACAGAAGACGGCATACCAATTCACTCCTGCTACAAATGCTATGCAGTCGAAAAGCATTTAACAAAGCACTGCATGGCGATGGTAGTAGCATGCTCAAACTGAGACAAATCCCGGCGCCGTTGGAAAGATTGCATAGAAGGGTAGAAAAAGTGTGTCATCAACTGTGGAGGGGTCCATAGGGCCTTGGCCATGAGGTGCTGCATCTTCAAAAAAAAGCCATCCGTGCAAAACGGGAGAATATAAAAAAGTAAAAACAGGCAAGAACCAAGACCAACTACGCTCAAGCGGCGGCCCCGAACAAATTCGTCACATTAAGTGCCTGAATTTAGTGATGCCAGAGGAGAGTAAAGATATCATGACAATGATCATCTTTGCTCATATGGCTAACCTGTCTAATCTAGGCTCCTTTTCTGAAGAACTTAATCGTCTTCTAGAGAATAACGGAGTTAACAAAAAACTCTGGTTCCTCGAAAATCCAGACTCGCAAAAATACTGAATATCCAGCTTACTGACGAGTTCCACGGAAACATCAACCAAATGAAGAGCCAACGCCGTCCACTACTCAAAAACCCCAAATAACAGAAGAAACTTTGAAAAGAGAAGGAGAAATGAAAAAAGGCGCAAAAAAGGAAAAAAAGGAAAGAAGAGAATAAAACAGAGGAAAAGACAAATATCAAAATTGGTCGGACATGGACGAAGCGCACGAAGAGGAAAACACGGAGGTCCCCCTAACCGACAAGTAGGGAGTCTTCGAGAACGGTTATTTTTCGACGGCAAGGATGTAGGCCTCAAGGTACTTGGCTCTCCCCTGTTCCTGCCCCCAAGAGAGGACCAAGAATTTATCCTACTTGGCATTGCCAAAGGGGAATTCAAGTAGACCTTCGAGGGACCTTTTTTACCGAACGAAATTGCAGCATTGTCGTTGAAGGGCACAGTGTTCATCGCACGATCGGACGTGCACGCTGTCATTATATCAACATTCAAAGCCATAAAAAGTGGACAAAAAACGTCCGAAATATATTGAAAGTTCAAAATACAAAATATAACGATAATTGAGAATATCTGTGATTTGTAAAAGTGTACATAGAAATTGTGTGTTACTTAATTGACGAATTATATCTACTATCAAATTATCTATTTTGAATTAATCAAATAAGTGACTTAAAATTATATTAAAATCATCAGCTGGACTGAAATAGAATACTAAAAAACTTTTTACAACAAACGCGTAGAAATAATGCAAAGTAATTAAAAAACTGTATAGTTAACGTTAGAAATATATAACAATGTGTAAATATATATTTAAATTTTCAGGAATAACTTTGTGGAACTATAAACTATTACCTCTTATGAGTAAATGTGAATTTTGTATTGGAAGGAGCTAAAAACTTTTATTTCCACCTCTCCGGGAACCTTTATCTACCTACTTATACTTACTTATAACTATCTCTTCTCTGCTATATTCTATTTTCCACACTGTCCGCTATAGATTTACATTTATGCAATCTCTCTTTGTAATTCATTCTTAATAAACCGTTAACCGTTTTATTAGTCTATTTACAACTAATAGGAGCATCCAGGATTGAGTGTAATAAATTAATGAATTAATTTAATTTACGCGATTAAGACTGCACTCATTAAGACTATAAATTATCGAAAGTGAGGAAACGACACTGGGTGAGATTCAATCTCAGTGGGATGCAAAAGAGTAGGGAAGAATGCATCTGACCTATTAAGAGGATGAAGGGAAGATTGGATGCTGAATAGGTTGTTCTTACTTCTCGGAGTGTAATAAGGTAGGGATCTCAATGCACAGGGTGATGGGAACAATCCTAGTTTACAGAATGGAATATTGGAGTGGTTAACTTGCAGATAATCTATTCTAGGTTGAGAAAAGCAAATGAAAGACGACACAAAATATCCGAAAAATTATGGGCGAATATTGACTTTTCTCATAAAACTAAAAACGAATATTGAATTGTCTCATAAAACCTTAAAGCGAAAAATTAAGCTCTTTCATTGCTCTGTAAGTGAACAGTGGAGCTCTTCATTACATAATAGAAATAGAATATTGGAGCTCTCTCATAACTCAATAAGTGAACATTGTAGCAAAATCATGAAGCGAAAAGCTCCGCAATCAATGTAAAACCAAACAATAGATCTCTTTTATCAATCTAAAAGTAAAAAGTGGAACTCGCTCATCGATCAAACACGAAAATTGGTCTTTAAAAGCAAACATCGAAACCCCCTTTTTATTACTAAGCGAACATTGTATTTCTCTTATTAATCTAAAGCCGAACTTGAAATCTCTATCCTCAATCTACAAGCGAACATTGAAGTATCAAAAAGTTATCATTGGATCTCTCTTTAATTTAAAACCCAACATTGGAGCACCTTCATCAATCAAAAATGAAACATTAAAACTCTCTCATCAATCTAAAAAATAGCTTTATAGTTCGCCGAATAATAAAAGAAATCGAAGAATGGAGCTCTAGCATGAGTCCAAACGAGAAAATTGGAGCTTACTCATCACTCTATAAGTGATCATTGGAACTTTATCTCATGATTCTATACGTGAATGGTAGGGAACTCTGATCAATCTAGAGGAGATCGTTCTAGCTTCCTCATCAATCAAAAGGTACATATTGGAGCTCTCTTATCAATCTAAATGCAGCCATTAGAGCTCCCTTATGAATCTAAAAGCCAACATTGAATCTCTCTTATTAGTCGAAAACCCTGGTTATTTATATGACGTCCATTTTTGATGCTCAATTACTGGAAGGCACAGACGTCTGGGAGAAGACTTCTGTCACCCGACTCGGGTCTTAATGGCCTCCAACGATGTGGGCAGGAGACTTGGCAAATAGCCTCTAAAATATGAAGATTTGCGTTTTCACGGTGGGATTAGAGCTTTTAGCGCGCTCAAATTAATTACCTGCGCTTGCGAGGCAGCTGGCAGATATTCTAATTCTTTCTTTCTTTTCCCGCTTTTTTTTACTTTCACGTTACTACACGTAGAGATAGATTTTTAGAACGTAGTGAGAGAAGAAATTTAAGGAGCAAATTAAGGGAATATTCCTCTTTGACTCTTAGTTCCTTACATGCCTCCCTTCCAAAGATGGCGCTTTACCGACGTGAAAGGAAAGAAAAGGGGCATCTCGAGCAAAAACAATCGGGAATAAATGTCAGCCGACACAGCGGCAATTAAAGTAAATGAATAGCTTCCTTTTACCTCAGGAGATGGCTAAAATTTACACAGACATTGGGGTTATTGGGCAATTAAAATTAAAATATATACGGTTTCATGTAAAAGCAAGACCACAATTATGAATAAGGAATTAATCAAGTGAAGGGACGATCCAGGAAATAATAACAAAAAACAAAAAAATTAATAATATCAACACGTATATAAAAGCAATACACTCAAATACGTGCATACGCACACACGCACAAAAGAAATTTTGCATGGGTGAGCAACGAGCTCGAATATATATATATGAACTTATATGATGTATGGAGTTCTACCTTGAGGGAGGAGGGTCATCTACTGGATTTATACTAAGACTGTCTGCTGCACAGTTTTCACTACCTTTTACATACAAAATTTAGAATTGCTACTCTATTAATAGCAGACTCCAGTGCATAGGCCTTCCGTTTGGCTTATATAATTTATTAGCATCGCCAGACCACGGTGATCCGTTTCGATCACGAACTCCTGACCTATCAGATACATTCTAAACTTTTTCCCGCCTAAACTATTGCAAAAGCCTCACGTTTTATTCTTGCATAATATCTTTCGCACGGTAACAGATTCCGGATTGCATAAGCGATAGGATAGATATTACCATCTTCTTCGTACTGCAGCGAGACTCAACCGATGCCATCTTTCATGGCATTCCGTACGGATTCTAAACAATTTGTTCAGGTTCGAGAGCCGCAATATGGGAACAGATGTAAACCTATCTTTCATCTGCTGGAAGTGGGAAATTTCCTTGGGGCTCCAAACGAGGGAATTTAAGGAGTTTTTGTTAAGGAAAGCGTTTAGAGGGGACGCTAAGGCGAGAAAGTTGGGGACAACGCCTCTGTAGAATGAAGTTGAACCCAAGAAGGAACGTAGCTGCTTCTTAGTACGGGGAACGGGCATATCTAAAATGCCCCTCATTTTTTCTTCCTAGGGCGTTATTTAATTTTCTCCGATGTTAAATCCAAGGTATTTGATAGTGTCGTAAGCAAAATGACAATTGGAGGGACCTATGGTCAGGGTATACTCACGGAGCCTGTTACAGCGAGAACGAAAGGAGATTAGATGTTCGCCCCATGTGCGTGTAGCTAGCTACACATTATTAAAATAGAATGACACATTGCTCAGTCTACCTAAGATGTGGCCCATCATTCTATTGTAATTACTGCAAAGAGCAACCAAACGAAAGGGAGACGTTTAAATTGCATTAGCTCCTTTTTTGTAGGGAAAACAGTGTATTTCCGAACAGTAACCTTGAGGGGAATTTGATAGTAAGCCTTGCATAAATCTATCTCTGAAATAAATTTGGCTTTCTCGAATAAACGTTGGCTCTGGTCTATCAACGGGATCGGTTCGGCTTCGAAAACCGTCACGGCGTTAATTTTTCGAGAGTACGCAAACAGTAATTCACGAGGAGTGTTCGCTTATTCCTAATTTTTGTAAATTTTTTACCTTATTCTTCGATGTTATGCTTGAATTGGGTCAAGCGACCTGGCTTCTCGGAAATTACGTCCGGGTAGGCTTTAGCAACAAGGATAACTTGGCTCTCCGAACGGTTTCCAGGTGGGGATTTAGATCGATCTCCGGGGGATGGGAGAGTCTTGATGCAAATCGGAGAGCAACGGGAGAGGGTAATCATTGTCAGATTCTACGCAAACTGGCTGGACTAGGCTAAAAGACTCGGGAAGATAGGAGGATTCCATCACGGCCTCTTCGTCCAGGGCAACAATATTGTTGATGCAGGCGCGGCGATGGTATCGTTTGAGAATGTTGACGTAAAACAATTTGTAACTGGAGGGCGTTTGAATCACATAGTCCCCGGGGACATGGGCTTCGAGGATTGAAAAGGGATCTTTCCATTGGGAAGGAATCTTCTTGGTCTCCGTAGGCAAGAGAAGCAGGCCCTCGTCACCGGGCTTGACTCGTCTTTCTTTCGACTTAGGGTCAAAATACGTCATGTAATTTTCCAGATTTAAGTCCACATTTTTGGACGCAATGTCCTCGCTTTCCTCCAGACGTTTTAGAAGGTGCGATATATATATACGTATAAGGACTTTACTTCCTCATCTAGCCGGGTGTTCAAAACAGTTCATTGAGAATGTTCATCGGGCTGCGAATATTTTGGCCGTAAAGAAGTTTAAAGGGTTCGAATCCCAGGTTTCGGTGAGGAATTTCCCTGCAGGCGAAGAGGGCGACCGGCAGGTTTCGATATCATTTCCGAGGCTGGGCATGGCACAGTTTCTTAAGGACGGTCTTCAGTGTCCCATTTAATTTCTCACAGACGCCGTTAGAGGCACGATGAAACGGAGTTGTGAAGAGGGCTTGGCTAATAGGAGTTTACCCACATACTCCATAAGCTCCGACGTAAATTGGCTACCCGTATCTGATAAGATCTCCTTAGGGATGCCAATGCGGCAGAAGATGGAGAGCAGGGCCTCCGTGCAGATCACGCTGTCGATCTTCTTAAGGGAGATGGCGTCTGGAAATCTGGTCGCAAAATCCACGGGCCTCAGGATATAATATTGGCGTTCGTTCAACGGGGGATGTATTGGGACAATTAGGTAAACTGGCACTCTAAAAAATGGTTTCGACACAATTGGGGGTCTTGTGTAAGGAAGCTGAAGGAATACGGCCTTTCGCCGTCGTCTTTTGACAAGTGCCACAATACCTACATAAGTGTGCGATTTCTTTGGCAGCGCCAGGCCAAAAAAAATGGCGAAAGATTCGTTGGGATGTCTTATTATGGCTAAAGAAGCCAGCTAACAAACCATCGTAGGCAATTTGAGCACCTTTGAAACATCGGGGGGGGGGGATATACATAGCAAGCGCTTATGGGAGTGGTTAGGAACGGAGGTGGAATAGAACAACGGTTTACCCTCAACGCGGTAGGAGACCTCCTGGGTCCTCACCTTTTCCCACAACGGTTGTAGGGAATGACACTCCTTCTGAGCGCTTACAAAAGACAAGTTGTTAAGATTCAAGGACTCGGAGGCAAAATGTGGGTTCCAAAGGCACGGGAAGTACATCATTCTTCCTGGCTTAGGCCATCGTGAAGACGGTCTGAGCAAAGGGACTATGGAAGAGCTGTGGGCTCTGGCTTACTGATACGGGACATAATTTAATAAGAGCTGCTACGACGTCAACCCAAACGCTGAAATATTAAACAACGGACCACTGGGAAGCGGTTTGCTAGTCCCAAGTAGTCCTGGACTACTACAAATTTATCGTGCTCGGGGCTCACAAGCAGGAGCAACTATTCTGATACAACGATGCAGGTGCATCTTGTTTCACTAACCAGGGTTGAAACCCGGCAATCATTAACTGATCCGGTTTCAAATTCGAGCTTACCGGGGTAGCTTTTGTTAAATAAAAAAATAACTTGATATCCCGGAAGACTATTCGCTGGTGGAGAAGCAGGCGTTTCTGGGCGAGCAGAAGGAGGAGAAAGAGAGGCGCTACTTGGTAGACTTGGTAGCTTGGAGCAAAACGGAGTTGAAGATGTGGGAGGCAGTTAATCCTTACATGTCGGGGGTTCGGCAAGAAAAACAGACGATGGGTTGACTCAGTTGATCCAACGCAGGAGGGTTAAATACGGGTAGCCTAACATCCCTAGTATCAGACGAAGCATGATATTTCAGGGGGGAGGGACCAGGGACCTTTACGTATTTGTGAGCGTTCTTCGGATGAAATTTAGGTAAGTGACCTTTACTTTGGGTTGATGGAGGATGACTCTTCTTAGGATATATGGGGTAGAGGTTATGGCTGCATGCGTGCAAATCCGCTTTATCGATGCATTGCTTGAAGGAAGGAACTCTTCTCTCCTTTACAAATGAACGGATTCCAAAGGGCAGGGTAGCCATCAATTGATCCTGCAAAATGAAGTCGACAGGAAATCATAGTTGCCATTGACCTGGGGGAAGTCCAACCAAAACTGTAGACTTCTCCTGAGGGTGAATCTAAACTGGCGCTAAGTCTGGCAAGGTAGCAACCTTGCCTGACAAAACTTTGTCCTGTATAAGTCCGGATTCATGTTGATCGCAGCCAAGAATTCTGACGTATGGGTGGAATAGTCGAAGGTAGCCTCGGTGAGGAGGAAAATACCTATATCCCGCAGCTGAGTATTAAGGAAGGGCAGAATTCGGGCGATTCCATTAGTTTTGATATCCCAGTAATTTGCCTAAAAAAACTTTTGAAATTGAGTAAGGTAATCATTCAAATCATCACCCTCCTTAATTGATGTCAGCTTTAAAGCGGGGATCTGAGGGGCTTCACTCCCGAAACTAACTGAGTGGGTTTCTAAGTGATTACTATTCAACTCCCTTTCATGGTGCTTCGCCCTTTCTCTTTCTTCAGCTTCAGCTTCAGCTTCTTTTTGTTCTATTTCTCTTCTCTCTTCAGCTTCTCTTTGTTCTTTCTTCACTGCTCTTTCGTTTCTCTCTTCATACTGGATATAGGCAACTAGCTCTCTATCGGAGAGACCAAGCATTTCACCATGTTGCTTGAATCTCTCGACGGACGATATCTTGTTTCCTTACGCGGGTCTTAGCCCCTCGACCCTTTCAACAATTTCAATTTAAAGAAAAAGGGGCTTTCACAATAGTTCCTAAAAATTCTAAATGAAATTTTACCCTTGTGATCGCACACACAGGCAACAGCAATAAATTATAATAAATAAATTAATTCTATATGAGTACCTGATAAAGGGCCTCTTAATCCGGCTCGGGGATTATAAGGAGGGGAGTTTGAAAGATTTTCTTTTAAAACACACACACAAAAAAATAGCTTGTACTAAATATGGCTTCACGAGCAACACACAAGTCCGATAAGAGAAAATAAAAAAAAAATAATAAGGATTATTTTCCTATCTTTAAAAAACTTGAGCTAACTTTGTAAATTTTGTTTTTAATTCAAATGGGAGGGGACTTGAAACCAAAGGGGTACTCAAATTAACCCAACTAAACCTGACACCAAAATTTATTAGATATATATATAGGTCACCTCACTAAATTATATATATATATATATACATATATATATATATATATATATATATATATATGTATCTATTGGTTTGGAGAAAAGAGATAAATACCAAGGAAATATGTATGTATGCAGTAATAAATACATATATCCTCTAATGTACGTACACGTCATTGCTACGTACAATTACGTTTAACTGAGTTTACCAAGTTGCAGTTCAAAGGTAAATTTAAAGAATGAAAACCAAAAATGTAATTTTCATGAGTCACTAGTTAACATATGTATATATAATATATACATACGGGAAACATAGGTAATGTAAATAAAGGACAATTCTGACAGTATACAGATTTATGGGCAATTGGGGTACGTTAATTACTTGTTTATCCGCTTTTAAATAGAATATTATAAATCACTTACTTATACAGAGGGAATATGTTAATGCCTGAAAGGTGGTCGATTTTCGTGAGATTAAAGAATGGGGTCAACTTGAGGAAGGGAAAAGGCCAGCGGACGCGACCCTCGAGTAAATATCCTTCAGCGGGTCGGCACGAGAAATGGAGAAGGCCATTGGACGTGGTCCCAAGTCGAATATCCTGCTGGTAATGATATTCGAGTTCACGATCATTCTTGAAGAAGTACGATGGCACCTGTGCGCTAGAGAATTACAACCTCCAAATCGAGACTCTGAATTGGCTCGACAGGAAGTCTCACGCGGGAAAATGGAGCTCCTTGAGAGGGGGGAGGGGGCAGAGGGGACGAGAGGGATTCCAACCAATCTATCGTGGACGAAAACGATTCTAGGCTTGTTCTGAACAGAGTAAGGCTTCACAAAAAGATGGATCTGCCTGGTGAGATCC
The DNA here is from genome assembly GCA_963969495.1 of Ceratothoa steindachneri. Lineage (NCBI taxonomy): Eukaryota > Metazoa > Arthropoda > Malacostraca > Isopoda > Cymothoidae > Ceratothoa > Ceratothoa steindachneri. The sequence goes on from OZ018330.1 coordinate 93,075,996, forward strand.
GATCTCGAGCTATAACCAATACCGGGGAACTTAAGAAAACAGACACAAAGATCTGAACCGGAGGCGACGGGTTCTCGATCTAACTATAGATACAAGATCGGATAAAGTTGGAATGTGGATAGAATGATAGGATAGATAGAAAATTGTGTAAAATGTGTGTGTTGATGAGATGATAATGAGTGTAGGATGAACGATGAGGGTGATAAGGTGAGGATGATAATGATTTATACCAGGTTGCCTGGCTAACGCTTTCCTTTTTTTTCTTTGCTTTATGATGTGATTCTAATTGAAATATTTAGCATTAGAGCATGTATTTTCTTTTGCTCTATTGAGCATCTTTATTTTTTTATTAGTTTTTTTCTTGCGCTTCTTTCGCTTTTTGGGGGGGAATTATTATTAATAATTATATATATTTATTTATTAATTTTTAAGTGGTTTTCTACTTTATTAATATCGATAATTCTCTTACTCATCGGGTTTCTCAATTTGTTTGTATAATCGGTAGTCTTATTCAATTTCTCATATTGATTTTCTTTGTATACTCTGTTGTCTTATTCGGTTTCTCATATTGATTGTGAGGTCGTTAGTCTTCTTGGGTAACCTTGTATTTTATCTATAGATCGGGTTGAAGTTATATAAGGTTATTTTCAGGCTGCCGTTAAATCGTTGTTTGTAGTGTATTCACCGGATTTCGTTTTCCGGTACTATTTATTATTCGGTTAATTTCATTTGGGGATATTATGTTTTTTTATATTTTCCCGCACTTTCGTTGATCGTCTTTTAGGGTTATATTTACGGGTTCTATTGCAGCTCTTCGATGAAGTTCCTCTGATGGTATGCGATCCTGTCTTTTTGAGATTGTGATGATCTTGTGGCTTGATTTTAAATATGTTGGACCTTTTTTAATTAGGAATTTCTTATTTGTTCATCGGTACTATTGGGTAAAGGAGCTTGGTACGAACTAGGGCCATTTATAATTTTCTTTGGTTTTATTAAATAGGCTTTTGAATCTGTACAGCGCCGACATGGTCATTTTTGTTTCATTGATTTTCTGCGTTATTTGGCAGGGTTATCCTGTTGTCGTTAGTTCTAGACCAAGGACGCGTCCTTCCGTGAACATAAGAACATAAGAACATAAGAACATAAGAAAAGAAGGAGACTGCAAAAGACTCGTAGGGCAGCTGTTTTCCTTTTGTTTATGGATATTAATTTGAATTTATCTTTGTTTATTTTGATTTTGTTTCTTTTTTCGTTGTCATTCAGGTTTTTTATTTCCCTCACTGTACTTTGAGCCTCGTCTCGGGGGTTCTTCCTGTTGCTGGTGATTATTTGTCTGTTGTAATCAGGTAGTTGGATGTACATCGCCCATTCGTGGGTTGGTTGAGGAAGGTCTCTGGGGTAAACTGTGTACAGCGTTGGAGAGAGGCATCCTCCTTGGGGGACACCCATTGCAGGTCGATATGGTCACCAGTTTGGCAGTTTATTTGTAGCACGGCTTTTCTTTCTTCCAGGTACTTACATAATGTTTTGCAAACATTTATATACAGATTAAGGCATCAGATCTTGGCTTTTAGGCCAGGCAACCGCACATTGTCGAAGGCTTTAGCAACGTCGCGGAGTACTATGTCTACTCTGTTTCCTCGCGCTGTTTCTGTGGCAATTTTCTCAGTTATAATCGCCAACGTAGTATCTGTTCCTCGCTTGCTCCAGAACCCATGTTGTTGTGGGTTGTATAGGTTATTTTCAGTAAGGTGTTTAATTAACTTGTCGTTTAGGAGTTTTTCTAGGAGTTTATCCAGAAATTCCAAGAGCGAGATCGGGCGATACTCGTAGCTTCCGACTTGGTGTTTTGGTTGGCCCGGCTTCGGTAGGTAGATCATCTTTGCCATTTTAAAGGTTTGGGTAAAGTACAGAATATTAAAGCAAGCATTAAAATTCTTCACTATCGATTCATGCACATTTTCTAGGGCATTTATTAGGTGTGCCTTTGTTATCCGCTTTGATCTGGTGCTTTTTGTTTGAAAAATTTTATGACTGTTTTGTATTCAGCCATTGCGAAGGGAATCTCCTCCCTCAAGAAGTCGTTTCTCTCTTCTTCGACGTGTCTGTATGGTGCAGTGCGCTCTTGTTGCGCCTCTAGGGTTTGTAAGATTTCTTATTTATGCTCCATCTAATATTCTTAGTTTCCCTCTGGTGATAGTGAGAATATTTGTTTCCAGTGATTTTGGAAGTGCTATTGGAGTTATGCGGTTTTTTGCACCTCCCGGTCCTGTATTTTCAGTTTATATTTTCTTTTGGTTGTGATCTTTTGAGTTTTCTGTAATCTCTCCAGAATTTCCTCGGATCTGTTTCGACATCCATTTTGCTTATTATGTTATTCTAAACTTGATTTAACATTTCTTTAATAAGAATATCTCTTGCCTTTTGATTATGATTAGCCTTTTCTACCTCTCTATATTATTACTAATTTCTGTAATTTCTTTAAATTTTTGAAATTCTTCGATCTTTTTCTGTATTTCCTGATTCCATCTTGGAGCAGGTAGGGTTCTGTATTCTATTATTGGAGTGGGAATTCTTTCCGCTTCAACGATTTTTTCCGTGATTAGTTTTAATTTGTTTACTATTTCTTCTCTTCCTTGGTTGTTTTGGGATCCAGTTTCTAATGTACTTAAGTATTCTTTGTAACCATTCCAGTTTGTTCTGCTGATAACTTTTCTTTGTGGTAATTTAATTTGGATGGGTGAAGTCGAAATGGTCTTTATCATATATAAATGGTCGGATAGGGTTGCGGTTCCTGGTTCTGTATGGTGATTTAGGTTAAAATTTTGGTTCATAAGTACCATGTCTGGAGTTGTCGAGGCTACGGCTGTTAGGTAAGTTGGGAAGTCTGGCCCTTCTCTGCTTATCAGGTTCCTTTGTATCTATATTTAAGGGTTTTCCTGCTCCGTTTGTGTGACTTGTGTAACCTGCTTCTCTGAATCTTGCATTGAGGTCTCCTGTTAATATGGTTGAGGCCTGTCAACGAAAGAGTTTGAGGAAATTTGCAGTTGGCAAATACGAGCGTCTTGGAGTTGATATGCTCCAGCTATGTCCAGATCTCCTGTGGTCCTTTTTATTTTTATAGCCGGATACCATTCTTGTAAGTCATTTACCTCTGTAAAATGGATTCCGGTTTTGACACCAGTTGCTGCACCATCGTATCTTGTTTGGGTATAGTTTGTGGTAATGAATTTATAGTTTAGAATTCTTATAATCTCAATCTCAGTGTTTATTCCATGTTAGGTTAGAATAATTATATCTGCGTCTTCTTTTATTATTATGTTTGAATATGATAGTCTTTTTCCTTGCCAGCCGTTTACATTTAGTGTAAATATCTTAATTTTTCGTTAGTACGTATCCATGTTTAATTATTTGTTGTGGTCTCTTCCTGTCTTCATTTTTTCGGGCGGACTGGAAAACAAGTGCGTCCATTACATTATTTCTTCTATTTGCCGTTTGAGATGTTTTCGCACGATTCAGGGGCGATATGTATCATGCCTTGCTTTAAAGCATTGTAAACCTCTGTCTCATATTCTCACTAGTCCACTAGTCCGTCCACGATTACTTTTTGTTTAAGTTGTTTAGGTAACGGGTTTGCGTAAAAACCGTAAATTTTGGGGGGGAATTCTTGGGTATTCAATTTTGGTATTTGCTTTTATTTTGTTCTTTCTGGGATCGTCTTCGAGGTTTCTTCGTCGGTAAATTCCTCTTTAGAATCGGTATTTACTCCGGCTTCGTCTTCTTCCTGGTTCGTACTTTTCGAAGTCTCTTCTTGGGTCATGTTTTTTTGTACAGTTCGCTCGAAGGAGGGTTCTCCGGGAACGACATTTATTTAAGTCCGTTCTTTTCCAGCATGTTGTTAAATTCCTTTTCGTATGAGCATGTTTTCGCTATGTTTACAAAGTTGGCTTGCATTATGCAGAAAATTAAATCTGGCCTCATGTTTCCCTTTATGTTCACCGTTGTGGGTTGTGTGGGTGGTATTGCGGCGTTTCCAGTTGCAGTTGGTGCAGCGTAGGAAGTAGTTTTCCTTTTTTCTTTTTGTGTGCTTATTTCTAGTTTTTTTTTCGTATGAGCTGTTTCTTTATTGGGCAAGACATAGCCAGTGTAATGTGGGCATTCCTACAATTTAAGCATTTCTTTACCGTGTTCCTGCAATGGTACTACCTGTCGTCTTGGCTTTCGCATTAAGAGCATGCATTCCCTCTATAATTGTAGTCGTTGGTCGGATGTTTGTTGAGGGCGTAGCATGTAAAGCATACTTGTATGAACACAAATATCATCCTCTCGATTTGATCGAGTGAGATTTAAGTATAGAAGGTAAGCAGTCCCTGTTCCGAGGAATTTGTGGACATTTGTGTAGATCTAAATACTACTTTAAAGACATGTTTGTGCTCTTCTCCATTTTGGTTTTTAAATTTGATTATCTCTTCGATCTTTGCCCAATCCTGTTGTTTTTCGAGTTCTTCCTTGAGTTGTTTCACAGTGTGCTTACCGATCCATGGGTCGAGTCGTCTGCAAATCACGGCGGATCTTTTCGTTTGTACGTCCAGAGGTGTCCGAGGTGCGAGTCAGATCTTTTCCAATTTCTTTAGTGTTTTCGCTCAGGAGGAGATCTATGTTCTTTTCTGTATCACAGAGCGCCAAATAATCGTAGTGCTGGTCTTTTATTCTAAGGATTATGTACCGCAATATCAGCGTAGATAATCCATACTGCCAATTCGCAAGTTGGTTCTTCCGGCCAGGAAGGATACGAAGGGAAACCCTCTTCCCTCCTTTACTTTCGTCCATTTTGGTTCGTTAGAACCTCCTTCTTATGTGTGTGTTTTTTCTTCTTTTTACCTATTGATTTGCCTGGGATAAAAGTATGTTAAATTTTGGAAATAAAAATGAGAATGATCCCCCGCCCTTATAATCCTTAGCGTAGTCGTTAGATCTTTAGAACGGAGTGAGGGAAGAAATTTAAGGAGCAAATTACGCGGATATTCCTTTATGACTTCTATTTCCTTACAAAGTTATGAACAAAATTATTTGTAACTGGCTGAGAACTTTTTAAAAAGCTATGGCTAAATGTTCTGCAGGATGTCCCTTAAGGTGCACATCCTTGATGCCTATCCGGAAAATTTCAAGAAGCATATAGAAGCATTATAATAGGAGCATATTGATCGCTTCTATCGAGATATACCCTTCTTTAAACATAGATACCAAGGCCTATAAAATGATGAGAACGTGATTGGATCCTACATTTAAGGAATTTTACGAGAAAGTAATTTACATTACAAACGGAATTTGGGCAAAACTGTTCACTTCTTTTATAGTTGTTTTTTTTTTTTATATTCCTTGTGGAGTTTTCAATAAAATTATATAAATTTAACTCTGTTTTTTTTTAGCTCTAAATTAGATAAGAAAACAACAAAATTTGGCTTTTTTCTTTTAAAATTTCATCATGCAACAATCGAAATAATGGCGATTTTCTATTGTTTTGCGATATAAGGAGTTAGAAAATAACACTTGCCCACCCAAAAAATTGGTGTTTCATTGTGTTATATATCTATATGCCCAAAAACGATCAATTTGATTGTCTCAATTTGTGTTTCGAATTTCCTTTGTGGTAGTCACTCCAACACTCATCTCTCTTGCAAAAGCACAGGCACCTTTTCTCTGGTATTCCATCATCTGTTCTGCAACTTGTTGGATGAATTCTGGCGTGCGTACGCAATCACGACACCCGATATCTTCCCTTCTGCCGCCATGGCTTTGTAGTTAACAATGAAGCTGCCCATGTCACATCTAACAACTTTTACAATTATTAAAGCATTGAGCACCGGTTATAATTTCGGCACGTTGATACCCTGCGCGCATGACCATGATGCAGGTAATTTTATTCTAATATTCAAATTACTTTTATAGCGTTTACTTTAACAGAAAACGAGGATTTAATGTTCTCGTGACACTTTACCTATCAATTTTAATTTAATAATTGAACAAAAACGGTTAAGTCAATGCTGTTAGGTAAAGGTAATACTAAGAATACTTTAATCTGCAAGAAACTTCTCCTGAAGTTCCTAAACCCTCTCGTTTTCTGTTAAATTGAACACTATCTATTACAAAAGACTTCTTGAAATTTTTCTTTTTAGAAGAATGGATGGTGGCCGAGTCGTAAAGTGGCGCTCCTGAAGAGGAGACTTTTTAGTGGATTACAGAATTCTTACAATTACCTTATATATATATTCTCCTTTGTCCTTTGAATTCCCTATTAATTTGTCTTTCTTTCATAGTTCTGATCAACCTTGCGAAGCCTGCCTCAAAAGCTTGTTTAATTGCAAGATTTTTGTCTTCCGCGTAGCCCAGTGGTCTAAGGAGCGGAGTAATTGAGATCAAAGGGTTACTCCCTTCCTTAGTGTGCTTGGTTCGAATCCCACCCCTGAACGGAATTTTGGCGAATTAGTAAATAACTTTTTCAGAAGAAAAATTATTCTTTTTTTCTGTTTCTTGAGGTTTGTTGGATATATATATATATATATATATATATATATATATATATATATATATATATATATATATATATATATATATATATATATATATATATATATATATATATATATATATATATATATATATATAGGATGCAGGAGAGAAAAGAGTATTTTGGACCAATTTAATACGAAACGAGGTTTCAAAGAAGACATCTGTCATCTTCAGTCGCTGACAAACTAATTAAAGATGCTTATCTTCAGGACACACAAATTTACAAGTCAGAATTTAATCAGGTGGCTGGTAGGGAAAGACACTTTTTATCAAAGTTTGAGTGAGCTTTCTACTTATCAAGAGATTAATGTTGAATTGACCATCGAAAGAATTGAAGTTGGAACCTTCCTTTATGATTGTTGATTCATTAGTCGTTTATGTATATAATTGTAGGAATTAGAAATTAGTTTAGCATTATCTAAGATAATTGTTTGGTATTCAATTAGCATAAGTAAGAAGAGGCTGTTGGTTCTTTCCTTCCTTTGGAGAATCTACTGCTTTTGTCCACGTATATTTAATCGAAAATTTTGCATGAGATATAATAAACGCCCTGTTCTTTATCAGTGAATCGATTTTTGTAGGTTTTATAAAGTTAATTACTTGGGGCGAATATGAATAAATAATTATTATTACGCGCTATTTATTAATATTAGATGGTGAACAAAAGTTGTTCCTCGCCTTATAATGACATTTTTCTATGAACCATAAGGAATACTGCAGCTCAATAGATATTTGGAGGATTTTTTAAATTTCTTATTGCAATAAACAAGTAACACCTATGCAATATGCTCTCAGGAAAGAGTTCAAACTAGAGAACTTTAAAAAGATTTGTCATAGCAAGTGAAATAATGAAGAAAGGGATTAGGTTCGGTTGTTTTCCGCTATACAGAACAATACGTTCGATTGTTTACTTCAGTTATTTTGACATCAAGAAAGGGAGGTATGTTGGTTAGTTCCCATTCAACTTTAAATGCTTTAAATATAATGGTGGGATGTATGGGGGGAAATGTAAAATGATAATTTTCATTTGGTTGGAGTACCGTACGTTCTTGTGGTAGGCTTCGGCGCAGAGGGCAATTCGTTTGATCGAAGCTTAGTATTATATAGGCTGGGCAAACCGAAGGTGTCTTCGTGATTTGGGATAAGTAAAGGACTTCGAAAGGATGTGGCAAAAGAAAACATCTTTATTCTTAAATTGGCTTACTAAAATGGCCAAACGGATACGTCTTGATTTCTTGAGTAGACTTGGATGAAATCTTTATTTATTTTGCGCTCAATACACTTCAAGAAATCGTCAAAAAATTTGACTTTTTCACCACAGGGACTACAAGATCTATTTTGTACGGAGCGGAGCCACGTATAAACGACCCATGTTTGGCTAAGTCCCCTCCCCCTTCGCAGTCCCCCCTCCCCCGGGGCAAGTGGGCTGAAGTGAACTGAACTGCCATTCATCTAGTCTCGCTCCAAGTATGTCGGTTCACTTTGATTGCCATAATTGGAGACGGGTGGTCTCTACGGAAGAGACCACAGGGTTACGAGGCGATGCTGAAAGCTTTGGGAAAGAGTTCGCTCTAATCTCTAAGGGTAGTTTCCCGCCAAAACTACAGGGGAACTTTTAACCGTCCCTTTGTAAGTTGGAAGTAGCATCGATGTCCAAACCCGAGACGGGGCGGGACCCCCGGGGGGTGGTAGTTGATTCGATCACCACCCATCATTAAGTACGCCAGGTTTCACCCATCTGAGGGGACTCTCCGTGTTCACCCATCATTTATCCTTCCCATCCCGCAGTTCATATTCGCTGAAGCTCTCTTGCAATGGAAAGGGGGCTAGCCCCCATAAAAAAACTCTACAGAAAGACTAGTATTGTACAAGAAGGAAGAAACACTTGAAACAATTACTAAAAAGTAAAATTATCAGCTAAAGGACAAGGGGAAATTCAGCCTAGGCGGTCATCCTCCCGAGGAAAAAATGAAGCCCAACGGAACCACTCGGATCCCGCTGTGCACCAGCAGTGGAAGCAGCAGGCCCAGCCGAGAGAAGGTCTTCGAAGTGGTCTTCAGGAAACTTAAGATCGCTATGCTCTGTCTTCTCAAGGTCCCCTTAGGATATGTGGCGATCTGCGATAAAGAAAAAGATGTGGAGGGTATAATGAATGCAGAGGCAGTAGTGACACTACACGAAATATGTCTCCAGCCAGCAATCCTGCCCAAATACAGACGCACAGGAGCGTCGTATGCAGGAGATTAGATCTTTGGATTGGGCAACACTCCAAGGATCAAATAAACCAGGAAATTGCGAGAAACCAACCATGGGCCAAGGTTTCAGATATAATCAAATTTTGGAACAAAAAAGAAAATAAAGATTAAGCAAACGTATCCAAGGTAATCTTTGAGGACACAACGATGGCTGAAAAGGCAAAAGAAAATGGACTCATATTATTCAATGCCAAAATCAGCGGAGAGCAGATATAAAGAGAAGAATTTACTCTCATACAATCTTGCTTCCGCTGTTGCAAGATGGAGAGCCACGTGAAAAAAGATTGCCCTGAACCACAGGAGATCTTTTCATGGTGCAATGAGGCGGGGCACCATTGGAAGAATTATACTAGTCCAAGGGAGAAGTGTGCCAACTCCGGTCAAGGACACTTCTCCATGGCTATGGCCTGCCCTCTAAAAAAGGAACTGATTAAGAGAAAGTTTAACAAAAGAAATAAGAGCAGACCAGAAAAATATTACAACATACACTTAAGCAGCGATCGCAGTCCTTACACAGACGCAGACTAAGGAAACATACTTAAGGCTAGAAAATAACACTTCTACCAAAATCCTGACATGCATCCTGTATGCAAATGTCAGAAACCTCACAAACTCGGGAACCTTTGCAAAGGAACTCAACCAGATGCTCGCTAAAAACGAGATGAGCGATATGTGGGTCCCTAAAAACCATCATCAGGAAACGTACTACAATTAAAAATGTTCCCCAAAGAATTGACGGGTAAAAGCCAAGAGACAGAAAACAGAAAAGAAAAGCAATAAGAAACTCAGGCCGCCAGATCCAAGGATCGAGGCCAAACGAGAGAGAGAGGTGGCTGCTAAGACAGCCGAGACAATTACACAATGCGTGGAAAGAGAAACTAAGTCCTCCGATACCACGGACACCTCGGACTCAGAGGGCTCCGTATGTGAGGTAACACCCTAAAAAGGTAAAATAAAAAAATAAGAAAATCGATGTTGACACAGTAAACCTCAACATATACACCATGGAGCAGTTCCCATTTCTGAAGGACTGGGACACGAATAAAATTTGTGTGGGGATAAAAAAGAAGTTATACAAATGGGAATTAACGCACAATGCGACGAGGAAACGGTTGAAGAGGCACTGTTTAACCAAAACATCGCCTTCCAACCAGAAACATTTGTAGAACTGTCTTCAGCAGAGTACAATAAGAAAAACAACTGAAAACCCCAATCGACAACCCCTAAACACTAAGACATCCACCTAAGCCAGAACAGAGAATGAAAAATTAGAACAAGAGGTTAAGGATCTTGACCCTCAACGTGAATGGCTGGGAAGGAAAAGCTACGGCATACGGAAACATATTCCCTGTGCTTGATCCCGACATCATACTAATCATGGAGCATGGTATCGATACGAGCAACAGGCAGTTAAAGATACCAAAGTACAGAGTGGTCTCGAAAAACCATTCTTAGGAGAGGTACGATGGTGTTGCCTTTGCCTTCAGAAGGAATCTCTCGTTCAGACACTTTCCGGATATGGACGAGTCCTTCGTGGTGGTAGAGTTGCACACTCTAGAGGGCAAGCTCATAATCGCGGCGGCATACCAACCAACTCGACGAAGGTAACTTCCTCTCACAAACTTCTATACCCTGTTTGGCCACGGCAGAATGGTATTCTTCGGGGGCGACCTCAATGCCAGATGCTGAACGGCTGGCTATGGAGACACGAATGAAAGAGGCCATAACTTGGAAATGATTATGCGAAGGAAAATCATCCACCGAATAGGTCCATATTATCCGACTTATATCACCGTTCGGGCAGCAACAAAGCCCGACATAATCATGACAAGCGATGGCTTTCCCTTAAATTACCGTGAGCCAGGCTCAAAAGTCCCCAGCGATCACATAGCGATCTTGACGACCATTTAAGTCGCACTAATCCAGCTTCTAATCCCCCTTCGCAAAATCTACGCTTCGGCCAACTGAGAACGCTACAAGGAAACCCTTACTAGATATGAACCAGCGGACCTAAACGGAGGATCGACGAAGAGCTGGAGAAGATAACTGCCCACATCATCGAGGCGGATCGCGAGAGTGTACCGATGAAGAAGTACAAAACTCTCCCACAACCCAGATAGACCGAAGAAATGAGAGAGATCGCTAGAGTGCACAGGGAGGTGGATGAATGAATTAGGAGAGAAGCTAAAAATCCGGTAAGAAACTCGCTGCTACGACGCCTGAGTGAAGAACTAAAGCAGGCTATTAACCAGCAAAAGGCTGAGATCTGGAACAGCCTGATTGAATAAGTAGACAGCGAGGTGAGACCCGATGTGTTATGGCAACTTATGAACAAGTTAAAAGGTCTTTCAAGTAGATAATAGACCAGCATTAAGCAGAGCGATTACTACTTGGAAGACCCCAGGTTTTTGAAGAGAGATTCCACACATTCTGCAATGATATCTTCAAGATAACATTAGAAGACAATGCGGAATTCTACCAGGAATTCTAGGGTCAACTGATTCAAGATCTTAATAAGATTGTGTATAGCGCGCCTTCACATGGCTATGTCGATGAAGGGAGAGTTTTAGCAGACCATGGCCGACCAACTACACCTGAAGAGGTCATGGCAGTCATAAAAACCTTTAAAAAAAAGGCACCAGGCTGGACGGGCATCACCAAAAATAACTTGGTGCATGTTCCCGGCCAGATCATTCAGGAAGAGGTATACAATAAAAGATCTTAGGCCTACAGCTGAATCTAATCCTGGAAAGGGTCCTCTGTGGCTACATCATACACCGAAAAGCCCAAATTTCTATTAAGGGCTACAGAGGACCCGAGTTCAAATTCGAGTCGGGTGTTCCACAAGGTATCTGTCTGTGTCCGCTGATGTACATTGTGTACATACTAGAGTTACCTAATCCAATAGAGAAGGACGTGATGTACCTGCAGTTTGCAGGCGATATCAAACAGATTATTCTCAGTTACTACAAACATGCTGGATTTTAAACAAGAAGACAGCCATTGAAGTCGATAACATTAGCCGATACGAACGAAAGTTGAAAATCAAGACCACCCACCGAAATTTCCAGATCCTTCCAATAAACCACCAAAAACGTGTTCATGTCTTAATGGAAGGCGAGGTCTAACCGTACGGAAATGAAGGCAAAGTACTAGGTCTGCATTTAACATCAAAATGATACAAAACGCACATAAACAGCAGAAATCTCCCTAGCCAAAATACAGCTCGAAAACTGTATGGATGTAAAGGCATCAGCTCCCAGAATCTTAAAAAGCTATACACTGCTCTGGTACACTCGAACTTAGCGGACCCTGCAGTGGTCATGCAGGCTGTGAGTTTCACCTCCCTCTGACAAATGCAGAGAGTGCAGAACAAAGTAGCCCTGCTTATAGCTGAAGCACAAAGGGTGAACCATATTCAACAAACAGATCTGCACGCAAGAGCAGGTCTGAATCCACTGAAGATGGAACTCCAAAGGCTAGGGAGAAAGACCTGGGACAAGATTAAAGAAGAGATACTCCCAAACTTAAACCTTGACCTAGACATTCCGAGACAGTTAGGGGATGCCCCACCAGGCCAGCCCTATTCCCGAGTGGAAGAAACTGCTCCCGAGAAAACCAAATTGGAATCTATACTTAAACAAGAAAAATATAACCATCTAATTGTAATAAAAATTGAAGAAAAAGAGGCAAAGTGCCCACAACTAAAACAAACCGAACAAGAAAGAAATGCTATCCTAATCATCGGCAAAATAGAAAAAATAAATTCATAGTAAAAAAGCCAAGAAAAGTATATATATATATATATATAACAAAAGTTGAAAGGCTTGAATGCCCGCACGGAGAAAAGATAAAAATTTATTTATTTATTAAAATATATATATATATATATATATATATATATATATATATTTATATATATATATATATATATATATATATATATATATATATATAGGTAAAAAAAACACCTAACCAAAGATAACAAATGGGAGGAAGAGAAGACAAAATACAAGAAAAAAACCTGAGAGATTCCCTCTACACCAGGGAAAAACTCAATTTCATTTTATCTTTATATACTTACCATACTTTTTCTTTCTTATTACATCAATTTCAACTTTTGAGTTCTTTGTGGTCAGTGAGTAGGATTCTGGTTTACGCGAAGTATGGAGTCTAAAGGCGGCATTATTTAGGCGAGTTTAACGGGATGTCGTAACGCTTTGACTTAATCATCCAATGAATTAATTGCCGAATTTGACTTAACTGTCTAAATATCTATCTATATATATATTGTATGTAGTTTCCAAGGGTCGTGACCTTGACTTGTCAGTGAAGAGTACACCATGATCTAATTTGTTCTTTACTTCCAACCAGTAGGCGGAGTTCCGTAATTTATGTGTACTTGTTGTACTTATGTATTTTGCATATCTAAGGTTTACCTTGGATATGAATTATATGAATTTTTTCAGGGCAAAGCCTGTATTTTTTCAGCTTTCCTCCTGTGACCTTTTGTTGATAATTATTCTTAGCCCGATTATGCTTGTGTAAGCGCAAGACTCGTATTTGTTCAGGTGCTGACCTTTGTTAGTGGTGCGTATGTATGTTTCCTCGCGACTCTAACAACCGCTTGACTCACATTTATTTGTACAATTTTACATATATTTTTTCTTTTTCTAATTCTCTTATGTTCTTTGTTATTACACTTGGCATATTATTTCCTTAATTTACACAAATAGACATTTCTAAAATTTGATAGATCCACCGAGTGCCCGTTTGTGGAGTTCCTTGCTGGGCCTATTAAATCTAGCAATTTGGGTGCCAGAAACCTACCCATTTTGCAACATGAGCCCACACAGATGACTGTTGTTTAATTGTTAAAAAATGGGTTAAATGTGTAACCATTAATAGGCTATGTGGCACATACATCATCAACATCGTGGAAGCACGTTATCAGATTATTTCAGATCGGAAGGACGAGATGTTTTTCGAAATTTCCATCTCCTCTCCCTATTGCCCCGAACGAGTACCCCAATATAATAAAATTAAATTAATTTTCTTGAAGGGCACTTGATGAACATCTCCATTTTACCCATCACTACTTATATGCCCACGGTTCTTTAGTCACTAGAGATAGTAACTTCTTCTAGTAGTTCCACATACATTCATACAAAATTTATCACTTAAAAATTTCGACTTAAAAAAGTGTTATCTTTTATGATTGGCGTTCGTTGAAGCGACAGCATATATTAATGAATCCTGCGTCAATTTCGGTCTAATTATATTTTATAAATTTTAATCATTTCCTTAAATCTTCTTTAATTATTTTGGAAAGAAAAAAAGATTTATTATTGACTCGAATTTTGGAAGGAAAAATCATAACTATTTTCAAAACCTTCTGGTGAATTCACCTCATGCTTGTCAGTTTCACTTAAATAAAGGTAATCTTTTTCAGTAAATTTAAATACATACATATTGACTCAGAGCAAAAGGTGCACACATCCATTCCCACTCACACTTCCCCCCAAAATATTTGTTTTCCAATATGGCAATGACTCAATTATCATTTCTCTCAAAAGTACAACCATGCATACAGTGTGTTAATCATAGGTATAAAACACAGTTCAGACGTTCCACACACGTGCTTCACTACTCGGACAATTATTTTTTTTTCTTTATTGCCTCTAAGAAGCAACGTTATTCCTGAAGAAAAAGGTGTTTAGACATTTTGAAAATTTCCTAGCCAGAGTTGATTAAAGAAGAGAAAATTGGGAGCATTTTTGACAAAGAAGGCACGTATTTCTCATGAACATACCCCCCCCCCCCCATCCTTTTAATAGAGAGGCAGCTCCTAAAGAGCCAAATGAGACAAAAACAAGGCCTGCTGACCAAAGTCGCGTGCTTTCACTAATTCTGATTTATGACTTTAGGACCGTCAAAACTTCAACATTCCCGCAATATACTTGTGTGGACATTGGCAATTATATCATTCAAAAGAAAATGTAAAACAACATAAGGGTCCTAAATTTTGTTAGAATTGGTGAAATAGTTATGATGTTATTGCCAAATAATTCTTCGGCTAACCCTGAGAGAACATTGGCAAATTATAATATTTGAAAGAAAATGTAAAGCAACATAAGGGTTTCAAATTTCATTAGAATCGGCCAAATAGTTATGATATTATTGCCAAAACAAATTAATTCTCGGGGAAACATTGCAATTATATCATTCGAAAGAGAATGTAAAAAAACATAAGAGTTTTTAATTTAGTTAAGATTGGCCCATTAGTTAGAATGTTATTTCCCAAAAAAAAAAAAAGAAAAACGGGAACCGACTGACCGTTCAACTGACCGAAATATTGAGTTATACAGTCGCACACGACTAAATAGAAAAAACTTAGGTGCCTTACACCCAAACCCTCTGTTTGAACAGACAAAACCACTGCATAATACTAATATACGCACTCACACCCTGACCTACAGCTTATAGGTTTCCTTCCAAATTTTAGGTTCCGTAAAAAATTGGAAGCAACAACACCGGCACTAAATGTTTCTCACCTGAAGGAAAATCGAGTAAAAAGCCTTACTTTTTACAAATTGAGTTATGGTGGTCGCAGTGAGAGGAGGAACAAAGGCGCATACAAAGTCTTCTATTGGGACTAAACTAGCGCTATTAACCGGATGGTTGAAGCTTTACCTGGTATGCTTTCAACGGGTTCTGCTCTATCGAAATATAAAAGTATTAATAGAACCAATGACGTTATTGGCAAGTGAGAAATCATGCCCATCCCCTATTTTCACAACATCGTGGTATTAACGTTGCGAATGAACGCCATCTCTCGGCTAGAAAATGCAAGCGAGGTGAAGAATCGTTTCAGAATGCTGAATCTCAGATTATTTTCTCTTTTATCTCTGTATTAATTTTTCTCTTAGCCATTCATAATTTATTAAATTCCACTTTTCCTTTTTCCTTTGATCTTTGAACCCGTTAAAAGATTTCAAGTTTTGAAAGTAGAGTAAACCTCATTCGACGTAGATGCTGGGGACAGAAGGGTTAGTTTCCTTGTGTTAAAAAATATAACGAAAAGCAACAGGGGCAACTTGTCAGTAGGTTATTTAAGAGAGTTTCGTAAAGAAAGTCCTGAATATGGGGTAATTGGAAAGTGTGGCGAGAAAACCGCTCCTGTAGCAAAGATAGAGGGTTCGGTAACCATAAGAAGCGCAAAGCACTGAATGATCGTTAACTAGTCTCGGATATTTCAAGGAGTCAGTATTGTACATACTCGTATCTTCACTTGTGTCAGGAACCAAGTGCTCATAAGAGCTAGTGAACTCTAAATTTGAATTTATGCGCATTGAAATGCCGTTAACAAGTAGAAGTATCAGTAGAAGTAGTAGTATTGTTAGCGGTAATATTTAGGCTTGAGGGACTGAACGAGCTGAAGTTTTAGAGTTTCATTCGCTAGCGTTTCCTTTTGAGACCTAAGCGATCCTTAAATTAATTTCCACTACATTCTTTCTCTACTTATAGACTTATTATTGCTTTGGGAGACTTCTAGCGAACCCGCTCAATCATCTCTTCTGATATTGGTGGTCGCCCAAATCCTTTTGCCATTAACAGGCACCCTGTAGCTTCATATTTTTAAGCCATGTCCAATCGACATTGCTGTTGTTGCATTTTTTAAAGAATTCTCTCACAAATTGACGCTACTCACTCCTGTACATAAGTATTTAAGCGCTTTCTAAAACACAAAACCCCTTTTCTTTTCCAGTGACTGGCATTTCTCTACCAGGTAAAATATAAATAACATAAGACAGAGAAGAATTGGCAAATGCTTTCGTATTTTTAAAGTTAGCAATGCTTTGACGGTTTTAATGCTATTAATGCCTATTTTTAAAGATAGATTTGATTATAGCCCTAATAATCATAAGACATATCATGATCTATAACTAAAAGAAAATGAATAATGCCGCCTTGGCAATAAATAAAATATTAACGAAGTGTATGGCAATATTTGTATATTCCTTAATGTCAACGTTGCGTTAAAAATTCCGCTCAGGCGATTTCGGACATGAAAAATCTGAATATAGAGGCCGCCATGCTACAATCGGTCTTGATGCTCTTAAGGCCATAGTAGATTATATTCCTTGCAACAAATTTTAATGTCAGCGAAAACCTACTCGTATGTGTCGTCGTCGGCATGTATTCGTATCCTAGTATTATTTCTTCAGGTCTAGTTTTTGTTGGTTTGGGTGGTGAGCATTCTTATGGCTTAAAAGCCCAATGGGAGCTCCACAAAGTCGTCGGCATTGATCGCAATGAAATGTCGGGTTCATTGGGCATTTCGGCCCATTGTTTTCGTTTGGATTCTAGGCATGTTTGGCGATTTCCTTAAAATAGGTCAGCACCCACTTTTAGTTTATACTTCAGGTTGTAGATTGAAGAGAAGAGAGAGAATACAGCTATAGGCGTGGATTAAGAGAAGGCAGACTCCATAGGGCCGTTGGCGTGAGTTTATTTAGGGCGCACAACAATTTTACAAAAATTAAACCCGCACACTTGTGTTCCACCTTTATGTCTTGCGGCACACAAGTGGGACATGGTAGATTTCGGGTTGGAGTTGCATCGGACTGCCAATGATCCTTCCTGCAGATCTCGCCTCTTTCTGCCAGACTGATTAGCATGGTTTTATTTCGGAGTTTCCTTCTCCTAGCCATTGCCTGAATAGGCACACCTTACAAAGCAGCAGAGGAATTTGAAGACAGAGTTACCTTCTCCTAGCCTAATCCAACCCAAGGGCTCAGAAAGAACGTTATAATGCCTTAAATAATTATGGCTGGTCAATGTCTCATCATGCTGAGCGATTAGAGCGTTCCTCCATTGCTCCTAACAGAAGAACATTTGCTTGTGGTTGTGCTTAGTATTTCGGCATCATAAATTGTATCCAATTTTGAAGTAGGCTGGGTAAACCGGCGATCGTGCGATTTTCGTAGATCGATACGATTATGCCTTTAAGTTCTCCAGATCTATATTTTGACAGAACATCACCTTGGTCTTCATGAAAATATCCAGAAACATTCTCTCCTGTTTTTCACTGGGACTACTTTCAGTTTTTACTTCTGGACAGGAAAATTGCACAAAAATTGTATTTGGGGTGCGTATGAGTTGCCTAAAGGACAACGTTTACAATATGTGAATGTTGCTTTATCTTTCTTGCCACAGAGCGCCCGTAAGCCATTTCTGGACAGAATTGTTACAGAAGATGAGAAGTGATATCTTTTATTTAATATTATATGCAAAAACAAAGGATTGATTACCAAAAGAACATTTGCTGGTATATGAAATGAGCTATTCTTTATAAGCTGTTTAATAAAAAGCAATCATTTACTGCAGAAAAGCAAAAAGTTCTTCCTTCAGAATTCTGCCCTAATTAATTCGCAATTTCCCAGGAACGGCCGTTTTCGTTTACCAGCGCAAGTACTCCTTCGTCAAGGTATTCCAAGGTAAATCTCAACCTTCTGCAATTCTTCTCTTCGAAATGCCTCCCGTCCCTTCGCCACCCAAGCTTTAAATTCTGTAAGACATCGACGCGTGCAGATTTTTTTAATCCGGGCATAGCCCTAATTATTTATTTGTATTTGGCTTAGCGCAGCCTTTTAAAGACTCAATCCGAGTTTGGTCATTTTCCTGCCTTAAGCTCATTAGTTTGTCCCTTTTGCCTGACTATTGAGCCTCCAAATTCCCGGATAATTCCAATTCATTTTATTTGTCTAAATATATATATTTTTTTGTGTTATTAAATATTATTTTTCTACTTCTCTTTTAAATAACCTAGAACAGCATTCAGCCATAGACAGTAATAACGGCCAATCTGCACTCGCTTTTGTTATTTGCCTTCGTACTCGGAGAACAGAATCCCTCCATTTATTCCCCCTCATTATTTTACCCCATCATCTGGTAACGAAGCAGAGGTCAGGTCTCTTGGGCGTTCTTTCGCTCTATCCCTCACCACTTGGCTAATCTAATGCCCCTGCATAGATAGATAGATATTGGCTATACCTTGACAATATTCAAGAATTAAAACTTTAAATGAAACTTTGAGAAAACGTCCAGTAACTGGTCACTGGAAAGTACATCCTCTTCTCTCATGTTAATTCAAGCCCACATGTTGCCATCTTGACCGAAAAAATTTTGTCATATGTTGGGAAGGGGTTCCTCATCCTCTAACTTTGCCACACTTTAAAAATTCTGAGTACTATTTATTTATATATTTACAAAAATCACCTAAATTAGAATGCTTACGTTGATATGATGGCGTTATAAAGGATATGAAACCAAATATTGCATCAAAAACAAATGAAAAATATCCACGTTTTGGTTAAAAAATGAAAAGCTTTTTCAATAATCTTGAAAACTTCTTTGTGAATAAATGTATTACTTTTTTAGTTTTAAATTATTTTGACTTTATTGAAAAATTACTACATTAATTTTGAGGCAAATTAATGTCTCAAGTCACACGTGCTCGCAATCACAAACACTATTTCAGATAGAACCGATGTTCGCCATCCTACTCAATCACACACCAGTGTCCCTCACTCCATCATCCGATTTTTACACCTGTACTTTATCAATGAATAAATTAAGCAGCATGACCATATCAGATAAACTTTTTCACTCCTCATCTTTTATACAGCCATTAAAGAAGAAAATAAATGGGAGGAGGAAATAATCGCATTAGAAATCTGGAGGAGAAGAGAAGAAATGGGAGGAAAGGAAAGGAAAGAATGAAAGCCAAATGGGAAATGAGGGAAGAGATAAATTAGACAAATAAGGAAAGAAAGATGGCAAAGAAAAGAATACATTCAAAGGAAAATTTAAAAAATGGAAACATGAATGGATAGGTTAGGGAGAAAAAATGGGAAGAAAGGTGAGGGAAACAAAGTGAAAAAAAATGGGAAGGCAAATTAGAAAAGAAAAGAAAGTAAATCAAGAGATAGGGGTGAAGAGAGGATAAGAAAATGAAAGATTTGAAAGGAGAAGAAAATAAATGATTGGAAAATAACGGAAACCGAGAAAAGAACAGGGAATTTAATGAAATAGGTCAAGATGAAAATTATAAAGAAAAGAGGTGATAAAAAATAAACAAATGAATGACCAGGAATGAAAGTCAAGTTATAGAGGAGAAACATAAAGAAAAGAAAGAGATGAATTTACCTTCACAAACTGCGTAAAAGTTAGGAAAGAACAGAACTCCGTCAGAATTCATCTCTTCGACAATGATGTTGAAGCGAGGAATTTATTTACCAGCTTTGGTGCCCTGCACCATTACCTTAAAATTTGAGGAGGGGGAAGGGAGGGTTGATATACATGAGGAAGGATCCAGGGACCACATACTAGGAGGGAACTTGAGAATTTTACGGGCTAATGTTTAACAGTAATTACGCTGAAGCTTTCATAGTGCCTTGACTCTTCTACCAATGATCTTATAGCTACCAACTCTTCTACGTCACCACAAAATTCTGATCATTTAGATAATTTTAACTTAGAATGTTTCAATCTTATTTACCGATATTCATTTATTCTGATGTTTTTCTCACATTTTATTTACGATAGACTCTAGCATTCCCTTAGGGTGTTTGATGGGAAGTCATATACATGCGGACTGACTCTGATATTCGGTCGTCTGAAGCCACTCATCTCCTTCCATTCTTTCATCACTTTAACCCACTTAGCTCAGATGATTCTTTGTACTTTACCAGAGTTTTCACCTCTCAACAATATGCTCGAATTTGCCTATTAATTTTTTAAGTCACTTATCTCTCTCCATTATTCCATCAATTGAGCTTATGTATTTCTACATATTCATGTATCACTTGATCTACTTAACTTCATCTATTTTTTCCTTCTCTGTAACCCACGTACTTCCTAATTTTACATTATTTGAAACCAATAGTCTACTCTAATTTTCTCATCTCTTGAAATCACCTATTCTCAAATATTATTTAATCTATTGTTCTCAAATATCTGCTCTCATTCTTTTATCTTTTGAACTAACGTAACTACCCTAACCGTTTCCTCTCTTGAACTTATGTTTTTTTCTTCCGTCTTCATCTGTCGCTTTCCTTCTTAACCTTGGTATATCCATCTGCTTATTTATTCTTAAACCTACTTATTCATTTTACTTTCCTCCATCTTGCTCATCTCGACTCATCCCTTAATCTCTTTTCACAATTTTTTTCCCCTTATTCGATTTTTCCACCTTTATCTTCTCAATTTTCCTTCGTTTTACCAACCTAATTTCAAACATATATAGATCTCTTTAGCACAACATGAACCAAGCTATATCTTACAATTCTTCATCTTTTGAAACCACTTATCTCATTCTATTATTTTAACACATCTGTTTTATTGATCGGGTATCCACTTTGCATTAAGAGGGGTCTTTGTGAATGCTAGCAAAATACTTAACTAATTTAGAATATCCAATGTTTAGTTTATTTCTCAAACTACACTAAACGGTGAGCTAAATTTAATTGTTATTTAGAGCCTCTAACAAAGTCCATAACTCATTCTGCCGACTGGTGAGAAAAAACGGTTAAAACTTGAATACATTAAATATAATGAGGCAAAGAGACAAACTCCCTAGCCCTCAATTATAATCGTAGAAAGCAAAAGGGTGAGACGAAATGCTTCATGCTTATTTTCTATTGTGTTCAATAAAATTTTACTCATTTTCGAAGTATGGCCAAGTGTACGGGAATATACCCACACAGAATCTAAGGTAGGCTGAGCAAGAACACAACTGTTATTGTTCTAAGAGTGCGATTTGAATAGTTAGCTGCAGCTGCGTGACCAAGGAATATTCCAAACACGATAACAAAAATAGATTTTTAATATACACTAGATAAAAGGTACACAATAAATATGGATATATCGGTACATAAATAAAACGGCATTAGGTTCCGATTACTAATTTGATAACCAGGGTTATTAAATAGTTCTAACGGGAGGTTAGGGTAGCGAGCAATTTAGTTGCTTTGAACCTCGAGAGTAAAGCGGGGCAAACTTGGTGTGGGGGGAGGGGGGGCTTGGTGACCTTGGTTACTCACAGGGGTAGCTGGGAACCCAAAGAGGGTGATGCTACTCTTCTCCAAACTCTGATTTAGCGAGATGCAGGCCTTTTGTCCTCAAGAGGTCATCGCACGAAATTCGAAGGTGGGAGGTGACTTCTCCAAACGTGGAACGAGCGAGCTATCTGGCCTCTTGTCCTCAAAAGGGCACCAATTGAACTTCGAAGGAGGGTGGTTGACCTCTCCAAACTCGGATTAAGAGAGCTATTGGGCCTCTTGTCCTGAAGAGGGCACCAGAAGTACTTCGGAGGAAAGCTTCTCCAATCCTTGATCCGAAGGCGGTTGAGAAAGGCTGACGTTGCGTCAAAAGAATCTTCTCCCCGACCCGAAGATACTAGTGTGATATCCAGCTCTTCCGTGGCCTGCGACCGTCACTAAACATTTCTCTGGAGAGAGCGTCGTTGAATCAAACCTCTGTTCCGGGAAGCGTCGTCCAACCGAATCTGTGGCTAATCCTTGGGAGGGTGTATATATACTCGGATTTCTCCAAAACAGGGAGAGAGAGAGGGGCCTTGTCGAACCCTCATTATCGGCCAGGACAACTGAGCGTATCCTTACAGAAAAGTTTAAGAGGCCGGTTTGAGCGGGTCAGACGGAACGACCCGCGGCTGGAGCCATAAAAGCTGTTCGAAGCAAACCTACAAAATAGAGGAGTAATCTCACGACCCGGGAAGGGGGGGGGAGAGGGCAAGGTTGTAGCCTTCAATTTCAGCCTCATCCCTTGATGTCAATTTCTCAGTGAACTGGTGGCAAGTCCAAAAAGGGTGAGGTTGGAGGGAGGGAGGGATGAGTAACGGCTCGCATTCTCTCCGAATTAATATCTTAGGAAGTGGGAAAATACTATTATTTTAGTGGACCCCTCTACACTCCTTCCTATCTAAAGACATTTTTAAAGCACAGAATACTTTGGGGCGAAAAAAATGTCTACAACTAATTTCATCAAGAGGGGAACTTATATAGCTACAATTTTAACGTTTAACAGCAGAGACAAAAAAATATAAGACTCCACCAGATTTAAATATATGTAACCATAGATAACTTAATCTATACATACGCATACACAACATCAACAAGGCATAAAAAAAGGAAACTTATATTTACACAATGAGTCAAACACGAATTTTATTTTACATTCAAGTTGTTGGAGAGGGGTCTCCTATTTGATTCCTACTCAAGCTATCGGCTAGGCAGTTGTCGTTGCCTTTAATATACATGATCCGAAATTGGTACTCCATGAGTAATAGGCTCCAATTCATTAAACGGCCATTTTGGCTCTTACAATGTTTAGCTACGCCAGGGGTTTGTGATCAATTTCAATAATAAATTCTTTACCTATGAGATACATCCTAAACTTACGAATAGACTACACTATGGCTAAAGCTTCGAGCTCTATGCTGGCATACGACTTTTCGCGATCGGAGAGCTTCCTACTAGCATATCCTATAGGATATCCAACTTCTTCGTCATCATATTAGACGAGGGCACAACCTAGGCCATCCTGGGGGGCATTGGCACGAACCCCGAATGTTTTACTAGGCTTCAGTAATCTCAAAATAGGTGCAGAGATTAGTTTGTCCTTTAACTGGTGGAAGCCATCTTCCGCGGAAAGGGTCCATTTGACTGAATCCGGGGCCGTTTTCTTAAGCATGTCGTTTAGGGTCGAGGCTATGACAGCGAAATTCGGCACAAAATGACGATAATATGACACGGATACCAAAAGGAACGAAGCTGTTTCTTCCTTCGGGGGAGCGGCATTTCCGAAATATCTTTTAACTTGTCGTCCTGGGGAAGCATTTGTTTCCTACCGACCTGGAAGCCAAGGTAGTTAATAGTGTCATAGGCCAAGTGACACTTTGTCGCGCCTACCGTGAACCCGTGTACGCGTAACCGGAATAGAAGTGCGCACAAAGACTGTACGTGTTGCCCCTAGGTACGCGTAGCGATGTACATGTTATCGAAATATGTAAAACTCACATTCGATATGCCTTCTAACAACCAGCGCATGATCCTTTTATAACTTCCTCAAGCAGTTACCAACCAAAAAGGAAGTCCAGTAAACTGAAATAACCCCTTTTCAGTAGCGAATGCGGTAAAGCGTCTTGACTGCTCTGAAAGCAGCACTTAGTCGTAGGCTTTACAGTGGTCAATCTCGGAGATGAACCTTGAATCTTCGAAGGCATGAAGTCTTTGGTCAATTAGCGGTTTTGGTTCCGCATCAAACTGGGTAACGGCGTTAAATTTGCGAAAATGGACGCACATCCTAAACGACTTGTCAGACTTCCTAAGCATGATAATCGGGAACAAAAATCCGACGATGAGGCTTCTATTATTCCTAATTTTAAAAAGTTCTCTATCTCTGAATTGAAAGTCAGCCGTAAATGTACGGGTATTGGATAAGGCTTGGTTCTTATCGCATCTTAAGTAGTGAGGACAATCTCATGTGTAAATTGGGTTGAGCAGCCCTGGAATTCTGAAATGATGTCGGGAAAGCCTTCTAATAAGGCAAGCAATTGAGCCCTCTTATTAGGGGCGAGATTGGATCTTACGTCCAATTCGGAGTTAGGCTCCGCTTGGGGGAAGGAAGAGCCGGCAGGGTTTTTCTTATCGTCTGCTTCTAGGCACACCGTTTGGACCAGACAAAAGGTTTCAACGGCATAGGCGGCTTCAATGACGGGTTCTTTGTCTAGGGTGACTATGTTATTTAGGCAAGCTCGTCAGTGGTATTTTTTAGGAGGTTGATGTGGTAGATCTTATTACCGGAGGGCGTTTTGATTAGGTAATCCGGCGGGCCGCGGGGCTTTAAAACGGGAAAAGGTCCTTTGCAGTAGAAGAAGAGCTGGTTTGAAAGAACGCGCCTTTGATTTAGGTCCAATTAGGTGTCGTATTTCTCCAAGTTTACATCGGCGTTCCGGAGAGCGATGTGCTCACATTTTTCTAACCACCTACGTAGATCTAAAACGTACGCGTAAGAAGATTTTATTTCCTCATCCATTCTAGGATTGAACCATAATTCTTTTGAAATGCTCATCGTCCTGAACGTTACGTCCATATAACAGCTCAAAGGAAGCGCACCCCAAAGTCTTATGGGGAACTTAGCGACAAACAAATAACGCTACGGGGAGGTAGCGGTGCCACTCTTGGAGCTCGTCGTGGCACACCTTATTGAGTACCATTATGAGGGTGCCGTTTAATTTATCGTACATCCCGTTAGCGGAAGGGGGCCAGGGTGTCGTGAAGAGGCGCTTGATGAGAAATAGTTTACCGACATACTTGATTAATTCAGAGGTGAATTGACGTCCTTTGTCGGGTAAGATCTCCTTGGGGATCCCTACTCTGGAAAAGATTGAAATTAAAGCCTCTGCACAAGAAATGCTGTCAATATTCTTCATGGGGATAGCCTTTAGAAAACGGCTGGCGCTATCGACAAGTGTTAAAATATAGGAGTGACCCTCGCTCGATGGGGAAAAAATGGGGCCTATTAGGTCGATTGAGACCAGGGCGAACGGCTCGGCCAGTTTTGGAGTCTTTTGAAGGGGGCGTGGGCTACACGCCCTTTGGAATTGACCTTCTGGCAAAGGTCACATGACTTGCAAAAGTCGATAATTTCTGTGGCCGCTCCTGGCTAAAAAAAATATTTGAAAATTCGCTGTGCCGTTTGGTTATGACCAAAATGTCCAGCTATTAGGCCATCATGAGCCATCTTTAGAATGGGTTTGATATAGATTTTCGGCAAACACAACGCGTCGGTCGGAGAACTCTCTGGTTCAACCGAAAAATGGTATAATAACGCGTCCTTTACGGTGTATTTGATCTTCCGATTGCCTCAAGCCGTTTCAGTCTCCTTCTTCCTTGCTTTTTCGCCTTAGCAAATTGAACATCGGTGGCGCGGTCGACGTCTGGGGACGATAGGAGTACCGAAAGCGATACTTCTTTCTCGGCCTAGGCTCTGGTAACGACCTGCTGAGTAATTGGGTTTTGGGAGAGCTGTGCGCTATTTCCGATAAGGACGGAGCAGAATTTTATCGGGATGGCGACTAAGTGGGCCCATCCGGTCAAGTACTAGCACTGAATCTGGCACCATACCACTGGGAACCTGGTGGCACGACATAAAAAGTCATGCATCAATGTGAACCTGTTATGCTTAGGGGTTACGGGGGGTAGTAGCTTATCTGATACTACTATACAAGTGTAACCTGCATCTCTAACCAAAGTTGACACTCGGCAACCATTTAATGCGCTATTTTCAAAGTGGAGCCCACCAGGGGAACTGTTGTTGAACAGGAAATTTACCTGTTGATCCGGGGGGGAGGGATCAGGGTCCGCTGGTGATGTGGCTGGCGGATTAGGCGAGGGGGCAGTATAGATTTGGTGGACCTAGTGACTCGACTAGGTCCACAGTTGAGAATTTTGTGGGCAATTTTTATCAAATTTATTCATTACTTTTAACAATTTCAGAAATACTTCATTTTTAATTGATAGCAATATGATATTTAATCAATAATATATTCTACGTTGTTATTTACGATTCTTCCCAACGTTCAACACGTTTTTCGATGCCTCTGTAATAAAAATCTCTGGATTTTGACTCTAAAATTCGTCTAGCCAGGTTTTTAATTCTACACCAGTATTGAACGGAACCCCGCGCAAATTATTGAAGAGCGATTGGAACAGATGGAAATCCGATGGAGCCAAGTCTGAGGAATGTGGATGATGCGGCAGGATTTCCCAATTAAGCGTTTTGATGAAGTCTTTTGTAATATTGGCAATGTGAGGACGAGCATTGTCGTGTTGCAGAAGGAGTCCTTCATCGACAATCTCGTTGTTCACAAAGAGCTCTTAAATAATGATGCCTTTACAATCCCACCACTCACACAGCATCGTCCTTCATGGATGAAGTCCTTGCTATATTTGCGGAAGTGTTTTTTTATTAGGGCTAAGCCATTGTTTCGATGGTTTATGTTGACATGAACCCACCAGTTTTAGTCGCCAGTGATGATGCGGTGTAGAAATATGTTCTTATATCTGTGAGTAGTCTTGTGACGAGTAAGCAAAACTACGGCAATCTTGGAGCGTTGAAGTTAGTTGCTTTCGCTCAAAGCGTGCGGAACCCATGCACCGAGTTTTTAACTTTCCCTTTCGAATAAAGGTGTTCACTACAGTTTTCTGATCACACGACAATTGTATAGCAAGTTCTCGAGAAGATTGACGAGGATTTTCATGAAAAAGTTCGTTCAATCGTTTTTCATTCAACTTAATGGGGCAACCAGAACGTTCCTTATCATTAAAATTGAAATAACCGTTTTTGAAACGTGAGAACCAGCATTGAGCTGTCCTTTCTGATAAAACATTATCTCAGTACACAGCACAAATATCGAGAGGGACTTTGGCTGCATTTGCATTGTTCCCGTCTCGATTGAAAATGAATAACAACAAGTGTCGAAAATGCGCCTTTTTTTTAACTTGACACTCCATTTTGAGTGTAAAGAACAAAAATTAGGTTAACACAACTTTTAAATATACCGCAACGACTCAATACTCATCTTTAAGAAGTAGCCTAAGAAAAAGCCTAATAGTCTACGCTGCCTCGAGACGTAGCCTAACCTTTGCAAATTTTACTCTCATTATTTATTATTGTTTCATATTACGAGGGGCGGTTAATAAGTTTTGCGAATCGGTAGGGCAAAACAGAGGAAGGGGGATGGATGTTTTTAGGAGTGTTAGGACAAGTTATGACAAGTTAGGACCTGCAGCCGCATGCTCCTGCCTTGTCTAGTTAAGAAGCAGTAGCTGATTGCAGATAGTTAGTCACATATTTTTCAACAATTGAGAAGGTAGAGCACCACGCAGTGATCAAACTTTTGACCAAGGAAAGCAAGAATGCAGAAGAGATCCATAAACGCATATTTGCAGAGTAAACCGACACCACCCCTTCTTATGCAACCATTGCTCCCTGGAATAGGGGGTTCTGCCATGGTCCTGAGTCGTTTGAAGATGGCCCTCGTCCAGGACGCCCGTCAGACGTGACGAACGAGGACAATGTGGCCCATGTGGATAGGATGATCCTTGAAAATCGACGGGTGACAATTTGGCCATGACCAAGGTCTCCGCCCATTGGGTCCCTAGGAACCTCACGCTCCATGATCGACTTCAACGTCGTCAAAGTTCGGAGGAGCTGCTGCTCCTGTACAACTAAGACCTGGCGCGATTCAAGTCACGCCTAGTGACCGTTGATGAAACGTGGGTCCATCACTGGGATCCCGAGACCAAGATCAAAGCATGGCCTGAAACCCGAGGGGCTCTCCGACCCCCATCAAGTTCCGGACCCAACCCTCAGCTGGGAAAATCATGGCCACCATCTTCTGGGCTTTTTAGGGAGTGTTGATTGTGGACTATGAGCCTCGTGGAAGGACCATCAGAGGCCAATATTACGCCGAGGAACTGGCTGGGTTGTAGAAGTGCATCCGTCAGAAGCAGCGCGGCAAGTTGACACGCGGGGTCCTGCTCCTCCACGACAATGCCCCTGTCCGCAAGGCCAGAGTTACACAAGCTTGCCTGTGCGAATGCGGATTCGTGGAGTTCAACCACCCTCATTACAGTCCAGATCTGGCCCCTAGCGACTACCTTTTATTCGCCAGCTCAAGGCTGCACTGCCTGGACGCCGGTTTGGGGACGATGAAGATGTCCAGCTCGCCGTCCAGGAGTGGATTGAACAGCAGTCGGGAGATTTCTGGTTGTTGGGAATTCGAAGCCTCAGGGACAAGTGGCGCAAGTTCATTGAAGTCGAGGGTAGTTATATTGAAAAATAATAGAACACTTTTCCTCATATCTCATTTCCTTATATCCGAATTGCAAAACTTATTGACCGCTACTCGTATGTACACAAATCACGTCAACAAAACTTTAATCAAAGCAACATTAAAAAAACGCAAGAACTTAATCCTCAACCTAATTACTTAAGTGCCCGGTGGCGCCCAATGTAAAGCATACAATTGGTCTACGGGGGTAGTTGCTAGGAGTGGGGGTAGTACTGGATGCTTCACGTCCTCTTGCTCTCGCAGCGGGTGAGGCCTTACTTGCTGGGCGCTTGCAGTTTTATGAAGCCGTTGTTGCCCTTGGGTTTGCTTCGGTTAAACCTAAACTTGTGTTTGGGGGAGAGGGGATGGTTCTCATTGATCTCCTTGGGGTAGAGGTCGTAAATGGAAGCGTGAATGTCGGCTTCTTCCACCCACTCCTTGAAATTGGACGTTCTTCTGTCCACTATGAAGGCTCTTATTTCGCGAAGGAGGGTCGACATCAGTTGATCCCTCAGAATGAAGTTAATTAGTGACTTGTAATCATTTGATGCTTGGCGGAATTCAGCCAGAATTGGAAGTTACGCCGAAGCGTGAATCCGAATTGTCTGTAGGTTTGGCCTGGCTCTATTCGCGTGGCGCGGAATCTAACACTATAAAATTCTGGATTCGAGTTAATATCAGAAAGAAATTCGGCCTTCAGGGTTAAATAATCAAGGGTGGCCTCTCAAGGAAGCGAAGTGAATATGTCACGAAGATGATGATTTAGGAGTGGAAGTATCCCGTCGACACCATCTGAATCTAAGTCCCAATTGATGACTTCGAAAATCTTTTCGAAGTGCGTTAAATAGGAGCAAAAATCTTCTCCATCTTTGTAGGATCTCATTTTGAGATCCTACGGAGTTTATCTCGACTTGATCAGGGCTTATCTCTCTTTCTCATGCTGCCTAATTCTTTCTCTCTCTTCTACTTCTCTCTGCGCTTGCCTCTCTTTTTCTTCTTTATTTGTTTTCCTTTCTTCGGCTTCTGCTTCTTTCTGTGTTTTTCTTTCTTCGGCTTCTGCTTCTCTCTGCGCTTTTCTTTCTTGTTCTTCTCTCTGCGCGTTTCATTCTTAGGCTTCTGCTTCTTTGTGTGCTTTTCTTGCTTCTTCTTCTCTCTGTGCGTTGCTTGCTTCTTCTTCTGCTTCTATTTGTTCTTTTCTATCCCCACGTTTGCTACGTTCCTCTTCCTGGAACGAAGCGAATAAATCTTTCCCAGATAAGCTTAGGATCTGCCTTGCTTATGAAATCGATCGAATGAAGACATCCCGCATATGCTACTCTCGACCTTTGCACACGGAACAAGACACCATAACTATTGAAGCTTTACCCCAAAACAAATATAAATTGTACTAACGCTAAAAAATTCCTAGTGAAAATTAAGCGAACTCACACAAAAAAATTACTAACGAGGGAATCTGACTCATGACAATATAAATAGCGGTTACTATTACCGCTTAGCTATTATTCTCTTTTAAGGAACTAGGAAAACAGTGGACACAGCACAAAAGAATGCGCTTAAAAATTGGTTGTTACCTGTTACTCGAAAAGAAATTGTCCTATATAATGGTGTTTAGATATTCTTGGTAATGCAGTTGCTATTAATTGACCTTAGTGCTTCAAAATCAGGTGGAGAGGATTCTTAGGCAAACCCAAAGCCTGTTCTAAAATTATATATATATATATATATATATATATATATATCTTTATGTCAAAGTATGGCCAAGTGTACGGGAATATACCCACACAGGCTCTAAGGTAGGCTAAGCAAGGCAACAACTGTTATTTTTCTAGAGTGCAATTTGAATAGTTAGCTGCATCTGCGTGAACAAGGAATATTCAAAACACGATGACAAAAAAGAGATTTTTACGTTACACAATAAATATGGATATATAGGTACATGAATAAGACGGAATTAGGTTCCCAATACGAATTGAATAAACAGGGTTATTAGATGGTTATAAGGGAAATTTAGGGTAGCGAGCGATTAAGTTCCTTTGAACCTCGAGAGTAAAGCGGGGTAAACTTGGTGAGGGGCGGGGGCGTAGTGACCTTGCTTACTCACGGGTGTAGCTGGAAACCCAAAGAGGGTGATGCTACTTTCCCCAAACGATGATTTAGCGAGATGCTGGACTCTTGTCCTCAAGAGGTCACTGGACGAACTTCGAAGGGGTGAGGTGACTTCTCCAAACTCGGATTGAGCGAGCTATCGGGTCTTTTGTCCTCAAGAGGTCACCAGAAGACCTTCAGAGGACGGTTTCTCCAATCCTTGATCTGAAGGCGGTTGAGAAAGGCTGACGTGGCCTTAAAGGACTCTTCTCCCCGACCCGAAGATACGAGTGTGATGTCCAGCTCTTGCGTGGCCTGCGACCGTCACAAAACAGGGAGATGGAGAGGGGCCTTGTCGAACCCTTATTATTGGCCAGGACAACTGAGCGTGTCCTTACGGAAAAGTGTAAGAGGCGGGGTTCAGCGGGTCTTACGGAACGACCAGCGGCTGGAGCCATAAAAGTTATTCGAGGCAAAACTAAAAATAGATGAGTAATCTTGCGATCTGGTGGGGGGGAGAGATTAAGACGGAGGGGAGGTACCCTTCAATTTCAGCCTCATGCATCGGTGTCAATTTATCAGAGACCTTGTGGCAAGTCCAAAAAGGGTGAAGTCGGAGGGGGGGGGGAGTAATGGCTTGCTTTTTTCTCCTGAAGTAAATCTTAGGAGTGGGGGAAATCCTACTATTTTTTTGGATCCCTTTACACTCATCATTGTAGTAAAAATCTGCTAGTGTTTTTAATTAGAAAGATTTCTAGATAATCTTTTGTTGTTTATCGATTTCATTCAAAATTTTATTAAATATTGCACTTAAAATTTTTCTCGATGCTCTACAAACTAAACAGCCAAAGTTTGTATGAAGCGAAAATTCTCCTAACGAATATTGCTTTCTTATTGTATAAAAAAAAGGATACGTAATATTTTACTTGCAATTGTTCTAAAATATCTGAAATATCATAGGAAATAGACAGCTAAAATTGTCTCAATGTTTGTAATAGCCTCCATTTTAATGATAATGGTTTACCTCTCTCCTTGTGATTAATTATGCTAACTACGTTCAATTTGGAGTCTAGTAATTAGAAGATTTTGTATGAGCCTATATCTGAACAGCTCTGCCTTAAACCATCTGGATAATTGCCTGCTTCAAATGATATTTCGCCCTTTGTTCGAATTGGGATTTTAATCGATTGATGGAATGTTATTTCACAATAGCAATGTGTCACAAGGAGAGTCAACGCCCACTCAATTTTGGAGTAATCTGCAATTTCAAAGGGAAGGTATTCGGTTAGTATATGAATGGATAGCCACTTTAACTCTGCCTCGGACATGCCTGATTCGGGTGGTGTGTAAGCATGTGTGATGCAGTGCGAGTGTGGCCGCTTTTTATTAATATACTAACCATAAACACACGACTCGTTATGAAAGTCGGAATTCTTCATTATATTTACTTTTTGTGAGTGTTAATATGGTTATATTTCACTCAAAGTAAAAGTATTTGAACGTCATATATGATTAAGTACAAAATATTTGGCTGTTGCCTTTTTATAACAAATTACATGGGTGCTATTCGCCTTTGGCTAGGGAGGAAATCTGAAACGACCACGGACAATTGCCAGTAACAGCAAAGGTTTCTTCGTAACCATGTTGAGCATCAGAAAATGGGGGGACCCCTCATATCATGTCATGAAGATTTAAAGTGTCTTTCATTGCGTCAAATGGAAATATGTCGAATTAATATTCATCTCAGCAATGAAAATGAAATTCATATTAATTGTCCAATATTAAATTACGCTTTGATCACTGTTTTTTGCCCTTCCTCTCTTCGATGCCGTCCTCAGTACGGACTTAGATTTAACCTTTGAACTCAATCTTGGGTCTCCACAACCTATGGCATACGTACCAGGTTCAACCCTAATCGGGACTCCTCCCTGTACCCAATGATCGGAGAAAAGTTTTCGCTTGAAAACACTTCTTGAAAAATTAGTAATAGTTGTGACGATGATATTATCACCAGGAGATTCTAGTAGTGCAATTATATTGCCATTAGGGCAGGGTTCTAGCATGTTTTGTGTGGATATCAGAGAATAGTACGATTTAATAAAGGTACTTGAATGTTTCAAAGGTGGTTGTTGTTTTCTACTTATTAGATCAAGGGTTGTTATTACTATAATAGTAGTGGTACCATGAAGGTAAGGGTATAAGCTGGTGTATTAGTACCTGTGACTGGTTTAGTTGTGATCGCAGAGTAAATTGTTGTCATTTAAACAGAAATGTACCCGAGAGGAAGTTACTGCTGCTACAATTGCCATGGTTAGCTCCTTTTCCAAAGCATCGGGCATGAAGGGGCTGGAGCCTCTCCTCTCCCGCCCACGAGGCGATTATGTATAATAGGCGGATAGAATTTTCTGTATGAGGCTGTCATTTGCTAAGCGTGGAAAGAAGCTTTCCCCAAACATTCCCGATGTAGTAAGGAGGGGCGAACCATTTCTACATTAATCACTTTCGTTGATAGAATGGTTGCTAGTATCTTGGTATTATTATGAATTACTTAAAACATAGATGCCCTACTAGTAAATCTATCGTTATAGGAGGAGGATTCGGAAGAATTTAGAGGTAGCCATGAGCTTTAGCCCCTAAAGTATTTATTATATAACTGTATTTTCCGCTCATTTTTCACTTCCACAAACTTCAATACTTCCCTACGGGCTTTTGTTTCAAACGGTTCTTATAAACACGTCATCATTGGTTTATTTCTCGTAGAGTTTTTAAAGTAAATAATAAAATCCAAAACGCTTTCTAGGCTTATATATATGGATATTTCTACACAAAATTCGGTAAATGAGTAGGATTTTTTGACCCCTTAGCAATGCTTTAGTATAATAATGATAAAATTATTTATAAATATTTTTTGTATGGTAGTCTTCAAGACGATGTAGCTTACCAGTGTGCCTCTCTTCTAACCAAGAAAAGGCCCGAGTGAATGTGTTTTTTCAAAGCACGCTTGAAAGCACCAGAAAGAGTAGTTAAACAACCATCTAGTTTTTAATTAGAAAATACTTACAAATTCTTTATTAATATTAGATTTTTATAACCAAATCCAGGAAGACAGTAAGTGTTATTTACCAAAACTTTATATTGCAAAACAATAGAAAATAGCCACTATTTGTTCTATACTTTACTATTGTGGCTTGGATGATGAAATATTCCCTAAAATAGGCAACTTTTTTTTCTGATTCATTGTAGGGCCCCCCCCCCCCAAAATAACTGAGTTAAATTTATAAATTTTATTTGAACTTTCACAAAAAATATATAAAAACAAGTAAAATGTTAGGAGAGAACAGCTTTCCTCGATTTCCGTCTGTAATGTAAATCACTTTCATGTACAACACCTTTAATGTAGTTTGCCATAATGTTTACATTGTATACTCTAGTACGAGTATTTATGTCCAAAGTTTAGTATATCTTGAAAGAAGCGCTCTCCTCCCTCCTCTGAGTATGCTCCTATAGTCTCCTTGAACTTATTGGGATGGGCTTCAAAGATGTGCACCTTAAGGGATAACGCAAAAAACGTTTCTATGCTTTTCCTTTTAAGTAAGCTATTGAGGGAATTTTAATCACTATGATTTTCTGTATTTGTGATCCAACAAAGATACCAGCTTTCATTTTGCCTCAGAGTGTTTAGGAAAGAAATTTTAAATTACTTAAAGGCAGCAGACTCGTTGTTAGGAGCTCTAGTTAACTGAATAATGAGACCTATTCTTAAATGCATTGAGGAGAACAACAGCGTTTGACGCTTTATCAATTGGTCATTCCTGACACTATGCCCCCAACAGAGAACGCATTTCTTCAAATATATGATGTTCTGACATCTGTCTTAGACTAAGTTGAACTTTCTCTTTTTGATAGGTAAAAATAATAAAATATACTTTTAATAAATGACCCTCTCCATCATCTAAGATTTTGATAATCAAATGAATTCACTAACATTATATTTTGGTAAAATCAATTAACTTCAATTAATTGATTTACCATCTTTTCAAAATAAAATGAATTTCCTGACATTATTGTCAGAGAGAGAGAGAGAGAGAGAGAGAGAGAGAGAGAGAGAAAGAAAGAGAGAGAGAGAGAGAGAGAGAGAGAGAGAGAGAGAGAGAGAGAGAGAGAGAGAAAGATAGAGAAAGCGAGTCGACCAGATAAAAAGAAAAGGAGTAACAAGAGAAGCAAGTATCCTAGAATACCTTACCATCCATTCAATGAGGGTACTTTTGGACAAGCTGTCAAACGGGCACCTCCCGCTCAATCGTCTTACGTCCTCCCTAAACGGTCACTTTTCAAGACTTTGTCTAGTCTTGTCTTGTTCTGGTCAACAGAATTACTATTGATGACCTCCATCGGAAGTGCGTGCCAGCTATCGCAGATACGGTACGTAAAACTTTCCCACACAGATCGCGGTTAGAACGCTTCAGCTCAAGTTTGAAGCCGTGATTTCTTGTTCTGCTCTCATTAAGGCTGAAAATATCCCTTTGGTCAACATTGTCGAACCCTCGAAGTATTTTGAAAACTTCGATGAACTGACCACGTAGTCTACGGGTTTCCAACGAGAACAGATCTAATTCTCGTAATCTATCTTCATAACTTTTATGTCTGATAGAGGGCATCAGTTTGGTTGCCCTGGTTTGCACGCGTTCCAATCTCGCGATGTCCTTTTGAAATGAAGGACTCCAAAATTGTACGGCATACTCCAGGTGTGGTCGGACAAGTGAATTGTACAAATAGAGTACTATTTCCTTGTTCCGATATCCAAACTGTCGCTTATATAACCTAGCATTCTTTGGGCTATCTTCTCTGCCTCAATACACTGCCTCGAGAACTTGAGATCACTAGTTATAGTTACACCCAAGTCCTTTTCAGTATCGGTAGATTCAAGAGCAGTGCCCTTATGGATATAATGAGATTGGGTGTTTCGGTGGCCGATATGCACCACTTTGTATTTCTTCACGTTAAAAGGCATTTGCCACGTGTCCCACCAGTTCCTAATCTTCCGAAGATCTTCTTGCAGGCGGGCAGTATTTCCATCATTTGCAACGATCATACCAAGCTTGGTATCGTCGGCCAATTTGGAAATCTTGGCAACCATGTCACATTCCATGTCGTTGACATAGATGATGAATAGTAGTGGGCCCAGAACAGAACCTTAAGGCACCCTGCTAGTAAAGGCCACCCACTCAGAAGCCTCTCCATTCAGCACCACCCGTTGTCGTCTGCCACTTAGTCAGTTCTCTTCAGCCTGCTTCTTTTCCGTCTATGCCCAGCGCTCGCACTTTCAGGAGAAGGCGGCGGCGTGGTACCTTATGAAAGGCTGTTTGAAAGTCTAAATAGACCACATCCACCGCCTTGTCCCGATTGTGCTCACTGAAAACGAAGGGGAAGAATTCCACAAGGTTCGTCAGGCATGACCGTTGCCTTCGGAAGCCGTGCTGGGAACTCCTTAGTAGCAGCTTGGACTCTAAATACGACGTCATTTTGTCCACCATCATGCTTTCCATGAGTTTACCGACTATCGAAGTCAGACTGATAGGTCGGTAGTTCGACGGTTGGCTACGGTCTCCTTTCTTGAAGATAGGAGTCACCTCCGCTTCACGTCAGTCTCTAGGAACGCATTTGGTCCGGATTGACATGTTAAAGATTGCGCTCGGTGTCGTGACACTTGATCGCGCACTTCTTTTAACACTTTAGGTAGAAAAACATCCGGGCCAGGTGACCTCTTCGTCATTAGGTCACTGATCTTCTTTTGTATTTCTCCTTTGGTGAAGTCCATATCCTGCAGCTTTCCCCACGAGTAGGAATTCGTTGGTTGGGGGATGGGACTAAATTGTTCAGTAAACACTGAAGAGAAGTAGTCGTTGAGGAGGTCAGCATTTTCTGCATCTGAGTGCTTTAAAGTCCCCTTCGCATTCCACAAAGGGTCAAATGTTCGACGGATTGGTTTACGGCTGTTTACATATCTAAAGATCTACTTGGGATTCTCTTTACAAAGTATCGCCACTCGGAGTTCCTCAGACCGCTTAGCCGCCCTTATGCTGGACTTCACTCGCCAGGCTAGCTTCCGCTATTCCTTAAAGTCCCCCGAGATCTAAGATTGCCTGTACACATTTCTCTTCTCCCTAAGCAGTTGGCCGATTTCACGATTAAACCATTTTGGTGAACAGAAAACCAACGGAGGCATTTCAGAGAGATAAAACGCAATTGAAGACTCATGAATGTGGTTTTGAAACTGTTCCATGAGTCTTCAACAGCCTCCCACACTTCTAGCTTCACAGCAGTCAGTCCAGCACGAAGACCTGCAAAGTCTGCTCTTCTCAAATCAAGTTTCCTCGATTTACTAGTTGCAGGCTCTGCAACTAGAAGTCCTAAAAGATGTCATCCTCAGAGGTGAAAACCTAGTTGAGGATATTGTCTCCTCTCGTTGTCTTTCTCACCCATTGAGTCAGGAACTAGTTGATTGCGAACTCCAGGAGTAGTGCGTTCTCGACACATGGTTCTCTGGTTTCCCAATCAACATGGGTATTGAAGTTACCCCTGCTAATACACACTATGTCTTTTACAAGTTAGCTCAACAGCTGGTACAGACTCCTGTCCTGTTCTAAGAGTTGGGCAGGGGGTCTGTAAAGCTCCAGGGTCCTGTATCTGGCCGGACATATCTCTAGGTCAACACCTAGTAGTTCATGGTCGGATACGATGTTGCAATCCGTTGAGTTGAGAGTATCCTGAAATACAACATCAAACCGCCACCCTCTCTGTCTAGCCTATCTTTCAGGAAGAGCTGGTAACCGGAAATCGTGAATTTACCTTTAAAATCTCGGTTTGAGGTTCTTCTCCACGAGTCCGTTATGGCCACCATCTCAGGTTCTTCTGTTGCTACCAGGCCACGGAGCTCAAGAAACTTGTTTCTGATTGACCTCGCATTGAACAGAAGAACTTTCAGGGAGTCTCCGAGAGTAGGACTCTCTACGATCTTCCGTTTCCCAGCTTATTTATTTTTTTGGTGACTTCCCTCTTTGCGACCTCAGAGAGGGTCGTTCCAGGAGTGACACGGGTGTACTGGCGTACGTCCGCCTTCACTCTGGGCCTGACACTCCTTAGCGTCGGTTCTACAACATTTTGTATCATGTTGCAGAGTAAAGCCTTTCCTTTAATGGAAAGATGTACTCCATCCCTTGGGTAGAGATCGTTTCTACCATAGAAGGTGAGGTAAGGGTTCACAAAAAAGCCTCCTTCCGCCGTACACAAATCTCCGAGTCGTCGATTGAGGGAGACGTTTCTCGAGTGAGTGTTCCGGGTCGGACCTCTTCTCGGGAGCATCCCCACAACTACACGTCTGCGTGTTTTTAGTCCACAGTCGTCCATAGCACCTATGACTGTGTTTAGAATCCTTTCTTTGGGGACTATCCTTCCTCCTCTGAGGTAAAGGTCGTTGCCACTTACCATTAGGGCAACGACTGAGTTCTAAGAAATCTGAGATTTCTCTGCCCATACTTTGGTCTGCTTGTTTCCCCTTCCTGGTAGGCAACCAACCTTCACACTCTTGCAAAGGCGTGCTGCTAGTATGGGTCGCAGGTCGCGTGCTTGAGAGTCCCCAATAAGGTTGACCCTCGCAAATTTGTCGGCACTCTTTTCTTTCACCAGAGACTTATCTCTTTTCTCTTTCGTCTCCATATTTCCATTGTTTTTCTTCTCTTGCTTATTCTTCTTTCCTTTTTTTCGATCTTCATTTGTCTTTTCTTCTGTTTCTCTTTTCTCTTCTTCTCTTTCCACTTTCCCTTTCGCACCATTAACGCTCGAATCCTTAACACTGGGGTGAGCTGCATTAAGGTCATTGTTTTTCTTCTTCTTTTCTTTTTCTTTCTCTTATTAGTTTCTCCGCATGGCTGAAGTGGCACCGCCAATGCAGTTTCAGCTGCTCCTTGAAGTGGAATCTCATCGGTGGAACCACCCAAGTCAGTGGGAGTTTCGTCTCGAGCTTGAGCTGACTGGGCCTCTAGTTTAGAGGCTAGCTCTAGGATTCTCTCCTCGAGTCTCCGAATCTAAAGCGCGTGCTACGTTTCTAGAGACTGTAGTTTACTTTGCGTGCCATATATTTTTCCTCAGAGGTTGTGAAGAGATCTTTCAGTTGATTGCAGTATGCCACTGCCTCTTTCTCGGACCTCTCTTTTAAGGATGCAGTCGGTGCATATACTTCCCGGGTAGCATTTCTAAAAACATCCCTCCGAGAAGTCCACGCACCAATTGTCATTCTTGCATATCGCCCACACATGTATATTTGAGTGCAGCTGGACCATTTTTCCCTACTACAGCGAACACTTTCTCTCTTTCAAAACTTTGCGACCAGTCAAGAGTAAAAAAGGGGGTTGTGAGTTCTTCCCGCGTGAGTCACTCCCGCCTATCAATCGTAGAAGTTTCGGATTTTTCAGAAGGCACTCTCCATGTGCTGTTGTTCGGCCGACCAAGTTGTCAAACCTCGGCGTGCCGTGGCTCCAAACCAAGAAGCACTGACGGTCCCCAAAGGGGCCATCGATTTCTCACCAGATGAACAACGGAGCACGCCCCGTACTAAACTCCTACTAGTTCTCTTCACGACGGTCAGGATCTCGGAGTAGCGTTCAATGGATATCCCGCCACACCAAGAGACTCAACCCAAGACTTTTTATTAGCATGTCAACCAACCTAGGAACAAAAAAGCCGTCACCTCGGACCGATGCTACCAGATGCACCTGTCAACGGTCACTGGGAATAGTCAATAATTACGCGAAAGGGAAGGGGTTAACGGGGCACTACCCTCATCCCATTCATCGTGCCCCAACGCCTAGCACACCTCTAGTCCTAGTCTCTCACAACCAGTAAGCGTCGATTGGCGTTGTTTATAGAGGTTCCAAATCCTCTCTTCTGAAGCGTGAGGTAGCTGCCAGCTCCTTATATGTAGATAGAGGGAAAAAAAGGGTAGGAGTGACATGATAGGAATAGGGGGTTTTTTGTTGTTTTTTTGTATAATAAGTGGAAGAGATAGAATAAAAGTGAAAAAGGAGGATCGAATATAAAAAAGGAAGGAAGGACGCACTTAGTCTGGAACCTCGTTTTTGATCAAATCTAAAAGGGAGGCCCTTGCAGGGGTATCCAGAAGAGAGGTACTCCCGCCGACATAGCTCTAAAAGTCAAAGGTACACACAAGCTTTCTTCCCACGACAAGGAGAAGTCACCTCTCCATCTCTCTCTAGCTCCCCCCTTCCCAGGAGACAGAGAGAGGGAGTAACTCATGGACGAAGAACATTCCATCGGAACCTTTCGGTAAACTTCAGGGACGATATCATAGTCAGACTGGAACTGGGACACCATTTAGTGATATGGCACTATAACCATCACCGCCATGTCTTTGGGGACGGAGTCGGAATCTCTTCCGTCAGCAAACAAAAAAGCTTCCCGCGGAGTCGAATATATTCCCCAGCCCGGGAATGATCAAATGAGTATTCTCAGAGCATTTAGGACGCGACCTCTATCCACGCCGCTCTAACGCAAGCAAGATTCACGCAGTGCCTACGCACTACTCCTAAAGTACTCACACAGCATCTAACGCTCATTGGAATCATCCACGGATGACGCGCAATTCTTGAGCGACAACCGGCACCTTTAAGCCTTGCAAGCAGAAACTATTATTCGGAACGACGGAGGTCAAGGACGAAAGATCCAGTCAAGTACGAGTATAACGCGCTTAGCTACGCTTCTGCGAAAAGAATACTCCCCCAAGTGACTAATCGATGTCTCCTCCAAAAAATCGTAGCCGTTACATTTCCTTTTTCATCGTCGAAGAGGCGTGACTCTCTCCAACCGCAAGGCTTACTTCGTAATCTCCTCCTGAGCACTCTCGGGTAATAATTTTGCCCAGTACAGCTCAGACAATATCATTAATGTAAATTCAATGCAATTTTCATTTGCCGGACGATCAACGTAATCGTTAAAGTGTATCATTCTTGTTAGTCTCATTTTTTGTTTGTATAATATTAAAGTTTATTTTTGTTTGACTTGTTTATATCCTATAACAACCCAAAGCCTATTTAAATAGTATCTAAGTCGGCCAATATTAGAATTTGCACTCATCTTTGATCCCCACGTATTTAAAAGGAAGACAGTCCCTATATTTTTTTGCCGCCTCCCTCCCCACGTCTAATTAGGACAGTCAAAATCAGGAAGGACCACCAGATCCTACGACATACTAGTATAAATATATATATATATATATATATATATATATATATATATATATATATATATATATATACTTACTTTCCTTATTATTCTAGAGTCAGGTTTAAGGGGTCGTTAAAAAGGTTTCTTTTGAAAGCTTTCTAAAATTGTGGTTTTAGGATATCAAGGAAACAATAATTCTCTTATTAAATTACGTGCTAATCTTAGATACACGATCGGTAAATATTTAATTGTGGCAGTGGTGGCAACTCCATCCCCGGCCCAACAGTGGGTCAGGAACCCTCACACCTATTCTATGCCCCACTCCACCTCCCCGGACCATCGCAGGAGCAGACCCACCGCCTCCCGGGGTCTTTCCCAGAGATCCACCGAGCCCAGGTATGTGTGTATATGTGGGCAGTTGAGGAGATGTGTGGTGCCGTGTATCTTTGTTAAGCATTTGTGGCAGTTTGGTGTTGTATGGGTGGTGGGAGATATTTTGTGTATGTATGACGTCAGGATGGGTGATTTGTTTGTTCATATCTGTGCTAGTGTTCTTCTGATCTGCTTTATGAGTGTTTGTTCTGAGTTGCGTATGGTTGGAGGTGGTGTACTTAAATTTTTTTTGTGAGTTCTGTGTGTCAAGTATTGTTGTCTGATCTGAGTGGGGAGTGTTTTCATGTCTTGCTTGATTTTTTTTTTCTGTTGTGTGTTAGGGTATATGTCTAAGTTGGAGTTGTAGTTGTTGTTGTTATCGAAAATGGTCTGTTTTTTTTGTGTGTCGGGGATTCGGGGAGGTTGTCTAGTGATGTGATGGAGGGGATGATTTAGATGTTGTTTTTTCTGCCTGAGTTGTGATGCATGTAGTTTTAGGTGATTTTTAAGTGGTATGATGTTCGTCTCGTCGTGTAGATGTTGGCCGTATGTGGCAGTGCGGAGGGCTATGTTTTGTATTGTCTGTAGTTTATTGGTGTTGATTTCTGAAATGATTGGAGACTAGATTGTGTGGCGTATTCTAGTCATGGTCTTGCGATTGTCTTGTATGTGTTAATGAGCGTTTCCTTGGTTTTCTCCCAGTGTGTAGTTATGAGTGCCTTGATGAATTTGAGTGTTTTCGTGGCCTTGACTATTGTGTTTTAAGCATGTGAGTTTAGGGGCAAAAGTGAGGCCAAGGATCTTCGGTTCTTTTGTGGTGCGTAGCGGGTAGCGGTATGGTTTCTATGTTTATATTAGGGTTGTTTTGTATTTTTCATGGTCTGGTGTGAAGAGAGTGGTCATTGATTTGGTGGCGTTTAGCTTTATTGAGTTTTATATTGTCCATGTATGTATTTTGTTGAGGTAAGGTTATATTTCTTGTGCAGCGACTTCTGCTTTGTTCTGTGATGAGAGTATTGTGATGTCGTCTGCATAGGTAACAATTTTTACTGCTTGTGGGGGAGTTGGTATATCTGAGGTGTAGATATTGAAAAGTGTTGGAGAGAGTACTCCTCTTTCGGGAACTACGGATTTTGTGTGGCTGTGTTTATATTTTGTGTTCTGTATTTGGATGTATTGGAGACGTCTCTTGATGTAGTTTGCTATGTACTTGATGAGGGTGGTGGGTATGGTGAGTTTGTGGATCCTGTTGATTAGTTCCTGTAGGTCTACTGTGTTGAATGCTTTGGACATTTCGAGGGCGCTAGCTATGTTTTCTATGGATGTGGTAGAATTTTCTTGTTGAATCCATTTGTGATTATGATGTTTATTGCGTATAATGATGTGGTGGTTTAACATAAGAACATAAGAAAAAAAGGAGACTGCAAAAGACCATTCATGACCTACACTTGGCAGCTCCTTGGTTTAGTAGATAGGTTTGACTTCATGTAGGTGTAGTGTGTTTGGGATGTTGGATGTGATGTAGGGTAGGGTTATTTATTTTAGTGTTTTGGCTATGGAGGAAAGCAGCGCTATATGGTCTGTAGGAGTCTCCTTTGTTTATTTCTTTGTTTGGTTTTGGTATTGGAATTATTTTTGCTACATTCCATTGTTTAGGTATGTTGTTTGTGTTTATGGCGAAGTTTTAAGTGTGCGTGTGGAGGTTTATCGTGTTTAGACCTCTGTGTTTGAGGTGTTTGATGCTTAGGTGATCAAGGCCGTTGGAGTTTGTGTCTCTTGCTTGTTTTATCGACCTGATGGTGAGTGTGGTTTAGGGATTTTTTTTTGTAAATCTGTCTATTTTCCTGTTTTCATTTTTCGCTTGGTATATGGTTTTGTTTGTGAATTGTTTGTTGAAGTGTTCTTCTTTTTGTTCGAGTGTTGTGGCTTCTTTGTTTCCGAAGGTTATGGTGTTGATTTGTGGCTTTGTTAGTTATTTGTTCATGAGGCTAGCAATGGTTTTCCACAATTTGTGTGTATTCGTTTTGTGGTATATTGCTAGTCTAGATGATGTTTCCATAATTATTGTTTGTGTTCTTGTTTGGCGCGATCTATTTGTTTATTTTGTTCTATAATGTTAGGGTCTGATGGGTTTTGTTTTCTAGTATTGTTCCTTTGTGAAATGATGTCTCTTATTTGTTCAGTAAGTAGTTTTTGTGTTCTATGTATTTTCTTACGTGGGATGTTGTTTTGTCTGATTGTAAGATAGTGTTAGTTAGTATTTTGTTTGCCGTGTGTGCATCTTACGGGCGTTGGATGTCGAAGAGTACTTGTTAACTTTCTTTTGTGTTTTTTTGAGGTTTTGTTGTAGCCTGAAGTTTGTTTTAATGTTTAATGTG
Source organism: Ceratothoa steindachneri (assembly GCA_963969495.1). Taxonomy (NCBI): domain Eukaryota; kingdom Metazoa; phylum Arthropoda; class Malacostraca; order Isopoda; family Cymothoidae; genus Ceratothoa; species Ceratothoa steindachneri. The sequence goes on from OZ018330.1 coordinate 93,119,816, forward strand.
ATTAAGATGGGGATATGGCCAGAGGCGAGAGCGTGTAACGTGCTCCAGGCGAGGTGTCTGTGTAGGGTGTTTGTTGAGTGGTGATGTATGGCGAAGTTGGTTGTTGGTTGGGGTATGCGGGTATGCGGATTGGTGTATCTGTATTTAAGGTTATGTGATTCGAGTTTTGGATGATGTCGGTGATGAGTTTTCCTCTGTGGTCTTCTATGGGTGAGTTCCAAAGTTCTGAATGTGCGTTGTCTCCTGTTATTATAGAGTTTGTGAGAGTGGTTGGTTGGGTGAGGAAGTTTGTTATGTCTGCATCTTCATTTGGGTAGTTGGGGTTCGTGGTGTCTCTGGGTAGGACGTAGAGGTTTGTGAGGTGTAAGTGATTAGTGTTGCTTATTTTAGCGTGTGTAAAAAAGTCAACGCCAGGGCTTGTTCAAAAATCACATAGTTCGCATAGTGCGATTATCAAATTCTTATGCGTGTGTTTTTATTGGTTTGTGTTATTTTGGGGTCACGTAAATCCATTTGTGCACTTTCGCGGTGCATATCAGTGCTTAAAATGCACTGAAAACGGCTACAGTCCTTTAGTGTGTGCGTTTTTGTTTTTTTTTATTGTGATATATGGCACTTAACTTTCTGAAAAGGTCTCCACACTTCCAGATTAAGTAATCCAGTGAATATTTCTTGAAGAACATCACATATTTTATTACAAGGTTTCTTTTCAGTTACAATTGCTGTACGCTCTTACCACCACGCTCTTTTTATCTTTAGCCAATCGTAAAGTTAAAGGGAAATAAAGTCAGGGAGAGTCCGAAATTATAATCGATTTACTGGGCTCAAACGCATGAAATTGAATGGAGAAATTATTATATAATTTCAAATCAACCAAACTCTTTAACCCTCAAAATCGTGGATGAAAATATCAGCGGAAGAAATTCGCACAATAAATCAACAAAATGACAAAAATGAGCAAAATTGTTACAAAAACAAGGGAAAAGCAAAAAAATTAACTAAAAATATATTTTTTTTAATTTATATTAAAAAAAAGAACGACAGCGATTCAACCTGAAAGATGATTTTATCAGTATGTAAATAAACAAAGGATGCTAATGCCTTGGGAGAGATACTTGGCGGGAAAACGCCTCTTCATTATTTCATTCTATAAACGCGAGAAGCGTTAAGAAAATAAAATCAAACCATCTAGGCGACATATAGATGCATAGAGAAACTAATGGAGTTAGGGAAATGAAGGGAAGATTCAAAACCAAGAGAGTCTATGAAGATGAAACATATTTCAAGAACCAAAAGGCACGTAACTCTCTTCCTCCCTTTCAATGTCATAGCATGAAGAAAGTTTTTAAAAATTCAATCAATAAGAAAATAAATTGGAGTCAATGACGTCTGTATGAAATTATGAAATAAACAACCGAATTTCAATAAAGGGTATATATAGAAAATGAGGACATGCAAAGGGATGTCAAGTGAAGCAAGGGTACCAGGGCTTTAGCAGACATCCGTAGAATTACAAGCAATATCTGCCCCAATATCCGAAGATGGATTTACGGATGGATATCTACGCCAGATTTTCAATTACTTTTTATGTTCATCATTTATTTGAAAGAAATGATGGACAGAGAAACATTCCTAGGAAAAGGCATTAAATGGTTTTCCTTTTAAATAAAAAAGTCATTTCAAACATAAACGTCTGCTTACCTTGCGACTATGTAAGATTGCTTTATGGCCCAATGAAATGAAGTTACTCCCCGAGCAGGTTACGTTGCTTTATGGCCCAATGATATGACGTTACCTAGCGACCAGGTGGTGCTGCGTTACGATCCAATAAGATAAGGATGTCTTGCTTCAAGGTGGGGCTGGTTTATGGCACAATGAAATGAAATAACCTGCTGACGAAGTGGGCCTGCTTTATTGCCCAATGAGATGAGGTTACCTTGCGCGCAGGTGGGCTTGCGTTATGGCCCAATGAGATGAATTTACCTATGGACAATAAAACGCTGCTTTATGGCCCAAGAATATGAGATTAGCTAGTGACTAGGTGGCGCTGCTTTATGGACCAATGAAATAACGTTACCTTGTAAGCAGTTGGCGGTCTTTTATTCCCCATTGAGATGACGTTACCTTGCCACCAGATGCCGTTGCGTTATGGCCCAATAAGATCAAGATTCCATGCAAGCAGGAGTTGTTTTTTATTGCCCAATGAGATGACGTTACCATGCAAACTGGTAGCGCTGCCCTATGGCAGAATGAGAAGAGGTTACCTAGCAACCAGGTGAAGCTTCTATATTGCTCAATGAGATGACGTTACATTAGAACAAGGTGGAGCATCTTTATTGCCAAAATCAGATGAAGTTACCTTGTGATGATCTGGCTTTGCTTTCGGGCCCAAAAAGATCACGATATCTTGCGACCAGATGGCGTTGCCTTATAACTAAATGAGAATACGTTACGTTGTTAAAAGGTTGCACTACTTTATAAGCTAATGATATAAGGTTACCTTGTGACCAGGTAGCACTGCTTTAATGCCTTAGGAGATGATGTTACCTTGCGACAAAATGGCACTGCTTTATACCCTAATGAGTTGATGTCACCTTACGAGCAGGTGGCGCTCGTTTATGGATTAATGAGATGATGTTACCTTACGAGCAGGTAACGCTCCTTTATTGGCCAATGAGATAAAATTACTTTACGAGCAGGTGGCACTCGTTTATGGGCCAATGAGATAAGTTACGTTACGAGCAGGTAGCGCAGCTTTATAGGTCAATGAGATAAAAAAATCTTGTGACTGGGTGGCGCTGATTTATGGCACAATGAGGTGACGCTGCTCTCTGGCCCAAGGAGATGATGTTACCTTGGAACATGGAGCTGCTGATTTGTAGCCCAATGAGATGACGATGTCTTGCGATCAGGTAGCGCTTCTTTATTTCCCAATGAGATGACTTTACATTTCGGTTTGGTGAATCTTCTTGATTGTCCAATGAGATAAAGTTACCCTGCAATGATGTAGCGCTATTTTCTTGCCGAAAGATATCAGGTTACATTGCGACCAGTTGGCGTTGCCCTATGACCAAATGAGATCACGTTACGTTGCCACAAGGTAGCGCTGCTTTATAGGCTAATGAGTTGAAATTACCTTGCAACCAGGCAAAACTGCTTTAATGCCGCATGAGATGACGTTACCTTGCGACCAGCTGACACTGCTTTAAGGGCGCATGAGATGAAGCTACCTTGCGACTAGGTGGCCCTGTGTTATTACCCAATGACATGACGTTACGCTGTGACTAGGTTGCGCTTGTTTATGGGCCAATGAGATTAAGTTATCTTGCGAGCAGGTAACACAGCTTTATGAGCCAATGAGAGGAAAAGTCTTGCGACTAGTTGTGCTGATTCATGGCCCAATGAGATTAAGTTGCCTCATGACCATTTGGCGCTGCTCTATGGCCCAAAGGGAAAAAGATGACGAAACCTCGCGGCAAGGTTGTGTTGCTTTATAGCCTAATGAGATTAAAATGCTTCACGACTAAGTGGCGCTTCATTATTGCCCAATGAGATGATGTTGCCCTAAGAACAGGTGACACTGCTTTATGGTCAATTGAGATGACAATACATTGTGAGCAGGTGGCGCTTCTTTATTGTCTAATGACATGACGTTACATTACAACAAGGTGGAGCTTCTTAATTGCCCAATGAGATAAAGTTACCTTGCAATCAGGTGGAGCTATATTCTGGCCCAATTAGATCACGTTCCATTGCGACGAGCTGGCGTTACCTTATGACCAAATGAGATCAGGTTACGTTGCCACGAGGTGGCTCTGCTATCTGGTCTAATGAGTTTACGTTACCTTGCGACAAGGCGGATTTTCTTTATGGCTTATTGCGATCACATTACGTTACGACAAGGTGGTGCTGCTTTATGGCTCAATGAGATGAAGTCACCTTGCGACCAGTTGGCGCTGTTTTAAGGCGGCATGAGATAGCTTTACCTTGTGATAGGTTGGCGCTGTTTTATGGCTCAATGTGATTATGCTACAATGCGAGCAGGAGGCGCTGCTTTATGGATCAATGAGAGGAAATTACCATGCGACCAGGTGGTGCTTCTCTTCATTGGCCAATAAGATGAAGTTACCTTTCCAGAAGGCGGCCCTCATTTTTGGCCCGATGATATGACCTCACCTTTTGATCGGGTGATTCTTCTTTATTGCCTAATAAATTAAGTTAACCTGGATTCATGTAGCGCTGCTTTTTTGGCCCGCTAGAGATCACGTTATATTGTGACTAGGTGGCATTACGTTATGGCAAAATAAGAACAAGTTAGGTTACGACATGCTGGTGCTGCTTTATGACCACATGAGATTACGTTATGTTGCAGCAAGAGAGCGCTGCTTTATGAAACATTGAGAAGACGATGCCTTGCGATCAGGTGGCGCTTCTTTGTTGGCTATTGAGATGATGTTAACGTGCGACCAGTTTTCTTTGCGTTATAGGCCAATGAGATGACGTTACTTTGCGAGCAGGTACCGCAGCTTTATGTCTCAATGAGATTACAAAATCTTACGGCTAGGTGTTAATGCTTTATGGACCAATAAAACTACTTGACTTGCGAGCAGTTGTTCCTGCTCTATAACGCGAGGAGGCGACACTAGCTTTTGATGTGGTGTCAGTGATTTATGGCTCTATGAAACGACATTTCCTTGCGATCAGGTAGCACTGCTTTAAGGCCTCATTAGATGAAGTTACCTAACAAGGTGGTGCTGCTATATAGCCCAATGAGATATGGGTACTTTTCAAGCAGATGCGCTGCTTTATGGCACAATGGGAATACCTTATCTTGGGACCAGGTGGCGCTTCTTCATTGCCCAATGAGATGAGGTTACATTTACACAAGCTTGCCCCCATGGAATAAAGTAACCTTGTGATCAGATGTCAGTGATTTACTACCCAATGAAATGAAGTTACCTTGCGATCAGTTGGCGCTGCTTTTAAGCCCAAATAGATGACGTTACCTTGCAACTAGTTTGCTTTGACTTATCGCTCAATGAAGTTAGGTTACCTTGCAACAAGGTGGCGCTTGTTTCTGGCCCGATCAGATGAGGTTACCTTGCAATCAGGTGGCGCTGCTTTCTGGCCCAATGTGATGACGTTATCTTGCGACCAGATGGCTTTGCGTTATTGCCCAATGAGATGAATTTAACGAGTGACAAGGTGGTTTAGCTTTATTGCTCAATAAGATGAGGTTATCATGCTTCTAGCTGGCGCTGATTTATGGCCCAATACGATGGCGATGGCTTTAGATCAGGTAACGCTTCTTTATTGTCTAATGTGAAGACCTCAGCGTGCTCCCAGGTAGCCCTAATATATTGGGCAATGAGATTAGATTAACTTGCAACCAGTTGGCGCTGCTTTATGCTTCAATGAAATGACGTAAATTTAGGATCTAGTGGTGCCTCTTCTGGCTCAATTAGATCAAGATACGTCCTTTAAAACCAATTGGCGGTTTTTTGTGACCCAATGAATTGCCATTAGCTTGTGATAAGGTATCTCTGCGTTATGGCACAAGGAAATAACGTTACCTCGCTACCAAGGGACGATGCTTTCTGGCGCCAGGAGGTGACATCACCATGCGGCCAAGTGGCACTGCTTTATTGCCTAATGATATGACGATGAATTCCAACCAGGCGGCTCTACTCTCTGGTCCAATAAGGTTACGTAACATTGTAACTTGGTGGCGCTGCTTCATGGTACAAGAAGATGACGTTATCTTGCGACCAGATGTCGCTTCTTTATTGTCCAATGAGAAAACGTTAAATTTCCACCATATGGCGCTTATTTATTGCCCATTGGGATGACGTTACCTGCCGACCAGGTTGCGCCGCTATATGGTGCAATGAGATGAAGTTACCTCAAGCTGGTGGCAGTGCTCTATGGCCCAAAGAGATGACGTTACCTTGCGGGCAGGCGACGCCTCTTTCTGCCGCAGGGAGATTACGTTACCTTGCGACCAAGTGGCGATGCTTTCTAGTCTTATGATATGAGGTTACCTTGTGGCCAACTAGCGATGCTTTATTGTCCAATGATATCGCATAACATTACTTCGCGATTAGGTGGTGCTTCGTTCTGGCCCAATGAGATGACCTTGCCTTGCGTCGAGGTGGCGATGTGTTACGTCCCAATGAGATGTCATCTAAGCTGGGCACAAATGCAGCTTAATTTCGTTATTCGATAAAATACGTGAATTTTTGGTTCAGAAAAAACCCAAAAAGCTACAACTAGGAAGACTAACCAAAGGAGCAATAGCTAGAAGAGCACTGGATAATTAAAAACTAGATATATAGACATACATAAGCTGTGTGATCCCTACTTCAATAAGGTCTGCTGACCAACGTCGCGTGTTCTCACCTATTCTGATTTATGATCTTAGGATCTGAAAAACTGTCAATAATTCATGGACTAACCTTGGGAGCACCTTAGTAATTATATCATTCAAAATGGAATTTAAAACTACATCAGTGTATCAAATTTCGTTACAATTGGTAGAATAGTTAAGAAGTTTTCTTCAGATAATTCCCCGGCTAACAATGGGAGCACTTTAGAAATTCTATCATTCGAAGAAGAATTTAAAACAACATAAGAATTTTACATCTCGTTTCAATCGGCCGAATAGTTATGATGTTATTGCCAAAACAATATAATTCCCGGGCTAACCTTGGAAAGAATTTAAGAAGTATATCAGTCGAAAAAGAATCTAAAACGTCATAAGGGTTTCAGATTTCGTTACAATCGGTGGAATAGTTACAAACTTACAATGTTATTACCAAAACAAAGAAAAGCAAGCGAATAAAAACCCTATCTAAGCACTAGGTGACTGATCGCTTGGTATCAAGCCATTGATTGCCCTGGAAATCTTTAGTTCACGGATTTCCTAATCATAGAGAATTGATTTAGTTAACTCTTGATAATTTGGCAGATGCGGCAGAATGTAGGTATAAAATCTTGTCTTAAATAGAGAAAAATGTCTATTTCCTTGCTTCCTATATCTGGCAATAAGGCTGGAACGATTTATTAGAAGGGAAGTTCAATTTCTACGATAAATTCGCAGAAATTTTACAGATAAATATATACATCCGGTATATATGTATATTTATTAATAGGACAATAGGTACAAGTAACATGATGGACTACGCATCAAAACGTCTTTAATGCAAAAAACATTTTGTAGGTTTTCTTGTGGACAAAAGAGAAAAACTAGTGAATTTGATCTTTTTTTTTTCTCTCTCTCTCTCTCTCTCACACACACACACACACAGACACACACACACACACACACTTTCTCCCGCTCTTTCTGTTTACTTTGCCCTCTCTCTCACTGATTATTTTTTTCTGTCTCTGTTGATTTTCTTCTTTTTCTCGCTCTCTCCCTCTCTATCTCTCTCTCTTTGCTCACTTTGCTCTCTAATTTTAGTCTGCACTTACTTCATTTCATGTTTTTCATTAAGCGAATTTATAATAACATCCAACCACAAATTACTGCCATAAGCCCATAACTTCCTCTGCTCTTATACAGGATTCCAAACCAACGAGCATTGCATTACAGCAAATATCCATTTCAGTAATTTTAGTGCCGTTTCAAAAAGGTTAAAAGGCCCTAATCTTCATGCAATAAAACTCAGTGCTGCAGCATTTAGTTAATTCCCTCAAAATCATAGGAAATTTATGTTTTATTCTATCAAAATGTTACTAGGAGAGTTCTGCATTATAATAGAATCTCTTAATTGAAATATTGTTCATTCTACGTAAAACGTGCTGTGTTAGGTTACGGTAGCTTTTCTTTTGACAGGAGGCGTATTTAATTTCTGTAAATGTTTTATGTCGACATTTTAATTTATCCTAGGACGCAGTTTGACCCTACATGGTACCACCGAAATGCTGAGTATGCTATCGCACATACGCGCCCCGTGTACAGTCATGGCCCAACTTTTGACACTGCAATATCTTTCATATGTGAAAATTAATAGAACTTATAATTAGATGCATTTTGTTTTAGTATATTTGTATGATAATTTGAATGTAAAATATACAAAAATCGGTTTTATAAATAAATATAGTCAATATTTATATTGATTTCGTTAATTTTCAGGATTGCTTCAATTCATTTTGGCATGCTGTAGAGTTTGCTCTTTCCTACTAAGTCTAAAATTTAAAATCTAAAAAAAGCAGCCAAGGTTAAATTTGTATAAACTTTCTGAACTTCGCCAATTATAATAATTTTGAAAAGGAACTCTAAACTAAATTTCCCTTCTTTCAAAATATCACGTTGATAAAATATAGTTATAGAAGAAGATATATAAAATTAATTTTCTGAACTTCAGCATTTGTAGTTCTTTGGGTTTTAAAAAATTAACAAAATTTAGATACCTATATTTATTTCTGGATTTCACCATTTTGTTTTGAGATATTATAAAAGAATTATTAGAAATAACTTTGATAAAATAAACATAAGTCATAACCAAACTAAGATGAACTTATTATTCAAAAATCCAAAAAAATCCCCTTCAAAAATTATAAATTTAGAGATGATGATGATGATGATGATGATGATGATAAGCACCCTCAACTGCTCACAATTAGATGGCTTCTGTTTATCAACCGTCAGTTTGATTATCAGCCACAATTTCTCTTTTGAGTTCAATTCTGCCGAATTCCTGTGCCAAGGTCACGAAAGTTCGATATTATTTTGCTCTTTGAAAAGGAGCGCTAGCACGCTGAAAAATATACTTATAACACTTAGATTGGTACTGAACTCTTAGGAAAAGGTGTTGATGAACCACGTTTTGCTACCATTTTAGGTTTATGTACGAGGGGCGGTCAATAAGTTTTGCGAATCGATAGGGCAAAAGAGAGGAAGGAGGATGGCTGTTTGTGGGGGTGTTAGGACAGGTTATGGCAAGTCAGGACCTGCAGCCGCACGCTTCTGCCTTGTCTATTTAGGAAGCAGCAGCTGATCGCAGGTCGTCAGTTACAAGTTTTTCAACAATGGAAAAGGTTGAGCACCGCGCATTGATCAAATTTTTGTGCAAGGAAGGCAAGAATGCAAAAGAGATCCATGAACGCATGGTTGCAGTATACACAGAAACCGCCCCTTCTTATGCAACCATTGCTCGCTGGAATAGGGAGTTCCGCCATGCTGGTGAGTCTCTTGAAGATGACCCCGTCCAGGATGCCCGTCAGACGTGACGAACGAGGAAAATGTGCCCGTGCGGTGAGGATGATCCTGGAAAATCTTTAGGAGAAGGTCGAAGAAATCGGGGAGAACTTGGAATATCATATAAAAGTGTTATTAACATTATCCACGACAATTTGGCCATAACCATGGTCTCTGCCCGTTGGGACCCTAAAAACCTCACGCCCCATGATCGACTTCAACGTCGTCAAAGTCCAGAAGGCCGGTCGGAGCTGCACAAGCTGCCATGCGCGAGTGCGGATTCGAGGAGCTCAACTATCCACCCTAAAATCAAGATCTGGCCTCTAGTGACTACTTTTTATTCCGCCAGCTCAAGGCTGCATTGCGTAGACGCCAGTTTGGGGACGATGAAGATGCCCAGCTCACCGTCTAGGCATGGCTTGAACAGCAGTCGAAAGATTTATGGTTGTCGGGAATTCGATGCCTCAGGGAGAAGTGGCGCAAGTGCATTGAAGTCGGGGGTAGTTATATTGAAAAATAATAAAAAACTTTTCCTCATATCTCGCTTCCTTATATCCGAATTCAAAAACTTATTGACAGCCATCCGAACACTTTCCAGTTCTGTGGCTGCTACTCATCTAGGAAAACAGGAGAACTAACAACTTTGTCTAAGTTCACTGACATACGAGGGGTGGTCAATAGGTTTTGCAATTCGGATATAAGGAAACGAGATATGAGGAAAAGTGTTCTATTATTTTTCAATATAACTACCCTCGACTTAAATGCACTTGTGCTACTTGTCCCTGAGTTTTCGAATTCTCGACAACCAGTAATCGCCCGACTGATGTTCAATTCACTCCTGGCCCGCGAGCTGGACGTCTTCATCGTCCCCTCACTGGCGTCCACACAGTGCAGCCATGATCTGGCGCAATAAAAAGTGGCGCTAGGGGCCAGATCTGGACTGTAGAGGGGATGGTTAAGCTCTGCTATTTCGCACTCGCGCAGGGCAGCTTGTGCAACTCTGGCCTTGTGGACTTTCACGACGTTGAATTCAATCATGGGCCGTGAGGGTTCTAGGAAGCCAACGGGCAGAGACCTTGGTCATGGCCAAATTGTCCTGGATGATGTTGATAACACTTCAATGTGATCTTCGTAGTTCTCGCTCGATTTCTTCGACCTTCACCCGTCGATTTTCGAGGATCATCCTCTCCACATGGGCCACATTTTCCTCGTTGGTCACGTCTGACGGGCCTCCTGGACGGGGGTCATCTTCAAGCGACTCACGACCATGGCGAAACTCTCTATTCCAACGAGAAATGGTTGCATAGGAAGGGGCAGTGTCGGTGTATACTGCAACCATGCATTCATGGATCTCTTTTGCATTCTTGCCTTCCTTGGTCAAAATTTGTTGAAAAATTTGTGACTGACGATCTGCGATCAGCTACTGCTTCTTAAATAGACGAGGCAGAAGCGTGCGGCTGCAGGTCCGGACTTGTCATAACTTGTCCTATCACCCTCATAAACAGCCATCTCCCCTCCTCTGTTTTGCTCTACCGATTCCCAAAACTTGTTGCCCGTCCTCCTTCGTATGTAAAAATAAATGTTTGAATCTTTTTTTCCGAATTCCCGAAATGATTCTCTCCAAAGAAGGCATGTAACCATTGTTGTTCTACAACATAATGGCCTTAAATTCACGGAGGTAGTAGACACGTGTATTGTATCCAGTAACACGATCTTCCAGATCATTAATTTCTTGAAAATGAATGGTTACTCTGCTGTGAATTAGACTTCCGGACTCAACAGAGCTTAAATTGAACGCCGAAATTCCTTTTTGTTAAGGTCCTAGCTCAAGGATTTATATGCCTCAAAGTCCGAGCTCTTCTACAAAGACCTAAAGTCAAGAAGACTGTAAAAAACTCTCATCTTACGAGTATAATATCACGAAATAGATTAGCGTTAAAAATTCATTCATTTAACCAATATTTGTACAATTTTTCACTTCTGATCATAATGCAAAGTGCCACTGAACCTTACCTTGTAAGGAAAACATCTAGAGCTCGATAATATATTCAGGGAAGAAATGCACTGTTTTTTCTTACCATGAAATGCTGACTTTATAGTCGCCTGCGACTCTATATCTCACTATGTCGATCGGTTGGTCGGTCCCGTTTTGCTTTTTTGTGTTTGTAATAACACTGTAACTATTCGGCCGATTCTAACGAAATAATAGAACCCTTATGTTGTTTTACGTTCGCTTTCGATTGATATAATTTCCAAGGTCTTCCCAAGGTTTTTGTAATAACATTGTAACTATTTGGCCTATTCCAGCGCAAATTGAATCCCTAATGGTGTATTACATCTTCTTTTGAATGATATAATTACCAAGATCCTCCTAATTTTAGTCTAGGAATTATTGAAAGTTTTAAAGCTCTTAATTTCATAAATCAGAATTAGTGAGTGTAGGGGAATGGTCACTTCCCCCCCTCCCCCGTTCAATCTTGGTGTAGAGACAAGGCGGTTACAGCAAAGACATCCGTCGAAGGCATCGGCGGGTTCAGTGCTTGAACGCAGTGTGGCACAACTCGGTGCCATGAAAGACCCTAAAGGTCAAAATGTAAGATCTCCCCCAGGAGAGTTAGATCCAGTTTCGCGTCAAATAAGAAATTGGAGACGTGTTTCTCCCAATCTCGAAGGCTAACGAGGAGCCGATGTTTGACTTCATGGGAAAGACCGTTTGGAAAAAGCTCTCCTGGGGCCGTCCTCAAGCACCTCTCCCCCTTACTACTCCCCCTGAGGGTGACGAGGTTTAAATGAGAAACTCTGAGGAAAATAAGGGTAGTATATGTTAGTCTCTAGGTCAAGAAGGCTTCGTATCAAACCGAACTACCAAGACTGGAGAGGTAGTTTACTTGGGTCGCCAGACCAAGAAGTACCCTGCAAGAGAGGCAGGGCTACCTACCTTAAGGGGCTAAGAAGAAGCTCATCCTCGAGCTAAGTCCCTGGTTATCAAACCAAACGATAAGTTAACTTTGTTAAGTTCAACTTACTCTCGCCAGAGACACTCCTCATATCATGGTGCACCTTAAACACCAGGGGTATTCCTCGTCTTTGAGGAAATTAAGAAAAGAAGATGGAAAAGGCTCCCCCTCGGGCCCGTTACTCGGTGGCCACACCGAATTTTAAGTAACTTATTCTCGCCAGAGAAACCATGCTCTGTTATCCTCCTCCTTGAAGAAGATCCTCCCCGAGTTTAGTCCTCGTCCATGAGGAAATAAGTACGAAGGAGAAAAGCTCCCGCCTCGAGCTCGTTACTCGGTGGTCACACCGCACTCCAAGTTAACTTTATTTTAAGAACCAAGTTCGACTCACTCTCGCCAGAGAGACCACGACTGCCTAGGTGTTGCATAAAGCACCGTATTGGTTCTCGTCCTTGAAGAACCACTCCCCCTCCCGGAAGAACATGTGGACCCCCCAGCTGCCACCCTCGCCAAAACAACCGTGTGATCTCGCTCATCTACATCTGGCCGCCGGCACGCGTCGTGAGTCAATAACATTTCTGAGGCCTTTAAACTCCACATGAGTCCGTAAGCCTAATTCTTATATTATTGTTGTGTGTAGAGAAAACGTTAACCAATTTTTGTGGGTAAACTAATTTAATTAATTCTTATTTATAATAATATTTAGAGTATTGAGGTAGTTAATGTATAAATGTTATGTATTCATTTTATAAAGGTAAAATATAAATTTATTTTAGGATTAATGTTCGTTTCTCTTATATATCGTTACGTGTTTCATAACGGCTCTGTTCGTTAAGATATTCAGATATCAATATATCTTAGACACTCTTAGCACTCTTAGAATAGAACAAAAAGGGGGGGGAATTCTACGACATAAATAAAACTGGTGTCAGGTTTGTAGGTTGTTATTAGAAAGAACCCAACAGTGTCTAATTAAGAAAGAGCCAACACGTAAAGGAATATCAGATCAGGAATAAGAGATTAATTGACTAGAGTAAAATTGGTAGAGTTAGGGGTGGTAACAATCTAAAGGTAATTGGTAGGCCAAGTTGTAAATTGGTTGTCGGGAGTCTTATTTCAATTAGCATAGTAGTGGGATTAAGGGTAAGTTATGCGGAGCGCTACCTGGTGAGTGGTAGCATAATTACCTGAGAGTACAGTAAGGAAAATTTGACGGACCAACACAAAATGGATCCGGTCGAAAGATTCAACCTACAAGCCCAAATTCTGGGATTTGAAGGCGAGGATATGGATCCCTACATCCTCGAAGAATTGAGAATCCAAAGAGAAGAAGAAGAAGAAATAATAGAGTTTGATAGAAAGAGGGAAAATATAAAAAGAAAAGGGAAAAGAGAATGCGAGGCAATAAAAATACGGAGAGACATAAAATTAGAGAAAGACCGAATACAGGAGAAAATAGAAAGAGAGGAAAGAAGAATGCTGAGAGGAGGTAAAACAAGCGAAAGAATAATACTGTTGAAAAGAGAAGCACAAGAATTCGGAATAAGGATAAAAAGGGAAGATGAGGAAAGGAGAATAAAGATAAAACGAGAAGATGATGAAAGAAAAATAAAGATAAACCTGGAAGATGAAGAAAGAAGAACCCGATGGGAAAATGAAATAGCGAAAGCAGAAAAAGAAGCCGAGGAAAGGAGAATGAAGAGGAAAAAAGAACGTGCTCAAGCTGAAAGAGAAGAGAGAGAAGAAAAAGAAAGATTGCTCGCACTCGAAAGAGCACCTATCGAGAACCTGATAGAGGTCGAGGAAGTTGGAGCTCGGCCTGGACCTAAGAAAGGACCATCGAGGGAAACCCAGCGAAATGGGGTAACGATGGAAGAAGTAGGAAGTAGGGACGAGGTACTAGCATGTGTACCTAAGGAAGAAGCTACGAGGAGAACCCAGCCAAATGGGGTTATCAGGGAAGATGTAGGAGGTAAGGTAGAGGTACGAGCAGGTGTACCTGAGGAACTACCTACTAAGAGAAGTGAGTCAAATGAGTTGACTAGGAAGGAGGAAAGAGGTGCTATTGCAATACACACAGGTAAGACTAGTCAAATGGTAGACGCGGATGAGTATCCCTTACCCCTATTAGTCTCCTCCCCAAACGGAACGTCCACGGAGTTACCGCTAAATCGCCAAGTCGTAGTGAGCGCCACGTCCATTAACGATCTCACAGGGAAAAGTTTTCTCGATCCCCGAAGATCGAACCCAGACACGATCTTCCCGTGTACCTGGTTAAAGGAGAGCTATTGGACCTACGATCCCATCAATTATGCCCCGCTGCAACAGGCTGCTCTAGCCTTAATGTTCAATTTAAAGGTAGTCAAGTACCATAATATGGGTAAGTCGAGTAGGTTGAAATACCGCTACCATTTAGTAACATACTGGGGTAGACTCAATAACCCGAATGGCCGACTCAGGCGCGGTAAAGTATTGGTCTTAGAGCACCATTTTAAGATTAGCTACATCAAAGGAGCCAATAAAGGACAGCTGCTCTATAGGCGGAGACGAAATACCATTGAGGGTTATTTCAGCACTTAATGAGCGTGAAACCATGTTTTCATTTGTTGTTCGTGTTAATATTTATCGGTAGGATTTAAGTTCTCAAAAACTTAGAAATGTAAGGAAGTAGATGGTTTTGTTGTTTTTTTTTGTAGGTAATCGATGAATTAAGGTTTTGTTATTTTCATGTAAAATTGTAAATCGAGTATGTCTAGTTCGACACATTGCCTGTGTAAACGCGCGCGAAGCCTACATGTGTAAAAAAACTTAATGTATGAGATGGCTCAAGAAATACAACTTTGCTAATCTCGACTAGGTTGATTAAGCTGTTTTGAGTTCCCGGGAGCATCCCACCTCCCCATTAAGTTCTTTGATGGGAGGTGATGTAGGGCAATGACACTTCCCCCCCCCTCCCCCGTTCAATCTTGATGTAGTCACAAGGCGGTTACCGCAAGACATCCGTCAAAGGCATCGGCGGGTTCAGTGCTTAACCGCAGTGTGGCACAACTCGGTGCCATGAAAGACCCTAAAGGTCAAAATGTAAGATCTTCCCCAGGAGAGTAGGATCCAGTTTCGCTTTAAATAAGAAATTGGAGACGTGTTTAGCTCAATCTCGAAGGCTAACGAGGAGCCGATGTTTGACTTCATGGAAAAAACCGTTTGGACAAAAAAGTCTCCTGGGGCCGTCATCAAGCCCCTCTTCCCCTTACCACTCCCCCAGTGAAGTGACGAGGTATAAATGAGGAACTCTGAAGAAAATTGGGGTTGTATACGTCAGTCTCTAGGTGACAAAGTCATCCGATCAAACCGAACTACCGAGACTGGAGAGGTAGTTTACTTGGGTCGCCAGACCAAGAAGTACCCTGCAAGAGAGGCAGGGCTACCTACCTTAAGGGGCTAAGAAGAAGCTTATCCTCGTGCTAAGTCTCTGGTTATCAAACCAAACGATAAGTTTACTTTGTTAAGTTCAACTTACTTTCACCAGAGACACTCCTCATATCCTGGTGCACCTTAAACACCAGGGGTATTCCTCGTCCTTGAGGAAATTAAGAAAAGAAGAAGGAAAAGGCTCCCCCTCGGGCCCGTTACTCGGTGGCCACACCGAATTTTAAGTAACTTATTCTCGCCAGAGAAACCCCCCCTCCGTTATCCTCACCCTTGAAGAAGACCCTCCCCGAGTTCAGTCCTCGTCCATGAGGAAATAAGTAACGAAGGAGAAAAGCTCCCGCCTCGAGCTCGTTACTCGGTGGTCACACCGCACTCCAAGTTAACTTTATTTTAAGAACCAAGTTCGACTCACTTTTGCCAGAGAGACCACGACTGCCTAGGTGTTGCATAAAGCACCGTATTGGTTCTCGTCCTTGAAGAATCACTCCCCCCCCCCCCGGAAGAACGTGTGGCTCCCGCAGCTGCCACCCTCGCCAAAACAACCGTGTGATCTCGCTCATCTACATCTGGCCGGCGGCACGCTTTGAGAGTAAATAACATTTCTGAGGCCTTTAAACTCCACATGAGTCCGTAAGCCTAATTCTTATATTGTTGTTGTGTGTAGATCAAACGTTAACCAATTTTTGTGGGTAAACTAATTTAATTAATCCTTGTTTATAATCATATTTAGAGTATTGCTGTAGTTAATGTATAAATGTTATGTATTCATTTGATAAAGGTAAAATATAAGTTTATTTTGGGATTAATGTTCGTTTCTCTTATATATCCTTACGTGTTTCAGAACGGCTTTGTTCTTTAAGATATTCCGATATCTAAATATATTAGACACACTTAGCACTCTTAGAATAGAACAAAAAGAAGGGAAATTCTACGACAGTGGGCTCACACGACATTGGTAAGCAGACCTTGTCTAGTAAACCTGCAATCTTTTAATTTTATAAGGATTAATCCTATTACGTAAACTTCCCAAGGCCAAAAAAAATAATATACAAGAATATGAGCTTCTAAGCATTCACGCCATGAATGTCTTCTCTTACATTTTCCTGTCGCTCTTACTCCCCCGGCAATCCCAAGCTATCAGGCCAATCTTATTTATTTTTCAAATCTTAATTATAACTTATTTAACTATCTTATCCCTTTCCTAGGGCCCGTCAAGGTGACTATTAATACAGTGTTTGATTCTTTGGATTCACTCATATATTGAACTAAATTCTAAAAACATTCATTTCCGCCATAAATGGCTTACTTTTGAGTTAGCTTTCACATTTATGTGAGCACATCTACCACGAAAAGTAAGCAATTGTCGGCAAGATTAACCGATTTGCGAAGACAAGGACGATCATGTATTCTTAACCCAACAAACCTAAATTAACCTAACATTTTTGGACGAGTTAACTTAGGTTAGGTTAGGTTAAAGAGTAATGATCTTAAATATCTCTAGTATTATAGCACGATCCCCAGCACCATTTAAATTAGAGATACCAAACTGGTAGGTTAATTATTTTGTTAATTATAGATTAATGAATTTTAAATACTCACTTTAGTTTTTATTTTGTTATTTCGCTAATTTAAGTATTATTAAATGCCGTATTTAATGTCCCCTTTTAGTGAGTAGAGGGATTGCCTAGGTTTCTAGGATGTACATAGATATTGTACGAAGGATGAAATCCCTCTATACCCAAATTACACATTACTAAAGCAAATCAATCACGTTTGGTTGTTATTTTGATAAATCAGTCTATATTCATAAAATGAATTTTGTATTAGATTACCATTCTACCCTTGATATGTGAGTAAAAGATAAAACTATATGAGTTAACAGTGACTTTTATAAAAGAATTCTATCCTTCATCAAACATTTGCCTGTTTTAGGCGAGCTAATTTAAGTCTAGTGAAGCTTCTCTACTTCATATATATGGTTTGGTAATAACCCATAAGCCAAATAATCCTATGCTTCTTATTATAAGTTTCATAGGCTCTATGAATATCGAAAAAGATTATGAATAATATTTTACAATCTGACAGAAAAAGGTCTAAATTACCATTGTAGAGAACCAAATCGAAAGGAAGAGGCACTACTTTAATAAATAATATAAATATATATATATATATATATATATATATATATATATATATATATATATATATAAAGTCAACAGCGACGAAGGAAAATGAAACACGGGAGATCTGTGAGGCCTTTCGACTAATCGTCCTTTACAAAGCAGACTGAAGCAGGGAGAAAGATAGGAAGAATATTTTACAAGGAAGAGACACATGTATATCGTATATGACATTAGGATTATAAGAGCATTAACAGGTACCTGGAAGCCAACCATATTAAAGACTTAAACCTGCTGAAACAGAAGGTGACCATTGAAAAAAAGGGGGTTTACAAAAAAGGAAGGGAAACTCAAGACCCTTTTTTCAATGTTTCCTACTCGATGTCACCGGGTGGCTTATTTTCTCTGTGAATGACGGAAAACCAAGCCTTATTGAGGCTTGCGTGCTGCGATGAAGAAATATGCTAGATTTAGCAGCGATAATTGAGGGGTCCTCTATAGTTTCTATTTTGCAACAGACGCCGAACGAATGCGACCCGGGGAATTACCATCATTCTCTGTTCCTTAGTAGACACTACAGAAATTGGTATCAAATTTCATCGGCCAGAGGAAGGGTTGTAGGTCTCCCCAACCATGCTTCCCATACAGTAATCTCTTATCTTACTCATGTAGGAATCGTCTTTTTTTCCATATATCCTCTGTCACAGTCACCCCAACTAATTCTTCTCAGACACTCAATACTTTCAGAATAAATTAAAGATACTATAACTGGCTATGACTGTAAGAATACTATCAGTATTGCGTCATCGTTATGCCGTGGAAGACATCTCAAGTTAACCTCATCCATGTGTGGAACCTTTTTTAAATAAAAGTTGGTCCAAAATAAGGCGTCCACTTTAGACGGTCTTTTCCCTTTATTACTCGATAAATTTGACTCTCTATCTATGTCATTCCATCTTAAAATAAACGAAGAGAATTCAAGGTTCTTGACTCATCTACAAAAGATATTTCATTCAAGAGATCGATAGATTGTCCTCTTCCTTTGCCTCAACCTGGGCTTGAATATCTTCCCTCGTTGAATTGTAGAGAGACGGGGGGGGGGATTCTTTCTTGAATTTATCTTTGTTTAATTTAATCTTCAACCATATATATTAATAATTGCTTGAGATTGAATGGCTCCTCTACTAAAAGCTGATTTTGACATTTTGATTTCAAGTTTGAGGAATAAATCTTAAAAGGTTTTATTAAAATCATCTGCAATATTATAGAGAATCATAAGAAACTGACGACTAAGTACATTTTATTTAGGTTGTTTGTCATCTGCTGATATTTAAAAATAAAATTAAACCTATTTATATATTTATATACATACAACCACAAGAAAATCGAAGAATATACGCGTATTTCCCTAATTAAAGGAAGAATTCGGCTGTCAATAATTACTGCTGTGTAATATCTAATGTTCTTTTGACATTAAATATATCACTGTTTAACGTATATATCTTTACAAGATATTTATGTAATTATATAACTTATTTGTGGAATATAACTCAGAGTTATTGTTTTAATCAACTAAATTCCCAACCTGTTTCAAAAACGAATGACACGACTCATCATCTCTGCTGATATCCGATCATTCTTTCTTCTGAGCAAAATTGGTCGGGTCTAACACATGGAAGTTCCCGCATAACCTATGATTAGTGGAAATATATATTTACATTTCTAGGACAGAAAGACATTAATATGCACAGAGTGTAGTCAGTAACATTTAGTAAATAGCAAACATGCATTATTTCATCATGAATCCTGGGTCACCAATCTCGCTTGTGAAAGAGTTGGGCTGTAAAATCTTCCTCATTCTTTCACGGATGACCTAATTTGAATCTGCCCAACCAGATCGAATCTTCCTATGCACAAGACATCTTCATTCAGGATAGCTACATTACTCAAATATAATAGTTGCATCTAATTTTTTCAATTCAAATTAATAATCATTGACGAACATATACAGGGTGCACCCACAGAACGGGCCCAACATTCGATAGGCCTCATTTCTTAATTTTTTAGAAGAATTGAATGAAACTTTGGTTATAGCTAGTTTATTTTGTTTAAAAACAATATCAAAACATAAGTATTTGGAATTTTCTTCTTTATTCTAGAGCACGTATGCGAGATGACCTCCATTTTGTTCTGTGCCTTTCTTTAGGCGCAGCGCAAAGTTGTCTATAATGTCGTAACAAACCGACCGACTAATGGCTCTGATCTACTTCCTGATGGCTTCCTTGTGTTCCCTGATGGTCCCGTGTCTCCTTGCGTACACACTGTCTTTAAGGTAGCTCGAGAGAAAGAAATCTGGGAGTTAAGGTCTAAACTGTGAGGAGTCCACTCAAAATCAGACTTGAGACTGTTCACACGGCCACTAAAGTTCTCGTTCAGCCAAACTTGGGACAGGTTTGAGTTGTTAGAGATTGCTTCAGCTTGCTGGAACAGGAACTTCCCCGTAAGTGACGGAAACAGGGAATACAGCTCCATCGTAAAAGTTTTGAGGAACTCAACATACCGCTCCTTGGTGACTGTCACTGTCGCGCCAGATTCTTCCAAGAAGAATGGTTCAATGATGCCTCTGGATGAGATTGCAGTCCATACCGTGCACTTAGGGAGGTGTATGGGCTTGGAGGCTACCTCATTTGGTATGGAGGTTCCCAGAAGAGATTTGTCTTCGTTTTTACGTTTTCTTCGAGATGTGAGTGAGCTTCATCTGAGGTCCAAAGGAGGTTAAGGAAAGTTAGGGTCTCCTGAATATACTCCAGTATCTTGACTGCCATAGCCTTTCTCTGCTTCATGCATGAGGCTGTTGGCGTCCGCTTCGTCAGTGTTCTTTATAGGTAGGCCTTTACATCCATTAATAACACTCTCCTGCATGTCTAACGGAAAATACAGAGGGACTGACTTCGATTACGCACAGAGCGTTTTGGACTCCGTCACGCTATCGACCAGCTAAGCTGTACGCTTCCTGGAGCATTCTAAATGACTTGGAAGGTATTCACTGGCTGAAATTGAGGTTCTCCACTGTCTCATAGTTCTCGAAGTGATATACCCAGTCCTGTATTCTATTCTTGGAGGAACCTTTTTCACATTCGAACTGATGCACTTTCTTCAACGAGCCTATCTTGTAGTAATCTTTGACGCAGTATATAATTTAGTTGAGCTCCCAATGAGATATAGTTGTGTTCACAGGCGTTGTTTCTGTCATTTCCTGCAAAGTAAGGGTGATGAGTAAATGAATGAATAAAGGATATATCACAAAAAGTCTGTGTAGGTCCGTTTTGTGGGGTCACCCTATATATTAATGTTTGTCAGAATATGGTCAAAAATCTTGATCCATCGTCATAAATTCTTCATTTAACGACACATAATTCTTTATCCGTTAAGTAAAGAATGACAAACATTTTAACTCCATGTAATTCCCCATCAGACTCCAGAAATCTGAAACAACAAAAACTAAATTTTTCTTTGCATTTTGTTTCTAGTCAAGGACATCTTTGTTTTTTACAAACAAACCGTCTAAGATAGGTTTGAAAGATGTTCTCTTGCTTACGCTTAAGGTAATTTAAGGATAATCCTTTAGAGGGTGTCATTGTATTCATCAGATTATTTTTTTTTCATATACATATTTAATTTTTTCTTTGACCCTCCTTAGACTATTTGGTACTTCCGCATGGGGAATCTGTCTATATTCGGGAGGTTCCGCTGATGCAAAAGAGATATCTACACCCTTGGTTCCTAAAACCTTCAATTTATCTACTCGAACAATGGACCTTCCCCTAAAAAACACACATTTTCACTTCTTCTAACTTTAAAACTTTGTATACGGACTTGTCCATGAAATTTTTTCATTTATGTATATTCTCCTGTGATTTCAGATTCATTTTTTGAACCAACATAATAGAATATTCTTTCAACCAGTAGATAAAAACGTACTCTTCTCTCTCCTTTCAAATAAGCCACACCAAATTTCGTGTTGTTTTCCAAATGAAACCGACGATCCTTCGTCGATTTTTCCGTGGGCATCTCGGCACCCAACCAGATCTCCTCGTTGTTCTGCAAGCATCTCAGATATCAACACTCCGACTTCGCTTATTCCGCCCAAGACCGAACGACATGAGTATGGGCCCTTTTAAAGTGGTATTTCCTGTGCTTACTAGGTACTGAAATTATAATACTTTCTAGCTTTCATGTCATAGGCTATTTATTATCCACAAATTTACCATTTTCTACATTAAAACATTAGTTTGAATATTATTTTACTATTATTGAACCGAATATTTCGCTTTAATTGGACCTCGCTGAATTTGTTGTATTTATGTTTTTCTGAAATGATAATTATGATTTTCGCCGAATATTAAAGTTATTTATAACGTGTGATGCGAATTTAATGGCCTATTTCTTCGACATTTCAAGAAAAAAGCATGTGGATTCTCTCGTGAAAAAAGTTCAGAAGGTAGGTTACAATGAGGCAGCCGTTTTTCTCTTCTCTTCAGGTGTGGGAATAAACTGCTTTGAACAACTTTGAACTCTCTCAGAATTGAGTGCTTGATTTATTGACAACCGATTGGGCAAATCAAGCGTGTCCCTTGCTTGAGTGGGAATCTGTTTCAAGAGCAAGGTGATTCCGCTTGAACAAGAGATAGAGAGAATCATATCTGGAGAAAATAGGGGAAATTTCTCTCTCTATCTCCCTCCCAAAAGTAGCCGAAGCTAAGGCACGAAGGCTCTCATCTTCTCTATCCTTCTCTTGTTCGTGTAAACAAGTGTTGTGGAGACGGCAAAAGCTCCGCGTTCTTTAATGTATATTGTAGTCTACTGATCTAATTCCTGATTTTGTCAAATTGTGTATATTTGTAGAATGTCATAATTGACCATCTCTTTTCTTTTCCAATTTACTAGCCCATTATTTTTATGATTTTGGAAAAAAATGTCAGAAAATGACTAATTTCTCCATGTTAAATATAAAAATTAAATGATCTACAACCCGCATCGGGATCTGAATCGGCCTCAAACTATATTCCTCCTTTACTTGGCCCAAAGTCCACTCACTTTTCTTCAAAATATCCACAAAAATCCGATCATAAAATTTTGAGCTTAGTACACAAACATACAGACTGACAAACATAAATACACGTTTAATCACATCAACTCAGACAAACTCTGTTGAAGAAGATAATAATAATATTTCTACCATTTTTGAAAGCAGAGGCAAGCTTGTACCTTATAAGAACTTTAACCTCAAGTTTGCGCGAATCTTGTCTTTCACCGACTCTCTTCGACCTTCCACTCTTCATTTTCGTACAAATCGACCTGTCGATTAACTTGTAATTTGACTGTTGAATTGAGTTCTAAATTCACTTATTAATCGTCTGGCAATTGAACATTTGAAATGACTTGTATTTCGTCTTTTGAATTGACTTGTAATTTGACTTGCTCAAGCTCCAAGTGTATTCCTTATTTTCCTAATAAATAGCCCATAAAGAGGCTTTTCGGTCCTTAACGTCTTGTTACTGTTGATGAAAGTCCTCCGTCCCCCTTCCTCACCTCAAAGATACCTGCCTAAACTCCATACAGTGCGAGGCGAGGAATTGGGTACGTTCGGGACAGTCTTAGAACCTCCCGGGTCATTCCACAGCTGTCACTTTTTTTGTCTCCTGCTCAACTTATATACTCTACAATACATATTTTCACTCTAATTAACTTCACCACTTTTCTCACAAATCGTCGAAAATGACTTGGCGGAGATTTCCTCGATTGTCTTACGGTTAAGTGTTCAGCCCGACCCCCTAGCCCCAAAGTGTGAGTGTAAACTATTCTAGGGCTATTCGACAATCGAGAAGGGTGTCTTCTCTTCTCTTCATTCCATCGCCCGTCTTCTCTTTTGTGCCTGAGAAGAATTGGGAAAGATGTAGTTTTCTTCCAAACATTTAATTCTTCTATGTGGCAAGAAAGAATCCCAATGCTTTCACATAATAGCTAGTGACATTTCCCCCAATTATTTAACATTTATTCCATAATTAATTCAATTACAGTAAGGGGCATAATATAATGGTCAGTGAGAACAAGTGTATTCAAATATTTATTATAGAAGTTTAACAAAACGTTGAGACTATATATTACACCGATATTTAAATATATTTAATATCTATCTGTAGTGAAAATTCAAAGAGAATATATTAAATATTTCGTAAGTTATGAGGATATATACAACTCTCTTCCAAATTGCAGCGGCCAAAATTTAAGGGTCACCTAGAAAAACAATGTAAAATGGAACACGAACAAAAAAACCCTTACTATTAACATTTTGTGAACATTCCTTCAGTAGCAAATGGCCTCCAGACATCAGTTACCACATGACTGAATTAATCTTTTGCAATAGGATGGGGTAATATGTATTGTTGCATTTGTTTTCAAATAATTTCCAGGGCTCATCTGGGTTCTTTGGATTTCTCTTTCGCGCCCCATCTCCAATAATCTTCCAACCAATTAATCACCCTAAAATCTTTAACTGTGTTCAGAGTATGGCAAGGAGCGTTTCCCTGCACGGAGATCAAGGGTTGAACTAATAGGGATCGGAGATGTGGATGGGCATGCTATCTAAGAATCTAATTGTAGAGTTCAGCATTGAAAGGCCCTTCTAGGCGAATTCATGGACAATGACCAGTAGCAGAGATCACTTGCTATAACCGGAATTCTTTGTGAAACAAAAGTAGCAATCATTTACATGGTTTTTTGGCTTTCCGAACACCATAGGAATGCCAAATCCTAGTTGTTTCCTTGTGCGATTTGATCAATGGCGTAGATTTTCGACGCATTGGTTACAAAGATTGTGCAGGCCACACGGGTTGCCCTGATCACCTAATTTAATCTTAAAATAAGCCAAGTATGCTCTTTCCAACAATATATGAATGTTCATTCTTTTAGTGGGTGAGGTAAAACAACCATATATATATATATATATATATATATATATATATATATATATATATATATATCAAAACGAGTCAAGGGAATTCAAACATTTCCTTCGTGTCGTAGGTCAGTTAGGCTTCACTAGACTTCGATTGCCTCCCTAGACGCAAGGGAAGTTTCTTTTAAGTACGGGAGATATTCGAGTGGTTTTCTACCGTTTGCCCACTTAGAAAATAGATCAATGACATTTTATGTGGTTCTTGGATTTAAACAAAGAAACAAAAATAATCTTTACTACAATGCAAGCAAATATCAGAATTTAACAATAATTTATACACTATAGGAAAACTAATCGTTCAGCAAAAGGAAATTAATTTGCAATGACTTCTTCGGCACGAAGTATGAGTAGGACAATATTTACCCGAAAGAAAATGGGAGGAAATGATGAAGTGAATCTTCGTAGTCGGAAAGCGCCACGCCTCTTTAACGGTGATTGAGAATAATGTAATAGGATTATGATTTTTCAAGAAGGCGAGGGGGCCTTGAGGGGTTGTTCGAGGGAATATCCTTGCAGGTAAAGAAGCGAAGCGTGTTATTCCATAATGAATCATTACGTCCTTGACTGCCGTAGTTATGAACAAACGGGTTTCTTGCCTGCTAGTCCTTAAGGTACCAGAGAGTCGCTTGTAAAGTGGCGCGTCGTGTCCTTCGGCTGGTTCCAATGAATCCTCTTAATTACTGCTTGGATACAGCGTGAGCAGTGCCTGACTCCTGGATGAACACTAATTTGCCCGTTTCCGCGCTAGGAAATATATATGACTTCCCTGGAAGCGATTTTGTTTGCCGTCCTAAGTGGGTCCCACTTCGAATCAAGGTGCGGCGTCAAAGACTAAGGCCCTTTCGCTGATGTGGGTCCGGGTTCCAGTTTGAATCGTCTCGCTTCGTTATCGCCCCGTAAGTTTACCGAAAGACGCCTGTTGAAGGTCCGTTTGTTCGTAAAATACTTCCTAGACCTCTTTGTTCGCATGACTTTCTCTCTCTCTCTCTCTTCTTCTCTAACATCTCCTCCCTCAATAAGATGGGACTTCTGGTAGGGACATCTAGGGAAGTGGAAAAGGGATTCAATACCTTCGCATCACGAAATAAAAGAACACATTTAACAAATTCAAAAGAAATACAAAATAAATAAATTCGCATCACAGCCAAATAAAGAAATAGCAAAGCAATACATTATACAAAATCACAAAAAAGCATACAAAAATAAATACCCAGAGAGACTGTAAAAATGTACATAGATCGATGATTATCCTCAAAAAACTAATTACAACAATCATGATTATAAACACTGAATTTTAACGAGAGGTCACATCTGCCTTGATTCCAAAATAATTGTAATTTTTTTACATTCAAAAGGGTACATGTTTCCGAACTAAATTCATTTGGACAGATATATACAAAAAAAAATTATAAAACAATCGTAGGCTTACGATTCACTTCGGAGGGAATCTACCAGATTTCGGCTTAAGCTATCTGCCATAACATTCACAGAGCCTTTTACGTACCGTATCCAAAACTGTAATTATCGTAGGAACAAACTCCAGCTCATTAATCTACCATTGTTGTTTTTAATCTTTCGAGGTTCGACAAGGGTATGTGATCGGTTTCGATTTACGAATTCCTTTCCAATCTAATACCTGTCAATTTTTTTTAATTTTCCATATGATAGCGAGGGCCTCTTGCTCAATCACTGCGTAGTTCTTTTTGCGCACTAATAACTTTCAGCTGGCGTAAGCGATGGGAAATCTCTCGTCATTAATTGCGTATTGAATGAACTAAAACCCAACCGATGCCGTCGTTGCTTGCGTCCGTCTGAATGATAAATGGTTAGACGGGATTGGAGAACCGTAATATCGGGACCAACGCTAGTTTAACCTTAAGTAGTTTGAAGCTGGTGATTAACAACTGAGTCAAAACTATTTGTTGTGGGGCCTTCTTCTTCAGGAGCTGGCAAAGGAGAGCAGAAAGGATGGCCAAATCGGGAAAAAATCGTCGATAAAAGGAGGTAGAACCCATGAATGACCTTAACTGTTCTTCGTTTCTGGGCAGCGGTGTTTTTACAATGGGGGCTAACTGATTATTTCCTCTTCGGAACCCTAAGTAATCTATTATATTAAAGGGAAAATGACATTTTATCAGGCCAATTGTCAACTTATGATCCTTGAGCCTTTGCATCAGTTCTAAAAGAGCGGTCAGGTGCGGGTCCCATTCATCTGTAGCCACGTAAACATAATCTAAATAAAATAATACGTGTGGTAGCTCATCTAAAATTCGTCTCATCATTCTATTTTAATCACTGCAGGCGGTGACGAACCCAAATGGGAGAGGACGAAACTGCAATAACCACCTTTCGGTCTGGAAAGCGATGTACCTTTTAACCTCGTCCCGCAAAGTGATCTGGTAATAGACCTTACACAAATCCAGTTCTCAAATATACTTCTCTTTCTCAAAAAGATGGAGATTTTAGTTGATAAGGCGAAAGGCTCTGCCTCAAATACAGCAATGGCGTTTAGTTTCCTAAAGTCGATTTATCGGGTTTCTTAACAATGACAACGGGGGAACAGTAATGAGATTTTAACGGCTCGATTATCTTTAAATTTAACGACTTCTCAACTTCGGTATTAAAAGCTTATCTTAAATGCACTGGTAATGGATACGGCTTGGACCTGATAGCCTCTTGGGAGGTCAATTGAATATAGTGCTCAAACTGAGTAGCACATGCTGGAATGTCTGAGATGACATCACTGAATTGATTTAGGAGAGATATGAGCTGGTTTCTATGAGTGGACGATAACTGGTTGCTTATCTGGAGTTCGGTAGACGAGGATTCCATCACATCTGGTATGAGCAAGGGGTATTCGCTATTTGCTCTACTCAAGCAATTTGTACTAAACTTATGGGGACCAGAAGGTAATTTGATTCAATGGCCGATTTTTTGTCTATAGCCAATATTTAGTTATCTCTTGCGCGCCGATTATATTTCTTAAGGAGATTTATATGGAAAAGATCCCTCCCCTTGGGTGTTTCAACCAAATAATCGATGGGAAAGCTTTTCTTTTTCATTTGGTAGCGGCCCTTCCATTGCCTTAGCATTGTGTTATTGTCGGTTGGAAGCAATAACAGAACTTCCACGCTGGGTTTAAATATTCGATCTTTATACTTAGTGTTGAAATAAGCCTCACCTTTATTCAAATAAACGTCGGCATTTTGGTAGGCAATTTCGGCGCAGTCTTCCAACATCGGACGGAGTTCGATTAGGTACGATTATGATGATGGTCCTCGATCTAATTTTTGGTTAGTGAAAAGTTCTTTGATAATGTTAAGGGGCCTCGAATGTTCCTACCGTAAATTAACTCAAATGGTGTGAACCCCAAAGTGCAACGTGGTATTTTTATATATGCAAAAAGACCGCCACTGCCAAATAACGATGCTATTCTTTTGGCTGCTATGTGCAAATCTTCCGCAGTATGGCCTTGAGA
Organism: Ceratothoa steindachneri; assembly: GCA_963969495.1. NCBI lineage: Eukaryota > Metazoa > Arthropoda > Malacostraca > Isopoda > Cymothoidae > Ceratothoa > Ceratothoa steindachneri. Next base: position 93,148,020 of record OZ018330.1, read on the forward strand.
TTCCCATTCAGCCTCTCGCACATACAACTTCCAGTGGAGTGAAACGAAGTGGTAAATAAGTGCTTCACCATGCGTGATTTTCCTACCTGCTAAATAAAATGGGAGTTACATTAACGGCCTCAGTCAGACAATATTTCTTTCGCTAATCCAACGTGGGAAAAGATGGAGGTAAGGGCTTCAGCTGACGAAATGTTGTCGATCTTCGTAAGGGGGACAGACTCTGAGAACTTGGTGACAAAATCAACCAGAGTAAGGACATAACTATGGCCCTCACTAGATGGTAGGTGGATTGGTCCAACCAAGTCGAATGCCACTCGGGAAAAGGGTTCTAAGATTACGAGGCCCTTTTGCAATGGGGCTGGCTTAACTCGCACCTTAATGGCAGTTTTCTAGCATATGTCGCATGATCCACAATTGCGAAGAAATTTATCCGAAGCTCAGGGATAATAAAAGTACTTAAAAATTCGTTGGGCAGTCTTTGTGTGACTGAAGTGACCCGAGAAAAGACTGTTATGTGCATTTTATAAAATAAGTCTCACAAGAAAGCGGGAAACACATAATACTCGAGATTCAGTTATATCTCTCTTGGAGCATATGCAGTAGAGGAGGTAATCTTTAACGATGAATTAAATTAAATTACCACTTCTTATTTACTTTTGCTTCTGATTTTAGGCCTTAGTCCACACCGTACGAAGGGATTCACATTACTTCTGTTTCTTAGCAAAGTACTCGTTTGCCAGATTACTATATTCTCAACCACAGGGGGATCTCAGAGGTGCGGGTGCTTCCAAATCCTGCTTCGCTTGTAAGCGGATGGTCATTGGTTGAACCATCTTGGGTGAAGAAACTTTGGGGCTCTGCCAAATCAGAGCGGCACAAAACTTGATGGAAGCTGCCATTACTTCTGCCCAGCTAGGGAAGTAGGCGCAGTATATATGACACCTAACAATAGGGAATCGATTAGCAAGTCCCAGGTATTCATGCACGATGGCGAAAAATCGTGATCCAAAGCTACAGGTGGTAGTAGCTCATCCGAGACTATGATACACGTGCAACCAGTATCTCGATCTAGGATGGAGATACATCGGTTGTTTACCGGACTAGGCTCGTATTAAAGGCCACCAAGGTTCCTTTTGTTGAACAAAAAGTTCATCTGCTGGCCGGCGGGAACTGGTTCGTTCGAAGAGAGAGGAGTTTCGGGTTGAGAGGGGGTCTAGAATTGGTGGCACTCACCCGGTGCATCTGATGGGAATAGTTAGTCATCAAGTGGATTCCAGTCTCATAATTAATATATAGGGTTTCGTTTCTCGCCCTTGTCATCTATAATTCTTGCAAACGAATTCTCTCTTCTCTTCTCCTCTTTCTTCCCTTTCCTTCTCTTCTTTATCCTTTTCTCTTCTTTCTTCTCCTTTTTTCTCTTTCTTTTCCCTTTCTATTCTTTCCTCTCTTTCTGCTCTCTTTTCATCCTGGATATAGGACATTAAGTCCTTCCCAGTTAGATACAGAGATTCTTCTTGTGCCTTAAAAATTTCGAACGCAGACAAGCTGTCTCACCTGTTTGAACCTAAGAAGAATTAATGTACACACAAGATGATACAGTAGGTTTGTTGAACCTGAATTAACCATGTTTCAGTTAACGAACTTATGAACACTGACGGAAGTGCCACTGGGTTTTACGCGACTGGGTTTTACGCGACTGGGTAGTAAACATACAAAAGAAAACACAGGCAAAAAGAACTCGCACTATGCGAATTCTGTGATTGAGGCGAACGAGCCTTGACGCCTACCCCTGGGTACGCCAACAAAACCGAACAAATACACTTTGTCTTAATCTTTAAGATGCATAGTATACGGGGCAGAAAAAACAGATGTAATATTTCGCTTGGGAACACTAGTGATGCACAGTCACAATAATCACAAAGTAATTAACTTCAAATATTCACCGGAATCGTGTATCTAAATTTTAAAATAGTTTAAAAATAAAATTATTGTTTCCTTGATATCCAGAATCAAAATCTTAAAAGCCTTTAAATAAAACCTTTTCAGCACCCTTAAGAATTTGTCACCAGTTAAACAATATATATATATTATTATATCGTAGGTCAGGTAGGTTTCACTGACCTTCGTTTGACCTATCTAGACGCGGGGAAAGTTCCTTTAAGTACAGGGGATATTCGAGTGCGTTTTCTATCGTTGACCGACTTATAATTAGAACAATAACTTTTTGTGTGGTTTTTAGATTCAAACAAATAACAACAGAATTTAACAATAATTTATACACTATGGGAAAACTAATATTTGGCAGAATGAAGATGCAAAGAAATAAACTTGTATACGGTGCTAATGAAGAAATATGGCAAAATCAAGATGCAAATAAATCCACGTGATTTTGGTGATAAAGGAGAAAGATTCACGGAAAAAGAGTGGTGGGAAGGAAGTGACGTCATTCGGTGATAATCAAGACGAATTTCCGAAGTAAGATAATAAGAAAATAGCTTGAATAAATTACTATGAAGTAAGATGATAAAAGCAGGATGCGCTGGAAGCAATGTGAAAAAAATGAAAAGAAATAAATATTGAAGAAGGAATATTCAAACAAACCAATGCAAATAAAGTCAATAGGAAGAAAGAATGAAGTATGAAGTTGAATCTGAAAAACTTCACAGTATACATAATTATTAATCGATCGAGGGTCTTATATTCTTTTCGGCCTGCTATCCTTTTAAATGATAATACAATTCCAAGTCATTGAGGTTATTTGGCAACAGTCTTGAGTTCAATCTTACTTATAATTCTCATTTCCACTCATTGGCATCGAAATTTTCTGAGAATTCATTTGCTGCCAAATATATTCCGCTGGTGATGTGTTTAGAAATTGATTTTATTCTTTTATACCGCCACATTTTAAGAAATTTCACTGCGACTAGCTGAGTGTATTAGAATCCACATTGGATAGACCTTTCATCCAGATTAAGTTTTTGCTTTCAGATATTGAATTAAATTATTCGCCCACTGAACCCTCTATTGGCTATCCCTACCAAATCTACACGCACTCTTCGAACTTCAATTTAGTTGATTGAACTTTCCTCATCAATGATGTCGTCAACTATCACATTTGTGTGATTTTTAAAATTCGGCTGAATGCTTTCCTTGTCATATAACTTTTCTTTTTGTTATTCATTATTCTTACAATTTGATGCCACCCGCTCGGTCATTTTAAGCTTCACGCATTTATGTTTACAGCTCATCACCTTCTATTTTTTATAATGGCAATAATAATACTAAAGTGTCAAACGACGGTTATATAGGGCAAACAGTAAAAGTATTTCGTGTTTTGAACAGCCTTTGAACATTAATTCTTAAACCTAGAAGGATAAAAGGAAAAATATTCCCAAGAGAAATTCTGTTTTTATTTAACTAGATTACACTTCGAATTGATCTTTGTTTTCTATATATTTATTAATAGAACGAGAACAAATTTCAATGATATTTTTTAAAATATCAGAGTTTTAGGGTTTAGTTTTGGTTGAAATTTTCCAACTTTTTTTCCTGATTAGGCATCCTTCGACGCCTGATCAGGACTATCACTAATTCGATATGAAATGTCCAAATGTCCACTAATTCGATTTAAAATTTCCAATTTCTTAGAGTTATTCAGATTGATATTACGATTAATTTTATATCACATATAAGCTTCGAAAGAATCTATGATCTTGGTATGGTATCTATGCTTATTACTTTTTTCAGCTGATTAATTAAAGCATATTATAGTGGGGGGGGTGCATAAATCATGATAATTTCAACGGAAAAATAGCCTATTTTACCAATTCAGTTGTTTGGGAAAGGAAGAGATACATAACTGGAATATGAATTGTAGCATAAAAGTCCACCCAAATAAAATTCGGTGGTCCAACATATGAGGGCATAAACAGGGTTTAAGCAAAAGACAAATTCCCATTAGGATTAAACTTCCAATACGCCCTGACTCAAATCAGGAACACTTTAACATCCTCCATTCTAATATAGCCATTTTAACATCTTTACCGCAAAGATGTCGTTATTAAACTTCCTTCCCTCGATGTATCCTTTTAACAACTCACCCTAAAGTTTGTAGTAATTAAACATCACTCAGCCCCAAATCTTTGGCAACTAAGCTTAAATTTCTGGCTAGGTATTTGGGATCATGTCAGAATAGCCAAATCAAAAGAATAATTCGTTTCTCTATTTTTGAGATGTTCCAATAGGTATTTAAAAAAGCTACCAAAACACAGTAATTAGGTAAAGAGGTAAGTTGTGCCATTCGACTCTCCCATCTTAGACGAGATCTTACCACCTTATTGAGAAATGAACATAAAGATCATAGTAACAATCGATGGCAAGCGAGAAGGGATAAGGGGTCAGTAGTCTTCCTTAATATCCTCGGGGGCGTCTGGGTATTGTAGTATATTTTTGACAAAAACCACCGATCGCCGAACTCTTCCTTACCCTAGAGAGTGGGGACGCCCTTCCGTGTCAGGAATAAGTTCGGGGTATCATCCAATGTTTGTTCAGCTCTTAACGCCGCTGGGTTTTGTGTCCTCGGTAATTGGGATCAAACCAGTATATCAAAGCTACAAGACAAACGCTGTATTCACTCAGCTTGAAAGAGCATACCTAAATCACATATAAACCTACAAACTAAAATAGTTGATCGTATCCATTAAGTAGACTTATAACTTAAACAAGTTTTATCTACATTACCATCTTAAAATACTGGAACCCTTGTATTTATATTACACAATGTTCCATAACCTTTGCTTGAGACAATTCAAGGTTTTCTAAATTGTGATACAATAACCTAGAGGAAAAAACTAGGTATAGGTCAGGCTTATGAAAATTTGTAGGAATAAACGGAAAGTTCTTTGTAGATAAGCAATTAATAGAATTAAAAATGGCCTACAATTTTTCGAACGAAATCGGAAACAAATATATATTTTATAATATAACGATTAAATTATTAAAAGAAAACATTTGTATAAGTTATTGGTATTTAGTGGGGAGATCTTCATTCGTTATTAAGCTTTGAGATTTCCTGTCATAGGCAAGAAATAAACTATTTTTAACTATTTTGAGCATAAAGAGCTATTCTGGCGAGACGGGCTTCACCTGAGCGGATTAGGAGCAGCAAAACTATGAAAACTATTCAAGAATAATATTATAGACTTTCCGAACAGCGCTGCATCAGAGACTGGAGATCGCGCAGGTAAAGTTGTTTCCCCAAAATAATAATAGAGTATCTACCCAAAATTCTACAAATATAACCACAAAATTATTCTATTTTTACACAGACGCACGTAGCTAGAAAAATAAGATTGATGAATTAAATGTCTTTGGTGCGTCCGAAGATATCGATATTATCTCAATCATGAGGCTAGGATCTAAAGAGATAACTGGGCCTTTATAGCAGAGTTTACCTAACAAGGCTATAAAATGTTTAATAGAACTAGCTTCTGGTGAAAAGAAAGGTGGTTATTTCATATATAACAACTAAATATTTACGATATTGAAAGCTACCCAGTATCCATATTGATAATTCGTCCGAAAATTTAGTTATCGAGTTTTAGTAGATATTGGAAAAAAATTTCTTCGTTTCTAAGTCTCCAGGGCCTTTGTTTTTGGAGGGCTCTTGAGTTAAGCAGATTTTATAATGAATTTTGGGGTTCTTTCATCACTATCAAAAACAAAATAGTACGCTGTGAACCTAGAGCCTCTAATAGAACAAATCCGGTTTTGTGGAAAAATATTAACATCAAAATTCGCATACCTGAACGAAACTGATTGTTAAAATTTAAAAAAATCAGCGACATTTTTGAGACGATACTTTTACTCTATTCAACTTGCCAAACAAAATATAAGTACAGCTAAACAAAGCCTAAGTGATTTTATACATATGTACATAAGCATAAGCCTACTAGGCAGTGCATTATGTTCCTATAAAATGCCGAAGGTGTCCTTAGTAGCAATCAGTAGCAGGTCATGAGGACCTTAAATTAATATTGTTCAAAGGATTTTCTAGTAGAAGATATAAAGAACTTACTAGCTTTAAAACTCATAATAAAATTTGAGGAAAACTTGTAGTCAAAAATATTGAAATAACCAATAATAAATTAAAATATTACATTAAATAAATTAAATTTCTAAAGCGACTGGGCACGATAAAGTCTATCTAATACACCTCAACGAATTAGAAAACGAACTGTTTAAGCCACTTTATATAATTTTCCACAAGGCTATTAAAGGGGGATCAAATATAAGATAATTTTAAACGGCCTTAAGATTGAGGAAGGAAAACTTTGACCGATTTCCATTAATTCGGTTGTTGGTAACCTCTTGAAGACCCTTCTTTAAGATAGGATTGTGAAGCATCTGGAGAGAAATAACTTAATGAATGAGTAGCAGCATGGCTTAGGACGTGGACGTTCATGATTAATTTGTTCGATTATTTCACAAAATGATCACAACATTTGATCAAGATAAAGCCAAAGATGTAGTTTATCTAGATTTAAAAAATGCATTTAACAACGTTCCTCATAAAAAACTCTTGACAAAGCTAGAAGCACATGGTCTAAAAGATAGCATACTAAAATGTATTGAAGACTGGCTGGATACCCGAAGTTAGAAGTTGTCAATGGTAATAGTTGATCGTTGTTTGCGTTCAGTATCAGTGTTCCTCAGGAATCTGTTCTCGTTCTCTCGCTTTTTGGAATATATATTCACAATCATGACAAAAATATATCATGTAAAGTTCAAATTTTGCTGATGACTCAATATTAGGTTCGAAGGCTAAAGGCTTGAATAGAGTAGTCGAATGGTGTTAAAGATGGCAGATGCAATTCAACATGGATACTGATAAGAGATTTCACAGTCGACATGAAAAGGTGTCTTAATATTCAGTAATTTAAACTTTACATAACGATGAATGGAGGCTCCCAATGTTAAAATAGTGTTCTAGGATACATATATAGACATTTTTCATTTAAATTAAGCTATATCCCTTTTCTCATATATAAAGCGCTTAGTAGACTTCATTTGGCGTATATCTAACAATACTGCTCTCCTGAGAGGGATGACGCAGTTTAAGCTTTTTTATGTCTAAAAAATATACGATTATTTATCTGATCTCCAAATATATGAAAATAAATTATAAAATTAGAATGTGTCAAACGTCGAGACACGAAAATAATTCTTAAGCTTAGAAATAAATATTAGGAAAATAGACTGAAGAATCTAAATTTACTCTCATTTGAAGTGTCATCTGAGTGACCAACTTTATAAAGTTTTTAAAAATTTAACAGCTTAATTAATATAGATTGTAATGAATTTGAGTTATATAACCGAACGGTATCTAGAAATAATGATTTCAAGCTATTAAACAATATATATAACACTGTGTGATAGAACAGTCTGAGGCTGCCATGCTTCAGCCCCTATCACATGTTGAAACGCATGCTTCCCACGTGCATCCTGCGAGAGAGAGTAGAAGGCGCGTTATCGCCCACCATTCTCAAGTTTAATCAAGGAGGTTTGATCCCCCGTTTGCATCCATGCGTCGATCTCACCAGATTGAATTAAGCTTATAGGAAGATAAGATATTTTCCCAAGCGCCACCGGGACATTCCATCGAAGTCTCCTTCCCCCCCCCCCATTTTCCCTTACGCCGAGGAGCTGGCTCCAGCTATTTATGCGATAGCATTTTGCGTTTGAACCAGATCCCGATTATCTTCGCGAGGCATCACGCCAATCCGGTCTCCCTTGTGTACCTAGAAACTCTACCCACAAAACCCCTTATTTTCCAGAAGAGGACAATATCCTTGAGTGCCAAGGTTCGTGCCTCTCAAGACGCCAAGTCAACAGGCCCCCCTGTTGTTCAGAAAGAGAACAACTTTAGAACAGCCATTGTTCTTCAAGCCCGTTCGTCAAGAAACGGTTATCCCCCCCCCCTGTTATTCAGAAAGAGAACAACTTTAGAACAGCCATTGTTCTTCAAGCTTGTTCCTCGAGAAACGGTTCTCGTCCCCAAGAAATCACGTCAGGGGTAATTTAATTCCCTCTTTTTTAACGTTCTTCAAGAAAACGCTTGGTTACACCAATAACCTCCATTGTTCATCTAGAACAGATCCCGATTATCTTCGCGAGGCATCACGCCAATCCGGTCTCCCTTGTGTACCTAGAAACTCTACCCCCAAAACCCCTTATTTTCCAGAGGAGGACAATATCCTTGAGTGCCAAGGTTCGTGCCTCTCGAGACGCCAAGTCAACAGGGCCCCCCTGTTGTTCAGAAAGAGAACAACTTTAGAACAGCCATTGTTCTTCAAGCCCGTTCGTCAAGAAACGGTTCTCCCCCCCCCCCCCCTGTTATTCAGAAAGAGAACAACTTTAGAACAGCCATTGTTCTTCAAGCTTGTTCCTCAAGAAACGGTTCTCGTCGCCAAGAAATCACGTCAGTGGTAATTTAATTCCCTCCTTTTTAACGTTCTTCAAGAAAACGCTTGGTTACACCAATATCCTCCATTGTTCATCTAGAACATCTCAGATATCCTGTCTCAAGGATCGCTCGTAGTTCCGAGCCCAACTTCGCTCTCACTCCTCGAAGTCAGTTCTTCCTCCTCGTTAAGGACAACCCCTCAAAGAACCACTTCTCCTGGAAAAGAAACCGCCAGTTGGACCGAAGATTCCTTCATATTGCCTTCCGCTGCCACGACAACCTTATAATTACGTAAGCTACGCATTACATTTAACCATTTAACTTTGTGTCAACGCAACTCTGTGCTTCAAACGGATTCTAGCTAACCATTCCCCCTTCTTGTTTTTGTCGTTTTAAATCCCTCTAAATCTTAATCTTCCGCTTAGTCAAATATTCCCATGACCTTTTTCGTTTCCTGTGTCTCTCCCATTAAGTCCCCGGTAATGTAAATATTTTCCGTGGGTTGTTTTGATAAATTAATTAATAAAACTCTATTTTATTAATTTTTGCAATATTATTCATCCTTGGGATCCATTCCACTTCTTAAGTATTTTGAAGATAAATAAGCCCTCTCCAGGCCCCCTTTTGAACTATTGTCGGTATCTGATTACCACGCACTCTAAATATGGAATAATCCACTCAACGAATAGATATATATAGTATATCTTCGGGAGCCTATTCCATGACACACTGTTGTAGCATAAAAATATATTTTCCTATGAAATAACACAAACATGGGACAGTTTGCCAAAAAGGTATTTGAAAGCATTTTACTACATATGTTCAGGAATAGAAGAGATACTGTAAATACTGAAAAAATTTAAGGTTAATCCAATAATGATAAAATAACATAAAAAGATGTACAACTAATTAGGGTTACATATCCTCTCTTCCTTGTACCAATAATTTGCTTCTGACTTTTACTTTTTTCTTCCCATTGACTATATTTTAGGTCTTTGTTAGCCCTACGTCTCTAATTCTATAATCTTACTCTATTCATCTTGAAAAATTTCTCTGAGTTCTTGAACAGTTTTCGCATTTTTCACTTTCGCCCACTCTCTAAATGTCTCCCAAATATTATAAATATGAATCAGATCCGGGTTCTGTGCAGGCTGATTCACTAATTTGGCTGTGTTCGAAAACATACTAGTTTGATTTATGCTGTATATATGTATATATACGACTCAAGCTTGAAAATGCATCTCTAATGTATAATTTTTCCCTTCAGTTAAGTTTTAATATTTTGCTTTAAAAACTTTAAATGAATTATTTTAATCATTGTAAGTTGTTTATATTTTCATTCAAGATCAATTTAGCTATCAAAAAAAGAAAATAAACGATTATCTAAATTAAAGTTAAACGATTGCCTTGCTTTAACAAATATTTTTACTATCCAACTTTTCTTTTCCCGTAATTCCGAATTGTGATAGGTCGTATAGGTCGAACTGATCAGAAAAACATAGGGTACACAAGCCGCTTAATATTCTTGCCTAGAAAATAAAAATTGAGAAAGTCAAGAAGGAGATACAACAAGGTCTGCTGACCGAAAATCACGTTCTCTTAATTATAATTATTTATGATCTTACGACCTTTAAAACTTTAAAAGATTACCGGAGTAACCTTGGTAGGACCTTGAAAATCCTATTATTTGAAAGAGAATGTAAAACAACATAAGGATCTCAAATTACGTTAGAAATAGCCGAAAACTTAAGATATTAGAGGAAAAAATAAAATAATTCACGTACTAACCTTGGGAGGACTGTCTCAATAATATTATTTGAAAGAAAATGTCAACCTACATATAGGTTTTAAATTCCGTTAAAATGGTAAAAATAGTTATGATGTTATTGCTAAAACAAAATAATTCTCTGGTTAACCTTGGGAATTATATCATTCGAAAGAAAATGTAAAACAACAAAAGAGTTTCAAATTTCTTTAGAATGGGCAATCGTTATGATTTTATGGCAAAAAAAAATACATACAGGGCTAATCTTGTGAGGACTTTGGCAATAATATTATTCGAAAGAGAATCTATTACCATATTAAGGTTTCAAATTTCGTAATAATCAGCTGAATAGAAATAATGTTATGGCCAAAACAAAATAATTCTCGGGATAACCTTAGAAGGACTTTGACAGTTATATTACTCAAGAGAGAATGGAAAACAACATAAGGGTTGCAAATTTCGTTAGGCTCGAACGAATAGTAATGATGTTATTGGCTAAAATGAATAATTCCCAGGCTAACCTTGGGAGGACTTTGGCAATTATATCATTCTAAAGAGAATGTAAAACAACATAAATAAGGCTTTAAAATTTCGTTAGAATCAACCTAATAGGTATAATGTTTTTGCCAAAACAAAATAATTGCCGGGCTAGAGTTGGGTGGCCCTTGAAAATTATATCATTCGAAAGAGAATGTAAAACAACAAAAATATTTCAAATTTTGGTAGAATCGGACGAATAGTTATGATGCTCTTGCTAAAACAATATAATTAGTGGGATAACCTTGAGAGGAACTTGGAAATTATATATTTCGAAAGAAAATGTAAAACAACATGAGGGTTTTAAATATCGTCAGAATAGGGCGAATAGTTAAAATATTATTACAAAACAAATAAAAGCAAGACCTGGAGAAGCAAAACGGGAAAAGATCGACCGACATATTCAGATCTAAATTTGCACGCGACTAAAAAGGGGCAAGGATCTTTCGTTTTACTCCCGCAATTTTCAATAACCCTCCCAGATATGTAAATAATGTCTCTTAGATATCCTGCACCACCTTTCGATACCTAATGTTTTTCTATATAAAGTTATGTATGACATTGTGACATTGTGCGTTATGATTTTTTCGACGGTACTATATATACAGGATTTTTTCAACTATATAAATGGAAAAACGCGTTAATAATAATAAATTTATTGCGTGTGGGCCTTTCCTCTCATAGGATCGATCATTGTTAGAATGAATGAAAACCAATTAATTTTCTATTTACTGATACAAAGATGAATCCCTGCCTTCTAGTGGAGAGAATAAGCAGAAACCTTTAATCTAAAGATAAATTTAAATCTCATTTCCATTTTCAAATCATCAGGTTTTTCAAATTGCTATCCTAAAATACACCAGATACTATAACTTTGCTACTAATTTAGCTATAACTAGCAGATATACCCGGTGTTGCGTGGGTAAAAAATAACAAAAATCCTAAGTAAGATAGAGGTTGAAATTCTTATGTTTTACAAATTATTGGTTATCAATGTTATATCACAACGCTTCTTTGTAGAGAATATTCTTCATCTTGCCAAAGGGTCTACTTCACCGAAGACTTGCTCCTCAAGTGGCGCCGGCACAAAGGCACCACCTTAACTGCCTTCTTCAACCTCAGTCAGCAAGATCTTTTTGAAGACATTGTTGTATGCCAAGGTGCCCTCAAATACACGTGGAAGAACAAAAAGCAATGTGTCATTTTTACGGGATCGAAAAAATTGGTCGAATTTTGAGCAAAAATGTGTTATTTTTTATATATTTTTTTTTTGTTTACTGGCCGATCTGGACAATTTCCGCCCAAAAGGTGTAACTATGGATATAATGAATATAAAGGTGTCACGATTCCATTCCTTTGCACGATATTCTAAACACATCCCAAGGTTTCTCTGGTCGAACAGCCGAATAGATTAGAGATTTATGGATATAGATAATAAAACGCCTGTCAGTGTATCTTTTGGGACACAATGAATCCAACATTTTGCAGGGCGAGGGAAAGCAATAATCATCGAATTAGGTTGAAAAATGGAACTAAAATATGACAATTTTATTTATAATTTGAGTTTAATTAGGGTAAATTTCTATATATTTCCATAAAAGTCGCACTTAAATATTTAAGATTGAATTAAAAGTTGGTTTTAAAAAGTCTAGTAACTAGAGAGACAACAATTGTAGTATAGTAACAGTTTCATTAAGATACAGAAGGCTGCATGACTGTGGGAGAATGAACATTTCTAAGGTACATTATGCGTTCATATGATTGTGTCTTTCATATCAGGAATTAATACGTTAGGAAATTTAAAAACCTAAGAATTGTAATTCCAAGCCATCTGTCTTACTCAAAGCGAAGGACTTGGTCATGAAACAAGGTCTGCTAACCAAAGAGTCGTGTGCCCTCACTTATGTTTATGAGCTTACGTCCTTCAAAATTAAAAAAATCTCAGTCTAACGTAATTTAAAACAGCATAATGGATTCTGATTTCGTTAGTATCGACCGAATAGTTAATATGTTATTGACAAAACAAAATAATTTACCGACTAACCTTGGTAATTCTATTATTCGAAAAAGAATGGACAACAACATAAGGGATTCAAATTTCATTAGAAAGGGCCAAATAGTTATAATGTTATTGTCCCTATAAAATAATTACAGGGCTAACCTTGGGAGGACTTTAGAAATTATATTATTCAAAATAGAATATAAAACAATAAAAGGGTTTCAAATTTAGTTATAATCGGACGAATAGTTATGACATCATGTTATTTCCAAAAGAAAATAATTCCATTGGCAAACCTTGGGAGGACATTGACAACTATATTATTCGGGGGAGAATTTAAAACAATATAAGGGTTTCAAATTTCATTAGAATAAGCCGAATAGTTATGATGTTATGGCCAAAAAGAAAATAACTCCCGCGCTAAACTTGGAGGACTTTGGCAGTTATATTTTTCTAAAGAGAATGTAAAACAAAAAATTGGTTTCAAATTTCGTTAGAATCGGCATAATATGTAAAATGTAATTACAAAAACAAACTAAAAATCAAAACGGGGACAGACCGACCAACCAACAAGTGAGGTTTAGTCTTGCCTGCGACTAAAAATATGCGTTCATAGTAGTCGCCATTTATCCGCTTCAAAAGATAAGATTTTTAAATCACCGTTAATAAAATAGTCCAACAGCGGGGAGGTAACTACTGTCGTATTCAAATTTAGGTAATATCTTTGGATGAAAAACAAGGTCTGCTTACCAAAAAGTCGCGTGCTCTCACTTATTCCGATTTATGACCTTACGTACTTCAAAACTTTTAATAATTCCCGGACTAACCTTAGGAGGACATTGACGATTCTATCATACGAAAGAGAATGTAAAAAAACATAATGGTTTCAAATTTCGTAAGAACATAGCATAAAACTAAATAATCTGGCTCTGCCGGGCCTAACTTAGACTACCTTAATATAATCTAGCTAGCCTAGTATAGCCTAGCATAGTATAGCCTACTTTATCCTACCTTAGCTTAGTATAGCCTAGCATATCGTATCCTAGTATAGCTTTGCATAGCTTAGTAGACCCTAGACTAACCTAGCATATTATAGCATAGTCTAGCTTACCCTAGCCTTGTATAGCATTGCCTAGTGTAGCCTAGCCTACTATAGCCTAGCCTAACCAGGTATGGCTTAGCATTGCATGCCAGAGCCTAGCCTAGCGTCGCCTAGAGTAGCCTAGTATAACCAAGCTAAAAGAGGCTACTGTAGCCTAGCCAATATATCCTTGAATACGATAGCCTAGCCTAACATACTATACGCTAGCTTGTTATACCCTATCTTAGCATAACCACACCTAACATAATAGAGCCAAGCGTATCATCTTATAGCTACCCTAGCATATTATATCCTAGAATAGTATAGCATACCATACTATACACTAGAAGAAGCTTGCAAAACTTAGACTATTATAGCTTTGGTTAGCTAGCCTATCGTAGCCTAACTAAAGTTATGATGTGATGGAAAAAAACAACATACTTCCCGGGCTAACCTTGGGAAGACTTTAACAATTATATCATTCGAAAGAGAATGTAAAACAACATCTGAGTTTCAAATTTCGCTGGAATCGACCGAAGAGATATGATTTTATTGCCAAACTAAAAAAATTCTAGAGCTAACCTTGGGAGGTCATTAGGACCGACCGACCGACATAATGAGATGTAGAGTAGCTCGCAAGTAGACTCGTAAGCAACTAAAAATTTGAAAACCCTGAAGATAGACAAACAACTTAATATTAAACAATGAATTTAATACACTTATTTCGTGGTCAATGAAGGTATATAAAAGGAGACTATATTTAATTCTGTCGAGGAATAGGCCGAGGGGTGGTTCGAATTTTCCCCGTCTCTTATATATATATATATATATATATATATATATATATATATATATATATATATATATATATATATATATATATATATATATATATATATATATATATAAATATAAATATATATATATATATATATATATATATATATATATATATATATATATATATATATATATATATATATATATATATATATATATATATATATATATATATATATATATATATATATATATATATGTATGTATAACTGAATCACGAAAATAAGGAACGTGAGGAATTTATGAATAACGTTACAGCCACGAGGAAAATAAAACAACGGAGAACTGCGAGGCCTTTCGACTAATGGTCCTTTACTGAGTCTGCTCAGTAAAGGACCATTAGTCGAAAGGCCTCGCAGTTCTCCGTTGTTTCATTTTCCTCGTGGCTGTAACGGTATTCATATATATATATATAAATTATTTTCCGTTTCACGATAATACTGTTAAAAAATCGGGAATTTCTAACCTTTTCCTTAGAGCATACAAAATATGTCATCCTTCCTATTTAGATGAAGAAATTGTCAATATCAGGACCATTTTTTCTAATTTGTATTACCTCGATTGGTTCATATCGTCTGACAATTTTGCAGCTAGTAAAACATTCTATGGTAATAAACCTTCCCGCACTAATGACTTCAACAAATGTATAACTTGCCATTTAATAATAAATTAAATAGTTTAAAGGACATATTTGGAAAAGCGGGTATTGATCTAGCCTTTAAATATAATAATTCCTTAAACCAATTGATGATGGCCAGGAAACCCAAAGAACATCATAACATAGGAGTATATGCAATACCATGCAACGATTGCCATAAAGTTTATATAGGAAAAACGGGGAGAAATCTAGACAAGAGATTGTATGAACACAAAAGAGATATTAGATTGGGCAGCGAAAGCAGTGGAATATTTTGCCATGTTAGAGACTCGAATCATACGATCGATTTCAATGGAAGTAAAATGGTATTTAAATCGGCTAACTAAGTTAAAAGAAGAATCGTAGAATCGAGCTTAATATCGTCAGTTCCTAATTTAAATCTATCTGAGGGTCAATTTTCTTTTAATCCTGTAATACGAAAGCAAATAAACAAAATAGTAAAATGTCAGCCCTTCAATATGTTTTGGCCTAACCCCCCCTTCCCCCTTTGGTTAGCCACAAGTAGTGGATTGGGGAAAAAAAGAGGGGATCTTTCACGATCTGACCCTGTGTTATGTTTGTAAGCACTTTTCTTATATTTTCTATCCAGTGTCAGTTGAAAAAGGGTGTGAGATACATCGAAACTGTTCTGTATTAAATTGTTTTCGGAGAATGTGGTCTAATTCCTTATATATATATCTTATAAGCCCGAATTCAGAGGGTCGTCGTACTACTCCTTATACTTCTTTCGGCCCGTGCCCTGAATGGGTTTATTTGCTCATAGTGCTTAGAGGTTGGCTACAGAGGGATTGGAATCAACTTTGCCAGCAAGCGACCCAAAGGAAGTTAGATACACAACAATATGAAAATAAAGTTTTAAGGAATACTAAACAAGAAAACATATATATATATATATATATATATATATATATATATATATATATATATATATATATATATATATAATGTGCTTTGAGAGATAAATCCATAAGTGAACCTTGGATATCTCACTTGGCTTGTAAATAACTATTCACTATGTAAATCCCTATACACTTTTAATGTTAGTAATCTTCGCGGTGAAGTTGGGGAATGTGAAAGGGAAGGGTTGCCTTGGAACCTAATGTTTGGGTGGCACTGGTGAGTGAAGGTCGTGAGATAAGGGGTGGAGATGATGAGGTAGCTTCTCCAGGGACTGACCTGATCCCACAATTACGTCACGATTCTGCTGGAAGGAGGCGGTGACGGGAATTTCTTGTTAAAGAGGGCCCCATGCTCGTTAACTCCAAGGAATCTTGGGTGCCTCTGTGAGAGGGGGTGAAGTGACCTATCGACGCTTAGGGTCACGGAGAAAAGCCGAGATGTAATTTTCTCGCTTAGGGAACCGTTTGTAGCTTCGGCTCTGCAAACGTGAGTTCGAGCCTGGGTCCACACTAACTTGCAGGCCAACGAGGTCAGGAGCCTCCCAAACTGGGACCGATCTCCTCTCTAAAGACTTGGTGCTTTGACGATTTTCCACTCCCCTGAGATAGATGGCAATTCCTTTCCCACGAGACGCTATGCAACTCAAATACTGAGGGTTAAAATAATTCATCTTTTATACTTGAATCTCGGGAGAGCTTCACATGGCTCCATAAGTAGATTTGATATCAAGCGCCCTTCTTCAGGTGAGAGAGGTTTGATTATCTCCTCCATTTCGTCCTTTGCAAACTTCCGGGAACCACTGTAAGCCAAGATGCGCTCCTATCTATCGATAACCAGTCAAGGACGGAATTCAGTGGTTAGCTGAAATAAGCGGCGGGTTCTTCTGGCGGAAGACCATCGGATATTGGGCCGAAGGGGAAGGTTTCATAACCGGCCCGCCCAGAAAGGAGGTGGAGAGACGTGGGTGCCTTATGCTATTCTCCTCCAAATTTTATGTAAAGAGTGGTACAGATATGGGAAAAACAAATTAGATAGCCAAAATGATAAAACACTTTCCTCTCTTTCAAACAGTTATGTAATTAAGGACAAAATACCTAAGTAATGTGAGGCTTCTCAGTTCTCTATTTCAGCCCAAATATAGTAGATTTAATTCTAAGATTTTCAATGAATTGCACGCTCTCTTATTCGGCTTTATGGCAAAACCAATGTAATTCGAAGATTACTTCCCTCATGTTCAACGTTGGAAATGAGATAGTGGCTTCTAGGGTGGACATGAAATTTCTAGCCAAGAGGAAGGAACATTTTTACTATCTATGCGTAGTCGAGACAGCTAAATTGGCCAGGCAGGTAAATAAGATATTCAACGAAGACTTTAATCAACGAGGGCACAAGTGAGGACACTGTTTTCTATACCTGATCGATGAAGTAGTTTTGTCGAGGCCATACATGTTGCAGTAGGAATCTCATCTCTCACCCGCACCCAAAACTTTCTGGCTGACATTTCTCATGATCATATCACCCCATAACATTTTACCTCGAAGCTCTCCTTATATTTGCACCCCCTTGAGCCACAACGTCTGTGGGGACGGAAAGAGGGATAGGGAGATAAACCTATTCTTAACATCATCAAAGAATCTTTAAAGTATAAAACCGTGGATGTTATGGCTAAAATGAATTAAAACCACATGTACCATGTATGCAGTAACTTTCGAAGGCAGATTGAGGCCAACATTTTTGATAAAACTAAAAATAACATTAAATACAAGCCAAACTTAACTAAAAGATGACTTTAAATTGAATTAAACTTTGGTAAGAAACTACAAACTTTCTAATTTAATCTCATTGATTACTTTTGCTTGTTTTTAATAGGCCTCAATCCGGCGTAAACCTATAAATATCTTCGTTTTGAACGTGTCAACAAAAAATGGTCTCAATTTTTTCTGAAGGATGCAAGAACTTGGCCGATCCCTAATCTCAAAGTCTACGAAATCAAAACTATATTTTTTCTATTTATTATATTTTGAGTTCCAGATATACAATTTATAGATTAATTATAAATATAAATTTGTTCTAATATTTTTAAAATATATACGAAATTTCAGGGCATACATGCAAAATCATAATAATATTTTATTCCATCGCTGTCGCCAAAATGAATAAAATTTTCAGCAGAGTTCAGTTCTGATAAACTAGGGATTATTATTACTTCCATAGAACTTCGACACGTCTACAGTATTTACCAGGTGTCACACATTTCGACACCAGAGTGACAACATTAGCGAAATAATTTCTCTTTTTGTAGTCGCATATGATCCTTTTGGATATGTTGTTCTTACGGAGCTGACCGCTTTGGCCAGAAAACCTGGACTCTTGATTAAGAGAACATATGGTTCGGTTTTATAGTATTTTTTTGGAGTTTGTTCTTTCTAAGATATATTCAAATTTTGTTGAACAAATTTTAAATAATTTTAGCTTCCCAAATGGATATCGATGAGACCCATTTACCAAACTCCAGGGGTTCAAAAGGTTTTATTAATATCAGAAAAAAACGAAGAATATGTGCGTGCATCTCCGGATGAAGCCTTAAATGTCAACATGTGAAAGAATTGTTCGGTTCAATTTTAGTGGGAAATTCTTCTGGCAAATATCTCATTCATTCTATACGATTGAATTTAATTAGGAAGAATCTCTTCTATATGTATGCATATGTCAAAAAATATCGTTGGCTTTTTACAAAGAAATTAAAGTAATTTTTAAGATGCCCCGAAAATAGACATATTCAGAAAAGTAGTTAACACGATTATTGGCAATACTTTTCCTTCCTTTTAATTAGCAGTGGATAGCTTTTTATGGAGAATACAATTCGCGTTTGATAGAATATATGATTTGTTATCCTTCTCCCCCTTCTTCATTTCAAAGTAAACTCGGTCATTTTTTGTGATTTGGTTATGACTAAATAATGGTAGTCATTTTGTACAAGATCCGATAAATAAAGAAGTTTAAGACCAACTGCATGACCTAAATTAAATGCGTTTCTTGGGGTAAAGTTCCCACCTGTGGCCCTGCATTCTCAAGGAGGAGGGCACACTTCGATTGACGAGTAAAAATACTTTTAGGGAAGAGCTTCATTGAACCTTATCAAAGGTTGAACAAATTTTTCTGCAGTAACGGAAGGCTAATTATTGAGGCGCATCCAGTTGGATATGAAGCAATATGCACACATTGTAAATGTTGTATTTCTGGTAGTTCAAGGCGCGCCTAAACTCTGTTTGTTTTAAAAGAATTTATTATTGTTTCTAAGATGCTTATACACACTTGAATTAGTAATATCGAGCTTAAAAAAAAATTCGGAATTGCTAGATTAATAAAGCCTATTTTTAAACAGTTCACACAAAATTTGGAATAATTTAAATCCCTCTAAAGTACATTTTTTGTCTACTAAAAACGACAATTAATTCCCTAACAACCTAAAAATTGAATAAAAGTCTAGTCAAGGAGGACAGCAAAATTCTCAACTTTACATACAATGGATTATTGAAGAGAAAAGAGGCTAGTGCAACATTACTAGACATGATCGGTAAAAGTGATGAAAGTTAATCCGTTATAATTATTTATTTTACCTCGAATTTAAAGCAGGTTGTTAAGAGCTCTGTAATGAAAGTGGAGCTCGTGAGAGTGAAGACATAAGCGCTGATCCACCTGAAGGCAGTGGACCCGGTAAGGAAATCTATAGGCGTTTATGCCCGGATGGTGTACAACCATCTATATCCTCGCGTTTCGCATTTATGAAAAGAAAAAAATAAGAAGAAGAAAGATAAGGGGCGCACAGTGAAAAGAAAAATGGATTGGACAAAGGCAAGCATGTTTCAATTAATCCGTACTGAAGCCAAAAGAGAATGGTGAACTAGTCCCCTCCCTCTACCTTCTGGCTCGAAACAGGGATGATTAGACGAAAGCTGGTCGTCAATCAGCCTGCGAATTTAAGCGCTAGCCAATCACATAGGTGCGAAGAGTATAGAACCTGATAAAAGGACGAAAAGATGGAAATGTATCAGCGTGGATAGAAAGAAATATCCTATTTTCTAGAATAAAGTTTTATCGTAATTTATGATTTGGAAAACTGGATAAAGGTAAAAGGGTGGTCATTTCAAATCAGACTGATTATATTTATATAATGCAAAATTGTTTTTCGGACAGTTCTAAACTTTATAAGCTGGATACAGCTCCTTTTAAATATATCTTAAAAATTGAGGACAAAATAAACATTTTTTACGTTCTTTAAAAAAGAGAAATATTCTCTGTGATTTCTACAACCAATCGTTTTCTTCTGGTACATCCCATGGTATTATCTATGGTTTACCAAACACTTACAAGGTAGGAATACCTCTCATTTCAATTTTATCCACCATCCATACCCTCAGCATAAACCTAGCTAAGTTTTTAGTCCCCATCATTAACCCACTCACTCACAACGACTTCACCTTACAAGATTCATTTGAATTTCTAAAATTCGTTTCGCAATTGGATATAAACAACACGTTTATGACCTTTATTGATATGGAGTCATTGTTCACTAATGTACCTGTCCTGTAAACTTGTAAAATCATAACAGAGACCCTTTATCAATCCACAGATAACGTTTTAGGTTTAACCGAGTCTCTTTTTTTTGCACTCTCTTAAAGTTGAATGTAGGAAACTGAGTGTTCCTTTTTAATGTTATTATATACACTCAACACGATAGGATCGCCATGGTTTCCCCATTAGGTTACAGCTTTGCAAACGCTTTTCTTTCTTACCTTGAAAAAACTGGTTAAGGAACTTTCCCGTTGAAATTAAACCGTTAGTGTTTAATTAAAAGATATTTGACGAATGCTTTCTCACTTCTAAACAAAAAGACCATACCCCTTTATTTTTAAGTTACTTGAATCAACAACACTAATATTAAACATTTAATGCAAACAGAAACAAACAATAAAGTATCCTTTCTTAGCGTCATCGATCGAAAAATTGGCTCTAAATTTAGTACCTCAGTTTACAGAAAACCTACTATCACCAAACTTGGCCTTATTTTTTCATTTTCACTCCTACACATTTTAAACTTGCCAGCATCACAAAAAGGATTCATAGGGCATACAAAATCTGTTTCAATTGGTCTTTCTTTAATTCTGAATTAGAACATCGAGAGAACATTTTCCATTTCAATTTCTTTTCAGACCACTTATTTGACAGATTAACCTCTGATTTCTTATCCAAAAAGTTCTCTCGCCAAACCCAACAAATCTTCTTTGTGTCATCTTATTAGCCCGTCTTTACACGGAGTCGCTGTTCTTGGGTTTCACCAAACCGTACAAATAATAGTCCCTAAACCAAAAATATGCCAGACTCTACCATACCTTCAACATTTTAATACTAAATTCAATAAAATTTTACTCTCGATTCTTAATAAGTACTTTCTTCAATGCCAGTTCTTTCCTATTAATTCTAATCCTCTCCCTATCAATTCCTTCTTTCGATACAAAGAATCACTCCATTATGCTTGCGATCCTCCATTATTTATAAATTTACGTGTGCGACCTGCCAAAGTCGCTATGTAGGCCAAACTAGCAGCCAATTAAAATGTAGAATTGCGAAGCATATGAGTCTCATATAGAACTAACATTCCTATCCTTAAAACTAAACACTCCTCTATAAGGCAACACTCTCAAAATCTTAATCCCCCTCGGTTGACGCTTATTCTTTTCTTTTCTTATCTTCCGCTTCCTCTTCTCAAATATTAAAAATTTATAATCTCTTTTCATGAAACAAATAAACCCAGAACTTAATGATTACACAGGGAAACAATTTTAATCACATTTTCTGGTGACTTAGATTTATCTGTAAATTTAAATTCGTTTTTTTATGCTGATTTCAAATATATAATCCATTTTTTTGTAATTTAGATTTTCTCGTTTTTCCGAAAACGGCCCTCCGGACAGACAGAGAGAGTACTTGTAGAAAGCAAATGCTTCACAGTACATAGTAGTAAGATAGTAATAAGTGTTATTGTGCAAAATATTGACATTTTTGTTTCTTTTTTCGGGTCTCATGTTAGAGTGATGGCTTCGTCAAGAGAAAATTGCGTTAATGATCCAGACCCATTCTACTACATATGTGGCTGTTACATGCTAGTTCGTCAAAGGCGCAATATATCAAACTTTGTGATCCGCACTTATAAGGCATATTTTGATGTTCTTCTTGGCAATCAAGATAAGAAGTGGGTCCCGCATGCTGTTTGCCATAGTTGTGTAGAACCTCTTCGTGAGTAGACGAAAGGAAAGATAAATGGTCTTCCTTTTAGAATCACCATGGTCTGGCGAGAGCCAAAGGATCAAGTATCGGACTGTTATTTCTGTCTAAGGAATATTAAAGGGATTGGCAAGAAATATCGGCAAAAGATTAACTTTCCTAACATTCTCTTAGCGATCCGGCCAGTACCTCATTCTGAGTCTTTACCAATTTCAATTTTCAGTGGATATGCTTACTCCGAGGTTAAAAATGATGTACCTGATATGGAAATCCACGGAATGGATTCCGAGTCTGCAGATTCATCATCAGATGCTGAACAGTCATTAGCTCATCACTGTTTTAATTAAGAGGATTTAAATGACTTAATACGTGATTTGGATCTCTCCAAGAAAGCTGCAGAACTTTTAGCCTCGAGGTTTAGTGAAAGAAATATGCTTGACAGGTCGGTACGGGTATCATACTACCGAACAAGGAAGAGTAGATTTGTTAAGTATTTCTCTGAGGACAAACAATTTTCTATACTGCCACGATGTTCCTGCTCTGTTTACCGAATTGGGACTTAGAGCCTATAGCCCTGCTGAGTGGAAACTGTTTTTGGATTGCTCAAAGCGTAGCCTCAATTGTATCCTTTTGCAGAATGGCAATGACTTTGGTTCAGTTCCTTTCGTTCATTCTGTCCATATCCGAGAAACTCACGATGACATAAGAATATTCATGAATTTACTTAAGTACCATGAACACAATTAGATCATATGTGTAGACTTTAAGATGGTCAACTATCTCCTAGGCCAGCAGAAGGGATATACAAAGTTTCTATGCTATATCTGTATGTGGGGCAGTCGAGCCCGTGACAAATACTGGTCCCCAAAAGAACGGCCAGTTCGGGAAACTTTGCAAGAAGGAATGCCAAACATTGTTAATAAGCCAATCGTAAGTCGAGAGAAGATCGTTTCCCTCCACTTCATCTTAAATTGGGATTGATGAAGCAGTATGTCAAGGCATTGAACACTGGCAATGATTGTTTTCAGTACATAGTATCGGCATTCTCGCTTTTTCATACAAAAAATAAAAGCAGGAGTATTTGATGGTCCCCAAATCCGAAGACTTCTGAGTGATTCTATATTCGTGAACACTATGAATAAAGAAGAGAAGGCAGCCTGGCTCTCATTTTTTGCCGTTGTTCATAACTTCATGGGAAACAAAAAAGAGCATAACTAAGAGGATCTGGTTACTAATATGCTTTTAGCATATCGTGATCTGGGATAAAACATGAGTGTAAAGCTGCATTTCAAAAATAGTCACCTCAACAGATTCCCAGAGAATCTGAGAGCAGTGAGTGAAAAACAAGTGGAACGCTTCCATCAGGATTTGATGACGATGGAAGAGCGCTACCAAGGTCACTGGGATAGACACATGATGGTGGATACTACTGGACGATGAGAAGAGATCAGCCAGAGAAGACTTACAAGAGAAAGAGTTACAAACGCAAAGTTTTGCCTGATTGAAATCAAGAAGAGGTCTTCCAGCCTGATGTACGGTTATTAATAAATTCGCATCTATTTGATTACAGTATTTATAATCCTAATGTTTAATTCAAATTTATTCTCATATGCAATAAAATGTTTGTTCAAAAAAACCTGCTTGAGTATAAATCGCAAAAGGATGATTCAAAATTACTTCAGGGCATGATGATAGGCGTGATAAAGGGAAATTATTGTATAATATTAGTTATTGATATTACGAAAAATCTGTAGTGTGATAGAACGGTCTGAGGCCGCTTTAATTCAGCCTCTATCACATTATAACCATGCTTAGCCACGCCACGTGCATCCTGCCTGCGAGAGGAAGCAGAAGCGCGTTATCTCCCACCATAGCCAATGTTTAATCAAGGAGGTTCACTCCCCGTTTTGCATCCATACGTCGATCTCGCCAGATTGAATTAGGCTTATGGGCAGATAGGGTATTTTCCCATGCGCGACCGGGGCATTCCCCCGAAGTCATCCACTCAATTATCCCCTACGCCATGGAGATGGCTCCGGGTATTTATACAATAGCTTTTCCCAATTAAAGCAGATCCCGATTATCTTCCTGAGGCATCACACCGATCCGGTCTCCCTTGTGCACCTAGGAACTCTCTACCTCGAGAACCCCCTTATTGTCCAGAAGAGGACAATATCCCTTGAGTGCTAAGGTTCGTGCCTTCGAGACGCCAAGTCAATAAGGCCTCCCTGTTGTTCAGAAAGAGAACAACGTTAGAACAGCCATTATTCTTTAAACCGTTTGACAAGAAACGGTTCTCCTCTCCCCTCTGTTGTTCAGAAAGGGAACAACATTAGAACAGCCATTTTTCTTCAAGACCATTCGTCGAGAAACGGTTCTCGTTTCCAAGACATCACGTCCGGATAATTTAATTACCCAATTTTTAAAGTTCTTCAAGAGAACGCTTGGTTTCAACAATAACCTCCATTGTTCGCCTAGGACATCTCCGATTTGCTGTCACAAAGATCGCTCGTACTTTCGAGCCCCACTTCGCTCTCACTATTCGAAGACAGTCCTTCAACAACTTTGTAATTACGTAAGCTAAGCATTACCTTTGATCATTTAACCTTTTATCAACGCAACCCTGTGCTTTAAATGGTTTAGCGAACCAGTCCCCCCCCTTTAATTTTTATTTGTTTACCTTTTTAAATCTCTTCCAATCCTAATCCTCGGATTAGTCAGATATTCCTACGACCCTTTTAATTCTCCGTTTTTGTAAACATTTTTTGGGTGTGTTGTTGATAGTTTAATTAATAAAAATCTATTTTATTAATGGTAGCCATATTATTTATCCTTGTGCCTCGTTCCACTTCTTAAGCATATTGAAGATAAATAAGCCTCTCCAGCACCCCCCATTCTTTTGGACTAACCTCAGTCAATCAGATTACCACGCACTCGAAATATTAGAATAATTCCCTCAACGAATAGTTATATATGGTATATCGTCGAGAGCCTATTCTACGACATGTAGCATTTAGAAAGAATCTGATTTCAGATTTGAATTCAGTATGCTCGAATCAGGTAGGAAAATGTACTCTTATCAATTCAACAAATACATCGTTCCACAGTGTTATTCATCCTCCCTCAAAGGCAAATCGAGTAACAAACAACCAACCAAATCTCTTTACACAGTTTTCCTCTTGCTTAGTTTCGACCATAGTAATCAGTTGGTATTATCAGCTCCAACGAAGTAAGGTAAGTTTCTGTCTAAAAAATGATACAGTTACGTATTTATTCTTTATGTTTATTTAGAAAAAAAATCCCTTTCGAATACAAATGATTGTATATGCATTTTTTCTCTAAGTTTCATGTTTAGAATTCTTATTTGCTTTTTCACTATTGCTTAATCAACTTTGTAACTCTCGTTTCTTAGTATACTCGTCTTTATTGATCGCTTTGAATCACTTTTACACACTGTATTAAACTGTTTTTGACCTATAATTTTTCACTATCATATATTTGTATTTTTAACTTATATTTAACAACTTGCTTTGCTTTCTGATTCCTGAATTTTTTATTTTACTTAGTCTTTATTTTTCATTGTTCGCCCTGCTTTTATATTTTGTCGCGTAATACTTTAAAACAAATTTCTTATATTCCTATTAGAGTTTAATTCATGTTTATTATTCATATTTGTTATCCCCGGCAGTATTGTTTAATTAAGTTTTAAATTTTCGTTTCTTAGTCAAACTCATATATATTCATCGCTTTACCCATTTTATTAAACTGTTTTTTTAACTTATAATTTTTTATTATCATATATTCTTAATTTAACTTATATACAACTGCTTGCTTTTCATTCTGGTTCTGTTTATGTTTCCTTTGTTGTTGATTTTGACTTAATTTTCATATAGTAAGTGGTATTGAAATGTTTGCCCTGTTTTTTTGCAATTTTGTCATGTAACTATTAAAAAAATCTCTTTTATTCCTATTGGAGTTTAATTCGCTAGAGGTGGTCGTTCTTAATGACCGAGACGTCCGAAATTATTCCTACTATATAGAGTATACAGATTAAGTATACAAATTAGAACAACACGTCGCATTGGAACGTTTAGTCAGGATATCTGGACGTTTCGTACAACTACTGTGTGCATCACTGGTAAAGATTTCTGTCTATTTTACAAAACTTTATAATTAAATATAAGCATTAAAAACTAAACTCGAAATATAAAAGACAGCTAATTGACCAAAACAATTGGATACGAGAAGAATGTACAAAATGCTAAAAAATTATTTAAAAGCAGGGATCTCTTTTATTTAATGGTATTCCGTAGCAGACTGTGGTAATGTGGAGCAAAATTAAACTTAAACAGCTATTGGTGACGTTTTAGTTGGTTGTTTAGGAAAGAACTAGTTGATTAAATTTTTAATAATTCATATGGTAGTTGAAGACTGCTAGCACTATGTTAGGGGTGAGTTTTGAAATATTTAGAGGTTCCAAATTATCCGGGTCATGAAAACCGGGACACGAATGCTTATTGGTTTTCAGCTGTAGTTGAAGGGTGGTCTTACCCATGTAGCTGACAGGGCCTCTTGTACACAAGATTGGTAAAATAAAGAAGTCCTAACCAGTTTGAAGAGTTATTTTTTATAGATTCAAAAGAGTGTAATGGTAAGATTGTTGTTGGGAATAAAATAAAACTGACATTGAGGATATATTTTATCTATTACCGTCTCTAGTTTATTTATCAATTTGTTAGTAATGGAGCCAATTTAAGGAATGTTTAAATAAAGAGCCTTTTTCTTATGCTTTATTTTACCATTTAAGCTATGGTATAATTTCTACAAAAAACATTTGGTAAATTTGTCAAGAACTTTGGAAGAAAACTCGGATGAGGAGATTTTGGTGGAACAAACCCAAGTTTGAAGATAATCTGTAGGCACTAAAAATTCTACAACTTTTGGGACAATACTTAAATTTATGTAAAGTAAAACTGAATAAAATAGTTCCCTATAATGTGATGGTAGGTTTGCGGCAAGCAGAAGTGGATAAATCATTATTAATACAGGCGATGTGTACGTCGAAAAATGATAATCTCCATTGAATCTATGTTAAACTGTGGAATTTATGTTTGGATTCTGACTTTAAATAAATATGGAACTGTACGACTAGCACTCTTTCTCTAAAGAAAACAAAACAATCCTCAACCTACTGTTTTTAAATGACGGGTTTAAATGATACTGCGAAGTTTTCCATCCAGCGTTTTTCATGATAACATTAATATGCGTCTAACAATGTAGGACCTAAAGGAATAACAATAGCCATGTCATTTGCTTGATTATAACAAGATATTATTAAAAAGGAAAATAGTGA
The DNA here is from genome assembly GCA_963969495.1 of Ceratothoa steindachneri. Lineage (NCBI taxonomy): Eukaryota > Metazoa > Arthropoda > Malacostraca > Isopoda > Cymothoidae > Ceratothoa > Ceratothoa steindachneri. The sequence goes on from OZ018330.1 coordinate 93,175,902, forward strand.
CTCTTACCGAAGTTAAGAAATTAATTGCTGTCTAACACTTCAATATTGTTTTGACTTGATAATAAATCATTAGAAATAAGATTGCATGTACCAATAACTGGTAAATAAAAGGTGTTTTTTAATAATATGAAACTGAAATATTCGTGAGAGAATCAGAGAGTAAAATAATGCGATAACGATTATCTTCCAATTCATACCAAAAGATAAGAGATAAAAGCGATTTGGATAGAGTACTTATAATTATTAGTCTCCTCTTCTTTTACTTTCTAATTTACTTATTGTTTTTATTTAATTTTTGAATCTCGTAAGAAATTCAAGCAAATTGATAACTTAAAGGAAAAAATCTTGTAAATTAATTAATAAATTAGATGATAAATATAAAAGATTCTTGCGAAAACTAAAACATTTTCACATATTAGAATCCGTATACAATAATCTTCATGCCTCAGATTCAGCACCAGGTATCTTCTATGGCTTCCTAACACACTCAAACCTGGATTACCCCTGAAACTATTCTTATCAGGTATTCGCACACCTACAAGTAACTTGTGCATTTCCTTTCCTGCTTCTCCACCTCTTAAAATAAATTAAGTAATTTCTTGAAATTCCTGTCTAGAGCGAGTTGATTAAGTTAGTTACTGGGAGGATCCCCAACCGGATAATGAATTTTTATTTTAGGTCAGTATGACAATCGCTGGTTGGCCCGAGGGCTCTAGCGGCCGGTTCTCTTTTATGGAGAGGTGCCAGGAAGTATTATGTTTTGACACCAAACAGCGTTCAGGTGGAAGCCTTCGTCACCTCGGGGGAGAGGGACCTGTTCCGAGTCAGAGGTACGTGAATATAGATACCCATTGGCAGGTTTCCTTGGAACAGAGAGAGTCTGTGTGTTGTGTTGTGAAGGTGGAAGAGGAAAGAAAGCAGTGTTGTGATTGGCATAACGGGGTGAGGACATTGCGTGCACTAATCGGTAGCCAGATCTCTACGTGCCTTGACGTTTGTGTCGGCTCATGCCGGGATTCTTTGTGTTCATAAATATTATGTTTGGAGCTACTCATTAACGTAGAATCCGAACAAAGTCCTGTAGTCAAACTTTATTATACCATTCTTTACATGTTTTTCTACTGGTATGTAATCGCAACTTTCGATTTTGGGGGGAGGGGAAGTTAAACCGACAATTCTATGTTCTCATTTATTGTTTCTTTCAGTTTTATTTGTAGTGTAGCATTCAACTCTGTGTTTTTGTGTATTGTTAAGTTCCTTCTCACTTAAGGATGTATAAGATGTTTCTTCAATTATATTATGTCTTACGAGGGGCAGATAATAAGTTTTGCGAATCGGTAGGGCAAAAAAGAGGAAGGGGGATGGCTGTTTGTCTGGTGTTAGGAAGTATAATGACAAGTCAGGACATGCAGCCGCACGCTCCTGCCTCGTCTATTTAATAAGAAGTATCTGATCGCAGATCGTCAGTCACAGATTTTTAAACAATAAAGAAAGTTTGAGCACCACGCAGTAATCAAATTTTTCACCAAAAAAGGCAAGAATGCAAAAGAGATCCATGAACGCATGGTTGCAGTGTACACCAGCACTGCCCCTTCCTATACAACCATTGTTCACTGGAATAGGGAGTTCCGCCATGGTCGTAAGTCCTTTCAAGATGATCCCCGTCCACAAGGCCCGTCAGACGTAACAAACGAGGACAATGTGGCCCGGAAGGAAAGGATGATGCTCGAAAATCGACGGGTCAAGGTCGAAGAAATCTAGCGACAACTTGGAATATCACATTAGTGTGTTATCAACATCATCCACGACAATTTGGCCATGACCAATATCTCTGCTCATTGGGTCCCTAGAAGCCTTACGAAACCTCACCTCCCATGATCGATTTCAACGTTGTCAAAGTTCAGAGGAGCTGCTGCTCCTGTACAACTAAGACCTGGCGAGATTCGAGTCACGCATAGTGGCAGGTGATGAACGTGGGTCCATCATTAGAATCCTGGTACGAAGCAGGAAAACATGGGCTGGAAGCACAGGGGCTCTCCCACCCCCATCATGTTCTGGCCCGAACCTTGAGCCGGAAAGATCATGGCCACCATCTTCTGGGATTCTAAGGGAGTTTTAATGGTGGTCTATGCGCCTCGTGGATGGACCATCACAGGCCAATATTACGCAAAGGAACTGGCTGGGTTGAAGAAGTGCATCCGTCAGAAGTGGCGGGGCAAGTAAACACGCGGTGTCCTGATCCTCCACGAAATGCTCCTGTCCATTTGGGAAGAGTTGCACAAGCTGCCCTGCGCGAGTGCGTATTCCAGGAGCTCAACCATCGTGCCTACAGTTCAGATCTGGCCCCTAGCGACTACTTTTATTCCACCAGCTGAAGGCTGCACGGCGTGGACGCCGGTTTTAGGATGATGAAGAGATCCGGCTTGCCGTCCAGAACTGGATTGAACAGCAGTCGGGAGATTTCTGGTTGTCGGGAATTCGAAGCCTCAGGGACAAGTGGCGCAAGTGTATTGAAGTCGAGGGTATTTATATTAAAAATAATAAAACACTTTCCCTCATATCTTGTTTTCTTATATCTAAATTGCAAAACTTATTGACCGACACTCGTATCTATGTATTAGATAGATTTCTTAAGCATTAAATTTGAGCACTTTTTCGTTTAAGCTCATTTATTTAAGCATTTGGGGGGTTTCACTCTCATTGCGCTACGCTGGCGGGCGCCTCCTTGTTGTTGCTTTTTTGCTTATCTTATTTTTTTGTTTTATTTCTTGTTTTTGTTTTTAGCTTCTGTCTTAGCCTTTGTTTCTGTTTTTATCTCTGTTAGTTGTTATTTACATGTCTTTACTTGTATTTTAACCAACCCTAGAATTAGGCTGTATCGTGATTACGGGATATTTTGCCCTAGAAGGCAGTGGGCAGGTGGGCTCTTAAAAGAATCCCTAGAATTGAGCACTTAAGCTTACTTCACCAGAGTTGAACCCTTTTTTGTTTCATTTGACTACAGTTGAGCACATTTTGTTCCACTTTTCAATTTTAGGTTTATGTTGCACCTAGATTTTCTTCTTAATCCTATAGTAAACCTATTTTTCTATCAAATTTCTACTCTTTTTCACTTCGGATATGTTCGTTTAGGGTTTTAGTCATATTATGTTTCTTATTCAGTTAATCAAGATGAAATTCATTTTTTAGACGCGCATATTAAACCAGATAAATAAAGGGTGTTTTAATAACTCGGACCGATTTTAAATGTGAGTTAAGCTTAAGTGTCCAATCATTTTTTTATCTTTCATATTTAACAACTTCAGTCTTTGCCAATTTCAAACATAGAAAGATAAACAATCGAGCAAAGTGTTAAAGTTAATTGAAAGCTATTACGAAAATTGACGTTAAAACAGAAACGCATTTCAGGCACTTCGAGATTATTTTGGTCAACATAATCGACCAACCGAGAGTGCAATTGGAGAAATTGTTCGTTAATTCAAATAAACGGGGTCAGTGGCAGATATAAAAACGCCATTGCTTGCTCGTTTAGGCTGAAAACATTACTGCAGTGCGCGAGAATGTGGCCGAAGATCCAGACACCTCTATTCGTCATCGCGCGCAGGAATTGAAACCCTCCAAAACAAAGTTACATCAAATTTTGACAAAAGATTTGTCTCTACACGCTTACAAAATTCAATTGACACATGAACTGAAGACTGCTGACTATTTGAAGCAAGGGGCATTCGTCAAATGGGTGTACGAGCAAAGATAAGTCGATGATGATTTTTCGCAAAAAATCATCTTTAGTGATGAAGCCAATTTCATCTTGGTGGATTCGTTAATAAGCAGAATTGTCACATTTGGGCTGATGAAAATCCCAGGAAGATTGTTGAAAAGCCACTGCATCTACAAAAGGTCACTGTTGGTGCGTATTTTTTGATAGCGGAAACATTGGGCCGTATTTCTTCGAAAATGATGCCGGAAATTCTGTTACGGTGACAGGTGCGCGATACTGTGCCATGATAACTAACTTTTTATGGCCTGAATTGAATTCTATAGATTTCGAAGATTTGTGGTTTCAACAGGATGGCGCCACATGCCACACAGCCAATGCAACAATGGCTTTATTAAATGAGAAGTTCCCAGGTCGCATCATCTCTCAAAACAGCGAGGTCAATTGGCCACCACGATCGTGTGACTTGACGCCTTTAGATTTCTTTCTTTGAGGTTATCTCAAAAGTAAAGTCTATGTCAACAAGCCAACAACACTTCAACAGATGAAGGATGAGATAATAGGGCATATTGGTGAGATCGAGGAGCAACTATGCATAGACGTGATTAAAAATTTTGACCATCGAGTGGAGGTGTGCCGCCGAAAGCTTGGCGGACATTTAGGTGATATTATTTTTTAAACATAATGGCCATTACTCAAGTAATATGATCCAATGGTGAAATCAATAAATTTTTACCAATAACACTGTCTTATTTACTGCTTAATTCGATCTGTCCTAATGGAACACCCTTTATAAATTAAACACTTTAGTTTATATGGAAACCAGGCAATGGCTTCGCTACTCCTCCCTACGGGGTGGGTAGCTTCCGCTTCACTACTAAGGTTAAAATATAAAATGTAAAACGAAGTAGCCATGGTTAAATTTTATAAATTTTTTGAACTTCGTCAGTTATAATAATTTTAAAAAAGAACTCTAATCTAAATTTTCTGAACTTCACTATTTGTAATTTTTGGTGTTTAAAAAATTCACAAAATTTCGATACTTATATTTATCTCTAAACTTCACTATTTTCGTTTTTTGATATTATAAAAGAATTATTAGAAATAACTTTAAAAAACTCCACCATTTGTAATTTAGGGGGGGGGGGATTGAAGAATTCACAAAATTTCGATACTTATATTGATTTCTGAACTTCATTATTTTGTTTTTTGATATTATAAAATAATTATTAAAAAATAACTTTGATAAAAAAAACATAAGTCATAACCAGACTATGATGAAATTATTATTCAAATACTCAAAAAAAACCTTCTTAAATTATAGAGTTAGTGATGAAGATGGAGAGGATGATTCTCGAAAATCGACGAGTCAAGGTCGAAGAAATCTAGCGACAACTTGGAATACCACATGGAAGTGTTATCAACATCATCCACGACAATTTGGCCATGACAAAGGTCTCTGCCCGTTGGGTCCCTAGAAACCTCACGAAACCTCACCTCCCATGATCGATTTCAACGTTGTCAAAGTTCGGAGGAGCTGCTGCTCCTGTACAACCAAGACCCGGTGAGATTAGAGTCGCACATAGTGGCAGGTGATGAACATGGGTCCATCACTGGAATCCTGGGTCCAAGCAGGAAAGCATGGGCTGGAAGCACAAGGGCTCTCCCACCCCCATCATGTTCCGGGCCCAACCTTGAGCCGGAAAGATCACGGCCACCATCTTCTGGGATTCTGAGGGAGTTTTTATGGTGGTATATGTGCCTCGTGGATGGACCATCACAGGCCAATATTACGCAGAAGAACTGGCTGGGTTGAAGAAGTGCATCCGTCAGAAGTGGCGCGGCAAGTTGACACGTGGTGTCCTGATCCTCCACGACAATGCCCCCGCCCATTTAGGAAGAGTTGCACAAGCTGCCCTGCGCGAGTGTGTATTCCAGGAGCTCAACCATCGCGCCTACAGTTCAGATCTGGCCACTAGCGACTACTTTTTATTCCGCCAGTTGAAGGCTGGTTTTGGGATGATAAAGAGATCCAGCTTGCCCTCCAGAACTGGATTGAACAGCAGTCAGAAGATTTCTGGTTGTCGGGAATTTGAAGCCTCAGGAACAAGTGGCGCAGGTGCGTTAAAGTCGAGGGTATTTATATTAAAAATAATAAAACACTTTTCCTCATATCTTGTTTCCTTATATCCGAATTGCAAAACTTATTGACCGACCCTCGTATCTATGTATTAGATAGGTTTCCTAAGCATTACATTTGAGCACTTTTTCGTTTAAGCTCATTTATTTAAGCATTTGGGGGGTTCCACTCTCATTGCGCTACGCTGGCGGGCGCCTCCTTGTTGTTGCTTTTTTGCTTATCTTATTTTTTTTGTTTTATTTCTTGTTTTTGTTTTTAGCTTCTGTCTTAGCCTTTGTTTCTTTTTTTATCTCTGTTACTTGTTATTTACATGTCTTTACTTGTATTTTAATCTACCCTTGAATTAGGCTGTATCGTGATTACGGGATATTTTGCCCTAGAAGGCAGTGGGCAGGTGGGCTCTTAAAAGAATCCCTAGAATTGAGCACTTAAGCTTACTTCACCAGAGTTGAACCCTTTTTTGTTTCATTTGAATACAGTTGAGCACTTTTTGTTCCACTTCACAATTTTAGGTGTATGTTGCCCCTAGATTTTCTTCTTTACTCCTATAGTAAACCTATTTTTCTATCAAATTTCTACTCTGTTTCACTTCAGATATGTTCGTTTAGGGTTTTAGACATATTATGTTTCTTATTCGGTTAATCACTTTAGGGGTCACTATTGAGGAACTTTGTAGGCGGACTTTGTCATGAGCTTCTGGGCATCTGAGCAACTGCAAGTCCTGTCCAATTATCCTACTCAGGCATATGGAGTTGATATGAGTTTTTTCCCACTGATGGCGTTTTTCTCAAATTTTGGAGGAAGCTTGTCGATTTTCATACAGTTTTTCTCCACTCTATTTCTTATAAGATTTTTAGCAGTTCAATTTTAGTCTCTCTTTCTAAGGCTCTATAAGTTCTTCTATCGTATCTTCTGCTGTCTGTAATTAGACAGAGGGTTTTCTTTTGAACTTTCTTGAGATCCATGTTTCTTTGTTTTCCTACGGTCCTTAGTGAGATAGGAGAGTAGATGAAATTAAGGAGATCATTGACCCGAGAATATTTTTATACATTTTCTCTTCTTATTCTCTACATTTTTGTTATTAAACTCAACTTTCTTTGTAGTACCAACTGTAAATTCACGTCTAATTAAACATTATAATAAGGAAAACTTAGAATGGCGATGGCTAATTGTTTGTAAACCGTTCTCTCGATGTATATATGGAGTACCTTGAGGCCAACTTGTTACCGAAGATTACATCCCAACCTGCTCTGGTTATAATATTTTGATGGAATATTATGCCTATGGACTAATAATTTAAATGGTACTGGATTCTTAACTAAACTCAGTAACTTAATTCTTTCTATTAAATTCACACTTGAGATTGAAAAGGATTCCACCCACTCATTCTTAAACATCTTATTTCATAGTGCACCTCAAAGCTTTAAATACGAAATATACAACAAATCTTCCTCTACAACTCTTACATACAGTTTTACTCGTATCATCACAATAGTATAAATGCTGTGTTTTTACTTGCATATATCTTTGTGCTCTACGATTAGGGCTACTCTAATAGTTACATAAAGAAATACAGGATATTTTAAACATAGGCTGAGAAATTATTGTATGCAGTATACCATTTACAGATTTGTAGAGATGTGCTAAAAGATCCTTTTATCGTGTCGAAGAGAATATTAGAATGGGCAAAGCCAAAAATATACTGTCCTCACCTTATAACAAAGTTTTTAGTAAAATTCATCTCTCTCCCAACCACAAAAAAATAAGTCCTTTTAAATATGAGACCTCGCCACATCGCATCCTTATCAAGAACTCACCGATTTCCTCCGATACACTTTATGTTATAGGGCGAAATAATTGCACTAAAGTGTATTATAGCAAATTTTGAAGGAATTCTAGTTACGTTTAAAACAACATCAGGTCGTTGTAAATTAGAGCATCCTCCTCTCCTACATGGGTTCATGTATTCTGCATCCTTGTTAATTTCTTAAAAACATTCTCGCGAAAATGAGGAAAGCGCACTGAACCTCTTGCCTTTTTTAGAGAGGGGGAGTGGGGTGGGGTAAAGAATGCCATTTAGCTATACGAAGATACATTTTTCACAACATTTCGGTGAAGTTACATCCATAATTATCAAGTGACAATTGGTCTGAAATGAGTAAAGAAATTTATAATGTCTAAAGATTCAAAATATAGGACAAATGAAGTTTGCTTTTTCCCCATGAATTAATGTATCTCAACCTACAATGAGAAAAAAAGTCATTTATGGGATACCTTGATGTAGAACGCCTATTCACTAATGTACTAAAAAAAGATACCATAGAAATAATCCTTAAGTACATACACGAGAATCTGACCTTTCCAGTTTTTTTAAATAAAAGAAATTTTACTTAAAGGAGATTTAGAAATTTCACAACAATGTGCCCATTAAAAACATAAGAGGAAGGATAGGTCGATAGAGTTTTAATGGGATGCGTTTTACGCTCAATTTTCAACTTTTTAAATGGGGCACTTAGAAAGCATTGTACTAAACTATAAAAATAAAATTATAAAGCTTGAAATATAATGTAGATATTGGGTGAAATTGAAAAATCATTTAGGAAAAACGTCAGTCTTGAAATTCTCATGTGAAAATAGTCAAGATGAAATTCCTTTTTTAGACGCGCATATTAAACCAGATAAATAAAGGGTGTTTCAATAACTCGGATCGATTTTTAATATGAGTTAGGTTTAAGCGTCTAATCATTTTTTTTCTTTCAGATTTAACAACTTCAGTCTTTGCAAATATCAACCATGGAAAGATAAACAATCGAACAAATTGTTAAAGTTAATTGAAGCCTATTACGAAAATGGACGTTCAAACAGAAACGCATTTCGGGCACTTTGCGATTATTTTGGTCAACATAATCGACCAACCGAGAGTGCCTTTGGGAAAATTGTTCGTTAATTCAAATAAACGGGGTCGGTGGCAGATATAAAAACGCCATTGCTTGTTCGTTTATGTCATTCAGCAGAAAACATTGCTGTAGTGCGCGAGAATGTGGCCGAAGATCCAGACACCTCTATTCGTCATCGCGCGCAGGAATTGAAACTCTCCACAACAAGGTTTCATCGAATTTTGTCAAAAGATTTGTCTCTACACGCTTACAAAATTCAATTGACACAAGAACTGAAGACTGCTGACTATTTGAAGCAACGTGCATTCGTCAATTGGGTGCACGAGCAAAGATAAGCCTATGATGATTTTTCGCAAAAAATCATCTTTAGTGATGAAGCCAATTTCATCTTGGTGGATTCGTTAATAAGCAGAATTGTCACATTTGGGCTGATGAAAATCCCAGGAAGATTGTTGAAAAGCCACTGCATCTACAAAAGGTCACTGTTGGTGCGCATTTTTTTGATAGCGGAAACATTGGGCCGTATTTCTTCGAAAATGATGCCGGAAATTCTGTTACGGTGACAGGTGCGCGATACTGTGCCATGATAACAAACTTTTTATGGCCAGAATTGAATTCTATAGATTTCGAAGATTTGTGGTTTCAACAGGATGGCGCCACATGCCACACAGTCAATGCAACATTGGCTTTATTGAAGGAGAAGTTCCCAGGTCGCATCATCTCTCGAAACAGCGAGGTCAATTGGCCACCACGATCGTGTGACTTGACGCCTTTAGATTTCTTCCTTTGAGGTTATCTCAAAAGTAAAGTCTATGCCACCAAGCCAACAACACTTCAACAGATGAAGGATGAGATAATAAGGTATATTGGTGAGATCGACGAGCAACTATGCAGAAACGTCATTAAAAATTTTGACCATTGAGTGGAGGTGTGCCGCCGAAAGCTTGGCGGACATTTAGGTGATATTATTTTTCAAACATAATGGCCATTACTCAAGCAATATGATCCAATGGTGAAATCAATAAATTTTCACTAATAACACTGTCTTATTTACTGCTAAATTCGATCCGTCCTAATGGAACACCCTTTATAAATTAAACACCTTAGTTTATATGGAAACCAGGCAATGGCTTCGCCACTCCTCCCTACGGGCTGGGGGGCTTGCACTTTGCTACTAAGATTAAAATATAAAATGTAAAACGAAGCAGCCATGGTTAAATTTTATAAATTTTCTGAACTTCGCCAATTATTATAATTTTAAAAAAGAACTCTAATCTAAATTTTCAGAACTTCACCATTTGTAATTTTTGGTGTTTAAAAAATTTACAAAATTTCATTACTTATATTTATTTCTGAACTTCACTATTTTTTTTTTGATATTATAAAAGAATTATTAGAAATAACTTTGATAAAAAACATAAGTCATAACCAGACTATGATGAAATTATTATTCAAATACTCAAAAAAAAACCTTCTTAAATTATAGAGTTAGTGATGATAATGATGGTGATGATGACAACAAATTAAGGCGAGTATTTATTTATATTTATATGTCCTCGAGGGTATAAATTTAGTGGTATCAAACTAATTCTTCATTGAACATCTTCAATTTTTTCAGACGGGCAAAAGTTTTATACAGAAGTTGGAAGGATCAAACATATATAGTATACAATAAACTATTACTCAATGGGTAACTAATAAAAAAACAAGAAATAAGACACAAAATGAGAAACTACAATATATTACTGTAACTAAGTAACAGAAAATTACATTTAAAGAGGAAAACAACTTAGGAGAAAATAAGTATATACATTATAAGTAAAAATTTTAAAATAAAATTTTACTTTAATATCTACTACAAAAAAAATAATAATCTAGTTCGACCAAGATAATTATTGCCACCTGCTATATTTGAAACATACCACTTCATATACCAATTCACAGGCCCTAAGAATGGATCTATATCCATTGAATAATGCTCCATTGACCTTACCACAAATAGGCTGCAAACAGATGCAAACTACAGCACAATAATAGAACAATCAGATCACACATTGAAGCAAAGTACCAAATTCGGCATACAACAAAAACACTAATAAAATATATGTATATATATATATATATATATATATATATATATATATATATATATATATATATATATATATATATATATATTTAAATCAAATAAAAAAAACTACTTAATGATCTTAGAAGCATTATGCATAAGAGTTTTGACCAACCATTAACATACAAAACGATAGATTCCCTTAAAATATTTTGAAACTTAAAAATTCTAAATTTCATATATTATGTTGGAAAAACATAACATTAAATACTATCATGAAAATTTCTAATTGTCTCTTCAGAATAATGGTGGATGCAAATTCACAGAAATATTGTGAAATATAAAAATCTTTAACAATTTCATTTTGGGTGATCAGAAGACCAAGAACAATTATATATATACCAGGCTCCCCCAATAGGGGGCAGTGGCGAAGCCATTACCTACTTGTTTAAAATTCTTACATTGTGACACAAAAACATCTTTGCTTGCTGTTCATTATTTTTTTTTAGGTTGAAGGCTGATTCAGGAGAGGTGCACCCTCTCCCTATCATATAATATACTTAAAATTAGTAAAGTTTTCACGCCGCGCGTCCAACAGGTTACGCACACATGTGAGCAACCGTTAGTTATGAACAAACAACGTTGTAGCCACAGAAACTGATCAAGCATATTATCTATTACACTATAGTTTAAGAGCGCTATTTAAAAAAAAAAATACATTTGGCTTAGATGTCGTTTTGTATGGGCGACAGAGGAATGAGGGGAAGAGGGAGAGAGAATGGGTAAGAGGGAGTGAGGGGAATAGAGGGGAGAAACAAACGGATAGCAAGGGGAAGGAAAGGGATGGGAAGGGGACGAAAGGGGAAGAAAAGGGGAGCGAATGAAGGGAGATGGGATGAAGGTGGAAAGGGAGAGGTGCAGAGCGGCTATAACGGGTAGGGAAAGGGAAGAGGGAGATGGAGAGATGGGGTATGATGAAAGGGGGAGGAAGATGGGCAGAGTGGCAATGAGGAAAAGGGGCGTGGGATATGGAGAGGGGGAGGGTGGAGGGGAGAGAAAGAAGGGGAGAAGAAGAAGAGGAAGGGATAGGGGAAACACACACACACATACACTTAATATATATATATATATATATATATGTGTGTGTGTGTGTGTGTGTGTGTGTAGGAAAATAGCCGAATACTTCCACGTTTACCCACCTCCCTTCTGGGCGGGCCAAGATATCAAACCTTCCCCTTCCAGCCCGATGTCTGGTGACCTCCTGCCGGAAGAAGCCACTGGCCATTTCAGCTAACCACCGCATTCCTTCCCGAACTGGTTATCGATAGATGGTCGCTCATCTTGTCTTCCGGTGGTTTCCGTAAGTTTACAAAGGACGAAATGGAGGAGGTAATCAAGCAGCTTTCACCCTAAGAAGGGCGCTTGACATCAAATCTACTTCAGAAGCCATGTGAACCTCTCCCGGGTTTCGAGTATAAAAGATGAGTTCTCTTAACTCTCAAGAGTAGAGCTTGCACAGCGTCTGGCGGGGCAGGAATTGCAATCTATCTCGGTGTTTTGGTAAATCATCGAAGCACCAAGTCTTCAGAGAGGAGACCGGTCTCAGTTAGGGAGGCTCCTTACCCCCTTGGTCTGCAAGTCTGTGCTGACCCAGGCTCGTACTGACGTTTTCAGAGCTGAGCTACGAACAACCTCACTCTGGTTCCCTAAGAGAGAAAACTACATTTTATCTCGTGTTTCTCCGTAACCCTATGCGTCGATAGGTCAATTCGCCTCGGCTCCCAGAGGCACCCAAGATTCCTCGGACTTCACGAGCGTGGGGCCTCCTTTAACAAGAAGCTCCCGTCACCGCCTCCTTCCAGCAGAATTGTGACAGAATTGTGGGATCAGGTCGGTCCCTAGAGAACCTACCTCATCGTCTCCACCCCTTATCTCACCACCTTCACTCCCTAGCGCCACCTGAACATACGGTTCCTAGGTAACCCTCCCCTTCACATTCTCCAACTTCACCGCGAAGCTTACCAACATTAAAAGTGTATAGGGATTTACATATTGAACAGTTATTTACAAGCCAAGTGAGATATCCAAGCTTCACTTATTAATTTATCTCTCAAAGAACCTTATTTGTATATACTCGTATATGTTTTTCTTGTTTAGCGTTCATTAAAATTTTATTTTTATAATTGTTTTTATATCTAACTTTCTTTGGGTCGCTTGCTGGCAAAGTTTATTCCAATCCCTCCGTAGCCAAACTCTTAGTACCCTGAGTCAATAATCCCATTCAGGACACGGTCCGAACAAAGTGCAAGGTGTAGTACGACAACCCCTCCGCATTCGGGATAATAGGGTATATATATATATATATATATATATATATATATATATATATATATAAGTGTTGGGGAAACTCCAACCACCCCTCGGCCTATTCCTCGACAATAAATAATCCAAAATGTACCGTAGCATACGTATAACTATAAGGATAAAACCACAGTATAAGGCTAATTTTATATGCTAAACCAGGTTTTGACGGAAAGATCCAGCATTTTCACTCGCTAAGAAACAAGTGAGAACAAAAGTTGTTAAACGTACGAACGCACAAATCAGTAGCGCTAAGGTGGAATATGCGAGAATGTGTCGGCATTTTTGACAGACGGAAGTATGAATTTCTTGCTTATTAAAGTATTACTATTAAATTGGCCGTCAGAATTATTAAAATTGGGAATTTCTTTTATAAGTGCTGATTCAATTAAGTGTCGATGTATATAATCGTGAGACTTATAAACTATTTTAGCATCATCAGTATCAATTTGATGATTTTTTCATTGGACATATGTAGAAATAAACTCGAGGAGAAGGCACCACGTCGCATATCGCCTTTGTCTTCATTCACTCTCTTGGAAGATCTGATGCTTTCTTTGATATACGAAGGGCGGTCAATAAGTTTTTCAAATCGGTAGGGCAAAACAAAGAAAGGGGGATGGCTGTTGGTAGGGGTGTTAGGGCAAGATATGACAACTCGGGACCTGCGGCTGCACGCTCCTGCCTCGTCTATTTAAGATGCAGTAGCTGATCGCAGATCGTCAGTGAGAAATTTTTCAACAATGGAGAAGGTTGAGCACCGCACTGTGATCAAACTTTTTACCAATGAAGGCGAGAATGCAAAAGAGATCCATGAAGGTATGGTTGTAGTGTACACCGACACCACCCTTTCCTATGCAACCATTGCTCGCTGCAATAGGGAATTCCGCCATGTTCGTGAATCCCTTGAAGATGAGCCCCGTCCAGGATGCCCGTCAGACGTGACCAACAAGGACAATGTGGCCCGTGTGGAGAGGATGATTCTCGAAAATCGACGGGTGAAGGTCGAGGAAATCGAGCGAGGAATTGAAATATCACATGGAAGTGTTTTCAACATCATCCACGACAATTTGGCCATGATTAAGGTCTCTGCCCGTTGGGTCCCTAGAAACCTCACGAAAACTCACGCCCCATGATCGACTTCAACATCGTCAGAGTCCACAAGGCCAGAGTTGCACAAGCTGCCCTGCGCGAGTGCGGAATAGAGGAGCTCAACCATCCCCTCTAAAGTCTAGATCTGGCCCCTAGCGACTACTTTTTATTACGCCAGCTCATGGCTGCACTGTGTGGACGCCAGTTAGGGGACGATGAAGATGTCCAGCTCGCCGTCAAGGAGTGGATTGAAATACAGTCGGGAGATTTCTGGTTGTCAAGAATTCGAAACCTCAGGGACAAGTGGTACAAGTGCATTGGAGGAGAGGGTAGTTATATTGAAAGACAATTCGGCCATGACTAAGGTCTCTGCCCGTTGGGTCCCTAGAAACCTCACGAAAACTCACGCCCCATGATCGACTTTAACGTCGTCAAAGTCCACAAGGCCAGAGTTGCACAAGCTGCCCTGCGCGAGTGCGGAATAGAGGAGCTCAACCATCCCCTCTAATGTCCAGATCTGACCCCTAGCGACTACTTTTTATTACGCCAGCTCATGGCTGCACTGTGTGGACGCCAGTTAGGGGACGATGAAGATGTCCAGCTCGCCGTCCAGGAGTGGATTGAAATACAGTCGGGAGATTTCTGGTTGTCAAGAATTCGAAACCTCAGGGACAAGTGGCACAAGTGCATTGGAGGCGAGGGTAGTTATATTGAAAGATAATAAAACACTTTTCCTCATATCTCGAATTGCAAAACTTTTGGGACCACCCCTCGTATAATTCATTACATGATTTGTATGGAAGAAAATAAACTCCCTGCTCTTTATCGATCGATCAATTTTTTGGATAGGCTATTTTTGATCATATTCTCGTACTGAAAGGCAACATTGATGTTGTTGATCCGTGCCAACTTTTTTAAATAGATTAACTCGAGGGAGTATGGAAAGATAACATAATGTTTCTCACATCTGTTTTACTTATAATTAGCTGGGGAATAATAGATGGTGCTGGCTTTATAATGACATTGACTATGAACTAAAGGGGATACTGACCTTAATGAATGTTGGGATGATCGTATTGATTTCATCCTGCAGGAAACAAGGATCACAAATACGATATGCTATCAGGAACAGGGAAGAAACTTCAGACCTTTTAATTGATACGTCATGGCACGAGAAATAATGAATATAGGCATTGGAGCAAGTTGGTTTCCAGTAGACAGAACAATATGCTTTGTTCTTTACTTTAGATATTTTTACATCCAGAAATAGCACTGAGTTTTTTCGTTTCCATTCTACTCTAAATGTAATTATGGGAAGGATATTATTCAATTCCTCGAAGAAAGAATCAAATACGTTATTATTAATAGGCCATGTGGCACATACCTCCTCCACATAGCGGGACTAAGTTATGGGATTAGGTGTTTTTCAAAGTTCTCCATGAACAGATTACATAGTACCGGGGAAAAAGAATTACGCATTCCATGACACAAAAACGGACCAGCTTTACAATTTTATTGCACGTTAAGGGTAATGTTAGGTTAGACAAAGGCAAGGTTTCTATAATGACATCCCGGGTTTCATCAACGGGAAAAGGCTATAAACATCAAAACTTAGCAACTGCTTATTGGATAGATCAACCTCTTTAATTTTATTCACAAAATCACCAGCTAATACTAAGGAAAAGGTATGTAAATAATATTATATTAAATTCCCATACTCGCAACAATTAATTAATTTTAAAAAGTTGGCACGTGTAAACAAAATCAATGTTGCCTTTCAATACGAAAAAAGGATCCAAAATAGTATGTCTAAAAATAGATCCATTGATAAAAAGCAGGGAGTTTAATATATCCCATGCAAATTTTGCAATAAAGTATATATTGGTGAAAGCAGCAGATTGTCCAAGAGAATGAAGGAGCATAAATGGAATATGCGACGTGGATCTATTTCTTCTAGTTTTTTTATATGCATGTTAAATGAAAACCGATCTGTTAATATTGATAATGCAAAATAATTTATAATTCTTACAATTATATACATAGGCGTCTAATTGAATCGGCTCTTATAAAGGTAATTCCAAACTTTAATAGTTCCGATGGCCAATTCAAAACTGCTCCCTTGATAAGTAAGAAATTTATACTTCCTATACTGAAAAATGTGGCTTATCCCATATACCTCCTGCACCTAATCAGATTCCGACTTGTAAATTAGTGTGTCCGGGAGTTTTGCATCTCATTTGTATTTCATTAGTATTCCAGCTATTGACGATGACGGAAGTTTCCATCGAAACCTGGTCTCGCGAATATATTTTTCCTATCACTGTAGTATATATATATATATATATATATATATATATATATATATATATATATATATATATATATATATATGAGTATATCTTGAGAGACCAGAGAGGTTGCGCGTTGCCAGGCGTATAGGTATTTTTAGGATAATTAAGCAGGCTAAATTAGTAAGTTCATTAATATATATTAACTCATTGGTACCAACGTTTCGGGTAGGAACATTCTTAAGGATATGAGATTATAAACAAACATAAGAATTTTTTCAGAGAAGTTATGAGATATTTATAAATTAACTATATGGGAAATGGGAAGCAGCAGAGGTGGTAATATTCAAATTATAAAAATGCAGGGTTTTTAAGTATTAGGGAATAGCTAAAATGTTTTGGTTTTAAAATAAAACTGAGATTAATTAGTTTTGGGTGTGTTCATTATAAAAAAGGAAGATAATAGAAATATTTGAAAAATAGGGGTTGATTTGCGAGGAGTGGATTTGGAGTGCGTAATTCGTGGGTAATTCTAGTTGTAGTAAAAGTGTAAATGAGCTTGTGTCAGAGTTTAAAGTGCAGTTTTTAAATCTAATGTAAAGCGATTCCAATGTACATAGTTGTTTTTAGTTGTTTGCCGTATCTTTAATTGAAAAAATATTTTAAGGTTGGTTTATGGTGTGGATCTCTGTTTTCGTAGTGTATTCGGATAGAGGAGAATTCGGGAGTAGTGAGTGGGGGTCCAGTTCTATTTCTGATGCCTAAATGTGCGCAAATTCGGGTATGTAGTGTGCGCTGTGTCGATCCCAAATACACCTCGGAATTACATCTCGAGCAGGTGAATTCATATATGCTGGAGGGTCGAAGCAGCATTGGTATTTTGTCTTTAATGTAGGAAAGATGTTGTACTTTGCGTGTGTTTTGGAAAATTGGTATAAAATGTGTTGCAGAAAATGAATTTTTAAGAAATAGTGAGAATTTTCGCCCAGATAAGTGAATTGAGGGGGTCCTATATATGGGAGCTGTACAAAAATCTTTTCCTTAGGGACCAACCTCTGGGCCAAACTCTCACTATCCATCTTATTAATGATAAGTATGTATAACATTATATTTCTAACACAACGCTGTAACAAGGCCAATCTCTACTGATTTTCTAAATAGGCATGCTAAAGATCATTAAACAAATCTTTATATTCTTGTAAAGTCTAAAAAAAAAAAAAAGTCAGTGTCAAGTGCTTTATTAGATAGAATTCTTTCCATTTCTATGAGACCTTCTCATTGTTTGTTAAAATATCCTCTAATTTCTCCTCATTACCCGTGAATACCAAGTTCATGTCAAATACTAGTAATTTATCTTTCTCTTTAAATTCTGACAGCAATAGCTTATTTAACCTCTAGCATTTTCGTTACTATCACTCACTTACTCTCCGTCTGTAGTTCCAATGGTCTTATTTTATCTTTCATCTTTGTCTTGTATAATTGAAAGAAAGCAGCATTATCTTACTTAGCCTAATTTGTCTAATTTATCATTGATACCCTAATTACATTTTTCTGCTCCGAGGCAGCTCATTGTTTCTGTCTCGATTGACCTTTCACTATTTCACCTGTGGCAAAGCGTCAGTTCAAGGCGTCGCTTTTTTTTCAACAGACGTAAAGTTCACTTGTACTCATTTATAGCCATAAAATGACCCATATGACCATGGGACATATGGTTACTCACCCTGGAGATTTCAAATCTGCCATCTTATTTTGCGCTGAGGGGCGTCATCTAGTGGCATAAACCTCATTTAGCCATTCAAAGGCACTTGTAATTTTATTTGAACCATGGGAAACCATCGATGCAATAACCATTTATCAGCTTATCACAAAACGCCGCAGGCCATTGGACGGACTTTCCCTCTTGTTTATTTTCTTAAATATCTCCATTTTAATGCTGATATAATTTTTAATTTTATCTTATCTCCATTGAGGAACGATAATTGGTTCTAATTTCCATAGCCAGAATATTCATATTCTCTCAGACACTTACTGCTTAACAAATTTCTCACATGCATTATATACACGAATTCTCTCTACCTAAGGCTATCTTCTCCCTTGACTCCACTCATTGGCCTCGCATTCTTTGACATGACATCATTCTCGTTAATCTCCAATAAACAGTTTCCAGGTGTTTTTTAAACTCTGGGATTTTAACCTCATTTATACTACTAAGAACCTCGTTAAAATTTAACTTCTAATTTCACAGTGATCGCTATGTTACAAATTTCATATAAACTCTCTCTCGCTAATAGATTTTTCCCCATAGTCCCATAATAAGTTTATCTTTGCTTTCCTTTACCATTGGTATAAAATGGTAGCTTTTTGAAATATTATTGTTTTCACAACACTAGAAAGTATCCCAAAAATTAATAATTACCCTTCCTCTGTTCTCTTGTTACTATCTGTATGAAACATATTATAGTCCTCAACCTAGACTTCCGATCTGTAGTTCTTCTCCAACGAATCAAGCTATCACTCTGATATTACGATAACATTAAAATTTTCTACACTCGCTAGCCTTCTTAACAAATTCACCTTATTTTATATGCTCTTATAATATGGTTGGTACACCTTTAATGTAGCAATCCTTATGGTCCTAACATTACCCCTCTCTAACTTCTTAGCACTCTGCTCATTTCCCTCTGCCTGTTATTCCTTACCTTTCTCTGATTTCCACTACCTCTACCTACCTCATCCTTGCGACACAAGGGTAAAAATCAATTGCATAGAAATTCTCTCTTTTAAAAAAGTCAATCCAGGGATCGATAATCACTAGTATCTTAAGAATAACACAGTAGTTTCACTCTCTTTATTATCCTAACTGCGCCTCACATCCACTCAATAACTACTATAAGCCTTGGTCAAATTTATGAAACTACAATACATCTTATATTATGCGGGAACTTTCCTAACAAATCCCTATATCTAGACACTAGCACTTCCATCATACTTTTCATTGTCATACATTCTCACGTGTAAAACAAAAACTACATTTATTTCCTTTCCTTTCCCTATCTTTTTAATTATCTCACGCATTCAATACTTGTGCACCTGGCAAAAGATCCTCATCTTCTTCCTGTGCTTGCCTTCACAAAGGGTCTTGCTCAAATACATAACCTATCAAAATACTCTTACATGCATAACAACCACTCCAAGATTCATGCTCACCTATTCCCTACACTGTCTTAGTCTTTCTTCTTTCAATCAACTGGTTACTCTGAGTCACGCCTACATTTAAGTAAATTATAAAAATTCCTTTACTTATATTGAAAAAAGTAAAAGCGACTCACGGGAGATAAAAAACAACTCACTATTTCACAAATTAACAGTTTAAAAAGATGAAGTGCATCATAGTAATTGAGTTTGGTATCTAGCTAGGCGATCTCATATCCACTTACTCTGGACGCGAAAGGGCTGCCCTGGCTAGGAGGACGAAGGGTTTCACCATCGCTCAATGGTGACAAATACATACAAATACAACCAGTACATCTCTTCAAACGAGAACTGGCTCCTGATTCATTCGGCCCCATCAATGATTCTATTCTGATGTTATTGTGTATTTGATTATGCTTTATAGGGATCTCGTCCCCGATGCGAGGGACGAATGGTACCTATCTACATAAGAGACTGATAGAGTATTTGTTTTGGTAATTTATGTGGTAATGTGTGGACGGAAATGAGGTTTCCGTCTGGCGAATGACCTTAGCGAGATTCAAACTTTAAGAGATCGGAGGAAGGAAATCCAAAGTTTCTATTCATTCCTGGCCTTAAATGACACAAAACAAAGCAATATATCAGACTCTCCATCCGCATTTTTCAAGACCCATTTTATATTTTCTTGAAATTCATATTTGGCAAAATTTTAACAGGAAAGCTTCGATTAGCTAATATTTTTATGTCACATTTATAATTCTTTAAAACATCCTTAAACTTTGTTCTACCACCTGAAACATCATAGATATTTTAAATATATTGATATTTCCTGTCATTAGACAGATTTATCATCAACAAATTCAGACTACTTGGAATTATTAGCCAATAAACTACAGACTCTCCGAGAGGAAATATGTACTGAGATGATTTTCTGTAAAAGGGTAAGGAAGTATTTGTCTGCTCGAATGTGTATAAAGGAGTGAAAAGTCGAATCAAAACGGTGAGTGAGAAAATTTGTCGTTCAGTGACGTTTATTCTTCTAAACTTTTATAATGATTATTTCTTCATTCAAAAACCTAACCAACGAGGCCATCGCGCAGAGAAAGATTGCAAGAATAGATTTGTTAAGAAAGTCGTGTAGAGAGAAGTGGAAATGTCAGGAAGAAATATAGAAATAGAATTTCCTGCGGGTTTTGTGGGCGGAGAGCACGCATTCATACAAATGTTACCTGCAGCATGCTGGCCCATTTTACATTAAGTATACGGAATTTGTATAGAGTGGCAATGTGTTGGATTAAGTGAGGTTGAAAAATCTCCTGATATATCGGAACGAGATATAAGTTCGTAAATTTAGTAACGACGCGTGACTTCCTGACGTTCTTAGATTCCTGAGGTCATGATCTTAGGTACGGGCTTCGATTCCCGGCCTGAAGGAAAGCAAAAAGCATTCTTCGCTCGGTGCACGGTGATATCGGCTATCAGGCTCCGCACGTCACCAGTAACATATTAAATCCCCCAACGAATATTCTTTAGAGAATAGTAATTTCTCTTTCGTTTTACCTATGAGTTTATTGGGAATATATGAATGTGTACGCGTGTGCGTTCATCAAAATTTCTCCTTTACTTTATTAATAATTCTAAGTAGAGGAGCTTTGCCCTCTGGCTAACAAGCCTAAGCATCTTTTATGTTAACCAATGGAGAGCTTTCTCTTTTAAACTGGCTCATGCCGTTGTAATAAAATTGCCATTAAAACACTCTCTTTTATACAATTCCATCTCACTCTCATTCAGATTTTACAGTACCTTTCATGATTAATCTGTCAGACTATTCTGTTTTTTATCTTCCTGTACTTTAGATTTAAGACCTCTTTACTGCGCTTAACACAATCTAGCAAGCTTCCAAGACACCGATTATAATTTATTCATTCATTTCTCCTTCAACGTCACTTTTTATCTCTCTATACGCCACCAATAAAAATAATATGAAACCAGGAGGGCATTATGCACCATTCACGTAGACCACAATAAAGTAAGATACTCAATTCCATTTTCACGTATTCATGAATCTCAAAATCAATTTCATTAAACAATAGCGACCAAAATATAGACTCGAAACATCCAACGACACAGTTTCATTAATTTTACTAGACGCTATTCAACTTAGATACACAAATAACTTACGCTCCATATGTAATTTTTGTGAGAGAACTTTCAAGCAACAGTTCTAACATCAATAAAAAGGGGTCTGTCATCAATGTAAAGATTTCAAACATCAATTTCAGGGGTTCAAGCATCAATTTCAGTTGTTCAAGCATCAATTTCAACGGTTCTAATATCTATCGATAGGGTGATGACACTGAAAGGGTGAACTATATTCGCCTCACCTTAAAATGATGGTCCAAAGAGAATATTTGAATGATTCTAAGAAACTTTAATGAAAGTAAACTCTTAATCAAGGTATAAACACAAATTGAGAGTAATTAATAAAAAGAATTGAGGCCTATTTCGATTTGTTTGGTGAGAGAGCACTCAGTACATTTCAAATGTTGATTTGACTGGTTAAAGAGGAACAAAGAATGACGAAGCCCTAAGATGTGTCAGAAAACTCAACGAAGGGAGCTGGAGAAAATGATGAACAAGCGAACATGAGTTATCTTGGACACAATGATACAAAGGTAGGAACGATCAACGAAGATAAATTTCACAATGCGTTGATATAAATATATATGCACGTGTGGTAAAATGCTTAAGTGAATAGTCTGGAGAGTTCATTTAATAGAAAAGTAACTAGCGTTCGCTGGCTGCGACTAATATGCAACTACGAAATAAATATGAAACGTTAACCAATTTACCTTTGCAAAAAGAAATATCATTCCACGTGGAGTGAATGATGGTTTTATTTATATTTAAGGATAAGTTACGGCTATATATACTGCTATTGCTGCTTCATTAAGTGACTAATATCTGTGTTAACCAATTATTGCATCAACTAGTGTTATATTTATGCATATTTAAAGTACCCATAATTGATCCATATCTAAATTTCAATAGTTTTCAAACGATTTGCCATAATTTTAATTAACTAAATAATTTATTTTTAATCCTTGTGTGCATTATAATTTTTGTAATTTTAAACGTTTTCTAAATCTCTTTTATAGACCAGAAGATGGATAAGATACCCGAAACGTTGTACTAAATTAAATGAGAAATTTTACATGTCTTATTTTGGGATTTATCCTCAACCTGAAAATAAGCCTTCTTAGAAGCAAACCTATATATATATATATATATATATATATATATATATATATATATATATATATATATATATGAATAAATGTATACTTAGAAGTGTATATTGTGAAATCGATGTTTGTACTTTTATCTGTATCTATGAAAAAACTAAGTTTATTACCTATATAAAAAATTGTTTACTTACTCAATTACCTGAATAGAGATTTTCGGCCTAAAAAGAAAAATCCAACCATTTCCTTTAATATATATTTTAGAACATTATCTTAGCAAAAAACCAAAGCTTATTTTAAGATTACAAAACAATGGTGTTAATTAAGTTGCCTGACATAAACTCAATTTGTGAAAAATGAAAATGCCCCGGATTTTCTATAGCCCAGAACTCGAGTCGGTAAAAAATTAAAAATAAAAATGAGACAACCAATTCCGTTTTTCAAAAAATCCTAATTTTTACCTCATTGGCACATAGCTGATGTAAATAAAAAATAATCCGATATAACAAAAGAAATATCGCCTTGTAGAATGCGGATTTGTTTCGGATATAAAGAGAAGTTTGTGAAAGTTGTGAGGGAGAATAAAGATTATCAACATCACAACATCTCTATTAAACCCAGGCAGACCCTTTCATCGAGAGTTTAACTTCATTCTAACCTCACCACTTCAGAGGAAAAAAGAATCAAAGAATTCTACATCGAATTAGATGATTTAGCAAGTTGAGGGCGTTTTAAAGTGGTGAACTTGCTCCTTCGAGCCTTTACTCTGTTGCAATTCTCCTGCCCAATTTCCGTATTGTCGACGCAGATGCGTTACTTTTAGCTCCTATCGAGCAGGGACTAATTGCTCACTGCTTTCGAAGGTGACTTCTTACGTCTCCATCTCTGTAATTTCCATTAAAGCGCAAGCGGCCTGACCCTTACAAATTGCGCTAGATCCCACACTCCCCTTGCATCATAGCAGTAAAGCATCCTAATTCAACAATCGGAGTGTGTTCAAACTTGTTGCCGCTCTTATGAAGCTCACCAATTATAAAAACTCAGAAGCCACAAACACAGTGGGCTCTGAATGCCTTGCTTGTTTAGAAGTTTAGCTCTGATATCTTTCAAAATCGCCTTCAATTTTCTTAAAGATTAGCTCAATGAAGAAGAAAACAACATCGTCTCTTCAAAATAAACAAGTAACTTATACCGTATTTGATCCTACCAAACAAAGAAACCTCATATATTATACACCGGGGATACAATAGGAATTATTTATGCTTATGGTTAGTGAATTTGATTAATCCCTTCTTATAGTGCATTAAAAATCTGCAGTAAACTTGGATAAATAATCTATGTTTAAAAGATTTTTTCAAACCAGCTATTTATATTATTCTATGCATTTTTCTATAAAAGATTTTCTTTTTATATTATTTTTAGACAGGGTATTTAGGTGCGGTTCATTCTACTCATATTTTTTATTAATGTTTATTCTAGTATATGAGTTAGGGAGAAGACAATTTATCAGGTTTTTCACTTCCCTTAACTGAGTCATTACTAACACAATGGTTACCAGTGCTACCCGTACGTGCACTACTGATTTTATTACCAACCTTACAGCACTTGGTACATTCACTAACTTTGTCGCATCCATAATGTACCAGTTTACGAGAACATTAATCCTATTTGATTTATTATTCTGTCCAACAACGTATTTTCATTTTAGGAAACATTAATAGTAAATTTACAAAACCTTAAGCAAACTCTGGATCAAATCCCTCGCGCAACATTTTCTTAAGTAAACAACATAGAGGATGACATGAAAATAAATGAGGCTCGTAGATTTATAGAACTTAAAGAAGGAGATACAATAGAAACCATCATGTATTCACCAGAAAGTGCAAAATCTACTACCAAGGAAGAATTTAAATCCCATTTGTCAAAATATTATAAAGACAACACACAGCCATCCTCTCACGATGATGTCTGCTCATTCAATATTTCATCCACTGACCAGCAATATAATTTCATATTTGTATCAGTCTATTTAAATATACCTGTAGTTCCAGTTAATAAATTTTACCAGTTTATAAATATTAACCAACGCATGAATAAAACATTAAATAAAGTAAAATCCCAGTATTTCGACCTGATGCCTCCAAACAAATTCAGCGATACAAAAAAATCTCATCCAACACCAGCCAACACGAACATACAGACTTCCTACTACTTCATACATACACCTAATAAATATTACATACAGCATATTATTATAGAGGCATTCGTACGTACATCTACCCACAATCAACCCGAACAAACAAAAACATCATACTTCCATTACTTGAACTCTGATAGCCTATACAATACTCTTCTACAGTGTCTGTACCCAAACTGTTTTGATGGTGTCGTAAGCACAGCCACTGACGAAGAGATATTTCACATTATGAAGATGCAAAATACCCTTCCTATAAAGCCTCTTTTGGAAAAATACTCTCGGGAGAATTTAAACACAACCCATAACTCTTCCCGTACAATAATACAATTCGCAATTCTCCCAGTAATGCCAATATTGCACCATATAATTCATGTTTACACAAATAATAACACTGAAAAACCTAAGGAAGAGATAAAAGAACATTATACAAATGAGCATGACTAATATGAACAGTTATTGAAAAGACCAACCCTCTTTATGAGAAAGACCAAATCATTTTGATCATGACCATTAATATACTCAAGCTTTCAACCAGAGTTAGGTAAAGTACCTTTTAGAATAATGATTTAGAGTTTGAAGCTAATTTGATACAAATGTGTATGCAAATTTAATGAAGCAAAGATCATTTGATAGTTTAAAGAACCATACTACTTATAAATACAAGATAGTACAGCCTAGTGTAGCGTTAAATTCTTTTATTGGTGCTAATATTCCTACAGATGAAGAATTGAACTTTTTTTAATCAAAAATTCATTTGCCCTACTCAGTGTGGCATTGTTGTTAGTAAAACGCAATTCCAAGCCGATATGTTACTTGGTAACTTTTTCCTTGTAAGTAGTGAATGGGAAATTTGTCCTGCTTGAATCCTAGCTCAGTGTCATCACAAAGTACCTCCCTTAAATGACCACAGATATGTCCACAATTCATGCTTTCAGCATCCTTAAAATCTCTTAATTCTCACTATAAATTGATGTCCCTTTCGCGCTATCATACAGACTCGAAATATCTTGATTCTAACAATTATAAATTTATCTACAATTCTTGCTCTCAGACACGTTCAAAAATTCTTAATTCTAAAAATAATTAAGAGACAATTTGCTCTCTCATATTCATGATTTGTATGTATGATATGACTTGAATTTTCCTTCCATATGCCAGAACTGATTCTAGACTTTCCTTATACATCTATCTTTTACGTTTATCTGAGAGATAAAATAACTGTACAATCCATGGAGAAAGATTGTTTTAAAACCCACAATTTAGATAATAATAGACAGGTTTAACCTAATGATAGTATTGTAGTAACTGATAATGTCCGTATAACGAGAAATATCCTTTAAGCTGTCATTCGGAACCGCTGATAATTCTTAAATCTTAATTATTTACCTAAATAAAGGCATAAAAACTATTACCTTTTAAAAACACAAGTAGAGGTATAGATTTTTCCGTAAATGTCGATTAAACCACTAGCTATATGATAAATTCAGTCTCTGGATCTACCAAATTAGATCCTTCAGCAGTAGAGTAGAAATACATCGACTGTTTCCATGATTTGCTTTTAGGGTCTCCCCAAGTCCAAAAACTTCGTTTTTTAGCGTGGCTTCTTATTTACATATATTGTAAAAAATTAGAACGTATTCGCGCTTTCTCGAGATACTTTGAGAATCATTCATTTAATGTCTTTTAAACTTAATTTGGAACCAGGTCCCAAACCGATATTCGTTCCGCCATATCCTATTTCCCAGTCACAATTAGAAATCGTACACGAACATGTTAACCTGGAAAAGAGAATCATTCTGCCGTCAGTCAGTCCTTGGCTAGCCCCAATGATAATGATATCGAGGAAAACTGCTAGTACGAAACCATATCTTGACTTCCGAAGACTAAATAAGGTAACATTCCTTGACAGGTTTCTTTTACCAAATTTAGAGGGAACTGCGATACTCAGGTTAACTAAAATTGGAAACATTTAAGTATTTACAAGTATCGTTATATACATAGGTTATCTAATTTCATTGCAATGCATTAAACTCGATCCCACAATATTATCCGTTCTAGCTAGTTATTCTATTTCCTCCAAAATCGATGAAGCTAGAACCTTTATTGTCTCTATATGTGGGTTTCTATTTCACATTTATCTAAAAGTTTTCCGGCATTGATAGACTTATAACAGAATGATTAATAAAACGCCACACACACTTGGATGCAAAATATTAGAGGTTTGTTTATCTTTACCACAGAAGCATGTTTAGCACAGATCAATCTAAAGATAAATTTACTAACTAAAAATCAAGCCAGTGCTGGCTCCACCTTGATTGATGTGAAAAATTACATCGTAACAATAAATTATTGAATTAGGTCGACGATTACTTTAACAACCTTAATAAACATCAACCCCATGTAAAAATTGTTAGATTAATTAGTAATAAAAAAAAACTAATGGACAAGTACATTGTCAAAATGAAATGAATTTAAAGAAAAATTACAGATAGAGATAAAATTCTTCATTGGAGGTAACCATACCCAAACTATTACTAATTTTAGTTTTAAGACGTCTATCTTAGTTTGCTCATCAACTTTACTATTAAAAACCATTTCCCCCTAAATAACACAACTACCAACAATTCTTTCGAGTAAACTTAGACCAGTTGTCGGCAACCCTTTTCACTCAGGTGGCCGCATTTGAAAAGCTCTTGAGCCATATGGCCGCAGGATTTAAAATATTTGAAAAAAAATATTTTGTGGAGTTAGCTATTGAATTTATGAAAGAAAACAGATCATTTTTGTATCAAGTATTTACAATTAATCTTAACTTTAAAGACGCTTTTGATGCTGCTTATCATTTAGAAGTTGATATGTGTAAATTTTAAGTATGCAATAGTTTGTCCTTTCAACTTGAGTTGATCTTCTAAAGGTACATCATAGAGCTGAATTGTCAACCTTGTTTTCATTTGCGTCATATAGGAGAAACATGATTCACAGCAATAAGTAGTGGCAAAGCAAGAAAGCACTTTTAGAGCATGATGACGGAGACGAGGATAATCAATTGTACTTTCACAAATTTCAAATCGATCTTTTTTAAATAAAATTGATGTTGTATAATTTTATATTCTTAAAATTCTATCAACTGCATCTGCAAATAGACCGGTGATGAAAAGCCAGCTTTAAAGTTGCCTCGTGTGTTTCAAAGACTTTGAATCTTTGAGCATAATTATTGATTATTCGTAATGTATCAATAACCGTTGCATCTTCCTGAAATTGAAATGATGCATTTGGTTCCTCTTGTTACTTAATAGCTCTGTCAATTTAGGAAAATGTTTTTCAGCTTTTGCCAACTCAAACCCAGTAAGAATATTAAAAAAAAATACTAACTTTTTCTGAAATGCCTAGACTTTTTTCACATGTCATAAATAAATTTGGTTTTACCTTGAAGAGTCGTATTTAACTTATTGTGTTTTGTCATTAAATCACATAAAAATGAAGCGTTCTTGATAAAATCATCAGCCATTAATTCCCAATCAATATTAAGATTAGTATAAAAACTGATTATTTTGTCTTTCAAGTTGAAAATTCTGTCCAAGATTCTTCCCCGAGACAACCAACGAACTTGAGAATGATATGGAAAGTCTACAATTTTGGTTTCATAGTCGTTCCTGTGCATGGCAGAAAACTGATGATGGGGAGAGGAATTGCTTCAAATAAAGTTAACAATGCCTATGATTTAATCAAAAGGGTCTTTAAGCTTAGTAGATTTTGCAGCTATATTTTGCTGATGCAGGATACAATAATATACAAATAAGGAACCTGGATTGGGGACTTGTTATTTAACAGTGCCATAAATATTTCACGGAAACCTTTCTTGGAGGGAGCACCATCTGTGCATGGACTTGTTAGGTTATTAAGTTTAAGCATTGCTTCTCGGCATTTCTCTTTAAATTATTAAATACGCGGGTTCTATCGCTAAGAGTACATAAAGAAAGTAGTTCTTGATTACCATGGAAATCTTAGTTATTTCGCGAATAAAAATTAAGGCCTGCTCTGAATCAGTAATGTCAGTTTAATCATCCATGGCTATGGAATAAAATACTTCCTTTTTAATTATTGTATTAAGTTGCTCCTTTATGTTACAAGCAAATTTATGTTTACGGTTTGATATTGTTTTTCTCGAGAGATAAGTAATTCTTTATAGGTGTGTACCTTTCCAAGATCTAAGCAAGTCCTAAATTCTATGATTGACTTTTTTAGGATATCAACATCACTAAATAGTTTCAATATTTTTTCTAGTAAAAAAGCTAATTTACAGGTTGCTTCAATGGCATTATACAATATTCATTTTAAAAATAGCATCTTAAATGTTTGCTGATTACGCTATTTTTCTTTTTATAATTTAAAAAATGCAACCTCAGGCTCTTCCCCTTCTAATTAAAAAAAATAAGATTTGCATGTTTCCTAATGGATCTTAGCATTATATTTCTTTCAGATATGTAACAATAGAATCACATGGTAAAGAAATTATTTTTATTTTTAATGGGCATGTGAGGGAATAGATGCTTCCTCCCCTTACGAGTGAGTCTCTGGTCGTTTACCACAACATCCTGGCAGTGTAGAAGACATAACCAAACTCGTAACCACTTCTCTCTCGCCCCTTGTCTGGAAAAGAAGCTTAACGGTTAAAAGAGCAAGATTTCCCTTAAGAGCGAGTATTCAATTTCACCTCAGCTGCGAAGTTGGAAGAGCGTCTACCTAAAGCCAGAAGGTCCCTCAGGACGCGAGGTAAGACGATCTGAGAAAAACCGTTGAAAAACCTTCATGCGGCCTGTGCACAAATCCTCCCCTCTCCTACCTCTATCCTAGTGGGGTAGTAACAAGGTAAGAAGGAAAGGAAGCACCCTAGGATACCTTACGGTCCATTGTAAGAGGATACCTTTGGACTTGCAATCAAGCAAGCATATGGCTGCTCAATTGTTTTGCGTCCCTAAACGGTCACTTTTCAAGACTTTGTCTAGTCTTGACTTGAACTGATGAACAGATTCACTGTTGACAACTTCCACTGGAAGTTCGTTTCACTTAACGCAGATACTGTAAGTGAAAAAAATTCCGCACAGATTGCGGTTGTAACGCTTCAGTTCAAGTTTGAAGCCGTGATTGTGCGTTCTGTTCTCACTCAGTGTGAAAATATCCCGGTAGTCAACATTGTCAAACCCTCGAAGTATTTTGAAAACTTCGATAAGCTGACCACGCAGTCTATGGGTTTTCGGCGAGAACAGATTTAATTCCCTTAGTCTATCCTCATAACTTTTATGTCAGATAGAGGGAATCAGCTTGGTTGCCCTGGTTTGTACGCGTTCCAACCTTGCGATATCCTTTGGAAACGAAGGACTCCAAAATTGTACATATGGCATACTCCAAGTGCGGCCGAACGAGGGAGTTGTACAGACAAAGTAAAATCTCCTTGTTACGGTATCCAAACTAGCGCTTTATGTAGCCTAACATCCTTTGGGCTTTCTTCTGCCTCAATGCACTGTTTCGAGAACTTGAGGTCACTAGTGATAGTTACACCCAAGTTCTTCTCAGTGTCACTCAATTCGAGAGAAGTGCCCTTAAGGATATACTGAGATTGGGGGTTTCTGTGGCCGATATGCATCACTTTGCATTTGTTCACGTTAAAAAGGCATTTGCTACGTGTTCGACCACTCCTTAATCTTCCGAAGATCTTTCTGCAGGCGGGCAGGCAGTATTTCCATCCTTTGCAACGTTCATAGCAAGCTTGGTATCGTGGGCAAATTTGGAAATCTTGGCAACCATGTCACCGTCCATGTCGTTGACGTAGATGATGAATAGTAGTGGTCCCAGGACAGAACCTTGAGGCACCCCGCTAGTAACGGGCACCCACTCAGAAGCCTGTCCATTCACCACCACCCGTTGCCGTCTGCCACTTAGCCAGTTCTCGATCCAGACAGCTACTTTTCCGTCTATGCCCAGCGCTCGCACTTTCCGTAGAAGGTGGCGGTGTAGTACCTTATCAAAGGCTTTTTAAAAGTCTAAGTAGACCACATCCACCGCCTTGTCCCGATCGTGCTCACTGAAAACGAAGTGGAAGAATTCCACAAGGTTGGTCAGGCATGACCGTTGCCTTCGGTACCAGTGCTGGAAATTGCCCAGTAGCAGGTTTAACTCTAAATACGAGGTATAGAAGCAAATATCTTCAAAAAATCAAGGTAGAATACGTGAGTCAGCCAGGCTACGAAGTCCCCGGCAAGAGGCCGGGCTACCAACAGAAGGAACTATGGAGAAGCTCATCGGTATCTAGTTCCTGGTGATCATACCGAACTTTAAGTTAACTTGATCAAGTTCAACTTACTCTCGTCAGAGAAAGCCCCATATCTTGGTGCAGCCCAAAGCACCGAGATAGTCATCGCCCTTGAGGAATACTGGAAATAAGAAGACGCTCATCCTCGAGCCAGTTCCTGGTAGTCACACTGAACTTAAAGTTAACTTGATTTAAGAATTAAGTTCAACTTACTCTCGTCAGAGAAACCCCCCTATACTGCTGTCTCCCCAAAACACCGAGATAGTCCTCGCCTCTGAGGAGTAACCCCGAGGGGACTCCCTCCAGCACTCCCCTGAGTCAAAGGAATCAAGCATTGACTCATCGCTCGCCAGTGCGAATTATTCACCAGAGTAATCCGAAGAGAAGAAAGAACCATTCTTTCACGATCCCGTGGTGATATCATGTCCTGCCGAAGGCATTTGTCTCCCCCATCTGCCAAATGCGCCAAAGACCTCTGTTGCTTTAAAACTATTTTTCCGAAAGAACCCATCTGGACAAGTGTCACATATCGGCATGGAAACCACATTCCTGAGGTGGCGTAACCATTGATTTCAAGGTCAGACTCAAACCCGATTCAAAAAGGATCTATAAAGATTTTTAGACCCCGGTATCCTTTTCTGTAAGGTCCGTTTGCATTTTTAAATTAAAGTGAGCTGTGGTTAAACCACCACTAAAATTTCTAGGATGTCATTTTAGAAAGCCTCACTAAAATTTAATGAAGTCATATCTGTGCATTTAAGGAGTCAAACTTCGTTCGTTCATGTTTTTTTTAATTAATGTTTTAGTTTTTTCAACAAACTTTTATTTAATCCTCCAAACGCTAAGCAAGACACTAGGAACCCTCCAAGTTTAAAAAAATAATCTGATAATAATATTCAATAATTAATTATCATTATTAAATATATAGCCCTCTTAGAGATAAAACGTACTCAAAGAGTTTTGACGTACGTAAACAACCAATACGTACGAACTACAGTCATCACTCGGTCCTTCTTATACCACGACATAAATATTTGGTATCAGGTATAATGGGTATTTGGAAGAACTCAGTAGAAATTGTGTCTTGTATTCCATTTAGGAATAGTAAATGCTTGCCAAGCGTTCGAGGCAAGATTAAACATAACAAGGTCTGTGTATAAATTCGTGATGATTAGCCTGTTGAGGTTATTAACTAATTTTTATGTGGAGTGGTATTCCAATCAGCAAAGTATTGGGTTAAGGGAAGTTAGGCAGCACGCTA
Source organism: Ceratothoa steindachneri (assembly GCA_963969495.1). Taxonomy (NCBI): domain Eukaryota; kingdom Metazoa; phylum Arthropoda; class Malacostraca; order Isopoda; family Cymothoidae; genus Ceratothoa; species Ceratothoa steindachneri. Next base: position 93,208,668 of record OZ018330.1, read on the forward strand.
CCTGGTTAGTGGTTGCATAAGTACCTGAGCGTACAGCGGTGAAAAGTTTTACAGACATAAACAAAATGGATTCGTTGAAAAATTCTTCCAAGTAGGCCAAATTATGGGACTAGAAGGCAAAGATATGGCTGACTACGTTTGGGCAGAACTGAGAATACAAGACGAAGAAGAAACAAGAAATTGGAAAATAGAAATCGAAGAAAGAAAAAGAGAGTGGAAAAGAGAAGACGAAGAAAGGAAAATACTGATGGACATATAAAGAGAATAAGAAAGAATACGGTCGGAAAGAGAAATAGAAGAAAAAAGAATACTGTGGAAAATAGTAGCAGAAGAAATAAGAATACTGACGGGAAGTAAAACGAAAGAATAATACAAATGAAAAGAGAAGCAGAATAATTAAAAATGAAGATAGAAAGAGAAGCTGAAGAAAGAAGAATAAAGATAAAAAGAGGAGACGAAGAAAAAAGAATACTGTGGGAAAGAGAACTAGCCAAAGCGGCTCGAGGAGCCGAGGAAAGAAGAATAAAGATGTAAAGAGAATCAGAAGAAGGAAAAATAAAAATGAAAAGATAAGTAGAAGAAAGATGAATACAAATGGCGGTCAAGGCAGCTTTATTCCAGCCAGGACCCAGGAATGTACCATCCATAAAAAACCAGCCAAATGGGGTAACGATGGATGAAGAATGAAATAGGGAAGAGTCACAAGCATGTGTACCTAAGGATGTACCTACGAGGAGAACCCAGCCAAATGGGGTTACGATTGCGGAAGAAAGAAATGTAAATGCGGTACACCCAGGTAAACCGAGTCAGATATTAGACGCTGATAATGAGTATCCCCTACCCCTAGTTGTCTTTCCGTAGAATGGAACATCCACAGAGTTGCCAGTAAAACTCTAAGTCATCGTGAGCGTCACGCCCATCACCGATCTCGTAAGGAATTTATTTTTCGACGGCGTGAGATCGAACCCAGACGCGATCTACCAGCGTACCTTGTTAAATAACGACTATGGGACTCACGCTCCCATCATTTATGTCACACTGCAACAGGCCGCTCTAGCCATGAAGGTTAGTTTAAAATTAGTTATGTACCATAAAAAGGTAATTCGAGTAGGTTAGAATACCATTACCATTGTGTGACATAGATAGATAGACTCAATAACCCGAAAGGCTGACTCAGGCGCGGTAAAGTAATGGTCATAGAGCACGATTTTAATATTAGCTATATCAAAGGTGCCGATAAGGTAAAGCTGCTCTATAACCTGAGTCGAAACCCCATCGAGGGTTATTTCAGCACCTGCTAATCGTGAAACTATGTCTTCATTTTCTTTTGTGTGTTAGTAGTTAGTGTTTGGATTTAAGTTCTTAAAAGTTTCGAAATGTAAGAAAGTAGCTGGGTAGAAACCACTTTCGAGCCCGGCTCGCAATTTTTATTGTATAATCGATGAATTATGTTTTGTTTTGTTTGTATGTTAAATTATGTTTGGAAACATACCCCAGTAGGCTCGCGAGGCCTATTTATATCCACTGTCTTTGTACACCAGCACGTGTGCGCCCACTTTCAAAGAAACTTAAGGAAATAGTATGGTTGACCCCAGTTAGCCGTGATAAGCAGTAGTAAGTTCACAGAAGTGCAACTTTGCTTTTTGCCTTATGTCCAATTATTAGTTTTTGTCGTTTACTGGAGCCCCTCCCCCCCCTCAGTAAATTCTTTGAAAGGAGGTATGTGAGGGAATAGATGCTCCCCCCCCCCTCACAAGCGAGCCTCTGATCGTTTAACACAAAATCCTGGCAGTGTAGACGACGTAGCCAAAACTCTTAACCACTTATCTCTCGCCCCTTGTCTCGAAAAGAAGTTAAACGTTTAAAAAAGCAATATTTCCCTTAAGAGCGCGTATTCAATTTCACATTAGCTGCGAAGTTGGAGGAACGTCTCCCTGAAGCCAGAAGGTCCCTTAGGACTTGAGGTACGACGCTCTGATTAAAACCATTGGAGGAGGAACCTTCATGCGGCATGTCCACAACCCCCCCCCCCTCCTACCCCTACTCCAGTGGGGTGGCGAGGTGTGAAACAAAAATATCTTTAGAAAAACAAGGTAGAATACGTGAGTAAGCCAAGGTACGTAATCCCCGGCAAGAGACCGTGCTTCCCTCAGAAGGAACTAGTGACAAGCTTATCCGGTGCTAGTTCCTTGTGATCACACAGAACTTTAAGTTAACTTGATCAAGTTCAACTTACTCTCGTCAGAGAAAGCCCCATTTCCTGGTGCAGCGCAAAGCACCGATATAATCATCGCTTTTGAGGAATACTGGAACTAAGAAGAAGAAGCTCATCCTTGAGCTGGTTTCTGGTCGTCACACCGAACTTTAAGTTAACTTGATTTAAGAATCAAGTTCAACTTACTCTCGTCAGAGAAACCATTCTTATCCTGGTGTAGCCCAAAGCACCGAGATAGTACTTGCCTTTGAAAAGTACCGGAACTAAGAAGAAGCTCATCCTCGACTCAGTTACTGGTGGGCACGCTTAACTTTAAGTTAACTTGATTTAAGAATCAAGTTCAACTTACTCTCGTCAGAGAAACCCCCCTATCCTGCTGTCTTCATAAAGCACCGAGATAGTCATCGCCCTTGAGGAGTAACTCCGAGTGAACTCTCTCCAGCACTCCTCTGAGTCAAAGGATTCAAGGATTGATTCATGGCTCGCCAGTGTAATTATTCACCAGAGTAATTCGAAACGAAGGAAAAAACATTCTTTCACAGTCCCGTGGTGATATCATTTCCTGTTGAAGGCGTGTGGCTCCCCCATCTGCCACACTTACCAAAGTCCTCTGTGGCTTTAGAGATATTTCTAGCGAAAGAAGCCATCTGGACAAGTCTCACACGTTGGTCTGGAAACAACATTCCTGAGGTCACATAAGCAGTGAGTTTAAGGTCAGACTCAAACCTGATTCAAGAGGGGTCTTTAAAGTTATTTAAACCCCGGTATCCGTTTCTGTAAAGTCCGTTTCCATTTTTTATATTAAAATCAGCTGTGGTTAAAACATCACTATAATTTCAAGGATGTCATTTTAGAAAGCCTCACTGAAATTTAATGAAGTCATTTATGTGCATTTATGGTGTCAAATTTCGTTGGTTCATGATTTTTTGTTTAATTTAATTAAAGTTTTAGTTTTTTAACAAACTTTCATTCAATCTTCGAAACGCTAAGCAAGGCACTAAGAACCCTCAAAGTTTAAAGAAATAATCTGATAATAATAATCAATAATTAATTATCTAATTAAATATATAGCCCTCTTAGAGATAAAACGTAATCCAGGCGTCTTGACGTACGTAAACAACCCATACGTACGAACACCAGCAATCAGTCGGACCTTCCAAAACCACGACACGGCACAAGAAAGTATTAGAAGCTCTGTTCTTCTTTAAATACTCTTGCTTCCGTCCTTATGAAATAAGCCTTAAAAAATTATTCAAAGTTTCAAACGATTTTGATAAATTTTTAGGATGTTAAGATGAGATTTCTCATTATACATGAATTTAACAAAACTTACACAAATAAGAACTATCTAAAGAAGATAAAATACTTGGCACCTATAAAGCATTAAAGATCTCAAAGCATACTGGCAATCAAAGCTGCCAGAGAGCGTGGCAACATGCTAATTAAATCGCTCCTAATTAAGATAGAATTGTGACTTTCAGCCATACTTACCATTTGTAAACAAATTTGTGTAAACAAAATACCAATCAATACTTTTAAAACCAAATACAAATAAATATAAATCTAAAGAATATTTAAAAAGTGTACCATAAAGTTTAAAAAATGGTGATTATCTTACTTTGCGGCCCTGTAGCAAATGAGAGAGAGGGCAAAGCTTAAAAGATATACCCTGATAAAACTATTATTCCTCTGTATTTTATAAAGGTTTCAGAAATATTCGTGCTAAAATAAAAGAGAAGAAACGATTTTACTACAATTATCTACCTTTAGAGAATCGAATCGCCATTCGTGCGAAATATTTTATTTTACATTCATTTTTTAGGATATACAGGTGTGTCGTGGTGTGACATTATATTATATCAATACCATATTATATCTATGAGTTAGGGACTAATAACTTAAAGGCAAACCGACAAGGGGCGGAACGCCACGAGTTTCACCGCGCGGAGCAGCGAGATTAGAGTGCAAAACGAGGTCAGGTAAAATTTGTGCAATGGCATAGCTCAACGTTATTTAAAAAGGGATGTACCAAAATATAATTTTATTTACATAAAATAAGAGAATAAATGGGCGAAATTATATTGGTAAATGAGGGGGGAGGGGAATTGCACAGTTATGCTTTAGACTCTGAAGTTAGAAATAAATGCGTTACTGAATGAGACTATTCCAATGGGGAGGATTAACTCAGATGGATTGCTGAAGGGGGAGAGGGGTTGGCTTACGGGGGATTCCGGATGAGACGTCAGGGTAAGGTTTCACGGATGTCTTCTGCAGGCAATAAACGTGAGGGAAAGGGCACTCGGAGCTTCTGAGTGGGAAGTTGACGTGATGACGGTTCTCCAAAGGGGGGAATGCGTTAACGTCCGGTCCAGGTGAGAGTATTTCGGCCACCCGAAGACGAAGAGGGTACGAGGCGGGCTTCTACATGAGTTGATGAGTGAAATCGGAAAAAATCGCTCGGTGGCGATCGTCAAATAGAATTACCTCACTGGCTGGGCTAATTCCAGCACACGAAAATTCAGCCGTCACTTTGCTTCGTTGTTAAGCACCTGACTTGGAACTAGGGGAATGCTTATTGGATCCTGGTGGGACTCCTCAACTCTGTATCTCCTACATGGAAGACGAGCCTTATATATCCTAGGCTCTTCCCGCAGGGGTGGGGGAAACATGGGGTCTTGGGCCAGCGCTACTCTCGAATGGCCTCGAACCTTCACGCCAAGGCAATTCTAACCGACCAAAAGGTGTTGCAAGGTGGACGCAGTTCGAGGCTACCGCTTGTGGATGGGAAAGGAGGATTACCAATTTAAGCCTAACCAAATTCTAGAATTTTCTTTAGCGCATGGACGTCACTTCCGTGCTGGAAAAGAAATTCCAGCACGGATGCTTTACAGAGCAGTTGCGTAAAAAAGGATCATCCCACCCGTCGAACTAGAATTATCAAGGGTCTAGGGAAATTCTGACCTGCTACGACAGGTATACACACAAAAAAACGTGAATCTGAGCTCAGCGGGGAATTTACGGACATAAGCCTTAAACCGGTCAATTCTAGAGACAATTTAACTAGCACAATTTTAAACTAAAAAAATCACAGGAGAACATTGGTGATATTTCAGTGGAACCAGAAAAAAAATCATAATTAAGAACATTAATGAGATAATATATACAATTCACGTGGAAAACCTTCGCTCCCGCCGGAGTACGGATGATGTAATCCACGGGTCCTCTAGCTTCGAGTACGGGATAGAGTCCCTTTCACTGGCTAAGAAGTTTGTTGCTTTCAGTGGGAAGTAGTGCCAGCACCTCCGCACCAGGCTTGAATTTTCGTTCTCTTGACTTAAGGTCAAAGTAGGTCTTATACCTATCAATAAGTCCTTCTTCACGAGATACGACACTCGTTTGTTACCTTGGGTGAACTCACGCTCGAAGTTTTAAGTTTTCTCCCAAAGGGGGAGGAGAGTTGCGCACTCCTTCTAGGCGCGGGCAAACTTGTCGCTCCGGAGGGCTTGGAACTCCCGGTCGATAGGAGTTTCCATGGGAACAGGTGCATGGGTTTCCAAAGTTGCTTGTGTACGGGTAATCCCGGGCTGGGCCACGGGATGGTCGTGGATTACCGAGCTCTGACCGATCAAAACGGAGCAGAACTGGATTGGGGCTGCTACTACTTGGGCCCAAACGGACATCTAGTCACACTCGATGTTACCACGAGTTACTGGGAAACGACTGGCCCGGCCAAGGTAGTCGTGGAACACCGCAAACTTCTTGTGGGCGCGACCAACAGGAAAGAGTAGGTCCTCAGACACTACGATGCAGGTGCATCCGGTGTCACGGACGAGGGTGGATACTCGGCAACCGTTCACGGTTCCGTTCTCGAATTTCAAACCAGCAGGGTTGATCTCATTAAAAAGGAAGTTTACCTGATGGTCCAGAACGTTGGCGGGCGAGGGAGGATAGGGGGTCACCTGAGGGGACGGAGGAGAAGCAGGGGCAGCCCAGATTTGGTGCACTTGGTGAGACTGAGAGTTTTCGAATCTGGAGTTTTGAGGACAGTTAGTGCGGTAATGGCCGGGAACTCCGCAGGTGTAGCAGATAATCGGGTTATTTGGTAGGGCACAACCGGGGGAGAAGAACTAAGGGGCTTAAGGGCTCGGTGTTCAGATGGATGGAAGTTTCTAGGCTTTGAGGGACTAGGAACTTTGGTAAATCTTGGAAGCAATTTAGGAGGGGCCTTAGGACCATAAAAATTAGCTTTGGGGGGTGATTGGGGAGCCTTTTTAACATCCTTAGGGTATAAATTGTGACTACCCGCGTAAACATCGGCCTCTTCCAAGCACTCCTTGAAAGTGGCACAACGTTTCTCCTTAACCCTTCAAATAGCACGCCTTGAAAACTCGAACCTCGTTCATTACCCAAATATTTTTATTTCTAAAAACTCATTTAAAATTAGCTTCTTTGAAAAGAAAACTTTTTAGTAATAAAGAATATATAAAATATGTAAATATTTATCTTACCTCTCTTCCGGAAATTGAATTAAAAGATGAGCTTTAAATCATCATTTAAATAGCCTCGTTTTTGTTCAGTGTAACATTTGACAACAACGCATTGTTTTTCGTCTTCTCTCCCCCAATCTCCCACCAAGTGAATAACACTGAACGAGATCTCACTCACCGCAGACATTCCTATAGAATTTGCACGCAGTAATGTACATAAAACAAATCTTTTATAACTAAAGAAATTTTTCAATAAGTTAACAGATAATTGAACAAAAATATAATAACCGTTCTACTTTTTAGTTATTTTAGGGTTAAAGTATAAAATTTAGTATGTATTTATGGATGTACACAAATATACACACACTGCTTATACATGGTTTGTTTTCACATCTCTTGGATTTTATGGTATTCAGAAAAGCAGGGCTCCATACACAGTGGCACTTGACAATGCTTGCACCATAATGTTGTTCGTTTTCTACTATTTTTTTTAGCACAAACATAACATTGTCTTTAAGCCGATTTCCGTTCGCCTACATTTGGCATTGAATCGATATTATGTTTTTCTGAAAAACCGATTCCTTGTAGTCTATCAAAAGAATTTACCGAGGGCCGAGTACACATTTGGTTTGAAGCACCAGAATAATGTCTGTCAAGTAATTGTTTTATTACTTCCATTGAAAATTCTCTAAAGGAAAGCCTTTTTTATGTACAATCTAAATTCATCAAATGCATGTTATATGCATTGAGCATGGAGACATAAACAAGACGGTAAAAAAGCTTTTGGTACTATTTAAAGGATTTTCTAAGACATTCAACAGAACTGATCATCATATCTGATTTGTCAATTAAACGCATATTTATATTATAATCCATTATTGCATCCAGTTTTTTTATTTCTTTTCCTGTTCTATGTTTTTTTTACCCTGAGCTTACTGACTTGCCTTTGTGTACGGAGGCAATAATCAAAACTTCACGCTTATCGACCCATCAAATTGCTAACATTCCATTTTTGGGGTGTAGTTCAACGGTACCTTTAGTTACTGCCTTGTATATCTTAGGCATATTTTTGCGGTTGCTTTTAACTGTCCCACAAAGCCCCGTATTCTAATCAAAAAGGTAAGAGCAAAAAGAAGGGCTTGTGTACCTTTTGTCTTTATATAAAATATGCCCTAATCTTAAAATATGGTTCAATCAGTCTTTTTACAATTGCCCCCGATATTCCTAATGGATCATTATGAACAATATCTGTGGTTTTTCCTCTGCAAAGTAACATATCTAATATTATTCCCGTCTCACAATCGCACAAAACAAAAAGCTTGAGGCCAAAGCGATGTCTTTTCAAACGGATGTATGGTTTGAATGACAGACGACCCTTGAATAAATTGAGGGATTCGTCTAACACTAGGTTTTGGAAGAGGACAAATGCCCTTTGAAATTTTTCTTTCAATGAATGAAAGAAACGTCCTATTTTCCACATTGTCCCTCTTATTCCTCCAAAAGAAGTTGTCAGCAAAGTGAAGAAACCTTAAGATTAACTGATATCTATTCCTTGACATAAATTTCCTGAAAAAAAGTTTCAATAAAGGCATCAGTTGACCAGTAGTCAGCTAATTTATGTTTTTTTCACATCATCCATTAGTAGGGTAAGGCCAATAAAAACGTAAAGCTCGCTTACAGTTAAAATCCTCCATCTATGAGCGTTAGATGAAGGGGATAAGGATGTTCCTGAACTTTTTTCATAATAGCGATTTGTTTCCATGCATATATCTGCTACGATTTCATGATTAAAAATGCTTAAAAATATGTGTGAGGTTTACTTTCCAATTTAAAACCCATGTGCGCTTGAATTCCCGAATGAGAGTCAGGAAATATGATATTTGGAGGGGAGAAGTCAAGACAGCGTTGCCACGTTTCATCAATTTGTTGATTTTCAGGAATAATTGGCTCTAATTGGTCATCGGTTGAGTTTGAACTGTTAGTATCACTGTCTGTTATTTCCAAATCAGAATCAAGTTCATAGTAGATATCAAAAACTTCAGAAGGGTTAGCCTTTTTTAATTAATATGAAAAAACTAATTACCACAATTTGAAATGCGTGTGATATCTACAACTCTCTTAGAAAGACTAACTAAAAGGAATAATTCATATATACTTCAAAAGAGAAAGAAAATTTACGGTTACCCGAAAAAAAGGAAGATTCTTAGGCCTAAAAAACATACAAAACTCAATTGAGTCGCTGGATGTTTTGACGCCCACCCTCTTTTGAGGCTCTTGGTATCGTAAGGGTTAATTAAGGCGCGAATTTCGTGAGCTACGGCAGCTAAAAGGAAGAAATCTAGCAGGGACTCAAGAACATGTAGAATCTTGCACGCATCCAGCCAACACTGAAGGTGTCTTTGGAGGATGTACCCGTGTTGTCGAAATGTTTGACCAAGGCGGATCCTTTCCTGGCGGAATCGGGAGCGGTAGAATTCGCAATTCATATGAACAGCGGCTAACAATTCGGACTTTAACGTGACATAGTCCAATTTGCTTCCGGGGGAAGGGATACGAAGATATCCCTTAACTGACCGTTTAGGGGGGGGGGGGAGCAAGTGAGCGACGCCATCATTTTCGAGTTTCCATCTACTAATCTGAAAGATTCTCTCAAAATGGGTAAAAAATGACCCAAAGTCCTCTCCATCATTAAAAGCGGGAAGTTTGACTGAAGCAGTTTGGGGAATTTTAGCCCGGCAACCGATGGACAGAGAATCTATTTGATTTCGACTCATTTCCAGTTCATGCTACCCAATTTGTTCACGTTCTTCCATCTCCATCTTCAGTTTGTTTTCCTCCATCTTCATTTTTAGTTTGTTCTCCTCCATCTCCATTTTGTTCTTCTGCATCTTCATCTTCAGTTTGTTCTCCATTTTCGTTTTTCTTAGTTCCCCTTCCATCTGTATTTTGTTCTTCTCCATCTCCATCTTCAGCCCGTTTGTTACTCTCTTCTTTCTGTACGTATTTTAGCAGGTCTTTGCCCGAAAGACTTAACATTTCACCCTGACTCTTGAATTTTTCGAAGGATGACATTTTTACGCAGTTAACTGAGGGAACACTGATACGCGAACGAGCTAGGACACTACCCATGCGAAAAGAATACTTGAATATTCGTGAAGGCCTTGTTCACACACATACACACAAAATTATGATACAGCTACCTACTTCTGCTGTTTCTAAGCAGGGAAAAAATTAAAAGGGTCCTACCAAACTTAGGACACCAAAGATCTTAATTTTTTTGGATTAATAACCAGGAGAGTCTCTAAAATTCAAACACAATAAAATAAAAATTAATTACCTGTGGTCCAACACAAAATCTAAATAGATTAACGTTCCACTTCTCTTCAATTAACTTGAACTTGCCTTCTGCCAGTACAATACAAAAATTAAAATAAAAGGGATGGACGTGAATAACGAGGGAACTTTTAATGTCGAAATTAAAATGACACAGGTTCGTTTAAACCCCAAACAAACTTGACACCAAAATTATACAATATGTATATTAATAAATATATATGTCGTGGTATGACATTACATTATATCAATACCACATTATATCTATGGGGAAGGGACTAATAACTTAAAGGTGAACCGACAAGGGGCGGAACGCCACGAGTATTGACGCGCGGAGCAGCTTGCTGGAAAAGAAATTCCACATGGAATTCCCCCACAAAGTTATTTTTCTTAGATGATTGAAATTTTATCTTCACAAAATAGAAAAGAAAACAAAACTATGAAAATGTAGGTTTAATTAAAAAGCCTCAAGTGGACGCATTTGCACCTGGTAATGGCTGCATGTTGCCATGTGTTAATTATAGCTTTATTTCATTTGACTACATTTGATGTGTACCATATACGCACTCGCCCAACTCGGTATCAAAATGACTCTATGAGCCGCGTTTATTTTTAAACATCCGCAGCATACCTTTTTCTTTTCAGGTTTTATAACACTTACACACATTTTACTGCCATAGAGGTTCTTCAGTGTAAATATCCGCATTTTAAATTTTATGTTATTTTTCATATTCTACATTATACAGAATTCTCCGTCAAATCTCCTTGGCTCGCTGATCCATTTACCATTAAATAGTGAAATAGAATAGATTAGAATCTGTCAAATAATTGTAGGAGAGAATAGATCTAGTAAAGATGAAGAATTTCCATTTTTTTTTAAACCTAATATAACCTAACCCAACTTACACTAACTTAATTTAATCTTTCCTAACCTAAACTAACCACGTTCAATGTAGATTATGATAATTAATATAGGTTAAGGTTAGTTAGTTTAGGTTGTATTAGAGGAGTAAAACCTGGGTATGCTTCATATTTAAGTGTTCCGAGAGTATTTAAAAATTTCCCTAACGTTTTATTCATAAAGATATAGAATTTTAGGTTGTCTTTTAAGTTATTTTATTAGAAGGGTTACAATATTAGATTTACCTTAATATGGTTGCAAAATTGGACCTGTCACTATATCAGCAAAGCGCGGCAATTCCTTTAAAGAGAGAAATATTAAAATCATTAAATACAGACAGATCGAAAAAGTGTGATTTGACCGCCTTCGCGGTCAAATCACATGAGACTTGAGGAATCTGAAAGACTACGATATTATAAATTCGCCTCGCACTTTAAACGTGATTTAAACAGAACGAAAAAAAAGGTGTAGATAAAATTTAATTTAAAGCGTTTGCAGGCAATATCGTTAGGAAACTTTTCTTCTACATAATCTGTTCAACTTGGGTGTTTATAGTCTTTATTTCATAATTTTATAAAGGAAAAATGAAGGCGCAAATACATTTTTAAATCCTATAATAAAAATAAAGTAACAAAATATTTAATAATTCTCTGTTATAAATTTTTTCACGAAATTGCAATTTTTAGAAACATCGCAAATTATTTTACTGGAAAATAGGTTTTCAAAGGTGATCCAATTAAAGTTTGGTAAACTTATTAAAGAAATTCTCCTGGGAACTGGAAACTCTTAAGTGTATTTCCTGTAGTAATATAATGCATTAGAACTTTGCTACTTGGTGTGTAATGAAGTTGATGTGAACTTGTAAGCAAGCCTGCAAATTATAAACGCGATTCTCGATATATTTTTGAAAGATTCTACAGCAGAGGGTATAATGAGGACGTTGAATTCAGTGATGTACATTAATTAATTTTTTGGATTAAACTTCAATTATTTAGAAGTCAGGATAGAAAATCACTAGTGGAAAATAGTTTATTACATTTTTAAATTATTTAATAAGAGGTGGGCGAGCAAAATGGCCCCCAAAATAGAGGTAGTTATTCTGTTCTAAATTTAATGAGAAGAAAAGCAGATGAGAAAAAGAGAAAAATAGTGAAGATTATTGGCGAAATCAAAGGAAAGTAATGGGAGAACGTTTTCATCAATTGTTTCTCACGATATTGGGTTGTTGCCGCATCAACACTCTTATTAGTGCTTCGCGATCCAAGGAACAAAAGTTTCGGTTTTAGCCCTGCTACCTACACGTGGATTGAATACATGAAAGATCTATAACCTGAACTGAAATTACACGTAGACTGAATACATGAAGGATTTATACCGTGAACTGAAATTACTATATGAAATCAACATCATAAACCAGTTAATCCTCGAACAACGGTGGAGACGTTGGGACGATGTGATCGGAAGCCTCGATCATGATTCATCTCCCAAAGGTTTTGGGAATAAAATCAGGTGTTTCAAAGGATCTAATGGGAAAAGTAAGAAAATAGAAAAATTAAAAGAAGACAGAACATTAGAAACAGAAGAAAAAAACACCGAAGAAATATTCCGACGTTATTTGGAAACAATCTTGAGTATAATTAAAAAAAAAAATCAAGATTATGATATAGGTTTGAGAGCGATATCATAGACGATGTTGGTACTAAAATTCAAAGGACAGCGCGACGGAGACGCTAAAATTACCAAAGAGGAATTACTCGGCCGCTCCGCTCATTCTGTCAGAAAGCCCCAGGACAATCGGGACTTACAAAGTTAAACTTCGAAAAGGCACAAGCCAACATCCTCGGGCGAATGAGAAATTTTTTTAACTCCTGTTGAGAGAGAGCTATCGGTCAATTTCACATCTTGAATTTGGCGGGAAGCACTTCGACAAGATCTTCAACCAAAGACTGGTGTCTTTCATGGAGAAGAACTTCCTCTACAGCCCGTAACAGTTCGGGTTTATAAAAAAGCTTAGTAAGGCTATGGCGATAAATGTGATCACGGAAAACGTTGCTTAAGCCAAAGATGCAGAGAGTTACATTGACATTGGTGAGATTGGTTACTACGTCATGGAGAGAGCAGTGATGTCAGTTTAGTGTGCACGGATATACCAAAGTTTGCGCCCAATACGGGCCTTCCGCATGGGGGTTATCTGTCACCCACTCGCAGTTTAATATACATCGCAGATGTTCCGACCCCTGCGAACCCTACTTGCCTCAGCATTCAATACTCCGATTACTTCAGCCAGATAATACTTGTCTTTGGAGGAATGCGCCTATGCAAGATCGTATGATAGCTGCAAGGTATAGGATAGGCGCTATCCCTAAACTACGGGGTGCAATGTACTCGGAATGAAAAATATTTTATTCGGGTACAGGAATAACGTCGAAGATCGAAAGTCTAAGGCCTCCACAGCAGTCAGGACTCTATAGATGCTTATAAATATCCATGAGGAAAAAAAGATGAAAACGTACAATACACTTATAAGATCTATGCTGTTCTATCCAGCCTGCGTCCTTTCTTGTGCCTCGAGGACACAAACGAGGAGACTACAAGTCGTGCAGAATAAATGTGTGTACTTAATTACGGATATACGCATGCAAGAAAGGAGACGCAAAGAAGAGCTGCACAGGGAAGTGGGGTTAAGTCCCATTAATATTGTCATGGAAGAACGGACATGAATATGCAGGAACTGGTTAATCGAGAATTGAGTGATGAAATCACTCATAAGATTAACCAGAATAGAAGCTCAAATAATTGCCCCAGATTTCCAATCTCCACTTGCCTAGTGGCTGGCGGAGATGAAGTGCCGTTCTACGCCTGAAATTTTTTTTCAATTTATTAAAGATAACGACAAAAAAAAACGATTTAAACAAGAATACACCAATTTTGACAAAGAAATTTACCGATCAAGACTTATTTAAAGCGAACGAGACATATCAAGAAGAAAGAAAGAAGAAACAAAGAACATAAATTACACATATTGCAAAATAAATAAAAAACTAAACATAGAATTAAAGCAATTTATTACAATAACAACAACAAATTCCCATTTCAAATCTAAGAATATTAAGATTATTAATACAAATGGCTTGAACGACATAAAAATGAAAACTAAAATCCAAAATATCAAGACAAAAGACAAACAACAAGAAAATAGTGAAAGCGATAAGCCTGATCCCCAGGCACCTAGCATCACTTTGCAAGTCTTTCACACTGCTTTCTCTTTTCACCTCTTTTATTTCTGTCTATCTACCCACACACAGTTGTCAGATTCTTACTTACTCTCGAGGAGCAGAGATCAACCTCAGAAAGCGTTTAACCTCCTGTTCGTCAAGAAGACCAAGATTACTTAACTGAGAATTGACTCCATGGGACTTCACCTGACTATCGACAAAAAACTCTGCTTCTCTATCCCACCTCTACTAGGACGTGACGGATAGGGAAGCTTGAGCCTCCATAGATACCTTCTTGAACGGGAGCCATAGCTGAACCGGGCAGCTAACTCAGCGTAGGCTGAAGCTTAGCCCAGGCGGATCTGTGGAGGTAGAGCAAAAACGGCTAGGGTTGCGAGATATGTAGGAAGGTTGGGCTTACCAACACGTAGCGGAATAAGTCAAGAAAATAACTTCCTGTTTCCCTGCTTATTTAGTTTCTTCACTATATATTTATAATACCCGATAAAGAAAACAAAGAAGAGGGAAAAATAACAAAATTGAATCATTGTAAAGGGTGTCTTTGCGCACCCTTAGAGGTGCACAAAAACTAGACAGATCTTCGGTATTCAACATTATCTACGGCAAGCTCTGAATATTTCTGATTTGATTACTCGACTACTCTACAACATATGTTGCTATATGCCAATCCCAAAAAGATGTAGAGAAGCTACTCAGCGAAAAGACAGCATCTTTCTTAGAAAAAATAGGCTTAGAATCCCAAGTCCCTCCCAAAATAGAGGCCCATTATGCTATATATACTATCGTAAGATTGACCTTTGGATAGGGAAACACACGGCTACTGAAATTAAAGATTTAGAAGAGCGTCAAGATTGGGTTAAAGTTAAAGAAGTAGTGAAATTTAGAAATAGAAACAACAACGAAACCATTCATTTATTTGAAGTAATATCCATGGAAACAGTCCTGGCGTGGAAGCAAGAGAAAACAGGCTTCTAGCATTTAACTTGAAGATAACGCAAAACCAGATTCAAAATGATCAGTTTATTATCATTGTACTGATTTTTTTCACCACCTTGCTTTAGAAAAGCATACATCAAGGGACTTTCCGAAGAAAATAGAGAATAAATGTTCCCAATATAGTTCAAACACACACCTGGTTCACTGTAGCCGCCTAGGAGAAGAAGTGTGCAAACTGTGGTGGAAATCACTGTACGATGGGGATTCTATGTTCTATTAAGAAAATGATAAACTATAGAAAAAAAAAGGGAGAAAGCAAAATTAGAGTAAGAAATGAAAAATATAACATATGCAAAAGAAGCAAAAACTCCGGCAGAACAGATCCAGCAAACAAAAAAAAAGAATTTAACTCCAGCAAGTGAAATCACTAATTATTCTGGTGTGTATAGTACATACACATGTGATTAATGTAGCCAATCTTGAGACATATTCAAAAGAGCTAAACAAAATGCTGAGCAATAACTGTTTGGAGCAAATGTGGTTCCAGGATGATCCGCCATCGGCAGATCTATTAAACATAAAGTACACTACACCCGTTCCGGTACCCCAATAGCTCGAAGACGAAAACAAGGCCCCCAGTCCGATCCAAAATACCAACCGGCGATTACAGCGGGGCCCACGTCACAGGCAGAAAAAAAACACAAAGGAAGAAGAGAGAATGGAGGTGGAAATACCATCAGCCAAGGCAAGCTGCTCTGAATCACTAAAAGAAGAATAAGTAGTGGATGAAGAGGTAGTAGGAGATGAGGGCATCTACCATCAAACAAAAAAGGAAAATAAGGAAAGAAAGGGGTTCATTTTGGTGAATTTACGTCTGAGAATATAAGCCTTCACCCATTTGAAACTCAAAGAACATCATTATGGGAATCAAGAAAGGACTTTACAAATACGGATTCGAAGGCCCTTAATCAGACAATGAGGTCCACAAATGCTTAATGAGTCGAGGGATAAATACCCCTAAAGAGATATGTTTTAATATAAAGAAAGATGAATCAAAAAAAGATGTGGAAGGACAAATTCCACTATAGAATAACTATTAAACTATACAATAATTTACAAGACTACAACAGATATTAACTACGATGGAGTAGCTGTGGCAATTAGAAACGACATAAAATTATCAAGAATAAAGGAGTTAGACGAAGCATACTTGGCCTTCAAAGTTAAAACTGGGACAGAAGATATATATATATATATATTATAGCGTGATACCAACCCCCAAAGAGAGGATACGTGCCTATCAATAATTTTATGGAAATATTCGGTCAAAGTGACCAGGTACTATTCATTGGAGACCTGAACGCCTGAACAAGAGACTCGGAGTATACAGGAAACTACAATAATAGTAGGAAAAACTTGAATAAGCTAGGAGAAAGAGGCATAGTTGAAATAATTGGTTAGAATTCCGTACATCCATTGGCGTAAAAAGAGCAACAAAACCAGGCATAGTGCTTGCTTTCCCTAAATTTAGGTACAATTCCTTGATAGAAAGAGTCCCGCCATCCACCAGAGACCACAAAATTATAGTGGTATTAACAGTATCTGCAGACACCATAATTATAAAATGTCCCATCAAAAAAAGCTTCAAAGATGCAAACTGAGCGGTTAGGCCAAAGACTTAGCAAACTACGATCAACCTGATTTGAGCGAAGCAACCCTGGAAGAAATAAATGAAGTTTTAGACACTATGATGAAGGTACTAATAGAAGCATAAAAACGATATATTCTGAAAACAATATTTATAACGTTGGCGCACCACGCCCATACACCACAACTAGCAAATCTGAGAAACATGTACAAACCATAGAGACAAAATGGAGCGAATTGGTACCCAAAGGGGTGATAGGGAACGACTAAGAAACGAATTAACAGAAAAACTATGGTAGGAAAGGGTGCAAGATGGGAGTAGTTCAAACGAGGGATCGATAAAGAACTAAATCCAACAAAATTCTGGCAAAGGTCAGCATGGTAAAAAGAAACCGAAAACTGAAAACGAAGCAATCCATTAAATACAACGAAGAAGAAGCTCTAGAACCACAACAAATAGAAGCAGCATCCAGAAACAACTGGAGTAGAGTATTCTAACATAACCCCAAAATAAAACGAAATTTTGACCGTGAACACGACGAGCATATGATATTTGAAAACCTGGGAAGAAATAGGGAAAAAAATAAGACCTAACCACACTGCCTCCCCTACAATAATAAATAAACAAGACGTAGAGCTAATAACTCTTAAGGAGTTAAAGGCTACTTTAAATACCATTAAACAAAGAGTTCTTTGCGATTCTGAAATATCCCTCAAGAACTTAATAAGAGCACTTTATACCTTTCTTGCTAAAATAGCAAAAATCTTCACCGGGACAATAAGCGTATTCCCGACGCCTTCAAAAGAGACAAAAATAATATTTTTGCTGAAGCCAGGTAAGCCCCCAAATCACTCAGCAAATTTCAGGCCTATAACCCTGCTTTAAACAATAGCCAAACTCCATAGAAACTGATCTGCAGAAGACTGAGCCAGCACCTCGAAGAAGAAAACAATCCCATTCCTAGCAGCAAGCACGGTTTAGGAAGGTTAGAAGTAAATGACGGCACTAACCATAATAGTGCAAACTATAGCTAAGAGCTAAGGCAAAGTACGAAAAGAATTACACGGATCTGGTATTAAGGGCTTTTCAGAAGCATTTGACAAGGTCTGGAGAATAGGTCCTAAAATACAAAGTAAAAAGATTAGGGACTGTCGTATAATGCCCCTTTTTGATCACCCCACACGTGACACTACTTTTGTCGTGGTATACATTGTGGAACGTGAAGTACTTCTTTGATGAAGTAGGCTTTGATCTAAGAGTGCTAATTTTGTTGTTTTTAAGGAAGAGCTGCTTCAACACGTAAGGATAAGAAGGAAACACACAGGAATTCCCTAAATAAACTTATATTTTAAATTTAACAATTTACTACACAAAAACTAAACATGAACCACAGAAATACCCCGAATATTAAAATACACAATAATGACTCCAATTAACTTGCCCCTGTAATATTAACTAATCAGCTACTCACTTCAATATACACGAAATAGGCTAATTGTCTCTACTGGAGTTTAAATACCTTGGTTGCTCTTGCGGCGGGTTTGAGTCTGACCTTGAACTCAATGAGCCCCAGATACCTCAGGAATATGGTCAGTCCTTTGACGCGTACTTCGACCAGATTGTTTGAGGAGGTCGAGATCATGAGGTACTTGGGCCAGTGTAGCAGATGGGAGTCCACACGGTATTCAATGGGGGGGGTCTTCAAGGGCGAGAACAATCACGGTGCTTTAGGAGGCACCAGGGTAGGCAGGGTCTCTCTGGCGAGAGTAAGTTGAACTTGGTTCTTAAACCAAGTTAACTCAGAGTTCGCCGTGACCACCGGGTAAGAGCTCGAGGAGGGACTTTATTCTCTTCATTATGTAATTCTTCATGGGCGAGGACTGTACTCGGGGGGAGGGGGTCTTCTTCAAGGGCAAGGATAGAGGAGGAGGGGTTCTCTGACGAGAAAAAGTTGAACTTGAACAAGTTAACTTAAAGGTCGGTTTGTTAACCAGGAACTAGCTAGAGGATGAGCTTCTTCTAAGTTCAAGTCTTCCTTAAGGGCGAGACCCATCTCCGTGTTTTGGGATACACCAGGATAGCAGGGAGGAGGGTTCTCTGACGATAATAAGTTGAACTTGGTTCCTCAACCAAGTTAACATAAGTTTGGTGTGGCCACCGGGTAACGGGCTCTAGGGGGAGCCTTTTCCCTCTTCTTTTCTTAATTCTTCGAGGACGAGGAGTATCCCTGGGCTTTAGGATACCCTAGGATATGATGAGTCTCTCTGACGAGAGTAAGTTGAACTTAAACAAGTTAACTTAACGTTCGGTTTGATAACCAGGGACTAGCTCGAGGATGAGCTGCTTCTTAGCCCCCTTGGTAGCCCTGCCTCTCTTGCAGCGGACTTCGTAGTCTGGCGACTCACGTCTTCTACCTGTTTAGTCTTAGGAGCCTGGCCTCAATCTGGGGACTTTGTAGCCTTGAGACTGATGTATTCTACCTCGTTTTTCCCGAGTGTTTCTTATTAATACCTTGTCACCTCACTGGGGTAGGGATAGTAGGGGACGGGGGGCTTGTGAACGGGCCCATGCGGGTTGTTACTCCAACGGTTTTTCTCATCTAGTCTCAACTCTGCTCCAGCTGGCCTTCGAGCTTGAGAAAAACGCGTCTCCAATTTGTTTCTTGATGTGAAATTGAATTTCGTCTCGTAGGGGAGATCTTGCAGTTTATAACCTTTCGGCTTTTCATAGGGACGAGTGGCGAGGCGCTATGGTTATGAGTTTGACCCCTTGGTGCCAGGGCTTGATATCTTTGCGGTTACCGTCCCGTGTCTCCACTGAGAGAGAAAGGGTGAGTAATGATTCCCCTACAGGGACTACCATCTACCCAAGCCAGGTGCATATGCGATTATATAACGGACCGCACCGCACAGATCACCATGGAAGAAGATCGGGGACTTGAATTTGAGAACCATCAGGGAATCCACCGAGGGGGATGCCTTAGTCCGATGCTATAGAGCAGACTTGGGCAACGTTTGGCACGCGTGCCAAACGTGGCATGCCAACGACTTCTACCGGCACGAGAAGCCAAATGCTTAACTTAAGAAAACTAAATAAATGTATCTCCAATTTATTTTATATAGCACCTGCATTGTGTACAACCGATTATAAATTATGTTATCAGTGAGGCTGCAGCAGAAGTCTCATTGATGGTAAATAAATGAAAAGGTCCACAATTTTTCTTTCTCCAGTTTGGATTTGTTGTTTTCTGCTTGAAATGATAAAGATTCAATTCTGTTTAATATAATATGATAATATGTATATTTTTAGGTAAAATGACTATCTTTTCCTTGTAATTTTTCTGTATTATAAATTGGGTGTGCCAATTTTGGCAAACCCTCTAAAAAAAAGGTTGCCCACCCCTATTATAGAGCATATATACTAGGTATTTACCAGACCCAGCGTTCGAAAGAAGCAAATACATACAATTCGCGAACGACATTTTAATCATTACTAACATTCCGTATAGCACCCCCCGACAATAGCCAGAATTAAAGCATCAGAAATCGCGCATATAAACAATTTCGAAAAAAAATGAAAGATCCCATTTATAGCTATTGCAATAGGAAGAGAGAAGACTTTAAGAGCGCTCATAAATGAAGAAAAGTACAGAAATTACAAAGAAGGCAAGGTTCTTGGACTTAAGATAACCTCTAATGGGTATAAGAAACATACTGCTGAAAGAATCTATTTAGCAAAAGGCAATTTAACAAAATTATACCTGTTCAGGAACTTAAATACTAATAATAAAATCAAATAAAGAGACATATCAAGAAAAAGATATGGAGCCAGTAAACATATATGTACACAAAAGAGCTATCAAGATATGGAATAAACTAGAAGTACTTCTAAACGAGGATGAAAAAAAGAAACCTGAGATCCCCATAGAAAGAAAATTGAACAAAAGGGGAAACTTTAGAAGCGAAACACCGATAAACAGAGCCAATTCCGCACTAATATATACATAAAATAAAGATAACAAAACAATTGTAAATAAAACATAATAAAAACACCAACAACTGAACAGTACTCAAATAACGCACAAAGAAATTTACAGGAGAATAATAGAGGCGTAAGTGCCACATATAACTAACTAAATAATAAGAAGAGTATAACAGCGTGAAGAATAGCACCTAATTGATGGCTGGTCACTAAGCAACGAATAATAACTCTTACTGATTCCCTTTTACCACTTTACCTAAACACACTCTGTCCCCTCTACCCTGACTATATACTCTTAACTTCAACTTTTTCAAGACGTAAGACGTACACACCCTTTTATCCCAACATACACATACACAATTACACACATTCGTATCCGTAATTCGTCTTATCGCGATCTAGTTGAGTAGCCCCATCGTCGTTATCGTCTTCGAGTGGAACTTCTACCTGGCAAAGGAGGCAAGAAAAATGAAAGAATTCTCTCAAACCGCGTCGGAACAGTTGAACCCCAGCACACATAGCTTATAATACACAGGCGTATTACTTGGACGCGGGGCACCTGCACAGGTGCCCTACCCACTACCCTACTCCCCATAAGGGGAAAGTAGAGATGCGCCTCGAATGTCTAATTAAAGCAGTCTGCGATAACCACCTGTGCTCTCCAAGGTGCCACCAGTGGTGCACTTCAGACGGCCCAATACGAGACCCCTCAGACCTCCGCTACCGCCTCCTACAAGGACTGAATTTCGCCATTCTATAGAGGAAATCCCCCAAGTAAGAAAATTTAAAAATTGAGCTCCCCACGGCAACAGATTCCTAAGCTTCTTAAATGAGACTTGGAATGCCCTGGTGCTAACCCTGCCCACACCCTATTTTGCGTAGCGGCGGAATGATTAGAGGAGAGGCGCCAACAAGCACAGGTGGACTGATTGTTCATTGAGGAAAAGGCAAATACCGAGGTACGGTGGCTCAGCCATCTCTGACCAACGGGACCTGCTCGAAAGGGCGTTGGTCTGATTGGGGATTCCTCTTGTTTCTGACGACCCTAATAGGGACTAAACAGGTTGGGTTAGACTGATTGGTGAATCCTCCTGTTTTCTATCTCGATCGAGGGGGAAGGAGAGAGATTCCAAGCGGAATCGGAGTAGCCAAGCCCCCCCCCCCCCAAAGATGAAATACGTCCCGGCAATGAACGGACCAAGGGAGTCTCTGGACTTTCGGGCCCGACCGAAGCTCATTGGGAATGAGAAACACGATAAAATCAAGATCTTTGAGACGATCGATGGGAAACTGGAGATCAGACTCAAAAGACAAATCGAGGTCGCCAGAGGTTAATTGTGATATGTCGCACACCTTCCCCAACGCTAGCGGCAAGAAAGTTATTGTTTGCAGGCAAGTCAACCCATGGGTAGGCGAAAAGACTACAGAAGATATAAAGCAGGGAAAGAGACCAGGAATGAGCAAAGTTTACCGAGATGATCAAATTTAGAAACCTCACTAACGTCTTCAAAGCCGTACGATATGAGGATGCCAACCAATGCTAAAGCAGCAGGATTAAAGCTATTCTCAATCATAATCTCTCCAGATCAGATCGAAAAAGAGAGATTCTTAGAGCTGTTAGCCTGCCTCTGCTAGGAAAAGGTAGAAGAACATCTTATCAGCACCTGTTCAGAGAAGGAAAAAGCCAAGATCTGCTCCGAAGGGGCACAAACCGGCCATGAATGGATACACTGCGTCAGTGAAACGAAAATGGAACGCCGGTAGAATCGATTGACCAAGCCAGCGCAAGAAGCAAAAACCCAGGTGGAGGAACCAAGAGCGATCGGAAAAAACTCTGAAGCAAACCAAGCATCTCTGCTTGCCTCGCTCCCCAGGCCCCTAGAAAAGTTCGAAGAAGAGAACACGGGAGCAGCCTAAGATGCAGGAAGCGAACGCTGAGCCAACAACACGGCAGGAAAAGCAAGAATTCGATGGCAAGGAGAACCTCACCATCGCCCTAAACTTCTACACCACTCAAAAGAGAAAGATGCCCATCGAGGATGTCGCGAGAGGAGTCAGAAAATGGCACTTCAACTGGTGCTATGACTCATCCGTAAGCGAAGAGTCGGTCAAGGCACCTTTACTGAAGAACCAAGTAAAGCTGTACGACGACAACTACAAGCTCTATGGGCCATCCCTCTACAAGAATCTTTGCTCGGGCAAGCCCTACAGCCAAAAACCCTCGAGCAGCACAGATTGACAAGATGGTAACTAGAAATAGGTGCATAGCGCATAACGTGGTGGCTCGCAAGTGCACAAATTCTAGCTGTGCAACATCTAAATATAACTGGACCCGAACAGTCTCCCGTTGTCAGAAACTAGAATCAGGGACGACGACAAGCAGAAGATGTTTTGGTACAACGTTATCCAAAAGAATGGCACAGGAGAAAGATTTGACGGAGCAATTAGAGCAGTCAAGAAAGATCTGCAGTTCCGACCAGCGAACCCAATCAACAAGTCTTTCCTGTCGATCATTCTGAAATGAACTCTAAGGGACATAGAGATGGGCGCGAGCTACCAACCTGCCCGCCTGCCCGCAGTCCATACTTGTCCACCCATGACTTGGTCATCATATTCAAGAAAGAGCACCCAGTAATTTTCGCCGGGACCTGAAACCCAGAAACAGAGTAGCGGTCTACGCAAAGGTAAACGCAAGAGGTAGGAACCTTAACCTCTAGCTAAGAACAGATATCGCTAAACGCATCAGGCTTGACTTCCCTACATTTTTTAACCCAGTGTTGGCCACCAAGCTAGCCGTCGTTCTCACGAATTCCAACTTCCCGTTCCACCAGCTAGTCCGTCAAGGACCACTGATCTTTATCAATCATGTTCTGATGCTGATCACAGTAACAACTGCTCCCATACTGATTCATGTTGCACCCAGCAAGAACCTTTCAATAGCGGATTCGGATGCATACTAAAGGGCCTTCCCATAGGACCTCCCTGATCTGGAAGGTGAATCTGAGGATGGCCTCAATGACTAACTAACTGCTATAAGCGCCTGTATATTCAATGCAACCACAATAGCTTTACCAACCACCTCTCTCAGAGTTCTACTGCCAACAACCCCTTCATAGAAGAGAGTGCCGCTTCAACAACGGTTCAACGCTGTTCATAATCGCAGGCTCGAACTATGCTACATAAGGCACATGGACTTCCATTTCGTTTAGCACCTCAGGAGAACAATTAACACTGCACTGTCTCACGAACTAAGGGAGAAATGGAACAGTTTGATCGAGAAATTAGACACTGATGGGAATCCGAACACTTTCTGGGCAGCAATCAACAGACTGAAAGGAACTTCTCGAACCCATGGACAACCGCATTTTTGCATGAGGGCCCGACTTCAACCTACCCATGTGAGAAAGAGCGGCTTTTTCACGGATTTAAGAGAAGTGTTTTCATAATCTCCGATGAAGACAAGGAAAGCTTCGAGGAGCAGGTTCTTGAATACTTGGAGAAGAAGAAGGACAGATTCAACCTTTATGATATGACGAATCTCCACTGCCTCCGGGGTAACACGCAGGAGGGAAACGCCATCACCAGTGCGGAATTGTGGGAGATAAATTCATCGTTCCCGCCCAAAGCCCCGGACCTCAGCCATATTACCATTAGGCATTTGAAAAAGCTCAGGAAAGACTTAGGATTAGGCTGCTAAACTTGTTCAACACGTTCCTGGCAATGGGATATTTCCCAGAGCGTCTGAAGAACTCAAAAATGATCTTTCTTCCGAACCCGTGGAAACCACCATATCAAGTCTTGAAGTTCAGACTTATCTCATTCCTTTGAGACAGTTAGGAAGGTTTTTAGGAAGATTCTCAACTAAGGCTAACGAGACACCTGTTAGAACACTTTCTATTGAACGAGGAACAGCATGGATTCAGGAAGCACCCCGGCACAAAGACAGTCATAGCCCACATTCTGAATTGAAGTCATCTGGAGAGACGTAAAGAAGGCCCTTGACAAAGTCTGGACGACTGCCTTAAATACAAAATCTCGCGACTGAGACTCATACCCCAGTTCTTAAAAATCCACTGTAGCTACTTGACCAACAGGCATGATGTCATCGCCTTCGATAACTTAAAAGAGAGGCCTTCGAACTCTTGTCCGGTGTACCCCAAGAAGGATGCCTTAGCCTCACTCTCTTTACAATCTTTAAGAGGGCTATACCGAAACCTATCGAGGAGAGAACCATGAATATACAATACACGGGCGATGTCACGCAGGTTGTGATAAGAGAGACAAAATCCGCAATGATGATGGCCAGAGCCATGGTCACTGATGCTGAAAGGATCTTCAGATTAGAAAGGCTCTAGAAGATCCAAACAAACGTGTCTAAATACATGGCAGCTGCAATAAAGACATGTTTCTGTTCACTTCAAAGTGCATGATACTGAAATTTCCTACTCACCAAATGTGTTCTTGCTTTGGCTTATAATTGCCAACACTAGCATAAACGCACACATCGGCACAAGAATAAGACTAGCAAGAATCAAACTGGACAAACTCTAGAGATCTAGAAACCTGAACCTATGCAGCAATAAAAAAATATAAACCAGTTATGTTAGGTCCAAGCTGGTGTATACTACCATACCGTTGAATGCTGCATCAAAGTACGAAACAACAAGAGGCCAGAGGGTGCAGAAATGAGGCCTTCGGTTTATCACCAACACAAGGTGGTAAGACAAAAGGATCTAGAGGAGCTTTCACGAAGAGAATGGGCTGGAACTACTCAACATCTTTCTCTACAAAAGAGGATGGGACATCCGGTCAAGGCTATAGGACATTCTCCATTTGAAGAACATAGCAGCCCTTGATCCTGAGTTAGATGTAGGTACCTACAAAAGATACCCATAATACCAAAAGCCCAAAATACGTACCTATATTTGTCTGATAAAACTTAAGTAAAAACGAAATAATTTTAAATTCAATTACAAAAATGGATTAAAGATTCTAAAGTGGCACAGAATTATAAGATAAAAATAAAAAAAGGTTCCATAGTAGGACATTATAATAATAATAATAATAAAGATCCCAGAGTGGGACAATGAAATAAATAGAAATAAAGAGACGAGTAATTCCTTCCTCTTTCCTCACTATTACCCTCCTTTCTCTTCGAACTCCTTACCCTCTTATTATCCCTTTCTCAGACAATTTAATTTAATTCAATTCGTCACATCTTTCATTCTCAATATGGAATAGAAGGACGATTAAATTTGTCTACTTAAATTGAGCACCTACCTTATTGTACACATATTACATGTACACGTGCTTGGACACTGCACATTCATAAAATAAAGGGAGTTTACTTTCTTCCGTGAACAAATTCAATCTCTTTAGTTGATCAGGATTTATATATCACAGAGGCTACGTTAAAATTGAGAAGGTAATCATTAGAAGTGGATTCGACCACTAGTCTTTACATTTCAACATTCGATCTCAATACAAATTTATATTGGCACCAATTTATTCGATATTTTATCTGATTAAGAGGGACATTATGTTTTTGGCTAATGTACCCATCCTAATTATTCTCACCAATTCTTCAATAGAGTTGAGCAATTCGTTAAGTAACTACGCTCCCTCTTTTTTTCTTGATAAGCTCTATGGCTGGAATTCGTCTTTTTGCTTCAGGTTAGGGGGCATGCAGCTCACGTGGATGGAGAGCTTTCTTGAAGTTGATATAAAGGCTGGCACTGCCAGTGGAGCGATGGTTGTGGGTGAGAGAGTGAATTACGACGATAACAATAGGTTGGGTTTTAGTAAGGGGGAAAACGGCTCACAGGTCCTTATCCCATCTGTCTCCTAACCACGCTTGGGAAAGACAGAAGAAGAGAAAGCCTGTGGCTGACTCTCTCCTGGAGAAATTTCCCACACTTCTAACCTGTAGCTCAAGTGAATCGAGGGAGTAGGTCTTGATATGATGTCCGGAGCAAGGTAACGTAGATGGTTTATAGTAGAAGAAGGAAAAATAAAAAATAAAAAAGGTTAAGCTTAATAAGGACACAGAATGAGCTAATTCAGCATTCATTGGTAAAAATGGCTTACTCATGCCAAAAGGACATGGGGTATCTGCTGATTAATGTGGATTTTGAACAAACTTACTGCATTTAATTATCATTCAATTTCTTTTTTCACACTCCTTGTCCCTAAGATACTGTGGTTTATGGCTATCGGGATATACGAGTATTCTCTCGCCCTTAATTTGTTTATATATAATCTGTATAATGGCATCCATACTTTTGGATACATTTGATATACATACTCTGTATATCGCATTTTGTGTTATACTTATTTTACGTTTATTTCTTCATCGGTAGTTTATTTGTTTGCCCTTTTATGTTGCGGTTGTTATTTTCGTAATAGTTCATATTCGGTTCTCATAGTTCAGTTCTGATAGTTTGGTTGTCTTAAATATGGTTTTCATTATTTAGTAGTTATTTCCTTCTATATATTCTACAGGTGATCTTGCCACTTTCTCTTTAAATGAGTGAATTACGCTTATAATTTCTTTGACAGTTGTATAGCCCACGTTAAAATTGATTTTCCTGATAGTGTCTACCTATTGCGTGGAGTAATCTTGTTGATGTTACTACGTAGGTACCTATGCACCCTTTCTTCCATTTCTACACAGTTATTCTTTTCTTCAGGTAAAATTGAGAAAAGTGACTCCCATTGCCAGCTGGTTTTTAGGCGCATGCGACTTTATATCTCACTATGTCGGTTGGTGCCCGTTTTGCTTTGTTGTTTTGGCAATACCTCATAACTATTTGGCCGATTCTAACGAAATTTGCAACCATGATGTTGTTTTACCTTCTCTTTTGAATAATATAATTGCAAAGGTCGTCCTGAGATTAGGCCGGGAATTATTAAAAGTTTTAAAGGTTTTAAGGTCATAAATCAGAATAAGTGAGAGCACATATATTTGATCAGGAGACCTTGTTGCTCTATTTCCTGATCTTCGTGATTAAATTACCATTCCTATCCTTAAGTGTTATTTTTATTCTCCAATTTTACATTTTTCTTCTATTAATTTCTCTCCAATTCTCTTTTAAAGGGTTGGTCAAATTTAGCTACTTAATAATTTTATCTCGGCCTTTTTACTGCTGTTCAACTACTAAGTAGATAATTTGTGCTTTTAAATCCATCAGTACTTCACATTTTATGGCTTAGCTCTTCCTATATTTGCTTTGAATTTGTTTACTTTTAATTATCATTTCGGTGTTCCATTCGTGCCTGTCAAAGAGAGAGAGAAAGAGAGAGACACACACGTAGCACGGGAAGAACCCGCAATCTGCTTCTTTTGAGGTGACCTCCATCGGAAAACACGGCCTATAGCGAGCTTACTCTGAACAAAGAGAGATTCTTCGATGGCGTGAAGTTTTAAATTCACTTTCGACGCCCGTCTATGTAGGTTAAGCAAAATCCCCTTTCGGAGCCTCTGTAACTTTCACTTTTCCTAAGTAGAGAAGTTGCAAAAAGTGTCTAACTCTCTGCTTCCAATACCCCAAGAGCACTAAGACAAGAAAAGAGAAAACAAAGAAACAAACGTGGAAAGATCTCTCGATCTCAGCTTCCTCTCCTCCAAATACTCCCTCCATCCCTATTTTTGAGGCTGACGGGGGTTACTGGAATACAGGTTGTATTTCCGTTATAACTTTAAACAGGCGGAGTACGAATCGGCCTTGAGTTTAAACACAACCTGTACTGTTGGAAAGTACTCGAGGTCAGTGCTCTCTCATCGTGCTCCTCTCGAGAATACGACTACTTGGGTGGTAGATCCACCCTGAATTGTTGCCCGTCGTATGCTGCCGAGTGTGTATACCTTGATTTATCTTACATGTCCATTATTGTATTTTTATTTTTCTCTCATATCCAGTATTTCATCTATGTTTGTACGTCTACTAGTAAAGTTTATTTTGTTTTGCCAGTTTGATATACAGAACCTTCTAGATAGTTGAATTAATTCTTCCGAGTATAATTAGTCACTCTTAGAGATTCATTGGAACCCAAAGTTCAATTGCATTATTCGAGGCAAGAATTAACTGCAGAGTTGCCCTCCGTGCTATCAGCCAACCATTCCGAGACACGGAAAGCGAACGGAGGTCAGAAGATCTAACCTTACCTACGACATAATATATATATATATATATATATATATATATATATATATGTATATATATATATATAAATATATATATATATATATATATATATATATATATATATATATATATATATATATATATATATATATATATATATATATCCCATATTAAACTGGTATCGGTTTGGTTCTGGCTAGCTATCGGAAAACTGTGGTGAAACAATTTACTTGCATAAACTACTACAATCAAATTTTGCTTACTTTAGTCCATGGACTATTTTAATTTATTTTAAAGATTTTCTTTAGGTTATTTATTTCCTTTCGTGACTTTCAAGCCCCATATACTCTGCCATATTTGAAATATTCAGTAAGAATTGCATTTTGTTTTGTTTTGTTTTTAGCGTACTTTAGGGGGTAAGATGCCGAGGCCATATCTTCCCAATCGCAGCCAAGTTAAATGAGGAGATACTGCTAAAATCTCGACTTCGGTCAAATAAATTATTCCGAGTGAGCGAACGAAATAAATTCCGAATCCTGCGAATATATACTGATGTTTTTTGCACTTCCGTTGATGCTTTTGAGAAATTAGCCTAAGTGAAATGCGATAAATTTCGTTTCGACACCCGTGCTGTGTTCTTTTGTGGTGTGTTTTTTTATGTTTGTGCATAAAAGTTTTGTGAACACGGTACCTTGTCGTCTTTAGAAATCTTCAAGGCACAAAGTGAGCTTCTGGTGTTCAATGGAAAGGATTTAATGGCGTGCATCCAAGAGGAAAAGAGAGCAGTGAGAGCAGAAAGAATGACAGAGAAGAGAAAGAACGTGAAGAAAGAAGGGAAAGAGAAGATAAATAAAAAGAGAGAGAAGGATAAGAAAGAATAAAAGAAAAAGAGAAAGAGGAAAGAGAGAAAATTCGTTTGTATGACCTAGAAATAATCATGGTCAGAAGCGAAGGACTTCAAAACATCTAGGACAGAAGTGCAACAAACTGCCTCCATTAAGTTGGCTGTTCTCAATGAAGGAGGAGATTTCGGATCATACCTCTCACTTTGAGCAAATTTTTGAGGTAAATTATTTGGATAATGAAACCAAAGGCGTAGCCAAGTTGTTACGTTTACTTAGTACCCATCTCACTCCCGTCAGAGGCAACTATCTATTATTCCTCATTAAAAGCGGAATTGCTTGCAGCCTATCACATGACTCAGGACTTTTATCGTGCAAAGTTCCGTCAATGTCGCATCCAACCTAACCAAACATTGTAACAGTTTGGATATTTCTTGCAGCGTATTTTTAATTTCTGGTTAGACGTGTTAGAAGTTCCCCATGAATACGATCCTTTGGTTGAATTCGTCCTCAAAGACCAACACTTGGCGTCACTTCCCTCGGATATCAGATAATTTGTAAAAGACCGGAAGTGCCGGACATTTAAAGAGTGCATCAAGGAAGCAGATGTTTATACGGCTAGCCAAACCTGATATGCAAAGGAAGGGAAGAAGACTGAACCGCACTCCCCCAAATCAAACACCCATAAGGCCAAAATCGTCCCCCACAACAGGGATAAATTCGTCAAAATGAGTGGCCCGTTTAAGCCTAAAATCTTTTTTCCCTGCCAGACAAACGTGAGACCAAACCCCTCTCCCCTATATCTCTTCTTCATCGTTTCCAGGATAAATGTCGTCTGTTACTCGTGTGAAGTAGAGGGTCATGTGAAAACCAAGTACCCGAGAAATTCTCAGTTTAGAGGTGGTTATCCCAACCAGGTGCACAATATAAGACCCACTCCTGTTCAACCATCTCGCATTAGATCTGGATATCGTTCTTATTTCCGAACACGGACTAAACCCAGAAACAGACCCTATTAAACTGTATAACTATACCAACATAACGGCTAGTCACTCTAACGCAAAATATGACGGCGTTGCCTTTGCAGTTCGAAAGGGCATCAAATTTAAAGAGATAAGCGACCTAAAAGAATCATATCGAATGGTAAAAATTAGTACCCTTGTCGACGATTTAGTTATTGCAGTGGAGAACCAGCCACCCAGGAGATCGTATTTGCCCATACCCAATTTCCTCCGCTTCTTTAGAAGAAACAGCTCTGTGATTCTCATCGGTAACCTAAATGCTCGCTGCAGGGACGCTGGCTACACCACGGCATTCAATGGGGCAGGTAACTCCCTGAGGCTTCTTATAGAACGCGGCGTGGTAAACAGAGCAGGTCCAGATTTTGCTACGTACTTAACGAGGATATCCTCAACTACCCCCGACATAGTACTAAAGAATGACGGATGTGCATTGAACCAAAATGCCGTCCCTGGCCCTTATTCTCCCTCTGACCATCTTAGCATGATCACTACAATCTCGATGTCACCTATCTAGGTCAAAGTCCCCTCCCGTAGATGCTTGCCCAAGGCTGACTGGCTCGAATATAAGAGAGTCCTCCAAGATTATCGGATAGAACCCTTGGACGGGTCTACCCTCGATGACTTAGATCGGCACTTTGAGAAACTCACTACCAAGATCACGGAAGCAGATAGAGTAGCTATCCCGAGGGTTGAATATAAGACTCTTCCTGCTCCACGATGGAATAAGGAGATTACATCAAGGAAAGACCAACTGGAGGAGCTTATTGCAGAAATAAATGGGACACGGTGGCATGATACCGTGAACTTCGCGATCTACGCATGGAAATCAAATATTTCATCAGCGAGGAGTCTAAGGCAAACTGGGATGGCATGATTGATAAGATGGACATCGAAATCGACCCCAGAAAATTTTGGTCTCAGATTAAAAGATTAAGTGGCACTCAGCAAAGTAAGACCAATATTAACATCACAGCTGAGGGGAGAACTATCACCAAGGACCGAGATATAGAATTCCACTTCAAAGAGCACTGGAAGAGAAATTTTGACATAACGGAGGAACAAAATGACGATTTTGACTGGGAATACGAGGAAAGAGTCTTGTCAAACCTGAAAGAGCGAAGACCAACCATAACGCCATACCACTTCATCGATCACACCCGACGAGCAGAATCCGAAGGAGAACCGTTCACTCATGAAGAATTCGAGACAGCCTTAAAGAACTTGAAGCAGAGGGCCCCTGGTATATCGAGTATAACCAAGGCGCATTTAGTGAATGCCCCTCCAAACATCAATCAAGCCTTATTAAGTCTCTTCAATGCCTGTTTAAACGTTGGCTACTTCCCAGATCTACTCAAAAGGGCCAGAATAATCTTCATCTTGAGACCAGGGAAACCAAAAAAGGAAGCTAAAAGTTACAGGCCCATCTCTTTTCTATAATTCATTGGGAAACTTTTGGAGAAACTTCTTAACGACAGACTGAGGAATCTTCTAGAAACTAGGGATGGCTACAACAGACAACAACATGGATTCCTTGGTCACCTGTGTACGGAAACTGCCCTTATTTTTATTACAGAGTACATTGCAAATGCGAAGGCCGAAAATAGGAGGGTAAACGTGGTACTCAGAGACGTGGCCTCTGCATTTGACAAGGTCTGGGTACCTGGATTAAAGATCAAGTTATGTAGCCTTGAGATGGAAACCAATATCACCAGGATCCTCTGTGATTACTTGTAGGATAGAGAGGCATCCCTAAAAATTAAGGATTACAAAGGGCAACCCTTTTCGTTGAACGCAGGAGTGCCTTAAGGGGGGTGTCTGAGCCCGACGCTGTATACCACCTAGACGAGCGACCTCCCTTTTCCTACTCAGGATTACGCTCTATATGTTCAGCTAGCCGACGACATTACGCCATTTATAACAAGCGACTACCAAGCTCCTATAGACTTCGCAAATAGGACAGCCGGGGAAATCAACAACCTCAAACTCTACGAAAAAAGAAATAAAATTCGCACCAATATGGATGAATGTATGTAATATCCTCCCTATCGGACGTGTCAAAACGGCAGACATTATAGCAGATGGGGAGTACTATCCATGTACACGAGAAGCCCGTGTTCTGGGATTGCAGATTACGTTAAATAGATATAATAATCATATTAAGAAGAAAGTCTCGCAAGCCAAGATCAGACTTAGAGAACTTTACAGGATCAGGATACTTTCCTTCCGCAATAAGAGGAAGTTGTATTTGGCCTTAGTTAGGCCAATCTTCCTATACCCCACCGTTCCGTTACATTTGGCAAGGAAGACACAAATTCGCACGGCACAAGCAGTGCAAAATCAAGCTCTACGATTCATCCTTGATCTCAGTTTACTTGACATGGTCCCATCGATTAGACTACATTAACTCACAGACATCGACCCCCTGAATGTGACGTTGCACAGAAGAGCGATAAAAATATGGAGGAGCATGCATAACTACTTACCCGAAAGAGTCATGCAAGATATAGAAATTCCCTAAAATGACGACCCGAATAGACATAACCAACAAGGATTCGCCAGCAGCCAACAGCGGTTGCAAGAATACCTGGAACCGATCTACAGATAACTATTTCTCACCGGAAAAAAACAATTAAAATAAATCTCCGAATAATTGGATGTTAAACTGAATATTACAAAATAAAAAGATCCGTAGTGGACAAGATGATAAATGAATAAGGCACAATAAAATTATCAGTAGTGGATAAAACTACATCAAAAATAACTAAGTGACCAAGAAATAGTGATAGCTCTCGCTACAAAAATGCAAAAGTATTAAAAGAAAGGTTCGAATGCTTAAATAACATGCACGGAATAATCATACAAGTGCATGGAAAGCCATAGCCAGACGGACTGGCACATCATTCTCTTACTAAAATACCACTTTTTCTATCTTTTACCTCTCTTACTATCACACCCTTTTTCTATCTTTTACGATCCTTGAATCCTTGAATCCCGCCTCGCATAATTTATTCAGTCT
The DNA here is from genome assembly GCA_963969495.1 of Ceratothoa steindachneri. NCBI lineage: Eukaryota > Metazoa > Arthropoda > Malacostraca > Isopoda > Cymothoidae > Ceratothoa > Ceratothoa steindachneri. The sequence continues at coordinate 93,242,429 of OZ018330.1, forward strand.
GTACGCCTGCTCTCTCGCTGTGAACTGGTAAAGGCTATCACAGGTAAAGGAGAAAAAGTTTTAGGAAAGACCTAAAGAAAACGTCTTCTCAAGAAAAGTTATAAAAAGAAATATATACGATCCTAGGGCTGATTGGAGATTCTTCCTGTTCCTCTTGAGCGAAGTATCCCCCCCCCCAAAGGGGTTGCTCTTCCTTGTTCTAAATTATTGACTCTTTTTTCATACTTTTTACCTCAAACTTTCTTCTCACTAGCACTACATAACTTGGTCACCGGCAAGGTCTAAGTGGCAGTTGGTAGTAAGGTATAATGAACCCCTGCAGGAGACCCTCTTAGGGGGCCAGAAAAGGGGGACCGATTCTCGGTCACGAGCCAGAACCTAACTGTGGACCGCTGTTAGGGCTAGGTCTAGATAGGTATGGTTGACTAAGGAGAGTGCGAAATTTGGAAGGTAGACGAGTTAGAACTAGGACAGATAGAGGAGCTCTTCCCAATTGTGGAGACTGCATAAGACCTCATGCCTGAAGTTCGACAGTAGAACCCCTCTCGTCGGATAGGGGACGACTCCCGTAAAGGTGGACCCATCGGACTTCAAGCGACTTCTCCCGAAACTCATACCAAACGAAAGAAAAAGATCATCACCACAAGATGTAGTGCAATGCATATTTATAGATCTGGAGATAACACTAATAAAATGCATTGAGACACCATCTGGATTCACAGTTATTTGCCCAGAAAACAAAGACGTAGAGAAGCTACTGTCATATGCGGGGAGCATTACCCTAAGGAAGCTGGACTTGGAAACAAGAGTACCACCACAAGTCACGGCTAACAGAAGCATCATCTGCTGAAAAATTGAGTCCTGGGTAGGAGAGCACTCATGCCAGAAATAAGAGAAGAATTCAGGAGAGAAGAGATGGCTCAAAATTGCAGAGGTGGTTAAATTTAAAGATCACACTCACGTTTCCAAGGTCATCTGTGAATCTACTGAAATGGCTTCAAGAATTATGGAACAGGCACTTCTCGCTTTCAACATGAGGATCCCATCCGCCCACATACAAAGAGACGTCTTTACAAGTATTCAGATATGCTTTAGATGCTATGCGTTGGAACGCAAATTGCCCCAGAAAAGACCTTATAATCTATTCTGAATGTGAAACTGAAGACCATTATTGGCAATACTGCAGCATCACCGTCAAAAGATCTATCAACTGCCAAGGGGAACACAGAACTTTGGCCATGATTTACCCCAAAAGAATAGAAGTAATAAAAAGGAAAGAAACAGAGTCAAACAGAAATAATATGAGCGTAAACAAAAAACTCATAGGCAGCAATGGCAAAAAGTGACCAACAAGGGCCGGCAACACAGATTAATTTAGATGGTACGTTCAACGTACAAATCCTTACTTGTATTTTACATGCCCACGTGATGAATATAGCTAACCCTGGAAGTTATGCAGCAACAGTAAACAATATGTTACAGGAAAACGGGCTTGAACCAATGAAATTCTCCAAAGAAGGCGACTCATCGGCCATTTTCAAAATCAAAGTCACAGAAAAGACAAAACATGAGTTGATCGAAGAGGCAAACGGAAAATAACGGGCAGAAGAAACAGAAGATACTATCAGCGAAGACTCAGAGACTGAAAACTCCTTAGACGACAAAGAGCAAGAGTGTACACGGGTTACACGCAGGAAAGCTCAAAGAAAGGACAGATCTAAATCCGCAAACAAAAGGGGTCCATCACCTAGAGACGAACGACTAGAGGGACCCTCAAATGCATTCAGCAGAGGGAGAACCCAGGAGAAAAGAAAAAAGAACTATAAAAGAGTAAACACCGTTAACTTAACAGTTAGGACAAACAACGGAAAACGAATAAAGGAACGGATATGGACAATTGGATTATGGAGATTAAGAAATTTAAAATACTACAAATTAACACATGCGGATGGAAAGACAAGGAAATTACGTAGGGAAACTTATTTAGAAAGATTGACCAAGATGTGATACTAATATCAGAACTTGGAAGAAACATAGAAAACGAGAAATTAAAGATATGAAACTACCATGTTATTAACACTAATCCTTCAGGAGAACCACACAACGGAGCGGCAATAGCGGTCAAACAAGGATTGCAGTACAAAACAATACAAGGATTGGTAGATAAATATTTAGCTATAGAAATTAAAATGGAATTAAGCAACATCATTATCGCAACTGGATACCAGCCACCCAGGCGCCCCCAATTACTGGTACAAAACTTTACTAAACTCTTCAACTATAGGATATCGGTCATTTTAATAGCCGATTTAAACGCCCACTGCGGGGCTTCTGGGTACAGGTATACAGACAGAGTCGGCAAACAACTTAATATGATCATCAATAGACGTATTATACAGAGACTGTGACCCAATTTCCCTATATACTTACAAAGAGATCACGCAACAAAACCGGACATCTGCCTGACTAACTTCAATCTGCCCTTTAACTATTTTATGAACCAGTGGATATTCCTTGAAGTGACCACACTGCGACTCTAATGTACATAAACAAGAATCCTATACAAATCCCTTCGAAGAAATGGAAGGCGTACCATAGAGTGGATTAGGATAAGTAGAAAGAATTACTTCAGACGTACGTGCCCAGCCTGCTCGGGGGTGCCACACTAGAGAAAATCGACGGGGAATTGGGTAGGACCAGGAAAGAAATTAAAATGGCAGAGAAGGGGGCCGTCCCCATTAACTCGTTCTAAACCATTAAACTATTTAGGTGGACACCAGAAAGTGTGGCTTTGAGCGAGGAGATCAATCGGGCTGCAGAACATATAAGAAGATTCGGAACATCAAGGGATGCATTCAACAAACTCAGGAGACAGAAAAAAAACTAATACCAATAATTTATGAAAAGCAGAAAGAGAACTGGGATCAGCATATCGAGAAAATAGATGTAAAAACATCACCAAGGGAATTTGGGAAACATATCAACAGAATCAAAACTCGGACAACAAGGGAAAAATGAAAATTAAGGATGCAGGGAACAACATTTTAGAAGATGAGGAAGAAATAGAGACATTATTCAGAGAATACTGGAGAAATTTATTTAAAATTAGCCAAGAAGAAAATGAGGACTATGACATTGATTTCGAACATTAGGTCGTGGAATAACTCAATGGATAGATCGAAAGGATATGCCCCTTCCACTTTGTTGAGGAAAGGAAAAACATCAACGACGGAATAGACGCAATCAATACATCTGAGGAATTAAAAGAAATGATGAAGAACTTCGGACAGAGAGCCCCAGACAGATCGGGACTAACCAGATTGAATCACATCGAAGCACCCCCAGAACATATGGGAGAGAGTAAGTAACGTCTTCAAGGCGTGCTTGAACAGGGGATATTTTCCCGATGAACTGAAATTGGCAAAGATGATATTCATACCCAAGACGGGAAAATCCCCAGATCAAGTAGCTAACTACCACCCCGTCTCGCTGCTGGATTTCATAGGTAAGGTATTTGAAAAAATAATAATAACAGACTGTCCAAATTCCTCGATGATAATGGCCGAAGAAACAGCTGCTAATTTGGCTTCAGGAAAAAGAGAAGCACGGAGATGGCACTTGGAGTTATCCTTGAAAATATAGCGAAAGCAAAGAGAGAACAAATGATCGAAGACATCGTATGCCGGGACGTGTGAAAGGCATTCGACAAAGTATGGCAGAAGGGTATACAACACAAGATACTCAGATTAAGAATGAACAATAAGATCGAAAGGATTTTATGTAATTATGTAATGGAGAGACGTGCTTATGTGGAAATAGGGCGACATCAGGGTGAAATATTTGAGCTCGCTGTGAGTTTGCCCCAAGGTGGCTGTCTAGGTTCGTCCCTCTATTCAATCTACACAGCGGATATATCACCACCAAGAAATGAAGGCTGCTTAAGCATCCAATTTGCCCACGACGTCACTCAAATCATTGTTTGCCCCTACAGGAAGGGACCAATGCAAGCTAGGATGACTGCAGAAGAGATAAGAAACATTAATAGATACGGGGATAAATGGAAAATTAAAACCAACAGGGATAAATTTAAATGGGTACCAGTGGACCGGAGAAAAATCTCAGCTGTACATGTAGAAGGACAGCGCCACAGATACGACAAAGAATGTTAGGTGCTCTATCTAACCATTACAAAATCGGGTTATAAAAAGCACGTAACTGAAAGAGTAAATCGAGAGAAGAGTAGCCTGGCATTCCTCTACATGTTAGTAGAACCTAAGCATAAAAAACGAGAGAAAAATCTATCAAGCCGTAGTACAGTCCGCGATTATTTATCCAACCATCGTGATGTAGACGATCTCGAAAAGTAACTTATTAAGAGACTAAATAATCCAAAACAAAGCTATTGACTTAATAACAAACACCAGAAGAGGAGAAAGAAGAAGACTACGAGACCTGCGTAGTCAAGCAAGGATAAAGCCACTTAACAGAATAATTGCAAAAAGAGCAAAGAAAGTCTTAGAAAAGACACAGAATGAAATAGGAGTTGAATTAACCAACCAATTTGCCCAGAGAGAAGGATGGAGATCACACAGATTATTCCCAAGTTTCCCAAGGATAAATGAGGGAGGAGAAGAAAACAAAGAAGAAATCTACACCTAGAGAAGGAGATTAATAATCGACAACTAAGAGTAATTAATTAACCGACTCAAACCAGAGAATAGCATACAATCAATTATAACTAGGAAAGAATAGATACAGATAGAAACCTACACCAGTATTTAGTCAGAGTATTTACTAATAACGGTTTGAACGCCTCATAAATACCAATAATACTTTTTAACTTTATCACACTAACTATACTACCTAAAATAGACAGAGATAAGCCTGACCTCCAGGCAATTTTAGCACCTATTTGCAAACCTCTCACTTTCTTCAGCCTTCTGCATCTATTCGTTCTTTACTATCATATTCACACATGGGACTCACAGTGATACGTAGAACAGGGGTCCCTATAAACTGTTATAGTTATAGATAGAGACAAGAGACACATCGTGGTTCGGATTGCAAGTTAAGCTATAGGTCCCAATAACTACCTAAATCCACTTTTTGTCTCCTACTATTTTCTTCGCTGTCCTATCCTAGAACTTTTCTCTTTTTCTCCCTCACACTCCTAACCGCCGTACTCACAGTGCTTGGAGCCAATTTGGCTCTAGACAGTGTGACTATGTGGGTACATGAAAGAGTACTGGGCATCCCCCCTCCTCCTTGGCCGCTCCATGAGCGCCAAGGGGGCTAGATGGAGGGGCTAAGAAGTAGTTTTTTTTCTCTTACCTCTTTTTTCATTTCATTTCATTCCACCGTCGCATCCAGAAGCATCCCTGTTTTCAAGCGAGCCGAGTCCGGCCGGCCACCAGGTGAACTTTCATTTAAAAAAAAAATAGATTGATACACGGATGCCAGATCTCAACTCCTGTGCACGACACAGCATGCACATGCATCGTGATATCTACCAGGCTATTTCAATCGGTAGCCCCAAATCATGACAAGTTTGCAACACTGCACGATTAGCTAGGGTGTGCTAACAGCTTCCACAATGTGTAATGCTACATCGAGTGTGCCTACATTACTGGCTGGGCTGAGATCGTCAAAGCGCTCATCAAGTTCTGTGCTGCTTTAATTGGCCAGAGTCCTCGGGGATCCGCCACTTCGTAGCTCAACCTGTTATCAGCAGAGCTCAGGCAATTAAAGACTCGAAAGCGCTCGCACCTCTGGAAAGGCTTAGCGCTTCAGATAGCCTAATTGTCCTGAACAAGGATTTTCGGAAAAATGATAAAGACTGCGAATCCCTCTACGCTTTATGGATAAAAGCGCGAAACAAGACCCATTAGACCATTAGAGAAACAAGATAATCTCCTTTATTGCTAAAGATGACCTTCTTTTTCGCGTGGGCTCAGAAGACACTGGCACGTAGTCTCAAGTATTCCGTGTGCTTCGATCCCAGATCAGACCTATCCTTTGAACACCCACGATAGTCTTTTCTCGTAGTCTTATATTGAAATGGGACAACGGGTCTTTAAATATTTCTATTGGCCAGGTTCATCAGACGAAATCCTGCTTATTGTTGTTCGTGTGACATCTGCAAGAATACCACAAATAAAGGGCGAGTCGAGTTTGGACCCTTACAGAAGAACGCATTAATCTCCGAGCCCTTCTCCCGAGTGGGGATTGATTTGATCGGACCGATTTTCCCACCTTCAAATGAGGGTAATAGTTATGTTTTAACTCTGGTCGATTTCGACACTAGATTCGCAGAGGATGTGCCACTCAGGAAGATTGACAGCGTCCCTTGTGCCGAGGCACTAATCACGATTTTCGCCCCTGTTTGGCTGCCGAAAGAGATATTGTCGGATCATGGCGGCCAATATACGTCCTAATTGAGGGAATGTATGGGCAAATTGCTCATGATAAAACCGCTGTTTACGACATCCTTCCACCCAGGCGGGAGTGGGATGTACGAAAAGTTAAATGTCAGTCTCAAAGCGATTCTGAAGTAACTATTTGCCGAGCAGCCAAGAAAATGGCACAGATTTCTTCCGGCAGCTCTCTCTGTGTATAAACAAGTTCCCTATCGCACCTTGGGTTTTACTCAGTTTAAATTACTCTACGAAAGAAATATACAAGGTTCCTAGAACATATTGAAAGAATTATGTGCGAACCGAAAACTGGATCCGGAAATCCAATCTTCGTACTCATATTTGCTTGAGTTAAAAGAAAGGTTGGAGAAATGCGCTGAAATAGCGTATAAAAATGTGGATGTTAAGCTGGATTAATATAAAACTCACTTCGACTACAAATTGGAAGATAGAACATTAAGGCCAGCTGAGGAAGTCATGTTGTTGCTTCCAACAAAAAACAACAAATTACTGAGCCAATGGAAGGGCCCTTATCAAGTGATCGAGAAACGCAGTCCAGTCGATTATTTGATTGGAATGCTAACAGGAAGAAAGCTTTCCACGTAAATCTCCTCAAGAAATATCATCGGCGCGCAGAGACTAACCAGATTGTGAAAGTAGCCTCCATAGAGCAAGACAGTAAATATCCCATACACATCTTGCTCGACGCACCCGAACTCTCATCAGCTGAATTAAAGGTGAGCTACCAGCTGTGACCTGCTCAGAAAACTCAACTGCCTTCCCTCGTAACAAGGAGTAACAATGAAAGTAAGTACCATAGGAGACCTTACGGTCCATTCAAAGAGGGTACCTTTAGACTAGCAATCGAACAGGCACATGGCTGCTCAATTGTTTTGCGTCCCTGAACGGCCGCTTTTCAAGACTTTGTCTAGTCTTGACTTAAACTTCCACTGGAAGTGCGTTCCACTTACCGCAGATACTGTACGTGAAAAAGTTTCCACACAGATTGCGGTAACGTAATCTCTGAAATTTCGGGTTGTGCATCTCAATTCGAACACAACATTCAATTTACCCCTAAAGAACCCATCCAATTTAAGCCGGATCCGCTGCCAGTACACCTGAGAGAAGCATTTAGTGAATGCTGAAGTAGACAAGCTGTTAAATTTGAAATAATAGAGCCGTCAAAATCACATTATTTCTCCCGGTTATTATGGTTAAGAAACAAAATGGATCATACCGGATCTGCATCGATTTTAGGAAATAAAATTTGGTAACCATATTCGACGCAGAGCCGATTTTTCTTATCGACCAGAATCTGCATATTTTTTGAGAATGCCAAATTCATAACTGAGCTGGATTTCTGCAATGCCTATTACCAAATTCCACTACGAAAAGACAAAAAGAAATACACAGGTTTTTCAATTGAAAGAGGGCTGATGCAATTTCGACGACTCCCTTTTGGCCTCTCACTGCATGGGGTACTTATAATCGGATGATGAGAAGGATATTAGAAGGAAATTGATACTGGTTCCATATGAAAATTTAATGGCATAACTTAGCTGCTTAGTAATATGTCTGGTTTTGCAGCGGTATTAGCTCTAATATGTATATGGGATTATCGAACCCAACTCTTTTAGGATGTTTCTTTCTAACATCATCTCAATATTTCTGCCAGGATTATTTGTTGTTCTATACCCAGATGCATTGTATCTATGTCTCCCATGAAATTGATGGATGACCTCTTCCGAACATCGTAATGAAGTTATGCATAGGTAAAAACTTCTCCTTGGTGGTTGGTAGCTCATTGATATTATTAAGGGACTAATTTCTAGTTCTATTTACACGGCTATGTATGTCTCACCTAGGATTGGAATTCCGGTGTATTTGAGGCCTCTTTTGATAGCCATATATATTTTTAAACTTTAGCTTCGTTACTTATTCGAAGGACTGAGATGAGTACAATATCTGGATTGATCTTTCTGATGTATCTTCCATTTAAGTTTTCCTTACCTATCCGGATATCCTTTCATATATATTTGCGGAATATTTAGTTTTTTGTACCTTTCTCTTCCCATTACTTTCTTCACTATAATTTTCATATTCGGATCATGATTTTACTTTCAATGATTGTGGAATTTTTAATGTGGTTCTCTTTCACGTCTGGGCTGTTTCCGCAATTGCGATATTGAGGTTGATAGGCTTCTATTTCCTCTGTAAGCATTTACATATGTGCCATTTAAGAGAGTTACCAATTTTTCCTTCCTTCAAATATTTTCAACTAATTTTTCATTTTCCTCTGGCTTGTACGACCATTTGCCCTTATTTATCTTGTCTTGCGTTAATAATATTGGCTGTCGTATGGTTAGCCGAGCCTATATATATATATATATATATATATATATATATATATATATATATATATATATATATATATATATAAATATATATATATGTATATATATATATATATATATATATATATATATGTATGTATATATATATATATATATATATATATATATATATATATATAAATATATATATATATATATATATATATATATATATTTGTTTTATTAATTTTTAATAAAGCAAATAAACTTTAACATGAGGCGTAGGTTCGTGCCTTGGTGATCGCTTGAGGATCATCCTCTTAGAGTGCTAATTTTGATTTTTATTCTGGTGAATGAATAAACAGGGTTTGTTTCTTGACTTTATGAAATATTGCCACTTCAACTCGTCCGAGGATAATTAAAACAAAACTTTTACTAAAGAAATAGACTTTAATGAAGATAAACCATCTCACCAAATTACATAAAACAAATACAGATCTAATACACTTAAACAAAGAGAAAATGGTATTACTGGGTGAGCTCTTGCAGCTCGCTTCGAGATAAAATTTTACGGGAGGAATCATTTTTAAGTTAATATCGTTGTCCTTGGCCAGACATCCACTAAACTAATTATTATGCACGGAGAGATAAACAACAGGATTATTCTTTACTGACATAAGGTAATGGAGATTAAATTCTCGCGACTAGTTAGGCTATCATCACAGATTTCTATTCGGCGAGGCGTTGCTCGAGTTGTTTATTGTTCAGTGAGTGGATTAATATGGAGAAGTGGTTGCGCTGGGCCTATCCACACAGCTTAGCCTCAGACAGAATTCATGGTGGTAAGAGTTAATCAGGACGACCATCGACTGTAAGACCATTGCAGAGGTCTGCGTACCATCCTGTTTGTTGAAAACCACCCAATGTGGGACGCCATTCACAGCTTTTTTCATTCTCGGTTGTGCTTCCGTAGACGTATCCCAATCAAGGGTAACCCATAGGTCAGGTGGGGTTATTCTTGCTAAGGAAAAGAAATGTTCAAGAGATCCTGAATAATGGAACCCTTCTAAATAATTTTAACAATCTGCTGTCTACTGAAGATGTCAAAATTGGTATTGAATCAGCAGAAACATTCTCTGCGACATCTTAGATGGCTTCTATTAGGTCATTTTGTTGTTAATTGCTTGCCATTTCCGTAAACATCCCTCTCTAAGATAGACGGTAAGTTATCTATTAGATTTATGTCGCAATTGTTTGGAGGCCTGTCCATAATTGAGTCTCCTACAAATCTTTGTTCTTAGAGAACTTGTAGATTATAATAGTAGATTTCATAGTATAGCATAATATACCATAGCAGATTCGAGCATAGTAAATTATAGTATATCAGGCAATGGTTTTGTCACTCTTCTATACAGGGGTTACTTGCGCTTCGCTACTAAGATTAAAATATAAAATGTGAAAAAAGGCAGCCATGGTTAAATTTTTCTAAATTTTCGGAACTTCGCCAATTATAATAATTTTAAATGGGAACTCTAAACTAAATTTCCCCTATTTCAAAATATCACGTTGCTAAAATATAGTTATAGAAGATATATAAAAATAAATTTTCTGAACTTCACCATTTGTAATTCTTTTGGTTTTAAAAAATTCACAAAATTTAGATACTTATATTTATTTCTGAACTTCACAATTTTGTTTTTTGATATTATAAAAGCATTATTTGAAATAACTTTAATAAAAAAACTTGTTAATACCAGTATGAATTTAAATGCGATAAATGTTAAGTAAACATCCATACTACCTTAAAGCTTAACCAAGCACACATACCAAAATAATAACAATGATGAAATGTGATCTGAGAGGTTAAAACTAAAACTATGTAGAATGATTCCAAGATTATTAATGTCGGGGTACACCACTCTATATCATACACTACTCCTATGTTATGTTTGGGTGACTTAATCACCTATAACAAAGCGAAAGGTTTATGGACTGTTCGAAGGGAGTAACGATGGATGAGGAGGTCCAACTCGAGCCGTTAGGTTTCAAATCCTTAACATATCAGGCAGAGTGCAAAATGGTGGGCGAGATTTGCTTGAATAGGCCGAGAGTATCGTTCAAGGTTAGTTAAAGATGAAACAACAAAAATATAATTTTATTTACAAATATCCAAATAAGAATAAAAATAGGGGGAAAAAAATTATTTAAAATCAAATATTATCTTGATAATTATGATAAGGATGGATTCTCAAATAAAATTAATTAATTAGCGTTGCTATGCTCAGATCAAAACACGGAACTTGACAATACTAATAATTAAGGGGATTTCAGTCTTACGGGTTGTTGAGTTCGAGGAAGGTCTTGCTTGGAAGGAGGCGAGTGTGGCACGCTCCAGATGAAGCAAGTTGGGCACGATCCGACCCAACCTTCCGAGGAATACCGATGAAGATAGCCAATCTTCAAGGATGACGTTCCACGGGAAAATGTTGGATTACTCGTAATTCCACTAGAAAAGGAAACTTCTTTTCTTCTAAAATAATCGATGGAGATTTTCTTCGGATCGATTAAACGAAGGGAGACGGTCGCGCAACTTCAAATGATTGCCGTGCACAAAAGCTGCCCATTGACTGGGGTAGAATCATGGTGGAGAAAGCCTTGCTGTCTGATGAACGCTCACAGGACTTCGACTCGAGATGATGAAGACGACTTTGAAGTGCGTGCGGGACTTACCGATCTCAAGTCCAAACCGGGTATTTGTACGAGTGATCCAGCCTGCGTGAATGGAGAGGTTGGAAGTGGACGGGAAAAGTGCCCATTGGCCAGAAAGGAGGGTGGCAGCGAGTATCGAGGCGATGGAAACACGATCTTTGATTAACCTATCTCGCAGTAGCACTAAAAAAAAGGTTTATGGAGGGTAAAGTTGCTAGTATGCTACTTATTCGGCCGAGATTTGAGCTAGAGTAACCTACAATGTGAATCAAAATACCCTATTTTATACCTATCTATTCCTAGAGCAAGTGTTGAAAGGACCAGGACATAAAAAGCCACCCCGACATATTCCATTACCAAAATAACTGAAATGTGTCAACCAGCTCAGGGAAGGTATTATTTTTTCTTCAGTAAGGTGCCGTCTGAAAAGGTCTGTGTGTGACATGAATGAACGTTGTTTAAAAGAAATCTGACGCACAATTTTGGTCGGAAAGGGAAACTGTTGTGTCTGCGTTAGTATTGAGGCGCGCTTCAAAATGAAGGCTGCAGTCCTTTAATGGTGAGGTTGAATCCGAGCCTGGTACATATTTCGGTCTTCGGATTGCGATAGTCTTAATATTATTTGAGGCCATTTACACCAGAAATAATTAACCCTCAGTGGATTAAAATGTAGAGCGCAATAAATTTTTTTCAGGAATTTCAGGTAGTTATGTTTCTACCGAACACTTGGTTACAAGTTTGAAGATAATTAAGAATCTGCACATCTGATCATAAGAGAGCTTGCGCGATCAAGCAGAGATCAATGCTCCCATGTGTATTTGGGGCCCTTTAAAAGTTCATGAGGAAAGTGGAGGCATCTAATGGATTTGAAAGTGTGAACGGGAAACATATAGAATACTCGTATAATGCTTTGCTGGTGATGTATGATATTTCTTCTTACTTTGAGAGCAGGGGGTAAGAAAGACTTTGGTAATCTATTTTACCATTGAACAGAGGTAGAAACTGCAAGCAGGATACGTTTAAGCTTACTAAGAAACGACTGAACTACACTAGTCCCACTCCCATTCCAAGGAGATCTGAAAATATGGTGAATGCCAAGAGTCCTATTGAATTCTGAGTATAGGTGAGAACCATCGTTTAAGGCAAACCGCACTGGGCAACCAACTTGTGCAATCACTTCAATTTATTCTTCATTAAGTTTTATTAGAGTGTTCCTGCCCTTTTACTGATTTACTGACAGGAAAGATGACTACGAACAAGAGTTTTGAAATGTCTACGCATTTGGAGTCACGCAAAATGATTTAAAAGTAGAGTGTACCTTTAATACAAGAGTGAGCCAAGCAATGAAAAAAATCGAATATTTGCTGTTTAAATCTATTTAGAAATGTTCCCACGAATGTTTTAGTCAGTTTTCAGCACGTAGAGGTTGTTTTTTTTTCGACTCAAGAAGCGAGCAATGATCGGGTGGCAGAGTTGATCTACGGGTAGCAAGGAATAGTCAACCCTTTGAAATGACATGAAAATTTTCCGGGCCAAGCACGAAATTAAATTTTAAAAATGGGTGGCGGTCGGTGATTACCATGTGAGAATCATCATTCTGAGCAAGAGAAAGGATGTCTGTGGTAAGTCAATTAGTAGACAAATGGTTAGCTGGGGTAGGATTATTGGCGTTTGACCACTGAAGGTTGTCTACAAATTGTATTATGATATCCAACTGTCAAGTCACCAGAGAAGGGTGAGAAGAGTTGGGAGAAAGAAATGCCCTAGTGAGATTCTTATGGTAAGTAAACAGGGTTAACTTCTAGCTTGGTATCCTGGGAAAGAATTACTGCAGGAAAGGCTGCAATGAGCTCTTTTTCAAACATAGACATTTTTGACTGAGCTGGGGACAACTTTTTTGTAAAAAGAGCCTAACTGTGACCACGTTTCCTTCTAATGTTGTTCTAAGATACCACCTACGACCTTAATTTCGTGATTGATAAAATAGCAAGTTTGGGCTCTTGAAAGGTATTACCGGTGAGATGCCTAATAGTTCGTTAGGTCGTATCGCAGAAATTCGGGCCGCTTTACTGATAACAATGTAAAACAATGAAAGAAAAATTGAAATGAGAATAAATTTTTCTTAGGGTACTTTTTGCGTAAATCACGAATATAACATATGTCTCTTTCTGCAACCATCCGGTTTCTTGTAAATTACCATCTTACGTTAAATATACTGATGGTTCCGTAGGGATTGAATGCAAACAGGATTATGCCGAAAGAGACAATTCGGAAAATTATAAACAGATTTTGATATAATTTTAATCGAGTGTTCTTAAGGTATTTTTCAACTTAACTTAAAAAATTTAGGAAAGTTTATTCAATACATTTTTATTTATATGGGTCAAAATCCGTTGTAACTCTTACGTAAAGCTTGATAATTTGCCAACCTACTATAAATGATTCTAATTTTTATAATTTTTATTTAATATTTGTTGCTGTTATTATTTATATTATTTATCACATACTACTGTGTTTTTTCTTTACAGGAGACAGAGCTAAAATGCCTAGAGAATGCGAAGTTTTCCCAGACAGTTTATGTTATATTTGTGGATCAGTTACATTAAGACAATACAAGAGATAGTCGACTAAACATGGGAAAAAACTTAATGAGTTGTCCTTTAGATGTAAAGTGGTTGACCATTCAACGGATTGCTACTTCTGGTTAACAGATATTAAAGGTCGGGATTCAATGTCTTTTCTTTTCTGGCCGTTAATATATTTTCAAGAGATGTTGAATTAAGATAAAAATACATACTATGTTGTAATTCCACTATTTCCTCAAGTGATCACAACCAGTAATATCCATATTTTGTCTGACTTTATTTTATTTTACTGCAGGTCAAAACAGAAATAGCAAGAAATCTATCATGTTTCCAGATCTTCAGTCTGCCATTCTCCCAGTTCGACAATCCAGTGCTATTCCTCTATCACAACCGCCCTCTGAACTACCAAGTGATGACAGGAGCAACTCCGACGATTCAGAATCTCAAGATACACCATTTGTGGAACAGCTTAAATCTGACAAAAAAAAACAAAGCTCAGCAGCCAACCGGAACTCAATGATCTAGTTTGTGATCTAATACTTACTAAGCAACAGAGGGAACTCCTGGCATCACATCTGCAACAAAGGAACCTGTTGGATGAACAAGCTCAAATTATAGTATTTAGCAAGAGCTCACGCTAGCCGAGTGGATACGGTGTTGGTTTCCCAACGTCACGGTACCGGGTTCGATTCCGAATCCCAGCATGAGCAGACAAAAATGTCATCGTACGTAGAGATCTGGCTACCGACTGGTGGAGGCGCTGTGCTCAGCCCTGTATTCGGGTGGGTAGATCTTACACTCCTCACCACACACATAACCAATAACAACAATGCTTTTTTTCCTCTACCGTCTTCTCAACCCAACAGACAGACACTTTATGCTCTAAAGAATCCTGTCTATGGGTATCTATATCCACCTACCTCTGATGCGGAACAGGTCACTCTGCTCCGGGCCGACGAATGATTCCACCTGAGCGCTGTTTGGTGGCAAAACACAATACCTTCTGGCACCTCTCCCCCAAAGAGGACCATCCCCTGGTGTCTTCGGGCTCACCAGCGATTATATACTGACTTCAATTTAGAATTCATTATCCGATCGGGCATCCTCTGAATAGATGAAAGGTTGGTGAACCGAAACGAAACGAAACTAAACAGTATTTAGGAAGCGTTCTGCAGATCTAAAGCAATTCTAAAACTTATTCTAATCATATCAGAGGCTGATTCAATGCCATTGAGCTGACCTATGAACCAAATGAGTGAGGATCATTCATAGATGCTTCCCTTTACAGCATAAAAGCTGTTCTATTGCATATTGGGAACATCATGCCTTCAGTTGAGTTGCTCACTCAGTCATTTTAAGAGAGACATATGAGAACCTTGCTTTTATTCTACACCGCATAAGTTACAAGGAGCATGAGTGGCTAATTTTTGCGGGCTTGAAAGTACTAGCCCTACTTAATGGATACACCAAGTTTATGTGCTTCCTGTGTCAGTGGGAGAGTAGGGCCAAATTAGAACATTATGTCATAGTTCCTTGGGAAACTATGACGCCTGGATGCCATAATTTAATTCACGCGAACCTCTTATGTGTATACAATAATGAGTATACTGTTTCTTCGGCTGGCCACACAATAAGGGTTAAGTTAGATCAGAGACGGATGCCAGTAATACAGTGTATTAGCTAGCATTGTAGCATGCACGGATGAAAGTTGGCGTATTGAACTTAACAATTCAAACTGTAGCTTTCAAATGAGAAAGAAAAGACCTAAAATAAATCTGGGATAAAATCCGGCCTAAATTTTGTTTTCTAATGTTTGCAAATTTCTTTACTTTACCCAAACCTTAAAGGATTTTTGAATTTTATTAGTTACTTTTCCATTTTCATGCTAAAGTAGATTCGGATTTCATGATCAACGAAGAATTTACCCTAAAGTATCTTTCTAGCAAGACTTAAGAAGACATGTTTTTAAGGATTTATTTCAATTCATTCAGTTTTCAAGTATTATATGGGTAAATTACTTGACTAAATAATATAGATCATTGTTTATATCACAATCTTGGTAATATATGAAACTCATGATTTGAAAACATACGAACAATTTTTCATAATTAGTAATTCGTAGTTACGTTTTAATCAGTATATAAAATCATGCTAAAAATACAACAAATTACTGTAAAAATTTCCTTTTTTGCCTGTTCTTAGGAAAGTAAAATGATGGCTAAAATTTGTTAACGGTTATTTCGTTAACGCAGTTTTTGTTTCAGACTTCCTTAGAAAGTGTTTTAAGCTTTTATTCTTGAGGCGTTTTCTTGGTTCAACACAACAAGTTAAGACATCTTCTGACCTTCTTTACAACATTCTCAATTTTATAACACAATATTCGTTTTTTTTTGTTTCCCAAAGCCCTAACTTGATAAGAACAAGTTTTCTTTTGTGAAAATAAAAATGAAATTGCTTGCTAATGAATGGCTATTAAGGACAAAGATAGGATCAGTACGCTCGGTGCGTACAGAACAAATGAGTGACAGAAATAGACGAAAGAAGCAAAAGCAAATGGCATGTATTGAATGGAAGAGAAATTATAAAGAAAAATATCATGGAAAAAAAGTACTGTAGAGAGAATACCATAATATTCTACCACTTTCCGTTGTATATGTTTCTACTGAGAGATTTGCATTGAATTTATTTTAAAATTATTTTTAATCAGTTTATTCATCCTCTCCCCCAAAGATTCCTCGTGTAAGATCAGTTAGAATGTTCCTCTTCATTTTCTGGCCTTCAGGATGATACTAATAAAGATCCGGAGATCAAAATTATGTATCATGTGAATCACTTATTCATTGAACCTTTACCAAAGCCTCAAGTGATGGAAGGACAAATGGTGTTTCAATGATTCCAAGAGTGATGCCGTCGGGAGTTTGAAACTCCTGGCAAGTTCATCCAAGACGGTAATGTCGTGTATGAGGTTCCAAACTAAACGCAACCAACAGCATGTCCCTAACGGCGTACCAAGGAGACATGGGACATATAAGATTCGTATGTCTGGTTCCGACGGAAGAGGGTGGCTCCAGTGGGCAGGCGCGACAAAGGCAAGCCTTGACAGACCAAGAACCAGGCAGCCCGATCCAACCAGCACCGCGGAAACAGCATGTCTCAATGCTTTGAGCCGCAGTGGACGTGTTACTGTACAAGTGCGCGTGCGTGGCTGTCACGCAGCCACGATTAGCCGAAACAAATTCCTCAACGACTAGCATTCGTCTCTGTTTTCTCTTCGGCCTTCTTTTTTTACCGGACCTGACCCTCTCCCTAACCGACTGGGTCTCCTAAGTCATACCCGCTCTAAACATCAGCCGAGGAGGCCTGATAACTAACGACGAAACCTATTCTCGGATACGAGCTGACGAAAACGAGGACGACGACGCCGAAGATTTTCGTTGAGACTCAGATTTACATACGTCGCCATCTCATTTTAAATGATAGAGTTTTATTTTTAATGGGAAGAAAGTGAAAAACAGTGTATCATTCTCACCCGAGTGATTTTGAAACCTGGAGTCGTAAAGAATATGGTGAAACTAGGTTAAATAATTAGCTGTTAATCTTGAAGGCTATTCACCCACAAGGTTTCGTAGAGTAACCCTGGTGGAAGACCGGAGGCTATTCCAGGAGTAGAGTTCAGGTTTTGGTTTATTTCTTTGATAATTTTATAAACGTATCTACGCGAGGCAGTTTATAACTTACACTGCTTTCTTTACAAGGTTAGGGCCACTCCAGCAAAACTACCGCCAACTGATCAGAACTCTGAAAAAGAAGCGCTTCTGATATTAAAACTCTCTTAATGTTCTGTGCCCAAGGGGAGGCGTAAAATTCATCAAGTTCTTGCATACCTGTTTACTTTAATATAAAACTACTGCCTACAGGTTACCATTAAAATCGAATTAATTCCTTAAATGTTAGCTCGATTTTAACGATTTTTTTTAGTCATTTGATTTTTAATTTAAAATGTAAGTTATAAAACAAATTTGCACCGTTTGTATCATTTTCGCTGTATTAATTTAAGGAAAAAGCAAAAGTCACGTCACTCTCTAGATATGATCTCACCTGTAATTATACTTCAAGATCATATAGAAATGAACCTAAACGTTACAATTATTTGAAGAATAGGATGTTTAGAATATTAGCTCCACTAAATAAGACATGGATCGCTATTTTTCAAAGGATACAATGCAACTCATATTGTTAAAAAGATTAATAGCTAATGCTACTTGAGCGTGAAGTCTACCAGGTCATTTACACTTTAGCGTGCGTCTACCAGGCCTTTTTACACTTCGGTGTGCCACATAACTGATACAAACAATTTAATTTATATCTTTTAATTATCGATACACTCTTCATCTATCATTTAGAAATTCCATAAACATACGAGTATGTACGGCATCTTTTGTGAGTACTTTTCAGCAAAATTGATCAAGGTGTGACTGGAAAGCTCACTACTAAAGCACCTCAGTTTCTTTTTATTGTTGTTTTGTAATCCAACCATGATGTTTCAATAGCCTTATTGTGTGCTTCTGTCAGTGGATCAACATAAATACTTGAAGATTTGCCATTAGAGAAATAGACTTTCCTGTTAAAATCACTGCAGTATTTATAGGTAATTCCCAATACCAAATGGCATGACTAAATATCGCACAAACTTAGAGTAGCACCGTCAATAATGAATTAATTACCCGTGAGAAAATCTTTAGAGATGTTTACTTTGACTCAACGTTATTATAAAGTATTCAATAGTGAGCAGCCCTTAAGCAAGAATAAATCGTAGCATATCTGAAAGTCAATTCAAGCCGTTAATAATCGAAGACAATCTTCCAAAGATTACATAGATGAAAAATATATAACTTATTACGCGGTGTTAAATGTCACACTAGAAAATATGTACATTTTTTATAGTTTCTTTCGTGAGTAAAATGAGCCAGTTCAAATAGGTTTGCTTGGTATTAAGTTACAAGTAGACAAGTTATGCTTTTTTGCACAAATCCAAATATCCAAGATGGATATTTCCACACTCCGAAATTTTGGTTTTGAGAATTGTAGATTCATCGACGAAACCAACTATAGGCTAAATGGAAAGAGTCAAACAAGGCGATGCTGGTACTCTTTTACCAATAATTAAAAAGTTGTCTAGGCAAGGCTCGATTAGGCACTCAGACGAATGGAAGCCCTACCAAAAAATCAGTAACCTTGGATACCTACATAAAACTAAATCATTCATTACATTTTTTTTTATTATAGAATAGCTGTTCGTAATCAGCATGCTAGTGGAATAAACATTAATGTTAAAATAAAAAAAAGATAAATGGATACGAAAAATAATTCATGCACGCCTATTAACAGGAATTTATGTATCGTGAACAGAATCAGGAAAAGTTATTTGATTATTCTTGTGGTGACATTTCGAAACAGTATTCGTGTAATTTTTAAATAAAATATTACTAAAGTAGTTTGTTATGTAATTTTAAATTTATTTTCTTAACCATAGAATGCTTTTGATAGGCGAATCTTACCCATCGGCTGCGTCACCGCTGTCCTCCATGTACCCTCAGTCCCCCCTATCCAGTAGAAGGAGTTAGTTGTTTTTTTTGTCCCGCATATTTCGCTAAGAAATTTGTGATTGAAGTGCTTTTTACTCGGCAAAAACAATTATGTAACTTTTATGTGAAGTGTTTTTTTTTAACCCAACGAATGAATTTATGTAATTTTGTCGATTTTATCTAGGAAAAGCATTTATGTATCTTCATTTATCTTTTTTGCAGGAAAATAAATAACAACTTTATTTATGCAGTCAAATTTTACTGGCTGATTGGAGATAGTATAAGATCTTAAGCTTTTAATTTACATAATAATAATGAACAAAGTAATTTTATATGGATGACGATAAGGGTTGATAGCCCCCCAAAATGAAGAAAACAAAAATGTAGAGAATTAATTGAAATTTACCAACCATATTGTCGTAGGTCAGGTACATTTCACTGACCTTTGCTTGCCCACCCAAGAAGCGGGAGAAGAAGTCCCTTTTAAGTATGAGAGATATTCGACTGCGTGTATTCCGTCGACTGACTTATAAATAGATTAATAGCTTTTTATGTGGTCCTGGGATTTAAACAAGAGAAACAAAGGTAATATTTACTATTATACAAACAAATAACAGAATTTTACAATAATTTGTACACTATGCGAAAAGTAATCGTTCAGCAAAGCAATTAATTACAATGAAATGCTTCGGCACGAGCTATGAGTAGCATAATATTTACCTGAGTGCAAACGAGAGGAGATTATGGGGCGAAGCTTCGTAGTCGGAAAGCGTCATGCCTCATCGACGGTGATCGATAAAACGATAATAGGCTTACTATTTTCCAAGAAGGAGGAAGTGGGCCTTGAGTGGTGGTTTGAAAGAATGAGCCTTTACGTCCTTGACTGCCGTAGTTCTAAACAACGGATTTCTTGCCTGTGAGTTCTTAGAGTAACAGGAGATCGCATATGAAGGAGCACGAGTGTCCTTAAGCTGGTTCCAATGAATCTCGTGATTACTGCTTTGATTCTGCGTGAGCAGTGCCTGCCTCCTGGTGAATACTAATTGCTCGTTTCCGCGCTGGGAAATATATAAGGCTTCACGAAAGCGATTTTGTTTGCCGTCGGAAGTGGGTCCTACTCCGATCCAAGACGCGGCAAGTAAAGGCTTAACCCTTTCTTGCTGATTTAGGTTCCGGCTTCAGCTAAACTCGTCTCGCTTCGTTATCTCTCCAGAAGTTTACCGAAAGATGACGGTTGAAGATTCTTTTGTTAATGCGTTACTGCCTTAGGCTTCTTAGTCTGTGTGAATATCTCTCAAATGTAGATGATGTGGAACCTGAGAGTGAAGGTGAAGTCAGTGTTGACAATGTAAAAGTAGATGTGTTGAATGACAGTGACAATGATGGAGAATAGTTGCGAAATCCTGCTGATGAAATTGATTGAGAGAATGAGGGAGGAAGTATCAAGAAAAAATATGAAAAAGAAGGTTGTTATTTCAACACCAAATAAAGAAAATCTGACATCATCTAAACCCAGCATCTCCTGCAAAACATGATCAGGTTGCAGTTGACACTGATTCGTCACTATTTAAGTTCATGAAAACCAATTTCACCACCACAAGTGGTTTGGTCTGCCCTAGCTGTTCATATCAGCTAGGAAGTCAGCAACAAGCATATGCCGAACTGCACTAAAGGTCATACAGGTGAGGCAAAGTCTGCCGCCATCCCATTAGACTGCTTTTCATTATGTTTTACGGGAGACAGGCTGAATAAGATACTAGTTTGGACCAGCAGAAATGTTGACGTGAGTAGTGAAATACATGCCCCTCTTATGTCTGATGAACTGAAGGCACTGCTAGGAATATTGATACTCGGTGGGTGCCATCGAAATAACACCTGTCAACCCGAGAACCTCTGTACCGTACAGGCATGGTAGTGCAAAGGTTTGAATTTTTCCTAAGTTGTCTCCGGTTTGATGACCCCGACACTCTGCAAGAGAGAAAAGCAGACCGTCTGGCACCAATCTGCAAAATTTGGGACTTATTAATTCAACAGTGCAAAGACATGTATGCACCAAGGGAAAACCTAACTGCAGATGAGCAGCTGCAGACTTTGGGGGGAGATGTTCTTTTAGTATGTATATACCAAACAAACCAGCAAAGTATAGATTGAAACTGATCCTCTGTAATGAAAAGAAAAGCAAGTACGTGATTGATGCTATCCCGCACTTTGATAAAGGAGACCAAACCAAAAGAAAGATAGGCAACGGCCATTACTATACAAAACAACTGACCAGGCCATTCCACAGAGCCAATCGAAATGTCACAACAGACAATTAGTTCTTGTTAGTCCCTTTGGCACTAGACGTCTTACAAACCAAAATGTTGGGTGGACACCTTTGATCAAATGTGTGCTACATACTCAACATCCCTCAAAACTAAAAGGTGGCAGCTTTGCCTATTTTATGGTATCCTCAACACTGCAACAATGAACCCAGAAATCATTTACACTGAGAACATGGCAGTACTAAATAAAGAAGCTCTGGTTAGGAGGAATTACATGCAGGCACTAACTTTGGAGCTCATCAGGCCTTGGGCAGTCAGCAGAATGAATAAATCAAATTTATCTCGTGATCTCAATCTGTTATCTTAATAACGTTCAACCTACCAACACCTGCCACTAATGCTGCTGCTCATGGCGGTCGTGGATGTCTTGTTGCTACAGAAACCACCACCGCGCAAACTAGGTGCCTCATATATGCGAAAGCCGAGCAGACAAGAAGAGACACTACAAATGGTATGTTTGTCACAGAGCTGTCTCCCTTGACACTGCAATCCAATCTGTTCTGCCTATGCACGACGTAAAGGTAATAAGTAAAATTATCGTAAAGTAAATAACACACAGACACCTTTTTTTTTGTTTAGCTTAGAGCTTGCTAAAAAACTTAACCTTTTTCGTTGATACGATTTCAGTCCAGGATGAAGTGTAAAACAAGCTACCCATCTATCATGAGTCTCCAGCGACACAAGGAGATTAATAGACGGTTTTTATAGTACTTTTTGATTAGATCGATGAAAATTTTATTCTTCCACATTTGTTAATTATTTTCATTTAGCAAGAAATTAATAGCCTTATCTTTCATTACTGCATCGTCAAATTTAATAAAAGTGAGTGCAAGTAATTTTTATTAATTTTCTAAAGGGGGGTAAAATTTACCCAGCAAAAGCAATAGTGTTATAGACACCTACGAAAGCATTCTAGGGTTAAGAAGGCCTTAAATTATGTACTACTCATTGTTATTTATTTTACCATATATTTTTTTATTATCTTCATTGGCCCAAAACAAAGGCCCCTATTTTTTAAAAGACGGAAACTGGGACGACCGTTGTCTGAAAGAAACCTGCGAGAACGCTATTCTTTAAAAGATCCGAAGAATTGACGTTAAAATATTTCTCTTTTTACTTTTAAAATGTCTATAATTATATCAAAATATTCATTTTTTTCTAATTCTGGTTTCTTTTCCTTTTTATCTCCAATTCATATTACAATGGTTTATCGATGTTATATTAATAATTTAAAACCTTTCAGACCATATTGGTTGAAGGAATTTATTCGCTTTGCAGTATATGCTCCTCGAGCAACGAGCTAATTATTTCTTTTCTTTGGCATAAAAGAGATTAACAAAGGTAAGTTTTGTAGGACTAACTAAATAATGTCTCTTCCTTCATTGCAAGTAAACTTTAAAAATAAACAAAAAAACTGGATGTCCTGGTATACCACTCTATAGCATACACCAATCCTATATTATGTGTGTGGGTGGGGGGGGGGGAATTAATCACCTACTACAACGCAAACCGTTGAAGGAATGTTCGCAGCGATTAACGACCGACTAAGAGGTCAAACTTGAGGCGTTGAGTTGGCGAGATTTACTTGAATAGGCCGAGAGTATCGTTCAAGGTTAGTTAAAGATAAAACAACAAAAATATAATTTAATTTACAAAGATCAAAATAAGAAAAATAATAGGAAAAAGAGAATTTTTTAAATTAAAATTGTCTCTTGATAATTATTATGAGGAGGGATTCTCATATAGATTTAATTGATTAGCGTTACTAGGCTCAGAACAAAAGGGTAACTTGACAATACTAATAATGGAGGGGGTTTCAGTCTTACGGGTCGGTGACTTCAAGGAAGGTCCTTCTTGCGATGAGGCGAGTGGGGAACAATCCGATGAGGCAAGTGGGGCACGATCTGATGAGGGAAATGGGGCACGTTCCGAATGGAGAAAGTGGGACACGGTCCGAATGAGGAAGGTGAGGCACGATCCGAACTAACCTTGCGATGAAGATAGCCAATCTTCAATGATGACTTTCGACGGTAAATGTGGGATTACTCGGAATTGCACTGAAAGAGGAATCTTCTTTTTTTCAAAGGTAAACGATGGGCATTTTCTTCGGTTCGGATAAACGAATGTAGACTGTTGCGAAAATTCAAAGGCTTGCCCTTCGTAGGAGCTACCAATTTACTAGGGTAAAATCACGGCGGGGAAAGTCTTTTATGTCGGATAATGCTCGTGGCATCTGACGATGGAGACGGCCTTGACGTGCGTGCTGGAGTCCTCGAACTACAGTAAAACCTGAGTATTTGTATGCCCGATTCTGCGGGGATAGGGAGCATTTGGATAAAGGAGTCACAAGCGCCAGACATCGTAATCCGGAAGCGGAGTCGATTCATCATTTAACAGCAAGGTGCAAGACACAGCGGCTCTTTCTCGCCTAATCACCTGGAGGCAGGGGAGGCTTGGAAAGAGTTCGCAGGATTCGGGAATATTTGCCCAATGCGCTCAGGAGTCGAAAATTCAGGAATGTTCCTAAACAGGAAGTGCATTCTCCCTGACGGGATACAATCGCATATGGTCTCCAATAAATTGGGGTGGGGGATACAGAGGTTGTCCTTTACACTGGAATTTAGAAATATTGAGTTAATATATAGGTATAAAATTCATGTTAAAGTCATTAGATCATTCTTTCAATCTTAAGACCTCAATATATTTAATATAAATCGACTAAAATTAACAAAATATAAAAGGTTACTTGGAGAAGGGCGCTCAGAAAAAAGAAATTGTGACATTTGGAAATAATCAAATATTATGTGTTTGTAAGATAAGATCTCTGATTAAAGTAGAAACAATTTTACTATAACAATGCAATTGATTTCTTTTGCTTTAGTAATAGGTATATAATGGTGATTATATCAAAACAATATATTATAAATTAATCTTTAAAAAAATTATATTTTATATTTTTAAAGCACTCTAAAATTGAACCCATATCCTAGAAGATGAAAATATTAAATAAAACTTATTAAATCTTTAAATTGCTTACGATCCATCGATCCAGCAATTGAAAGATTGAATAAAATGTAAAACATTTTATAGGATTCAAATTAAATAAAGTGGGATGTGTTAGTATGTTTAATAAATAATTAATGGAAGAATCGGTTATATAGGAAATTCTGTTTACTCGAGCGTTCTAAAGGGAATCATTCTTTTGTCCTTATTTGAATACAAATGATGTGTTGTGAAGGGAGCCCTGTTTACAGATTTTAAATACTTCTCTTTGGGATTATAATCAAAATTAAATATCCTAGTAATATATTTCTTAATTCTTGTCATTCTCTCAATCACTTCATTATTTTTATCATTATACTAAAATAAATAAACTTTTCTTTCCGTCTTTTGGGGAATTTTAAAAAGAACTTTAAGAATAAATGAAAGAGAAACATAGTAATTTTGAGTAAATAAATATAAAAATAGGGTAAAAGTCTACAGGAAACAATTAAAACCTTATATTTTTTATAGATGTATTTATTATTAATCCGGTTTAATTGATGAAAACAAAGGGCATTTATAGTTTAGATCGCTTAAATAAGAGAAATGGTGACAGTTGTCAACCATGAGAGATAAATTTAAGAAAACAACAAATGTAATGGTTTTGTTTAGTTTCTGTTTTATGTAAATATGGATGTGTCAAGAACGAAGGTTCTAGGCTTGAGGTCAGTTCACGTGAAAGAGGACCGTGAGAACAGTTAGAATATCAAACTGCTTTCCGCGTTAAGCGAGGGATTGGAATCTTAAACGCGCGCTTATTTCGTCTCCCAGGGCGTTATCAAGAAACCGCCGCGGGAGTACTTCCCATTCCTCAAGCGCCGTGTTGGTTCGTGGAGAGATTTCCCCGCGCCCACCCTTGGCGGAGGCAGTAACGGTTCCGGCTTGTCCCTATATATTTTGGTTCCAATTGGACATCGACAGTATAGGCCTGCCTTTTACAACGAAACACCTACGAGCCGAAGGGTACAATTACACTGAAGGATCTGAGCCCCAGTCAATTGGCGCAACCTTAGTTTCGGTAGATTTCGTTTAGCACGAATACAACCTCCAGTTAGTGTTACTACATACAAGAGGTTAAACTCCCCGTGGTTAAAGTCCCTCGAATAACCATCCGGTGCCCGTTTCATCTCTTAAAGCCGCCTTGAACCCAAACTAGGCTGAATCGAATCATCTGTGGCTACCTTGCCAGTCATCCCTGTGTGCGTATGTACAGAGGCTCGTATCGCCTCTCGACACCCACCCGCATAGAGCTCATACCTAGTAGCTCTGTTAGTTCGGTTCTTGTATACATCGAGTATCCATTTTTATTATTCTATTTAATCTATTAATTGTGTATAACCGTGTAAATATTAAAGTATATTTTGTTCCTACCTTTTAAAAGCCTCATAGCACGCAGCCTTCATTAGTTTAATATCAGCCAACTTCACTCAAAAGTTTGTATTTAAACTCTTCGCGTTTGTCCAGGGAAGTTGGACCCCAACTTCCCCCACTTCTATCCCCCATCTCTCTCGTGACCAGAGTTGAGTCGAGGTCAACTGTTTGACCTTGAGCTTCCACGCATATTCGGTAGAAGTGACGTATGTTATGGGAACTAATTAAATGTATAAAATTAATTTGAGGGAAAAGAAAAAATACCGTATGTCCGCATTTAAGGATGAATTCTTTTATCAAGAAACTAGCATCTGAAGCCGAGTCCAAGCT
Source organism: Ceratothoa steindachneri (assembly GCA_963969495.1). NCBI lineage: Eukaryota > Metazoa > Arthropoda > Malacostraca > Isopoda > Cymothoidae > Ceratothoa > Ceratothoa steindachneri. The sequence goes on from OZ018330.1 coordinate 93,269,121, forward strand.
CTCGCCGAATAAAGAATATTGTATCCAGCTCCAAGATTCTTTTTACTTTTTGAGGAAATCTCCGATTACCAATTAACCCAGACTACCAAACAAGAAGAGAGCATTTCATTTTTCGAGTAATAACTTTGTTTAAGAATTGCCTCCGCAATTCTGAACAAACCTATGACTGCTGTTTCATGAAATAAGGGGCAGCCAGATGTTACCAGCGTTAACAAAGTCCCCCTTTGCCTTGTTTTGTCTGAAGATGGATTGTTGAGTCAATTTCTTCTATACCTTCACTGTGCAGTCAAAACGAAGAGTCACTAGTTATAGTGGAGGAGGTTTATAGCGGCACCAGTTTATAGGGGTGATCACTGACCAGTATAAGGTCAAGGTGAATTAAATCAATGAATACCATCGATCAATTATCTGACTTCAAATATGAATTCTTTGGGCTAACCAAAGGTTAAGGGTAATCGCGGTAAAGAAGGACGGTCGAAAGATATATATTTTATTCTAATATTGGCCTATAACGGGGTAAGCGGCATGTCACGAAGTTACTTCGCGGCCGACTAGCAGTCTATATATACTCAATTCGAAGTATTAAATGCTGGAGCGACAAGATTGTGAATTTAAAATGGGTTCCTTAAACGCTAATACCTGCATAATAATACTTAATGACAATTATAATGCTAAATTCTTAACTCGCTATTCCTCTCATTGCTCATCTATATATAGTTTCACTTCCAGGAGGGGCGGGGCCTAGATTCGACTTCAGGACCAATATTTCGTCGGAGTTCATTAATTCCCCCCAAATTAAGAGCGGATTTTGAACGGCTGTGTAGCACATTGGGTTTACAACCTCCAGCTACTTTAGCTACTCTATTACCCCATTTTAAAGAACTGTTATAATTGCTTATGGTTGTACTTTGTCTCTACTTAGGTGTTCCGTAGACTTCGGTCTTCTGATAGTTTTAATTCTAAACGTGAATCGTTTGTTTATTCCTTTCTTCTTGTTGAATTAGTTATCTTGATATTTTATCCCTTTATAAGGGGTTATCGCCTGTTAAAGGGGGTGGGGTAAATGGTATTGTAGACGACAAGGTTACCAGTTTGATAGATCCTGACGACTGTGAATGAAATATGTTTTCTTAATCCAGCACATTATGTGGGAGTGACTACTTCCAGTTTATAGGTGAAGGATGGCGTTACGGCGAATTATTTATATGACTCTAAAAATAAATGATTTTAGAGTGTTCTTCTACTTGGCTGGGCTTATCGAAGGTTCAAGGCAAAGATAAACATACAAAAATAAACTCTTTATTCTAATAACGGAATATTATGATGCAAACATCGCGACACGGAGTGTACTATGCGGGAGACTAGTAGTCTATATATTATCAAGGTGAGTATGAGTTAAAGGCGAGACAAGATTTAGTGGATTTAGGCGGGAGCGTGAACGTGAATGAATTCGTTACTATTATATCTCTGAGTCTTCTGTCTGTCGTCTGTCTTCCTCTTTCTTTTCTAATTTATATGTGGGCTCCTCATGCAGAAGATGTGGCCTACAGATGACCGTGGGACGACCTACCTCCATCATAGTCATTTCTTCACCCTCTGGGTGGGGCTAGGAAGCCCTGTGCACGCGGTGTGTACATTTATATCATGAACTTTTATTTGTGTAATTTGATACGAATGTCACTACGCGATCTCTTATGGTCAACAGCTATGTTTACTCGGGCTACTGTTTAAATATCCGTCTTTGATAATTCTATCTCAAGACACAACTTGGACAGCCCTACCAAATGCAGGTGTTCAACCATTACTTTGCTACTGTCTGTTTCATGTTTGTTTGCTTACATATATGCACATTTACAAATCCCATCCTCTTTCTTATACAATATGGAATCTTTACATTTAATAAGGCATGCTTATATTTAATAAAACCAATTCGCATCCATTTTGTGGAGGTATCTTTTGCGCCTATTGAGTCTAGCAATTTTGGTGCGAGAGGTCTACATATTGTGTAGATTGATCACCTTAGGTGCTCCCTCCCAGTAATGGAATCACAAATAAGTTGTATAATATTACATAGGTAGATATACATGTAAAATTATTTCTGGTACTCCTAATATCGGCAGTAATAATAATAACGTGCAGGGCATCGATATTCACATATGCGCATGAATGTGTCCAAATTATCCTATTTTTACCATATCCTATTAGAGTAATTGATACCTAATATATTTTTATATATAATCATTCACCACTAGCGTATCTCGCATTAGGTTCTTGCATACACATAATACCGATACCTAACAAATACATATTAATACATATACTGAGGCTATAGAAGCAACGAGGCGTGTATATATTTATGCCTTTTCCTCTATTATTACAATATTTCTCTATAATATTGCCAAACAGAATTAAAAATATATAAATGAAGGATTTCTAGCAAACGTCACTCATCTCCCGGAGCATGTAAACACGTTCGTCTCACCGTTCACCTCTCCAGTATCTGTAGACATGTCCGTGTGAATTCGCGTGGCTTCGTCCCTTGCGTGTTCTGCACTCTCCGGAACGAAGTGCACCTTGCCCTCTTCCTTTCCTCACCTTGAGTCCAAGGGAGAAATTTCGCTGGTTTTAACCTGTCTATTGAGACAGTGTTCAGTCTTCCAACAGGGAATTCGAAAATCCAAACTTTATTGTCGCGTTCGATAACCGGGAAAGGGACAGCATAGGGCGGTTCAGGTGGTTTCTTTCATGGTCTATTCGGAGCACACATGAGTTGCTTCACAGAGAAACGGTCTTCGATGAAGATGATGCTGTCGTAAGTTAATCCCGCACATCTTACACCAGATTAATATAGATCTCGTAGGCTAACCCTGCCACCCTACACTAGTTTACTATAGATGTCGTAGAAGAGCGTCAATTTCACCATTTCTACTTTACGAGTGCGTAGAAAGTTTACAATATTAGCAAATTGCGAATTAACTGAAAGTAGGTGGGCCAAAAGTCGACTATCTTGGAGTTCCTGGATAACAGAAAAACGGGTACAAAAATGACTTTACAAATATGCAAATCAACATTCTTTACAAGTCAAAAAAGAGTTTTAAAATGAGCTATACACACACTAGAGGCACACGGGCCTCAACACCTAAGGGGAGAGATACGTGGTGAGGACGGTCACTGTACAAACAAACGGACAATATTGACCGAGGAAAGCTCGAATGACCTTAAGCGTAGAGTAAGCCGACGATGAGACTTATACTGTGAGAGGAGAGCAGAGAAAGAACTTACACAGGCAGAGGAGATTTCCGCGTGCTGTTACCTAGAAAATTTGGTTCGAGGGAGTAATCCTTGCCTTAGTGCAAAGTTCAAACAATACCCTTTGGATAATGATTATTACGGGGGTGAACTTAAATCTTCTTTTCGAGTAACACGAATCGAGATTGAGCGTGCTGAGTTCAAGAAGCGTGGTAAGCGGGTCAAGGTATACTTACATAAATTAACGAGAATACCGGGAGCATGATGGATTCTGCAAGAATTGTGCAGAGTCAAACGGGACGCGAATAGTGGGTACCAAAGGGGACGGACATAGGATATTGACTCGGCAAGGAGGAGGGCGGATAGTCCGTTCCAACTCTGGCGCCGGAGGACTTATAGGGGTCGAATGAGGTTTTTTTCCCTCTGTCATTGATGGCAGCATTTCAGTTCATCGTGGTGTCTCACGGCGTCTCATAATTTCGCACCTCCATTATCGCAGACAAAAAGGATTGCCCAGGTGTATGATGTCTCCCTCTCTATTGAAGGCTGAGGCGGCGCGTATCTTCCTCTATCTCTTTGTGATCTCTGACAGGTGCCACTAGAGGTTTTGGGCAAAAAATTGTGGTTCCCGTGATTCCCATAAAAGGTCAGAATCCCGAATTATTTGGTAAGAAGCGAGTCCCTAACAGGACAATTAGGTGTGCCACCAGCCAACCTTGTTTACGAGCCATTATTGAGCAGTTCAATTCCTGTTAGCCCTTTCCACCATTCCATTCGTGCTCAGTCTGTACGCTGTGGTGTGAAAACGATGGAAACCAACGAGGGTAGACAGCTCTTTCAATAGTGCTGATCGAATTGAACGCCTCTATCTGTTACCGTATAAAGCGGGACTTATGTGCGGGATCGGTAGCTATTCGATCCATCTTGTCGCTCGGTCGTTGTAAGATAACAATTACCGATTGTGCGAGGGGTGGTAGGATTGTACAGGCAGTGTACACGATGGGAGTGGTCCAACTATATCGATGTGTACAGTTTAGGGAGGATCGGTGATTTTGTGTGGAGATTCACTTTAGAAGACTGACAGGGAGGCACTCTTTTATCCAGTAGCGGATATCCTTGTCCATGTTTGCCTAGAAATACCGCTATTTGATTCCAAGGTGTGACAGATTCTGCAACTGATTAAAGTTTGCACTCCTTCATGCCAACGGGACAAACGGTCGTGCGTATCCAGATGTTACTTCGCATCAAAGCTGAACATCCTAGAGAAAAGGATAAGGTTTAAGGCGCGAATGAAATTCCTTTTGTCTCTGGGCCATTTTCCTGCGCTGCTGCCAAAGCTCGAGATTAAGAGAGTCAATTTGGACCGAATTGACGTTCCTAGAGAGGCAGTCAGAACCTACGTTATCCTGACTACGCACGTACGCAATATCACTAATGTATTCTAGAATGGATGTTCAATGGCGTTGTTTTTTGTCTGTTTTGGCACTCAGTGGCGATGCGAAAGCTGAAACTAAAGGCTCGTGATCAGTGCACAAGCTGACGCGGTGACCTTCACTTAGGTGCCTGAAGTGCATGACAGCGTGATACAACGCTAGGAGCTCTCTGGTGAAGGTCGAGTATGCTTGCTGCATCCAGCTTAGCCTGCACGAAAAGAATACCACTGGTTTCGCAAATCTGTCAACCATCTAGTGTAGGCCAGCACTTGCTGCGTACTGGGAACAATTCGTCACCAAATAGTATAGAAAATCATTGTGCAGCGGGTGTCAGAGTTTTACTGAGCCGATTAAGGCTGCCTTGGTACTCTCAAATTCCTTACCAGACTCTTCGTTTTATACGAGCTCTTGAGCCTTTGGTTGCAAGCGAACAAGATCAGTCAGCCGAGCTACAATTGTGGCGAAGTTGGAGATTATCCTGCGTTAGTATCGTACCATCCCCAAATATCTCCGAAGCTCCTTGTAGCCTTTGGCTAACAGTATGTTTCCAATCACTTCCATCTTATTCACCGAGACGTGGTTTCCTAAAAAAATCTATTACGTCCTTCGCCAGCTCGCACTTCTCCCGGAATATTTTAGATCATTTTTGACCAGGATTTCAAAACCTGTTCTAAGTGCTTCAGGTAGTCGTCCATATTGCCGTGGACTTTTATTTTCCGCAATTAGCTGTTTAAATGTTAATGCCAGAATCGCGCACATCACTTGACTTCAAGAGTTTTGCCGTAATGATCGAAACACTTGCCCCGTTTTAATTGAGAACACATTTAGTGTTATATACTTTACGGGCGACGGTGAAAACAGATGGCACACCTGCAGCAGCGTTAACTTGGCATGCCTTCTTAGTTTTCCGCCGGTGCTAGCGAAGATGGTCTGGAGGACGGTTGCATTTGCGCAGATCTTTCACCTTTCGGCCACCTGCACCGAAGTTTTCAGAATTTAGCTTTTTCGCTGACATATATATGTGAGCGCCGAACTACATACTTTTGGGCTTTATCAAAGGGTCGCAATACCCCCAGTGGATTATGCACACTGTAATTACTCTCGGCCACTGATCGCGCATTTCTTGCCAAAATATCTCTAAAGTTAGCACTCGTATTATTATGGGGCATAAGCGTGTTTGAAGCGGCAATGTGTCCTCTCGACTCACTATATGTATTTATAATATGCCTCTGCACTTATTTGAAAGTTACAAGTTCATCAGCAAGTTTTCCTAAATGTGCTAGCCTTAATTCTTTTTTAGTGACGATTATCGGCGCGATATTGGGCGGGGATGATTGGAATGAACTTGTGACACACAAGCTCTTCACCCAATCCTACCTGAATGACTGTCTTCCATAACACTTCTAAGCTAGTTGAGGGTCGGCATGTGAGCGGGGAAGATTCAATAAGTTTCTCAAAAAACTTGGGCTTAGTCTTATCGGATAGGCCAATTACTTCCTCCTTTAAACACTAGTAGTTACGGCCTACAATGATGTCTGTCAGAAGATGATTAACAGTCTCGGGAGGTAATGAGGTCAAAATACGAAAAAAATGAGTCTCCTCCTTCTTTATCAGGGATACGTAATATTGGGTCTCCACAATCTGCAACCAATCTGAGACTGCTGCTTCATTAATAATGGCTTGACACCGATGGCGTTCACGAAATCACTTTCACCTTGTCCTGCCTGACGATTGCTTGACAAGTTCATTCTTTATTTTATCCATTCTCTGTCAGGTCGAACGTCGCAGAACCAATTATAGGGGGGTCGCCAGTTATGGGGTGTTAGATAAATGGCATAGTAAACGCCTAGGTTACCAGTTATATAGGTGAATCAATGGTATGTAAATGAAAGATGTTTCAGTAAACCATCATCTTACGAGGGAGTGACTAGCTTCAGTTTATAGGTGGAGGATGGCGTAACGGCGAATTATTTATCGGACTCCAAGGATAAATGATCTTACGGTGTTCTTATACTTGGCGGGGCTTGTGGAAGGTTCAAGGCAAAGATTGACACACAAAAATAAACTCTTTATTCTAATAACAGAATATTATGATGCAAGCGGAGCGACACGGAGCTTACTAGGCAGGAGAATAGTAGTCTAAATATTATAAACGCGAGTATGAGTTAAGGACGAGACAAGCCTTAGTGGATTTAGACGGCAGCGTGAACGCGAATGAATCGGTTACTATTTGGTGTCTTCCTCTTTCTTTTCTTATTTATGTGTGCGCTCCTAATGCAGAGAGCGTGGCCGGAAATGATCGTGGGACGACCTACCTCCGTTATGGTCATTTCTCCACCCTCTGGGTGGGGCTTTGTATAATTTGATACAGGTTTCGCTGCACAATCTCTTACGGTCAACAGCTGTGTTTACTCGGGCTCATCCTTAAATATCTGTCTTTGATAAATTTATCTTGTGGAAGAACTTAGGCAGCTTTATCAAACGCAGGTGTTGAACCATTTTCCTTTTTCCCCTCTGTGTCTGACAATTGCTTGCTTACTTATATGTACATTTAAAAACCTATCTTATATAAATATATATATATATATATATATATATATATATATATATATATATAAGGCATGCTTGGATTAAATAGGTCCAATTCACGTCCATTTTAGGGAGGTATCTTTTGATCCTATTGAGTCCAGCAAATTTGGTGCCAGGGGCTACCTATTGTGTAGTTTAATGGCTACTGGTTCTCTATCTACACTCCCTATTGCATGTTTTTTCTATCTTGATATATAAGATGATTTTATAGTTCCGTAATTTTCGCCTCTAAAACAATTGTGCATGGACTAGAAACTTGACAACTAACGAGAGAAAGAGGAGCAAATCGAAAGCTAAGAAAAGAGATATTAGCCAATCACCAACCGCTCTATCACGCTGAATCACCAATTACAACGAAGTTTTTAATTTACCCCACGAACTGTATTTTGTTTTACGAGGAAATGATCCTTAATGTAACTTTATAAATCATAATTTAGTTATTTTGTGCTATTTTCACCAATGATACGATTTCAATTAACTTAAGGGAATATCTGAAGAGGTAAAATTACCAGTTTGTGGGTTGAAATGAAGCGGTCACCAGTTATGAGGGAAAGTTTATCGGTGTGACCAATTTACATTGAGGGGGAATTAAATGATGAATTATCTTTTGCCAAAGATGAATTCTTCACAATGTTCTTATTTTGGTTGGGCTTACCGTAGGTTTAGGGCAATCGAGGTAAAGAAAGACGTTTCAAAAATATATATTTTATTCTAAATTTGTATTGGTTTTATTTGATTAGGTTGGAATTTAATGAAGTTTATTCCTGATCCGATCTTAAATAAGCCTATCTATTGTTAAAACTTACCTCAATAATTAGGCTACCTGGAGAAATAAAGATTTGAACTCACCTTTTAATTTACCTTAGCTGAAAGCCGTTTTATTTGAAGAACTTAGGTGCTTCAGTAATTTAAATTTATTCAAAAGTTATTCAAGGAATTATTAGAGTTTGGGGTTTATTAGTTAATGTATAAAAATTAGTAAAGGAAGGATAAAGGATGTGGCATAGGCTAGGTATAACTTATTTAACATTTAGATTACTATTTGAACTATATCATAGCTATATGATATACAAATCTTTGAATATAAAAGTAAAAGTGAAAGTGTGGAAGAAATTATTTACTTTAAAAATATAAACAATGAGCTGTCATCAATGTTGCCAACCCAACAATTTTTCACCAAATACCAATTAGAAATTCATCAAAACTTATAGATAATTTTTATATCCTCTCCTCAGATAGTTGCAATAATTTCCTTTATTGCAACCATATTATATTTGAAAAAAAAATTAAAAATAATTAATTTGACAGAGGCATAGAATTTGAAATTAAATTTTGAATTGATCAAAATTTGAAATTAAACAATGGATTTGACTTAATTTGAACTCAGATTTGAATTTTTAAAATTTTGATTGGAATTCTTATAAGGGAGTTTAGATGTTGATAAGTTGTCTCTTATCATTTGCATACATTTAGTTGCTGCCTTCCTTTTAGGTCTTGCAGCAATTTAGTTTGGAATTTGAAATTAACCATTTTCGTTAATTGATAAATTTTGATCTTTAAAAGTTAATTTATTTTGAGTAGGATCTTGTTGATCAATTTGAATTTAATCCAAAGCCAATATTGGATGCATTTGACTGTCTAACCTAGACAAAGCAAACTCTTCATTTTGATTAGCTTAACTGCAGCATTTGGTCGGATGAGTAATGGACAATTATAATGGATAGAAGTGACAAATAGAATAATGAAATATTTTTCCATGTATCAGAATTAGGTCAAATGGCGACCACGTGCCCTTCTGTACCCACGTGGATCCTGAGTTTACCGCTAGGAGCTGTGAAAGCATGGCTGAACCTGGGCCAGGATGCGGCCAACGCCGTTATCACACGCCCCAGCTGTATTTGCCTAGGGACCGATGCATCGTCTCCCACGACCACCGGTCCGCTAGCATTCTTGCTTTCTGCTCGAAGATTAAAACCCATTAGATATTTCAACCAATGTTATTACGATTCTACCTTTCCCCCGAAGGAATCGCTGACTTTTCCCAAAATTCGCGCGCGTCTGGAGCCACCTCACCAAGCCCATATAAACCGCTTTGACTGAGTTTAGAGAGCATCACTATTAGAATTCCACCTACTGTGGCGAACGAGCTGAAGGATGCCACCGAAAGCCAGCGGCGATTTCAATTCGAATTGAAGGCTAAATCGATCCGTGAAGTTTGCCATAGTCACTCGGCAAGTATCTCCAGCCATGAACTCTACCATAGTCAATTGGCAATTATCCCTATCCGTGAACTCTGCCTTAGTCAATCGGCAAGTTTTGACATCAGTAAACTCTGCCATAGTCAATGGGCAATTCCCTGACAAGGATTCCCGACTCCGAACGCTCAACAAGTCATCCGTCGTCTCAAGCAAGGGGTAACTTGACTTCTCCTGTCGCATTCATCGTACCCCAACTGGCCCCTTTTCGGCAACGAGCACCTAAGGTAAGCGTAACTGTTGCCGCATGTAGATTGATTTTGAATCTGGCTTGCCCCCATTGCTCCATTATTTGTGTGAACGCCCCAGTTGAAAATTTCCCTTTAAATCACCAAATTGAATTTGACCTTTTTAATCCCTGAATTTAACCTACCTGTATCTCGCGTGAACCATTAACCCCGTCTTGGCGACCATTCCCTTTAAACCCAATTTTGTGTAAATATAAATATCATTTTGTTGTTAGTAAAGATATATTTTCGTCATTGTCTTTCTTTTGCAACCCTAACGTGTACCAGCTACCTGTTAATCTTTGGCCAACTTGCACTCTGAAATATTTGTTTAAAAGGACCCTGCAAAGTTAATAATAAACCATCCACACTGAACTCATAACCATTTCCCCTTTCACTAACGTTCTTTAACCAACTTCGGCCCCAAGCCCAAAAGTACCTACGTATATACGAGTATATATATATATATAAATATATATATATATATATATATATATATATATATATATATATATATACATATATATATATATGTATATATATATATATATATATATATATATATATATATATATATATATATACATATATATATAGGAAGAGAGAGAGAGAGAGAAAGAGTCTGGCCATTTACGACATATACTTATATATACATTACTATATTATAAAATCTGGTGATCAGGTGTGTCAAGGTCTTTAAAGGGTCTTTGGAGAGATGTTTTAAAGGCAATGCCTTAACTTTACTCTAATTTTCAAAGCTGAGTACCGTTTGAGTTGCAAAGCCCAAACAGAATAGCAAGCAACTGTGCCATATTTGTTTATCGCTAGTGTTTGTATGTGTGTTTGGACCGACAACCTTTAATAGTAAAATTTTAATAGGGAAATAATTTCTCCCACCGTCTTTTAATCCCCCCACGGATTACTAGATTCTGAGCCCTTCTCATCTCACGAAGACTCCATTATTTTTACTTTATTTATTTGTTTAATCGTGTATTATATTATTGTTATTATTTGGATAGAAAAGCTTCCGCGTTTAACCAAGCATATTGCTCCGTGTGTCAGTAAGTTTATGAGTCGAGTCTTATACGTCGCGTGCCGACAGCCCATTTGGCCCTTTTTTTCGGACAACGTACGAACAAAATGTTCTCATTCGAGAGATTTAAAGTCCAAGGAGTATCCCTCGGTTTAAATGCCAATGACCTTGTCACTTAAATACAGAACGAGGAGAGAAATGAGAGGGCTTATAAAAGAGAAGGAGAAAAACTAGAAAGAGCTCAACGCGAACAAAAAGAATAGAGAATTAGCTGAACAAAAAGAGTTTAGAGAATTAGCTAAACCTGAACAAAAGAGATTAGAGAAAGTGCTGAACGTAAACAAAGAGAATTTAGAGAAAGCGAATAATGCGACAGAATTCGCCAATATGAACTGGAATCGAATCGCGATCGGCTTGAAACCATTTCAGTAAATTCTCGTGTAGGAACCCCTAAATCCGCCTAAGTTAAACTCCATACGGTCAAAGAAGGGGGGGGACTTGGGATCTTTTTTCACTCTCTTCGAGAAAATTTTTGAAGTTAATCTTTGGGAAATAGAGACGGACGGTGTCGCTAAGTTTCTTCCTCTACTTAGCTCGCCGCTCCGAGACCTAGTCGTATCGTTCCCCTCAGAAGTTACGGTGGATTACTCAACCCTCAAACCCGAAATTCTCGCAGAGTACAATATGACGCCTGATTTCTACCGCACCAAATTTTACCACGCCCGCATCCAACCCAATATGACCTTCCGTTATTTTGGATATAATCTTTCCCGTACTTTTAATTTTTTGTTAGACGCATTGAAAGTCCACCACGATTATAAGTCCCTGGTTGATTTTGTTCTACGGGATCAGTTGCTGGCGTCGCTAACACCAGTGATCCGCTTCTTTGGGAAGGATCGTCGGTGCAACTCATTCAAAGAGTGCATAAAAGAAGCAGACATCTATGCGTTGAGTCACAACTTATACCTGAAGGAAAATAAAAAGCTTCCCCCTTCATCCCCCCAAGAATAAATTTAATAACTCGCAGTTCCCTCCTAAGAACTCCGCAGAATTTGCCAAGGTTCCGGGCCCATTTAAGCTCAGAGCTTTCCCTCCATCGGAACCGCGTGACGTCAATCCCCTCATATCTAATCCCCTGGCTTCAACTTTTTCCCGTAGTCCAATAATATGTTATGCGTGCGGTATCGAAGGCCACACGCTGCCAAATTGCCCCTAAAATTCACAACTCCTCGGTAATCCATTTCTCCATGTCCACCAGGTGAATGCTGCTCTCGCTTCCCCTCCATCGCGACCAGAAACCCCAGATCCAATCTCGTCTCCCAATGCCCCAGAGCACCATGTAAATTTCCTCTTCGACAAGAGTTCCCCCGGAAGTCTTAAATTTGAAAACGGATGCGTTAATGGGTGCCGAGTCTACACCCTCGTCCGCGATACTGGGTGTACTTGTATCATGGTATCGAATGAACTTCTTTCCCCGGTGGCTCATGAACACACAAGGTTTACGGTAGTCCATGACTACCTGGCACGCGCAAACCACTTTCCCATTTTAAACTGTTACCTAGAGTGTCTGTACTTTTCCGGAAGGGCTGAAGTCATGCCACGCCCTATCTAATTCTGTTCCGTTTTGGTAGGACAGTGCCCCCAAGTCTTATCTGACTCTGTGGTTCAGCCTGTTATCTCAAGAGCCAGGGCAAAGAGGGAACTCCAGATGCCCACTCCCCTTGAAACTCCCTTATCTTTCAGCGGCGTTATGAGCAAAGAATTCGCTCAAAGACAAAAAGAGGGCCCAAATTTCCTTCCCTGGTGGGAAAAATCTTGGAGCCTCAAGCATTCTTCGGTCCGCGGTAACAAGACAGCCTTTTATATACCACCCGCTTGCTAGGGTGGCATCAACCCTGAGACTCACGCTCTCTGTGTTCCTCATTCGCATGTCCCCCTGGTCCTAAAATTTGCCCATGATAGCCTGTTTTCTGACCACTTCAGACACAATAGCACTGATCAGGGGATTTTCCGGTATTTCTACTGGCCCGATGCTGCAGTTGACATTTCGGAATACTGCCGATCCTGTGACATCTGCCAGAAAACCACGGCAAAAGGGCGTGTTAAACCGGCCCTCCTTCAGAAGGGACCAATCATTTCGCAACTCTCCTTTACCGAGTGGCCATAGACCTTGTCGGCCTCATTTGTTCCCTTTCCAGCATAGAGCATAATTATATTCTTACTCGTGGACTGTGTAGGCTTTCCCCCGGAACTGTACCTTTAAAGAGAATCGACAGTATTACGTGTGCCGAAGCATTAATTTCCATCTTCTCTAGGGTATAGGGTAAGCATACCAAAGGAAGTATTGTCCAACTGAGGTCGGCAATTTACCTCAGAATTAATGCAATATATCGGGAAACTGTTGATGGTAAAACCACTCTTTACCACCCCTTATCAGCTCTGCGGAAATGGAGTTTGCGAGAAATTTAACACGACCTTAAAGTCGATATTAAAGAAGCTGTAGCTGAACAGCCCTGTGAGTGGCATCGCTTCTTGCCCGTGGCACTATTTGCATTTAAGGAAATTCCACATCGTACGCTTGGATTTGCACCCTTCCAATTAATTTACAGACGTAACGTGCGAGGTCTCATTAGCATCATCAAGGAGTTATTCTCGAACGCCAAGTTAGACAGGGAAATCCAATCTTCTTACGCGCACGTTTTGGATCTTCGTCGAAGATTAGAAAAGTGTGCTGAGAATGCATACCAAAATGCCGACGTTAGTTTAAAAAAATATCGGACGTACTTCGATGTCAAATCGAAGGAGAAGAAGTTTAAGCTCGGTGATTAGGTCCTATTGCTACTTCCTACGGTGAGCAACAAACTTCTGAGCCAATGGAAAGTCCTCTTGCGAGTTCTCGAAGCCCGAGTACCTGTGGATTATTTAATTAAGACCTTCAAGGAGAGAAGCTGTTCCACGTCAACATGTTAAAAAGATATAACCGCCGCGCGTGTTTCAATAACATTGTTACCACCGACGAAGAAAGAGCTTTGGAGGTCAACTACACTACGGATGCCCTGAACCATCTACAGGCTGTGTGCGCCGAACTGGGTAGGGATTATTCACTACCCGCCTTGCCCGGTTCCCTCCATTCACCCCCTGCTAGTTTGGATTTCAATAAGCAGCTAATGTGCGACCAAACTAGCCAGTTACAGCTGCTTTTAAGCAAATATGAGGACGTGATTTCTGAGGCCCTTGGGTGTGCTATTAACTTCGAGCATGATATTATCCTCGCTACACAAGAACCCGTTCGTTCAAGACCTTACCAACTTCCAATTCATCTAAGAAATGCCTTTAACGCCGAGGTTAACAATCTCTTTAACCTCCATATAATTGAACCCTCCACGTCAAATTATTGTTCCACATTAGTTATGGCACGAAAACCCAATAATTTTTCTCCTCCTGTGCGTAGATTTTCGCAAATCAAATTCTTTGATCGCTTTAGATGGGAAACCGATTCATTTAATTGACCAAAACCTTCACTTGTTCGAAAATACAAAATTTATTATTGAGCTCGACCTATGTAAAGCGTATTACCAGGTTCCTCTTAAAAGGAACGTAAGGAAATACACCGCCTTCCCCACCGACAAAGGGCTTATACAGTTCCGCTGCCTTCGTTTCACCTTAATGACGGCCTGCAGCAATTATAATCAGATAATGCGCAGAGTTTTGGACTGACTGGATAATGTCACCTTTTACTTTTGACAACATTTACGTTGCCACTTGTGACTGGGACCAACACTTGGCCTCCCTTCAGGCGCTCTTAAGCCGTTTGCAAGAACAGGGCCTTACCGTAGGCCCTGGTAAGTGCCACCTCGCATATGATTCGATTTAATATCTGCGTTTCCACATTGGTAACGACCAACTTAAGCTCTAAGAATTCAAAGTCCGGGCGATAGTTGACATGCTCCTTCCGGGTACGACAAAAACTACTCCGTTCTTTCATGGGGTCTGCCTCATTTTATAGGAGGTTTGTCCACAATTTTGCGTCTTTTGCCGCCCCGTTGTACGAATTACTCAAAAAGAAGTCCCCAGACCGCATCATATGGAATTCGAGGGCTACTACCCATCAACTAAAGGGTAAATTGGCATCTTCCCCAGTCCGCAAGTTGCCTGACCCTAGTAGGCACTTCGGGATCCGAAGGAGAGCGAGTGATGAAGGGATCGGTGGGGGTCTTCTTTAGTACTCAGACGACGTTGGGAGTCACCCTGTGGCCTTCACGAGTCGCAAATTACTCCCGCGTGAGCAGAATTATGCAGTAATAGAAAAGGAAGCTTTAGCTATTATTGGGAGTGTGCAGAAGTTCCAGATGTACTTGGTAGGTCGAGAATTCCTTATAGAAACTGATCACTGCCTGCTGGCATACCTCCGTAATATTAAACATTATAATGGCCGAGCAATGTTATGAGGCTTATTATTTCAGGAATTCCAATATAAGATAATGTATATAAAAGGGTCGGAAAATTGTATTGCCGATAACCTTAGCCGTAATCCAATGGGTGACGACCCCAGCTAAATTTTAAGTGCAATTACTGGATATCCATTGTTTCTTTTCTAATTATTATACCTGCCAGCTAGGGATTAGCTTATATTCAATTATTTCTGTTTATGTCCTTACTTTTCTCGATGTGTACGTCTATGACTCACCCTGCCTTTGTATATATGAAATTAGTATTTAGAAGCCTGGTTCAGACCCCTATATGTGTATATGTACCAACGTAATCCTTCTGCCATTTATGTAAAATGTACGAGGGGCGTTCAATAAGTTTTGCAATTCGGATATAAGGAAACGATATATAAGGAACAGTGTTTTATTATTTTTCAATATGACTACCATCGACTTCAATGCACTTGTGCCACTTATCCCTAAGGCTTCGAATTCCCGACTGCTGTTAAATCCACTCCTGGACGGCGAGCTGGACATCTTCATCGCCCACAAACCGGCGTCCACGCACTGCAGCCTTGAGCTGGTGGAATAAAAGTAGTCGCTAGGGGCCAGATCTAGACTGTAGGGGGGATGGTTGAGCTCCTCGAATCCGCACTCGCTCAGGGCATCTTGTGCAACTCTGGCCTTGTGGACTTTGACGACGTTGAAGTCGATCATGGGGCATGAGTTTTCTAGGGACCCAACGGGAAGAGACCTTGTCCATGGCCAAATTGTCGTGGATTATGTTGATAACACTTTCATGTGATATTCCAAGTTTTCGCTCGATTTCTTGGACCTTCACGCGTCGATTTTCGAGGATCATCCTCTCCACACTGGCGACATTGTCCTCCTTGGTCACGTCTGACGGGCGTCCTGGAGGGAAGTCATCTTCAAGGGATTCACGTCTATAGCGGAACTCCATATTCCAGCGAGCAATGGTTGCATAGGAGGAAGCGGTGTCGGTTTACACTGCAACCATACGTTCATGGATCTCTTTTGCATTCTTGCCTTCCTTGGTTAAAAATTTGATCATTGAGCGGTGCTCAACCTTCTCCATTGTTGAAAAAATTTCTGACCTGACGATTTGCTATCAGCTATTACTTCTTAAATAGATGAGGCAGGAGCGTGAGGCTGCCTGTCCTGACTTTTCATAACTTGTCCTAACACCCCCACAAACAGCTATCCCCCTTCCTCTGTTTTGCCCTACTGATTCTCAAAACTTATTGCCCGACCCTAGTATCATTGAATTTAAACAATCACTCATCAATCAAAACCTAACAACCTTCAAAGTCAAAATTTTAACAATTAAACATTACTGTTTCTCCCAGTAATTAAACAAACTCCCATAGCACATAAGCACTGTTGTCACATTTCTCCATTCATCCTTAGAAAGAATGGCTTCTCCTACTCGCAGTAAGGCAGACAAAGAAATAAATACACCAATTACAAGAGGAAAAACCGAATTAAACGAACCAGTTAATTTTAATGAACTGCAGACCCATATTTCTTTATCTGCGCTATCAGGTGATGCCAAAGACATTATGAACGTTCTCTTTAAGTTTTTTTAATCATCTTTTGCCAAACGAGAACAAAAAATCATCTCTCTCGATATATCTAACAAAGAAATGAGACCAAAATCGAAAAATTAGAAGAAAAGGTTGATTCTTCCGACGCTTATGAAAAACGAGATACGATTATATTCTCCGGCAATATACCTGGAGCTACCAATAATGAAAACTGCAGCAATATCATCCGCAAACTTATTAAAGATACAAATGCAAGAAGCTGACATCTCTGTTGCTCATCGTCTAGGTCACAAGCCTAAAGTACAAGGTCCCGACAAAAGAAACATAATTGTGAAGTTGCGCAGAAGTAATCTGAAGCATGATATATTCTCAGCATGAAAAGAATTAAAACCTTCATTCTATCTAAACTAACAACTGACTCCAAATCACAACAAAATCTTTTTTGTCCTCCGCCAAGCTAAAAAGAAATTCTCCACAAAGATCGCCGGCTTCACTACCAGAGATGGATTTATCAACGTTTTCATGCCATCAACCTCCGGTCGCCGTGACCTACGTATAGTTATCAATACCCGAGCTGCCCTCCAAAAAATTCTGTCGGAACACCTAAATTCAACGCTTGCAGACTTTAATGGTGAGAATCTCTGGAACGATCAGTAATAATACCTTGGGCGATATTACTGCTTTAGATGAGAAAAAAACAAACAAACCATGTTTTGTCCTAGCATTCACTTACTTTTATTTCAATTGTATTGCATATTTTATTCTTTTTTCTCTTATTAAAGTTATCATAAAAATAGTATTTTAACTGTTTATAGATATTTTATACGTAATTTCAATTTGTAACCTTTAATTTTTAAATTCCTTTATGTTTGAACAACTCGATCACTTCAATAATATCAATCCAGACATAAACCATTTTGATGAATTATATCAAAATTTTAAAGAAAATAACGTAAGAAACCAATACTACGATTGTGATAAATTTAACACTACATTTTCATTAAAAAAAAACAGACCTGTCCATATTAAATCTTAATATTCGATCTTTGCAGGCAAACATTGATGAATTTTCAATATTTTTGTCAACACTTAATTATAAATTTTCCGTTTTGGCATTCACCGAGAGCTGGCTAACCAATAATAATAAACACCTTATCAGTGTCCCAAACTATAGCTCTTTTCATTCACTACGCGACGTAAACAAGATAGGAAAAGGTATAAGCGTGTATATATCTGACAGACTCAATACTAAAAAAGTTGACGAAATTAGTATTTCCTATAACTATATTGAAACTTTATTTATCGAAGTAAAATCAAATGGTAAAACAATAATCATTGGAACCGTATATAGACCTCCTTCTAGTTACCCTGAGATGTTTATAGATAAGATTACTTAATTGATCAATTACTTCAATGTTACAAACTATGACGACATAATAATTACAGGAGATTTTAACTTCGATCTATTAAACTTTGAAAACCACGCATCAACTCAGTCCTTCCTCAATACTTTTTATTCTCATTCCTTACTTCCAATTATAACAAAACCGACAAGAATAACCCAAAACCTAGCAACACTAATTGACAATATTTTCAGAGTTCACCCCGAAAATTACTCTTCCGGTATTCTCCTTTGTGACATATCGGACCATCTTCCTATATTCATGATCCAAAAGTCTTTTTTCAACTCGAACAATATTCATCAAAACCGTAAAATAACCTACCGCATAATTAACCAAAATACCTTATCAAACTTCTATAACTATGTTCCAAATCAGAATCTATATGAAATTTCCTATATAAATGACATTGATTCTGCTACCGAAGAGTTAATTTCAAGGCTAGACGATGCTTTTAAACTTAATTGTCCTCTAAAATCTAAAACCATATCATATAAACACAAAACAAAACCTTGGATAACAAACGCAATTATAAATAACATAAAAAAACGTTAAAAATACTTTTCTCTTTATAAGCTTAGTCAAATTCCAGAACACACATATAAAAATTTTCGGAATCAAGTTACTAACCAAATTAAAATAGCCAAGAAAAGTTATTACCATGAACGATTTAATCAAACGAAAAACAATATAAAACAATTATGTGATAAAACCTGAAATTACTAAAGGAACAAACCAAATTAAACAAATTATCATTGACGGTAAACCAGTTGATGACAATAAGGAAAAAGCGAATCAATTTAATAAACTTTTTGTCAACGTAGGTAAAAAAATCTCAGACTTCTGCAAAATAGTCGATAAATCTTTTCTTTCGTATTTTAATGAGATTAATGTACCAAATTCCTTGTTCTTTTCTCCTGTAAGCGTAGCCGATATAAAAAAAATCATTAGTTCACTAAAAAATCAAAAATCAGGTATTAATTCAATCTCCACTAAAATTTTAAAATATATCTCTGATATAATTGCTCCAATTTTAGTATCAATAATTAATAAATAATTTACGCAGGGTATATTCTCAAGTGTATTAAAAGTTGCTCGGGTAACACCGTTACCAGAGGCCGGAGACCTCACAAACGTCAGCAATTACCGCCCTATTTCATGTCTTACAATGTTCAGTAAAATATTTGAAAAAAATAGCATTCAATAAACTTTATAACTTTCTGGAATCTAATTCACTGTTGTATAAACACCAATAGGGTTTTAGACGTCAGAAATCAACGATTCACGCGATAATTAACCACCTTCAATATTTATATGATAACATTGAAAAGGCCACATTGTATTCTCAATTTTTCTCGATTTTAAAAAAGCTTTCGATTGGGTCAACCATAATATTCTCCTGTCAAAATTAGCTATGTACAGAATTAGAGGCAACTGTCAAAATTGGTTCAAATCATATTTAACTGAAAGAAAGCAATTTGTCTCCGTCAATGTTCAAGACTCATCCCACCTGAATATTACAACTGGGGTCCCACAAGGCTCCATGCTAGAGCCACTGTTATTTTAAATCTATATTAATGACATAGTTAAATCCTTTTCTCTGTTTAAATTTATATTATTCGCGGATGATAGGGCCTTATCAACTCCCTTACCATATGACAAACGGAGCAACATTGCATCTACAATAAATAAAGAACTCGAAAATGTCTTCAAGGGGCTTAATGTTAGTAAACTATCAATAAATGTAGATAAAACCAAATATATTCTTTTCTCTTACAAAAAATCTATTTAATTGCCCCATATTAAAATGGGCGACGGAATAATTTATGAAACTACTCATATCAAATTCCTAGGCATCTTTATTTACAAAAATCTAAGTTTTAAACAACATATTATTACACATATCTCAACAAACCTATCAAAATCAATTCGAATATTATATAAATGAAATAAGTTTCTTCCTAAATCTATTCTTCACTCTTTATATATGACAATGGTGCAACCTTACTTGACATCTGGCATAGAGAGTTGGTATGGAAAATATCAAAATTATCTCAATAAATTAGTCATATTACGGAAAAAGCAGTTCGAGCCATCCATCAATTTGACTATAAAGAGCACACTAATCGATATTTTAAATAATCCAGAATTCTAAAACTAAATGATCTCTTTGTTTTTCAAACTTCCTTATTTCTTTACAAAACAATAAAGTGTTCCTATAATAACTATATATTTAATATGTTACAAACAGTTGATAATACCCACAATCACCAAACCCGCAATAGAACAAAATTTATTTCACCCTTGTATTCAAAATCAAAATCACAATGTAGCTTTCTGTACAAATCTATCAAAATATGGAATGGCTTGGACGACAATATCAAATCCCAAACCAATTTATCTTAATTCAAAAAAGCTCTTAAAAACAATATAATTTCGGCTTACTAAATTTATACTCAATTTTTGTTATTTTGTATTTATTTGTTACTTTGATTTATACATTATAAATATGTTATTATTTATATAAGACTGTTGACTATGTTAACTACAGATATTTTGAAATAATCGCTGGAAATAAAATAGTTTTTTAATTTATCTCTAAATTTAAATAATATAATTATTCGTTATTTGCAATCTTTACAATGGTTAGGTTATCAAATGTATACTAAGTTGTTTATATTTTTATAAACATGAAGGGATTTGATTCTTGATAATGTTATGCTTAGTCTTAAGTTTTAAGTTTCTGCCCTAAAAGTCACTGACTTATTTTTGGCCCATAACTATTCTTTGTATGTATATACATATATACGAGTATGTATAGGTGGTCATTGTAACTTGTCATTAAGATTTAAAATGTAATATGTATATACTGTACTATGGATTAATATGGAATAAATAAATAAATAAATAAATAAAATAAATTCTTCCTTTTTTTAGCTTTGCATAGCTTAGTGCATAAATATTATTTTTATTTTTTTTTAATTATGTCCCCCTTAATGCTCTTAGTCCGCATTACTTAATTTACTTTTCTGTTCATATGTACACGCAGTCGGGAAGAATTACCTTGTACACCTGCTCGACGTCAGGTCGGGAATTCCGTTTTTTTGTTTCCCGCTTACACCGTGACCACTGGCTTGAAAGAATTCGAGTCCCAAGTCATTCGTCTAAGGGAATGTCACCTTTTTCCCCCAACTCTGACAGTGCCATTTTTTTGGATTGAAGGGATGTAGCAGGATAAGGTCAAATGGCGACCGCGTGCCCTTCTGTACCCACGTTGATCCTGAGATTGAGATGAGCATGTAACTATGAAAGCATGGCTGAACCTGGGCAAAGAGGCGGCCGGTGCAGTTATCACACGCCCCAGCTGTATTTGCCTAAGGACCGATGTCATCGTCTCCCATGACCAACGCTCCGATAGCATTCTGGCTTTCCGCTTGAAGATTAAAATCTGTTGGACATTCCAACCAAGGTTATTACGATTCCCCCTTCCCTCGAAGGAGTCGCCGACTTTTCCCCAAATTCGCACCCGTCTGGAGCCATCTCACCAGGCGCTGATATTATAATTCGACTGAGTTTAGAGAGCAGCACTGTTATACTTTCACTTAGTGCAGTAAACGAGCTGAATGACGCCTCCCCTCCCTAGCGGCGATTTCGATTCGAGTTGAAAGCTAAATCGATCCGTGAACTTTACAATAGTCAATCGGCAAGTATCCCCAGCCGTCAACTCGGCCAGAGTCAATTGGCAAGTACCTGATGATTCCCGAATCCGAATGTTCAACAAGTGCCCCCTCGTTTGAAGCAAGAGGTAAATTGACTTTTCCGTCGCATTCATCGTACCCCAACTGGCTCCTTTCTGGCAACGGGCACCAAAAGTAAGCGTAACCGTTGCCACCTGCAGATTGATCGTGAATCTGGCTTACCCCATTGCTCCATTATTTGTGTGGATGCCCAGTTTAAAATCCCCCTTTAAATCAGCAAACTGAATCTGACCTCTTTACTCCCTTAATTTAACTTGCCTGTATCTCGTGTGAACCCTTAACCCCGTCTGGGCGACCATTCCCTTTAAACCCAATTTTGTGTAAATATAAATAGCATTTTGTTCATAGTAAAGATACATTTTCGCCATTGTCTTTCTTTTGCAACCCCAACGCGTACCATCTACCTTTTAATCTTTTGCCAACTTGCACTCTTAAATATTTGTTTAAAAGGACCCCAAAAAGAAAATAATAAACCATCCCCACTGGACTCATAACCATTTCCCCTTTCACTAACAGTCTTCAACCAACTTCGGCCCCGAGCCCCAAAGTACTTATATATATATATATATATATATATATATATATATATATATATATATATATAGAGAGAGAGAGAGAGAGAGAGAGAGAGAGAGAGAGAGAGAGATAGAGAGAGAGAGACTCTGGCAATTCCACGACAGTCCATCACCACTTTTGATTATGACACTTCTGATTTTGTTGTTATAACCTAAAATTATTTCTAATACCCTCCTTAACATCCAATATGGTCTGGGTTTATTTGCCATTTTAACAAGAAACTCTTGATCTACTCCTATTCTATTGGTCTAGTCAGATTGGTAAGGATTTATGTTGGTTTTCCTAAGACTCAAAAGATAACTTTCCTCCCAAAGCGTTTTGAAAACTTTAAGAGTTTCATCTTGAGTTGTTAGAGTAGATACTAGTTATCTTTTGCTTGGGCGTTCGCATTCCGATAGTGGCTTGTCATCTACGTGGAACAAAAGACTTCCAAAGACATAAGGTTTGACGAAGGAATTGGGACTGATAGATTCCAAATCATTTCAGAGGACCTATAAGTTAGTGGCCTGGAAGTAAGAACGTTTACAATATTTCTTATAGATGTTAAGAGTTTAAAATACGTTAGTTTCCCTCTTTTGATAGTTTTATATAAGCAATTTTTCACGACTCGAATTAGTCTTTCCCATACTGAGCCTACCCAGGCAGAGTATAAGGGGATTTTGTGATGTTGAATTTTGTTTTTTCTTAGATGTTCTTGAAATATATCAGACGAGATAGAATTTAACAAAATATCAGTTCCTACAGTGAAAGATTAAGCATTGTCACTGTATGGCTTAGCTGGAATGCCATATAAATTGCGAAATCTTTGAAAAGATAACAAGAAAGAAATAGCACTCATATCAAACAAAAGATCTAAATATATGCCTCTGATGTTTAAAAGGTATAAATAAGTATATACATTTTAACACTATTATATGTTTGAGGGTCTTTTACAAAATTATGACTAGTATAATCTACCCCACCATTTTGAAATGGTTTAAAGAAGTTCACTCTGGCTTTGGGCAGGTTGGTCATTTTGGGGTACTTATAGGCAATGCTATTAAATTATTTGAAAGTGATAGATTGTGAAATGATATTTTTTATTATTTTTCTGGCTCTAGGTACCCAATAACCATGACTGTTTATGAAATTAATGGTAGTTTGGATTCATAAATGATGCCACTGTGCATAAAAATATCTAATTATCAGATTAGAAATATGATGATTCTTGCCTAATATTACAGGGTTCAAAACATCATAATTGTACAAAAGACATTTAGATTTTCTGCTTCTAAATCTCAGAAGACTAGAGTCATCAACAAAGAGATCAAGTTGATTGACTAATGCAGGGATTTTTTTGTTTTTGTTGCTACTTTGCAGAAATTCAAGTTCATTATTAAAGCTCTCAGTTTGCATTAGTTTAATCCAATACATCTTAGCTTCTTTATTAGGATGTTTATTGGCCTTTCGTAATTTAGAAATAAACTTGAATACGAATGCTGTCACTCTTTAAAGTTTGTTGATATCTGAAAACTTGTCGCAATGTATGACCTGATCATTTTCTAAGGAAAGGGTCTGATATTGGGTTTGAGTGTTAGATCCCTGAGTTTTTATTTGTCTTCCTAAGAAGGGCAATTGAGTGGGTATTTAGGCCAGCTGGAAGCGTCGCTTTGGATCCATTCAGTCCTTTTAACCCAAAGGTTTAATTTAGACTTGAAAGTGCTCGTAGATATATCTCTAGTTATTATATCTGCAGAGTTTTCATTAGTATTGATGTAATGGAAAGATATCTTGGTGTCATATTCTTTTCTATGCACTCTTTAACGTCTAGAATGTCTTTTATTCTGTTGTCATTAAAGACAGATTTGTTGTTTTTTGCTAGTTTATTAAGGAGCCCAGACAAAAAGATTTTTTGCATCTATGAATATTTTGATGGTTCCAAATTTGGAACTTGTTAATCATTTAGAACTAAATTGAGACATTTCATGGCTAAAAATATAGACAATAATTCCAAAGTTAAAAGAGATTTGGTTTTAAGAGGAGCAACTTCAGACTTTGCATACTTCAAATTAACTGATTTTCCCACAGCGTAAACAGCAAAACCATGGGATAAAATGGAAGCATCACAAAGGATGAAAAGAGAATTAGTTTCATCAGAAGGCAAAAACGCACATCTCTCAACTTGAATTTCTTTGAGATCATTCAAATCTTTCCTCAATTGATTTCAGGATTTTTTAACTTCCATTGGAACTTCTTCATCTCATTTAAGACTCAATTGCTACAATTGTCTCATTAACATTCTGCCTTTGATAGTGACAGGCAAAAAGATATTCAAAGGGTCAAAAAGTTTAGAAATTTGAGACAGAATTGTCCTTTTGTGCTAGCATTTTGATCTAATTTTAAATCTGGTAATTTTAAAGAATCTTGAAATGTGTTATATTTACATCCTAATATTCTGTCATATGAGCTATCATGTTCACCAAATCCTTCGTCTTTTTGTATTCTAGTTCGAAGATCTTCATTGTTGGTGTTCCAGAGTTTAAAATCAAAGTCTCCTTCTTCCATGCGCTGCATACATTCATAATATAAATTCTCAAGATAATCAACATCAGAACTAGTGATTATAAGATTAATTATCAATATAAAAGTTGTTTAGTACTTTTCAACAAAGATCATTGGGATACTGACTCACATGATGTTTGATTACGTAATTGAGTATAAATGGAGAGGAAGTGTATAAAAAACAATGGTGTTGTACTGATAGGTCGTGATTTTATTGTTTTGTTTCCAAACGAAGCAAAATATATCTTTGTCAGCTTGAGATTTAAGTTTAATTTGTAAAAATGCCTGGTTGATGTCTGATAAGAAAATATAAGGATGTGATATAAATTCTAGAAGTAATTTAAGGAGAGAAGACATCAAATCAGGCCTGTATAGGCAGCTTCATTAATGGATGGTAAATCATTGACTTTGAGAGAGAAGTTGAAGACGGGTCTGACTTTTGTAGGAACTTGCTTTTCAGTTTGAATTATAGGGCTGTGTGGTATCCAACAGAAAACTTTATACTGTAAGGGATCCATACTGAGCTGCTGAATGATACTGTACCCTAAATGTTGTTTAAAAACATCCTCATATTCTTGTACTAAGTCCCTTTGTACATTGATTTAAAAAATTTTGTGTAGCACTGGTAAAGCTATTTAATGGAAACAGATTGATTACCTCTTCCTTTCAAGGAATATCCACTTGATAGCTACCATTTTTTAATCAATATTTTTCCTAAACTTTTCTACTTGAACACTATCTACAGTGGTCTTAGAACTAGCTAGGCCTAAGGATTCTATTCTAAACATATTATCTAAACCTAGCTCTACTTGCCTTTCAGCAGAAATGTGATCAAGGGGGTTAAAATATGACTTATAGGGATTTATTACAAAATTAACTAGGGTTTGGTGAACTTTAGCTTCATTAGTATTAGTGTTTTGAGGAGGAAACTAAACAGGAACAATTTGGTTAGGAAGCAGGAAGTGTTAAATATTGCCAAAGGTTATGATTGAACCATCTTGGAGTTGAAAGGCTGAACCATTCATGCGTTTGATTAATGTAAACTGAGGTAAAATTTTTAAATTATCTATTCCTATTAAACCTTCTAACTCAATAAAACTATTCTTACTTGTATCATTATATTTAGCATCAGCTAATGTGAAATATTGCAAATTAGGAAACGATTCATTCATGTGACACACTTCAAAAGTTATTTGTAATTTATCATCTATGAGTACTGACAATACATATTTAAATTCATTGAAATTAACTTCTAACTTAGATTCTTTAAGTTCTCTATAAGTTGAACCTAAGAATGCTTTAATATTATATTGAACATAGGAAACAGTTTCTGTATTACATTTATCGTCATTTAAAATTTGGGGGATAAGAAAGGATCCCTGGCTACCAGAGTCTACTAGACATCTCGCATTTTTTAAATTATCTCCTCTAGAAAATCTAATTGTAATAGTTGGAAGAAGATAAGGTTTATCTTCTTCTTGGCTGAAATGAATACATAAATTACTTGAAACATCAAAATTAGATTTTGAGTTAGATATTTGGCATTTAAATGATATTTTGTTAGCCAGTCCTGAACATTGGTGAGCTTGGTGCTTAGAACTCGAACAAATGGAACATATTTAAGTTGTTCACATCTTTTAACTCTAGACTCACGATTATAATATTTATTACAATGAGACATGTTATGGCCAGACATTTCATAAAATTTGCAATATTTTGCAATAGCTTGAGTTTGATTAGAGTTGGCACCAGAATTTTTAGACATTAAATTAGATTAATTATATTCGGGCTGGTCAAATTTGACGCTTTGAGAATCGCTAAAGTTGTCAGTTTGGAAATTTTGTAAAGTTGAAAAATACAGATTGTTTTTTATTCTGGTTCATGGCAATCTTTTGATTTATTTTGGTTTGGTTTTGAAATTGACCTCTATAGGACAAATTTAAACTTCTGTTAGTTTTAGATAAATTCTTTAATAAGCTGTTATAATTCGAAAAGATATCATTAATATCAGGATAATTACTATCAACCTTTCTCTTGAGTTCTCTACAAAACATTGTTGGAAGTTTATTGAATATGATGTGATTTATTATTAAATTTCCTGGACTTCTAGCGAAAAAATCATATCGTGATTCTTTAAGTTGGCACAAGAAAGATCTAATTTCACCTAAAAATATCCTTGTTTCTTCAAAACTGGTGTCAAAACTAGGTTTGGAGTTTAAAATTTTTTTTAATGTTTCAATCTATTATATTAGGTTTATCTAAATATTCTTCTTTAAGCAAATATGTGAAATATTAATTTAAAGCTGGGCATCTACGATAACCCCTATGATACTGTAATTTAGCTGAATTTGAAATATTTAATCTATAACCTTTTAAATTTTGAAATTAAGTAAGAAAAGTTTTAAACTCAAACTTATCCTTTTGATTTCCTTCAAAAGTACCACATTTTAATAGAGGAAGTATGACCTCAAAACTAGGTCCCAAGCCAGATAGCATTGCTCTAAAGGATTCATTTACTGAGGTGGAATTTATAGCAGGAATATTATATTTTTCAGGGGTTAAGAGATTTAGTTCATGTAACACACTGAAATAGTAATCTACTTGATTATCTAATTCTTGTTCTAGTGTTGAAGGACTAACAACATGCAAGTGAAAAGATGAAATCAATTCTTGAACTTTTTCAGTGTAAATTTCCATTTCCTTAAGAAAATATTTTATGTCATCACTTTGTTCTTACAAAAAATCAGTTCTTAAATTTTTATTATTGGCTAAATCTTTCTTATTTAATAAAAGAGTAATTTTACCCTTAATTATGGCACGAGATTGATTAGGACCTTAGAAGGCCTCTTTGAATTATTTTAGAATCTCATGATTTTTTCAGAGACTTCAGCATTGCAATCAATATTAGTATTAGCAATTTTGCCTAATAAATAATCTATATATTAAATTAAACAGCAAATAAATAAACACTAGCCTAATTTAAGTAGATTAGCCTATACTATTTCTAAATTTGAATATTCGAACACACCACCTAACTATGCAAATTTGTTGACAAAAGTTATAGGCCTATGTAAGATAGGTACTAAAGTAATTTCTCCAAACTGAAGTTGGGTCGTAAGATAGGACAGTTTGAATCAAATCAATAGGACAAGGTTCTTCAAAGATTTTTATTGGTTTTATTTGATCAGGTTGGAATTTACTGAAGTTTATTCTTGATTCGATATCAAATAAGCCTATCTATTGTTAGAACTTACCTCAATAATTAGGCTCCCTGGAGAAATAAAGATTTGGACTCACCTTTTAATTTACCTTAGCTGAAAGCAGTTTTATTTGAAGAACTTTGGTCCATCAGTAGTTTAAATTCCTTCAAAAGTTATTCAAGGAATTATTACAGTTAGGGGTGTATTATTAAGTGTATAAAAGTTAGTAAAGAAAGGATAAAGGATGTGGGATAGGATAGGTAAAACTGATTTAACATTTTGATTAATACTTTGAACTAAGACTTTAAATTTGATATTTGAACTATATCACAACCATATGATATACAAACTTTGGAATATATAAGTGAAATTGAAAGTATGAAAGAAATTTTTGACTTTAAAATTATAAACAAGAGCTGTCAGCAATGTTGCCAACCGAATAATTTTCCACCAAATACCAATTTGAAATTAACGAGACAAGCGTTACGTCACGAAGTTATTTTGCGGGCAACTAGTAGTCTATATATAGTCAACGCGAAGTATTAAATTCTGGAGCGACAAGACTTGGTGAATTTTAAAATGGGTTCCGTAAACGCTAATACGGGTATGGCAATACTTAATGACAATTATAATGATTAATTCTTAACTCTATATTCCTCTCATTGTTCGCCTATATAAAGTTTCATTTCCAGGAGGGCGTGGCCTAGATTTGACTCTGGGACAAATCTGTCCTAGGGGCTCATTAGTTATAATCCTTAAGGGCGGAGTTTTGCACTGCCTTGTATCACAATTTGCCTACATCCTCCAACTATTCTAGCTATTGTATGACCTATTTTTACAGAAATGTGCTATAATTTCCTTTCGTTGGACTTTGCCGTTACTCAGATGTTCCGTAGACTTCCGTCTTCTGAAAATTTTATCCCAGGCCTGAATTGTTTGTTTATTCGATTCCTCTTGTTGACTTAGGTGTCTTGATATTTCATCCCTTTTCTCGCGTTGGCCATTTTTGTATTTCCCGCGCATTAGGATTTAATGAGGCCACCACGCGTCCATTTTGTGGAGTTTCTTGTTGATCCTATTGAATCCTAGAATTTGGTGCCAGTAGCCTACCTATTACATAAGAACACGTCATTACAACTGCATTTTAAAAAATAAAAGAGGTGCAAAATTTGGTTTCATATTTCTAGAACTTAGAACATTAGTATTTCCGAACTAGGGATAATTTATATATTCGGATAGGCAATAGACTTTCAGATTTGATATTATATAAAGCCCTTATATATCAACTTAATTCAAAAGCAGGAGGTCTTGAATTGAAATTAGAATAAGCTTTCTTGGAGATATGAATTAGTTAACCTTGAAAAATGATTTTCTATGACAAAGAAAACGAACTTTGAACGTCAGCTAATTAAGGAATGGATTTATTTTGAATATAGCAGATTCTAATTAAAGTATGCCATGGTAGGTTGTTTAAAAGCTTCTCATCGAAGGTTATCTTTAAATCCCTATTGGCGAATTCGATAAGACATTCATCAACTAAGACTGGCGACGCAGCAAGTATTAATTCGCAACGCGAATCATGCTACTTTCGCCCTTTATTTTTCCATAGCGCTTTTTCATATCTTCTCTATCTACATTCTTATATCTTGATATATAAGTTTTTAAAATTCCGTAATTTTCTTGTCCGAAACAATTTTGCATGGTCTAGAAACCTCGATGGTATATTCACTCTTTGAAAGGATAGTAGTAGATAAAAAGATGGTGAAGTGGGGGGGGGGGGTTGCCCTTGTTTTAGGGGCATCGTTACCTTGCTTTATATTTTAATTGAGATCTTTTTCTTTTGTGTAAGTATTACGTTTCTCATGTTTTCGTTTTGTGCGTGTTCTTCTTATTGTTTTTCAATGTATTTGTACTTCTTTCGTCTGTGTTATTTAGGCTGTGTGTTTGAGCTTTCAAGCCTTTGTAAGCTTGCAATTATGTGTTTATACTTCGTGTCAATGATCTTCTTTAGTTTTACATGTTATGAATTTATGAGTTGTCTTTTGTGTCACCATGGTGTGTGTTGCTGGTGTTTTGTGTTTTTAGGTGTAGATTGGTCTTATGTTCTCCTCCGAACAGACTTTGGTGCTCGGGAATCACCGGTTACGACCGACTAGCCCGTGCAACCTGGCAGGGATGTTTATCCTGCGTCCAGTTCTTCGTAACTCTGGTAGGATATCATTGGCCATTGTGGACCAGACTATCTTGGCCAATTTCTGGGTAGCGACATTTATCGGCTCCAGCTTCTGCCTGCGGTGCAGGTCCCTCTGCCGAAGTTGATCCCTTCTTCTGCATTTGTTTATGAAGAGGGACGCAGAGTTCTGTACTCGCTGGAGCCTTTTCATAGCTGTTTTGCTGGCCGTTTGAGTCACTACTGCGGGGTAGATAAGCTTAGCCCGGATGAACGACAGGTATAATTTCCTGATGTTCGCCGAGCTGAGTTCTCTGAACCTGTATAGCTTAGAGATTTCTCTCTTCGACATATTCCGCCTCACCGTGTAGTGCCTCGAGTATCCGCGGTCGGAGATTTTTAGGCCCAGAATGTTGCCTACGGCGGAGTAACCGTATCTCCTCCCATCAATCATGATGGGCCACGTCAACTCACGACCCAGCGGGAGAATTGTGAATTTCTCTCTGTTTGTCCGGATTTTCCACTTTTTCTCGAAGTTGTTAATGTTCGAGATCTCCGCGATGGTGTTGTTAGCCTGGTTCCTTGCTTTCCTTTCCCTACAGGGGACGATCTGAGTGATGTCATCTGCGTATTGCAGATACACCGTGTCCCTGTGGATTGGAGTAGGGAGGTCGATGGTAAAGACCAGGTAAAGCAAGGGACTCAGGCAGCTCCCCTGGAGAACGCCCGCTTTAAGTTCGAATTCTGGACCTTTGTGATCTTCTATCATGATACGCGCCCTTCTGTCCATGATGAAGTCACAAAGAATCCTTTCCAGGACCGGGTTTAGCTGGAGACTTAGGATCTTGTATTGCAGTCCACTCAGCCAAACCTTGTCGAAGGCCTTTTGCACGTCCCTCATCACGATGTCTACGTAGTGACCCTTCGCACGGCATTGCGCGATCTTTTCTGTTAGGAGCGCCAGGGAAGTTTCAGAGCCCCGTTTTGTTCTAAACCCATGTTGTGCCGGGTTGTGCGCTCCTAACTCGTCGAGTTGATTTTGTAGCCTGCTGGCTATAATCTTCTCGAAGATCTTGCCGGGTACTTCTAGGAGAGAGATTGGGCGGTAGTTGGCCACTTGGTCTGGGGGCTTGTTCCCTTTCGGGATAAAGATGATTTTTGCCATCTTATACCCGTCTGGGAAGTAGCCTGTATTCAGGGAGGCGTTCATGATGTTGACCATTCCCTGAATAATTTGCCTAGGGGCATTCACTAGGTTGTTCTTAGGGAGCCCAGACCATCCTGGCGCCCTCTGTTTGAAGGACTTAATGGTGTTAATTGTCTCTTCAACAGTGATCGGGCGTCCGTGGTCAACCATCTCTCTCTCTCTAGACACTTGCGGTTGTGGGTGGGTCCTATGTATCATCGTTCCGAGGTCGTCGAGCAGTTGGTCTTCGAAGTCCTGGTCGAAATCGTCGTTCTCCTCAGGTGAGATCGCAAAGACCTCTTTCCAGTGGTCCCTGAATCTTCTTTCTAGGGTATCCGGATCTTCTATGAATATGTCGCCATCTTTGATTTTAATCCCAGGCCTAGGAGGCAATCCCCTAAGTCTTCGGAGGCTATTCCAAAAACGTACAGGATTAGTCTCCCGGTCTAGTCTGCCAATGATATCATCATAGATTTCCTTCTGTTTCTCGAGGATTGTGTTTTTCATAGCTTCGCTTAGTTGTCTCATTCGGGCTTTCTTTTCCCGGGTCGGGCCTGTCCTACCGACTTCTTCATAAATTTCCCTGTGTTCCCTAGCGATGTCCCTCATTTCATCCGTCCACCTAGGTTGCGGGAGCATTTTGTACGGGATCCTGGGGACGCATCTTTCGTCGGCTTGAATGAGGCGATTGGTGATGTTCTCAATCTCCTCATCAATTTCCTCCAGATTTGCGTCCTCCAGGTCAGCTGGGTGATAGGCGCTGAGCATTTCTCTGTACTACTCCCAGTTAGCTTTCGCATAACTCTTCCTATGTGGGACGGGCCTGAGCATTGGCGCAAGCGAAATGTTGGTGATAATTGGGACGTGATCGCTCGGGACTACTGGGCCAGGTTCGTTGGCGATGTTAAAGGGGAATTCCGGGCTCACCAACACAATGTCCGGTTTTGTCGCCGAACAGTCTGTTAGATAAGTTGGGAAGTCAGGTCCTACTCTCTGGACTCTATTTCTGTCGAATAGTAGTTCCAGATTTCGTCCCCTTTGGTCAGCGCACCTGTAGCCAGATGCACGGCAGCGGGCGTTTAGGTCCCCGCTAGCAGCGCTAGCCTTTTGTGCCCGAACAGGGTGAAGAAGTTGTTGATCGGTAGGTACTGTCGCCTGGGTGGCTGGTAGGCTGCCACCACAGTTAGGCCACCAACCAGGGTAGGGATCTCGACCGCCACGAATGATTCATCTAAGTCCGGCAATGTTTTGTATTTTATGTTTTTTCTGATAGCGATGGCGGCGCCATCGTATCGTTCTTGGGTGTGGTTCTTCTGTATAACGTTGTAGTTGTGTATCTTTATGTTGTCTGTGGTTGTGTTTATACCATGCTCTGATATGAGGATGATGTCTGGGTCCACTGTACGGAAGATGTTGCCATACACAATGGATTTTCCCTTCCATCCATCCACATTCAGAGTAAGTATTTTTAAGGCGTTGTTTGTGTTTTCCAGTTTGAGTTGTTTTGTGTGTTAGTGTTCTTCTTAGTGTTTTTACGTTTTAAACCTCCCGTTGCAAATTTCCTTAAACTCTTCATTGTTTAGGGCAATGCAAGAGTCTTTATATATTTTTACTGCGCCTTCATGCAGTGCTTCTTCTACTTCTCTTTCCTTTATATTTGCGGCGTAAACCCATTTAATACTCCCTTGTTGGATCCCCTTAAGGATTTCCGTGGGGGAGAGCTTTTCTGGGTGAGGGATTTGCTCGTTCGAGACGATTCTGAGGTCGATCTCCTCTCCGTCGTACTTGTACGTACGTTTCGAGGTCTTCGACCTGCTTCTGGAGCTCACAGGGCTCTTGGTTGCCCTGTTTATTGCTTCGTCAGCTTCCGAGTTCGAGGAAGCTTCGCTGGTCAAGTTACCCTCGGATTCTTTCAACTTCCTTATAGCCTTCTTTTCCTTCCTCTCGCGTCTCTTCGCTGCTTCTAGTCGGGGGTCCAGCCGGGACGTGCTGGCCTTCGTGCTTGGTGAGCTTTCCGACATTTTGATCTCTGACGCAATCTTTTCTTTGGGGAATGGGGTTGCTGGGGCCTCTGCTGCTCTGTCAGATCCGAACTGGAGTCTCAGGACGTCTCCCGATGGTGGGTCATCGGGAAACCACATCTCCTCCATGCCGTTTTTTTTTAGCATGAGGTTGAGGGTCTTCACAAATGTTCCCGGATTTGTGAGATTGTTCACGTGCGCAAAGAGAATGCACGTTAGAATCTTCGTTGAGTTCTCGTTCTCGAGCTTGAGATATGTCTTTTTCTGGGTTTGTGGGGTCTCTTCTGTGTTTGGGGCTCTCTTCGCGACTTAGGCGTAAGAGGTATTGGTTCTCCTTTGATCTTCTGTCTTCTTCTTCTTTACTATCTCCTTTCTCTGGGGGCAGGACATTGCCATCGCCCCATGGTTTTGGCGCAGTTTGGGCACTTCTCCTTTGTCGCCTTGCACTCTCTCCATCCGTGGCCTGATCCACTGCACCTAGCGAAAGTTATGTTGGACTCCTTGCAGTCCTTCGTGGTGTGCTGCTCAAGCTTGTAGCAGCGGAAGCAAATTTGGATGGGAGTGAATTCCTCCCTTTCCATTTGGTCCGCGCTGATCTTAGCGTTGAACAACAACAGGCCCCTTTCCTTCGCCTTTTGTGCCATCTGCGTGTCCGCAAAGATGACCTTAAATACATGTTGGTGTTCGGTGTTGTCCCGTTTGTTACGGAACTTCACCACTTCCACCACGTTAGGCCATGCTTGGTTTCTCTGGATTTCCTCCTTTATCTCTAGGCTGGTATGTTGGCCTATCCACGGATCCAACTGTCGGCACACTATACTTCGGTGTGCCTGGATCTGGGGGAGAGTGCTAAGCTGGAGGCCTATTTCCTCTAATACCTTCCGACCCTCCTCTTTGGTCAGGATCTCCACGTCTGCCTCTCTTTCGCAGACTGCGGAGTAGCCGACTGGGGTGTCGATTAATCTCGGGATAGCTACGTTGAGCTTCCCGAAGATTGTTGAGAACACCGTTCCTCTGTCCGGCTTAGTTTGCCCAGCAATTGTCCTCAGTGGACTCTGGTGGCTGGGTAGAAAGCCATCGTTTTCTTCTGCTCTTGCAGCCCCTCGACTAGGGGGTGCAAGTCTCCTTCGTAAGTGCCTCTTGTTAGGTGGCACTGTTGGTCTTCTTATGTGTGTATGTGTGTGTGTGTGTGTGTGTATATTTCAGTTTAAAAAAAATTTACGCTTTGCTTTTGATGTTACTTTCACTTTTTTCCTTGGGGACGAAAAGAGGCCTTCCCCACGTTCGCCGGTCGCCTGGATGGAAATGAAGATTGCCTTTTAGGTGAATGATGATGATGAATGAGATGAGTCCGGGTGGGATCCTCTCAGGGGTGTGATTGTATGGCGGACTTATTGACAACGCCGCCCCCCCGAGGGTAATAAATCGCGACCGCTCCCCAACATAGCATAGAGACGGTTTTCACCCTCTATGATCCTGGGAGGGGCCTTCGCCGTATTTAGGCACCGAAGGTTGCAGTCCGTCCCTTGTCCGGAATGTTTCTGACATTGTTCTCTACTGTGGGCTACTCCTCAAACCAGCTTCCTCCAATGCCCCCAATTATGGCCAAGCAACTGCCTGACATAGTTGGGACGAAACATGAATGGCAATTTCACTTCACATCTGACGGCGGTTCACGCAGGGAGGTGGGCCGAGGACTTAAGCAGTCATCCGCTGGAAATAAAGGGGGTGATGGTGGTTAGTGAGTGAATGATGATGGGGGTGGACGTGACACCAGGTTATTACAATTTTTCTTAATATTTGGTCCTAAAAATAGGAACCAAATTTTCGGAGGCGTAGGCAAAATTGCCTAAAAAATTTTCCGCCTTTACCAGCTGGTAAGATGCTTGAACGAGGTACTTTCTGCCAAGAATTCTGAGCTAGCTCTAGAAACCTGGCTGACAACTAACGAGTGAAAGAGGAGCGAACGGAAAGGTAAGAAAAGAGATATTAGCCAATCACCAACCCCTCTGTCACGGTGAGCACCAATTACGTCGAAGGTTTTGATCTACCCCACGTACTGCATTTTATTTTACGAGGAAAGGATCCTAAATGTAACTTTATAAATCATATTCAATTGGAGTGAATAATAACTCAGTTATTTTGTACTATTTTCACCAATGATACAGTTTTAATTAACTTATGGGAATATCTGAAGTGGTAAAATCACCAGTTTGTGGGTTGAAATGAAGCAGTCACCAGTTATGGGGTAAAGTTTATCGGTGTGAACAATTTACATTGAGGGTGAATTAAATGAATCACCTACAATGATGAATTATCTGACTTCAAAGATAAATTTTTCACAATGTTCTTATTTTGGCTGGGATTACTGAAGGTTTGAGGTAATCGAGGTAAAGAAGGACGTTCCGATTGACTGAGGCTAAACTTATGACAATCCGACTAGCTGAAGAGACCTAACTCCGAGGTTTGACTCGAGACGAGGGGCTGTATCTTCGTGAAAGGGAAGGCGGTATTCTCTGGCGAGTAACGGTTGACCTTAGGTTAAATACCCTGCTGGCTTCCTCGATATAGAGCCTCTAGGCATGGCAGTCTCTTGGAAGTAACCATTGCCACCAGTTTCTTTAGGTTCAGACGAGATAAGACGACCGAGAAAGTTTCTTCTCGGGTCGACTATGGCCTCCAGGAAGAGAAGAGTCGGAAAAATGCGTCTCATCGTGGGATAAGCCGTCTGATCAAACACAGGTGTTACCAGCCGATTTGAAGATTTCCCAAGCGAGAATAGTTCTCTCTCTCCTTGCATTTAGAAGTCTAGCTTAGGCCTACGTTATCCTTCTCACACCACCCGACATATAAAAAATATTGAACTTTGGCAGTTACATTGATCAGCAATGGAACACAATACTCTATACGCTTGTTATTAATAAGTTTAAAAAAACTGTACCCGAACGTATGGCGTGAGTTTCGTCTGGCATCATTCTGTTCTAGTGTTGATTGAAGTGGTCCGTCGTGTAGAAATACGTCCTTCCACCATCCTGACTGCAGCTCCTTCGAAAGATTAGGCAAAAGATAATGGATATAACCAGATCCTCTTCTTCTTGGACTTGGGAGTAGGCTTGGGGTCGGTGTCCTGGTTGGCCACTCCCGTAGCCCTTCGTTCTGCTTGGCGTTCGGTCCGCTGTAATGGCTGCCGAAAGACGCTCGACAGCCTCTGAAGGAAATAAGGCCAATACGTGGAAAATTTTAGTGTCTTTATTTTTAATTCCAGAGATGTGAAACTGTGCCTCCACAGTTTTCAACCAGCCTGAAGATGGGTGGTTTGATGTTGATAGCATTCACGAATTGCAGTTCACCATGTCTTTTCTGACAAGGGCTTGTTGCGTCTATTTCTTCTATACCACCACTGTCCGGTCTAAACGAGGGGTCACCAGTTATAGGCGTACTAGTAATGGGCGTTACCAGTTTATATGAATGGTGAATTAAGTATCTGACTCCAAAGATTATTTCTTCACAATGTTCTTATTTTGGCTGGGATTACTGAAGGTTTGAGGTAATCGAGGTAAAGAAGGACGTTCCAAAATATATATTTTATTCTAATATTGGGCTATAACGGGACAAGCGGCACGTCACAAAGTTACTTTGCGGGCGACTAGTAGTCTATATATACTCACCGCGAAGTATTAAATTCTGGAGTGACAAGACTTGGTGAATTTTAAAATGAGTTCCGTAAACGCTAATATGGGTATGATAATACTTAATGACAATTATAATGCTTAATTCTTAACTCTCTATTCCTCTCATTGCTCGCCTATATATACAGTTTCATTTCCAGGGACAAATTTGTCGTCGGTGCTTTTTAGTTACACCCCTTAAAGGCGGAGTTTTGCACGGCTTTGTATCACAATTTGCAGACATCCTCCAGCTAATCTAACTATCCTATGACCAGTTTTAACAGAATTGTGTTATAATTTACTTTCGTTGGACTTTGTGTTTACTCAGGTGATCCGTGGACTTCCGTCTTCTTAAAATTTTATCCCGAGGCCTGAATTGTTTGTTTATTTGTTTCCTCATGTTGACTTAGGTATCTTGACCCTTGATCCCTTTTCTTGTTTTCACTCTTTCTGTATTTCCCGCCCGTTAGGATTTAATGAGGTAACCGCGTGGCCATTTTATCGAGTGTCTTGAATCCTGCAAATTGGTGCCAGTAGCCCCTACTTATTACATAAACCGATCCCTACATATCTCTTCCCGGCCTTTAGGACATATTATTTTTAACTTGTTAGATTAATGTAAATTGTCTTTGGTTACTAGTGAGTATACGTATTCCTATGCATTATATCGGCCGAATATAAAATTTGTATACACTATTATGATTAAATACAAAAACTGCAATAAGCACATTTACCCCTTTTTTCAAGTTAGAATAATTTTACAATGAATTTTAGATTTTGATGGAACCAACATTAAACGCTACCAACAAGATCAGCAAACAAAAGTAGCTTGCTACTTGACAAAAAGGACTACGATCTATCACTTTTAAATCAACCATCAAATTGTGTGAGATTAGACTTTTAACCCGTCACTAGTCTCGCTGTAAAGGAGTTCACACGTTCTGATCCTGTTCTTTCTAGAGTAAACAATTTATTTTAGACTGGGTGTCAGCCTCAACTATGTGGGCCCTCGGCCTTTATCCTTATGTACGAAGGAGACATGAGTTGTTCAATCTGTCGGGTACATTTTTGTAGGGCTGTGGACTAGTCATTCCTCTTAAAGTTAGGAATGCTCTATTCCATGAACTAGGTGATAATGGTATGAGAA
This sequence comes from Ceratothoa steindachneri, assembly GCA_963969495.1. NCBI lineage: Eukaryota > Metazoa > Arthropoda > Malacostraca > Isopoda > Cymothoidae > Ceratothoa > Ceratothoa steindachneri. The sequence goes on from OZ018330.1 coordinate 93,307,566, forward strand.
CTTGTTGCACGAGCGAATAATCTAGAAGTTACACTTCTTGGCCTAACTTGGACAATGACCTCGAAGAACTATTTATGTCGTGTCCTAAGTGCTTAGCTCTAATCTCTACACCTCTTAAGACCGAATTACATATTTGGGAGTGGCCATACTAGGCATGACACAGGTTTTATGTTGATTATACTGTTCCAGTAGAGGGAAGCATTTTCTCATCATAGTTGATGCTCACTCTAAATGGGTTGATGTTTACCCTATATCGGGTTAAAGTGCTAGGGAAACTATTAAGTTTCTTATTATTTTTTTCGCTTAGTTTTCTTGCCAGTTACATTTGTTTCTGACAATGGTCCTTACTTTACTTCTGCTGGATTTAAGGAATTTTCATAAGTCGTGGTATATAAACCTTCTACTAAAGCTTTAACTGTGAAGATGGCTCATACCTTCATGAAAGCTCTCTGCACATCTTCTGAACCCATTCGAACAACTATAGATAGGATCCTGTTTCACTTTCGCTGACACCACATTCTATTGCTGGAAGTTTCCCAGATAGATTAGTGTTGGTCGGAGCTTGAGATCTCGATTAGAATTGTTGTGACCTAAAGAACAACTATTTGTTAGAGTTGCCCTTAGATGTCAGAAAGCTAAACACTCAAATTCGGCCTGCCACCATCATCTCCAGTGACGATCAGGGACTATACTGCGAGTGTTTCTAAGTGGATAGCTGCTAAACTAGAGGGGCAAGCTGGCCCTTTATCTTATAGATGTAATGTGGCCACAGGAGATGTAAAAAGACACCAAGATTAGGTAATTACTAAATCCACATTGGCTCCTGTCAGAGAAACTCCTATGTTACAACCTGTTTATCCAATTTTTCTCCAGTTCGTCCTAATTTACCTCCTACTCCTGTCACTATTATGGTAGACTTTTCCCCGCAGGATATTCGTTCTCCTTCATCTAAACTATGCAGGTCTTTTAGAGTAACGAAACTCCTAGATAGCATGAATCTATGTTTTGTTATGTGTACTAACTAAGGGTAGATTAATGTAATGACTTTATCTATTATTGGAGTGGAGTATAGTCTTCTTGCCAGTACTTTAATACTAGGTGGCCTCTCAACGCCCTGTAGAAATATCTAGCCAGTCTATGCCAGTCACCACTCTATGAAGATAAATAACTACTTACCTACAGTAAAACTATAAGCCCAACAACTCTATCCCACCTGTTGCTATCATAAGCTAAATGAGATATTATACTCTATTTAATAACCCTTACTAACACTTTTATCATGACACTAATTACTACATCTGACATGTAATATCATCTTTAGTGAGTGTAGTTAATTGTTATTCACGCTATAATTAATAATGATTATATATAATAGATATAATACAACAGAGATTCTTGCTTTATCATAAAACATATAGAAGCGATAAACACCTATAAAAAGGAACTTTGAAAGTTGCGTTTTAGTTTTTTCTTAAACTTTTTGCACTCTTCACATTTTGAAAGGCCTTAGAATTAGGGTATTAGTAGATTTTACGTCATTATTAAAACGTTATTTGTTAGTCTGATAAATAAAACAACCAAAATTTTTAATATCTCATATACAAAGTGTAAGTCAAGTAAAATGCAATTGTCCTCACACGTAAGGAGAACGTACGTGAGAGCACTATCGCTAAACGTACGTATTAATGTTCAAATTTTGACTTTAGAGCTCGTAATATAATCCACTACATTCTTATTTGTCTATAGTCAAGATTTGGCTACAGGTTTTTACTGCCATTGACGAGGTAAAACCTTCATAATAGATACTTTTTTGGCTGGCAAAAACATGAAAATACGGTGCCTATTAAACTCTTCTTTAAAGACATAGAGATAGTTGGCTCAATCCCTTCACCTTTAATCCACATCCTTTTGAGCTGGAAGCGTCTTTAGACAAATTTAGCACAAAAACCGTCGGTACACGTTGATTTGTACGTAAATATGACGAGAACAATCGAGCAGCGCGTAAGATAACTAAACGTTTAAATTAAATGGGAATATTTTATATTAAACCATCTAAATATGTATTATTATGATAGACCAAAATTATCCACGACAGGACCGAAAAAACCAGAGGTGCATGGGCCTGTGAGTTAAATACAATGCAATATACAGAAAAGTAAAAAGTTTTTTTCAAAATTATGCGTATCTGCTCTTACTTGTGAACGTTCTTTGGACGGTATTAAAAGTTCACCAAGAAAATGAATGACACGAAGAACCCCAGACTGTCTGGGTACTTTGAAGTTTATGTATTTGCATTCATTAGCAGAAAATGGGTTCACAAACACTTAAATAGGTATTTCTGTTTCGGAAATTTAGCCTCCAAATGGATGGAGTTCGACGAAAACGACAAAGCTTTGTTTTAGTTAAAGGCTAAGCTCATGCAGATATTGAGCTCTTGCAATAAGCAATATGCAACATGCAAGTTCTAAGATTATTTATCATCCTAAATTCTTGACTACCCGAACCATGATTCATTTACCATCACCAAGAGAAGCAGTGGATACCCTAAAGATAATATTTCACGTTAGAATACCTAACTGCCTAACTTGGTTGAAGAACTTTATATAAATTAGCTATAGTGGAGTATAGGAATCTACTAATATAATGAGCCCACTTCACTTGGAAATGAATAGGCTGATAAAGGCTAAGATTTGATAATATATGAAAAAGCTATAATATCCTTACCTATTTTCCATACTATTTCCTATTTTGAAGGATTAAATAATGTATTCACAAAAATAAGCCGTCTGTTACCCGCCACAATAGATTACTAAAAGAAAGAGATATTTATGTAAGTATTCACTTATGTGCGATAAAATAAATCCATTTGAAGTGAAGTAATTGTTAGTAAATTAATCATTTATAGTTAAAAAGAAAAAAAATGTTATAACAAAACAGCAAAGCGAAAAGTGCTTGAGTGCTTGTGAATGACAATCACCTCTACTCTGCCCAGAGCTGTATATACTATTGAAAACCCTTGGTCGTGGAACTTAATCTACCGGATTTTTATCTGTGTCTGTACGGTAATAGAGCGAATTTTTATGTCATATTCCGAGCATACATCTTGCGTTTCGCAACCCCCTGACAGCATTCAAAGCCTGCACCTTTCTGGTCTTCAGCTCGGTGTCAGTGACTGCACCTGTTTTTACGTTGTTGGCAAAGCAGTGTTTTTTCTCAGACACTTGGTTATCGCACGGGGTGTGGAAGTGTATATATATACGTAGGAGTGTGTATTTGTTTGAGCGCAGGTGCGTATGAAAATTCGTTATGCCTGTAGCCCTTTCATAGGATTGTACATATCATTGTTTACATGATCAGATTATTTCTCTAAAAAAAATGTTATACATATTATTTTTCGTTTTTTATATATTTTGAATTACTTGTATGCGCATATTTATGTGCGTGCCCATTACAAGCCTTCATAGGATTTATATGATATTCATCTGTGAGGTTCATTGTCAATCCTATTTCGCCTTGCACTGCACCATAGAAGCTCCCCTCCGAGACACGGAGTGTTACAAGTTATAACGAATCTAAAATAATTTACATATTTTTGAAAAATGTATACTTTTACATCGAATTTGTGTTCATTTGACTTTCGGAGTCTCACAATATATCTTTTAGGAATGAGAGGTAAATTTTTATTTACTTTTTTATTTGCTTCAATGAGGAGGACGAAACTACGGGCTTCGAACTTCTGGCTTTTCGCCATTCACGTCGAAAAACCAGAACCTCGAAGCCCGTAGTTTGGTCCTCCTCATCAAAAGTCGTTTTCAAATCTTTTGACAAGGAGCGAATGCCCCAAAGAACAATTGGTAGGGTCAGTAACCATCCTTGCCGACCTGCCATTATAGAGCTCTTCAAAGTCCTGTGTGCCCTTTTCACAATCCAGTTCGTGGTTGGTCGGTACGCCGTGGTTTGGATACAATGAAAACCAACGAGCGCAGATAGCTCCATAAAAAGTTGGATTCAAATTGGCCTCCTGTGTCAGTTATTACATTAAAAGGAACACCAAATTTGGAGATTCAACTGTTTAAGAAGGTTGAAGCGACCGTTGGAGTACTGCTGTGTGGAAACGGGAAGGCTTCAATCCATCTTGTAGTTATGTCTATGCATGACAGCATAGAACGATTATGATACTTATATTTGATCGTTCATTGTCAATCCTATTTCGCCTGCATGACACCATAGATTCACATAACAGAAGAATTTATTTGAACGCAAGATCAACACCCATTAACTCCAGGGACGGGAGTGTTCTTGCAGAAATAGGAGAAACTCTGGTTTTCGAAAATATAAGGACAGATTGTTAAGGTGTAAAGCAGAGATGGTACAACCATAACAAACCTTACTCATATACTTGCATCATAAAATATCTTCAGTTCAGCTTAACTGTAGTCCTCCAGAGAAACTGCGAAATTTTCACATCCAGTAATTTCACCAATTCCGAATTAACAGACTCCAAGATCATTATATCGGTTTCACCTACTTTATAATCCCAAGCAACGTCATAAGCCACATATTTTTCAATAGTAGTCGTACCTATAACGTCATGGGCAAGAAGAGCGACAACAGTGTCAAAATTGGGATGAATAAGTGATAGATGGTCTGTTTGTATTTCATAATGATAGCTGAGAATGCGTTCAATGCACGTATCTTGAGTTTCTGACTTATTCCCTCCTTTGGAAAGTTGCTTGAGAGCAGGATGATTAGAACTCCATGAGCTCAGCTCCCATCCTTGCCCCAGCCGCTCATGTGAAATATAATCCTCTGAGGAAAGTCAAGACCTGAGCATGTAAGTAAAAAATTGTCAATGTAAAAGGAATATTTGACTACAGAGATCGGAAGTATAGTAATTGAAGTAATAATCAATGATGTATGTGAGAATGAAGTACGATGGATAACCCAGAAAACCTGAGGAAAATTGCGGAAGGAGGAAAGTTTGCAATTTTTCAAATAAAAAAAATCGGGTTTTTATCTTCTACCAATTTTAATCTAATTTGAAGGAATGCATTTTTTTCAGGAAGGACGACATGTTGGTTAGAAGGAAATCGACACAAAAATTTGAATAGTAGTAGTAGTTAGTTGTCCGTCGATTTCGACGATGAAGACACTTCATGCCCTTAAAAAGAATAAGTTGGGAATAGAGAGGAACTTGCACAAAAGATGCTTAGAGTGGGAAGAAGATGTGAATTCCTCAGCCCACTATCGTAGCGTTCCATAGTTGGGCTGATGGCAAGGTGGTCCAAGACGACCAGCCATTGTGGAGTGTTGCAAGAGAGTGCCGAGTAGTCGGTCTAATAGCGCTCGCCTAGTGCGGGTCACCACCGCAGATTTTGCATCAGAGGTTGACTCCCGTAGTCTTTGTCCAGTCAAGGACATCCACAAGACTGGGTCAGGTGTTGGCGAGGGAGATGATCCTATTGCTAAAATACATTATAAGATAAATTTTACAGGACTCTGGTTACTGTTTGTTTTGAAAAAGTAACTTCAGCCACCTTATTAATAATCTTTGTGACAAAATATTTTCCTGCGAATATTTAGCCAACAATAAATAAATATCATATGAGATTTCAGTTACTCATAGGTTTTTATTTCCTTTAAAATACACATTCTGCCCTCATTTCAATAAGTTTTTATTTTTTTTTTAGTACACAGGAGTAGCGGCTTCACCACTGTTTATTCGTCAAGTTGAAGCTTGCTTATTTTACAGCTACCCATCATATCGGATGGACGTTCCACAATCCGCCACCTGTAGACGCGCTAGGTAGCTTGCTGCTCCTGAATATAATGCTGAATATATTTCAACCTGGCAGAATTTTCGTTTTAGTTTGATTGGTCGATTTTATTGCGGGTATATGAGCGAGCCATATATACAGTCATATATTCCGTCTTAAATATTCCGTCTTACAGTTGAGCTCTTTCTTAAAGAACGAAGCTTTGACTTTATTTAAAATGCTTAATGCCACTATATGGTACTTCTTATTTTTTTAACCTTAGGAATGTAAAAGTTTTCGAATTTATTTGTGTCCATGGACTCCGTATTGACGCCTTTAATATATAAAGATTCCAGACTAAACACATATTTAAGGCCTACATCCAAGTATGGATTCAGAATTGCTGAAATTGAGCGGGTGAAAATAAGATAGGACCGTTTTATGACCGCATTGACATTTACTTTGAAGGAGGCACCTGTCTCTGGTTTCGAATTTAAATGGCTTTCAGGTGATTTGATTTGAATACCCGCTCCAATCTCTTATTAACCTTGAGAACGTGGGGTATTCCCGTTGGATTAATCATTCAATCAGACTCTCCGTTTTGAATCTGAGTTGTGCTTTTTGTTTGGGTTGGAGTTTGGAGGGGGAAAGAGGTTCTGGTGACTGGCTTCCACCCCCGGAACTTAACCTTCCATCCCTCCCCAACCATCAATGGGATCCCCATTCAAACCTGGCTAAGTCTGGCCCCCACTTACTCTTCCCTTCTCGCTTTCAAGAAGAGCCCACCTACCTCAATGATCAGACTTTCGTTGTGCAGGCTTTGGTGCCGAACACTTGTGCGTGCCTAGTATAGTGCCCTTCTTTATGGTTTCACTGGAATTTTGGCACTCTAATATAGTGGATAAGCCTACCTCAGATGAGAGCCAACCACCTTTACACTTAATATGATTTACTAGATCCCCAAGCTACTGGAAGCATTCAACCCTAAGCAGACACTACACAACCTGACCCGATTTTATTCATTACCTGAGAATTTCAATAATATTCTGTTTATCCGCTGAGCACGTACATAGTCGTATAATCCGAAAACAGAGAAATCCAAAGAAAAATCAGGATTGGCCAGAAATAAAGCCTGAATATTCTGATATCTGAAAACGTGATCCGCCTACAATTTCCCCTAGTACATAATTTGTGAACTGGTGAGTTTTTTGATTGTGCAAGAATACTTTGGAAACTCGACCAAATTATCACCCAAAGATAATTGTAAATCTAATAAGAATCAGACCCTCAACAGGAGAAGTCACTAACCCCGACGACGCCACACGATCTTTTCAGGTTGGGTTTTTTTTTATTTGATAATTAGATAGCGAAGAGGAGAAAAATGTGCTCTCTCCATGCAAAAGCCACAAGGTATGACAAAGGACGTTGCACAGACGGACGGATATCAGATAGATGCCGAGGGCTGTTGCATTTCTTAGGGAGCTTTAATTCGGTACACCTCTTTATTCTTATAGTTGCACTATTAAAAATAGCGTACTCGAACATAGTATTGGACTCTATACAGAGTTTACAATAAATTTAGGGGTGTTATTGGAACCATAAAGGTCGACATTTTAATTTAAACTCTCTCTTGGAAGCTCCATCTGGACAACGGAAATGTTCGTCTTAAGGGTCTGAAATGAAGGGGCACTGCTATGAGGAGAATTTGAGTAAGGAGGGGACGAATTGTTTTAGAAATTTGATTTACTATAATTTGAGGGATTTGGTGGTTTAAGAAAATTACTTTTAGTCATTTGATCAGGGGTTTTGAAAGAGATATTATTTTAACATTTTTTAACATTATCTAGTTTCTTTAAGTTCCAAATTGTAGAATTATAGTTAACAAATTCTCGATTCTAGTCGTTATCCGGAATTTTCTTTGAAATTGGTAGGCATATTGAGAGAGCTTTATAAGTATAAGGCGGAACGACCAATGGATACCAGTTTGTTGGTAGAGATGTAGGTGTTGCCAGTTAAGGTTGAGGCAGGAAGGACACTTTACCGTTACATTTATAGCGTGATTTAAGGACGATCACAGGTTACCACTTTATGGTAGGAGGAGAAAGGCCGTCCAGGGACGCCGCTTTATGGTACAAACGGGCAAAGGTAACAGTTCCAGTTATGGTTAAAAATGACGCAGATATTTCGCGAAGTCCCTACAGTCCCCGAGGTGAAATGATAGGTGGTGTTAAGTTTGTATGTGACTCAAAAGATACTTAAATATATATCGGCTTGGTTGGGCTTACAGAATGCCTGTGGTCGAGAAAGGACTGAGATGAATCACTTATAAAAAAAAGAGATTTAATTCCAAACAAACAAACAAGCAAGATAAAAATGAGGCTCGCGCTTACTGAGTACGGTTAGGTTAATTTCCTTTTTCGGTCAGGAAAGCGAGAGTAACTAGAATAAGACTTAGGCGGTTAAGACGGGAGCTTCTCTATGTTAAATGAAACGTAATTAGTAACGGCGCGACTCTGAGATCGAGAGTTAGATTCAAGAATGAGGATGCGTTCTCGATTTTTCTTCTATAAGTAGGGCAGGAGAAAGGCGTGAACTTTTCCTGCCTCCAGAGCACGCTGCCTTTAGCTTTGTTCGCACGGTAGGATTTCCTCGACCGACATTGATGCCTTGTCCCGTGGTCAAGGATCCATGGTTTTTAAAAATTGATGCTTTCTTGATATAAATTTTATAAGACCTGACACGGCGACAGCTGTTGAGTGTTGATCCCTTTTAGACACAAGTGTTCGTTTTTATTTCACCATCACTAAATTTTATTGATATCTGAATTTACAGTTTTGCGTTAAAATCATAACCGGTAACCGGTCTACAAATATATTTATATATATATATATATATATATATATATATATATATATATATATATATATATATATATATATATATATATATATATAAATATATATAAATGTATATATAAATATATATATATATATATATATATATATATATATATATATATATATATATATATATATATATATATATATATATATACGCGTGAATCTTTTATGTAACTTTCCCATTCCCTGCGAGCCACTATGCTGGTGCAGTTTTAATGCCAGAGCCATGCTCTCCACAGGCATTATACCATAAATGATATCCGACTAAAGTTTACTACTGGCACTTCCTTCTTTAAAGAAATTCACTTACGAAATTCTTAAGTACTAATAAGAGGAACCAGGTTTGATAAAACTAAAGGACTAACTTACCCAAAATTGTTTTGTGTTGATGCAGAACATACATATTGCAATACCGATGTATATCTTATAGGCGTGTGTAAGGCAAAGCGGATGCCAAGGAGAATACGCGCTTCTTTTTTTTCTTGAATTCCATCCCTGTCTATCTCTTCTAACTATAACTCCACGTGGAGTAAAAAAGCTCTGTATTCAAGGATAAAATAAAAGAAGAAAGATTTAAATATCAGTTAAGCTGAGGGCTAAAAGCTTTCACCTCGCCGATAAAATGTAGTCGGGAAAAGGATAGCCAAAAGTTCCCACCCACATCTTTGGAGACGATTAAGACAGGCGTTGGTTGACAAAAGCTAATCCCTCTCGGCCCCGGAAGCTTTCTTTTAAACGACTGTGCCTTGCAGCAAAGAAGCAACATAAAAATGGCCGTCATATAAATACCCTAAAATTTTCAAACATCGTTACTTGAGTTTGAGATCTCGTCGCCTTTGGTTCAGATCGTGTATCTGTTTTCCCCAAGTCCCTGGTATTCGCGTATGCCATCGAGGTTGGATCTCACCAGGCAGATCCATTTTTTTGTGTAGATATTCTCTGTTCAGAGCAAAGCCTCGAGTCGTTTTTCCCCCAAAGAACTGGCTGGGATTCTTATTGTCTCATCACAAGCCCCCTTCAATGATCTCTAGTTTTCCGTGTGAGATTTCGGGCCAAGCCGCGTCAGAGTCTCGTTTTTGGAGGTTGCACTTCTCTGGAACAGAGATGCCTTCGTCCATCTTAAGGGAGGATCGTGAACTTGTCTTCTTGAAGATGGACGAAGGCATCTCTGTTCCAGAGAAGTGCAACTCCCTTTAAGGTAAAACGATTGCATCTCCCGTTAATCGACCCGCTTTCCGACCTTTAAATATTACTTCTGTATAAATGATTTATAGTATCCCATTTTAAAGCTAATTAACAAATGATTAACTTCACCCGATTGCCGATTTTCTATAGTCTATTAGTATATATATATATATATATATATATATATATATATATATATATATATATATATATATATATATATATATATAAATAAATATATATATATATATATATATATATATATATATATATATATATATATATATATTGGGTTGAGGAACAAGTTCTTGTGGTTTTATCAAATTTATTCATTACCATTAACAATTTTAGAAAAACCTCACTTTTAACTGATAACAATATGCAATTTAATCAATAATTTATTCTCCGCTGTTATTTACGACTTATTCCCAACGTTCAACTAGTTTTTCGATTCCTCTGCAATAAAAATCTCTGGATTTTGACTCGAATAATTCGTCTAACCAGGTTGTTATTCCACATCAGTATTGAAAGAAATGCCGCGCAAATTGTTGGAGAGCGATCGAAACAGATGGAAACCCGATGGAGCCAAGTCTGGCGAATATGAAGGATGCCGCAGGATTTCCCAATTAAGCGTTTGGATGAATTCTTTTCTCATACTGGCAATATGAAGACGAGCATTGTCGTGTTGCAGAAGGACTCCATAATGTCGATGAGGACGCTTTTTCACGAATAGCTTCAGCGAGTCGATACATTTGTTGAACGTAGAGATCTGCATTAACAATCTCGTTGTTCGCAAGGAGCTCATAAAGAATGATGCCTTTACAATTCCACCACACAAACACACAGCATCGTCTTTCGTGGATTAAGTCATTGCTTTAATCGTAGAAGTAGTTTTTTTATTGGGGCTAAGCCATTGTTTTCGATGGTTCAAGTTGAAATAAACACACCACTTTTCGTCGCCAGTGATGATGCGGTGAAGAAATCTGTCCTTATATCCACGAGCAAGCAAACCTGCGGCAATCGTGGAGCGTTGAAGTTTGTTGCTTTCGCTCAAAGCGTGCGGAACCCATGCACCGAGTTTTTTAACTTTCCCCATCGAATGAAGGTGATTGATTCGAGTTTTCTGATCACACGCCAATTTTACAGCCAATTATTTAGTTGAATAAAGGAAGTCGTTCAATCGATCTTCATCCAACTTAATGGGGCGACCAGAACGTTCTTTGTCATTAAGATTGAAATGACCGTTTTTGAAACGTGAAAACCACCATTGAGCTGTCCTTTCTGATAAAGCATTTTCTCCGTACACAGCACAAATATCGCGACGAGCTTTGGATGCGTTTGCATTGTTCCCGTCTCGATTGAAAATGAATAACAACAAGTGTCAAAAATGTGCCTTTCTTTTACTTGACATTCTATTTTGAGGGTACAGAACAAAAATTAAATTAACACAACTTTTAAATAGACCGAATCTGATGCTGTTGGACCGATGAAATCTGGAAATTGAGCACACATCTTAACTATTGAAATAACATTTTATGTAGTATTAATGAACCAATGTAGAATAGTTCGAAATACTTATATTACAAGTGTACATGCATTAAGAAATTCATAGGTGTAAAATGGCAAGCTAATAGATTAGAGGTTCCAACCCAAAACACAAACACACACGCGTGGAAACAGCTGCGAGACAAAATGGCCTCAAGGCAAGATAATGAAGACAGCTGGGTAAGCTTAGGTTGGCATCTAATCTGACCAGTTACAGTTGACGTAAACCTGCGAAACGAAAAAATCAACTGTCTTATCGCTTGCTTTGATGCCAATACGATAAAGACACGATCGAGTGATCAAATGCAATGCACACATGAAAACATTGAACACGTACACACCATTTGGACTTCGCCCACCAGTCTTAACAAAGTAAACACGCACCTACTTCTCACGACGTCTGCTCCACCCCGTGTCTAGATGAGGAAAAACAAATCACGCCACCTTAATTAGAAGGAATATAGAGTGACCGTTCGAAAATTTCTCCAAATCTTCATTCGTCATCACTCTCACTCTGATTTGTTTATTAATTAGCGTCACGAGTCCGTTCCTCATCATTAATCCCGTCAGATTTTAGCCCTTTGCATAAATATTACGTAGGCTCGAAGAAGTAGGCCTTGTCACGGTTATGTGGCGCTCCTCTCCAAAAGAGGTAGCTCTGAGACCAGGGACCCCTCGAAAGATGGAGAAGAAGAAGCTTAGAGTTCCCTCATCAAAAATAAAGAGCCCGCCATCTCAATCCTCGGTCCGGTCACCTCTTTTTCACATTATAACTGGTGACCCCTTCGCCCGGACAGTGAAGGTAACAAAAGAAAAAATGATGGACGCATCGGTCCGACACCAAGCAGAACGAGGAGAATAAGAAGTCACCAACGTAAACACCATCAAGCCCACTGTTAGCATAAAAGAATTCGTCTTGACGAACTCCATTGCAAGGCGGAATAGGTTCAGAATGAAGGCTCACAAATGAGTATCATGTGAACTCTATAAAGGCTTGTAAAAGGTACGTGAATAATTATGCAAATACAAATAATCTAAAAGAGGTATAGTGGTTCTCATATATAAGGATAACTCCTTGTGTGAATAATATATACATATATATATATATATATATATATATATATATATATATATATATATATATATATATATATATATGTATGTGGAAGAAAATGGTAAACTACAATATTTGAATCAAGATTTTATTTATAACTATCGGACTAGTTTCGGCAACATGCCATTTTCAACTAATAATGAAGACACTAGGCAAGGAGCATTGGATACATATAAGGTAAAACACATCCTAAACAAAATGAAACAGAAGAAAACAATCTGGAAAAAATATATACTTGAGTAAATCTAGCGTGAATGACAAGCTAAACCAAATATAATGGAACCGTAAACAATCTGTAGAGTTTCTAATCCTCAATACGCAGTACATCCAAGGGCTTATAGATACGAATGGCGAGTCTATTTGTTATATATTTGTTAGATTTGTATTGTCCTTTAGATAAATTTAACTTATTAACTTTGTTGATGGTGATGGATTAAGCAATTCTCCTTTCAATATAATTAATTGATTTATAAATGATTTTTCCACCGACTTGAGACGAGCGATGTCTCCTTGCGAGCGAGCATTGTTCTTTACCACTGTTTTAAGACGGCTAAGGGGTTAAAATGTGGAGATTCTCCTCAGGCGGGGGATGGGGAACAACTACTACTTTGGGGAATTCCTAGCTGAGGCGCCAAACTGTCGGCGATAAACAGTTCTTTTAGCCCTCTCTCTATCTCCGCGGAGGAAACTGCTGGAATTTACGACCGCGTAGGGAATGTATTCCACAATCTACTTGGATCGTACGATGGGGAGGGGCATGTGGGCTTGCTTCGCTATGTGATTCTTGGCTGCGTGGGGTGTGGCTAACCACATGGCTTCCAGCAACGTGTTAAGCATTTCAAAGAAGATAAAAAAGGGTTATCCTCTCACAGGAGGAGATATGGTTCCTAAACCTAAAAAACTGTCCTAGGCCTTAAAATCTCCGCCCAGGGATACTTGAGGATACTGTATCTCGTTCCGTCTACATAAACGTTGGGTAGCTTTGTGCTATACATCGGTATAATTCGAAACTTATCTTCGGTCGTTTTAAATTACCATTTTCTTTCGTAATCGTTTAGGTTTTTAATTTCTGCCACCGTTATTCTGGCCCGCATCTGAGGGTTCCAAAAAAACACAGGGAATTAATTGAGTGAAATCATCCACGTATTGTATATTCACACAGCCCTCGTTTTCATATTGCATATGTGATTCCCAAGCATTGCCCCCCCCTTTCTTTTGTAACCCGTAAACTTTTTTTTTTTTTTTTTTAACCCTGACGGCTCATCTTGTTAATAGGTTTATTCCAAGTATCTGTTAATCCCACCCTTTTTTAATCTTTATATCCCATATTTTCATTAATCAGGTGTATAAATATCTTTCTCTTTTTCCCTGTCTTTTAGTCTGCTCAGTAAAGGACCATTAGTCGAAAGGCCTCGCAGTTGTCCGTTGTTTCATTTTCCTCGTGGCTGTAACGTTATTTATAAATTCCTCACGTTCCTTATTTTCGTGATTCAGTTATACATAATGAATGCCGCGTTCTCTTTCTCTATTCAGTTTCCACTTTTGAGTTGTGTAGTAACTGCGTTCTCCAAATCCCTTTGTGATGCGCACTGCGCAAGAATCCGTCTCAAGTTCTTAAAAAAGTGCTTGTCTGAACAAGTTCTACCCAAATCTTTACTTCCATACCGTCTAAGAAGATATGATCATCACCCTTTTGATGAATTTAGCTCCATGATGTTAAAACGCCACATAGCCGCCGCCAAGCAAGAAGAAAAAGAAAAATTTAAGGAATTGAAGGAAGCTAGACTCACATTCGGTTTCTCCATTCCCGCCGATTGGAAGTACTCGTTACGACAAGAAATCTATGAAAAACTTCGTAGAACTACTGATGTCTTAACAAAGAAACTGGATAAGAAAGTAAAATCTCTTATTGCCACTAGTGATTGGACGAATAATGTACGTAATAATTGTGTTGTTAATTTGTCAAGCAAAGAAATTAGTGAAAACGTCGTTTGTGCACTCGGTTACGGTTTATCCTTTTCCGTTTCAAGTAGACCCTCCACCTTAACTATTGCGTCTGCCCTTTTCAAATTTGAAAAATACTGTGAGCTTTCCCCAAATCAGGTTGACATAATTAAAGGTATTGTTTATGGGGCCACCAATGTTAGTCATGAAAGTAATTTCCCCGCTCGGTATAAAAAAAGCTTGGCCGATCTTAAAAAAGATAACGCATTACATATCACAAAAGCCGACAAGTCGAATAGTATCGTAATTCTTGATAAAAATGATTACATATCGCGCATGCATGCCCTACTGGCTGACGGTGTGACTTACAGAAAATTAACAAGGAACCCCTTAGATCAAGTTATTAAACATTTCAATAGTATACTGAAAAAAATCCTTAAAGATAAGAAGGAATTAGTAGGTGTTTTGTCAGAAAAATCTCCCTCGTTACCTTACTTATACGGGTTGGTAAAAACACACAAAGATAACAACCCTATGCGGCCTATTATTAGCACAGTTGGTTCAGTTTCATATAAATTATCAAAATATATTACCAAACTGTTGTCCCCTTTACTTCGAACAATATCTGGTTCTCATTTACTAAACTCCCTTGACTTAGTATAAAAATTAAATCAAATTACTATTTGCCCCAATGATAGGTTGGTAAGTTTTGACGTTTGCTCTCTCTTTACCAAAGTCCCTATTGATTCCATTTTAGATTATCTTAGCAATGAGCTTACTCATCATGAATTACCTCTAAGTCATATTATTTCACTCATTAAGTTGTGCATTTTTGACTGTAAGTTCGTTTTTAATGGTGAATTTTGCCAACAAATATTTGGTATGGCAATGGGCAACCCCTTATCTCCCCTACTCTCAAATTTGTATATGGAATTCTTCGAAAAACAATATTTACCTAATATCATTGATATCCCCTTAAAGTGGTATAGATATGTTGATGACATTTTAATTATCTTGCCTTTTAATATTGATGTAAATAATTTGCTTTCCAATTTAAATAACCAGGTACCTTCCATAAAATTTACTGTTGAATTAGAGAAAGACAATTGCCTTCCATTCTTAGATGTCTTAATACATAGGGAATCATTTAATTGCAATTTTAGTATTTATAGAGAACCAACCAACAACTTAACCTATGTCCATTTTTATTCAGGCCACCATCTTAATATTACGATATCAATTTTTTCCTCTATGTTTTTACGTGCGTTACGCATTGTCAGTCCTCAATATTTGGATCAGGAAATTGAATCTATAAAAAAATCGGTGCAGACTTGTGTTATCCAGAAAATATACTTGATATTTGTTATAATAAAGCCAAAAAGTTTTATAACGAAAGTACTATTGAGAAGGAAGCGCCCAAGAATATCCTCATTTTACCTTATTTTAATGGCTTGGAAACCGTAAAAACATTGTTAAAAACACTTAATGTAAATCTTGTTTCCTCTTATACTAATACTTTAAAAAGAATGTTAATAAAAAATTGCCCTAATGAAACAAATAACGTAATTTATAAAATCCCTTGTTTGGATTGCGCTTCATTTTATATTGGGCAAACTAGCAAGGATCTGAATGTGCGTATTAAGCAACATAAGTACTCTGTAAGCACTGGGCAAACATCAAATGCCATTTTTATCCATTTGAGTGAAAATTCCCATCGTATTAATTGGAAGGAGAGTTCTGTGATTGCCAAATCAAATGACTTTTTTTCACGAAATCTTTTAGAATCAGCATTTATACAACTGAATTCGAATTTTAATCTCAGCCCTGGAATGTATTTTTTGGACCCTTGTATCAAAAGAATGTTTAAGAATGACTTGAAAGATAAAATTTCTGAATTAATGATTACCACCTAGAAGTTATTTTAGCTTATTTATAAAAAAACAAACCTTTCCTCATATTTTTCTTTTGTCATATTTTCTAGTTATCATGTGTAAACTTTTTTTTTTTGTTTTCATATTGCATATGTGATTCCCAAGCATTGCCCCCCCCCCCCTTTCTTTTGTAACCCGTAAACTTTTTTTTTTTTTTTAACCCTGACGGCTCATCTTGTTAATAGGTTTTTTCCAAGTATCTGTTAATCCCACCCCTTTTAATCTTTATATCCCATATTTTCATTAATCAGGTGTATAAATATCTTTCTCTTTTTCCCTGTCTTTTAGTCTGCTCAGTAAAGGACCATTAGTCGAAAGGCCTCGCAGTTCTCCGTTGTTTCATTTTCCTCGTGGCTGTAACGTTATTCATATATATATATATATATATATATATATATATATATATATATATATATATATATATATATATATGTATATATATCATTTAATTTACCAATTAACTCAAATATTCATATTTACAAGAAATTCTCTCAGTTTAACATGGTTCGCACGATTCGAATATTGGCCTAATCCTAACGAGAGCTCTGATAAAAACAAAGTACGCTTCACCTAAACAAACACATTGCCAGATAGCTAATTTCCGGAGGCCTCTAAGTTACAGAGTCAAACGACCATTTACTCTCCCTAATCTAACTAAATTATGACAGAAGTCACGAAATACTATTTCTTCCTTAGTTAGCTTGGGGCAGTTTTTAAATCCTAATAAATCAAAACAAATATATATATATATAGTCATTCGGACTTACATGACCTTGATCGGAACAGGGGTTGACGGATGTCGCTATACTAGGTTTTTCAGTGAGTCTGCAGAGCCAACAGAGAGACTTCACGACGAAGGAGGAATTCAGGAGGTGGGATGAGGGAGTTGTCAAGGTGACAGTAGAAACCGATGTCGATCTCTTCTTATGATTTTATCGATCCGGTTATAAGTCTAACGGGTTGAGAGAGGGGTTGTGCTCTCTGGCTAAAGGAGTACTCTTCTTTGTAGCTCTCGAGTCCTTCTTGTAACCTCCTCTACTTCACAGAGTTACCAAACTTAGTTTTGGTATATGGGGCGATCCCGAAAGTAATAAAAGGGAACTTACTTGGGAATAAATTCTTCTTCTTTCAAAATTACTGAGTTTTCGATTTGAGAGTCCCTCAAGGGTGAGCTGATAACTTCTTTTATCTTGCTCCCAAAATTCTAGTTTAGCACTTAGAAATTTCGATCCGGGCCAAACCTCTTGCTAATTCTGCGAGGGATGAATTGGTATGGCACCGATAGGAAAACGGGACGAACTTCTGAATCTTAGATTGCGAGTCCGGAACAGGGCGAGGGACTGATCACAAAAATCTAGTCCTCTATCATCTTTAATATAATAATTTCTCTCCTTCCTTATCACTCGGAGATAACCCCAACTAAGGGGGACAGGATAATGGCACTGATTGCAGCGCGAGGGTGGAGGGGAGGTGACACGGCGGGGCCCAGGTCTGCTTCTCAAGGAGAGGCACCGACAACCGTCCCAACTTTTCTCCTCGGTGGTCTTTTGATCTTACGCCACTCTTTGGCGCTCTAACCACGGGCCTCCTGACCTCGTAGGTAATCGGAGATTAACTGGGTGTTTTGCCTAGCGAGTCGTTCATACCATCAGTTAGATGGATTTCTTCCTCAATTTTGCTGGGTCCAGTTTCCTATTAGAGCTGCTTAATGGCTTTTTGCGGTTTCCTTGGGCCGTGCAGTTCGAGTCAAATACCCACTTTGCGGGGATATCAGAGTCATTCGGCAGTTTGACTGTTAGTAAGATTTCTACCGTTCTCACGCACCTCAATTTCTTGTTCTTTTCTCTTGCTCTCTCAGAAGAGGGATATTAATTTATATGTACGCTTGGCCCTCTTGGTGGCGTTACGTTCTAATTCCTCTACAGTTATATTTATTTTTATTTTTTGCCAAGGCTTCACGCCTCTATTGTTCTTTGCTGTTTTACCTTTTTTGTTTAGCTTAGTGTGCTTTTTTTCTCTTTTTTTTCGTGATCAATATTCTACGTAAATATTGTGCGGAATTGACACCGACTATTGGTTTCCCGCTTTTAAAATTTTTTCTATTTTCCCTCCGGTGATTAATGGAGATCTCCAATTTTCTATATTCTTTTCCTTTTAGAGGTTTTTATAGGATTCCTTGAATTTTCGTAGCCCTTTTGTGAAGAATCCTCAAAACCTTTATCCAATTTCAGCGTCTCTTATATTTGTTTGTGTTTGAACGTAAATTGTTCCTAAAAATCTATTTGATGCTGATTGGAAAATTTTTGCAGCGCTTATGTGTAAAAAATAAAATTTGTTTAAAGTTAAATAAATAAATTACTCACTGCTAGAGACGGTTGGCAAGGTTTTTGAGAAGATTTTCAACTGCAGACTATCGGCTCACCTGTCAGAACACTCCCTGTCAGAACATGTTTTCAGTAAACACCGATGCCCGTAGACACCCATAGCCCAAATGCTGCAGCACGAGACAGTAGGGCATGCCAGAGGGAACTGAATCGAACTCATTTTCAGAGACGTTAAGAAGGCTTTCAACAAAGTCTGGCTCGAAAGCCTAGAGAACAAGATCTCGCGACTGAGGCTCGCGCCCCACTTTGTAAATATCCTCTGTAGCTACTTGACCAACAGGCAAGCCGTTGTAGCCTTCGAGAAGCATACAGGGGAGGCCTTCAAACTCCTGTCCGGGATTCCCCAGGGGAGAGGCCTAAGCCCAACTCTCCTCACCATATATATGAGGGATATACCCAAATCTATTGATCCAATAACATTGGACATACAATATGGGGATGATTTCATCCAGGTTGTGGTGAAAAGAACAAAACCCGCAAGGATGATGGCTAGAACCACGGTTGCTGAGACTGAAAAGGTCTCCAGATTCGAAAGACTCTGGAAGATCCAGACCAACGTGTCTTAATTTAAGGCAACAGCATTAAGGAGACACCGAATTGTCCTCCTCAACTTGGAAGACAACGAAATCGACTACTCGACAAATGTGTCCGTGCTTGAATTCAAACTTGCCAACACTGGCATGAGCGCACTCGTCAGCGCAAGATTAGGGATTGCAAGTACTGAATTAGACAAACTAGCAAGATTTAGACTCCTTAACCAACTTAATAAGAAAAAACTTTACACTAATTTGGTTAGGTCCAAACTGGTGTATCTTGCCATACACCTTAATGCTGCATCGAAGAAGGATAAAACAGACTCCAGAGAGTGCAATTTAGAGGTCTTAGGTATATCACAAACACAAAGTGGTATGACTTCCGGACCTCGAAGAGCCTTCACGAAGAAATAGGAATGAAACCTATAAACATCTATCTCTACAAAAGAGGAATCGATATATGATTAAAGCTGGAAGATATTCTGCAACTAGGGGCCCTAACTGCCCTTGAACCTAAGAGAGAAAGAGATGCTTCAAACGATACCGGAACCAGCACTTATATACTGTTGACCAATCCGAAAGAGACCAAAATATCAAGGTAAAACAATAAAATAAAAGAACAACTCAACAATTACTAAATATTAAAAATAAATAAATAAAAAGAAAGATATTCAATAAATAAATAATAAAACAATAACAGAAAATTCCCGCAATGGGACATTAAAATAATAACATCAAAGGAAATAAAAAAGATCCCGCAGTGGGACAGGAAACTCAAAAAAGGAGATGGCCCGAACATCGGGCATCATATATATAAAAACATAACATAACCTAATTTCACGGATGACAAAAGCCACAAAGATCAAAGGTCATCCGCATCTGTCAAAACCCACCAACAAAATGCATCTCTAGGACTGTCAGATCATGCATCTACATTATACAATTTAAACAATCCATAGGATTGTGTCCGATAATGCATCAACAATATACAATTCAAACCATACACAGGAACGTGTCAAAAAACAAAAAGCATCATCATCAAGACTCGTCAAAATCCAATTCAATCGTAATATACAATAATAAAAAACTTCATCCACAGGAATGAGTCCAGAATACCCCCAAAAGTTAACCCTCCCTCCCCATAAAATCATCTAATCAGCGTTTGAATACATTCAAGTTTGGACTCTCTACCGTCTCAGATGGCAAACTATTTCAGTAATCTACCACTCTATTGGTGAAAAAATATTTTCTAACATCCAACCTGCACCTCTGTTTTTTAATTTTTAAGTGGTGACATCTAGTCCTATTACTACCTTCCACCACAAATAACTTGCTAAAATACAACTTATTCATCCCAGAACAGATTTTGAAAAGCTCAATCATATCTCACCTCACACGTCTTCTCTCAAATGAGAACATATTTAGTACCCTCAGTCTATCTTCATATTCAAGATGCTTCAGGGAAGGTATTATTTTTGTTGCCCTCCTTTGTGCTGACTCTACCAGGTTGATGTCATGTCTAAAGTGTGATGACCATGTTTATATACATCACTCTAAAGGTGGCTTAACATACGAGTTATAGAGTTTAAGGATAACCTCTTTACTCTTGTAGCTAACATCCTCTTAATGTATCTTAGCACCCTATTTGCTCTATTTTTTGCCTTGATACACGGCTTTGAAAACTTTAGTGACCCCTGTACTACTACGCCTAAGTCCTTCTCATTCTCAACTGAATTCAGCCAATGCCCATCCATCTCATAGCAAAATTCCCTATTATCCCTTCCCATGTTAAGAACTTTGCATTTTTTAAGTTTAAAAGTCATTTGTCACTTCTGAGCCCAAACTAATAACATATTTAAGTCACTCTGCACTTTAAAGCTACCTTCCACTTCTTTGACTACAGCTGCCAATTTAGTGTCATCAGCAACAATGGACACTTTGCTATTTACAGTCTCCCCAAGACCATTTATATAAACTATGAATAATAAAGGGCCCAAAACGGATCCATTAGGTACGCCACTGATCACGTCCCTCCACTTTAACCTAACCCCATTCAGCACAACTCTCTGTTTCCTGTCTTTCAGCCATTCAGTTATCCAATTCAATACTTTACCACATATCCCATGCATTTTTAATTTGTGAACTAGTCTCCTATGTGGAGCCTTATCAAAAGGTTAGCTAAAATCTAAGTAAATTACATCAAGATTCTCTCCCTTATCTAATTGTTTAGTAACATAATCCATAAAATCCAGTAAATTTGTTAAACACGATCTTCCTCTTCTAAACCCATGCATAGCATCATTTATTAACCTACCATTCTCTAAATGGTCAGAAATCCCCTTCTTAACTATCTTCTCAAGGATTTTACAAACGATAAAAGTTAAGCTTACCGGCATAAAGTTTTTCGGGTCCTCTTTACTTCCCTTTTTAAAAATTGGCACTACATTCGCTAATTTCCAATCATTAGGTATTTCTCGTTAAAATCTACATCAATCATAATATACAAAAATAAAAAACTGCATCAACAGGAATGAGTCCAGAATAGTTTAACTCGAGTGTTTAAATAATAATAACATAGAGTGCTACTAAAATAAAGTGTTAAACGAAGCTAGAGAAAGTAATAAAACCAGAATAATTAATATATCCAGATATGACTAAAAGAACGACTCAATTAAAATTGTGAATGCTAAAATAAATTATATCAAACTATGAATGTAATGTGATTATATCAAAACTTAACTTGGAAAATTATAATATATCTAGATAGGACTAAAGGCACAACTCAATTAAAATGATAAATGCTAAAATAAATTAAATCGAACTATGAATGTAATGTGATTATTATATCAAAATTTAACTTTGAAAAATAATTCCTAAAAAATTTTGCTAAGTTTATATAACTAAAATAAAAAACAATTTATGTATTCTATCATAAAATAAGTAATATATAGTTTTAATAAGATAACCTCCCCGATGATTCTGTAAAATCTGTTTTCATACTCCTACTTATAACTTACTCTTCTCCGATGAATTTTCACAAAAATATAACTTCACCACTACAGCTATCTATTCTTTCTTTTTACATATATGTAATTTATTTGGATATTTGTAAAAGAAAAATCATGGTTATAAAATTTCAGCCGATCCTATATAATTGAAGTGCGCTATCAGGAAAATTGACCAAAATGCAAACTGGCAGGATATGCCGAAGATCTAGAAAAATTTAAACAGCCAGATCTAAGCGAAACTAGTTATCCATAAATTAATGAAGGCACTAATCGAAGCAGATGTATTACATATCCCGAGAACAGCATTTAGAACATTACCACACCATGCCCGTACTCCATTAATTACAGAATAAGAAAGCAACTATAAAAAACTTAAAAGATGGAATAGAACAAATTGGTCCACGTAGAGGCGATAGGGAACGTCTCCTTAACATTAAAAATAAACTAACTGCGGCAATTTTGGCAAAGAGTGGCGCCAGATGGGAACAACTAGTGGAGGAGGCGATAGACGAAGTATTAAGCCTAACGAAGTTTTGGCAAAAACTAAACATAATATGAAGAAATAAAAAACAGAAAACAAAGTTATCCATTAATCACAACGGAGAAGACATACAAGAACCACAACAAATAGAGATGGCATTCAGAGAACATTGGAGAAGGCCGTTTTCTTTTACATTAATCGCCATTGTGATTTCAGTGATGACAACTTTAAAAACGTCAGTGTAGACTTTGAATTTGATTACTTCGGTTACTTTTGCCCAATTATGATTCCTAAGAATCTTGTCCGTGATTTGGTCGATCGAGTGTCCTCCAACCCAAGGGTCGAGGCGTCGTCAGATCACACTTCTATGTGTGCGTATTTGTCGCGGTGTCTGAGGTATGAGATGAATTTTTTGAAAGATGTCTGAGGCACGCGGGGAGGAGAAGGCTTCGAAGTCCGCATCCATCGCACAGATAGCCGCGTAGCCATTTGGCAATTCATTGAGCTCGCCATAAATTCTCTCAAATACCTTGCTCTTGTCCGGTTTTTGTCTGCCTGGCAAGGTCCGCAGGGCAATATACCGCGTCTCCCTCATTTCTCCGCCATTACACCCGAGGGCGTAATTTTGTAGGGTATCTGGGGGGACCCGAGTCTGTGAGTGTAACTGAGTGTGTATGTTGTTTTAGGGATCCTTTATGAAAATAAGTAAGAGTGGTATGTGGAGAAGGTGGAAAATGTCCAATGAACAAAAGGACACTTTACTTTAAGGCAGCACAGAGGGGTCCTTCTTTCTTTCCCTCAACTAGCCTCCGAAAGGCTAGGCAAGGAAAAAATAGCCACTTCCCAACGTATCACTGCTGGTGGAATATACGGTCACGCACAACAAAGCGCTATCCAATCAACCTTATTCGAATGAAATCCAGTCTACTATCTACTCTACTCTAACTATATACTTTTAACTTCTAACATTTTCAAGATGTAATACATAGGATTAAAATTCTGTTTAATGCTGATTGATTGAATTTTGTATAATTATGACTAGATGGATTGACAAATTGAATACCTGTATTTTGTGGCTTATATATAGTATTAGCAGTCATTATTCAACAAGCAAGAAGAATATATCATTACCGTTCACAAACCGAGCAACAAGCTTCTCGCTCTACCAACATAGCATAGTCTACTTCCATCAAGACTCCCGTCTACAAAGAAGCAGCCGATACGGGATGGCGAAAATAATGGATTTTTGGCTGCCTTACCGCTCGAGAGGAAGGAGCAAATTCACCACCATCGATCCTCCCACCTCAACCAAGCGGCCTTTATGGGACGGTCGAAAATCGTCGAAATTTACTGCTGTACCGCCTGAGAGGGTGGAGCGAATTTCACCACCAGCGATCCTCCCGTCTTCACCTAAACGTTTTAAAAGCATTTGGCAAAGTTTGTATTAGAGGAATCCAATTTAAAACACTACAACTACGTATGAATGACAAAATTGGAAAGACTCATATGCAATTACGTGAGGGATAAACGTGCATACATCGAGAATGGGGACCACCGAGGGGAAATATTTAAGATTTAGGCTGATTTGCATCAGTAAGGGTATCTGAGCCCGTCACTATGCTCAGTGTATACTTCAGATATTCCACCACCATTTATACATGGACACCTCGACATGCAATTCGCAGATGACGTCACACAATTCCTCGTCTGCTCCTACAGAAACCCAGAATTGCAGGCAAGATTTACAGCAGAAGAAATAAGTAGGATTAATGTAAAGGAACGAAAATGGAAAATAGGCACTAACAGAAATAGGTTTTAAATAGTGCCAATTTATAGGAGGAAACTCAAAGACATACACATTGAAGGACAGAGATATGAGTACGCTAGCGAAGCCAAGGTACTGCAAATGACAATCACCAGGACAAGATACTCCAAACATGATAAAGAAAGAGTTGAAAAAGGAAGAAGTTGAATGGGACTACTATACGGGCTCCCGTCCCTTAGCCAGAGAAACAAGAAGAAAATATATCAAGAGGTCATCCAATCATCGATGGTATACCCAGTAATACTTATGGCCACCATTTCAAAGAGTAGAATGATGAAACTACAGAGAATTCCAAACAAGGCAGTACTACTAATCACTGACACGAGAAGAAGAGATAGAAGAAGACAAAGAGATGAAATCAATTAACAAGATACTAAAAAAAGAGCAAAAAATCTAATTCAATAAACACAACGGGAAATAGGAAAGGAGATCAAGAATTTAATCACCCAAAGAGTAGAGGGGAGAGCACATAGCCTCTTCCCCACCTATACAACTAGGTTCGATCTAGAAGAGGATATATACTTCACGGGCTAACACGGAGTTAAAGAGAGAGTAAGTAATAATTTAAAAACTTTAGAAGTCAGAAGAAGAAAAGAATGGAAAGAGGGAGGAATGAAAAAGAAAACTAGAGAAGGAAAACTAAAACAACAGTAATAGCAAGGATAAAACATTATCAGTAATGGGAATATAAAAACAATAAAAACAGTTTGAACTTCTAAAAGCAAGACAAAGAAGAATAAGCTTGGAGCTCAGGCTTACACCAACTTAATCTATCGTATTTCTAAACTAGACATTCTAAAAGGAAAGAGATTAGCATGACCTACATGCAACTTAGCATTCAATTGCAACTCTACTACCTTCTTATTCTTCTCTCTACATTTTTTATTCTATCCTTAACATCTAAAGTGTTAAACATAGAATATGTGGGACAGGGGTACTATAGTAAGAAGGAATAGTTAAAGGTTATAAAACAAACGCTAGTGCGGATTCCACGTAAAGCTGTAGGCCCACCGACCAAATTGGTCGCTTTCAAGTCTACTACGCTACTTCAAACTTTTCTATCTCAAACTTTTCCTCTTCCTCTCCCTCTCCTTATCCTGGTCTCTTGTTCCCCCTTCCATTAGTCTAACAAGACTACGAAGAGGAGAGGGGAAGCCTGGGGTCCGGGTTTCCTTCCCTCTTTTAAGGGTTTGGTAAAGTCGCTTGCTTACAGGTTTCTTGACGTACGATCCGAGGAGTATTAACCGATCAAGGTTTGTAAGTTAAAGGCTCCTTTGTGAAAGGAATTAAATACTTGTATTTTCATACCACTTTGAAACGTTTACACTTATAGAAAAGATTTAATTTGCGCAACGGAATATTTTAAATCTGGTTATAATGGCAAGAACAAGAATAATGGAGATTCGCAGAGAGGTAAATTAAGAGCCTATAATGTTAGTCTAGTTATAATAATGATCATAATATTTATTAATCCTTTTGAATTTTTCCTAAGGAACACCCAGGAGGCAAATTGTAGCTCCGCCTTCCAGGAGTTACTAGGCGGAGCTTGCCCACCCAATGGTTCCAGTATAGCCTGTGATTGGTTGGAGTCCAGGCTGCGATTGGCTGCATTTCCCCACTCATCCTAATTTTGGAGTTTCCACCTTACTCGGACATCACAGAGACTCCGTTTGCTCAAAGCTGAGATGCCCTTTATCAAATTTTACATTAAGGCGAAACATCTTTTGTCGTCGGTTCTGTCGCCATTTCAGACAGCTCTTATTACTCTGTTTGCCTATCTGCTCTCACACTCGGGTGCGATAGCCTTACATTGTGGTCGAGTTTTAAACCAGACGTTCTAATCAGATTCCGCTGATTCACAAACTGTCTCCAAACTACCTTATTTTATTGTTCCTACCATTCTATCTTTGACATTTAGACCTGGCAAAATCTATATTTCTCTCTCTTCTCTCTCTCTCTCTCTCTCTCTCTCTCTCTCTCTCTCTCTCTATCTTTATCTTTCTCTCTTTCTTTCTCTCTTTGTTTGCAGTCATTGTACACTACTAGCCATAGAAGCAAACAGGCAGCCGCCAAGCCAAATCAAGAAACCTATTTGGCTGTCCCAAGAGTGGCACCAAAACTCGGTGAAAAAATCACCCTTGGTAATCATATGACTCTCGAAGAGGCTTACCCTGCCTAGGCAACCTATATGTGTACACTTTAGTTTTTGACAAGCCTTGGTTGGTGATGCTCTCGAACCACTATTCTGGACCGAATATTTTGGATGCAGTTTATAGGAATGATATGTGACCTTTGGTAGAGCCATGTGGCTTTGTCATCATTTGAATTACATGATATGTTTAGTGAAAAACATATTTAAATCCACAAAATTCGAAAAATCCCTTCCTCTCTTTATCTCTTTGTTTGCACTCATTGTACACTACTAGCCATAAAAGCAAACAGGCAGCCGCCAAGCCAAATCAAGAAACCTATTTGGCTGTCCCAGGAATGGTACCAAAACTCGGTGAAAAAATCACCCTTGGTAATCATATGACTCTCGAAGAGGCTTACCCTGCCTAGGCAACCTATATGTGTACACTTTAGTTTTTGACAAGCCTTGGTTGGTGATGCTCTCGAACCACTATTCTGGACCGAATATTTTAGATGCAGTTTATAGGAATGATATGTGACCTTTGGTAGAGCCATGTGACTTTTTCATCATTTGAATTACATGATATGTTTAGTGAAAAACATATTTAAATCCACAAAATTCGAAAAATCCCTTCCTTTCTTTCTCTCTTTGTTTGCAGTCATTGTACACTACTAGCCATAGAAGCAAACAGGCAGCCGCCAAGCCAAATCAAGAAACCTATTTGGCTGTCCCAAAAGTGGTACCAAAACTCGGTGAAATAATTACCCTTGGTAATAATATGAGTCTCGAAGAGGCTTACCCTGCCTAGGCAACCAATATGTGTACACTTTAGTTTTTGACAAGCCTTGGTTGGTGATGCTCTAGAACCACTATTCTGGACCGAATATTTTGGATGCAGTTTATATGAATGATAGATGTCCTTTGGTGGAGCCATGTGGCCTTGTCATCATTTGAATTACATGATATGTTTAGTGAAAAACATATTCAAATCCACAAAATTCGAAAAATCCCTTCCTAAATTAGCTTGCGTTAAAGGTTCGTTTTCTTTAACTTAGAGACAGGTGATCTGGGCTAACTAATTTATATCTCACAGGAGGCCTTTTCTTTGAATTTTTTCATTCTTGATCCTGCATTAAGTTGATATATACGGTCTTTATTCAATATTAAATGCCTAAAACTATTCACTATCCGAATATATAAGTTAGTATATGGTCAGCCTAATATTACAATGTAAATGTTGCTTAACCCTATCTGAGACGAGTCGTTATGGTTCTCGTGGAACTATTAATCGTGTGACCTAACGAAAATTCATTAATTTCATTATTCAAAAGATCGCGACATCAAGATACTCATATTAATCGTTTACCCAAAAGTCAGCCAATGGGCAGCAGATAGAGAAATGGGAACAAGTTTGTAAAAAATGAAGGATTTTTATCTCGTGTATGGAATAAGTTGTTGTGCACACATAGCACTGTTTAAAAAAAAAGAGAAGTTTTGTTCACAATTAGGAGTATCTTCTGCTACATGCGAACGTTTGTTGTACAGTTTTAAAAGTTCAGCAAAAAACTAAAAAAATATAAAGAAACTCAGAGTCTCTGAGTACTTTAATTTTATATATTTGCATTTAAAAATAGAAATTGGGTTCATGAACCCTTTATTAAATATTTCACTTTCAGAAATTACTCCAACAAATGGAGGAAGGTGGTACAAAAAGCCAGTTTTTTTTTGTTTGGTCGATATGCTACGCTCATGCAGTTATTGAAGCGATGCTGGGATTGATTGGGTGAAGCTTTGTATGGATTGAGTCAGTGGGGGATCCAGGATAAAAAGGAGGGGAGTGGCGCTAACCTTAATTTCTCTCTCTGTAGTCTGAGAAAAGGGTATTGATCATCACTAATGTTTTATCTTACACAGCATTGATAATAAATAACACTATATCACACGGGATTGAGCCGAAGTCTATCTGATCGGATTTTTTTTTTACACATCAGAAAATTTCGACATGCAGTTTATTGTAGTTTTGGAACGTCACCTAAGGTATAATACTGAATTTAATAATTATTTTTGAGATTTACAATGGTTTAAAAAACTGTTTTATATATGCTCTATATTATATCATAACTCTCTCTGAAAAGTAGAATACAAGTATGACTTGAAAATAAACGGGTCTGAGAGGGTAAATAACATCATCGGACATGCAGCGTTGGTCACGGGATTTAACAGCAACATCAATTTTCTGTTCCTTCGGGCAAGGTCGAAGGAACAGAAAAAAAACCCTTACAAAGTGGCACATGAGGAAAGCAATAATATGAAAATTAACCCACAGGAAAATGAAAAGATGAATCTAAGCACTTTCGAACTATATTTGCAAGTTCATTTTCCTGTGGGTTAATTTTCATATATATATATATATATATATATATATATATATATATATATATATATATATATATATATACTGTGTGTGAGGCAACACAAGTATGGCACATTTGCACATTTAAATTTAAAATTTTTATTAAATATTTCCTGCTTTTGTCTGGTTATAAAACTAACAGGAAATTCAGTAAACTTATTTAATAGAAGTAATAACCATGAAAAATTATTATATGTATAGAACAAGAAATGCTAATAAAAAAATATGTGACAAAAGTATTCAACCTTTCTAATAACATGCGAGAATATTATTAAATAAAAAAAGATCTTGTAAATTCGATGAAAATGATAAGAATAGAGGGTGGAAAAATTTCTTAAACGAAACTGAGTTAAACTGCCAAATACTACCACCGAAATTCATTGATAAGAATCTATTGAAGAGGGACGTTTGCTTTGAGCAATGACGAAGGTCAAAGAAGTTCTTCGAGCAATGCCGAAGGTCAAAGAAGTTCTTCAAGCTATTCCACACTAAACAATTAAACTCATTTGAGATTGAGTATCAAATATATAAATTTCTGAGCCAGTTGAAGTGCCTTATGCAACTGTTAGTTTTATAATTCGAAAGCATTGCGAGTATGTAATGACCTCCAACGTCCCAAAAGATGCTCCTTGCAAGAATAATAATCGATCCCGACATTATATGCTTCGATCTATAAACAATAATCCATGATTACAAGGAAAGTTCTACAAAGCGATCTGGAAATGTCATGGACTGAAGTGAGTAAACGAACTATTAGCAAAGAGTACATCGTAATGATCTATATTCTTCCACTCCCCGCCAAATTCCACTTCTTGATAGAAAGCATTTAACGAACTGTTTAAAATTAAGCTTTTTGGTAAAAATGATGACACTCACGTCTGAAGGGCAGAAGTAAGTGTATATGACCCTAAGCACACCATTTCAACTTGAAACAAGGAGGAGGTAGTCTAATGGGTTAGGGATGCTTTACTGAATATGGTTATTGAGTGCACCATATCAGTTATGGGAAAATTGGATGGTATCATGTATCGAAAGAAACTGGAGGAAATGCTGCTCCCAAATGTAAGAATATTCTACGATCGACCTCAATGGATATATCAGCAGGACAAGATTCCTAAGCACATAGCAAAATTCACTCGAGAATAGTTTAGGAAGAGAAAAATAAACTTCCTATAATGGTAAGTTCAATCAATCGCCAGATCTACTTCCTATGGAAAACTGTGGCAAATACTGAAAGCTATAATCCCTAAGACAAACCGAAAGAACCTTTATGCTTTGATGGAGATTTGTGTAGAAAAGTGAAGTAAAATATAAAGAAATGATTCCGAGAAGCTACTGTCAATCTATAGGCTTCGTCTTCGTGCTGTTATTGCAAACAGAGGTTATTCCACGGAATATTATTTGTTAGCGATTATTGCTCTATTCAAAGAAAATCTTTCTTAAATGTATATATATATATATATATATATATATATATATATATATATATATATATATATATAAATTAACCCACAGGAAAATGAAAAGATGAACGCAAGCATTTTCGAACTATATATGCAAGTTCATTGTCTTCTCTATTTTCATGCTACTCCTTGAGAATGAACTTGCTTCGATTCATCTTTTCATTTTCCTGTAGGTGCCACTTCGTGAGTTTTTTCATTATATTTATCGTAAGTATTGTGGATACAAATTGAAATTAAAGGGCATTAGAAGCAAAACATTGAAATGAATGAAGTTAAATACAATTTTTATCTGTTTTCTTTAAAGAACTATAGACTGTTTGGGTAAATAGGAAAAGTGAATGTAAAATAATATAAGTTGAAGCGAATTAAATGAAAATAAATTACAGGGTTCGAAATATTTAGGGAATAAACTTTTGTATGTTTCTTTCTTGTACAGAAAAGCAAAATGTTAATCCTCCGAAATAATTCCGCTTCCCAATCGCCTTACCTGGTAGTTCTACAATGGTGAAAGAAAGTATAGCGGGTGGATATTTCGGCTGCTAAAATCGAATTTGTAAACGGCCCTCCTCACATCTCATTGATGCAGTGTCCGATATAATTTTGTCGCTAATAAAATTGGCCTCTTCTTAAACTCAACGCGGAGCATTTTAAAAACATCAAAATAGCACGTGACACCGTAGAAGATCAATAAGCTATGCGAAATAAGAAAAGATGATATGCAAGCGATTTCGTCTTTGCTTACGACTAAATAAAGATCTTAATCTATGAACTATATTTTGTCTTAGAAAAGAAGAAATCGGAGTGTATCATCGTTTTTATGGGTTATTGAACATCTACCGTATCACGTGTTATTGTGATTTCCCTTTAACTTAAGAAATGCGAATGTCTCTCTTATAACGCTTTTTTTAACATGCATATAGGGATTTATTTACACTGGAGTGTTTTTAACCTGAATTGAAGCCTCGTTTTGAGGGGGATGTGAATAGTAGCCTCGCCGTTAGCGCGGTGACCTGAAAGGCGATATGTGCTTGATGGGGTATGTTCGAACTGCACTTACTTCTTTTACATTTTTAACAGGTAAAAGAGTTTATTTATTGAGTATATATCAGTATATATCAGTATATATATATATATATATATATATATATATATATATATATATATATATATATATATATTGTTAAAGACCAGGTTATATTTTGGATTTAGTAATTTGGTTTTTGAACTTTCTATCTGGCGAATGCACTTTTCGATAGGTGGCTGCAGATTCAAAATCAGCAGAGGAAGATCCTGGTTTGAATAAGACTAAATAAAGTTGATCTTCCTCAGCTGATTTTTAATGTCCAGCCAGATATCAACAACTGCATTCGCCAGATAGAACGTTCAAAAACAAAATTACTAAAGTCAAAATTCAACCTGGTCTTTAACAAAACATGTATAGAAGAGAAGCTACTCCCATCTTACACCAATATAAGGATATGTATAAGTGTATGTGTGTGCACGTGTAT
Organism: Ceratothoa steindachneri; assembly: GCA_963969495.1. Lineage (NCBI taxonomy): Eukaryota > Metazoa > Arthropoda > Malacostraca > Isopoda > Cymothoidae > Ceratothoa > Ceratothoa steindachneri. The sequence goes on from OZ018330.1 coordinate 93,339,687, forward strand.
ATATCCTTTCCATCCTCTTTTCTACTACCTTTTACATGAAGCTAAAATAACGAATTCCAATTGTGTATCTAAATTCGTGTCTATGGAAATTAAATGTATTACAGCTGGCTCATTGCCATGACCATCAACCACCGTGGCACAGTGCCAGGTGGCACCAAAAACTTCACTTTTCTTCGGTGATTAGATTACGGCGTGATATATATATATATATATATATATATATATATATATGAATTCATTAAACCACATTGAAAGAGAAAACAGAATAATTTTTCCTTGCGATAATATTTTTATTACCTTTTTTCGAAAAAATCCGTGCAGGGAAGCGATTCGAACCAGGCACACTGAGGCAGCGAGCACCACTTTGATCACAGTTAAAAGTATGCTGTTAGTACACTACGCTACTTTTAACTGTGATCAAAGCGGTGCTCGCTGCCTCAGTGTGCCTGGTTCGAATCGTTTCCCTGCACGGATTTTTTCGAAAAAAGGTAATAAAAATATTATCGCAAGGAAAAATTGTTACGTTTTCTCTTTCAATGTGGTTTAATGAATTAATTTTCATCATTCTCTCGTGCTACTTTGAGAGGTATATACATATATATATATATATATATATATATATATATATATATATATAATTATATGGCAACAAATTTGCAAACCTAGAAAAATTCCTTGCAGGTACGGATGTTTAGATCGGTGCCTGAATGTATTTTAATTTTTATCCTTTTATACATAAATATAATTCAAAACTTAGGTGCGGTGTTGATTTATTGAGTTACGCATACACAGAGTTTCATGTGTCGGTAAGATAGTACTAAATTCTTTATTCTTAAAGTGACTCTTAATTATTTATTAATGTAACATCTATCCCTTTGCCTTCGAGGATGCACCCCCACCCCCCTGACTTTATAACGAATTCATCACAAAGACTAATACGACTTTACAATGGCACCAACCTCAGGTTCTCATTGGAAGAGAGGTCCAGGAATAGAAGCAGCTAAGTGTATTTTCCGCAACAAAAAGGAGACCGTTTTTGTGTCAGGGAGGGCTACAAGTAACAAAATGCTTAACGGGAGTGTGGAGAGATCAACCTTTTAGAATGGTTCTGGGAGGGGGAGAAAGAGACATGTGCAATGTGATGGAATATTTTCAAGATGGCCTGTATGGATGGCGTTGCTTGAGCCCATGTGCAGAATGTTCTCGCCGAAATAAGAACCCAGTTTCTAGAAGAGGCAATCCAAGTCGTTGTCCACGATTTTATGAAGCGTTCTTTACGGCGAGACCCAGTCTCTACATCCTTGACTATGACCCATTTCCGTCCCTGCGGAGTTCCTCCCGGCAAGACTTAGGATGTGGCTCATATACTCTTAAAATTTCTAACTTTGATATTCAGACATTCTTCGCTTTATTTCAATCCCAAATTATTCTATTTATCACTTTTTAACACATCACAGTCATCGTTTACGTTTCATTTGCTCATTGGCATTGTAAAATTGTTTCGGCGGACCGTGACTCTTATTAAATGTAGATTGAAAGTGTAGCATGGCGAGTAAGCGGCTTACAAACTCAATCTGAACAAGGTATTTTTGGTTTCATGCATAGCCGAGTGAATAAGTCTCTCAACTACTGATCTCAGCGATGAGATCTCAGTTCGAATCTCATCACCACTCGAATGATTTTTTCTTTTCCTAAGAGCCATTTACTGAAACGCCCGCATCGCACTTGGCACCATCACTCCAACTTTAAGTTTAAAGAATATTTGCTCAACGCCGCTAAGGACCACCAGGCAACAAAAGCGGAACTTTTCTCTCACTATGGAAGTCACATAAAGTTTGAAAGTGAAATATGTAAAAAATGTAGTACGGAATGAAAAGTTTGTGGAACAAAACTGCAGATGATCCTGCAGAATTGGGACCGGGAGGGCCCCCAAATCATCCAAATGTTAACCGTATTAAGGTTGTCCATACGGCTATAACTAAATTCTTCTTGCAGGTGCGTAAAGGGATAGATAATGAAAAGAAAAATGAAATACTGAAGAGAGAGCAATGTAGGGAATGATGACAGACAGTTAAAATCCAATACCAAAATCCTAACCTAGAGAGAGGAGTAAGAACCATCACTATCCCTTCTCTACCAAGGCTGAATGAACGAAAACTAGTCCACGACTAGCCTATGAAATTTGCTAGTGGCTAAGAAAAGAGGAAGGAAGATGCTCATAAAGTAACGATGGAAAGAGGCCAAGTGAAATGTCTAGAATGACTAAAGCCCAGGAAGTCTCAATCTCTTTCGATATGCCCGGAGGGACAGGGGTTCGGCAGGAAGTGCAACAGTCTAGAAGTGGCGCGCCTTCCGAGGAGTTAAAGAGTATAGGTGTAGGAAGAGAAAGAGTCATTAAGGGGTTGCACCGCAATTCCAACACTGACCACGGGGTCTCTGGGTCACGCAACGGGAAGCATTATTCACTCGACCCTAGCTCAGCCTAACAAAGACGCGGATCAATCTGTGTTTATAAACCGCACGTTTCTCCTTCGCCTCTTTACATAAACTTCATCTTCTCTCGTCAAGCTTTGTCATTTTTTGCTCTCAGAATTAGGCGTTGATAAGGTTTACAATGAAAAAGTCGACCGAGAAATTTCCATCACTTTTGTTGCTTTTAGATGCATTGTTTTTGTGATTAATTTTCAATAACAAAGTAAACACCTCCAAAGCTGAACAAGTTCACGTTCTCTCAATCATTCATGACAGAGAGCATCGCGATCAACTTTTATCATTCTTCAATCCACAACCCAACCTTAGGCTATACACACTCTTAGCAGAACACATGTGTAAATTTGCCTCGGTAATTCCGTTGCCATGATCTCTCTTAAGTCCTTTGTCTTTTCTAATCGTTTGTTATTTCTTTTTCCGTCAGAAATTCTCTCTCTGAGAGTATTTCAGGAGTGTGTGTAGGGGGAGTTATTATTATCATTCCTTCAGGCCACTTAGCCGATTAAAGATTTTCACTCTTTCTATTTTGTTCTTTTTAATTTATTAACATTTTGCTTTGCGTTCTCATTGCATCTCTAATCAAATAAACTAGTTTGCTCTCTACTTTATTTGATATACAAGTTCTCTGTGAAGACGCTCGTTCCTGAATAGTAGTACAACACAAAACATCTTTATTATATTAACATTTTTTTAATAGAGTACTGGATTCAACTGTAAAATACGGTGACTGACACCATTTTAAATTTTTTTTTTTAAATTGACAACTCGCGCAGTCATTAGTTCTGGTTTTTCTTCTTCCTGAAGCCGCTTAACATATCAGTGATTCAGCGGAGTAAATGCAAAAGCTTTCAAGATAAACTTGGGTGGAAAGCACGACTCTAAATTCTCTTCTTCTATGGCCGGTGACCAGTTTATGTACATATATTTCTTGCCTTCTCTTCTTTTCTCTCCGAGTCTTATACATTTCTGCTCATTGGTACACTCTGGCCATAATTTATCCTTCAAGTTGTATTTATCAGTAACGCAAGACCTCTAAATTCAATTTTTCCCCAAGACTGGAAAATTCTTCAAATATGTAAAAATAAAAATTCCACCTGGACAAACATCTAATAATCCCTAGTTTGTTCCTAAGTACTAGAGTTTGGGGCGAAACAATCGTGTAAGATGGCTGTCACTAGTGAATGGAAAATCCTTTTCAAATCTGTTTGAAAATCACACTCTATGAGATTTTTACCGATGTAATAGGGAAAAGACTTCTGAAATTCCAAGGCATTCTTATATCAGAAAAAAACTTTTACTCCAGTATCATAATTTTTAAAATCCGAAAAATAACACGAAAATATTTACCAGAAAACCCTGATGAACCATTTCCTCCCCTAAATTTGGACAATTGATGGTTGTAAATTTGAACTAATTTATTAATATTCGGAAAGACGAAAAAAAGCAAATTTACAAGAAGGAGAAACACTAATGATGCGACTAATAAGGGTGAAGCGACTAAATTGAGTGAGTAGTTTGTAGGGTTGCCCCCAACCACAGGAAACAAACAGTGAGCCAATACAATCTCATTGAGACAACAATTTAACCAGTAAAACACATTTGACAGAATGTACGATCGGTAAAACAGGAAAAATTAGATAGGAATCAAGTGCGACGCCCAAGAGAAATCAAATGGTCAATAAATAGACACCCAACAGGAAACCTAATCGTACTAAATGTCTCCCTTGGAAAGGGTCCAAAGCCATAAATGGAAATAAAGCGAGTGGCATAAGATAATTAAAATTCGCTTCCATTCTCTCATGCCCAGAAAGAACATGAACGACGAGTAAAATCACCTTTAATTTAGATTCTATGGTTGTAGATTAAAATCACTCTCCTCCTATATAATATATATATATATATATATATATATATATATATATATATATACTCGTACCTGCTCCTCATGGTATGGTTAAATTCATTAATTTCAGGATTTATTCCAGCGACTTGATTTTTGTGGATTTAGCAGATAGAGACATATTATTGACGTAGTCTCTTTATAAGCCAAAGAATCAAAAGAAAGATCAGTGAAAAACAGTAAGACAGATAGAGATCAATTGAGTGAGAAGCATTTTTTTTTAAATGGATAATAAAAATTGTTTAATTGAAACTACCAATTTCAATAATTCAAAGAAGAGAAATAGCACTTCTGTTAAAGAAACTTCAGTGGAAATGATATTTAATATTCATATCGTGGATGTATGATGGCCATTGCTAAAGTATATATCCTATGAGACTTTAACAGACAATCCAATAAAAGTTCTACACATAAATTAAAAGTCAAACGCTCCCCATAAGAAATTTGGTAGTTTCTTTACTCCAAAGGTCGTTTCTCCTGTTTTTTGGGGAGTGGTATTGTCTAAAATTATCTTGCCCTGTATGTTTCCAGCAAACGTATGTAAGAAATACCATCTACAAATTACACTCCAGAGTTAGTCACACCTTGGTGTTTGCTACAGAACAGGCAAGTCTCTCTCTGGTAAGAAAATCTCGCCCGTCAACATCATTATCACTAAATTTAAAATTTAGAAAGGGGATTTTTTTTGAGTATTTGAATAATAATTTAATCTTAGTTTAGTTATGAATTATGTTTTTGTATCAAAGTTATTTCTAATAATTGTTTTATAATATCAAAATACAAAATGGTGAAGTTTAGAAACAAATATAAGTATCAAAATTTGGTGAATTTTTTAAAACCAAAACAATTACAAATGGTTAAGTTCCGAAAATTTATTTCTATACATCTTCTATCTATAACTATATTTTAGCAACGTGGTAGTTTGAAAGGGGGAAAATTTAGTTTAGAGTTCCTTTTTAAAATTATTATAATTGGCGAAGTTTATAAAATTTATAAAAATTTAACCATGGTTGCTCTTTTTCAGATTTCAAATTTTAATCTTAGTAGCGAAGCGCAAGCTCCCCACGTAGGGAAAAGTCGCAAAGCCATTGCCTGCTAGATCATATTATAAAATACACAAAGTATAGAAAATTTTTCGATCCTTGGTTCTGATCTAAATATTCAACTGTTGCAGTTTAAGAGACGCTTTTTATATAAACAATTACTTCTTTCGTCCACAATGATTACAGATTTCCTCTTACTACTTTTTTGTATCAATGCCCCTCGTTGGCTCCGCGCTTTAAATTGAGCAATAAATAAAACAAACACGTCCAGTCATTTTTTTTCCATATCTCAAAATCTTTCTCCCGGTTTACTTTAACTTTTATATTTTTTCCCCAAGGCAAATAAAAGTTACTGTCTGGTGTGGATGAGTAGCAACGAGGATCGTGATCCTTAGTTTAAAGACCCAGATACAAGGATACCGCTATTAGTATCTTCAGAATTATATGTAAAAATGCTGAACACTGTATTTAAACAAGAAAACTGAATTAACAAGTGGGTTCAGCAAGACGGAGCAGTAAGCCACACAACTAAACAATCACTGGAATGTTTAACAAAATATTTATCATATCTCCTATGGAATATTTTCTCTGAGATTTGACAAAAAGAAAGTATTGAGGCAAGAGCCATCATTTATTGAAGAATTAAAGACAGCAGAAAGAGTGAATAGACTATTTAATGCAGCGTTTATGAAAATGTAATAAATAAGTTCCTTTCCATTTGTTTTGAAATATAAAAGGATTTAGAATTCATTTGAAATTATATAGAATATAAAAAGAACTTTAAAATGTTCTCTTTTGAGGAGTTTTTACTTATTTGTAAAGCTGAAATAATGACTCAGTAATAAACGATAAAAAAGGTGCAATTTCTTGTGGTCGCACATACACTATTTATATATACATGAAAAAAGCCCACAAAGTGCATGTGAGTCAAAGTTATGCAGATACACCCACAAAGGAAAAGTTAAAGACCTTTTCAAGGAATGAACACGAAGTGATAGAAGGATAGCATGAGAGGTAGGGTTGTTGTTTTTTGTGTTTTCTTTTGTTTTTGTTTTTGGGAGGGGTTGGGGAAATGTGAGTACGTACTCGTATGATGAGTGATGAATATATGCCAGGAGAGTGACTGTTCTTTTTTTAAGTTATTTTAATTATTCTCTCTTCTATATTTTTGAAAGGTTTTGCTAAGTTGGACCTTTTACAGGTATTTAAGCTCTATTTCATAAATTTATATAAATGTATACGAATATATATATATATATATATATATATATATATATATATATATATATATATATATATATAATTGAGCATCAATATTTTGCTTCTAATTCATGTTTGCTTTGTTTATTTTTCATTATTGTTTATTTAGGGCTTTCATGCCTTTGTATTTTTGTCTACTGCTTGGGTATACTTGTCTTGATTCATTTTCTGTTTCAGATTATGTTTTCATGTATAGATTGGTAGTTCTACCTGCCGTAGGGGGATCCTACTGCTTGAGAACCTCTTAGTTGAGTTTTCATTTTAAATCCTCACATCTCTAAATATCTGCGGATGTTTTCGTTCAATTTTCTGCCATAATTTCTTCGCCCTGTTCTCCAGGGTCAGGTTGATTGGGTCAATATCTGCTATTTCGATTAAATTTCTGATGCGCTTTCTTTCTGCTCTTCTAATTTTGTTTATTAAGTAGGTTGCTTTATTTTGGATTCTCTGAAGATTCTACTGATTTGACTTCGGGATAGTGTGCAACGGGATCGGGGGGTATACTAGGACTGATTCAACAAAGGCTTTGTACAGTGTTCTCAGTCGGTTTTTATTCATTTGGCCTAGGGTCACCTCTGGCTTTAGCTATCCTTGCCTTCGCATGAGCGTGGTAGCATCTTGTGCCAATGTGTAACTCTAATACACTTCTTTCCGTCGCGTAACTGTAGTTGGTGCCGTCAATGGATATTTGTTCTTTCTTAAATCTAGATTATGGTATTATTTTAAATTTGTGGATGTTAGTTTTAATTTTCTATTTGTTTTCATCGTCATTAATATTCTTTATTTCCCTTTCTGTAGTTCGTGCCTGCCATCTTGGATTAGTAGATCGCGATGGAATAATCTGACTGATGTCGTCCACGTATTGAATATTTAGACATCATTGTTTTATTAGGGGGCGTAGGGTCAGCCGTGAAGTTAACGTATAGGGGGGCGCTCAGACACTCCCCTGTGGGACCCCGTCTGTAGATGGAAAGTCGGTCCCACGCGGTCCTCAATGGAGACGTAGGTGTTCCTATTGGTGCCATACTCAGCAACATTCTCTCTATCTTGATGCCGATATCGAGCTAGAGGAGCTTATATTTAAGCCCTTCAACTCAGACCTTATCGAAAGCCTTCTTGACATCGCCGAGGACCACGTCCACGTATCCTTTTTCTGTTTTGGCCTATGCAATCTTTTTGGTTAGTTTGGGTATTCCTGAGGTAGAGTCCCTTCCCTTTCAGAAGATGAATTGATGGTCATTGTATTTTCGGTTTTCTTCCAGGTATTCAACCAGCCTATGATTCAAGATCTTTTCCAGGACTTTACCCAGAAAGTTCAGTAGGGAAATTTACCTAAAGCTTGAAACTAAGGATGTTGGTTTTGCTTGCTTCAGCAGGAAGACTATGTTAGCTGTCTTAAATATTTCCGGATAAGTTCCTATGTTTATATATGCGTTTAACAGGTCAGCAAGGGCCTTAGTTATATTCTCTGGGGCATTCTTATAGTTATATTTTGTGAGGCCTGTGCTTCCAGGAGGTTTCTGATTAAACGATCTTATGGCACTTTTCACCTCTTCTTCTCTGATCTGCGCTCCTAGACCTGCGTTTTCTTGTGTGGTGTAGTCAACTCTTCTTTCTGGGGAAATTCTGTGCCTGTTTGATATTAAGAATCTGTTTACTCTTTCCACCGTTTCTGCGTCATATCTTCGGTTATCTTTTCTTCGATGGAATATATTCTGCCCCAGTGCTCTCTAAAGTTATCTGCTCTTTCTTCGTTACTATTATGATTTCTCCTTGTTCATTTTTTATTTGGATCTTCCCTTTGGGCGGTTTATTTTTTATTAATTTTATCAATTTCCATGCCTTTCTTGGTTCTTCCGTGTTTTCCACTTTGCTTATAAATTCATTCCATAGGTCTCTTTGCTGTTCTTCAATGAGAAATATCATATAGTTCCGTAGCCTTTATCCGACTTGTGCCGATATCTCTAATTTCCATGTATTTTGGCACAATGTTTCTCGCTTTTCTTCTCATATCCTTAGTCCATTTTGGTTGAGGGAGCGTTTTGTATTCAATTTTTGGAACACATTTTTCATCTGCATCTGTGATGCACATTATTAATGCGTCTGTTACTTCTTCTAGCACGTCGATGTTTTTGGCATCCAGTTCTGGTCGAGCATAACCGTCCAGCATACTCCTATATGTATCCCAGTTTGTCCTTCTGTAGGATTTCCTTGGTAGAATTTGGACCTGTATTGGGTTCTGGTTAATGGTCACTAGAATTCCAATGGGACAGTGATTAGTTCCTTATGCACGTTATTGAGGAAGTTATTACTAGTTAGCACTATATCTAGTTTGGTTGATGTTCTTTCATATATGAAAGTCAGGAACTCTGGTCCAGCACGTATTATGAATTTTTTTCTATCAGGAGTTCAAAAATTTCGTCCTGCATTATTTTTTGTTCTGTATCATGATTCAAGCAGTCTTGCCTTGTTAAATATTTCTATTATCGAGTGAATTGGTATGTATGAGCGGCAAGGTGGTTGGTAAGCTGCTGCTATCGTGAGTGGAGAGAATTCCATCTGCACAGTCACAGCAGCGTATGCCTCATCGCCCTTTCTTTCTTTGACAAAAAGTTACAGTTAATGATATGGTTAAGCTTGTAAATATGTAGAAAAAGTGCAGTAGTTATATTTCGAGAAATATATTAGAATGTATCTCCATTAAAGCGTTCTCAAATTTCAACCTCAGCCCTGGTTTGTCATGCTAGACCCCATTATCACTACATACATAAAAACTCAAATAAGTTGTTTCATGATTTTTAATACCAAATTAGGGTTCAGTTTTCACTTTTACTTTGTGGATGTATCTGTATATATAAATATATATATATATATATATATATATATATATATATATATATATGTATATATTGACTATAACAATAACGTTCTAGTCACTGTGGTTAGGCAAGAGTAATAATAAGAATTCTTTAGTCTGCTAGAAAGTCTCCTGAAGTTCCTCTACCCTCTTCAGTACCATTACATATACGACTAAGGAAATGGATGGAAAATTTTACGCAAGAAGCTTTAACTGTAGACATTTTGCTCCTCTAAATGAGCAAGCTAGGAAGCAACTAATCGATATGAATAAAAAACTGTCTAATATCCTGACCAAGAAATTCAAACAGAAGGGCTGAGGTGGTCGGATATATGGTTTTAATTTTTTTATTCGCATTTCTTAATTTTATAAAATATGTTTTCGTCCTTATCACTCGATCATCTTATTTTATATACCACGAACTGAAATTACCTGCACAAAGGCGGGCTAATAATTTTCCCAAAAGTCTATTGCTACCTGCCAAGATATGTAGCTCTTTCCCTTCTGCTATTTTCCTTCTTCCTTCTATCTGTCTCCAATTTCCCCTTCTTCAACCGGACCATACACACCCGCTCTCCTCCAACTAGCCCCTATCATAGCTCTCCACCCCTCTTCCCATCATAATTCTTCCCCTCCCCCTCATCTCCCCATTCTTTAACGTTCTTCTCACCCTTTTCCTCATCTCCCCCATAACCTCCTCTCCCTCCTCCAATTCTCACCTCTCTCTCTCTCTATTTCTGTCTCTTGCTAATTTTTTTAGGCCAATAAACAGGAACTGCCAAAATGTTCGATTGACATGGGTTGTATGTCTAGTAAATAATGATTTATTCACGTTGGAGAATGTTGTGGAAACAATAGTCTAAAGTCATTTAATTACTTCGGTGTAAACCACATTTTTATTTTTTCCTCCTGGTGCGCTAAAGTATTGGTTTCTATCACTAGCAACCCTGGAGCCTGCCACCTTCAGTTGTCCATGTTAGAAGCATGGTTCTTCCAAGGAGAGCCCAGCCATTTTCAGACTTTGGCCTTGAGATTTGTTGATAGTCTTTGCAAAACATGGCCTCAATGGATACTGCAGGCATCTAAAATCAAATGAGTTCATTTGGGATTAGTGGAATTCTAGGAGTAAGCACATCCGCTCCTGCTCCACAGCCACTTGAGGTCGCGCCCTCTCTCCTCCCTCTCACCCTATTCCGCCTCTCTAACCTTATCCAACTCCTTATTCTATCTTCTCTTTTATCTCCCCCATTTCCCACGTCCTCCCTATCGCCCATCTCTAACTCTTTTCCATATCTTCCTCCCCTCTAGGGGTTTCAGAAACTCCAGAAACCCATTTTTTGTCTAAAAAGCTCACTCGAATCTGATAAACTGAAAATGAGTCGGAAGAACCACCAATTATATCTAAGAAGCAAGTGGTGGTTTAAGAAACCAAAAAGTGTGGCATTCAAACGCAACTTTTGTTAATAAATATATAGATTATCTAACGATCTTTGTTTCAATGTTCTTGAAATTTAAATTGGGATAAATATCCTGAGTGTAATGTCCTAAATTAGGTTGAAAAACGATTTCCATACCTTGCTATTTTATAAAACATTTCTAAGAGAGAGTCAAGAACCATCTTTTTTTCGGATTTATCTGTAACATCCACGGTAAGTCATTGGTATATTTTTCGTTGTTGTACTCGAAGAGCTTTAAATAAGTAACACTTTATATATTGCGTTAAAGGACAAATAGAGTTATATTATACATAATTTAGTGGTTATTTGGTTCGCTTATTAAAGGACTAAATAGGTGTTATTTTAAACTGTTTTGGGTAAAGTGGAAATATTTAGTTGTCTCATGAAACGCTGGTTCCCCAAATCGTTTTAATCTGATTTTTTATGGGTATAGCAATTTCTCTTGATTTTAGGTAATCGAATAATTAGGTTACAACAGGATCTAAAGGAAGTACTCTTATCTTTAGTCCACCACACTAGACTCATTCAGAAATGGGTGTGTTGCAGAATCCTATAAAAAACAAAGCAATATATTTCAACATGATAGATTTAATCTTTCTCTGAGGTGGGGTGAGTCAGCAATGTACACAAGCTTCAGAGTACAGATCAAATGATACACACTTCCACACGCAAGAGTCGCAAATTAAGATGTACCCATAAAATAGTAAAGTCAATCGAACCTACCAAAGTCCTAGTGTCAAATCATGTATCTGTCTAATTTCCACCTAGACATCGCAATGGAATTACCACCAATGTATATCCTTAAACAACTCATTCAAAAAGCTAAGCACTGCATAACTCAAAACATATATTTGAACCTCCAACTGCCGTGATTCATATCTAGCTTTTTAAGATTGCCTCAAAACCTATAGCTGGTGGCTAGATTAGAAAATTGACTGGTTTAGCACACTTTATTTTCTTATTATTTTAAACCAAGTAAAGTTTGTCATATTTAAAATTTAAACCTAAACTAAAATATATACAGGTACGAATGATAGTTTACCTATAATAAATTTTCAATTAATATATATATATATATTGTATTTATTATAAGGAGAGGAGGGAAAGGTCAGATCCGGGACCTAAGCTGGAAAGTAATCACCAGACAAGAAAACGGGGGTAGGGGTTCTTAATCGAATGCGTGTAGATTAATTGAACAAAGAAAGTGCAGTTGGCCGTTAGATTTGCTTATGGGTCGCCTACTGGTTCTGTGTAGAGAAAGGTAAACAACAAAAATTTCTTTACTATTTACACACAAATATAATATACATATGAATATGATTTATCACACAATTGACATAGATACTCACGATGAGAGTTATGGATTCTAAGGAATTCGAGGGACGGGATGACAAGCTGTAGCTGGCTAGCTGACGTACACAAGTAAAAGGACTGGATACGAATGACTGGATACGAATCCACTGTTGTGTAGGCTTTGCTTTAGGGTTTGAGGCTTTTGAAGTCCACCAAGAGGGGGGGGGATTACAAGGATGGAATACAATCATAAGTGACGTCTTAGGGAGTATTCGCACAGAAACCAGATCGTAGACAAACAGAAGAATAGCCCATGGACTGGGACTAACTTCCTTTTTTTGCAGGAGGAGGTAGAGCTTCTTGTTGTTGTACTCTCGAATGGACGGATTGGAGTTGAGTCGAGAAGTTGAAGTGTCGCGTACTACGCGGCTGGCCTATACTATATTTTGCATGGCTAAAGACTAGGTTTATGTATATGTGGTCCAAACGGAAGCGCTTTGCCTCAGGCACCGAAATGGTTACTTCATATCAAAGACAGCCGTAGAAAGGGTGACTCCAAGCGCGGTTCCTGAGTGCGAAATATTTCATTATATTCCGACATCTCCTCCCTTCCCAAGATGGAACTTCATGAAAGTGACATTAGACAACGAATGAGGCTAGACATATCCCAACTTTTTTACCTCAGGGGAAACAAACAATGGGGAAGTGCTTGACCATGAATTGAACTCCAGTACAAATTAAAATTAGTGTATCCATCTCAATAATTATATAAAACAAAAACACAATAAACAATACCAAACAAAGGACATTAACTTTTACAAAGATCACAAGGGGTTAAATGAATTTGGAGTGGAGGCTCAAACACATCAAGGTAATACCGATACGCGGCTATTTACAGCAAATAGAAGAGTACAAAAAAGAAAATGAAATATATGTATATTACAAAAGTAAATTAAAAATATCGGGCAAAGGAAAGGAGTACATAAATTCTAATTCGCGAGGAAATAGGATTACAAAAAAATAAAATAAATACAGAACATACAAAAGAAAGGAAAAGAAAAATCAATTAAATAATACAAGACAATGGCTACTTAATTAGCTCGGAAAAGAGTCGAAGGGTTCCTACTCAGCTATCCAAAATACAATTTTCAGAAACTTTATTGTATATAATCTTAAACTGGAACTCTTGTAGGAACAGATTCCATCTCATAGGCCTTCCATTATTGTCTTTTATGTTCCGCAATTAGGAGAGTGGTCTGAGGTCCGTTTCGATGACAAACTCTTTACCGATAAGAAACATTTTGAACTTGTGTATGCTTCAAATTATGGGAGAGCTTCACATTCTATAACCACATAATTTCTCTCTCAGGGAAGCAAACTTTCTACTCGTGTACGCAATAGAAAAACTCTCGTCGTTATCACCATATGGTATGAGGACACACCCTATTCCTACGCTACTAGCGTCAGTTCTTATTCCTAAGGTCTTTTGGTGGTTGGGTAGACGGAGAATAGGGGCTTAAGCCAGTTGAACTTTAAGCTGATAAAAAGAGTCGACGGACGGCGGAGTAGAGACAAGAAGCTCGAGGCACTTCTTTTCCAGCAGGTCGCAAAGTGGAGTTGAGAGGGAGGCAAAGTTCTGAACGAGCCAACCGTAGAAAGAAGCCAAGCCTAAGAAAGACCTTAGCTGTTTCATCAAGGTGGGCAGTGGCCGGTCCGTAATGGCACATATTTTGTCCTCCCAGGGTGCCAATTGTTACCTACCGACGTGGAATCCAAGATAGCTTATAGTTTGAAGGGCAAAGTGAAACTTACTGGGGCCGATTGTGAGGTTGTCCTAATGCAAACGACTCAGCAGCGCTTGGAGGGTAACCAAGTGCTGCTCTCAATCTCCGGTGGCTACATAACTCATAAAGTTAAAGCTTACGTTCAAAATAATCCGTCCAAAATTCGACCAATCATGTGGCTGTAACTACTACATGCCGTTACCAAGCTAAAGAGGAGCCGGCGGAATTGCATAATCCCTTTGATAGTGGGAAATGCAGTATACTTCTTCACTTCGTCCTTGAGGGGGATTTGGTAATAAGCCTTGCATAGGTATAACTCTATAATGTACTTCACATCGTTGAATAGGTGGAGGCTTTGGTTGATAAGGGGGATTGGTTGGAGGTCGAACACCGTAACGGAATTCTCTCTCCAAAGGTTGACGCAGATAAGGTGAGAACCAACAGCCTACTTTGCCATAAAAATGGGGGAACAGTATCTAGACTTGAAGGGTTCAATGATATTTAGCTTGAAATGATTTTCGACCACTGCGTTAAAAGTTTTTCGTAAATCAAGGGGAAAAGTATATGGCCTTGATCGAATTGGTTCTGGTAAGCAATATAACCTCTCAAAGTTTGTAGCACAGCTATAAATTTTGGATATCACATCACCAAAATGACTTAGAAAAAGCTGTAGCTGACTATTCTGAGTGGACGTAAGCAGGTCGCTGATTTTAACTTTGAGTGAAGAGGAATCGATGGTGCCGGGCAAGGTGGGCAAGGGCCACTCTTTATCCGGCTCAACGCAGGAAAATTCTACCACATTAAGGGGATTGAGGGGGTAGCTCAATTCCATGGCTGTGTCTTCATCAATAGCCACAATATTATTGGCAGTGGCGTGGCGGTTATAATTTTTAAATAAAAAGACGTGAAACAGCTTTTCACCTTTTGGGGATAGGATTAGATACTCCATGGGGTATCGGCTTTGATCACTTGGAAGTGGCCCTTCCAGTGACTCGGGAGCTTATTATTATTGGTGAGGAGCAATAATAAGACTTCCTCTCCAGGCTTGAACTTGCGCTCTTTAGACTTGTAGTTAAAATAGGACTTAAACTTTTCCAGGTTTGTACCAACATTTTGATATGCAATCTCCGCGCACTTTTCCAACTTTTGTCAAAGATCTAGAAGGTAGGCATACGAGGATTGTATTTTATGGTGCAAATCCTGGTTAGTAAAAAGTTCTTTCATAATGTTCATGGGACCTCGAACGTTCCGGCCGTACAGAAGCTCAAACGGATCAAATCCTAAGGTGTGATGAAGAATTTCCCTAAAAGCGAACAGAGCCACAGGCAGATAACTGTGACACTCATGGGGCTGCTGTGCTGAGAGGTGCCTCAAGATTAAATTGAGAGTACCGTTTAGCCTCTCGCAAATCCTGTTTCCCCCGGGGTGGTAAGGGGTGGTAAACAGTGGCTTTACCATTAAGAGTTTGCCGACATATTACATTAATTCGAAGGTAAATTGTCGGCATCGATCGAACAATACCTCCTTGCGCAAACCAATTCGCGAAAAGATAGCAACAAGGGCCTCAGCACAGGAGATGCTGTCTATCTTTCTGAGGACAACAGCCTCAGGAAACCGAGTGGCAAAATCAACGAGGGTAAAAACAAAAATGTAGCCCTCGCTAGACGGGGGAGGAATCTGGACGATAAAGTCGATTGCCAGTTTGGAGAAGGGTTCTGTTAGGATGGGTCCCTTCTGTAATTACGCGTCATTTAGCGGCCGTCTTTTGATAGATGCGATAAGATCCCTCCTAGTTGGAAATGTACCTGTCGCATAGGGCCAATAAATTTGTTTGAAAATCTTCTGAGTGGTCTTGGTGTGACCAAAGGGACCAACACAGAGGCTATCATAGAGGGTCTTTAAAATGAGGAAACGTGAGATCGGGGAACACACAATACTTAGGCCTCGCAGTTATCACCTGTGGCGCACCCGTCGTACAAAAGGTTATTATCGAGGTATGCCTGCAAAGACCAGCTCGGAGTAAGGGGGCATACACAACCACAGGCAGCTAGCCGACCAGAGAGGCCATCTGCGATATACTTTTGAGCAATTAAAGGAGTGGAATACCGGATCCTGATTTTTTTAGAGTACGTTTACGATTGACTGGGATTTATCTAATGGCTTGCCAAGTTTCAGTTCAAAGGATATATAAAGAGCAAGATCCCCAAATGTAATTTTAATATATATATAAAACAGGGCAATATATATACATATATATTTAAAGGGGAACAAGTCGCTGAATAAGGATTGTTAATTGGATCGTGACAGTTTACAATATGACAGAGCTAAGCAAGGAGTGAAAAATTATTGTTAATTCGACGAATGGATATTATTTAAGTTTGAGCGGGCTGTGAATTCCAAAAGAGATGCAGGTGACGATTGACAGTGGGTGTAATCAGGAGATTGAAACGCAAAATCGCTTTACCTTGAAGCTTAGTGGTGTTCGGACGGTCTTCGAGGAGATACTTCTGTGAGTCCTAATGAGGAGGACTCGTAGGTAGGGGTGTCGTGGTATGACCAGGTGTACGGGCTTATATGCACACTGGCGTACTGGCCGACTGAAATTAAGGCTACATCTATGATGGCTTTAAGAGTGCTTCAAATACACAGTTGCTAGGCCAAGGAATATTCAAACACGGCTACAAAAATATACTTTAATAGGAGTTAAGGTTAAATATACATATAGGGCAAGTTTAGTGGCAATGCCATTAAACATTGACGTTTCACTATCAATTAAGTTTGAACCGAAGGATAATTAATTAGGTAATGATTTTACAATTATGCAACTTCTAGAGCAAGGGGGATCCTTTACGTTCAAAGCGGTGAAGATGGGAGGAGATTGACGAAGCGGGGGTTAAATCCCTTTTAACTTGATGTGGGGCAAGCAGGACCAGGTAGGTAAGTTCAACCTTGAAATTGTGGGCGTCCTTACGAGACACTCAATCCAACTTCAGAAAACTAAAGTCGAGGGCCTCGTATCCTTAAAGAGAAAAAGAGGGTGCTGCGGGGATGGCTTTTCCGATCCTTAAAATCCGAAGATGTGGTCAGAAGGGTTGAAGCGCGCCTAACTATCTCCACGAGCAACACTGAGTGACAACTAGTTCTTCTTTGGCTCTTCGACAATCACTCAATTCTTCTCTGGACGAGAATGTAGTCGATTCATTCTCAACTAACGAAGACGTTACAGCTAAAATAAGAGACGGAGGCTTCAGACACAATCTCCATGTCAACTTTGAAGTGTTGAATATATACTCCGAAATTGTCAAGACGAGGAGAGAGATTCATCGCCAATAGACTTGTTTAATTTCCTTGGGTCGCCATAAGGGCCCATCGCGAGAAGTTGCGATACCCCCTTAATGGCCTTTCAACTGTGCTAATTTTCACAGTATAGAGGGCAGATTAATTTAGAGCGGTCAACCGCGAACTGGAAAAGTCGGTGGGGAGGGGAGGATTTTTCTTTCTTTTTTTATTCTTTCACAGGAGGTTTGAGTACTTCTTGTCAAAGAACGAGATTTTACCTGCTCCAGAAAGATGGAATCTTAAACAGGATACAGTTTTGCGGCTCCGTAGGAAGTCTCATACACGAGGAACGGGAGCCTTGAAGGGGGATGAGAGATGAGAGGGGCCGCACATTTCTCAGGGAAGAAGGTGGCTCGATAATCTATTTTCTGAACAGGGGCCAAAGCTTCAAGGAAGGCGATCTTAACGAAGAGTTACGACTTGAACAGGGGTTGCGAGACTTCGCGAGGAAAGATACAAAACGTTCTGAATGGAGGGACTGGCAAACTCTCATTTCCTCGAGAAATGGCGGAAGCAAGATTAAATAGCAAGGTGGCTGCTCCGTTGAATAGCTCCAGAGCATGGCCGTCCTCAAGTGATTTTTGACGTCAGTCTATACAAACCTACCTTGAGATAACGAGTTGGATCGGACAGCGAAGTTTGCCTCAGAATATGGGGTTAGGGTTTGTACGGCCGCGCTCACATGGGAAGGATATGCCTTTGAGGCATAAATGCGAGAATTCGGCGTTATCCAGGGGTTGGGGGAGGCTAGGTGCGTCCCTCATAAGCAAATACAGCTGGGTCGAGTGACTCAGCGCGTGATTGCTTCTTTCTCGATGATTACATAATTCCCACGCCAAGGCGCCCATGGTTTGGAGGTGAAGTGGCTGAAAAGGTTATTCCGGGGAGGGCTCTTCATCTCACCCTGGTCCTTCGAGAAGCATCCCTGCACACGCCTCCCTTTCCGAAGATGACATTTTCACGATACGTAGAGGAAGGAAAAAGGGCATCCCCAAACATAGGAGGGATCGTAACGGGAGAAATCTTGACCTGGGTCTAGATGTGTACAATAATAGCGGGCCTTTTAATTTGAGTAGACACAGCGGTCACCAAATGAAAGAATGACTTTGGTCTAATTCCAGACTCGATTATATACAGGGGAGTACAGGGCCTAACAGGATTTACTTTGTAGGGGCAGGATCCTCTCCTAGATTCCTACTTAGACTGTCTGCAATAGCGTTTTCTGTCCCTTTAATGTACGAAATTCGGAACTGCTATTGCATTAGAAGTATCGGCATTAACCAGCGAGAAAATAAATATATAAATACACAAAATAGTTAAATGTATGTCACACAAAAAAAAGTAAATAAAGACTCATTCATGCGAAGGAGGGTGGAACCATATTCAAGATAAAAAAACAAAAAAAACAACCTGAATAAAAAATACACATGGGACAAATATATAAAAAACATTTTTTTTACATCGAAACCAAGGAGCATAAAACGGAAATAGATAGGAGGGAGTCCTAGGATTATTAAAAAGGGGCGAGTACACAGACTCGATTAAATACACGGAAGTACAGGGCTTAACACGATTTACTTTGCAGGGGGATGATCCCTCACCAGATTCTTACTTAGACTGTCTGCAATATAGTTTTCTATTCCTTTTATGTACAAAATTCGGAACTGCTATTCCATTAGAAGTAAGCTCCATAGATAACCCTTCCGTTCTGACTTTTACAATTTTTCAAATAAGGCAATGGGCGAGGATCGGTTTCGATCACGAATTCTTTGCCAATACATTTGGAATTTCAGCAGGCTCCATATGATCGCGAGAGCCTCAAGTTCCATTCACGCATAGTTTTTTTCGCGTGCCAGAACTTCCGGCTGGCGTACGTAATTCGATAACAATTGCCATCTCATTCATACTGGAGCAAATCGCAACCGATGCCTTCACCACAGGCAGGTTTGCTCGTGTTCGGGAGTCGCAGTTTGGGAGCTGAGTTAGTTTTTCCTTCCGCTGATGGAAGTGGGCATTCGCCTTGGGGTTCCAGACGAAGGGGTCAGGTGAATTTCTTTTTAGCAGAGCGCTAAGGTGAGACGCTAAATTGGCGAAATTCGAGACAAAGTGGAAAGAGGATGCGGGCGATGGCCTTTACCTTTTCTTGCTAGGGTGCCATTTGGTTTTCAACAATGTGGAAACCAAGATATTTAATGGTGCCGTAGGCAAAAGGGCACTTGCTGGGGCCTATAGTAAGGCTATAGTAAGGCCACATAAACTTTATCATATAAAACGAAACGTTATTCAGCCCATCTAGTATCCTGAACATCATGCGATTATAGTTACTACAGGCAGTAACTAATCCAAAAGGAAGACGCTTCAATTGCATAAGGCCTTTTTCTGTGGGGAACAATGTGTATTTCCAGGCACTAGCCTTAAGAGGAATTTTATAGTAGGCCTTACACGAGTCTATTTCCAAAATAAACTTAGTCTCTGATCTATCAAAGGGATAGGCTCAGCGTCGGAAAACGTTACGGTGTTCAGTTTTCTAAATTTTCCGCAAATGCGAAAAGACTGGTTTGGCTTTCTAGGAGAGCAATAATCTGACGTTGAAGGTTCAATGATTTCCAATTTTAGCAGGCTTTCTACTTCGGAGTTGAAGGCATAACGCAAGTGAACAGGCAAAGGGCATGGTTTAGAGCGGATAGGTTCCTGGGTGGTTTTGGTTATATCTTGCTCAAAATGGATAGACCAGCCAGGCTTCTCGGAAATTACATCCGGAATTACATCTCAGACACAGGGAACTAAAGTCTTAAAGTAGTATACGAGATGAGGGGGGCCGCGCAGTTCTTCCGAAAGAAGGTAGCTCGATAAGATTTTCTCTGAACAGGAGCTAAAGCTTCACGAAGGGCGATCTGATGGTGAAATCTTAACGACGATGTACAACTCGAACAGGGGTTGCGAGAATACGCGGGGTAACCGATAAAACGGTCTTACCAGAGGGACTCGCAGACTCTAAATCTCCTTGAGGAATACCAGACGCCAGGTTAAATATCCAGGTGGCTGGTCTTTTAGATAGCACCAGGGCATGGCCGTTCCCAGAGGATTCTCGACGTGTCTATGCAAACTTACTTCGAGATAACGAGTTTTCCTCAGGGTATGGAGTTGGGGTTTGTACGGATGCGCTCGCGAGGAAAGGACATGCCTGTGAGGAAGAATTGGGCGGAATCGCATGGGAGGGAGCGAGGTGCGTCCCTCATAAGCAAATGCAGCTGTGTTAAGTGACTCAACGCAAGCTGCTTCCTTCTCAATGATTCGGAAGTTCCGAAGCCAAAAAGCAAGTGGTTTTGAGGCGAAGGGGCTGAAAGGAGTATTTCTGGGGGCGAGGCTTCCTCTCACGCTGTTCCTTCAAGAGGTATCCCCTCACTGTTATCTTTGACAAGATAGGAGATTAACTTCTTTCCACGGATGGGTTATTTCACCTTATCTTGTCCCTTTACCCAGAGGGGGCGAAGTGAGTCACAATACTTTTGATTCTTCGCGAACTCTTCGTTCATTATGTCGCTGAACTCTGAATCACAGGGGGTTTCAAGCAGGGTAGGCATCTGGCATTACTTCTTCGTCTGGGAACGTGTAACCACGAGTTGAGCCACATTGGTGTGGGATAACCTGGGGTACTGTCGAATTACAACGGAACAGAACTTGATAGGGGTGGCTGCGACCTCGGCACAGTCGGTGAAGTATGCACATTCAATATAGCACTTCACAATGAAGAACTTTTTCGCTTATCCCAGATATCTTGTACTACCACAAATCTCTCGTGGTTCGGTGATACGGGGGAGGAGTAGCTTGTCCAAAACCACGATACAAGTACGGCCTGTGTCTCGAACAAAGGTAGAGACCCGGCAGCCGTTGACGGCTCTGGTCTCGAACTTAATACTTCCAGGAGAGCTCTTTTTAAACATAAAAAATAACGTGGTGGTCAGTGGAGCTCGATGCAGTCGAAGAGAGAAATGTTTCTGCGTATACGATGGTGGCACAGGGGTAGCACTAACTTGATGTACTTGAAGGAGAAGGGTTCTACGTAGTTGAGAGTTTTGAGGGCAGTTTGATCGCACATGACCCTCGATACTGCAAGAATTAAGTACTATCGGCTCCCTGGGGAATTAAGGTACTAGGAGATTGGATGAGAAGGCTTTTTTTCCTCACGATGTTCTGATGAATATTACGGACTTTGTTACATTATGCGGAGGAAATTTCAACTTGCCACTCTTTGGTTTGTAAGATAATGATCGTGCTTTCCTCCTTTCTTAGGGTAGCAGTTGTGGCTTGCGGCGAAGATGGCGTCCTCTTCGATACCCTTTTTGAAGGGGTAACACCTTTGGTCCTTCACGGACGATCTTATTTAGGAGGAAAGCGATGCCAACAGCTTGTCCATAAGGATAAAGCTGAACAGAGCTTCAAAATCCTCGAAAACGAAAGACGAGTCTAACCAGAAATTGAGATGTCTCTGCAGTGTATACTCGAACTGACGATAAGTTTGGTTAGCTTGTATATGGGCGTAGCGGTATTTGACGTGATAGTAATCAGGAGTCATATAACTGCTGATAGTCGTTCTAATTCCCGCGTAGAAAAATCGACCGTTATTTCCGAAGGGAGAGAAATAAAAATGCCTCGAAACTGGAAACTGAGCAAGGGAAAGAGTTTAGAGACTCCGTCAGCCTCAATGTCCCAGTTATTTACTTCGAAGAATTTTTTAAAATTGGTTATATTGGACCTAAAATCTTAATCTTCCTTGAAGACGGGAAGCTTCAGAGAAGCGGTTTGCGGGATGTCATTCCGGGAGTTTATGGAAAGCGTCTAGTTTCTTGCTCTCTGCATCTCCAATTCACACTAGCGGATTCTTTTTCTTTCTTCTCTGTCCGTCTCATCTTTTTCTCTTTCCTTCTCTTCTCTTTCTCTGTCTCTTTCTTTCTCCTCTCTTTCTCTTTCCTTCTCTTCTCTCTCTCTCTATCTTTTTTCATAAAGAAAGTAGAGGGAGAGGTGACGCCCCCTTGTCGGGGGAAGAGAGCTTGTGTGTACCTTGGACTTTTCGAGGTATGTCGGCGGGGGTACCTCTTCTGAGTACTTTTGGTAGGGCTTCCCTTGTCGATTTGGTTGGAAACGAGGTTCCAGACTAAGTGCGTCATTCCTTCCTTTTTCTACAATATCCTTCTCCTTTTTTACTTTTATCCTATCTCCCACTTATACAAAAAGAAAAAAACAAAAAAAAAGCCTACTCCTATCATGTAACTCTCTCCCTTTTTTCCCTCTATCTACATATAAGGACCTGGAAGCTACCTCACGCGTCAGAAGAGAGGCTTTGAAACCACTATAAACAAGGCCAATCGATGCTCACTGGTTGCGAGAGACTAGGACTAGAGGTGTCCTAGGCGTTGGGGTACGATGAATGGGATGAGGGTAGTGCCCCGTTAACCCCTTTCTTGGCGCGTAATTATTGACCGTTCCCAGTGCCCGTTGACGGGTGCTTTTGGTAGCATTGGTCCGAGGTGACGGCCCTTTGTTCTCATGTTGGCTGCCAGGCCAATAAAAAGCCTTAGGTCGAGTTCCTTGGTGTGGCGGGATATCCATTGAACTCTACTCCGAAATCCTGGCCGTTGTGAAGGGAACTAGTAGGAGTTTAGTAAGGGGCGTGCTTCGTTGTTGTTCACCTGGTGACAAATAGATGGCCCCTTCGGAGACCGTCTGTGCTTCTTGGTTGGGAGCCACGGCACGCCGAGGCTTGACGACTCGGTCGGACGAACAGCAGCACATGGAGCGTGCCTTCTGGAAGACTACAAAACGACTCCAATCAATAGGCGGGAGAGACTCACGCAGGGATAACTGACCAAACCCCCCTTTTTTATATATTAATTGGTCACAAGCATAAAAAATATAGAGTGTTCAAAATTGGTGGCAAGAAAGGTCCAGCAGCGCGAAAATTCACGTGTGCCACATGTAATAAGGACAAGTGGTGCGTTGACTTCCCGGAGGACTGCTATGCGAAATGCAACCCAGGCAGTGTATGCCCGACTTGCATCTTAAAGAAGGAAGTGGAAAAAGTAGTGGCCTACTACAGGCAAGGAACTACATACCTCGAAAAGAAAATCGAGAGGCCCAAGGAGGAGCACTCCCAGCAGATCCGCAGGCTCGAAGAGAAGTTAAACGAGCTCTCGAGTCCTGTGGCAAACACCACCTCAGCAGAGAGGCCGGGCCCCAATGTGGCAGAAACGCCAAAAGGAAAAAAGTAAAAGAGAAAAAAGACGAAAAAGGGAAAGAAAAAAGAGGAAGAGAGAGAAATAACTACAGAATTACAGAACTACAGAATCTAGGACCAGCAAAGACCCTAAGGTCCGCTCGAGGCTAGTCCGCTACACTCCATCCGAAACTACGATACACACTTATCTACGAGTGTATCTCTAACATGCTATATTTTTTTTTTATTATTAATTTTTTTTTTTAAATATATAATCTACTGTACACACTTATCTACATGTGTACAATGTCATGCATATTAACTACTTCAACCTAAGGGGGGTGATAGAAAGTTTTTCTTCTCAACTTCCGCAGCCCTCAACTGCTAGTGGTGAAAATCTAGTTTTAGGATAGTAAGACTATTTATAGGATAGGCGGAAAAGAAAATGGATATCTAAACTACACATGCAAGAGAAATCGCTGGCATCATTTTTACTCTCGTTGTTCCTCCGCTTCAAACTTTTTTTGCAAAGACGTTTTTATTTACTGTGCTCAGACTACGTTATATTTATACTATTTAAGTGCGCGTCGAGACGGTTTTTAAACATATTTACCGACCTACTATCCACTACGTGGGTGGGTAGCCTATTCCAAATTTGAGTAATTTTAAACGTAAAATAGTTTTGGGCTATACTGTGTTAAATCGCTTGTTTACTAATTTTAATCCGTGTTGCCGAGTGTTTCCCCTGTGATCCAACTCGAACAAATTCCTATAATCAACGTTTGAAAATCCTTTCAATATTTTAAATACTTCTATTAGCTGGCCACGAAATCTTCTGCCTTCGAGAGATGGCAAATCTAATGCCCTGAGTCTTTCCTCGTAGGGCCTGTTTCTCAGCTCGGGAATTAATTTTGTAGCCCTACGCTGCACTCTTTCTAATTGAGCGATATCTTTGTTTAAGTATGGAGCCCAAAATTGAACCGCATATTCGAGCAGTAGACGCACCAGTGATATATACAATGGTAAAATTATCTCTTTGGATTTGAACGTGAAATTACGCGAGATATAACCCAGCACACGATTTGCTTTTTTACATGCATCCGCGCATTGTTTCGTGACTTTGAAGTCATCCGAGACTAAAACTCCCAGGTCTTTTTCCAATTTAACTACGTCGAGGACCTGGCCTTTCATGGTATACTCTACCCTCAAATTATGGCAACCCAAATGCATCACCTTACATTTACTTAAATTAAACTGCATTTGCCACTTATCCGCCCATCTGACAATCAAGTTTAGGTCCTTTTGTAATTTTTCTACATCCGATCTTACATAGGCACGGTTGCCCAGCTTCGTGTCGTCAGCAAATTTAGAAATCGTACTAAATACGCCATTATCCAAATTGTTTATATATATTAGAAACAATAATGGGCCAAGAACGGAGCCTTGTGGCACTCCACTACTGACGTTGACCCAATCAGAGCATTCACCATTTATAACTACTCGCTGCGAACGATCCTTCAGCCAATTTCTAATCCAATTTAATATCTTACCCTTCACACCGATTGCTTTAACTTTCATTAATAATCTCTCGTGCGGAACGGTGTCAAACGCCTTTTTAAAGTCTAGATAGATTACATCTACAGCTTTGCTTTCGTCGTAAACGCAAATCATTTTATGGAAGAACTCCAGCAAATTTGTCAAGCACGATCTCGCCCGCCTAAACCCATGTTGGGAAACTTTAATTAGATTATTTAGCTCTAGGTGGCTCACTATTCTATCTCTAATTACCGATTCTAAAAGCTTTCCAACTACCGAAGTTAGACTAATAGGACGAAAATTCGTTGCTTCGTATCTATTCCCATTCTTAAATATTGGTGTAACGTTTGCACGCTTGAAGTCTAAAGGGACTACACCATCTTCTAATGAGCGATTGAAAATTGCACGCAACGGCTTCGCAAGCTCATTCTTAAGTTCCTTTAAATGAGTGGGGTAAACGCCATCGGGCCCGGGTGATTTCGACTTTTTCATCAGGTTAATATATTTAAGAATTTCCACTTCATTAACCGTTATATCGGATATGCAAATATCACTATTATCTACTTCTTCAACTAACGATCCTAATTGGGACGAATCTTCAACAGTAAAGACGCTTGTGAAATGTTCATTTAAAATTTCAGACATTTCCGCCGGAAATTCCGTCAAACGACCATCTTTGTCTTTAATCGGCCCTATTGAACCTTTTAAGGGTTTCCTACTGTTTACATAGCCGTAAAACCGTTTCGGTTCCTTTTTTGAATCCTTCGCCAGTTTTATTTCATATTTCTGCTTCGCATCTCTAACCGCCCGTTTAACTTCTCTTCGAGAATCTATGTAATTTTGCCGACTTATAAATGACTCATTGTTCTTATGTATTTGAAATTTTCTATTACGGTCCTTAATTAAGCTTAATATTAGTGGGCTAACCCACGGCGCTCTCATCGACTTCCCGCTCTTACGGCGCACATACTTTACTAAGTCGAAATTTACACTAAGGAGTGTACGCCGAAGCTCAGTGTACATTTCTCCTACTGACCTATTCCCGAAGCGCATTCCCCAGTCTACATCCTTAATCCTTTCGCGGAAAGTATCAAAATTACCGCTACCAAAACGTGGCATGAGCTGTGTACTAGTTTTTACATCTACACACGTGTTTACTACGAATCTAATCGCATTATAGTCACTCGAGGCTAAATGCTCTCCTACACAAACATTTTCTACCAATGACTCGTCAGTCGCCATGATTAAATCGAGGATATTATTATCACGAGTTGGTTCCTCCACTTTTTGAACGAGAAAATTCTCCAGAATAAAGTTTAGTAGTCTCTCCCCAGCTTTATCTGACGTTAGGTTACTATAATTAACGTTTGGATAGTTAAAATCGCCGCAGACTAATGTGGTCCCTTTTCTAACCCAAGATGAAAGCATGTCAAAGAGTGCAGCATCTTCTCTTTCTATTTGCGATGGAGGACGATATATGACGGCTAAATTAATTTTATTTTTTGCCTTACAATATAATTGGATTAATAAGGCCTCACTTCTCATATCTGCCGTAGACGAGTCGATCGCTATAGCGTTTAAGTCATCTTTAATATACACTAATACGCCCCCTCCTCTACCAGTTTGTCTATTTGTATAATGAATTTTATAACCTGGTATATCAAATTCGCAAACACTGATCCCCGAATGTGTATCTATCCAAGTCTCACTTAAGAATACGAGATCGTAGTCTCCCTCTAGAATTACGGCTTTTATTTCGGCAAGTTTATTTTTTAAGCGACGAACATTTGAATATATACATTTCAATTTGCGCTTCAGGTGGACTCCTCTATCACACGCGGATCGGTTCCGTTTCTCTGCTCCCCAATACTCATTGCCCCTTCAAGCGAGGATCGGTCCGACGCATGGGCATCACGTGGCCCCGCAATTCTCCTACTTAAGATGCTACGTACTGACTGGTCTAAAATCCTACCCAGCCGACTGTTCCCCACATCGCTTAAATGGATTCCGTCTGTTTGATAAAGTGAAGGTTGGTCTTGGAATGAATCCCAAACGTTAAAGAAGCTAACTCCAGTGTCGCAACACAAGCGCTTAAGGCACTCGTTTGTATATATAGCACGGGACTGCAGACGCAACGTGGATTTTAGTCGGGGTAAAATACCAATTATTCCTACGTTATCCGCTTTAACTTTCGCAGTAGGAATCAGAGTCTGAGCGCGGTTTACTATTCCCTCTGGGGTGCTGTCTCATCTGTGCACATCATTCCCCCCTACGAGCGTGAGGATCGTACGCCCGTCACGCGTTTGGTCCAATTTTTCAATTTCACTAACTACTTTATCTATGCGGCCACCAGGAAAGCAAAATCGTTTTCGTTTTGACGGGTTTCGCGCTGTGAATTCCGGCTCTTGGTTTCTAATTAAAGAATCCCCAATTAGTACAGTTTCTTCTTTCCCTTCGATAGGAGTTAGCAGTGCGAAGGGGTTCGAACATGGTAATGTGAAATGTTGTTCCCTCGATGGTCTAGCCCCATTTCTAACGGGCCTAAATTGCGAATCTTGGGGTCTATATTGTGAATCCTGGGGTCCAAACGAGTTCAAAATCCTTTGTTGCTGGTCAACAATTGCCTGATGATTCATACGAGTAGGCCGGTTGTCGCGATTTCTATTTTCCCTCCCACGCATGTCATGAATGGTAGAATTTAGACTCGAATTTAATTCGTCGACTTTACGGTTGGTCGATATAACGTCCCTCGCGACGGAATTTAGTTCTAATTTAATTTCGCTGAAGAAAAGGTAGAAGAAGTTATTGAAAAGAATGACAAGGGGGAAAAGATGATAGAGAAGAAGAAGAAAAAAAAGACTGAAAAGACCATGAGGGAGAAGAGAGAGGAATCGGAGAGCTTGCCTCAGAAAATAAAGACTCCGAGCTCAGCAGGCAAATGTGCCAGGGTCAGCCTTGTGGGTGATTCCTAGGCACGCGGCCTACAGCCCCTGCTAGCGGCCCGCCTTCGCACAAGCGTTAAGGTGAGCTGCCTCCCAGGCTGTGGGAATAAGCAGGTAAGAGCTGAGGCCGAGACGTCTCAGATTTCTGAGACTTCAGTCGTTGCCCTTATGGTAAGCGGCAACGACCTCTACCTGAGAGGAGGTAGAGTAGGCCCTACAGGCGAGATTATGAAGACGGTTATGGGTGCTGTCGACGACTGTGGACTTTGCAGACCTCTGTACTGTGGAGGGTGTCTTTTTGTGGACCCGTACGCCGTATTCTATGGTAGAAAAGACCTCTTCCAAAGGGATGGGGTGCACCTCTCTTTTAAGGGCAAGGCTTTCCTAGCCAAGCTCATCCAGGAAGTCGTGGACCGCACCCAAAGGAGTTTTCCGGCCCATTGGGAAGGCGGACGTACGCCAGTACGCCCAAGTGACTCCCCAAACAACCTTCTCGGAGGTTGTCAAAAATAGTTCCACCGCGACAACAAAGAAGCCGGGAAACGGAAGAGTATAGGGGGTCCTACATTAGGGGACTCCCTGTAAGTTCTTCTGTTCAATGCGAGGTCAATTAGGAACAAGTTCCTAAGCTCCGTGGCCTCGTAGCGGCGGAAGAACCCGAAATGGTAGCCATAACAGAATCAAGGATAAAAATTTCAAACAGAGACTTTGAAGGCGAATTCACGGTTCCTGGCTACCAACTATTCCACAGAGAGGGTGGCGGTGTAATGTTGTATGTCAAGGATACAATCAAATCTACGAACTCCAACATTGTATCCGATCACGAGCTCCTAGGCGTTGAGCTAGAGATAGGTCCTGTCAGATACAGGACCCTGCTGCTTTACAGACCCCCTTTCCAACCCGTTGAGAATGACAGGAAACTGTACTAGCTGCTGGGTGAGCTTGTTAAAGGCAGAGTGTGCATCGGTATGGGCGACTTCAACAGACAAGTTGACTGGGAAACCAGAGCAGCCTGTGGCGAGAGCGCGCTACTCCTGGAGTTCGTCAACAACGAGTTCCTCACTCAATGGGTCATAGAACCGACGAGAGGAGACAATATCCTTGACTTGGTCTTCACCTCTGAGGATGATATCGTTGAGGATTTCTCTGTAGGCAAAGATCTCGGTAGCAGTGATCACCAGCTAGTTAGATTTAGCGTCCAGATCCCGAAAGTAAGGTCTGTTGCCAGACAATCAAGGAAACTTGACTTGAGAAGAGCAGACTTTGCTAGCCTTCGTGCTGGGCTGACTGATGTAGGGCTAGCGGTATGCGAAGAGGTTGAGGATTCGTGAAATAATTTCAAAAATAGGTTCATGAGTCTTCAATCAAGTTGCATCCCTCTGAAATTCCTCCGTCGGTCTTTTGTTAAACCAAAGTGGTTTAATCGAGAAATCGGATAACTGCTTAGGGAGAAGAGAAATGCGTACCGGCGATCGAAGATCTCTGGTGCCTTTGACGAGTACCGGAGGCTAGCCAGGAGAGTTAAGTGAAGCATAAGGGCGGCTAAGCGTACTGAGGAACTCCAAGTTGCGAGACTCTGCAAGGAGAATCCCAAGGAGTTCTTCGGCTATGTAAATAGCCGTAAACCAATCCATCGTAGGATTGGGCCCTTAGTGGACGAGGAGGGTGCATTAACTCACTCAGATGCAGAAAATGCTAACCTTCTCAATGACTACTTCTCTTCAGTGTTTACTAAAAAGTGTGGTCCCATTCCACAGCCCATGGATTCCTACTCGGGGGAAAAGCTGGAGGCAATGGACTTCACCGAAGGAGAAATAAAGAAAAAGATCGCTGACCTAAAGACGAAGAGGTCACCTGGCCCGGATGGGTTTCTATCCAAGGTATTGAAGGAAGTGTGCGATGAAATATCACGAAACCTGTGCGCTATCTTTAACATGTCAATCCGGACCGGATGCGTTCCTAGAGACTGGCGTGAGGTGGAGGTAACTCGGATCTTAAAGAAAGGAGACCCCAGCCATTCGTCAAACTACCGACCTATGAGTCTGACTTCGATAGTCGGTGAACTCATGGAAAGCATGATGGTGGACAAAATGACGTCGTATTTAGAGTCAAACCTGCTACTGAGGAGTTCCCAGCACAGCTTTTGAAGGCAACGGTCATCCTGACGAACCTTGTGGAATTCTTCCACTTCGTATTCAGTAAGCACGATCGGGACAAGGCGGTGGATGTGTTTTACTTAGACTTTCAGAAAGCCTTTTATAAGGTACCACACCGCCGCCTTCCCCGAAAAGTGCGAGCGCTGGGCATAGACGGAAAAGTAGCCCGCTGGATCGATAACTGGCTAAGTGGCAGACGGCAACGGGTGGTGGTGAATGGACAGGCTTCTGAGTGGGTGCCCGTTACTAGCGGGGTGCCTCAAGGTTCTGTCCTGGGACCACAACTATTCATCATCTACGTCAACGACATGGACGGTGACATGGTTGCCTAGATTTTCAAATTTGCCGACGATACCAAGCTTGGTATGAACGTTACAAAGGATGGAAATACTGCCCGCCTGCAGGAAGATCTTTGGAAGATTGGGGAGTGGTCGAACACGGGGTAAATGCCTTTTAACGTGAACAAATGCAAAGTGATGCATATCGGCCACAGAAACCCCCAATCTTAGTATATCCTTAAGGGCACTGCTATTGAATCCACTGACACTGAGAAGGACTTGGGTGTAACTATCACTAGCAACCTCAAGTTCTCGAAACAGTGCATCGAGGGAGAGAAGAAAGCCCAAAGGATGTTAGACTACATAAAGCGCCAGTTTGGATACCTTAACAAGGAGATAGTACTTTGTCTGTACAACTCCCTCGTTCGGCCGCACCTGGAGTATGCCGTACAATTTTGGAGTCCTTCGTTTCGAAAGGACATCGCAAGGTTGGAACGCATACAAGCTAGGGCAACCAAACTGATTCACTCTATCCGACATAAAAGTGTAGGTGGTAAGTGATATATTTCACCTTGGTTCAAAATGGGAAGCAATATGTAAATTGTTTAACTGACTCATCCGTTCATATAAATCATGGCTTAAATTAAGTTGCTTTAATCGCTCCAGCCCTTATCACTTTACCTCAGGCTATTTCTTTTTAGAAATTTGGAGATCGTTTGGAGCTTAGCCTGAGTATTATTACATGTCTTACCTAAATATTATCGATCAAATTTCAGCTCAAGTGGTTCATATTGTCTGCTGCCGCAGTAATCATTTAGCTTTATTAAATAAAGATTAAAGAATGGGTTAATTGAAAGGTATTGAAGCCTTTATATTTATTCAAAGGATAACACAAACATAGATTTGAACAAGACCTAAGGAAATAATTAATAAATAACCGTTTGATAATATCAAGGAAAATTTATATTTAATGAAATAAGTTTTTCTTAGGAAGCTGTTTTTTGTAATTATCAAAAAACAGGAGGGGAAGTTGTCGCTACTCTGAACATTTGAGAGACTCGGATTAAAATCATTAATCACTATCATGCTTCTTTTTGGACATTATTTTACTTGGTGGAATATTGTTAATACGTTGAAAAGAAAACCTATAATCTCTCGTGATCTCCCTACCCAAAGGAGCCAATAAAGTAATTCGTTTGGCAGATTAAATCCTTTCGAAAGATAACAGATTTAAAAATGATGAAGCTTGTGAGGGTATGGAACGTACATACTCACATGCCGCCAGACAATCGTGGGAACGAAAGAAATTTATCGTTTGAGTTGACCTTTGTCTCCTCTCTCTCTCCCTCACCCTTCCCCCAACTGGCGACAGGAAGTCGGACGAAAAGATCGCCTATCCCACAAAGAAGCTTAAATCTTATTTGCATTCTTTACGATAGCATGGAGATTGTCCAGAAGGGGCTGCGATAAGCGAAGTGTCGTGAATGGAATCTCTCTCTCGATTTCCCACAATCCTTGGTATAAATAATATCGCCGTTCATCTCTCTAGAGCAGTGTCCTAAATATACTCGCGTAATCCTCACGTTGAACGAGAGACGTGGCGGTAACGTATCGACTACCAACGCGCCGATGAGTCAACTTAGGGGCGGGCGCAAAATTGTTCCTGGAAGTAAATCCCGCCTCGCAGAGTCTGTGACTAGAAGAATACGCTCTGTTGCTCAACGTAACTTGAGTAAGAAAAGGAACGTCCAAATAGTTACTGGAAGTTACTATTTGTTAGTGTCACACCCAGTTAGGAGGGAACTAACCGGAACTGCAGCCAGCAGCCCCGAACCCGTTGTCTAATCCCCCTCTCCCCGAGAACTCGTGTTAACGCCCCCCGAACCACCCCGTCTGGACCTGAGTAGTCGTCTCTCCAATCAATCAATTAATGGTAATCTGCAAACCCAGTGTCCCTCTTTTCTTAAATTACCTAATTAATTAACCGTGATTGATACCCTCATTGAGTCATTATAAATCTAGACGCTTAACGTCAGTGTTTAATATTTAATCCTTAATTTTGCCTGTTAACTATTGCTAATTATTATATTTGTGTAAAGTAAAGTTTATTTTGAGTACGTGTGTTTATTTGTGGCTCCTTCCTTTTGACGTACACTTGGCAAGACTTTAATTAAGAATCCCTCCGGCTAATCAATTCAACCTGTATTTTGCACTCTTAGAATTCAACAATCACAAACCTCCCCCCAGTAACAAGTGGGATTTTTATCGTGAGAATCCTGGCTACGGCACAACACGCCTCTAACTAGCTTTCGCACGTTGAGTAGGAATTAAAGCCTACTTATATATATATATATATATATATATATGATCGTAGGCGGGAGTCATAGGGTCAATACCACCGACTTAAACAAAAGCGGTGTGTCCAGATCAAGGACTAGAATAATTATTGGACCAGACTATGAGCAATTCTACGACAAAGCTTAATATTTCTTTTCCATCTAATAACTCGTTTTTAGGTTAATTCGATTTATCGGGCCCTCAGAACGTTCACAATTTATGCCAATAAGAAAATTTTGTCCACCATTGAGTGGGAAAACGTCTATCTGAATCGTTATCGGTTTCTGCTCTCGATTAAGATCGAACCCAATAATTAAACATTAGAAAACCCACGCCGTATCAATTAGGCTAGAAATATCACAAAGGTGTGTGGAAGGCGTACTGTATCCTTTAGCTATATAAATTCCTGCATGGGAGAAAAAAGAATATTTAAAAAAAAAAATAGTCTAAGATACATTAGAGTCAATTACACAAATAGTAAGAGCCGCTAACATGAGAGATGATTTTATTAAGGTGCTGAAATCGAACCGAAAATATATAATTGGATGTAGCGGTATTATGAGAGGCTTTGAAAACCCTCCTCTTCTGACAAGCCTTTTCCTAATCGATGGACGTGTGCTCTGCGAAGGCTTCAACTCTTAAGGGCGCCAGATAAAACCTCTTTTATTATTATTACTGTTATGGGAGAGTTAAACAAGTAGGAAGGAAAGAACAGAGAACACGTTTGCAAATAAAGATTCTGTGAAATTGCTGAGTTAGAAGTGATTTTAAGATATTTAGCACTAATTTCTTTCCAAGTGGCCTAATACTGAAACAGCGGAATTTGAACCTTTGGCTTTGAAGAGTTTATAGTTTACGAGAAAAGTTAAAGATGATGGATGGAAAGATGAGTTTGAGGGGCAGAATAATTGTATAAAGTAAAAAAATTGGATATATATATATATATATATATAAATATATATATATATATATATATATATAATATATATATATATATATATATATATGATGGTAAAGTGGATTATTCTTTTGTCATCTATCTTGTTTTTGAGTGATGTATAGAAAAGTCTGGAGCAATAAGCATGTGAATAATAGTAAGATTTTAATATATCAAAAGCCCTTGTACTAAACATTCTCCTAGAACAAGTTAACAAAACCAAATATATGTCCTATGGCTTTGCCATAATTTATATCTATTTATATCCAACACTTGTATATTGTATTTTAACATTAGTCATCTGAGAGGTGTTTGGCTTTCAATGATACTAATCAAATATACCTACTTTTGTTGTATGCTTAATTTATTGCATTCTAATTTACACAGCACTGTATGATATAGAAATGTTTTGATTTGACCTGCATTAAATTTATCTGTTTTATAATAAATACATTGCAAGCCACTTCTATATATTGCACTCTAAGGCATCATCTTCTATGGTAATATATTATAATGCTATTTTGTACTGTATCGTACTATATTTTAAGTATTTGCTCGATAATAGCAATCTGATAAATACTATCAAATTTCATGGTTCTACCATCAATTATAAAAAGGTTAGAAGGTAAAAACTATACCTTCCCGAACACTCACTAAAAGCCAGATTAAACAACTTTCTGCGTTCCAAAGGGTATATAAATTCATGCCTTAATTTCTGTCAAACCCCATCGCGGCCATACTTTTCAGTCGCTGTTCTACACACCACCTAAACAATGCAAATACTTCCACACAGCTCACACTCCTCTCACTATGCAATCTTATGTATTCTGTAGTTTATGAGTCGGAATATTTTAATGAAAAGAATAGGCGTAAGAGAGAAGATTTAATGGAAGGGGTGCGTGCGAGTTAGGAATTTACGTGGAATGGTGTTTCTTGTTGCTGCGTGAGTTCAGGGAAAGAGGAGAGTGAATGTTATGAATGTTATTTATACTCCTATCGCTGGCATGGAAATGAAAACAGTTTCTTGGAATTTGATTGAAGATTGCCTCTTCATAGAATGGATTTTCAAGCAAAAAATAAATGTACAAAGATCAATTAATACAATGTATATAAAATAAATCTAGCTTAACGTATATGTACATGGACGCATTCTTATTAATGCGAAATCGAAATTCTTGCATGAATACACCCATTCATATCAAATAAAACCTACTCCATTTATGAACTGGTTAGTACACATTCTTGAACGAGTAACACATCTGTATAGTAGGCATAGTTCTTTATATCTAATGATTACCAATAACATACATCTGCATAGATAACAGACTACCAAAATATTCAAAGTTTTGGTACTTACAAAAACAAGCGGTCCTCCCTAAACGTCTATAAAAGGCAATAAAACACGTTTTAGAGGAATCCCAATTGATTAAATTTGAATATCCTCTAGAAAACTTTCCATTCTCGATCCATTTAAGATGTATATTAAAATTTGACATTCTCGGTCCATTTAAAATGTATGTATATTAAAATTTGACATTCTCGGTCCATTTAAGATGTATATTAAAATTTTTCATTCTCGATCCATTTAAAATGTATATTAAAATTTGACATTCTCGGTCCATTTAAAATGTATGTATATTAAAATTTGTCATTCTTGATCCATTTAAAATGTATACTTTCTTCCATATGATTATTTTTAATTTACTAATTTCTTTCTTTACCACTTTACTTACTTATCACTCATTACAGCTGCTTCCACTCCCTTAACATTAAACAAACTGAATACACACATCCATGGACAAAATGTTAACTCTTTAAAAGTTCTTTGACAGTAAGCTACGAAATAAACAACTTGGTTATTCCCAATTAACTAAATCTGACATAAACCAAGGCAACTTTTCTGTCAGAAGAGTATCTTTCCTAGTGGATAATTTATCCAAAACGGGTATTCACTAGAATAGAAAAAGCTAGAGAAAAAGATAAGGGTAGTAAAGGGGGGATGAGAAGAAAAAATGGAGGAGAGATGGAGAGGAAAGGGGTAAACAGTATATCATATAAGATCATAAAAAAAAGGAGGACATTTTTTCCTATTCACGTTTACATAAGTTCCATCAACCGAGTAACGAATTAAATTCAATTAAGTCTATTCAAATTAAGCTTAACAGACAATTATCATTGGCTAGGTGGAATTTTTCACATACAAAGGACTTCTCTCTTCCCTCAACAAACGTTTTCCTCAATGCCAATTCATTTGTAACAATTTCAACCGTGTATCGTTGAATGCCTCTTTTCTCCATAAGGAGACAATTCCTTTGGGCTTGTGATCCTGAATAGTTTAAATTATACATGTACGACCTGCCACAGTCGTTATGTAGGCTAAACTTGCTTACAGCTCAAATGCAGGATCGCAAAGCACTTAGGTTTGTTTCATAGGCCTGGTATTCCTATTTCTAAATCTGAACCAATCTGAGTATCAGCATCATCCTCTTAATTCTGATTCATTTACCATCTTATCTTTAGCCTTAACTTCTCTCGATTTGAAAATCTTCGACTCACTCTACATCAGTAAAATACGCTTCAATATATTAAATAGCCAACCGACCAACCCAGCAAATCTCGTTAGTAGTTTTTCTACCTTTACGAGTTGTTAGGTGATTTCACAGTTCTACGATAAAGGTTACTCCCTCTGTTTAATTAGTTCCCATTTGTTTTCAGTTTTTCGTTTTTGGTTTTGAATTGAATATAATAGGTTATTTTAGTGTTTGTTCCACTTACCTTTAATTTTTG
Source organism: Ceratothoa steindachneri (assembly GCA_963969495.1). Lineage (NCBI taxonomy): Eukaryota > Metazoa > Arthropoda > Malacostraca > Isopoda > Cymothoidae > Ceratothoa > Ceratothoa steindachneri. Next base: position 93,376,297 of record OZ018330.1, read on the forward strand.
AAACTCAAGTCAGTTTATGTTAAAACTTCACTTCTTATTTTTTTTCAAAATTACGCTGTATAGTATCAATTTATTCTATATATTTTTATTTGTGTTTTTATTTTCATCTTAATAATTGTCAATTTTATTAACTGATCTTTCCTTCTCTCGCTTTTTTATCCGATTATATAACTTATGTTTCTATCTATCATCGTTAATATTTCTTCCCCTAAAGATGGTCCTAGCGAATTTCCGAAACGTCTGACCAATAAATGATTTGTGTAATCTTCTGGGTCTTCATATTCGTACTAAGAATCAGAATGCCAAGGAACAAAGCAATTACAAGTATATATGTATATATGTATATATATATATATATATATATATATATATATATATATATATATATATAAAGGGTGTTCCGATAACATGGACCAATTTTATATGTGAGTTAAGTTTGAGCTTCTTCGGAAATGTTATTTCCTAATTCGCAAATATTCCGTACAGAGTTAGGATTCGAACCGTGCACACTGAGGCAGCAAACAACCGCTTTGATTTCAAATAAACAGTCCCTTAGAGCACTCGGCTACGCGGTACATAAAAATCTTCCGAATAAACAAGCTTTTTAGGTAGGCTTCGCAAAGTCTATCGGGACTATGAAAGGGAGAGAAATTACTAAGGAATTTAAAGAACAAAGGGGAGTATCCAGGCTACCTCCGTTACCATTAAAGGTCCTATAGCTGGATTCTTGATATCTGGCATTCAGATTTTCCATTAGTATTGTGGGACTTCTTCGGCCAAAGATGCCAATGAGAGACAGAGAGGTAAAAAGTCTCTCCTTGGCGGCTGGTATCCGGTATAAATGACCAATTTTCCAATGTCCAGTTTGACTTTAATCGCAAGTTAGGATTCTTTATGTTTTCTTCCCTTCTTGTATTTAATTCCTTTTTTAATCGCAATAATGCCTTCGTCGTAGCGATCTTGCGAATAATTTGTGTCATCCCATATCTCGATTATGCCCGTCCTTACACAATACTAGTGACTAAAGATGTGTTGGAGGATCTCGGTTGTGAAATATTACTACATCCTTCTAATTCTTCTCAACATTTTTCTTCTGATTTTCAGTCGTTGTAGGGAAAACCAGAACCATCTAAATGATCTTAGGTTGAAATTAGAGAAGCGCTTTCAAATGACTTGTTTTCATGTTTTGCATCAAAATCTAAAGAATTTTATAAGAGGTGCATTTATAAGCTTGTTTTCAGATAGAATGAGTCTTTAGAAAGCATTTGAGGTTACTTTTATGATTGAATATTTCATAGCAATAAGTTTTCTCTTTGTTTGTATATACCCTGAAATTAGACAATAATTTCAATCTAACATGATTATTTACACGTTTGTATTCATCAGTCGAGAATTTTTAATTTATTATGCGTGATCTTCTTGTCGGGTAAATATTCGGCACATATATCTAGCTACTCAACTAGTTAGGTGAATTTGGGTGTGACGAGCGTCAATGTTTAAAGTATACATATTTCCGCCACTTCCAAGTACTAACAAGTAAAAGTGCCTATTTCGCGTTAATATCATGTAGTTCGTGAAAACAGTTCGTTATTTTGATAAAATATTTTTCTGAGCTTACTAATATTTATTTTTTTGAAGAGGTTGAAATTCATAATATAAACGGGAAAATTTTCCTTCAACAACTGCATGGTTCCTGTCTAGAACAATCATCTCTAAGAACTAGTGACCACTGCAAACACTGAAATTGTGATGACTAAATTTTATACATATCAGGATGAAAATAAAGTTAAAGTAGTTTAATATATATAATAGGGGCTTCCAGCTAAATTAGCCCTATTCTTAATAGTGCCTACATGTATGAGCATTTATGGTTCCCTGTACGTGCCAATAAGCTTTGTGTTTGTTTGTAGGATAAACTGAGTTAGACAACTTTCTTGTAAGTTGGCATAGAAACCGTGTCCATAACACTAATCAACAATGATTTTGCTACATGGGTATTAAGCTTGTGATTATACTAAGTCGAGTATGCTGATTCTGAATCTGTGATAAGAATTGTTCTAGCACGTAACGTTCCTGATTTACACACTGACTCTTTAGTTACACATGTGGGCAGTGTTGCTTCTGTTACCGTAGTGAGAGGATGTGTTTTATGTGTTTGGTTCCTGCGCTACACTCCTTCTTTATCATGTTATCAAATTTAGCCATTATAGTAGTGGTGTTGAAATGGTATTTACATACAGTGATTAATTCCATTTTACTCTCAATTAATTTTTAAATTAAATAAGATTGTACAAAAATATATAACAGGATATATAGAAACCAAGTTGAAAACATGAATCGGCGAGGATGTATAAATAGCTAGGACAACTTTTGTTATATCTGCGGAAGATCTACTCCAAGCAACTAGCGGGAAAATTTAGCTAATAGAGTGAAAACTCCATCAATTATTAATTTGGTTGTAAAGTTGGCGACCAAGACAAGCCTTGGACACCTCACAAATCTTGTACTGTGTGTTTTGCGGGGCTCACACAGTACCAATAGTGTGGCGTGAGCCAAAGAATCATGTTTTGTATTGCTACTTTTGTATGATTCTCAAATAAGAACAAGTCAAAAATTTTATATCCGCTATAAAACCAGTCCCCCATAATATTGAGATGCCAATCCCAGTTCTTCCATCAGTTTGTACAGATAAAAATGATTTATGACCTGAAGTTTAGGATAACCATGACGATGAAATGTATGAGGAGCATTCTAAGGAAAAGAAGATCCAGTTGATAAATCAAGAAAGATTGAAGGATTTGGTGAAGGATTTGTCATTGTCAAAGAAGAACGCAGAACGGCTGGGCTCCAGACAACAACAATAGAATCTTCTAGAGGACGGTGCAAAAATATCTAATTTCCGTAAATGCTATGAGGCCTTAGCTGCCTTCTATAAAGAAAAAGATGGTGCTTGTTTCTGTACTGATGTTAATGTCCTCATGAATCAGCTAGTAAACGAGCATTTACCTGATGAATGGAGAGTATACATCGATGCAAGCACTGCTAGACTCAAAGATGTATTGTTACAAAATGGTAACAAAAAAACTTCAATTCCTGTCGCACTTATTGTTGAGATGATAGAGCCATATGACTCAATGAATTTTATTTTGGAAGGTGTTCATTACTCACATCAGAAGAGGAAAATATGTGGTAATCTAAAGGCAATTTCTGTACTTGTTGAACTGCAGCTAGGATATACAAGGAATGCATGTCTCTTATTCCTATGGAACAGCCGTGATGACAGGATTCATTATATTGTCAAAACGTGACCCGAAAGAGAAGAAAACATAGTTGGCAGATACAATGTGAAGCACATGCCTTTGGTACATCCACAGAAGATCTACCTTCCACCACTTCATATCAAACTTGGCCTTATCAATAATTTTTATAAAGCAATGGACCATGGTTCTGATGGATTTCAGTAACCCGAAGATTATTTATCTGGTCATTATACGAGTATAATGAGCGGATAAAGGTTCTCCCTTTATATCATTGGTAATCTCAAAATCGTATCCTCTATTCGTAAGTTACAACATTGCTATTTTAAACCGATAATTATAATTGCTCTATTGCAATTTTATATATATATATATATATATGCATAAAACCCACAGAGAAAATTAATATGAGGATTGCAAGTATTTTCGAACTTTATTTCGAGTTCTGTATCAAGGAATAACAAAGGTATTGAAAATTTTAATATATATAAGGATGATACAGAGGTGAGGGAACGACCAGAAAAAAAGCCAAAAAAATCAACAAAATGAATTAATATGAAATGGAAATCTTAGGAGGAGCGAAGATAAATACAATCTAAGATCATTAAATCAGGTAAATTCAAAAGACTAAAGGTTGACAGGAGGATTAAAATACTGCCTAAGCTCTCTCTCTCTCTCTCTTTCTCTCTCTATCTCTCTCTCTCTCTCTATCTTTCTCTCTCTCTTTCTCTCTCTCTCTCTCTCTCTCTCTCTCTCTCTCTATATATATATATATATATATATATATATATATATATATATATATATATATATATATATATATATATATATTAGCGTGAGTAAAAAAATCAAAAGTTTTATGACTATAACGAGGAAGGAGGAAATTCATGTGTATTGATGAGGAAACACTTCAAGCAAAATCTGAGTCTTGTATGTAGAATGGCATCTTCAGGTTGAGCAGACGATTTGAAGTTTTTCCCTATTGCACCAACCCATGCAACGAAGGCATGTGTACCGCCTCATATAGTTTTGCAGTACAAGAAGTAGTTTCAGTAGTATTTAATTTTATGGAGAGATCTCCGTCTTATTCTCTTTGTGTTTTTCTTTTTTATCGAAACGAGGGGTGGTCAATAAGTTTTTCGATTCGGATATAAGGAAAGGAGATATGAGGAAAAGGGTTTAATCATTTTTCAATATAACTACCCTCGACTTCAATGCACTTGCGCCATTTGTCCCCGAGGCTTTGAATTCCCGACAACCAGAAATCTTCCGACTGCTGTTCAATCCACTCCTGGACGGCGAGCTGGACCTCTTCAGCGTCCCCAAACCGGCGTCCACGCAGTGCAGCCTCGAGCTGGCGGAATAAAAAGTAGTCGCTAGGGACCAGATCTGGACTGGTTGAGCTCCTCAAATCCGCCCTCGCACACGGCAGCTTGTGCAACTCTGGCCTTGTGGACTTTGACGACGTTGAAGTCGATCATGGGGCGTGAGGTTTCTAGGGCCTCAACGGGCAGAGACCTTGGTCATGGCCAAATTGTCGTGGATGATGTTGATAACACTTCGATGTGATATTCCAAGTTTTTGCTCGAATTCTTCGACCTTCATCCGTCGATTTTGGAGGATAATCCTCTCCACAGTGTCCTGGTTGGTCACGTCTGACGGGCGTCCTGGACGGGGTTGGTTCATCTTCTAGGGACTCACGACAATGGCGAAACTTCCTATTCCATCGAACAATGGTTCCATAGGAAGGGGCGGTGTCGGTCTACACTGCAACCATGCGTTCATGGATCTCTTTTGCATTCTTGCCTTCCTTGGTCAAATATTTGATTACTGTGCTGTGTTCAACCTTCTCCATTGTTAAAAAAATTGTGACTGACGATCTGCGATCAGCTACTGCTTTTTAAATAGACGAGGCAGGAGTGTGCGGCCGTAGTTCCTGACGTAACTTATGCTAATACCCCCATAAACAGCCATCCACCTTCCTCTGTTTCGCCCTACTGATTTTCAAAACTTATTGACCACCCCTCGTATCTTACATTAGGTTCGCTTTCAAGTTATGTCTCCTAGGACCCCCAGAAACTCAACAGCTGCCATCGAATGTTCTCCCGCACCGTGAGGAAGTCCTGTGTGTTTTTTAGTTCGGCAGACGGCACTCAAAGTTCAACATTAGTATTACAAGTTAAATATTCCGACCATTGATCCGTATTTTATCCCCAAAAAAGTACGGCGTCTGTATGAAGAGTGCAATGGATTGAAGAAATCAAAATCGCAAGCAACAACGCAAGCTGAGGAAAACCGATCCAATTTCGTTGCTTCCGTGGAAAATTTGTTCGATGTAGCACATCGCAACGCCAGGTACTTGATCAAGATCAGGAGGGCTGCGAGTTCCCTGCCACCCAGAAGAAGCCGGGCAGGCAGGGTAAGATGGAGGGTATGTATCTGCCTGGGTGGAAAAAGAGAAACGGACACAACGGCAGGTGGACGATGAAAGAAGTGAGCTGCAAAGGAATTTGGGTTCGCAAAAAGGCAGGGCACCGTTGAAATCGACTCTTCGTCTTCGGCCGCTTTGTCTGAAATAGCAAGGTGCGATAGTAACTCCTCAACCAAAAAGGATCCCGTTGTCCACCATTGCAGAAGAAAATCATCTGCCCACAACTTTTTGCTGTCCTGGACCGGATCAACATTTTTGACCATCAAGCTGAGCACGTGCTTCTTCCATTCGTGGAGAGGCTGGCAGAGATCGCTGGAGAATTGTCGTTTTGCGTGAGCACGATCAATCGACAGCGAAGACCTCATCTCCAGGAAAAGGCTGCAGAACTAAAAGAAAACTTTGCTCTTGATGTACCGCTCACACTACACTAGGATGGAAAACTTATGCTCTTCCTCACAAACGAAAGCGTTCTGTACTGACTGCTGATCCTCATTTCTGAAGAAGGCTGTAGAAGATCATCGCAGTTCCAATCACTGACGGCAAAGAGGAGCCTACGCCAAACACTATCCATTCCGTTATATCCGAGTGGGCTTTTTCCTCTCGAATTCGAACGCTGTGCTTCGACACAACGGCGACAAATACGGGATCCAAGGGTTGAGTGAGCGTTCGACTACAGCAGTTCCTTGCTCGAGATATGTTGCATCTGGCCTGTTGCCATCATGTCCTGGAAATTCTGCTGGAAGCTGTTTTCTCGACCCTCTCAAAGTCCAGATATCTTTGCCTCAGTCGGTTTCCGAGAGTTCTGGCAGTTTGTTGATCAAAAATAGTACAGGACAGCAAACAAAAAGCTCAAGGAGGACTGGGTGGATGACGTCCTCAAACTCTGCCAAGGCTACCTTTGAGAGTACTACACACATGATGACTACCGGGAACTGCTAGAAAGAGCCGTTGTGTTCCTTTGTGGCATCCCTCATGAACGCAAGAAAATCTCTTTCCACCATCCTAGAGCAGTCCATCGGGCTCTATGGATGGCAAGAGCAATTTACGCTCTGAAAATGTACATCTTTGCACTTCAGTTCGCAGCATACCACAAACAGCGGCCATCCACTTCACGCGCAGTCAAGGCCACAGTTCCTTTAAAGTTCAAGGTTTTTTGCGTCTTCATCGTACGATACTACATTTGAGCGTGGTTCTCTGCTGGGTGTTCAGCAAAACCCCCCAAAACGACCTTAACCTTTATAAAGTCCTCACGAAAGAGACAAGATTACATAATATATAACTTGCAAATACATTGAATTAAATTATCCCCTACATCTCATCAGAGAGATTTTATCAATAGCTAAATCTCCATACTACCATCCCAAGGATAAAAACAAAGTGAAAAACACGAATTGTCTATCCCTCCCATTCTGCCCCCTCCTAAAAGGAGCAAAAAGAGTTATTTCTCAAGGTCGAGCCTCGTTTTTATACACTTTATCCATCCTTAAATCTTTCTCTTTGACCAAGCTCATGGATCAGCCAAATGAGGCAGCTGTGTATTTAATCCCATGTGAATCCAATCACTCTTCCTCATTCTACATAGGAGAGACTGGAAGAAGATTAAAAAAAACTAATATATGAACACAAACATGATGTCAGGCAAGGTAGTACTACATCCAGTATTTTTAACCATATTAGAAATTACAACAACCAAACAGATTAGTAAAAAACCCAAATTATATATAATTGTAAAGATTTTCATAAAAGAAAAGTTGTGGAATCAATACTAATAGGAGAAATTCACAATTTTAATCTTTCGGATGGTCAATTTAAATGTAGCTCCTATTCCAGAACCTGATTGTAAAGAGTTTAGTCAATGATCTTAGAATTAGACCTCCTGATTAATGATCCTTTTTTCTCTGCTATTTTTTTTTGCTGGGATTTTGAGATATTTGTTAAATTTGTTGTTCATTCCATACTCATAGTATGACTAAAGAGGGTATGGTAAACTTCATACCGAAACTAGTTTCGTAAATAAATTCTATGCTGCAATACAGTGGTTTCACTATCATATACCATGACACGCTATTGATTGTTTTCACTTCTATTTATATATACAGTATATAAATATATATATACATATATATATATATATATATATATATATATATATATATATATATATATATATATATATATAGAGAGAGAGAGAGAGAGAGAGAGAGAGAGAGAGAGAGAGAGAGAGAGAGAGAAAGATAAAGAGAAAGTGGGGTTGAGAAATGATATTTGTTTGTTTTGATCTTATTTACATTTTATATTTATATACCTTACATAATTAAAAAGGTGGAAAATTTTACAGACTATTTAAATATATGCTTACTACTTTCACCTAATCTATTGGTTGCATCTATTTTATTTTGAATACTCATTTTTATTTACTCCTTTCGTCTCTGTTTACCATCTTCCCTCATCTTTGACTCATCGCCTTCAAATAAACACCTTTATTTTCTTAGCAAATCATCTGAATAAACCTTGCGAAACATCCGCGCATCCTATTTACTCGTACATCCAGCTACCCATACATCCAGATATGTAACTGTCGGCTTTTCATTTCGAGAAGCTCATAAGTTGGTATATGGGAGTCATTTAGAGACGGCTTGTAATTTCCGGCTATTGGATAAATGTCGGGTAAACTTTATTGACTGATCCCGAACTATAGAATAAAGGCTTATTGGTTCTGTATAAATGAGAGGAGAGTATATCAGTGTGGAAATTAGAAAGTGGCAGCACTGAGAATGGGATAGAGGATGTAAATTTTAAATATTCATAATTCTAATTACAAATAAATGGTTGACCTTTTGTTCCTTGAGCTAAGAACATTGTCTGACCAATGTACATAAGTTTTTGCGAGGGGTTGAATCATCCAAGGGCGATTATGATGAGGTGTTTTTTAGTCCTGTGCGACTCTATATCTCACTATGACAGTCGGTCGTTACCCCTTTTCTTTATTCTTTTGGTAATATGATTGTAACTATTCGGTCTATTCTAACAAAATTTAAGACCTTTATGTTGTTGTACGTTCTCTTTCAAATGATATAATTGCAAAAGTCTTCCCAAGTTTAGCCCAGGAATTATTTTGTTTTGGCAATAATATCATAACTATTCGGCCGTTTCTAACGAAATTTAAAACCTTAATTTTGTTTTGCATTATCTTTTGAATAATATAATGAGAAAAGTCCTCCCAAGGTTAGTTTGCGAATTATTGAAACTTTTGAAGGTCGTAAGGTCATAAATCAGAATAGTTAAGAGCATGCGACTTTGGTCAGCAGACCTTGTTTTCTTCCTTTTCTATTTATATCCCAGTCTTACTCTAACTGGAGGACAAAGACACTGTGAAAGACAGGAGGAGAAAGCTTAGAATTAATAGAACAGAGAAGAATACTCCTAATAGTTTTGAGATATTTTTCTCGTTTAATTCACTCATTTAGCGACTACCTTTAAGGAAATAGACGCCGAAATTTGTAACGTGCAGCGTATTCATAGGCTCTAGTAATATTTCCATAAATGATATTATACTGATAAAAACAAAACAAACATAGAGATGGCAAACAAAAAATTCAAAATCCAAGAAAAACTAAGAAAGAAAAATGCATACTCAGGTAGAGGAGGTATCATGCACCCGTCAACTAAACGGCTAAATTAAATGGAAGAAGCATCTTTCTCGAAAACATTGATTACCCAACAAGCTGTTCTGCAAGAACCTTTCCCAAGTACAATAGGCAAGATGAAGCTATTCCACTCCTCACAGTACCGAGACAGGTAAGCATTGAGTGGGACATTCGATAAGAATGTGCAGGACAGTTTTGGTAACCAGCAGTCATCATATATAGTAAGGTTGAGAGGAGCGCTCATTCAAATAGTGCTGAATCGAGGTGTAGGACCACCAGAAAAGACTAGGCACAAGCATATGCAAATTATGGTTACTTTGAGCCATTCTCATATACTCTGTGTGGGAAAGAGGACAACGGTGATCTGATCATGGTGCCCTCATGAGCGTGCTCATTTTCTCATCTCTACATGTCCAACAACCCAACACAAGACAATCTCAAGGTAGACCCGACTTGTAAAAGTTGTTGTGTCACAGATTCTACAAACGAGGAATTGCAAAGATTCCAATACCTTGAGGCCACCTAGTGCGATATGCAGGGCCATGAGATAATAATTTAGTCTTCGAAACCGGTAGAAAGCATATTCCGCGCTACTGGGCTGTGTATTACAACCAGCTCTGCCGTGTAAATAAAGGAAACACCAAGAAAAGCCCCGATGGCTTTAAAAAAGACTGAAGAAAGGTCAAGACCGAACCCACTCTTCTGATTTGGAGACACCCGTGTACACTGTCAAGGCACCAGTTTAAAAATGGGTTCAGTCCAAAAGGTTTAACCGAATTATTCTTGTGGCTGTAGGTTTGGGAAAGAAGCGTAGCGATAGAGATTAAGAGGTTATACTCTACATTATGGCATCCTTGGCAATCAAAGAAGCGCAAACGAGACAAGAGCAACATTAAGCTCTCGTAGGTTTCATAACCTGAAACCGAACTGCTTATTTTATGATTGGCGTATCATGTAAGCATATGCAATGTCGATATCTTTCTTGGATTCAAAGAGAGAATTTGATGAAATCGGGAGACACTATGTTTGGGAGTACAAACGCAAATGAGACCAAATGTATAACATCGAAAAGGAGACTCTCTTTAGGTGATGTGCGGAAAGCATGTGTCGACAAAGGGAGACCAATATAGTGGATCGAGTACACTGCAAATAACTCTCGGCTGTAGATACCTAGAGCATGCTTCAGCAGACAAACTTTAACACAACAAAGGAGTAGCCTCAAAGTAAATAGGTAGCTTTAGCAGGAAACTCAATTGCTAAATATCACAAAAAGAAGAATATCTATGTAGAAGATAAGGCATTGATTGTAGGCCTCCTAGGCAAAGCTTCTCTCAAAAGGTCAAGGAAACGAGCCCAATTTTGAATAGGTCCGGGTCTGGGTGAAGCTGTTTCTGGGAATAGAAGTACACTATCCTAGTATTTGCCGATTAGAACCGAAACCTAGGCTTCTGCATATCAAGTGAGACAAATATAAGCCTATTGGGTTCAGCGCTCCGTAATAGCTATCTCAGCCCCCCAACATATATCGAAAGGTCATCTGTGTAGAGCATACCAACTATAGGTTCCAGCAGCACTAAGTTGATGGCATTGATTCTCATGTCAAAACAGTAACACTGATGAATCTTCAATCCAGACACTCTTTTCCTGCCCTATTCTGATTCGAAATTCTGGTAAAAATTCAACCAAGAGTATTGTGAGGCATCCCCTCTCCCTATAGTATTAGGAGTCTCCATGGTAACGCATCAACATTTGGTAACTTAGGTATTCTCCAGAGGATAAACCACCGTAACTAAGTGCTATATGCAAAGGTAGTCTTTCTAGATGACGAAAGAAAATCATCCAACTTGGAGGGGAACTTGCGATAGCAGCACCGTTCCGGCGATATGTTGCTTACAGTATCGAAAAAGCAAACTAGCCTAAAATTAACCAAATTCTCCATCAACTTGCTTGCGAAAAGCAAGTTTCGTAGCCATTTTCGGGAATCTCGAAAGATATTCACCCTTCAGATGGTATTAAAAGTATCTTGCAAAAAGGAAATCCCTTACTTACTCAAATGTGGAAGGATAACGTAAGTGATATCCTCAGCATCATAGGTGCTATTGGAGAAAGAAGCAATAACGGAGCGCAATTAATTTAACGTAAATAAGTAGTTATGAGATCCACTCTTGTGGGAATAGAGTCCGATTGCGGCATTCAGCGAGCTCATGTCTCTTTTTTATGCTATTGGAGCAGTATTTTGAGAAGAGAATTCGAGAACGCTGTCGCAAAGATGGTCCTATAGACGTTAAGTCCGATATTATGGACCAGTTCTCCAAGAGGATTGGAAGGACGTCCTGGAGAATCTTGCTTCAAATACATTTGAGTTGCTATGGTAACTCTAAAAATGGGTCTTTCCCGTTATGAGACGTATGTCAGCCAACATAAGTGGCGTCGTGCTTCAAAATATATCAAAACCTAGCCCTCTTGACGAAATTCATCATGCATGAAAGCGTTATGTTAAGTCTTGTTGCCCATATAGGCATTTTGCTTTTCTCTGAATACCGTCTTACACTCAGCCGACTGCAATGGAAGCGGACGGCTTGCAAAAAAATAGTAGAAAATTGTCGTGGTATTATAACAGCCGAGATGGTGTATACGTACGTAGGTTTGTTACGTACTTAAATAACTCCTTGATTACGTTTTCTCTAAGAGCGCTATATTAGTTTTACGTTATTTAATCTTTGAGGATTTCTAGGGCAAAGTGTAGTATTTCGTGGATTAAATTAAATACTTGTAAAAAAATATATCTTTAATTAAAACATAAAAAAGTGAAATAAAAAACTATACAGCTATGAATTAAACTAGTTTATGTGACACTTACTAATTTAAACCAAATCAATATAAAGTAATGGTTGACCCTCAAGCCCAATTTAATTTTGGACGCTAATCCAAGCTCAAAAATAATGGAATTTCTTTACTTTTAAAACAACCACACGGGAATCCGGCTGACGACTGACTTTGGCCTTGAATTTTTATGTAGAAGAAATAATGTTTTTTGCGGTCAGGCGCGTAGACGAGTTCACAGACCCTCAATGGTTTGACTGGCGCGGAGACGGGCTTGAAGCAACAGGTGATTTCGGTGAGAGCGACAGATGGCGTTAAGCACGTTGTCTTAGTCATATGATTTAAAATAACGGGACCGTGAAGTTATGCTTTTTCAAATCTTCGGGTTAATCTTGGAGTAGTTTACACTGATTAGTGATGAACAAAATAGTGAATCCTTTGACGACTAGGGGTGAGAGGGGAGTAAACTTTAGGTATTCCTCAATGGTGGGACTATCTCTGGTTTTTGTTGAAAACCGGGATAGGGGGTTTCTCTGAAGAGAGATGATTGAGATTGATCCTCAATACAAAACCTAATTTAGGTGTGACCAGCAGGAACTGACTCAGCGTGAGCTGCTTCTCTGTTCCTTTCTTTGATTGCCGGGCAGTGCGCCCAACCTCGTTGTGACGATCACTAACTCGATTTTCCTGCAAAACAAGAGGCTAATTTTTGGTGTAACCACCAAGAACAGTTTTCATGGCACGTTAAATTTGGGTGAATCGCATCTGTGCAGCGACAAACACAGTCGAGATTGTTCCCAGTAGGGTTGCTACTCTCCAAATGCGAAGCTACTTACAGGTCATCCCGAGAGGCCGGTCGTATTAATCGTCAACAAAACGGACACGCTATGAAGATGACATGTAGCAGTCTTAGAAAAGTGACTCGAGCCTGGCTGCCAACAGGAAAGTGAGGCCCAATATCCATAGACAATACAGCCTTAAGCTATGAGGAAATCACCTAGAGAAATGATCAGCCCATTACGCGTAGGCAAAGTAATCTTCATTTTAATTGCGCAGCGACGGTCAAGGTATCTCAAGTACTACTCTCTTGAAATGTTCAGGCGTTAACTGTTATTTTTTAGAACGGTCCAAATGCCTCTCTTCTGTCACGATATCAGCTAAGTGGTTAAGCTCTTAAACATAGATACAGGAAGGCCTTGGGGGATACTTTTATAAAAAAGTATCTACATAGAGGTTAAGGGGGGCGCAAAAGTTCCCTCTGCCTCGTCAAAGAGTTCAAGTGAACCCATTGAGCCAAACTTTGCCTCTTAAGCATCGTGCAGGGAGGATGTGCATAAAAGGAAAGTGGCAAATCAACCGCTTTTCTATGGCCTCTAAAAGAGTTCTATGTAAACCTGCCACTCTTATCTTCTCTAATAGCAGTTGGGTTGGAAGGAAGCGCTGCTCCTTCGTCTACCAAGTGTAACAGTCTGCATAACGTACCCACCTGTAGGGCTTTAATCCTAATTCGAGGAAATAAAGAGGGGGTACTCATAAAAATGTGTGTGCATAGAGGGAATACAGGAACGCGCTATTTTCCCAAGGCCCTGTCAACAACTTCAATTCAACCAAGCGAGCCAAGCTTTCGTTTTTATTCGCACTCGAGCATTGGAGTCGTGCCTCTCTTGAGAGTATCCAGTGCAACAGGTTGCCAAAATGCGGCGGATAGATTTATGATGACATGAGAAGTTCAAAGTTTTGTCTCTCAGTTAAGAAAGACCCTATGAACCAACTAGACGTTCACTATCCTCCCACTCCCTAAACTATATGTTCTACAGATCCACTGATTTAGGAGGTTAAAATTGAGAAATCCGGTTGGTGACATTTGTAGCATCACCTTACTCGTGTCCACAGCAAGGCACCGTGACGGATTTTTCAATATAAATTCCCGTTAATCCATCAGAAAAAATTCACATCAAACGATCTTTTTCTTTCATCCTAAACCAAGTAAGTTCTCTTATAATGTTAGAAAATGCAAAGACGTGTAAAATTTGGTAAAATAAATCATTTTTAAAAATCGTCTTCAAATCATTTTATTTTTCATTTTTCAGTTAAAAGTGTAGAAACGATTTAAAAGTTCTGTCGATGTTTACCATCTGATTTTTTTAATGATAAATAATAATGATAAAAATAATAATAATAAATAATGATATGCTTAGGATATTTAGGATTATTGCCTCTTTAGTGACGGATGTTAAGTGATATCATTTGAAATGCTCACGTTTTATTTCATAACCCTTTTCCTCTCATTCCATATCTTCTCAGCTCCTAAATTTGAAGCTACGCCAAGTTCAATTAGAATGACTAGAAATATTTCCGCATCCATTCAGGATCCTGAGCGCCAATCAAATATACCTCACTTTCCTTCGTCAGATCATAATCAAATCATTTAGAAATAGATTTACGGCCTGCTTCTATAGGCCTCTTCATCTTCCCCTGCTGGAGGACACAGCCTCTTTTCTCTGGCCTTTTCATAGTTGGGAAACCTGTTGCCGTGAAGATTGCTATAAGGTAAAGGCAAATTATTAGAAGGATAATAGCTTTATTATTATGAGAGAAAGCAATTATCTCTTAAATTTTTTTAATTTTTCATTTGCAGAGGTGAATGAAAGTATTATTGGAACATATTTGAAATTATCAACCCAAAAGAAGAAATAGTAAAAAATGTTATGTATCCAATAATTTGGCGTGAAATTGTAAAACTCAAAACTCTTAGCATCAATTGGCAATTCATTTACATCTGACTTAAAAATAATTAACTGAAGGGGTTCACTTGGCTCTCCTTTCGTCTTAGGCATTATTTGAAAAGTGTTGTGAAATATAAAAAAACTGTACGTCAAAGTTAATAAAGCAGCCGTCGTCGCTTTGTTTAAGAATATATCCCTTGAAAAGGGTTTTAAGAATAAAGACGAAAGTGCTCAGAATCCTATTTTCACTTTTCTTTTGTGGGTCTTTCTTCATAATTTGACTCACGTGGATATTGTGAACTTTTTCTCATATATATATATATATATATATATATATATATACGTTGAGTCTTTCATGCAATATATATATATGAATGCAATGTCGCACAGGAAAAAATGAAATGGCGTTTCCGAGTACTTTCCAACTTTATTAAGTTCCTTATCAAGGACAACTACAAGAAATAATATTACATTAGAGGTACGAGGGGCGGTCAATAGGTTTTGCGAATCGGTTGGGCAAAACAGAGGAAGGGGGATGGCTGTTTGTGGACGTGTTATGACAAGTCAGGACCTGCAACCACACGCTCTTGCCTCGTCTATTTAAGAAGCAGTAGCTGATCGCAGATCGTCAGTCACAAGTTTTTCAACAATGGAGAAGGTTGAGCAACGCGCACAGATCAAATTTTTGACCAAGGAAGGCAAGAATGCAAAAGAGATCCATCAACGCATGGTTGCAGTGTACACCAACACCGCCCCTTCTTATGCAACCATTGCTCGCTGGAATAGGGAGTTACGCCATGGTTGTGAGTCCCTTGAAGATGACCCCCGTCCAAGACGCCCGTTAGACGTGACCAACAAGGACAATGTGGCCCGTATAGACAGGATGATACTCGAAAATCGACGGGTGAAGGTCGAAGAAATCAAGCGAGAACTTGGAATATTACATGGAAGTGTTCACAACATTATCCACGACAATTTGGCCATGACCAAGGTCTCTGCCCGTTGGGTCCCTAGAAACCTCACGAAAACTAACGCCCCATGATCGACTTCAACGTCGTCAAAGTCCACAAGGCTAGAGTTGCACAAGCTGCCCTGCGCGAGTGCAGATTTGAGGAGCTTAACCATTCCCCCTACAGATCTTGCCCCTAGCGACTACTTTTTATTTCGCCAGCTCAAGGCTGCACTTCGTGGACGATGAAGATGTCCAACTTGCCGTCCAGGATTGGATTGAACACCAATCGGGAGATTTCTGGTGTTGGGAATTCGAAGCCTCAGGGACAAGTGGCGCAAGTGCATTGAAGTCGAGGGTAGTTATATTGAAAAATAATTAAACACTTTTCCTCATATCTCGTTTCCTTATATCCGAATTGCAAAACTTATTGATCGCTCCTCGTATATATACGAAAGAAAAGTATAAAAGACCGCCTCAAATACAAGAAATCACCAATGAGGAAGATGAAAGGGAGAAGGTAAAGATTTACATTAGGAATTACAAGAAGCAGTTCGTAAAGTCAAACTGAGAAAACGAAAGGGTAAAAGATTAAAAGAAATAGAGGTAGCCTAACGAGGGAGATTATAAGAAACGACGAGCAAAAGAGTGGGGAAAATACAATGTACATAATCGAGCAGTGAAATAATTAAAAAAACAAAATGGGTCCACATTACTAAAGATTGTATATAAAACTAAAGACAAAACTCACATCTAATTTCCTTAACTATTAGTTTTTAATTATATGATCTATTTTATATAAGCCAAGGGAAAGGTTAAAATTATCACAGTGGCTTATAAAAGCACATTCAATGATATCCCTTTTTATAGAGAATTTAATAGAACCTTTCCCTCTCTTGATTTTCTTATTCATAGAACTCATACAGGTTTTAAATACTCTATCTTTCGTAAGTCTACTAATTAAAATTCTTATATTCATTTTTACTCTTCACACAGACTTAAAGTTAAACGTTCTGTTTTTTCTTCTATGTTTCTACGGGAATTAAGAGTTGTGAGCCCGGAATATATGGATTTGGAATTTTCCAATATTTTTTGAAATTGGCCATAAGCTTTGTTACCCTTACCCGTTTCTTCAAAGCTATCTTTCTTCTGCTAAAAATACATTTTATCATACTGTCCCTACTCTACCTTTTAATAGTAATAACATTTTGGTTCTACCATTTTATCTTTGTTTTAGTGATCTTCCCCGTCTTTTGAACAACTTTAACATTTTGTTGCTTTTAAATATGAGACGACCATTAAGAATTTATTAGTATGTAATAATTGTAATATTTTTTTTTTTGGGGGGGGGGGTTATTCAGTAAAGTGTTCTGGTTGCCTGAGTAAATATTATTGACAAACAAATAAACAACTTTCTGTTAGCATAAATCATCATAAATATAATGTCCGAAGAGGGGAGAATAAAAGTGCTTTCTTTGTCCACATGTCAGATAAGGAACATCTAATTAACTGGAACTCGGCCAAATGTATTTATCATTCCAATGACACTATAAAAAGGAATATCAATGAATCTGCTTTTTTAAGCCAATGTGATAATTTTAACCTTTCCCCTGGCTTATATAAAATAGATGCTATAATTAAAAAATAATAGTTAAAGAAATTAGTTGTGACTTTTGTCTTTAGTTTTATATACATTCTTTAGTTATGCAGACCTATTTTGTCACTGCTTTGTTATGTACATTGTATTTTCCTCACTCTTTCGCTTGTCGTTTCTTATAATCTCCCTCGTTAGGCTATCTCTATTTCTTTTAATCTGTTACCCTTTCCGTCTACTCAGTTTGACCTTACTACCTGCTTCTTGTAATTCTTAATGTGAATCTTTACCTTCTCCTTTCTTCCTTCCTCATTGGTGATTTCTTGTATTTGAGGCGGTCTTTTATACTTTCTTTCGTATATATACCTCAAATGTAATATTATTTCTTGTAGTTATCCATGATAAGGAACTTAATAAAGTTCGAAAGTACTGGAAAAAAACATTTCATTTGCTACCCTCATGTGATACTTTATGAGTTTTTCATTTCATATATATATATATATCGGGTAATGGCTTCAGCACCTCCCCATATAGGGAGAGCTTGCGCTTCGCTACTAAAATTAAAATTTAAAATCTAAAAAAGCAGCCATGGTTAAATTTTTAAAAATTTTCTGAACTTCGCCGATTATAATAATTTTAAAAGTGAACTCTTATCTAATCCCCTCCCCTTCCTTTCAAAATATCACGTTGCTAAAATATAGTTATAGCTTGAAGCGCAAGCTCCCCCCTCGTAGGAGGGAATGGCGAAGCCATTGCCTGGTTCGCTCAATGTTTAAAAATCCACAAACACACTGTCATTTCCAAACTAAGAAAAAAATAGTATTTACTACTTTTCAAAAAATCCCGTCCTTAAAATATAGAGTTAGTGATGATATATATATATATATATATATATATATATATATATATATATATATATATATATATATGAAATGAAAAAATCACAAAGTATCACATGAGGATGGCAAATCAATGCAATATCCCGCAGGAAAAAATGAAAAGGTGTTTCCAAGTACTTTCGAACTTTATTAAGTTCCTTATATATATTTATATATATATATATATATATATATATATATATATATATATATATATATATAAAAATGGTAGTCCCCCAAAAGAAGCAATATCTCAAAAACAATTGCAGCTAGGGACACAATAAAATGAAGGATGAATCCTTTATTCATAACTACTTATTCATTGATAAAATCGCCATAAATTCATGTACTAAGTCAAAAAGCCTTTGAAAAAAATAATGTAAAAAACATGTTTTTTATTTTCGAAATTGCAGCCTATACAAAAATTCTAGATTTTAAACAAAATTTAAATCTTAATGAATGCTTCATATGCTTTCCTTTATGATCAAATACAGACGCCTGTAATTTTGATTTCCATTTTGAACTTGCCTTTTCAATTTTTAGTTATAAAATATCCTCCCATGCAGATTGTCAACATCACCGATTTTTATACCGTGGTTGTCTTTTTCTCCAAGGCAGACTGCAAGAAGTAGTCTATGGGATTTAAATCTGGACTGCATTGGGACTTATTTGGTTCCATAACATGCTGAGGTTGATCATAAATGAGTGCATATTAAACCATTTATTACACTGGTCTGCGTCAAAAATGTACCTTAGGTTTTCTATAGTGTTTCTTAATAAAATTGACCTCGAAAATCCGAATCTGTCATCCGTTTTTTTCTATCACCTCCAGTTTTTGCGATACAGGGGGTGATAATAATTTTATAGTTTATACATCTCCTATATTACATCAAATTTCAATAGTTTTTGCACGGCTCTATTCGCAGTAAATTATGTGTACATTTTAAGTAATTATGCAAATAGGTTTATATTTTGCAGGTTAAAAATTGCTTAGAATTATAATAATAATAATAATAATAATAATAATAATAATAATAATAATAGTGGTTGAGTTAAAAATGAACAGAAAATGTAAGAATAGCTCCGACAGATTTTGCTATGTTTGCGGCAAAGTACAATCCCTCCTGTAATTAAATCTTTGTATCATGCATATTTTGAAGTATGTAAGGCTAAGAGATCAAGATAAAAGTTTTGCACCACATATCTGCTGCAAGGGATGCTACATGAGTTTAAGACGCTATGGTCAGGGCGAACAGAAGTCCCTCTCTTTAGGTGTTCCCATGGTGTGGAGAGATGGCAAGGACCACAATACGGACTGCTATTTTTGCATGACAAATCTTAAAGGTGAGTATTGTATCAAGTATTTAAGCTTTCTGTATTATACTGGCTCCTGAAAATGTCATTATTATGCAAAGACTTAGCATAAAATTAAAAACTAACATAGTTCACTTCAGCATGAACATATCCTTTACTAAACATTTATGTACTATCTGCAACTCCAAATCAATTCCTTTATGTAATATGCAATTATATTTTCCACAGGTATAAATAAGAAGAATAAACATAGTGTGTCATATCCGGATGTTCCTTCTGCCATCAAACCCCTGCCCCATGGCCCAGGAATTTCTATACCTTCTCCCCCTGAACATATAGAGGTACATTGTCGTAGAATGGACTCTCGACGATATACCATATATAACTATTCGTTGAGGGAACTTATTTAATTATCTTAGAGTGCGTGGATGTCTGGCTGGCCGATATTATGTATCTTCGATATGCTTAAGAAGTGGAACTGAGCTCAAGGATAATAATATTGCTATCATTAATAAAATAGAGTTTTATTAATAATAACTATCAACAACACACAAAACGGAAAATATTAACATAAACAGAGAATGGAAAGGGTCAAGGGGACTCTAGCTAATCCGAGGATTAAAAGATTCAAAAAGGTAAAACAAATATAAAGTTAAAGGGAGGTGATGGTTCGCTAACCATTTAAAGCACAGGATAGAATTGACAAAAGGGTTAAATACTCGGCTTACGTAATTTATACTTGTTCTGCAGAGGAAGGCGGCGTGAAGGAATTTTCGGTCCACTGGCGAGTTCCAGCTGAAGGGGGGGGGGGGAATTGATCCTGACGTAGCGTCAGGATCATTTCCCGTTTCTCGACGAACGGCTTGGAGAACAATGGCTGTTTTATGTTGTTCTATTCTGAACAACAGGGGGGGGGAGAACCGTCTCTTGTCTAGGGGCTCAAGAACAATGGCTGTTCTAATGTTGTTCTCTTCTGAACAACAAGGGGAAAGGGTAAGAACCGTTTCTTGGCGAACGGGCTTAAACGAACAATGGCTGTTCTACGTTGTTGTCTTCTGAACATCAAGGAGGGGGGGGGGGAGAACCATTGCGTGTCAACGGGATCGAACGAACAATGGCTGTTCTAACGTTGTTCTCTTTCTGAACAACAGGGGAAGGGTGATAACCGTTTCTTGGCGAACGGGCTTAAACAAACAATGGCTGTTCTACGTTGTTCTCTTCTGAACAACAATGGGGAAGCCTTGTGGACTCGGCGTCACGAAGGCTCGAACCTTGGCACTCAAGGGATATTGTCCTTCTCCTGGACAAGTGATGGTGAATCTCGAGGTCAAGGTCCCTTGGCTCAAAAGATGAGAGAGGGTCGTGGTGATGTTTCGCGACAAAAATCTGGATCTCCAATCTGATCTTAGTGGTAAAGTTTCCATCTAAATAGTTGAGACACTCCATGGCATAAGGGACAATGGAGTGGGAGCTTCGAGGGAATGCACAGCCGAGCCTGAGAACAAGCCTTATCTGCCCATAAGCCTAACTCAATCTGGCGTGATCGGCGGATGGGGCGAACGGGGGAGGGGAAAGATGATAAACCTCCTTGTTTAAACATTGACTCAGGTGGCTGCGATAAGGCGCCAAGCTTCAAAGCTAAGATGCATGTGGGGAGCATCGTAGTTTTAAATAACATGTGATAGTGGTTGAAATTAACGCGGCCTCAACCCGTTCTATCACATACATGAAGAGATTAATATGGAAGTTGACCAAGATTATGACACATCTGAGTCTTATCAGGTTTCCACACATGATATGGTCGCCAGACCATTCACTCAAGTTCAGTTAAATGACCTGAGCAGGGATCTGGGGGTTTCAAAGGCAAATACACAACTTCTTGGCTCTCGACTTCGTGAAAGTAATCTTCTCGCTTAAGAAACAACATTTAGGGGGGTACAGAAATAGAGAACAAGAGTTTCGAAGCTATTTTTTACAGCATTCTTTCAGCTCTTTAGTATACGGCGCCAATATTAAAGGACTTGTTGAGGCCCTTGGAATTCCCTATAACCCATTAGAATAGAGACTGTTCATAGATTCCTCCAGTATAAGATTAAAAGCTGTGTTACTGAATATTGGTAACAAGATAGTTTCCGTTCCTATAGGCCATTTAATCAACTTACTGAAAGTTATGAAAATATAAAAAAATTGCTGGATGCAATAAATTACTCTAGCTATAAGTGGAGGATATGTGACGACTTAAAGGTAAGATCATTTTACACTTGGCATTTCTAAGCTTTTTGATTCTGACATTTTCATTTTTAATTGTTAATACTTGTATACACCTTTTGGTCAACTTACATTTTACAAAAAGGCAAATCTGGAAATCATGAGTCATTTTTTAGTTATATTTTTTGTTGAAGTGTGTCCCTATAGGTTAATGCATCCTATTGGGTTAATGGGGAACTTATCCTAATTGAGAACGTATACAACACAACTCAATAAACTCAAAATAAGATGTACATATATCGAATTAGTTCCAATACGATGATTTAATGCATCGGCATACAGGATTTTTCAGTACATATTCATATTCTTATTGTTTTAAGAAATATTACTTTGAATTTGTTTTTAGAAATATTACACTGAATTTACATACCGTGCTAAACTTTTTTCAGGTAGTGTCTCTTACGCTTGGGACGCAAACAGGCTACACGAAGCATCCCTGTTTCCTATGTTTATGGGACAGTCGTGCAGATAGTATGCACTATGAGAAGAAGGTTTGGCCTCCACGAGAAGCATTTAGAATAAGATCAAACAATGTGATAGCTGAACCTTTAGTGCCTCCTCAAAAATTACTCCTCCCTCCATTGCATATAAAGCTTGGCATAATGGAAAATTATGTCAAAACCCTTAATAAAGTAGGCCAAGCTTTTAAATTTCTTCTTCAAAAATTTCCACAAATCAGTGACGCTAAGCTACATGGGGGAATTTTTGATGGACTTCAAATCAGGAACTTGATCAGCAATTTGATGTATCAATGAAGGACATAGAAAAAGATGCCTGGAAAGCTTTCAAAGCTCTAGTTAACAATTTTTTAGGCAATAAAAGAAGCCTAGAAGAATATGTTGCCCTGGTCAATCAGCTCTTAACAAGTCTCAAACATTTGGGAGCTCGAATGTCTATAAAGATACACTTTTTACAGTCCCATCTGGGATGAAAATAGTAAAATGGGGAAAAATATATTGACAAATAAAAATGACTTCGAATGAGGATAATAAAAAGCTATTAAGTGGAGAAAAAAAAATTGAAATCAAGCATTTCTGACGTCATACCCCACCCCCAACCCATATTATAATTCGCAAAACAATTAAAGGCGCTGACATGATGTAGTTAAAGCATTCACCTCTGTAAACGTCAGAACATTATAACAATTATCATTATATAGTGGGGGGCTGTGCTCCCCAGACCCCCTCAATTTAATGAAACTCAGGATCATCGTAGTGCGGTCCACGCATCGTGTTTAACCCCCCATGAGCCGTCCCCTTAAATTTACTCCGAAAACGTGAAACATTTTATAACACGGACGAAAATAGTATGTCTTATCGGCCGGGCCGCTCGTCTACATATTTACTAATATTTCTAAATTCCAGTGATTTCGTTTATTTTTAAAGTTCATTTGCGATGAATGAAAAGTGATTATTTAGTTACCCCTGCAAAACTTACCTTTGTTAAATAAAATGAGAAATACTTGAAATATTTTATCTGGCGTTTGAATTATGAAACATTGGGAGGTAATTAAGGTTTAATCTGACGATGTTTCTCTGTTTTATTTAAATTAATTACACTCCTCGCGTGTGTCGTCGAGCTGGTGAAGAAGCTGCTCGACCGCCGGCAGAGCAACACAGCCCCCACCGAGCATGACCTCGACGCACTCTTCCGTAAAGAGGTGTTAACCGCCGTCTCAGAGGGTGCGCTCCAACCCTCACCATCATCTACCACGCAGAGAGGTCCCACCCAACACCCTCTGCACCTACTACATGCCCACAACCAAGATGGAGGCGTGGATTGATAGCCCAGCCCACGCACCGGCGCCCACGCTGAGGGTGCTGCAGTGGAATGTGCAGGGCCTCTGCCCGAAGAAACATCAGATGCTGCAAGCCGTCTTACAAGAAGGCCTAGACCTGGTTCTCTTACAGGAGACGCTCACGCCCGCCGGCTTTGAATGGCGAGTCGCAGGCTACACCCACCACTCGCTTCCGGCTGGTGACGGGAATAGGCGTCGCTGTGCAGCCCTCATACGGAACACCATCCCGAACAAGAGGATAGCCGCACCCATGTACTGTGGTGACGGCGTGGAGGTCCTGGCACTGGAGCTACAGCTGGGGTAACTCACTCTCACTGTATACAATATATACAGGAGCCAGTGGATATTCGCTGGATGCTAGGGAGCTGCTCTCCCTCGCATCCCACTCCAGCCTCCTTGTAGAGGGCGACTTCAACGCCCACCACCCCGTGCTGCACTCTGTGTCACCCACTAACCTGACCGGGCGCCACCTGGCCGACCTGCTCGAAGCAGTCCCTGACGTCCGACTACTGAATACCGGGGAGGCCACGGACGTCCATTGGGGGCGGCTCGACCTCGCGCTGGTGTCTGGCGACCTACAGCCCAGCGTCACCTCGCAGGTCCACCCTACTCTCACCAGAGACCATTACGGGACCTTCACCACCCTCACTGTGGCCCTACCAGCTCCTCCTCTCCCGCCGCCCCAGTGGAACGTCAGGAGGGTGGATTAGGCAAAGTTCCGAGCGGCCTTGGAGGAATGGTGGTCCACGTATGTGCCTCCTGCTAACCTGCACCTGCAGGAGAGGGACCTTATGGCGGCCATGGAGAGTGCAGCATACGCGGCCATGCCCAAGACAGCCTCTAACCGCCGTCGGCGCCCGGACTGGTGGTTTTATAACGAGGAAGTCCGAAAGCACAATCACCGCGTCAACATCCACAGGAGGCTGTACGAGAAGCGCCCGACCGCCATCAACCTGCAGCTCCTGCAGGACGTGGTATCCCGCGCGCGACAGGTGTCCCTGAGCGCCAGGGAGGCAAAGTGGCTGGAGTGGTGCGCCTCTTTTAGCCAACACACCTCCCTCCGCCAGCTGTGAAGGAGCTTCAGGAAGGTCTAAGAAGCCGCCCCGACCCGCCCAGCTGCCCACCCACGCCCACAGCAAGAGGTAGATCGGCTGGCGAACTGCCTTACAGCGAGGGGTTCCAGCGAGCAGCTCCCTCCACACACCCGCCACCTCCAGCAGAAGCTACGCCCACAGCACGACGAAGAGGTCAGGGAGGCACCGGGCCAGCCGCACGTGACGGACCAGCCTTTCACGCTCGAGGAGCTGGGCAGGGCGAAGCGTGGGCGTGACACAGCCTTGGGAGCCGATGGAGTGCGGTACTCCATGCTGGCGCACGCTTGGCCCGCCGGGGACACCACGCTGCTAGCCCTTCTGAATTCCTTGTGGTTGGCAGGCCGTTTGCCACTCTCCTGGAAGGACGCCGAAATCCAGCCCATCCCTAAGCCGAGGGATCACACCACCTTCAGGCCAATCTTCCTCCTGAGGGGCACCAGAAAAACAGCAGAGAGGATGGTGCTGAGTCATCTACAGTGGAGCGTGGGAAGCGTTCACCACCACGTGCTTGGCTAGACCAGGGGGGTAAGCACGGCGGACTACCTTATCAACCTCCTGGCTCACGCCAACAACCAGCCCACCATCGTAGTCTTCCTTGACCTCGAGAAGGCATTCGAGCTGGCTAGCCCCCAGCCATACAGGCCACCCTTGTGAGGAAGGGCATCCGACGGACTACCTTCCCCAGCGCCCGACCCGTGTGAAGTTCCAGGGTCACAAGTTTCCCTACCTCACCTTCGAGAACGGGACACTCTAGGGCGGCATCCTCAGTCCCTTCCTTTTCAACGTGCTGATGGAGCAGCTGGTCGCCCTCCTGTATCGCAAAAGAACCATCCTCCTCAGCTACGCCGACGACCTAACCCTCGTCGTCACCGGGCGCGGTGACAAGCTTGCGCAAGCCCAAGAAGCGCTGCATCTCATCACTGCCAAGTGCGAAGAGCTGGGGCTCAAGATCTCGGAAGAGAAGTCCCAGGCCATGACCATCAAGACTTGCACACCTGCTGGCCAGCAGCTTCACGTCCAAGGAGTCGGCCTGGCGTGGACCGACTCCTACCAGTACCTCGAAGTGTGGGTGGACAGGCGGCTGGCCTTCACGAAGCATGTCACGCACCTGAGGGATCGGACGCAGGCCCGGCTGAATGTGATGAGGGCCATGACGCGGCAGAGCGCTGGTGTAACCTTCCCCGTCCTCCGCCTCTACTACCTGCAGGCAGTGCGCTCCCTAGTATACTACAGTGCACCTGTCCTTGTTACGCTACCCCGTCAGCAGCAACAGCGCCTGGAGGTGATGCAAAATACCGCCATATGGACCATGCTGGGGGCACTGAGGTGGTGCAGTACCTGCGCCATGCAGAGCGAGGGCCAGCTTGGTGTTCCTCAATGTCAGGGGGATGGCATTGTGGCATTTCGGGTGGCCAGATTGCTCTAGCGCGACCTGGAGAGTGTTGCGCAAAGGATACTCTGAATGGCCGTGGCGCAGGGCATCAAGTGCCTGCGTAACAACAGGTGGCTCGTAAACGTCAGCCTAGCAACCAACTCCTTCAACTAGACAGGCAACTGGCTGTGGCGCGGCCCCGACACCCCAACCCCTTCTACATTCCACCACCTCCATGGGAGCCCCTCGCCGCCAAATTCACCGCCACATAGCTTCCCGCCAACAAAGCGAACTGCCTCACCGAGGAGCTGCGCCAGCACGCCCTCATGGCCATTTCTGAGTTCATGGAGCCAGTTTATCTTGGTGTGTTTCGAGTGTTTCCTCATTATTGCATTTGTATTAGATTATGTATAAATGTACGCTATTGCACAATAAACCTATAAAAACAAGTGCAATCTATGCAACTATGCAGCTGATCGATACGCGTATATATACATGGGTAATCACCAAGGGGAACCCTGTAAGCTGGAAGGTGGAGTTCTCCAGGGCGGTTGTCTTAGTCCGTTATTATACTCTGTTTATACAGCGGACATCTTCCCTCCAATGATGGAGGGATGTATGAACATACAATTTGCGGATGGTATCACCCAAGTTGTGGGTGTCTCCATAGAGGCACGCTCCATTTCAAGCAAGAGCAACAACAGAAGATATTCGAAGAATTAACGAATACGAACGCAGATGGAAAATCATTACCAAAAGAGACAAATTAAAAATAGTTTCCATGTACAGAAGAAAAGAATCACATATCAACGTGGACAATGTAAGATATGGATACAGCAACGACTGTAGAGTATTAGGTTTGATAATAATGAAATCCGGTTACACAAAGCACGTAGCCGATAGAATACAGAAAGGTAAGAGACGACTAATACTCCTGTATAAATTACGAAATTTGAGGCAAGAAAATAAAAGGAAGATTTACAAAGTGATTATCCAACTAACACTGATCTATCCAGCAATCGCAATGTTTACATTGTCACGAACTAAACTGCTCGAACTACAAAGAGTCCAAAACAAAGCAAGGTACCTAGTGACAAATACAAGAAGGGCAGAGAGGAGAAGGATAGAAGAACTACACATAGAAGCCAACGTCGAGCCCTTAAACAAGATAATCATGAAGAAAGCAAAAGGAGTCATCGAGATGACACATGGCGAAATTGGAGACGAACTTTCAACGCAAATAGAACTAGGAGTAGACTGAAGGCCTGACCGACTTTTCCCAAGCAGGGCGAGGATCAGAAATGAGGACGAATAAGAAGAAGACATTTACACGTAGCGGGAAGGATACATCACCAGATCTGGCAACAGATAAAGAGATACAGTAACACAACGAAGGAAAAGGTAACAAAAACTTTTGAGGAACAGCAAATGTGAAAGCAAAAAGATAAAAGGGAAAACATACATGCAAGAATAGTCGGTTAGAATACAACATAACATGCAAGAAAAGCAAACAAATTTTACTTAAAAACAAACACATACTAATAACGGTTTGAACGCCAATTATAAGTACTAGGTAACAAAAACGGAAAGCCCAGACATCTTGATCTCAAGGACTTCCTCCTAACTATAATCCCAACTTCTATCTAATAAAAATGGACAGAGATTAGCTTGACCTCCAAGCATCTTGCGGTTCACCGCACACCTCTATCTTCTTTCTATTCCTCATTAACTCTTGGTTACTGTCTTTTTAACGGGCTCTACAAATATACGAAGGTGGGTGATACACACCGTGGTATTAGCACCACCTTTTAGATGTAGGGTCAAGACCACCTAGGTGATCTGTTTGATCTTCTAATAGTTTCTTGCTATACTATCGCTCCCTTTCTTCCTCCTCTCTCTGACCTCCTCCTCTTTCTCATGTAACCCTTTCACCGGTGCCGCAAGGCACAAGGAGTGGGGAAAGGGGAAATAAGAGAGGTCCGGGCGCTCTTGCCCCTTCTCCTCACTTCAGGCCCTGACAGTGGGCCAGAAGAGAGGAGATGGGGCGGGATAGCTCTGGACGCACTAGCCTTTAACACTCTCTCACATCTTTTCTTCTATTCTATTCCATTCTAATCTCGGGAAGCGATTATTTTAGCACAGATAAAATTCGCACGAGCTCTCCTCGTTTATTTATTGAATGTGGGCAGAGTTCTTTTAGCGATTGTCGTACACTTTGTATTTTAGCTTACTTACATACTTGCATGTTTGCCCGCTTCCCCAGATTCCACCATAATAGGATTGAAATCCGATATTTTTAAGGACTAACATTTCTATGGACAAAGTTTCGACGTAACTCAGCCTCCTTTTGAGGACCCTTTACAAAAGGAGAATAATCAACTGCAGGGACCAGCTCTCTCCTCTACAAACTAGAGAATAATGAAATTCAGGGAAACCAGCGCTCCTTTGAGAGCCCTCTTCTGACTCCACTCCGTTCAATGTTTTATTTAAGGTTGAACGTCTTAACCGATTATAAAATTTTATAAAACTACAAAATGCTCATGTATTAGGTACTTTTGAGTCCTATATGATCCAATAACAGGGTTTTCACCACACAAAACATTAGCTTTGTGTAGCTTGGTGAGGCGGTATGATAAACCTATCACAGAACCACTAGAATGGAGTTAATGTTAAGTTTGCTTGTCTATAACTTTAGAGGATTTTAGATTTAGCAAAATCCTGTTAAATATATATTTTATTTTTGGATCTATTTTCGTAGGTGTTTCAGAAATCCGTTTAAATTTTGTAGTGTATTAGTATTGATTCCATTTTGTGTACATAGTCAGCCTTACTAGTAACGTAGGGAAATAGTTTTTTAAATTTCCTTAGTTTGTGGTCAAATTATTGTGCCAACTTCTAGATTAAAAATTACTGTAGTCGTTGTTTATGAGTAATTTTCAAATGACGTGTAAGAAATTTTTAAAGAATAAATAGAAGAAGGTATATTTGATTTTTAAGTCTGGCAGCTTATATTGGAAACCAAAAGATAATAGAAACTATTTTCGTGGAGACAAGCAATAGCTAGATAGACTTTTGACATTTTTACCATTGAAAAAAAAGTCAGGTTCTCTAAGATATTTGTTGAGAATATCTTGATATATCATGGTAATTGAGGATAAGAAAGCATATAAAATCTAAAAATAAAAAAGACTGCGTAAATTAACTTTAGAGCATTCAAAATTGAGCGATAGGAGCTAGTATGACCTAACCGTGAATTTAATTCCATCGTTTAACAAAACTTCTAGAGAAGACTTATAAAATTCGGAATGATAAAGGGATTTTCGATGAAGCTTGAAAAAGAGAAAAATGGGATCAAAATTACCATTGCGTCCCTTCATTTATTAATTAGCCGAAATAATAATGAATATAGGTAGTCTAAGAAGTTTGGAATCCCTACTAATAAAAAAACAAATCTCCTACACATAACATTGATAACACCGTTGTCCCCCTTTTCATTTTGTAATTATAATTACCTCAATCAACAACCAACCAACTTTTTTATTATTTACCAACCAAACAGTCAAAAATCCATCCTCCTTCAAGGCTATCCCATTATAATTTCTTCACTTCGTGATTTCACCTGATACTGTTATAAAAAACTCATTCTTCATCATCATCATCATCATCATCATCACTAGCTCTATAATTTAAGAAGGGGATTTTTTTGAGATTTGAATATTAATTTCATCTTAGTTTGGTTATGACTTATGTTTTTGTATCAAAGTTATTACTAATAATTCTTTTATAATATCAAAAAACAAAATGGTAAAGTTCAGAAAATTTATTTTTATATGTCTTCTTCTATAACTATATTTTAGCAACGTGATATTTTGAGAGGGGGGAAATTTAGTTTAGAGTTCCTTTTTAAAATTATTATAATTGGCGAAGTTGATAAAATTTATAAAAATTTAACCATGGCTGCTTTTTAAAGATTTTAAATTTTAATCTTAGTAAAGAAATTACTTATGTTCCTGTTTTTTTATGAGCACCCGATTTGTCAATTTAAATATTGCATTGATTTTGTATTAACATTATTTTATTTCTCTTCTTCTCTCCTTGCTCATCTCCTCTACGTATCTGCTTACTTCTTGAAGTCTCTCCTATTCTCCCTCTTTAGACTATCGCTTTATCCGTTAATCCGTTTAACCCCTTTAGCTTCTTCTTGAATCTTTCTTGCCTCTCGGTTTGACATTGCTACCTGTTATACCGAAATCTTAATGTGAATTTACCAATCCCTCTCCTACTTCCTCTTTGGTGATTTCTTGTCTTACAGGCGGTCCTTTATCTTTTACTAGCTTATATATACCTTCATTATATTATTTTCTCTTGTAGTTATCCTTGAGAATGAACTGAATAAGGTTCGAAAGTACTTGGAAGCACCTTTTCATTTTTCCTACGGGACATTGCATTCATTGCGAACCTCTCGTGCTTATTCATTTCATATATATATATATATATATATATATATATATATATATATATATATATATATATATATATATATATATATGTATATATATATAAAGAAAGAGGGAATAAAAGTTCTAAGAGTGGTAACAAACACCACAGAACTTTCGTCATATTAAATTTCTGCCTTTCAAAAACCTTTTGAAGACAGAAAGAAATATGCTGAGAGCTCGTATTGCACCCTATATAAAAATATGCTCGAAATATCCGCTTTCCTAGCAACCTTAACCCCAAGACATAAAGCAGGATTTTTAGTCGCGTGTGAGTCAGGTCGTGAGCGACTCTATACCTCACTATGTCGTCGGTCGATCGGTTCCCGTTTTGCTTATTTTTTGTTTTTGTAATAACATTGTAACTATTCAACCAATTCTAACGAAATGTGAAACCCTCTTGTTTTGTTTTTTACATTCTCTTTCGAATGATATAATTGCTAGAATCCTTCCAAGGTTATCCTTGGAATTATTTAGTTTTGGCAATAACATAATAACTTTTCAGCCGATATTCTGCTAGACTAGACTAGGATATAATATGCTATACTCTGCTAGGCAAGCCTAGAATAGGCTATGTATGCTAGGCTATTATAGGCTAGGCTATACTCTGCTAAGATATGCAAAGTTATAATGTACAAGGGAAAGATGTTCTATGCTTATTTAGAATATAATATATTATGCTAGGATAGCATATATTATGTTAGGATAGACAATAATAAGCTTTTATCGACTAGGGTATAATAGTATAGTATAGGGCATACATGTATAAGATAGTTAATCCTAGGTTAGGTTATGCTATGCTAGAGTAGGATAAGCTATACTATGATAGGCAGGGCATGAAAGACTATACTAGGCTGTATATATATACCATGATAGGCTATATATGCAAGTCTAAGCTATGCTAGGGTACACTAGGCTACTGTACAGTATAATATGGTATTCTAAGACATTCCATGCTCTGATATACTAGGCTGAGCAATACAAGGGTATGCTATGCTACGCAAGGCTCTGCAGGGACTATACTACGCTAGACTAGGTTTGATTATAGTGTACCATGCTAAGCATGCATAGGCTAGGGTAGGCTAGGCTACACTATAGTTGGGTGTGCTATGCCAAGATATACGAAGGGGCGTCAATAATTTTGCAAATCGGTAAGGCAAAAGAGAGGAAGGAGGATGGCTGTTTGTGGAGGTGTTAGGACAAGTTATGACAAGTCAAGACCTGCAGCCGCACGCTCCTGCCTCGTATATTTAAGAACCGGTAGCTAATCGCAGATCGTCAGTCACAAATTTTTCAACAATGGAGAAGGTTGAGCACCACGCACTGATCAAACTTTTGGCCAAGGAAAGCAAGAATGCAAAAGAGATCCATGAACGCATGGTGGCAGTGTACACCGACACCGCCCCTTCCTATACAACCATTGCTCGCTTGAATAGGGAGTTCCGTCATGGTCTTGAGTCCCTTAAAAATGATCCCCTTCCAGGACGCCCGTCAGACGTGACCAACGAGGAAAATGTGGCCCGTGTGTAGAGGATCATCCTCGAAAATCGACGGGTGAAGGTTGAAGAAATCGAACAAGAACTTGGAATATCACATGGAAGTGTTATCAACATCATCCACGACAATTTGGCAAACCAAGGTCTCTGCCCGTTGGGTCCCTAGAAACCTCACGCTCCATGATCGACTTCAACGTCGTCAAAGTCCACAAGGCCAGAGTTTCACAAGCTGACCTGCGCGAGTGCACATTCGAGGAGCTTAACCATCCTCCCTACAGTCCAGATCTGGCCCCTAACGACTACCTTTTATTTAACCAGCTCCAGGCTGCACTGCGTAGACGCCGGTTTGGGGACGATGAAGATGTCCAGCTCGCCGTCCAGGAGTGGATTGAACAGCAGTCGGGAGATTTGTGATTGTCGGAAATTCGAAGCCTCAGGGACAAGTGACGCAAGTGCATTGAAGTCGAGGGTAGTTATATTGAAAAATAATAAAGCACTTTTCCTCATATCTTATTTCATTATATCCGAATTGCAAAACTTATTGACCGCTCCTCGTATCATGCTAGAGAAGAATATGATATACTATGCAAAGCAAGGCTACTATGCTACACTAGTTTATACTAGACTAGGCTATGTCTACTATAATTATACTATACTATGCTAAGCTAGTTTAGGGTAAGGTAGGCTATGGTGGATAAGCTATACTATGCTAGGATTTACAAGGCTAGGCTAGCCTAGGCTATACGAGGCTAGGCTAGGAGGCAATGTTAAACTATTCTAAACTATACTAGCTTAAACTATGCTATGCTATACTATTCTAGGATAGGCTATACTATGCCATAATATGGTAAGCTTTACTATCCTATATATTTTTAGGTTGTAGTAGGCTATGTTAGGCTAGGCTGTATATGGCTTCTAGGCTAAGATACGCCTTACTTAACATTCTCCACTAGGCTAAACTAAGTGATACTATGCCAGGCTAATCTATACTATGTAATGCTAGGCTATGTAAGGCTAGGTATGGTAGGTTCTACTATTTTAGGGAATCATAAGCTAGACTTGGTTATACTAATCTAGGCTAGACTAGACTATCCGATGCTATGCTAGGCTATACTATGGTAGGCTATGCTATGACATAATCTAGTCTATTATACTATGCTATACTATACTATGATATTATATACCATGCTAAGCTTGGCAGTATTTATTATGTTAGGCAATATAGGCTAGTCTATACTATGCTTGGCTTTATTATGCTAGGTTAGGTAAAACTATGGTAGGCTATCCAACGGTAAGCTAGAAATTGCCAGGATACTATTCGAGACTATACTAGGCTATGCTATTAAATTTTATACTATTTTTGACAACACTAGACTATACTATGCTAGGAGATACTATACTACATATACTATACTTTACTATACCATATATTTCTATGCTATGCTATACTATACTATGTTATGCTATAATATACTAGGCCATGCTATATTATACTATAATATGATAAGCCCCACTATGCAATAATATGCTGTTATACTATGCTATAATGTGCTATGCTATATTATTCTAGGCTATGCAATTAGTGTGTGACCATTTTTTCGCCTTTCCAATTCCATAAATGAAGTGTGCCAAAAAGATAATGCCCGTCATTTTAATTAAAAATTTTTTTATTATCATCATCACCATCACTTCACTAACTCTATAATTTAAGAAGGGGATTTTTTTAAAGTATTTGAATAATAATTTCATCTTTGTTTGGTTATGAGTTATGTAAGTATATTTTAAATTTTTATCAAGGTAATTTCTATGAATCTCTTTAGAGTTTGAAAATACAAAATGGTTAATTTCAGAAAAAAATAGGATTATCCAACGCTTTAGTATGTTTTAAAAGAAAATGAATTACAATTGGTAATCTTCAGAAAATGTATTAAAATTTAAGCAAGGCTGCTTTTTTATTTTATCTTCTATAACTATATTTTAAGCAACGTGATTTTTTGAAACAGTGAAATTTAGTTTGGAATTCGTTTTAAAAAATATTATAATTGGGGAAGTTCAGGAAATTTATAAGAATTTAACCATGGATGCTTTTTTAGATTTTAAATTTTAATCTTAGTAGCGAAGCCATTGCCTGCTTTCAAAATAATTTAGTTCTGCGTTTTAATAAGCTTTTAGAAAGTGGTGACTTTATAGTCACGGGCGACTTTACATACCCTATGTCGGTAGGTGGGTCGGTCCACGTGTTGCCTTTTTTTTTAAATAAACCTTTAACAATTCAAGCAATTCTAACGTTATTTGAAACTCTTATGTTTTATTACATTCTATTTTGAATGATACAATTAGCAAAGTCCTCCCCTGTTAGCCCAGGAATTACATTATTTTGGCATAACATCATAACTATTCGGTTGATTCTAACCAAATGTGAAATCCTTGGGGTTGTTTTACATTCTCTTTTGAATGATATATTTGCCAGTCTTCATAAGGTTAGCCAGGGAATTATTTTCTTTTGTCAATAACATCATAATTAATCCGACAATTCCAACGGAATTTAAAACCCTTATGATGTTTGACATTAATTGCCAAAGTCTCCCAAGCTTAGCCAGGGGATTATATTGTTTTGGCAATAAAATGGTAAAAATTCGGCCGATTCTAACGAAACTTGAACCCATTATGTTGTTTTACACTCTCTTTCAAAGGATATAAGTTCTAAGCTCCTCCTAAGTTTAGCTGGAAATTAGTGTTTTGGTCAATAACATCATAACTATTTGGCTGATTCTAACGAAATTTAAAACCTTCATATTGCTTTACATTCCCTTTCAAATATAATTGCCAAAATCCCAGAAGGTTAACCAGGGAATTATTTTTATGGTCACAATAACATCATAACTATTCGGCCAATTCTAGCAAAATTTGAAACCGTTATGTTGTTTACATTCTCTTTCCAAAAGATATAATTTACAAGGTCCTCTCAAGGTTGAACCGAGAATAATTCAAAGTTTTCAAAGTCGTAAGGAATAAGTGAGGGCATGCGACTTTTTGGTCAGCAGAACAACATGTTCTTATTCGAGCAACGATTATGAATACGCGCTCTCTCTCTTTCTCTCTCTCTCTCTCTCTCTCTCTCTCTCTCTCTCTCTCTATATATATATATATATATATATATATATATATAATATTTGAAGGATGAACAAAAGGACGTATAAAGGGAAATTCATTTAATTTTTTTGATAGATACAACGTTTCGGGTTAACTTTTCACCCATCTTCGGGTACTGGAAAATACAATTTGAGAAGTAGACAAACAAGTTAAGTTAGATTTTAACAGACAATTAAAATGATGAATTTATGAAAATTATTTAATATTTATTAAGGGAGGATTGCGAAAGTTTACAGGTAATGGCTAATTTTGGATTATTATGTTGTGAGTTAAAAAATTTAACGATTGAGGAAACACTGGAAACACATCGAGATAAACAAACCGCATCTATGGTCATCGTGGCGTCTCGCGTTGTCTCAAGGTGTCTCATAATTTCGCAACTCCATTATCACAGACAAAATGGGTCACCCAGGTGTCTGTTGTCTATTGAAGGGCAAGGATGTGATCTCTGACAGAATTCTCTTCGCATATTTTATTTTTTGTTTTATTGTTATTATAAGTTGAAAAATGAAATAAATATAGTCATCTACATATATACCTCCTTATTTTTCTTATCATTAATAGTTATAATGCAGCTTCCAGAAATCCTCTTGGAGATCATGGATCAAATAGGCTGTGACCTGAGATATATATATATATATATATATATATATATATATATAGCTCTACCCGTCATCCGCTTCCCTGGCGCATTTTCCCCAGCTCTTTACAGGATCGGTGCACACCTGTCCCTTAACAAAACTATCCTTCGTTAAACAATATTGCCGGCATCACGAGTGGAGAAATTTCCACCTCTCACACTTCATTATATTCCGTATTATATTTTTAAAATATGACTAAGGAATATTATTTATATTTATTTTGGGGGGCTATTTCAAATTTCTGAAATTCTTTTTAGGATATCTGAAGAGAGGTTTTTTTTTTGTTTTGTTAAATATTACGAATCTGAAATATTCCTGAGAGAGTGAGTTAGTAAAATAATGCAATAACGATTTATCTTTAAAATCATACAAAATATAGGAAGAGATAAAAGTGATTAGGATATATTACAAATAATTATTACCCTCCTCTTCTTTCACTTAAAAAAGTTTGGATGCTTTAGAAAGGGATAAATCCTGAACTGCGCACATATGATCGCAAATACTGTAGTTCGTTCAAATATTTGGCTGTCTTGCTCGTTAATTCCAGTCCAATATTTGCGTTTGTAGGTGATTATGACTGTTTAAATAACTTTTATATCTCTGACAAGAGATTAAATGATCTGAAGTTATTTGACTTATCCTAAATAAAAAAAGAAGTAGAAAAAAAAATTTCAGAGTGTGCCTGCTTGTCTTCTATGGAAAGTTTTAATTCGGGCTGTGGTGATTGTATCGCTTAAGCTAATTTTTATGGATAAAATGGCAACATGCATATTTAAGTGTGGTTTTAATTGTGTTCCTCTCAGAGTTATCTTTGCTAATTTTACAAAGGGGCAGCTGGAGAAAGAGTATTCTGAGCTAGAGTCCTTCTTCAGAGAAATGAGCAGAGCAGAGTCTAAACTAAGAATGCTTTAGGTTGAATTAAATTGATGTATATAGAAAGAACAGAGAGGGATCACTGTGTAACACAGACGATCAGGTAGTCATAGACGAAAATGGTACGGAAATAACTTTAAAGTGGATAGGAAGAGTTGATAGGTCGGTGGCTAGACACCGATGCGTGGTGTAGTTGGGGGTGTCTCGGGGATGTTCGTGACTGGACGACGGTTGGGGGGTTGTCAAGAAGGAGATCGTGTCTGCATAGTCTGAAACGTGTTATTCATGATGCTCTTAACTTATGTATAGAACGGTATTGGTTTCGGGTGGTCATGGGCTGCGGGGTATCGCAGTGCCATCGCAACATATAGCCTTGCGTGTAGTGTGGTGTATATGGGGTCTCTAGCAAGTTTCCCGGGTTGTTTTGTGAGCCTAGTGTGAGCGTATGTATTAAGGGGTGCTATTTTGTTGTTGTGTGTGGTGTGGACCTTCTTGCGTACATGGAAGAGAGGCAAGCGCACTTTGGAGCAAAGTTCTGAATGCTCTGAGCCTTCATCTGCCACGTGACACTCGCAGCTACGAGTGACAGTGGGGCGTATGTGAGAAGAGTTTACACGAGTGTTTTATATAGGTCAAATGTAGTTTCTTTCCCACGGGGTAGAACCTGCGCAGCATTTTGTTTGTACGTGCAGCTCTTGCTTGTATTATGTGCTGGTTTATATAGAACCTAAGGGACTTGTCAAAGGCTCCCCCAAGGATTTTAATCTGTCGTGTTTAGTCGAGCCTTGTTTGATTTAGGTGATTCCTGTCTGGTGTGTGTGAGGAAATTGTAGGTTATGCATGTAGTAATCTCTTGCGCCGAAGAGTGTCATCTGTGTCTTCTGATGATCCGTGGCAATCAGCCATTTATCATCGTATTCTGACTTTGCGTCTAGTATTAGTTTTGCGTGGTACACGATCTGGTCTGGTCCGCGGCCGGTGACGAGAATGGTCTCGTCATCGGCATAGGACTCTGTGTAGGTGTGACGGCAGTTTTCGGGTGGGCATTGGGTGTCGTTTGTGTACATGATGTAAAGTGTGGGTGCCAGTATGGTTCCTCGGGGAACGCCTGAGCGTGGTGTGAAAGATTGTGATAGGGTATTGTTGTATTTTATGTGGCATCTCCGTTGAGTTAGGTAGTGCGAGAGGAGCCTTTTCGTGCAGAGAGATAACTTCGTATTGTTGGCGAGTTTCAAACGGAGTCCCTTGTGCCACCCCTTATTAAAGGCCTTCTTTTATACATCTTTGCACCCCTACACAGGTCCCTTTTTAGAACGCGGAGCGAATTTGAGGATTGGGGAGAGACTAGTCTTGGATTTCTTAATCGAGGAGTAATAGCTCTCCCGCCCGGCCTTCGAGTCTGCGGGATGAGTGGAGCTAATTTAGTGGGATTAAGGAGGGCGAAGGAAGTTTTGTCGCTAATCAGTAATATCATTTCCAGGTCTCCGATTCCTAGTAGCACTTTTTCTAAAACTCTAGTAGAAAAGCAAGTGCAGTTGTAACGAAGATCAGAAGATTGTTCGGCCTTTTGAGGGTCACCAGTTATGCAGAGGGAATCTCCTTTATTATAACTTTTCTTATTTATCAATATCATTCTTCATCTTGAGATTTCTATATTCGAATCTATTTATTCCTCATTGTGCGGAAGTTGCCCCTTAAAACATTTGTCTTCCATTTATCTTACTCTTCTGGTATTCTTGATAGCTGAGATTCCTTCTTCTTTAAGTTGGCTGGGTTAGTTCTTGATCTTTGATTTTATTTTTTTTATGTATCTTCATATTAACTTGCATTTATCTTGATGTGATGATTCCTTCTTAATTCTTGATCATGTGATGATTTCTTCTTAATTCTTGATGACGTGATGATTTCTTGTTAATTCTTGATGACGTGATGATTTCTTCTTGATTCTTGATGACATGATAATTTCTTCTTGATGAGTTTGAGATGAGTTAGTCCGTGAAATCGTTTTCCTTGATTTCCGTTTTTTTCTGGATTTTCTTCGTAAAAATTGTGGACTTTGGGAGTTTCAATCGCGGGTCTTTGAATCCAAATGCCAGCACTCTAGCCGTCACGCTACGGCCAGTCCGTTCTGAGTTGTTAATTTACTGGGCTATTTATATTATCGATTTGAAAGGAATTTTTTCTTTGATACATCTTCGCACCCCTACAGGAGCAATATGCCTGTAATTGTTTGGGAGTTTGTAGTCTTTGTTCGTTTTGTGTAGAAATATGTTGTGAGAGACTGAATATTTTGGGGAAGTAGCCTGAGGCTAGTCTAGTGAGTCGTTGAATGGGTGTGTAAGTGTAGGGTATATGTTTGCGAGGATGTTGTATATTAATGTGGCTAGTAGTCCAAAGGGGCCGGGTGCGCGTTTTGGTGTTGTTTTAATGTAGTCTTTTGTTTCCTCGACCGTCATGGGAGTGGTCAGTGTAGATGTGTTGTCGAGAAGCTCCATTCGTATCAGGGAGGTGGGCCTTAGCTCGTAAGCGTGTGACCGACACCACTCCTGGACTTGCTGGAAGTTCTCTTGCGCGTGTGGTTTGGGTGGGTTTTATGTGTGTACTGGGACACACCCAGTGGAACCTTAATGCGTCGAGGATGACGTTGGTGTCTGTGAGTGTTTGGATATTTACTTGAAATGTGATGAGTTTTGGTGGATCGGTGCCTAGCATCCTTTTTACGCGCCGCCAGAAGAAGGAGGGGTCAGTGCAGCGAGTGTCGTCTGCGAAGCGAACGACCTCTCGCCATGGTCGTATCCTATCTAGTTGCACGCATTGTAGGATGGGGGCACGGAGGTGAGTGATGTTGTGTTGTCGTGCGCATCTGGTGTAGTGATTGTTTTACCTATGTGATGAGTCTCAGAGTGTGTATGGAATATTTGAAGTATCTTAGACATTTGTAGTTTCTGTGTGGTGTGTATAGGTCGCGTTCTGCGGTAATAGTGTTCAAGATTGAGCACCAGTGGTCGTCTAACAGATCTAGATTGGTGGGGTCCAGGTCAAGGTTTTGTGGCGTGTTTTCTGTTATGTGTCTCTTGAACTCTTCTCAGTTCGTGTTTTTGAAGTCAAAAAAAGGTGCTGTGGGTATAAGTATGTGAGATGTGGATATAATAAGACATATGGGTATGTGGTCAGAGAGTACGTGAGGACGCGGTGAGATGTGAGGGTAGAAACGTGTAGCGTGTTCATTACGGAAGACCACGTCCAGAGATGTGGTTCCTCTGCGAGTACCGAAGAATTTTGGGGAAGACCAGGCCGATGTGCTCGCAGTGATAACTCGGCAGGGCACCGGCCAGGTACCTTCCTGCACCATTCGTGGTATTAGAAAGGACGGTTGTGTGGAAAGCGTTGAGGTTTGATAGAGCCAAGAGTGGGACTTTTATCCTTAATTGTAGGCAGGCATGGTGGTCTGTAGTGCGTGGCCACTAGGATGGAGCCGGAGCTTGTCTGTACCTTGCAAGCTAGAAAAGAGTCATCGCGTATTGAATAAAGGAGTGATATATAGTGCGTTTTATTAGGATCGATGATCCTAGGTGCAGCGCTTGTGGAGTTAGATATGTGTGGTATCCTACAATGCGGAGTCTGTTGTTGGAAGGGTGTAGACTGATCGATCAAGTTCAAGAGTATTATGTCGAGTCTTTTTGTGTTTAGGAACCAGTTGGCAGCAGTATGGCGAATACCATGGCAACTTCATACGCTTAATTGTATTATTTTGAGGCGACCTATTAACGTGGGCGGAGTGCACGTGGGGCTGATTTAGCCGGGACCATTCCCTTCTCCTTGGTTATTTCCCAGTAGGCGTGGGGAGCGAATACCTTCACGAGTATCGGCTGTGGTTTTATGGAAGAGCAGATTGTCAGTGGTGTTATTGGGTGGGCAGGCCGTGGTAGAGGGGAGAGTGTGTTATGTGGAAGGTGGGGTAGAGATAATGAAAGAGTGGCTGGTTGTCGTGGAAGGAGGGTCAGAGAGAGTAGTGTCTAGGAGGGGGAGTTAAGAGCAGAGGAGAATGGAGAGGAGCTAGTAGATGGAGAGCTAGAGATAGTATGAGAGGTGCATATTATGAGAGGGGGGTGTCGGGAGCAAGTGGAGGTTTAGATGGCGAGGGAAGGAGTGGTGAAAGGAGGAGAGAAAGGAACAGCAGGGACGAGGTTGGTCTGTTTTACGCGTGGTTGTGTGTGGCGGGGAGGTGGGGGGGTTCGTGGTGGAGATTTTGTTTAATACGGAGTGTTGTGGAGGGTTTGGTGGGCGTGGGGGTGGTGGAGGAGGTGGTGTTTGTGATATCAGTGGGAGTGGGTTTGGAGGCTGTGAGAGGGAAGGGTGGTAGTAGGAGGGTTGTGGAAATAGGGGGAGAATTGAGGCTGCTAAAGGAGGAGGGCTAGTGGTGGGAGGGAGTTTAGGTATAAAGGAGGAAGGAGCGGTAGCTGTGGAAGGAGGAGAGGAGGCGGTAGGAACAGAGTTGGAAACAGTGGGCAAAGGGGCAGGTAAGGAGGGTACAGTGGCGAGAGGAGCAGGGACGGGGGTGGGGATGTAGTGTGTGGTTGTGTTGGTGGGTTGAGTACGCCGTATTGCCACTAAGGCATCAGAGCGGGCCTTAATTAGGTAAAGGCACTTTGGGTTGAGATGGCTGTGCAGGTGGTATAGTAGTGACCTACTAAACTACACCTTGAGCAGACTAGTTGTGCTTGGCAAGTTTCCTGTTTCGTGTCCGGTTTTGTAACACCGGTGGCACTGTGTGGGTTTTATGTTCCGCTGTGGTTCGATGATATGTGGATGTGTTAGCGTGCCGCAGACATTGATGACTTGGTATAGCAGCAGTGTTTTGTTTTGTTCATCAGACAGTGTAATTACTGCTCATTGTTTTGTATGGTTGTAATAGAAGTCTTTAATGACCTACTCCCCATGCTTCTTTCTGAGGTGTGTGCGGAGGTCATCGGTGGAGAAGTCCAACCATAGGGGGTTGGTCTTGAGGATTCGTATTTGGTGTTTCTTGTGTACACCGCCGGCTAGTTTTGTGTGAAGGTCTTGTGCG
Organism: Ceratothoa steindachneri; assembly: GCA_963969495.1. Lineage (NCBI taxonomy): Eukaryota > Metazoa > Arthropoda > Malacostraca > Isopoda > Cymothoidae > Ceratothoa > Ceratothoa steindachneri. Next base: position 93,418,175 of record OZ018330.1, read on the forward strand.
GCGAGTCTATCAGACGTAAGTTCGTGGAACTTGAATGTGTCCTCCTGTGAGAGGAAGACGAGTGTGTGTCCTGTGAGTCTTTATTATGTTTGTGATGGGGGTTTCATTTGTAGCTGAACAGTGTTGGTAGTGGGCGTTTTTTCTGCCATATGTAGGAGTGTAGGTGTGGATGTATTGTCATATAACATTGAGGATCAGTTTTTAATGATCTCAAGACGACCTCCACCTGATTAATGACCTTTTTCTCCCTTCCTTTTCCTTTTGTTCTTTCGGTTGTGTCTGTGTAGCGACTTTTGTATCCATTCCATTCTAATATATGACTTAAGAGGGTATGGTAAACCTTATAACAAAACTAGTCTCGCGAATAAATTCTATGCTCATTTACAGTAGTTTCACTATCATATATATATATATATATATATATATATGCACAAAATCACACAGGTAATTGAAAAGTGGAGTCCAATTACTTTCGAACTTGTTCAGTTCATTTTCAAGGGATAACAAATTACTTTACAGGGGCGATATATATATATATATATATATATATATATTTTTTTTTTTTTTCCACATATATATATATATATATAAATATAAAAAAAAGAGACAACAGCTTAGTGTCCAGCCCATGTAGAGCGGAAGGACACAGAATAGAGAAATATTATAAAATACGGGATTAAATACGGGATATAAAGGGTAAAGGCATATAGATAAGGTCTACTTCCTGAAGTTCCAACTGTGAAAGAATGTAGACATTTAAGGTACAAAGCTATGAGTACATACATTCACATGCAATTATAAATACATTGAAATAAAAAAAATGAACAATTTCGTTATAAATAAGCCTTTTAATTACTGGGCTTATTTTAAAGAGACCCGTCGATATATGAAATTAGTCGAGGAATTAATGTATGAGCATTCGAGAATATTTCTTTTACCATATATACCCCCTTTGTTAAGTAATTCTTATATATATATATATATATATATATATATATATATATATATATATATATATATATATATATATATATATATATATATATATATATATATATATATATATATATATATATATATATATATATATATATATATATATATATATATATATATATATATATATATGAGAATATAGGCAGATTGAGATGGAGATTTCTTGGATATTACAAAGTCTTGTCTTAGATCATATGATATTTAAGGTGACTAGAGACAACCTTCGGGGAGGAAATAAAAACACGAAAAACACTTATTAAAAGTAATTGTTTCATCGCTTACTCAAATATTTATATCACTGTCACAAAAGATAAATTATTTACTCCAATATGATCAAGTAACTTAAGAGTTGCTTCACATTTATTTGAATAAATAAGTAAAAATTGTCTTCAAATTTTGATGACAGCAAGGTATACTGGTTATGCACTTTACGCCCTCTTCAACAACCTGCTGGTTTGTAGATTATGGCAATTTATGGGTTGAATGTATTATTTTAAAGCAGAACAGCGTATATTTCGATCTAATGGTTTACTCAATAAAGATAAATTTCAAGTCCTGCACATTTTTCATCAAAACCACAGAATATTAAGGGTTCTTTTTAATCAAAGAATCATAGTACAATGCTTCTATTTGGAAGCGATTTCATCTTCTCAACTCGATATTATCTTCTGCTTATTTTGTGATATTGTGTTTCCTTAAGATATATATATACTTTACAAAATATGAACAATCCAGAAATCAACTGGTGGCGATCAAAATATGCATGTTGAGTTCTGTTAAGATTTCTTTAATTGGAACAGTGCCACAATTTGTCAATAAACTATTAATGACTGATAAACCACATTTTGATGTTAATGGTAATTATAACCTTCAAAACTATCCTTATTGTGTAAGTGAGAAACAACGTGACATTCAAAGAAATTCTCCCCTTTTTCCTAGCGTAATAGTTTGGTATATTGTGAACTTATCTAAGTTACTGGGACCCGTATTCGTTGAGGGTTACAATGATGTTACGCTTATTTCTATTGCAAACCGCTACTGAGTTTTAATATTAAATTTCTGTTCTGGATAGGATGAGCTAGAAAACAACTTGATCTATTTTATCAACTTCATAGTACATCTTACCACATCGCTAGAAAAGATATAGAAGTTTTGCAAAGCAGCATGCTTCAAAGGCGTCACATTTCTCAACTAGGAGACATGTCTAAAATATATCGTGGGTTCCTACTCCTTACAGCCCTTAATTGCTTTCTGTGGTATTACATTAAACTTCAAGTCTAAAGGACACGTCTGCGTAGCAAAAAAAAAGATAAAGGCTTGTGACTAATTTACGATGTATAAATTCTCTGCGAAGCGAGAAAAATAAAATCATATTAATGATTTGAATATTGAGTAACACTTGAAACAGCTCATATAATAAAACAACAACCGGAACATCCGGTACCCCTTACAGGAGAAGCTTGCTCTTCGCAGTAAGTCATGCGGTCTTTGGTCTGCGACAGAGAGGGGCATTAATAAATGCTATAACTTTAATTTTTGTGTAGTGCTTGCCAGTATCCATTTCCTCGGCATATCTGTTCTTAAATAGTGACAAGTCATCCGAGGAACATGTTTTTTCTAACATAGGTCGGCTGTAATAATTTGTTCTTTTTTAAGGTGACAGGTGTATTTTTCAGGCAAGTACCAATTTTCTCGGTTTAAAGTTAAAATCAATTCTTCTCTTATCGCATTTCTCTGTTAAATATGAAAAAAAACGCGGGTTAACTTTTCTGAGCTCGGGCGAATCTACAAATTTGCTATCGGTATATGGCTTTTGCGGTGCCCTAACTAAAATCTTCTTTTATGCGAACCACCTCACCCCTGCTAAAATTTCTGAGCTAGAGAGGCGATAATATAATTTGTTCATGGTCTATGGTAATGCATCAAACTTTATAAAATGAATAACAAAATCTTAAGGAAAGTCCTTATCCTCAAATTATAGTGTTACGAGCTATGGCTTCACCACTCCCCCTTACAAGGGCAGCTTGCGCTTCGCTGCACTCGCCAACAGCCCTTCCGTCTGGTGGCCTCAAGTCTATTTGGTATTTGAAATCGTTTTTAAACCCCACTTCATTACACTTTTTTTACTCTTTGTTTAAAATCCAATTGAATGCCTGTTAAAGTAAAAGTAAACAACAAAAACTAAATATTCCAAATACTTTATTAGTTATTTATTAACCCTCCCTCTACAAAATTAATTCATTCCAAATTTCTTAATTCAAACCGTTTTTTTCTTTTAACACCCAAAATATTTTAATTTTCTTCTTCCTATTTTTTTTCCTTTTCTTCTTCTTCTTATTATTATTATTATTAATATTCTAATTATTATCCAAGTCTCCATCTTCTTCTCTTCTCATTTTAGATCTCTTCTTCTCCTCTTACTTCTCTTCCTCTTCTCCTGCTTCTCCTATTCATTCTCTTACGTCTCTTCCACTTTGTTTCATCTTTTTGTCTCCCTCTTATTTTTCTCGTATTCTACCCGTCTTACTTGCTTTTCTTCTATTTGTTATCCATCTCCTATTCCTTTCCTTCTCAATTACTCTTTAGTCTTATTCTCATTCTTCCTTGTTTCTTTTCTCCTCCTGCTCTTCAATCTTTTCTTCTCTTCTTCCTATTTATTATATTCTTCTTCTCATCCTCCTCTTCAACTTCTCTTCTTATTCTTCCATCCTTCCTTCTTCTCCGACTCTTTCTATTCTTCTTGTTGTTCTTTTCCTCATCCTTTTTCTTAGACTTCTCCTTCTATTGGTCATTTTCTTCTTTTTTTAACTTCTTTCTTCTTTTCTCCTTCTTCTTTACTCATTCCTCTCCTCGTCCTCACCTTCTTTCTCTTCTCATTCTCCTACTCTCTTGTCTTCTTCTCCTCATGCATAACTTTCTATTTAACCCATCCCAAAATTCCCGTTCTTAAAATATATTGTTAGGGAGAAAAGGAGTAGCTTTTGAAATATTTTTGTATATTTTGGTTGCGATTAAATATGACTTTTCTATGTATTAAATTAAAAATGGAAATTTTCAGTCCAATTTCTTGTTTGTGCTGAAAGTTAATTCGGGCAAACCTCCTCATTTGTCGATTGAAATTAACACAAATAAAAGTAAGAAAAGATTAACACCACAATCCTTTCTTTCTGCATTTGTTTGACTCATTCTCTCATTTGCAATTCAACGAAATTCATTTACCCGTTGCCAAACTTTGTTTTCCTAAATATTGTTGAATGTTCATTTATAAATTCATTTCTTGATGCGGTTCAAATGTGTTCTACCATGAATTAACATCGAAAGGTTCTATGTACGATCAAATTTTCTTTACAATAAGATTCACAAATGGCAACACTTTTCCTATATTAGTAGAGAGAATTTATGAGTAAGAAGTATTCGACTTGGATTGGGAGAAGCTAAGCATCAGAAAGTCATAGATAAAACAGATTTTTTGATTGGGAACAGCATTATAACAGGAAATTTATAAGGGGCATATTTTATAATCTTGATAAACGTTTAATTTTTTATTGGAAATCAGTGTTCTCATCATTTATATAATGATGAACGACTGTGATTTTGTAAAGATTAAAATACATAATAAAAAAACGGATAAATGTGCTTATTTTTTACAAATGCGGAAGTGTTTGGCAAAGAAAAAATCGTAAAAGCTGGGCTGGAGTTTGAGTACCATTACTTAGTATTCAGGTTATACGATACTAATCTATAAAAAGTGTACAAAATAGAAACTCTTTTATTATTTCTTAAATTAAAATAACATGATTTCTTTCCGTATATTCTGGATAGTGAGTATTTGTTGGTATGTTAACCCTTATTAAATTAGCTGAAATTACCACCTCACGATCTCATTCTAGCAACGTTGAATGTTATATTATAGGCTGAAAAGGATCTACTGTTATGATTTAAATAAAAGATCAAATAAATAGAACTGTTGCAAGTGAAATGAAAAATAGACAACCTACTCAAAATTTTGTAGAACCCCTAAAATGTTCTTTTATTTCTTCTGGAGCCGATACAGACGCGAAAAGAGTGGCAAGGTTAAAGCAGATGCAAAAGGACGAGCCGAGAGAGTGGCCCACTTTCCCTTGGTGATTGGTGTTCAGGAGGCTTGGCGCTCTTCCACGGTTTAGTCGTAGCAGAGCCTTGCCCCAGATTGGAAGAGCACCCCTCTCTTAAAATAAAATTTATCCCTGGCTTTTCAGACTGGATCGAAGTAATAATAAAATTATATCATTAAATATTACTTCATTCTGCTCAATAGTTATCTACATTTGCTATATTTTTTCATTTAATCTTATATATATATATATATATATATATATATATATCAAAAACTCAGAGTAGCACGTGAGTAGAGCAATAAATGAAAAAAATCCAGCAGGAAAATGAAAGGCGGATTTCAAGTACTTTCGAACTTGTTCAGTTCATTCTCAAGGAATAACGAATTACATTACAGAGGTGCTATATATAAGAGACAACAGAGTAGTGCCCCGCTGATGCACAGCGAAGGGACACAGAATAGAGAAATATTATTAAAGAAAGGATTAAATACTGGATACAAAGGGTAAAGATATATAGATAAGGTCACTTCCGGAAGTTTCAACTGTGAGGAAAGGATGTAGATATTTAGGTCACAAAGCCATGAGTACATACACATGCAATTATAAATACATTGAAATAAACAAAATAAACATACCTAATTTAATAAATCAAATGGCTTATTTTTAAAATGGATAAGTTTGTTACAAATAAGCATTTTAATTACAAGGTGCAGTTTAAGAGAGCGGAGGATATATTAAAATTAAGCGAGGAATTAATGAATGAGCATTCGACACTATTTCTTTTAACAGTCCTCAGATTTGTAAATATATTTAGCCGAATTTCAATTGATAGGGTGAATATTTTCAGATAAATTGACAAAGAAAGCACTATTACTTTCACATATTCTAATATTGTATTTATGATGGGGCAAATATACATCTAATGATTTACCAGTTTGCCCAAAATATTGTTTAGGGCAAACAGCACAATCTACAGAATAAACCCCCACCTATACTATTACTATTATTATGAATCAACATTTTGTACATGGTAGACTCATACATTCAAGAGACGGGAAAGTAAGGAAAAGGACTCAGAAAACGGTAAAATAAGGGCCTTTTAAACTGAACAAGTTCGAAAGTACTTGAAATCCGCCTTTCATATATATATATATATATATATATATATATATATATATATATATATATATATATATATATATATATATATGTATATATCTCTCAAAGTAGCACGAGAGAATGTTGAAAATAAATCCAATAAACCCAAATTGAAAGAGAAAACGGAATAATTTTTCTTGTAGTAATATTTTTAATACCTTTTTTCGAAAAAATCCGTGTAGGGAAGCGATTCGAACCAGGCACACTGAGGCATCGAGCACTGCTTTAATCCCAGCTAAAAGAATGCTGTTAGTATGTATACTACGCTACGCATATTTTTAACTGTGATTAAAGCGGTGCTCGCTGCCTCAGTGTGCCTGGTTCGAATCGCTTCCCTGCATGGATTTTTTCGAAAAAAGGTAATAAAAATATTACTGCCAGAAAAATTATTCCGCTTTCTCTTTCAATTTGGTTTAATGGATTCATATATATATATATATATATATATATATATATATATATATATATATATATATATATATATATATATATATATATATATATATATATATATATATATATATTTCCATTTAAAAGAAATCGTTTTCATTTTTTTTTTCTATTCTTGACTACGATCTAGTTGTTTTTCTTTCCCCCCTTTCCTTCTTTTTTCTCGTATTTAAATTTGCGGAGATTTTATCTATAAACTTTGTTCCATTTTCTTTTTTTTTATATAGCATACGCTTTTACGAAAATATTTTACAATCAACCTTTTAATTTTCGTCTAACCTTCATCTCTATCACATTCATTATTGATTTTTCTTATTTGTTGGCCGAGAGAGTATTTAATTATATATATATATATATATATATATATATATATATAATTTCACGGTGAAGGTAAGGACACATAGGAGGCTGAGGTACATGTGATTTATTTTTGGAACAACGTTTCGGGCGTATCACCCATCTTCAGGTTCTAAAACATAAATTAATCTAATACAGTTAAAGAATATTAAAAATAATTAGGTTATGACTATGTAGGTAAATCAAAAATTAGAAAATAACTCAGGAATTTAAAAGTCAAGAGAATCAAATTATCAATCTAATATAACACTATTGAAACGAAAAAAACCCCCACAAAAAACAAAAGTAAATAATTACATTATAATATTGCTTACCGATAATTCAGGAATTTAAAAAGCAAGAGAATCAAATTATTAATCTAATGTAATCACTATTGACATGAAAAAAAGAACCAAAAACACAAAAGTAAAAAAAAAACAGTATAATATTGCTTACCGATGAAGTTCAGGAGAAATCACCAAGTTTTGAAATTATAAAGGATGTAGCTTAAAGAAGGATAGGAATTTGATTGGTTGGTTGTTAAATAAGAGAAGGTTGGTTGGTTGTTGACTGAGGTAATTAAAATTAACAAATAAGAAGGGGAACAGCGGTATTATCTATGTTGAGTGTAGGAGATTTTGTACGTATTAGTAGGGATTCCAAAATTCTTAGACTATATTCATTGTTATTATGACCAATTATTTTGAAGTTATCTATGGAACATTCTGTCTTGCATTGTATACTATGATTTCTAATTACAGAAGCTTCCTTCTTAGACAATATTTTTCCAGTGCGATAGCTTATTCCCATGTGAGAACAAAACCTCTCTTTCAATGAGCGAACCGTAGTACCAATATAGGTTCCTTGCAAACAACAAGGACAAGTAAAAGCATAAACAACACGGCTGCTCATTTCTAGAGGAAGTTTGTCTTTTGGCGAGAAAAAAAATCCTATGGAAAGTGGGTTAACAAAAGTGATTTTGAAGTTGGTATGAAGAAATATTTTTTGAGTAATTCTTTGCATTTTCTAGTGAATAATATATTGTAAGGTCCCATTTCTGGTAGTACGAAATTTTTTTTATTTTTGGGAACATTATATGAGAGAAAGGATGGAGAGTAAATTTTGGTTAGAAAATTATTGATTAGTTTGTCAACCAAAGGTGGGAGGTAACAATTATTTTTAAAATAAGACTTTAGAGTCTGGAATTCATTGTGCATTAGGGAATAATTCGAGGAGAGATGTTAACCTCTATATATTAGAGATTTAATTGCACTGAGTTTGTGAGACAAGTAACAATGGCTGAAAAAATTGATTCCTAGGCCACTAAAGGTAGGCTTTCTGTATATTGAGGTAGTTAGTTTGTCGGTTTTTTCTATAATGACGTCTAGAAAAGGAAGTTGATAGTTACTCTCTAATTTAATGGTATATTTAATGTTGAGATGATAAGAGTTTATAAAATTAAAAAAAAATGGTGGGCATGTTCTATATTATCAAAAATAGCAAAGGAGTCGTCAACATACCTACGATAAAATATGGGTTTGAAATCTAAACGGTAATGTTTCATAAATTTATTTTCAAGATGAATCATGAAAATATTAGCTGCTATTGGAGCAATTGATGATCTCATTCCTACTCCATCTATCTGTTGGTAAACCTTGTTATTAAATAAAAAATAATTCTCATTAAAAATCATTTCTAAAATAGTCGTGAACTTTTTACGAGAGAAATTGTGAAAGGTGCTTGTTTTGAAAAAATTAGATTTAAAATAATATCAATTGTCTCATTAACAGGAACATTTGTAAATAGTGATAAAAATGACAATATAGTCTTAGAATTTTGGAATTCCTACTAATACGTACAAAATCTCCTACACTCAACCTAGATGAAGAGTCCCAGAGTCAAACTGGGAATCAAGAAGATAAGTGGAACCGAGCGGAATTTTCCCTTCCGAGGCCATTCCTTTGGTCACTGAGAAGAGCAGACCAGTGGTATCGAGACGCACTCTCATACCGTTCTCGTCCAGAAAATCCCCTATCTCAGTTTTCTGAATAATAAACAGAAATACCCCTCTCCATTGAGAAATACCAATATGAATTTCCACTCGAGAAAAGATTCACCTCTTGGTCAAGTCTCATCATCGAAAAGCCCGAATTTATAACACAGGGATCGGAATAACTTCCGTTCATCCAAGACCCCTTCACTTACATTTTTAACTCAAGAAGTCTCGCCTCACGTCACCACCTCCTCGTGATAAGCATCAGCTGTTTTTCCCGAATATACACGCTAAGCTTCTCCTTCACCCAGTGAGAAGCAAGAGCTGTTTTCTCCGCCATTTTCACGTCTACAAGGAAGGGTTCAGTCCAACTCTGCCCTAATCAACTCATCGAGGAGCTTCTAGTTCAAGTTCATCCAACTGCAAACTCCCTCTTAGTTAAAGGTAAAAGGAATCCGAAAATTATTCATGTTTGTTAGTTACTATTTCATGCGAAAGTGATTTTTGCGTCAACCGTTGCGTATTACTCATTGGTAGTATTAATTTTTATTAGATTTTCTTATTATAGCATAAGTATATTTAAAAGTTTTAATATTTAATTTTTTTTAAGTAATTATAAGTATATTTTTGTCCGAGTTGTTTAATTAGATACTCGAATGCTGCAAATGGAAATAGTTATATCATAACATTAATCATCCGTGGATAAAGAATCAAATTAAGATAGAGTACTCTTAGAGAAAAATGGAACAAATTTTTTCATGTACAAATCAGACGTACATACGTACTCGGCCGTAAACAACGACACTTATATTGGAATCAGACAACGTGTAAATAGTTATACACTCTAAAATATTTCTCGAAATGTAATCGCTGCATTTAATGACAAATTTTGACTATATCAGTTAATAGTGTGTATGTAGTTATACATTTGCATGAACGAAAGAGATTGTTTGATTTGTGGTTATCTATATTAATTTGATGTTGTTTGCCATGAGCTTGTAATTCTTTCCCGGTTTGCCCATAGTAAGATTTATTTCAATTGATACGACCTATGGAAAAAACCATGCTTGGTTGGGGAACGGTGAATTTTCAGCCAGGATACAATACATACAATGTATCGTATCCTGGCTAAAAATCACCGTTTCTAAGTTTCAAATATGAATATAAATTTATATTCAGAGGCTTGATTATACGGGCTCAGTTGGGTTTGTTTCTTATAAATTATCTCTGGTGGTCGCCAACCTATATTTGTAATTTTTTGAAAGAAGTATATTACCCCAAATTAATGAAACCCTCATTGATTGGATGAGATATGTTAATGATATTCTATGCCTGTTTAGGACATACTCTAATTCCCATAGTTTCAATAATATGCACTTCATTAATAAACTTAATGAGCTCCCCTAATCTCATAATTTTAGCCTTGTTAGTTTTGGCGTCTGTTACCTTTTTACTAAGGTTCCCGTATCCAATCTCCTGAATTTTCTGGAAAAAACACCTAGTCCCAATTGCACTTCCTATACGCATTTCCGTCCTCGTAAAACTCATCGCACTTACTATCAATAATTGCATTTCACTTCTAATGGAAAGTTTTACCACCAAATCTTTGGAATATAGAGCAATGGGGAACTGTATTGTCTGGTGGTCGCCAACCTATATTTTCAATTTTTGTAAAGAAGAATATTACCCCAAATTAATGAAACCCTCATAGATTGGATGAGATAGGTTAATGATATTCTATGCCTTTGGCCAAATAATTTAAAATATTAATACATTTTTAACTAAAATTAACAACTTAGTGCCTTCGATTAATTTTAAATTGGAATTTGAAGTAAATCGCCCCCTCTCCATTTTAGATATTTTAATTCATCGGACAAACTACTGATTCAAATATGAAATATATAAACACTACTCTACAGAGTCTTATATACATTTTTATTCAAATCACTACAATAATATTAAAGAAAGTCTTCTCTCCTCCATGGTTTTACGCGCACTTATAATAGTCTCCTCGGAATATTTAGATGAAGAAGTTGAGAGAATATAATATAATTAAGGTTTAAAATTGTACTAACCAAATTACTTCCATAAAGGCAATAATCCTTTTATCGTATTAATGCTAATAGGCAAAAAATTATAACCGAAAACTTATTGATTTTAATATATAACAAAATTTTCAATAAAATCCTCGGCTACTCAGGCTTCTGAATGGATATATAATATTCAAATATGAGAATTTAATTTATTGTATCATAGCTAAAAATTCACTCCTCCGCCAGGGCATCGTTCCATAGGTTGAGACCAATGGGTAAACCAGTAAATAATTACAAGCTCATGTAAAAAAACATCAACATAATATAGGTAACCACAGCGAACAATCAGTTATATTTATGCACATAACTACAAACACAAATTAACTGTCATTATTTGCAGCGATTACATTACGAGAAATATTTACACGTTTTCTGATTTCAATATAAGCCCTGGTTTGTTCACGCTAGACCCAATCATTACTCCATAGATAAAATCACAAATTAAGATGTTTCAGGACTTTGTACGCTCTCTACTATTTAAGGGTTTTAAGCCAACGTATGTCTTGCCCTTTGTTATTTTTTGATAAGGTCTTTGAGAATAAATACGAAAGCTAGGAATCGTTTTTTCACTCTTACTTTGGTCCTGTTTCTTCATCATTTGACTCACGTGCATATTGTGAGCTTTTTTTCATCTCTCTCTCTCTCTCTCTCTCTATATATATATATATATATATATATATATATATATATATATGTTAGTATTATTTACCACTAATGCAATATCGACAACTATTAATGAGAACAACCCAAGGGTTCTTCCGAAAAATGATATTTGATATAACTGTCTGTTTGTGGTTTTGGTTCTGGCAACGGATTGTAATTCAAAATTAACCACTGTTGTTTTTCATATTCTGGTGATACGCAGTGGCCTTGTCTGTCCCCTGTAAGAATTGGGTGTGAAAAAGAAATAAAGTTATTCCCTCATTAAATACGTGAGAAAATGATTTAATTTTGAGGTCAGATGTATTGCGGCAGTTCTCAACAAACAAATATTACTTATGTACAGTTTTTATCAATTTAATTTTAATTCAAAGCGAAAATCAACGGAATTCTCCCGTCTCACTCAGAATTGAATACAAAGTCTCCCTGCTCCCCCACTAGTGCCTGCATGAAGATGCCCCCTCCTACTTCAAAACGTTGTTCTTACCCCAGATGGTGATTAGGCCAATCTTCTCTAGCTTCCAAAGTCCAAGCTCCGAAACATGGGAGACCTGGCCTCTTGCTCTGTTGCCCCTAACTTGTGAAATGCCCTCTTTGATCATCTAAGGGCACAAGTGACTACTGATGCCTTTAAAAAGGCCTCAAAAATCATCTCTTAAAAAGGCTTTTTACTATGGTTTTGCTGAATATGATTTGGTCTTTTAAAACGATACTTCTATATATGTTTTTGTATTTTTTTATACTCCATCATTTTACCCAGTAGCACTTTGAGTTTGGTCATTCAATGTAAAGTACATTACAAATAATTTATTATTATTATTATTATTATTTTTGTTTTCTATAGCATGCTTTTTCCACACTTACTTGAGAAGTTAGTTTTGTCTATTATCTTGTAATTTGAAAAGTTTCTGATTCAATAATTTCTTTCAGAAGATCGTTATCTAAGGTGGTTCGTCTACTAGAATGAGGCTTAGTCTTAATATCGACTACGTTTTAAATTTTTCAAACTCTTATATTTACTAGCTGTCACTGCATTAGTATAATCTTTACAAATGATTCTCATTGCCTGTATTATATTGCTCTCCTTTAGAAAATCACAGAGTAAGCAATGGCTTAAATGATGTTCATCAATAGTCTTATGTTTCATGATACAAACTTTGCTTTGAAAACATTATTCCGCACTTATTAGCTATAGATTTGATAAGCTAGAATTTTGACCTTATTTTCTACCATTTAACTTTGTAGTGGCGTTGCTTGGCTGGCTTAAAATCGGTATAAATAGGGAGGAACGTAATCTAAATGATCGTCGATCTAGATCTTTCCATAACTTGGAATAAAAGCGTCACACCTATTCCCGCCCAAACAAGGTCAATCGCTATAGATTGCAACGCTACTCTAGCGATTGAGCAATTTTCACATATTGGATTGTAGAGAAGGTTTCATCAGATTCTATTCTATATATTAAAAATGAAAAAACCTTATGACTTTAGAAATATTCCATTATAAAAATAGCATATATTGCTTTATAGAACCTCATTTCATCTATCAAAAAGCTTATAAATTACATGCTTGTAAAATTCTTAAGGCTTTGATAAAAAATATAAATGCATCTCGTTCTAACCTCTGACCATCAAAATAGTTATGTGCCTCCCCCAACTAAGTGATAATCAGGAAGAACAAGGTTGAGAGAATATGAAGGATGAAGCAATATCTACCAAAAGAGCTCATGCAAGAGATATTTGCTCATTCTAGCTTTGTGACTATTTTTTTCAATATCCCATCATGCACCCAACAAGACATTTTTGGATGAAGTCCATCTCTCTATTGTTGGAAAAATTTATTTCCTCTACTGAACAATTAAAGGCTGAGTTTAACTTTACGATAAAGAATCTACTTCTCATCGCCAGTAAAACGCCTGCCCAAAAATGGTACCTGAAGGTGGCATGTAAGCAATGATTCACAACCAAAAACCGATTGTAGCAGATTCGCCGAGGATAGTTCGTGCGAGACCAATTTTTAAAAAATTGGAACCCATCCATTCCTTTTCACTTGGCGTAGGACAGTCGTATAGATTTAGTTAAAATTTTATGCTATTTTCCTAAAAGTTGTAGCAGGATTTGCTGTGACAACAGTTTCCAACTTTTCGTAATCAAGTTCTTTTGGACAACTTTTTTGTCAACGCTGGCTAAATTGTGGCTCTCAAGCCGCATGAGGCTCTTAAGGTACGTTGTGTAGCTCTTGAAACCACATTAATTTGGAGGGCTTCCTTGAAATTTTAACTAACAATTAATATTTATAACCTTATAAAATTATTTGAATATTACATGCGATATACGGTAGTTTGTTGCTTTTCTACAGAAATAAATGATCTTTTTAAAATTAAAATAAATTTTAATTCATCGAATCATTCACGGGATCGAATGACCACGCGTTCGCACAACCGCTAATTGCAGCTCAGGCGAGATAAAACATTTTTTATACAATAAAAATCATCTTTACATAAAAATAAATATGCATATGATGGGAATATGTTACATATGAAACATTTTATTTGTTCTTATGAGCTAATTTCAGCACTTTATTCAGATTATATTTTTTTAAATATTACCTCAAGAAAAGGAGTTGTGAGAAGCTATGTAGTTTCTAAGAAATTGTAAATTTTATTTGGTCAAGTGCCAAAACAAACCATGAATTCAGACATTTTATTGGGAAGCAGGAGCTTGAGGAAAAGCCAAATGCCCTTTCATTCTACTGTATCGTAAGATAGCTGTCAACCACCAATCTTTTTAATAAGTTTGTTGCCGTTTTTCAGTCAATTCTTGCCTTCATGAAAGAAAAAAGAAAGAATTACCCACAACTGGAAGACCACGAATGGATAGAAGATTTGATGTTCTTTACAGATGTAATGCAATACTTCCAATATTTAAATTTTTCACTTCAATGAAGGAAAAAAAGTTATGACAGTTATCAGTTTTAAGTTTTAACCCAAAAAGAGGCTACAAAAAAATTGGACTACTTTCACTTACCTAAAATCAAGATTATTAGCGCTTCCGGACTTAAAATTTCAAGAGAGTAAATTAAACAATATAAAGAGAACCTAGACACTCTTTATCATGATTTTGATAACAGGTTTGAGAAAATAATATGGTTGAAACCATGCTTTGAATCCGTTTGCAATCGATGTAATCATTCATGGCTATCCTGCTGTTCCACCTTTGTATTGGCTGCTACTTTAATAGAAACAGAACTTATTGATCTGCAAGAAGATTTGTCTTTGAAACTAAAACACAAACCTCATCTCTTAATGATTTTTGCAAACAAATCCCCGACGCACAGTATCCTAATCTTCAGGAATTTTTACTTTCGGCTTCTTTCAGTTTTCGGAAGAACTTATATCTGTAAATCTCTCAAATCAAAACTTCGTGATATCCTCACTAACAGCCACCTTACTTAGTTTCTCATAACAGCCTTAACATCATTTCAGCCATATTTTAAACTTTTAATCTCCAAAAAAGAAATCTCAAACCAAGCCTTCAAAGAGCAAAGATGAAATGTTTTACATCAGTGAGAAGGACTTTGAATATTCCATCATTCAAATTTTATAAATAAAAATTTGAAACAGAAATTTTCTTTTTAAACATTAACAGATGAATGATCCAGCAAAGATTAAATAAGTTTTGGTAATGGTGGGTAGGGTTTTTATGAGGTAAAAGCATTTTTTAACACTTTAAAAGCAATTTTAAAGAAATATTTTCTGCAGCTCTTGAACTTTTTAATTTGTATGAAAAGTATCTTATGTAGCTCTTCTAATGAAAGAACTTGGCTACCCCTGTTCTATTGGTCTGTCTTTTTGACTAAAATTCTCAGTTTAAAACCCAGTAAACTACCTCTTACAACATATTCCCTCCACTACATCATCCTAATAAGTGCTATAAATGGATTTTGCCGCTATACTCCCATTGACACCTTTGTGAACTCATTGACTAAAACATGTTTTAAATGATCTTTAGATGAGATGAATATATGGGTGAATACTGATGAAGATTATTAAAAATATTTTGATGATCGCAAAGATAAAGTTATAATTTACCCATTGTAGCATTTCTAACCATATAAAAGAGGAATTACCTCAAAAAATACTATTTGGAACTTTATGATATAAAATTGGACATTACAATTCGTTCCAACCGGATATAAACCTCTTCTTATAACTAATTTGTCACTTTATTCTTCTTTATTTTTATTTTATGAATAGAAATAAACAACTCATTGAAACAACTCATATTTAAATAAATATTTATTTATTGAATTAGTAAATAATATAATTTTAAACAATTTCAACTACTAGTCTATTTTTCCACTAAATTTTAAAATGCCTTTTTGTAAAAATCATTTGTCCTTGTTTTAAAAAAGTTATTGAAGATTAATTCCACCTCTTCTGCTTTAGACCTCTTCATTTTATTTAGATAATCGATAAATTCCTACATAAAACTAATCTGAATGAGATAGATCGCTTGAGTATTGAGGATGGCATTATCTTTAAATCTAATGTGATTATTCCTGGTCTTTCTTTGGTGGGGAAGATAGATAGATGAGTCTGTCGTAAGTATAATCCCCGGTTGAATACTCCGGATTCTCTGGCGCCCTCCTCTACCAGCTCCACCATCTTTGGTTGACAGGAAGAAATGGACAGGCGGAGGCCGAGGAGGGTTTTGAGAAGAAGAAGTAAAATCTTTCTTCACAGGCTGCATCTAAACTTTTTAACTGAGCACAGTGAATATCTTTAATGCTAAACTGATTTGGCTTAAGAAGTTCAAACTTGCCTATATCATTCATACTCGTATCTCACCAGAGGCACAAAAAATATTCCCTGGGAGAGGCCCTTATTTTTCGGGGGGGTGGGGGGGGTTATTGGTTTCCCCTAGAACCTAGCCATTGTTCAGAACAGGGATATAGAACCCCTTACCCTGGTAATAAATTTTGCCCGTGCTCTAATCTGAACCCGCTCCCAGCTGAGTAATAAAGTTACTTAAAGTCTCCTAGAAAAGAAATATTAAGCCTGTAAAGCAAGACAGAAAACTTTCTCATTAGAATGCAAGGTAAGAAAATCAATTAAATTTAGAATCTTATACCAACTGTTAGAAATATCAGGTTAGTTATTTTTATTAAATTATAATATTTTAATTAGTGTTACTTAGTTTGACGGAGTAGATATCAATAAATTTGTGAAAGACAAATTTCATTATTTATGCCCGTATTTATTCTGCATATGCAATTAATCGCCCTTGCTACTGAAACGGTTCCTCACCCCTGATCTAAAACGTTTAATATTCTTGCATATAGCACAATTTTGTTTTCTCTAACAGTCACACACATAAATGGTTCACTAATCAGTCAAGAAAGGGAAGTTTGACAATTGTTAATGCTTGTTGCAAGTGAACCCGTGGTAAATCATGATGAATGGGTTGCCCGAGTCGTGAATCCTTATCTCCCTTTTTTAAATGAGGATACACACTGGGGTGAGTGGAGTGGAGTGATTTCACCAATTGCTTAACAATCGAAATTATATTTTATTACACTGCTATTTTTAATTATGCTTAGTAAATTCTACTCCCCATTGGCACCACATAACTTTTATAACTTTTACCCTATCATGCATCTGTTTGTGTTCTTGTCATAGGATAACCCCGCACACATTACACCAGATTAATAGAGATGTCATAGGTTAACCTTATACACATTACACCAGTTTATTATAGATGTCGAAGAAAAGAATCAAGTTCACTCTTTCTACTTTAGGAGTGCGTGGGATGTTAAAATTAGAAAGCAAAGTGCAAATTAAATGAAAGTAGGTTGGCCAATAGTCGACTATCTTGGAGTACCGGGATAACAGAAAAGGGAGTACGAAAATAACTTTACTACTATGTAAATCAATATTCTTTTACAAGGTTAAAAGGAGTTTTAACATGAGCTATACGCACATTAGATTTTCACGGATCTCAGAGGCTAAAGGGGCAAGGGAGACGTGGTGAGGGAAGTCACCGTATAAACAAACGGAAAATATGAATTGAGGGACGCTCGAATGACCTTGAGCGTAAACAAAGATGACGATGAGGCTTATACTGGGGGTGAGGGGAAGCACTGGCAGAGGAGAGTTGCGCGTTGCTGTTACCTTGAAGATTTGGTTCGGAAGAGTAATCCTTGCCTTGGCGCAAAGTTCAAACAATAGTCTCTGTATAATCACTATTACAGGGGGTGAACTTATATCTTGCTTTCGACTAACACGAAGTGAGATTGAGCACGCCATGTTCGAGGAGCGGAGGAAGCGATTCGAGGTAGACTCACATCAATTAATGAAAAAAGCGGGATTTTGAAGGATTCTGCGAGAATTGTGCAGAGTCTAACGGGACGCGAATAATGGTACCGACTAGGGGCAACAGAGGATATTGATGGGGCTGGGAGGATAGCGGATACTGACGGGGTAGGGAGGTTCGCGTATAATCAGCGGATACTAACGGGCAGGGAGGATGTCGATACTTGGCAGATACTCGGCAGATACTGACGGGGCAGGAAAGATGGCGGATACTCGGCGGATACTGCCTTCCATCTTTGGCGCAGGAGGATTTATAGGCGTCGAATGGGTTTTTTTTCCCTCCGTCAGAAGGGGAGGGTTCTAGGGCCAGACGTATCGCCAGACGAGAATAAACTCTGCCTTTTAGCGCCAGGGCAAGAAGGTTCTTAATCCGGCGAGGCAGACTTTTTCCGACTTAAAATGGGACTTTCTAGGTTCTCACATTTGTCACAGGTTTCTGTAAATGTGGCATTTAAGGTCCTCGCTGCGTCTCACGACGTCTCACCCTTTAGCACCTCCATTAGCGCAGATGAAAAGGATCTCCAAGGTGGATGTTGTCTTTCTCTCTCTCTATTGAAGGAAAAGGCTGTGCGTATCTTTCTCTCTCTCTCTGTGATCTCTGACACTCCTTTATCCACAGATGGAACTTCAGGGGAAGAAGTAACATCGGAGAATGAATACTGGGGGAGAAATATAACTTAAAGTTGCATGACAATAGCGGATAACGTTAAGAGTACCTAAGACACATTTTCAAAATGGAGCCAAGGTACCACATAGTGAAGCTAAGGGGGGAGGGTGTTGTACCATACTCATACACAAGGTTATACAATTCTACGCCACGGTTGCCGAAGGATATTTTTTCTATGATATCATTAAGTGGGGCTCACTAACCCGAAGGTGAGTTATCCTACGATTATATAAAACACCACCAAAAAATGTTAAGGATATAAAGTGAATTAATTCCTTGTACACATATAAACAAACAAACAAAAAATTATATATATACATAGGAGCCTGTTTTCTTATTATATGGTTAAATATACAAATAAATTTTATGAACAAAATTAACACATAGATTAAAAAAAGTAAATGGCTCGGATCTTTTCTTGCTGGGGGAGCTAATTGATTATTCCCGATATGGAAGTCGAGGCACTCGGGGGTACCAAGTGTTGATCCCAACCTTCAGGGGCAATATTTGAAGATCCTCTAAACGGTCTTCTTGTGACTAAAATGACCAGTAAATAAGCTATCGTGAGCCGTTTACAGGATAGGAGGGACGTAGGAACGGGCTACGCATAGTGTACGGGACTTAGTGTCGTTTTTCTCGGTGCACATTTGATAGAAGAGGTCGTCCATGACGATGGAACAAATAACCTTATTTTCTCTGACGGTTTCGCGTATTTTATTCTGGGTTTGGTACACAGGGGACGAAGAGATTTACATTTGCTCTGGCTTTTGTCAAAGTCGTGGGTCATCACATTCTTGAATTTGAGAGCACAGGGGGTTTCAGAGGTATAGGGGCTTTCAGTTCCTTCTTCGCGCGGGAACATGTTAAGTCACGGGGACGGAAGAAACCCAACGGCACTGAACAATTAGGACAAAGCAAAACTTGATAGGGGCTGCCACGACTTCACCCCAACCAGTAAAATACACGCACTCACTGTAGCAGTAAACAACGGGGAATTTATCGGCGTGCTCCATGTAATCCTGTACTAGAGAAAAATATCGTGGTCCGGAGCCACAATGATGAGTAGTGCATCTGATACAACAATTCAAGTGCACCCAGTATCACGGACGAGGGTGGAGATTCGGCACCCATTCACGGCTTCTGTTTCATATTGGAGGGCCCCGGGGGTACTTTTATCGAACAAAAAGTTTACCGGTGGTCAACCGTATTCGGTGGGTTCGAAGAAAAGTGGGTTTCATTTTGCGACGGCGAGGCCGTAGAGGTGTCACTGACCTGATGTACCTGGTGGGAACTTATTCCGATTATTAGGAACAAATTTGTTCTTGCTGGTTTGGGATTTAGAAGTTGGGGGTTCTGATTTCTTCCCTTCTTTCGGATAAAAATTGTGGCTAGCGGCTTAGACGTCTGCATCTTCAATGCATTCCTTAAGATTATGGCACCTCCGTTCCTTCACGAAAGATCCGATTTCCGAAAAAATTGACGCAAGAATTTGCTCCTTAAGAACGAAATAGACCAAAGCGTCGTATTCATGAGACACGTTGGATGCGCCAACTCCAAAATTAAAATGATGCTGTAGAGAGTAGAAAAACTGTCGAAAGGTTTGGATAGGTTCAATGCGACAGTACCTAAATTTACTTCGATAAAAATCGGGGATAATGTTATAAGTGGCGAGCAACTTGGCTTTTGATGATAAGTAATCAATTGTTGCATCTGATGGAATGGAGATAAATATATCTCAGAGTTGAAAGTTCAACAGGGCAGTAATTTTGCTACGCCGTCCGTCTCGTTGTCCTACTGGTTCACCTCGAAGATCTTTTTGAAGTGGGTAAGATAAAACCCGAAGTCTTAGCCTTCTGTAAAGGCGGAGTTTTATGGTCGCAGACTGTGAGGCGTATTCCCTAACAATCGAGTAATTTATGGAGAGCATCTCGTTCCTCGCTCTGCTCATCTTAAATTTGTGAGAGCTTATTCTCTCTCTTTTGTCTCGTTTTTTTCCCCTTTTTCTTATTTTTTCGTTCCTTTTCTCTTTCTCTTTCTTCTCGTTCTTTTTCCCTTTCTTCTCTGTCCCGTACTTCGTCTCTTTCTGTTCTTTCTTTTGCTTGGATGTAGGCCATCAATTTTTTTCACTGACTCCGAGTGACTCACCTTGGGCCTTAAAATTTCGAAGGGCTACGTGCTTGCTGGTTTCCGCGATGGCACAACAACAAGAATTAAATTAACGCACGCAGAAATATAGGTTCTTTGGCGCACGAACGGGAGTGCGAATGGTTTTGCTAATTAACGAACAGAAGAACAACAAGGAGTGGACGCTCGCGAGAGAGTTTTTACGCTTGAGATTTCACTGTAATTGAGACAAAAGCACAGCAATAGGAAGAATAATACTATTTTTGTATAACTTCAACTTATGGCACGAGATCAAACCTCGAAGGACAACAATTCAATTACGTAGTGGAATTAAATTAATTGTTTAGCACAATCACTCAACAATCACTTCCTAAAAAAATAAATGGAAACGGGAACAAATTCACTTCGCAAATAGGTATGCAATGTTTATTTCTCCCCTTTTAAACTCCAGAACCGGTACCAAGATTAGCCAATAATTAACAATTTAACCAAGGTTAATCAATAGATTGATCAAATCTCCATCAATTAATTGATGGAGATCAATTAATTGATAGAATATGGTCCAGTTCACCCTTTCTACTCTCCGTGTGCGTGGGAAGTTTACAATATAAGCAGAATGCAAATTAACTAAGGGGAGGGTGGCCAATAATCGACTATTTTGGAGTTCCGGGATAACAGAAAAAGGTGTACAAAAATAACTTTACTACTATGTAAATCAATATTCTTTTAAAGGTTAAAAGGAGTTTGAACAAGAGCTATACAAACACTAGATTTATATGGATCTCAGCGGCTAAAGAGTGAGGGACACTTGGTGAGGGCGGTCACCGTACCAACAAATGGACAATATGAACTGAGGGATGCTCTAATGACCTTGAGCATACACATTTTGCATATTGGGGGTGGGGTATAGAGAGCACTTGCAAAGGAGAGTTGTGCGTTGCTGTTACTTGGGTAATTTAGTTCGAGGGTGTGATCCTTGTCTTGGCGCAAAGTTCAAACAATAGTCTCTGGATAATAAATAATACGGGGAGTAAAGTTAAATCTTGCTTTCGAGTAACACGAAGCGAGATTGAATGCGCTGCGTTCGAGGAGCTGAGTAAGCGGGTGGAGGTACACTCGCTTGAATTAAAGAGAATACTAGGAGTTTGAGGGATTCTGCGAGAATTGTGCACAGTCCAACGGGAAGCGAAAATCGGGTACCAACAGGGGTGGACAGAGGATACTACTGGGGCAGGGAGGACGGCAGATACTCGGCGTATACTGACGGGCAGGAAGCATGGCGGATACTCGACGAATACTGACGGGGCAGGAGGGATGGCGGATTCTCGGTGGATACTTACGTGGGAGGAAGGATGTCGTATACTGACGGGGCAGAGAGGATGCCGGATACTGACGGGGCAGGCAGGATGATGGATACTGACGGGGCAGGGGGGATGACGGATACTGACGGGGCAGGGGGGATGACGGATACTGACGGGCCAGGGAGGATGGCGGATACTGCCTACCATCTCTGGCGCGGAAGATTTCTAGGGGTTGAATGGGGTTTTCTCCCCTCGCTCTAAAGGGGATGGTTCTAGGGTCAGACGCATCGCTAAACAAGATTAAACTCTGCTTTTTCGCGCGAGGGTGAGAAGGTTCTTAAGCCAGCGAGGTAGACTTTGTCGGACTTCAGATGGACCTTCTGGGCTCTCACACTTCTCCAGGGTTTCTGTGAAGGCGGCATTTCATGTCATCGCGTCATCTCACGGTGTCTCATTATTTCCCACCTTCGTTAGCGCAAACGAATAGGATGGCACAGGTGTCTGTTCTCTCTCTCTCTCTCTCTCTATCGAAAGCCGATAGGTGCACATACTCCCCTCTCTCTCTCTCTCTGTGATCTCTAACAGTTCTTATCCATTTATTTATTTGATGGAATTTGTGCGATTCCATATATGAATCATTCCATATTTATTTGAGTTCTTCAGTTTTTGTTTCTTTATTAATTTTTTGCCTAATTCACTCAGGGTTTTTGCAACAGCGAAAGAACTTCGATAGAAATAAATTGCCTTCGTATTAGCGTATAGTAAGTATAAAAAAAAGCACATTTGACAGATTACCAGGAAAGAAACAACAGTTTAAAGTGCTCCCATGTGAGCAAGATTACGTCTTCTAGAATGGGAGCAGCAAAATGAAGCGAATGATTTGTGGTAAAAAAGTAAAGGAAACAATGATGGTATGGTGCATTGTATGCACAAACCCTTCCTATATCATTGGAATTCTAACTTTTTAAAGGTTTTCACTACTTAAAATGATCAAATTCCGAGAAGAAGAGGGGAATGGGACATAAATAAGATTAAAATAGCAAAAGATGTCGGCATGAATGTGATATAAATTGGAGAATACCAATCGCCTATGTTTCAAATTGCGGTAGCTATAAGACCATGATTGTTACCACCAGATATATTTGAATTGGAGGCATGCAAATACCTTGGAGATTTGAAATTATGCAAGCTATGGAATTCAAATTGGAATGATTGTAATCAGGAGTGAGATTGTTAAGATTGTAGGTAATTTAAGCCTGAATTTTATTCAAATTGGTGGAGAAAGAGAGTAGCACAAATAAAACTCAAATTACGGAAGACCTAAGTTCGAAAAGTATTCAAATAACAGAGTATAAGGGGAAATTGGAGTTGTGGAGCTGTGAACACTAAAAATTTGAAAATTGTGCTGTATTCACGAGCGAGATTCATAAAGGGGGTGATATCAGCCCGAATAAGGTTGAATTTGCAGATGATTCAAGCCTTAATGAATTTGAAATGTAGGTGAGTAATCACAAATGGGAGTGAAATCGTAGTGATGTTAAGCACCAGCGAGATTAAAGTGGGTTAAGAACAATGTAGGAAGAAATATAGTCTAGGTTTACTGATGGAAATGTAGATTAAGTATGAATTGCCTAAGTACAACTAACTATTATTAAACTTTGCTAAGAGAACTATTTATAGAACTGATAACCCACCGTTTTTCAATTAGAAAAAATTGTCTTATCCTGCCATACTTTGAACCGTTTTTTTGTCTTACTCGTATTTTTAAGCAACCTAATATCTCTGTAAATTTTAGATATGAATCCACTTTATATAAAATGTTAGTCCACAATAATACAAGGAAAAAAGGTGGAGTATATTCTATAGAATGTTCTATTTGTAATTTACTTTACTTCGGGAAAACTGGTAAATCTTTATGTACTAGAATTTACCAACATACCTATAATATTAGAAGAGGTAAAATAAACAGCGCTTTATTTTTACATTAATTTGAAAATAACCACCCCATTGACTGGAATTCTGCAAAATTACTTTATCATTCTGCTGATTTCACAAAAAGAAATATTGTCGAGTGTTCCTTAATTGGCATCTTACCAAATATAAACATTTCCCTGGCTTATTTAAACTCGACTCTCTTTTAAAAAAACTTGTACTAGATTAAATAACTTCATAATGCAGCCTGTTGTCACACTTTATTAGTGTAATCTCATTCGCATTGAATCCCCAACCACGTGTCTCTGTTGTGACTGTGGAATAACTCTTAGCCCTAAATGTATTTGGTGAATTGACAAAGGTACATTTTCCTCCCTAATTCGAGCATACTGGTTTTTTTACCCACCATATTCCATTCATATATATGATTTTGTTGTGTGTTTATCGTTTTAGGTATAGATATGTCTGTTATTAGTTGCCTATTCTTTTTTTTCTTGGTATTTTTCTGTTTTGTTTTTGTGTTTTTTTCATTGGTTTGTACTACGTGATGGGCGTTCCCTTCGTATCTGTGTACCCTATATAAGGTTGTCTTCTCCATTTTATGCTACTCCTTGAAAATGAACTTGCAAATATAGTTCGAAAGTGCTTGGATTCATCTTTTCATTTTCCTGTGGGTTAATTTTCATATATATATATATATATATATATATATATATATATATATATATACTCGTATATATATATATATTGTCTATTATTTTATATATATATATATATGAGAGGTTAATAAAGTGAAAATAAAAGAAAAGTATTTCTGTACGCTTTCGTTTATTCTTCTTCAAGGCAAACACAGCAGTCGAATGAACAATATAAAAGAAACTGGAGATCTCATTAAACAAACGACAACCCCGAACGCGTTACCCAAACAAATGACCTTCACTAGACGTGTTATTAAGTATTTCTTATAATATTTATGTAATAATAAATCCTTTGCTTTTCCTCCTGTCTTTTATTTTGTGCTTACTGATGTTTCTTAGACGTCTCATAAAGTATAGCTATATATGAATGTGCGATAAAAAATTGTAAGAATCTCTCCAATATATTTTTCATTTAAATTTATTTTTACTTAAATTGCCTTTTCGTGCTCTTATAATGAAAAAAATATAAGATCATTTATATAAATTTTTTTAAAATTATACAATCATTTTTGCTTTGTATTTATTTTTGTGTTCCAAATTTTAACAAAATGTTATGCTTTCTTATGGCAATAACACTTCTCGAAAAGCGAGTTTAATTTATGGCAAAATATTTGACCTCTTAATGTAGTCAAATTCCACATTTATTTGTTAAAGATAAACTTTATTCTTAGCAAAAGTTTTATATTATTCTTAATAAATTTTGCATCTGTTTCTAATTTATCTTGGAAGTTCGATGGTTTTTCTTTCGAATATCTTGCTTGAAGAGACAATAAAATTAAGGGGAGTTCAAAATTTGTGTCTGTTTCATGTTATTAGGAATTAGAGTCCATCTTAATTTTCCGCAGTTTCCAAAGTTTGACATTCTCTAGAGCTGTAACATACAGATCCACTTACAGAACCTGACCTATCTTGAACAGTACTGTTTTAAGTAAAAGTGATCTGGTTGTACGATAAATGAGACTTAGAAAGTTGAAAACATTATTTGATATGCATATTTGAGGGAAATATATTCTGTAGGCAAGTTTTAGCTGTTCTTCGATGAAATGTAACTTAGATACTTCCAAAGTCAAATTTTGAAAGATACTCTGGAAAATTCTTATGGAAATTAAATTATTATTTTCAAGAAAATTTAAATTTTTGTATTTTGTTCTTAGGTTTGGACGGTAACGTAGTCGTTGGGTAAGGTTCAATTGCTTCTTGAATTATGGTGAGACCTAAAATAATCAAGAATGTGTTTCAAAACTAAATTTACCTCCCTGAGTAAGATAAATTCTGACTAAAAATATACTCAATTTCCTTATACACCCTGAACCATGCTAATAGCTTGGTAAGGAAATTTAGTATTTCCCAGTTCTCTGTGAATCAATTATGATGATTTTTTCCAGTTGGTCTTCATAATATGGCAAAAACCAGGTTAACTTTCATTATGGAGTGTTACTTCTTTCAATATTTATTTTCTATTCGTCGTTTTAGGATGAACAACAGTAAGAGCTTTTGAATGAAAGTAGCCAACCTAGACCTATTTTGGACGAAACAAACGATAATTATGCACTTTAAGCATACCTTGCTGATATATTTAGCAGTAAACCATAATTATAATACACGATTGATTGACATAATGAATTACATATTTGCTCACATGAGCGGCAGTTCGACGGATATCTTCAAAAACTCTATCTCGCATGAAATCTGTCAATTTCTTAATAGTACCAGATTGTACTACCTCTGTTACAGCTTGGATGGTCACCCCTAAGAATCTTCAACACGAAAATTGATCTCCATCGGCATAAAATATCTTGTTTAATGATGGACCACAAATTTACATTGGGTTGAGATCCGGAGAAGCTGGCGGGCGCACCATCAGCTTGTCACCTTGTAACTCGTAAAAACCACGGAACGCTTTGGTAGCCATGGCAGAGTAGTATGGAGCATTATCATGCATGAAATCTGGAATCTTTAGAAGTGACAACGGCATGTCATCTAGCCAGGAATCCAAGACTTACTTTAAGAGATTGCAGTAGGCGGCTGCAGTCATTGTACCTCCATCAGGCACCCTGACCTGGCCAACAAGTCTGTCCTATTATACTTACCCACAACATGACTACTTTTCTGTTCTGTTGAAGTTGCAACCGGTGGTATGGCTCATCTCCGAAATAGAACCAATCATTTGCCCAACAATCAGGTCTGTCAAGGATCACCCGGGTCTCGTCAATGAAGAAAATGCAACGCATGTCCAACGTCATCTACTTCCAGGACAATTAAACCCTCACAGTCTTGTGACGGGGTCTTAAAAGAGGCAGTTTCAGGGAATCTTGCAGGGAAGCCATAGTTCCTAGGATACGGTTCCTGGTGGTTTTTCGGTACATGGAGATGTCCAGCAGGCGTGAAAATGACTTTGCTTTTTTACACGTAACTGGCGGTCAATATTCCTCAAATTCCAAGCTGCCACAGGGTTGAAGGTTCCACAATCGGATTGCTTCTTTCTTACAGAAGGCTCCTTCCGAAATTGTTTAACCGTGTCCAGATTGCAAATTAAATTCACCGTAATAACGAAGCGCAGTGCATTCAGCCCTTTTCTTGATTATGATATACTTTTCTTCATCATCATTGAGGCCTCTGCGACGTCCATTTGTTCTTAAAGAAGATCTATGCTTTTAGCATGCTTCACCCCAAAAACAACAAATATGAAATATGAAGTGAAAGAGGTGACATAGCAAAATGAAAACATAATATGCGTTGCCATATTGTTACATCAAAATTGATCTACAGAAAACTGAGAAATTCTAACTTTCCCTCTCAATCTATTAGCACGGTTCAGGGTGTAAAATATCTTAAGGCGACTCCTTATATTCATTCATAGTCATTTTAAAATTTGTAGGGTTACTAAACCTTTCTAAATCTCGAACTAAGATCATTTTAACTACTATGGGGTTAAATTAATTACAATATGTAATATCACATATGTTCATAAATGGATATGGGGTAGAAGAAAAAAAATATAATGGTGGGTCTTGGGGTGAAGTGCAAAATTATTTGTGAGGGAAAGATTATTGACAGCTCTAATTAACTAAACATAGGAAATTAGGTGTGATGAAAATGAACGTCACGCTATTTGGTAAACAAAAATTTGATTATAGAAGATTTCCTGACTAAATGTGGTCTTGTGATTAAATGTGTTAATCGTGTATATGTAAAAGTGCATCCATTACTGTTAGAAGTTGGCATGTGAGTGGATATAATTAGAGAATGTGCATAGTAGTAAAAATGAATTGATGGAATTTCCCTTTATGATTATATTTTCGTTTGTTTGTGTATCTCTCAGTTTATGTGTGCACTTTGTCACCATGTATGTATGTATATTTTCGTGATTCTACATTATTTAATATGCGTGTCACCAAGTATGGCTGTTTATGTATGTATCTGCTTAAGTAGGCTCAGGTGATTAAGACCATGATTTAAATTATGTTTGAATATCTTGCGTTTGGAGGTATATATGTTTCTTGTTTTGTACACTCATATATCTATTTTCGAAACTTATTCCTATATTTCTAAAAATAATCCAACGAGTATCTCTAAGCCTGAAAGCATTTAAATAAGAGTATATAAATAAAGAGGTGAAGATGGTGGAAGTTGAAATCTATGGCCAGCCTTAAGTGACTACGTAGGTCCACTAAGGATTGTGTATGGGAAGCGCGACTCTACTTAACAAACATCACTGTTTCGCTATGGCGATAGGTTCCTTTACTGGCTATGTATGCAATTGGATGTTTTTGTGTGTATTCGTATACACGTGTGTTGGTGTGTGTGAAAAGCATCGTTGTGAAAATGATTGTCGTAGCATTTTCTATCAGTTCTGAATTGTTCGAGTCTTTAAAAATCATCCCTCGAGCAGAAACCCTCAGCTCCATTTAAATCGTCGGTAGATGAAGAGAAGCGAGAATGGTGCAGTAGTTTCAATCTCCTTTCCACCCCTGTTTTGAAGGGCAGCCTGCGGATAATAGCATTCAAATTATTGAGAAAAGCAACTATTAACAGGCTCCAAGAGGCCCTTATTATTAAGATTAATGAGCATACGAAGAGAGAAGGGGAGAGGCGCTTGTATTTCTAGTAGAGGAAGAACACTGCCTGCAATTAGCTAATTTTGTTCATACTGCAGAAAATGAAGGATTGAGAACAAAATATAAATGAAATACCGCGAACATAACTGACAAAAGGTGTACAGTTGTATTAAATATGATCATATTTTGGCTTGAAAAAAAGGAATACAGCAATCGACGCCAGGCAATTACTTAAAATATGTCAAATGAGCTTACAGCCCTCCATCACTGTATGATCCCAGTTTCGATAAAAATAAAAAGATGGTTTTTGTAAGGAGTCCTAAAGGTCCATGGACTCAAAATGCTCGTCTCTGCATCTTTAGACGTGGAAAAACAGACTCCAACTCTTGTTATCTCTGCAAAGACGATTTATGCAGAAAATACAATAAAAATTCCTTATCAATATTTTCCCTGACATTACTACCAACCTGCAAGTCATACACATATCAAATTCTAAAATTCCTCCAAAATTTGGGTAGATTTATCTGCGAAATTCCTTCATAATATACAGCACCCGCTAATCCACATTCTTTTTCTCATATATCAAGATTTTCAAAGCTTTATGTCTTGCTGGAAAGGTTGGGATCCCAATTTACTCCTAGTACAGACTTTCTTAGAAACCTTTAAATTTATATCTTTTGTAGATGAATCAACCACATACTATTTCTATAATTCATAGGTGACACTGAATTCCTTCTTCATGCATGAGAATTATCAGATACCGAGGGAATTGTAATATTTGGGATTTGATATTAACTGACGGTGTTTTTATGGGTATAATTATCTTTATTATTACAGTCTTTTTGTTCACGTGTCAAAAATCAAGAATTTATATTTCAATGTTATTAAAATATTCCGTATTTTATTAAAGAGGCAAAACAAAGCCATGTTGGCTTGGTTTGGGGCTTGAAGCTACCGTACCAGATATTTCCGAGACCATTGATACCCCACACCAAGTGAAGGAGTTGAAATACCCATAAGATTGAGAATTGTGTATTGAATTAAATTAGTCATTCCATTAAGCAGAGCTTTTACGCAAATTAACCCGGATTCTCAAATCGAATCTCTTGGAATCCAGAAATCCTTAAATGCATAAATTCTTTTGTAATCTAAAATTTAAGTTACTTTCCAACAAACTTAGGATTTAACTGGATTAGGTGAATTTCTTCGATCATTTTTTTAACAATTATAATATCCGTTACCACTTAGGAGGTGATTGACTCATTATCTAAGTTCCATTTTTGAGCACTGTGTATTCGTTGTTGATTGGCTGCGAACAAACGTGTTTACCCGTCGCTTCCCGCTCCTAATATTTTTAGCAGTATGTTCAGGGGTCGAGCTGCGTGCTACCTAGCGCGTCCACGGGTAGTAGATTGTGAGACGTCCATCAGATAGGATGGGTAGCTGTTAAATGAGCAAGCTTCAACTTGACGAGTAAACAGTCGCTCCAAACAGCTGTCGTGTCAGCAGGAAGTAGAGAATTATGGACCGGTAACCCATATCTTAAACAAAATCTTCATGAGTCCTATGGCGACACAATGTTTAGGCGAGATGAGGCCGCCTTTAAATAAGCTTCTTTACCACCGCTGCCTTGCGGTCAAGTCTACTAGGCATCCAAAGGCTAAGGGGCTATACCCAAACAGAAAATTAGACCCTAGGATAGGTCTAACAAGCCACTGGGGTACTTATTTTCGCTGAAGAAACGCATGAGGTACACAAACGAAGTGGCCCCCGGTCTCCGGCAGCAGTCAAGTGAGTAAGGGGTGCAAAGAATCCCTGGGTCTGAATAAGTGAATAAACTTAAAAACGCTGACGTTACAGAGCAAATAAGATACGAAGACCGAGCAAAATGGAGGTTGTTTCGGTCGAGTACGCCGCCAACTGAGAGATAGGGACTATCTACCAGGCGGAGAATAATGATGATGATGATGATTGTTGGGGATCCTCATGGATCAAAGAAGGATTGGCGTCGACTAACTAAATAACATTATTGTCGGCGATTAAATTAATGGACAATTAGCTACCTCCCAAAGAAAGGCTGACTCCGAAAAGGTTTCCTCTTATAAGGTCACCCCAAATAGTCAAGCCGAGGTAGGGCAACTAGAAGAAAACCGTGAACAACTTAACTTGAGACTAAGTCACTCAAGACCATTTCAAAAGGTGCTCGTGAGAGAAAAAAGAGCAACAAATGTGCTTGGTATTACGTTCTTACTTCTGTTGTGAGAGTTAATGGGCTGATATGTATATAAATACCTATGTATGCAAGAAAGAATCATAAGAACTTTCGTGACCTAAATTCTAAAATATCCCAGTAAATAAAACAAACCATCCGATGCGCTTTCGTCTTAGCGTCTTTAGGGGCACCAGTAAAATAAAAAAACAATATTACAGCAACAAACATAAGAACAAAAGAGTAGTTAAAATGAGAACAAATGTATGATCACACAGAATTGGAAATCAATGTTCTTATAAGAAATTGTTTGATAAATTAAATTGATACTATGACTTTTTTATTAAGTAGTAAATTGTCAAATTTAAATTAACTTACGCTTAAATCGAAAATGATTTCTTGCGAAAATTTAATGATGACCGATTTAGCTAAATTTCTCTCAGTCTCAGTAAAAAGAAAATAAACTATTTCCCGTTAGACCAATCGATTCGATTCTTTTAAGTTAGAGTGATAAATGAAAGGCGCCATTCCTTATAAATGCATCATTATCAGTCACTCATTATATTCATAAAACGGAAACAGACTTTGAAACAAATCCATTACAATGATCATTCTTAAGCCACTAAATACGTATGTTAGGAAATGAAAGTAATGTGTAAATCCTTCTCTTCTGTCAGAGATCAGAGAGAGAAAGAAAAAAATACGCATCGCCTCGCCCTTTAATAGATAGGGTGGGATAACATGAAATACGGCCAACACAGAAATCTGCGACAAGTGTGAGAGCCCAGAAGGTCCCATCTCAAGTCGGACAGAGTTCGCCTCGCCGGCTTAAGAACATTCTCGCGCTCACGCTAAAAGGCCGTCAATTCTCGTCTACCGATGCATCTGACTCTAGAGGTCTCCGCTTCAGACGGAGGGGGGAAAACCCCACTCGCCCCTATAAATCGTCCGGGCGCCAGATTTAGAACGGACTAGCTGCCGTCCTCCCTGCACGGCCAGTATCCTCTTTCCAGTACTCTAGTTAATCTACGTGAGTTTATCTTGACCCGCTTTCCCCGCTCCTTGAACGTAGAGCGCTCAATCTCGTTTCGTGTTACTCGAAAGCAAGATTTAATTTCACCCTCGTAATAGTCATTATCCCGAGGCTTTTGTTTGAACTTTGAGCCAAGGCAAAACTTACTCCCTCGAACCAAATTTTCCAGGTAACAGCAACGCGTAACTCTCTTGTACAATTTCTCTCTCTGCCCCCTCCTTCGGTGTAAGCCTCATCAAGGGTTTAGTTTACATTCAAGCTCATTCGAGCGTCCCTCGGTCAATATTGCCCGTTTTTTTGTACAGTGACCGTCCTCATCACGTCTCCTCCCCCCTTCCCTTAGCTGCAAAGACCCGTGTAAATCTAGTATGTGAATTACTCATTCTGAAATTGGTGTAAGTGGTGTAGAGTTAACCTACGATATCTATATTAACCTGGTGTAATGTGTGCGGGATTAACCTAAGACATCTATATTAATCTGGTATCAGGTTTATGGAGTTAATCTTGGTCAATCAATTGATTGAAATTGGATCAATCTATTGGGTAACCTTCGTTAAATTTGTTAATTGTTGGCTAATCTTGGTTCCGGTTCTCGAGTTTAAAAGATGCGAAATAACCATTGCATACCTATTTGCGAAGTGTATTTGTTCCCGTTCCAATTTATTTTTTGTGGGGGGGTGGGGAATTGATTGTCGAGTGACCGTGCTTAACTATTAATTTTATGTCCCCACGGAATTGAATTGTTGTCTTTCTAGTCCGCATCTCGTGCCATAAGTTGAAAGTATATGAAATAGTATTATTCTTCGCATTGCTGTGCTAGGAGTGCTGTAACTTTCGTCTCAATTACAGTGAAATCTCGACCACAAAAGCTCTCCCTGAGAGCCTTTCCCCCCCTTGTTATTCGTGTGGTCGTTGGTTAGAAAAACTATTCTTAGTCCCGTTCGTGCGTGAATGAACGCATAATTCTGCCATACTCTTGTCTTTGGTTAATTTAATTCTTGTTGTTGTGCCCATCGCGTAAACAAGCAAGCATGTAGCCGTTTAAAATTTATAAGGCCCAAGGTGAGTCACTTGGCCTCAGTTTAAAAGATTTGATGGCCTACATTCAAGATAAAGAAGAGAAAGAGCCAAAAAGGAAAGGGAACGAGGAGAAAGAAGAGAGAAAAGGAACGAGAAGAATGAGAGAGAAATCGCTCTCCATAAACTCCTCGAGAGTTAGGCTACACGCAATCGTAGTCTGCGACAATAAACCTCCCCTTCTTTAAAGAAGGCGAATACTTCGGGTCTTATCTCACTGTAGAGAGACCCACTAAAATAGTAATATTCCCCCCCCCCCCTAAGATATTACTTCGAGACAGATAGCAAGCCGTTAGCCCTCCCCCCCCCCCACTTCACTGGGAAATTCACACCAAGGCAGGACACTGTGATTGAAGACTATCTTCCAGCCATCTTAATCTTTCCTCCCCCCGAGACGGGAGATTATTCGTCTATTTGTAGGTTTGCTAATTGCTCTTTTGTTGATCCCCTCGAGACAACTTTTATGGCTTCAGCCGCTGATCCTTCCTTCAGACCCTCTGATTCCGGCCTCTTACACTTCCCTGTAAGGACATGCTCTGGTACCCCGGCCGATGAAGAAGGTTCGAGAAGGTCTCTCCCCCTCTTCCTGTTTTGGAGAAATCGGGGTATATATGCGCCCTCTCAAGGATTACCCAAAGATTCGCTTAGACGACGCCTTCCCCAACGGAGATTCCTTTAGACGACGCTCTCCCGAACGCAGATTCGCTTGAACGACGCTCTCGCCAGAGAAGTGTTTAGTGACTGTGGCAGGCCACGGAAGAGCTAAACATCACACTTGTAACTTCGGGTCAGTGAGAAAAGTCTCTTGAGGCAACGTCAGCGTTTCTTAACCGTATTCGGATCAAATATTTGAGAAGCCGTCCTCTGAAGTTCTTATAGTGACCTCTTAAGGACAAGAGGCCAAATAGCTCGTTCAATCCGAGTTTGGAGAATTTACCCTCTCTCCCTCTGAAGTTCGTCCGGTGAACTGTTGAGGACAAGAGACCCACCTCTCACTAAATCAGAATTAAGAGAACGTAGCAAAACCCTCTTCGTGTTCCCGTCTACACCCGTGAGTAATCAAGGTCACCAAGCCCCCAACACCTCCAAGTTCGTTCTGCTTTAGTCTCGAGGTTCAAAGGAACTAAATCTCTCACTACCCTAAATGTCCCATTATAATCATTTAATAACCTGGGTTATCCAATATATATATATATATATATATATATATATATATATATATACAAGAATAAGATGGAATTAGGTTGCGAATACTGATTGGATAAAAGTACCTTTGGGGTCCTCCAATTTGAAACTGAAGCCGTCAATGGGTGACGAATCTCCACCCTTATCCGTGATACTGGGTGCACGTGCATTATTGTATCCGATACACTACTCTTTCCATCCTTTGGCTCCAGACTACGATAAGTTTGCCCTAGTGGATGATTAATTGGGGCGCGCTGAGTTCGTGGCGGCCCTCCCTCAAGTTTGGCTCTGTCCTAATTGGTCAGTCCTCAAAGGTTTTTCCGCCCTGGTGGCTCAAACGGTTGCTACCCGTTCACGCTTTAAGAAGGAACTAAAATCCCCTACACCTCTGGATCTCCCGCGTGCTACTGAATTCATGACTTTCCCTTGTGGACCAAAGCCTACAATAAAACACGCGAAACCGTCAGAGAGAATAAGGTTATTTCCTTCTACGTCAACGTCAAGAACGATTTTCTTCTATCGAGTGTGTACCGAGGAAAACGACACCAATTCCCGCACACTATGTCTACCTCGTCCCCACGTCTCTCCAATCCTGCAAACGGCTCACGATAGCCTATTTGATCGTCATTTTAGTCACACGAATAACGCTCAGAGGATCTTCAAATATTTTTACTTGTCTGGGGGGACCAACAAAATTCTTTGTTATTGTTGTTCGTATGACTTTTGCCAAAGGACGGCCATAAAGGGACGAGTCAGTCTTGCGCCTTTGAAGAAGGGCCCCTTAATCTCTGAGGCCTTCTCCCAAGTAGCTATCGACCTAATCGGACCGATTTAACCCCCGTCGAGCGAAGGCTATAGTTACGGTTAAACACTAGTCGATTTTTCCACTCGATTTTCAGAGGCCGTATCCCTCAAAAAAATTGATATCATCTACTTGCCCGAAAAATTTATATCCACCTTTTGCCTGAGCGCGTGCCCAAAGAAACCATCTCGGATCGTGGTGACAATTTATCTCCGTATTAATGGAGTACGTTGGTAAATTACATTGGCCAACAAATTTTAACTTTTTTTTAATCATCAGAGACCTGAACAAACTATCCTCATGGCATTTTTGTCGCTGATTTCAAATCTCACCAGTTTTTTTTTAGCACATCAGGTTTTCGAGATATTCGAAAATGCATTATGACCACTGCCGCTGATAGAATGTAGCGTTTTACTCTGATTTCTTGGCCGAAACTGGTGATATATTTTGGCATACCGCCATTGCTAGAAAAAGATTGTCCTCTGTATATCTCCATGTGCATTGAAAAGTTGGATTGACACAAAATGATGCATTTAACATATAGAAACTCTAAAATTTATCATTCCATTTAGGCGTAAACATATGATAAAAATAAATAGCCATGTTTTGTTTATTCTACAAACCTCATAAAGTTAATGGTACTTATATTGCATATATAAGAATGGGAAACAAGGATTGAATGGCTAATAAGTTAAAATTCGAATTCCTGAATGTTGTGCATGGGATTTGCGTTTGAATATTTTCCTAGGATTATCACGATACAACATCCACCAATGAGCTCCAAACCTGCTCTCATTCCAAAATCCTTGATAGCGAGTTTCCATGTTCTTGATATCCTGGTGGAACGTTCACCTTGCTCGTCACTTACGGCTCCAAGATTTTCTGGGAAAAGGTCTAGGTGTGAATGCAGGAAATGGATTTTAAGTGACATACGGCATCCCATTTCTTTATAAGATTGAAGAAGGTTTTCTACGCCATCTCTGTATGCAGGTGACTTGTTGATGCCCAGAAAGTTTGCACAAAATCACATGAAGGCTAACCATGCATTTAGCTCAAGAGTAGTGAGGGTCTTCTCGAAGTTATGATCTGCTAAAACCTCCCTGATTTGTGGTCCCACAAATATGCCTGCTTTTACTTTTGCCGCGCTCAGTTGGGGAAATTTTATGCACAGATATTGGAATCCCTGAGAATTATCCTTAGCCATTGCTTTCACGAAGTTTTTTCATTAGACCTAGTTTCAGATATATTTTCTGAGCCTCTACCAGGGGGAGAGACTGAACACTGCTTATTCCAGGCTCATATGTAGTTCAAAGTGGCCAGTCACGCTTGTCATAATGTTTTGCATTGGCACGGCTATCCCACAGGCAAAGAAAGCAACATTACTTTGTGAATCCCTTTTGCATACAGATTATCATGCTTATGACCTTGAGATCACCACAGATGCACCACTGTTGGGCTTGGTAGTTTATGGCTTTAAGAAGAATATCCATATTTTCATATGTCTCCTTAAGGTGGACAGAATTTCCAATAGGAATGGAAGGCTTTACATTGCCATTGTGCAAGAGGACAGCCTTTAGACTTGTCTTAGAAGCATCAATAAAAAGATGCCAGTCAGACGCCCTATATGTCTGTGACAAGACTTCGAAAAACCATTTATATTATGGCAGTAGCAGAGAGGTCCACTAACTGCGAAGACTGAAGTTAAATTACGATTACGCTTTCTAAAGTAACTCATGAACACATTTTTTTCGAGCAAGAATTTTTCCTGTAGTCGAGATGCTAGAAGTTCTGCTTTCTCCTTTGACAGTGACAGACCGCTTGGATGTTGGAGAAATATAAAGCTCTCTTCCCCTCCCTTAACCTTGGGGAAATCAATGTCGCCTTCTCTGATTTCGTCAGTATTCACCGTAATCTCCCTTATCCGTCACTTCGACCCATACAACTAGTTCAAAACTATGCTGCCCGGCTCCTCCTTCGCTGCCCCCAGCTCTCTTCTTCGATGCCTCTTTTACAGGCGATACACTGGTTACCTATTCGTTTCCGTACCCACTATGAAATTCTTCTTATCACCTACAAGGCCCTAAAACTCGAGGCTCCACCTTATCTCTCGTCTGCCCTCCCCCGTCGTCAAACTCCTTTGGCACTCCCGTCAACCTTGCTCCCAGCCTGAACAATCTTTGTTATGTCCTCTGCTCGATGGGTGAATGTTCCTTCTCAGTTTGTGCTCCTAGACTCTGGAATTCTCTCCATGCCGAAGTCCGATCCTCTCCCTCCCTTGTTACTTTTAAACGTCTTCTGAAGACTAACCTCTTCAGGATTGCCTTATCTCCCTTGTAAACTTTCTCTACACTCGCTACACAACCTGCTCTGTGAGAGAGCTAATAGCCCTGAAGGGCGCAATATTAATATTATTATTATTATTATTATATTATTATTATTATTATTATCTCTCACAAGATCATTCAAATCTTCCTGAGTAAATAACTTTGGCTCAGATTTAGCATCCTCATATTCAACATCCGCATCTAATGTGCATGCACATTCAGTACTGCTATCATCACTGATATCATCAGGTACAAGGCCATCATCAGGTGGAACTGGAATTGGCAAAGATAGGTATATCATGTGGAACTGGTCTGCACGCCGAATCCATAGTTAGGTAAACAATTTAGTGCTTGTTGTTTGCAGAAAACCCTTTTGTTTTCACACTGCAGAAATAGCAATCTTCGAGATGATCTCTTGCCTCTCCCCATATAATAGGAACAGCGAAGGGCATTGAAGCTTTCTTTTTGTTAATCCAGTCACGAAATCCATTAGAGCAGGAAATACAACTTTGCTGTGGTGCCTATGTTTTATCTTGGTCACCCAGAGGGCAACCGAAGTAAAGTTGTACATTTTCTTTAAATCATTTGTGATAGTACGCTGCTGAGATTTTGTTTTAAAATTCCCACATACATAGCAGAATTTATTTGGATTAATATTTTTACTCTCAAGGCATTGTTACTGCTTTGTGGAAATATTTGGAAGCCTCTTATGATCAACGCAGAATGAGCAGGTTAGAAGATGCACATCACATGAGGAACCTGAAATCCTAAGCAGAATTCTAAATAATTGCGCAAAATATGCATGCGGGTTACAAATGTAAATAATTTTTTTCTTGTACATCTAGTTTGCTCATCTTAGCAGTACAATAATGATGCATGCAATAGAGCAATACCAGTAATATACTACATTTTATAATCGCAGGCGGCCATTTTGAATTTTTTGGCATATTTTACAAACGGTACGTGCTAGAGCAAAACTGAAGGCATATTCTGATTTAACATGGAAAATGAATTTAGAAAAGTATAGTAAGGTCTCTGATGAAAAATGTGTGTTGACCAGTGTTAATGATGTTCAAGCCCCTGTTTACCACTCCTTTTCGCCCGGGTGAAAATGGAATGTGGGGAAGGCTAAATGGAATCCTCAAGGCTATTCTCAGGAAGTTGTGTGCATATTAGCCCACTGACTGGCACAGTTTCCTTCCGGTAGTCCTCTTTGCCTAGCAGGAAATTCCCCATCATACTTTAAGTTTCGCTCCATTTGCCATTTGAACTTTTATATTGTAGAAACGCCAGAGGCCCCCTGAGTATCTAAAGGAACTTTATTCCAATTAGAAATTGGATCAAAATATCCAGACTTCTTATTCGTACCTACTGAATTTAAGAAAGAGGCTGGAAAAGTGTGCCGAAATTGCTTTACAGAACGCCGACGTCAATTTGGCCAAGTATAAGACATACTTCGATTGCCAATCTAAAGAAAGTAAATTTAACCCCGGAGAAAAAGTTTTCCTTTTCCTCCCCATAACTTGGCACACCCGGGAATACGAGCGTCACTTCGCTTAATAAAGGCCTGTTACTTCTGGCCCAACATGGACAAAGACATACGCTCATGGACCAGAGAGTGCCTGGCTTGTTAGTCATCAAAAATCACGCCCCACACGAAGTCTCCTGTGCTTCCCATCAACATCCCCTCCTCAAGGTTTGAGAGTGTACATGTGGACATTGTAGGACCTCTTCCCCCATGTACGCCTTCCGGCCAATCCTACCCTTCACACAGCCGTTATGTGCTCTGTTGCATCGACCGTGCGTCAAGGTGGGTCGAAGCGATAACTTTCCCGGACATAAGTGCCGCAACTATTGCTTTGGCCTTCCTAGACGGGTGTATCTCAGGATTTGAGGTCCTGATCTACGTGATAAACGACAAAGGGGCTCAGTTTGAATCTGAACTTTTCCGAGAATCATCAGCCTTCGTTGGATTTCACTGCCTTCGCACAACATCGTACAGACCCTCCACAAACAGAATGGTGGAAAGGGCAAATAGGACCTTGAAGGCCTCAATAATGGACTGTTAATAATCTTGCTGGGCATTCGTACCTTGCCTAACGACTCGAGATTTTCCCCCTTTACGGCAGTGAATGGCACTAACTTATTATACCCGCAACCATTGGTCTCCTCATCCTCGCCAAAAACAGAATGCAAATTCGTCAAGGCTCTAGCATCAACAATGGCTCAAATCGATTTGGGACAAGTATGGGAGGACAACTTTCACTGGGTGCCAAAACTTTTCATGCCACAATCTCTGCAAGACGCACCAAATGTGTGGATGAGAATAGATCGCGTTCGAAAACCTTTAGAGGGGCCCTATGCAAGCCCCTTTCCAGTGATCGAACGCGGTCACAAGGTCTTCAAACTAGAGTTCCCGAATAACAGGAGGGACACAGTCTTCAGTGACAGGTTGAAACCTGCCAAATTGCCCGCAACCAACGAAGGCAGTACTTCCGCCGCCCAGCGTCGTCCAAAAACACGGGTTTGTTATGAACAACTCGACCGAAAAACACATAAGGAAGAAAAGGAAACAGAAGAAAGGAACACCAAATCCGCACCATGTAACGCTTCATCGGAAGCGAAGGAATCCCCGAGAAAAATTGTAAAAACACAATCAGGAAGATGGGCTTCATTAGCAAAAATACAATGTAAATTTATTATTGAACTTTCCAAATTGCATATATGTACATGTGACATTGTTAATTGTTATCATTATATAATGGCTTAGATATATATTTTTGGTAATAAACAAGATAGCGTTGATGCTTTATAAAAAATGTATATATATATGTAGTAACTCTCTCATAGGATGTATTTTTTTTTGTATCGTACGCACTCAGTGGACTAAAAGGAGGCTTGTGTAGTGTGTAATGACTGAACACACAGAAAGAAAGAGAGATAGAGAGAGAGAAGGACAAATATACAATTTGCCAGGTCGAAGTGTCAAAGATGGAATAGTAGGAGCAATAAAATAAGGTCGTGTGGATACAGTTTGTGAATCAGCGGAATCTGATTAGAACATTTGGTTTGAAACCCGACCACAATGTAAGGCCATCCCACCCAAGTCGGAGAGCAGATAGGCAAACAGAGTAATTATAGCTGTCTAGAATGGGGACAGAACCGGTGTTTCGCCTTAATATAAAATTTGATAAAGGACTTATTACCTTTAAGTAAACGGAGTCTCTGTGATGCACGAGCAAAAAGGAAACCCCCAAATTAGGATACTGAGTGGGGAGCTGCAGCCAATCGTGGCCTGGCCTACAACCAATCACAGGCTCTGCTATAAGCATTGGGAGGGCAGGCTCGTCCTCAGTAACTTAGGGACGGCGGAACTACAATTTGCCTCAAGGATGATCCACGGTATAAATACGAAAGGATTAATAAACATTATAATCATTATTATAACTCGACTAACATTATACACTCTTAATTTACCGCTCTGCAAATCTACATTATTCTTGCTCTTGCTATTATAACTCGATTTAGAATATTTCGTTGCGCAAATTAAATCTTTACTGTAAGTGTAAACGTTTTAACGTGGTATAAAAATACAAGTGTTTAATTCTTTGCACAAAGGAGCGTTTTACTTACAAACCTTGATCGGTTAATAGCTTCGAACCTTAGGTCAAGAAACCTGTAAGCAAGCCACTTTCCCAAACTCTTATAGGATTGCCTTGCAATCAAAACAAGACCTACTTACGCAAGACCTATAAATGGCGACCCCATATTTGGCGACTTATGGTCCTTCAAACCGAATGGAGCAAGTATATTACTGAGAAGTGTAAAAAAGTTGGTTCGTTCCTGTAGTAGATGTGAAATTATTAGTGAGAATAAAGGCCTCCACATTAAACACTAATTACTCATAATTTGGACATAAGTTTTGCACTAATAATTTAATCGTTATAATTCAATAGACATTTGTTTATGTTGTCGTAGAGATTAATTCCTTATCAACTGATAGATCACGTTTTAGTCATTTAAATTTTCCAAACCTTCACCAATACCTATTTTATGCCATTTGTATTTTCTCTGAAAAAGTTATAGAATATGTAGAAATCCAGGCGTTTGGATCTTTTTGGACGTTTTTTTGATGATGTCAACTATTCTCTAAATTTACGATTCTTTATAATACGAAATATTATTTTTTTCATATCAAATATTTTTCATATTTTGGCCTTCGCAACTTTCATCAATTGCTTCTTTCTGGGTTTGCGATGTCGAGTTTATCATATAATTCCCATTTTTTGTCACAGTATTTTTTGTATTTATCCGTTAATTATTCTTTTAATTACTCAAGTAACATTATTTACTAGGATTATACAGTTTCATTGCCTTTTATAGCTATTAATTGACTCAAACAAATGAAAGATTCATGATTAATCTCTTGGTTCTTTTGATGAAATGTCACTTTTGAGTATTAATTTTACCGCGATTTAGAACTCGCCAAGTATTATTAAATTCGTTTACAAATTTTAACTTTAAAAAAATTCTCTCCCCGAATAGTAAATTCTGGTACGGCCTGTTACATACATATTATAAGCCTTCTTTGTCTCTTTTCAACTTTTACGTCTCAGGTTCTTCCCCCACCACCCCCTCCGAATTTTTTGCGTTCTCTCTTCTTCGCCACCTGTTTATTTCCCTGTTTCACCCAGCCTCAACTCCTTTTTATTGCCCTTGTACTCCATGGGGAACTAATTTCACTCCTCCCTTCTAAAAGGCCCGCTAAAATCTTGAATAATTTCCTTTAGCGCTCTATCCCAAGTTCTTCCTTTTTCTTCTCTCTCACACCATTGATATCTTTAAAACCTCCCTCTTATCTGATGTGGTCTCATCTAATTTTAACCTATTTGCTGTTCCCCCAGTTCTAAAATAGTCTGGCAGATCTGTGAAAGTATTATGCATTTTATAGTAAGGGCATCAAATTTAATAAGATGACTGTTTAGGCCACCTTGAATTCTTTGATTTTGACCATTTTCCAAGATGACCGCCACTAATCGGCCATTTGCATCATTTAGCCCCAATATTTGGTGCATAAATCTGAACTAAGCTTACAAAAATGACTGTAAAGCAACAAATATCATTATAGATTAATGTTGCCTACTTAACATATCATAAGACACAATTTTGTAATAATACAGACTATTTTTAAGCTCAGTAATCCATAACTTCAACCATAAAATAATGTTTTTAGGGATATCTTTTACTTCCATCTCATGACAATTGTAAACAGTTTATATGTGCAATCTTAATCATGGTAGGCAGATATAATAACAACCATTTCTTTTCATTTATATTATATTTTAGCCATCTATGTGCTGTAAGTGAATATAGCTGCTTAATAATGCAAATCAGGTTCAACATGTACCAGGTATGTATATTTTTAAACTAAAGCCATTCGGGCTGCAATTATCCAATTCTAACAAATATAACATTAATCTCCAGTGAAATGTTCCAACATATATTTTGTATTTTCACAAATTCTAAAAGGAATATGCTTAAGTTATGATTGGAAATATTCAAATGAGGTCATGTAACAAAACGTTCCATTTGGAAAATTAGCTTTCATAGAACCTTTGGTTTTAGATAATAAAAATACGATAAAAAGTTTGAAAAATTATCAGGCTAATTATGTTTTACAGCAAATGGGTTAATACATTACAGGAAAATACTCTCAAAATTATTTATATTGATTTTTAGATATTTGATCATTGTTTAGATAATTGAAATTAGTTATATACACCAATCCTCTAAATAAATATAATTATGTCAAAATAGTGAAATTTTAAAACTCAGTTGTATATTCAAATATAGTATTATAACTGATATAATCAATCATCTAATATGTGCATGTATCTTGTTACCACAGATAATAATATGATAGTCAAAGCCTATTTAATAATGTAGTGAGTGAGTGGACTTTTCATGATATCAACATGACACATACATATAATACTTTTCATAATCATGAGGCTAATCTTAAAGTAACTTATGTATATACGAGGGGCGGTCAATAGGTTTTGCTATTCGGATATAAGAAAACGATACCTGAGAAAAAGTGCTTTATTATTTTTTAATATAACTACCCTCGACTTCAATGCACTTGCGCCACTTGTCCCTGAGGCTTCGAATTCCCGACAACCAGAAATCTCCCGACTAATGTTCAATCCCCTCCTGGACGGCGAACTGGACATCTACATCGTCCCCAAATCGGCGTCCCGGTAGTGCAGCCTGGAGCTGGTGGAATAAAATGTAGTCGCTTGGGGCCAGATCTGGACTGTAGGGGCGATAGTTGAGCTCCTTGAATCCGCACTCGCGCAGAGCAGCTTGTGCAACTCTGGCCTTGTGGACTTTGACGACGTTGAAGTCGATCATGGGACGTGAGGTTTCTAGGGACCCAACGGGCAGAGACCTTGGTCATGGCCAAATTGTCGTGGATGATGTTGATAACACCTCCAGGTGATATTCTAATTTCTCGCTGGATTTCCTCGACCTTTACCCGATGATTTTCGAGGATGATCCTCTCCACACGGGCCACATTGTCCTCGTTGGTCACGTCTGACGGGCGTCCTGGACGAGGTCATCTTCAAAGGGCTCACGACCAAGGCGGAACTTCCTATCCCAGTGAGAAATGGTTGCATAGGAGGGGGCGGTGTCGGTGTACACTGCAACCATGCGTTTATGGATCTATTTTGCATTCTTGCCTTCCTTGGTCAAAACTTTGTTTAGTGCGCGGTGCTCAACCTTCTCCATTGTTGAAAAAATTGTGACTGAAGATCTGCGATAAGCTACTGGTTCTTAAATAGACGAGGCAGGAGCGTGCGGCCACATTCCTTACTTGTCATAACTTTTCCTAACACCTCTACAAACAGCCATTCCCCTTCCTTTGTTTTGTCATACCGATTCGCAAAACCTATTGACCACCCCTCGTATGTTGTAGTTCAATTTCCCTTCGTACATTCACCACTGCGATGGCATAATGGTGTGCATCTTAAATCTACTTTTGCATAGCCACATCCATGGCTCTTCCTGCATCCGTTTTACACTTGCACTGAATTAATTTTCTGGAAGCCTTCATCGCTTCTGGTAGTGCAGTCCACAGAGGCTGACAAGGTCCAGAGTCACTTTCTTTTTCCCACCCCCACTCAGAAAAACCTGGAGCTTCAGGCTGTTTGACAATTGACTCTCCCCAGATGTGACCAGCCTGTAATATGGCCCTTTGGCATGCTGCCAGAGAGCTGCCTGTGTAGATGGAATGTTGATTATCTTTCTCTCTTTCTTTGTAAATAGGCTTTTCTTGCAGTCATTCACATGGACTGACTCACTGTTTCTGTCATATAAGATGACAATGAA
The DNA here is from genome assembly GCA_963969495.1 of Ceratothoa steindachneri. Taxonomy (NCBI): domain Eukaryota; kingdom Metazoa; phylum Arthropoda; class Malacostraca; order Isopoda; family Cymothoidae; genus Ceratothoa; species Ceratothoa steindachneri. The sequence continues at coordinate 93,463,133 of OZ018330.1, forward strand.
CCGTGCCAGGTGGGCAAACTGGTGCTCATCAATTCTTGTTAGTGTGGAGGAGAGATCAGATATGTTTTGGAAAATGAAGGATAAGCCATCCAAGTATTCCATGCTGACATCTTTGATTTACTATAAGATGCTGAGATGATATCACATCCAGTAAATGCCCGAAAGGAAAGTAAGCCCTTGGACTTCTCAGGGCCTAGTATATTAGAAATAAGGTAGCATGGTATATTTATGTATGTGTCTCCTTTTTCAAATGCCTACCGGAGTTCGTCCACACCAAGATCCTGAACTAATTCAACATCCAAGACTAGCACCTCAGTATCAACTGTTCCTATGGTATATCTTTTGTGCTCATCAGCCACAACATTTTCCACATGAACGAAAAGCCTGGTATCCGTTTCCTCGTGACTGCAAGGTGCAAGACAGCTTATATCTTTTGCTGGGTAGCAATGCCCTTCTCTTTAAATGTCAGAAATAACTGTTTACCCATAGGAAATTGGATATTTCCTAGATGTCTGGCTAAAAAAGCGAAGAGCTCTGCTTAATTTTCCTTGTTCTTCAGGAAATCGAGCCAATTTATAGGGAGTACACCCCCCTCAGTTACACGTTTTTGCTTTCTTTGTCCCATTTGTGTCCTGGTTTCTGCTTTAATACTGTTGTGGAAATATCTTTCTCAGACAATGTCTTATCTAATCACATTTTCAAGTTTGTCTAGTGCATAAGGTGTGAACACTTGATCTGCATAATTGAAATATGCCACACAATTTTAACCAAGTTTGAGCCTATTCACGATAACGGCTCCATCAATGATTTGTGCATCAACAGGTGGTGTTCCAGGCTGTTGTGGAGTAGCTGCCTTCAGAATAGGTACCAAAGATGACTTTGTTTCAGTCTGAAGGTTAGTTAAGGCTGGTGGACATCCTATGAAAAGTCTAGAAAACAAAGACAGTCATCTTTTAGTGATTAGACATGTAGTTGTGATTTAAACCTTTCTCTTACAGGAAGGCAGGGAAACAGTGAAAGTTTATTACGTTTGATTGGATCATAGAGAGACTTATTTTGTCGTTTAAGTCTGTCTCTGATAAATTCGTCATACTGCTGTTTGCCAATACCCTCAATTGTCCTGACAGTCTGAACTACAGCTTGGTTAGAAATGTTTTTGGTGTCTAAGACAAGAAGATCTCTGCTTTCTTCCCTGAATAGATTACCATAACCTTCTATTGCATTGACCAAATTGGATACATATGTTTTGAAAGAGGTTTGTGCACTTGGTTTTTGGTCATGATGTAGAGTACTTCTTTTCTTTGGATGAATTCAGGCATCTTCTTCATATTCGTTAATCATTCGGGGCATTTCTGGTCAAGTCACTATCCATGTCAAGAGCGCAAAAGGAATCTCTGTCAGCCTCATTGCTCCACCATCACCCTTTACCAAAGCATTATTCTGCTCATGTGTTTAGTCCAGCGACATGGCAGAAAAATGATTTTCTGTCTTATGAAAGACGAAGTGGCTCTTCTGGAACTCAGCATGCAGAACTGGATGGGTGATGTGAAGGGATGCCATATCTCGTATGTGCACTGGAAGCCACCGGAAATAGTTACTGTGATCTAAAGCAAACATCCAAGGAGCCATTTATGTGAGTGCCTCAATGTAAAAACTGAAATTTCCTGCCCTGAGAGATCTTACATAACAAGTAACAGCTTTTCCAGGCCAAAGGTTACATGCCAGAACTTCGTCTGTAGACTAATTTCAGTCCTTGAAGCCAGCCAGTCCTCAAATAAAATATTATCCTCCCTACTTAATTTTGAGTATATTCTTGGTAGGCTCTAAATATAAGAATGTACAGACTACATGCAGTTACTTGATGAGCATATCGTGTTCTTGTTAAATGTGAGGCTTTAAGGAAGGATTCAGATTTGTCAGCTGTTGCAATGTTGGCCTCCACCAAAGCTGCTATCCAGACACTCTCATTTAGACAATCCCAATACACTTTAGAAAGGGCATTTCAGTATGAAGACCACCAAACATTATGACCAGAATATCCTCACCATATATATCTGGAAAATTCCTTTGCAGCTTTTTACCTATTACAAAAAGTAGCTGGTCCATAGTGGAAAAGGGTGCTTGTCTTGGATTTAAATGGCTAGTAACTCGTAATATAAGCTTGAGTCCATGGGCAATCATTGCTTGTGATTCGGAATCTTCATGGAAGAGTGGTAGAAGTGCTGAGATTCCAGGTAGAAAATCATGCTCTGCTTGTTTTGGAGCATGATAGGTTGCCCGCGTGACTAGGCCAGTCTCATCCTCATTTTGCTTTACCAATGAATCCATCGCTTCTCGCATCTATCTGTAATACACAATCAAGCTGTTTTAGTTGCCATTTTTTAACTAAATCATATTCAAATGTATATGTAAAAGAGTAGTTAAGATGAAGTAAAGCTGAATGAGAAGAATACTTAATGGTATTTCAGTTTATATATACCAGCGACTAACAACAGATTATTTTGATAATGGTATGATTGAGTGATTACATTATTCCAACTCAGCATGCATAAGCTATTAGATGCCAAAACACAAAACATTAATAGTATGTAAAGATACATGTAAAATTCTTATTAACATTCATGGCACAGATATAGATGAGTTATTTAAATACTTACACCTCCTTCTCTTTCACAGCATCTTTTATCATCAAGGTTAGAGGTTATGCATGGGCAACCCACTCATGCACTTTTGGCTCCTTATGTCTGAGAATCAATGGAAAAACATTGGTGTATTCTTCTGGAAGGGTCAGAAGAATACACATTCTCATGACTACTTTGCTCCCTTTTTTTCCCTGGATTCTGTTGTGTTGGTTGTTTTGTGAAAGCTGTCCTTTGCAGTTGTACTGCTTGGATTATAGTTAATGTTTTCAATCTCTCCTCCATTGGCCACACCGCGGAGTAACTTCGTAGGGGAACTTTCTTCATGGAATCTATGACATGTTTTATTACCTTCAACTGTTGAGATTGACAGAAGCTTGTCATAGGAAACTAAAAGTTCTAAAGCATAAAGTGTGTCCACAAGTTCTCTCTTTCTCGATTGCACATCTGATGCTAGATAGATGGGTAATGGAGTTTCTCTGACACTGCTATGTTAGATACTGCTAAAGCCTTCCTTGGGCAAAGAAAGGGAATTAACCTGAAGAAATTGGCTGATAGAAAGAGCTGCCTGTGTAATATTGGTGCTCTTGGTTTCAGAACCAATTGATGGCCCATCATTGATCATTTGTACTAAGGCTAGTAAAACTGGGCAGGATGGGAAATAATTCTTTTGACATTTTTGGTCAAATAACCCATTGAGTGGCTATTTTTTCTTTAGTATTTTACGCCTTACAATTTGGGGAGCTCTGGAGAGATGTTTTTCTTCATCATCAGGATACTCCTTACACACTTTATAGACAGCTCTCCCAACATCTTGGTCAAAGACCACGAGAATCTCTCTCCACTTTCGTGGTCATTAAGATCTAGGAAATGGCTACATATTATTTTCTTAAGCCGTGTTGTGTGTAGATTTGTATCAGACTCCAATCCTAAAGACTCAAGTAAGTTTTGGGGTATATAACTTTGCCAAATAAATTACATAGTTTAAATGCAGGGGCACCACTCGAATTCATTTTTATATCTTCGATGTAGCTAACTAATTTGGTCATAGTAATACCATACAACATACTATCAGGATCTTTATCATTTGCTTATTCGGTCTGCTTAGTTGTATAAGTTAACAAAGCAACCAGCATTATATTTGGCTTCCTGGAATATTAGATCACTACCGCTGAGCAGAGCCAGTAATTTCTGATCCTTGAGGATATGTGCACATTCTGAGATACGATGACCAAACCTTTTTGTAGTGACATCATGTGATGCATTGAATTTGCTCTTTTCACCTTCACAAATAAAACAGACGTGCTGTGTCAAAAATAATGGTACATGTGACTGATGTCGGGTAAACTTTGTAGAATCCCTGGTTTCAATGGAATGTAATCCAGATCATTTGCTTTTCTGTGTTCCTTTAAGTTTTGTAATACTGTACTTCAGTATACGTAATTTATGCCATTTTACACAAAGTTTTGTAAGCATGAAAACAACTCCATCACCTTCATCAAGCCTAGTAATATTGAATGGCAGTGCATTCAACTGTGCAAACATTTGTAAGTTTTCACCAAATGATTTATATCCAACACCATAGTCGTGTCTTCTTGTGTTACTGAGACACTGCAGAGACTTAGGCTTGTCTTCCTGGCAGAGGATGCCCTGATCCTTATCAGTTGGACATGGGGATGATTCCCATACAGTTTTTGCAGACAAGCATATAGTGTTTCTCAGTCATTGTTAAAAGACACCACCGAAGCTATTATCTAAACTACTGTTTACTGTCTAGTTGTGCAATACGATTCACAAATACATGCAGGCTATGGAAGCTTTAAATAGAAAAAAATTATATTAGAATTATGCAAGTGATGCATGAGCATAGTTCTATTAAAGTACATCACAATGAACATCGGAAAGAACCAATGATGAAAAAGGTCAATTGTATTACATGATGACTAATGTAAGAATCATTCATTATGTCATTTCATGGAGCTCAATGTTTATTCTGTCGGCATACAATTAAGTTGAACAAGCACAAAATGCCTATATGCTCAACAGGAGTCGCATTATTAGACAAAATGGTCAGATTTTAACCCTTACATTATGTCCTATGTTGCATTCCTCGTGCTATCTATGAAAATATATACTTCTTATACTGCTTCTGAATCGACATTAATTGCAGGGTCCTACAAATTTATTTTTACTCCCCATTTGGCGATTTCCTTATAAATGTACCAGGAAGTATCTACAGTAATGCCAGAGGTTATTTTCCGTCATCAAAAAAGGCTAAATGTTATAAAAGATGCTTTTCATAAGCTGTAGTCACTGGACTGTCACTATCAGCTGAAAATGCGCGTAACTGATATACTTGGCTGCCATCTTGAAAATGGTGGCAAAAACATGTTTTTCAAGATGGCTCCATATTTGAAATAGTTAAGAACAGTATAAAGAACGATCATAATAAGTTTCATGCTTTTGCTACAAAGCGCACGATTCAGCCTAATTTTGTCATGGATCTGCCGGACTAAAAACCTAACCTGAATCCCAAACCGCCGGGAAAGCTAGAGCTCAATCTTACAACTACCGTTTGTTTCCTAAATCTTAAATGTCACTGTCAGTCTCTATCCTAGATCATATATCCTCTACTAGCTTTGATGAGATCTTCCAGTCTGTTTTCAAGATAGGAAACAGCCCTCATTTAACTCTTCCTATATGTAACTGACTGCATTTGTCTTGCCGCTAACGCTGACAAAATGCCCCTTCTGGTTCTTTTCGATCTATGTTACCATTTAATACTATCGATCATAATGATTTTCTTCATCGCCTCGTGTATTCTATCATTTTTCTATAGGTGCCTGGACTGGTATCTTATCTAAAAAATGCCATACTAGGCGTGGATGGAGTTGTGCTCTTGTGTTCTGCAATGCTCGTTTTGGCGTCCGCTCTTTTTTGCCTCCATATCCTCCCCTTGGCATTTTCTATATTGAATTCTCTAAACACTATATCTTCTTATCTTCAGCTTCATTTGCGATATTCTTAGAAATAATCTATCTGCACACGTCATCATTAATGAATGGATCTCGAACATTTTTGTGAAGCTGAATCATCACAAAACAGATATGACTTGTGAATATTCTATTTGGTGTGGTTAGCTGTTAAAATATTATTCTGTATCTCAACCTTGCTGACTACCCGATTTCCTTCTCTGACAATTTTGAAAGCTTTGGTGTGACTTTTGATGATCATTATCTCTCAAAATCCAATTTCTCATGTCGCAAATCTTTTTTTTTATTTCTTAATCTTAACAGTACCCGTTCCCAATGCTTCTACCCTCCACCCCCTCCCCCTTACACTTGTCAAACTTTCCAGTAAGTGTTCTTCTTCGAAGGCTACATTTATTTCATCTAAGGTCGATATTCCATGAGTAACACTGGCTACTTATTTGATCAGAAGTCATCTTCAATGTGCTTCGTCATACCTAAGAGATCTTAAAGACCTGCTTCGCCGAAAATATTTTGTCACACGACAACCTAAGTTCTCTCTAAGTCCCCTCACTGCAAAACCTTTGTAATCGTCTGTGGTGAATTGGTGATTATGTTTGCTCAACATGTCTCTCCAGAACTTGAATAATCTGCCTGCCTTTTGCGCCCGCCTCTTCCCACATTCAGGGCTTTAAAAGTATTTTAAAAACAGAATTCTATCAGGTCTTTTCTGAATTGGTTTACAGGCGCTATATGATGGAATAGGGCTTTGGAAAGTCCCATATAATTTGATTAATTATTATTATTTATTATTAATATATGTATGGAGTTATTAGATAAAATGAGTTATGTAATATGAATAAAATTTTAAGTAAACATGAAGAACAGAGCAAAAGATCGAGATTATAATAAGTGCTAAAAAATTTTGACTGATCAAAATATCGGCCATTTGTTTTGATGATTGCAAAACATATTTTTTCTATCCTATTTATTACAAAAAACAAATATTCTTTCATTCCAACATCCAAACAAACACACGCATAACATTTGTGCATTTGTTGGTTGCTACTCTCTCACTCATCCTTACGGGATAATCCCAAAGTGTTCGAATGGATTGCAATTAAGAGATTTTGGTAGCAAAATTCCTTAAGGCAAGCTTTTCTTCCTCTTCTTTAATCTCCAAATAACTGGCCCTGTAAGGACGCGTGCTTAGGTTCATTTTCCTACCTATAAGGCAGGTTTCGGAGAAGATAGCAAATAGCTACAAAATTGAATGATAGGTGTACTGCTCTAATTTACTTGGTGATTTATAAATATCTCTAACTGTAGCACGAGCAAGAGAACATCAAACTATTATACAGGGTCACCCCCCAAAAACATGCGCCAATTTTCGATAGGCCTCATTTCTTAATTTTCTGCAAGGATTAAATAAAACTTTGGCGATAACTAGTTTATTGTGTTTAAACACATCATATCAAAACATGAGTGTCTTTGGACTTTTCTTCTTTATTCTAGATCACGTGTTCGAGATGATTTCCATTTAGCTCCCTGAATTTCTTGAGTGGCAGCACCAAGTTTTCCATAAATTCCGTACAAACCGACCTCTGATCTCCTCCCTGATGACTTTCTTGAGTTTCTTGATGGTCCTGGGTCTCCCTGCGTGTAACCTGTCTTTAAAGTACTCCCACAGAAAGAAATCTGGAGGGCTAAGGTCTGGGTTGTGAGGTTCCCACTCAAAATTAGTCTTGAGACTGATCACATGGCCACCAAAGTTCTCTTTTAGCCAATCTTGGGACAGATTTGATTTATGAGAGCTTGCTTCATCTCACTGGAACCAGAACTTCTCTATAAGCGAGGGGAACAGAGTCTACAGCTCTCTCTTAAAGGTTTTGAGGACCTCAACATACCGCTCCTTGGTGACTGTCAGTGTGCACCAGATTCCTCGAAGAAGAACGGCCCAATGATGCCTCTGGCTGAGATTGCAGTCCCTACCGTGCAATTAGGGGAATGTAGAAGCTTGGTGGCTACCTAATTTGGTCTGGATCTTCCCCAGAAGACATTTGACTTTGAGTTAACCTTTCCTTCAAGATGGAGGTCAAAGGAGGTTAAGGAAAGTTGGGGTCTCCTGAATCTTCTCCAGTATCTTGACTACCATAGCCTTTTTCTGTTCCTTGTTTGAGGCTGAAAGTATCTGTTTCTTCTGTATCTGTATGGGTAGGCCTTTACATCCATTACTAGCACTTTCCTGCAAGTCTCACGGGATATACCGAGGTACTGACTTCGCTTCCGCACAGAGCGTTTTGGACTCTGCTGAACTGACTCTCTACGCTCTCGACTAGCTCAGCTGTACGCTTACTGAGGCGTCCTGAATGGCTTTGACGGTTGTCACTGACTGTATTGAGGTTCTCCACTGTCACAGAGTTCTCAAAGTGGTCCACCTAGTCTTGAATTCTGCTCTTAGAGGGGGCTTTCTGACATTCAAACTCATGCACGAAAGTGTCATGCGCTCTCTCCAACAAGCCTGTCTTGTCGTAATGTTTGACGCAGTATATTTTTTGCTGGAGCTCCTATTAAAACCTAGTTGTGTTCACAGGCGTTACTTCTATCCTGTACTGCAAAGTAAGGGTAATGAGGCCCGTTTTTTGGGGGGGTTTTGGGGGGGGCACACTGTATGACCTCCTTTGTGTATTTTCGTAGGCACACTGCAGGGCGAAACTATTCGCTCATCAATTCTCACCCTTACAAAAGTCTACGTTTGGAACCAGAACCTTAAAACTTGTAAGCTTGGGACATTGAAAATTTTTCCACTCATCGAATGGCAATTTTTGATGTATTTTAACCTAAGTTATTATATTTGTTCTATTAAACTGTGTCAGTAAAAGTTTATTGGTTGTCACTCGACCGAAAAGATAAGCATCTGAAAGCTTCTTGTTCACCATTCTGCATTGGCTACCCATTAAATTTCGGATTAATTTTAAATTCCTCCTCACATTTAAAATTCATAACTCCTCAACAACCATTTATCTCTCCTTCAAATTGGTTGTTTCCAGAAAACAATATGCTCTTCGTTCGTTAATTTTCCGCCTGATATCGGTTCCTCGGTACTCGTCTCTGCTGCATGGGCGATCCTGCAATCTCTGCAGTTGCTGCTAATCTGTGGAATGATCTGCCTCCTGTTATACGCTCCTCTTCCTCCCGTAGCGCTTTCAAGCGGGTTCTGAAAACCTACCTCTTCCCACATGACTTTTCCTAGTCATTGAACCAGCGCCCTGCGAAGACTTCAATGCCTTCAAGGGTGCCATATAAAACTTCTATTATGATTATATAATTATAATAGAGAGCGAGCTGAGAGTCCCAGGTGTCCATATCGTCCTTATTATTTTAATATCTACTCCATGACTCTCCCGCTTTGCCACATTTCCGATGGTGAGGGAGAAAAGGAGACGAGCGGATTTTAGTTTTCCGTCCATTCCTTTTCAGAATAGCCAAAGCAAGTTAGAACATAACTTCGTTACAGTTGTTTAAACGCTGGCGAGTGGTAAAGTATTTGACTCAAAGTTTTTCTCACATTTTATCTTGCATGTATTTTTTTTTACTCTATTTTGATACTCAAAACCCTATAGCAGCAAATACTCAAACTTTTAAACTATCGGGTCCAGAGATGGTTGACTTATTTCTCACTGATTCGAAAAAAAATTATCTTTTATATTAATCATTGTATGCACAGATGCATGTGTTCACATGATTATACAGCTCATTAAACATTAACCGAGTGTTAACATTTCATTTTAACAATTAAGATCACGCAAATAAATATTTAGAAATATTTCCTGGGCACTAATTCTTTATTATCATTTATAGTTATTTTCTTTGTTGAACATTATGAGTTCCCATGATTTGTAGGGATGATATGAACATTATTATTTTTCTAATATTCAAGATTTTCTGGGATCGCAATCCTCAGGATATTTGTCCACGCAAAAGGGTGTTATGCTTAATACAGACAGACATTGTGCAGCTCTCCTCTGAAAGATTGCTTTCACTCGCGGCCCCGATGCCTGTAGGTGGTTCTGCAACTATATATTTTTTATCAGTCTTTCACTTTCCCCTACTCTGCCATATTCTTTACAGTTCTAGCTGTACAAAATTTGTGCAGGAAATGCATTCGGTTTTCACTTGTAGGTTTTAAGCTAGTACTGTTAATTACGAATGCTGTGAGCACTCTGATTAATAATTGTTACTTTTATATCGAATAATATAAAACGTAACTTTTACGATAATTAAATATTAGCTTTCACTGATTATTTTTTTGTTAGGTTAATAAAGGAAAAATGCTTTAATGTGACTCCATCCATGCTTTTGAATTAGTCTCGCAGTCACATTGATTCGATTTTACTTCGTCAAAGATATTTCTTTTTGAAAGTCAGCTCGGACTAATAGTTGTGACGAGTATAAAATGCTCACTGTTTATATACCATCGCTTTGTGATCTATTAAATCCTGCCTCCTTACCAGGAATAAATGTACTGCTTTCTGTGAGAAATATACATTAATATATAATTTGTTAAAATGCTATACATAAAGTCTTTAGAATAAAAGTATCCTATACATCCCATTATTACGAGTATAAACACATTCACCAATAAAACAACGCTGACATTTCAGATTCTTTTTTAACCTTACTGACTGTTTTGTCATAATACTGATACTATATTTCCTCCTGTGTAAATGTTACTATTTTTGTTTTAACGAGTATGACATAACAGTTCCGTTAACTAATTCGTCTTTTCAATATTTTGTATTTACACATATTACAGGTTAAAATCTGAATAAGTAAAAACTTATAAAACTTTCAGTTTGAAGCCCATAAAACATATTCCAGAGACCACGAAAATACAGAGGCTTAAATGGTGCAAGCATAACTTTTAAAAGGAGGCAAACCTAGAAAATCACTAGTAGAAAATTACGAACAAGCTGAAAGGCAGGAAGCTTAAGGCTGATAGTTAGAAAGCACTAGAAACAATAGAACTTCTGCTACTTCTGAAATCAAATTTGTAGCTTGGATATATGAAGGCTAGACCTTGAGGTTCGTTTTCTCAAAATTTAAAACATTTCATGTCGGGAATTTGAAAGACACAAAAACAGTGAAGTCACAATATTTGCAGATTTGAACACCGAAAATTTTAGCTTTTAAATTACTGATAAATGAGGTCAGAAAACTTAAAGATTTTTTATAGGTTAATGATGATTATACGAGGAAATTATGATAATCTGTCAACCCCATGCTCACTCAGTGGGCATAAATGACTCGGAAAGTCATAAAGAAGGCAAAACAAGTGCAGTGAATAAAGTTGGAATGCTTGTAGAGATCAAAATTGAATCTTATACGCACTAACCTGAAGTTAAAGGTCGCAAACCAAAATTCTGATACAAACAGTTATCCAAATTCCCATTTAAGTTACTGTCGTAGAATTCCCCCCCTTTTTGTTCTATCTCTAAGAGTGCTAATTGTGTCTAATATATTGATATTTTAAGAATATCTTAACGAACAGAGCCGTTACGAAACACGTAAAAATATATATAAGAGAAACGAACATTAATCCCAAAATAAACTTATATTTTACCTTTATCAATTGAATACATAACTTTTATACATTAACTACAGTAATACTCTGAATATTAGCCTAAAGAAAAATTAATTAAATTAGTTTACCCACAAAAATTGGTTAACGTTTTCTCTACACAAAACAATAATATAAGAATTAGGCTTACGGACTCATGTGGAGTTTAAAGGCCTCAGAAATGTTATTGCCTCACGACGCGTGCCGTGTGTCCAGATGTAGATGGGCGAAATTCCACGGTCGTTTTGGCGAGGGTAGCAGCTGGGGGGTACACACGTTCTTCCAGGGGGAGGGGGGGTTCTTCAAGGACGAGAACCAATACGGTGCTTTATGCAACACCTAGGCAGTCGTGGTCTCTCTGGCGAGAGTGAGTCGAACTTGGTTCTTAAATCAAGTTAACTTGGAGTGCGGTGTGACCACCGAGTAACGAGCTCAAGAAGGAGCTTTTCTCTTTCGTTACTTATTTCCTTATGGACGAGGACTGAACTCGGGGAGGGTCTTCTTCAAGGGCGAGGATAACGGAGGGGGATTTCTCTGGCGAGAATAATTTGAACTTGGTTCCTTACCAAGTTAACTTAGGAGTTCAGTGTGGCCACCGAATAACGGGCTCGAGGGGGAGCCTTCTCCTTCTTCTTTTTAATTTCTCAAGGACGAGGAATACCCCTGGTGTTTAAGGTGCACCAGGATATAAGGAGTCTCTCTGGCGAGAGTAAGTTGAACTTAACCAAGTTAACTTATCGTTTGGTTTGATAACCAGGGACTTAGCTCGAGGATGAGCTTCTTCTTAGCCCCTCAAGGTAGGTAGCCCTGCCTCTCTTGCAGGGTACTTCTTAGTCTGGCGAGCCAAGTACTCTACCTCTCTAGTCTCGGTAGTTTGGTTTGATCTGAAGACTTCGTCACCTAGAGACTGACGTATACTACCTCGATTTTCCTCAGAGTTCGTCATTTATACCTCGTCACCCCCCTGGGGGAGTGGCAAGGGGGGGAGGGGCTTGAGGACGGCCCCAGGAGAGTTCTTTTTCCAAACGGTTTTTCACATGAAGTCAAACATCGGCTCCTCGTTAGCCTTCGAGATTGGGAGAAACACGTCTCCAATTTCTTATTTGACGTGAAACTGGATCTCACTCTCCTGGGGCAGATCTTACATTTTGACCTTTAGGGTCTTCCCTGGCACCGAGTTGTGCCACACTGCGGTTAAGCACTGAACCCGCCGATGCCTTCGACGGATGTCTTTGTGGTAACCATCTTGTGACTGCACCAAGAGTGAACGGGGAGGGGGGGGGGAAGTGACCATTCCCCTACAGTTACCATTTTTTCTTCTTTAAAGTTGTTCAAATTAATGGAATTTCTTTGAGATTTGTATCAGATGTCATAAATTATTGCCCTAACCAACTTTGCACCTATCGATACAGAGACCAGTACTAAAATGTAGTAAAAATCTAAATCCAATTTCTCTTAAGAATAGCCCTAAAAAGCTAACTTAGTACCTCATTTTTCCCGTGTCCTTTTGCCTTCTGAAATGCTTTTTCTCTCGAATAATCGGCAAAAATTAACATCAACACCTTTTCACTCCCTTTGACTTCATCACATTTTATGAAACTTTTACCTTTTTCGGTTGAAACAAATAGAAAGTTCATTCCTTTTAAAGGGCTAAAACTGTTTGATAGCCATAGAGTCTAAAAAACTTTCCTTTTTTGAATCTGGTTATATTAGACGCCTAAAATTTAAGTTTTAGAGGCCAAACAGAAAATTAAAAGTCTTCAAAATATAATCGTTCTAAAAGGATTTTATTTTGGGAGCTTTCCTTCATTCCATGTCTGTACTAGTTTGTTGTTGCACCCTAACCAAACCTATATTCAGATATACTAGCAAATTGTTTCAGATTTCGTGCTTCCTCCTTCGTCTAAAGCAACTGGATTCTTAGACTTAAATAAGAAATTCTTCGAAGAATTTTTTAAAGTAATAAATTCTTTAGTTTTTAATTTTTATCTAAGTTTTAATATGGTAATTTTTATCTAAGTTTTAATATGATAAATTTTATGTAAGTTTAAATATGATCATTTTTATGTAAGTTTTAATATGATAATTTTTATGTAACTTTTAATATGATTTATATCTTATACACACATATGGAATATATTTAGCCTAAAAATACTGCATTAAAAATTATGGGATAAAATTTATAGTCGGAGATTTATTGGTAAAACTTTCATTTTCTGGTCGATTCTTTGTCAATTTGGGGGTAATTTTGTAAGTTGATACCAAAAGCAGCATTAAATTTCGATTTATATCCTGTATCTATATTTATAGATTTCAACATAGATATTTTTATTTAATCGTTATTTTAAATTTTCAAACCATGTTTAATGGATAGTGAAAAGGCGCATTGGATTTCCTCGCCTGGGTGTTAGGTTTGATCGCCAGCGGATCCAAAATAATCGTCTCTCGCAGAGAGCAGCCACCAATCAGATAGTGGGACTAGGCTCCGATCTCTAAGTCGCTTCACACAGGCTAATTACACCACTGACCTATCTTTCATCTCCTCTTTCTTTCTACACACAACGCATCCCTCTTTCGTCTCATAACTTGTCAAAGGGGTTTCGATAGCAACACTTCCCTGACGCAGAACGGGAGGCCACCCCTTAGGATACGAAGGTTTGACCCCTCTGGTTGGGGGCAAAACATAGTGAGGCCGGTCTTTAGGTGCCTTTCAACCAAAAGAGTATTATTGATCTATGATATATTTAGGCTTGCCAATGATTATCACTTTGATCTTAATCCAGATTTCATTATTTGGTCATAAAACCCCTCACATTTGAAAACATAGCTGGTGTCGCAACTATTCTAAAATGAATATTTCGAATAATTATTTTATTAACGCAGTAGTGCCTATCTAAATTTTAGCCTTCATTCTTTAGGGGTAACAACAGCTTTAGTTTATCTTCACCATCAAACACAATTAAATGCTTCAAAATGGATCCAACCCTCGTTTTATTAACGAGAATTCAAACATCTCATTATCTCTTGTCACGTGAAACAATTCGCTAAAATGGCAAGTAAATATTCATAAAATATTCTCAAATAAATCTACATTTGATGTTGAAAGTGATTTCCTTGAATTATGATTCAAGTTTGTCTGATTTCCATAAAATTTGCAGAAATCTTTTTAAGATTTGTTTACTAATCATCACAATTTCCCGGTTAGTTTTCTATTCTTCAAAAGTAGGAGGATTGTTTCTAAATTAATCGTGCTTGAGAGACCCTCAAGAGGAAAAAGAAATCGTGATTACTATTATCGATAGATTGTGATAATCACTCAATTTTCATTAGACAAAGAAGGTAAGTAGGGGCAATACCATCAACACTTATCATCTTAGTTTTATTCAGTTTATGAACTAAGCTAATCTAACAGTTGTGTCCATGAAGAAATTTTATGTTGTAGTGTGTAGTACGTATAGAGGGATAGAGATCATTCATTTTAAGATAGCCTCATAGCGCAATCAACTATGGCATAGCAACATTAAGACCTAACTCTGAATGCCTTAAACAAAATTATCCACCTATGATATCAATTAAATATCTAACAAAAAGTTGTGAAAATAAACAAGAACAGACAACCCTGTTTCCTTCCATTCTTTTTTCTTACATAAGGAGTCAATTCCTATGGTCTTGCGATCCTGTGTTCTGTATAACTATACATTCACGACTTGGTATTGTCGTTATTTAGACCAAACTGGCTTGCAACTAAAATGCAGGATTGCTAAGCAATTGGGTTTCTTTCACAAGACTGGCATTCCCATTTACATACAAAGGATTCATCTCTTAGGCAACACTCTGAAATTCAACATCATCATCTTAATCCAGAATCGTTTAGCATCGAGTTATCTGCATCAACATCATTGGAGTTAAAAATCCTTGAGTCTTTGTTCATCAATAAATTAAACCCTAATTAAATACAATGGGTTATTTTAATACTCAAGTTATTTTGTATTTAAATTTTTTTGGGTGTAACCCTCTTTGGAGTAATGAATATAATGAGAACAAGCGGATGCTAATTTTTTATACAGTGTCTATCGTTACGCTCCTTATGGGCCAACACCTCCCCCCCCCCTTCCTCGCTGCCCCAAGACCCATCGAAGTCGCACGCAAAGAAGAATTTCGGTCAGCAGATTTCTTAATTTACGAGACTGGTGGCGTAAACTTTCGTTCCGGAGTCAAGCAACCTAGATCTGCGCCCTTAGTCTGTTAATATAAACATAGAAGGGCGTGAGAGCCTTTAAACTGAAAATCTTGTGCCTAAGGCTTCGTAGTCAGAAAATCTAGATAGAGGCTTACTGTCCCCTCCGATTGTGTATCTCTATTTTTCGAATAATAGACGAAATCTCAACTTCCCAGTGCGTAAACATGAAGGGGCGAAGTGTCACAGCTTTGAAAATTTATGCCCTAGGAAAAAGGTTTAACTGTGGGCTAGTGAGGGTTCGTCCCTCCTAAACTCTTTCGTTTCCTTTCCCCCTCCCGGGGTATAATCGCCGTATATATTTCGATCTTAGGAAATTTGGAGGAGAATTTGCGTAGCCATCGAGAGAAGAAGACGAGTCATTGAGTCAAACAGGGAATAAAGAAGATAGTTGGAACCAAGAGGGACTTATCCTCTCGAGACTGTTCCTTTAGTCGTTTAGAAGAGCAGAGCAGTGGTATCGAGATTAACTTTCCTACCAGTATCCTCCAGAGAAAATCACGTATTGCAGTTTGCTAAAAAAGCAGAGATACCCCTCAGCATGGAGGAAGACCAAAGTGAATCCCCATTTGAGAAGATATTCCCATCTTGGTTAATTCTTATCACCGAAAAGCCAGAATTGGTAACACAGGGATCGGGATAACTTCCATTCATCCAAGATCCCCTCACTCACATCTTCAGGTAGAGAAAAGCACCGTCACCCACCCCCACCACCCCGGGAGAAGCATCAGCTGTTTTCCCAACTCACCCCACCGCCCTCGCCTTAAATCAGTGAGGTCATCCCCAGTCAAACTCGTCCAAACCACCTCATCGAGGCGTCTCACTTTTAAGGTCACCCTACTCTGAGTTAAAGGTAAAACGAATACAAAAATTATTCATTTTTGTTATTTCCCATTCCATGCGAAAATGTATTCGTAACAAAGACCATTTCAATCTGGTAGTCGTAACCAAACTATTTCAATTTCAAATGACTTAAGAACTCGTATTAATTGAGCTTAAAAGTGTCTATTCGAAGTGATTTTTGCGTCAACCATCTCGTAGTACTTATTTGTAGTCTTAATTTTTATTAGACCCTCTTACTATAGAATCAGTGTATTTAAAGATTTAATATTTCGTTCTTTTCTGTGATTAAAAGTATATTTTGTCGAACGCAGCACTGACAATAGATATATCATGATACGAAGCCTCCCTGGTTAAAGAATTAAATTAGAGCACTCTTAGAGAAAAGTGAAACGGATTTACTCATGTACGAATCAAACATACATCCGTACTCGGCCGTAACCCATGACACCCACTTTTTTCAAAATTACACCCAGATAATTTTAGGTAACTTTACGTAATCTGTTATTTATATATATATATATATATATATATATATATATATATATATATATATATATATATATATATATATATATATATATATTGTCGTAGAATGGACTCTCGACGATATACCATATATAACTATTCGTTGAGGGCACTTCTTTAATTATCTTTAGAGTGCGTGGATGTCTGGCGGGCCGATATTATGTATCTTCGATATGCTTAAGAAGTGCAACTGAGCACAAGGATAATCGTATTGCTATCATTAATAAAATAGAGTTTTATTAATAATAACTATCAACAATACACAAAACGGAAAATATTGACACAAACAGAGAATGGAAAGGGTCGTAGGGGCTCGGGCTAATCCGAAGATTAAAAGATTTAAAAAGGTAAAAAAAATATAAAGTTAAAGAGATGGGATGGTTCGCTAAACCATTTAAATCACAGGATAGAATTGACAAAAGGGTTAAATACTCAAAGGTAACGTTCGGCTTACGTAATTTTATACTAGTGGTGCAGAGGAAGTCGACGTGAAGGAATTTTCGGTCCACTGGCGAGTTCCAGCCGAAGGGGGGGATAAAATGATCCTGACGTGGCATCTTGGGAATGAGAACCGTTTCTCGACGAACGGCTTGAAGAACAATGGCTGTTCTACGTTGTTCTCTTATGTACAACAGGGGGGGGGGACCGTCTCTTGTCTACGGGCTCAAGAACAATGGCTGTTCTAATGTTGTTCTCTTCTGAACAACAAAGGGGAAGGGTGAGAACAAGGGCTGTTCTACGTTGTTCTCTTCTGAACCACAGGGAGGGGGGGGGAGAACCGTTTCTTGTCAACGGGCTCGAACGAACAATGGCTGTTCTAACGTTTTTCTCTTTCTGAACAACGAGGGGGAAGCCTTGTGGACTTGGCATCACGAAAGGCTCGAACCTTGGCACTCAATGGATATCGTCCTCCTTCTGGACAAGTGATGGTGAATCTCGAGGTCGAGATCCCTTGGCGCACAAAGTGAGAGAGGGTCGGGGTGATGTTTCGCGACGAAAATCTGGATCTCCAATCTGCTCTTAGTGGTAAAGTTTCCATTTAAATAGTCGAGACACTTCCTTGGCGTGGGGGACAATGGAGTGGGAGCTTCGAGGGAATGCACAGCCGAGCCTGGGAACAATGTCTTATCTGCCCATAAGCCTAACTCAATCTGGCGAGGTCGGCGTATAGAGGCGAACGGGGCGGAAGATAAACCTCCTTGTTTAAACATTGACTCAGGTGGCTGTGATAAGGCGCCAAGCTTCAAAGCGAAGATGCACGTGGGAGCATCGTGGTTTTAAGTAACACGGGATAGGGGTTGAAATTAACGCGGCCTCAACCCGTTCTATCACATATATATATATATATATATATATATATATATATATATATATATATATATATATATATATATATATATATGATAAATATATATATATATATATATATATATATATATATATATATATATATATATATTGTTGGAGATTCTGAATCTTATATGTAGATGACAACTACAGCACCCTTGTCCATATTACATAAGACACCCTCTTGCGCAATACACTTTGTAGCCTGAATTACGTGCCATTCTTCCAGGTTTCAGGTGTATCATGGATCTTATCTCCGCTGCACAATCTACTTCTTGAGAATGAACAAAACGAGTAGACTATACCATCATCTAAATAAGATGTTGGTTCTGTGTTAATCTCACACATCCTACCCGGAAGTCTGCCTCTTCCAACAACTCTAAGATACGACTACTCGACGTGCCGAATCCGGCTCCACGAAGCTCTCGTAGGCAGGAACATTCAACCAAAACGTTGCTTGCAATGATTTCAGTTTACAGAAAATAAAGGACCGCTCCAATAGCCCAGTTTGTGCAAATAGTCTACTCTGCTGAAGAGCGCAGAACCATGCAAAGCCAAATGCATCATAACAGCAAGTTGTACTAATCGAGGCCTCACTTATACTATTAAAGGGAGGATACGGAGGTTCCAATGCCTCAAGAACATATAACATGCGGTGTAATGCGGCGCGTAGTGTCGCTTACCGAGCTATATATTGCAATCAGTAAGACCGTGTCGACATATGAATTGCCTAGGGCAGCCTAGCTCGCTAAAATTAAGGCGGGGAACGCGCACTAGCCAACTAACACTTCTTAGTTTGAGCCATCTATATGCACAGTTATGGCTAACGTGTGTCACGACGTATGCTCCAAAAAAGGAAAAGAATAATCCCGGTTCCTTGGAAGGTTTGTGGCAAACCTTCAATTGGTGTATTTTCGTGTGTAGTGGCTTAAGCAGAACCATCAGCATCGCCTGTTAGATATAAATTCTAACAATCGAAGGAGTTTCTTAGCCAGGATTGTTAAATGTTTAAAGCAGATTCGAAACTAGACTGAGATTGAATGAGAGCCGAAGGTGACTGTGGAAGAAGGTGAACTCGTGTTTACTAGAGTATCTTACACAGTACACGAGCGGGATCTCCCCTGCATCGGAAGAGCAGTTCTTTTTGTGGAATGTTTGAATGCACTAATCATAAGCAGGTAACCATTGGAATAGATTGAATTTATCATTAAGAATAAACTTTTCGAGGTGGAGGCGTAAATATCGCCCCCGTAGTCAGGTTTTAAGAGAACATAACACTGGTAAAATGATTATAAGGTACTTTTACTAGTACCCTATGTGATGAACGCCAAAGTACTTACATTTTATATGGTTTCGCTAAAAAAGACAATACGGCTGCAAATGTGGGCTTCCTTGATTCGTTATCGGCCTAAAACAAGAGCAAAGACTCTTTGCTACTCTAGTATGTCTAAACGAGCCACTGATAGCAAAATGGCGGGGAAAACGGAAAACGAAAATCAGTTAGTTTAATTCTAATTATATAGAGGGTAAAGTGTCATATGGATTCATTGTTTTTAGAGTAGACATCTGAACTGCCTTTAAAGTTACCAAACCATCATATACTTAGAACACGGACAAACTAAAAACCTCCAAGAGTACGTAGGTGGATGATGCCGTTGATGCCCATGGCAATGGGAGTAAAGTTAAGGATACTCCGGCAGAATACCCTACTCTTGCCTTACGGCCAAGGGAAGGGTACCTCCTACTTTTACGCCGAATTAGGAGCCCAAAATATATATCTTGGTGAAAGTTTGCCTGAAATAGAATCCAGCAAGAAATAAGTTAATCAAATGTTTACTAGTTTCTCTATTCACATTTTTAGAAGCTGTAGAGCTAAATATGAGGGATGGGCTGGTTTCCTTCAATCTATTGTTAAGATATTTATCAAACAAACAAAAAACTTTTGATTTAGAGAAATGCAAAAATGGAACTTTCAACTGAAACATAAAGTATAAATAAGTTCAATAGTAATTATGCGGTTGAATTTGGAAAATAACAGCTGAAAAAACAAACTATAGTGGATGCTTAAATGTTATTAAATTATTATTTGTTAGTTCTCACCGTAAATATGATTTACATTGAAAAAAGGAGTAAACTCTTAATAATATTTTGACAGAAGTTTCATCGTCTGTTTCTTCATTTTCCGTTGTAAATAATATCCTTTATGACGAAAGATTTCTTTTCTCATGCATAAAGTGTGTCAAGAGATTATGTGCAATATCTTATTAGCGTCTCATCATTTTACAGGCAAAAAAACTAAGAGCAAAGGACAATAAAGGGACAATAAAGGCAATGCCTCCATTTTGCCGTCCTTTGCTCTCGTATATTCTTGTCTTCTTCTAATGTCCCTTCATCTTGCCTTTAAAAACTGCTGTTTCTTGCCTCATTGATCATAACGTCAAATTTCTCTTTCTCTTGTATAGTATTTTTATAATGTCTGCAATACAAGGTTTCGGCATCTTTATATCTGTCTTCAAAGGTATTTGAAATTCAAGCCCCATGATGGTTGTTACCACCCGTAGAACTTGTATTTGTTCTTTCTATATATATATATATATATATATAAAGTAAACGTAAAGACAAACCCTTGCTGCATGAACTCCACTGGCTCCCTGTCACATCCCGTACTCACTTCAAGATACTTCTTTTCACATTTACGGCCCTAAACAACAAGGCCCCGTCTTACCTCTCTTCTGCCCTCTCGCCACGCCATGTCCCTCGGGCCCTTCGGTCATCACATGCACCTCTTTTGAATATTCCTCGTTCACCCCTTTGCTCAATGGGGGACTGTTCCTTCTCAATCTGCGCCCCTAAGTTGTGGAATGCTCTTCCTGCTGAAATCAGGTCTTCTCCCTCTCTTACCACATTTAAGCGTCGCCTGAAAACGCATCTTTTCAGTATTGCCTTCTCCCCCCTCTTGAATTTCCATTCTCATCTCAGCACAACGTGCGCTCTGGAAAGGTCTCAGGCCTATAAGAGCGCATTACAAAAGACTTATTATTATTATTATTATTATTATAATTGGGAAATTGGGATAAAATGTTCTAAAAGTAAAAAAACTAGTAAAGAAAATATCTTCGCTTGGATGAATTTCTTTTGTGATAGCTTCCTGGACATGACCTTCTAGATGGGCGAGGAAAAGGCAAAATACATAAAAAGAGGCGAAAGGAGAATTGTTATAATTAAATTAAATGGAGTTGTATATTCTGCAAAAAATAATTTTGCACAAAATAGAAAGTTGATAGTGCCCGTAGTGTAACGGAGTTTCTGACCAAGTTCGAAGACTTTAGAAAAGTCATTATCCCCAAACTTTTGGTTGAAGACGTCTTGTCACCAGAAGAACTTAGCAGTAAATATTAAATGGTTATCTTTATCACTTCGGCTAGAATAAAGAAGAATACCAAATTTTAACGTAAACTATAATGATAACGAAATGGACATAAAATCAAAGCCAAACGTAAGAAAAAGGTATGAATGCCTTACGTAATACTATTAAAATAAAACCCCCACATTAGGACACACTTAATTACAAGAAACTTTACCTGAAAAGGTACATAATTGATAAACCATTAGCTGGACAAAAAGATAGATCAAAATTAGGGTAATAGAAGTAACCACAAAATAAACTTAGAAGAAACAAAAGACAAATAAAATCAACAAGATAAAGAGATCATCAGCCAGCAACTTGGCAAAACCGCACTCTTACTCAAAACTACCCTTCATCTCCCTCCCCATCATCACACTAAGATAAAAAAAAGAAAAAACACTCTCATGGTATCTATCACTATCATCTCCCTTACTTCTCTCACCTCTTCTTCCCGCTTTCTTTCTTTTATCTCCGTTTATATACCTTTCTTGGGTTTAGGCGTAGCATGCCTTACTCTCTTTTATAAGGTAAAATTACTTGGCGACAGCTAGCAGGAGATTTACCTAAATTACACCAAATGTACCTCTAGTTAGTTACTATACAAACAATCCAGGTTCTCCTTCCAAGAAACTTAAGCATTTGAATAATTTTTGACTATAATTTTCTCTTAATTTGCTTATATCCTGATAATTTGGTTATATTCAACTAAATATATATAACCTTTAAACATATGTAGTTAGTGTTTATAGAATATGTTACACCAGAAATGCTAATATGTTAGTGTAGTTAGTGTGAGATTAAGCAATGAAGATATACATTAAACCTATGTAAATAACACTTTTAACGTCGGTTACAACTAGTGGTCTCCAATCCTTCCCTATCTCTGCATATAGGCCCTGAAACGACAGAACTTCAAATCTTCGGTGGCCTCTGGGCGGCTAGTTAAACTTAGTAATAATGTCTCTCCTGGGGCAGCGAACGACCCTCTCATTAGTGACTTGTGAGCTGCGGCCTTTGGAAATACAGATACAAAAGGGTCGAATATTCTTGACGGAATAGATAGAAGTGGCCACACTCTGTTTTATTCGAATTGGGTACACTCGCGAGATGCTCCGCCATTTGATCGATCACTCACCAGCACTTTATTGCGAAGACTGCCTTGTTCCTGAGACTACTCGGCACATTCTTGTTAAATGTTCCATTCTGGGTGATTATCTCGCAGGTCATCTGCCCCGGTATTAGGACGAGCGGGATTGCTACCGCCTGTCCCTTATAATCGGGACGAGTTCGTGCACACAGACTTGTGGACTAACTGAAATTTTAGAGGAGGCTGGCCTTATCCATTTTATTTGACTATGTTGTAGGTCGCATGTTCCTGCGCCAGAGGAACACGGGCCTCTCCCCGAAGAAGAAGCCGGTTTCCTTTTTCTTGCTTGATGTTGTTATTTTTTTCCTTTGGGGAAGATTTCTTGTGGGGTCTTTTGCATATTTGCTTTTTTAATTTAGCCTATCATTAAGCTGTAAGGTGATTACAGCAACTTTTTCCCTAGTTAGAAGGCACCAGATAAGCTCTAAATGAAATGGCCAAATACTCACCCGACGAATCTCCGGCAAATATTTCAAAATTCCACGTGTTTGGAGTTAGAACATTTTGCGGGGAACCTTTGAAAATCCCTTCGCTTGAAGGGAAACTGCGTATGGAGTGCTTTTTTGTTGATGAGAGGTTTCAGCACCATGGCGATTGGGAGGTCACCCATCTGGAAGGTCCTCTAGATCGTAGAAGGTAAACAAAAGATAGTCTAATTATTTACGCCGAGGAAAAATGTATTCAATTATTTCTTTACATAATTTAACCATTTTTAACGAAAAATATCATTTTTCATTAACATAGACTAAACCAACTAAATCAAGTAGTAGTTGAAAATTTATGATTTGAAGAATGACAAGACATGTGAAATAAAAAAAAGACGCGCAAATAAATCAATTTGAATATGTAAATTTCAGTGCAACGTAATAAATAATGGTACTTATGTATTTCAAACTAAACATCCCATACGCTTGATTTTTATTCAACATGGTTTTTAATTTTATAGAAAGCCTTCCACGTCCTCTCAAAAATGCTCAAAATACTTTTTTTAGTATTTATTTTTGAAACACCAAAACCAGACCGAAAATAAATCAATAAAAAACATCCAAAATTTCATTATTCGGACAGGTAAATATCAGAGTTACTTAGTCATTTTCACTAGTGCTGATCGATCAAAAGTAATTTGTGTGGAAGAAAATAGATCGTCAACCAGGAGATACACCCGGGTGTAGGGGTAATGTTGTATAGTTTCTATCAGATAAGCAAAAAAAAACCGGGTGACATTCCCTTTTTCTTTTATTTAACCGATACTAAATAGTTTCCATCTGTTCCAGTGCTAATTACCAATATAATGGAAGTCTCTATATGCCTCTTGATTTAAACTCTTTAGGTTTACAAGCAAAAGAAACCTTTGACGTCTCTCTTTAAGTACGTCTTTCTCAAAATATCTTTCATTGCCAATCCAATGTGTAGTAATGCATTGTCATAAATAAACACAAATAATTAGGTGGTATCATCTAGCCACACTGTAGAGCAAAAGAGAAAAAGTTTAAGAGCGGGCAATCACTACCAAGTGGATATGATACGAGCAGCTTACTTCTATTTAATCCTGTAGTGCACCACCCCGAGTTGGATGTATTCCACGTGATGTTAAGTTGCAAGGGAACTTCCACTCTTTAGCTGATGCCTGGATCGGTAGCAGAGGGAGTTATTATTAAATTTCCATAGCATGCACCAGTCTTTTTCCACTCCAAGCTGGCACCTCAGGAAAGCCTCACATAAAGCGCGAGCCTTCTTAATTATGGTCACATTGGCAGGGCTTAGTAAAGGCTGTAGAGGCAAAGCTTTCTCCTTCGATCTCTAAAGCCGTTGGAATGAGCAACGATTCTATGGACTCCCGGGGAGCTATGAACAACAACTTTTAGATAAGTTTACCTTGAACTCTTTGCTGTTGTGGGGTATATACTTCACTTTTTCTCTTTACACATTTGAATTGGCAATGAAAGATTCTTTATGAGTGCTCGCTACAAGAGAGATCAAAATATTTTGGATGGAAATTCTTAAGGTTTTATTCAGGAAGAAAATATATAGTACACTTTTATTTTATTGAGAAAGGTTCTTTGAAAGGAGGGAAAAGGGTATTTTGTATCAGGTAACCAATGAAAAGGCAAAATTTTCTTTTCGCTTTTATTTATTTAAAAAAGCACGATTTTTTGGATTACCAGATAAGACAAAAATTATATCTGTGTATTTCTTAGATTAAGATCTCCAAAACAATAGAAAGCACTATGTTGTAGTTACATAGTTGGATTTTTAAAAATACGCATATATATATTGTCGAGGAATTGTCTCCCTACTTTTGTCGGAGAATTACTCTTTCACTGTTAGCCGTTTAATATTTACTCCGATACAATACCTTTTGTCAAAGTATTTATTTACTTACTGACTCTTAACTAGCCATTCTGGCAGCACTTAGATGGAAAAATAAATCCTCTATTGACTGCGTGGAATCTGGATTCGTCTAAAAGAGTCTAATTACTGAATTATGGTCTTCGATCACACGACTAGAATATTGGCCTAGTCCTGACGAGAGCTCTGATCAAAACATAGTAGTTTTCACGTAAACAAATCAATTGCCAGATAGCTAATTTCTGGAGGCCTCTAAGTTACAGAGTTAAGCCACCATTTACTCTCTCTAATCTAACTAAAATATAACGGAAGTCAAGGAATACTATTTCTCCCTTAATTAGCTTGAGACAGTTTTAAAAATCCTAATTAACCAAAACCAATATATATAGTCATTCGGACTTACATGACCTTGATCGAAACAGGGGTTGACGGATGTCGCTATACTGGATTTTTCAGCAAGTCTTTGGGAGCCTCAAGACTTCACGATGAAGGGGAAATTCAGGTGGCTCATTATAACGTTGAAGGGGGGATGAAGGGGTTGTCACAGTGACAGTAGAAACTGATGTCGATCTCTTATTATGATTTTATCGATCCAGTTATAAGTCTAAACGACGACCTTAGACTTCTCAGCTTATAAGTACTTGCTGTGATTACTTTATTTCTAGGAACGGCAAGGCATTCGTTGGAAAGAGGGGTTGTGCTCTTTGGATCAAGGAGTACTCTTCCTTGTAGCTCTCGAGTTCTTCTTGTATCCTCGTCTACTTTGCAGAGTTACCAAACTGGGTTTTGGTATATGAGGTGATCTCGAAAGTAATTAAAGGGAACTTACTTGGGAATCAATTCTTCTTCTTTCAAAATTAATGAGCGTTCGACTTGAGAGTCCCTCGAGGCTGAGCTGATAACTTCTTTTATCTTTCTCCCGAAATTTCTGTTCGGCACTTAGGAATTTTGATCCAGTCTGCAAAGGATGAATCGGTATGGCACCGATACGAAGACGAGACTAACTTCTAAATCTTAGAAGTCGAGTCCGGAACAGGGCGAGGGACTGATCACAAAAATCTAGTCCTTTATCGCCTCTAACAGAATAATCTTGTTTCCTTCCTTACGCGGCTTATTTATAGCCCGAGGACCGTCCCAACTAAAGGGGACGGGGTAATGCCACTGAGGGGAGTGCAAGAGGGAGGGATATGGGGTAGAACCGTCAGCTAGATGGATTCCTTCCGCCTTTTTACTGGGGCCAGTTTCTTATTAGAGCTGCTTAATGGCCTGTTGCGGCTTCCTTGGGATAGACAGAGCGAGTCGACTACCCACAAGGCAGGGAGTCAAAGCCATTCGGCAGTTTGACTGTTAGTAAAACGCCTACCATTCTCATACACCTCAATTTCTTGTTTCTTTCTCTCGCTCTCTCCAAAGAGGGATTTTAATATATATGTCCGCTTGGAACTCTGCGTGGCGTTACGTTTTAATTTATCTACATTTATATATATATATATATATATATATATATATATATATATATATATATTTTATATATATTGATGGGAATCTATGACAACAAAAAATGGAGAGGGAAATTAAAAGAAACCAAAAGAGGTACAAGGTTCTTTACTACTGAAGTTTCGCTCAGCAGGAGCTTCATCAAAGTTATAAAAAACAATGAGAAGAAATTTTTTAGGGAGAAAAATGTACAGCTCACAGTTTCTTCTCCATTCTGTACCCTTCCCACTATCAATGGGAGGGTGCAGAAGAGGAGGAAGCCCGTGGCCGACTTGCTCCTAGAGAAACACCCCACACTTCTGACTCTCACTTCAAGTGAACCGATAGTGAAGTGCTTAGTGGGAAGTCCGGAACAAGCTTTAGAAAAGGGGTTTATTTTGGGAGACGGAAAGCTTTGAGTTAAAAGAGGACAGATTGGTGAGGAGTCAGATTAAGCAACCTCGGTATTCAAAGGTGAAAAGGGTGGAATTTTCTTACCAAGAGGACAAGGCGTATCTGTTGCTTAACGTGGATTCAAAACCACCGTCATGCATTCACCCATCATTCCTACTTCGCACACTTTTAGCACCTATGTATGATCTCAAACAGAATTGGCAGGACCGCCTAATCTATATTTTCTTATTCTCTTTACTTTTTATTTATGTGTTTATTGTAGCATTCATGCCGTTTTTATGTATCTTAGCTCTGAGCTTTGTTTATGTATTGTTATGTTACTTGTTTGTTGTATTTACTTTCATTACTTTGTTACATTTTTTACTTTCATGGCTCTTCTTTTTTTTGTATTCCTTTTGGGGTTTTTTCTTTTCACTACTCTTGCTGTTATCAATATTTTCTCTATTTCACTTTAGTTTAACTTTTTTCACTTGTTTTACTATTAACTTTCACTTCACTATCGTTTTTGTTAAACTTTTTAATACTATAGTTCACATATTACACTTTTGGTTTACTATGTTCATTTTATTTCAGTTTTACTCTTAACTTTCACTTCAATATCATTTTAGTGGTTTAAATTCGTTTTGTCTTATTAGGGTATCAATCTGGTGTCTTGGTTGGTTATTTCGTTGGTTGGGTTTGTATATAGTCGGGAGAATATCTTTATCGTTATTCTTGCTCCTTCTCTCTTTTTTTAATTTTCTACTTCAGTAAACATGGGTACCTCTTCAATTCTCAGCTGTTGTCTGCCGCTGGAAAATCGAGTGTTAAAGGGGACTCTAGCTCTGGCGTTCGTGTGCTCTGCAAATATCGGAGGTAGTTCGTCTATCTTGCTCCATATTTTCTCCACTCTGTTCCTGATATTGAGCGTTTCTAATCCTGCTTCTAGGTGCAGATCCTGTAGTCTCCTGTTCTCTCTCCTACAGGTGTTGGGGATTAGGTAGAGAGCTTTATTTTGTATTCTCTGGATTTCGAATTTTTTGGTCCTTGATTCACCGTTGATAGGGATTGGCGGGTATAGTAGTACCTCTTTTCCTAGTGCAAGATAGATTTTTCTTTCATTTTTCATTACTAACCCTCTTAGATTGTACAGTAGGTTGAGCATCGGAATCGCTTTGTTCTTCATTTCTGTTATATGTTGTTTGTAGCCTATTGTTGTTATTCTGAGTCCTAGCACTTTGACCTAACTATAATATCTGTAGTTCTGATCTTCAACAACAATTTCTGCGCTTTTGTTCCTGGAGATAGAGATTATTTTGAATTTCCTCCTGTTCCTCCTTATCTTCCAATCTCTTTCGTAGTTGTTGATGTTTCTGATTTCTAAACCTCTTTTCTGGTCCTGAATAACTTTTTATATCCATATATACTCTTCTGTCTATGACACAATCACAGATAATTCTATCCAGATTGTTATTCATATGGAGATTTAAGATCTTATATTGCATTCCTCTTACCCAGACTTTGTCTAATGCTTTTTCTACATCTGTTAGGACCAGATCAATGTAGTTATTCTCTGCTTTACCTTTCCTATTTTATCTTTTATTAGGCCAAGTGTCATTTTTTAGTCTCTGCCTCTTCTGAATCCAAACTGATAACACTAGACAACAAATTTTAACTTTTTATTTGTTACAGATATGTGAATAAGTGTTTCTAATTAGTTCGAGGGCGCTGAATCCGAATTCATAAACCAAAATTCTTTATCACGTCTAGATTTTGTGTAATAACCTCACTTTCCCTTTTGCTCTTTGTTCCGATTAATAAATAAAAAAACTTTATATTTTGTAATTTTTAAATTTTTAAGTAAAAATAGTTTAAAGTAGGTCACCTTCTTTCTTTATTCTAGCTTAGGACAGACAGTGTACATCACTGGCTAAGTTACCCCTCCCTCCTTCCTCCCAAGTTATGAAGATTTTATTTTCTAGATTAAGTTTGTTATGCACTTAAAGTTTAAAGAAACTTTGCTGTAGCAATAATCCCACATCATATTTTGATTAAATTTTCATTGGTACCTCGTTTCAATAACCAAAATTTGCTGATGAAAACGTTTACAATGTTCATCACTAACTGATCCCAGATTTTCAGAAAAAAATCGAGATGAGAATGCAGAAAATGCATTTTAAGTGACATTCTACATCCTATCTTTTCATAGGCTTCCAGCATATTGTTTACTATTTCTCGGTAATTTGTAGATTTACAATTGCCGAGAAAGCTTTCACTGACTTTAACAAAGGATGTTCATGCTTTAAATTCTTTTTATTGAAACACAAAGTGAAGGCATCATTAGAAACAACTCTGCGAATTTGTGATCCAGTGAAAACTCCAGCTTCTATTTTTGCATCATTTAATGATCATTTTAAATTGTTTTTCAAATATTGAAAGGATTCACTTCTTTAATCTAAACCATTTACTAAATATTTCATTAACCCTAATTTTATTTGAATTTGTGGAAGATAATAATAATAATATATAATAATCAATTTCTTATAATGCGCTCTTTAAGGCCAGAGGCCTTCACAGAGCGCACGTTCGGCTGTGGGCTAAGATCAGGTGGGTGAGTAGTCAATCCTGAACAGATGCGTTTTCAGGAGTCTCTTGAAAGTGGTAAGTGAGGCAGTTGATCTAATTTCGGCTGGAAGAGCATTCCAAATCTTGGGGGCACAGAATGAAAAGGAACGGTCACCTATTGAGCAGAGGGACGAGCGAGGAGTATTCAGGAGAGGAGCATGAGATGACCGAAGGGCCGAGGGGCTAAAGGTTGTAAAAAAGGCAGAGGAAAGGTAGGTTGGGGCATTTTGGTAAAGGACCTTGAAAGTAAAGAGAAGAATCTTGAAATGAGAACGATATCTGACAAGTAACCAGTGCAGTTCCTGAAGTAGGGGCTTAGAAGGGGAGAGATGAGAGCGCTGGAGGAGTAGTCGGGCAGCGTAGTTCTGGAGTAGCTTTAGAAGATGAAGAGAGTAAGATGGTAGATTTACAAGAAAAGAGTTACAGTAATCTGGTTGAGAGGTAATGAAGGCGTGGACATCAGTCTCAAGACTTTGACGATCGAAGTGAGTGCGAATGCGGGACAAGTTACGGAGGAAACAAAGGGAAGATTTACTAATATTGTGAATGTGGAGCTTGAAGGAGAGATGCTCATCAAACAGAACGCCCAGATTTCTAACAGAGTCAGAAAAAACGACAAAGTTTTCACCCAGAGGGTAGGAGGGAAAGAGAGATTTAACTTTGTATACTAGAGCGTGAGTACCAGTCAGAAGAACTTCCGTTTTGGAGTGGTTGAGTTTGATGAAGTTAGTCGATAACTAGTCCAAGATAGAAGAATAGGTATATAGGAGGTCACAGATTGAGTGGGCAATGGTCGAAAGGGAAGAGGAAATAAAGATTTGAGTGTTATCAGCAAAGAAGTGAAAGGATAGACCCAGATTACGTAGGAGGGAGCTAAAAAGGATTAAGTAGATACGAAAGAGAAGAGGGCCGAGGACAGAGGCTTTAGGGACACTAAAGCGAATGGGAGTGGGGTCAGAGGAGACATCGTTAATCACTACAGATTGGGTGCGAGACGAAACGTAAGAGCGGAACCAGTTGAGAACAGCGCCAGAAATGACAAGGAAAGAGTGAAGGCGATCAAGCAAGAAGGAATGGTCAATAGTATCAAAGGCAGAGGAGAAGTCAAGTTAAATGAGAATAGAGGCACAACCCCGGTCAGCAGCTCTACGTAAGCAATCAGTAACATTGAGTAGAGCGGTTTTGGTAGAGTGACCAGCTTTAAAACATGAATGGTAAGTCTTATCAATATTACAGGCAACGATATGGGAATTAATTCGCGAAACAACTACTCTCTCAAGGACCTTAGATAGGAAGGGAAGTTGCAAAATCGGGCGATAGCTAGCTGGGTGGGAAGGGTTAAGCTTCGGCTTTTTAAGGATTGGACCGATTTGGGCACATTTGTAGGAAGAAGGCACAATACCAGTAGCAAGGGAGGTAGTGAACAGGTGGAAGAGCATTGGGAGTATGACAGGCAATATTTTAATTAATAGCTCAGGGGGAAACTAGTCACGAGGGGAGCCAGATTTCTTAGAGCGCGAGACTAAGGCAGACAACTCAGAATCGGTCACGGCAGGAAATACGTTGAGCGGCTGCAGGGGGGACGATCAGGGAGAATGTGAAAGGCTTGATCAGGCAGTCGTGGGAGGAAGGCATGAAGGTTGATGACCTTATCAGCGAAGAATTTCGAGAGGATGGTGCAGCTGATGGAGGTGGGGACATGGTGTGAGGAGGTAAGATAAGAGAGCAGGCGAAAAATGGCACAGGGGTCATTCTTATTTTCGGCTAGCAATTTACGCGAATGTGCTTCACGAAATGATTTCAGTTCAGCGAAGTAGAGATGTCGCAAGACGGTAAGTGAGCGAAAGAGCAGTTGTATCTTGCCCACGGGAGCGAGCTTTACAAAGCGCTCTTTCATGGGCACGTATAGACTGTCTTTAGCGTAGGAGTTCCAGCGAGTACCATGGGGCGCGGTGACAGAGAGAGGACGAAGGAGTAATAATAGGGAAGTGGGCATTAAGGCAAGTTAAGAGGGATTGAACCAAGGATGAAAGAATTTGTTCAGGGGAGACGACAGCGTCGGGAGGGGGGTAAATTAGAGGCAA
This sequence comes from Ceratothoa steindachneri, assembly GCA_963969495.1. Lineage (NCBI taxonomy): Eukaryota > Metazoa > Arthropoda > Malacostraca > Isopoda > Cymothoidae > Ceratothoa > Ceratothoa steindachneri. The sequence continues at coordinate 93,494,793 of OZ018330.1, forward strand.
CATCATTAAGGAGGGATGGGATGTCAATGGAGGCTAGCCGTTGATAAGCTTTTGGAATGAGACGAGGCCGAAAGGGCAATGAAGGGGGAGTTGAGACATTGAAGTTAATAAGATAATGGTCAGAAATAGCACTAGACAGGATAGTAGTGCTCAAGTTGGAAATTTGATGGTCTGAAATTATAAAGTCCTAAATGTTACCATGGCAGTGTGTTGGGGGAAGAAACATGTTGAGTAAGGGAGAAGAGGTCAAGGATCTCAAGGAAAGTAGGTAGATTAAGGTTAGTGACTGGATGGTTGAAGTCCCCATGATGAGTAGATGACACGATGGAGAGAGATTAGGGAGAAGGTTACTAAATTCGTCAAGAAAAGGATCAAGGGAGGAGCTGGGGGGGGCGGTAGAGCACAATAGTTGTTAGAGAGGGAACAAAATTAGAGACAGAGATAAGGGCCTCAAAAAAAGAGGGGCCGGAGATGGAAGGGTATTCAGAGAGAGAGAGAGAGGCACTATGAATGAGAGCAACCCCTCCGCCACGTTTGTTTCGAGGGTTATGGGAGTAGCCAAAGCCATCAGGGGTCGCTAGCGATTAGCAGTCATCACTCTGATCAAGCCAAGTTTCACTGAGGCCAAGAAGAGAGATACGCGAATTAGTCAGGATATCATGAATGAACTCAACTTTATTAGCGACACTTCTAACATTGAGTAGAGACGGATTATAAACTGAAAGTGGGCAGGATGAAGGGGGCAGTGAGCAAGATGGGGGGTGGGGGCGGTCGGAGTAGACGGTTCAATTAAAAATAACTTTTTTAAGCCTGAAGATAAACGTAATCCCCATTCTCGCTTTTTTATAGAGATTTGAGGGTTCACACCATATCATGGGAACAGCAACAACATAGTGTTACCCGCCGTGCAGCAAAAATGAGGCGCCAATCTTTATCCTTGTCCGCTATATTGCATCCAAAATAGTATCTGTAGGCTTACTCCATCGTTACTGCTGTTTCTATTTTTCTCCGTTGTGTTACTAGTATGAATTACTTACAAACATAACAAAATATGTTGGGGCTGTTTACACATCCGCGTCTAGAACTTGAATCCATTACAAGATATCAAATACTAACTTAAGCAAGCAAAAGATACACAATGTAAGATCCTTATCATAAGGTTCTTATCAGAGCAAAATTTTAATAAACGTGTTATCTTCTTTACCAGGTACCAGTTACCAGTTATTAATAGCAGAAAAGTTACCACAAATAAGTATGGATTAATCTGAAAAAATCTGAAAAAACAACCCAGTAATTAGAATTCAATGATATTTGAGCTTCAATATAGTCTACTTTATATATATTAAAAATGTTAATATATATTAAATATATATATTATTTATGATATATATATATATATATATATATATATATATATATATATATATATATATATATATTAATTATATACATATATTAAATATATTAAAAATTACATATTGGTACAATATTGAGCAAAGGTGTGAATTGGCTTGAAAAGGAAAATCAAAATTACATAAATACTAGACGTGATTGGCAGATTCTAAAGATAGATTTGTAATCAGCGCCTAAATGCCATATAGAATCATCTATTTGCTGCTCTGTAACAAAAATCGTGTTACTCAGAGTAATTATTATAAAGGTCATTTTCTTCAAGATATTCTTTCCTGAATCTGCAACCAAAAATTTATTCCAGAGAAGAAGTACATCCAAGACTCCTTTCAAAAGCTGGGATACCTAGTGGCCTTCATCAGGAAAGCAAGGAGATGCCATCAACTTTGCTCAGCGTGCAGCAGCATCAGGGGAAGGGAAGAGTAGTAAGAGGTACATCTTAGCCCCTACGAGCCCACTCTCCATCGCAGTAGGGAGAAAGCTGGCTACTTCCACCAAAGTTGCCCTTCGAGCAGGTGTCAAAGTGAAAGACATATGCCGCTCCAAACCATCGACGGAGAACAACACGAACTCCGTAGTATACACGGCGCCCTGCAGCGACTGCCCACTGGCCTACTTTGGTGAGACACACAAGGGCTTTAACCCCAGGGTAAGGGATCAAAAGCAGGATGTGCAGGAAGGGTGGTTAAGCAATGCTCCAACCAAACACCTGAGAGAAGCTGACCACCCTATTAGTTGAAGGAAAACGAGAGCATTCGCGTATGAATCCAACAAAAGGAGGAAGAAAGCATTAGAAACGGCGTTCATATCCACGTCTGAATGCCTGCACGCCAAACCCAGCTTTTGAAACATAAGTCTGAACGTCGCAGAGCAAGTGTTCTTTCCTTTTACTTTGCCTCCTTTAATGTGAAAAAGATGCAGAGGAACAACTTCTCGGCGCAAGACTACCTCACACACGGGCACAGACTCATCTAGAAACTGACCAATCAGCGACGAGCTTAGATGATTGTCAGAGTAATGTCCAGTAACGCATATATAAGCTGGTAATCCCATTCATGCCCGAAGGGACGTTTGAAGAATTCATTGAATAAACAACGCTAACCTACACATCTTGTACCTGATAAAGGAGGTAAACAAAAGGGAGAGCCATCTACAAAACGTGGAAATTTCTTCACTTTTCCATGGAGATTTTCGAGACTCTATTTCTGCCTCCCCCTTCCCTCCGTCAACGACGGATTTACGAAACAGAAATGAACTTGACTGCCTGTCATCTTGCCTCGTCCTAACTATGATCTTCTTTGTGATAGTCATAATTGGGAGCGCCAAGCAAAGCTGGTTTTAGGAGTAGCCCACAGTAGAACTTGGCATCAGAGGCACTTGCACCAGGGTCAGGACTGCAATTTTCGGGAAAGGATGTGGGGGCTCGCCCCGACTCCTCCATCCCGAGAGTCCGACCAGGGCCATAGAGGGAAGCAACACCCGTCTCTATATATGCTGGCCTCAGTTCTGATACCCAAACCTGCGAGCTGCGGCACCCCCGGTTAGCGATGGTTGATTCCGCGCTAACCACGAAAAAGTCCGCCATTCAATCACACCTCGTGAGGCTCACCTACCCCCTGGGCTACCCCATCATCATTCATCCACCCTATTTGGCAGGTCACTTTCAAGAATGCTGAGTTAAGAAGAAGAGGGAGTCACTCCAAACAAGCATAAAGTATCACCGCAATAAGAAAGGGTGTACGAACCACTTCACCTCGAATCACGTTAATATTACCAACGATTAGAGAACCAAAGAAGAATATAGCCCACAGGTGACACTCTCACGAACAAAGGGCCCAGGATAACACGACTAGAGTCCTCCTGCGGGCAATCGATGGACAAATCAAGCCCAGCACTGAAAAAGTATTCCAGGCTGTTTATGGCAAATTGAGTATGTTGCTATCTGTGAGAAGGTGATGGACATTTAGGCCTTCACCAAAGAAAAGGCAGTTGAGGTCCTTCGGGGACTACGACTACAGCCCACCATACTACCTCAGATTATGGCCCACAGGAGTATGGTATGCCGGTGGCTTGACCCTTTGATCGGGCAACACTCGAAAGAACAAATTAAGGAAGAAATACAACTTCGACAATCCTGGGCCAAAGTAGTCCAAATGATTAAATTCAAAAATAGATGCGAGAATAATCACTACTCACATGTCTTTAAAGTAGTCTTCGTAAAAACAACAATGGCCTAGAAAGCCAAGGAACGTGGACTCTTCATGTCCAACGCTAAATTTAGCGGTCAACAAATCGAGAGAGAGGAGTTTAGTCCAATCCAGTTGTGCTTCCGGTGCTATAATATGGAATAACACACGACCAAGGTCTGGAAAGAACCCCTAGAGACGTGCTCCAAATGCAGCGAGAAGGGCCATCAATGGAAACAATGTATAAACACATTCGAAGGGTGCACCAACTGCGGACGGGGGCATAGATCGATGGCCATGGCTTGTCTATTCAAGAAAGAGGTGATAAAAAAGAAACAGCAAGAAAGGAAACATGAGGAGACTAGGAGGTTCAATACAACATATGCCCAAGCAGGAAAGGTGGCACTTACGCAAGTAGACGCAAATAAAACCTACCTTAAGATACAAAACCAAATTTCGACAAAGATTCTGACGTGCATTGTCCACGTGTACGTATTGAAACTAACAGAACGGGGAACATTCGCAAAAGAACTGAATGTAATGCTCGCGAAAAACGTTATGGACCTTTCCTTGCTTCCAGACAATCCCACTTCCGGGGATGTCCTGCAAGTGCAGATAGTACCAAAATTACAGTCACAAGAGCTGGAACAATACGCCACCAGAAAGCAAAAAACAAAAAAGAAAAGACAAAAGAAGCGGTAAAAGTAAAAAGTCCTGAACAGAAACAAAACGAGAGTACAACGGCGCCATCAAACTTCTTGGAGTCCTCAGACTCATCGTCATCGGACTCAGAAGTTGCTCCTTAAACCAAGAAAGCCAAGAGGTAAAAAGGTAAAAACAAGAAACTGAATACGGATAGAATAAAATTTTTATCTACCTGTGCGAACAATTTCATTTCTCTCAGGATATGGAGCACAGGATAATCTTCCAACGGATCAAAACAAAAGTATACAAGTGGTAATTCGATGATTACATCGACGCAGAAACAGTAGAAGACGCATTGCTCTGAAATAGGCTCGTTCTACATGATGATACGTGCGAGCTGGTGTCAAATGCTTAATTCAGGAAGAAAAGGAACAGGAGAAGAAAAAAACACTACCCAGAAGCACTAAAAGGAAAATATGGAGAGCGTGAGCAATAGAATGAGGATCCTCACATTCAAGGTAGACGGATGGGAGGGGAAAGCAACTGCATATGGAAACATATTTTGTGTGCTGGCCCCCGACATCATATTATTAACAGAACACGGTATTGACACTACATCTGTTCAAATAAAAATACCAAGCTACAGAGTCGTCATGCAAAATCATTCACAGGAAAGGTTTGATGGTGGTGCTCTAGCTGTCAAGGGGAATATCTCGTTAGATCTCCTCCCGGAGTTGGACGAATCCTTTGTGGCGGTCGAACTCCACACATTGGTAAGAGACCTCATGATTGCAGTAGCCTATCAACCCCCTCGTCGAGCCTATCTCTCAATAAATAACTTCTACACGTTTTTTGTGCACCTTAGATTGGCAAGCAATGCCAGATGTTGTGCGGCAGTCTATGGTAGATCTATCGAGAGAGGCCGAAACTTGGAATTGATTATAGGAAGAAAGAACTTCCAAAGGATAGGGCCAGATTTACCGACCTATATCACTTCCATAGCAGCCACCAAATCTGTCATAATCTTGACAAGTGAAGGCTTCCCCTTTAACCACCATAGTGAGCCGGGCCCAACAGTCCCAAGTGATCACATAGCGATCCTTACAACAATATATCTTGCTCCGATCCAGCTTCCAGTCTCTCTTCGAAAAAAACTACGCCTTTGCCAACAAGGAACGCTACAAGAGACCAATCAGTCAATAAGCCCCAGCTGACCTAGGTGACGTAACTAGGAGGAGATAGACGAAGAATTGGAGAGGATAACTACGTCCATTCTTAAAGCGGATCGCGAGTGCGCACCTAAGTTTGGGTACAAAACACCTACGCAGACCAGATGGACAGAGGAGATGAGGAAGATCACTCGTGATCACAGTGAAGTGTATGAAGAGTTGAGACAGGAAGGTCCTAACCGGGAAAGAAACTCGCTTCTTCGGCGCTTAGTGACTGAGCTAAAAGGGGCTATCAACCCCCATCAAGAGAAAATATGAAACCACCTGAGAGCCAAAATCGATAGCGAGCTGAACCCGGCTAAATTCTTGCGTCAAGTCAAGAATCTAAAAGAAATAACCGGAAGAACTAGAGCTCGAATAAAAGGGAACAGAAATTATATAAAGGACCCAGCGGTTCTAGAAGACAGATTTAGGAATTATTGGAAAAACATCTTTACTATCACCCCAAAAGAAAATGGAGAGTTTGACCAGGAATTCGATAGCCAACTGATCAAAGACCTGAATCAGATTATACACCGCACGCACCCACGACATCAAGTAGACGAAGGCAGGGAGATGGCTGGCCATGGCCGTCCCATAACACCAGAGGACGTCATGGTAACAGTGAGAACCTTTGAACAAAGGGCACCAGGCGGGACGGGCATCACCAAAACCAACTTGATAAATGCCCCACAGCAGATCATTCAGGGAATCACAAATATTTTTAACGCTTCCCTGAACACAGGTTACTTCCCTGATAATTTTAAGATTGCTAAAAAAAATTTCTTACCTAAGGGAGATAAATTCCCTGATCAACTGGTCAATTACAAGCCAATCTCCGTGCTGGAATTCGTCACGAAAGTCTACGAAAAGCTCTTTGCTCACAACCCTCTGCAGCACGGGTTCCATAGGAGATGAGGAACGGAGACCGCCCTTGCCCTCCTAACAAGAAAACTCGCATGCAGCAAAGCTGAGCGAAAATATGTAGACGTGGTGCTGCGGGATGTAAAGAAGGTGTTCGATAAGGTCTGGCTGAAAGGGGCTACAATTTAAGATCCTCAACCTCTAGCTAAACCCAATCCTGGAAAGGGTCCTTTATGACTATGTCAGGGAGAGGAGAGCCCAAATCGCAATCGAGGGCTACAAAGGACCCGAATTCGAACTCGAGCCGCGAGGACCGCAAGGCAGCTGTCTGAGTCCATTGCTGTACCTCGTGTACACAATAGACCTTCCTATTCCAGTGAGGGACGAATTGATTTATCTGCAATACGCAGATGATATCACGCAAATCGATCCAAGTTAAATCAAGAACGCTGGAGTTTAAGCAAGGGCGACAGCTGCCGAGATTGATAATATCAACCGTTATGAAAAAAGGTGGAAAATAAAGACTAACCACCAGAAATTCCTAATAATTCCAAAGAACCGCCGGAAAATAGACGAATTCCTCATTGAGGATGAAATTTATCTGTACTCTAACGAGTGAAAGGTCCTGAGCTTACGTCTTTACAAAAACAGCATATAAGACCCAGATAAACAACAAAGTCTCCCTAGCCAAAAGAGAGCTGAAGAAACTGTACCATTTCTGAAGTCTCAACGTGCCACATAAGAGGAAACTCTACACGGCCTTGGTAAGATCCTAACTGATATAGCCAGAAGTGGTCACGCAGATAGCCAGGTCTACCTATCCCAGGACGTTGCAGAGGGTGCAGAATAAAGCCACACTGCTTATTGATGACGCAAGAAGGATCGCTGGTATTAGGCAGATATTCCTATACGCAAGAGTGGGACTCAGGCCAACTAATGTGGAGATCCAGAGGCTAGGGAGAAAGACATGGCATAAAGTGGAGGAAGATATTCTCCCAAATATCAACAAAAATGTCGACATACCTATACTTGGATGTCACAGAGTCGAAAGTACAGCACTGTTCCCCAGCGGAAGAAACTGTGCTAGGGAAGAAATAAGACCAATATTTACCTAACAATGTTAACTCCAAAATATTAACTTAATAAAAAAGAGATGGTGAAAATAAGAAACAAAAAGAGACAAATTGGATAACTAAAAAGAGGCAAAGTGCGCAAATTATAACACTAAAAGTGAAATAAAATAAACAAAAAACAAAAGTTAATCATTAATGAAAAGAGGCGAAGTGCCCAAGTTAAATTATGTATATATGAAATAGATATTAACAACAAAAGTTAAAAACTCAGAGAAAAGAGGCAAAGTGCCCAAATGTAATTTTAAATTAAAATAATTAAGAAAATAATCAAACAGCAAACATAAAACTTTAGTAAATAATAAGAACAATAAAGAACATAGATAAAAAGAGGCAAGTGCCCCAAATAATAATACTGTTTAAACTAAACCAAGACAGAAACTAAAGGAACAAGACATATATAAAAAGCTAAAATAAAAGAGGCGAAATATCTAACCCAAAGATAAGGAATAAAACCGGAAATTAAGGAAGAAAAAACCTACCAGTTAGCAAAATATGAATTGAAAGGATTGAAAGCCGTGACGGAGGAACCGACTTAAGAGATAGACAAAATATTTAGTCAAAAGGAAGAACATGACCGTCAAGGGCGGTCATCAAAAATATAGAAGGACGAGAACTAAACCTAAAAGTAAAAAAAGAGGAATGCTAGTGATGCCCTTAACGCCAGGGTAAACTAGTAAACAATTTCATACCTATGAAAACCTACCACATGTTTCCAAACTTTCATTAACCTGAACTTGAACTTGATCCTCGAAGGTACAACGTATTCAATATCAAGCCACAAGATTCATCACAAACTCAAAATGACAGGATCGCATATAATCAGAGGAACTCCATCGAATAAAGGCAAAAGAACCAGCAAATATAGCCCGCCAAAAACGAACAACGAGAGTTCGGGAAAATATAAAAAACAATTCCTGCAAATGATATTTGGGCGAATACATTACAAACAACAAATTAACGGAAGCCTGAAAAAACGTTATATAACATCAACCCGATCTTTAGATAAAATACAAGATTACCGAAAAGATAAAAACACTGAAATAGAATCAACCGAAGAAGACTACCGATTATACAAACAAAATGAGAAGCCAGATGAGTAAGTAAGAGAATTATTGCTAATAATAATGACGAAAACCACATAAAAATTTTAAAAATGTATATATATATATATATATTTATCTATATATATTTATATATATATATATATATATATATATATATATATATATATATATAAAACAAAACAAAAAAACTACTGTAAAAGAGCGAAAGAAGCATAAAAACAAACAAATACAAACAAAATAAAAAGGATACAGAGGCTCAATAGAGCAAAAGAAAACAAAGGCTCGTATTCTACATATTCACGAAGAATCACACATCGCACAGGAAAATAAAAAAAAAGAGAGAAAAAAGGAAAGAGTTAGTCAGGCAACCTGGTACGAATCATTATCTTCTCACCTTATCACCCCCATCGTTCATCTTACACTCATTACCATCCCATCAACAAACACACGTTTTACACAATGTTTTTTATCTATCCTATCCTTTTCTCCTCATTCTAACTTTATGCTATTTTGAATCTTGCCCGAAGCGAAAAAAAATAATAAAGACGAAAAGAAACGGAGACATATCAAAGAAAAGAAGCAAAAAGATAATCCTCATACGCGGCAGCAGCAGCGAAAAATAAAAATAACGGACAAACTACTCAAGTGACAATTGACTGAACGTTGAACGTAGAGATACTGACGTGTATTATTCACTCACACGTCCTGGATATTGCACAACCAGGAAATGTGCCAATACGTTGAAATCCGTGCTGAAGGAAACGGGGTGGATGGAACCAATGAAATTCGAGCAAAATTTTGACTCATCGGCCATATTTAACATAAAAATTTCAGAAGACACAAAAAGACACTCATGGAAGAAGCAAAAGGAAATAAAAAAAGAATCGTAACAATAGGAAGAAATTAAAAGCGAGGAAACAGAATCAGAAAGCACCACTGAAAAGAAGAAAAAAAAGACGTAAAATGAAGCACACGCAAAAGCATACGGAAATATATTTAGAGAAATAGATCCCGACATAATTCTAATTTCATATCACGGGATTAACCTTGAGACTCAAGAACTAAAAATATGTACCTATGACGTAATAGCGACTAACACACAAACGAACAACATGACGTAGCATCAATAGGCATAAAATGAGAATTAAAGTACAAGACAAAACAAGGACTAACCGAATCCTACCTCGCCATTGAGATCAAAATGGAATTAAATAATATAATAATTGCTACAGGATACCAACCACCGAGGCGCCTGGGACTCCCAATAAATAACTTTGTCAGAATATTTAATAATAAAATCCCGATTTTCTTTTGGGGAGACCTGAACGCAAGATTCACCCACATAGGATAAAGGGACAGAATTCAAAAGGACCTACAAGCACTAATTGACAGAAGGATAACAAGACTTGGACTAGAATATCCAACACTAATTAAAAACAGAACTACGCCGACTCCAGACATCTGCCTTTAAAACTATAATATTCTATTTATCTAGCATATGGAACCTGTAGACGTTATCTGCAGCGACCATTCAGTGCCGTTACTAACCATAAATCAACAACCTATACAAATAACCGATAAACAATGGAAAGCGTACCATAGAGCAGATTGGGAAAAATACAAACAAGAATTGAACGAGTACGCACCGAACGGATTAAATAAAGCCACTTTAGAAGAAATCGATGACGAACTAGAAAAAATAAGGACACAAATACAGTCAGCCGACGAAAACGCGATACCCAGAAGCACATAAAAAACTATCAAATATTTTATATGGACAGACGAAATGAAGACTAAAAATTCAGGAATAAAAACTATAAACGAGGACATTATAACAAATGGAACAACAATAGAAAAATACCGTAATCTGAGAACAAAAAGGAGGGCACTACTAAGCGAAATATCAGATAAACAGAGAATACTGGGTTACCTCCGTTCAAAATATTGACAACAAGCTAATGCCCCGAGAATTTTGGAAAAAGATAAGACGTTTGGGAGGCCCTAAGAGGAAAAAATCTAGAAAGTTCAAGGACAGAAATAGGAATTTAATCGAAGATAAATACGAGATTAAAAAATTGTTCAGGGAACACTGGAAAGGATTGTTTAACATCAGTGAAGAATACTACGATATAGATTTTAAAAAGCAAATAATTGACGAACTAAATGAACGGAGCGAGAGGACTTTTTCATATCACTACGTAGAAGAAGAACGATATGCGAACGAAGGATTTAACACCGAAATCACAATCGAGGAATTAAAGAACAACATCACCAAATTTTTAAAAAAGGCCCCTGGGAAATCAGGCCTCACAAGGAAGAATTATATAGAAGCACCGGATAATATACTCGAGGGGATAAGGAAAGTTTTAACGTCCGTCTTAACACGGGATACTTCCCTGATGAGTTAAAAATTGCAAAAATGATATTCATACCGAGCCTGGAAAACCACCTGCAGAGGCTGAAAACTTCAGACCAATATCTCTTTTCGACTTCATCGGGAAGGTATTTGAAAAAATACTGAACCAAAGATTAAATGAATATCTAACAGAAAACAACCTATGGAACAAACGCGAAGGTTTCAAGGTGAAGGTTTCAGAAAGAACAGGAACACGGAGTAATTACGCAAAGTGAAAGGAGAGAAAAGCAGCATGGATATAGTATGCCGGGACGAATTAAAAGCATTTGATGAAGTCTGGCAAAGAGGCATACACCATCAAATTCTAAACTTAGAAATAAATAATAAAGAGAAAGAATTTTATGTGACTACGTTGTGGAAACATATGCATACATAGACACGGGGAATTACCAAGGGGAAGGATTCAAGCTTCATGCAGGCCTCGCTCAGGGAGGGTGTTTAATTCCTTCGCTATACTCTGTGTATACTTTAAAAATTCCCCCACCCAGGATCGAGTGCTGTGTGAACATACAATAAGCGGATGATATCACTCAATTAATTCCCTGTGTTTATCGTAACCCACAGATGCAGGCCAGAATAACGGCCGCAGAAATTAAAAACTTAAACAATAACGAAAGAAAATGGAAAATTTAAACCAACTAAGATAAATTTAGAATTATATCGATGTATCGCAAAAAGTTATCTAACGTTTATGTAGACAGAGCGATACTGGTATAACGGGGAAGGCAAGATTTTAGTCCTAACTATTAAAAAAACGGTTACAAGAACCACGTAACCAAAAGAATAAACAAAGTTCGAGGCATGCTCATTCTACTTTACAAATTGAAAAATATAAATATGAAAAAAAATAACGATTTACCAAGCAACGATCGAGGCAACCTTGATATATTCAATAAATTGTCATGTATACGGTTTCAAGAAGCAGTCTAATAAGAATGCCACTTAAACATAATAAGGCAGCATACATAATTATGAACATACGACGACTAGAAACGAAAAATAAAGAAAGTTACAAAACGAAGCCAAAATAAAAACATTAACTAAAATAATTGGAAAAAAAGAGCCACAAAATCATTGAAAAAATCACAAGAAGAAATAGGAAATAAATTAAATAATCAAATAGCACGAGGAGCATGATGGAGACAACAAAATGCTGTTTCCTAGTACTAAAAACAAAGCTGACCAAAGGCAAGAGGAGGAGATTTACGTGTAAACCAAATATCGACACCTGATTATGACCAAAATATTCGCGAATAATGACAAAACTCACCGGATTGGACTTAATACCAAAAAGGGAACACAAAACTAACAACCAAAAGGAGCAAATTACAGAACAAATAGAAATACAACATTCAATAAAGAAGAGACAAACAAACATATAACTAACTAAGAAACATGAATTCAACAGATATGAGAATAAAGCAACATTACTCACAGAAACTCGAGTTGGTAACATAGCAGGAAAATAAAGCAATGCCAACAACGGTTTGAACGCCTAACTCATATACACATAACAAAAAAAACACAAATAAACAAACAGGCATACTTTTATTTTTACTTATTTCGAACTTAACTCTAAAATTAGCTTATATTACAGAGGTTTGCGTGACCACGCAAACTTGCACCTTTCTGTAAACCTCCTTTATCGCTATCCAAGTTGGGCAAAACATTAACTCTAGGGACAGGTACAGCAAATAGAAACAATTAAACAGATAGGAAAACATAAAACACAGTGGTCCGGGTCCCACATTCAGAAGGTTCACAGACCAACTAGGTCAACTTTCAAGCCTTCGACTTTATTTCAGTCTCTCATATCCTTACCTTTTTCTTCTTCCCCTCACTTTCTCACCCTCTCCGAGGCTCTACTCCATCGGTAGAGGGAGGAGGGCACCGTAGAATGTAGGGGAACTGGGCCTCGCCCCGGCTCCCAGACCAGGTCCCTCCTCTGAGAGGGACTGGTCGGTTCATTCATTTCATTTCTTATTATTGTTTCTTGTCACTCAGAGGAAGCTCCTTCGGAGCGAACTCGTACCTCTCTTGGTTTCTCTTATTCTCCATCTCTCTCTCTCTCTCTCTCTCTCTCTCTCTCTTTCTCTCTCTTTATATATATATATATATATATATATATATATATATATATATATATATATATATATATATATATATATATATATATATATATATATATATATATGTATTTATATAATTTTAATTGATTTGTTCCTTGGGAATCTGATACGTATGTAGTACGAATATGAAGAACCAGGAGATTACGCTAATCATTTATTGGTGGTTGTTTTGGACGTTTGCTTGGACCATCTTCAGTGACTGTATCGACTATTGAGAAGAGGAAGAAATATTACCGTTAAAAATTAGAAACATGCATTATATAATGGCTAAAAAAGCGGAGAAAGGCAAGATAAATCAATATAATTGGCAATTATTGAAATGAAACTAAAAGCACAAAAAAGATATATAGAATTAATTGATACTCTCTAGTGTAGTTTTGAAAAATAATAGGAAGAAGTTAAGTTTTTACATATACTGACTTTAATATTAAAAATTAAAGGTAACTGGAATAAACAATAAAATAACCTATTATATTAAATTATAAACAAAAAACTGAAAACAACTTTGAACGAATTAAACAGAGGGACTAACTTTTATCGTAAGAGTTGTGAAATCAACTAACTAACGATAGTGATCAGTTTAATTCAAGAGGAGTAATTATTTAAGTTTGGATTTATTTTATTGATGTACAGTGAATCAAATTTTTCAAATCGAGAGAAGTTAAGGCTGAAGATAAGACGATAAATGCACCAGAATTAAGAGGATGATGGTGATACTCAGAGTGTTGCCTGATGGAAAAGCTTCAGGTTTAGAAACGGGAATACCAGTCCTATGAGACAATGCTAAGTGCTTTGCGATCCTTCATTTGAGTTGTAAGCCAGTTTGGACTACATAACAACTGTGGCAGGTCGTACATATATATTATGGCATTTTTCTATTTGAAATTAACTCGATTTCGCGGGAGGTGGCCTGACTTCGCGAAACATTACTGCGGCTAGACATTTTTCCTTTCTTTGATAATAGCATAACTAGATATTTCCGAGGATTAAAATTGATATATGCACTTTGTGCACTTTTTAAAAATATAATTAAATACTACAAAGCACTTTCGAATGGTTTGAGAACTTAATCTGGAGGATTACCTATATCTGGAGTATCACCATTTAAAAATTCAATACTGCAATGCCCACCATTATGCCATCAACATTTCTACAGTCCATGTTGAAATAAATTGTATTCTCTTTCAATATCACCAAAGAGCGCGTAACATGGCTAAAAAAATGAAGGTAATACTGCATATATATTCTGCACGGCATTTTCAGTCAGTTTTGTCGACTTTCTTCATTCCCACTTGCATCAACTACTTCACAATACTGATAATTCTTTTAACTGAAACCCATTTTATATAGCAGCAGTTGAGATAGAGAGTAATAAGAACTTTTAAAATGAGCTCCTCCTGCAGCGCACAATTAATTTCTTCCATGTTTTTCACTATCTGGTGAAATGACCTGTTCCCTAAGCATACAAATTTCCATTTACGAACATAATTTTAAAAACGCCAATTAGCTTAATCCACACAAGAATTATTTTTTCAATTCATCTGCTAACTAAAAGGTTCACACATTGTGAGAAATTTTATTAGGTATATCTGTTTCACTCCTTAAATAAACTATAGTTTGATGGCTTCGGAAAGCCTCTGCGAGAGTTGTGTGATTACCAAGGGTGATTTATCACCTAATTTTGGTACCACACTTGATGAAGCGAAATAGTTTCTTGATTTGGCTTGGCGGTTGCCTGTTTGCTTCTACTGTGAGAGCCTGAAATTCACAAGGCAATGACTTAAAAAGAGTAGAAAGCCCTCTTCTTGCTTGATGTAGGCTGAGTAAATGGTAATCGGAGATTTCTTCAAATGTAAAAGGAATCATGGAGCTGCATTCAATATTCTTTATTCTGCGAGAACTTCGGTCGGTCGTCAGATGGCTTTTCTTGATAAAATTATTCATCCTTAAACAGTTCCTCTACCTTCTTACATCAACGGCTCGCATACATGATATGGTATTTTAACATCAATTTATACTTAATTTCTATATTTGATTAGTTCCCATCAATTAAATTTATTCTCTCGACTTACATTAACATATTTTACTAATTCCTACACAACTATTAAGTCTTCTATTGCTATATAATAACAAACAAGGAATTAATACAATACTTTTTAATAACATGAATGACGAAAGAATGACTTGATACTTTGAACTTGTATTTTTCCCAAATGTCACCGTTTCTCCTATTTCAGTGGCCTAAAACATATTTTTTTTTTCACCAATTGAACTCGATTTATATTAAATATAAATGAATTTTCTATTTATTAACCAAATATTATTAAATTCCAGTCTTTTGTTTCTTACTTAAGTTCGATTAAATAGTTTTCAAATAACAGAAATAAAAATTATTTAATAATTGGTAAGATTATGGAAGTGATTGAAAGAATGACAATAATTTAGAGAAATAAGACTAAGCTATTTAATCTATATTATATGAAAAAGAGAGGTATTTACAATTTGGGAACAGTGCTCTTTCTAGAGCACTTATTATTCTGATTGCCTCTTCATGGAATGTTATTTTGATTTATAACTAACCCAATATACGTCTTCATATAACTCTAAAGTGCTGATTTTTTTAGAAATCTTTGATTATCTCATTTTCTTTTACAATATGAGTGCTACAAAACCATGCTTGAAGCAAATTGTCATCACCACGACACGAAATTTTTAGATTCATGGTGACAAGAATAAACATTGATATATTTAATGATAAATTGTTTGCATAACCGAGATTTAAGTATCATCTTCACCATGTGATGTCTGGATATAAAGAAAATAGTTAAAGTAATTCTATCTAGTTATTGGGGACTTTGTAGCCGGTAAAAATTTTCATCTTTATAAAAGCTACTTTTTATTTCAATAGAGCCGAGATAAAAAAACGTTGCTCCCTAAAAGGGTATTTGTTGTTTTTCTGTTTGCAAATGCTTTGATGCCTTCATTCCCTTTATTCTCTGCAGTATTAAGGAAATTAAGCTAATTGTTTATCCACATATAGGTATGGATGTGAGCAATACAAATACTTGAATAATGACTCAAACTGGTCTTTGCTTCATCAAAAGAAACAATTATCTATAAATATTGAAGAGGAAACAGACCTCCTTAAGAGGGAACAGTTATCAAACCAGATAGTCTCATAATGACTTAGGAATAAATTGGTAAATTGGGCCCAATTGTAAATCCCATACACCTTTTTGTAGAGAATATTGCTCCTCCAAAATATCGTATTTTCTACTCTTAACTTTACAAATTTTACAAAGTTTTATCTATTCAAACTATAAATTACTGAAATTTAGTTGAAAAGTTCACCATATATTATCCTGGCGGCTTCAGAGTTGCATATTATTAAAAAGAACCTTCTGAAGAATCCATTCTCAGCCGAAGCCCAAATTTATCTTCCGCAAAGCCCAGCCAAGAAGAAAACGAGCAGACGTCCTAAAGTCAACCGCTTCCTGGGGATGCGTCTTGAACCTACGTAAGGGGGCAAGGATTAGAGAGCCCCATCGGGAAAACATCCCACGCCTTATTCATACGATCTTATCGGGATTTATTGGGGGCTGGCGTGCCTACCTACCCTCTTTACCCACTATAAGTCGACTTGCGAGACCCAATGACGCAATTTTATACACCATGGAACAGGTCTGGTGAGCCTCCGGTGGTGTCCAATAATTCACTGGGGAACACCCTGTATTTGGTGAATTGACAAAAGTACATTTTTCTACCTAATCGAGCATACTGAATTCAAATGTGAATTCAGATTCTATCTAAATGATACAAATTTTTCGTAATATCAATAACTAATATTATACAATAATTTTCATTTTATCACGCCTATCATTATGCCCTGAAGTAATTTTGAATCATCCTTTTGCGTTATTTATAGCAAAGCAGGTTTTTTTGCATGAATATTTTATTGCAATCGAGAAGAAACTTGAATTACACATTAAGATACAAATACTATAATCAAATAGATGCTAATTTATTAAAAACCGTACATCAGGCTAAAGGACCGCTTCTTGATTTCAATCGCGCAATATATTGCGTTTGTAACTCTTTCTCTTGTAGGTCTTCTCTGGCTGATCTCTTCTAATCCTCCAGCAGTAGTACGCCATCATGTGTCTATCCGAGTGACCTTGGTAACGCTCTTCCATCTTCATCAAATCCTGATGAAAGCGTTACCTTTGTTGGTCGCTCACAGCTCCTAGATTCTCTGGGAATCGGTCGAGGTGACTATTTATGAAATGAAGCTTCACACTCATGTTGCATATGTCT
Organism: Ceratothoa steindachneri; assembly: GCA_963969495.1. Taxonomy (NCBI): domain Eukaryota; kingdom Metazoa; phylum Arthropoda; class Malacostraca; order Isopoda; family Cymothoidae; genus Ceratothoa; species Ceratothoa steindachneri. The sequence goes on from OZ018330.1 coordinate 93,512,162, forward strand.
TTCACTTAACCTGGAGGCTAAAAGTTCTGCAGCTTTCTTGGAGAGCGCCAAATCACGTATCAAGGCATCGAAATCCTCTTGATTGAAACAGTGAAGAGCTAATGACTGTTCAGCATCTGATTGTGAATCTGCAAACTCTGAATCCATTCCGTGGACGTCTAGTTCAGGTAAATCATTTTTATCCTCGGAGGAAGCATATTCACTAGACAGAAATAACAGTCCGATACATGCTTCTTTGGCTCTCGCCACACTTTAGAGGTATAATAAGAGTTTATTATATATAAATATATATATATATATATATATATATATATATATATATATATATATATATATATATATATTGAGGCCAAGGAAATAATAACAAAAGACATCTGGGTTTAACTTTGCCCCTCCGATGATCTCTGGTAACATAGGAGAACGGGCAAAAGGGTAAATGTTACCAGACAGATTCCTGACCTCAGCTCAAAAGGCAGACCCTTCAAGGCTGTACTTATAAACAATCCATTCAAAAGTGCAAACTGCTGATCTCGTATTACCCTCTCTCAGAGCTACAAGACGCCAAGTGCGGGAGGCCAACCTGAGGTCTCACCTTGCGAGTCCCTCCTCCACCCCCCCATTACCCCGCGGGAGTAATTTAGCTATATAACAGGTTGACCCGAGGAAACGAGGCTTTTTGTTCGCTCTAACGGAAGATTCAAGTCACCGGTTGAGAAATTTTGGGGGTCCGAGAAGAAAATAGAAAAATCACCGGTATAAAGTTTTTTGCAAGTTAAGGAGAACTTGCAGCCCTGCTACAAAACCAGATTGTACCAAGGAAGCTTAGCGCCGTTTGAGCACCAAGATTATTGAGTATCAATCTACCTAGTTTGAGGGCTCCAAATCTTACTCTATCTTAGTTGGACAAAATCCAACTAGATAGAAAAAAAGAAGACAACGATTTCATCTCGTCTGGAAGAAAACGAGGTGAAGGTTGCCCCAACCGGCTATAAATAGAAGGACTAAGCTTTCGCTTGAGCATCCATCCAAACCAGATCCCTCATGAGGTCACCTGTCAAATCGACAGGCAGGTCGACGAACGCCATCTATTGAGCAAACAACCAACTACTCGAGCTACGCCTCTCCGGAACAAAATCTCCGAAGATAGTCTAACTGGTCTCGGGTATTTAATCTCCATTACCTTATGTGAGTAAAGAATAATCCTGTTGTTTATGTCCCCGTGCATAATAATTAGTTTATTGGATGTCTGGCCAAGGACAAAGATATTAACTTAAATTGGCTATCCGTAAAATTCTATCTCGAATCGAGCTTCGAGAGCTCGCCCAGCAATCCCATTTTCTTTTTTTTTAAGTGTATTAGATCTGTATTTTTTTATATTATTTAGTGAGAGGGTTTATGTTCATTAAAGTCTATTTTTTTAGTAAAATCACTGTTTTAATTATCCTCGAACGAGTTAAAGTGGCAATAATTGATAAAGTCAAGTAAGAACCCCCTTTTATTCATTCACTAGAATAAAAATAAAGTTTAGCAATCTTAGAGCACGATCCTCAAGCGATCACCGAGGCACGAACCTACTCCTCAAGTCAAAGTTTATTTGGTTCATTAAAAATGAATAAAACAAATAAATATATATATATATATATATATATATATATATATATATATATATATATATATATATATATAATCTTGGCTAACCTACCATGAGGATTCGAAAAGGAAGACCATTTCTCTTTCCTTTCGTCTACTTACGAAATGTTCGACACAACCATGGCGAACAGCATGTGGGGCCCACTTCTTATCTTGATCGCCAAGACAAAAATAAAAATATACCTTATAAGTGCGGATTACAAAGTTTGATATATTGCGCCTTTGACGAACTAGCATGTAACAGCCACATATATAGCAGCTGATGTCTGGATCATTAACGCAATTTCCTCTTGACGAAGTCATCACTCTAACATGAGACCTGAAAAAAGAAACAATAATATCAATAACTATAGTATGTAGGTAAAATTGGATTATATATTTGAAATCAAAATGAAAAAACGAATTAAAATTGGTAGATAAATCTAAGTCATCAGAAAATGTGATTAAAATTGTTCCTCTGTGTAATCGGATTCCAGGGTACCTTTTCTTTAGACGGCTGATTATTCTAGGGAGAAAAAAAGGACTTAGTGGAAACTACTCCAAAGCAAGAGTGTAGTCCAGGGCAAGGTCCTCTTAAACAGAGACGAGACCCGAGGGAATCAAGGGCAGAAATATTTCCTCATTCCTATCATGGGGCCACCACCACAACTAGGTAATTCCCAATATCTAAGGTCAATATTGCAGAAGCTGGCCCGTTTGGCTTCAGCCACTTTATAGGGTAGAGATAAATGGATGCATTTTTTTACCTCCCTTCCTAAGAAGAAATAGAAGAAAATTAAGAAAAATCTAATGGAAATTGCTCTTCATCCGGAAAGGGGGTGACGAGTAATAAAGGGCCCTATGCATATTAGGCAGGTTGCCAACCCAAGGATAAGACATTTAACCATGAAAGATCCATGTGTCGGAGAGGTAAGTCATCTTAGACAAATTGATAAAGTAAGGTGTGCGGATTCTCGATGACGGCGGATCTCTAAATCGAGATATTAAGCAGCGTGCTCGATCATACCGACTTCAAATACTTCCTCATTATTAGATCTATTATTGTTAACAAGCTTTACAATGGAAGCATGCTGCATCAGAGCCAGACCCTAGCCAGCGTTCTGGGTTAAAAACAAATGCTCGCCATTTTCTCCAAAGAAACCCTTCTGCAGAATGCGGCGGGATCTGGCCTGACAGCATGGTGAGTGCCCTTTGGACACTCGATAGCTCGAATATTCAGGAGAAACCACAGTTTATTATGAACTTCATTAAATCATTAGTCTATGTGAGGGAAGTATTCAACAACTTGCTAGGAAATATGAGAGAAGAGCTCTCCGATCAAGATAGGATCAAATAACCTTGTCATTAAGAAAAATAATGTGTCCTCAAGGAACAACCCTATACTCTTCATTTCGCTCGTTCTATCGTGACAAGTTTAGTGAGTGGGGGCAAATTGTTTTGCATCTCTATTGGGTCAAAGTATCCCTGTCATTGCCGTAAAAGTTATAGCATTGACACCCCTTAGGTGATTAAAATAAACGTGCTGATGTGCTAAGTCTATTCAAACAGAATTTTGTGTTAACTGCTCAAATGCATTACCTAAATCCGTATTGCTTGGGTCAAGTGTGTGGATTGAGGTGAGCTATAACCTGCTTTCTGAAGCAATGTGACTCGCATCTCTTGGAGAATGAGCTCCTGGCAGCTTAGGGAGCTGACTGCATCTCTTTCAGAGAGGCCAAGAAAATGGTATAGTTACGTCTTATGTGACCTGGAACTCTATACGCCCTTCAAGTTGAGAAATCATTCTATACATTTCACATACCATATTAAGAGAGTAAGAGCCATATGTACCACCCAAATGGAATACTTCTGTGGGTTCTTTCTCGCCTGGTACCATTCTGGATAGCTGATAACAACACGGGCTTGCCCATACCCAGGCTAACCAGAGCCCCATTTTCCTATAACCCTCACTTCTTAAAAAGTAAAGCGACTACGCTCTTTAATCGAATCATTAAACCTACAGCATAAAATTCCAGGAAGCTGGTTAGGAAGCTATCTTCGGTACTACATAAACTTTCCCTCCGAAAAGCGGACCACAACAACGCAGCTTCATCCCCTTCGAATAATTTCGAAGCTAGACAAGGCTCTTTGCTACGTCGCATTTTAAGAGGATTTTCGACATAGGCACACAGGAAAGTGAAGAATTCGACATCGATTTCGAAAACAATATCATAGAATCACATATTGAAGAAATCGGTACTACACATCTCCATCACTTACTTGATGCAAGTAAAGACACCTATGGCGATATTGACACAAAGATCACCAAACATGAGATGAAGATAATAATATCACTTTTAAGAAAAAGCACCAGGAAAATTAGGACTCACTTGGATGACTTAGAGGAAGGCGCTCTACAACATAATAACCGGAATAGCATTGGTAATAAATACCTGTACACAGGCTACTTCCAGGATAAACTAAGCAAAGGTCGCAAAAATTATCTTTATACTGAAACCAGTAATTGAGAGCTACAGTCCTATCTCTCTATTTGACTTCATCGGGAAGGTATTTGATAAAATAATCAACCAACAATTGAGTGAGCACCTGGATGAAATCGAAATCCTAAACAATTGCTAACTTAGATTCAGAAAGAGAATAAGCACAGGGATGGCCCTCATAGTCATCACTGAGAATATCGATAAACCAAATTAAAGAAAGGACATTGATGATATCATCTGTAGTGACTATCGAAGGCATTCGACAAAATTTGGACCAGGGGATTGCAATATATAATCCTATAACTAAGAAAGAGCAATAAGATATAAAGACTACTCTAGACTATGTGATGGAAATCATCGAGGCGAAAAGTTCAAATTTAACGCTGGTTTTCCGCAAGGAAGGTGTTTGAGTCCAACGTTATACTCAGTGTATATATCAGATATCCTATAACCCCTCGATAATGGGTATCTCACTATCCAGGCTGCTAATATGTAACGCAAATCGTCGTATGCGTTTACAAGAATGACGGTATGCAAACAAGATTTACGGCAGAAAAGGAAAGAAGGGTTAACGCATATGAAAGAAAATGGAAAATCAGTAGGAACACTGACAAGTTTAAGATCATTCTATTGTTCAGAAAAAAACTCATAAATATGTAAATTTAAAAAGAGATATACAGATTTACTAAAATAACCAAAGTACTAGGATTAACGATTACCAAAATATAAAACAGCAACCACTTAACGGAACGAGTCATCAAAGGTAAAGGATTATTTAGACTACTATAGAGGCTTAGATCACTCAACTCTGAAAACACAAAGAAGATTTACCAAGCTATTATTCAGTTAGCGATGGTGTACCCAGTTATCTCAATTTACAACATCTCAAAAATCAAACATTATCAAATTTCAAAGAATTCAAAACAAAGAAATCTTAATTATCCTAAACACATGAATAAACGAAATGAGAAGAAAACGCGACATTCACAAAGAATCTGAAATGAAACAGATGAAAAAAATAATTGAGGAAATAGCAAAGAATTTAATAAATAAGCAAGAGATCATAGAATATATCGGGTTGAAAACTTTATACTTGGAAAAGTGGTGATATAGTAAAAAATAAATGGGCAAGGATATAATATACACCATGGTTTGAGAACCACGTAATGCTTTAGGTCTACCTAGCACCTAGCTCAGCTATCAACACTACTACTATATTTCAAGCTTTTCCTTCTCCGTTCTTTACACTTTGCCTCCTACTTTGGCCCCTGGCTTCCTCTCCGCTCCTTCCGAAGCTTGTTTAGGGCTGTGGAGGGAGCGGAGAGGAGGTTGGAAGAGAGAACTCGAAGAAAATTTCACTGCCTCTCACTTCCCACCTTTCACTTCAATTCATCTCGACATCTTTCTACCATCTACAGATTCAAAAGAAGCAATATTGCTCTTCCTCTCACCTCCTGATATCAAGTAGGCATGCTAATAGGAAAATTGGTAGAAAAGTTTACAGAAGCCATACGTAGGTGGCGTCTACGACGCACCCCGGAGAAAGAATCGAGCCTTGCCTCTGTCGACTAGTTACCATTCTTCCACTCTCTAAAAGAGAATAATATAGTTTTTCCTGTTTGTTGTGTGAAAACATAACAGCCTAAGATCTTCTTATTATTTATCTGCCACTAGCCAACCCGTAAAACACACTGACAAGAAACAATCTACAATACCATGCGCTGAAATCCTCAAACTATCGAAAGCACTCGAAATCTCCATCACAAATATTATCAACACCACACACAGACCAGACCCTTATAATCTGATCGATTGCCGACGCCAAGGTTTTTTAGGAGCACGAAAAAGAAGGCTGTCAGGCCACAAGCACACTACAATACTACCAGACACCATATCTAACTTCGCCAAACACGCATAAGGAGAGCAGGGCTTATCTGGCTAGATTTCACTATCCAAGAACTGTTTCTTGAACTAAACAATGAGTAGGACTAGGAATCTATACAAGACCTTTACTACAAAAACAACACACACTGGGCGGTTCTAACACTCTTAGAGGAGAGCCACTACAACTCGCTTCTGCGCTAGGGCAGATTCTTCACTGCTTGTACAAGTACTACCTTTCAAGGTCTAAAGTGCGGCGGTGGCCATGTAGTGTTGAGCATAAGGTGTTCTTACCTTGTGAAAGCTATCGCGGAAGCTGTCGAGAAGCTAAAGAGACCCAAATTATTTTTACCCAACACGCTAAACCTCACCCATCTTCACCAGTGCCGTTCTCACCTCCCCCCGTCCCATTGCATAAACTTTTGCCGCTGCAGCCTCTTACCCTAGGAACGAAAAGACATCGGCGTGACCGCAATCTATACGTTATTTCAAAATCTGTTTGGGGCAGTCAATGGACTAGGGCCACTCGTCTTCCATGAGACGGCTTTCACCTTTATCCCTGAACGTAAAAACAGAAGACCAGCTCTTCTCCCAACACCAGGGTGCATGAATCCCCTCCCATCTACTCCATCGTTCTTCAGATCCTCCAATTCTATAACCTCGCCCCTGCCACATACCATGCCTTTTTGACTCCCCTGGCCTTCGCCTCAGCTCCACACCCCCTCTTTGTCGCCACACCTCCTCCCACATTCTCCACCCTTGCTTCCACTTTGCGTCCCTCCTTCAACTGTTCCCACCTGTTGTTTGACTGTCCCCAACCATGATTCCACTGTCCCCATCCCTCTTTCCACTTCCCTCACCCCTCGTTGCACTGTCTTCACCTCGCATTCAACTGTCTTCACCCCTGTTTCCACTATTCCCACCGGTCCTTACACTGTTTAAACCCACCTACCCCTCAGTTCAATCTCTCTTCAACTACACAACTGATTTTCATAAAGAAGTTGAATTTTTCTTGGTGTCGCTGGTATATCAAATTACGGCAAAATTTTCAAACACCCTCTACGAAGCCAAACTAAGACTTCCAACTCTATGTAAAGAAACCCGTTATATAGTTTTTCAGGATATAGGTTTCTAAAACTAAAGATTTTCAATTGAAATTACAACAATATTAAAGAAATTCTTTTACCATACCAAATTTAAGATTATTTTTAAAAATAAACATCTCCTTGGACAATATTTCAATTGTAGAGACAAAATCTCGCCAGAAGTTAAGTGCTTCGTCATTTACAAATTCACTTGCCACGGATGCAATTTGGGGAATTACATCAGAAATACGGTAGCTCGCTGAAGGCGAAATTTTGTTCTCATATGGAAATTAGCCAAAGGAACCGAAGGATTCTGTCAAAGAAAGAGTTTACATCTCTTCGGCTACATCCCATCCAATGTAAAGCTGATGTATCCTTAGATGATTTTAAAAATTTAAAGACCCTCAAGGATCCTTAAGAATTCAAGAATCTATGTTTCTAAAATAATTCTCCCACACCAAATCCTTTCATTTATTATTGTTAGATTTCTTTTATTAATTGAATTCTCTACCTTTTATATAACAATCCTGTAACCTGTATAGCACTACATTCCTTCCCCCACCATCTTAAATGTCCGATTAATCTACTACATCCATAATTTGAAAGTTTAACTTTTAAACCTATAATATTAGTCCTTTTACGATTTTTTTTTTTCCAGTACCAGAAGATGGGTTAAATTTTTTCCCGAAACGTTGTACATATTATCACTTAAGCTAAATGAACTTCCCGTTTTACGTCCTTTCCTTCATCCTTCAAACTAAATTCAAGCTGAACAGGAGAAGCCCTAGTCAATATATATATATACACAGAAATAGCAAATACAGTATCGGCGAGCTGTTTAATTACTGCAGCGCTTTCGTCATATGTAATTTTGGCCTTTCAAAAACATTTGAAGGCAGAGACAAAGATGCAGAAACTATGCAATACATTACAGACTATATGTATAAGCATAGAGTAGGAGAGAAAGAATTTGGAGGTATGAAGCCATGAGACAGAAACAGGAGTTTTGAAAGGCAATAAAAGGGAAGTCAGATGAATCAAAGATGAAGGAGAGAAAATGAGAAAACATAAATAAGTAATTAAACAATTCATATATATATATATATATATATATATATATATATATATATATATATATATATATATATATATATATATATATATATATATATATATATATATATATATAAATCTGAAAACGGTTTACCTCTACATCCTCTAGTTTTCATGCAATTTTAAGTCTTTCATTCTAGCCGTTTGTGGTCAAATTAATTAATTACACGTTTATGTTTTTAACAAAGATATTAAAATTGTTTTGTTTTTCTTTCAGATCTGGTCATGGCTACAAGAAGACGTCAATGTGTGAACAAGCCAGACGCTTTCTGTCATATTTGTGGATGCTTCACGCTTATTCGTCAAAGGCGTATTTTAACATAATTTTCGAGGCTTGCTTATAAAGCGTACTTTGGACTTATGCTTGGCGACTAGGACAAGAAATAGGCCCCACATACAGTGTGTCATAACTGCGTAGGAAATGTTGCCTGACTGGACAAAGGGGGAAGGTAAGATTTACTTTTCGGAATTCCCATGACCTAGCGAGAACCGACGGGCCACACAAGTGACTGCTATTTTTGTCTGGTCAATACAAAGGGAATTGGCAAAAAAACAAACAAGAAATCTCTTATCCTAGTACCTCCTCAGCAATCCATATTTGTCATGTTTGTGGATGCTTTACGCTTATTCGTCAAAGGCGTAATATAACATTATTTGTGAGGCGTGCTTATATAGCGTACTTTGGACTTACTCTTGGTGACCAACACAAGAAAGGAGCCCAACATACTGTGTGTCATAACTGCGAGGAAATGCTGCCTGATGTGACCAAAGTAAGAACGTAAGGGTTTATCTTTCGGAATTCCCATGATCTGACGAGAACCGACGAACCACACAACTAACTGTTATTTTTGTCTGGCCCATACAAAGGTCATTAGCAAGAAAAGCAGACACAAAATCTCTTATCCTATTATCCCCTCAGCAGTCCGACCTACTTTTTACTCTGATAAGGTGTCAATCCCAGTTTTTAAGGGATTTCTTTCATCTGAAGATGTGGGTAGTAACCAAGAGTAGGAATCTGCTGAGGAAATTCAAGAAATAATTACAGAAGCCAGCGATCCTTTTTATGAGACCCCCAGATTCATTAATTTCTCAACAGTTTAGCCAGCCAGAGCTGAATGACCTTGTGCGCGATTTGGGTCTCATAAAAAATGAAGCTGAAGTGATAGCCTCCAGGTTGCAAGAAAAGAATCAGCTGAGCTATAAAAATAAAGTTTATTACTTTCTAAATCGGGAGTGGGTTTTTGTACCATCTTTACAGAGGAGAATAACTTTGTTTATTGTCATATTATCTCAGGTCTTCTCCAGGAATTAGGGATGCTAGTATACAATCCAAATGACTGACGGTTATTTCTAGATAAATTTAAGCGCAGTTTGAAGTGTGTTCTACTTCATAATGGCAATGTTGATGTAGCTGTTCCAATTAGACATTTTGTATATTTACGAGAGAAAAAAAATGAGATTAAAACTGTGATTGACCTACTAAGATACTATGAACACAACTGGACAATTTGTGTGGACCTCAAAATGGTTAATTTCCTCCTAGGTCAACAAAGAGGATTTACAAAGTATCCCTGCTATCTTTGAATGTGGGGCAGCCCTGCTCGAGAAAATCACTGGAATCAGAAGGAGTGGCCCATATGTGAGACTCTGGAAGCAGGTATGCTAAATATTGTCAACGATCCAATTGTCAGTCAAGAAAAGATTATTTTTCCTCCTCTCCATATCAAGCTGGGTTCGATGAAGTAGTTTGTCAAGGCATTAAATACTGAAGGTAAATGCTTTCAACACATATATTCTGTCCCCCCTGATTTGTCCTTTGAGAAGATCAAGGCAGGTATTTTTGATGGACCATAGATTCGTGCACTTGTACGTGATCAAGAATTTGCCAGAAAGATGAACAAAAAAGAAAGCTCTGCATGGCTTTCGTTTTGGCGGTGATGGCAAATTTTCTCGGTAATATAAAGTCTAACAACTATGAAACTTTCGTAGCTAATATGTTGTCAGATTTTGGCGATCTTGGATGTAACAAGAATGTCAAACTCCATTACCTGTACATTAATCTTGATAGATTCCCTGAGAACCTAAGAACAGTAAGTGACGAGCAAGGCGAGCGGTTCCATCAGGACCTCAAGACCATGGAAAAGCGTTACCGAGGGAGATGTGACAAAAATATAATGGTGGATTACTGCTGGAGAATTAAATGAGAATTCCCTGAGACAGTCGACAAACGCAAGAGTTGAAAGCAGAAATTCATGACTGAGTAGACTGCAATTGAGTTTTGCCTCCTCATAGTAACAAATATTTTATCTACCAATAATTTTTTTTTACCTATAACCATTGTTTATTTGGGAAAGTGCTTCAAATCGAGATCTTGAATAGATTTATACTACCTTGCATTTTCATTTTTATTACCCAGGGATATTAAAGAAATTTATAACATATTTAATCACATATTTTTCTTGATAGACTACGATGTGAATGTGATGATTACGAAATTTTGAGATTTTAAAATATCTTAGTGGCAAAAACAGTAAAGCATTGATAAAAAGACTAACTTCAGGTCTGAAGTCAGCGCAAGAAATTAGGTAATACCAACTGTTTGATATAAATGCAACAAAAACTTTGTTGACGAGTGTAATTTATGATTTTCAGAAACTAAAATTAGGCTTAGGATTGAATCACGAATTTATACTGGATATGGACATGTTTAAACAAAAGCATGTCTGATTTCATTAAATAATTAAAAACTGTTCTCTGTCTGTACAAAGACTAAAATAAGGGAGAGAAATCATTCACTAATTAAGTCTAGGTACAGAAAAATGTTATTAATTGTCGAGTGAAATAAGGCATGATTTTGTTCGCAAGTCATGAGATATTATTTTGAGCCTCATATTTAAATTAAAAAAGCAATATATTTTAAAGTAGGCTTAAAAAAATTACTCAATATCTACACTAAAAATAATTACAAGAACATTTTCTTCTGATTATTTAAATTAATGAAAATAATATTGCATGCATAATGCTTTTATAGCGTATTCACCAAAGAGCAACAACTTTAAATTCTGACAAGGCTTCTTTCCAGTACCCTATTACCAAACATCCACCTGTGTTCGTCTTTCCCTATTGTATTATTATTGTTTTTGATAATCAATTAAATAATTTATAGCATTTTAGTGCCTATAATGACTGACGATGTGTTTGATCATTTGAAAACCCCCCAAAATTACTCACAATTTTGATGAGTCCACATTTGAATGTAAGAAAAGAAAATAAAGCCTTCATGAAGAAATTTAATCCGAAGCTGTATGTTGATGTTTCCTGGTTAGGTGGAACTATTTAAACTAACAAATTTTGCTGTTGATCTGTGTGGAATTGTGTTAGTCGTGGATACTGCAGTTTAAATAATTTACCTCCTTCAAATTCTCGCCATGAAAAATCTATTAAAGCATTGGGAAAGTCAGAAAAAATTGATTTAAGACTCGACAAGCAGAAATCAGTGACAATTTCCAGACATAAAGAACTTAATAAGAATCGAGAATTTTTTAATCCTAAACTGGTGCAACATGAGTGGAACTATTCATATCGTCTAGTTGAAACACTTAAATAAATTTAAGAAGCTAAAATAGATCTTTCAAAAAGTCTTCTTGACCTTTTCACTCACGAATTATCAAAAATGGTAATAATAAATTATTAAAATGATCATTTTTATCAGAATGAGGCTAAATAACATGATTTGGTAAAAAAAATGTCAAACATAATTTGTAAGGAAATTATGAGAGGTCCACATATATAGATACCATTAAACATGGGTTACCTAACAATTATAAAAAGACTAATAATTTACATCTAGCAGCATTTGCACTTTCTATGGCTTGAGACTAATGGGCCACGGTATCATACCTCATATCAATGACTGGGCGGACTGACGGAATATGGCGATGATATATCTCATCATCAGTTTCACTTGTCTTTATATCATATGTCATCTTAGGACGTCCTGGAGTTCGTTTTTGCTTTTGGTCTTGGTGAATCAGACTTCAGAAACTTGATTCCTAAACTCTACCAATCCAACTGCTTCTTCACTGATTCTGCAGAAGGTTTGTTTCCTGTATTCAAGCCATGCATTACATATTGTTATATCAAGGAAGTGAAAACAAACTCGCAAAGCCCATTTTCTTCAGCGAATGTTTTTTTCTGTAGATTGAAACAAAAAAATCCATCTCATCAACCCCACCCATATGTTGGTGGTATCGCCTGATAATCTGAGGACAGTTTACTTGGACATGTTTTTTCGATAATTTATCCCATCCTTTTACCTACGAGGGGCGGTCAATAAGTTTTTCGAATCGTTAGGGCAAAATAGAGGAAGGGGAATGGGTGTTTGTAAAGGTGTTAGGACAAGTTATGACAAGTCAGGAATGCAGCCACACGCTCCTGCCTCTTCTATTCAAGAAGCAGTAGCTGATCGCAGATCAACAATGGAGAAGGGAAGGAGGTGAGCACCGCGCACTGATCAAAATTTTGACCAAGGAAGGCAAGAATGCAAAGGAGATCCATGAACGCATGGTTGCAGAGTAGACCGACACCGCGCCTTCCTATGCAACCATTGCTCGCTGAAATATTGAGTTCCGCCATGGTCGTGAGTCCTTTAAAGATGACCCCCATCAGACGTGACCAAAGAGGACATTGTGGCTCGTGTGGAGAGGATCATCCTCGAAAATCGACGGGTGAAAATCAAGGAAATCGAGCGAGAACTTGGAATATCACATGGAAGTGTTATCAACATCATCCACGACAATTTGGCCATGACCAGGATCTCTGCCCGTTGGGTCCCTAGAAACCTCACGCCCCATGATCAACTTCAACGTCGTCAAAGTCCACAAGGCCAGATTTGCACAAGCTGCCCTGCACGAGTGCGGATTCAAGGAGCTCAACTATCGCCCCTACAGTCCAGATCTGGCCCCTAGCGACAACATTTTATTCCGCCAGCTCAAGGCTGCACTGCGTGGACACTGGTTTGGGTACGATGAAGATGTCCAACTCGCCGTCCACGAGTGGATTGAACAGCAGTCGGGAGATTTCTGGTTGTCCGGAATTGGAAGCCTCAGGGACAAGTGGCGCAAGTGCATTGAAGTCGAGTGGAGTTATACTGAAAAATAATAAAAGACTTTTCATTATATCTCGTTTCCTTATATCCGAATTGCAAAACTTACTGTCCGCCCCTCGTAGGTTATTGGTTCTTTACAAACAAATGAAGAAACCAACTACTCTCCGGTAATGTTGTCTACCGATTTGACTAAAACCAGTTGTCCAGATTTGTCTTGTAATTCATCAATTGTCCCTCGTCCTTTATTTTTCATATCTTTATCTGTTTCAAGGAAGAATCTACCATTACGATTCCGGCGTATTATACCAGCCTAGCAAAGGACAAGGTGCTGCAGCATGACATTTCCTCCTTGCTGAGCTGGACACTCTGTCTGAAGGATTTGTGTGCCATACCACCCTCAACACCCCAAAATTATGTCTATTAGTATTCCTGCTCTTTTAAACTTTATCAAGTTTCAGTTTCTCTTTGCCTATCAATCCATCTGTCCACTCCCGTTCCTCTCTTTTTTTCGACGTTTTTGACCTCGCCGTTGATGCCGCTTCTTCTCCGGCCACATCTTCCCCCACGCCAAACTAATTGTAAACCATCCGAAAACATAGAAGAACATTATTGGAGTCACTTATAAATACTAATAAAGACAAAAAAAACTGACATATACTCCCAATTTAATTGCATCATAATTATGTTGGTTTACCATCATGATCGAATGATGGCCTCAAATGTCGACACCAAAAATAGCCACGAATCTTTTCTCCTAATAAGATTAATTATAACATATCTAATATCATATCTCAAATAACCAGACTTTATCTAATAAAAATATGTAGTTACTTAACAATAAATACTTTCACAAAAATGGATGGGCATGGATATAAAATATGTACTTACCATCAGAAATTTCACCAATACACGACGCCAAAGTCACAATATAGCAAATGACGCAAAATAGATTGAGAAATAAAATATCTTGAAGAATCTAGTAACATTTGGTATTAGTGTCCATGACAACGTTGAAAAAAAAGCCAAAAGTTACCTTTTAATAGTTTCTTCTCCCAATTTAAAATTTCAGGTGTCCACAAATGTGGACAGGGTGAGTGAAAGGGTTAAAAGTCCCCAGAAATTTGATAAAAAACAAAAATATTGTACGCTGATTGTTTGCTGGTATCGATACTCTTGATTATAATCTTGTATAAGAAGTATTTTCTTCAATTTTTCCTTCGAATGAATATCTATTTGATGTGTTGTAAACAAAATCTATGGATATCGTGTATAGCTCATTTACCGTTGCAATCATTATTAATAAAAATCAAACAAATAATTGATACAATAATGGTAGATATGTCTCGGTAGTGAAGAATGTAATCTTTCTTCGCAAGAGAAATATAGTCAAATGTTTCATGAAATATTCGATAATATACTTCTTCAAATGAAAGAGCTTTTAAGTTTAATGGACAAATTAGGATTGACTGAGTTTGTTGATTGAAAAAAATATGAAGTCTATGATGTTACATTCCCAGAGTGAGCATTAAAATCTTAGAAAAGAAGCTACAATTGTTGGTTTTTTGCACTTTCCTCATCTCCGGTTTTGAATCGTGATTTATATTCTCACAAATCCTTTGCCAAGAAAATGTCGCCGCGCTCCTAAAATATCTACTGAAAAGGGAAATGAACAAGGGTCCTAAGGGAATATAAAATTAACTAATTTGATCCTAACACTACCAATATCAACAGCAAGTGTTGAGCCATCCTTTTCGGCACATAAAAGAATTAAGTTATTTAGAAAGTTCCTAAAGTGCCAAAGTAAATAATGGCCATCTAATCTCACCTAACAAGCTTATGAAAAATCAAGAGTACTTTTAAAATTTGGTTATCGAAGAATTTTGTAAGTAAAGTAGGAGAGTCAAATTTCAATTCAAATAATCCATCCCAATTTTTTAGGGGAATTTCAAATTTTTATCTTTTTATTGAGATCAATTCGGCAAAAACTATATATATATATATATATATATATATATATATATATATATATATATATATATATATATATATATATATATATATATAAATACGCCTAATTTTTGTTGCAATATTTAAAAAGATCAGTAAACTACATTATTGAAAAATGCAGGGCGAAGTTCAAAAGGTCTGCAATCTTAGTATTTAACCTTTTTCGCCTCTGGGAATAGAAAATCTATAGCAAACGATATCACGGAAGGTAAAATGAGAAAAGGCTGAGGATGCCTTGTTTGTGCTGAAGGATGACAGAGAGAGCAGGAGTGACACAAGCGGGTAGGTTGTCAGATAAACTCAGGCAACAACGTGGGCCATGCTATACAATATGGAACAATGGTAGTCAGATACACAAAGTTCGTAGGAGGATGTGTCTTCTACCTTTGGGTACTAACCATACGTGTGCACAACTATTTTACACGTGAAAGTATATGTGAGTACGCGTGCATATTTTTCTAACTATATATTGATTAAATTTGTGGGTTATGCATTTAATGGGGTTTATTAATGTTATTATTTATATTGCCTCTCGCCCTGTTACTTAGTTTAGGATTACGGTGGCGTGAAGCTCAAATATATTTCCTGCCCTGAATGCTCAGCTCTTTTGTTAACTGGTGTTAATTTTGAAATTAAAATGAAAATTATCTTTCAAACCATTCAATTGGATTAAATGCCTGAGAAGTCCACTCCACGACTCATGATGGAAGCCCTCTACTATACACATTACCTTGTGTGTTGAAATCACCCATGACGATACACACTCTGTCTTCGACAAGTTCTCCTAGTAGCTTGTACAGATCTCTGTCCTTTTCAACGAGTTGGGCAGGAGGTCTATAAAGCACCAGGGTCCTGTATTTGGCAGGACCTATCTCTAGGTCAACACCTAGTAGTTCATGGTCGGATACGATGTTGCAATCCGTCGAGTTGAGAGTATCCTTGACATACATCACACCACCACCCTCTCTGTCAGGCCTATCTTTCAGGAAGAGCTGGTAACCGGGAATTGTGAATTCACCTTCAAAATCTCGGCTTGAGGTTCTTATCAAACGACTCCGTTATGGCCACCATCTCAGGTTCCTTTGCTACTACGAGGCCACGGAGCTCAAGAAGCTTATTCTTGATTGACCTCGCATTGAACAGAAGAACTTTGAGGGAGTCCCCTAGTGTAGGGTTCCCTACGCTCTGCCGTTTCTCGGCTTTTCTGTTTTCGTTGTCACACCCTTCTTTGACGACCTCCGAGAAGGTCGTTCCAGGAGTGACACGGGCGTGCTGGCGCACGTCCGCTTTCGCTCTGTTTCGAACGCTCCTTTGGGTGCGTTCCACGACATCTTGAATTAGGTTGGCGAGAAAGGCCTTCCCTTTAAAGGAGAGATGTACCCCGTCCCTTTGGTAGAGGTTGTATCTACCAATAAAGGTACGATAGGAGTCTACAAAGAAGACTCCTTCTGCCGTGCAGAGATCCGCCAACCTTCTGTTCACTGCGACGTTTCTTTCGTGATCGGTTGGGGATGGACCTCTTCTTGGAAGCATCCCAACCACTAAACGTTTGCGGGTTTTAAGCCCTATGTCATCCTCGGCTCCCATCACCGTTTGGATGGTCTTACCACTGAGGTCAACCTTACCCCCTCTGAGGTAGAGGTCGTTGCCGCTCACCATCAGAGCAACAACGGAATTCTCAGAAATCTGAGCTTTCTCTGCCTCTACTCTGATGTAGTTACCCCGTCCTGACAGGCAGCTTACCTTCACGCTAGTGTGAAGGCGAGCCGCTAGCAGCGGCTGAAGATCCCGTGTTTGCAAGTCACCAATGAGGGTGACCTTCGGACACTTGGTCTCTGAATACGGGGTCTTCCCTTGTCGAAGAGGCCTCCCCTTTTCCTCTTTACTCTCCACATTCTTATCTTTCTTTTTCTTCTTGTTTATCTGTTTTTCTTCTATTTTTGGTTCTACTTTTGTTTCAACTTTATTCTTTTTCTTTTTTTACTTCGTTTTTCCTTTCTTCTTATTCTCTTTTTCTCTCGCCTCAGCTAGCTTAGCCTCAGATATCGCCGGAATCTCCGCTTGAGTACCAGGGGATTCCGACAAGTCAGTGGGGAGGGGGGGGGGGCTCTTCTAGGCATCGAATCTGAGCTGCGTTAAGGGCTTCGAGTTTCTCCAACTTTCTTTCAAATATTTTAGCTCTCTCCTATGAGGCTCTATAGAGGTCTTTTAATTTCTTCACCTCTCGCGTCAATATGCAAGTAGTGCAGATACTTTCATGGCTGCATTTCGAGTAGCAGCCCTCCGGAATGTCAACGCACCACTTTTCTAACTGGCATGTTGCACAGTTGTGTTTTAGACGAACGGGTCCTTTTTTGCCTGTCATTTTGAGCGCTTTCTCTCTTTGAAAACTCGTGACCAATCAATGATAAAAAATGGGGGTTGGTGAGTTCTCTCCGCGTAAGTCGCTCCCGCCTATCGATCAGAGAGGTTTCGGATCTTTCACAAGGTACGCTCCATGTGCTGCTGTTAGTCCAACCGAGTCCTCAAGCCTCGGCGTGCCATGGCTCCCAACCAAGCAGCACTGACGGTCCCCGAATGGGCCATCGATTTGTGACCAGGTGAACAACAACGAAGCACGCCCCTTACTAAACTCCTACTAGTTCCCTTCACAACGGCCAGGATCTCGGAGTAGCGTTCAATGGATATCCCGCCACACCAAGGAACTCTACCCAAGGCTTTTAATTGGCCTGGCAACCAACATGGGAACAAAGGGCCGTCACCTCGGAACAATGTTACCATAAGCCCCCGTCAACGGGCACTGGGAACGGTCAATAATTATGCGCCAGGGAAGGGGTTAACGGGGCACTACCCTCCTCCCATTCATCGTACCCCAACGCCTAGGAGACCTCTAGTCCTAGTCTCTCGTAACCAGTGAGCGTCGATTGGCATTGTTTATAGAGGTCCTAAAGCCTCTCTTCTGACGCATAAGGTAGCTGCCAGGTCCTTATATGTAGATAGAGGAAGAAAGGGAAAGGATGACATGATAGGAGTAGGCTTTTTTTCTTTTTTTTTGTATAAGTGGGAGATAGGATAAAAGTAAAAAAGGAGAGGGATAGAGTAGAAAAAGGAAGGAATAATGCACTTAGTCTGGAACCTCGTTTCCGACCAAATCGACAAGGAAGCCCTACCAGGGGTACCCAGAAAAGGTACCCCCGCTGACATAGCTCAAAAAGTCCAAGGTCCACACAAGCTCTCTTCCCGCGACAAGGGGGAGTCACCTCTCCCTCTACTTTCGTTATGAAGAGAGAGAGAGAGAGAGAGAGAGTCTCGATAGCTGTGAAGTATTTTTATTCTTATTAGAAATTTATTCCAATGAAAGTAAGTATTTCTTCTTTATCTCTAGGGGCGTACTTCTTTCCTCGCTACTATGCATACAAATTAGTTTGGAATATGAGATGATCAATAATATAGGTGGAAATAAAATAAAATATATCATAAGGGGTTGGATTTTCAAAGGTTTTTGTATTTCTTCACTGGGCACAGTTGGCAAAGAAAACATTTCAGATGATACTGTCCATCCAAATTATTTTATTGTCAATTGTAGGCCTATTCTTTCTGCCTGTGTCACTTTCATCCATCATTGTCACTGCTATCTTCTGATAAGGGCATGCCATCCTCTAAATCTTCATCTGAGCTGGCTGCATCACTGATATCTACGTTTGATTCAGCATCTGAAGGAATTTCATCCAATATCCTGCATCACTGATATCTAAGTTTGATTCAGCATCTGAAGGAATTTCATCTAATATCCTATTCACTGCTTCATTCAGGGGCTTTATCAGCTATCTACGCGCTGAACGTCACGGAACAAAGAATATCCATCGTGCGGGTACAAAAGACTAAGGATGCAAATATGATCCTCCATGTGAGGCGTCGGACAAGTATGAGACCAAGGAAATGATGCGATTCTATCCCATTTAGAGTCAAGTCTGGTTCGAGATGGAGCCGTAGATGGTGGCAAAAGTGCACCAACTTAGTCTTGGCAAAGTAAAATCGAAGCTTAATCGATGCCGCATAGCGAGAGATGCGGTTAAATTCAAATTGGAGTCGTGGTTCCAGAGCAAATATCTCGGCTGCGCCAAAAGAGATCTAAAGGTTGTCCAAGTAGAGCGCAGTGAGAACATCTACCAGCCACCGAGGTGATGCTATTGATGCTTAAGGCAGAGAGTGTGACACTGAGGTCACTTTCCTGAGGGCTATCCTCTTCCTGCTCCCTTGGGCCGGAGAGGGCTCCCCCACCGTATGCGGAATCGACGGTCTCGACAAAATTCAGATATAAATATTTGGAGACGTCCCTTTCCGCCATCGTGTGGAGAGTCTCCATAATACTGCATCCCCATGCTGTATCATAAGAATTCTCCAGATCAAAAAACACACTGACGAGGTGCTGTCTACAAAGGAAGGCATCGCAGATGGCATTTTTCAAGTGGAGAAGATCATCCCACGTGGATTGAAACTTGTGGAAGACACACTATGCGCTAGACCGGTGCTACGGGCTCTCCTCCAAAAGCTATTTCAAACCTTACCAAATTTTCCCTCAACTTGCACATGCAGAGGGTTAGAGAGATTAGGTGGAAACCGGCTGAGGTAAAGTGATAGGTCAGCGGTTTGCCAAAAGCGACAACACAGGATCGATTCACCAGGAGTATGGTAGGATACCCTCTACAAAGATCTTGTTGAACAAATATAAGAGAAGGTCCACGTTTCTCTCAGCCAGGTACCGAAGCATGGCTTAGAGGACATCGACCTGACCAGGGGTGGTGTCCTTCCTTGAAGCGAGAGAACGGCACGTAACTTACTTAATTTAAATCTATCATTGAAGGGTTCTCCACCTGTGGAAGTAATGTCCAGTTGGCGACCTTCCGCCATATAACGATACGCATTTAAGGCTGAAAGAGCAGCATCCCTGTTAGAAAATGCAGAGAAAGCTGTGTGAAGGACTCTGCCACAGGCGCAGGGTTCGACATTGTAGTCCGATTCTCCTGGAGAACGAGAGCGCTTCCCTACCAGAACCTGCTCCCGATCTTTTTCGTTCGCTTTTACACCGCTGCCAGATGGGTTGTCCCCATAAGTGAAGACACGTATGCCTGTCATGAAGAGCGGCGGGCAGGTTAGGGAGACAAACCGGAAATCAGCCCTAGCTTGGCGAAATTAACATAAAGTAAAATCGTTCGGGCGGCACTTATAGTGCATGTAAGAATAACGCTTCTGTTTGTGGTTCGTTCCACACTCGGCTGATCACCAATAAATCGGTCGGCGTGCAAAGCGTGCAGACAATCTAGGAATAGTAGCTAGGCCCACAGCGATGAGCTTCCCGAAAAAGAATTCAACGGCTTCATACACTGACATAAACTCCTCGACTGAGATGCGGACCACTGCGCCCGCGCCAAGCACCACCGGGGCGTGCTATGATGGGGCAGCGGCTCAGAAAATAATACTTGAATGGAAAGTGATTACTAACATGGAGATCATCGACTATCCCCCCCCCCCTCCATAAATCAGCCTGTGCATCCACAAAACACCTAGAAAGATCAAACCAGGAAAATGAAGCGGTTTCCTGGCAATGATGCATAAATTCATCCAGGTTTAAGGCACACATCTCCATCTCGTCGATTAGGTGAGAAAACACCTTACCCGTCGGATTGATCGAGTAGTTTCCCTAGAGTGGGCGTCTACCATTCAATTCCCCGAACAAGAGAAAGGTCCTTGGCAAACCATACTACGACGCCTCGAAGTCGGCTGACTGTGGAATATATGAGGAAATAATGTATACCTTCTATTTCCCTAAAGAAGGCATTTAAAGGAAAGAGAAGAACGGAGACATCATGCCGGGTGTAAATGACGTATCCTCCTTCCAGCCCACATCCCGTTGGGGTGGGGTCACAAAATCCTTATACTCCGGTAGGGTGTGCAGGGGAAACACGCCCAGCATGGTCTCTTGCTGAAGATAGCTAAGGAAAAACGAAAGGAGACGAGCCTACGCAGCCATTCCCAGTTTGGCCGGAGCCTGCGGCAATTCCATTGAAGGAAGTGCCCTCCAGGTCTAAATCGGAGGAGATGCGGGGTCCGTCTTCGAATACAATACCCTCACGGGAATGGCCGTAAGCCTCACGGAGGCAGAACTCCGGGCGGTGTTGGCCGGACAATAAGCTGGAGGCGCTGTTGCCTTCGATGACTTTGCAGGTGGTGTTCCCCTTTGATGGATCCACCGTCTTCGACTCACTCAGCCTCATACTAGATGTGGGCGTAGGAGCGGAAACTCCTTTATTACTGTCCTCCTTCGGAGATCAGCATTAGGAACCGCGGAAGACGGCCTTGCGAGCAACTTAAGGCGTATTGCCTCCTGTTAGCCTAACGACTCGGTGGAAGCGCGAGGCCATTTTGGCTCACGAGAAACGGTCACACTGGAAGAGGAGGGGGGGGGAACCCTGATTTTAGCCGCAGCTAGGTGTGAAACTTTTGTACGCAAGCTGTACGAGGGGAGAGCCGGGAGTGGGTAGAACCGACAGAAAGGTTTCATTTGGCGCGGGGAGGACCCATTGGAATAAGACATCACAGGGAGTGACGAGCGCTCCATGACAAAGCTCCAAGCATCGCGAAATGAGAGACAATCCGTAGCATGAACGGCCAGGATTTTTTTATCCATGAGATAAGCACCACATTGCTTTGATGAAGTGAGGTTCGGCTCTCCGCAATTGACACACTAGGCCACACACGATTTGAACTCTGGTAATCCCGACTTTGCCGAAGCGGTAACAGGACTAGCACCTCCGCGTCAGTGGCATGAATGCCTAGACGCATCAGTAATACCAACTGGCACACACCTACTTAGGAAGTTTATCACAATCTAACGTAATGAAGAGCATAGGGTTGGGTCTCGAAGCCCCTCCCTGGTTTCTCACCACACTTTCGTCCTCGACCTCTCCATGGTCGGCCAGCTCAAAAATGATGCCACCTATGAAGTAGTCCACGAGTTGCCTCGTATAAATCACTCCCTTCACGAAGTTCATGGTAGAGTGTGGCGTCGCATTCAATGACGTTCCATTAAGTGTCTGAAAAGCACTAATCATTGTCACCTTGGATGGATCTGACACATTCGCCAAAAGGCTTCCTTCCGAGAACTGGGTCACTTTTGGCTCTTTACCAATCAGGCTACCTAGTGCTTTCCTCTGATGGATCATGTTGCTCTTGGCCAAAATGCTGCCATCAGGGGAGCAAATAACCAGAAAGCGTTTGAAGCCACCGTGCTCGAAAACCACAGCTAATCTCTGAAAATGGGCACCTACGTAATTGAGGGGAAGAAGGAAGAGGAGGAGATGCTCCCGCTCCTCTCCTCCGCCCTTAGGAACAATTAAGCCAGATGAACTTGCTTCATAAAGATCCTTCTCTGAAATAGAGAAGGTCTTGGCGGTCAAAGGGGCAACAGCCAGGAAAAGGAGCTCCCTCCTCTCCTTGTGAGTCCTCGCGCCTGAGGCGTATGATGAGAACCTAGAACAGGGGTAGAATCGGATTCTGTGCATGCACCGAGCCAGGGTTCGACCCCATGGTAGATCCTACCATCTAGGCCTGGATCACCTCAGGGACCATGTTCATCTCATGCGAGCCGTCCATTTGATCATACCCCCATGAAAGACATCATGG
Organism: Ceratothoa steindachneri; assembly: GCA_963969495.1. NCBI lineage: Eukaryota > Metazoa > Arthropoda > Malacostraca > Isopoda > Cymothoidae > Ceratothoa > Ceratothoa steindachneri. The sequence continues at coordinate 93,535,168 of OZ018330.1, forward strand.
ATCCCATCCGAGGTACCTTTAGTCTCGCCTAGGTACAGGTTTGGAGGGAGCCCTGAGAAAGCATATCGGGAAGGACCTCCTTTTGTTCCACGGAGCTATCCAAGAGCGGCTCCGACGATGGTACAGGTGAAGTAGAGAGGTTGATTTTAAAATTTCCATCATTTGGCATTGTGAGCCAATTTTTTACGGGATGCAGTCGCTAATCAGCCCGCGCTATAGCCTCCTCTGAAAGGGGTGATTACATGGCCAGCAAAGCCAGCTGCGACCATTATAACACACTTCTCCCATTCAGTGGCCAGGCTGCTAATCAGCATGGCAGCTCCGCTTGAGCTGGGCATAAAATTGATAGACTGTGAACAGAGAGAGGAGAGAGAGAGAGAGAGGGGCATTTGAGAAATTGAGACTGAGGTGAGGTAAGTTCTTATAAACCCACGACCTCAAACTTGAGCTCAGGGGTAAGGGGGACTTCCTATTCAGTCCAAATCCGAGATGGTTGGGCGAGAGGAAGCTAATCGATGTCTACCCTGTGTAATTAGAGGCCCACCAGAGAAAGTTGTGGGGGAAGTTGTAGGGAAAGTGAGGAAGCAGGTTAAGGATACAGGGTGTAAGAAAGAAGAAGAGGCTAACATAGGGTCAGACGGGGCGCTGAGTCCCTTCAGGTCGGCGGTCAGGAAAGCAAATCGCCGTGACCCATATGGGGGTCGAGAAGAAGCGATGTATTTTACCCTCTCATTTGATGTTGTGAGCGAAAGTAAGGCGCAAGGTTTGAGTAATAAGTGTCACTGGGACAGGTGGCAAAAGGCAGCCTAAAACATATTCCTATCCTGCCCCTTTTTAGTCGTGTGCAAGTCTAGTTGTGAGAGACTCTACATCACACTCTGTCGGTCGGTCCCCGTTTTGATTTTTATTTGTTTTTGTAAAAACATCATAACTATTCGGCAGATTCTAACGAAATTCGATAACCTTATGTAGTTTTTCATTCTCTTTCGAAGGGTATAATTGCCAAAGTCTTCCAAAGTTTAGCCCGGGAATTATTTCTTGGGGGTGGGGGGCTATAACACCATAACTATTAGGACGATTCTAGCGAAATCTGTAACCCTTATGTATGTTGTTTTATATTCCCTTTTGAATGATACAAATGAAAAGTCTTACCAAGGTTAGCCTGGGAATTATTTTGTTCTGCCAATAACATCATAACTATTCGGCCGATACTCTGCTAGACTGAACTAGGCTATAATATGCTATACTCTGCTAGGCAAGCCTAAAATAGGCTATGTATACCTAGGCTATTTATAGGCTAGACTATAATATGCTAAGCTATGGTAAGATATAATCTACAAGGGTAAGATATGCTATGCTAATTTAGGCTATAAAATGCTATGCTAGGATAGCATACAGTATGTTAGGCTAGAGAATACTAACCAATGTTTGACTAGGGTATAATAGAATAGTATAGGCTATTCTGGTCTAGGATAGTTAATGCTATGCTACTCGTAGGTTATACTATGCTAGGCTAAGCTATGCTAAGCTATACTTAAATTGCTAAATATTTCTTTACCACTTTTCTTTCCCCATAGCTCTGGACAATTTTATCCCTTTGTGTAAGTTTTGCTTATTGATTGCTTATTGCTGGACTACCCTTTTCATCCCATACTCGGGCCTCTTTTCTCTTTTACTAGTGACGGTCTTAATAATTTTTCTCGTGCTCCGCTTTCTCATTTCCTCTCTTTGTTTCATCTTCTCTTTCCATTCTTCGCATATTTAAGTGCCTTTTTTCCTCTGCTGGAAGAATAACATATCTAATTAGAACGTTGGGAAACTCTAATATGTTCATTATCAACCAATTTAACTTTGGTTAAATTTAAGAGCATCCTTGATCAACAGTTATTCCTTGCTAAAACAAGGTCTGCTGACCAAAAAGTCGCGTGCTCTCACTTATTCAGATTTGTGACCTTACGACCTCCAAAACGTTCAATAATTCAAAGACTAATCTTAGAAAAACCCTTAGGAAGACTAATTTCGTTAGAATCAGCCAAATAGTTTTCATGTTATTACCAAAACAAAGTTATTCATAGGCTAACCTTGGGAAGACAATGGAAGTTAAATCATTCGATAGGGAATGTAAAATAACATAAGAGTTTAAATTTCATTAAAATCGGCCGAATAAATACAATGTTATTACAAAAACAAATAAAAAGCCCGCGAATAAAGAATAATTCCAATAATTGACAAATGCAATGTCAATTGGTTTCAAGTTCCATTGCGAAGAATGTCTGTAAAAAGAATGTCATTCCTTCTAGTCTAAAGTATCGTTATTAACAGTCGAAATTTAATTAGTAGTTTATCAGACTTGAATACATTTTAGACCTAAACTTATTATAAACTTGAATATAATTTCAGACTTTCCATTCACAATATTTCTAAAAAAATATAAAACGTCACCTAAACATTTTTAGTCAACGGAATTGAAAACAGAGATTATTTTAAAGACATTTTTTTAGAAACTTGCACCTCTGCGTCCAAGGTTCGCCATTTCCCACCCGTTAGAAATGTCTTAATTTTTACCTTGAGTCATTATTATAACAGAAGGTTATAACAAAAAATAACTAAATACTTCACTTTTTACAAATAAATAGAAATAATGTAAACTGTACCAACCAAGAGTAAGATCTCCATGACAATAGAGAGGAAAAAACTTGAATTATTATATTTAAATGCTAGAAAATAGGAAAAACGTTTAAAAAAATTAAAGCCAGAGTCACTTCCCGTAATTAGGATTTTATTTTAACAAGTGAGATTATGATAAATTTTTCACATCGAGATTTTAAGGGGGAATATGAGATAATTGGTATTTCACTTTACAATAAAAATTAGAACAATCGCAGAGGTAGCAAATTGCTGATCCGACTTAATTCGAAAATTGAAAATGAGGAAATGGAATTATAAATTAACTGATTGGGCAGCGTTAGCAATTAAAATTTGTTTTAAATATTCCTCTTTATTTTCGAAATTTAGCTTTATCACCTAACCAATTAAGATATTTAGATAAATTGTTTTAATGCGAACTCAATATTTTCACTAGAAAGAAATGCAAAAATATAGAGCAGGTATAAAAAAGGTGAAGAATATGATTTAAACTGATTTATTTCATACTTGACATTAATAGAAATAAATTTTGCTCGTATATTCTATAAATAATTAATATTTGATGTGACCTTTTGCTTTTATAACCCCAAATGCCTTATGGCATATCTTGCATAAGTGGTTAGGGCAACCTTCTGCAATTCAATGTGTGATACTAACGTATATTCATATTCTTTCAGTGATAATCTTATTGTTAACTTACAAGTGGTAATTTTTGGTTAAAAATGTCTCCAAAGAATCAGATCCCTGAAGGTCAAAGAGCTCAAGTCATTGCATTGTCTAGAGAGAGATTATCCCAAGTCAAAATTGCAAGAAAATGGAATTTCTCGAGAAACGGTGTCCAAACAACCATTAAAGGTATAATGAGACCAATTCTTTCAAAAATAATGATGGTTAAGGTCGCAAAATGTGTACGACTCCGAGGGAAGGGAGGTTGCCGAAATGGATATCTCTGGCTGATAGCAAAAACACTCTTCTGCTGTAGCTGTTGAGATTCGGGCACTAACAAACGAAGAGTTATGAAGACGCACAGTGAGAAGAAAATTATTAGAAGCTGGGCTCAAGGAATGTAAGGCTAGTGTCTAAGGTGAAAAAGAACATGGTCTACTCACTAAAAGTCGCGTGCTCTCACTTATACTGATTTATGACCTTATGACCTTCGAAACTTTAAATAATTCACGGACTAAGTTTGGGAGGACCTTGACAATTACATCATTAGAAAGAGAATATAAAACAACATAAGAGTTTCAAATTTTGTTAGAATTAGCGGAATATTTATAAAGTTACTGCCAAATAATTATATATCTATCCTTGGGAGGACTTTAAAAAATATATGACTCGAAAGAGAATGTAAAAAAACCTAAGGGTCTCAAATTCGTTAGTATCTGCTGAATAGTTGGTGTAGGTGGTAGGTGGGAATGTAGTGGTGGTGTAGATGGTAGTAGTGTAGGTGGTGGTGATGTAAATGGTGGTGGTGCAGCTGGTGGTGTAGGTGGTGTTGATGTAGGTGATGGTGGCATAGGTGGTGTCGCTGGTGCAGGCGGTGGTGGTGTAGGTAGTGATGGTATAGTTGTTGTTGTTGGTAGTGGTATAGGTTGTGTAGGTGATGATTCGTAAGAGGATGTACAAGAACACAAGAGTTTGTTTCAAATTTAGTTACTATCGGCCGAATAGTTACAATATCATTACAAAAAAATACAAAAACGGGGACCGATCAACATAGTGAGATGCAGAGTTGCACGCGACTAAAAAGTGATTGTCTTGGGCAAAAGAAGATCGGACTTATTATGATTGTGTTAAAGTTGTTTGGTGTAATGAAACCAACTTTTAGGTAGGTGCTCCACATTATTTTTCACTAATTTATTAGGCTTGTACACAGTTTTCTTGGATACCGAAAATGATCAAACATTTCTATTTCCCCTCAGGTCTCTGTGACCCTTGGAGCTGTTTAAGGTCGGAAGAGGTAAGAAAGCTTATGATGCGAGATGTGTTGTCCCAACTGTCAAATTTTGCGGTGGCAGTGTAATGGTTTGGGGCTGCATGTCGTCTTCAGGCCCAAGGTTGTTGCGTGCAATTGTGAGGGCAGTATAAATTCCAACACTTACAATAGTATGTTAGACCTTAGGTAAAATTTTAATGATGACATACCAGATGGTGTAATCTTCCCTCAAGAGAATGTTCTATGCCAGACATCTAGAATTTCAAAGGGTTGGTTTGAAAAGAAAGGGAAGACATTGATGAAATGGATCTCTCAATCACCAGATCTCAATCTCCAGATCTCAACCGCTTGGGCACAGGAGTGAGGGAGCACAAATGTTGCTCAAATAGTGAATTAACAGCTAAAATTCCTGAAGAGTGGCGAAAAATTTAGCCAACTGCTTGTGCGAACTTAATCTCAAGTATGCAAAAACGCATAAAACTACTAATAAAGCAAAAGGAGGATAGCTCAAATATTAATTATTCATAAAATATACGCAGAAAGAAATTAATGGTATTATGTCATGTGTGAAATACATGAGTTTCAATTAGATTCTTCACTTTTTCATACCTGCCGTATAATTTTGGCCAAGGTTGTAGATAGGGAGAGGTAATGTTTAATGTTGCTTGCCATTCTCTCTACAAAAATAAAATTCACAAGTACTATTTATTGTATTTTTATCGAATAAAACTTGAGTGCATTTTACTATAAAACTCACTAGAGAAACAGGTGGGACGGAAGAGGAAATGCCCAGCGCTCTCCTTTAGTACTTCGATCTACTACTACATACTTTCACCAGAATCAAAGTAGAAAGGGGTCCGGGTAGAGGCAATGGTAAAATAGTGTAAGAAGAAAAGTTCAAGTTAGCATAGCTAGAAGTAACGTAGAAGACAAATAATTGAAAAAAGGTAGTCATAGGACCTACAGCTTAAGGTGGGATCTGAATGACGGTGTATGCAGCCTAAACTTTCTATTGAATCTAATTAGTGCCCCTTGGTCACGATATCTTCTGTAATTCTACTGTGTAAAAGATAGTTACCCTAGTAGAATTTTAAGGAAAATAGAGATTCGCAAAGGTGTGCCAGTTTGCCGGGAGATCAGGCTTATCTCTATCCATTGTAATGATTTTTAGTTTATATATTTTTGAGAAGTAGGAGATTAAACGTAGGAGATTACAGCTTAAGGTAGGATCTGAACGAGAGTGTATGCAGCCTAACCTCTCTATTCACTATAATTAGTGCCCCTTGGCACGATATCTTCTGTAAGTCTACTGTGGATAAGATAGTTAACCTAGTAAAATTTTAAGAAAGCTATATTTTTGAGAAGTAGGAGATTATGCGTATCCCGCAATTCTGTATTAGTGATATGTTCATGTGTATTGTTTGTTTTTACTTGTTGTGGTATAACCACTCTATACCATACACTACTCGTCTATTATGTGAGAGGGGTGACTTAATTACCTACAGCAACGCGAACCGTTGAAGGAATGTTCACAGGAATTAAGGACCGACTAGGAAGTCACACTTGAGGCATTGGGTTTCAAATCCTTAATAATCAAACAGAGTGTATATATGGTTGGCGAGATTTAGTTAAATAGGCCAAAAGTATCGTGCAAGGTTGGTTAAAGATGAAACAACAAAATATAATTTTATTGACACAGATCAAAATAAGAATATTAATAGGCAAAAGAGAATTATTTTAAATTGAATGAATCTCTTGATAATTATTATGAGGAGGGATTCTCAAATGTAATTAATTGATTAAAGTAATAGGCTCAAATCAAAAGAGAGAACTTGACACTACTAATAATGGAGGAAGTTTTAGTCTTACAGGTCAATGATCGTTCTCCACTCACTGATCGTTCTCCACTCACCTTATCACAAGGTCCTTCTTGTGATAAGGTGAGTGGAGAACGATCAGATGAGGCAATTGGGGCATGATCCGAATGAGGAAGGTGGGACACGATCCGAATGAGGTAGGTGGGGCACGATCTGAACCAACCTTACGATGAAGATAGACAAACTCCAAAAATGACATTCGACGAGGAGTGTGGGAATTTTCGTAATTCCACGGAAAAAGGAATCTTTTTTCCTTAAAGGTAATCGCTGGGGGTTTTCTTCGGTTGAATTAAACGGAGCGAGAGTGTTGCTCAAATTCAAAGGCTTGCCGTTCACAGAAGCTAACATTTGACTTAGGTAGAATCACGGCTGAAGAAGTCTTGCTGTCTGACGAACGCTCACGGGACGAGACGATAATGACGGCCTTGAGGTGCGGGCTGGACTCTTCGAACTACAGAATAACCCGAGTATTTGTATGCTTGATTCTGGAGGGGAAGGGGGCGTTTGGAGCAAGAAGTCACAAGCTCCAGACATCTTAATCCGCAGGCGGAGTCAATTCATCATTTAGCAGCAAGGGCGAGACAGAGCAGCTATTTCACACCTCGTCACTAGGAAGGAGGGGGGGGGACAAGTACACACCATTGGGAAATATTTTAACAACGTGTGTTATGAGTCGAAAATTCGAGAATGACGTCAACCATGGCGTGATACCATAGCACGTGGTCTCCGATAAATGGGGGGGAAGGGGCAGAGATTGTTCTTTTACACTGATAAATTATGCGTTGAAACCTTTATTTTGCAGTTTAACTCTGGTTCTCTCTTTTTAATAATGATTATATTTATTAATCATCCCATTTGTTTTGACATATTCGTAATTATTTTATTCAGTTTAGAAGTCTTTATTCATTTTACCATTCAGATGATCAAGTTCAGTGATTGTTTCTCTATTTTGGTAGATTTTTTTGATCAGATATGACGAGATTCGTTGCATCTTCGCTTTCTTTGGATAAATTTTCTATTCATCTTCATGATCTAATGGTCTAGGTATGCTTTAGAATAGTGAGTACAAAGTCCATTCTTTCTCTTGGGGCATCTGATTAGATAAATCTATGCCTATTTACTTTTGTCTCTTTATAATAAATATTGAATCAGCGCTTTTTTTCTTATTTTTATATTAATGTTTCTTAGATTCCATAGTAGTTGCAGCCATCTTTTCCCTCTGTTTGCCCTTTCCTTTACTTGTTTCTTGTAACCATTCGTATCAATCATTAATCCCATCACCTTGCTTTCTATATTATACATTTCCTGGACGGAAAGTACAATTAATTGGCTGTTACCATCGGCAAATTCTATGTTTACGCATCCTTCGTTTCTGGATGGATATATATTAGCGGTGTAGATAGAATAGAGTGATGGGTTCAAACAGTCATTTTGGGAAGTCCGACTTCAACTAGATTCTTTCTCCTTGGTGGTTACCCATCTCTATGAAGGCATATTTATCAGTGAAGTAGTCGCATACTATTCTGTCTATTTTCTTCATTCTTAGTTTCAGTATTTTATATTGAATATCCCTCTGCTACACTTTTTTCGAAGGCTTTGGACACGTGTCAGCAGACGATCTTCATGCTAATTTTTCCCTTTGTGCTTTTGCCATATTTTCACTATTACACTGTAAGTTCATCTGTATTTTCTAAATCTATATTTGGCAGCTATTCGGAATATTGTTATTCAGTAAATGCTTAGTGAATTATGTTATTGTTATTTTGTTTTAAAATTTTACCAATAAATTCCGGCAGCATATGGGACACTTGTGTACCACCTTGTCTGGAGGTTTCTCCACTTTGGAGACGAAATTCATTTTGGCTACATTTAATTTAGCGGGGAAATATCCTTTATTTGCACATGAATTTTATATACATATTTCTTACCCGTTCTAGGGTGTCAAGGCCAATTCTATATAGTTTTTTGTTGGTAAGACGAGGTATTTCAGGAGTGCTTTGCTAAAAGTTTTTGATGATTTCATTTATTAAAATTGTATTTATGGCGTTGTCCGTTCTATCGATGGTGTTCCCTTCTTATTCAACCTAATGGAATGACTATGTATTTTTATTTCTATCCGTTGAGTTTATCTATCATTTGATTTTCAAATTTTACATTTTTACAATCTTGTTTTAATAATATCTCAATTTTTATTTTAGTTTCTAAGATATTTCCTCATCAGTCCTTCATTTTCATTATTTCCTTGTCGGGTTTTGGTTTTAAACTATTTATGTATTCCTAAAACTCAGTAAGAGATGCTTATTCATCTATTTCTTTGATAAGTTGATCCTATTTTCTATTATATATTTTTTAAATCTGTCTTGTGGGTCATTGCGGTGACTTTATATTTCATGTCATCTGAAGTAGTTTCTGTTTTGGTTTCGCCACTATTAGTTTCATCGTTTCTTTCCTCATTTTGTTTTTTTTTATTCTTTTTGCATCCATTAAGACATTGGTGGTAATTTAGAAATAAGTTTATCTTAAATATAGCTAAAGATTCTATATATTTCCGGGAGCATCATAAGTTCCAGTCCGTTCGTTGTCTATCAGCATATTGTTAAGCGCTGGTGCGTATGACCCAAGGTTTCCAATATTCATCACGTACGAATGGAAAATACACGTGAGAATTTTACATTTAAAGTATCGTGAAGGTTTATTTGTGTCAACTGGCTTTGCGGATATCTCTTGACTATGGAAAGATATATATTCCCTTGTATTTCATTTTACTTTGGCGTATTTTGCTGTATTTCCCTCTACTTCTTGATGACTACTCTACTTTTGGAACACGAAAATCGCTATATTCCTGTAGTTTCGCTTATTCGTGTTTTTGTTTAAAGTTCGCAAAAATCAGATGACGAGGACTATGGACGGCATATTCTCGTTGTATGATCCTACTTTGTATATCCTCTAAAGCATAATTGAATAATGATGAAAGCATCTAATTTTATGGGAGCTGGATGGATTCGCATGCTAAATGGAAATGTTCGTTATGGAGAATCTTTGAGGTCATACCATCGACTCGCATATAATTTTTAATGCGTAGTTCTGTTCTTTAAATTCGATTAATTCAGTTACTTTCACCCACTGGTGCCTGTATCGCAATTATTCTTTAATTTCTTCGAATATGTATTGCCCTATCCATTATTCGATTCTTTTGCAAATCGTGCTTATTTTGGCAGTAATCTGCGGAAGTACTAACTGCCGAGGAGAGTACCTGTTTGACATTTTATATTTTCTGGGAAGTTAACTGAAAGTCCCTTGTTTTTTTATGATGTGAGGGTATTAGTTTAAGTGGTAGTTTTTTTTTTCATTAAGTTGTACCAGGTTTAAAGAAATATTACAATAAACTTCCTGTTATAGATCATCTCATGATTAAATTTAATCAAATAATCGTTTAATTGAAATCAAGATTTAATCTTGCCAACTCTAATACATTTTTTTCTTCTCAACTTTTGTATTAAAGACCCCCTGCCTATATACTTTTAAGATCCTCGTTAGTATATTAATTTGCTTGGTCGCCTTGCAACATTCAATATGTAGGACAAGCTGCTATACAGCTTAAACTGGGGATTTCGAAGTACATACGAGGGGCGGTCAATAAGTTTTGCAAATCGGTAGGGCAAACAGAGGAAGGGGGATAGCTGTTGGTGGGGTGTTAGGACAAGTTATGACAAGTCAGGACCTGCAACCGCACGCTCCTGCCTCGTCTATTTAAGAAGCAGTAGCTGATCGCAGATCGTCAGTCACAAATTTTCAACAATGAAGAAGGTTGAGCACCGCGCGGTGATCAAATCTTTTACCAAGAAGGCAAGAATGCAAAAGAGATCCATGAACGCAAGGTTGCAGTGTACACCAACACCGCTATCTGGAATAGGGAGTTCCGCCATGTTCGTGAGTCCCTTCAAGTTAACCCCGTCCAGGACGCCCGTCAGACGTGACCAACGAGAACAATGTGGCCCGTGTAGAGAGGATGATCCTCGAAAATCGACGGGTGAAGTTCGAAGGAATCGAGCGAAAACTTGGAATATCACATGGAAGTGTTATCAACATCATCCACGACAATTTGGCCATAAACAAGGTCTCTGCCCATTGGGTTCCTAGAAACCTTACCCCCCATGATCGACTTCAACGTCGTCAAAGTCCACAAGGCCAGAGTTGCACAAGCTGCCCTGCGCGAGTGCAGATTCGAGGAGTTCAACCATCCCCCCTACAGTCCAGATCTGGCACCTAGCGACTACTTTTTATTCCGCCAGCTCAAGGCTGCACTGCGTGGACGCCGGTTTGGGGACGATGAAGATGTCCAGTTCGCCATCCAGGAATGGATTGAACAGCAGTCGGGAGATTTCTGGTTGTCGGGAATTCGAAGCCTCAGGGACAAGTGGTGCAAGTGCATGTAAAGTCGAGGGTGGTTATATTGAACAATAATAAAACACTTTTCCTCATATCTCGTTTCCTTATATCCGAATTGCAAAACTTATTGACCGCCCCTCGTAGATATATATATATATATATATATATATATATATATATATATATATATATATATATATATATATATACATATATATGTAAAGGGTGTTCCATCAAGACGGATTGAAGTTAGCAGTAAATAAAACAGTGTTATTAGTAAAAATTTATTGATTTCACTATTGGCTCATGTTATTTTAGTCATGGCAATTATGTGTGAAAAATAATATCGCCTAAATGTCCGCCAAGGCTTTGGCGGCACACTTCTACTCGATGGTCAAAATCTTCGATGACGTCTTTGCATAGTTGCTCCTCGATCTCACCAATATGCCTTATTATCTCATCCTTCAGCTGTTGAATTGTTTTTTGCTTGTTGGCATAGACCTTACTTTTGAGATGACCCTAAAGGAAGAAATCTAAAGGCCTCAAGTCACACAATCGTGGTGGCCAATTGACCTCGCTGTTTGTAGAGATGATGCAACCGGGGAACTTTTCATTCAATAAAGCCATTGTTGCATTGGTTGTGTGGCATGTGGTGCCGTCTTGTTGAAACCACAATATTTCGACATCCATAGAATTCAATTCAAGCCATAAAAAGTTTGTTATCATGGCACGGTATTGCTCGCCTGTCATAGTAACAGAATTCCCTGCATGATTTACGAAAAAATACGGCCCAATGATTTCGCTAGCAAAAGATGCACACCAAACAGTGACCTTTTGTGGATACAGTGGCTTTTCAACAATCTTCCTGAGATTTTTATCATCCTAAATGTGACAATTCTGCATATTAACGAATCCACCGAGATGAAAATGGGCTTCATCACTAAAGATAATTTTTTGCGAAAAATCATCATCGGCTTGTCTTTGCTCGTGCACCCAATTGACGAATGTACGGCGCTTCCAATGATCAGCAGTCTTCATCTCTTGTGTCAATTGAATTATTTAAGCGTGTAGAGAAAAATCTTTTGTCAAAATTCGATGTAACGTTGTTGTTGAGAGGTTTAATTCCTGCGTGCGATAACGAATATAAGTGTCTGGATCTTCAGCCACATTCTCGTGCACTGCAGCAATGTTTTCAGCTGAACGGAGTAAACAAGCACGCAATGGCGTATTCATATCTGACACCGACCCCGTTTGTTTGAATTTACGAACAATTGCAATCTCGGTTGGTCGTTTATGTTGACAAAAAAATCACTAAGTGCCCGAAATGCGTTTCTGTTTAAACGTCCATTTTCGTAATAGACTTCGATTACTTTAACACGTTGTTCGATTGTAAATCTTTCCATGGATGAAATTTCCAAAGACTGAAGTTCTTAAATCTGAGAGAAAAGTAAGAAAATTATTAGACGCTTAAACTTAACTCAGATTTAAATTCGGTCCAAGTTATTGGAACATATATATATATATATATATATATATATATATATATATATATATATATATATATATATATAAATATTTATTTATTTATGATATATATCATATATATATATATTAATATATATGATAGTGAAACAACTGTGTAAGAGCAAAATATTTATTTCGGAATGAAGTTTATCATACCCTTTGCAGTCATATACTGAGAATGGAATGAATACAAAAGTCTCCACACAGCCTCAAATCCAAGATAAAAGAAAAAAGAGTGAAAATAGCCATTAATCAGCGGGTGTGGTTCTGAGATTATTAACTATACTGTTTATGATCAGGTTCCGGGAATAGAAGCTACATTAAAATTGATGGTGGGATAGAGGTTGTTAAGGTTTCTAAGAAAAAGTCAAATGAATTTAAACTGTCTATAGGCCAAATCAATATGACAAAGGGTAGATACCTAAACCATACAAAATTTAGATGTGGAATAAGAGAAGAGAGTGAAGGAATTTCAAAGTATTACATAAAATGGTTACATAATATGGGCGATAAGGGATTACCCATGCTTAGTCCATATTTTGAGCAGAAGAAACCAATTTCACTAACGAATACATTGTCATTAACATATAATTTTACAAGATTTCTAATTTTATTTTTACCTAGTGGGACTTTCCATTAGGGAGAAATAAAATTATTGAATCGATACTACATAATAGGATAAATTCCCAATTTCAATCTTTCTGACGGTAAAATTAAATGTAGCTCCTATTCCCGGAACCTGATCGTAAACAGTATAGATAATCATCTAAGAACTACAACCCTCGATTACTTATCATTTTCTATCTTTTATTCTTTTGTTCTATATGACGCTGCGGAGTGACTTTTGTATCCCTTCCATTCTCAGTATATGACTGAAGAGAGTATAGTAAATTTCATGCCGAACGTAGTCTCGTGATTAAATTCTTTGCTCCTATACAGTGGTTCCACTATCATATACCATAACTTGTTATTGAGTTCTTTAACTTAAAATAATGATATAATAATAATAAAAAATTCTTATAATGCGCTCCTGAAGGCCGGAGGCTTTCACAGAGCGCACGTAGGGCTGAGTGATTAGGCAATCCTGAACGGATGCGTTTTCAGGAGTCGCTATAAAGTGGTAAGTGAGGCAGTAGATCTAATTACGGCTGGAAGAGCATTCCAAAGCTTGGCGGCACAGGAGCATGAGATGACCTAAGGGCCCGAGGGGCGAGATGTTGTGAAAGAGCAGAGGGAATGTAGGTTAGGGATGGAAAGAGGGATTTAACTTTGTATACTATAGCGGGAATACTAACCAGAAGAACTTGCTTTGGAGTGGTTAAGTTTGTGCAAGTTAGCCGATAGCCAGTAAGAGATAGAAGAATAGGCAGATAGGAGGTCACAGATTGAGTGGGCAATGGTCGAGGGGGAAGAGGAAATAAAGATTTGAGTGTCATCAGCATAGAGGTGGAAGGATAGACCGATATTACGTAGGAAGGAGCTAAGCGGGAATAAGTAGATACGAAAGAGGAGAGGGCCGAGAACAGAGCTTTGAGCGACACCAAAACGAATGGGATTGGGGTCAGAGGAGACATCGTTAATCACTACAGATTGTATGTGGGACGAAAGGCAAAAGCGGAACTAGTCAAGAGCAGCGCCAGAGATGCCAAGAAAAGAGTAGAGGCGATCAAGCAGGACATAATGGTCAATAGTATCAAAGGCAGAGAAAAGGTCAAGTAGAATGAGGATGGAGGCACAACTCCAGGCAGTAGCTCTACGTTAGCAATCAGTAACATTAAGTAGAGCGGTTTCGGTAGAGTGACCAACTTTAAAACCTGATTGGTAAGTCTCATCAATATTTCAGGCAACGATGTGGGAATGAATGCGCGAAACAATTACTCTCTTAAGGACATTAGAGAGGAAGAAAAGTTGCAAGACCGGGTGATAGCTAGCCGGGTATGAAGGGTTAAGCTTCGGCTTTTTAATGATCGGACGGATTTGGGCACATTTGAAGGAATAAGGGACAACACTAGTAGCAAGAGAGTTATTGAACAGCTGGAGGATTATTAGAATATGACAGGCAATATTTTGATTAATAGCTTAGAGGGGGAACGAGTCACGAGGGGAGCCAGATTTTTTAGAGCGCGAGATTAAGGCAGACAACTCAGAAGCTGTCACGGCAGGAAATACGTTGAGCGGCCGGGGGAAGGGAGATCAGGGAGAAATGTGAAAGGCCTGGTCAGCCAGTCACGGGAGGGAGGCCCGAAGGTTGATTACCTTATAAGCGAAAAATTACGAGAGGATGGTGGGGCTGATGGGGGTGGGAACTTGGTATGCGGAGGTAAGAGAAGAGGGCAGGCGGAAAACGGCACGGGGGTCATTCTTATTGTCAGCTAGCAATATCCGCGAATGGGCTTCACGAGCAGATTTCAGTTTAGCCAAGTAGAGAGATGTCGCAAGACGGTAAGTGTGTGAAAGAACAGTTGTATTCTGTACACGGGAGCGAGCTCTACGAATAGCTCTTTCATAGGAACGTGAAGACTGTCTCGAGCGTAGGAGTTCCAGTGAGCACCATGGGGCGCGGTGACGGCGAGAGGACGAAGGAGTAATAATTGGGGAGTGGGCATTAATACAAGTTAGAAGGAATTACTCCAAGTATGAGAGGATTTGAGCAGGGGAGGCAAGAGCATCAGGGTGGGGGTAAATTAGAGGCAACATCATTAAGGAGGGATGGAATGTCAATGGAGGCTAGCCGTCGATAAGGTTTGGGGATAAGAGGAGGCTGAGAAGGCGAAGAAGTGGGGGTTGAGACGTTGGAGTTATTAAGGTAGTGGTCAGAAATAGCATTAGACAGGATAGTAGTGACCAAGATAGAAATTTGACAATCGGAAATTACAAGGTCTAAAATGTTACCATGGCATTGTGTTGGGGAAGAAACGTGTTGAATAAGGGAGAAGAGTTCAAAGATCTCAAGGAAGGCAGGTAGATTAGGGTGTGTGACTGGGAGGTTAAAGTCCCCCATGAAGAGAGGATGACCTGATGGGAAGAGACTAGCAAGAAGGTTGCTAAATTCATCAAGAAAAATATCAAAGGGGGAGCTGGGGGGGGGGCGGTAAAGCACAATAGTTGGTAGATAGGGAACAGAATTGGAGACAGAGATAAGAGCCTTAAAAGAAAGAAGAGGAAGAGATGGAAGGGTATTCAGAGAGAGAGAGAGAGAGAGGCACTATGAATGAGAGCAACCCCTCTGCCACGTTTGTTCCCGGGGTTATAGGAGTAGACGAAGCCATCAGGAGTCTCTAGCGACAAGTTCTGTCGTAGAATTCCCCCCCTTTTTGTTCTATCTCTAAGAGTGCTAAGAGTGTCTAATATATATTGATATTATAAGAATATCTTAAAGAACAGAGCCATTACGACACACGTAAGGATATAAAAGAAACCCCCACTAATTCACAAAATAAACTTTTATTTTACCTTTATCAATTGAATACATATATTTATACATTAACTACAGCAATACTCTCAATATTATCCTAAACAAAAATTAATTACATTAGTTTACCCTCCAAAATTTGGTTAACGTTTTCTCTACACGAAACAATAATATAAGAATTAGGCTTACTGACTCATGTGGAGTTTAAAGGGCCTCAGAAATGTTATTGACTCACGACGCGTGCCGTGTGTCCAGTTGTAGATGGGCGAAATTCCACGGTCGTTTTGGCGAGGGTAGCAGCTGGGGGGTCCACACGTTCTTCCGGGGGGGAAGGGTTCTTCAAGGACGAGAACCAATACGGTGCTTTATGCAACACCTAGGCAGTCGTGGTCTCTCTGGCGAGAGTGAGTCGAACTTGTTTCTTAAATCAAGTTAACTTGGAGTGCGGTGTGATCACCGAGTAACGAGCTCGAGGAGGCGCTTTTCTCCTTCGTTACTTATTTCCTTATGGCCGAGGACTGAACTCGGGGAGGGTCTTCTTCACGGGCGAGGATAACGGAGGGGGATTTCTCTGGCGAGAATAATTTGAACTTGGTTCCTTACCAAGTTAACTTAAGAGTTCGGTGTGGCCACCGAATAACGGGCTCGAGGGGGAGCCTTTTCCTTCTTCTTCTTAATTCCTCAAGGACGAGGAATACCCCTGGTGTTTAAGGTGCACCAGGATATGAGGTGTCTCTCTGGCGAGAGTAAGTTGAACTTACCAAAGTTAACTTATCGTTTGGTTTGATAACCAGGGACTTAGCTCGAGGATGAGCTACTTCTTAGCCCCTTAAGGTAGGTAGCCCTGACTCTCTTGCAGGGTACTTCTTGGTCTGGCGACCCAAGTAAACTACCTTTCTAGTCTCGGTAGCTCGGTTTTGGATTCGAGGACTTCGTCACCTAGAGACTGACGTATACTACCTCGATTTTCCTCAGAGTTCCTCATTTATACCTCGTCACCCCACTGGGGGAGTGGTAAGGGGGAGAGGGGCTTGATGACGGCCCCAGGAGAGTTCTTTTTCCAAACGGTTTTTCACACGAAGTCAAACATCGGCTTCTCGTTAGCCTTCGAGATTGGGAGAAACACGTCTCAATTTCTTGTTCGACGTGAAACTCGATCTCACTCTCCTGGGGGAGATCTTACATTTTGACCTTTAGGGTCTTTTATGGCACCGAGTTGTGCCACGTTGTGGTTACGCTTTTGACTCGCCGATGCCTGGGGCGGATGTCCTTGCGGTAACCGCCTTGGTACTGCATCACGAGTTTTCGGGGGGGGGTGGGAAGTGAACATTCCCCTACAAGTCCCTATCACTCTGATTGAGCCATGTTTCGCTGAGACCAAGGAGGGAGTTAACTGAATTAGTCAGGAGGTCGTGAATGTACTCCACTTTATTAGCGACGCTTCTAACATTCAGTAGAGACGCATTATAAATTAAGAGTGGGAAGGTTGAAGAGGGGAGTGAGGGAGAAGGAGGGGAGTGGGAGGTCGGGGTAGGTGGTTCAATGAAAAATATCTTTTTTTTGACCGAAGATAAACGAAATCTCCTTTTTATGGGACGAGATTGATTTCGAGCGAGTCCTAGTGCTTTAATTCTAGAGCCAACTGAGGGAGATACAATAAACCCTATATTACGGGCAAGAAGTTTGGCTTTGTTCATCCTTGAGGGAGGAGAAATATAAGTAGGATAAAATGGATAAAATTTGATGTGGAGACAATAAAAAATAAAATTAGGGAAGCAAAAGCGAAAAAAAAATGAGCAGGGAAGAATATGATATGAAGAAAAAAGGGTCACAGAAAAGCAACAAATTCAGAAACACATCTACTTCAAAGCACGTGGCAAGGTAACTATAAAACAGTGCAAAACATTAAGGGAGGGGGAGATGAAACAAATGACCGCGTGGGTCAGCAGCAGAATAATCCAGAAGAATTTAAGGCTGAGTTAAACAGCGCGAAAAGTTGGGGGAGAGGAAAATGATACAATTGACTGCGTGGCTCACAAAGCGAATACTCCCGAAAAATTTAGGCTGAGGCAGCAAGAGTGAGGGAAAGAAAAGGTAAATAAAAACAGAGAGGAGTCAATAATAGGGATAAAGAAGTAAAAAGAGCACGGAAGAAAATAATAAGAAGAAAAACACAGGGAAAGGAAAAATACAAAGCAATATAAACACTAGATTACTCCCAAAGCAGAATAATCCAGAAGAATTTAGGCTGAGGCAGGAAGAGCGAGTCAATAATAGGGATACAGAAGTAAAACGAGCACGGAAGAGAATAATATGAAGCAAAACACGAAGCAAAAGAAAAATACAAAGTAATAAAAACACTAGATTACACACAAACGCGTAGATAGCCAGGCACTAAAAAAATGGCACTAATAATTCAAGAACTAATAAAACAATTTGCAAAGGTAAATAATATATTTAATTATTATTAAAAACAGTTTTATTTTCATTACTCAAGTACATATATTCATTCTAATAAAATATATCTTCATTAGTGACCTTATGAACTTCACGAATGGTCCTAATTTTTCAAATAATTTATTTATTACAAACCTGTGATATTGAGGATGAGATCTGGCGAGAGTCGGGTATAACTAACAAGTTGTAATTGAGTAATGGTTAGAGATATAGAAATACTATTTCTGCACAATATTACGTTTTGTATTTTTATGTAAATTTTCAAACAATTAGAAAAATAATTTAACTTCTGGTGTGAATAGGTTAAATCATATATATGATTCTTCTACATATTTTATCTCTGTTAATTCTAATTCTTTTGTCATTTCCCATCGAGGTACCATCGTATACTGTTTGGGTCTAGTTTAAGGCAATTATGTAGTAATGTAGAATTATTATGTAATCCTGTTGCAAGGTTTTCCCATGTTGAGTGAGTATTACGATGCCCGGGTAAATTTTACTAATTATATTACTGTATATTAGTTTCCTTTCCTTCCATTCGTCTACGTCCTGGGCAAATAATTAAATATAATTTAGATATCATATTTTTTTGTTCATTTTCGCATTATTTATTTACTTTACACGTTTTTGCTTCTTATTTTTTTATTGTCAAATTTACTGGGTCTGATCGGTTATGCTGAATTGTTCATTTTCAAAGTGGCAGCAAGAATTCGGGGATATTTTTCTGTGTTCTTCTTTCAGTCCATTTTTATTTCAGTTTTGGCATGTTCTCTGTGGTATTCCCATTTGTTATTTTCCTTTTACTTGTTATTCGACTACTTCTTGCTTTTAATCATTTTTGGTAGTCGTTCGCTCTTACTTCTCTTTCTTCATTGGTAGCCATTAGGACACTTTCAGTTTGTTCGTCGTTTTGTGTTTTCTGTGTTTGTTCTTAGGACTTTTGCAAAATTGATTTTTCAGGGCTTATTTCATGTGCCTGTGTCTTTTTGTGGATGGGGCTTATGGAGGTCGTGTATAAATATCTCCCGGTGGATTGGCTGTGAATTAAATTAGATTCACTCCATTTTTAGTAATGAATTAATTTAGTTTCTTGGATTAAGAGCCTGGTTTGAAAGGAAAGTAAATAAACAAAAGAAATAGCGCCCTCGCTTACAAGAATGAAGATAAACACATAAAACTATATTTCCTAAAAAAATGTGAAAAGAATGACAAAATGACGCTGTCATAGGTTAACCCCGAACACCTTACACCAGATTAATATAGATGTCGTAGGTTAAATCTACACACCTTACACCAGTTTATTATAGATGTCGTAGAATAGTGTCAAGTTCACCCTCTACTTTACGAGTGCGTGGGAAGTTTATAATATAAGCAGAGTGCAAATTAACTGAAAGTAGGTTTGCCAATAGTTCACTGTCGTAGAATGGACTCTCGACGATATACCATATATAACTATTCGTTGAGGGAACTTATTTAATTATCTTTAAAGTGCGTGGATGTCTGGCTGGCCGATACTATGTATCCTCGATATGCTTAAGAAGTGGAACTGAGCTCAAGGATAATAATATTGCTATCATTAATAAAATAGAGTTATATTAATAACATCACACAAAACAGAAAATATTGACATAAACAGAGAATGGAAAGGGTCGTGGGGACTCGAGCTAATCCGAGGATTAAAAATTTAAAAAGGTAAAACAAATATAAAGTTAAAGGGATGGGATGGTTCGCTAAACCATTTAAAGCACGGGATAGAATTGACAAAAGGGTTAAATACTCAAAAGTAACGTTCGGCTTACGTAATTTATACTTGTTGTGCAGAGGAAGGTGACGTGAAGGAATTTTCGGTCCGCTGGCGAGTTCCAGCCGAAGGTGAGGGGGAGGGGAATAAAATGATCCTGACGTGGCGTCTTGGGAATGAGAACCGTTTCTCGACGAATGGCTTGAAGAACAATGGTTGTTCTACGTTGTTCTCTTCTGAACAACAAGGGGGGTGAGAACCGTCTCTTGTCTACGGGCTCAAGAACAATGGCTGTTCTAATGTTCTTCTCTTCTGAACAACAAGGGGGAAGGGTGAGAACCGTTTCTTGGCGAACGGGCTCAAACGAACAAGGGTTGTTCTACGTTGTTCTCTTCTGAACAACAGGAAGGGGGGGGAGAACCGTTTCTTGTCAACGGGCTCGAACGAACAATGGCTGTTCTAACGTTGTTCTCTTTCTGAACAACAGGGGAAGGGTTTAGAACCGTTTCTTGGTGAACGGGCTCAAACGAACAATGGCTGTTCTACGTTGTTCTCTTCTGAACAACAAGGAGGGGGGGTGAGAAGCGTTTCTCGTCAACGGGCTCAAAAGAACAATGGCTGTTCTAATGTCGTTCTCTTTCTGAAACACAAGGGGGAAGCCTTGAGGACATGGCGTCACGAAAGGCTCGAATCTTGGCACTCAAGGGATATTGTCCTCCTTCTGTTCAAGTGATGGTAAATCTCGAGGTCAAGGTCCCTTGTGGCACAAGGTGAGAGAGGGTCGTGGTGAAGTTTCGTGACGAAAATCTGGATCTCCAATCTGCTCTTAGTGGTAAAGTTTCCATCTAAATAGTCGAGACACTCCCTTGGCGTAGGGGACAATGGAGTGGGAGCTTCGAGGGAATGCACAGCCGAGCTTGGGAACAATGCCTTATCTGCCCATAGGCCTAACTCAATCTAGCGAGGTCGGTGTATATGGGTGAACGAGGGAAGATAAACCTCCTTGTTTAAACATTCATTCAGGTGGCTGCGATAAGGCGCCAAGCTTTAAAGCGAATATGCACGTGGGGAGCATCGTGGTTTTAAATTACATGTGATAGTGGTTGAAATTAACGTGGCCTCAACCCGTTCTATCACACCCCTCCATTCCGGGGGAAGTTGTCACTTCGAAAAAAAAGAGAGAAGGGTAAACGATAGAGCTCCGTTGTGGGGAACTCGTTTTCTTGTTCCAACAGGACCTTCCTGCACCTAACTAGTATTACCTCAATACATATGATTATTTTGATCTTTTGATTTCAGGGGAAAATAACCTTTAATACAACTTAATAAAAAAAGGGGCATGGAACAATGAAATGATATAAAATTAGTACATACGGGACAAAATAATTTATACATCAATTAATGGGTACAAATATATATACATACAAAAAAATAGACATTGAGCGTTACAAAATTCAGACATATACATTAACTAATTATATTATGTAAAAGAGAATCTAATATAAGTCGTACAAGACGGTATATACCTACATGGAGACACTAACCCTATGAATACAATTACTCTACTCTATTCGGTAACGCATTCCTACTGAGTGCGTCAGCGACCTGGTTATCGGAACCTTTTATATAATTTATTTTAAATTGATACTTTTGCAAGAGTAAACTCCAGCGCATGATTCGGCCGTTGGAGTGTCGCACATTCCTAATATAGGCTAACGGACGGTGGTCGCTTCCTATCTGAAATTCTTTTCCTATCAAGTACATTTTGAATTTGTCTATAACCCAGATAATTGATAGGGCTTCCTTCTCTATAGTGGCATATCTATTTTGGTGTGGTAATAATTGGCGACTAGCATATGCAACTGGATGACTCGTTCCGTCATCCTCGTATTGAAGGAATACACCTCCAATGCCCTCGTTGGACGCGTCGGTCTTAATCCAAAGGATTTTTCCGGGTTGGGCCATTTTAAAATGGGGGCAGAAATGAGCTTACTCTTCAGCTGATTAAAATGGGAAATAGCGACATCATTCCAACGTAAACGATCGGGGGAATTCTTTTTTTGAAGGGGGCTGAGGGGGGCCGAAATTGCAGCGAAATTCGGAACAAATCGCTGATAGTGAGAAGCTGATCCTAGGAACGATCTTAATTGCTTCTTTGTAATCGGGAGGGGCATGTCGGCGATTGCCTTAATCTTGTTCTCTTGGGGACCTAACTTGCTTTGTCCTATTTTAAAACCCAAGTATTTTATGGTTTCGTGTGCAAAATGGCATTTGCTCGGGCCAATGGTGTGGCCATTTTCACGCAGTCGCTCGAAAAGAGCTAATAGGGTGGTTAAATGGTGACTCCATTCAAATAGTTCTTGTAGCTGACTCTTTTGATGTAGAGTCAGCTGCGCGTCAATATTCAAGGTCAGAGGGTTCCTAAGACTCGCCTGGTAGGGAAGGAGGAGGGTTATCGGCATCAGGTTGGATGCACACTGTCTGGATTACATTAAGGGACTCCGCGGGGTAATCTTCTTTAAGCGCCGATCTTTCGTCCAGTGCTACGAACCTATCTCCATATGCGCGTTAGGTGTACTTTTTTTCTTGGGGTCCACGGACAGTCTCCGTGTCCTTGTCTTGGGCCCTATCGCCTAAGGGTGTTAGTAATTTACACTCCTTTGTGCCGTCCTAAAGTCCTGGTTTGGGGTCTCCGAGAAATCAGACAGGGTCGGGGTTCTGATGGGGACGGGCTCCTGGGATTCTTTCTTAGCTTGGCCTCGAGGAAGGGCAGCCTGAGAAACAGGGTCGGAACTTACTTGGGGGGTCTGTCCTATAAGTACGGAACAGAATTGTATGGGTGCTGAAATAACTTCAGCCCAGCCACCATAATATTGACACTGCAGGTAACATCTAACGACGGGGAATTGGTTCGTTGGCCCAAGGTAGTCATGTACCACCGCAAATTTTTCGTGGTTAAGGTCCACTGGGGGGAGGAGTTCGTTGGACACGATGAAACAAGTACATCCTGTGTCCCTGACGAGAGTCGATACTCGGTAGCCGTTCACGCTGCCCTGCTCAAATTTCAAAGTTCCCGATGAACTTTGATCAAAAATAAAATTTACCTGGTTGCCTGAAGGAGGGGGAGAAGTTGCTGCTTGGGTCTGCACCACCGGGGAAGCTGGGGTGGCATTAATCTGGTGAACTTGGTGGGCTGGTCCGCTTTTAAGCCTAGAATTTTGGGGGCAATTCCAGCTCATGTGGTTTTCTACACCACAGGTGAAGCATATGATGGGTCGCTTCAGGAAGAGAGATGGAGGAGAAATCTTAACGGGTTGTTTGGAGTCCCGTTGTTGGTTTTGAGGAATGAAGTTTTGGGGTTTTACGGGGCCCGGAAACTTCGTAAGGTAGTCATGTACCCCTGCAAATTTTTCGTGGTTAGGGTCCACTGGGGAGGGAGGAGTTCGTCGGACACGATCAAACACGTACATCCTGTTTTCCTGACGAGAGTCGATACTCGGCAGCCGTTCACGCTGCCCTCCTCAAATTTCAAAGTTCCCGATGAACTTTTTTTTAAAATAAAATTTACCTGGTGGCCTGAAGGAGGGGGGGAAGTTTCTGAACGTGAACTGGCGGACTGTATTTCTGCTTCAACACGAGCTTATTCAATGTGATGGTAAACTTTAGCTTGTCTTTTCCGTTTCTCTCTTTCTCTTTGTCTCGTTGGATTTCTCTTTCTCTTTCTTTTTTTTCTCGTTCTTTTCTTTGCTCCTCTTGAATGTACTCAATTAGTTCTTTTCCGGAAAGTCCTAAGGACTTTCCTTGCGCTTCAAAGGTTTCGAACTGATTCATCTTTGCACTTTGGGGCGCACTAGTCAACCAACTAAAATTCCTTGCAACAAGAATTATGCATTCAAGAGAAATTAGCCTGCCTAAATATGGGCACTGACCTATTCGTACTTGGTTTCTTGATCTAAATAACCACTGACTAAAATTACAAAAAAAACATAAACAAATTATTATAACAGTTCCTTGAGCTACTCCAGCTTCTTAAGTTTCCAAAAAGGGGATAGCAATCTTTAAAACAAAAGAGAACTACTATACTCTATTATAAAAACGAATAACACTATGCTTTACTCGACTGAGACCAGTGTTTTCAAAGATAGAGCGTTAAACCTTACACACCTGATAACAAATTTAAATAGTATATATATATATATATATATATATATATATATGTCGTAGAATGGATTCTCGACGATATACCATATATAACTATTCGTTGAGGGAACTTATTTAATTATCTTTAGAGTGCGTGGATGTCTGGTTGGCCGATATTATGTATCTTCGATATGCTTAAGAAGTGGAACTGAGATCAAGGATAATAATATTGCTATCATTAATAAAATAGAGTTTTATTAACAACAACACACAAAACGGGAAATTGACACAAACAGAGAATGGAAAGGGTTGTGGAGACTCGAGCTAATCCTAGGATTAAAAGATTTAAAAAGGTAAAACAAATATAAAGTTAAAGGGATGGAATGGTTCGCTAAACCATTTAAAGCACAGGATAGAATTGACAAAAGGGTTAAATACTCAAAAGTAACTTTCGGCTTGCGTGATTTATACTCGTTGTGCAGAGGAAGGTGACGTGAAGGAATTTTCGGTCCGCTGGTGAGTTCCAGCTGAAGGGAAGGGACAAATAAAATGATCCTGACGTGGCGTCTTGGGAATGAGAACCGTTTCTCGACGAACAGCTTGAAGAACAATGGCTGTTCTACGTTGTTCTCTTCTGAACAACAGGAAGAGTGAGAAACGTCTCTTGTCTACGGGCTCAGGGAACAATGGCTGTTCTAATGTTGTTCTCTTCTAAACAACAAGGGGGAAGGGTGAGAACCGTTTCTTGGCAAACCGGCTCAAACAAACAAGGGCTGTTCTACGTTGTTTTCTTCTGAACAACAGGGAGGGGGTGAGAACCGTTTCTTGTCATCGGGCTCGAACGAACAATGGCTGTTCTAACCTTGTTTTCTTTCTGAACGACAGGGGAAGGGTTAGAATCGTTTCTTGGTCAACGGGCTCAAACAAACAATGGTTGTTCTACGTTGTTCTCTTCTGAACAACCAGGGGGGGCTGAGAACTGCTTTTTTGTCAACGGGCTCAAAAGAAAAATGGCTGTTCTAATGTCGTTCTCTTTGTGAACAACAAGGGGGAATCCTTTTGAACTTGGCGTCTCGAAGGCTCGAACATTGGCACTCAAGGGATATTGTCCTTCTTCTGGACAAGTGATGGTGAATCTCGAGGTCGAGGTCCCTTGTGGCACAAGGTGAGACACGGTCGTGGTGATGTTTCGCGACGAAAATCTGGATCTCCAATCTGCGATTAGTGGTAAAGTTTCCATCTAAATAGTCGAGACACTCCCTTGGCGTGGGGGACAATGGAGTGGGAGCTTCGAGTGAATGCACAGCCGAGCCTGGGAACAATGCCTTATCTGCCCATAAGCCTAATTCAATCTGGCGAGGTCAGTGTATGGGGTTGAACGGGGGAAGATAAACCTCTTTGTTTAAACATTGACTCAGGTGGCTGCGATAAGGCGCTAAGCTTCAAAGCGAAGATGCACGTGGGGAGCATCGTGGTTGTTAAATAACATGTGATAGTGGTTGAAATTAACGCGGCCTCAACCCGTTCTATCACATTCACTATCTTTGAGTTCAGGGATAACAGAAAATGGGTACCATATAACTTTACTAATATGCAAATCAATATTAGTTTACAAGGTTAAAAGGAGTTTTAGAATGAGTTACACACATACTGGGGAGAGGAGGGCATAGAGAGCACTTGCACAGAAGAGGTGAGGGTTGTTGTTACCTTGAAGATTTGCTTCAAGGGAGTAATCTTTGCCTTGGCTCAAATTTCAAACAATAGTCTCTGGATAATGATTATTACGGGGGTAAGCTTAAGTCTTGCTCTCGAGTAACACGAATCGAGATTGAGCGCGCTGCGTTCCAGGAGTGGGGGAAGCGGGTCGATGTAACCTCACGTGAATTAACGAGAATACCGGAAGCTTAAGCGATTCTGTAAGAATTATGCAGAGTCCAACGGGACGCGAATAGCCGGTACCGACCATAGCGGACAGAGGATACTGATGGGGCAGGGAGGATGGCGGATACTGTCTTCTAACTCTGGCTTCGGAGGATCTATTGGGTTGAATGGAGTTTTCCCTCCGTCCGAAGGGGAGGGTTCTAGAGTCAGACGCATCAGCAGACGAGAATAGTTCTGGACTTTTAGTGCGAGAGCGAAAAGGTTCTTAAGCATGCGAGGCGAACTTTGTCCTACTTGAGATGGGACCTTCTGGGCTCGCACACTTGTCGTAGCGGCAAGGCGGCGCGTATTTTCCCCTTTCTCTCTCTCTCTCTCTCTCTCTCTCTCTGATATTTGACAAAGGCCCTTCCTTAAACAAGAGAGAACAAAAACAAAACACATTCCTTATAAACCAAGGCGAAATCCTTAATCTAATCTCTTCAACAGAGGAAAAATATAGAATTCGCAAGAAAATTAAGAGACGCAATGCAAGGTCTCTACCTAACATTCTTTTACCTCTTGTGTTTTACAGTCGACTTTTTAGGTTGCACCGAGAGTGGCAATCGCAGTAACTGTTTTTTTTCAGTTTTAACCTACTCGATTAAGCCAAAGGATAATTATCAGTTAATAGTCTCAACCGATGAGCACCATTAAACATAAATAATTTAAACTTCTCCAGTGCAAACAGTGCTAAAATATCCTTTTCGATCGTGGAATAGTTTCTAGGGGAGCTGAATAGTATCCTGGGAACTAAAGAAATCGGGGTGACGATGTCTTCAATCATCCTTATACAGAAAAATCACTCCCAAACCTAATTTGGAAGAATCCACTTGAAGCCGGAACACATCCAAAAAGTCGAGTGACATCAGAAAAGTGGTACAGACCAGCGGCCTTTTACTTTTTTAAATGAGCATTGTGACGCAAGTTCGTTAGCCGCCTCGCAGAATTGGTTGCTATCTAAGTTCCACATCGCGAAATTAATCAATTCATTAAGCTTGTCCTTCATTTCACTGGTATACTTTATAGCCAGTAACGTTTATCTGATTGTTCATTAGAGTTTTGTTCGTTAATAAACCTTTCTTTTAGCATCGCGAGCGAAACCCTAACCCGATGAGCAAAAATCAGCTTACATAAAGGGCGTAAACCTAAGATAAGACCTCACAGAGTCCCTGATGGGAAACAAAAGATAAAGTTAACATTCATTCCTGTGTTATGGGTTCCTATAAGTGCATTTGTGAATCAATTTCACTCTAATATTACGCACCAATGGGCATACCATATCTAATAAAATAGAACTAAAGGCAATCTGAAGATAGGTTTCGATTTAAGGAACCGAACACGTTACACGTTCTGACGTATTTTTATGTTCTTATCCAGGGCCAGCCAAAGGAATTGACTTAAGATCCTTAGATAGTTCGCTTTGCCAATAGACCTTAAAACCACTATTTGCAGCACTTACTACAACGAGCTCTTCCATTATTAGCCGGGCTGCTGCAACCTCTTCAACCAGATGCCATTTCCTCAGAAAATACTTATTTCCTGTTTGATCACTCACTTCCCCCAAAGACTTACGGAGAGTTTGGTCCTTAGCTTGCTATTCACCCAGAGGATAGTTATCCTCGAGTTCATACTATCTGATCAGCTTACCCAGACTTTCCAAATTCAACTCGCCCCTCCTCTTTTACTTGAGTCTCTTCCGCTCATTATGCTTCCTCTCAGATGACGTCTCATTCTTATCCGGAGAACCCCTCTCTAGTTAGCTCGCGCCATAGTGCACAGAAAACTGTTCAGGAAAACCACCCGGCTTACTCCATCGCAAGTGCCTGCTCTTCTTGCCTCTCTGTTTCCTCTATCCTTTATTCCCTCCCCTTAGATCCCCGCTACGCTCAGCTCGCTCCCTCATAGATCAATTCTTCGGCTTTTAGCACCTCACGTTCTTAGCTATATAATTGCTAATATCTGACCAACACCTTCCCCTGCCAATGAATCATAGATGCTTCCTCATATCACCATGTTGCGAACTCTGAGAGGGTAGCTAACGGATTGGCTTCACCCGGTTCACCCCTTTAAAAAAACATTTTCCGCCCGATATGAGCTTACTCTGGTAATTCAGATGAGCTCCTATCTACAAAGCCCAACGAAGCACCTGTGAAGCATAGCAGATTTATGGGCGCAGGAAATTCTCGCTTGCTGAATGCCAACTTCCGTTCATAAATGAAGTCCCCTGACTTTTATCGTTATCCTTATTAATTTCTTAATCTGCCCTTAATTTTGAAGGAGTAGGCATGCACTCATTTCGGAGAATAACGCCTCGGCAATAACAACACTCCAAACTATTGGTTCTATTGTCGACCTATCTATTCTGGTTTGTTAAATCCTCCTTATCTCTAGTTTCCACTTTGCTAAATTTGTCCTTCTTCAAATACGCGATTTGGCATTCACGAAATTATCTTTAAACCTAGAATTTATAAACCAATTATTCCTTTGATTCTGACTCTTTTTTTCCCGTTATTATATTAAAATCGGCTCGCTTAGCAACTTTAATTGTATCATCAATGCGCTTTCTCTCGAGGTAGTTGCACAAATCCGGAGGTAAATATATTTTGAATGACTCAAGCAGGAATACATTTCTACGCCTTTAGCACTCAGCGTGGATACGTCTCTCACCCACCGAAAAAGGCTCCTCTCCAGGCGTAAGATCAAATTTAGGCACGACTCATTTTCACGATTCGACCCAAACCTAAACACTTGACAGTAGCTTACCGCAATCTTGTGATATTGACTCAGCTGACGCGGCGACAGCTCTCTCCGTTTAATCCCCATTTCAGACTAGAAGGATTCGTTTTTATTATAGTGTCGCCAAATTTTTATTGATATCTGAATTTACGACATTTTGTTAAAATCCTGACCGGTCTACAAATATATATATATATATATATATATATATATATATATATATATATATATATATATATAGACGCGTGAATATTTGATACAATTTTTCCTACTCCTTTGAGGCATTTTGATGGTGCAATTTTAATGCTAGTGTCATGCTCTTCACACGTCCTCGTCAAAACTGGGCAGTAGGCTTATTTGCTTGGTCATGTCATAACACCCAATAAACCCATTGGATCACCAGACTTCAATCTCCGTGCCTACCTTTTCAGTTTAATTCTCTAACCCATATCTCGAGTTTCAAACATTCAGTTGCTGCCTAATCTCAAAGAATTTGCTCCACCTCACCAGTTTTCGGATCATCCTTGTCCATTTGGTTCTAAAACAGACTTTCCCTACCTCCCTCGTCGGTTTTCACTATCAACAAACTAAAGCGGTGAGTGATAACTTTGCCTAATAAGCTATATTTTTTCCTTGATTTTCGTGCACGAATACTCATGATTTCCACTAACTCCTTCCAAGCGAAAGTGCTCAAAGATTCCACATCATGGTTATCGAAAACATCTGAGACTAACGCTTTCTAGAGCCCAGAATATTAAATTAGCCAAAAAATTAAACTGTGACACTTAAAATAGGAATATCTTCACGCCCCTCTACCATATTACTTCTCTCTTACCGCCAGGCAACAAGCTTTTTTTTCTCTCTTTTCGCATTAAAAATAATTACAAAACATAATATAATTGCACGGGTTTGCAAAGAAAGACTGATGCAAACAATTAGACAAATTACTCTGTAATTAGATTTAAACTATAGTATGCATCATTTCTTCGCTGGCAGGCCTCATGTCACAATATAGTGTGACGGTTCGGGTGAACTCACCAGAAGTGCCTTTTGATTGCCCTTAGTAGTTTATCTCATTTAATTTAAGAGTATCGAAGATACTGTCCACTCACAAGGTTCATTTAGCTTACATTCTTTCTTTAATATTACTCTGCGGCTGTCTGCACAATCGAGAAGAAAGGTAATAGGATATACACCGTAGGAGAGACCATGATCCGACAGTAGCCTGAGTTCAGAAAATTACTCAAAGCCCTCTTCAGAAATGCCTCTCAACATGGATTCGGAGAGAATGGAAGGATGAAGGCTCTTGGTGGGAGATTTCATGCTAAATACGTTTCCCCGCAGGTACTTAATAAGAATCTCTTTCACTCACCCAGCTCGTTATCACTGCCTAGTGTCACGTCAGCTGCTACTTCCTTTCGGGTATTCAAATTCTTCAATATGTCAACACGCTCAACCGCGTATCTAATTCCTTTCTTTCAGCTTGTCCACGACATCTGGGACAAGCGTATCACCTGTAGGATCTTACAAGACTTGAGCCTACTTCTCTTCTAAATGTGTATATAAGGCTTGGTCAAAATCCCATATGTACCCTACACAACAATTGTAATATAATAAGGAGAATAGACCCAGCTATCATAATGATCGTTGCAATTCTGCTCTCGTCTCATTTGACTTCGAGATTCCATCAGTTATAGCATTTCTTCCCTTTAAAAGTAGTCTTTTGGCTTATGCTTATCAAGAGCATGGCATTTGAAGCACACCTATACCTTGATGAAACTTTCTCTTTCTATTTTTTTCTTGAGTAATTTCTTCAATACAAATCAAGAAGACCTTATTTGATGCATTCGCAACCATATGAGTTTCTATAAATGTTATTCTGACAACATGGTTATGCTATTGTAGTGCTATTTATTGTTGCCGTGGTAAAGTAACTTATGTTTAGGGTTTTAATAAAGAAAATTCTCCTCTTCTTTTATATCTTAATTCCATTGTAGGGTCACTGTCATGGATGACAAAATGAGTATCTGGAGAATGAGCTCAGGTAAGACATTCAAATGGGATCAATTATGGCGGACTTATTATAAATGCTGCATCCACAGGAATTTGGTTATCGATAACACGGGCCTGGGTTTGAAAAATATTTTTATGTGGTTTCTTT
The DNA here is from genome assembly GCA_963969495.1 of Ceratothoa steindachneri. Taxonomy (NCBI): domain Eukaryota; kingdom Metazoa; phylum Arthropoda; class Malacostraca; order Isopoda; family Cymothoidae; genus Ceratothoa; species Ceratothoa steindachneri. The sequence goes on from OZ018330.1 coordinate 93,566,107, forward strand.
GTGGTTTCTTAATGAATCAAACCTCCTGAGGTATAAAATTAATGTATTTTTGTTCAATCAGGTCAGATTTTCTCAGTACAGCATACACCATTTTCATTGAGATTACCTCATTTGTTCCTGAAAAAAAAAATTCAAAAACCTTTCTCTATCTAATAATGCATTATTATTGTTATATCATAGAAACAGGAATAAACGCCTGTAACCTATAGTCGTTTTAATGAAATAAAAATTGAAGAATACAACATAATAGAGAAAATAATTCCAATTTCGGAGTTATTCTTACATTTTCTGTTCATTTTAACTCAACGAGTATTGTTATTACTATTATTCTTATTATTATAATGCTAAGAAATTTATAACTTGCAAAAATATAAACTTATTAACATAATTACTTAAAATGTACATAAAATTTACTATGAATGCAGTAGTGCAGAAACTACTGAAATTTTGATGTAATAAAGGACATGTATAAACTAAAGAATTATTATCACCCCCTGTATCACAAAAACAGGATCTGATAGAGAAAAATGCATGCCAGATTCGGAATTAGAAGGTGAATTTTATTAATAAACACTACAGAAAACCTAAGGCAAATTTTTGAGGCAGACCAGTTTTATGATTTAAGCATACACAGGCGGTTGCTTGTCCCTCCATGGTCCTTGCTGGACCCCAGGACCAGAGGAATTGGATTTTGAAGTTTCACCCAATTTTCCGTCAAACTATGACACTAAGCTAAACCGGCTTTCTTAGATTTTTTGACTTATGCCTCTTCTAGTGAGGGGCATAGTTTCAACTAAGCTATCAATATAAGCTGTGCCTCTCGAACAGCAGCTCAGTGGGTGCGGGGAGAGTGGGGAGAAATTAGCCATGCAGTTTTTTAGTTATGCCCGGTTAAATAATGTAAATTTTATTTTAAGGTCTCACGTAAGAGAGGAGAGTTAAGGTATGAAGAATAAAGAGAGGGAGTTAATGAAAAGGTAAGGATAAAAGTGGAAGTAGGTGAATAGAACTGTGACCGGTATTTTATAGACTGGAGAGACAATGAAATCATCTTGGCGTTTATGTAAGATAGACTGCCATAAGGATTCTAATGTCAATGAAAGCGTGTAGGCTTATACTTGTATGTAGAATTCTTCCGTAGCGATCAAATGATCCCGTGGGTAGCTAGTAAGTAGCAAACAGTTCGTTTCCATGTGAGCCAATGAAACTTGAAACTTTAAAAGGAAAGATAAATATAGGATGAAGAGTTTGGATGAGAGGGTAAAGGTTAATAGTGAGAAAAGGAAGGAAGTCGTAGTGTGATATGTATGTGTGTGGGTGCCCAGTGAAAGGACCATCTCAATTTGTTACTTTGTTTATTTTTTCGTATTTTTTATTAATATTGTCCCACTGCGGGACCTTTATGATTTATTTCGTTGTAGTTGTTGTTGTTTTTGTGTTGTTTTTAATTCACTGTCTCTTATTATTTTTAAAATTTTGTCTTTTTTTAGTTGTACTTTGTACAGGTTCCGTTGTCCTGGTGCTGGGGGGTCTCTTTTATATCCACCGTCCTCTGACTTTGGTTCAAGAGCAGCTACAGTCTCTATAGGGAAAATAAGTTCTAATCATGCCCAGATGTCTCTACCTTTTTTATAGAGATATGTGTTTAGTGGTTTAAGACCTGTTTCTTCATGGAGGCTGCTTGGGGTCTGATACTAATACTACTTAGCGTTGGTAATAAACCGAGACCTCGATTTTGCACTCTCTGGAGTTAACATATTTTTCTTGACGCTGCGTTGAGCGGAATAGCAGGATACAACATTTTGATCTGACTAAACTGGTGTACAACTTCATTTTATTCGTTGTGGTGAGGTTTCTGAATCGGAGGAGTTTGTCAATTTCAGTCCTAGCGTATCCAATCCTGGAGCTAACGAGTTGCTTCATGCCATACTGTCAAGTTTGTAGCTGAGGGCTGACACGTGAGGTGAGTAGTCGATTTCGGAGTTTTCTAGATTGAGAGGGACGGAACGACGTCTACTTATTGCGGTTTCTGAGAAATTTGATACGTTGCTCTGTACTTCCCAGCGTTTCTTTCGGCTTCTTTTGTCGTAACTCTGGCCATCATCCTCGCAGAATTTATTTTTCTAACCACAACTTGGGTAATATCATCCGCATTTTTGATAATGAGAGTTCTTCCATCGGTTGGTTTAGGGATGTCTCTCGAAAAGATGGTGAAGAGAGTGGGGCTGGGAAATATCCCATTGATTGGGACAAATTGAGCAGGTACAACAGCCTAGTGATAAATCTTTCCGGTACCTCCTTCAGGTACCTGATGGTGATTTGGCTAAGGCCTGGGGCTTTAGGCTGTAATGATACGATTGCCTCCCACAATTCGGCACTGATGATATAGTTCCCCTCTCGTGAGTTGCCATGAAGACGGTGCGGAGACGAGGTTCAATAAGGATCGAACCTTTCCTCCACTTGCAGCCAGTATCTTGTTCATCTCGGTATTAAATGAACCCGGGCAGGGTATGTTCATCACATGTGCGAAGACAATGCATGCTAGCTTTTTAGGAGGGGTAGCATTGGTGAGCTGTTGGACAATTTGGGGTGGGCCGGCGTTGTGTTAGTTTGTGGGTTGGATCTTGGCGGCTCTTGCGTAAGAGATGTTCGGCCTATTAGCCGCTTCTCTCTTCTTTCTTATTTGTCCCTTCCTAACTGGGCACTGCATGTTCAAGTTCCGGTGGGGACCAGCACGGTTAATGCACATCATAGTGTTGTTAACGCAGTACATCCCGTCGTGGCTGGTTTGTGTGCACTTGGAGAATATCTTAGCTTTCTCCTTATATAGGCAGGCACTATTAGGGTGTTCATCGACCTTGTAGCAGAACAAGCAAGTTAGCAGCTCCAAAATCTCTCCTTTTCAATTTGCTTTGGGGAGATTATTATGGAGAATAGCGCCTAGTCCTATGGCGCCTAGTTCTTTTATGCCGGTTGTTGAAATCAGTTTCACCAGGTCCGTCTGGTGAACTCGATTAGTCTTTTGAGTTCATTCTCCAGTTTCTCGAAGATAGTCTCAAAGACCTTCGCTTTGTCGGATTTCTCATTCCCGACTAGCCGCAGTGGGACCCAAATGTTTAGGGACTCCCCCGCTCAGTTCATTGCTGGGACGTCCTTTCGTTGGTGGGGGGAGGGTAGCACACTCCAATTCTGTAAAGTGTCAATTTCCTTCCCCACAGGCGAGGAGACAGAAACAGGAGGTATCTCAAATCAGTCCGGCGACCGCCTGTCCAAGTCCCAAGAGGAAGGGCTGATAAAAACAAGGTCCTCTGTCGTTGCCTCTACCCCAAGTCAGGTAGAAACAGGAAAGATTTCCAATCAATCCACCTGAGCCTGGAAACACCTCAGCCAGGATGGGCAGAAACAGGAGGTATCTTAACTCAGTCCGCCGCTTGATAGCAGGGCTTGGTGGAAGAAGTAGTACAAAGCCTTCCCAGTCTCTGTTCAGCAGTTCATGGAAAAATAGTATGTTGTGGTATGACATTACATTATATCAATACCATATTATATCTATGGGAGAGGACCAAAAACTTGAAAGCGAACCGACAAAAGGGACGGAAAACCACGCGTTCAGACGGGCTGAGTAACGAGAGAGTGCAACGAGGTCAGGCAAATTATGGACAATGGCAAAGTTCAAGGTTATTTAAAGAGACATGTATAAAAATAGAATTTTATTTCCCCCCCCCAAAAAAAATAATAAGAGATTTGAAGGGTAAAATTACCTCAGAGAATTAACGAGCAAAAATCACATCAATAAACGAAGTGGAGGGCAGATTACCTCAATTGGGTTACTGAAGGGGAGAGGGGGGTTGGCTTACAGATGTCTTCTGCTCTTGAGGTGAGGCTACTCGAACTTCAAAGCGGGAGGCTGGAGTGATGACGGTTCTCCAAAAGCAAGGGGAGGGGGGGGGCGTAACTTCCGGTCCAGGGGATAGTATTTCGGCTACCCAAAATGAGTTGGGCTTCGACAGGATTTGAAGAAAGAAGTCGGGAAAATCACTCGGGGCGATAGTTCAGTGGAATTACCTCCTGGCTGGGGCTAATTCCAAATACACAAAATAGTCCAGCTGTCACTTTGCTTTGTTGATAGCAATTGACTTGGAACCATGGGAAAATCTTCTTGGTTCTGGCGAGACTTCTCAACTCTGTGTGTCTTCCAATCAATCCACCTGAGCCTGGAAACACCTCAGCCAGGATGGGCAGAAACAGGAGGTATCTTAACTCAGTCCGCCGCTTGATAGCAGGGCTTGGTGGAAGAAGTAGTACAAAGCCTTCCCAGTCTCTGTTCAGCAGTTCATGGAAAAATAGTATGTTGTGGTATGACATTACATTATATCAATACCATATTATATCTATGGGAGAGGACCAAAAACTTGAAAGCGAACCGACAAAAGGGACGGAAAACCACGCGTTCAGACGGGCTGAGTAACGAGAGAGTGCAACGAGGTCAGGCAAATTATGGACAATGGCAAAGTTCAAGGTTATTTAAAGAGACATGTATAAAAATAGAATTTTATTCCCCCCCCCCAAAAAAATAATAAGAGATTTGAAGGGTAAAATTACCTCAGAGAATTAACGAGCAAAAATCACATCAATAAACGAAGTGGAGGGCAGATTACCTCAATTGGGTTACTGAAGGGGAGAGGGGGGTTGGCTTACAGATGTCTTCTGCTCTTGAGGTGAGGCTGCTCGAACTTCAAAGCGGGAGGCTGGAGTGATGACGGTTCTCCAAAAGCAAGGGGAGGGGGGGGGGGGCGTAACTTCCGGTCCAGGGGATAGTATTTCGGCTACCCAAAATGAGTTGGGCTTCGACAGGAGTTGAAGAAAGAAGTCGGGAAAATCACTCGGGGCGATAGTTCAGTGGAATTACCTCCTGGCTGGGGCTAATTCCAAATACACAAAATAGTCCAGCTGTCACTTTGCTTTGTTGATAGCAATTGACTTGGAACCATGGGAAAATCTTCTTGGTTCTGGCGAGACTTCTCAACTCTGTGTGTCTTCCGGGAAGTCGAGCGTTATTTATATCCGAGGCTCTCTCCGGAGTTAAAGGTTAGCGGGAAACAGCTCTACTCTCGAAGGCCTCGAATCTTCTGGCAGAGCTATTTCAGCCCGCAAAAAGGTGAATCGTGGGGGAATCGATTCGAAGCTACCGCTTGTGGAAAGGGGGGGGGGGTAGGCTTTCCACTTTATTCCTAGCTGGGCCTTTTGCTGCACATGGAAGTTACTTTCTGCTAAAGATCTTCCACGTGGGGATTCCCTCACGGAGCATAACTGGATTTTCGTGAAGGTTGCATGAGGGGGCTGGTAGGGATCCAGAGGAGGAAGGGAGACTCCAGTTGAACGGATTTCATTAGAGGTCTAGCTGGTAAAACTGTGGTGGCTCAACTGGGTCTCTTGGGAAGCCGTAAAGGTGTAGAAGAGATGACGGTTTAGGGAGCTCCAGATCCCCTTTGTGGAGTTCAGGAGTTTAGGGGTCTACTCAGGTAGGGTCAGATGTTGTTAATATACAATCATATAGTTTAGGGCACGTTAAACGTCAGCGTTGGGAACGGTATATCACGGTTTGGGATTCTCTTGCACTTAACTTTGCCTATTTTACGGGGTTAATACTCCTATTTGGTATCGGTCATCTACTTTTCTACCTCTACTTTATTTCTATTCCTTATATTTATACTTTATTCAGGGTGACTCAAAAAGAACAGGCCCCAACTTTCGATAGGCCTCATTTCCTAATTTTCTGCATTGATTGATTGAAACTTTGGTGATAACTAGTTTGTTGTGTTTGATAAACATCATATCAAAATATGAGAGTCTTTGAACTTTTCTCCTATATTCTAGAGCACGTGTTCAAGATGACGTCCATTTAGTTCTATGCATTTCTTGAGGCGCAGCACAAAGTTTTCCATGACCTCGTTACAAACCGACCGACTAGTAGCTCTGATCTCCGCCCAGATGGCTTCCTTGAGTTTTGTGATGGTTCTGAGTCTTCCTGCGTACACTCTGTCTTTAAGGTAGCCCCAGAGAAATAAATCTGGGGGGCTAAGGTCTGGACTGTGAGGTGCCCACTAAAAATCAGTCTTGAAACTGATCACACGTCCACCAAATTTCTCTTTCCACCAATCTCGAGAGAGGTTTGAGATATGAGAGTTGTTTCATCTTGCTAGAACCAGAACTTCCACATAAGCGACTGGAACAGGGTTCGCAGCTCCCTCTTGAAGGTTTAGAGGATTCTCACTTTCGCGCCAGATTCCTCGAATAAGAATGGTCCGATGATCCCTCGGGCTAAGATTGCACTCTATACCATGCACTTAGGGGGGTGTAGAGTATGGGTGGCTTCCTCATTTGATCTAGAGGTCCCCTAGAAGATATTTGAGTTCGAGTTTACTTTTCCTTCAAGATGGAAGTAAGCTTCATCTGAGGTCCAAAGGAGGTTAAGGAAAGTTGTGGTCTCCTGAATCTTCTCCAGTATCTTGACTACCATAGCCTTTCTGTTTTCCATGTCTGAGGCTGTAAGGGCTGGCTTCGTTTGTATTCTGTATGTGTAGGCCTTTACTCCATTACTAACACTCTCCTGCAAGTCTCAGAAAATATACTGAGGGACTGACGTCGCTTGCACAAAAGAGCGTTTTGGACTCTGCTGAACTGATTCTCTCACACTCTCGACTAGCTCAGCTCTACGCTTCCTAGCGCGTCCTGAATGACTTCGATGGTTGTCACCTGCTGCATTGAGTTTCTCTACTGTCCCACAGTTCTCGAAGTGGTCCAGCCATTCCTGACTTCTGCTCTTGGAGGGGGCTTTTCCACATCCTATCTGATGCATGAAAGTGTCATGCAGTTTCTTAAACAAGCCTGTCTTGTATTAATGTTTGACGCAATATATTCTTAGGTTGAGCTCGTATTGAGAACAAGTTGTGTTCACAGGGGTTGCTTCTGCCATGTCCTGCAAAGTAAAGGTAATTAGTGAATGAATTAAGAATATATGACCAAAAGTGTATGCAGACCCATTTTGGGGGGTATTCGTCCCAATCTGAACATTGCCACATTTTTTTAGCCAATCAGAAGCCTTCTCGGGATTTATGTCCAACACATCATGACCATCTGTGTCAATCTTTAAATGATTTTAATTTATGTGAATATGTGAGCATGTATGGTACCCTTGTAGTGTGTAGTGTTTGATTATGTGAAACTTGCTTTCATTGACTCCTCGATTAATGCCTCTTCCAGTGAAGGGCATATTTTGAACTAGGCTTTCAATGACAGCCTGGCCAATCCGACACCATGCCATGGGAGAGGTGAGGGAAGTTAAAAATTAACCATACAGTTTTCAGGCTATATTCGGTTAAAAAATATTAATTATATTTGAACGTTACTGGTAAGTTAGTGTGGATGATGATCTCATGAATAAGGGGTTGGAAGTAATGAAGAGTTAGAGATAAAGGTAGGAGTAAGTAGAGATAAGAGTGTCTGGATCTTTAATATATTAGTGAGGCAGTGATATGTTCTTGGCCTTAAGTTAAGAAAGACTTAAAAAAGAATTCAGATGCTGATGAATGCTTGGAAACGTTTAAGTTGAATTCTTCAGTGGAGCTCAAATGAGTTGGTGTGTAGCCCGCGAGCAACAAACACTCAGTTTCCCAGCCAATTTTCCAGGTTCATGTACTTCCCAATCGGACCATTGTGACACTTTCCTTAGCCAATCAGAAGATTTCTTTGTATTTATGTTTAGCTGGACACAATTGGGCCATATGTGTCAATCTTAAAATGGTTTTAAGTTTGCAATATCTGCAAATATATATATAGTATCTTTGTTTCCTTGTAGTGTGTATGTGCTTGTTTATGGGATATACCTTTTATGGGGGCTTGTTTAGAGTCTAGAGAATCCGGCACGTATTTGTATGTCTGGAATCACGACACGCAAGCTCTGCTCCATTTTCTTTGAACAAATTTTATCTAGGAGACATATTTGCATGGGTGAGTTTTGACCGACTTCGTCTTCTTCTACATGTATGAGATAAACTAGTTGAGGAAGGGGTCCTTTTCTACAACGAAGAAGGGGTCACAGAGAAATAATAATAATAACCATAATGCGAGTATATATGAGATTTGGAGAATTTTCCTTTTGATTTGGGTGAGTAGCGTAATGCCAAAATAAAGGCAAACAAGTTACCTATCCACTAAAGTCTGGATCGTTTTTAGAGTAGGATAGACGTAGTCACTTTGTGGATAAGATAAAAAATGGTATATTCTCTTACTTTTGAAGGGTTAGTAAATATGGGCTGGGTGGTCGAGAGCTTTAACGGTTGTATAAATAAAGTTGATCTAACCAGTAGTGCGTTATTAGAGAAAATGCAGACTGAGCACCGAAAATAGATCTATAATTACAGAAAAATGCCTCCCCTATTAATTCAGGATGAGATCCTTTAAAATAAAACTTTTTATTCGCTTGGGGAAGAGACATATTACTGTAGAAACTATGTATAACTATGGCAAGTTGTTGGGTAGTCTCACGGCACGTATATTTGTATAGTTTGAAAATGATTGTCTAGTGTAAATATAATTGCGTGTAAGTTGGTTTGGTGTGTCTTTGTTCCTATGACTTCTGGCAAGCGGAGCAACTCTTAATCCATTATCGTGTTATTTCGCAAATTATTTTACGGATTTGTCTGAGATTAAATTATAGTGAGCCAAACACCAAAATGGGCGAGATTGTGTTACTACTCGAAAGCAAGGGGTATAGAATCAGAAATAAGCTAAGGTTGATCGCAACCTTGTAAGTGATCACAACTAATTATAATTTTAGGTAAAAGTAGTTATTTTGTAAAATCTGAGAGAAGCTGAGGGGCCAGCTTGCTACCATATTAGCTCTCAATCTTTCGACTGAAAGAGTTCTGATGCTTCTTAATCTATAATTAGATATAAAGGTATGGGGGCATTGATTTATTTTCTAGAAGTGATTAATGAAGCAGTTTTAATCGAGGAGTCTAACAGCTGTACGTGAGATGAGAGATGTGTGTGTGTCTAAACATCGTGATGGGCAATAGAAAGTGAACATCACTTTGATTGTTTGTAAAAGAAAGTTGTCGTATGTCGTTTGTGAATTGACCAATCGATTCGAGGGTGTGCTCTATTCTTGAAGACTGCGTTGTTGCCTGTGAGCGTACTGAAACAAAAAACGGCTTACATTTAGTCAAGATATGAAGTCGTATGAGCTCGATCATGTGTTCAAAGTGTTTGATGCCTATCAAAGTACTCAATAACTCCTTGAGATCGAATAGTTTAGATCCGAGCGTAAGATGATCTGGCTTAATTTCCTAAGCATTTTAATATTTACGTTATAGTATTGCTTAACGATTGCCACTGTCCCTATGTTCGATGCACCACGAATCAAACAGAGGGTCTGATCATTCATTGTATGTAGTGAAGGGTATCTCACAATACATAATCTTTATGTTAAGAAAGTCCTTTTCTCTTTCGACGTCTCATGGTAAGGAAATATCGGGATGACGCTAGTTTGCGTTCCTAAGCAACTTAGTTAGAGGAACGAAGATGCTATCAGCATTTTTTTTTAAAATTCGGAACCCCTATAGGCATAACTTCTTTTACCCTAAGATGAATGACACTGGTTAAATAAACGCCAAAGCATCACAAGCCATAAAATGATCGCATTGGGGAAAGCATGGCTCGTCTCTTCACCGAGTTTGCTTCCAAGGAATCTTATAAAATGCCTTCTTCTACTCAATCTTAGAAAAGACAAGGCATATCCGTAAGGAAAAGATATTTGATCTCTAGTAGTAATTGAATTTATTGAGTTGTAATCGCAGATTACTCAGTCAGTAGTTTTGATTCTCTTATTATTTTAAGAGTAATGAAGTAGAGTTATTTGCTTATGCGTATTTTCAATTCTGATAGCATTTTCTGAATTTTTTGTGTGGCGCCTTTTAATATTTCATGTGAGAGATTTTGGGGTTAGGTAGAAAGAGGGAAACTGTTAGTTAAATTCTGATTAATGTATGGTTGGAAAAAAGTGGAAGCCAATTCCTAACCAAACACTAAGCGTTATAGCGTAGGAAAAAGCAAAACAATTTACACATAACGTCAGCAACCCCCTGAAACTTTTCTAAGTTAGCAGTCGAGAGCATTTTCTTTCGTGAGAGTAAGAAAAAATTCTGCTAAAGTTAAAGTTAGAAAATTTATGGTACTGTATATTGTTTTATTTTTGATTTTGTGAAACCAGCAGTGTTGCAAAGGGAAAAGGCTGAAATTTTAAATTTAATACATGAAACTAACCACTCTTTTCTTACCACACACACAAACACACACATACACACATATATATATATATTCTCACACATTCCTTTATCAAGCAGTTTAAGCTTTGGGTTGGATGCTTGCTAGTTTGCGTGCCAATCACACAGGCTGATCGATAGCTTTCGGTTGCACAAAGAAGAGATGCGTGCATTTACCATTTTCCTCCTCTCCATCCTCGGGCACAGTTTTCATTTAGGTGGTGGTATTTGGAAGTGCAAACGAAATAATTAAATTGATCAAATATGTTGTCAGGCTTATTGGTCCCTTAGCTCATTCGGTAGAACATTGGTCTGGATAACCAGAGGTCTGATGTTCAAGTCCAGGCCAGGTGACGTGTTTTTTCTCTTTGCATTTCTCGGGATCACCTCTATTAGGATCTCTTCTTCCTTGTATCTGTGTGTCACTGATACGTGTATTTTTAACTGTTCTGTCGTTTAACTGGCTAAAAACTGTGGTGATCCTGGACCAAAGCTCCACTTTGGTAGTGAACCGTCCTTTTTTGTCCCTCATTTTACTATGCCTCACACATAATATTCCAGGTGTTGCAGGTTGGAGAGATGGGAAGTTAGATATTCGGAGTGATGTGCTGAAAGAAATTATCTGACAGATAAGACTGGGTCCTCTTGCTTGTAGGGCACACGTACGGCCAAATAACGCTCACCTCCAAGATACAATGCAACGCCAAGTTAGCCATGCACTTAATGTAGATTTCAGGATTGAGTCTGAGGCTCTCCAGAGAAGATAAAAACGACATAAGGTAGTAATCCTGTAAATTTTGATCAGTCCTATCAATTTGCTTTGAACCCTATTCATTGCAGGTATTTGCACGTTTTATTTATTTAATATCTTATGGGATACATCCAAATAATTTTAGGTTTATATAATATATGTTCCTGAGCACCCTCCTAGAATTGAAACAAAACATCTCGCAATTGATATGGAATGACGAGATAATTTAGATGGTTCCATAGACTGTCCCAATTTCTTTTTTAATTATCTTGGATCTAATGTTTATTTGGTCTATTTAGCCAATATTGGTTCTTGAATCTTTCACAGAGTAAGTTGGATAATCTCATAGTTAATTTTTTGAGGCTCTAATTTATACTATACGGCTATTTCTTGTCACCATTTTGTCAGATTTACCTTTGACTCCAAAACCAATGAAGGCAATTCGAATATCTCCCACAAATGAAAAGAAAAGTTTAATATCTTTGAAATTTATGAATTATAAAAGCAGGCAAGAATAAATATAATCTAGGTTTTGCAAACACTATTAGATCTTGGCAATATTCATTGATAGATATATAACTTTCATTACTGGTTAGGATGATATTTGAATGGTTAAATAATATTACCAGTTTAATGTTGCACATGGGCTTAGAGTACTTTATCACGCTAATTTCCTTGCGAGAAATTGAGTTTGCCTTAAAGGAGATTGTGCAACTGTTTCTTCCTGAGCAAAAATAGACATCCTGTAGGATATCTTGGCGATGCAAGAGTACCTATCAAGTAAAGGAATTACAGAACAGATGAGAAAATAAGCTATGTAAGAGGGAAATTACTATATGTTCAATTAGTAAATTAAAACCTTCTCTTTCAGACGCAATTCGTTTAAGTGAGTTAGTGGAAAACAGCGTATAATTGTCTCACTAGACTTGATAAGCGTTCTCAGTTAGATTGTGCTGGACTCACTTGCCATTCCTCAACATGTGGAGCCGCCGTTCCTTAAAAGAAATGTAGGAATAATGAATATCCGCATCAGCGAAAGTTTCTTATTAAGTCGTGTATAAATCCTGTTCAGGGGTGTTTTCTATTTAACAAGCTTGATGGATCGTTCGTTTTTCTCTATTTAAAGAGGCGTTTCCGTGATGATGGTAGCTGCCTTGGGGAAGAGAGAAGATATTGAGTCTATACTCAGTTAGATTTCCATGCTTTGTGTTTGTAATGGAACATAATATTTCGTCTTCTTTCCTGCTTGGTTAATGAAAAGATAGTTCGAGAGCTCCTTTCGCTGATATATTTTCCAAATAAAAGCTATTTCACAGCTTAAGATTTATGTATACATTGTTAGTGCGAAGTTTCTATGTGCACCCTTGTAGAGTAGATGCGCAGGATCATTTGTGCCATGGTGAGCAAAGTATCCCAGCAATCCGTATTAACTTTCCTATTTCTATTCACATAAGCTCAAAATTATTCAAATAAATTTTACCTATGTATCAAAAGATATAATTGTGCTTCCTTAACAATATTTAGTTTCCTCTCACTTATATTATACAATAGAATCTGGTCACTTAAATGGTAATTAAAGAGATATGTGTTTCGCTACTAAAATGATACTCAGCCTGAGACATTTCTAAAATGTTTGAATCCCTCCTCAACTCTCATATACTTAAACACCTTCAAAGTCCCACTCTCCTATTTACTCATTATTATTACTTTCGTAAGAAAAATTCTACCGATGGTATTTATGCCCATCTTTAGTCAACATTCTTAAAAGATTTTAGGCGTTATATTTTGTTACCCTTGACATTTCGAATACTTTTGACAGGGTCTGACATCGTGGTCTCATCTCGAAGCTACCTCCTTTACTATATAACATTATTTTTAGCTTGAACTCCTGTTGATATATCTCTGCGCTTATCGCTGGATCAGAGACCCCCCTCCAACTCCCTGTTTCCATTAATATTGTTGTCTTACAATGCTCCGCCCTGTCCCCCAAACTTTCGCCTCTTTACATCAGCGAGTTCCTCTCATCCAAATATAACCTGATGAACTAAACCATCCACAGCTTTCAATTCCGCTCGGTCTTTCCACATTCGTTTTTCTTTTCATACTTTTGTAGATACTTTAAAATATTGTTCTTGGACAAAATTTCTCATAGAGGTAGACAAAATCTTGATGAATTTAATTGCTCCAAGACCAAATTATTACTCATCTCACTATTAAGAAGTGCTGACAACACCTTTCTCTTCTTTGCCAGTTCTATAATCTCTTGATGTCTCAATGTCCGTAGTCGCTATTAAGGTGACGTCCAATCTTAATTGGAAACTCTACACTACAGGAATATGCATTTATATCTAATTTAGAGAAGAATAGTAAAAATGTAAATAAATAAGGTTTGTGTGCCCATCAATATAATCATGAGCAAAACAGAATGATTAAGAGGAAAAATTGTGCAGACAAGCCAGATATCTTGAAACCAGAACTTCTGCCAAAAAAGAGTAAGAAAAGAAATAAATGGATCGAATGGACAAGAGAAAAAGGAAATGGAAATGAACGATAAAGTTGCGTTAAATTGGAAATTAGACATATATAAGTGAGGAAGATAGTAGTAGAGGTATTTAGTAGAAGAAAAATAGTGGTGAAACTTGGGAAAAATAATAGGAAACTGAAATAAAATAACAATGAAAAAACAGATCCCTGGTGAAAGGGTATCTTTGGCTTTCATTGCATTTTGTTTTTTTGTTTTTTTTTCGTATTAAGTATATATAATATAAATATATATATAAAAGGCATTCAAGCCTTTATAGCAGACGGCTTTTTGGTTCCTACTGCTGGTGAAGTATAGATAATCTGAGTTTTTAGGTCCTGATTTGGCGTTGTTTATTTTGTTGCTGTTGTTGCTTTGTTTTGTTTTATTTTTATGGAAAAAAGTCTTTTAACGAGCTGGTCAAGTTTTGGGGAATTAGAATTTTACCAGTTCAAAGGAAGGGGGGGAGGAAAACGCAAATGGGTTTTAAAATGTTGACTTTGTTTGCGTTTGTTTCGTGAGCGGAACTTTACGTGAATGTTGGCTTTATGTCGTTGTTGATGATCAGTCTGCTACTTTTAAATGATTTTGCGTATCTTGTGTCATTAAGGTTTATGTGATCGAACACAAACTCGGGAGGCATAAGCCGATGTACGGTGTCCAGATCATTATTGCTCTTTTGCGAAGCTCCACGTTTATGGGGGTCAATCCCAGTTCACCATGAAGCTTACTCTGCCTTCTTCTCTCTCTCCTTCGGGTTCTCGTTATACTTAAGACAGCCTTATTTTGAACCTTATGTAGTTTAAGGGTCTGGGTCTTGGGACTCGCATTTATAGGGACCGGGAATTACAGAAGTTTGGAGGGGATGCACGCATTGTAGATTTTGAGTTTGTTGGAGGAACTTAGGTCCATGAATCGGTAGAATTCACTCAAGTTCCTTCGTGTATTTGCCGCGATCCTTTTCACATGACTCCCATAACCATCCGAAGTTGCAGAACCGTGCCTTCGGTGCTGTATGGGATGCGTACACTCCTCACAAGGATGTCTGCGAGGGTCTGTCGGAATAGTGGAATTATATGGAACTTTTGAGCATTGGTAGATATCTTCCATCTTCTCTCGAAAGAGTTTATGTTTTCGATTTCTACCGCCGTACTCTGTGGCATATAATTCACATTCCGATAAGCTGTTGTGCAGATCATCGATATGTCGTCCGCAAATTGAACGTATAACGAGCATTCTTTCAGAGGTTGGGGAAGGTCGATTGTGTATATATTATAAAGCAGGCGACTAATATACCCGCCTTGGGGCATCCCCGCTTCGAGTTCGAACTCAAGGTCATTCGAGCCCTTTACATGCACATACACTCTCCTCCCCATTACGTAATCCCAGAGTATCCTTTCAAGTATGGAGTAGAGGCCCAGCTGTAGAATTTTGTATTGCAGGCCTCTTCTCCATACTTTGTCAAAGGCCTTTTTGACGTCTCGGAGTACCAGATTTACGTAGCGTCTTTCATGTTGTTGGTAATTTTTCAATTCGTTATTTTCGAGGAAGGAGTTAACCCTGTTGGCCATTATCTTCTCAAAGACTTTCCTTGAAAATTCTAAGAGAGATATAGGCCTTAAGTTAGCTGGACTGACCGGTGCATTACCGGTTTTGGGAATGAATATCATGTTTGCTACCTTCCAGTGGTCAGGGAAGTAGCCCACGTTCAGGCAAGCTTTCATGATATTCATAAGCCCCATTAGGATATAAGGTGGAGCTCTTAAGAAATTTTCCCGTGTCAGTCCTGTAAGCCCAGGTGCTCGTTGACAAAAGAATTTTAAAGTTTTCGAGAGTCCCTCGGCAATAATTTTACCACCGTATCACTCCATATTTCTTTCTTGCGTCACGTAATGATGAGGATAGGTTTTGTGGATCTGGTCGTTTAGTTCGTCAATGATTTTGTCTTCTAAGTTTAAATCAAAGTTGTCATTCTTCTCCTGGGATATCTTAAAAATAGATGCCCAGAAGTGTCTGAATCTTCCTCGATTTTATCAGTCTCAGTATTTTCCGTGTTGTCTAGTGTGAGCTTCGTTGACATCTGTGTCTGTCCTCTTTTTAGTCTTTTTACAGTCTGTCAGAATGTACGTGAGTCGTTTTCTAAGTCAAGTCTGCCTACTAAATTGTCCCAAAGTACATTCTGCTGTTCCCTAATGAGTGTCATTTATTCTTCGCGTATTTATCGTGTTCGTCTGTGCGTAGTAATGTTGGAACCAGTGAGGTTCACTTCATTAATCCGTTCCCCGTATTCCCTCGCGAGAGATCTCATTCTAGCGGCCCAAGAAGGGGTCGGGAGAGTTTTATACTTAAATCGGGCAATGGCTTTCTTATCGGCTTTTATTAATTGATTGTTAATTTTATTCAACTCCTCGTCGATTTCTTTTGAATTTGATCAATTAAGGGGTCGGGAATGTAGTTTTCGAGTTGTTTATACGTATCCCAGTTGACAAGAGCTTAGCTCTTGCGTTCTGGGATGGGGACCTGAATAGAGGCGGTGGAGATTATAATCAGGATAGCCTGGTGGTTGCTGAGGACAGGACGGACCGGATCAATAAAGTAATTATAGGAGAACAAAGTGCTGCTGAGCACTATGTCTGGTTTTGTAGCTGATCTATGTGTGATGTATGTGAGGAATTTTGATCCAATTCTTGTCATAATTTATCTGTCAATAAGTATTTCGTGATTCTTGCCTGCTTGGTTGGTCGACGTATAGTTTGAGGAAGCACTCTTTGCATTGGGGTCGCCGGCAAATAGAACGGTTCTGCCGCGATCACAAAGATGCAAACGCTATGGAGGGGTAAGTACCATCTCCTTGGGGGCTGGTACTATGTTGCCAGGACCAGGGCCCCCACTGCCGTACGTACCTCCAAATCTAAGTAAGATTCATCGAGCTCACTTATTTTTCTGTAGTCAATAAATTTTTTCACAGCAATTGCACACCCGTCAAATCGTTCTCAACTGTTATTCCTGGTTATGACTTGGTAGGAAAAATTTTCCTTTGTGTTTCTAGCTGTATCTAACACGTGTTCTGAGATAAATACAAAGTCTGGGTTATTTGGTCGTATTATATTACCGTATAGTAGTCTTTTCTCGGTCCAACCGTTTGAAATAAAATATAGTACTTTTAGTTGTCCATTGTCTTATTCACGTTAGATTTCTGTGCATATGTTGTTGTTAGGGCTTATTCTCTAACGAGCTTGGGCCCTCGTGGAGTGTTTGGTGGCGTAATCGTTTTTCCAGTGCGTTTTTTTCCTGTAATCGCCGTCTGTTAGGGTAGTGAAGGTTTTGGGAGCCATTTTTCATGTAGTCTTTCGAATAAAATTCCAATTGGTACTTTCCGCATATTACTCCTTCATTTACCTCAGGAAAGTCATCACCCCTGGGAAAGGGGACCTTTCGGCGGCGTTCATTTTCAAGTTTATTTTTCTTGAGAGATATACGTGGCTAGATTCCTTCTTACAAGAAGAGGACGAACTTGGACGTCTTTGAGGCTGTGAGCTTTTCTGGGAGCGGGGTAAAAGCGATCCTCCCTCGGGTCTCTTAATCTCAATCACCGAAACTTCCATTTATGTTTGTGCTTGTGTGTGAGTGTTTGTTTGTATGGCGTGTTGTTTTGTTTTTAAGTGCGTGGATTTGCATCTCGCGCTGCCTGTGCCTGAATCATGAGGTGCCTGGAAGGAGCTGGAGTGCTCCCAAAGGGATGGGGGGTTCTGGCAACTAGTCTCCCACTGGGGATTAAGAGTAATTTTTAGAACCTCCACGGACTGTGGGTTCTCTGGAAACCACATTATTCTGCATGCCATTATGCGTCAGCATTCTATTTAGCTCTTTTGCAAAGGTCTCATTGGAGGAGAGATTCGCGATGTGAGCATAATAGATGCAACACATAATTTTGGTTGAGTTTTCATTCTCCACGTGTAAGTATATCTTATTTTCCCGAAATTATACAATGGCAGCTTTTTTTACCTTCGCATAGGTGCTATTGACCTTAGCTTTTTAGCCTGTCTTTTCTCGTTTAATTTTTTCTTAAGCATCTATTTCTTGACTAGGCAAGCTTTGGATAGGGTCTTATGCGCTCCTTCACAATTCAGACACTTCAAGGAGGTGCTATTGCAACCCCTACATAAATGTGCAGCTGAAGAACAAATGGAGCATAAAAGAGCGTTACCCCTGGGGCAGGTGGCCGTGGTGTGCTTCTCTTACCTATAGCACTTGGAGCACATCTGGAGGTCGATAATCTCCTTACGTTAGATCAGCTCAGGACAGACTCTTACGTTAAAGAGGAGCATAAATCCCTTCGCAGCCTTGTTCGCCATAGCCGTGTCGCAAAAGATAATCTTGAAGACATGAGTATAGTCTTTAAATTTAATTACCTGACCAACTTTAGCCAAAGTGTTGTTTTTCTCCACCTCCGCGTGAATTTCTTTCCCTGAATGCCCCCAACCCAAGGATAGAGGCGGCGAACGATGACGCTGGGATGACTTTTTATTTGAGGTGGTGTGTTTGGTTTTAAGTTAATGCTTTAATGGAGGGAGAGCTTTGTATTCAGCCACTTTTAAGCAGATGGCTGCATAACCATTTTGTATATTGATGAGCCTCACAAGTGCGATGTTTAGATCGCTATAATTTTTTGCAAAGACCCTCCCAGGATCAGGCTTGGGACCATCAGAGAGGGTCTTTATTGTAATCCGTCGGGTGTCTTTCATTTATTCTCCATCTTTTCGGATTTTAACAAATGGAGAAAACAAATTGAAAGAGAAGCTGTATAGAGTGAGCGTGTTGCAGACGGTTGACTAAGTGTGTATGTGTGTATGTAAGAGTGTCTATCACAAAGGTTGAAAAAAAAAGAAAAAAATACTTTCTAGAGTATATGTCTCCAACTCAATCCAGACATATTTTTTTCCAACAGTCACTTTACTTTAACCGGAAGCGCTTTTCGAAATTCCGACCAAGGTTAGAGTTTGTTCGAAGGTGACTCGTTGAAGATGGAGGGGGAAGTAAATCAGGTTCAATCCCCGCCACAGGGCTCAAAAAGCGGGTGAAAATATTCAAGTATTAACATAAATTCGTAAATGACAGAAAAATTCTCACTTATCACTTGCTAAAGACTTTTGTTTTGATTGGAATCACTGAACTCGCGAGTACAAGAAATACTAACTCGCTTTTGACTTTATGAAAAGTACAAATTCTTCACCAGCGTAAGAGAATGCGACTTAATTCTGGCAACCAGAACAGTTAAATAAATTGTAACTTTCGTCTTTTATTTTTATAGAATAATCCAATTAAGGTCAATATTTCTCTTTTCAAACTTTCCTTTTATCTCGATTACTACTCTCCTTGGACCTACGGCTAAATTTCTCCCATAGACTTTGTGGGGTAGAAGGAGTGGAATACGAAGGATTTCCGCTGGCGCAGCCTCACTCCTTTTCTCTCTCGCTCTGCGAAGTAAAAGGATAAAAGATTAGAGTAGACACGTATAGATAGACGGCCTTCTCTATCTTCCTATTTACAAAGTCCTCTATGTGGCAGCTGCCGAAAATATAGGCTGACATAACTTTTCATCTTCTGTTGACCTAACATACCACACCTGGCGTAATGTACTCGGTAATAGAAGAAGTATTTTGAATGTGTAATCATATCCCTTATAGTTTAACCCTGTAGACATCACCCAATTGTGATATACAGAAAAGGAGATGGGTTTAGCGTTTAGCGACATCTAACATATGTCTGTTCCTGTCTGGTTAGTACTTTCTTTCCATGCCTTAGTAATTTTCGTGCTTGAGTCAAATAAACTTTTTAGGATTATAAAAAGTGATGTAGAAAAAAGGATTAGTGACGATGCTAATAATTTAAATCAGATTTTCTTTATGAGGCAATGAGGTCATAAACTACTAAGATTGCTATATAAGTGTACTCGTAATTTTCAGATGAGCTTTGAATTGTAGCTTCATATTAATTGTAAATTCTTAAGTTAATTGCAAGTGATCATTGAATATCACTCTACCACAAAATTTCCATTTCTTCTTGTTCCTGAGTTAAAAGTGTTCTTTGCCAGTTGTTTGTTTTTACATTAAATAAAAAGTTTATTTTGAACCCAAACTTTAATATTTATTTCGGAAAGAAAAATTGAGCATAAATGGCTTTAGGCTTTAATCTTTTTCAAAGCATGGTAGAAAATAGTAAATTTTAGAAAAGCATTGGAAAGTTCTATAAAAATATTTTTTTTAAGGAATTATTCCACAACATTCTAGATTTAATGATATGTATTTTAATTTATTAGACTTTTATGAAGTTTCAAGAAGGTTCCAGAAGTTGCCAGAAGCTCATGGAACTCATGGAACCTTAGGGAATATTTTGGAATAATAATTCAGAAATATTTATTCAGAGATTCATAGACCTTCTATCATTTTAGCAATAGCAACCACACTGAATTCATCAAAATAGAAGTGGTATTAAAAGGGTGCAATCATTCACAAAATGCATTAAGTTATGTCTATGGACGGGTCATCAAAATAAGTGAAAAAATGAGTTCGGTGGCAAAGATCTTTGAGAATGTATGAATCTTAAAAAGCATAATTTGGCATGCCATTTCGAGCTAAGAGAAACACTGGGCACCTCATTTAGCTTTAAACACAGAAAGAATACTTTGGAAGGTAAGAAATATGTTGGTTGTAAAGAATAAAATATTAAATGTCACGAGTATTTAGGCTATTATGTTTTTTTTGTTAGCCAAATGAGCATAATGTATATATTTTTTTACTTTTACTGGATGCTATAAGGGGGACAGAGGAGCCGTGAAGTTTGCCATTCCCAGGATTTGGGATGAAATCACTAACCAATCAAGGACCTGCTACTTCTGCATGGTGGAACCTTCCAAACGTCAAAGTGGCAAAATTGCATCCACTATCTCCTATCCTAATCCTCCATCCTGTATTGCACTAATAACGTACAGTGCTCATCTTCCTATACCTAGCGGTCTAGAAAGGGATAATCCACCCTAAGCAGGGAGCGAAAATTCCATAGCTGAAATGATCAGTGAAAATGTAAACTATAGTATCAAAGATATGGCTGTTGATAGGAATTCATACTATCCAAGCCAAAGAGAACTTAATGGCCTTGCCACAGGCTTGGCTTCTTAAAGTCAAATGCTAAGCTTTTGATTTACAGACTCAAAGAGTGGAGATTTACTGGTATAAAATGTGCCGAAGACAAGCCAAAGGAAACGTCATAAACATTTCACAAGATTCTTCCCTTATCAAGCTAGGCTATGCTACTGCAATGGTGTATCTGGTCTGATTGATACAATTTGAATTATATGCAATCCAGATGAGTAGAGGCTCTTCATTGACAGGTCATCAGTAACTATTAAAGATTTACTTTTCCATAATTTGAATAAACATCCATCCCTTCCCTTGACTCCTTCAGTATATCTCAAGGAAGTCTATAACAGTTTCAATCTCCTGCTAAAAGCTTTGAATAATAAGGTATATAACTGGAAAATGATTGGAGACGTCAAAATGAGAGGATTTTTGATAGGACTCTAAGAAGGTGTTACCAAATTTTCATATCAACTGTTTTATATTTATTGTGGAATTTTCAATATAATTGTATAAATTTAACTTTCTTTATTTTTAGCCCTAGGCTTGATAAAAACTAAATTTGCCTATTTTTAGTAAATATTTCATCGTACACGCCACCTAATTAAAGTTTCAAACAAATAACGGCTATTTTATAATGTTTTGCAATAAAAGGAGTTGGAAAATAAAAAAATGTCCCCTAAAGAAATTGTGTTACAATGTGAATAAATTCCCGGTGCTTTTGGTTTCATTTATATTGGATCAATTAAAGCTAAGGCACCTTACATGCTTTATCTTGAATTTTTCGTATTTGCCTATTCTTGAATTGATTAATAAAGGATCCACACATGTGACAATAAAATTCATTGAATTTTGTTAATAAAAATACATGTGTTCATACATAAAACTTATAATCTTATGATAACAAATTAAAACTAAAAAATGAAAATGATGTAGTTGCCAAAGGCATCTTTTACAAAAATATTTGTTCCAATTTAGGTTGCAGCAGAGAGTTTCTTCAAACCCAGTTTAGAGCTTATATAATTACATATATACCTAACCTAACCTAGCATATTCTAGAATAGGCTGAGTTAGGTTAGGCAAGGCAAAGTCAGATTTAGTTAGCTTAAGTTATATTCAAAATCGAAAATACCATTGGATGCTTCATCTTTAAAAGAACCTTTTTATTATCCCTTTGAAAATTAAATTTGTCGTATACATGTCATAGCTGATTTTTAATTGCTCAAGGTGCCTATTTCTGAAATAACTATATTTACGTTTTTTATCTTAAATTGATTCCAAGCCAGGTTATTATTCTTGAATTGAATAAATTTAGGCGCCTTATCTTGAATTTATGCCCAATTTTATCTCCCAAACAGTTCTATATTATATTTGTAGTCTTTTAATAACCGTCCCTATTTGAAGATACCTTACAATTAAATTATTTTTCAATCACATGTCAATTACTTTAATTATGAGCACTTGTAAACAATGAAACCTGTCTGATTTGTTTGATTTTAAGATCTTTTCTCTGGCATAATTAATAAGAAGAGGGAACGAAAATCTCTCTTTTACTTTTACTTTATGTTTGCTTCAAGGCAGAGGGGCGGGGGAGAGATAGAAAAGTAAAATTAAGTATGAATTTTGGAGGGTTTCGTAATTTAATATAAACTAAGAAATGACAATTTGGAAAAGAAATTCCCACTTAGAAACAACCGCTCTATTAGACTGGATTTGGACCGAAATTTGGTTACGCGCTGTCGTAGTATTTATTATATCTAATGATTTCGAGTTCGTGTTGTGAGTGGTGCGTTTTTCTTCTTAGCTGAAAATATAAAGTTTTCTTCTTCTTCGAAATGAAGAAACATTCGTTAATTAATCATTTTAGATTTTATTGGACATAGGTTAAAATTAATCGCTGACATTTTCAGTACCTTTGTTAAAATACGTTTTATTTCTAGCTATTATTCCGTTTTTTGTGTCTATTAGATTCGTTGTGGGTCGTACTTAACTTTTAAAAGCAGAATAGTGACTTATGCTAGTTTAGATTGATTCGGAATCACTTTTGTTCCTTCATAAAAATGAATCCAAAAGTGAAATAATTTACAAATAAAGAAAAATATCTTGATGATTTGGGGGAGTCTTTTTGTAAATTTTATGTTCTTTTTTAGAAGGTTTAATCTCTTTTGCTGTGCTTTAATGGGGCTATTTTATTTGATCACCCTAACTTAGTGGCTTATAGAACAAGTGGACAGCACTAGGTTTAATTATTCCTTCATGCAAATAGTAGGACAGATATTTAGGGAAGAGTCAAAATTACTTAAAATAACCTTGGGTACGTAGTTGGGTTATATATGACATGGATGTAAAATGGGGGCAATATATAAAAATGAAAAGGAATGCAAAGCAGTATTTTTATTTGTTGTTTTAGGAAGCAGTAAGTTGATTGGTTCGTTTCTTAAGAAATGTAATCTAATTCAAATTTATTCATCATCTATTACAACAAGATAAACATTTTAATATGTCATTAAAAGCTTCTCCTGTTGAAAGCTAGCCGATATTAATCCGATCAGTAGTTCTGTTGCCCCCAACCATATCTAAAACTATATATTGCCTCCCATTTTATACCCATCTCATATTAGGAGATAAATAGTGAGGAACATATAAGCATTTTCCCAGCGTATAAAGCACAGTAATGAACATTCAGCCTAGATTTCACCGACTTAGTCTCAAATCAACCTGTACAAAGATGGAAATGTCCCTCGTAAAGAAGCTACCTTGACTTTTAAAGGCGCCAAATTAATTTGAAGATTAAGGAAGGGGTAGGAGTTTGCTTTTCAGAGTTTTTGGTTAATTTTAACATAGTTACCCATTTATTACAAAAGTTTTAAATTTAAACTCAATGTGTATTCGGAAAATTTGCCCTTGGCAAGATTTTACGTGGAACTTGTCACTGAAACTCTCAACTCTCTTTTTTACATCTCTAGAGTCAAGCTGGACGGTGATAGTTAACGTTGCAAAATGTACCTCTGAGAAAAGATAAGCACCAATCCGAATTTTATGTCTTATAAGAGATGAGCTTCAACTCGGCTACCCACTACCTGTTTTCACATTATCCCATTTCAAACATTAACTCCGGCGTCATTTTTCCCGCTCATTACCCTTTATAAGGACGTGGTGCAATGCGCTACTTCTCATCCACTCAGGGTGTTTCGGTCGGCAGAAGACAACAAGCACTGCCCTTCAAAAACACTTTCATGCATACTTAGCATACGGAATATCATCTACTTGCTTTCCATGGAGCCACTTGCCTTTCTAGCTCTCAGATCAACTACATCTCAGAATAAGTCATATGGTACCTCTTTCAAATATTGTAGATTTGAGAGCCAGGACCAAAATTCACCCCTAGAAGTCTGAGCTAGAATGTTTGCTACCACAATTCTCTAAAACAAGTTTAAAATACACGAGTGAAACCAACGATTACCGGAAGTTTCGGACCCTCCAGGCCCCATTGTACGTTGTTGTCTTCCCTCTCGGTCGTAATTCTGCAGAATGAACTGCGACCAAATATCTTCACATATTTTTTACTTTTTCTCTCTTCGCCACTTTTGTGTAGATCTCTCCCATCAAACTTTTTGTGTGATATACCCTTGTTAGTTTTAGATCTAAATTTACAAAAACTCCACTATGTGAAAATTTAAGAGATAATATATGGGGTTGATTGAAATCCAAATGTTTGAGAATGACTTTATTAGTTCACAAGTACATGAGTAGTTTCAGAGACTCAGCTCCATCCTTCATTATAAAGAGGTGTTGAGTCAGTTTAGGCTTCACGCAATACTAGTACCTTTGGGGGGGAGAAATGTGACCTAACCATGGAATTAAATTTGAAATTCCCTTTCAATAGATTAGAGTTTGGGGTGGAATCGACAAATCTGGATTCAAATGCATGTCACTTAACCCAGTCATTAAATATATATATATATATATATATATATATATATATATATATATATATATATATATATATATATATATATATATTTATATATATATATATTTATATATATATATATATATATATATATATATATATATATATGAATATATATATATATATATATATATATATATATATATATATATATATATATATATATATATATATCAGTCTTCTCGGGGATATAACATATCTTCTTCTCCCATGGATGTAAACTTGTTTTCCTCTGAATTCATCACCCGTTTGCAAGCACACAAAATAATATGATCTTTTGGCTCATCTACCTGTATACTTTCTACACACTCTTACACTAATTTCATCTTTTTCGACCCTACCCCCCATCCTCAATTTATTTTGACCGAAATGCTTCCGTTGTTTTTATTCCCTTTTTTCTAAAAGAACTAAAAATAGAAGTAACCTATATTTTCTCTTCTTATAGATTATAAAAAAAAACACGGCAAAATTACAATCCCTTTTCACACCTACCACCGTAAACATGACAAAGTCATGATTAAACTCCGTTGCAAAATTCAACGTAATTAAATATATCTTGACGTATTTATACCTTATTTTTCGATTTAAATCAGTTTTAACTCCGGGAGATTTGCTGAGATTACTCCAAAAAATTTAATTTTTTAGCCAAAAAATATTACCGAAGATTAAGAAAATGAACTCTGGATCATTTATAATCCTTCTCAAACTTTTACACTCATTTGGGACATTAATCCTGATTTATTTCTATTTCGAATTTTGGGAATCAGGATATTTTATGTAAACTCATGTCTCATTCTATTTCGCACAGTGGTTGACTCATTATGACGGGGAAAAGATAGGGTGGCAGCGATTCAGGAGATTAGAGAATAAAAGGAATGAAAAATACAGGGTATTTGTCTTAAATTTGACAGTTCAATATCCCGCTGCCTCTCAATATCTCACCACACCATAAATATATTTGATAAGTTATAAAAAAATATCAACTACATTAGGGTTAGGAGATAACAGTTTACTCAAAGTAACCAGCGTCAGCTTCCACCGCGGTTTCAAGACAGCTCCAGAACATAGCGCATGACTTCTTGACTGTATCCCTTGTAATTTCGTCCATCATTTCTTCTTTATCTTGGCCACCAATTCGGCCTTGGAGTTACAAGCAGAGCGTTCTGGTGGGCGTTTTTTCGTTTAGGGTATACAAACCGAAGTGGCTACGTCACCGGCCAAAAAGGTCGAATGGCCACTTTGACTTCATAATAATATTCTGCGAAGCTGCTTCGCTTGGACTTGGTTCAGAAAATTTATAAAGACAAGAAATTTTTATCCTTTAAAATAATAATTTTTTGCTGCTACTTTACATTTCATTTTCACTAAATCAGGTTCAATCGGTCCTTTACATTTATTTTTTAGGTTAAGGTTAGGTTAGGTAATATAACCAAAAAAGTACCAAAATCGGGAGTTTTGTCTTTATAAGAAAAACGCGTTTTTAAGCAATTCATTCACACTCTTGGATCACATGACTATCTCACAGGTAGCCACCCTGGTGAGGCCACCAGGCCCTTTGGTTTGTGTCCCCTGAACAAAAAAGTGGTATGTGGTCTATTTCTCAATAGCGCCACACACATAGTAATTAATCCATAAGATTACAATCGGGGGATCTAGTAGGTGTAAAATTGAGGGGAAGGGGCTGGTGAAGTCGTAGAAATTCTCAGATAATAACTTCTGAGTCGTTCCGGAATTATGGCCTTCCAGCAGGAGCCCTCTCCCTCCAGGTTTTGACTACAATCTCTAGCAGCTCCACATAGCCGTCTGACTGGAGCCTAAGACCCTGCCGAAGGATGTGTTGTGGCATGGCATCACCCTTGCTTGAGTCACAAGCACAGATCGTCACAGTTCGAGGGAAACTTGATCTTAATGATAAGTGGAACTTTGCGTGGATTATAAGCAAAACAGCTTTTGTTCTGGTTTGTCGCGATTTAGTCCTGGCAGAAGTCCTTTTCCTCTGATACATCCACATCATCCTAGTTTCGACTGGATGTTTCAACTTATCCAAGAGCTTCTTTTCTTTTCTTTAAGATCTCCTTGCCCTTGGCTATCAGAATTTGCCAATTGCGCCTCTTTTATGTGTGGTAGGGAAAACCTTCATTAAGAGCCAGGTTCAGGGAGTTGACTTCAAATCCTCTCTCTCTCTCTGCTGGCCATGGTTTCTTAGTCTCAGTTGAAACTGCACATGTTAAATCCCATACCACTTACAGCAATGACAAAATATTAATCAACAGTCATGATTTCAACATTTTGTTACCCGGTACAAATCATTAGGATGCAGGTAACTCTTTTCTAATATTCAGAAGGCTTATTTTTCTACATCTCTACGAACATTTTCTCAATTAAAACTAGATAGACTCAGTTTGTTAGACAATGCGCTTAACTGTTCCTGTATAAATGATACTTTAAAAATCCTCTAATTTAGCCCAAACATCTTATAAGCATAAGCGTAATATTATCACAAATTTAATTAATTCATGGAGTAAAACTTTGTAAGAGTTTCTTAGTTCGTTGCGAAAAGTATGTGTGTGTGTGCGGATAGAGTTGGAGGAAGGAGTGCCTCCAACCCTGATCTCCTCATTCCAATCGGGAGATCATCTAGTTTTTGGCATCACTCTACAGTTTATTTATTAAGAAACCAGGCAATGGGTTCGCTACTCCCCTTTACGGAGAGAGTTTGCGCTTCGCTACTAAGATTAAAATTTAGAATAAAAAAAAAAGCAGCCATGGTTAAATTTTTCTAAATTTTCTGAACTTCGCCAATTATAATAATTATAAAAAGGAACTCTAAACTAAATTTTCCCCCTTTCAAAATATCACGTTGCTATAAGTATTTATTTCTGAACTTCATCATTTTGTTTTTGATATTATAAAATAGTTATTAGGAATAACTTTGATAAAAAACATAAGTCATGATCAAACTAAGATGAAATTATTATTCAAATACTAAAAAAAATCCCCTTCTTAAATTATAGAGTTAGTAATGATGATGATGAATGAAGTGAATATACAACAGTTAATTAGTGAAATACCTTTATTGTAAAATTGTAATAATTAAATATAGTCTTAACAATGAAAGTACATACATTATTTTTATTATTAATACTTTTTAGACTTTCATTTAGCGATATTATAGCTACATTTTTTGGAGTATAGAATTAATAAGTCATGAGATTACAGATTGTGGCATTTCCAACCATGTTTGGCGTATGAGATTCAGCAATTCTGAAAGGTTTCCTGTTTTGGCGAATTCCTCACACATGTTTTATGGGTTCATGTCAGAAATTTACTCGTCCAAAGAATTCGTTTTATGCCGCATTAGTCGACCATTTGCTTGTGTTTGTTTTACAGTATGGCAGAGAGCCCCATCTTCCATGAATAACCACCTTCTTTTCAAGAAAACACTAGAAGTAGTCCCTCTTTAAGAATCAAAATATAGGGTTTCGAGTTAATGTTGTTATCACACTCAACCATCATTCCAAATGGCTTCCCACACTATAACAGAAATCTCCACGTTTCACCCTTCGTTGTAACCTGTGTTTTCAAACTGCTAAGGAGAAGTTTCTAAACACATATCCTTTTAATTGCTAAAAATTGGGCAGATTTTGATTCGTCAAGAAAAAATATCTTCTGCCAAAATATCAACGGCTTGTCGCTCATTTATTCAGCCCACTCATTCCTGTTCTTATTATTGGCCATAGTTATAAGATGCTTTAATCAGCAGCTTCATCCTGGCTACAAATCCATAATATCCAAGAGTGCTGATAATAGACTGATGTTCATCTGCTGATTTGTAAGCTTTCTGCCAACTCAGAAATTTTTAACCGAGGGTTGCTTTCAATGGATCTTCGAAGAGCACGAAGACATATTTCTTTGAAAATCTGAAATATCTTTTATAATCTTGCCTCCTAAGTATGTTTAATAAATAACATTATTTTACTCTGAAAGATGGAAACAAATAACTCGTAATAATGCAACAAGTCGTTTAATTTTGCCTTTAAGTACCCTTTTGAGGGCAAATAAAAATGCAGAAAGCATGTTTTGCAGACTATATTATATATTATATATATATATATATATATATATATATAGAGAGAGAGAGAGAGAGAGAGAGAGAGAGAGAGAGTTACATAGAGTTACATAGATACACAGATCACACGGGCCTTACGGCCCAGACTAAGGTGATCTGGCCTTAAATCTACTGCCACTTACACATAGAATAGTAGAAGTAAAGGATAGAAAAGTTTTAGGCTCTCCCCACCCTCCACTCCCTCCGGCAAAAGCCGTACATGAAATAATTTTGGAAAAGTACCTTGCAGGTGTAAGAAGACAGTACCTGAAGGAAATTTGCATTGAATAGTAATTAAATTAAATGAATGTGAAAACCACTTACATACACCTGAAAGAGTTATATTTTTGTAATATTATTTTATTTTGTAGCTTATGCTAAACAATTCCAATATTTGTTAAGTGTTTGTCTAATCTCATTTTAAATGAATCTATAGTGCTGCTGTCCACTACCTCGTTTGGCAAATTATTCCAATCATTAATAATCGAGTAAGTGAAGAAGTTTTTTATTACATCCATAGTGGCTCTTTTACCCTGAAGTTTTGAATCATGTCCACGGGTGGGACACTCCCCTGTCAGTGTGAACAAGTTATTGGCATTAACGTTGTTAAATCCTTTAAGTATTTTGAAGCACTCTATAAGCTGCCCCCTTAGTCTTCGTTTTCTGACGGAAAATAGATTGAGTTTTTTTAGCCTCTCGTGGTAAGGTTTGTTACGTACTGACGGGATAAGTTTTGTCGCTCTGTGTTGTACAGCTTCTAATTTATCTATGTCTTTTATTAAGTAAGGGGCCCAGAACTGTACAGCGTATTCGAGATGGGGCCTGACAATACTTTTATATAGTGGCATAATTATCTCCTCGCTTTTATAAGTAAAGTTTCTTTTTATAAATCCTAGTGCTGTGTTAGCTTTGTTTGCAGCAGCTGCGCATTGGTTTGATGTTTTTAAGTTTTCTGTCATTATTACTCCTAAATCTTTAACCTACGGGGTTGTGTTTATTAAGCCGCCTTGCATTGTATAGGTGTATTTTTTGTTTTTTGTTTCGCACTGAAGAGAGAGAGAGAGAGAGAGAGAGAGAGAGAGAGAGAGAAAGAGAGAGAGATGTATAAAGGCATAGCAAAAAGGAATTTAAAGTTTGAATGTAAATGACCACCTGAATCTAGAAAAGAACTTTCAAAGGCAGTGGCAAAAATGGCAAAATCCATCTGGGATTCATTTACTAACAGCAGACCTGGCGTTACTCCCTCTGGAATATGATATGAAAATTTAGAATTTGAGTTCTGTTAGAGACTTGGTATAACAATTCAACGAAATATTTTGAAATAGTTTTTGGCTATAGAGAAAGGAAGAGAGAGGTAGAGAGAGAGAGAGAGAGAGAGAGAGAGAGAGAGAGAGAAAGAGAGAGAGAGAGAGAGAGAGAGAGAGAGAGAGAGAGAGAGAGAGAGTGGAATTAATAAGAATTAGTAGCTATTGTCTTGTAACTCTATTCCGGCTGACTGGTTTTTAAATGTTGCCTATTATATATGGTAGAGAATTTTTATTAAATGAATTTAACCACGAGAAATGAAACAAAAAAAAATTGTTCCGAATGTTTTGGTGAAATAAATCATATTCTCTAACATCGCGCACGTCTTCATTTTCCTATCAAGAATTAGATTCTGCAGAAGCAACCGTCTATTATTATCAAAACCAAGTACAGGAGCACGACGCGGTTCTCATTCATTGGCACGGGAAAGCCTTGCCCGGATCAGAAAGTCAAGGTCATGTCAATCGCTTGGCCATCGTTGTCACCAGTCCGTCCCTCGAAACAGACAAGCTCCTGGCTCTCCGTGCCTTGGTATCCGGTACCGGAGAAGCAATGACTAGCAAATTCATGGAGACCATCAGACACTAGCAATTGTAAGACAGAGTTGGGGGTATCTGCTTCTTTGACAACATCGCTTTAAACACAGGCGTCCATACTGGCTGTTGCACACTCCTCGAACAGAAGTTAGGTCGTCCGTTCTTGAACTAGGTGTGCCGCCACCACGTTATGAAGCTCATCTTGGCCTCAGCCTTCGAAGCCACCTTCAGCTATGCTACATCCGGCCCAGACGTTCAACTATTCAAACGGTTCCACAAGAAGTGGCCCACTCTCGTACATGCCAATGCTACGATCATCAACGATCCTCGGTTGGCTGTCTCTTGCTAAAGCGGCCAAAACGAAAAGAGACGATTATAAAGAGTTCGCGAAACTAACGGCAAAGGGCATCAAAGGGAAGGGTCCAACAACCTTCCGCAAACCAGGAGCTCACCACCACGCGAGATGGTTGGCGAGGGCGATCTAAATGCTCAAGATCACGATGTTCAAGGGCGACTTCAAACTCACGCCAAGGGAACTGCGTAGCCTCCAGGAGATGAGTGTGTTCATCATCTTAATCTACGCCCGTGCCTGGTTCGAGGCTACCTTGGCGGCAGACGCTCCTTTCAACGATCTCACTCTCTTCCAGGATCTCCACAACTACAGAGACGTCAACTCAAAGATCTCGGTGTCCACGGTGAAGACCTTCAAGCGGCACTTTTTGGTACTTGGGGATGGACCTCGTCGGCCTTGCCTTGTTCAGTGACAAAGTCACGATCGAGAAAAAGACCAAGATGGAGGAGAAGCTGGTCCTTGACAAGGACCTCGACAAGAAGCGATGGACGACAACGCCCCAATATCCTTCTTCGGTGACTTTTAGTGACCTTGTCACCAAGCAGTCACTTTTCTCCTTCAGAGCACTAAGTTGGATGCCTCGATTCTCCAATCTCCTCCGCTCAGTTGGAAGGAAAACGAGGCGTACAACTAGGGTAAGGAGACTGTCTATCATCTGGCAGTGACCAATTATGCAGCGAAACGGGCAATCAAACGGATCACTGATTATTACCAGATCCTCACCAAAGACGAGAGCAATCGACAAGCTCTCCTGCAAGCAGCCAAGCGCCACCGAGGGCTTAACCTGATGCCCTAACTGATCTTAAAGAAGAATATAAAAATCGGTTCAATCGTTATTACAGCCATTGTCAAGTTTTATTTTGAAGAAAGTCCAGGAAATGTGCCATTCCTATCAATGTTCCTAAGTGTTCCTTGTATAGTATCAGAGTAATATTCCTCCCATATACACTGCTGTATCGTGAAATGTTCCTAGAATAGTTATTTACCTCACTTCAGAGCAAATAGTTTCGTTTCTGTGGCATTTATAGTTGAGGTGAATAAATAAGCTTGCAAAATGAATACTTTTATGGTCTCTAAAAATCAACTACCCTGTGCAATCCCTAAATCTTAAAAGATTCACATGAAACTTTTTGTGTTTTTTTTCCTTGTTATTCCTCACAAAAATTTATTGGTGCCGTAAGAGATTTCAAACTTATATTTTTTTTACCCACCCTACTATATATATATGAATAACTCACAAAGTAGCATGTGAGGTTAGCAATGAATGCAATGTACCACAAAATGAAGTCTGCAAGACTTAAACATAAACTAGTCCGGAAACTACAAACTATCATCGCGGAGAGCAGTTAGACTAAGAATAGCCAGCCCTTAACTTTTACCAACCTCTCTTCCAAAGTTTTGGATGAAAATGCTACTAGGGCTTTAGGATAAGATTGGAATTTTTCTATCCCATGCCAAGGTTGTGTTTATCAATGTATGGCTAAGCCTGTCCACCTTAATTATCCCTTTCGTTTTTGTCGTACTTCATCGATCCTTCGTAAAAGTTCGTTCCTCCATATTACTAAGGCCAATAAGCCTGGAACCGTTGTCATTATGGATAAATATACATATATTACTAAAATGAATGAATTATTAAATGAGCAAGCTACTTACCTTCCACTATTTAAAGATACAAGTCTACAAGTTAATAGTCACGTCCATAAAAATGTACAGCTATTAATTAAAAACTTTCCTGAATTAGTTGCAAAAATCAAGTCGAGTAACACCAGCCCTTATTTGCATGGCGTAGTCCAAATGCACAAGACCAATTTCCCATTGTGCCCAATTATAAGTGCTGTTGGATCTCTTTCATATGCTCCGTTTAAATGGCTCTTTCATTTATTACACCACTAGTTGGCACTATTTCTCATTCACATGTTACAAAAAGCTATGACCTTATTTCCTAAACTCAATGCCATTCAGAATTCTAACAATTTTACCCTTGTTAGTTTCGATGTCTTTTCTTTATTTACCAAGGTACCGTTTGAAGATCTTTTCAATTTTCTTAATTTATCGATAAATTTGTCATTTTGTACCTCCCTCTACCTGCCACTACTTTCATTAGCCTCATTTAAATTTGTACTAAAAATTCTTAGTTTTCGTTCGACGTAAATTATTTCTTCAAAATTTGGATTAGCCATGGGTAACTGACTGCCTTTCACCTGTTCTCTATAAATTGTCTATGGTATTCTAGGAGACAAGACTCCTCCCTACTCTCCTTCATTTCGTTATTGTCTGACACAGGTATATTCATGATGTAATTTGTTTGTGGCCTAATTCTAATAATGCAAGAAGCTTTCTTACTAAACTTAATTCACTCGTCCCTTCTATTAAATTTACCCATAAGGTTAAAAACAATAGAACCCTTCACTTCCTCAATCGTTTTATTCATAGAATCCAGACTGATTTCAATAATCCATAATTCACCCTTTATATTTATTTTAACTCTGCGCATAGTCTGAAAGTTAAACGCCCTTGTTTTTTCCTCTATGTTTCTACGGGCCTTACAAGTTGTGAGCCCTGAATATATGGATCTGGAATTCTCCAATATCTTTGAAATCGGCCTCAAATTGTGTTACTCTTATCCCTTTCTTTTAAATTTTAATTCCTCTGCAGAGGAGACGTTCTATAATACAGATGCTAGTCTCCCTTTTAATGGTAAAAACGTTCTGGTTTTACCTTTCACTGATTTCTTTACCGACCTTTCCCGTCTTTTAAAAAACTTTAACATTTCTGTTGCTTGCGAATGCGAGTCGACTTTTAAGTATTTACTAGTTCACAATAATTGTAATATATTTGTAGAGTTTACTCATTCGAATGTTTTGGTTGTCTGAGTAAATATTTTAGACAAACAGGTGGCAATTATTGCTTCCTATCAATCAGAATAAATACAAAGTAAGGAGAGGTGAAAACAATAGTGCGTTTTTTGTTTATATTGGAATAAGGCAAAATTTATTTATCTCTCCAATGATGTTATAAAAAGAAATATTGTTGAATGTTCATTTATATCATTCCAATAACTTTCACATTTTCCCTGGCCTTTTCAAAATTCTGTAATCCCCAAAATTATTTTTATCGAAATTAGTTTGGACTTATGTTCTCAGTCTTGTCTGTAATATTCAGCTATGGGTATCAAATTTGTGTAAATGTTTTGAAAACTTATAATTATCTTCCACTGAATTGCAATCTGATAGTCTCAAACTATCACACTGCCTTTGCCTCCTCTCTGCTTTACTGTAGGCGCTCACCCCTTTTCACAAAAAACTACGTTGGCAGCAAAACTTAAATCTGGGAATCATCAGTCCCAGGCACCATTTTCCTCACATCAATCGCCAAATTTAGATGTTTTTTTTAGCGCAGGGTAGCTATCCCTTTTCTCTATCCCAATGTCTAAACCGATTTTTCTTGGCTCTCATTCGAATAGAAAGACTAGCTTCTCTTAAACTCATCTTCCCTGTTGTGACGGAGACGCTTTCTCTGTCGGTGCTTTTTAATTGCTGAGCAATTTCTTGATTAATAAGGTCGCGATGTCTGGAAGATTTCATGCTATGAACTTATTCTGTGACTTTGAAGTC
Organism: Ceratothoa steindachneri; assembly: GCA_963969495.1. Classification (NCBI taxonomy): domain Eukaryota; kingdom Metazoa; phylum Arthropoda; class Malacostraca; order Isopoda; family Cymothoidae; genus Ceratothoa; species Ceratothoa steindachneri. The sequence continues at coordinate 93,600,728 of OZ018330.1, forward strand.
CTTCTGTGGAGGCTAGTCCATTTTTCTTTTGATATCATTTTTCGCTCCATGAAAATGCATTTTGAGTTTTTTCTGATTTTTTTTTATATGACATTCATTCCTTGCGAAATGTTACGAAACTTTCCCTTTAAAAAATGGATTTTGGAACACTGGAAAACAATAATGATCACATATAGAGATGATTCTGAAGCTGGTTAAAGCATACAGAATTTAAAAAATTGCGATAACGATTACTGAAAAATTGGAAAACAAACGTTGATGAAATATGGTAAAATATTTATCATACTTTCACCTGATTACGATATAAACGATAAAATTAAATAGGAGAAATTAAATAACAGATTATGTTGTAAGAAAATAGTTATATATTAAGAAATGTAAAAATAGAAAATAAAACTAATAGTAAGTGTCTTCATTCCGTCATATACGAACTGTATTTATTAAACATTTATAAAGAATGAATTGTCTTAATTTTGATTATAATTGTTTGTTAATTTTGGTTTCATTAAAAAAAATGGCAAATAAATTTTAGGTTGAAAATATATACTACCGAAAGCGAAAATAGATTGAAATGTGGTCTTACAATCATGGCCAAACGTGCGAAGACTATTATATTTTAATCCACTCATTTTTAAAATTAATGTGATAGAGATAATTATTATAATACTTAAATTATTGCAAGTTTATTAAAAAGTCAACATTTCAAAAAGAAAGAAAAAATAGTCCATTCCGCTGAATCCTGTAGGTGAGTTTCCGTCCCTGAAGTTTTGATATTTGATCAATATGGTAAAGTGATGAAAAATAAGAAGTTAAATGGATGACTTTATGTAATTATAATCTATGTTGTGAAAAACAAATTACAGGAATCTTTTAAAATCAATTCCTTTAATGTTCATTCCAAATATAAGCGTACAACCATTGTTGTTCTGTACCAAAGTGGTCTGAAATGCAAAGTGTCGCTAAGGATATTCTAGTAAGGCGCACTATCTATAAAAACATTTATTACTTTAAAAAGATTGGCTGCATTCATGGGATCAGTGCTCTGGACCCTCGAAGGCTTTAAATGAATGCCAAAATAGCCTCCTTGTAATGTCCCAGATCAAGGATCAGGTTGCTTCCAGGGGCAAGATTGCTCACGATTGGAAAGAACCAGGTTTGAATGTTTTAGATCGTACAGTGAGGCGGAGATATTTTGATAAATCTTCTCAGTCGAGAAGGCTGAGGAAAAGCCTCATCTCAACAAGAAGAACCTTATTGATAGGTTTACCTTTGTAGAAAATATGCAAAAGGGACTTTTAAAGACGGGAACAAAGTGACATTTTCTGTTTAAGGTCCATTCCACTCATTTGAAGCTCCTGGATGATCACTTTAGAAGAAAATAAAGGGCGCGCTTTTAGAAGTCCCATGTCCTTCCCTTGCTGAAGCAGCTTCTTACCTAAGGGAACTGGAACACTAACCCTTTTACCAAAGAACACTGGCATAAATTCAAAATGGGACAAAAACCTAATTAATCAGCACATTTATTTCAGCAGTTCTTGACAAATTTGGTGATTATAACTCTATTTTTTCTTCATAATGGTGCACATTGTTGCAAAGCAAAAGCAATAAAAAAGAATTTGACTGAAAATAACATCGAACTATTGGAAGCTTTGCGCGATAATTCGCCAAATTTTAACCCAATAGAGAATTTGATAGCGATAATCAAACTGTTTGTTGATAAAAAAAACTCACCCAATTATGATCATTCTCGAGTACTTAGTAAACTAAAACGGGGCAATATCAGTCAAGATCTCATCACAAATTTGGTCTCAATTATTACCTAATAAATTGAAGCAGTCCTGTAAAACAACGAACATCAATGATTGACTGCTTGTATCAATTGACTGTCTTTATTAATAAAATATGTTTAGACTGTAAATCATCATAACTTCAATGACTCTATAATTTAAGAAGGGTATTTTTTTGAGTATTTGAATAATAATTTCATCTAAGTTTGGTTATGAGTTATGTTTTTTTTATCAAAATTATTTCTAATAATTCTTTTATAATAACAAAAAACAAAATGGCGAAGTTCAGAAATAAATATAAGTATCGAAATTTTGTGAATTTTAAACCCCAAAGAATTACAAATGGTGAAGTTCAGAAAATTTATTTTTATATATCTTCTATAACTATATTTTAGCAACGTAATATTTTGAAAGGGGAGAAATAGTTTAGAGTTCCTTTTTAAAACTATTATAATTGGCAAAGTTTATAAAATTTATAAAAATGTAACCATGGCTGCTTTTTTTTAGAATTTATATTTTAATCTTAGTAGCGAAGCGAAAGCTCCCCCCCTTAGGGGGGGGTGGCGAACCCATTGCCTGGTTTTTGTATATTTTAGCCTTAATTATGATACAAAGATGCTAAAGGAAAATACAACGTTTAATTTGTTTTATTAGCTTTTGATATAAAAAATATAATAGCCTCAAAATTTTGTTCCATTACTGTACAAACCGACTTTTGAAAAAGTTCTGCCGCACTTTTTTTTCTCTTTCCGGAGGATTACGTGTTATTGAAAAAGTTCCGTCAGACAATTTTATAACTCTTCTTTTCTAGCATTGGTCATTAAACTTGTTTTGCTTTGTGTGAAACTGTGTCAAGTAGGAAGTGAAAAAAAAAATCGAAATCTCTTCTCTCCTATGCGCGGGCCACAAAGTGGCAGAATTCACCAAGCCACTCAACGTCAGCTCCATGCCAGTCCAGAAAGTCGTGAAAAGGCTCAAGAAAGGGAAAGACCTTAAAGATCGACATCGCTCAGGCATTGCTCAAGTTAACCCTTTGGCTTTAAGCAAGGCCTCGAAAGTGAACAGCCATGGACACCGTAGTGGCCACGGTGTCCATGGCCGTCAAGAAGGAGAGCAGCAAGTGCCTGGGTAGGTGAAAAGGCCTCTGCTTACCGACTGTATCCGGGAACAGTGACGCAGGGGAGTTTTCGTCGCCTTTTCAACGACTTGAGGAGTCATGGCAATCGAATTCTACTTTTAGCTGATGAAAAACCTTCATGATCGATCCTGTCATCAACTATCAAGATGACCACGTGGTGAGCTACGGCCAGGACGCCTCTAAGGTCTGCTACGTGCTCATAACCTAATATACGGCCCCCATGATGATGTTTGGTGACCACGCTCCTCAAATCGCGAGTAGAGGCCGCTGGTAAGGTTCACGGCCGGTTACAGGCTCACTGAGCCTGATTACAGGGACATCGTAGCTAGGAACCTTCTGGCTAGGGTGGGAAAGATCAATCCTTTGTACTACAGAGTGTAGGCGCAAGGCGAGGGTAATGCCATCAAGGTCCGCCACAGTAACCTCGACCAGCTGAAATCCTCCTTTAACCGTGTGTAAGCCAGCTTGAGGAAGGACTTCGTCCGCAACGTGTGCACAGCCTTCAGGTCTCACCTGTTACATGACTTTTGCAATACCCTCTATTAAAGTTAAGGATAAACAAACAGTGATCTGTAGCTTTCTCCTCGAATAGGCAGATAACAACGGAAAACTGACCACCATATTTTTAATATTGACAGAGAAAAAAAACGCTTTACAATTTACACCATTTTGATAACACCAAACACATAATGAAGTGATAAGACGGATTCCCTCCCATAATAGTCACACCGCTCGATTCTGACACGTCGCTCCTGCCATTGAGTGAATTTTATCGTCTCATCTTTTACGAGGTCGTCTTCCGGTTGTCCTTCTTTATGCGGTTGTTGATAGGTTCTTGCTCGCCTAGTGGATACGGTGTGGTTTTATCATTGACTAGGTATGGGACTCAATTCCAACCAAGAGTTGACACATAATTCATCCCCCGTAGAGACCTAACCCCGGATTGGTGAAGGCAGTGTGGTTAATTCGTCAGGCGTAAGCAGATATTACACATTTCATTACACATAAAGCCAAATAAAATACTGCTGCCTTTTATCTCTCATCTTTACAGCACAACACTCATACTTGTATCTTCCGTTTTTAGGATTCTTGCCCAAAGGTTTTTACCCACATACCTTTTAAACGACACCAGTACCCCTCACAATGGGGTGACGAAGTTTAGTACCTCCTCTTGGGGGCGGTTTCAAAACCATCAAGTACTTTCCCGTCCCAAACGATTACCAGCTCCTGATGCATTTAATAGCGATTTTCACGCAGGTGTTGGTTTTGATATCCGGTCAAGGGCCGAGTCGGGGCCAAGAAATGGAAGCCGTTACCTACCTACCTATCTATATTACCTTCCAAAAGATAAGAACGCCTGTATTTTTAACACAATTCCTTTCAAAGTGGTGTATCCTAACATACAGGTATAAACTATTAATGGTAAAAGTTATCAGAAACAATTTTTATTGCAATTTAACGAATATATTATCAGGGGAAAACAGTTACACAAGTTATAATTAAATAGCTATTTAGAGTAGAGTCTCTTATTTTTGAGGATGCTTTGACATCTCCCGCTGCAAAAACGACCAAACAGTTCGACACTTTGCGCAGTAATCTTCCACATACTTCTTGAAAGATTATCGAAATTCTTGAACTGTTTTTGCATTTCTCACTTTATACCTCTCCGACCGACTTAAACGTGTTGCAGTGGGCGTTATTCTGAATAAAATGTGCATGTTGGGAATCAGAGGTTGTTAGATGGGGATAAGAATGGTATCGAAGCAATTCTTTGTACTGCATTTTCTTTGATCAGAATCTAACAAATTGAATTTAGGTTCATCAATGAAGTAGACTTCAATTGGTCATCCACCCTAGGTAACGTGTTCATGGCGAATGCAAGACAAGCCATGTTCTACGAACTGATCAATGGTTTGACCGCTTGTTTGCAAGCGGGAAGACTGTGTTCCTCCACCCGACGTGACACAGTCTGCGTGTAGACAATGGTGGCCCAAATCTCACTTTATTTACCAGGCTTAAATTAACCTTATTTACATAGGTTTACAGAATATTATTAACTACTATTGAATATTATTTTTGAGCTCTAGATAGTTGGCAATAGCTAATTTTAGAGACTAGTATGGTGGCGAAACTTTTTGATCAGCTCGCGGAGAGAGAAGGGCTTGATAGGTATCTTAGGAATGTTATCTCGCCGATAGATGGCAAGAGAATGGACTAACATACACAAGATTGAACTAAATTTAGTTCCTATGTAAACAGTACCGGTTCTCTCTACACGAAACCTAAGCGTTCGATCATTTTGGATACTTCATTTTTTTCTTAAATTAATTACCTGCTGATAACATTGATTATATTCATCCAAATTTGCATACACTTTACTCTTACGTGTAGGTTATCTCACACAGTTTTGAAAAGTTTGGATTTTCTCTGACAAAAGTTATGGAAGATGTTATGTTATACATAAATACTGGCATTCTTGTCTTTTTAGCCAGTACTTTATATGGTTGGCAAATATGGTATTTCTTTCTTTCATGTATTGTCGTTTCTTCTCACAATGTTATTTGCCATTTTGTGTTTATATGCATCGTTCTATGTTTCTCTGAGTACTGAGTTTCCATGTTTTTTGTGTTTAGTGGTCAAGTTTCACTTTTGGGGCTCCTTTGTTTAGGTGAAACTCACAAAAGTTAAAAACAAGGAATCGTTCTCAGCGTAAATATGATGGAAGACAACACCAAAGTTATAGACTTTGCACCAGATCCCCGACAACTACTTTTCCTAGAAGCAATACATATACAAGAAGAACAACCTAAGCTAAACATTAAAATCAATTCGAATGGACTATTGCAGAGCAGTAGAATTAGGATCCAAACTACGAGGGATATTTAATCTCTTGCTATGAAGATCTCCCCCCCCTCCCGATAGCTTGACGTCACCACGCATTTGAGCTTCGCCCCTAAGCCTACCTCTTTCGACCTTGTCTTAACCCGCTTACAAGTTTGTCAGTACGTTCTTACTTTCCCATCTCTTTGTTAGTTTGTATATGTGTGTCAATTCATTGATATATGTATATATATACATATATATAATCCGATATTCTAGTCGTATTTTCTTTGTCTCTGAGGATGATACAAGTGTATTGAAGTCGTTAGGTAAATAAAGTGTTTTTTTCTAAATCATCGACGGCCTGAATCCAGACGTAAAGGTGAATATACGGCAAATCGAGAGATTTGAAAATAAAATAACAAATACGAAATTAGCCGTCGCTTTAAACAAAACTTTCTATGATAAAAATAAATATGTACATATGGTTCAATGAAAATATATTAAATACGTGACATGAATATGTTGTGTCCTAAATATAAATAAACGTGGATCAGGTTTGTGTTGAGATCTGTGTATTTAAAAGCTAATTCCTATTTTATATTAAGCCTGATCCAACCGAATATCCATATATCATTATATTTATTTTTGCTTTATATTATTTTATCTTTCCAAATTAAGATAAACACTAATTGATTGTAATGTTAATTTTTATGATAAGTTCAAATTTAACACCGAGTGAGCGACAGTCTGTTTCATCGGGCGTGTAAAATTTTAGAAAAAAAGAAAAGGAACGAAATAAAGAATTCAGAAAAGGAATGAAGTTTTTATTAATTATTCATGTCGTCTTCCTAGCCGAACCAAAGTGAAGCCAGAAGCATCTTGCTATTCTAGCAAGCTCAAATTGGAGCCAGACTAATCTGCCCATTGGCGTCAATTCAACTGTTGGCCAAACATCTCGTGGGAAAATTATTCTACCTTACCTCGAGGAAAGCATCTGACTGGTTCAGTATTGTATCTACTGTACCAAATATCTCCATAAGGACGCTACAACTGTCTGGGTACCTTTACCACATTGATCACATTCCACTATGTTTATTATAATTCGAAATTCTATTATAAAATGATAACTCAAATGAAATAGAATGGAAACCACTTCTACGCATTTCTCAGAAATTATTTAAGTTAATCTCATTTCCTGATTATACGGGATATTAATTTTCTCTTGTCGGCGAGCCAAACATGATTAAGATTTAAGTGAATAAAGTGTTTACTAAAATGGCTTACGAATTTAAACGTCACTAAACAGAGATATATTTAATTCCAAACTATAAAAACTTTTTCGAAACTTTGTCAAATCTGAACGTTCAGAAGTTAAGAAACAATGCATCGCTTGAAAGGAGATCAAAAGTGGATGCCAAGAAGGTGCATCCTGATGATAATTCAATGAAAGTTCCAAAGGAAAACGGAAGTAATTATAATACTTAAATTGTCAAGAAGCTTTGCATTAGATCTTAGGAGGCTTAACTAAGATGCAAAAGAGGGCTCAAAGATAAACTTTAATTAGGTAAATATATATCAAACTAGTATTTAAAATAGAAAAAATGTATAAATAGACGAGTAGACAAAGGGAAACAAAGCGAGTTGAAGATCATAGAAAAGCGTAAAGTGAGATGGCTATCACTGATTTATTTTCTACCAAATAATGAGTATAGTTTTTTAATTACAAAAAAATGTCATGAATAGTTTACGAAGGAATTGAATTAGTTAAAAAAATTTATTATAAGACACCTTGAAGTAGATTAAGCGAAATTGAAGGATGCCACAAACCAACATTGCTTTAGAAGTTACGAGTCTATCACCAGCGATAGAGGCCCGCTTACGATTATTATTATTAAAAGAAGAACTTATTAATCTAATGAGAGTACCACATCTACTTAAGCTTAAAAGAGGAAGAGAGAACAGGCATATGCAAAAGAGATAATAGAAGAGGAAAAAGGATATTGAAGAGTAATAAGAGAGTTATCCGCGAGGACTTAGCAAAACTCCTGAAGATTGCTTGCGACACATGTTTAAGAGCAAGCTGAATAAGCCACGCGAACAAGAATCCCACTTCACGCAGTAAGTTAAACCATCACATTTTTACACACAAAAGCTGTTTTAAGAGAGAAGCGGTCACACTCCTCTTCAACCCAATTAACGCACTAAGAGGCGGGCAGAGCGTTGTCCAAAGATCCCCAAAATAAGAGCGACGTTTAACTTCCATCTCTCCAGGAGTCTGAGGACGGAGCTTTGTATAAACATCCCCATAATAAAAGCAAAATTTGGGTTTACATCTTGCAGGAGTCTGAGGGTAGATTGTTGTCCAAAGATCCTCAAAATAGAAGCGACGTTTTGGCTTTCAACTATTAAAGACGGTCATAAACATCACCAAAATAAAAGCGAAGGTTAGGCTTCCATGTGATCAAGAGTCTGAGGGCAGGGAGTCGTAAAATTGTAAAATTCCTCTATTTACATAAGAAGCATTTATAAATATTATGAAATTATTATTAATGCAATAAAGAAAGTGAAGAACAAGAACAAGTTTAGTCGAATATGAGGGAAATAATTTTATAATAGCCCCACTTCCATCTTTGTATTAAGACCTTTTAAATCATACTTATATTTGTATAATTAATTGATCGTGCTTGGGTGAATATAAAATATATATAAATATACATGTTTTGGAGAGAGGCCATGTTTTATACAGGAATGATTAAATTCAAGAGCAAAGAGGCATTGTTTAGATACTTGAGAACTTTTTTAATTAATGATAAGCGAATATGAATTGAGGGAAAGGGATCGTAAAATATCATTGTAAATTATTTACCATCTGCCCGAGGTAACTTTCGACCATACTCGTCAAAAACCTGTGTTCTGTGAAAAAAAAAACGGGATTTCAAGTTCAAAGTTTTTTCATTTTAATTTTAAATTTAATTTTTCTATTTAACCTTACATTGATTGTAGCCCCTCTAAAAATCTGTATAATATCTACACATATTTTATATTTACATAGCTTAATTTCATTATATTTATCAAGAAAAGAAACTAAAAAGAAGAAAACAAAAACAAAATCAGTAATCACGGAGAAGGGATCCCAGCAAACGGACGAGGAAAAAGAAGACATATTAAAAGGAGGAGAGGTCGCGCTGGTCTCTATGAAAAAAGATGTACTGGACAAAGTCCCCCTCTTCGACGGGGAGGACGTCGCCCTTAAGGTCTTCTGTTTATCTCTGTGCAAGCTCCGGAAAGAAGACTCGGAGCAGTTACTCCGAGGTATTCAGCGGGGCTTGAACAAGTGGACCTTCGAGGGACCGTACTCCGAAAAAGGAAATCAAAGGACTAATAGAGGAAGGAGTCGTCTACATCCCGCCAGAAAGTGTACCTTCATTTAGTTAATATGTAGACGAATGAGTTAATTAAAAGTGGTCATAAAGCTTCGGAGATTCCAAAATGTGTAATAATAAGTGAGTAAAAGTGACTCAACTCAAAATAAAGTGAATAAATACATAATCCAATAATTATAAATAAAAATATGTGATTAAAGTGACTATATACAAAATAAAGTAACAAAGGTGAATAAGTATTGGAAGGGAGTAGATACATAAATAATTAAATATAAATAGTAACATTATGGATTAAAGTGTCAAAATGCAAAATAAAGTAAAAAAGGTGAATGAGTATAAGGTAAATAATAGAAATATAAGTGATTAAAGTAACAAACTTGACTCAGCGTTAAATATTTAATTATTAATTCGATTATAAACAATAGAATGATAACGTGCCTAAATAAAAACAACTAGGTAACAAATAACTATAAAATGAATTTATATGTTTATAAATAAAATGATAAAATAATAAATGTAATATTTATAATTAATTAATATAAATAATAAAACTACTTATATACACAATAATAGAATGATAAATATTCCTGTATTATATTTATATTTAATTATTGAAGATGATTAATCCTAAAATAGATTGTTACTATGTTCAAGTATAATATAAATTACGTAAATATCTGATTTCCAAATTCTCCCGGAACTTTTACTTCATACTTCAACTTATAGCTTTCCCTTCTCCGCTTAATTTCATGTTATTTCTCCACTATTATCTATTTATTTTTAAAATATTTAAAACCTCATATGTATATTCACTCCTTAATAAATCATTGAATCATTCATTTATCAGTTTAGGCTCAGAAGATGTCCAGTATGGTCGAAAGGTACCTCGGGCAGATAATATATAAATAATTTACAATGATATTTTACGATCCCTTTCCCCTCAAGGGATATACACTTATTATGAATTAAAAAAAGGTTTCAAGTATCTGAATAATGCCTCTTTACAAGTGAATTTAATAATTCCAAAATATATTTGTGGGTATAAGTACATCACTCTTACTAGCCAGAGAAATTCAGTCCCCTTAAGCCATTGTTTAAAATTATATTCAACACTATTTGCGAGTAAATTGCACGAGTTGACCCTCTTTTGTAATTACTCGCCTTGCTGAATAAGAAACCCAATTAGATTTGAAACCATTCTCGTTTTAGAAGGAGTATTAATTTCTCCTTCCGGTCCTTCCAGTCCTCCCAGTTTGCTCAGAGATTCACTACAACTCAACTTTTGTTCTTCGTTCTAAGAATTATACTAACGAATCCTCTCCGATCATTTTTACTCCCCGCCGCAAGGGAAGATTAGCTCAGATCTTAAGACAAACGCTCATGTAACACTTTTTATATTATTATTATTATTAGTACGGGAGTGCCAGTCAAGTGACTTTAGCGACTATGCATCTACATCTTCCCCTGTCGTCCGCTATTCTGATCAGGTCCACAGTTCTTCGTCTATCACCCAGGTGTTGAAGAATCGTGTCCATAAGCTTTGATTTTTGTCTTCCTCTCGCAGGCCTCCTATAGATTCTTTCCAATAGACAGTAATTTTCAACGTTATTTCCTGTCAGTTTGTGTCCAACGAATTCAAGTTAGCTTTTCTATTTTAGAACTGTTTTAACGCATGCGCAGTAAAATAGGATTGGAAAAAGACATTCCTTTTGTAATAAAAATTGTAAAATTATTTTGGCTCCACCTACTTCGGAATTGTTCATATATATATATATATATATATATATATATATATATATATATATCTAGGACAATGTTGTAAACGATATCATAGCTTGGAATTATTCAAGGGCTGACTACCTATTATTTTTTTTATCGAATCTTCCGAGAGCCATAATATTTGATAAGAAGGTTCAGGTAAAGTGATGATAAAACTTCAGAAATAAACGCCGTTTTTTAGTCCTTACCGATTGTTCTGAACTCAAAGCAGATTTTAGACTGCTTGACTGACTGACGGGACCACAACTAAGCCACCTTTCAAGAAGGAAAGGCAACCTCAGGTGACACTCCCGTTCATATCTCCATTGACCGGGCGCAATCACGTAGGCGACTAGGAATCGCGCCCATTTAAGGAAAACATCCCCACAATAAAAGACACATTTTAGCTTCCATCAGGTTAAGAGTCTGAGGGTTGAGCGTAGTACAAACATCTCTACAAAAAAATATTTTGCTTCTCTTTGGTCCCTTTAGCCTATATTTACCTGCTAGAAAAGTTCCGAAGAATGGGTCTTCATTATGCCGAATCTCTCATCCAATGTTTGGAGCGAAACTCCGGCAAATGCTTTGTTGCATCGTAAAAGTTGAGGAGTGATTAATGGGGCGGAAATGCCCGGTGTCTTATAAGTTTGACATGAATCTTGACTTTATATTCTAAATGGCCGATTGGATAAGGTGTATCAGCGTGAGAGGGACGGGAAACCACTTTGGAACTGAAACAGCAACTGTATTGTAGTTTTTGTTGTTGTTGACGTTATTTATTTTTATTTCTAAGAAAGCATATTGTTTATGCTTCTTTATATAATTTATATGTGGCCATACCCGAATTTATGGCCGCAAGAGGTGAATCATTCAAATAAAAAATGAATCTCAACTACGCGCTGAGGGAGCAATTATCATCTCATCCTTTCAAACGGACAATTTTAATCTTCCCATTTTCATCTTCCTCATTTTTATCCTCATAATTTTTGCTCTTTCCACTTTTATCAAGCAAATTTTGCCAACTTCATTTTCATCCCTTGCACATTTTTTTCCTCCTAGCTTTATTTCCATTGTTTTTTTGCCAATTTATATCCTCATCATTTTTCCTCCAGCCATTTGCAAACTCCTTATTTATTCCCTCCACTTTTTTATCCTCATTATTTTGCTATTCCCATTTTTCTATCCTTATTTTCAGTCTCCTACTATTTTTATCCGAATTCTTACTTAATTTTTATGGTCTTCTTTTTATCATCCGCATTTTTTCTCTTTCAACTTTTATCCTAATTAATTTTCTTATTTCCATTTTTAACCTCATTTTTCCTCCTCACATTTTGATCAAACCCATTTTGTCTCTTCCCATTTATATCCTACCAATATTTTCTCTTCACATTTTTATTCTCAATTTTCCTCGAAATTTTGCATCATTTTTTCATCTTCTCATCTTTGTCCTTCTCATCTTTTCTCTGCCCTTTTTCTTCATCCTCATTTTCCCTATTTCCATCTTTACCTCCTAATTTTGCCTCTCCAATTATTATCCACTTCATTTAATTATCCTCTTCATTTTTTTATGTTTCCATTATTATCCTCCTCATTTTTCCTCTTCACGTTTTAATTTTTCCATTACAAGTATAAAATGCGTATCTTCGCAACACTTGTAATGGTAAGTGGCTTTCACTCTGTGTACATCTCTACCCATCGGCTTACTCGCGCAAGTTAAGCTTCCTCTTCCGAATTCGCTTCTGCAGAGCAAATATTTACTTACAAATTATTTTTCTGATGTTTGAGACGTTTATCATAACGATGCTGACAAGCGCCTTCCACTACATCTCTCACCAATTCTGGTTTAGGTCTCCTTGTGTAACAGTTTTGCTGAGCACTCGACAAAGCTTGCTTTGCCAACACCCTTTCAAAACAGGGTCCGTGTTTAGCGAGTTTGTTGGTTTTGTCTTGACATGATTAACAAGTAAAAATATTCTTTCGACACATGCTGAAGAATGTGGTATAAGGTGGGTCATAAAATTGAATTGATTAAGCCGTCTTTGATGTTACGCAGAGAATACCAGAAATCCAGAGTAGATTTATAGAACAGTGACACATCTTTGAACTGTCGAAATAGCCTCCATTCATCATCCAAACTATTTAATTGATCTTCAGGAACAAGGCGGGGAAAATACAGAGCCGAATTCATTATTGAACTAGGAGATTTCGTATGATCTTTCTCTGCAGCGGTATCTTAAACTCCTGAACTGGCATCAATTCCTTCTTCCTCTATTTGAAATCAGTTTTAATTTGCCTGCATAAAGCAACCAAGAAACTTAAACAATCAGTCCTTAACCTTGTTTCACTCAAATATAAATCGTTCAATTTTTTATTTAACTGTTTGTCACTTGGGTTAATTTCAGATATTCTTGCGCAATTAATGACGTTTTGTATTCAGAATACACCATTGCATACAGTATATGGATTCTGAAATGTTCAGATTGAAATTCAATATTCAAGGAGTAAATTTATTCGAATATATAGTTTAAAAAGAGAAGCAAGTGCTTTGTTCTCCTATTTTTCATAGTTTAGTAAAGAGAATTTGCTCATCAAGCGCTCATCGCTAATATGTCCACGACTTTTGATTAACAAAGTATAGGTTTTTATCGAGTAAGAAACAAGAGAAGCGTTTTCTAGTAGGAGGGGCACAGGCTTTTTTGTTTATATATCACGCGTCATGTGATTTTCAATTATTATTGGTAGTGGTCATCTGACCTTCGTCCAGAAACCACCAAGTAAACTTAAGTGGTAAGTGAAAGTCGACAAAGCTTCGTTTTAAGACACGTTCATTACAGAATTTATCCACAAATGTACAAAATATTCACAGAACATCAGTTCTCAAGTCATGTAATAAAGTTATATCATGAACATGTTTCACACCTTACATAATGCTTCAAAAATTAGTGGATGTAGCGTAAAAAAAATGTAAGTAGCGCAAATTTTAAGGAAGCGCGCACTCCATTGAAAAGAGCGCATGGCGCTACTTGTAGCGCAATCTGGCCCTCCTGTGTGGGAGTGTGGGAGTAGAAATGGTGCAACACCGCTGCCAGTATAAGCCTGTTCAATACTTGTTTGATACGGCTAACACCAATGGAACACGTTCTATTTTATCTGATATGCGCATTTAAGTGCACTGTAATAGTATAAATTTATATTAATATGATATAATTTATTGTAATTATGAATAAATCATCGTATATTTTCCTAAAAAACAGGGTTTAGGAGATTTTTTCAAAATTAAACCGAGAAACCAAGGTGGAAACTAAAAAACTCAGATCTGGGCGAAAAACCCCAGCAGTGGGAGCCCTGGTCAAGCAATCATTCAGTGAACTTCTATTACAACGCTTCAAACCACAAGCCGGCAAAATCCCCGTTGATTAATTGTTGGCTGCGCACTCTCGCGTCTTAGGGAAGCGCCTGATCAAGCCTACTCCTTTTCTTATTTTAGTTTGTTTATTGTGGTTTTCTCTTGTGATTTTGATTAAATCGTTGTCTGTTTTTTATATCTAATTTTCTTTTGTTCTTGCTTTATATTGCCTAAGGATAGGCTAGTGTAATGTATCGCCGGCTATGCTCTTGGCGGCAATCACCAGATGAGTATAGTAAAGCCTCCCACACCCCTTTAGCCTTGCCTTTATCTCCCTCTTATTAGTTGGTCGATGGAACGAGTGCGTGGGAGTCCCAACTGAGTCATTTATCCGCCTCCAGCTCACCACGATGATGGGAAAGCACATAACCCCGCTTTCCCCGCCCTCCTCTTTCATGGAGGTGGTCCCTCTCCCCTACCAAAGCGCCCTCCCGCTTGTGCTACCGCTTTTTTTGTTGGGCTTTGAGGAGTGTTCTGCACCAAAGCTTTACCTACCCAAGACCATAGAGGGACACACAACCGTCTAAATGTATGCCGGACGCAGCATAGATAACCTAACCCCAGGAGGGGCAGCACCCTTGGGTGTTGGAAGTTGATTCTATCACCACACTTCATCAAGTCTGCTATGATTCATCCTCTTGGAGGGCCTCCCCGGGTCGAACACGCCATCCATTCATCATGTCAGGGAGTTATACAGGCCACAACAAAGATTGTGGGAACGGAGGGATCATTCTCATTTTTCTTATCCATACAACAATAAAGTAAAACTTTTTTACCCACGAAAGCACAGGTAAGAAGACAAATAACAGACTTCCAGAAAGAAGGCTCCTCACGAGCCACAATGGAAGAGCACGAGGGTGCGAAGAAGGTACCTCTTCGTATCCTCCCTGGGAAGGAAAAACCCACGCGTGAAAGGACTTTGCAAACGATCTACGCTGAAATAGGAGTAATTCTGCTTAGACTGAAAGATCAATATAATGGCTATGTGGCACTTTGTGACACAGAGAAAGACCTGAACCTCCTCCTAAGTGAAGTCGTAGCCAAGAAACTAAAAAAAATCGGTCTCGACCCCGTACACCCCCTAACGTAACAACAAAAAGATCCGTCATATGCCGAAAGCTCGATCCGTGGGTCAGCGCCCACTCAGCTACGGAAATAAAGGAGGGAATAGAAAAAGAGCAAAATTGGGCCAGAATTGAATACATCGGGAAATTCAAAAACC
This sequence comes from Ceratothoa steindachneri, assembly GCA_963969495.1. Taxonomy (NCBI): domain Eukaryota; kingdom Metazoa; phylum Arthropoda; class Malacostraca; order Isopoda; family Cymothoidae; genus Ceratothoa; species Ceratothoa steindachneri. The sequence continues at coordinate 93,616,245 of OZ018330.1, forward strand.
AGAAGGGCCAAGAATACAACACGTCTTCAAAATCGTCTTTCGGACAACGGAAATGGCAAAGAAAGCGGCAGAAAATGGCCTGCTTGCCTTTTATACCAAAATCTTCCCGGATTAGATCGAAAGAGAGACGTTTGTCTCGATTTAGGTTTGCTTTAAATGTTACGCCTAGACCAGCACGCAACCAAAGATTGCCAATTCAACGGGAAAACCTGCTCGGAATGCTCAGCATGTTAAGCAGCCGAAAAAAAGTGCCTGAACTGTGGAAACGGTCACCGAACACTTGCAATGTCGTGCCCACTAAAAAGGCAATTAATAAAGAAGAAGAAAGTCGAACTATAAGAAGAAAAAGAAAGTAAAAGGAACACAACATACGCCGCCGCAACGGCAGGAGGACCTACAAGACTACCTACTCCACAAACCACCATCGTGAACATTCAGGGAAACATGCGGCCAGACCTCATCTTTTGCATTATGCATGCTCATTTAATGAATATTGCAAAACTTGGTTCATATACTACCGAACTAAACATGATGCTGGAAAAGAACGGCAAAAAGAAAATGTAGTTCCCCGAGAACACCCTCTCAAGCAAAATCTATAACATAAATATGAGACCAAACGAACAAGAACAAAACACGGACAACCAAGAAGAAAATCAAATGGAGACCGACCAGGAAACCAATGTAGAAGCTTCCGACGAAGAGATTGCACTAAAACTAGAAAAAGAGAAACAAAAACAAGAACATCAACTAAATACCCAGGAACTCAATATCAAAATATACGGCACCCATGCGAACCCCTTGCCCAAAACCGGCAAACAAAAAGAAATCGTAGAATGTTTAGTCAAAGGAAGGTATAAATTGGACTACGAAGCAGACTTGGACGAGAGAGAAGTCCACAATTCCCTAAAGCAAGGAATTATCTTAATTGTCCCTGGTTGATGCTATAATATCTCCAGCGACCAATGTAAGTTAAGACGATCTGGCCGCACCCGCTTCCCAGGAAGAACTGAGAAAATTAAGGCAGGAAAAGAAAGCAGGAAGTAAAACAATCATATTTACGTATCAACGCAAACTAAAAATATTTACGCTAAATGTGAACGGCTGGATGACAAAAATAATTACTTACTCAAATATAATTAGACAAGAAGACCCAGATATAGACATATAACTGAACATGGTATCCACGCCGAAGTCGAAACAATAAAAATACCAAATTATAGGATCATATCTGCGAACCATACCAAAACCAGATTCGACGGTGTATCGATAGAGATAAAAATGGGGATTCCCCACTCCGAAATAAAGGATCTAGAGGAATCCTACTTAACGGTAAAAATTAAAATGACTATAGGCGATCTGGTAATAGTCGGAGCTTATCAACCCCCAAGACGCTCGTTTTACCCATTCATAACTTTACTAAACTCTTTCGTTGACAAGCTCTACAATTCTGACGGGAGATCCCAACGCCAGATGTAGAACAGCAGGGTACACAACAAACATGAACGGCACAGGCAGAACCTTATAACTACTAGTGCAAAGAAATATAGTCCAAAGAGATGGACCAGACTTCTCAACGTTCCTATCGTACAGATCCTCCATTACCCCAGATATAGTTCTCACCAACCCCAATTTTAACCTCAATCACCATAGCAATTCCTGGTCCGTAACTCCCTTCGACTACATTAGTATGGTTACAACTATATCCACCTCACACATTCAAATTAAGACACCGCAAAGGAAATCACTCGGCAGAACAGACTGGGACAAATATAAAGATTACTTAAGTACAATAGATACCAGAACCTTTAATAATCAAGAAACAAACGTAATAGAGGCATAAATACAGAAGATAAGCAAAAAATAATACAAAAAGACGCAATGTATAAACCTTTAATAGTATACAGAACCCTCCCTGCACCAAGATAGGACGAGGAAATTAAAGGAAAAATAGAAGAACTTAAAACATTGACAAGAGAAATAACGGTACTTAGTAATACGACGGAAAAATATAACAGACATAAAACTATCAGAAGACAATTGGGGATAATGATAAAAGAAAAAGCAAACTAAGTATGAAATAATATCATCAGAAAAATGGATATCAAGAGGGATCCCCCAAAAATTTTAGACCCAAATTCAAAGATTGCGGGGAAACCAACCAATAGAACTAATAAAGATCAAAGTGCAAGATAGGGAACTGCAGCAAGACGCATAGCTTCAAGATTACTTCAGAAGGCACTGGAAACAAATTTTCTCGATTTCACCAGAAGAGAACCTCGACTTCGATAGAGATTACGAAGAAGAAGTAGCCCGAACAAATGAGAACCAACAAGAAAACATCGAGCCATACGCACAGATTTACAAGAAGAGACCCATTCGCTCTGAAGAGGGACTGCTGCTCACAATGGCTGAGTACTTAACAGCAGTCAAATCCTTTAAACAAAGGACTCCGGGATTAAGTGGCATAACAAAGGCGCACCTGACTAATGCACCAAAAAACTTGCATGAAGCAATCTTAAAGATATTCAATGCCTGTCTGAATCCTGGATATTACCGCCAGGCCTTCAAGACAGCAAAGATGATCTTCTTGCCGAAATCGGGTAAACCAAAAACACCAAAGCTAAAGGTAGCGCCTAATCTCACTACTCAAGTTTCTTGGAAAACTCCTAGAAAATCTCCTAAGCAAAAGGTTATAAAAACACCTTGAAAGAAATAAGCTATACAACCCGCAACAGCATGGGTTCAGATGCAAGAGAGGGACGGAAACCGCGCTCGCCATCGAAACAGCACTTAGCAAAAGAGTGGACGTCGTACTCTGCGACGTTGCCAAAGCTTTCGATTAGGTATGGATCCCAGGTTTACAAGCTAAAATCAGCGCGATCAACATGGATACCAACTTAACCAGAATATTATGCACTACCTACCCGGAAGAAAAGCCATTCTGCAACTAGAATGCCAAATGGGTGATGCATTCACTCTACGGGTGGAGGTGCCACAAGGAGGGTGTCTCTCCCCAACCTTATATACTATATATATACCAATGATCTACTCCAACTAACGGATGAATGTGCGATGTACATCCATTTAGCGGATGACATCACACAAATCATCACAAGCAACAGAAAAAACCCAAGAGAGATCGCCCAAAGGACAGCGAGGGAAATGAAAAACATAAACGATTTCGACAAAATGAACAAAATTAAAACCAACATAAACAAATTTAGAATCATTCCAATTAATCGAAGAAAAACAGCCATAATTCGAGTCAAAAGGGAAGGATACCACTACAACACGGAAGGGAGAGTCTTCGGACTCAACCTAACGACGAATGGGTATATCTCCAACCTGGCAAAAAAGTTAAATGAAGCTAAAGCAACAATGTCATCCCTGCTACGTTTGCATAACCTGTCAAGCATCAACAAAAGAAAATTATATACAGCCCTCATCCGTTCTAAATTACTATATCCGATCATACCAACTCACATTCGGAGTAAAAATCCGCTCTGAAAATCCTAAAGGGCAACAAGGTTCATAAAAAATTAAAAAACACAGGACTGAATACCATGCGAGGAACTGCATAGAAGAACCAATCTCGAACCCATCAATACAGTACTCCACGGACGAGCTAAAAAAATTAGGGAAAGGTTAAGTGCAACTTTACCCCAGGAAGAATTGAACAAGGTAATCGTTCCAAATAGAGGATAAGATTTGACGAAAGTAAGAAAAATACAACGTTTAATGTAAACCCAATTTTGAAATAACAACACAAAGTGACCTACCAAACAAAGAATCACCGATATCGACAACCAACAAAGAATGCCACACTAAAGAGAACACGAATAGAAAAGAACAATGAGAAATACAAAGAAGGAAATATAAAGAATATATAAATATAGGACTAAAAAAACACTGAAAAGTGCCAAAGACAAATAAAAATAAATATAATAATAATAAAATAAAAACGAATATATATATATATATATATATATATGTATATATATATATATATATATATATATATATATATATATATATATATATATATATATATATATATATATATAGAGAGAGAGAGAGAGAGAGAGAGAGAGAAAGAGCTCATATGAACAACTGATAACAAAGGCTCGAATGCTTAAACTACAAACCTTTTATATATAAAAAATATTATTAAATACAATGCAATGCAAAACGAAAGCGTTTGCCATGGAACCTGGCACAATTAATTATATCATTATCATGTTCACCACATCATCGCCATATATCATCTGACACTCATAACCATCTCATAAACACGCACACACCACACACTATCTCTACCTTTCTATCTCTCTCCTACACTTTCACCTCTTATAGGATCTAAATCCCAGTCCCAAGGAGGAGACGATTTTTCTAGGAGCCCACAACTTATTCTTAATGGAGATCTGACCTACGTGACTCATTAAGACTCAATCTACCCCTAGATCGTCATCCCTTTTAAAGCATTATTGGTTCGTGAATGCCGCGTAATTCTCCAAACCACGGGTAAGACATTCCTGAAATATCAAGGTATAAGTATTCTCTTTGCTTTGCCACGGGAGATAACATTGTTATTCAACTTCAAATTTCTCAAATCTCCATTCATCATCAACTATTTTATTTAAAAAGTGTGCTAACGAGGTTAAATTAAATTTAGTCTGCCTCAAGTCATGACAATTTCACCCAATGGAATCAATCAAATATTTTTTACAAGAGCTTAGTCAAATTCATTACTTAATCATTACTTCCATTTACCTTCCTCTTTTTGCCCTCTACTTCTAATCTCACCGAATACATTGGTTTCGCCTTCCACACAAAGGTACGTGAGCTAACATGAGTGCCTAATTAAAATCTACGACAACTTCGGTACGATCAACCCCCAACTTATCCATGAGATTCAAGGGTGTGGAGTATGGATCAACTCATATCTCGTCACTTTCACTGCAATCTTTATGTTGATATCATCCCTTTGCAAAGCTCTTCACCTATGATGAATTAATATTCATCCCCCTTCGCAACAAAATGATAGGCCTAGTACTGACCAACCAACTACAACATTGGCACCAAGTCAAAGAGAATTTGGGGGGTTTGGGGTGACGATAGTGTGAGGGATGAGTATAGCGGTCATCATTTCGAAGAGTTTTAGTAAAATAGGAAGGAATTGCAAAGACTTGTTGGAAATAAGGGGCGATGGAGTGTACCCGGTGCTACTTTAGCATGCGGTCTACACTTTAGCGAGCGTAATCATGCAATTTTACACTTTAGCCTGTGGTCTACCAGGCATTTTTACACTTCATTGTGTAGCATACCCCCACTATAAGAAATTTATACTACAGTATGATAAAAACAAATTGAATATTTTTTAAACATTATTTCTTATTACTTACACTAAATCATACAAATAATAGTAATTCAGAATCAAAATGATCAACAAATGCTAAGTAGTCCATTAATATTTATCATTATAGATTTTATTGGGTAGATTAGATTAGGTTAGGTTAGGTTTGGTTATGTTAGGCTAGATTAAGTTAGGTTAGGTTGGGTTGGCTGGGCTGTGTTAGGTTAGGTTAGGTTAGGTTAAACGGGTCAAGATAATGTGAGCACATGAAAGGGAGACGGCAGGTTTAAGTCATTTTAAATTGACCGGTCAGGCACAAACAGGTTAAAAGGATTAAAATTACCTGAGCACATTTAATAAAATTCTAGCATGAAAAGTAGACTGCACGCTAAGGGTCATTTCAGGGGGTAGAGTAAGTAAACTGCGGTGAATCGCACGCAAAAGTAGTACTGTGTACCCTTCATACTAATTTACACTTAGCGGTATAAGTAACCTTACCAAAATTTGTTAAAAGTTTAATTATATTCATACCATATTATTTAAAAAGCATTAAATATGAGACTTTGAGGAAATGGACTCTACGAGTTCGGAGAAGCCAAAGTAATTAGATACGCTAGGTGGGTGCGTTCGAAAAGATATGAAATTAACAACTAATTTCTTTTGATGTATGCAAATTTTAATAGAGATAATTGCCATCGGTGCTCTGAAATGTCCCTGGTACAGTCCTTTCGTTTAAACCCTCCAATCAAAATAGTAATCGTTGTCGTTCTCAATGAAAGTCACCACTAAAGGCTTGCGACATATTTAAAGGTTAAATCAGCATAAATAAGGCCTTTACCTACTTATTGACGATGCAAAAGCAAAAATAATCATTCCAAGAGTTGCGAGCTCATTGAAAAGGGGAAAAGAGAAAAAAGAGTGAAAAGAACATAATAAATGAAAAGGATTAAAGATGATCAAGATTAGCATAGCAAACTTAGTTCAATATAATGAGGACAAGGTCTCCTTAATGACTCCTCTACAGTGAGCCTAAATTCAATCCTATAACTCTGGAACAGACACAAAAGTAGACAAAAAAAATGTAAATATAAACATACACATAGGGTCCCAGGTGATTGAGATCACACAAATAGACATTCCTTGGAAACCAAATATACAAACGCAAAAGCCCACATAATTAAACAACGGAATTTTATCTCTATATTTTCCGACCATCATAATTTATATGTGAAAAGAGTGAAAGATTAAAAACACTATTTATTTTATCTAAACTTTAAAGACAAGTTGAAGAAATATTTCATGTGTCGCGTTAATGAAGCCAAGATTTATTTTCCTGGAACTCGCTAACTTTGGTCTGACTGCCGGAAATTAGGGTAGAAATAATAATGCGAACAATGTAAATCGTTAAAAATATCGGATTGAGAAACTTATTACCGACTTTTCTCATAATTGAAACACGTCCTTTTGCATATTTTGTATTAACTAAAATAATTTATAATTCCTTTCACCAAACGACTTTGGCTGTTATATCAGCTTTGTTTCCTTGATCCTGTACAAGATATCACAAAAAGTTATGGTCTGATTCCGAAAAGATTTTGTGAACGATTGTAACTTGAGATACTAAGAATTTGAGTCAATATTGGGATAGTATTATATCCTGTTGGTAATTCCGAATCTCTTAGTCTCCTTCTTTAAAATTGCAAGATAGTGAGTTTTCTGACATTGGGGTTTCCATATCAATCAGGTTTTGGTACTCCCAACAAAGATTAATAATAATGATATAACTCACAATACAGTCTTGGGCAAATGTTTTGAGACCTTATTTTTTATATAATAAAATTAATAGAACTAATCAAACGATGTATTTTGTTTTATTATGATTGTATTATAACTTGAAGGTGAAATATATACAATTTTAGAGTTTCATCCATTCTAGTATAAATACAAACAATTGATGCTGAAAACCAAATTTTTCATCTTTTGACTGATATTGCCTCATTTTTGTTCGATAAGCACCGCATCTGCTTAAAATTGAAGAGATTCTGTTATTCTAACCCCAAATTGATTATCGCACACAAATTTTCTATTGGGTCAAAATCTAGCGAATTTCCGTGGTATCCAAAGTTTGATATTATTTAAAACCAAACTTTTTTAATTAATTTTAGTTTGTCAAAATATGCCCAATCATGTAGAAAATACATTTATCATTCTTAAATTGTCTCTAAACTGTTGGCAAAAGGTGCTAACGAAGTATGTTTTGTTACTATTTTGATTTCTCGAGAGTTAACCTGTGCAAAATTGTAAGTTCTCCAGTTCACTTGTATGAGAAGCAGTCCCAGACCTAGAGAGTGTTCAAATGCTTCACCGTGGACGTGACACAAGAGTCTTGAAAGCGGTCCTCCTTTCCCCTGCTAACGAGTGTTATACAAGAATTTACAAACTAGGTAGAGGAAGCTCAATCAGAATATATCTATTTGTCCCACTCTTCAACAATCCATTCTCTATATTTCCTACGAAAATGGAGCCTATTCGTAAGGTTCTTTTGCTGAGATATTGCACCTTCTTGTCCCTTATTGACTTGAGAACTTTATCGAATTGTCTCTGCCTCGTGTGTACGATTAACTACTTGCACCTGCTTATTTCAGAAATATTGAAAGCTTACCAAGAGGGATCTTTAGCGTTTATTTGAATCTCTTGTCTATTTAAAGATATTGATAATCCTAAAGATTGTGCTCCTTGATGAAATACCCTTAAGATTATCTCCTTGCCTTTCGAGCCGCTTTGATCCCCACCAACAATGGTTGCACGCTTTAAATTAGAAAGAAACATACTGGGAATCGAAAGAGATTTAAACAATTTTTTTACCAAAATACTAAGAAATATATTAAAATTAGATAACATCATTAAGTTTATCCAAAATAGTCAAAATTTTACCCTTTTGAAACAATAGCAAAGCTCCGAGGAATCAAAAAACCGCGTGCAAGAATAGGAACTAGAGCGCGATTTTGGATTTAGCGATCGTAGTCACTAATTTGTTTTATAATTACTTTTAAATGCTTATTTTTTAATAAATCGGCCATAATTTAAATTTTAGAGTATTCTTTCTATAATATATATATATATATATATATATATATATATATATATATATATATATATATATATATATATATATATATATATATATATATATATATATATATATATATATATATATATAAATATATATGTATATATATATATATATATATATATATATATATATATATATATATATATATATATATATATATATATTGGCTACGGGTTTGCCCCTAGCCAAACCTGACTATTCTATCATCCGACTCCACGCCAATTCCTGCAATTTATAGGTAAAGTTCGAAGACTTTTCTATAGTCTCTACAGCTAATAATACCCTCTCTAATTTATGAATCCTTGAATCGATATATATTTTAGATCTGAAACCCACACTTAACGACCAAACTTCGTCTTTCTCATTGCATATTGTACTTTAGATGGTTCCCTTACTTTACCACCTTCTTGTTAATTTAAATAAATGTTTCCCTTACTTTGACACTTTCATGTTAATTTGTATACTGTTACCATTACCGATGCAATTCCATCAAGTATAGTTGCAGTATCATGATTTATACAAAAAAGTGACATGTTAGACCCTTTCCCTTCTGTTACCTATCCCATGTCAATTAGAATTACTTTGTATTACTTTGCATTTATACTAAATATTATTCCAGTACCCAGAAGATGAGGCTGGCCCTCGAAACGTTGGTTGAAATTAAAGGAAGAAAGAAAATGGATTTCTGTTCTGCTACCCTGGTTCTCTTATATATATATATATATATATATATATATATATATATATATATATATATATATATATATATATATATATATATATATATATATCTTTGTTTAGATGTGAGCCGGAATTATTTGATGCGGGAGTTCCCAACCTTTTTTTTGTGCGAATTATTTTTAAGGTTACAGGTAATATGCGGTGTACCATTTACTTTTCTAAAGAAAATGTATTAACAGATTGAACACTGAGGATGACACAAAAACAACCATTTAATTACTGTGTAAAATAATCTACAAAATATAATAATGCAAAGCAAGTTTGCTTAACAAATAATTTATTGATATTTTATGTATATATTGTAGCTCTTCGGTAAATATTGGATAAGACTTTGTGCTCCTGAAACATGTGTAACTGTTTCAAACCCAGCGTAAGAGGACACAAATGTCAGCGCACTGTGGTAGCTAGCGCCTATTAGCAGATACGCTGAAGATGACAAAATCTCCTTACATTGACAGCATATTCTTCTCACGTCTTATAACCTGTAAATGATGTCTCAAAACCCATGGACCAAGGACGACATTTGGAGGCCCTGTAATAGGGCACGAAGGTTATCAACAGAATTTTTCCCTTGTTTCGAGCCCTGGAATTAACCTTTTACGCCCTTTGTCCTAAGCAGTGGCACTATTCGGTTTTCAAGTGCCTTAAAACACACTCACCAGCATTTCTCCTCAAGCAGTGGCACTCTTCGACTTTTAAATGCCTTAAAACACACTCACCAACATTTCTATTTAACCCATTAGTGACTGTGTGGTCATTAAAGACCTTTGGTTTATAAGTACTATATTTTATTGTTTTATTTTCAGAATTTGACTTTTTAATATTAAAACACTCTTTGGTAAATATTCTTTCAATATTTTATATTTTTATAAAAATCTATAATTGGCAACTCGATTTATTTTCACTCAAACCTGAAACATGGCTGCAAAAGTTGTTCTAAAGGACCTAGGTAAGCAATATTGTAAATTCTGTTATGTTACCAGTATTTTTTACATTTTTAGCCACATTTTCTCTTCAAGCTATGCCTAATTCAGGGTTTAAATACTATTTTTTGTGTCAAAGTATTAGTTAACTAATTTAAATTTACAACTTTGTTCTGAAAAGTCTTTAAAGCCCTCTTTGGCATTAGAGCCAAAAATTAGACATTTTTATGCAAGTTTGCCGTATATTGCATTTTCTTTGGTAAACGATTTTCTTTTATAATTGTAAGTATAAATATTTATACCAATCTCTCTCTCTCTCTCTCTCTCTCTCTCTATATATATATATATATATATATATATATATATATATATATATATATATATATATATATATATATATATATATATATATATATATATTCATATATTGTTGTTTTTTTCAGATTGACAGTGAATGAAGCTATTTTACTTCTGAATCTTATGAAAAAGACTTGGTTTCTGATGAAGACAGTGAAATGTCTGCTAATGAAGGACTGGGTGAAATGCAATATTTAAGAAGAGGTATATTGAATGCAGAGTGTCAGGCTACAACAAGAGATGGAGGTAACCATCTTGTTACAAAATGTATAGAAGAGGTGAAATCGCAAGAAGGTAAGAATGTAAAGAAAATGGGTATTTAGTCAAAAGAAAATGCCACATTCACTGTTAATACTGAATGAAGACACACACAGAGACGTATGGGAGAAATAGACAATTTAGTTGAATGTAAAGAACCTCGCGATTATTTGGAACTATTTTTTTATGATACTTTATGTAAGCTTATAATTGAAGAATCGAATAGGTATGCGCAACAAAAGAATGTAAATTTTAATTTGGAACAAAATGAATTTTATGTTTTTGGGGATGGTCTTTCACTATCTGCTATTTCTCCACAACCAAATAAAAAAAGATATTGGAATAATGGTGATCACATACCACAAATCCTTTCTCAAAACATGCGTCGTGATAGGTTTCTAGTAATATTGCACAACTTTAATCTTGCTGATAATACTAAGATTAAAGATAAAGATTCAAGGGAGAAACTTCGTCCATTGTTTAAACATCTTCAAGAAAAATTCTTGCTATATAGAGAACTTCAAGAACACGTGGCTATTGATGAAAGCATGATACCTTATTTTAGTAGGAACCACTGCAAACAGTTCATTCGTGGAAAATTTATAAGGTTTGGATTCAAACTTTGGGCTTTGTGTTCAAGAAAAGGATATATGCATGCTTTTGAATTTTGCACAGGTAAAACTCCTGACGGCTCTGTCAAACGAAATTAATTTGGATTAGGATGGAATGTAATTCTAAGCCTGATCGACACTGCAAATATTCCTCCTAGTAATGAAGGTTTCAAAATCTTTTTTTACAATTACTTCACAAGTATTACCCTTCTTCTGCACTTGTCAGAGAGAGGCATATGTGCGATGCGCACCTGCCCAAAAAAATCGAACAGAGAAATGTCCATTGATCACCAAGAATGAGATGAAATAAAGGCAAGATGAAGATTGGATTTGGCAACGAGTTCAAACATACTTGTGCAAAAGTGGAAAGACAACAACGATGTTATTTTAGCAACAAATTTTGGAACACACGAAATTGGAACAACAAAACGCTATAAAAGAGGTCTAGAAAAGTGTGTAGATGTGGAACAGCCTGCCAATTACAAATTATACAATAAGCACATGGGGTATGTTGACATGATGGACCAAAATATCGAATTTTATAAAATAAGAATGCGCCAAAAGAAAATGATGGTGGCCCATATTCAATTAACTGCTATCAGTCACTGTCAACAACGCCCACTGCCTCATGCAAGAAGCAGGAAAGAAAATTTTCCTTCTCGATTTCATAGATAACCTTTGCATCACATATATCTAATCTTATTGAACACCAACTTTGCAAAGAAAAAGAATCTCGCAAAATCTGCGAAACAATGCAAGATACGATGGAAAAGATCATTGGATTGTTTATATGGAAAAAAGAAGAGTGTGTATGTTATGCCGTGTGAAGGCCAATTTTTTTTTGTGAGAAGTGCAATATTGGTTTACATCCAAAATGTTTAAAAAAATACTATATGTTATAAACTTTTTATTCAGAAGCAATTATTTTATTTGTTTACATTTCCAAGTTCAATTTTATTTGGGAGGAATAATTTAATATTTTTTGTTCACGTTTTTTATTTCAAGCACTAAATTAATTCATCAATGAATTCAGTATATATATTGCATATATAAAGAAGAAATACTGTTTTCACTTTGAGTCCATTAAAATATTTTTACTCTATATTATTGTGTCCAACTGCCGAAGGGCTCTTTAAATACCTTGGCCATAATTCCTTTGTGAATAAAGACTTCTTAATAAAATTTCATATCAAGCATATTTGTGTCATTATCAACCGAATTACAAACCTATTTCACAATACCTTAAAAAATACACTTTCGGCTCTAATGGGTTGAGCAATGGCACTCTCCGCTTTTCAAATGCCTTAAAACACCCTCACCAGCATTTCTAATTAAGCAGTGGCACTCTTCTGTTTTTAAATGCAATAAAACACACTCACCAGCATTTCTACTTAACCAGTGGCATTCTTTGGTTTTCAAATGCCTTAAAACACAGTCACCAGTATTTCTACTTAAGCAGTGGCACTCTTCGGTTTCTAAATGCCTTAAAACACACTCACCAGCATTTCTAATTAAGCAGTGGCAATCTTCGGTTTTCAAATGCCTTAAAAAACACACACCAGCATTTCTACTTAAGAAGTGGCACTCTTCTGTTTTCAAATGCTTTAATACACAGTTACCAGCATTTCTACTTGAGCAGTGGCACTCTTTGGTTTCCAAATGCCTTTAAACACACTCACTAGCATTTCTACTTAAACAGTGGCACTCTTAGGTTTTCAAATGCCTTAAAACACACTCATCAGCATTTCTACTTTCCCTCTATAACCTCATTTTCTCAAACTTTCACGCAGAGATAACCTCAATTTTTTTTTGTATTTTCTTAAAAGACAAACAATTAAATGAACTGAGTTTTACCTGGCCGAAAAGAAGGATCAATAAATAAGTTAATTCTCCGTTAAATTATGCACGCAATCATGAATTACCCTAAGAAAATGTCAACCATAATTACGATAATTGAAGTAGTTCAGTGGGTGATTAAGAGTGATCTAATTAATTAATTTGTTTTTTATTCATTACTCATTAAATGAGATGACTCTTCCTGGTATAGAAGCATTATCAGTTAGTTGGTTGAATAGTAGCAGAGAAGTATGTGGAAGAATACACTGGTACCTTGGTGTTCCGTTTGCCTCTTTACTGCGAAAATTATAACAATGGAAAGAACATTAATGGTGCATTGCGACTTCCCGCTATGGACAATTATCGCGACCCAAGGCAATTAAGGAAGTCTGTTGGTGATGAATCTCTCTCTCCGTCTAGATAATTTAGGAGCATGTATTCGATACTTCGGAGTTAACAGGCCGATTGTGTCTAAGGTCGCCGTCCAGTACGTTAACCGTTAAAGCCTTCGTTAGTCGAGAGGGAATCGACTACATTCTCCTCCAGAGTAGAATTAAGCGATTGTCAAATACCCAAGGAAAAGCTAGTCGTCACTCAGCGTTGTTTGTGGAGATAGTTTTAGGCGCGCTTCAACCCTTCTCAACACGTCTTTGTATTTTAAAGATCGGAAAAGCCATCCCTGAAGCATCCTTCGTTTGCCTCTTAAGGATAAGAGGCCCCCAGCTTCAGTTTACCCAAGTTGGATTTAGCTTCTCCTGAGCCGCCTAAAAGTTCAAGATCGAACTTACCTACCTGGTCCTACTCGCTGCACAACAAAGTAAAAATGATTTAACCCTCGCTTCGTTACGCTCCTCCTACCTTTACCGCGTCCAACCTCAAGAATTCCCTTTACTCTAGAACTTGCATAATTGTAAGATCATTTTTCAATTAATTATCCCTCGGTTCAAACATAATTGATAGCGTCAATCATCTTAGCCTTTAACCGTCAATATTTAATTGCATTGCCATTTAACTTGCCGTATATGTGTATGTAATCTATAGTCATATTAAAGTATATTTTGTAGCTGTGTTTGATTATTCCTTGGCCTAGCAACTGTGTATTTAAAGCACTATTAGAGTCATCCCCAGGTGGAGCCTTAATTTCGGTCGGCCAGTAGGCCAGTGTGCGTATAACAATGTACACCTGTTCATACCACAACATATATATATGTAGATGAATGAGGTCAAATAGCGGCCACGTGCCCTTCTGTAACCACGTGAGTCCTGAGATCATCGCATGGAGCTGGGAAAGCATGGCTAAACCTGGGCAAGGAGGTGACCGACGCCGTTATCACACGCCCCAGCTGTATTTGCCTAGGGACCGATGTCACCCCTGCCCCCCCCCCCTCCCGCACACACACAGCAACCTCTCCACTAGCATTCCAGCTTTCCACTCGAAGATTGAAATCTGTTGGACTTTCCAAAGACGTTATTACGATTCTCCCTTTCCCAGAAGGAGTCGCCGACTTTTCCCCAAATTCGTTCGCAGGTCTGAAGCCACTTCACCAGGTGCCTATATAACGCTTCAACTGAGTTTAGAGAGCAGCACTGTTAGACTTCCACCTACTCTGACGAACGAGCTAAAGGACGCCCTCCCCCCGCGGCGATTTCGATTCAAGTTGAAGGCTAAATCGATCCATGAACTCTGCCTCAGGCAATCGGCAAGCTTGGATATCAGTGAACTCTGCCCTAGTCAATCGGCAAGGACTGACAAGGATTACCAACTCCGAAGGCGAAATGTGTTACCTCGTCTGAAGCCAGAGGTAAACCGACTTCTTCCGTCGCATTTATCGTACCCCAACTGGCCCCTTTTCGAAATCAAGCACGTAAGATAATCATAATCGTTGCCGCCTTGAATCTGGCTTACCCAATTGCTCCATTAATTGTGTGAACGCCCCAGTTTAAAATCTTTCTTTAATTCACCAAACTGAATCCGACCTCTTTAATCCCTTAATTAACATACCTGTATCGCGTGTGGACCTTTAACCCTGTCTGGGCGACCATTCCATTGAAACCCAATTTTTATGTAAATATAAATATAATTTTGTTGTTAGTAAAGTTATATTTTCGTCATTGTCTTTCTTTTGCAACCCCAGAGCGTACCAGATACCTGTTAATCGTTGGCCAACTTGCACTCTGAAATATTTGTTTAAAAGGACTCCGCAAAGTTAATAATACACCATCCCCACTGGACTCATAACAATTTTCTCTTTCACTATCGGTCTTCAACCTACTTCAGCCCCAAGCCCCACAGTTCCCACGTTTATATAAGTATAAAGTCTGGTCATTCCACGACAATATATAACTGGCGTCAGTTCTTTGGGTATGTAAAACGTTCTACCCTACAGCTGATCTTTTGCTATTTTCTTGAAGATCATTATTTCCACTCTATACAGTTGCAAGTGTCAAGAATATTCAAGCAAAAATATTAGGACAATTTTTTTTAATTATATATTTATAGATTTTTTTAGTTGAGCGTATTTACGTGGGTCAAGATACCAGTTATTAAAGGGCAAGAATAGCCGCCAAATTTTGGTTTTGCTGTGGTAAATTTACCAGAAGACTCAGTCCTGAGTCAGATTCCCTCGTTATTTATTTTCTTTTTTGATGTGCAGAATTAATTGGGACCTTTAGTAAGTTTGGTTGTTGTTTTTTGGGGGGGCGGGGGATATTTATCAATTACCAGTAGGTTAGATTTGTTTGGAAGAGCCTCACTTGTTCTGATAAGCTTTCTCGTGTGCCGAAACACGAACGCAACATATTCAGGATGTCTTCGTTCGATCGTTTTCATAAGCAGGGACAGATTCTAGGACTATCAGGAAAGGAATTAATCGCTTACATTCAAGAGGAAGAACGAAACGAACGGGACATAAAGGAAAGAACAAGCACAGAGAGAAGCAGAAGAAAGACAGAGAGAAGTGAAGGAACAAGCAAAGAGAAAATCAGAACGAAGATAGAGAAAACTAGAAGTAAGAAAGAGAGAAGCAGAATGGAAAGAGAGCGCAAATACGACAGCACGAGAAAGAATTAAGTTGTGATTATGTCGAAATGACGCGTGAGATCACGTAACCATCAGCCACAAGCACCCTCGTTAAAACTCCCCGCATATAAAGACGGAGAATTTTTTTATTCTTATCTGACCCACACTTTGAAAAAAAGTTCAAAGTCAACAAATGGGATTTAGAATCAGATGGAGTTTCCCGTTTACTCCCCCTCTGAAACACTTCTTTGCGTGAAATCTTCATTTGTCTCCCCTCGGAACAACCCTGGATTATTCAACCCTAAAAGCAGAACTCCTCTCTGCTATTAATATGAATCCGAAGTTCTATTGGGTTAGATTCTCCTCGGCTAGGATAAAACCGGGACAAACGTTTAACCAATTTTGGGTTCACCCTTCACTGAAATTTACAGTTGTGGTTGGACTCGTCAGAAGTAACTACCCACTATGAGTCATTTGTCAATTTTATTTTAAGGGTTCAACTCATGACTACCCTTCCTTAAGAATTGAAGGCCTTCGTAACTGAGAGAAGAGCTTCTTCGTTTAAAGAGTTTGTAGAGGAAGCCTACCTTCACGCTTTCAGCCACCACCTTTATCCCAAGGAGATCAAGAAGAGCCACTCCCCGTCCCCCAAACATAAGTTTGGGCGTACTAAGTTCCATGTGAAGAATAATAGTAGCTTCGTGAAGATTTAGGCTCCCCCAAAACCCGTCTCATACTTAGCGTGAACAAAAAGACGTAAAGCCTCTAACATTCCCTTCTGCACCGTCTCACTACCCGCGTAAACCCATCGTATGCTTTACGTGTAGCACCCCTGGTCATCTTAGTTATAACAGCGCCCACAACTCGCAGCTAAGGACCATGCCTAATCAACAGGTCCACCAGGTAACTGGTTTTCTTCCCCCTAACACTTCTGCTTCATCATCGCATTCGCCACCTGCTCCATCTCACTCGGAACAACAGGTAAATTTCCTGTTCAGTGAGAGCTCCCTCGTTGGGCTCATGTCTGAGAAAGGCTTGATAATGGGGGGCCGAGTGTCAGCCCTTGTAAGAGACACGGGTTGCACATGCATATTGGTCTTGGAAAAGCTGTTGCCCCCAGTAAGTCCCCAGCATAAAAGATTCGCGATCGTTTACGACGTTTTAGGTCGTACCACTAAG
Organism: Ceratothoa steindachneri; assembly: GCA_963969495.1. Taxonomy (NCBI): domain Eukaryota; kingdom Metazoa; phylum Arthropoda; class Malacostraca; order Isopoda; family Cymothoidae; genus Ceratothoa; species Ceratothoa steindachneri. The sequence continues at coordinate 93,633,655 of OZ018330.1, forward strand.
TTCCCTATGGTGAAGTGCTACATAAAGTGTTAGTATTTCACAGGATGGGCCGATGAGGTCACCCCCCCGATAAAGTTTTGCTCTGTTCTTATCGAACAGAGCGCGCAGCTCTCCCCAAACCGATCGCACACCAGTGATCCCCAGGGCTTAAGCTGCGGAAGATACCGTTACGCTGGTACCTTCAACGTCCTCGTCAACCCAGGAGGTCGAGTTATCCAGCAATGATCAGTTTGCTGAAGTTCAAAAGAAATGCCTATCTTTGCAACCCCTATACGAGAATGCCAGAAAAAAAGGAGCCCGACACCGTTCGAGGGAGTAGAACAATTGGCTCCATAGAAAAAGATTCGTTCCTACCTCGATCTTTTATAGGATCAGATAACGACCCGGTTACTACCATGTGTATACCCAGGATGTTTGTACGTCAATTTCTGCCGATGGCTCATGATGGCTTAATGGCTGGGCATTTGAGCCATAATAAAACGGCCCAGCACATCTTCAAATATTTCTTTAGGCCAGGCGCTGCCAAAGAAATATCTGACTTTTGCAAGTCCAGTGCCTCTGTCAAAAGCTCACCGCCAAAGGTCGTGTTGCCCCCGCTCTTCCTTATGTAATTGGATTTCAATTATGGTTGCTATGTCCTCCGTTGCAAGGTCCATCTCTAAGAAAATCATCTCTGTATTAGTCTTCTTTACGGCAAGATGCGCCTCCATTGTGAGCGTGGTTTACTGCGGGAAGCACCAGTCCCGACGGAAAAGTGCACTGTCACTTGTTTTAAACAGAAGTAAGGCCTGTAAATTGATCCCTGTTAAGGTCGGGGACATGCCTTACGCATGCAGTGGGACCTAACATAATAAGCGATTTTTCGTAGGATGACCGTGAAGAGGATACGCATGAGAATCGGGATACAAATCCCAGTGCGATGGTTAGATGAACAAAGTTGAGTGTGGTTGGCTTAAATAATCAATTCTTAGAGGTTCTAGGATTAGAGAAATAATGGTAGAAAAATATATAACTTTAATGTACACAAAGGAAATATTAATAGCAGAAGTAAATACATGAGAATAAATGTAAAAGAACAATCACGGCCCCCTTACTTTATTGGAGATCATCTGCGTCACTTCCTATTCGGGAATATTCAAGGTTTTTTCGCCTCACTGGATGCATTGTGGAAATATCCCCCAATACTGCGAAATTGTACCAGGCCTTGCCACTCCCTACAGTGACGAGGCTAGAAAGAGCCACTGTGTTTTGCACCTTGCTGTTCAATGATGAATCGACTCCGCCTCCGGATTGAGATGTCTGGAGCTTGTGACTCCTTTCTCCATAATTCCCCCCCCCTCCCTTCAGATCGCCCATACAAATATTCGGTTTGGCCTGGAGATCGAGGAGTCGCGCACGCACCTCCTGGTCCTCGTAATCGACTCGGGCCGAAGTCCCGTGAGCGTTCATTAGACAGCAAGACTTTCTCCGCCGTAATTCTACCCCAGTCAATTGGTAGCTTCTCTGATCGACAAGCCTTCATTTTATCAAACCGAAGAAAATCTCCATCGATTACCTTTGAGTTAAAGAAGTTTTTTCTTTCAGTGAGATTACGAGAATTCCCACATTTAACGTCGAAAGTTATCTTTGAAGATTGGCCATCTTCATCAGAAGGTTGGTTTGGATCGTGCCTCACCTTCTCCCATATGGAGCGTGTTCTACTTGCCTCAACGGGTCGTTCCCCACACGCCTCATCGCAAGAAAGACATTCTTCGAATTCACCGACCCGTAAAACTGAAATCCCCTCCATTATTAGTATTAAGTTCCCCATTTTGATCTGATCATAGTAACGCTAATCAATTTATTTATATATATAGCTGCACTTTAGTAACTAAGGGCAATTATTTTGCATAGATTTCCACCTCTTTTAAACTTCTTCCACACTTATCTCAGAGTGAACCAATAGCTTAACCTGGAATCCGGCCACGGATTACAATTCTTCCTTATGTGATGATTACCCAGGGCACACACGTTTCCCATTCCAGCACTAATCATAGTAAATGCAGCTTATCTTCCGCAAGGGAAAGAGAGCCTGCAGATAAGGGTAATAAGAATAAGTAAACATAAAGTATCGTACTTTTTAGGAACATTTTATATACAAATAAAATATACTCGTATTTGAAAATGAATGATTTAAGAATCTAGCACTAACATAAAATATAATGAGATGGATGGTACATTTCTGGTCATTACCAACTCCATTAGCAACTTAAATGTGATTGAATTCACGTTTATATGATGAATTTTGCAAAATCTTTTACAAATCATTTTTAATATTTTGCCGAATTCTGAACTGAACTGTGAGACACAGTTTGCCTACCTCAATTCTGAAATGAAACTCGGGACACAGTTGGCCTACCTCTGCGCTAAACTTATCTACCGGCCTAACATGGTGAAAGGAAATCGCTTTGCCATTTTGGGCCCAATTTTCTTTATTTTAATAAACTGCCATAGGAAGCCAGAATAGCGTTCGGTAAGTGCTCATAAACACCTTTTAGCAAGAACCCCTTCTGTGCAAGGTCCATCAAGTGACAACAACTAGGTGCCAGGTCAGGTTTTCTCTTGAGCCCGGTGACCTTTCTTCTTGGAATAGGCCTAGAGAATAAAGCAACCGTAGAATAGAGAGAGAGAGAGAAAGAGAGAGAGAGAGAGAGAGAGAGAGAGAGAGAGAGAGAGAGAGAGAGAGAGAGAGAGAGAGAGAGAGAGAGAGAGAGAGAGCTGAGTGCTGATGGTAAGAAGGGGAAAAGAGGTGAATGCGAGTTAAAAGTCTACCCATCCACTCACGAGCTCTCACACATTAAGGACAACGCTCGGTCCAAACAAACTCTACCATATTTTTTAATGTTACAGCTGGTGCCATCTTGCGAGAAGGAGAATATGAGGTTTATATGAGTGCTTAGTTGACGTTCTGTCACATTGAGTTTACATGACTAGAAAATTACTTGGTCGGCAACAGTGAACCATTGAATCTTGTGTACATACATATGTCATCTAATCCAACACTACAAAGGGTGTGTGAGGGTTCAATGGGATTTCATAAGTATCACCTCCTTCTTGCAGGTTTCTTTATGCCATAACATTATTGAAAAAACTTGCTCCTGCATTTATTTATTTACATCTTATATTTGAGCAGATGTAGCTGTGTGAGCATTTTCGTTCCACTAAATGTATATGTTTTTCTCTAATAATTACCATCGATTCTCAAATTATAAAAGAATGTTCAAAAGATCGCAGATGGTCTCTATACCAACGTAATGCATAGTGTATATACTCCTATGCCTACATTTTGTTTAGTGCGACCTCTAAATCTTTTGGAAAAAATACTGTTAAATGTGACTCATTCTTCTGAGAAATACTATTAAGTGCTGTGATAATGGAACATTTCGTTAATGGGGGCTATCTTAGCCTTAGATCACCGACATGTAAGAGCAATTAAGCAAATTGTGTCTGAAATTACAGCTGTAATATACACTTTCTCGAGTTCACATTATTTTTCTCTTTTAAAAAAATTACAACTCCACCTCAAAAATTACCTGTGTAAATTGCGACCTCATAATTTAGTCTAAAGTGTTGACTATAAAAACTTGCCCTATACTTAAGTGTGCGCGATATTTCAATTTTTTTACTTTCATTTTCACATTTAGTGTCTAAGTAATTTACCTTCCTGCATAATTTATGTCAGCTACTTATTCCCACAAAGTTTCATTAATATTGAGGTCAGCCATTGTTAAAAGAACAGATTTAGCATCCGCTACCCTGCAAGGTTCGAGGAAAACTCATAGAAAGAGGAAATATAATTGTCCTATGTGAAACATTGCTACCAAATTGCAAGATAGTTGAGCCTCAGTCACCGTACAGTTGAAAAAAATATTGTGAGACAGAATCACGAAGGCCATCTTGTAAATCATGATGGGGGAGGAGCCAGGATGGGCAAAACTAGGGAACAAGATGAAACCAGAGTTGAACTTTTAAGACAGGTAATAAACACAACTGCAATTGACATTTAAGTCGAGCTAAATCGTCAAAAATACGCCTATTCCATCGGAGGTATAATTACAGACGCATGAATGAGAGCATTATAAACCTGCTTTGATACCACCAATTAATGCAGATGACCAACCACAAAGATTGCTTTCGCCCAAGATTATGAATTTTTGAGAAAGCAAGTAATTGGTTTCGGCTTTGTAATGTATTTGCATGGTTTTTAAGGTTAACTTAGAATTATCATTTTTGCATATAGAAAGAGATACATATTTGGTAGATACATAGCAAAAGCTGTTTATCAGGCCGATTTGATCCTCTTAACCTACAAATATAACTAATTTATACCAGGATATATTTAGTTATTTTTAAGATATTTTTTAACTTGACAGATGCAAAAAAAACCCGCTATTCACAGAGTTTGTTTAGTTAAATGTGTGTTGATTTATCCCTTTTTGTTGTTACTATACCAGACGAACTCTTATTCTGATGTATTTTTACATATTTAAACAAAATTAGCCTATATGCTCTGCAAATTGCATATAACCTGGTTATGTTTTGCTAAAAACTCTTAACTTATAGGTATATACGTGTCCTCATGTTACACAATGTCTCATAACTGCTATTTAAATAGGTATATCATCTAGAAGAATAATGTTCAAACCACCATGCTCGGATGTATGGTATGTTTGCATATATGTATGTATGGATAAGCCGTCACCTGCAAAGTATTTAAGCAGTTAGCACACATACATGTAAAAAAAGCCCAATACATGCTAGTTTGTGGCAAATAAATTTAATTCCTAAAATTTGTTTTAATAATTTGGGGTCAGATTATAATGGCTTACATTATGCCACGCTTTGGGCATTTCTTAATCTTTTTCTGTTATTACAAAAACACCCCATAAAGAGAATTTTTGACACAATTCTTTAGGTAAGATATCTATGTACGTATATTTATCTAGTCCTTTTAAGGAAAAAATGAGAAATTTAATGTTTTATTGTTATTAGAGGCTAATCTTCCCTGATGCAAAAGCACGGTTCTGCAATTTGAGCAAATACGTGAGTAGAGAACGGATTACTCGGTTTCACCCTGAGCACATGAAGAGGAAACACGTAGTGGCAGGATGACCGGTTGTCTGTGGGGATGGTTTCTTGTGCTGGTCCCGGATATCTTATCTGAATTGAACGTTCTCTCAAGGCTCACGTGTATGGACGGATTCTGGATGAAATGTTTCTACCATCACCGAGGTGCTGCTCAGAGAAGAAGATGGTCTCATGCAAGTCGTTCATAAACGACTTGCATATTAAATCTCAATTTTCTCAATGTTTTGAAAAGTTACTTTTAAAGTACAGCATGTTCTAATTTTTCATGTGATAACGGAAATTTCGATATGGTTAAATACTTAGTTTATATATCATATGATTTAATAATCTGTAAATCTGTAGAACACAGAGAGAGGAGCCGCGATTCAGTAACTGAGCTAAATTTCACTGACTTATGAAACGTATTAAGTAGGAATGTAAGATTTGGTCTAGTTAAGCAATCACATGCCTCACATATTCACATATGTTTATTGTAGGAAGTAGTCGGCGGTTTTATATATATATATATATATATATATATATATATATATATATATATCGTGCAGGGATGCTCCTTCTGTATAGGTGAATCTTCAAGTTCGGGATGGAAGTAAATGCTAGTTAAACAGGATTTTACTATAAAACAAAACAAAATATTGTAAACAGGGGATATGAAATCAGGGTTTGAAACTAAAGTTGAGATTCTAAATTAGAACAACTGAAAAAACAATACAAATAAACACAAACAATTGAATGAACACAATAATTACGTCACTTGCATAAAAGTTCACTTTGCGGAATGAAGAGTCAAAGAAGCTAAGGAGGTCAAAAGAAAAGGCAAAGAATTAAGGTGTTTGTCAAATATTGTTTGGTCAACATTATGTGAGTATAATAAGAGCGGTACATTACTGCATTTTCGAGGTTCATTTTCTACTTTGAACACACTTATTCCTGAACTTGATTAGATTTACCTTATTTCAATTTTGATATGCCAAACAACTAGTCTATTTCTTTCTTTTTTTGTGGCTTAATCCATTAAAAATGGTCAGTAAAGCTGATCGATACGTTATTCTTTTCTGACTTTCTGCTACTCTTTGCAGGTTCAATTTTTTTCAAATTCGATCTTTGACGGACTATTCAGCAAATTCAGGTAGAAGAAAGAAGTTCCCGCCCAACTGATATCGATACTCTTTTTTACACTTTAAATTCTGTTACCTCCTCTTGGCATTAAAATGGGCCCTCTCAATGAATATCTTCAAGAAACAAAGAAGGATTTCATGTCCCTCTTAAAAGTAGCTCCAAGAGGGAACCTTGCATTTTATAATGCTAAACTGGGATCATAGACACCACAATCGTATACTATTCACCATTTCTTATTTTACTATCCAGTTTAGTTCGTTAACAATGTACAATGTAGGAAACCATCTTAATCTTTCTTGCACTGACACTCTCTTACATTACCACAGCCGAAGTAGGACAGTCAATTTAACTATAAAGGAAAAAACCCAGACCGAACCATTCGCATTATCTTGAAGGAAACCAGTCTTTGAGCTAGATTTGGAAATTCAGCCTTGCTTTCTTCCTAACTATAAACCCAAAGGTCGTTTGAGTTAGTCATTTTCTTCGAAGTAATAAATTACAAAGCCTTAGCGAGAGACCAGTCAAGCTGTCTTCTCTAAAAGATTCTATGTGGAATCGCAACGCAAACTTGTAACTGCTATCGCTTTCTATCAATCGCTCTGATAAGAAATATACGGTTGACCATGCTTTACGACGGGTTCTTTTCCCTTTCGCGATTTTGAACTACAAAGAATTTACAAAATTATGCAAGGTGGTAGATTGTGATGTAGGAGTAAGATCCAAAATTTTCAGTATATGCAAAAACTATGCATGGCTCTTAATTTGCAACTATATCTGAAAATTTTACGTACTTTACACGTTCACTCAATAAAGATGTAAACCCAACAGACAAAGCTCACCATGCTACAAATACTACTGTCAACCCAAGTTTCCCTTCAATTCACATTGAATTTTCGAGTCGCTACCCAATATTTTATTACTTCACTGCACAGTGAAATCGATTCCTGATAATTCACATGAATGGATAGCTCAATTATGATTATAAAAGTGATTGTTTTAGACAAAAGAAATAATTTTGGCTTGTATTTTTCTTGTCTTTATAGGATCTTTGGGAATTTAACACATTTTATACTTATAATCCAAGGTATAACCGACTTCTCAAGTCCCGTCACGTCTTCTGTACAAGATCATATTTGGCTGATTTCTCTCTGAAAAATTCTCTCATATCGCACAGAAATCAAAGTTTAGGATTTAATCTTATCTGCCTTGGAGTCTATGAAACTTCCTTAAGTGTTTCAGATACACTGTTGCAGAGAGCAGTGGAAATTCACTTTTCTTTTCATAATTCACTGAAACACCCCAAACTTTACATGGCAGATCGCCTCTCTCTGTTACGCAAAAATAAGATTAACAAAGAGCCCATATTCCTGAGGACCTGTCTGTATTCATGCACTCTCGTAATAATATTCAAATTTAAATAAAACTCTATCACGGATATTTTTTAATAAGTCAGTCCGGAAAATATCTATGCATTTTAAATTTGCACGCCTATCTTCCACTCTTAATCTATCCTCTAATAAAAGCAGAAAATGAATGTTATTTTCCGTACTTTCAGAAAGCAGATGTCTCCTCCGCAACGATACGTTCTCATACAAAGCCATGCAGCTCTAAAGGATAGGCAAAAAATTTCATCTTTCCTTTCATTTTCTTCGCAGCAATTGGTATTAAGGTTCGTAAAATCTCCCTCTCTTTTATTTTTGCCTCTATTCAGGAATAGGAACTGTTTATTTTACTTAATTAAGAAAAAGACCACTGTTTTGGAATGTGAGAGCGCTAGAGGAGAGAGAGAATAAAAATGTGTAGAGAGAAAAGAGCGAGTGAGATAAAAGATAATGAAAAAGAGAGAAGACATCGAGATAAAAAATTAAGGGAAGAGCGTAGAAAAAGCGGGAGTAAATACAGAGGAAAACAAAGAAAAAAAGAAAATAATTATGTGTAGGAAAAGTGAACTAGTGTCAAAGTGAATTAGATAAAAAGAGAGGAAGAGATAAGGAAAAAAGTAGAGAAAGGGGATAGAAATAGAGAGAAATATAAAGGGAAATAAAAATATAAATGCAAAGAGAATGAAAACGAAATGTAATGAAATTGAACAAATTATCTGATTGGAGAAGGAGCGGAAAAGTCTATATATATATAGAAAAAACTCTATCGTACCCGAATATATATATATATATATATATATATATATATATATATATATATATATATATATATATATATATATATATATAATTGCTATTTCTGCGTGGTGATTTTACCGCCAATTAATTCTTGTTATTACAGTAATTAAAGGTAAATAAAAAATTCACTGCTAGTGGTAATCAGGGTTATGGCATTTATATTTAGGGGAAAGATGCGTGGTAATGAGATAAATTCGGAGCTTGTCCTTTGGCTGATCAAATTCTTCTTGCACCACCTACCTATGGTAATCCCACTTTAACCGCGCCCTAACATTGCTTTTCGTCTTTAAGAGAGGAAGGATCCTTAATTAACCATCGATGTCACTTTCACAAGGTAGATAAATAATGAGGTAAGCGATAGAGAAAAGAAGATAGAAGAACAAATATTACTTACCCAAATTACTGGATTCAGAAAGAATAAAGTTAAATGAGTACAAGAATTGATGAGTACTAAGCTTAAACCACCCTTAATATTTATTCCTTGTAAATAGGATCTCATGATAGACTTACAAACTTGAGATCCTTAAGTGATATCCTGTTATAGGTAATGACAATATAAAACTATACAATACAGTATAATACACAATAAAATACAAAATAAAACTGCGAAAACCTTGGAATAATTTTATTATAAATTTTGTCAACATTTTGGATGGATTTATACTAACCTGCTTCTACCGATTAAATCACGGAGTGCCTGACTTGACACGGAATCTTGTCCATACCCCAAACGATTCTAGAACTAAATTTTTGGCCTTGGACGCGACAAGGGATATTGTCCATACGCCATGGATTATTTTTACTTCAGTCCTTAGGTAGTCACTATTCCCAGTCTAGATATATATTACAGACGAGTCGAAAGTTAGTGGTAATTTTTCTTAGATGTCTGTTCTTTTCACTCTTCTCCCGAACTTAAAAGTTCCTATTCGCATCTTTATCCAAACACTTTCTCTTATAAAGGCTGTTTTTGGTCTTCGCTTTATTTTTAATAAATGTTCTTTTAAACTAATTGAATTTGCTGAGCGGGATTTCAACCAATATTACTGAGGGCATCAGTTCTTAGGATGCCAAGGAATAATAGATAAAAGGAATTTAATAAAGAAGGATTAAAGAATTTATTGCTATTAAAAGATCAAATTTTACTATATATCAATCACACATCTGCAGGCAAAATTTTTAATTGTAAATCCAATCTCCACTTCGTTTTCTCTTACATCCAATCTCACTTCAGGAAATATATTTGTATTTTAAGTCCTTATGCATGATACTACATCCGAACAGTTGATAAGATTTGCCTTTTCACGAATCTCAATGATTCGTGAACATCATGTGGACACATTTACAGATGATTTATTTTTGTTTTCTCAACATATACAGCCCTTGAAAAGGAGATTAAATATACTTAGTTCAACGGGTTCACTAGTTGCAGGATATTCCACCTTATGTCTTTTGAAACAAACTTTGCCTTCTTGAAACCTTTTGAATAGAAGAACCTTTTTGAATTACTTGCCTTATTGTCGTTAAAGCAACGCTAAAACAACTGAAGTAAAAGTATTTTATTATTTCTTTAAAATGAAATCAACTAACATCAGTTATATACGCAAATTTATCCTTTAGGTAAATTCAATAAAAAAATGCTAAAAGAAATTTGAAAATACTGTAGAAATACGGGATTTCGAAAAGAGAGGTGCGGATATCGTCGATTTTCATCGCCTTAAACTCGTTAGAATCTTTTATTCCACCTCACATCAATTGCAAACAGTTCTTTAAATGCAAAATGTTTCCAAAATATTCGTACATCATTATTCGAATTTCCAGCTCTCTAAGCTTATTTTCCAAATTCTTAAGGACTTATTTAGTAGGAAGTTCCATGGTAGGAAAAAATTGTGCATGCAAATTTCGTTACTTTGATTTAATCTTAACTTTTTATTCCGTTTTTTAATCAATGCAACGTTAGATTTCTACCAGAGAATGACTGAAAGAAGGAAGAACATAAAAAATAGCGCGAAATGGAAAAATAGCAAACGATAACGCGTTTGAAGATGGACTGAATCGATATTCTGAATGTATTGAAGGAGGGCTATTTCAATGCTTCGGGCTTAATAACAGTTACGAACAAAAGGATAAAGATCTCAATACAAGAACTACTGTGTTGTTGTGATTGCATAGACGACGTGCTAGTGGTTAATCGCCTCGAATTGCGTTTCAAGAATGTGAGCTAGAACACATTTGCTTACGGAAGCACCTTTGTGTCAGATTATTTTCATTAATTCAGGGTTATCGAACGGTGGAAATTTTGAGTAATCAAGAGAAAAAGCGGTATTCGAAACCCCTTTTTCAGTAGAAATTAAATTGAATCCAAGATATAAAGACCTTCATGGAGATAGAGAGTAGGGAGGGGGGGACGCAAGTAGGCAAGTCTTGGCCAAACCATTCTCCCGATATTCAGGTAGAATGGGACAGGAGAAGGATGTTAAAATTCTTTTAATGTCTCTGATACCTAATGGCTTAGCTCCATTAAGGGTCAGGTATGTTTGCAACTAGGTTGTGCCCATAATTAATTAGCCATTTAATAATGCACCAGGGCAAGAGTAGTGCTCATATCTCTTCTTCTCCTAACTAATTTGCCAGGTGCCAATACGAGTCCTCCCTCAAAGTTCCTCTTTGAAGTGTCAAAGAGGAGGAAGCTTATCACTGCCTAAATTGAGATTAATTTTGTTTTGCACCGAACAAAAACCGCCAATCTCCGATTTAATGTCTGCCTTTCAATCTGTGTGAAAGCAAAAAGGTAATTTCGATACCAAGAAGAGTGCCAAGTAGGTGTAAAAGTGTCATGGGATTGGGCACTAGTATCTTAAAGGGTGATAGACAAATAAAGATGGAAAAGCAATACAAGGATGATTTAAGAATAGTTTAAAGAAGTCCGACGATGGAGTTGATGCCATGAGTAGGAATGCAAATGAGTGGAGGGAATGGCTTGAATGGTTCGAGAAGTGTAGGATGACTGTGATGAGGAAGAGAGAGAAATGTGATGCTTAAGAAGGGAGGAAAAAGTTTCAGAAAGAAGAGAGTTGGCAAAAGGAGTACAAATAAGAGTGAAGAGAACGATTTGGAAGCAAGTTTAAGGATAGTTACGAATGATGTGAGAATGGTGTATCAAGTATTAATAATACAAAGAGTACTATTTACTTAAGAGAATATTGATACAAGCCAAAAGATTGAAATAGTGGTTGGAAAACTATGACTGCTCCCTTAAAAAGGATGTTTCATGGAAGACCAACGAAGACAGGCAGAATGGCGGCTTAACACGAATGAAGGGCTGTAATAACAATTACAAAGAAGGCAGGTCCTTGGAGTTGTTATAGAGTTAAGTTTAGATGAAATTACTATTTATATAGGTGAATTTTTGTGTAAAAATAAACAAGATGCTGGTGCAGAATGGACTAATGTCAATGTGGTTCCTGGATAACCCACCATCAGGAGAACTATTTCAAGCCAAATTATCAAATTTAAAGCAACCAGAGACAAGACTTTGCTCTCCTTCTCGCGATCCGTGCTTGCGCAAGAAAGAACGTGCCGTGAAAGAGCACTCTCAGATGGAAATCAGTGACCAACTGAAAGAAACCCTGCCAGAAAACGATGAGGTTGTATCTGTGGCTTCGACATCCGCCTCCCCTGCACCAATTTATCGGACGACCCAAGATCTGTGCATGAAAATCTACGGTTCCCCATCTGCTCTTATTCCAAAGAAAGCTAATGTCAACGAGCTCATAGAAGGAGTAACTAAAGGCAAATATAAATGGGACTATGATGCCGAGGTTACTGAATAATCGCTTCTGTAGGCCTTTAGAAAGAAAAAAAGTAGAAATATGCCCCGAGTCCTGCTTCAACCTTAACCAGGAACAATACAGGAAGTAAAGATCTGGTAGGGTAAGGTCACTAGCTAGAGAAAAAGGGACTAAAGTTAAGCATCCTAATATCAATTAACCATGGCTATCTCTACCAAACTCATCAGGAACCTTGAGATCTTCTCGCTGAACGTTAGCGGATGGAAGAATAAAAGCGGTGTATACAATGAACTCATCAGAAACGCTGATCCCGATATCGTGCTTATTTCTGAGCAGGGATTAGATGATAGAATAGAACCTATAAAGATTTATAACTATGAAGTTATAATGGCTAGCCACTCAAAGGAAAGGTACGACGGGGCTGCAATTGCAATCAGAAAAGGCATCAGATTTAAAGAAATACAGACCTAGAGGAATCGTATTTGGCAGTAAAGATCCCTATGACATATGATGACCTGGTGGTTGCAGTCGGGTATCAACCGCCCAGGCGCCCGTATTTACCGATCCCCAACTTTATGCGGCTGTTTAGGAGAGAGGCCTCAACGATACTTGTTTGAGATCTGAATGCCCGGTGCAGGGAGGCTGGCTATACGAGGTCCTTCAATGGAGCTGGTAACTCACTGAGCCTCCTAATAGACAGAGTAGTTGTGCAAAGAGAAGGGCCAAACTTCTCCACATTCCATACAGCAAGATCATCAACCACACCAGACATTGTGCTAACAAATCGTAACTTTTCTCTTAACCATGTTACTCTCGCGGGCCCTTTCATACCGTCAGATCATATAAGTATGATTCCCCACGTCTCCACTACTCCAATACCAGATTTCCAAACGAAGATGCCTAGCAAGAGCTAACTGGGAATTATACCGTGAACACCTGCGCCAAATGCATATCGAACATCTCGAGGGGGCAATCTTAGAAGAGATCGACGAGAAACTTGATTTTCTCACCTCGAAAATCTTGGAAGCTGACCGCCTGCTTATCCCCTGGTTATCTTAGGCCTTTTCTATGCTAGTAATTTCGACCCACTTTTCAACTATCAATGCCTAGTTTGAATGCCAGCGAGCCATTTCTGGACAGTATTCTTACGGGCGATGAAGTAATTGCAGTTGTTCTCTAATAATAAGTGAAAAAAACAATTGTTTGATCGCAAAAATTCCCATTGTACCCCAAGACATGGTACCCAACACTAGAAGACTATAAATGTATGCTTTAAATTTAAATTTCGTCGGATGTAAAAGGCGTTATTCATTATGAGCTCTTTAAAAATTTGCAAGCAGTTTCTTCAATCCTATATGCTAATCAAATGCAACTTTTAACTAAGGGTCTTGAACACAAAAGTCCTTACCACAAAAGGCAAGTTTGACCCATGAAAAAAATATTGGTACACTTTAGATAGTTCTTCAATATCATCCATATTCAAGAGACCTTATTTTGGGAGACGATCATTGCTCATCCTGTAAAATTGTAATGCCTAGGCATTTTTTAACGAGTAATGCCTAACCCCGTTTAAGCTACGAATTCTATAAGACGTTTTTAAGCTAGTATTGACTATGGCTTTTTAAATTAAGTATGACAAGGTAGTAATACCGATCTCATTTTAATTCAGTAATTCCTACGTCATTTTAATATAATAATGCTAGGCCTTTTTTAAAACTAATAATTACTAGGCCTTCTCATGACATTTTTTGACTGTTGCAATAACTAGGATGTTTTAACTAGTGATTCCTATGTATTTAAGTCATTGCACGAACACAAAAATGGCAAAGTTTACTCTAATATGAAGTAAGTGGAAAAGTATCTCGACTCCTATATTTCAACAAAACTGAATGAATTCTTCATTAAAGGTATCCACTGCTTTGTTAAACGAAGGCGAGTATTGTCAATAATGATGAAAAATCCATTCTGAGTATTTTTTTTTGTTTATTCAAAATTATTTTACTTTCCTTTCTAAAAAAGGAAATTGATTTCTTGACAACCTACTATAACTTATATGGGTTATTTGGAGTGTTATTTCCAGGAAAATAGATGCGTAACTTTATCTCCCTCTTAAATATTGTTTATTTGCGGTGTAAAAATTTTTCCAGACCTTTCGTGGACACGAATGATCCGAAACATCGATGAATAAATTGTAAATGATGATGGGTGGAAAGTCTTTTAATTTCTGAAGTCCTTTGATTGGGGAAGGTGGTCGGAACATATGACGAGTCCATCTCCATCTATAAAGGACAGCCCAATTGCGCTCTTGAAACAAGGAATTTCACTATATGTTGCGTTTGAACGATTAAATTAGAAGACACACTTAACAGAAAATAGCCTCTAGGATATTCTTTTACTAAAGTTGGTGCAAGATTGAGGAAAAAGATTCAATCTTTAAGTAATAAATGGTAAAGTAAAGAATGAGTTGGTATAGAGTAGAAAAGGACCTAATGATATCATTCTAGCCAAATATTTTGGCGTGATCTCTCCAACTTTATCACACGGGAAAGGGAAGCCTAATTGATCGACAACCTTGATAAAAACTGTATAAATCTGTACCTTTTAGACCTCAACGGCCGCAGGGTTATCTTTTTTTGTTGTGAAGGTTGATAGGTTCGGAAGAGTGTCTTGCTTCCTATGTGACAAATGAACTATGTTGTTTTTGCCTCTCTAAAATATTAAAGGAATGGGCCGTCCCCTATGTAAAGGAGCATAAGACTAAATTATCCACAAGAAAATGAAACGTGTGAATCCGGAATGGTTCAACCTTTATTTCTCAATGCTCATTCTGAGAATAGCCACTAAGTTCAAAAATACATCTGGCAGAATGAAGAGAAATGAAGAGGACTGGCCTTTATTCACTTTTATTCGAATCAATATTAAAACAGTTGTTTGTCTTCTCTGTTCCTTCGAGTTCTTGAGAGTTTGACACAAATTTTGATAAATAAATAGATAATATATAAAGTCTCCACAATTTTTCCCAAAATATTTAATAAAAAATTCATTTTTCTATTTTGGGGGAAGAAATTCCAGATTTTATGTTTTACTCATTTAATAAATGAAAAAATGGTAAAATTTTAATTTGCATTTTCACAGATTTATCGAATAATTATTTTTTTATATTATTTCTTCAAGTTTTGAGAAATTGGGGTACCTTGTATATTGGTCTTAACTTATATATAGTTCCAAAAATATTTGGGGGGATGTTAAAAAGCTAAAAGTCTTTTAGGAATTTAATAGCATCTCAAAACAAGATAAAACAATTGAAGTTTTTATTTGTCTGTTTAAGCGGCAATTTAAACCTTTTTTTGCCATATTATCACAACTTTAATGTTAAAATGATCTTTGCATGAACTATATTATTTGGCCAGAGATTCTTCATAAAACAGGTATTATTTATTCACCTCATATTGGTCCTACCGCGAAAACTAATTAGAACAGAGAGGAAAAGAACCGATATTTAGAATAAACCAACATCGATAGACTGTGCGCCGTTGTGGTGAGTACTATAACACTAATTTCGAGTCAGCTATTTTATCATTCGAATTGTAAGTTCGCCATTTTAGTGATATCAGCGATATTTGAAGAGTAAATTCGCTTTAGTTGTACAATCCATGCCCTCACAATTCTCTCCTTATTTCCCCTCAGCGGTACCACCTTGCGAACATTTTTACCTCGTTTAATCATCTCGAATTATAATGTTTCAATTTTTGATCAGCGACTTCTTCGCATATTTGGTCTACGAGTATCTCTGCAACAATTAATATTAGGAGTATTTGCAAACTCAACCCTCGAAACTGCTGAATGTTTTAATGCACAATATAGATATAGCAGGAAGGTCCGAAAATTCGTGGACTAACCTTGATAATTTTTTAAAAATGTGTTTAATGTGTCAATTCAGGATCTTTCATGTTTGAACAGGAAATGTGGAAGTTTATGTTGATTAAAATACGTTTGCGGATTTTTGGTGAATAGTACTCAGTATGCAGTAAGCCTTTATTTAAAAATGTCGAATATTGAGCATAGAGCAGTGATTAAATTTCTCACGAAAGGTGTTGAACCGAATGAAATAAAGCGCCGGGTGTATGATGTGTACGCAAGTTATTTTCTTTTCTTACACGACCGTAAAAAAATTGCCATAGTTATTTCGTATGGGTCGGGAAACATTAGAAGATGAACGTTGTGGACGTTCAGTGACTATTATAACCCCTCAAAAACATGCGCGTGTTAGAAGAAAAAGTAAATGCTGACCGACGTTTAAAGGCAAAGGAAATAGCAGCAAGAGTGAATGCATCCAAAACAGCTGTCTTCAGGATTTTACATGATCCTCTTCATATGAAGAAGGTGAGCGTAAGATGGGTGCCCAAACTTCCTTCTTCAGTCCAGAAGGAACGAAAGGGTGGAATGTTGCGGAGTTTTTAGATGTTTTCCACTGTAATGAAAGAGAAGTTATTCAGTCCATTGGAACTGGCGATAAAACTATGGGGCTATACTATGATCTATCAAAAAAGGGCCAATGGAGTGGCGTCGTCCAAGAGAAGCCGCCCAAGAAAAGCCAGGGTGGCCCCTTCAACAAAAGTATTTATGGCAAATGTTTTAGGGGACTGTGAAGGAATTTTGATGATTGACTTCAAAGAAAAGTTTACTCTGATAAATGGTGAGTATTATGCTTTTTTATTGCATAAATTAAGGGACGCCATCAAAGTACAACTTCGAAGAAAGCTCAGTAGAGGAGTCAGACTCCTCCATGACCATGCTCCAGTGCACCCAGCGGCAATTGCAAAGAGGGCCCTTCTTGATTGCGTTTTCACATAATTAAACCACCCTCCTTACAGTCTAGACTTGGCCCCGAAATATGATTATTTGTTCTCCAAAGTCAAATCCGATATGAGGGTAAATATCTTTTTTAGTGTCTCAGTTGTTTTTGAGCATTTTGAGTGCAAAGACAAGAAATATATTTACAAGGGGATTGGAATGCTTATTTCAAGATCTACGAGGGGCGGTCAATAAGTTTTGCGAATCGGTAGGGCAAACAAGAGGAAGGGGGATGAGAGGGACCTGCAGCCGCACGCTCCTTCCTCGTCTATTTAAGAAGCAGTAGCTGATCGCAAATCGTCAATCACAAATTTTTCAACAATGGAGAAGGTTGAGCACCGCGCAGTGATCAAACTTTTGACCAAGGAAGGCAAAAGAGATCCATGAACCCATGGTTGCAGTGTACACCGACACCGCCCCTTCCTATGCAACCATTGCTCGCTGGAATAGGGAGTTCCGCCATGGTCGTGAGTCCCTTGAAGATGACCTATGTCCAAGACGCCCGTCAGACGTGACGAACGAGGAAAATGTAGCCCGTGTGGAGAGGATGATCCTCGAAAATCGACGGGTGAAGATCAAAGAAATTGAGCGAGAACTTAGAATATAAAATGGAAGTGTCATTAACATCATCTACGACAATTTGGCCATGACCAGGGTCCTGATCGACTTAAACGTCGTCAAAGTCCACAAGGCCAGAGTTGCACAAGCTGCCCTGCGCGAGTGCGGATTCGAGGAGTAAAACCATTCCCTCTACAGTCCAGATCTGGCCTCTAGCAACTACTTTTTTTTCCGCCAGCTCAAGGCTGCACTGTTTGGACGCCAGTTTGGGGACGATAAAGATGTCCAGCTCTCCGTCCAGGAGTAAATTGAACAGCAGTCGGGAGATTTCTGGTTGTCGGGAATTCGATGCCTCAGGGACAAGTGGCGCAAGTGCATTGAAGTCGAGGGTAGTCATATTGAAAAATAATAAAATACTTTTCCTCATATCTCGTTTCCTTATATCTGAATTGCAAAACTTATTGACCGCCCCTCGTAATAAGTGAATTAACCTTTTTGGGGACTATATTGAAAAGTAATAAAATTAAATTGGAAATCTTATTTTTTTAATTAACCTATTTGGGCCGAGTACTTTTGGATCTTTTTAAGAAGAAATAGCACCTACGCCGACCAATTCAAATTTGGAAAGAGTGAAGTGGGAACATCGCCTCTCTTATATCATATTCCTTCTTTTCAGCTCTTCACAATCAAAATAATATTCTTCACAATTTGTTCATATGTAGGATATTATTCTAATAAAGAAAGCATAGAAACAGAATATACTAAATATAAGAAAGAATAATTTATTTATTTAGAAAACTACACGCCGATTTATTATCGCAACATAAGTTGTTGATAAATCGAATCTGCCTGAAAATATAGTTATCTCGGGCACCACAATTATTTAGACTATTTCAAACCAAAACTGATTTAGAACAAAAATTGAATTTTTTCAGGGTTTCCTTTACAAGATCTACTCAACTGGAGATGGAAAATAGGCTGCTTACATCTAAAGCTATATCATGTCAAACAAATTCGTATGCGAAATTTTACAATTGTGACTGGAATTTCAATGAAGGCCACATGTAAAATTTTCATGTAGAGAATACTTACGCAGAGTGTGATTGCTATGGATGACCAATTAAACCATATAAAGTGAATCGCATCATCATCATATTCATCATCACTAATTCTATAATTTAAGGGCAGGATTTTGGGAGTATTAGAATAATAATTTTATCTTTGTTTAGTTATTACTTAAGTATATTTTAAATTTTCATCAAGGTAATTTCTAAGAATTTCTTTAGAGTTTGAAAAAACAAAATTGTTTAGTTCAGAAAAAATATGATTATCCAATACTTTATAATGTTTTAAAAGAAAATGAATTACAATTGAAGTTCAGAAAATTTATTAAAATGTAAGCAAGGCTTCTTTTTAATTTTATCTATAACTATATTTTAGCAACTTGATATTTTGAAAGGAGGCGAAATTTAGATTAGAGTTGCTTTTTAAAATTATTATAATTAGCAAAGTTTAGAAAATTTCTAAAAATTTAACCATGGCTGTTTTTTTTTTACATTGTAATCTTAGTAGCGAAGCACAAGCTCCCCCTGTGGGGGGAGTGGCGAAGCCATTGCCTGGTTATCTATATAAAGGGAAATGATGTTGGTAGGCGATTTGAATTACACTACCCGGAGGAAAAGATTCAAGTGATTTAAACTCATTTTACTCGCTATATAATGATGTAGGGTGTATTTGAGGTGGACAAATTATTGGGCTTTGGTTTGAACAATTTTTCAAAAGTAAAAATATTATTTATATTAACTAAAATGAGGATAAAATTACTACTTGCCTTAGGGAAAATTTCAATCCTATACAACATGGTACATTATCAATACAATTACAGTTTATATCTGTTCTTGACTCTTTCTTGCTTTTCGGTTTGACCTCGCTTCCCTGCACGGATTTTTCGAAAAAAGGTAATAAAAATATTACTGCAAGGATAAATTATTCCGTTTTCTCTTTCAATGTGGTTTAATGGATTCATATATATATATATATATATATATATATATATATATATATATATATATATATATATATATATATATATATTCATATATATATATATATATTTATATATATAAGAAGAGCTGAAACCGCTCCTCTTAATGTTTCAGGTGGTTGACGTAGAGCAGTCGATCTTGGTTGTACGTCAATTTTATTCCTCCTAGTCACCTCCTCTGCTTTTGACACAATCGTCCGCACTGTCCTTGACCGTCTTCACATTTTCCTTGGGCTCTCGGGCACTGCACTTGATTGGTTCCAGTCATACCTCTCATCTCGCCCTCAGTCGGTCGCGCTCGATAACCTCTCCTCCGAGCCCACGCCTATTCATTTTGGGGTGCCTCAGGGCTCAGTCCTTGGTCCTCTTTCGCATCTACTTAATTCCTCTTGGCTCCCTTTTTCTCGATTTGGGCCTGTCCTCACAGCTCTATGCTGATGACACTCAGATATACCTTTCCTCATCCCCTGTGTCCTTCTCTCAATCAATTACTAAGCTCCTTTCAGCCTACACCTGCATAAATGAATGGCTGTGTGCCAACTTTCTCAAACTTAACCACTATTAAACTGAAGTTCTCCTTATTGGTACCGCTTCGACAGTGGAGTAATCTATAGGTCTCCTCCCTTCCCTTCCCTTGACCTTGGGGAAACCAATTTCGCCTTCTCTGATGCTGTTAGTAATTTTGGTGTTATTTCGACGAGCAACTCTCGTTTAAACCGCACATCCATCGTATCTGTAAGTCTTCCCTCGGTTCCCTCCGCAACTTCTTACGTGTTCAATCTCATTTTGATTGACAAAGCCTTGAGACTGCTATTCATGCCATAGTCACCTCACGCTTAGACTACTGCAATACTCTTCTAGTGAATCTTCCTTTTTCATCACTTCAACCCCTATAACTAGTTCAAAACTATGTTGCCCGGATGCTATTTCGCCGTGCCCACTATAAAATTCTTCTCATTAGATACAAGGCCCTAAACCTCGAGGCTCCACCTTATCTCTCGTCTGCCATCTCCCGTCGTCAAACTCCTCGGGCACTCCGGTCTAACCTTATTCCCATTCCGAACACTCCGCGTTCTGTCCCCTGCTCGATGAGTGACCGTTTCTTCTCAATTTGTCTTCTTAGACTCTGGAATGCTCTTCCGGCCGAAGTCCGATCCTCCCCCTCCCTTGCTACTTCTACACGTCTCCTGAAGACTCGTTTGTTTAGAATTGCCTTCTCTCCCCTGTAAACTTTCCCTACACTAGCTACACACCCTGTGCTCTGGGAGCGCTAAGATCCCTGAAGGGCACATTATAAATACCTATTATTATTATATTATTATTATATATGGGTTAGTATGGAGTCCTAGCCAAGAATCGAATAAGAAGTAGGAAAAAAATAGAAAATTAAGAAGTTTTCCTGTCTAAAAATATAACAAAATCCTCCAATAAACACTTTCTTGAAAACACTCGTTTTATTTCCATTAAAATTGCATAGAATATTTTAGGATAATTTCTTTTGATTGTTTCCAAGTTTCATTTGCTAGAACAGCGGATCAAAATGTTATGAGGAACGAACTGTGTATTTAACTAAAAGATACACCCAACCTAGAGACCATAAGTATACATACAGCCATTACCCCTAAAAAACATGAATATCTCATAGACAATTGAACAAAATACTAATAGTAAGTATGCAGACTCTTGTTCTGAATTCCAAGAGCACATCATCTGCCACAGGGCTTTATCACTTCATCGCATTTTTCGGACATAATTTTCCATTCTTTGCCAGAAATCTTAAACATTTGCCGGATTCCGAACCATAACCTTCTTACCTATTATCTTCTCTAGCTTTTCTATTTAGTTTAAATTAGGACTTTGCGTAGACTATTTAATTAAATCGATGTACTTGCATAAAAGAACTTCTTCATCATCTTTGGTGTGTGACACTTAGCATCCCTCTATATAAAAAAGAGACACATGTACTCTTCTTGTTCATCATTTTTTCACTCTTTGCATAAACTCGATGCATTCGGAGCATAGTTACAATGGTGAGGTGTAGGCTTCCATCAGAATGAATTCTAATGATGTAAGGGTGTAGTCCCTCGTTTGTGGCCTTTATTGGAATCTCAGTAGTGTCGGATGTAATTTTTACACAGGAGGGCCTTCGTTAAATTTAAATTTCTGTTTTATTTTAAAAAGTTTTGATGTTTTCAATTTCTTCTTTTATTTGCTTGTTTGGGGATTCCGTCCATGACTCAATCTTGCGCCAGATCACGCTTCTGTTTGAAGCTAATTGAAGGGGGCGTTTTTTCCTCTAGCTCTCGGCCAATATTATGCAATCCACGTTCCAATCTTGGGTGTATAGTGCTATGTATCCGTTTATGTCTTTAATAATAAAGATGAGAGTAACTTGCAATTCTGGAAATAGAAATTCGAAGATTATTTGCTTTTTGGTCAAGGTATGGTCCGGGAGCCTCAGCGAGACTTGCTTCCTATTCTCCATTCCACCTCCTTTCGAAAGGGCAGTGATTATGTTAGAGTCCTATTATGTGTATTGTGTATAATAAACTATAATAGATTCATACTAAGTTGAAATTTCCTTTCATCGAGTTTTCCTATACCATCACTACCTGCAACCAGAATCTACCAGAATAATAATGGATGAAAATATAGGATGTAAAAGCAGTTTGGGGATGGGGGGGAAGGGTAGTTGAGGGTAAAGAAAAACAAGGGTAATTGAGCAATGTAAATAGGATGAAGGATTAAAAATACCTTCCGTGTCACAGTCATCGCTTAAATGAACAAGGATATTAAAGTTATCTTTGTAAATTAACCACTTAATAAGGTTAAGTCGTCTCATGTGGGTTGATTTCAGATATTTTAAAAATAGGCCGATTTCACCCTCTCAAATCTATCAGGTATTTGTTTTCAATTGCTTTGGTAGACATATCAGTTTATATATTATAAAAATTATGATTATTATTACTACGACATTAAAATAAAAATTAATATTGTTACATTAATATTACAAATATTATCATTACATTAATATTATAACTGATTCACAACTAACATTTATTATAAATAAATCATTAATGATTCATACTCGTATATTATATTTATTTTGTCCGAGGAGATTGATGAATTTAGGGGTGTTCATTTATCCTATGTCTTGTTGTCGAGGGATTCGATTTTTTCCCATGAGATCTAACATAGAGCAAAACTATTAGTTAAATACATATATGAATCATAAATATAAATGAGAGTAGACTAATAATAATAAAAGGCCTAAAGGAGTGGCTCTCACACCTCTATTATGCCATATTTTCCTAACAAAATTTACATATCACCGACGAAAAATATTAATTTAGCTAAGAAATAATTATGATTTATCGTGTGTACCTTTCTCATACATGCATAGCTCCATGCTCATCGACCCTTGTTGGTCGCGCGCTCCATAATTCCCATTTCTCTGCTTTCTAGGCCTCGAGAGGGCTGCTGATGGTATTTTTCTTTCTCTTCCTGGGATAAGATTGTGTCTAGTCTCCTCCAAATTCCGCAGGCCTCTTTATGGATCGCTTCCCCTTTTTAGTGATTATCCCATTGCTAAAGTCTTGAATGGACACCAGTAGTTAATGTAATTTGTACTGAACTCTTGCAGTCTCGGCCCTAGTGCCTTACTTCATCACATTCTGAACATAACTTTAGGTCTTTCTTCAGCCATTTTTTATGATATTCGATTCCATTGTGTAGCAATTGAAGCAACTAAGAAAACTTATAAAGACCTCAGTGCTCATCTGGTTTTGTATAATCCACAGACTGAATACTAAAGGCCATTTTCACTAGTTTGTTACCATAAGTTTTTTAGAGATTATCTTCACTAGGTGGATATATACGCGTTTGGCCTTTTTTGAAAATAAATAACTTCCTTAACCTTGCCTCAGGATAGAGCTTTAGGCTTCGAAGTCAAGTAAATTCCTGGAATTGAGTCCTTTGCTTTTTATAGTTGCGGATGATTTCTCTGAGAGCAGAGCATCGACATATTTTCCCTTGTTGCATATTGTGATATATTTACATAATGCCTAGCCATAGCAGTTTTTGCTCTCATCCTTGAATGTCAACCGCCTACACAGGTATAAATAACCCTTTGCTTGCTAAACTCCTAGCGGTCCTGAGCAAAGCTTCAATGCTAAAATTTGTCTCTCGCATGGACTGGTATGTAAGCGTCCCTAGTCACACGCCCTAATGAGAGAAAGAAAAACAAAGTCAAGATAGTTGAGCAGTCAGTCCGTTTCTCTTGCCCCCTCTTCAAATGGAGGGGTGGGTAATTTTTTTAGTTTAAAACTTCAACAAGAACAAATTATTTTTGAACGAAAAGGTTCCAGGTACTAAGTTATAATCTTTTCAATAAAAATTCCAAAATTTGCTTTCATCACTATTGAGTAATCAACATATGTATATGGGACGACATAATGTCTCATAAGTAAGCAGAACCAAAGAAGATGAGCAGTTCACGGAACCATGTGGTATTGTTGAAAATAGTGGTAAAAATTTATAAAGGGAAAAAGCGGTAATAAAATAAATGAAATGGGTATAGAAATTGGACAATTTATAGAAATCTAAACTTGAAACATTATGGAAAGCGAAAAGATTACATTAAAAACAAGATATGCTATCAGCTGCTGAAAGATTTATATTAAGAACAAAGTTCGAAGGTAGAAAATAATTAAAGCATTGAAATAAATGAAAAGGAAGCAAGGGTAAGGGAAATACGGGGCAATTATTTAAGAAATATTATTGCAAGTTTGGGGGGATTAGTGTTTCAATCACGATTCAAATGTTGATAGCTGTTTTATTTTGTAATATTATGACTGCTTCAGCCATCCAAGGTCGAGTTGGATAATTTTACGACGCATGATGGTAGAGTTGTCATTTAGCACAATCAGTGTGAGCTCAATGCAATGAAATGACTGGAATTAGCGCTTGATGGCTCTAATAGGTAGGTGCGCAGTTAGCCCGTTTGAGAGCATAGTGGTTGGTATCCATGCAATGTACAGAGAACTTTTATGCCCACAGGTACCAAAGTTGCAGTTATATTGGTTAAACGACATTACCTTCGTGAAGATGGTTTCAGAATGGGTGAGGCGACTATTTTTCACAAAAAGCTTGATAAAAAGATCGAGCTTGGACATGGTTGATGTGGGTGTCAAAATTGCTAACTGTGCTATCAATCGCCAGGCTGAGTTAATTCATGGCATTCAGCTCACAAGGATTATTTTCAAAGAAACACTGCCAATCTGCGAGTGAAAGTGATCAGTCACGATATTCCAAAGCAAACCAGCTATCAACATTCAAATCATGCACGAAACAGGAATATTTCCTCACTGATTTTCTGTTTTATTTTATCCATGTTTCCTTTTCCTTTTTTTATGTTATGCGTTATTTATTTCCATCTTCAAATTTCTTCTCAATGTCATTTATTTTCCATTTTATAGCGTATCTTTTTCTTAACATAATCTTGTGGCTTTCCATAGTGCGTCATATTTATTTTTTTAATTGTGCAACTTTATACACATTTTCTTATTTGAGCGTTTTATCACTTTTAGAAATTTATTAATACTATTTTTAACGATCCACAAAAAATAAGTATATTGCTTCCGGTGAATGTCCTTTTCCGTTGCTACATTTGTCATGTATAATAGCCATGCAGATTACTACTAACTGCCACTGATGTTCACCATTCATACGCCTAAAGGAAGGACTCCAAGAGCCGAGCCCATTCATAACAGCCAAACGGAAAGCGCCAAGTAACCTAAATGCAGCTAAAGGAGAATTATATTACTAATTTTCTTATGAATAAAGAACCTTTATGAGCACCTAAGCTTCACTCCGCTATCGGCTGCCATCTGGCGTCCAAATGTATTCCTGAATTGAAACTCCTCCATAATTCTCGTCCCAAATATGCCAGTCGACTGTGATTAGACATAATTATGGTCATTGAGGGAAGCTAGTTTGAGGAAAGCTTATAGCCAATAAAATTATCAGAGAACTATAGATAAATGAATGGGCTGCAACCGCCGTTTGAGGTGGGGATCAATTGACACACCAAAGGAGCCTCACAAAGGACTATAGAGGGAAATAGCTACAACCGTCTATGCGAATGATGAAAGCTTTCTATATTGCCTGGACAGTAATATTTGAGTCAGCCACTAACCATAATGAAGTATGCCATGATTTACCCCTCAAGAGGATCCCTCTGTATCCATTAATCCAGCACTGATCTTACTCCTTCATCTGTAGTTCTAGTTCTTGAGTGTCGTGGAACAAATGCTATAGACATTCTCTCTATCTCCTCTAACAAATAGACCTGCCATCCTTCACATAAGACACGCATTAAAAAGATTAACATACAACACAACTTTATTTAGAGGTAATCCAAGGTATAAGAAGGAATAAGGAAATTAGTGTATGTGTACGAGCCTACCTACCGCCGGGGGGATAGAGAACTAAACGAAAGCGGCCCCATGATGACACTTTCTACTGATCATGCAGCTTTGGCAAAAAGGCAGGTTTTCCAATTCCTCCTCTCTGAACAAAGAGTGGCTCTTATCAAGCTAATAGATAGATAACACTCTGCTCAGAGTTCAAAGACCGCGACACAATCTTATCTAAGAAAGGAACCATGACATTTAAACACATTTGACTCGAAGCAATAACACCACGCTATGTGGCATTCAATAGCAGTCTCATATGTATAAAACAAATACAAAGTAGGATTATTCAACGAGCAAGCGAAGGATTGAAAATAAATATCGAAAAGCAAACCAAAAGGGACAAGGTAAAGGAAGAACCTAAACATAGGACAAGATCACAAATAGTTACAAAGGATAAAGTGGCAAAATTATGTTTTCCTTAGGAACCAATCGTTCACGAATGACATTATGACAACCTACTTTTGTCTCTTCTCTTAAAGGCCATTCTGAGCAAATGTGAAGTTCCCTCCGAGCTCGACTGCCCCACCGGCACAAAAAACATGAATTTTGTTTAGCCTGACTGCACGCCATTTAAAATGGCTACTACCTTAAGGTCAGCCCAAATCAACAATTTATGTTCACTGTATTTAATGTTTTTTAAAATGAAATCTAAATTCTCATGAGTTTCTTTCAAAACAGCAGAATGAGCTACTGATATTGATAGTAGTATATTTCCATTATGTAGAAGCACGGCTTTAGTAATATATAAAGAAGCGCCAATGAAAGTTCTCCATTGACTGGGTTCATAATGTATATCTAATTCTTCAAAGAGACGTGGAATAATATTACAGTAGCATAAATTTTTGTCAAATAAAAATTTGTCTTGTAAATTGTTTGATCGAATGCGAAGCTTAGTAATTCGAACATCTTCTGGTACTAAATTTATTTCTTTCAGTCTCTAGGCTAGTAATTCACTTTTTTTACTTTAAGTTTAGATCTCTTACAAGATCATCTAGATCAAGTTCTGAGAAAGGTTTTGGAGTAGTATCAACAGTTTCAGGAACATAAATTTCAGTTTCTGGTTCACATGATTCCATATATGATTCATCAGAGTTAGAGAAAACAATTTCTGCAGGTGGTTCAAGTACTGGAATGTCTTTTGAGTGAGGTCTAAGCCGAATACCAGATCTAAGGTTGGGATATACCACAGCTGAAACGCACTTCGTTGTTTTACCTAAAAGGTATGGAAATTATATGCATAAAATTTAAAGTTATGTACAAATGTGTGATTACAATAAAGTGGTTCTAAACTTAATTAATTTTATATTTTTTTGAAATAATATTACAGTATACTAATTCAAAATATAGGTACAGTGGACAATAAACAATTACTTATTTTGTATGTCTACCAAACAGAAATAGCAGTCAGTGGCATGATCTTGGGGCCTTCGCCATACAATTGGAACACCAAATTGAAGGTTTTTTATTTTTCCTTTAGACTATTTTGATTAAGAAATAAAGCATGTCGTGCAACAGATATGAGATGTCCATGGTTCATCTTGGTAGCCAATTTTACATCCAAAATACAAATTATATAGTTTTTTCACTTGAGAAGAAATTTTTCTTTAATTTTTTTAAATGTTACTGAACCACATATGTAGCAGAATTTATCTGGGCCATTTTTACACTGTTTTGTAATTAAAATTTTTGCTTTTATTTAAAAATTTATTTAGTTAAATAACCTGAAAATAAGAAATAAAAGAATGAAATTCGTTAAAATCTTCAAAATTTAACAAAAATAGTTGAAACTGGAGTCATTTCGATAAAAATGACTTCCATTTTTCAAAACTATACATAAAACTACATTAAAAAATGTGATTCTAATCTTTGTAGTCGACAAAAAGTTAAAATTTTGTTAGACAGTGTAATTTAACTATAAGTCAAAAATAGAGTTTTAATATAAAAATGACTCACTTCATTTATACATGAACTCCATTCGTCTTGATTTGATTTCGTTTCACGTTTTTTCGAAATAGTTCTAGCCACAGATAGCTTATTTTTTATATCAAACACTATGTGTTTCTCCATTTTTAAGTTAAGGGTAAAAATAAAGAAAAACTGGAAAACACAACTGATATTTACACACACACGCACAGAATAACATCAATAAAATAAGGACAGTGGCATGCACAGCAAACATTAGTCAAAGACCGATCTGACTTTCACCCGTACTGCAATCTTGAGAGATGATGCCAGTTAGTTTTTTTACACCTAATAGACTCGTTCGTATTAGCCCGAGTAGCTGGATAATTAATTTTAGTTGCCGTTAATAATTTTTAGAACGGAAACCTTTCATTGATTGTAATTTAAATCCTAATCTCAATAGAAATTTATTGTTTCAAGAAAACATTAAATTTTAATTACTTTTAAATTTTAAGATTATAGATAAAAATGCATGAACGATGGAGAGAGAACCTCTGCTACGAATGATATTTTTGATATAGGGCACCTTTAAGACAGACGTCAGACGCTAAACTAAAATATATGAACTGCAACCAGGCTTAATTAAAGGAGCCCGAGTTATTCGCTGCAATTACTAACTTGAAGTAGGTGTTGGCAAAAATTAAATCAGCTTGCAAATACACGTTCACTTCACTAATTTTATAATCGGACTAAGCCCGAACAGACCGAGTGCCGGAGTCACCACCGATTATATATATAAATATATATATATATATATATATATATATATATATATATATATTACAAGGACCGAGTGGTGGTGTATTTACGTCTAGATTTTAAAGTACTTCAAAAAGTCCTTGATTATCTTTTCTCTAAAAGTGTTATATTATTTTTATTATTACGTTATTTTAATCTTTAAGGGTTTATAGTGCCATGATCAGCGTTTCGAGGATTGAATTAAATACTTCTAAGAAACTAGACTTTTAATTAAAACATGAACAAAAAATGAAATCTAACAAAACAAACTACACAGTTATTAATTAAACGAGTTTAAGTGAGACTTACTAAATTACACAAATGAATATACAGTAATGGTTCACCCAAGGCTCACTTTAATATTGATCGCTAATTGACCTTCCAAAAAAGGATAATGGAATTTATTTACCTTTAAAAAAGCAACCACAAGAGAATCTGGATGGAGACTGACCTTGGCCTCAATTTTGAGGTAGACGCAAGAATGTTGTTTGCTGGCAGACGCGTGGACGTATTCACAGTCCTCCCAGATGTTTGTCTGGCGCGGGAATAGGATTAAAGAACCAAAGTTGATTTCGGGGCGGGTGACGGGAAGCGTTAAGCACGTTGTCTTAATCCGATTATTTCAACAACCGTACCGGGAAAGTATGCTTCTTCCAATCTTCTGATTAATCTTGGAATAATTCGCACTGACGAGCGATGAGCAAACAAGTGAAATCTTTGACGAAGGAAGAGTGTTTGAGGAAGTTCACTTTGGGGTATTCCTCAATGGCGAGGACTGTCTCTGGGTTTTTGTTGTAAACCGGGATAGGAGGTTTCTCTGACGAGAGATAGTTGAACTTGTTTCTCAATACAAGTTAACTTAAACTTCGGTGTGGCCACCAGGAACTGGCTTAGCATGAGCTTCTTCTATGTTCTTTTCGTAGGGTTGCCGGACACCGAGTCGAACTTCGTTGTCTCGATCAAAAACTCGATCTTCCTGAGACATGATGCTACTTTTCGGTGTGACCACCAGGAACTGGCTCAGGATGAGCTTCTTCTATGTTCTTTTCGTAGGGTTGCCGGACACCGAGTCGAACTTCGTTGTCTCGATCAAAAACTCGATCTTCCTGAGACATGATGCTACTTTTCGGTGTGACCACCAGGAACTGGCTCAGGATGAGCTTCTTCTCTGTTCTTTTCGTTGGTTGCCAGTCCTCTAGCCGAACTTTTTTGTCTCGATGACTAACTCTAACCTTCTTGTTCTTCTGCAGTTATTGGGCTATATACTTCACCACCCCACTGGGAAGGTGAGGGGAGGAAGGGGGGAGGTCTTTGGAATTAAGCCTCCTCCTCTGAAGGTGCTTTTCCAAGCTTCGTTCACTTAGCCTTAAAGGTACCTTCGGGCATTTGGTCGACGCTCCTCTGATGTCATCTATGAAGGAAAATTATATACCAATTCAGAGAGAAAATATTGCCGGTTTAGCCAATGTTAGGTTCGCCGGACCCGAAATGTGATGATTAGTGCATTTTGTGGTTGTGGGAAATCTTTTTGGTGACTCTCGAGGCGAGGGAAGAGAGGAAGGAGGCTAAGTAATACCCCACCTAATGCCAGGCCGTTGCAGTTACCAAACAGAGCCTCAGTTTTGAGAGAGGGAGGATATCGATTTCCTTACAATATATATTTATATAGT
This sequence comes from Ceratothoa steindachneri, assembly GCA_963969495.1. Classification (NCBI taxonomy): domain Eukaryota; kingdom Metazoa; phylum Arthropoda; class Malacostraca; order Isopoda; family Cymothoidae; genus Ceratothoa; species Ceratothoa steindachneri. The sequence goes on from OZ018330.1 coordinate 93,664,171, forward strand.
TCGAAAAAATCCGAGATGGGATGGGATTCGAACCAAGTACACTGAGGCAGCAAGCAAACGCTTTGATCTCAGTTAAAGGGAATCTTTAACCACTCGGCTACGCGAGGGCTTCCTCTAAGTGAAATCAAAGCGGTTGCTCGCTGCCTCAGTGTGCTTGGTTCGAATCCCAGCCCAGCTCGGATTTTTTCGAAGCAGGAAATAACTATTTCCGTACAGAAAATTATTCCGTTTTCTCTTTCTTGTTGTGTTTAGGATTTATTTCATCATTCTCTCGCGCTCATAAGAGATATACATCATATATATATATATATATATATGAATCCATTAAACCACATTGAAAGAGAAAACGGAATAATTTTTCCTTGCAGTAATATTTTGATTACCTTTTTTTCGAAAAATCCGTGCAGGGAAGAGATTCGAACCAGGCACACTGAGGCAGCGAGCACTGCTTTGATCTCAGTTAAAAGTATGCCGTTAGTACACTACGCTACGCAGAGAACCAAAAAATTCTCTGAATAGAATAGCTTTTCGAAAAAGGTAATAAAAATATTACTGCAAGGAAAATTTTTCCGTTTTCTCTTTCAATGTGGTTTAATGAATTCATTTTCATCATTCTCTCGTGCTACTTTGAGAGAAATATACATTTATATATATATATATATTTGATGACGTGACACAAGTATTTACACACTTAAATTTAAAAGACTTCTGAAATATATCAGGCATTCGTTTGGAGAGTGATGGATTAGTACGTGTGGCATACCGAAAACAGACAAAAGAGGAAAACCACCCTGACCTATTATATCGTGTATTGACTCCCATGTATACAACATCTCGAAATAGTTAGCCTTCCATCTTACTGATGCCCTTGAATATATACCTCTCCTTCACACATGATCCATCCTTCTTACTTCATTGAAAATTTTAAAAATATTAAATTATAAGTAGCCGTTTAGTTAGCTTTGAAGTAAATATCCAGTTCCCCAAAGTCCGACTTCATGAAGCCATTGATGTTCTATCTAAGGTATTAGACAATCTGATATTAAACCTCTCACTATGCCCCACCAAAATATAAATCTTTTATTTTTTTTATGTCATCTAGCGACTGCCTTTTAGGTCATAAGTCGCCGCACTCAAGCCAGCCTAAATCTAGGCTACATTAAAAGCCAGATTAAAAAAAAGAGAGGAAAAACAAAAAAAAAGATGCAAACAAAAAACAAAAGAAAAACGAACAAAAAGCAAAAGAAGAACAAACGAATTGAAGAAATATTATTATTTAAAAAAAAGGGAATGGCCGGCCTCTTCCAAAAAGTAAAAAAGGCCACAGGTCGGTGTGCACGAATCCGTCCCGAGTACAAGGGACAGGCGGTAGTGACGCCGCTCATCCCGGTACCGGGACAGGTATCGTGAGCGAAGCTCACCCAGACTGGGACATTCGACAAGAAAGTGCCAAACAGTCTGGGGCACGATGCAGTCGTCACAATAGGGCGCTGGCGAGCGCTCCATCAAATAACGATGCGTCACACGAGTGTGCCCGATTCGGAGACGACAGAAAGCGAACTCAAGCCGTCGCGGAATTGGGGGATAGATCCATGCTAACAGTCGCGGCGCAATGGCACGCAACTTTAAGTTCCCTTTGACCGTCTCCCATCTTCTTTGCCAAGCAGTCTACAGAGCTGCCCGTACTCCTGCCATGTAATCGGTGTGAGGAAGAGCGAAACGCTGGTCCGATCGCAGAGTCTTCGTGGACTCTTTGCCGGCCCCATCTGCGCGCTCATTCCCCGCAATTCCTACATGTCCAGAAACCCATCAAAAGATAATCTCGACATCTGCCCGGCACGCCAAAACTGTGGCGTCACAGATATCGCAAACCAGAGGATGCGGAGATTTCAATGCCCCGAGAGCACTCAGGGCGATTTTTGAGTCGCTATAGATCACAATCCGGTCTCCAAACCGGGCATGTCGCGTAATCTCCCGTACCAAGTGGTGTATTGCCACCAGCTCGGCCGTGAAGACAGACGCAGTGCCTGGCAGAGCCACGCTGACTTCAAACAGAGAGAATACGGCGTGGAAGCCGACCCCCTTTTGGTACTTGGAGCCATCCGTATACAGTGGCATGGTTTTAGCGTGACACGTGGTGTGCTCCAAAAAGGTGGAACGCAATACTCCCAGCAATGTACAAGCTTTCGGAGCAGAGGCGTGGCGACAAATGGCTAAATGTGGTACCCTCGAGGGTGGCCTCCTGGACAGAACCATGGGCGCCACCGGCATGAGAGCTATACCTAGCTCTCGAAGGAGTTTCCTGGCTCTAAACCCAAAGGGCCTAGGGTATGACTGGCGTCTCTCGGCAGCATAGGCACAGTCGAGATCAGCTGCGGATGCAGTGAGAGCTGTTGGCGACTGAGGGAGGTGCCAGGCGAGTGATGCACTGCACGCGGTGTAGAGCGAACGGCTACTCCCCCAGCACCGACCACAGGCTATCAATGGGGGAAGTGCGGAAGGCAGCGGTCGTAAGGCGAAGGCCGGTGTGGTAGATCGAGTCAACCTTCCGCAATTAATGCTCGGCTGCGGATGCATAAAACTCGCATCCGTAGTCGAGTTTCGAACGAACAAAGGATCGATCAAAAAGTAAGGCAGTAGCCCTATAAGCGCACCAAGCGCTGAACGCCAAGGAACGGAGAATATCCATGGCGCGGGTACAAGAGACACTAAGGCTGCAAATATGAGCCTCCCAGGTGAGGCGTCAGTCAAATAAAAGACCAATGAAACAGTGATTTCAATTACTTTCAGGCACACCCATTTAAAAAACAAATCTATGTTGGGGTGGAGCCATGGATGGCGGCTTAAGTGCACCACCTTAGTCTTGATAAAAGAAAACCGAAACCTGTGCGCTTCGGCATAGCGAGAGACACGGTTCAATGCCTTTTGGAGTTGATCTTCCAGAGCTGGCATCTGTGACACTGAGGACACTCCCCTGCGGAACACCTTCTTTCTGCTCCTTTGGGCACAAGAGGGCTTCCCCCCACCCGTACGCGAAATAGACGATCTCGCAAAATTCAGATATAAAAATTACGAGGCGTTTCCTCGCCCCCATCGTGTGGAGAGTCTCCATGATACCATATCACCATGCGGTATCATAAGCCTTCTCAAGATCAAAAAACACCGTGGCCTAGTGCTGTCTACGAACGAAGGCCTTGCAGATGGCATTTTCCAGTCGGAGCAGAGCATTCGACGTGGAGTGGAACTTGCGAAAGCCACACTGTGCAGAAAACAGATTGCCTCCTTCGTCCAGGAAAAAGGCTAATCTAACATTTAACAATTTTTCCATCAACTTGCACACGCAAGAAGTTAAAGAGATCGGGCGGAAACCAGTCTGAGGAGAGTGATCTCTCCCTGGCTTGCGAAAGGCGCGCACAGTAGCAATTCGCCAGGAATCTCGGAGGAGACCCTCTACCCAGATCCTGTTAAATAAATCTAATAGAAAGGAAATGCCTGGCTCGCTCAGGTGTCAAAGCATGGCGTACGGGACATCGTCCGGACCATCGGCGGTGTCCGCGCACGAAGCAAGAGCAAAGCGCAACTCACACACAGTAAACTTGGCGTTTAAGGGTTCTCCGCCTCTAGAGGTAAAGTCCAGCCGGCGGCCTTACGCAACATCACGACGTGCATTAAATGCTGCCGAAGCAGCATTCCCGCTAGAGAATGCGGAGAAATCAGGCGAAAAGCATTCCGCCAAAGAGGCAGGGTCCAAGATTGCGGTCCAATTCTCCTGGAAAACGGGAGGGGGGGTCCTGCGCGAACTTGCCCCAAATCCTTTTGACTCGCCTCCACACCTCTGCCAAAGGGTTCTTTCTAGTTAAGTAAAGACACGTATGCACGCCAATAAGAGCGGCGGGCGTGCTTTGAAATATACCGAAACCTAGCCCTGGGCTACGAAATTCACCGACAGTGAACTTTTTCGGGGGTGCTTATAGCGCTTGTAAGCATAAAGCTTCTGTTTGAGGGCCGTCTCACACTCAGCCGACTACCACTGGAGTGGTTGGCGTGCTAAACGGCCAGACGTTCTGGGAATAGTAGTCAGGCCCGCAGCGATGAGGTTGGCGGAGAAGAACTCAACGGCCTCATCTACCGACATAAACTCCTCGAATGAGGTAGAGAATTCAGTCATTTCCTGAAATGGAAGCCACCACGCCTACGCTAAGCACCACCGAGGTGGGCTGTCAGGCAGCAGTTGCCCTGAAAATGATATTTGAATGGGAAAGTGATCACTACCATGGAGGTCATCGACCACCCATCAATCAAAATCAGGATGTGCATCCGAAGAGCACAAAGATAGTTCAAGGAAAGAAAATGAAGCGGTTCTCTTGCAGTGATGCGTAAATTCATCCACATTAAGGCCACCTATCTCAAGCTCTTCGATCAGATCGGCAAGGAATTTTCCCCTGGAATTTATTGAGTAATCTCCCCAAAGAGGATGGCTGCCGTCCAGATCTCTAAGCAAGATAAAGGGCCTCGGCAACCATGCCACGACGCGGCGGAAGTCCCCCGCGTTGAAGTCAGCTGACGGTGGAATGTACGCAGAAATGATAGTATACCTCCTATCCAGGTAAAGCTGCACAGCCACTGCCTGAAAGGAGGTATCTAAAGTGAAAAGAAGAACGGAGTCATCATGCCGGGGGTAAGCCGCGCATCCCCCAGCCCGGCTATCTCGTGGTAGTGGGGTCGCAAGACCCTTATACCCCGAGAGGGCGGGCAGGGGGCACGCGCCTAGCATGGTCTCCTGCAAAAAAATATCTAACGGGGAACGGGACGAGACGAACCTCCGCAGCTCCCTCAGTTAACCCGGAGTCTACGGCAATTTCATTGAAGGAATATGCCCTCCAGGCCTAGTTCGGTGGAGACGGGGGGGGGGGCCTCTTTGAACAGAAGACCCTCACGGGAATGGCCGTACGCTTCCTGGAGGCAGAACCTCGGGCGCTGAAGGCCGGACAAAGCGCTGACGGCGCAGTCGCCTTCGAAGACTTATTGGGGGAGGTTGGACTCGCCATGCGAGTCTTTTCCTCCCTCTGCCTCCAAACCTTTGGTGGGCGTTGCGGCTTCGGAGGTGGGGGGCCCTCTTTTCGAGGAACCACCGTCTCCGAGCCACTCAGTCTACCACAAGGCGTGGGCAAAAGAGCCAAAGCTCCTTTGTTGCTGTTTTCCTCTCAGGGGATAGTTTTAGGAACCCCGAAAGATGGCCTGGCGACCAACTTCAGCGGTGTTGGCTCATGTGAGTCTAACGACTCGGTGGAGGCGTGTGGCCGTTTCGCCTTATGGGAAACAGTCACTCTGGGAGAAGTGGGGGTAGGCCTGGTTTTAACCGGGGCTGGGTGTGAACCCTTTTTGCCGCTAGCTTTACGAGGGGAGGGCCCGAGTTGAGTAGAACCCGCAGAAGGGCTTTGGAGGGGCGTGGAAACAACCGTGCTCGTTCGCCTTGATGGGTCAGGAGCAGTGTGTTCCTTTTGTAACTATTGAGGCATAAGACGTCCTAGGCAGAGCCGGGCGCGCCAGGACCAAGTCCTTAGCCTCGCGGAATGAGAGTCAATCCTGGGCCTGAACGGCCAGGGTTACTTTCCCAAGGAGATTTGCACCACCTTGCTTCGAAGAAGCGGGGTGTGGCTCTCCGCCATCAACACACTTGGCCACACACGATTTAGACTTATCGTGTGCGGCGTTGGAGCAATTTACACAGACTTCGGGTGACCCCGACTTTGCACGTCTACAAGAACGATTCGTATGGCCGAAGCGGGGACAGTAATAACACCGCCGCGGCAGTGGCACGAATGCCTTTATGCGGTAGCAGTCCCAACCGGCAAGCAACGACTCAGGGAGCTTGTCAGAGTCAAAAGTGAAGAAGAGTGTAGGGGTGGGTCTCGAGGCCCCTCCCTGTTTTCTTAACACAGGTTCGACCTTCCCCGCCTCATGGTCGGCCAGCTCTAGGGTGATCTCCTCTATGGAGTAGTCAGCGAGTTCCCTCTCATAAAATACTACTTTCACAAAGTTCATGGTAGAGTGCGGGGGCACACTCACCGGGGTGCCATCAAGTGTCCGAAGAGCACTTATCTTGGCAGCCTTGGAGGGATTCGTTGCATTCGCCATAAGGCTCCCGTCCGAGAAACGGGTCACCTTCGGCTCTCTACCAATTACACTATCTAATGCTTTTCTCTGATGGGTCAGCTTTCCCTTGGCCAACATGCTGCCAATAGTGGAGCAAATGACGAGGAAGCGTTTGAAGCCAGCGGGCTCGAAAACGCTAGTTAACCTCTGAATGAGGGAGCCGATGTTATCAAGGCTCCGCCCTATGCACTTTTGGTCTTAGTCATAGTCAGGGGCTCCGCACCCGGTCGAAGAGCAGAGGGGTCGGATGTGCCGATCTTGGCTTGGTCACTTACCAAAGTGGCAGCAGACCCATCCTTCCTCGCAACCCCCGTAGATGGACAGGAGCTCCAAGTCTTTTTAGTATTTTTCTTTTTTTTTCTTTTTAGGAGAAGGGGGCGGGGAATGAACTCGCTTCTCCCCTCCGATGGCAGAAGGCCCTTAGGCCAGATGGTCCAGCCTCAGCCGATCCTTCTCCAAGATGGAGAAGGTCCTGGTAGTCGCAGGGGCACCGGTTGGAGGAGATTCCTCCCCTCCTTGTACTGCTTTGGAAACCCGGGCCGTTTGAGGAGGACCTTGCATAGTGGCGGATTCTGGTTCGGTGTTTGGCGCCGAGCCCAGGTTTTCCCTCATGGAAGGCCCTACCGTCTAAATCTGGCTTGCCTCAAGGACCATGTCTATCTCAGGAGGGGCCTCCAGTTGGCTATCTCCTCCCAGGACATCGCAGGTTCCGTTGGCACCGTCACCAGTCATGTGTGGGGAGGCACAGGCCTTGACCCCGGCAAGGTTCAATATTCTGGCCAGCAATTCTTTTGAGGAAAGCGACTGAAGGGGCCTGCTTCCCTTTTCCCCCTAAGGGGGTTTGCCCTACCGAGCCACTTCACTGAGGAGCGGTCGGCTATGAGCTGCCTGCTGGCTTTCTTGGCAGTCCCCTTGGAAGGAAAAGCAGGGACTTCCGCTGGAAAAAGGGATGTGCCCGGAAGCACCTCCATAGAAGGGGGTGAGGGAGAGTCCCCTACACCCATAGGCGAAGGAGAGTAGTAAGCCTCCTCTCCGGTTAGAGTAATATGGAGCGTCCCCTGCGGAAGCTCGGGGGGGGAGCTCCATTTTGTATGTGCAGCTGCCCGAGGGTGGCTGCGTTGATGAGCAAGGGGAATTGGGGAGAGATTTGGGTTTTGTTATATTTTCATTCATGGGCATGGTGACCCTCTTTGTTCTACGGGAAGCAATAGCTCATCACCCCTAGCAGTAGCCTTCTCTGCAAGTGGTGCGTACAGGACCTGGCAGAGCCAGGTGCCGCCATTTCGTGCCACTCCGCCCGCCTAGTGGCCTAGCAGTCCATCAGCACGGCGGCTCCACCTTGAACACGGTGTAAAAAAATTAATAGAGTGTGAAGTGAGAAGGAAAGGGGATGTGAGGAAGGTTTGGGTGGGGATGAAGCAGGTTCATAAAAAACAACCACCCCAGACGGAAGCTCAGGGGTTAGAAAACATTGTCCCCTCCCCCCTCAGGCTCGATCCGGGACGGTTGGCTGATAAGAAGGTCAGCATCTCCCCTGTGAAATTAGAGGCTGACCAGAGAAAGTTGTGGGAGAGGTTGTATGAAAAGCGACCAAGTAAGGGAGAAATACAGGCTGTCTGGAAAAAGGAGAAGAGTCTAAGCTAGGGTCGCACGGGGTGCTGACTCCGGTCAGCACGGCGGCCAGGATGGCAAATTGCCGTGCCCCTTACGGGGTATAAATCTTGTAAAACTATTCGTTACTGTCAATGCATTTATTAGTAAAATGGGTTTCTTCTGTAAAAATACGGACTTAACATGGGCAACCCTTGATCATTCATATTAGGGAACCTTTTTATGTAACATTTTAAAGTTAATTTACTTCCTTCTGTTATTCCACATCAGAATTTTGTATGGTGTAGGTAGGTAAATAATGTCATATCTATTTGGCCTATAACAAGTTTAAATTCATCTGACAATTTTCTTAAAAATCCTTACGACCTCCATCTCACCATCAAATAGAATAGAAAAAAGATAATTGTATAGCCTTTCTCGATGTCAAAATTGTAAGAGTCATTAATCAAATCAGCTTCACTTTTGACCGTAAACAGACCCATTATATTTCTTACATCCATTTATTTTCCCATCATGATGTTTGCATTAAAATATCCGTTGCATCAGGATATTTTTGAGAGCCCTTAGAATCTGTTATCCTTGCTTTCTAGAGGATGAGAATACATATATAACCTGCAGATATACATTATATATATATATATATGTATGTATATATATATATATATATATATATATATATATATATATATATATATATATATATATATATATGAGGAATTAAACGACATTCTCCGAAAACAATTTAATTCAGAACAGTTTCGGTGTATCTCACACCCTTTTTAAACTTACACTGGGTAGAAAATATAAGAGAAGTGCATATAAGCATAACACAAGATCCCCTCATTTTTCCCCCAATCCCCTACTTGTGGCTAATCTGGGGGAGGGGTAGGCCTAAACATATTGAAGGACTGACATTTCACTATTTTGTTTATATGCTTTCTTATTATTACAAGATTAAAAGAAAATTTCCCCTCAGATAGATTTAAATTAGGAACTGACGATATCAAGCTCGATTCTACGATTCTTCTCTTAACATAGTTAGCCGATTTAAATAACATTTTACTTCCATTGAAATCGATCGTATGATTCTTGTCTCTAACATGGCAAAATATTCCACTGCTTTCGCTGCCCACTCTAATATCTCTTTTGTGTTCGTACAATCTCTTGTCTAGATTTCTCCCCGTTTCCCCTATATAAACTTTATGGCACTCGTTGCATGGTATTGCATATACTCCTATGTTATGATGTTCTTTGGGCTTCCTGGCAATCATCAATTGGTTTAAGGAATTATTATATTTAAAGGCTAGATTAATACCCGCTTTTTCAAATATGTCCTTTAAACTATTTAATTTATTATTAAATGGCAATGTTATTCATTTGTTGAAGTCGTTAGTGCGGGAAGTCTTATTACCATAGAATGTTTTCCTAGCTGCAAAATGGGCAGACGATATGAACCAATCGGGGTAATACAAATTAGAAAAAATGGTCCTGATAATGACAATTTTTTCATCTAAATAGGAAGGATGACATATTTTGTATGCTCTAAGGAAAAGGTTAGAAATTACCGATTTTTTAACAGTATTATCGTGAAACGAAAAATAATGTATATAGGCATTCGGGTAATTTGGTTTCCTATATACGTCAAGTTTTAATTCATGGTGATCTTTATTAATGAGGACATCTAAAAAGGGTAATCTATTATCATATTCCCATTCATATTCAAATTTGATAGAGACATGCAAATTATTCAAATTATTAAAAAAGGTATCAAAATCATGGCTATTAGGCTATACAGAAAATACATCGTCAATGTACCTTAACCATATAAAGTTAGGGGAAGAAATTGTGGGAAGAAGTTCAGTCTCAAAATATTCCATGAAGAGACATGCTAATATCGGAGATAAACTATTTCCCATGCTAAGGCAAAATAATTGTCTCTAAAACTCATTATTTACTCGAAACACATTGACAGAGAGACATAATTCAACTAAATCGATAAATTTACTCGTAGAAATGGGAAGATCCAAATTAAGTCTAGGCATGATTTCCCGCAGAAGGTCCATGGTTTGGTCAATCGAAACTTTGGTAAACAAAGAGTTTACATCAAAGCTCACAAGTTTTCCATCCGGTAATTGCAAGTGGTTGAGGCGGTCAACGAAATCTTGAGTGTTCATAATGTGTGCAGATGAGATTCTTCCTACTGATGGAGATAAATGCTTGGCGAGTCATTTGGAGAGCTTATAAGTGGGAGAATTAATATTAGAAATGATTGGGCGTTAGGGACATCCCTCTTTGTGGCTCTTTGAGAGCCCATACATATAGGGAAGTAGAGGGTTCGTACTCCTGAATTGTTTAATTAAATCTGCACTTTTTAATATTCTCTTCAATTTGTTGTTGAAATTGCTTGTTTTGTTATTAAGCGGATCACTTTGTAGCTTTTCATATGTGTCCACATCATTAAGAATTTCATTTAGTTTATCATTCTAACTATGTTTGTCCAAAATGACTAACTGATTCGTTTTGTCGGATTTGGTTATAACAATGTTGTTACTAAATTTAAGTTTATTTAACACAATCTGAAATCTTTTGGGAAAACCAATTTGGTCAGATTTTTCAGAATTTAGGACACTAAGCATAAGGCCACTAAGAAATTCACCACTTATTTGCTCATGTGAGGATTTGGCTATGGATACTAAATGGTCTAGTGAGAACTCCAGCAGTAGGAAGAATCTCATCTGCAAACATTATAAACACTCAAGATTTCGTTGACCGCCTCAACCACTTGCAATTACCGGATGGAAAACTGGTGAGCTTTGATGTAAACTCTTTGTTTACCAAAGTTGCGGTTGACCAAACCATGGGCCTTCTGCGGGAAATCATGCCTAGACTTAATTTGGATCTTCCCATTTCTACGAGTAAATTTATCGATTTAGTTGAATTATGTCTCTCTGACAATGTGTTTCGAGTAAATAATGAGTTTTATAGACAAATATTTTGCCTTAGCATGGAAAATAGTTTATCTCTGATATCGGCATGTCTCTTCATGGAATATTTTGAGACTGAACTCATTTCCACAATTTCTCCCCCTAACTTTATATGGTTAAGGTACATTGACGATGTATTTTCTGTATGGCCTAATGGCATGATTTTGATACCTTTTTTAATAATTGTAATTATTTGCTTGTCTCTATCAAATTTAAATATGAATGGGAATATGATAATAGATTACCCTTTTTAGATGTCCTCATAAATAAAGATCACCATGAATTAAAACTTGACGTGTATAGGAAACCAACCCACTCGAATGCCTATATACATTATTTTTCGTTTCACGATAATACTGTCATAAAATAGGTAATTTCTAACCTTTTCCTTAGAGCATACAAAATATGTCATCCTTCCTATTTAGATGAAGAAATTGTCATGATCGGGGCCATTTTTTCTAATTAATATTACCCCGATTGGTTCATATCGTCTGCCCATTTTGCAGCTAGGAAAACATTCTATGGTATAAGAGTTTGGGTTTCCTGGACATCATCAATTGGTTTAAGGAATTATTATATTTAAAGGCTAGATCAATACCCGATTTTCCAAATATGTCCTTTAAATTTACTATTAATCTAGCCTTTAAATATAATAATTCCTTAAACCAATTGATGATGGCCAGGAAACCCGAAGAACATCATAACATAGGAGTATATGCAGTACCATGCAACGATTGCCATAAAGTTCATATAGGAGAAACGGGGAGAAATCTAGACAAGAGATTGTACGAACACAAAAGAGATATTAGAGTGGGCAGCGAAAGTAGTGGAATATTTTGCCATGTTAGAGACAAGAATCATACGATCGATTTCAATGGAAGTAAAATGTTATTTAAATCGGCTAACTATGCTAAGAGAAGAATCGTAGAATCGAGCTTGATATCGTCAGTTCCTAATTTTTATCTATCTGAGGGTCAATTTACTTTTAATCACGTAAGAAGATCGCAAATAAACAAAATAGTAAAACGCCCACTTCAATATGTTTAGGCCTACCTGCCCCCTCCCCCCCTGATTAGCCACAAGTAGGGGATTATGGAAAAAGAGGGGATCTTGTGTTATGCTTATTTTCATTTCTCTTATATTTTCTGCCCAGTGTCAGTTGAAAAAGGCTATGAGATACACCGAAACTGTTCTGAATTAAATTGTCTTTAGGGAATGTGGTTTAATTTTTCATCTTTTCTTGCGATATTGCATAAATTTTCATCATATATATATATATATATATATATATATATATATATTTATATACAGCAGGACAATTATTTGGCCATTTTAGAATCTACACCTCTTTGTAGTTCAATTAAGTTGTCTCCGACAACCCTCAACTCAAACTTTGAAGTTACTCTTAGGAAGGTTGCATTTACATGAATATTCCCGGTTTCATTATCCAAATTCGCGCTCACCAAAGAAAAGACTAAAGCATATAACAAATAAAATCACATAAAACATAACATGCAATGCAACACACAAATAAATATTTATCAAGCCTCTTAGGCTACTCATATCTATCAATCATTGCCCACAAGCAAATTCTCTCAATTGTTTTGTCTATTAGGAATAGAAAGGAACCAGATGGATATAGCTTAGAATTTTATTCAGACATTTAAAAAGGCTTTCCTTTTAAAATTACACAAGTCAAATCAGATTTAATTTACTCTGCTAAATTTTGTTCACCCTTATTATTTTTTATCGTTTTAATTGCCTTATGCCTCACCGTTGTCTTGACCAATTGCCTTCATCCCGTATTAAGAAGAATCTCGTTAATCCAGAGGACCCTCACTCACAGGAGATCTAATACTCTGCCGTCCACCAAATGCATCATTATGTTCCTTAATAAGGCTCAAGCAGTTGATTCCATTAACCAATTTCGCGAAACAGGAAGAATATTTGATTTTTTAATAGTAAACGTTCTGTTTTAGGACTATTTAATATACTAGTATTGGGGGATCAGTATATTGATAAGTGCTATGCAAGAGCGCCACACCCATACATATATATGACTGTCCGTTTATGCGTCTCATTCTTTCTTACTTTCAATATATGCTTAATTTCAAGATCGTTGAGTCGAAATTGAATATCTAATCATTTCCCTCTTTGTATTTTAATTCCCATCGAATATTCTTCATAGTAATTATTTTGAGCTTCCAATTAGAGGAATTTGAAAATTTAATTGTGGAGTTCCTGACTCTGATATGATGCCGCAAATTAGGTGATGTAGATTTATGAAGAGAATACTTATTATATATAAATCATTATATTCAACCCATTATACTACACTATAACCTTCATTTTAATGTATTCTTTTGTTATATATAAAGGTTGTATGTATAACTATTTTATACCTACCCATTGATTAGGTTTTATCAGTGTTTAATCATCGTGTTCCTCGGAAATTGTGACTGCAATCATTTATCTTGTTACGAATATGCCAAAATGGATTGCTGCTTCTTTAAATAATCTTGTGTGAAATATAAATGTGGTAGCTGGTTAAACTACTTCATCTAGGATGTTTTTTTTCTTGTACGTCCATTCCTTTTGAAGTTGATAGATCTCTAATGAATATTTTAAGAATTGAATGTATGACAAGCATGAATCCATCGTAGCTCTTATACCGTGATCCTCATATCATATGTCAGAGTTTGTCGTAGTTAGACATTTATGAGTTTCACAATTCAAGTGAAATAATAAATATTAGCATTCCTGCCATGGATTCAAATTCTCACGCCCTAATATATTTTGTTCAGTCACAAATATATGACCATTTAATTTGAATTATCCTTGCAAAATACAAAATATATTGTAATATTGCAGAATGGGTCTATAATCGCTTTCAGCTAATAAAACTATCTTTATTTATGTATGTATTTTAAGGTGCTATAAATTATGATAACCTTAATTTTCTTCGGAAAACAATCAATACCGTGAAAACTAAACCACAAAAACCAGCTTCTCCTAACCTATCCAACCCTTCCTAAAATAATCAGCCCCTCTCACTCTATACGACCTAACCTTAAAGAAAAGAATAAACTGTAAAGTATTTAGACATAGAGAAACATACCTGATTAGTATTGATCTTCAAAATCAGATTGAGTGTCAGTAAACCTTAAGTCTCGGCATTGTTCAGGGCCATAGATGTTTTTCAATTATGTACCCTCACGCTCTATCACATTTGGGGAAAAACTTTGCTGGATAGCATACCATTCCCTCTAATAAAAACTATTTTTGTCAAAGGGGTGAACAAATTATTTAATAAAGGTAGTTAAATAAATTAGATGAAGATTAACGAGGTAATCTGGGGATGACCATACAAGATTGCTTTACCTTCAAGCGCGGGCGAAATGGAGGAGCGGGGGGGGAGACAACAGCGCAGGTCTTTAAGAGGATACTACGGGGAGCCTGACGAGGAGGACTCGAAAATGGCGTTGGATTATTTCGTGATGAAGAATGAGATTTTTTTCTGCTCCAGAGAGACGTAATCTCAAATCAAGACGATTTTGCAGATCGGCAGGGAGCTTCAGTCTCGAAGGAACGACGGGTTACAAAGCTTCACAGGAAAACAGACATGCAGTCTGAACGGAGTGAATGGCAGGCTTTCAATTTCCTCGAGTAATGGTGAGCTTCGGGTTAAATAGCAGAGTGGCTGGTTCGATAGACGCCTCAGGGACTGGCGGTCCCTAAAGGATTCTTGGCGCCAGTTTATGCAAACATATTTCATGATAATGAAACGGTCCCAACGGTCAAAATTGCCTCGTGATATGAAGGTAAGGTTAATGTGGCTGCCATAGCGGGAGAATTGACATGCCTGGCAAGCATTGGGTGGAGGCAGGAGAGCTGCGCACAGTGTTATCTCCGGGAAGGGGGGCAACAGTGGCGTCCGAAAGCAAACACAGCTGTGACGGGTGATCTAGCGAGGGAGTGATTCTTTCTCAAACTTTCTATAATTCTCACGCTCTGCGCTCGTGGTCTTCTTGAAAGAAAAGAAGGTTATTTCCGAGGGGGCTTCTCCTTACGGTAGTCGTTCGAGGGCATTCCCTCACTCGCCCCCCTTTCCGAGGATGACGTTTTCCTGATGCGAAGAGGAAGGAAAATGGCATCCCCAAACATGGGAGGAGTTGCATATGGGAAAATTGATGTGAGTCTACAGGTGCACAATAAGGGCGGACATTTCAATTTAATTCGACACAGCGGTCACTAACTGAATTTCTGACTTCCGTTTAATCCCTGGCACAGGGTATATTTAAATAGTGTATCGTCGTTAACCAGCGCACAAAACACACAATGTAAATAAATCTGAGTTACAAAAAAATTCAAAAGGATTCATTCATAAAAGGGTAGTGGAACCATATATAAAAAAAATGTAATACAAAAAACAACAAAAGGACACACACAAAGCACAAATATGTAGAAAAAGAAAACAATATTTTACATGAGAACAAAGGGAACATCAAAATACACGGTTAATACATAGTTCTAGTATTATAAAAACAACGAGTACACATAGTCGATTATGTGCACGGGAGTACAATGCTTAATACATTTTACTTCGCAAGGAGAGGATCCTCGACTGGATCCCTACTTAGACAGTCTGCAACACAATTATCTGTCCATTTAATGTAGGTTATTCGGAACAGGTGTTCCATTAAAAGTAAACTCCAACGCATAAGTCTTCCGTTCTGGCTTTTACAATTCTTAAATAATGCAATGGGCGATGATCGGTATCAATCACGAACTCCTTACCTAACAAGTATGCTTGGGATTTCTGTGCACACCATACGATCGCTAAAGCTTCAAGTTCTATGACCGCCTATTTCCTTTCGCGTTTGGAGAGCTTCCGGCTAGCGTACGCAATGGGATAACTGTTGCAGTCTCCTTCATACGGGAGCAAGACGAAACCGATGCCTTCACTACAAGCATCCGTTCGTATGGCAAAAGGTTTGTTCCATCTATATCCTAAGCATATTCGTCTGTTTAGAGAATTTGAGAGAAACTTACTGCGTACTAAGAAGACCAAAGTTCAATGGGACTTTTTAAATAACTGCTTGCAAGAAATAATCGTCCGACAACCCTACTTACAACATCTTTAAGAAAGTCCAGTGATGTTTCGTTTAACATTATACACAGCTGTATATTAAAAGAACGTGTAGAAAACGCCAAGCTAGAAGTGAACACTTTCCTATTCAAAGTGGGACGGTCAAGAAGAAATCTGTTTGATAAGTGCGATGAACTTTTAGGGCATCATACAGTTTCTGTGATTGAATCAAGTGTTCATGTAAAAATCCTTCATCATAGCAATTATTTGAAGTGGAAAATAAACCGAATTTTTATAAACAGTCTTTGGATTAAAGGTTCAAACCCCAATAAAAATATTCTGAATTTATCATCTTATGTACTGACTGATGATGAAAAATTTGCGTTAGGATATGGTTTAAGCTTTTCAATTAAGACATGCGATAAGTTCTCACTAGACCATTTAGTATCCATAGCCAAATCCTCACATGAGCAAATAAGCGGTGAATTTCTTAGTGGTTGTATTCTTAGTGCCCTAAATTCTGAAAAATCTGACCAAATTGGTTTTCCCAAAAGATTTCAGATTGCGTTAAATAAACTTAAATTTAGTAACAACATTGTTATAACCAAATCCGACAAAACGAATCAGTTAGTCATTTTGGACAAACATAGTTATAATGATAAACTTAACAAACTTCTTAACGATGTGAACACATATGAAAAGCTACAAAGTTATCCGCTCAATAACAAAACAAGCAATTTCAACAACAAATTAGAGAGAATATTGAAAAGCGCAGATTTAATCAAACAATTCAGGAATACGATCCCTTCACTTTCCTACATGTATGGGCTCCCAAAGACCTACAAAGAGGGATGTCCCTTACGCCCAATCATTTTGCAATATTAATTCTTCCACTTATAAGCTCTCCAAATGACTCGCCAAGCATTTATCTCCATCAGTAGGAAGAATCTCATCTGCACACATTATGAACACTCAAGATTTCGTTGACCGCCTCAACCACCTGCAATTACCGGATGGAAAACTTGTGAGCTTTGATGTAAACTCTTTGTTTACCAAAGTTGCGGTTGACCAAACCATAGGCCTTCTGCGGGAAATCATGCCTAGACTTAATTTGGATCTTCCCATTTCTACGAGTAAATTTATCGATTTAGTTGAATTATGTCTCTCTGTCAATGTGTTTCGAGTAAATAATGAGTTTTATAGACAAATATTTTGCCTTAGCATGGGAAATAGTTTATCTCCGATATTGGCATGTCTCTTCATGGAATATTTTGAGACTGAACTCCTTCCCACAATCTCTTCCGCTAACTTTATATGGTTAAGGTACATTGACGATGTATTTTCTGTATGGCCTAATGGCCATGATTTTGATACCTTTTTTAATAATTTGAATAATTTACATGTATCCATCAAATTTAAATATGAATGGGAATATGATAATAGATTACACTTTTTAGATGTCCTTATTAATAAAGATCACCATGAATTAAAACTTGACGTGTATAGGAAACCAACCCACTCGAATGCCTATATACATTATTTTTCGTTTCACGATAATACTGTTAAAAAATCAGTAATTTCTAACTTTTTTCTTAGAGCATACAAAATATGTCATCCTTCCTATTTAGATGAGGAAATTGTCATTATCAGGACCATTTTTTCTAATTTGTATTAACCCGATTGGTTTATATCGTCTGCCCATTTTGCAGCTAGGAAAACATTCTATAGTAATAAGCCTTCCCGCACTAATGACTTCAACAAATGTATAACATTGCCATTTAATAATAAATTAAATAGTTTAAAGGACATATTTGGAAAAGCGGGCATTAATCTAGCCTTTAAATATAATAATTCCTTAAACCAATTGATGATGGCAAAGAAACCCAAAGAACATCATAACATAGGAGTATATGCAGTACCATGCAACGAGTGCCATAAGGTTTATATAGGGGAAACGGGGATAAATCTAGACAAGAGATTGTACGAACACAAAAGAGATATGAGAGTGAACAGCCAAAGCAGTGTAATATTTTGCCATATTAGAGACTTGAATCATTCGATCGATTTCAATGGAAGTAAAATGGTATTTAAATCGGCTAACCATTTTAAGAGATAAATAGTAGATTCGAGCTTGATATCGTCAGTTCCTAATATAAATCTATCTGAGGGTCAATTTTCTTTTAATCCTGTTATATGAAAGCAAATAAACAAAATAGTGAAATGTCAGCCCTTCAATATGTTTAGGCCTAACCCTTCTCCCCTGATTAGCCACAAGTAGGGGATTGGTGGAAAAAAGAGGGGATCTTTCATGACCTGACCCCGTGTTATGTATGTACGCACTTTTCTAATATTTTCTATCCAGTGTCAGTTGAAAAATGGTGTGAGATACACCGAAACTGTTCTGAATTAAATTGTCTTCCGAGAATGTGGTTTAATTCCTCATCTTTTCTTGCGATATTGCATTAATTTTCATCATATATATGTATATATATATATATATATATATATATATATATATATATATATATATATATATATATATATATATATATAATATCTCTCAAAGTAGCACGAGAGAATGATGAAGATGAAAGCAATAAACGACATTGAAAGAGAAAACGGAATAAATTTTTCTTACAGTAATATTTACTACCTTTTTTCAAAAATATCCGTGCAGGGAAACGATGCGAACCATGGACACTGAGACAGCGAGCACCGCTTTGATCACAGTTAAAAGTATGCAGTTAGTACACGATGCTACGCAGAGAACCAAAAAAAATTCTCTGAATAGAATAGCTTTTAAGGAACACTTTTCGCAAGTTCGAACGGAGACTAGGAAAGAAGTAGAAAATTAATTGGGAATTCAAAAAATAAATGAGGAATAGTTAAACGCGTGGTAAATAATCATATGTGGTTTATTTTTATTCATATATATATATATATATATATATATATCGGAGTATGCCTATGTAGACTAGCTCGGCGCACAGAGTCGAACACAATCACGGGCAGACAGCTGACCAAAGGCCACTTGAGATATGTTCTAGGGCGATTAATAGAGTGCGATTTACGGTTGACTGGCTTTTGACTAATGTCTGGCCAAGTTGCAGTTAAAAGCATATATAAAGTACATTCCGTTAAAATATAATTTTTAATATATATAATAATATGGGGCAACTTATATATATACAAACGGGGTGAAAAAATTACTCTATAAAGGTAGTTAACTGAATTAGGTAACGATTAACGAGGTAAACTGGGGATTGCCATACAAGATCGCTTTACCTTCAAGCGTGGGCGAATTCGAGTGGGGGTAGAAGACAACGGCGCAAGTCTTCAAGAAGATACTTCGGGGAGTCCTAACGAGGAGGACTTGGAGATGTGGTTTGATTACTTCGTGATCTCAACTCAAGACTATTCTGCAGATTGGCAGGGAGCATCAGTCTCGAAAGAACGGGAATGTTGGAGGAGTGGCGGAGATGAGAGGGCCACACAACTTTCCGGGAAGAAGTGGGCCCCATAGCTTCACTCTGAACAGATGTCAAAGCTTAAAGATGGTAGATCTATTAGCGAGATCTTCGAGGAAGTACGACGACTCGACGACGGGTTACAGGGCTTAAGGGGAAAACAGACAGTCAGTCTAAACGGAGTGAATGGCTAGCTTTCAATCTCCTCTAGAAATGTTGAACTTCGGGGAAAATAGCTGGTTGGCTGGTGCGATAGACACCTCAGGGACTGGCGGTCCCTAGAGGTTTCTTGGCGCCAGTATATGCAAACACATTTCATGATAACGAGTCGTTCAGGTCAGTGAAACTTGCCTCGTGATATGGAGGTACGGTTAATGTGGCTGCCCTAGTGGGAGAAGAGATATGCCTCGGGAGCATGGGGTAGAGAATTGAGGGCTGCGCACGGTGTTATCGCGTGCGAGGGGCGCACCAGTGACGTCCGAAAGCAAATACAGCTGTAATCGGTTATCAGCGAGGGACTGATTCTTTCTCGAACTTTCTATAATTCTCACGCCCGGCGCACGTGGTCTTGAAAGAAGAGAGCGTTATTTTCGAGGGCGCTTCCTCTCACGGTGTTCCTTTGAGGGGATTCCTTTACACTCTTTTCGTTTATTTTGATGATATTTTGCACAAGGAAATCGCTTATTTTGTGGCTTTATTGCAGCTACACTACCAAAACGGCCAGATTCCATTAGACTCCCCCGTACAGTTTAGAATGATACTGGATTAGTTCTTACACTGATGATTTCTGCTGCCAACTGTGCAGCAGATTTTCGGAGGGTTCTCATACTCAGCAAGATTTCATTTGTATCATCTGTTGTAAATGTTTATTTCCTTCCAACTCTTTGTCTGTCATCATTACCTCACATTCTTTGATTCTTTCCAAGCCCATTTTGAACATCACACCTTCCTTGATATGTGCAGTTTCCTGGTAATCATTCACTGTGAATAACCTTCCATATGTAATATTTTTATTTGAGATATGTAAAAGAAAAACCTCTGCTCCCCCCTCCCCCCGCCACGTGCTATAATATCACGCCATGGACGACGTCATTTCCTGTTCGAACATTTTCCAATTTTCGACTCCTGCGCACGTTGGGAAAATATTTCCTAATCCTGCGACTCATCCCAAGCCGCTATGTTTCACCCCTTGCTGCTAAATGATAAATTGACTCCGCCTCCGGATTAAGATGTCTGGGGCTTATGACTCCTTTCTCCAAACTCCACCTTACCTTCTAAAATCAGGCATACAAATACTCGGGCTATTCTATAGTTCGACGAGTCCAGTCCGCACCTCACGGCCGTCCTTATCGTCTCAACCCGTGAGCGTTCGTCAGACTGCAGACTTCTTCAGCCGTGATTCTGCCCTAGTCAATTTGTAGCTTCTGTGAATGGCAAGCTTTTAAATTTTCGCAAGACTCTCCCTTCGTTTAATCGGAACGAAGAAAATCTCCATCGGATTAGCTTTGAGGAAAATAAGATTCCTCTTTCAGTGGAATTACGAGAATTCCCACATCGAACGCCATCTTTGAAGTTTGGCTATCTTCATTGGAAGGTTGGTTCGGATCGTGCCGCACCTACCTTATTCGGATCGTGCTCCACCTGCCTCATTTGGATCGTGCTTCACCTGCCTCATTCGAATCGTTCCACACTCCCCTTACGCAAGAAGGACCTTCCTCGATATTGATAATTCTAAAATAGTTTATAAGTATCACACTTATATACATCGACGCGTAATTGAATCGGTACTTATAAAAGAAATTCCGACGGCCAATTCAATACTAATACCTTAATAAGCAAGAAATTCATACCTTCGTTTCTCAAAAATGCCACTAACTTCTCGCATCTTACACCTTAGCGCTACTGATTTGTGTGTTTCTACGTTAAGCAACCTATGTATCTCACTTTGTTCACTAGCGACTGACAATGACGGATGTCTCCGTCGAAACCTGATTTCGCATATAAAATTAGTCCTATTACTGTTGTTTTATCTATCTATCTATCTATATATATATATATATATATATATATATATATATATATATATATATATATATATATATATATATATATAATTAAATATATATATATAAATATATATATATATATATATATATATATATATATATATATATATATATATATATATATATATATATATATATATATATATAAATATATATATATATATATATATATATATATATATATATATATATATATATATATAAATATATATATATATATATATATATATATATATATATATTTATATATATATATATATATATATATATATATATATATATATATAAATATATATATATATATATATATATATATATATATATATATATATATATATATATATATATATATATATATATATATATATATATATTTATATATATAAATATATATATATATATATATATATATATATATATATATATATATATATATATATATATATTCTCTATTCAGAAGATGACCGCAACTTTTAAACGTGGCGCTATTCAACCATAATAAAGAATTTAAGAGTTTGGATTTAAGTCTTCTCTTTGCCATTGTTTTTTTTTCGGGGTTGGGGAAATTAAATTAACTCTGCACAACAGAAACAACCTGGCTCATATCAATTTTGGGGGGCTTCACTTATCTAAACATTTTCTCACAAATCACTATAGCCTGAATCACTAACACTCATTCACTATTAACAATCATTTTCTTAGCAGTTTTTTTCCTCGCATATATATAATTTGATAAGATTAAAGATAATTCTGCTCTTCACTCTACTATACACACACAGATAAACAGTCATCTTCAGACCCCTCCTTTTCCCTCCCGAGAAACCCCATTGGCTATCAAAGCTGGCCACGCCCATTTTCTTACACAAGAATTTTTAGACATTACTTATTACGACATTAGACTACATTTCATTACAATCAGTCATATCAGTTCATGGAGCACAAGTCTCTTCCATTCGTATTCACATTGTGCTCCATTCACCGAGGAAGGCCTTTCATTCACCTAAAGTCCACTCATTAGCTCCCAAATGAGTCCTCAGTGGAAGGAATTCACAAGTTGTCAATTGGACATCACATTACAAAGGCGTATTCTATCCATTCGCGTTCACTTTCACTTCTTTACCTAAAGGTGACTTAAAATCACTGATTCCACTCATTCATCTTTTGAAGCATCAAGTTTCAATAAGGTTATTTTCATTAAGTTGTTTTAAAATTCAGATATGATCAAATTTTGTGAACACCCTCAAGAATGAACCTGAATCCGGAAATTTGATTCATATCCAAGAGAAGATCCTTGATCATATGGAACTGACTGGCGACCCAGAATTTATAAAACCAACTAATTTCGCTATACACACACATATATATAAAATTTATAAAACCAACTAATTTCGCTATACACACACATATATATATATATATATATATATATATATATATATATATATATATATATATATAAATATATATAGAAAGAGAGAGAGTGTGTGTGTGTGTGTCTGTGTGTAGCGCCCATAATAATTCAGGCATTTATCTTGGTTTCCTGCAAAACATACAAATAGTTCCAAACAAAATAATGATGTGCAATGGATTATAAATTACAGGTATAAACTAACCATGGCTATAAGTTGTAGGTACATTGTACATGTTACGATAGATGAAACTGCAAATTTCGTGCAAAGAGCATTTTATTCCCAAAATATTGTCGTCAATGTGATCCGAACTGCGTAATTCTATTGCTTTTAACTTTGAGCAACCAACTAATTTAGAGGAATCACTTACTTCTATGAATTCTTAGCACCTTCACAGATTAACTTGTCAAGTTCCGAAAAGAAAACATGCCTTAGGGATCCCTTTACCTGTCTATACTCAGGAAATAATTATGTCATGTCAATCGGATCATCTCAACTTTAAAGCCATAACTGAAAGGGTTAAACGCTCCCAAAGTCTCGTGCGCAATATTATATCACATTACGATACAAAAGGCTCATGTACCATCGGATATCTACTGGTAGGCCTAGAAAAGCCTCAAAAAGAGATGACTATGCCATCGTTCGATCTCAAAAAAATTAGCGATGAAAGACACCAGCTAGAATTTCCCGAAAATTTAATGAAACTATGGACATTAGTGTCTTCAAGACGACCGTATCACACCGCCTGATGGAAAGATCTTTAAAATCACGCACATCAGCAATCATGCTATTGATCCGCCTTAGATAATTTTACGGATGACTTACGAAAAAGAAAGCTAGATTATTTTTCTCACTAAGCACGTTATATGGACAGAAAACAATTGTCCAAAGTACACTTGAGTGATGAATCGACGTACAATTTGTTTGGTTCACATGGTAGCAGGTTCATCCGCAGAAGACATAGCGAAAGTTTATTGGTAAACTGCATGAAGAGCGATACCGAGTTGGGTAGAAGAAGCGTTATGGTGTAGAGTATTTTTTGGCGGCAAGACGCTGACTTTTCTGCTTTCAGTGCCAAATGAAAGCTCAAGTGGATAAAGAACTTCTGCAAACACATGAGAGCTGCCTGGATTAGGAGGAATTAGGTAACATGGCCTGGCTTGCCCAGAGCTCAGATCTCAATCTAATTCAGAATTTGTGAAAGATGCTAGACTAGAGAAGTAAGGAGAGAACCTAAGCACCGTTTAATACTTTTGGGAACTATTGGAAGAGGAATGGATAAAAATAACATCAGAAGAATGGATTCGGTTTGTGCGCTCCTGTAGCCAAGGATGTCACTGAGTAATTGATAGTAAAGGTCTATATACCAAGTACTAATATATTGCAACAACCGAACGATTTTTCCCGAGTAACTTATATCATTTTACCTTCTCATCTACGTCTATTGTGCTATCTGCCTGGATCATTTTGACCACCATTTTTGTAGAATAAAAATCGATTTTGCCCGTAACTTGCAGGTTCATTCATCTTAACATGTATAATTTATTTGTACAACTTATAGCCAGGATTAATTTATTCTGTAATTTATTAGGCACTACTTACCACCATTTGAAGCTACTGTAAATGTTTTGATGGAAACCTAAGTGTTAGAACCAATTTGGCTGCTACTATATATATATATATATATATGATATGCATGGTGGTTTGAATTGGAAATCCATGGTGATTTTACTTCTTGGCAAGCCTGATTTTT
The DNA here is from genome assembly GCA_963969495.1 of Ceratothoa steindachneri. Classification (NCBI taxonomy): domain Eukaryota; kingdom Metazoa; phylum Arthropoda; class Malacostraca; order Isopoda; family Cymothoidae; genus Ceratothoa; species Ceratothoa steindachneri. Next base: position 93,688,706 of record OZ018330.1, read on the forward strand.
TTTAGAAGCTTTACGTATGTAATTCTTAATTACTGGTGGGAAATGTAAAATTAATTAAGGTAAATTCATTGAAATTTTATTTACATGAACATTTTTTTTACTTGTGCGTCAGCTTTCGCTCTTCTTTAGGCATCTATCTTCCGATGGAAGTGTATTGCCGCTCTGTGAAGATTCCACGGCTACCAAAAATTAATTTTGGAAGGCTGATCGTCTTCTCACAGTAAGGAAATCAATGCTAAATTAGAAGACACTTTTACACTGCTATAATAACCAAATCCTCACCAGTAGTAACAGGTATTTAATTCCTAAAATAATTACCCCATAGACACGGTTTACCCCTTGATGGCCACAGGTAGACTGCCCGCTTGATCACCAATTAGACCTTGTAAACCAAGTTCTTATCTCTCCGTTTTTAGCCTAACCTGGGTGATATCCTGGGCTTCATTGCATTTGTGAAGAATGATATGACTGTCAAAATTTGAAACAATATATTCTACACATTTTAAACCATAGAACTGGACCTTAGCTTTAACCCAAGAGCTTGCAAGCTATTAGCGGTCGCGTAGCTTTAGCCGTAGCTCCACTCCACGTGGACAAACTTATGAGACGCTTCAGAATAATCCGAAATAGCATTCTATTTTTCACTCTCCATGTTGGCTCTTACTTTTATTGTGTATATCTCAGATATAGGGCAATATACTATACCGTTTTCTGGCCTAACCGCAGTAGAACGGACAATCTCGTCAATTCACTTATGCACTATATGGATATGCGCCATTTGCTACAAAACATTTTTACTATCATTATGAACAAAGATTCTTACTCCCACTGATGAAACAAAGAATTTAAACCCGCAATTAGGAACTTTGCATTCGATTAAGTAAGGCAAATATTCTGACTTCCACTTGTTCCAGAAATATTTTTAACGCCTACATCCGCTATTATTTTTTGGTGAAATGTTTCGCTCATTAAAGTTAGAAGCAAAATTTTGGTGTCCCTAAGGTAGAGATTTGGGCATGTGTCCATAAAGCATAAATGACTGGAATTTAGGGTCCTCTTAAAGAAAAGTGATGAGGCCACCTTCGGAAGGAAAAGTTACGCTCCTATTACCATACACTAGAGTATAACAAGAACGGCCATCTTTAAATCTTCTAAAGGCTCGAAGGCCACTTTTCGAGGAATTATCCTTTACCAGTTCAAGGTGAATAGCGCGAAAGACCGGGCAAGTGCAAAGGATTTATATCTTAATTGTCTCATTTCCCCTTTGTTAAGTTTAACGCACCAGAATATTATATTACGCTTATGGTGAAAAGAGGGACCTACTCTAACCTCCCTTAAGGTAGAAGAGGAGGAATTAGAGCAGGATAAAGAACTCTTTTTGCTTCCGGCAAATCAAACAGCTATGCACCATAGCTTTAATTTTTCTCACAAACGGGATACCCGCCACTCCTGCTACAGGTCACGCGTCGCAGTGATGTTATTAATAAGATAGAAAGTGACAGATAGTTGTACGGTAGAGTAGTTGTATTATTACTTCTCTAGTAAATATACTCTGCCCTTTCCGCCCTTCTATGGCATCTAATTTTGCTTACATGATGAAAGAGCCACAGATCCTTCACTACTTTATTTGCGTGAGCGGTTTCTGAGGACCTCAAGTAGCCATTTTCTTCCAGGAAAAAACTTTGCTCTACTAAAGTTAGCAAATAGCTTTCACATAGAGTTATGGCAGGCGTGGGTACCATAGAAAGCTTAAATAAAGCTATTGCCTTGGATATTACTGATGAAAAAGTATATAATTTTTCGGGTCACTAAACTGTTCAAGATCCATAATAAGTTCCATAGCTCTAGCAAATTTCAAAAATCAATTCTTTCCTATTTTCCTATGTTTCTGAATATTTCCCCATGCTATGTGACGTGAAAAAGCCGATAATCATATCTTTTTGACCTAGGATGCTGTGAAGTATTACTGCATGGAGGTTTAAATTTTAGGCTCACTAGTGAAATCGACCAAAAGCCTCAGTTCCGGGGTCCCTTGAATTATGTTTGGCACTATGACCTTTTATTTAACCAATATAGAGCAAAAACTAGGGTATCAAAAATCAGAATAAAATTAATAAATAAATAATAAATAATAATAAATAGATAATAATAATAATTTTCTACTATTTTTCATGAAATAACAGAAACTCAATCGCAATCTAGGAAACAATCTACATAGTAAAACTTCCCAATGACATAAAGCAAGGAGCCTAAGGACTTCTGTAGACACAGGATTGATATCTAAGATCATCCACGTACTGTCTATAGGCATTTGCCAACTGGGCCATCTACCAGATACCTCAACCGAGAGGCTTTCCAGTATTTCGCTAACATTCAAATCAAGAAAATGACCAAGTACAATTCAATGAAGCTCTTAATGAAACCTCACGATAAACTATCGTGCTCTGGTGAAAAGCAAAGGAAGAGCAAATAAACCTGGAGGAAAAATAGGTGCATTTATGCTGGAATCAGACAACCTGATCTAAATATGAGCTCCGAATGTAATCCAGGAAATACAGAAAAACAGTTTTACAGAGAGATGAAATGTGAATATATCAGGTTATACTCGTAGAAGAACAAAGACAGAAGATAGGTCATACGTTTGGTCACGGCAAGTTTTTTGAGACAAGATCCCTGCAGAGACCAGCGATGAATGAAAGAAAGCAGCATATACAAGAGTAAGGTGACATTCGTTACTTTGATATTTAGCAGGTAGTTAACAATCAATGTCTCAGCACATTGGACTATTATAGAACTGTAGTTACTCAGCTAACAACGACGCTAATACAGATAATATAGATTATCATCAGCCTCGTCCTGGATATACTCAGCATCAAGACACTCTGAATAGTGTAACTTTGGCGTTTTCAAGAATCAACATGAAATGTAATGTGGTATGCACTACAGCTTATCATCTTGGTTTATCGGATAATAAAGTTAATAAAATCGTTTCTGTCACCTTGGAAGCAAAATGAGATGATTGGAATAATTACCTCCATAGCATTTAACTTTGTTAGTGTTTGTTCCACTTTCATACACTAAAGGAAAGTTATTTGGAGTAGCCTTTATTAACATATCTTATGTTACAGACTAGGCTGACGCTTCAATGATTTACTGGCGATATGAAAAATTAGGATAATGTTACTGCCCTTGTTTTTGACACTATACCCATTAACAGGGGAGTTCTTAGAGGAGATGCCAAACTCCTAGATAAAATCCTGTCGACATCACATCCTAGAAATCCAAGTAGGAACAGTTTGAGGTTTGAAGGCGCAAGATAATCCCTGGTTTGAGAATCTGAAGGATGTTTGGATTGACTTCCTGAATAAAGCCCAACGATGCAGGCAGTCAACATTAAAAAGATTAATGAAAAGAACAGTGGAGAACTATTCTACGTCATTATAACAATAGAAAGACTTCCATGAGGCGACTTCAGGTAAAGGTGTGAACTAAAAGATATTGTTCTTGGAGGACCGACACCTCTATTTATTTAGTGAAATCAATCGGGCAACGCCCATCAAGCTAGATAAAAATGCAGAAAATTGCCAATTAACATGAACACGATAAATCAAATGCAATAAAGCTGAAAAGACTCAACACCTTCATTGCTGTGCTCTACACTCCTGTATATATGATTAAAATTTATGTTGCAAATGATCCTGTGAATGATCTACGAGGGGTGGTGAATAATTTTTGCGAATCGGTAGGGCAAAACAGAGCAAGGGGGATGGCTGTTTGTGGTGGTGTTAGGACACGTTATGACAAGTCAAGACCTGCAGCCGCACGCTCCTGCCTCGTCTATTTAAGAAGCAGTAACTGATCGCAGATCGTCAGTCAAACATTTTCAACAATGGAGAAGGTTGAGCACCACGCAGTGATCAAATTTTTGACCAAGGAAGGCAAGAATGCAAAAGAGATCCATGAACGCATGGTTGAAGTGTACATCGACACCACCCCTTCCTATGCAACCATTGGTCCCTGGAATAGGGAGTTCCGCCATGGTCGTGAGTCCCTTGAAGATGACCCCCGTCCAGGACGCCCGTCAGACGTGACCAACGAGGACAATGTGGCCCGTGTGGAGAGGATGATCCTCAAAAAACAACGGGTGAAGGTCGAAGAAATCGAACGACAACTTGGAATATCACATGGAAGTGTTATCAGTATCATCCACGACAATTTGGCGATGACTAAGGTCTCTGCCCGCGGGGTCCCTAGAAACCTCACGCCCCATGATCGATTTTAACGTCGTCAAAGTCCACAAGGCTAAAGTTGCACAAGCTGCCCTGCGCGAATGCTGATTCGAGAAGCTCAACCATCCCCCCTACAGTCCAGATATGGCCCCTAGCAACTACATTTTATTCCGCTAGCTCAAGGTTGCACTGCGTGGACGCCAGTTTGGAGACGATGAAGATGTCCATCTCGCCGTTAAGAGGTGGATTAAACAACAGTCGGGAGATTTCTGTTTGTCGGGAATTCAAAGCCTCAGGGACAAGTGGGGCAAGTGCATTGAAGTCGAGGGTAGTTATATTGAAAAATAATAAAACACTTTTCCTCATATCTCGTTTCCTTATATCCGAAATGCAAAACCTATTGACCGCCCCTCGTATGACTGACCATGAGGTTGCTATGGCATAAACAATATGACAGAAAACAACAAATTGTCCATGAAGGAGAAAGTATCAATTGCCCTTTTCAGCAGTAGATTGAGTGAAAAATTCAATTACGAGTCACAGCTAAGACCATGCTGGTCGATCCTATTGATCCCGACTGCCCTTTCTGTTAGATATGCTGAACCTTGGATCCGAGTAGATTCTGGAAGTTTCGTCGTCTATTACAAAGTGAATGAGGACTACAGAAATACGTTGGACTATGTTAAGAATCTGAATGCGATAAATGACATTGTTGAACGTGCTGCCAAAGTATTAAGCGACATTGCAAATGCAATAAAAAACAGATTCTTAGAAAAGGACCTATCTTCTTCAAGCTGTTGAGTTCTACAGACGCCGCTTTGACAGTTTGAAGGAACTATCTCTCAACAACTACTGGCTAGAAAAAGTTCTGCTTCACTCGTTATGACGCTCTCAACAAAAGGCACAATGATAGATTTGATGCAGTTTGAACGTTTTTATTGTTTAATTTATTTTATGTGTTAAATTGTATTCAATGTGGCCGCCTTTGGCGGCGAGCATGAGCTCCATGAGAGACCAGAAGGACGCGCAAACGTTGCGAACGAAGTCCTTCCTAATACTGTCTTGCGCACACACGTTTGACGGAGGAATTTAGCTCGTCAACTTTGATGTGGCGAGCCTTGAAGGTCTTGCCCTCGAAAAACCGTTCTATGGTATAGTCGATGTGATTGAGGTTGGGTGATTGTAGCGGCTAAAATTCCTTCGGCTAGAAGGTTATGTCGACTTCAATCACTATTGCACGCTCTTGGTCGTTTTGGCTGGTGTTCCGTCCTGCTGAAAGACGTAGTCCGCCTTCTTCGTGATCTTTTTCCCAAAGGCAGGACAATTCTGCCTAAGATGTCCTTATAATCGGTCGTGGTTAGCCTGTAGCCTCCCGCTAAATAAACCTGCGATCTCCCCTCTCCATTCAAAGCTACGACGCTAAGCATCATCAACGAGGTCAGCTGCTTGGTCCTGACCCTTAGGGACCTCGAAATCCTTCCGGCTTAAGCTTAACACGGGATCGTTCTTCTTGTTGCTGACCGGATCGAGTGTGAAATTTTTATCATCATAAAAAATTAAAATTTTGATTTCATAACATTTTAAGGTATTGTCAAGGCGACGAAAGAGCTCCCTAAGTTGTTCTCGCATACGGTTAGATGAGCATACGCCTTTCCACGAACCTCAAGCTCTCGCCATACCCTTTCTTGACAGTTCTTCTTCTTCGCAAGCGCAGTCATTTTGAGCTTTGGAGCCTTTTCTAATGTCTTTCACACAGCTACAGCTAAATGTTTGGCAACTTGATGTCTACCTGAAAAAGTTCGAACTTTGAAGGCTTCTCGATTCCTTTCATTTCGATCTTAACACACCTGCACACAATGGAAGGACGATTTAATGATACATGCAAGAAATGCATAACTTAAATTTTCTTTGAAGGAACATTTTCTATCATACTGGAAAACCTCTCGAAAGATAAAAAAAAACGTGTGTAACAGAAGTTTGGAAAAATCCGGTAAAGTGTAAATGTCATTATGAAATTAATCATTATGTCATGATTTTAATTATTGATTTATTAAACTTGTACTATGTGTCATGAATAAGGCACTTTGTTTGTTTTGAGTGTGAGAAAGCAAATTTTTATATTTCTGAAATATTTGTATGAACTAATGTGGTATTTCTTATTAGAAAGACTATCATAATTGTATTTCTTAAAAATAAAATTAAAAACACTTTAACACAGTGGCTAATCTTTTGCCCTATCTTGTTTAGATAAATATTATAATACAAAACATAATTCCAGGGAAACCAAACCTGGTGCTTCTCGCCAATGTTAAGGCAGAAACTTTTAAGCTCCATGCTACAATGCGCCCGAACATCCTAGGGCAAAATATTTTTGATGTACGGCTTTTTTCAGGTTAAATAGTATGGGAAAATCTACAGAAACCTATAAAAATAAGAAATAATTAACCTTGAAAAGGCCTGCTATAGCTTGTGCATTGGTTACTAGGTCAGTTCTCTTCAATGAGTGCGGAAGAATCGGCTCTCCCTCTTCTTAGGGAAAACTAGAATAATCATTGCTCCAAAAATTGTCTCTAAAGAATTACTTACCATTTAACCCTAAGGTTAATAAATCTGCGTAGTTGTCTCCATTGGGAACATAATGATATTCGACACTCGATTGTTCGCATAGGGGACAAGTTTGCAATTGGTGAAGAGCCAACCCAGAGGACTAGAATATCCAACCCCATCTAAATAGAGTGAAGTTTAATTTCCTCCTTGTAATCATTGAAAAGGAAGATAACTAAACGTGCAGCAAAGCAAGCTTACTGTTTTTTTAATTTAGCAAAAGAATTCTTCTTTACAGGGGCAACATTTGCATTTAGCCTAACAAATAAGGGTGGGGAATGAGTAATGAAGTAAACCACGACTGTGTTGGCCTTGGAGCAAGCATTTCAGAAGGCTTGCAATTTCACGGTCTGGAAATTGACAATAGGAGAATGAAATCTATTTTAATTTTGAGCAAGAAAAAAATAGTCTTGACATTTTTCATTGCTGTAACAGCTCGTCCCTTAGCGAGTCATCTTAATCTATAGTAATAAACAAAAACTCCTAAGGAACGATTTGGCATTTATGGTCCCAGGGGACTAATAGCCAATCGAGTCAAAAGTGGAAGCAATTTTACTCAAAATAATTCTTTGAATGATCGCTTGTGAGGCAAATTTCATAGACCGAGGATAGTGAAGTTCATAACCTTTGATATCCCATCGTATACCAAAGAGTCTTCAACTCACATCACAAATTTTACCCTCTCTAAATTAGTTACCACTATTTTCTGATAAGGGTCGTAAATAGACGCTCATTCTAGGTTATGTAAATATGCAGAAAATGAATAATCTTTCGCTTTTTCATCAAACATGGCCAAATTTTATGATAAAGACTGGTGAAAGCAACGTTATCCAAATTAATATCACGAGATACGCTTTTAAACTTTTTTGAATGAAATTTATATAAGTTGCTTTGGGTCATAGCCCTCAGCAAGAACTTGATATAAATGGATCAAGACAAACCATTTTAAAAAGATAAATTTTCGGGGTTTAGTGACAGTTCGGCTATGGTGGAGTAACAAGAGAGAAACTAAAAGGGGGGCGCTGCCGAAATCATCCTGAATCACTGCCAAAGAGAATTCATTAGACGAGCCAAAGACCAAGAAATGAAAAAGTGTGGGTAGAAGGGTGGCAACATGTGAACGAGCAGTTGTTCTTAAATGATAAATAACGCTACATCTAAAATTGACAGAAGAATGAATGTTAAGGATATACAAAGGCGCATGAAATGTAATGAGGATTATTGAAAAACACTGAATATTCACTAAATTTTGAGATTTCTTTTCAATAGAGAGCAATAGATTTTTTTAATCAAACTACCCAAATGTTCAAGCTAAACAAAGGCGAAAAAAATTTAATATGGATTATTGAAAACATTGACTATTCACTAAATATGAGACGTCATTAGTTTGTTTAATTTCTTTGTCAGCTTTACTTTTAATTCCCCTGTATAATTCAATTATGATTGCCGTCTAGACCGGGCTCGCATGTATTAATTATCGGAGGGATTTTTGGTATGGTGTTTCGAATAGCTTGCGTCAATCAAATAATTTCTTTATTAGGTTGCTCTTCTAGGATGAGTGCAGGAACTAAGGATGAAAGTATCAGAGCGGTCAGCTCATTCCACATTCTCCGGGCAAATATAGAGAAATCCTGATCATCTATGTAGCAGAGAACATCTACAACCACTATCAGTTTGGGGCATTTTTCCCTTCGAATTTAAATCGAAATACTAACGTGTGTAACCAACAGGAAATTCTTCGAATAGATATGTGAAGATAGTTCAGCTATACGTTTTAAAAATGTGTGGAGTTCATAGAGCCGCTAATCGTCCGGCAAGCAGTGGGGCAGGAAGGGCAAACATTCTTCTAGATGCCGCCGCAGCAAGGTTGCTCTCTATACAGCTGATATAGCTTTGCGGGTCGATATAGGGAAAGAGGCAAAGTCTAAGGTGCTGTGAGATTGGGATATGGTCAGGGAAGGATTGAGGTAGGGGGGGGTTGCGGCGTTTAAGGTTTGATATATAAGAATCAGGTGATTCAAATACAGTACACTATAGCAGGAGAAGCAGTGAAGTTGTGCGAGAGAAACGTCCTTGATGGAGAAAGGTAGGGGTTGCACAGTTTTGAACCAGTTGAAGACGAGGAAGCTTGGAAGACTGGCATATAACCTAAAGGGAGTTGAGTATTCAAGGAGTGAGGTGAGGAGGAAATAATGACAATCTTAAAGATGTTGTGGTCAAAGGGGAAAGGATGGGGCTGAGATTAGAGCGAAAGCAAAAAAGAGTAGTTACAAATTTAGCTACGTGAGCTTGAGAGATATCTATAAGAGGTGATGCACAAAATTTAACTATATCACAAAGTAGTAAAATATTCTACTAGAGAGACACATCCTCAGTAGTGTTTAGGAGTAGTACACCTTTTTCTCATGGTTGAATCTCAGAAATTTAACCAAGAGCCACTTGGTGTCGATGTTATAAGCGTATAGTAAGCTTCTACGAGACTTAACAAACGTGGCTGGGGGAAATACAGATAGTTTTGTGTGTCATTGGCATTGAAATGTAATTATAGACCAAGGTAATGCGTAAGGATATCAAGGGGGAAAAATTGGAAACAGAAGAGGTGCAAAAACCGAAACTTGTACACCAAACTTACCTCCGCCGACCGAAATTTGTTATTTCTAATATAAATAGTCTAATTACGAGATAAATAATATAAACGAAGTTAGTTTAGGCAACATCCATTGACACCCATGAATACACGTAGGCAGTGAAGAAGAACAGTCTGGTCAACAGTCTAAAAAGCTGTCAAGAGATTCAGAATTCCCAGAAGGCTGACCACCACTGACCGTAGAGCAAAAGCAGACTGTTTCATGTAGCAGAGATGATTTAGTGATTTACAGCATTAAACTCACAATGAAAAATCTGAATGAAATTGGAGGAGGAAACTTGAACAAGATTCTGGGTAGAAACCAGCATTTCAATGAATTTAGAGAGTAATTGAAGCTGTAAGATTGGTAGGTAGTTTGATGGGTTGTTAGAGTTCAGTTTTTAGGATACAACGAACAGGAGCATGTCTGAACTCAATACTTTTCCAAACGAAAAGGAGGTATTAAAAAAAACAATCACGTGGGAGATATGAACAGGGAAGAAATGAGATAAAGATTTTGGAGATGGTGAGTTTAGGCGAGAAGTATTTTCATAATATTTAGTGATATACAAGTAGGGCAAACTATTTCAAATCATCTTGAAGTTCTGTTTAAAGCAAACTAAATACTCTATTTTAATTGAACAACTATAAAAGTAAACTCGAGAGTCTTTTAAAACAAGAGTAACTCCAAAAGAGATGAATGAATAAAACGGACTGTGAATACTGAATCAAGCAAACTTGAGAATCTTTTTAAAAAAGACTTACTCTATCCAAAAGAGATAAATGAATACAACGGACTGGGAATACTGAACCAAAACAACTCTTGATAAACTACTGTTCCTGTCAGTTAAGGATGAAAGAAATAGCAAGAAAGTCTACTACAGGAACAATCAGAGGACAAGAATATATTGTGGAAGACAAGAACTGTTACAACTAAGGAAAATATCGTTAATAAGTTAAGATAATCAAGATAGCAGAAAGATACATTTAGTCTGGTTCAATATACAATTAAGGAACATCAAAGGTTTACTGCTCTCTTTGATCAAAATTGGTTTTTGCAGGGTTATTTCATAATCAAGTCATTAATACGCCGTTTTCTCCTCGACTACAACATTTTCGATCATAGACTCTAAGAGTTCTCGAGGACGAATCCCTGGTAAAGAAATCTCTAAAGTTTGCGAACCAGGGGGTTGAATTGCATCCTCCCCCGAAAGCCACTCTATATGTATCTTCCTTTCTTAACATAGTTTTCAGTGAGTGTTTAAACATGTGAAATATATAACCTTAAGTCTTAATCTTAATTTATAGAAGATAAGGTTACTTAGCCTCTGCCTCTCAACTGTTGGCGTAATACCTGCTCGTGATCTCCCTGCCTTGAACCCAAGGTACATCCAACGACCGAGTGCGGGGCGGTATAACCCGGCCAACCCCACTGCCTTGTCGGAGCACTTGGAAGGGCCAAGGCTTCAGGAGTAAACCTGGAGATCAAATCTGCACGGTGCTCGTGCTTTGAACGATAGTCCAAGGAGGGACTTTATCGACAGATGACTGCAACTTACACCTGCTCTAGTCGTCCTGGATAATTTCTTTGCCATTGGACTCAGCAATTGGATCGTGGAGTGAAGAATGCACACCTAGTTTCCACCTTCAACATCATTGTGCAAGTTATCACTCCATGCATTGCTCATTCATCCACACAATCTTGCAATACCCTATCCACAATGCTGCCATAGCCCGCCGTGCAAGACGACACCAACAAATACAAATACCCCATATCTGCGATGTCTGTGGAAGAGGTTGTGCCAACCTTCGCAGACTCCGCAGCCATCAACGATCTCACCAAAGACGATAATCATCAACCAAACATCATCAACATCATCCATGTATGCAGTGACGTCGTCATCGGTAACGATGGACAACATTAAGCAGTAAGCAAACAATCACTCCTGCCAAGAGAATACAATTGAGTTTATATTATGAGTGGAGCTATAACATAAGGTGATCCATTAAATAAAATAATCGTCGCGGGTGAGATGCAATAAAACATTTAATAATACCACGCTACTTTGCATTCCAGGTCATTCAATCGTTTTTTCTTTTACGACCACAAATTTTGTGCAGCCAGACTACACAAAGGTAAAATGGCGACAGTCAGGACGTTAATAGAATATCACTTATGTGGAAAGCCCATAAAAAAAATCCTGACATTCACAGCTAATATAGAATGAATAGTTTTTTTGAAAAGATTTCTAAAAATACAGGTACATACAGGCGAGAAAGAAGACACCAGGAAGAGCTGCACTGGGAGGCGTGGTTAAGTTACATTAACGTTGTCATAGAAGAACGGACAAGGAATATGCAGGAAATTGTTAATCAAGAACTGGACGTTGTTATCGTCCAAATGATTAACCAGAACAAAAGAAGCATAAGTCCCGCTAGATTTCCGAGCTCCGCTAGGCTTTTAGCTGGCGGAGCAGAAGTGCCGTTCTACGCATGAAAATAAGAATGTTTTTACCCAAACCCAGAAAACCCACCAAGAAAAAGAATACCTAATTATGAAACCTCACTAATTTTTACAAGAATTCACCGATGAAGACCCGAAAAATACCGAAGAAGACATCCAAGAAAAAACAAAAGACACGATTTACGCTCACTACAGGATATGCAAAAAAAAAGACACTAAGCATAACACTAAAGTGATTAAAGTAATTTATGACTACAACAGAAAATGCGCATAACGTATACAAGAACATTAATTTTTTTAAGACAAATGGCTTGAACTCAATAATAATATAAACTATCTCAAAGACAAAAAGGAACCACAAAACAAGAAATATTTAAAAGCGATAGGCTTGATCACCAGGCACTTAGCATCTCTTCGCACCCTACCACACTTCTTCCTCTTTTTACGACTTGTCTATTTTTTCCTATCTGTCCCAACACCTACCCACTTACATTGCTCATAGGTCATAGTTCATCTAAATATTATCTGTACACACAATAATTCCGGGTGTGTGTCCGGATCGATTATTTACCAACATTTAATCAAATTTAGACATTTAAAAGTTGTTGACCATAACTAAGAAAATACATTACTAATATGATCATTATTAACTCTGGTATTTTTTTATTTCTCTTGCCAAGTGATTTGTCTAAGAATTAATTCTGCGGTAGCTTTTTAGAGCTGCAATTTATGACGAGTTCAAGCATGGGCGTTATCTTAAGTTATCGATTTTCTTTTCTACTAATACTTTAAGCCACAATCTAATGCCAAATTCTGGGTACCTTCTTTGTCCTTGCATTCCCAACCACTTGATGGAGAAGGTCTTTTCTGGACTCGAATACCTACCTGTGAATATTCTTAATTGAGAGATTTTTGCCATTAACCACTGATTAAAGTAAAAATATCAACCAAAATTATTTAATTACCCTTGAAAACCATTTTTATGCCATTAACTGCAGATTCTTTAAAGTCTAGTATAAGTGATCGATGCACTACATATGCTTTAAAATTAATTAAGATAACTAGGTAAGAATAAGGGATGAACCACTACAGCACCTTCCTGTCAGACTCGCTATCCTTCGAAGCTGAACTAGAAAGGGAATGCAGGAGCGATTTTTTGTCACCTGGACGTGGAATTGTATTTATGGTTCAGATACTTTGGTGTAAGTCAAGTTTTATTAATCCTATGACAGCTCAGTTTGAGAATCTGGAATAGGTAGTTACGAATAAGATTTTGAACTCTAAGTTACTTTTAGGGAAGCAGAGTTTGGGAATATTTTATTCCTCTATCTTAATTTGTTAGAATGTCTCTTCTTTTAGAAAGAAGAGCCAAAGATTTATTAAGTAATTCGTATTATTTTTTGCAGTGTAAAATTATTAAGTTTTGTGACCCTAAGTAGCCCTCTATAATTGAGAACTGCCATATATTTGCTATCGTTTCTGTTTACTGATTTAAGAGGATTAACCAATTGAAGAGAAGAGGATCTTTTAAAACCCTCCTTTACCATCCTCGTAAAAGTTTTGTTTGCAAATTTCTTTTTTTCAGTTGGTAAGCAACCACGTTTAAAGTATATACGTGGCCCTGAAGTTTCGATACTCTGATCTATCTAGTGAGTAACCTGCCATTAAGCCTCTCTGGGATTATGGAGACCAGGAAAGGGGGATTTAAGTGAAGAGGAAATCATAAATTCTTTAAGAGTTATTTTGTTGAGAGGGACAGGCTGTGAGAATTATGGGGAAAGATGCTTTTTACAAAATATACCTTTATTATATCCGAAAGAACATCGATTTTATGAGCAAGCCAAACAAAGAAATGTTGCATAAGGTCGGAATGAGAAGAGTGAAACCAATATTAGCTACTAAAAGAAGCCAAGTCAATGGAAGAGAAAGGTAAAATGACAAGTTTAGACATCATAAAAAACTGTTTAGGATCCCCATGGTTTCTGATTAGAAAGAATAAGTGTGTAGGGTATTTTTTCCTTGGCAATGGTGGTAGTATTGATACCATCGATCCATATTCTACAAACAGAAGCGTGATTGCTGTAATATCCTTGAAAATAACCAGAGTACGGGTGAAACAAGGGCATTAGAAAATACAATCGCCAGTTGTTCGTAGGTTGTATGCTTGAACTTGGGAATCTGAATCCATTGAACAGAAACGTCAGCTGCTCATTCATTCTCTTCATGTTAAGCTACGGCAAAGCTCGTTGAACCAAGGATGAGGTCATCCATTTTGTCTCCCAGTCGCTTTATGCTTCAAGATAGATGATGCAAGGGTTACGTCTGGGGTCTCTTTCAATGGGAAAGGGGTATGAAAGTTCAAAGCCTCAGCCAATATTCCACTGACAAACGAGAGATGGAGGGGTTAGATTCCCTAGCACATCAGACGATGGTCTCGTCTTCAATTGGTACATATAATTTTTGCCCTCTAAGAAGGACCTTAACTCCATTCATTTTTTTCGTACACGGTGGTTCGTAAGGGGTTGGATAGTATTCTGGTGGTAATACCTCTGCTGTATTTGAAACATATAGGACCTTCGTGCCCTCTTACCTAAATGCTCCTGGCCCCAAAGCCTTCAGGATGGTTTTGGAATGCAGTGTAAACAACTCCTTTCAGGAAACGTCAAAAGATTTCCCCTAATGGTGTACATATCATGTCGTCTCTTTGTAACTTAGGGCATTCCGCGTCATTGGTGCTCCTTTCCAGAACACTGAGTCAAATAAGTCGCCGTTATTGCTGTCCCTTCTGTCCTGCAAAATGGTGACCCTTCAGCTTATGGTTACGCAGTGCAAATTTAAGGGGAATAAACACGGCCACTGTCAATAACGCATACGTTCCGCCCACCCTATTCAAAATATTTAGTGGTAAAACTTGTTCATCAACAAGTGAGTTCTGCTCACGAGTGCATTTCAAATCTTCGGTCTACCATTTAGCACATTTCAAGCGACCACACAAGGAACTTAAAGTAACATATCTGCACACTGTGAAATATAGACCTAGTTGGTTTGAAACAACAACTCCATTAAAGTTAGAATGGAAATTAAGTGATATTTATTTAAACAGAATCCCTAACTCTGATTCATAAAATGTCTTTTTATCTTTGAGTTAACAACAATCCCTATGGAAGAATCAAGTGTAGAGATATGGCAGTGTGCATCTCATTCGGGACATAAAAATACTTTTTCTTGACATTTGGTCGGAGATCGTCATCCAAAACTTTAGTGCCTTTGTTTAGCAAAGTTCAACGTTACCTTTTCTTTGTCTCCTCTTTCATAGATGACAATCTGATTTATTCATCATACCATGAAACCCATTTTTTTCACCTATAGCAAGTCTTTGAGTGTTTATTATTTATGCATATAAAAGAAAGATTTATAATTCCATCAGAGACTGGAAAGGCTCAAAGCCTTGCGGTATCTTCTAACCAATGATGAAATCGTCCCACTTTCTGACAGATTAGACGTAATAATAGACCAAGGAACTTAATGTTTCTTGAAGAGAGCGAAATTTGGTTTATGGGGAATTTAAAGAGTAGAGCTTGAAAGCTAGTATTATTGCATTTATAGAAGTAAGATGAGAAGTTAAACTTTTCTAATTCGTAGTGCAATAAGGCAAACGGAATTTTTCATAGATCGTGGCAGTAAGATTATTCCTAAAAAATCTACCGATATGTTAGCAATAGAAATCCGTTAAGGGAAAGTATTGGTCCGATTTGAAGCTCACGTTTAGATTTTTTTTTTAATTTTAAAAACTCATCTGGTGACCCTACTTGAGCATTAGTCACCGTATTAAAAATGCATAGTACTGGCCTACTTTAGAAATAAGGTTAAAAAAAAACAACACCAAAAATAAAAAAAATGGAAAAAGACAACGGGTAGGGAGCAAGCTCCGGCGTAGGTCCGCCTCTCCCCGACGCAGGGACGTGAAACCTACTAAAATAAAAAAACGAACTAGGTAAATAAAAGGGAGAAGGCCGACCTCCTCCAAAAAGTCTAAAAGTCCACGAATCCGTCCCGAGGACAAGGGACAGGTGGTAGCGACCTAGCCCACCACTTTTCGGTACCGGGACATGTAACGTGCGCGAAGATCACCCAGACTAGGACATTCGACAAGAATGTGTTGAACAAGTCTGGAAGACGGCGCAGTCACCACAATAGGGCGCAGGCGAGCGCTCAATCAAATGGCGATGCGTCACAAAAGTGTGCCCGATTCGAAGAAGACAGAAAGCGACCTAAAGCCGCCACAGCATTGGGGGATAAGTCTATGGGAACAGTCGCGGCTAATCGAACGCAACTTTAAGTTTCCCTGGACTGTTTTCCATCTTCTTTGCCAAGCAGTCTGAAGAGCTGCCCGTATTTCTGCCATGTAGTCTGTGTGTGGAAGAGCGAAACGCTGGTCCGGTCGCCCGGTCTTTGCGGATTCTTTAGCGCCCTCGTCGGCGCGCTCATTCCCCACAATTCCTACATGTTCAGGAACCCAGCAGAAGATAATCTCGACATCTGCCCGGCTCGCCAAAAACGGTGGCATCACGGATAGCGCGAACCGGAGCGTGCAGAGATTCCAATGCCTCGAGAGCACTCAGGGCGCTTTGTGAGTCGCTATAAATCACAATCCGGTCTCCGGAGCGAACACGTCACGTAATCTCCCATATCAAGTGATGTATTGCCACTAACTCAGCCGTAAAGACAGACGCAGCGCCCTGCAAAGCCCCGCTGACTTGAAACATAGGGGATACGGCGTGGAAACCGACCCCTTCTTCGCACTTGGAGCCATCTGTATACACTCGCACGGTTCCAGCGTGACGCGAGATGTGCTCCAAAAAGGCGGAACGCAATACTCCCGGCGCTGTACAAGCTTTGGGAGCAGAGGCGTGGCGACAAATAGCTAACGGTGGTACACTCCATGGTGCGGTTCTGGGCAGAACTAGGTGTACCACCGGGCCGAGAGCTATATCTAACTCTCGTAGGTTTTTCCTTGCCCTAAACCCAAAGGGCTTAGGTTATAACTTGCATATCTCGGTGACATAGGAACCGTCGAGTTCAGTTGTGGAAGCTTTGAGAACCTTTGGCGACAAAGGGAGACGCTGCGCTCGTACGGACAAGCGAGTAACCCACTATGCACTGCGCATAGATAATGGCATCTCTCTAGCATCGATAAGTAGGCTCTCAATAGACGAAGTGGGGGAGGCACCGGTCGCCAAGCGAAGGCCGGTGTAGTGAATCAAGTCCACCTTCCGCAAGTGACGTTCGGCTGTGGATGCAGAAAACTCAAAATCGTACTCGAGCTTCAAACGGACAAAGGATGGATAATAAAAACAGTAGCCCTATTAGGGCTCCAAGCGCTGAACGTCACGGAACGAAGAATATTCATGGAGCGGGTTAACGAGACCCTAAGGCTCTGAATATGAGCCTCTCAGGTGAGGCGTCGGTCAAATACAAGACCAAGGAAACGGTGCAATTCCACCAGTTCCAGGAACATCCCGTTTATACACAAGTCTGGGTCGGGTTGGAGCCGTAGATGGCAGTAGAAGTGCACCACTTTAGTCTTGGCCGAAGAAACCGAAACCTGTGCGATTCGGCATAGTGAGAGACGCGGTTAAATGCACGTTGGAGTCGACTCTCCAGTGTTGGCATTTGGGCCGCGCCAAAAGAGATCAAATGGTCGACCAGGTAGAGCATAGCAAGAACATCTTCTGGCAGTACCGAGGTAATTCTGTTGAGGCTCAAAGCAAAGAGTGTAACGCTAAGAAGACTTCCCTGCGGGACGCACTCTTCCTGCTCCATTAGGCCGGAGAGGGTTCCCCATACTCTTACGTGGAATCATCGATCTCACAAAAATTCAGATATAACGACCGGGAGGCGTCCTCTCGCCCCCATCGTGTGGAGGATCTCCATGATACCATATCACCATGCGGTACCATAAGCCTTCTCCAGATCAAAAAACACCATGGCCTAGTGCTGTCTACGAAGTGAGGCCTCGCAGACAGCATTTTCCAGTCGAATCAGAGCATCAGACGTGGAATGGAACTTGCGAAAGCCGCACTGCGCAAAACACAAGTGGCCTCCGCTGTTTAGAAAAAAGGCTAATCTAACATTTACCAATTTGTCCATCAACTTGCACACGCAGGAGGATAAAGAAATAAGAAATTTGGCGGAAACTGGCCTGGGTAGAATGATCTAACAGAAAGGCCATGCCTCGCTCACCCAGGTGTCGAAGCATGGCGTATGGGACATCGTCCGGACCATTGGCGGTTCCGCGCACGAAGCAAGAGCGGAACGCAACTTACCTCAGACTAAACCTGTCGTAGAAGGCTTCTTCGCCTCTGGAGATAGAGTCCAGCCGGTGTCCTTCCGTGACATCAGGACGTAAATTGAATGCTCTCGGAGCAGCATCCTGGCTAGAGAATGCAGAGAAAGCGGTCTTAAAGGACTCCGGCACAGATGTGGAGGGGCCCGAGATTGCGGTCCCATTCTCCTAGAGATCAGGAGGGTGGTCCTGTGAGAACTTGCCCCGAATCCTTTTGATTTGCTTCCACACATCTGCTAAAGGGGTCTTCCCGTTAAGTGAAGACACGTATGCTCGCCAAGAAGAGCGGCAGGCATGCTTCGAAATATACCGGAAGCTAGCCCTATCCCGAGGAAATTCACCGACAGTGAAATCGTTTGGCCGGCGCTTTTAGCGCATGTAGGCATAACGCTTCTGTTTGGGGGCCGTCTCACACTCGGCCGACCACCAAGCGTTTGGTCGCCGTGCAAAACGGCCAGACGTTCTAGGAATAGTAGTCAGGCCAGCGGCGATTAGGTTGCCGGAGAATAACTCAACGGCCTCATTTACTGACCTGAACTCCTTAGCTGTGATAGAGAATTCAGTCATTTCCTGAAATGCAGGACACCGCGTCTGCGCTAAGCACCCCCTAGGTGGGCTCTCAGGCGGCAGTGGCCCAGAAAATTATATTTGAATGGGAAAGTGATGATTACCATGGAGGTCATCGATCACACCTAATAAAAAAAATACGGCTGTGCATCCGGAGAGCACAGAGATAGATCATGACAAGAAAATGAAGCGGTTCTCGGGCAGTGATGCGTAAACTCATTCACATTTAAGACACTAAGGCAAGCTCTTAGATCAGATCAGGAAGAACTTGTTCCCGGAAATTTATTGAGTAGTCTTCCCAGAACGGATGTCTCTCATTCAGATCTTTGAGCAAGAGAAAGGGCCTCAGCAACCGTGCCACGACGTGGCGGAAGTCCTACGCGTCAAAGTCAGCTCACGTTAGAATGTACGCATAAATAACAGTATACCTCCCATTCATGTGAATTTGCCCAGCCACTGCCTGAAAGGAGGTATCTAAAGTGAAAAGCAGAACATAGACATCATGCCGAGGGTAAACCGCGCATCCCCCAGCCCGGCCCCCATCGCGTGGTGGCAGGGTCGCAAAACACTTATACCTCGGGAAGGTGGGCAGGGGGCATGCACCTAGCATGGTCTCTTGCAGAAAAATAGCTAAGGGTAAACGGGACGAGACGAGTCTTCGCAGCTCCTACCAGTTTCCCCGAAGTCCGCTGCAATTCCATTGAAGGAATATACCCTCCAGGCCTATCTCGGAGGAGATTCGGGGGCCGTCTTGGAACAGAATACCCTTACGGGAATGGCCGTACGCTTCCCGTAGGCAGAACCCCAGGCGCTGTTGGCCGGACAATACGCCGAAGGCGCTGTTGCCTTCGAGAACTTATTGGTGACCCTGACTTTGCACGTCTACATGAGTAATTCTTATGGCCGAAGTGGTGACACTAATACCACCTCCACGGCAGTAGCACGAATGCCTTCAGGCGGTAGCGGTACCAACCGGCATTCACCGACTCAGGGAGCTTGTCACAGTCGAACGTGACGAAGAGTGTAGGGGTGGGTCTCAAGGCTCCTCCCTGTTTTCTGATCACACGCTCGACCTTGACCGCCCCGTGGTCAGCGAGCACTGGAGTGATATCTTCTATGAGGTAGTCCACGAGGTTGCTCTCACAAACTACTCATTTCACAAAGTTCATGGTAGAGTGTGGCGTCACACTCACCGGAGTGCCATCAAGTTTCCGAAGAGCACTTATCTTGGCCACCTTGGATGGAACCACCGCATTCTCCAGAAGGCTCCCGTCCTAGAAACGGCTCACCTTTGGCTCTCTTCCAATTATACCAGCTAAAGCTCTCCTCTGATTAATCATGTTGCCCTTGACCAAGATGCTAACATCAGTGGAGCGAATAAATAAAAAAGGGCTCGAAAACGCCAGGTAACCTCTGAATGAGGGGCCCCGACGTAATCGAGGCTCCGCTCTCCACACTTTTGGTCTTATTTTTGGATTTTTCGCCCAGGTGAGCACCGGAGCCGGACGTGCCGATCTTGGCTTGGTCGCGTTCAAGGATGTTAGTGGCCTCGTCCGTTCCCGCATCCCTGTGAAAGAAGAAGATCCCCGAGTCTTTTTAGTCTTTTTTACTAGTCGTTTTCTTTTTAGGAAAGGAAGGCAGCGGATGGACCCGCTTCTCCCCTCCCCCAGCAGTAGCTGCCAGGCCAGATGGACCGCTCTCTGCAAGGTCCTTCGCCGAGATAGTAAAGGTCCCAGCAGTCGTGGGGGCACCGACTGGATGAAGAGATTCCTCCACTGCTTGTGATGTCTTAACATCCCGACCCTTCTGGAGAGGGCCCCGCAAAGGAGCAGAATCACGCTCGGTGTTTGATACCCAGTTCGCATCTGTCCCTATGCAAGGCCCTACCTTCTGAGTCTGGGCTGTGTCAGGAAGCATGTTTATTTTGATGGGGGGGCCTCCATTTTTCCATCCCTCCCATGACATCACAGGTTTGTGAGTTTCGTCCATGTTCTTGGGTGGGGGGGCATAGGTCTTCATCCCTGCTAGATTTAATATTTGGGCCAGCAGGTCTTTAGTGGGAAGCGGCCGATTGGGCCTTTCTTTCCTCTTCACCCTAAGGGAGTTTGCTCTACCGATCCGCTTCGACGGGGAGCGGCCGATTATGGGCTGCCTGCTGGCTTTCCTGTCAGTCTCCTTGGAAAGAAAATGCGGGACTGCCATATTTGAGATGGAGTCACGTGCTGACCTCAAGGAAGGGAGTGAAGGGGATCCTCTGTACCCGTAGGCACTGGAGAGTTATCGATGGTCTCTTGGGAAATCATGGGGGGGGGGAACCTCCATTTTTTATTTGGAGCTGCCTGAGGGCGTCTCCGTTGTCCTTAAAAGGGAAATTGGGAGAGATTATGTTTTGGTAAATTTTCATCCATGGGCATGGTGACCCCCTTTTTTTACAGGATGCAAAAGCTAATCAGCCGCTGCAGTGCCCCGCTCTGCTAAGGGTGAGTAGAGTCCTGGCAGAGCCAGGTGAGGCCATTTTAGACCGCCCCTCTCGCCTGGTGTCTTGGCAGTCCCTCAGCATGGTGGCTCCACCTTCGACGCGGCATAAAATTAATAGTGTGAAGAGAGAAGTAAAATGGATGTGAGGAAGGTATGGGTGGGGATGAAACAGGTTTCTAAAACGCATCATCCGAAACGTGAATTCGGGGGTTAGGGAACATTGCCCCCTCCCCTCTCAGCCCCAATCCGGATAGTTGGCTAAGAAGAAGGTCAGTATCTACCCAGTGAAATTAGAGGCTGACCAGAGAAAGTTGTGAGAGAGGTTGTATGAAAGTTAGGAAACAGGGGGGAAACACAAATGTCTGAAGGAAAGAGAAGAGGCTATGCTGGGGTTGGATAGGGTGCTGAGTCCCGTCAGCACGGCGGCCAGGATGGCAAATCGCCCTCCCCCTTACGGGGAGGTTTAGAACTAACTAGCGATTCAAAATGCATGGCCATGATTCTAACTAATTGCTTTACTTCAGTGTTTACTATAGAGAATTGCATATTTATTCCGAAGGTCTTTGAAATCTATATCAACTGGTCTTCAGTTCTCAGTAATTTATTGGAACCAATAAAGACGTAGAGCACTACATAATTATACTAAAGGAGAGTTAGTCGTCAGAGCCTGACAAAATAATTACAAATCACCTAAATAATCTATAGTAGAACCATAAGTAAGCATTTCTATTCAATTTCTGGACGAGTCTTTAGTTCCTGATGAGTTTAAAATAGTAAACTCTGCACCAATCTTTAAGAGGGATAAGAAGGACGAGGCTAGCAATTATACGACTATTAGTCTGACATCCATAGTTGGAAACTGTTTAGAAAAAATAATAAGAAACGACCTAATCAATTATTTAGAAAGCAATAAGTAGATAATAGATAGTAATCTTGGATTTCGAAAAAAACGTGATTAACAAAGCAGCTTGATTTCCTACATGATGTAATTAAACTGTACATCGAAACACATGCGGTTGATAAAATATACCTGGATTTTCCGAAGGCATTCAACAAGTTTCCGTATCATAGGTTATTAAAGAAACTTTACACTTATGGCAAAGTTTATAAAGTGTTAAATTTGATAGCTGACTTGTTGTTAGATAGTGGGCAACGAGTAATCATAAAATGCAAAGAGACCACGTGGTTAGATGAAACAAGTAGGTTGCAACAATGATCCGTTCATGGTCCTGTCTTATATTTAGTTTATGTTAATAGCTTGAATATTTGTTAGGTTAGTAAAATTTGAAAATTCTCTGAGGATACCAAGCTTTTAGGGCGTGTCCTGATTTAGCAAGAGCGAATTGTTATGTAAAAGGATTTAGATATTATAGCTGAGTGTTACTTGTAGCACACATGGCAAATAAAGTTATTTGTCGATTAATGCAAGTTTATACATATTAGATCGAGAAATATTATTTCTAATTATAAAATGTCCCTTCAACTTAAAAAAATTATCCGGCAGCTTATATAAAATCTAATAAGCTTTTAAGTTTCATTTTGCGTAACTATGATTAGAAATCTAAAGTCATAATTTTGCCCTTGTAAAAATCTTGAATATGTGATTCAGTCAGTTTCCCTTTTTTTGGTTAAGAGATAAAAACCTTTTAGTCAAAAATATTTTTTTTAAACTTTTCCATGCTTGCAACTATGTGAGACAATTTACGCTCGTACAAAGCAACACCTTCGTCTCCCTGTCTGCTCATTTCCTTCCTTGTTTTTCATCACTCGGCACTCTTTGAGTAACTGGGAACAAGCTTCAGACAAATTGGTACGAAACATGGGTCCGTTCTCGTCGCAACTACGGAGCACGCTAAAGAACTTGTAGTCCATACGATTTTCTCTCAGTCCAGTGGAGCAGGGCCACCGGCGTTATCTCAAGATTCGACGCGGCCGTTAGCCGACTCTGATAGCAGCGGGCCCACTTCTCGCTACTTGCTTTCGGGTAATTTAGATTCGAGCTCGGCCACATACGTAGGCGAAGTTGCGGCTGCTCAACAACGGGGTGCTTCGGCCCCACCAATTGTGGAGAACCTTAAGAGGATGTGACCCCGAGGCTCTCCCCTCCGCCTTCCGTCTCTCTCTAACATCCCTGAGTTCTCATGAGATACTATTGCTCGCTCCAAAACCGCTTTACCTGCCTGCCATCGTCATTGAACTAGTGACTACGCATGACATTGTCACGTATCAATCTATTCGCTAGGACATTATGTGGGCCAACCTCAGGGAGAATCTTCAAGCCTCTTGCTTTAAGTCCAGGGACCGCGAGGAGATCCACTAGTTGCTCTCCTTGTACCACTTCCGGAGAAATATAGAGCGCTCTGACTTTCACCGCCTTCACCACCACCTTTGCTGTCACCACATCGTGTGGCAACACGGCTGGTCCTCGGCATTCAACGACTCCCAGGAACAACAGTCATTGGAGACAAGCATCGTTCTCTCTGAACGTTCTCTCCCTCGCCCTATCTTCGCTTCTTAACGCCGCCGGCCGCCTCCTCCTACCTATGGATCCTGCGTGGTTCCAATATGCCGCGGGAGCGGACCACGGATAACTGCACCGCGGGGCTGAGAGGGCTTAAGGCTTCCTCCACGACGTCCGAGACAGAGTGGATTGGCGCCGCAGGATCTGTATTGCCCACGCCCGCCGCCGCATTGGACTCGACGCCCGTTTGCTTTCAGACATATCAAACGAGTTTCTTTCCCTCTCCTCAGCTTCGCCACTCTACTTCACCACTCCCTCCCTCTCCATTCACTCATATGCTGTGAGTATCTCGTCTTCAGACTCCGGTTCCACTCTTAACAGCCCCGGCTAAGTATTTGTACATCGAGTCATATAACATAGTTGAAAAAACTATGACTAACAAGTAACCACTCACAAACTATTAACTGGAAGTAGCCAACACCACTTAGCTACTATCCATCAAAGCCCTCCCTTACTCTCTTTGAAGGAACCTGCAAAGGTAATCAATATTTCCAGCGATGAGAAATTCAAGAATTGGATTGACCGATTCTTTTATACCACGGAAAGATTTCAGAGCAAATGCTAAAGTCTTTGGCTATAAAACCGCAATGTAGCTTAACTTAGAAGTAGGACTTATAATTTTCTTTAAAAATTAGCTTTCAGCCTCGCTTAAAACTCCTGGTTGGGCTCTTTTCTTGATCATAACTATGAATATTTTCTGTACTCGAAGTTGCGGTTAGAAGAGGTGGCTGCGAGAACCTTCATCTGTAGTAATCTTTTTCTAAAGCTGGATTCTAAGGTTCCCGTAAATTTACCCTATCAGTATAGATATCAATGTCAGCTACTTCCTTGTGACTTTCGCTGTGCTCCAATATTCTCTCATCAGTAATGACCTTCGAGCCATATCTAGCTTCGCTAATGCGAGTCGTCTAAAAATCCTGAATCTTTAATTTTCAGCAGAGCACGAGATAATAACGAATTATTATATACCTTTGCACCCAACTGTATATAGTCACGGTGTAATTTACATACCTAGGGCCCATCTCTTGTATCACGAGTTGCAGTACTTTTCCCAATGCTTTTAATGAGTAAGTGTTGTTTGAGTTGGGTGGATGATTATAGTTAGGATGAATCTTTGGAAAAATATCCTGACTCGTCGTAATCCTAACTCTGCATTCAGACATTTTTTACATCTCCAATAAACAAAAGATTCTATTTTTGTGTGAAAAACTTAGGCCAACCCACCCGGAAGGTTTTCTGACGTCTTTAGTAATGGTTACACCCTGATTTTATACATAATCTGTAAGAATTCAGATATTATATTTGGATTTAGCAGAACAAAAATGTACCAACTGAAATATAATCAAATTTTCTTACTCATATTAAATTGTCATACTCCTACTAGTACTAATAATCATAAAGTCTTATTTGCTAAATAGTAATTTAGCAAAACACTACTATAGTGAAAACTGCTCGTTTTTGGTTCAATTAATTTATGTTTGGAAACATTGACATCAATAATAAATATCGATGGAAGACCCGAAATATTCTTATGAGAAATTCTCGGCCGCAGTGGGCACATATCCACGGCTTCATCAACCACGATATCCGTCGCTTAATTTTAAAATAGGAGAAGGTAAAATATTTTTAAACAGTAGCTAATCGCTAATCAAAAGAATTGGGCTAATTTTGTAAAGAGAATTGTGACTTATAATTACATTGATCATATGAGATAACTAAAATAGCTAGGTGAAGGATTAGAAAATATTAAAACACATGTCATATGAAAAATATCAGTTGTTATCCAAATCATAGTTAATGGACAGAATTTTGTTGAATAATGAAAAAATAATTCACCCTTTTATTTTGAAACCAGAAAATCATAAAAAACATCTCAATTATAATCTCTAAAGATTGCTGAATACATTCAAGAAAGACGGTGAACAGACAATGGAGCAATACTGCATTATGACAATGCAATGATCACCTTTCATCTAACTTTGTCTAATCTTTGAGAATTATTATATCAGATTTTGCAGGGGGTTTTTTCGGCTGACATTTTTCTTTCCAAGCAATTAGAACTACATATTCACAATAAACATTTCAATAATCTTGAATAAGTATTCATGTTTTTACATGAAGGTGGAAACATGAATTAGAAGATCGTTTTCAAAATTAATAGGTCTAAATAGATCATAATTTGAGTATATACAGATTCACCCTTTTTTATCTTTGTTAGATCATCTCCAACTTGCTATTCACAAGATTCATTATATGTGGAACATGCTTTTTTTTCACATCACATTTTGAATACTTTAGAATAAAATATTTGCTTTATCAACGACAATACCTCTGGAAAAGAAGGAGAACTATATATTCAGATAGATACTTCCAAATTCAAAAAATAATTCTTAATATAATTGTCATATTTTCTTCTCTAAAGGTAATTAGTAATATTCAGTCCTTGTGTACATAAAAATGTCGGATTTGCCAACAAAATATTTGAATGAAGAATACATTTGTTTCTCAGTTTATTCGCTTATTCATTGGATTATCTAAGCTAATTATTGACTATTAAAAAGTTAATCACGGATTAATACCAATAGTTAGCAAATAATTTTCTATGCCAGTGTTAGATCGTCAAGATTTTAATTTAAAATTAAACCTGTACAATATTATATACCAGTTGCCATTGCATACAGGAGAACGTGCTTTAGTTTTTATAAAGAATCTTCGACTAATTAATGTAGCCCACGACCAGTAAGCAAGGACATCATACTTCACCAGTCAACCCTCATGGTAATACAATTTTGTAAGGAACTCCTACAGAAATATAATCATCTCTCCTTGAAAAGTGATCCCATTTTGAATAACTAACTATTTATCTGCCGTTCTTAGGCCATCTGTAAATCGTCAAAAATGCACAGAACTTTCTATTAGTTTAATCTACTAATGTTTGCCAGTTTCTTCTTACTTAATCTCACGCAAATTGGCCCACAAAAAACTTTTATTCCGAAAGACTTAGGCAATGCAAATCTCTTTGTGTGAGACATTCAGGTGCGCATCAGTTTTACCCACCATATACACTTCTCTACAAAATCCTACAGGCGTAAAACCATGTTAACACATCACGGTGGAACAAGGAAGGAAAGACGTGCAGATCCAACAAACTTCAAACCTTCTTACATCCCGACTCGACCATCCAAAACCACAAATTTCCCTTTCAGGACCGAAAAAGCCGTCAAATGGGACTTAGCTCAAACTCCACAAAATACAAAGAACAATACAATGACAGAAAAATCCAGGTACCTGGTTATCTGATAATCGTTTTGTTAAGCTCTTCTTCATGTTAAGCTCTTCCTCATATATATCTCTCTGTGCCGAATCAAAACAGCTTAAAATATTTGCCTGACTTTATCGATATAATTTGATCCACAAGCAAAGAAAAAACATTAGCCTCAATTGATGTTGAATCACCGGTTACGAATGTATCATTTGCCGAAAATATATAAACAATATTTCAACGAGCCTACAATAAAAAGAATCGCCCCATGTTGAGATACCAAGGACAGCCATGAGAATGTTTTCTCAAGCCTGTACTCCTGAAGCCCCATTCTATGGGCCGAATGGAGAAAATGTAAATTAAAGTGGATTGAGTTGCCATGGGTTCTCCTTATTCTATTATATGAGCGTAAATCTTAAAGGATTTCTTTAATATTCTCTGGCAATAATACGAGTTGTATCGAAATGCGTAGGTCAAATAAAAATATTGTGAGAAGCGCCTTAAATTTTGTTAATTTTCATAAGATAAAAACCATTTGTTTCTAATGATATTCGGTGAGCTGAAACAAGGGATTAGTCAAACAGAAAATGTAAATATAAGACAATTCGAGAGGGTCAAAAAGAAAGTTATTACAGTAATACGAATTTGGCGTAGCTTTAGACAGAAACCTACTATAAGAAATATATACTGACCAAATTCATATATATATATATATATATATATATATATATATATATATATATATATATATATATATATATATATATATATAATATATATATATATATATATATATATATATATATATATATATATAGAGAGAGAGAGAGAGAGAGAGAGAAAGAAAAAAAAAATGAGCGAGAGATACATAGATATAGGGCAGATATTCCAAAATTCCTCACCCGCTTAGAATCAACCTTTCATTAAATATAAGTAGTCGAAGAAACAAAAAAAACACTATAATAGTGTGAGTCACGATTCACTTAGAATAAATCAACAATGCCTGCCAATATCTCCAAACCAAAAGAAAGGACTACATGAACTAAATAATTACACAGACACCTTGACATTGTAGAGTCCGCATTGTAATATGGAATAAGAGAGTCAAAATCTAAAAATTGAGTATTATGAATTGATTATGATATCTTAGGAGAATGAAAACTCGAGACTAAGATGACCGTTCTCCTTTAGTTAAACTTTCGGCCCGAAAACCAATAAGTTTTATAACAGTAAATATCGTTTAAATTAGAATCTATCTTTCTTCTAAAGTAAAAACAATTACTGTAATTTTCGTAATCATTTTCTATTTTTACCTCTAACTAAATCATTTTTCTTTCCGTTTAGTCAAGGAACTTTACTACAGTTTAAAAAAACAAAAGAAATAAATATAATATTTTTGGTTTAACAATTACAAAACTCTATGTAAAGCCTTGTAGGTAATAACACTGTACAACAAGCTTCAGTGTCCACAAAAAGGCCCAAACTGATTGTGCGTTGTTGATCTTCTTTGCTGCATGGATGATCGCTATTTATCTATATTTGACTGTGGGGAAATCGATATCACACTTTAAAAAAAAACAAGCCCAGTTCGGTTACACCCACGTCAAGATGCTATGCAGCGTGTAGGCCGATACTTTAACCCTTCTCCCCCTTTTCCCTCTTGACCCGCTGGCAACCAGACTCGATATTCATCGACGAAAACCTCAGAATCAACATACTTCTTTGCCAGCCTGCATAAACAAACGAAGAGGAGGAGAGCAGGTGGGATAAAAAGGTATAAACAGGCTCACTATTACCCCTAAGATTTAAGATCTAGTTTCGCCTAATAGACGAAATTGTAGGAACTGCGACGAAAGCAAGAAGATGCCTTTAGGGCTAAGTGACTTCACTCTGAAAAGTGTCGAGAGGGTTAAACATAGACCCTCATTCCCGCCACCCCTTCCCCTACCCCCAGTGGCTAGTGGAAGTATATATACAGATAGCTGGAGAATAACCAGGAGATCGAGATAGATATCGAAACGACAAACTCTGGCGGGCCTGGCACAAACAGAATCGAACAGAGAAGTAGTTCATCATGAGGCAGTTCCTGGTGGTCACACCGAAGAGTAGATCCTTTTATTGAGGATCAATCTCATACATCCCTCGTCAGAAAAAAAACCCTATCTCGGTTTTCAACTAAAACCAGAGATATTCCTCACCATTGAGGAATACCCAAAGTGAACTCCCGCATTCGTTAAAGGATTCTCTTTTTGGTCATCCCTTGTCAGTAAGAAGCACCTCATGAGTAACCCAAATATTGGAAGAAGTATACCTCCACGGTCCGGTTGCTTAAATCGTCAGATTAAAATACAGTGCTAAGCGCCATCCGCGCCTCTCATCGAAGGCAGCCGTTTTCTTCCAGTCTGTCCTATGGTCGGACGATCAGCTAGGTGTCAGAGCCCTCACACACCCACGTCGCACCTCAAACCCCTTCCCTTGCCTCCATAAGATCCCCCGTCAAGGTTGTTCTTAATCCGGAGTCGCTTGTTTTTAAAGTTAAAGCCATCCGTATTTAATTATGTGTCTTAATTAGCGCTCAGTATTAAAGTGAGCTTGGAGGTCAACCCCATCGCTTATTATATATTTTTAAAGTAGTAATTTCCACCCTTTTATTAGATTCATTGTAGATGTATAGTTTGTTTTTAATATTTCTTTTTTTTGTTGTAATTGAAAGTATATTTTGGTTAGAGTCGTTTAACTAAATCCTCGAAACTCTACACGTGGCAATAGATATCCTCCCTGATTAAAGAAGCAACGCAAAAGATTAAATAAAGTAAAGAATTATCGCACTCTTAGAGAAAACAAAGTAACGGAGTTATTTAAGTACGTTACAAACCTACGTACACGCCAAAACCTGACACGCCAAAAGCCGTGTCAGCTCAAGAACAATAAATAGGCCTCTGATTTCATTACAATAAGTCAAGTTGTTTTCAAAAGTGAAGAATTGCTCTAGTTCTGCAGAACACTTCCTAAATACTGTAATTCGAGCATGTTCATCCAACAGGTTCCATTGTTGCAGAAGTGAGGCTAGGAGTTCACTCCGTTGCTTAGTAAGTGTTACATCACACCTAGATCATTGAGTTGGGTTTGGATGATAAGAGGTGGTTTCTTGTCAGATTCAATCTGTGCTACTTATGGTAAATCTTGAGATTCTGAATCGTCTGAGGTGCTCGTGTCATTGCTTGTTAGTTCAGAGGGCGGCTGTGGCTGGGGAATAGCACTTGAATGTCGAACTGGGTGAATATCAGACTGAAGATCTAGCTACATGATAAATTTATTGCTTTTTCTGTTGCGACCTGCAGTGAAATAAAATAAAAACATTATTATGTCAGCTAATTAAAAATTGGAAACTTAGACATTAAACGACTTTAATCTTAAGCAAAACAACCAAAATAATGAATTTTATTAATTTCACTTAAAATTAATATTTCCTTAATTAAAAATACATACAACAAACTAAACTCTAAAAAGCCTCTATTTGCATCTTTAATCACTAACTGGGAACCCATTTTATCGAAGAAATATTAAGGAAAACGATCTTATTTATTATTTACATATGTGTCGTGAGTTAGCGAAGATTATAATTTTTTTCTTTTTATTATGATTAATGAAGTGGGTCGTACGTTTATACTTCCAGTGATCGCTTCAGGATCGATCTCTAAGAGAGCTTTTCTTATTTTTATTCTCTTGAATGAATATAAAGGGTAGTTCTCTCAATAATAAACTAAAGACTGTCAAGGCAACTCGTTCAAGGATAATTTAAACACTTCAACCAAAATAGACCTTTACTGTACATTAAGCAACTCAAACAAAAATTAATAAATACACGTACAAAATACAACTTAAAAATGGTTCTTAAGTCCCGTTACCGACACTCAGTTTCTGGTTTCTTTAAGGGAGAACAATTTACTTTAAAAAATTCATCTTCAAGATATATAAATAATATATATTAAACACACGGGGACATAAAAATAGAATTGATTACTCACATAAGGTAGTGGGGTTTAACCAGAGAATCCAAACGAAATACTTTCATTGGAATCTTGTCAGGAGAGGCGTCATGAGTATAGTTTATTTGCCTCTCAATAGAGGGCGTTACTTTGAACGAGGGGTGGACGAGTGACGTCACGAGAAACTTTGAGTCAGCGGTAGAGAACGAATCAAAGCAAAACGACGTTTATAACCTTGCAAAGGTTCTCTCAAACGAGGCTTTAAGATGGCTATATGATTTTCTAGCAATTTGGTTACGCTTGGAGAGCTTCTCGTTTAGGAGAGAAATCTATCTAGTTTGGGGTGTCAAATTCAGAGGGGGTAAGATCACTTGACGATCTTTGGTAATCAAACTATTCCGACGGAACTAGGAGGTAAGATCCCTTGATAATCTTTGTTAATCGAACTGAGCCGATTAAACTTGGTGCAATCTGGTATTGACCAAAAAAATGAAAGTCCTTCTTAATTTGCTGGGGAAATTCTATTCTGGCAAGTTCTTCTCGATGTCATGACGAAACGAGAATTGTTCTCTTTTTCTCCTGACGAACAGTTTTATACTAGAATTACTCCCGCGGGGTAATGAGAAGGGGAGAGTGATAGCAAGGTTAGACCCGAGGGCGCCCTGGCTTTTGAGCGTCTGTTATTTCTCTTACTAGACATTAGGAACTTAGGGAAACTGGATCTCATGTTGAATCAACAGAAGTGGGTATCAATTCAGCCGTGCTTGGTGTCGTGTCGCTCCGGAAGAGCGTAATACAAGATCGACATTTTGAATTTTTGACTTGTTTGTTTATAAATACACTCTCAGAGGGTAGGCCTTTTAAGCAGAGGTGAGGAATAACTGTCTCCTAAATTTACCATTTTTATCGTACTTGTATGTTAACGGAGACTGGGTAGACTGTTTTTCTTTCATTGTTTTTCTTCGCTATAAGTAAGACCTTGATATATATATATACTCGCCACTTCTCAATTTCCTCGGTTAACTCGTATATCTCTATAATATGTATAATTAAATGACAATTTTAAGATTCTCTATATTGTCAAATATTGTAAAATAAATTATTGTAAGTAGTATGTACGATAAAGATTCGTTTTAACACATTTAAGATTTTTTATTTTCAAAGACATTTAGTTTTTAATTTAAAAAATGATTCTTAGCAATACCATTTTTAACTTCTGGAACTTAATAATAACGTAGTTATTCACTTTTCGAAACTATATGGGAAATTTTGCTAACTTCGAATCATTTTGCATCATTTTCCTTGATTGAATTACCTAGACCTGATCTTTGAGATCTAGAGGCTATTTGCGCATGTGCGTATGGGCGATATTCAACCAATACCATGTTCTTTTTAGATCTACAGGCCAACTGCGCATGCGTTTTCTGCCTTCTTAACCAATTACACGCTCCTTATATTTTCGTTTATTCCGAACGCTTCACCGGTCTCCGTGTTTTAAGTTTCTTTGTTATAATGGCATGTGCCTGTTGTGATAGATCGCAATAACAACTCATACGAGAAGTTTTAATGACGATTTATAACTGTTTTCTGCACCAACTTTGATTTAAACTAGAGTACTAACGATATTTACATTAAAATTTGATGGTAGGCTTTCGAATTAGGAATATTACGAGTTTTTTTAAGTTTCGGTGGGGGGTGGAGGTGAAGCACCCCATTTCGATATTACTTAAAAAAATTTCATTTTTGGCGGAAATAGCCTAAAGTAGTCGGCGCTATCGTCGTCTTAAATTACCTGGTTAGATTCGGTCTGGGTCTTTTAAATTAATTTAAAAATGTGTTTTTCTTATGCATTTTATGTGTACTTTTCAGATCTCAAGCTCGTTTTTGC
Organism: Ceratothoa steindachneri; assembly: GCA_963969495.1. Lineage (NCBI taxonomy): Eukaryota > Metazoa > Arthropoda > Malacostraca > Isopoda > Cymothoidae > Ceratothoa > Ceratothoa steindachneri. The sequence continues at coordinate 93,721,680 of OZ018330.1, forward strand.
TCGAAATACTTACTTCTCCTAGTATGGACTTAGGTTGATTATGAGATAAATAGGCATTTCCGGGTAAAACGAGTGTCAAATATGAAATGTGCACATAAAACTGCATAAGAAAAACATATGTCTAAATTCATTTTCGAGAATGTATTAGAACGAATCTTTACTGAATGAACAAATTTAATGTTATTTGCTACTCATATTGAATGTACAAAAATTAACTCCATATGTATCTGTTTAACACAATGTATGCTGACCAGTTACATAAAAGGAAAATTGGAAAGTAGCACAGGCTGGAGAAGGATAAATATGGAAATGGCAACGACAGAAGATGTTTGTAAGATCAACTCTACAAGAAAGCGAAGGTATCAACATAAGAATAAATTCAAAGATTCCGCCATCACCAGTTATAGGATGATCCCCTGCCAAGGAGCTGGAATCATTCCTAACTGGTAGCCCCTCTAACATCGAACGATAGTAATCAAGAAAAAAAATTAATCGCCAATTGGGCAACAAGCTGCTCACTTTACAAAAAAAAAAAAATCTTGCGAATACTATTGCCATCAACCCTCCAATCTTCAATGAATCAGCAGTTACAGAATTGTTCAAAATAATGAATTTTTGCTGGCTTGCCGCCCGAGATGCTGGATCGACTTTCACCTACGATCATCTCTTCGCAGATCTACTTTCCTGAAAAGGAAAATCATTGACTTCTCTAATTCCGAAAGGAAAAATATTCGAGAAGCAAATTTATACTTAACAGGCTATTTCAAGTAAATGGAAGAGTTACAATGAATCGTTAATCGAGTTCGCATAGATGAAGACCTAACCTAGCAAAACTTTGTCCAGTATCCATCTACGAACACAGCATCCATCATCCTTGCCAAATAGGATTCGTTTTGGCACAGAGCTTCAATATTTATAACAATTATAATAGTCAAAAGTGTTCCCAATACCAATAATATTGCAAAAATTACAGTGTAAATTTAGTGCCTTTTTAGTTTTAACAGTTAAAATAATGCAATATCCAGTGCCTGATGATACGAATATTATTAAATCCTTAGACCAAATTTAGTGCAAAAAAATCCATGTATCATTAATTTTAGATATAATTCCCCAATCCTAAGCTCCCTTTAGTTAGAGGAAACTCTTGTGTTATATACACACAAAGGAAGGTACACACAAAGAGGTTTGGTTCTAGTCAAGAAGTCAAGAATAGCATAAGAGAGAATGTAAGAAGAAAGTAAATATAAAGTTGTGGTGTGCGGACACAAAATACTGTATACACAAATAAAAATGACATATCAACTTCAGAACCGCTGAGCATTTTGAAATTTATGCTGCAGTCATTAATTATAAAATGATATAAGAATGTAAAAATAAAAGTAAAAATATAAAGTTGTGGTGCATATACAAAACATATACATAACTTTTTCTCAGAGTGAGTTGTTTAGCTCTTGCGTGCGAAAAATATACAAAGGACCTCGGACTACTGTGAAATATATTAGGTTGAGGAATAAGTTTTTGCGTTTTTTTTAATGTTGCGATGAATTAACTTTTGTTGACGTGATTTGTGCACATATTAAGAAACAATAATAAATAATGAGAGCAAAATTTGCAAAGGTTAGGCTACGTCTCGTAACAGCGTAGACTATTAGGCTTTTGTTTAGGCTATGTCTTGAAGTTGAGTAATAAGTCATTGCGGTTTATTTAGAAGTTGTGTTAATTTAATTTTTGTTCTGTACCATCAAAATGGAATGTCAAGTTGAAAGAAAGGCGCATTTTTGACACTTGTTGTTATTCATTTTCAATTGAGACGGGAACAATGCAAACGCAGCCAATGCTCGTCGCGATATTTGTGCTGTGTACGGAGAAAATGCTTTATCAGAAAGGACAGCTAAATGGTGGTTTTCACGTTTCAAAAACGGTCATTTCAATCTTACTGACGAAGAACGTTCTGGTCGCCCCATTAAGTTGGATGAAGATCGATTGAATGACCTTTTTCACGAAAATCCTCGTAAATCGGCTGTACAATTGGCGTGTGATTAGAAAACTGTAGTGAATCACCTTCATTCCGTGGTGAAAGTTCAAAAACTCGGTGTATAGGTTCCGCACGCTCTAAGCAAAAGCAACAAACTTCAACGCTCCATGATTGCTCAGGTTTGATTGCTCATCACAAGGCTACTCGTGGATATAAGGACAGATTTCTTCACCGCATTATCACTGGCGGAGAAAAGTGGTGTGTTTATGTCAACATGAACCATCGAAAACAATAACTTAGCCCCAATAAAAAACACTTCTGTGATTAAAGCAAGGATGATGTGTGTTTGGTAGGATTGTGAAGGCATCATTCTTTATGAGCTCTTTGCAAACAACGAGATTGTCAATGCAGAACTCTACGTTCAACAAATGTATCGACTCGCCGAAGCTATTCGTGAAAAGCGACGTTATGTAGTCTTTCTGCAACACGACAATGGTCAACCTCACATTGCCAATATGACAAAAGACGCCATCCAAATGCTTAATTGAAAAATTCTGCCGCATCCTCCATATTCGCCAGACTTGACTCCATCAGATTTCCATCTGTTCCGAACGTTCTCCAACAATTTGCACGGCGTTTCGTTCAATACTGATGTGGAATTAAGAACCTGGTTAGACGAATTCTTTGAGTCAAAATCCAGAGATTTTTATTGCAGAGGCATCAAAAAACTAGTTGAACTTTGGGAAGAAGTCGTAAATAACAACGGAGAAAACATTATTGATTAAATTGCATATTGTTATCAATTAAAAATGAAGTTTTTCTGAAATTGTAAATGGTAATGAATATATTTGATACAACTGCAAGAACTTATTCCTCAACCCAATATGTGCGCTTAAAAAAAATAAGTGTGGAAAATATTTATTTCTAAATACAAAGATTACCTTATTGTAAGCTCTGCGTACGTGAAGGGGAGTGAATGTAGTTTCCGCATTGTAATATGTAGCACAAAAAGGAGCACTTTGAAGTGTTTTATGAAATCTTACAAAGGTTTCACGTTGAACCAAAATAACATTTGATTTAAGGGAATCCGATTGGATGAGTAGTTCTAAAAGAACACTGTTCCCGTATCGTAATACCTCCCCTTCGGAAGATTAGGAATGGAGAATGGACATGGGTGAAATGACTGTGGTTTATTAACCCATTAATGCCGACAATTTATTTTTTAAGATATTGATATTATATTTTGGAAATTTCATTTAAGTGTAACAAATACAGCATATAGTCCTTTAGAATTATTATTTTTTATTTACAATGACAAATACAGGGGGCGCAACCAGAGTTGCCAGTCGGCATTCAAAGCATAACACTCTACGATGGGAAAATGAAAATAGTTTAATTCTTAATTTTTTATTATGAAAACACGCTGACACATATATTATGTTGAATGATATGGATCCTTGCATAAAATATGGGGGGAACATGACATTTTTTGCACTCATACTTCGTCCTCCCTGCCCAATGCTTACATCTTAAGTATTTGGAGGGTAGAAGTCATGGCCAGTGGTCAAAATGATCCTTCCTTATTGTCTTTGCACTTCATTATAGTCCAGCAATACCACTGTTTGAAAGTTTATTCAAAAGAGGAAAAAAAGTTAACAAATTATCAAAATATAAACACTTTTCAGCGCTTATCTTTGTGCTTTTAACTAAACCCAACACAACATCTCGACTTTGACCTAACCAAGTTACAGGAGCTTTTTTTGAGGTACCACAATAAGGTTCTGCATGAAACATGTATCCATCCGAACCAGATAGAACTCACACTTTATATACAAACCGTATTGGTTTTCCTCTGATAAACTGTTTCGTGCTATGATGCCCATAATATGGCACAATTGCTTCATCAACACAAACATCTTTAGGCAGCGCAGAAATTTGGGATGGTTTATTTAAATTTTCAAGAATAGGCCTTTTAATGCTGATGGAAAGATCCTTTTTTGCATTTTCTTAAGTATCAAGAATCAACTGGATATTTTCAGTAGGCCTCTCACGATGAGGGATGAAAAGTTCTGCTTTAAATCTAAGAATTCTTTAAGGCATATTTTTTTTTATGTTCCTGTCTCTTTCATCGCCACTTTTATCGGAGTCAATATCTAAATCTGCTATAGCCTTCATTTCAGGGGGCAGAAAAGTTACCCTGACACCACGTTTTTCTTCATCTTCAAGATGTCTAAAATGTTATTGACGTCTAGCCTACAGATATAAAGTTACCTACTGTATATACATATACATACTTCATGAATAGGTATAGTATAAATATATATATATATATATATATATATATATATATATATATATATATATATATATATGAAAGGGTAGGAGTATAGAGAAATTAGTATATGTATATAGATAAGTATTACTTCTTAAATATTAAACAACAATATTACGCAGACTCATTTGTGAGGTTCACACTCGAAGTGAATATTTGTACATCGTTTATGCCGAATGGCAACTTTGGTTGCCAGAAAAAGTAAAATCCTTTTCTAAGTTATAATAAATCATGTTACGGAATTTATATATATATATATATATATATATATATATATATATATATATATATATATATATATATATATATATATAAGATATTTTCTTTCGTGGATTTAATCTTCACATTTTAAGGAAACTTAAACAAAAATATAAATAAAGTACTTACGTTTTGGAGAGAGGTGTCGAAGCTATGTTTAGGTTGGCGTATAACGCAGTAAAATAAATACAATATACATCTAATTTTTGTGAGCACAACACTGCCAAATGTAGATTTTTACATAAATGTAAGCTTGTACGACAACTATTAGCAACTATAGTTGCCAAGGGGCATTAATGGGTTAATTGTTGTTTCCAAAACTGGAGTGATCTGTGCAAAAGATGAAAACTGCAGCTCGTGTTGTATGTTAGGTGTATTAAAATTTGAAACTAAGGCCACCGATTTTCTAAAGTCAAACGTTCGGCCCGAAAAGAAAGTAATAAATTTTATAGCAGTAAATATTAACAACATTATAATTTATATATCTCCTAAAGTAAAAAAAAAAATCAACAGCTCAGCCATATTGTCCAAATTACTGCAATTATCGTAATCAGTTCTTCATTTTTACTTCTAGCCAAATCATTGTTTTTTTCCGTTAAGGCGACGAACTTTAGTACCGTTTTAACAAGAAAATTACAAGAATATAATATTTTTTGTTGAATAATTTCAGAAATCTGTGTAAACTCTTTAAGCTAATATTTATAATACAATGATCTCTATATATTTAATTAAATCAAATGAATGGAGGATTTAAAAGAGAATTTGTGCTCTGAACCTTAAAATGAGAGATGTGGTTGCATTTGGCAACTATTGAAGGAATGTTTCCCAGATATCACCATGTCATCTAAATAAATCTCAAAACTTAGCCCTAAAATGGCTGTAATTCTAGAGAAAAACAATTAAAATAATGGCTTTGTTATATTTTTTAAAATTAATATATCATTAACTAAAAACAAACCATATTCAATAAACTAAATTCTCTCCTAAAGTTATTTTGAAGATATTAATTACTTCTGTATAATTACATTCCAATTGTAAGATTCTGTAATAATGTCAACATTGGAAAATAAATTAATGTAAGCAGAACAACAACACTGATACACTAAGAATAGTGACAATACCTTGCGTGGCGACTACGTTAGAAATAACACCCTTCGTTCCCGTGGCATTAAGGTTGCCCACAAACTCACGGCCACATTACCTAGCCAGCTTCCGAAAATAAATGACGGATTACGATCCAGAAAAGTTAGGCGTTGTATCCGAGATAGTATGAAGCAATTGTCCGGCAGACTACATCCGACTAACCGTAAAACGACAACAGACTATAATCGACGAGCATAGACCGGCCGCTAAAAGGTACGATCCCCTTTGTGCTATTGCATTATGTAGAAGGATACCCCTTTTTTCCCTTCTTTTCAATTCTTAGCACGTTGCTAGAAGTCACGTGGTTAGCCAGTTCTCAGGCAGCCGAGAGTCACATGGCGAAGCAAGCCCAGATGCCCCACTCCACATCATGCATCAGAGTAGAGTATAGAGAAAATCCCCTACGCGGTCTTAAATTTCAGCAGTTTTCCCCACGGAGATAGAAGGAGGGGGTAAAAGAACTGTTTATCGACGACATTTTGGCGTCTCAGCTGCTCCCTAGGAATTCTTCAAAGTGTGGGTTATCCTCCATCTCCCGCATCAGGAGACTCTCAAGATTTAAACCCTTTAGCCGCTTTGGAACAATTGTAAATAACAAAGCTCGCTCGCAGGAAGACATCCCTCGTCGCAAGTCGGTGTTTTTGTGTGTACCCAACCGAAAGTTGGACACTTTCCCCTGTAAGGAAATAACGATCAAACGGAACCCTCTTACCCGCCGTCTTCTGAAGCAGCTGCGGCGGATTACTCCTTCAAGTCCTCGAAGCACCCAGACCCGTCAAAGTTAGCCTGAGGTGGCCATACCTCTCCCGAGAATCACCAACGATTTCAGCTCACCCCTCGAGCTCCAGCAAACGTTAGAACTTATGCCTTAACAGCCCCGGAAGTAACGTGCCGACCATACCCTTCCTTCCCCTTCTTCTCTTGACGAAGATCCCTCCTTTGAAGACGCCGACAAGGTCGTCTCGCCGAGCTCCTACTTTCCCTCAAGCCTTTTTGAAGTCGCTGTTTCCCTCCAACCCGTAAGCTCCCTTTCCCCCTTTAATCTTGTGAGCAAATTGGATCTGAGTAGGTAGCTCGAAACTAATTAATAGAAATTAGACTTTCCCAACGGGAACGATAAATCATTATCCAACCTTTAATTTTCTTTATATCATTTTGATAATTTTTAATATGTAAATAAGATTTATATTTTATTATGTTTATTTTTAATTATCCTAACCGTCACTCTCGCCCTCTTTATTAAAATCTTGGCAACCTCGGCTCAATTAGTTAAGTGTATTGAGCCCGCGCCTCAACCTGACCTTTCTAATCCGCGCATCAACGTAGCGTTCAGTCATTGGACGGTTCGCGTTAATAGCCTGAGCTCTTCCCCTTCATACTAATAATATATATTATATTATATAGTCGTCTATATCAATACACATCACATTGCACTTGATAAATACAGAAAATGGATTTGGGAACGGAAAAAAATCGTCGAAAGATGAGGAAAGCTCTCATTTTCTCCGCTCTCTCTTTAACTCTTGTACCTTTTGCTTTTCCTCCCTTTACTTTGTTTTTTCTCTTTATCCCTCTCCCCTTACAAATAATAATATTTAGAAAATAATATTATATAAAAATTAACTGAAATATCAGTTTAAAAGCAACATTACGTATGCAAAGCAACCACCCAGCGACTGAACTACTATAGTTCATGGCAAATCTCGTTGTACTTTCGTTTTGGATCTAATCAGATTGCACATATGAAGCCTTTTCCACCAACTATAAATGATTAATCCAATGAGGAAATATAACAGGTACACAATATTATACACGCGTAAACAACGATTGATAATATTCACATAAGTACTTACATCTATTTAGATATACAAAATCACGTTCGCACGTGCATTACACGTGTTCATTAATATAATAATAACAAACTCTCGTACCCTTTGCCTTTCTCTATATTCCTCTCAAATTAGAAATAATAATAATAAGATTAAAGATAATATTATAAGTATTCGCACTGAACTAGGAATAGAACCAGCAAACTTGCACGTGAGAACCCAGTGCTAAACGACTGAGCTCCGATGGCTAGTGGGAAGTCCTCTTCTAGTTTCTTTTAAGATCTAATGGGATCACACATAGGAACTCTATACCACCATTCATTATACATTATTAAACTAACGGTAAAAAAAAATCACATACCCATATGCGTGCACGAAAAGACAAAGAACGATAATATATACATAAGAACTTACATGTATTTAAAAATACATATGCACCCGTGTTCAATAATAATAATTTTTTCGTGTACTCTTCTCCTCCCTCTCTTTATTTTTTTCTTTCTCTTCCTTCCCTTAATCTAACGAATAATAATAATACGGAATATTTCTTCTTCTTTCCAATTATATTCCTTGCGCATTCCATGCCCTATTGCTATCCAGGCCCTTTTGAGTCCCCTACCTCCTCTTCTCTCTCTCTCTCTTTCTTTACTTTCCTCTATATCCTTATTTTTCTCCCTTTACGAATAATAATTAAAAGAATAAAGGTGATATTATAATATTATATAAATAAAAAATAAGCGAAGAATGAGACATATACTGTATATTAATGCATTTATATACACCTTCCTGCTTTGTGTTTAATCTTCTTATTATTGTAATTTTATTTATTATCCTTTTGTGCGTGCATGCATTTGTGTTTTATTTATTATTACCATATGTGTGCATGTACACGTGTACACACTTCTCTTTCTCTCTTTTCTCCCCTGTTTCTATTATATTCTTCATTACAATCGCTGTTATGACTCCTTTAAGTTAGGGACGACGAAGAAGTAGCCTTGGGCCCTATATTATAGTCGAGCTAATCGATAGATAACCCGCAAGCCACATCCACAGACATAGGCAGAAAATATAGAAATATATTGGGAGAGATAGTGAAAAACAGTATCATAAAGACAAATATAAACGATTATATGTAATAGTGATAAGGTTATTTATGTTTTAGGTGCGCCATGTAAAGATTAGCTCCCACATGTGCTACAAATAGATAGAAATAAAACGAAAATGTAAAGCGTAACACAACCGAGTAATCTTGTGCCCTAATAGCTCCAACTGTTATTCCTAACAGTACCTATTACTATTCACACAGTGAATAGTCAGACTCACATAAAAATCAGAACGATAATCAGGCGAAGCCGCTCTCTGGTCTAGTCTCTCAGTCCCTCTTTGTGGCACTCGGGTCTTGCCCCAAGGGCCTGGAAGGGTGGAAAGAAAGGTTAAGTTGTAGTATCTAAACCGCACTGTGTGTGACGTCGCTTCCAATTTGGTAATAGGCACTACGATGAAGTGGAGATATCCAGAGTTAGATAAAATAACGAGAAAAAGATCCATTATTTTAATTTTAGTGATAATAATTAAAGTACAATCAATAATCTCTAAAGCGTACCTGGTAATCTCTGAGTAGGCTTTTTTTGCTCTAACTCACTTACTTTGCGCTCTGCCTTACTGTTCCAGCCTCTGCTAGAAAAAGAAGAAAAGGTGTGAAAGTGTAAAAAGCCTACTATCGGGGCCAGAAGAGAGGAGAAGGGGCGAGAGACCCCGAACTCTTCCTAGTCCCCCTTTCTCCACTCCTTGTGCCTCATGGCACTGGTGAGAGGGTAACAGGGAAAAGAGGAGGAGAACAGAGAGAAGAAGAGGAAAAGGAACGATAATACAGCAAGAAACAAGTAGAAGATCAAACAGATGACCTAAGTGGTCTTGACCCTACATCTAAAACTCAGTGCTAATACCACGGTGTTTATCACCCACCCACGTATATTTGTAGAGCCCATTAAGAAAGAAAGTAACCAAGAGTTAATGATTGATGTAAAGAAGTTAGAGGTGTGTGGTGAGTCGCAAGTTGCTTGGAGATCAAACTAATCTCTGTCCATTTTAATTAGTTAGAAGTTGGAAGGAGAAACCTTCAAGCGGTGATCGAGGGACCTTTTTCCCTTCTTCTTATTTGGTTTACAACATACATTTGATAACCTCCCTTCCTTCTTATGTTGCCTCTTTCCCTTTGCTCCTCGGTCTTTTGTTACCTCTGCACCCCATCCCCCCGCCCTTTCTTCTGCCTGTCCATTGACTAGAGACCCCGTTTTTCTCTTCATCGTCTACTGCTCGCCATGAGCTATACCATTTCTTCTGTCTAATTTTATTCAACCGATCTTTTTCCCTACTTTTTTGCCCGTCTATTGACAATGCTACACCCATTCTTCTTCTTTTTCACCTTTGACCTTATGTTCTTTTTCTTTCTTTTGTCTGTCCAATGTTTCATATACTACGCCTCTCTTTTTCCGTCTCCCCCTCGCTATGGGGACCAAACATTTCCCCCTTTGAGTGTCCCTTGTGTTCGGCCCGTTTTCTTTTCTTCTTCTTTCTACCCCATCTTTGTCATCTACACCATATTGATACCTGGTCCGTTTATTTTCATCTGTTTCATTTATTTTTCCTATCTTCCTCAGTCTGCCCCATGTCATGGATCCAACCTATCTCCTTCCATTGTGCCTCCTTACCCATCCATACTTTAACCTATTATTATTGAGTGATATATGGTGTATGGGTGTTTGGCAGTGTATGTGTGCGTCTTCTTAAGTGTCATGATTATCTGTTTTTTCTAACCTTGTCTACCCTTATGGTTCGTTAATTATTCGGTTTCTTGCCTTACATTCTCTACCACTCGTCATTCACACATTACTCTCTTCTGGCTATTTTATTGCTATCTTTACGGTGTGCATTCGTTCATTTTTTTTCTTTTTTGACTGTTTGTTTTGTTTAAAAATATGTATTAACCTCTTACAGTACATATTTTGCAGAAATATATAAATATTGATATGATCACTATGTATTTAAGCCGTAAATCTCAAAGTTTTACTCTTATGAGCATCATAGCTTATAATGGTAAATGGGTTGGGTGTGACGGCAACCCTTCGGTCAGGCTGGTTATTCCGTATCAATGCCTTGATGCATGGCAACCCATGTTGTGGTATATCTCTTCAGATGGAGTGGTATATTGCATCATGTGGGTATATTAGTGTCTATCAGCCTATCAACCTAGCCGTCTGACAAAGACGCGGTCTTCTGGGCTAATAAAAGACTACCTCGATACAGCAACGGTCATTACTGGGTTTTTCAAATGCTGAACTCCCGGTTTCTGTATATTTTAGTATTTCTGTTTTCTTTGTCTATTTCTCTCAGTTATCGACTGATGATGGTATGGAAAACTTCATACCGAAACTAGTTCCGGTTCGAGATGCTTTTTAATATAATTTCGCATGTAAAGACAGTAGTAAAGAAAACATTGCTACTTAGACATAAAAATGTGAAAATACATGTATGGAGGGAGCTTGCGCTTCGCTACTAAGATTAAAACTTAAAATCTAAAAAAAAGCAGCCATGGTTAAATTTTTATCAATTTTCTGAACTTCGCCAATTATAATAATTTTAAAAAAGAACTCTGAACTTAATTCTCCCCCTTTCAAAATATCACGTTGCTAAAATAGAGAGTTATAGAGGAAGATATATAAAAATAAATTTCTGAACTTCACCATTTGTAATTCTTTGGGTTTTAAAAAATTCACAAAATTTTGATACTTATATTTATTTCTGAACTTCGCCATTTTTTTTTTATATTATAAAATAATTACTAGAAATAACTTGGAAAAAAAACATAAGTCATAACCAAACTAAGATTAAATTATTATTCAAATAGTAAAAATAATCACCTTTTTAAATTATAGAGTTAGTAAAGTAATGATGATGATAATGAGAAATGGCCTTTATAGTTTGCAAGCCGTCTAAACAATTTTAGTCATTCTTATTAAACCAATTACATGATTAAAAATTGCGGCTAATGGTTGATTTATAAGGAAACATTAGAGAAATGAAAATAAACAACAGAAATTAAGTTGGAAAAAAGTTTTGAAAACATCATTAATTGGCCGATTAATCGGTCATTGGCTGAATAATAAGACCAATTAATTTGTAATCGGGCCAATTTGCTTATCTGTGTATCTGTAATATATATATATATATATATATATATATATATATATATATATATATATATATATATATATATATATATATATATATATATATATTTATATATATATATATATATATATATATATATATTTATATATATATATATATATATATATATATATATATATATATATATATATATATATATATATATATGTATATATATATATATATATATATATATATATATATTTATATATATGCAACAAAGCCAACAAGGAAAATTAATACGATGATTCCAAGTACTTTCGAACTTTATTTCGAGTTCTTTATCAAAGAATAACAAGGCCTTTGTGTAGTATGTAACTATAATTATGCTATCGCTAAACTATTAGTCAAATACTCTCCTTCCCCCATTGGTAATGTATATTGCGTAAAATGTATCGATTGCTCTAAATATTACTTTGGCCAATCAGGTAAATGTTTAAAAAAACGAATTTCTCAGCATAAATATAATGTCCGTCACGGAGAAGAAAGCAGCTCATTTTATGTTCATATGTCATATCTTAATCACGATATTGATTGGAATTCTGTTAAAATCATCTGTCATAATAACGATACAATTTCACGAAATATCATTGAATTGACCTGTATTAGTAAATTCCCAAATATTAATTTAAGTCCTGGCCTATTTAAGCTCGATAGTTATTTTTTACACTATATTCAAAATGCACTGTCGAAACTTTTAATTTGACACTAAATATCTATATTAATCTTAATAAACTATTTACTTTTATTTTTTGTGCATCTCTGTCTCCTTATGTTTATATTTCTGTATTTATTTTTGTTTGAGTCAAGTCTTTAGGAATATTTGTACTTATTCTACCTTGCTTTTTCAATCCTGAACGCTGATGTTAATCTCTCGATCAGATTTCCTCCCTCCCTAATTGCTTAGGCAGTATTTTAATCCCTTGGTCAACCGAAACAAGATTACTTAATCTTTCCCGAATTCAACATAAATTGACCTAATTTACCCGAAAATGAACTCATCGATAAGTGTATAGTGGGAAAATGCTAAACTCCAATTTAAAAAGAAATAAAATTAAATAAGAAGTGAAAAGCGATTAAAAAACTAGAGGTTTTAAACTCGAAGTAAAGTCAATTTAAGTGTAAAGTGCATAATATAATTAGCTGGTCAGATTGAAGTTAAATTGAACTAAAGTGAATTAAACAAGTGAAAAGTGTTTAAATTATATCATATTTTCTATATCTCCTGAAGAAAACCAGAATTATGACATGAATTACGAGGAAGGTATCTTACGAACCGAGCCTTGGTAATACAACAAGAACGTCAATACCATCCAGATGCGTCGACGAAGAAAGAGACAGCCCCTGGGGAAATGGAGGCCCTTTACAATGGCTGAATACTTATCAGCCATAAAATCGTTTAAGAAAAAAGCCCCAGGTTAAAGCGGCATAAAGAAGGCACACCTAATTAATGCTCCGGAAAACATACATGAGTTGATAGTGAGGATTTTTAATGCTTGCCTTAATATTGGGTACTTTCCTTAATCATTTAAAATGGCGAAGATGATCTTCCTACTAAAACCAGGCAAACCGAAACATCAAGTCGAAGGCAACCGCCCGATCTCGCTACTGGAGTTTCTATGCTAACTCTTTGAAAAGCTCCTAAATGAAAGATTAATCAAACACCTTGATCATACTAACCTCTACAACCCACAACAGCTTGGATTCAGGAGCAAGAGAAGAACGGACACCATGCTTATGATCATAACGGAGAAAATCGCTATGGGAAGAGCCCTAGGCAACAGAGTAGATCTAATAATCCGCGATGTTGCTAAAGCCTTCGAGAAGTGTGGTTGCCCGGTTTAAAAGCCTTAATTTGTAGCCTTGATTTCGAAATAAACCTGTGAAAGAGAATGAAAAGCCGAATCCATATAAGCGGCCGAATGCGTGTCCCATTCGCCTTGCAAGCAGGTGTCACCCAGGAAGGATGCCTCTCCCCAACGTTATATACCGTATACACGAGGGACCTGCCTTTCTAAAAGAGAAAGGCGTGATGTACTTCTAATTATCCGATGACATCACAGAGATAATTCCCAGCGAAAGGCAGAATCTCAGGAATATTCACCAAGGCACAGAAAGGGAAATAAAAAGCTTAAACGACTACGAGAAAAGGAACAAAATAAAAACTAACAAAGACAAGTTCAAACTTATAGCAATAAACAGAAGGAAAACAGCCGCTGTACGAGTAGATGGATAAGCATACCAAGACTCCACAGAAAGACGTGTCCTCGGTCTAAAACTGATGTCAACCGAGTATAACTCTCATCTATCACAAAAAATCACCAAGGAAAAATAACCTTGTCAGCTCTGTACAGATTTCATAATCTTTAACCAAAACAAAAAGAAATTATATTTTTCCTTACTCCAACCAAAGCTTCTGTAACTGATAATACCGCTAAATACGCTAAGCAACTAACAGATAATAAAACTCCAACGAGTACAAAACAAGGCGATAAGATTTATTAAGAAATCAAGAATACAGGACTATATACCAGACATCATTTCGATCTATAAATAAAGACATTTATAGAAGAAAGACCAAATTACTAAAAATATATATAACCACACCTAAAGAAGACTAACCGAAATTGACTACCAAATGAGAAAACCGATGTAGAATCTAAAGAAGACAAATCGAAATTGACTACCTACAAGATAATCAAATGAGAAACCCGATATAAAATATAAAAAAATATATTAATAGAAAAAAACCCACTGCAAACAAGCGAAATAAGCTTAAAAAAAGCAATGAAAACCAAAACAAATAATAAAAAAAAGAAAAGAGAGAGATGCCCAATTGAGCAAAATGAAAACAAAGGCTCTAATGGTAATAAATTATAAATCATAACAAACATCGCATCAAAAAGAAAAAGAAAAAAACAGAAAAGGAAAGCGTTATTCAGGCAACCAGGCACAAATCATTATCATCCTCACAACATCACCTTCATGTATCAACTTACATTCACTACCATCCCTTCAACACACACACGTTTTGCACAATGTTTTCTATCTATCCTATTCTTCTCTACACTTTCTAACTTTATGCTATCTTATCTTATCTTATCAACTAGAGATCATTTATGTTGTATTGCTACTACTGCTACCACTGGTATTATTATGCTTCATACTTTCCAGAATAAAAGGTATATTTTAATAATTTTCCATTAATCGTACAGAGTAAGCAGTGAGAACTATTTTAATATCATTCACTGGCAAGGATCAAACGGCAAATTCATCTCTTCACATAACCCTGGAATGTCATTACAAAATCACAAAGTGTTTGCATTGAAAATTTATCTTGTAAATCGTCATAAAGGGTTAAAAAAATTATATTCGCCCATATATAGCTAAAGACTTAGTATTTTTACTTGGAATTCAAAGCTATATACGTCTAAATTGTTATATATCTACATCGTTATAGGTGAACTATAACATCAAATATTAAAACAAAAAGAAACATTCAATTTTGTGATTCACGCTAAATTATCGATTCTCCTAATTTAAAAAGCTTAATTTTTTTTTCATTTTGCAACCAAAATACAAATTATGTTAGTTATTATCAAAGTAGTGATTTTTTTGTTTCTTTTCAAATGTTAACCAGTTTCATATTTCACAAAAGGAATCTCACAGATTCTTACATTGTCTTCCTTGCATATTTGATCATAATTAGAATTAAATTTAAAAATTTTGAGTAAAATATTTTCTAAATTTGAAAAACAAATGAATTATTAACCAATTTTCACTATTTACATTAAATTTATTTTTCAATTTCCACAACGAGGCATTTCTGAAAAACGGATATCATTTTCATGATCTACACAGAAAAACATGGTAGAGAATGACTTTCATACCGATTGAGCATTTAAATAACTGAAATTTATAGACAGTGTTATAACTGTATACCAAAGATAGAGCAAAGAAACTTATCAAAGAGACCAGTTTTAACTTAGTATTAACTTACTACCTATCAATTAGCTCAATATATCGTGAAACCCATCTCAATTTTCTCGAAGAACCAATTTTTAATTTCTATTTCTTATGATTTTTAAAAATTCATTTTGTAGTGTAAATTTTCTTACGACCGAGTTTTTGTAAGTTTCAATTTACACTAATTATTCAAGAATGTATCTGTAACAAACATTGAAGTTTATTTTCAATAGACTCCTTCAGCATTCAGGTTTTTCAAGGATTTTACTAGGCCTAAAATATAATAGCTTTTGGAGAGGTTTTTAATCGAGCATTTAAGAAAAAAAAATTATATTATTGTATAGGAACCAATTTTACTCTCTTATTCACTGAATTTTCATTGTGTATCTTGACGATATAGTTCTTAACGAATCTCGTTCTGACAGTTCATAATTTTGCTTAGGCGTTTTGGTGATGGCGCAATAATTTTTTTCAAATGAGGTCCAAATTAAAAAACAACGAAGGTTTGGAATTTTCTTCTGACTATCTATCACGTATTAATAATAATAATAATAATAATAATAATAGGTATTTATAATGCGCCCTTCAGGGCTGTTAGCCATCGCAGAGCGCAGGTTGTGTAACGAGGGTAGAGAAAGGGGAGAGAAGGCAATTTTGAAGAGATAAGTCTTCAGGAGACGTTTAAAAGTTTAAAAGTGGCAAGGGAGGTAGAGGATCGGACTTGGTAGGAAGAGCATTCCAGAGTCTGGGACCACAAACTGAGAAGGAACGATCACCCATCGAGCAGAACACAGAACGAGGAGTGTTCAGGAGGGGGCGTGGTTAGACCGGCGTGCCCGAGGAGTTTGACGACCGGAGAGGGCACGAGAGATAAGGTGGAGCCTCGAGGTTTAGGGCCTTTAAGATTATGACAAGAATTTTATAGTTGGTACGGAAGCGAATAGGTAACAGGCATCGAAGGGGAGAACCAGGGGCGCCGAACTAGCTGTAAGGGGCAAAGTGGAAAGAAGGGAGATTCACTAGAAGAGAATCGCAGTAGTTTAAGCGTGAGGTGACGACGGAATGAATAGCAGTCTCAAGGCTTCGTCGATCAAAATGGGATCGGACACGTGAGAAGTTGCGGAGGAAACCAAGGGAAGACTTACAGATACGATGCAAGTGCGGTTTAAACGAAATTTACTTGTTGAAAATAATTCCAAGATTACTGACGGTATCAGAGAAGGCAACATTGGTTTCCCCAAGGTTAAGGGAGGGAAAGACAGCTTTGATTTCTCCGCCATCGAAGCGGTACCAACAAGGAGAACCTCAGTTGTATCGTGGTTAAGTTTTAGAAAGTTAGCAGACAGCCATTCGTTTATAGGGGTGTAGGCAGAAAGTAGCTTGGTAATTAATTGAGAGAAGGATACAGGGAATAGGGAAAGGTATAACAGAGTTTCATCGGCATAGAGGTGGAAGGGCAGGCCCAAATCGCGAATAAGAGAGCCAAAAGGAAGTAAGTAGATTACAAAGAATAGGCGAACAAGGACTGAGCCTTGAGGCACCCCAAAAAGAATAGGCGCGGGCTCGGAGGAGAGTTATCGAGCACGACCGACTGAGTGGGGGAGGAGAGATATGAGCGAAACAAATCAAGTGCAGTGCCCCAGATACCAAGGAAAGTGTGAAGACGATCAAGAAGGATAGTGTTGTTGATGGTGTTGAAAGTACATAGAGGAGAGGTCTAGGTTGACTAGAATGGACGTACAACCCCTATCAGTTGCTCTACGTAAACCGTGTGAAACATTAAGAAGAGCGGTTTCAGTAGAGTGCTTCACTTTGAACCCCGACTGATACATTTCATCGATATTGCAGTTAGATAACCACTCTCTCGGGGACCTTGGATAGTAAGCTGTGAGATAGGGCAATAGCTAGATGGTTCAGAGGGGTTAAGATGTGTTTTTCAAGGATAGGGCGAATTGAGGCATGTTTAAAGGAAAAGGGAACCACTCCTGTTGCAAGTGAATAGTTAATGCTATGAAGAATCAGTGGGTGGAGAGCAGGGAGAATTTGGTGGAGGAGATTGGGTGGAAAGACGTCATTAGGAGATTCAGATTTGTTAGAGCGTGAGATCAGGGCAGTTACTTCGTCACAGGACGCCTGGGTGATGATGTTATGCAGCAATGGAGTATAGTGAGGGAGAAAAGCATAGGCTTGTTCAGACGACTGAAGTAGTACGGCGGTAAGGTTAATAACTTTATCAAGGAAAAATTTAGAAAGAGTAGAGGGGTTGATTGGGGCAGAGGTGGGGGAAATAGGGCTAGGCAAGAAAAGACGAGGGGCAAGACGAAAGGTAGTCGGAGGGTCATTATTGCTTTCAGACAAAAGTTAGCGCGAATGAGCCTCGCGCGGTGATTTTAATTTGGAAGAATAAGTCAAAGTAGCAAGGCGATAGGCAAGTGAAACGAAGGTCATATCCTGCCGACGCGAGCGTGCTTTACGAAGGGATCGTTCGTGGGCACGTAAGGACCTCCTTGAACGAAGGAGTTCCATGGTGAACCAAGGGGCGCGGTGATGGTGGTTTGAAGAAGGGGTGATAATGGGCGCGTGCGCGTCAAGGCAGGCGAGTAATGATTGGTGCAGTGATTTAAAGGTTTGGTCAGGTGAAGCAGTAGTATCAATAAGAGGTAGGACAGAAACAACATCGTTAAAGAGAGAAGTAGTAGTATCAATTGACGTTAATCGCCTGAAAGGAGTAGGATCTCGGGGCGAGTGAGGATGTAGGTGGAAGAGAATATAGAATTTAAAATTGACCAAGAAGTGTTCGGAAATCGTATTAGACAGGTCAGTTACCTTTATATTAGAGATATGTGGATTCAAGATGACTAAGTCCAGGGCATAGCCATTTATCTGTGTTGGGATCACTTATGTTGCGTAAGAGAGAAGAGGTCGATAATGTCAATGAATGCACGAAAAGTCTCATTGTAGCTAGCAAGATTGAAGTCACCGAGAATAAGGAGAGAACAAGTAGAGGATAGGTCAGAGATTAAGTTACTGAACTCCTTGAAAAATAAGGCTGGAAACGAAAGGGGGAGGCGGTAAAGGATCACAATAGTCAGAGCGGGCACAGCAACGTGAGACAGCAATCAGAGCCTTAAATGAGGCTAGAGAGGGGAAGGGAGAATATATAGGTAAGGATGAGTAGGAAATGAGTGCAACTCCCCCTCCATGGTGGTTCCAAGGAACTGCTACAAAATTGCCTCTTGACCTTTCATATAATTGCTAATTTCGAAGACAATTTTATCCTATTAACTTCTTTTATAGAAATTATAGGTTCTAAGCCTTGAACCTAAATTTAGCTACAGACATAAATATAAAATCAAGCTTTCCTTAATTAGAACCCATTTACACAATAGATACATATGTACTCTAAAGCTAAAATATTGCTTAACAATTTATTTACAATCTTATATTTTGTCAAAGAATTTAACATTATTTTAAACTACCTTTATATCACTAAGCCTTAAAATTTTCAGGGAATTAAGGATATGCGCTAAATATCTTTACCTGAAATGGGAACTTTAAAAGAGGGCTGAAAACTTAAATATAACGGCTTAATCAGGAAAACCTTTTTTTGAATATTATCTTTCAAGTAGTTTTGCATTGGAGATCCCACCCATTAAAGACGCGCTGTTGTTACGTTTAAAATTATTATAACTGCAAAAGTTGGCTCCTTGGTGAATATGTTATCAGCACTGTGCGTATTCTTAAGGTTATTGATTTGCTCCAAGAGGCACGAGGTCGGGTGACGGAAAGCAAAGTCGTAGAAACCGTGAGAAAATGGAGCCGCTTCCGCTAATAAAGCAGGAACAAGAATTCCAAGCACGCGGGCGCTAGAAGACGCCACCCGCCTCTCTTGAGTTCATCCCTATTCACCTGTAAAGTGTCTGATTAAGGAGATGTCCCTCCTTGGCCTGAGGCATTATTGCTTTCGGCAAGCACATATATAATGCTAGACAGAGCCGGAAAAAGGATGTAAAGGACCGCCTTTCTACGCGACACACGTAGTTTTCTCGATTCAGCTCCGTTCCTCCTTCTCGAGCTCAAAGGCAAGAATTCTCACCGAAGGAATTTAGCCACAGTTAATTGGCTATGCATGGATTCGGTTTTAACCTAATCTGGTGCAAGTATTCCCTCGAATTCAAACTACATCGATCACGATTTACTCGTTTAATCACCCATCCCCCGAGTCTTTTCATAAAGCCTCAATCCCTAAGCTAGGCTACAGCGACAAAATTGTGGTTCCTTGACCATTTGACCCGGAAAGTGTATGTTCTTATATTGGCTTAACAGCAGCCGCTTGTGAGTTCACGTTTGAGCTGATCTAATCGATCCCTGAAATTATTTAATCGAATCCCTGTAAACATTAGGTATCCGTTTGCAATCTTTTCCATTTGTATATATCGTATATCTATTATAATTAGTAGAGATTATTTTTGGTACCCTCCGTTTCATAGCCCCACAGTCCCGCAACTTCTTTATTATACTAACGGCCAATTCACTACCCACTCTGTCTAAAATATAAATATATATATATATATATATATATATATATATATATATATATATATATATATATATATATTTATATATATATTTATATATATTTATATATATATATATATATATATATATATATATATATATATATTTATATATATATTTATATATATATATATATATATATTATATATATATATAAATATATATATATATATATTATAAAAACGGCTTTGAAGGGTCGTTTATAAGGTCTTTTAAAGGTTTTCTTTTCTTATTTTAAGTGGTTATAAAGCTGAAAGCTTTGGTTATTAAGAAGGTATGGAGAAATAATTTTTTCAAAATTAATTTCCCATTTGCCACTCGTAAACCATTTTCTTTGTTTACCCATTTACTATTTCCCATGTATGGTTTATGTGTGTAATTTTTCGAAACTGTGCATCTCATTTACTCCTTAGCGGGAATCTTATCCTTTCAGATCCTGAAAGGCTCAGTAAGAATTGTTCTTTGTGTTAATTAGGCAGAGGTAAAAGCTCTGCGCCAAGTTTGGTGAGGCATTTATTTGGTAAATATAGTGGTATTTAAAGGGAAAAATATAAATTTGTAATATGAAACGTAAAGGGTGAATATTCTTTACCATATAGCCCTCATGAGTGGAGGTTAAGAGGAATAAATCATAAAAACAAGATGATCACACAAATGTTTGTTGCTAAAGCTTCTACTCTACTACACTAAAGCGAAGAAATACAAATGGTCAGATGATTACAATGAACGATTTATAGGTTCGAAGTTTGGAACCGCTGTCCCCAAAACGTCAAAAGAGAAATGTAAGCTAGTAATTAACCGTTTGAAACTGCACCTCCTACACAAAGACCAGAGAGCGATAATGGAAATACACTATGCAATAAATACATCACAAAAAGACAACACCCATAATCTGCAACAACATCACAACACACTGGGTACATCTCAAATGAACAAATCTAAAATCAAACAAAACGCAAAACACTGGATGTGCCCAAAACACCGAGCACCCCAACCATCAACGCTCACCCAACCACAGCCAACCAACTCACAACCCACACTCTCACAAACATAACAACCCCTATACAATCAAACAAACGAATACACACAAGTACCCAAAATACTACAAATAAACATAAATGGACTGAACAAGAAAACGACAGAACTCGAGCACCTCACAAACAAAGAATGAAATAAACATAATCACAATCCAAGATATCAAACTCCAAGAAAAACAGAAATACCCTCAAATGACAGGCTACACAGTAATCAGAGCCGACAGAAAACACAAAGAGAGAGGCAGCGTCATCACATACAACAAAAGCAACATCACCTTTACAAAGACCCTCCTCCCAAACAACATAAACACAAAAAAACTGAAGCACAAATCACCCAAATCCATCTAAGCAACACTAAGCACTTGCACTTCACAAATCTCTACATCCCACCCAGAGATACCACGAACCCAAACCATCAAAAAGATGCAGTCATAACAAACTTCATCACCCACGCAACCATTCTCACGAACTCTATAATCACAGGAGACATCAACGCACAGTCAGAACTTTGGAACTCACCCACAGAAGACCACAGAGGAGAACTCATCGCCACACACCACAACCAACAACCTACTTTGCCAGATATCACCACTGCAAAAAACACCCATCACAGACACCTCACCTGGAACGCGACACGCGCTCTCTCTTCTGATCATCTACCCATCTTATTTACATTAACCACAAAACAAACTTAAGGCTACAAAAAAAACTCAAAACATACAAATTATTACAAGAAAACTGGACAGTACACACGAAAGGAATGGAACAAGCACTCTTAAACATCCAACTCCCCAAAGATGCACGCACGGCAAACAAAATACTAACTAAAACCATCTTACAAGCAGACAAACACAACATCCCACGTATAAAAATATACAACACACAAAAACTACTCCCTGAACCAATCAGAAACCTCATAGCACAACGGAACAACAAAAGAAAACAAGACCCATCAGACCCCAACATTATAGAACAAATGAAACAATTAGATCGCTCCATACAAGAAGACAAACAAGAATTATGGAAATATCACCTAGATTAGCAATGGGACCATAAAAAACACAAAATTTCAGGAAGACCATTGCTGGCCTCACAAACAAAAAAACAACACCATCACCTTCGGAACCAAGAAACCAAAACACCCATACAAAAAAGCAGGACACTTAAACAAAAATATACAAACACAACCATACACTAAACGAGAAAATGAAAACAGGAAAATAGACACTTACCGAAATCCTCCCCAAACCACAAGTCGCAACCACAACAGAACAGAGCATCAGAGCCATAAACAAGCAGGAGACAACAACTCCACCTGCCTTAACGACATAAACATCAAATACTTCAAACACCTAGGTCAAAACGCCAAAACCTCCTCACACACACACTTACAACCTCGCCATAAACACAATCAACATACCTAAACAATGGAAAGTAGCAAAAATAACCCCAATACCCAACCCCAACCCCCCAAAAAAACATAAACAAAGGAGAGTCCTACAAACCAATAGCGTTGCTTTCCCCCATAGCTAAAACAATATAAAAAATCATCCTACCCTACGTCACATCCAACATACCAAACAAACCACACCAACATGGTTTCAAACAAATACACTTAACCACCACAGCATTATTGACAACAAATAACATAATCACAAATGGATTCAACAAAGCATTCGACACAGTAGACCTACACGAACTAATCAACAAGATCCACAAACTAACCATACCCACCGCCCTCATCAACAGCAGATCAAACTACATCAAGAAAAAACTCCAATACACCCAAATACAAAGCACTAAATCAAGCACAGAAACACAAATTCCGGAGTTTCTTAAGGAGGAGGACTTTTTCCAACACTTTTCAACATCTACCCCTCAGATATACCCCCCCCCCCACACACACAAAAAGTAAAAATTGTCACTTTGCAGACGAAATCACAATACTCTCCTCAGACAACAAACCAGAAACCGCTGCACAATATATACAACCTTACCTCAACAACATACACACATGGGCAACAGAAAACTCAATAAAGCTAAACGCCACCCAAAACAATGACCATTCTCTTCACACCAGACCCTACACAATACAACACAACCTTAAATTTAAACCTGCAAAACATTACACTACCCACCACAAAAGAACAAAAGATCCTTGGCCTCACTTTTGATCCCAAACTCACATGCTCAAAACCCATACAAAACACAATATTCAAGGCCACGCAAACACTCAAAAGTCATTAAGGCACTCAAAACGACACACTGGGAAAAAAACAAGAAAAGGCTCATTAACACATACAAAACAATCACATGACTAGTACTATAATATGCCAATACAATCTGGTCCTCAATCAATTCAGAAAGCAACAGCAAAGAAATACAAACAATACAAAACACAGCCCTCCGCACTGCCACAGGATTCACTCTTGTCACAAACACCCAACATCTACGCGACGACACGAACATCCTAACAATCAAATATCACCGAAAACTACATGCATCACAACTCAGGCAGAAAAAGCAACATCCAAATCATCCCTTCCATCACATTACGACACAACTTCCCAATCACCGACACAAAAACAGACCATTTTCGAAAACAACTACACCACCAATTTAGAAACAGACCATAACACAACAACATAAGACACAATTAAGCAAAATATGAAAACAATCAACTCTCAGGTCGCACAACCTTACTCTACACACGGAACCCACACCAAAATAATAAGTGCACCATCTCCAACCATACTCAACTCAGAACAAACACTCACAAAGTAGATCAGAAGAACACCAGCACAGATACGAACAAACAAATCACCACTTCTGACATCCTACATGCACAAAATATCTCCCACCACCGATACAACACCAAACTGCTCCGAATGCCTAAGTCAGGTACACGACACCGCACATCTCTTCAATGCCCACAGATACACACATACCTGGGCCTGGTGGATCTCTGGGAGAGACCCTGAGAAGCGTCGGATCTGCTCTTGCGATGGCCTGGGGAGCTAGAGTGGGGCTGGAATTAATGTAAGGGTCCCCGACCCACTGTCAGGCCCGGGATGGGATCGCCACCACCACCACCAACCAAAGGATTTAATTAAATCAAATCTATTCACAAAGGGAAATAACTGTTAATATATATCTTCAATAAAGGCTCTTCCACTCAGAAGTCATTCATATAAGTTCCATAAGCCCCAAAACATTTGGGATCACCTGATTCTTGCTTTGGATCTTTGTTTACCAATGTTTTTCGTTATAAGTTATTTATTTTGTTATTTTAATATATTTTTTCACTTTTACTGAAATTTTTTGATTACTTTCATATTTTTTTATTGTCTTTTTCTATCGCTGTACGTCCTATTATTTGCTTCAGGTTAGGATTTTCTCGTTTTTTTAATCGTAACTTTATTCACTTATCCCATTTTATTCACTTTTTCATGCTATATGGCCTGCTATTATTCCAATGTTTAAATAATGAGTGTGGTTTAGAGCTTAAACTAAGTATTATGATCGCGTTATGAGCTTTCATATATGACTATATTTTTATGGTACCCAGTTCTCATTTTTTATGTAATTATTTTATGCTTCCCTTTAACTTTCATTTTGGCTTCAAAGCCATTGAAATTTATATGTTCGGAGCTTTTATGAATTAATTTTATTTTCAAACTTGAAAAGAATTGATCACGTAAAATAGTGCTATTGATATTTTTTTAAATTTTCTCGGTAAAATTAAACTGGAAATCTTTAACATTTTATTCAAGAAAACGCTAATTTTGAATTTAATTCAATAAAGATTTTCATTACTAAAAGGCCATTCAATCATTCTAAATTAGAATCGTAGGGAGATTCTGTATCCCCAAAATCGTATTTTTAGGTTCATGTTACAATTTAAGATTATTAAAAGAGACATCAAATTTTATTTTCCGTCGGCATGTCTAATTTAATAAAATTAAAAATAAATGTATTATTTGTCTTTTTACTAACTCAAAATATAGGTTGAAAAATTAAAAGATTCGCAATGGAAAATGGAAGGTTCAAATCATCTATATAAACGTTATTAACCTTTGATTTGATTTGTGTTGAATTATTTAATTTCATTTTATATGAATTTTAGAACTTTGTTATTTTTAATATTTTGACTTTATTTTATTTTCTCTCATTTCCTCTTTCATTGATATCCTTTTGTGGTATAAATCTAAGTATGTTTTTAACGATATAGTATTCCATAAAATAATTGTGTCTTTTTTTTGTTTATCCTATTCATATCAGAGTTTTTCTTCTATATATGTGTTATTCCTCAGATTACTTTTAATTTATAATAACTATAATAACTGCTCCCACGATAGAAGAATCAAGCTTGTTTTCACCAAGAAGGACATCAATTAACCAAGATACTGGGAGGATCCCCGACCGGATAATGAAATTTATATAAGATCAGTATGACAATCGCTGGTCGGACGGTCCTCTTTTGGTGAGAGGTGCCAGGAAGTATTATGTTTTGACACCAAACAGCGTTCAGGTGGAAGCCTTCGTCACTTCGGGAGAGAAGGACCTGTTCCGCGTCAGAGGTATGTGGATATAGATACCCATCGGCAGGATTCCTCGAAAGAGAGAGTGTATGTGTGTTGTGCTGTGAAGACGGAAGAGAAAAGAAAGCAGTGTTGCGATTGGCTATGTGTGAGGTGTAAGATCTACCCACCCGAAAACGAGGTGCTCACAGCGCGTCTACCAATCGGTAGTCAGATCTCTACGTGCATTGACATTTGTGTTCGCTCATGCCGGGATACGGAATCGAACCCGGTAGCGCGACGTTGGGAGGCCAACGCCGTAACCACTCGGCTAGCATGAGCTCTATGTATCTAATATCCCAATGTTTCTCGTGATGAAACAAATTCCTAACTATATGTAAGTCGGACGCAAATGCCTGAGATGACGAATCCTACCTAACTTACATTGTAACTCTTTTGTCAAAAAATAAAGAATACATATCATCTCTAAAAAAAAAAAAATTATAATATAACAGGTTGGAACGAAAGTAATGGTCAATTTTAGTATATACTCTATATTAAAATTTTTAAAAATTATGACTATGGAAATATTGAATTATAAGCAGAGCTTCCATTCTTTTCTAGAACTTTATTGCATCTTACAACAAGGTTAAAAATGCAACGTTTAGAAATTCCTTAGGTTTTGATGCAAAATATGAATCCACTCGTTTTCAGCCTCTTTTCTGGATGTCAACCTAAGCCCTTTCAAATGATACTGTAATCTACTAAACAAGTGATAATCAGAAAGCGCAAGGGCCGAAGAATCTGGAGGATGAAACAATATTTTTCAACCAAGCTCTTACAAGAGAACTTTAGTCATTCCAGCTGAGTGATGATGGGCATTATTGTGATAGATGATGACACCGCTTCGGGTGACGAAGGAGGGTCAGTTTTTGCACCCAACGTATTTCAAACGTCAAAGTTGATTGCAGTAGAGAATAGGATTAATTGAGGAACTGCTGTCTAACAGTTCGTAATGGACAATTCATTCAATATTACATCATACACTCATGAATTCGGTTGATGAGAAATTTTGCTTCTTTGACTGATCCATGAAAGCCGACGTTCAACGTTATGATAAAGGATCCACTTTTCATCACCATTAACAATACTGCTAAAAAATTGTGCCTAAAGGTAAGGTGAAAGCAAAGACTCACAGCAAACGACATTGTGTTGCAGATTCATGGGACCCATTTTAAAATGACTGTAACCTTTTTGATCCTTTTCATTTTTTTAAAATTACAAGTAACTTTTAGTCTAAATTGAAATGGTTTCCTTAAAAATCGCCCACTACACTAGCTAAACACCTCTCCCAATCTCTTTTTTCTTTCTCAAAACACTCCATATAGTGATATTTATGACAGGAATTTAGATGGGGCTGCGACATTATCTCACCTTCTATTTCTTGTCTTGGAGAGTGCTAACATTTCCACAGAGAGAAATTGTCCCTTTATTTCCATACCTTTGATGTAAGTCCAAAATCCCTTCCAAGTATGATGTTATCTACGAAAGTTTGCGTCAGTTTTTGATCCTTTCAAAAGCCCTTCGGCAAAATAGCAGGGCCTAATAAAATAATTTAATTTTAAATAAATTAAAATTTGATGCAAGTGAGATTTTTTTAAATCTAGTCAACGACATTTAGTCACAAATATTTCCAAATGATATTATTTATTTGTGGATTGCATTTGAAGTTTTTATGATCGACAAATCACAGGTTTGTCTTCATTGATGTAGACGGAACAATTTTGGGGTATACATTTGAAGAAGATGTAATAAAATTAAGAAGGAGTACAGCAGTGCATCTAGAATGATACCATGACTAGAATTACGTCCTAGAAGTTAAGCCATAATAAATCAACCTTAGGTTCGTTATTTGGTGCTATTACTTACTTAATCCTCAGTAGCGAAAACGAACGAAAGCAACTCCGAAAGAATGTTTGTAAACAGATATCATTTAAGATTATGGAGGCGATGGAGAATGTGAAAGCAATTGAAAAACATCTAATCACAGATCCACCTACCTGCATTGAGGCTGGAAGGGAATGAAAAAAGACGTAAGCAGCAGCATTGTTCCCTATGCGACGAATAACAACTTTATGGGGTAGATTCTTTAGAAATAAAACTAGAAAAGGTACAATTAACTACGATTTTTAAAATTTATTGAAAAGGTTTAGTTCAGGAAGAATTGAAGAGAACTTTTTGATTGAATCAGGCGATAAGATGAGGAACAAGAGACTCCAACATTACGCTCGAAGATTCGAAGTTGACCTCGCCATGAATTGGCTTCTAAGAACTCGTGAATCTTTGGAATCTCCTTCTCACTAATATTATTTACTAACAACGACCCTGTAATGATTTCGAACCTGCCTGGAGGAGAATTTTAAGAAGACTTCAAGAGGCAAAATTTTTCTAATTAAAGGTATTTATTCATTTAGAAGACCTTTTTAACCCCATTCCTCCGAGTAGATTATCTTGCACAACTTTGTAAGGTTAGTTTTTGACTCCAAGCATAAACCTAATAACTTCTGATTGCTGCCTTATATTTAAATCTTTTACAGGTTCAAAGGTTTTCAAAGTTTTATCGCAAATTTGCTCTAAGTCAATTTAATCACCTTAATTTTCGATTTGAAGGAGATAAAACAAGAATTATCAATGATTATGTAAAAAAGGTCCTTTGTAGTGATTTTAATTTATGGAGAAATTCCAGTAAAATCTCACACATCACTGTCTAAATCAAGATATAGGATGTTTGCATACGATATCAGTTAAATATCTATGCATGATGAAAAATCTATCTTAACACACGAACTTAAGAAAGGATTCAGAATACAATATTGAAACATAATATTGACTTTGATAAATGAATCAATAGAAGCAATGTAAGAAGTGGGGATATCAAATTTTCACTCCTTAAATAAATACAAGGTTTCTCTTCTCACCATTTTGTTTTATAATGGCATGTAAAGAGGATTTAAATCTCCATAAACATAGGTATCATTAATACTTTAGACACAAGCCATACAAAAAATATTTACCTCAAGATTCATTACCTCAATTTAATCTATTCCCACCTTTAACTTACCTTTATAAAACTATAAATTTAAACCAACTAACATTTTATTTTTTCAACAGATCCTTTAAATAAACTACTTTAGACTCAATTTAATTGCATTCATGTGTAATATCAAAAATCACGTCTTATATGCATACATTAAATGTTAGGATTCTTTTAAAAGAGCTTTCAGTGAAGAAGCCTCAAAACGAGATGTCTACTGAATGATTGATTTGCTTTTACTGATGGTTTCATTCCTTTTATTCCTATTTATAGTTAAAATATACATAAATTTAAAAAATAGATTAATTAGGAGAGACAATTTTTAAACGCCGAGTGAAAGATCATAAGCATATTTTTACAAATTGTTTTATATAATAAACATGATGAGGGTTATTTGCTGTAGTGTCAAAATCACGTTTTCTGATGAGGCTACGTTTGCACACAGCTGTATGAAATAATCCGCATATTCATGTCGGGCTGATTTTCTAACGTCATTATTGGCTGGAATTCTCTCGTCAGCCCTAGAGATACCATCCTTAGTGACATGATAGCCAAAAAGAAAATATCCACAGCTCCAAACGTAGATTGTTCAGGGTTAATTTGATGTCCGACATACTGTATTAAATCTAAGTGTTATTTAGGGCGAGATGTGCTCCTCAGGATTCGAAGTTGCCACCAAAAGGGTTATCCCGAAATTTAAAGATTATTTCGAGATCTCATAATACCGTCACAATAAAACGGGGAATAGTTTGGCCGGGTATTTAACTAATGCCGCTATCCTCACCCAGTCAAAAAGGACAAAAAAGCTGTACAATTTTACGGGTTCGTAGATTGAATTCTGGTTAAAAGCGAATGCTTTGACCAGGTCGATCTTTGAGAATATGGATTACACTGGGAAACAATGTATTTGGTGAATTGACAGGAGTACATTTGCCTACCTGATTAGAGCATACTGAATTCAAATCTGAAATCAGATTCTCTCTACATGATAAAGATTTTTCGTAATATCAATAACTAATATTATACAATAATTTTCATTTTATCACGCCTATCATCACGCCCTGAAGTAATTTTGAATCATCCTTTAGCGTTATTTATAGTAAAGAAGGTTTTTTTCACAAACATTTTATTGCATATAAGAAGAAACCCTGGATTACACATTAAGATTACAAATATTGTAATCAAATAGATGCTAATTTATTAATGACGGGACATCAGGCTGGAGGACCTTTTCTTGATTTCAATCGGCCAAAAATTTGCGTTTGTAACTCTTTCTCTTGTAAGTCTTTTCTGGCTGATATCTTCTAATCGTCCAGCAGTAGTCCGCCATCGTGTGTCTATTCCAGTGACCTTGGTAGCGCTCTTCCATCGTCATCAAATCCTGATGGAAGCGTTCCTCTTGTTCGTCGCTCACGGCTCCCAGATTCTCTGGGACTCGGTCTAGGTGACTATTTAGGAAATGCAGCTTCACACTCATGTTGCATCCCAGATCACGATATGCTAAAAGCATATTAGTAACCAGATCCTCGTAGCTTTGCGCTTTTTTGGTTCCCAAGAAGTTAGGAACAACAGCAGAAAATGAGAGCCAGGCTGTCTTCTCTTTTTCATTCATGGTATTTACGAATCTAGAATCACTCAGAACTCTTCGGATTTGGCGACCATCAAATACTTCTGCTTTTTTTTCGTATGACAAAGCAGAAAACGCCGATACTATGTACTAAAAACAATTATTGTCAGTGCTCAATTCCTTGACATACTACTTCATCAAGCCCAGTTTGAGATGAAGTGGAGGGAAAACGATCTTCTCTCGACTTACTATTGGCTCATTAACAATGTTTAGCATTCCTACTTCCAAAGTTTCCCGAACTGGCCAATCTTTTGGGGAACAGTGTTTGTTACGGGCTTGACTGTCTTACATGCAGATATAGCAAGGAAACTTTGTATATCCCTTCTGCTGGCCAAGGAGGAAGTTGACCATCTTAAGGTCTGCACATATGATCCAATTGTGTTCATGGTACTTAAGTAAATCCATGACCATTCTTATGTCATCGTTAGTTTCTCGCAGATGGACAGAGTGACCGAGAGGAACTGCACCAAAGTCATTGCCATTGTGCAAAAGTACACACTTGAGGCTACGCTTGGAGCTATCCAAAAACAGTCTCCACTCAGCAGGGCTATAGGTGCCAAGTCCCAATTCGGTAAAAAGACCAGGAACATCATGGCAGTCTACAAATTGTTTGTCCTCAGAGAAATACTTAACAAATGTACTCTCCCTTATTAGCTAATATGATACCTGTACCGACCTTTCAAGCATATGTCTTTCACTTAACTTGGAGGCTAAACGTTCTGCAGCTTTCTCGGAGCGCGCCAAATCACGTATAAAGTCATTCAAATCCTCTTGATTGAAACAGTGAGGAGCTAGTGACTGTTCAGCATCTGATGATGAATCTGCAGACTCTGAATCCATTCCTTTGGACGTTCATATCAGGTTCATCATTTTTATCCTCGAAAGAAGAATATTCACTGAAAATCGTAACTGGTAATGACTCAGAATGAGGTACTGTCCGGATCGCCGAGGGAATGTTAGGGTAGTCAATCTTGTGCCAATTTTTCTTAACCAATCCCTTCAGTATTCACCAGACAGAAATAACAGTCCGATACATGATCCTTTGGCTCTCACCACACCATGGGGATTCCAAAAGGAATACCATTTCTCTTTACTCTAGTCCACTCACAAAGATGTTCCACACAACTATGGCAAACAGCATGTGAGGACCATTTCTTATTTTGATCGCCAAGAGGAACATCAAAATATGCCTTATAAGTGCGGATCACAAATTTTGATATATTTCGCCTTTGACGAACTTAAATGTAACAGCTACATATGTAGCAGAAGGTGTCTGGATCATTAACGCAATTTCCACTTAACCAAGCCTTTACTCTAAAATGAGACCTGAATAAAGAAACAATAATGTCAATATTTTGCACAATAACACTTATTACTATCTTATTACTATGTACTGTGAGGTATTTGCTTTCTACAAGCACCCTCTCTGTCCGTCCGGATGGCAGTTTTCAAGGAAACGAGAAAATAGAAATTACACAATAACTATAGCATGTAGGTAAAAAAGAATTATATAATTGAAATCAGCATGAAAAAACGAATTAAAATTGGCAGATAAATCTACATCACCAGAAGATGTGATTAAAATTTTTCTCCTGTGTTATCTGCGGAGACCTGCAGAAAACAACCTCACATTAAGCAAGGAATTACGTTCATTCTCCTTATGTGGATTGAGGCTCTTAAATTCGTCATAAGATGTCCATTCACATGCAGATGATGGTAGCGCCCGTCAACTTCTTAAACCTCGTCTTTATCACAGTGAGATTGTGAGAAGGCATCTTTTGCGTAAGGAAATGGGCAGAATTATGTGTTTCTTGAGGTGAGTTACTCCATGCCTTACAGGCGTATCACATTAAAGTGGGTCGTGAAAGTCAAGAGAGAATTAACCGCAATGGAAAGTCTATACAGACAGGGCGGCAATTCCAATTCTTGTCAAGTAGAGGAAAAGTTTGCCCGCTTGTCGATTTGCTTATGCCGCTTTAGGTTTCATATAAAACAGGCTCCATGTCAAATAATGTCCTGACCCGTGAATAATTTTTAGTCGTTGTTTGCAAAGGTTTAGATCGAGGTACAGCTTTCAACATGTAATTTAAGAGAATATCTGGCATGTAATGTTCCTAAAAACTTATCTGTACCAAGCAGACAGCTGCCCCACATCCATCCAATAATAGGGTCTAGAAGAAGACCACTTTCTTTGTATTTGCTCCCCACGCCCATTGCTATGCGAGAGGATGTGTTC
The DNA here is from genome assembly GCA_963969495.1 of Ceratothoa steindachneri. NCBI lineage: Eukaryota > Metazoa > Arthropoda > Malacostraca > Isopoda > Cymothoidae > Ceratothoa > Ceratothoa steindachneri. The sequence goes on from OZ018330.1 coordinate 93,754,505, forward strand.
ATTTTCTGAGAACGGAAGAGAAACATAACACCTTTACTATCATCTTGTTTTAATTCTTAGTTGTATAAGCAGTGTTCTTAAAGCTCCTCTTGAGGGAAGAGAATAAACAACGGCTGAATGAGCGGCATTAGGATGCGTCAAGGTGGCTCGGGTGCGGAAGGGAATAAGTTCGAATTTCTGCGAGATGAGTTTTAAGGCACGCCTTAAAATTTCGATCACACCTGGTGAGGGGAAGGATTTATTGCGGTTACCGCTGATGGAGGCAATTTGAAGAAGGCATCGGCTGGAGGAGTTACAAAACTAGCATCCGGAAGAGAGTGTTGCTAATGGAATATTTCATTTTATCAGCTTGAAGCCTCATTGCACCCAGCAGTTCTGTGGGTCTCTTGCCGGCCACCTCCTCCTTCCTCAGTAGCTGCCGTACACTTTGGCGCTAAAAGGTGGCTTTTACACAATTAACGTCTGTTTAAGAACTTTGTATTATCTAAAGCTGGGATGATATGAATAAAGATGGCGTCACTATGTCTTATCCATAAAACGGAGTTACTCTCCAAGTAGAAGATAGTATTCTTAATTCAACGGATAGGAGGGGAATAAAATCCTCGATCTTATCCATGGCACGCCACTTTTCGTTTATTGGAAAACGTATTGAGTTAACCACAGCACGTTAATCAACATTTAGTCCCATCAACGACCAAAAAACAGTATACATTTTCGAAAAAGTGTTAAATAAAGGAATGCATTTTCTTACTTCAATTGCTGTACCGCCAATTTGCACTAAATGTGGGCAGGTAAGACCTATTTCATTTTGTTTAAATTCACTTACGAAACCAAAGATCATATTTATTTTCGAAGGAATTTGGTAAAGTTTATCTATAATTTGTAACCTGAACTTTTCCAAGGAAAGAGATTGGCTTTTGTGCTTTATTATAATAAATATTTAAATTAAGGATATCAATGGAATATGTGAAATAAGATGGTAAAATATTACCAATGGAATTATTAACTTAAAAAGTAATTACGAATGAGATTAATTCGCTAATGCTGAAATGAATTTATTCGCTTCAAATTAGAAAACCGTGAAAACAATAATGAAATAGGCTTAATAGTTGGGTTTTTATCTGTAGATTAAAATTAGTGATATGAGAGGAGTAGATTAAATGCACTTCTGAGTGTGGTGAATTATATATACGAAAAACAGGTGTGCAATTTACAGAGTGATGGAGGAATAGCTTCGTAGAGTGTTACCAGGCGGAGCGGATAAAGTATTATTCCCTAGAACCTTGGTACTTGAAATGCTGCGAGAACGTGAGGGCGGCACAGTTAGCTGAAATCATTAGCAAGGATACAAGGAAGGGTGGAGTCTCAGTGTTGCCAGGAGCACCTCCGAGATTTATCGGACTGTGGAGAAATGTTAGTGAAAAGAAAAATGGACAAGGAAAGAATCAATGAGAAATGGACAAGGAGAGAATCAATAAGAAATGGACAAGGAGAGAATCAATGAGAAATGGACAATGAGAGAATCAATGAGAAATGGACAAGGAAAGAAGAAATGAGAAAAGAAAAAACAGAAATAGGCAATATGAAATATAAGAGAAATGAGGAATGAGAAAAAGAAAAGAAAAGGAGAAATGATAAAAAAGAAGTGAGAAATAAGAAAGAAGAAATAAAAAATAGAAAGATAAATGATAGATGAAAAGTGAGAAGTGAGAAGTGAGAAATGGGAAATAAGAAATAAAATACAAAATGAGAAAAGAGAAATAAGAAATAAAAAATAAGGAAGAAGAATTACCATATAAGAAAGACGAAATAAAAAGTAAGAAAAACAAGAAAGAAAATTAAAGAAGAAACAGAATAGAAGAAAGAAAATGGTAGATAAGAAAAGAAGAAAGAAAAGAAAGAAGAAACGAGGAACAAGAGAAAAGAAAGAAAAAAACGAAACAAAAAGAAGTAAAAGAATGAAGAACGGAGCAAGAGAGTGAGAGCGAGGTTTAGTGTGTTTTGTAAATGAGCAAATGAAATGCATATGGGAAACAGTTGTGAGGCTTTGATTGTGATAAAATAGTATAATAACTAACGAATTTACTATTCTCAGTAGAAATGAATAGTGATTGGCAAAAGAAGAATTAGTATTTCCAAATGAGATCTACTAAGGAAAATAATTATACTTGCCATACATGACTACGAACTCGTCAATTCCGGATACTATGGGCGAGGAGGCATATACGAGTACAAACCTCCAACAATTTGCTCGTAACTAAAGCCTACCATCTTTGAGATATAAACTTGAACAAACTTGAGGATCCAATTACCCCGAATACATTTAATAAGGATACGACCTATCGTCAACGATCCAGGATATATTATAATAGATTTAAAGCGGCCAAATGCTAAGAGTGCAGAATGAGAGTTCAGATTTAGAACATCATAGCAGAAAACACATTTTAGATATAAGCAATACACGCTGCGTTGGTACGCTGTTCCTATCGCAACGAAATCCTGAGGAAGGTTTCTCACCCGCAGAAAAGATGGTGATAAAATTTAAAGTCGGGGAAGGAATTATGCTAAGGGGTCAAAGGAAGGTCCTTGATCAAAGACAAATGGATTTGAATTCTAAGCACAATTCAGAACACACCTTCCTTCGCACCACGATTGCTATTGAGATTCCTGTTGGATGATATTGGATTCTTCCTCTTTTTCTCCACTTCCTACGATCAAAGCTCAGTTTTTCATAAAAGATATAACTGTTTTTATTTCTTCACAATTTTGGGGGCATTTCAAAAATATTCGTATCTTTTTTATTTCTTCATTTGCTAAATTCTAAGGACTTACGTCTGTTAAAGTTATCGGGCTGATATGTGTCTTATTTCTTTTAAGTTCTATCCTTCCATTTGCATTTAATATTCACCAACATTTCTAAATTATTTATTAATGACTCGGTAAATAATATAAAGGTATATTATTCAAGATGACATCATCAGAGGTAATGTTCATAAAAATACAAATAATAAATTAAAGCGGAAACAGGATATTAAGAATAAAAATTCAGGTTAGAAATAAATTCTTCATTAGCAATCATCTGCTTCATGATTATTATCTAAAAACACGACTCTTCTAAAATGAGACCAATTCCGATCATGGAAAAAAAGGTAATAGTTCTTGAAAATTACCGATAACCAAATCCGATAACATAAGCGGAAAATTGAGACGGGGAGTTTAAAAATCATCAATGATAATAATTCTTTTATAAGGAAATCAAAGCTTCATAATTATATTTCATCTTCAAATGCCAATGGCCAACCCCTCTGATTGCATAGATTCATGAAGTGTCCCCAGGCCACATCTCAATCATCCAGGTTTGTTTATAATTAGATTGATAGACGCCACTTCTCGCCTTCGACCAAATTCAAATTCATTGCAATTTGTTTGCTATCCCATTGGAGCTTAACTGATTTCACGAATGTTTTCTATACAATTTTACAAAATAGGAGAATTATAGAGCGAAAATAATCAAAATAAAGTTTAAGGATAGCTTACGTGTCGAGTGCAGAATGGGTCAACATTTTCGAAGACCGTATGATATTGAGAGTAGTACTATAGCATGATAAACTACGAAGACCAAAGATATGATGTGTATGAATAGCATACGTAAAAGGAGATTTTCAAGGTGTTGTTCTAACTATTTCTTTCAAGTGATGAACCCTGACTAGCCGAGATACTATAAAGGAGGGCACCTCCCAAAGAAGGTTTGTAGAGGGAATCCTGTAAGAGAAGTGGTAGAGATAGAGGAAGTAGAAATCTGTGGAAGATATATAGCAAGAAAACTTTTTACAGGTATTGGGGCTATGATTGCACACAATCCTACAGATGGCAGCAGCAGTAAGGAGTTGATACTTGAAATGATACCCCTTCGTGCGCGCATACGAGCCAATAGCCCAAGAATGCCCATTAGTTCCAGAAAATGGTTATGTTGGTTTGTTCTATTTGGGATAAAATGTTATGTAATATGGTCAAAACTTGTAGGTTTTGATGTGCGTCTATTTTAGCTTGTAGGAAAATGGTTGTTGTTAATGAGAGCTGTTGGGTTGCCTTTGCCTTTTCTAACTGAATCACGGTGGCTGAGTTAAGTGTCAGTTCTGTTCTACAGTTAAATTCAGGATCCCAACCACAGATTCATTCTTGCCTAGTTTCTTCTGTCAATTTATCTAACTATTATTCTACGTTTAATATAATTTATTACTTTAACTACATTTGAGTCCTGTGTTTCTTTGGTAGGTTCTGCATCTTACTCCTAATTAAACTTTATTTGCAATATCAATATAATCTTGATATTTTGCCAATCTAACTAATATATTATAACACATTCTTTAAAATCGAAAACAGAATTAGAATTATTGTTTCTCTTGAATTGAGTAAGAAAAACACTTTTTCTTATTTATAAACCCCTACGTGTTTCAAGGCCTAGCTATGGCAATATTTTTATATGGCTTGTTCAATATTTAGAAGCCATATTTATAATTTTGCTAAATATTCTCCATCTTAACAAGTTTTCCAACTTTCTAATTGGAACTCGGAATCACCCGCACGGAAGAAATATTCTAATAAGACTTCAAGTGAATATAGTAAATTTTATCGATTGCTTTGATTCGATCCTTGCTTTAATGAGCTATTTTTTTATGGAGTCAATTTTTCTACACACTCCTGTGTATGAAGCTTGCTAAATAATCGCATCCAAAAGTTCATTCACATTCTATCGGCTTGTTTGTTTTAGGTCTTTCAGACTCTTTCATTCTTGTACATACTATATTTGTAATAATTTTATTTTCAACACTGCAATGCTATGAAAATGAATTCAAACTTTGTCGATTGCTTAACAAAATATTTCTTAGCGATCATGGCATCGCTTTAATGAGGGATTAATTGACATTCATTGTTTAGACCGATTTTACTAAATATTTTATAGAGTGCTGAATTTTTTACATTACCTGATTTATATATAACTAATGATACTTTTATACTGATATTAAAATTATAACTAACGAACTATTTAATTTAACTTATCAAAAATAAAAGTTATTACCAACGTTTTCGCAGATAACACTAACAAAATTTCACTTTTATTTGTTCCTGGATTAAAAGGGTCATTTCTCAGTTGGTCCTAACTAAAGTAAATGAAAAAAGTCTATTTTGATCACAAAACTTTGCTTTTGTAACTATGTCACAGAATTTTCAAATTTTACCACTTGAAAAATAATGCTAGGATATTATTAATTTAGGATGTGAATTAAGGATATACATATATAGGCTGTAGTCTTAGATTATTTTCAAAGCATAGTATAAAATTGTAAATCTTACTTTTACAAATTCATTGCAACGCTGTAAAATAATATTTGTTTTAAGAAACTTTTCAAAACATTCTAGATTTAATAAGAAATTTCTAGAATTTAGTGGAATTATTTGAAGTTTCAAGAATGGTCTGACAGAATCCATGTGAATGTGTAAAACTTACAAAGCATAATTAGGCATACCAGTTAAGAACCATGACAAACCCTGGGCACCTGATATTGCTTATGAACACAACAAGAAAACTCTGGAAGGAAAAAAAATTACTTGTTGTAAATAGTAAATTATTAAATTTCACAAGTATTTTATCCATTATGTTTGTTTGCAAACAAGAAGAGTAATAAGGTATGTATTTTTTCTTTTAAAGGTGGTACAGACGGTAAAAAAGAACCATGAAGTTTGCCATTCACAGGATTTGGCGTCAACCCACTGAACATTCAATCGATAGCTACTTCGAAGAGCCCTAAGATACATGGAGAAAAAACAGCAGATTTTATATTGTTGCCAAAAATATAAAATCTGCTTTTTTTCCTACATGTATCTTAGGGCTCTTCGAATATGTAGTCCAGACTATATAGATAAAGAATGCACAAAAATTGAAGATATTGCTACCAATTAATGCTACCCAAAGTACTTTCTAAAAAAATGTATTAATATAGCCAAAAACCTTTTTACAATTGTAAATTAGAGACAATAGAATCTCGTAAAAACCTATTCATTTTACCCTATCATGATAATTTTATGTCTGTAGTACCCATTCTAAAACAACTTAATATTAAGGTAGCATTTAAATACAATCATATATAAAAAAATCTCTTAATAAAGCATAGCCCCAATAATGATAATAATGTAATTTACCGAATTCCATGTTTAGATTGTAATTTATTCTATGTAGGCCAAACTTCGAAAAATGTTTCCATAAGGACCCAACAACACATAACGCAGTAATTAAGGGTTATCAGAATAATACCTTAGGTGCCCACAATTCCAAGATGGGAAACGAAATTAACTGGTCAAAAACTGATACTATAATCCATAGTAATGATTTTATAAAGAGAAATATCCTGGAATCATTTTTAATCTCCCACATAAAGGAGAGTAATCTCAACATCAGCCCAGGGCTGTTTTCGTCAGATCCAATTTTATCACTGTTTCTAAAATCCGACTTATCTGATAGCATTAAAATGTTGACCCCATAGGGAACGTGCTTTGTATAAATACTGGGTGTCAGATTTTTTCTTACCATTGAGTTTGAAAGTACTAACTCCAATCTGCTTTTTATTCAGTTTCCTTCCGTAGTACATATTCATATATATATTTATATATATATATATATATATATATATATATATATATATATATAATCGATAGGGTTTCTGCTAGCCAAAGACAAATCTCTAATTTTACCAGGGATGAGAGTTTATAGAATGCAGAGAAATTCATCTTCATTTATTGGATATAAACAACGTTTCGAGCTGTCCACTCATCTTCGGGTAGCTCGAAACGTTGTTTATACACAATAAATGAAGATGAATTTCTCCCCATTCTATATATGTACTCTCATTCCTGGTGAAATTATATATATATATATATTATATATATATATATATATATATATATATATATATATATATATAGTAAAACTGGTGGCGTCCTAGGCAAAAGCAGAGGTATCACTGGCCTGAGTGCATCAACGAGATTTCAAAGGTGTTTCTTAGCTCTAAGCCAAAATAACATAGGGTATGACTGGCGCTCTCGGTGACATAAGTACTGTCGATAGCTGTGAGAGAAACGCCGGGCCGTCGTTTAAAAGTGCACATTAGGGGATATGGGGAAGACACTGGTCATCAGAGAAAGACCGATGTTGTGGATCTAGTCTACCTTCTCCAATAGACATCCGCCTGCAGTCGCGTAAAACTCAAATCCGCCCTCAACTTTCAAACGAACAAAGGATATTATTAGCATCCCAAGTGCTTAAAGTCGTGGACAAGGAATGTCCATGGGACGGATATAAGAGACCATAAGACTGTGAATATGGATCTCCCAGATAAGGCAAGGAAACTGTGAATCCACTACTTCCAGGTGAAGCCTGTTTAGGAAAAGCCCTGGTTCGGGTTTAGCCGTGAAATGCGGCAGAATTGCATACCTTTTGTTCTGGCCAAAAGAAATCGAAACACGTGCACTTTGAAATAGCAAGAGATCTGGTTCAATGCCTGTTGGAGTCCAGATCCAGTGAAGGCTCCCGGCCCGCAACAAATGAGATCTAAAGGTCTTCTATGTAGAGTCAAGTAAGATTATCTTCTGGCAGCATCTCCGTGATACCTTTGGTGATCATGGCAAAGTGTGTGATACTTAGGAAGCTTGCCTGAGTTAGGCCCTCTTGTTTCACATTTGGACGGAAGAGGGGTCCCCCCCATGCGCAAAATTGACGATCTCTCAGAGATCGACAAATGAAAGTTTTGAGGCGTCCTCTTACGTTATCGTGTGGAGAGTCTCCATGATACTGAGTTGCCATTTGGTATCATAGACCTTCTCCAGATCGACAAATATCATTGCTGACTATGAATGAAGGCCTAGCAGATAGCATTCCCTTGTCGAATCAGAGCATCCAACGTGGAGTGAAAATTGCGAAAGCCTCACTGTGCAGAAGACAGGAAGGCTCCGTTCTCCAGGAACAATGCTAATCCAAATTTATCATTTTTCCATTAACTTTCATACGCAGGAGGTTAGAGAAATTGGGCGGAAATCAGCTCGTGTAGAGTTTTCTCCCCAGGTTGAAAAAAGCTGGGGTTAACCATTCCCCAAGAGTCTGAGTTGGTACTCTCTGACCAGATCGTGTTGAATTAATTTAGCACCTAGCGTAAACCTATCGTTGAAGTTTCTGAGCCTCTTGAAGTAAGGTTTAGTCATCAGCCTTCATCAATATCACAGCCTGCATTGAATGCTAGTGTAGAAGCAATTTCTTGTAGGGAATGTGAAGAAAGCGGCAACGAAAGACTGCTACGGACGCGAGTTTTGAGATTGCGTTCTCGTCTTCTGGGAGAACAAAAGAGGTGACATGCGAGAACTTGCTCCTAATCCTTTTAACTCGCTTCCACACGTCTTCAAAAGTGGTCTTCACATTACCTGAAGACACGTATGCCTACCAGATTGAGAGGCAGGAGTGATTCTAAGAATACCGGAACCTAGCCCTAGCTAGCTCAACGAAATTCGCCGAATGTGAAATCATTCCGCTGGCACTTATAGCACATGTATAGATATCACTTCTGTCTGAGGGCCGTCGCACACTCAGCAACCATAGGACAGCGTGCAAATCTACCAGGTGTTCTATGAATATTAGTTAAGCCCAAGGAAATGAGGTTATTGGAAAAAACTTAACGGCCTCATAAACCGTCCTAAGCTCCTCGACTGGGACAGTGAAATTAGCATTTTTTAAAATACAAGCAACTAAGTCCACTATAAGAACCATCCGGGTGTTTTTTAGGCAGCAACAGTATATATAGCGAGTTGAATAAGAAACTGGTCACTACCATGAAACTAATCGACCACTGCCCACCCAAGATCAAGCTGTAAATCCGAAGAGGTATGGAACAGATATAAACCAGAAAATGAAGCGGTTTTCAGGGAGTGATGAATAAATTCATCAACATTTATGACACCTATCTCCAGCTTGTTGATCAGATTTCAGATAGGGCAAAGATCTGTCTCCTGGGATTTATCGTGAGGTATCTCGAATGGTATCTATCGTTCAAATTCCTGAACTAGAGAAAGGGCCACGGTAACTGTGCCATGGCATGACGGAAATCTCCCCGTGACATTAGCTGAAGATAGAATATATTATAAATTGCAATATACATTTTTTTTAGGTGTAGCTGTACTACCCCTGTGAGAAAGGAGGTATTTATAGCAAATAGAGCAGAGCCATCATTTATGATGAAAAGCATGCATCTTCTTTGCCAACCTCCATTATATGGTAGTGTGGTCGCAAAAAATCTTATACTCCGGGAGGTAGTGGAAAAGGGAATGGAACTTATTTCTTAATTTTAATTATTTTCTGTACTGCCTGTTAAATGGTATGCATGTAAGTAAAATAGGGCGATTTTTCCACAAGCAATTAATTTGGCCCTTACGGCTTTTACCCATCCATTTATTTTGGTGCAACCGTAATTAACATCAAACGATTGAAAATTTATTATCTTGCCCAAGGTAATCATAAACCCTGATCCAGTACTTGTGAGTTTGTTCTATGTTAAGGACGAGGTATTCTAATACAATTATAACCGTGCATCATATATCTAACCACCGGAAAACCTTAGCTTTAATATAGGATATAACGTCATAGATGTGAGTCATAGACAGGTTGAGTGGAGAGGAATTGTAACTTTTACCGAGACTTGGCTCATCTACACGATTTTGAAGGCATATTATATAAGTGTGAGCAAGTGCTCGCTATATATAAAACTCAACGGGTCCTCAGAGCGGTTTTCTAAAAGAATTTTCTTTTAATTTTACGAGCCTATCTGGCGACTACCCACTTAAAAAGGAAAAATGGCAACAAAGAGGAAGCAAGCTCCGGCGTCAGGGGGAGGTCCTCCCGCCGCAGGAACGTGAGGTCTGCAAGGAAAAGAAAAAAAAACAAAACCTAGTTTAGTTAAATAAAGGGGAGAAAGCCGGAATCCCCCTAAAGCCTATAAATCCACCAGTCCATATGCAGGAACTCGTCCCGAATACAAGGGACAGGAGGTAGTGACCCCGCCCACAATGGTACATTCAACAAAAATGTGCCTAACAGTCTAGGAGACAACGCATTCTTTACAGTAGGGCACTGGTGAGCGCTCCATTAAATGGCGGTGCTTCCGGCGAGTGTGTCCAATTCGGAGACGACAGAAAGCAACCTGAAGCCTTCTCGGCATTGGCAACAGTCACGGTGGAATGGCACGCAATTTTAAGTTCCCTTCGACCGTCTCATATCTTCTTTCCCAAGCAGCCAGAAGAGCTGTCCGTATTCCTGCCATGTAGTCGGTATGAGGGAGAGCGAAACGCTGGTGCTGTAGTCGAGTCCTCGCGGGCACTTTGGCGCCCTCATCGGCACGCTCATTCCCAGCTCTTCCTATATGTTCAGGAACCTAGCAAAAGATAATCTTGATATCCGCCCGGCTTGCCAAAACTGTGGCGTCGCGGAAGTCGCGAACCAGGGAATGCGGAGATTCCAATGCCCCGAGTGCACTCAGGGCGCTTTGTGAGTCACTATAGATCACAATCCTGTCCCCGAACTGGGCACGTCGCGTGATCTCCCTTAACGACTGGAGACAGACGCAGTGCCTGGCTGAGCCCCGCTGACTTCAAACAGAGGGGATATGTCGTGGAAGCCGACCCCGTCTTTGGACTTGGAGCCATCCGTATACACTTGCACGGTTCCAGCGTGACACAATGGGTGCTCCAAAAAGGTGGAACGCAATACTCCGGGTGTTGTACAAGCTTTGGGAGCAGAGGCGTGGCGACAAATAGCCAAATGTGGTACCCTCCGGGGTGGCGTCCTGTGCAGAACCAGGAGCGCCACCGGCCCGAGAGCTAAACCTAGCTCTCGAAGGAGTTTCTTAGCCGTAAACCCAAAGGACTCTGGGTATGACTGGCTTCTTTCGGCGGCATAGGCACCATCGAAATCAGCTGCAGATGCATTGAGAGCTGTTGGCGACTGAGGGAGGCGCCAGGCTCGCGCGTATAGGCGAATAATGCACTGCGTACGGCGTAGAGCGAGTGGCATCTCTAGTCGATTCTGCAGAAAAATAGCTAACGGGGAATGGGACGAAATGAGCCTCCACGGCTCCTCCCAGTTGGCCGAAGTCCACGGCAATTACATTAAAGGAATATGTCCTCCAAGCCTATTTCGGAGGAGAGGCGATGGCCCTCTTTGAAGAGAAGACCCTCACAGGATTGGTCCGTGCGCTTTCGGAGGCAGTACCCCCGGCACTGTTGACCAGACAATGCGCTAAAAGCGCTGTCGCCTTCGAGGACTTTTTGGAGGAAGTTGGGCTCGCCATGCGAGTCTTTTTCCCCCTCCTGCTCAAAACCTTAGGCAGGCCTTGCGGCTTCGGAGGCTAAGGGCCCTCTTTTAGAGGACCGACCGTCTCCGAGACACCCACTCCACCACTAGGCGTGGCGAAGGTGCCAAAGATCCATTTTTGTTACCCTCCTTTCGGGGGGCAGCTTTAGGAATCCTGGAAGATAGCCTGGCGACCAACTTCATGGGTGTTGCTTCATGTGAGTCTAACGACTCAGTGGAGGCGCGTGGCCGTTTCGCCTTACGGGGAACTTTCACGCTTGGGGAAAGGGTAAGCCCTGGTTTTATCCGGGGCTGTGTGTGAACTTTTTGTGCCGCAAGCTTGATCAGGGGAGCGCTCTGGTTGCTTAGAACTCGCAGAAGGGTTCCGGATGGGCGCGAAAACAAGCTGCTCGTTACCCTGGATGGGCCAGGAGCAGAGGGTGGATTTCTTAGCATTGAGGCGTAAGACATCCCAAGCAGAGCCGGGCGCGCCAGGATCAAGTCCTTAGCCTCGCGAAATGAGAAACGATCCTGGGCGTGAACGGCCACGATTTCTTTCTCAAGGAGATATGCACCACATTGCTTTAAAGAAGTGGGGTGTTGCTCTCCGCAATTGATACACTTGGCCACAAACGATTTGGACTTATCGTGTGCGGCCTTGGAGCAATTTACACAAAGTTCGGGTGACCCCGACTTACTGCGTCTAAACGAGCGATTCGTATAGTCAAAGCGCTGACAGTAATAGCACCTCCACGCCAGTGGCACGAATATCTTCACGAAGTAGCAGTAACAACACGCACGCACCGACTGAGGGATTTTGTCACAGTCGAACGTGACGAAAAGTGTAGGGGTGAGTCTCGAGCTCCCTCTCTGTTTTTTCATCACAGGCTCGACCTTGACTGAGCCCTAAGGCACCCCAAAATGAATGGGCGCGGGCTCGGAGGAGAGGTTATCGAGCGCGACCAACTGACTGCGGAAGGAGAGTAATGAGCCGAACCAAGCAAGTACAGTGCCCGAGAGGCCAAGGAAAGTTCAAAACGATCAAGGAGGACAGTGCGGCCAATAGTGTCGAAAGCAGAGTAGAGGTCTAGGAGGACTAAAATGGATATACAACCCATATCGGCGGCTCTACCTAAACCGTCTGGAACATTAAGAAGTGCGGTTTCAGCAGAGTGTTTCGCTCTGAACCTCGATTGGTACGTTTCATCGATATTGACGTTAAAAATATGGTCATTAAAGCGAGAGAAAACAACTCTCTCGAGGATCTTAGAGAGGAAAAGAAGCCGTGAGATAGGGCGATAGCTAGATGGTTCAGAATGGTTAAGGTGTGGTTTTTTAAGGATAGGACGAATTGAGGCATATTTGAAGGATGAGAGAGCCACCCCTGTAGAAAGAGAAGTGTTAAAGAGATGAAGAGTCAGTGGTAGGACAGCAGAGAGAATTTGATAGACGAGTGTAGGTGGAAAGACGTCCTTAAGGGATCAAGATTTGTAGAGCGTGAGATCAGGGTAGTTACGTCCTTAGAGGGTGCCCAAGCGTGGACATTAAGCGGCAATGGATTATGGTCGGGTAGAACATCATGGGCTTATTCAGACGACTGGGTTGGTTTGGCGCGAAGGTTAATAATTTTATCAGAGAAAAATTTAGAAAGAGTAGAGGGATTGATGAGAGGAGAGGTGGCGGAAATAGGGCTAGGCGAGAAAAGACGAGAGAGGAAACAAAAGATAGTTCGAGGGCCATTCTTGCTCTCAGATAAAAGTTTGCGTGAATGAGCCTCACGCGCTGATTTTAATTTTGAAAAATAAGTCGAAGTATCTAGGCAATAGGCAAGTGAGAAGGAGGTCATGTGCTTCTCACGGGAGCGTACTTTACAACGGGCACGTTCATGGGGACATAAGGACCTCCTTGAACGAAGGAGTTCCATGGTGAACCAAGGGACGTGGCGTTGCCAGTTTGAAGAAGGAGTGATAAGTGGGACCTGCACGTCAAGCCAGGCAAGTAATGATTGGTGCAGTGATTTTAAGGTTTGGTCAGGTGAAGCAGTAGTATCAATAGGAGGTAGGGCAGAAACAACATTGTTAAAGAGAGAAGTAATATGAATTGAGGATAGTCGCCGAAAAGGAGTAGGATCTCGTGACCAGCGAGTAGGGTGGTGGAAGGGAATAAAGGATTTAAAATTGACCAAGAAGTGGTCGGAGATCGTATTAGAAAGGTCAGTTACTGTTAGATTAGATATATGGAGCTTCGAAATGACTAAGTCAAGGGTATTACCATGTATATGTGTTACGGATGATACATGTTTTGTAAGAGAGAAGAGGTTGATGATGTCAATTAATGCGCGAAAAGACTCATTGTGGCTAGTAAGATTGAAGTCACCAAGAGTAGTAAAATATTTATAATTTAATTACTATAATTAACGTCTCTTCTTAATCTAGTATTTAGAGCCTTGCTACTTTTTATGTTTACTCTTCGTTCACTTAAATTCCGGTTGAGTTTTTTTTTATCTTCAATGATAACAAGTTGCAAATAAATCCTTAAAATCTTTCGGAAACGAAAAAAATTCACAATTTAATGTAATAAATATGACGTTTATCAACAATTAGGTAGCTAAAATTTTACCAACGCTCCTCCAGATGAGCTCTCCAAATTAAAAAAAAATTCAACACTTATCTAAAAACTGTATGGCTGACACGAAGATATCAGTTGGTTTTGATCAGCAATTAGCATGGATAACACTCTCTGCATCTTTCCCTAAGATGATGATGTTGTGATCGAAATGAGTGATAATCAGATGGTCTATGATATTAAGGACCTGGGACAACTTCTTAACCTAAGAAAACTTTCTTTAGTTTGGTTACTCGCGCCATGCTTGTGCGTGCATTGTCATCCACACGAATGAATCTCTCTACCTGCCATCCTTGAAAAGGTTTAACAATTCAACACTAAAAATTACTATAACCCCAGCTTATTTTATATAGATTATATTATTACTAAAACAATTTAAACAATTAGTGAAAGAGCTCATTATAGGCCATGGTTAAAACCAACTTGGAATTCTGGCAACATTATAATAACGTCATTAGGGTCTTCTTTTACGAACTAGAATTTTAATGGGCATAATATCCTGTAATTAAGGATTTTATTTTAAAGGTTAATTATATTTTTGAATGTATGGCCATTAAAAGTTTTCAATTACTTTTGTTCCTAAGTTTAGTTCTAGAATTCTTAGAAATAAGAATCCTCTCCTCCATCCTATGATTTCGTATTGGTTGATTTAAATACATTCTGTAGATTTCGGCTTCATACTAATTTTAATTATCCCGTTCGTTATGGCCAATTATTCTTAAAGTTAAGTAGAAAACCATTCTAATTCCTATAATGTAAAGTGATTACAACCAATGGAAACAAAAATATGACAACTAAGTGTTAGTATGGATATAAAGTTGTTTTCAAAGGATAAAAATAATTATCCTTAATGTTAGAGATACTTTATTTTCTTCTCCTTCTTCCCCTCTTTTTTGTATTATTCTTTATAATTCTTCTATGTTAATGAAACTTTACATAATACAAAATTTATCCTTTTTCGACTAGAATTTATTAAGGAAATTAAAAAATGCCACGTCTATTTACCTCGTACTATTTTCCAGCACATAAAGCCTAGCACACGGACAATACCTGCTAATCTTTGCTAGATATAATTTAAATGCAGTGGGTATTTTACGCAGGTATATTTTCGCAAATTTAATTTTCTCCGATTCCACAACGTAGGAATCTATAATTAACAGTTGAAAGTGCAATGTTCGTATCAGTGGTATATATATATATAATATATATATATATATATATATATATATATATATATATATATATATATATATATATATATATATATATATGAAAATTTACCCACAGGAAAAATGAAATGATGAATCAAGCACTTTCTAACTATATTTGCAAGTTCATGTTCAAGGAACTTGCACAAGGAACTTGCAAATATAGTTCGAAAGTGCTTAGATTCATCTTTTCATTTTCCTGTGGGTTAATTTTCATATTATTGCTTTCCTCACGTGCCACTTTGCGAGTTTTTTCATTATATATATATATATATATATATATATACCCTGCACTCTTGTCCAATCTAATAATTTGTGTCTGCATTTTCCATCATAAAATTTTTTTGAAAATAGTTTGTGCTTTATATGACACGTGATACGTAACCCAACCAATACTTTTTATCCTATTAACACATATGAATATATAAAGTGTCAAATGGATACAAATTCCTCTTAAATTTTTTCAAAGGAATTGTTAAAATTAAGCTTTCTATCCAAAAAATCGTTCCAATATATTTAATCTGACTGTGATTATCCAATACTTTCTAGTAAAAGCTAAGGATTTGTCATACGTTTGTTAACCTACATTTTTGCCTCGGCTCATTGAAATGTCGGAACAAGGAAAATAATGAAGAAATAGAAAGGCGTCTATTATTGCCTTATTCGAGACGGAACTCATGTGGAGAAATATCCAAGAGAAAGATCATCCCGAAGTTGAGTCAGTTCTCACGAATGGGGAAAGTGCAATGTAAACAATCTGTACCAAGAATGGGAAGCAAGCCCAAATTATCACAGACCGATATTTATAACGTACGTAATACACATACAAGGAAAGATGTATAAGTTCGGCGGCAACAAGTGTAATGTTCTAGATAGTAAATTAACTAAATTCTTACAAAAAAGTAATACCCACGGCCTCGGGGCCAATCAGAAGAAATATATTTATAAAACTCACCTTGCTCAAGGCTAACACTTGTAAATGAGAACGTTTGCCCTGATAAAACATTTTGAAGTAACAACATACCAGCTGTAAGTTAACTTTGAGTAAGCATAATGTTATAGGAGTGCTTTGTGGCTAATTTTACAAGTACTCTTGTTAAAATAGATGGAAAGTATTGAGGGAAGAATATTTAGCTAGTTTTCTAAGAAAAGATCTACTAACAGCAAGAAAATTGAACAAATACAATCTTTGTATTAATTTAAAGAGAATAAATTATTCTTTGTTATTTTAATTATCCTTGGAATCAATTGGCAACATTTACTTTAATTATGGAAATTATTAAATTATTATCGGGTTAATAATTAAGAAAATTACACAGATGATGTGTATATATTTTTGCTCCAAACTCCATCATGCCTCGAGGAGTGGAGCAAAGTTGTAGGTTAAAATAGAGAATCGAAACTTTTCTTGTTAGGGGTGTTACATTGTTTACTGTATATTGTTTCTTGCATATTTAATCCAATATAAAGGTGGATAACCATTTATATGGCAACTGAAAATACATTTATCTTTAAACATCTTAGTTTAAATAAAATTATCGTACGTGCTTAAAATATCACTAGTTAAAGTGTATTTTACGATCACATCAGAGCAGCAACGAACAAATGTATGCCTATAAAAGTGCGTTACTATAAATCCCTTAGCGGATATCAAAATAAGTACCGATGATACGAGTACATATATCAATTGCCTGAAAATATCGATCTGAAGATGAATTTGAAACCAAGAATCAATTTATGAGGCCTTGCAGAAGCATACAGATGATTTTGTCCCATGTGGAGACCACTCATGTTATCACATAACATTTTTGTAGCAGATTTAACTCGTAACTAAACTTCAGTTCATTTTTATTAATACATTCTGGTAGTTCTGTATGAACTGCATCTTCAACTAGTCTGTTTCCAATTGTAAACCTCCTGTTCCACCTATCCTGTTGACCTTTTGACCTACTTTTATGTTGAGCAGTACAATAAACTATCTCAGAACCATCTTTTTCCTAGACAAGATGCTTTACTTTTTTCTCTGCAAGCCCCCACCTATGTTTGTTATTTGATGGGTTTTATATTAAAAAATATTAATACGCATTGAAAGAATACCTCAAAAATCAGCCGACTACAATGAAGGAGAACTATAAAGCGGTCAAGCACGTTCTGGAGAAATTCTTTAGGATCAGCATTAGTAGTTAATTTGTGTTGATCTGAAGATGGTGAAATTTTGGTCGAGACAACAGTCCTGGTTCACCATGTACCCGTCTTCTCTTTGTATATGGGAAGTAGGAGCCAAGCTCCTCATTATACGAAGAAGGCGTGGCCTTTACGAAGGAAATGGCCCTTTGACGAAGAAGGAACATCATAAGCGCCCTCTGGTAGACAGAGACATAATACTTTTCCCACCGCTGCACACCAACCTCGGCTAGATCAAACAATTCATCAAAACTGTAGACTTGGATGGTGGCTGCTTCACTGACTTGTGATACGCTTTTCTAGGCTTGACCTTGAAGTAGTTGAAAGATGTCATCTTTGAAGTTGCTCAATGAAGGAAGTGGATCTGGAAGGGTGGAAGGCTTTTGTTCTGGTTGTGAAGAAATTTAGGTAACAAGAAGGCTAGGAACTAGATAAATATGTCCCAATATGCTGATTGCTTTCAGAATCATCGGTTGCAACATGAACGCCCAAAGGCATTACTTACTCTCACATATTGATCTGTTTCCTGAGAATTTGGGATCAATGAGCAACGAGCAGGGTGGGAAATTCAAAAGACGCTGGGATTTAGTCACAATGGTTGATTATCCTAGGCTATGAAGTGAGACTTCCCTACCACTGAGCATTCCAGGAGTTCAAATAAGTGGAAGTTCATCCTCCTAATTCTAAACAATGATGACCTAATATGCAATTTACTTATACTTACCTTTATCAATGCCTACTATTCAATGTAAACTAATCAAATTAGTAACATTTAATTAATAAATTGTGTTATAACTCGATGGTTTTTTATCTTATAAACCTGTTTAGTAAGAAAAATATTGACAAAAATCAATCGCAAGTGTCAACAAAATGTAATCGTTATAGTGATAAGACAAAATTTTTAGGTTGACTTCTATAAGATTTATCTAGCCTAACGATGACATTCACCATGCGTCTACTTGTCAGTGGCTAGACTTCTTTGTGCGGATCTATTCGTATTCATTCTCATAATTATTAAACCCGACACCTCTAAGTTAGAAGTCCAACGCCGCATCAACAAAGCTATTGAGAACTTCCGGTAACATCAGCATTTAAAATAGCTTCGTAGGAGAGCAAAATGTAAAGCAGTAATTAAGATCACATTCACAATTTTAAATTAATTTCTTACCTTTATTTGAAAAAATTTCAAATAACATACAATTAATTTGTCTGGATTGGGTGAGCTAAAAGATCTTTATGCTAATTCTTTTGTAGCTGAATTCATCAAAAATATTGCAAACTAACAAATATTTGGAATTATCTCACAAAATTTTTAGGCTATTAATTAAATTGAAAATTCTCTAGGTTTTACTTCTCTTGCGAAATCTTAAAATGACTAGAATATTGGTTTGCTAACACTTTCGCTTTATTTTTCTAGCTCACTTACAAAACTTAGGGAGTAATTTTACAGGAAAAAAGGCAACTTAACTTTATTAAAACTAAAAGATAATCCTGCAATAATACTTTTCTTTAAACACAAAAGCATTTTTTTCTCTGTCGAATCAAATGTATCAGTCATTTTTTCCAAGTTGGCATCAGGTATTTAGCCATCTTCCCTCTTTTTTTCTCTTTCAATCTTGACCCACGCCTCCACCGTAATAAGGATGGTAGAGTTCCATCGCAAGGTTCGAGATCATCTCTTTGCTTTTATTTTAGGTGCTTTTCCTTTTGCTTCGTAAATTCACCAAATTTCCAAGTAGAGTTTCAATGTCAGACCCCACATCCAATGAGGCTGTTCTGGCTTACCTCACCTTGTTGCAATTACGAGGGGCGGTCAATAAGTTTTGCGAATCGGTAGGGCAAAACAGAGTGAGAGAGATGGCTGTGTGTGGGGGTGTTAGGACAAGTTATGACAAGTCAGGACCTGCAGCCGCACGCTCCTGCCTCTACTATTTAAGAAGCAGTAGTTGATCGCAGATCGTCAGTCACAAATTATTTAACAATGGAGAAGGTTGAGCACCGTGCAGTGATCAAATCTTTGACCAAGGAAGGCAAGAATGCAAAAGAGATCCATGAACGTATGGCTGCAGTGTACACCGACACCGTCCCTTCCTATGCTACCATTGCTCGCTGGAATAGGGAGTTCCGCCATGGTCGTGAGTCCCTCGAAGATGAGCCCCGTCCAGGACGCCCGTCATACGTGATCAACCAGGACAATGTGATGTTATTAACATCATCAAGGACAATTTGGCCATGACCAAGGTCTCTGCCCGTTGGGTCCCTAGAAACCTCACGAAACCTCACGCCCCATGATCGACTTCAACGTCGTCAAAGTTCGGAGGAGCTGCTGCTCTTGTACAACCCAGACCCGGTGGGATTCGAGTCACGCATAGTGACAGGTGATGGAACGTGGGTCAATTACTGAGATCCCAAGACCAAGCTCGAAAGCATGGCCTGGAAGCACAGGGGCTCTCCAACTCCCATCAAGTGTCGGACCCAACCCTCAGCCGGGAACATAATGCCCACCATCTTCTGGGATTCTGAGGGAGTGTTGGTGGTGGCCTATGCGTCTCGGGGAAGGACCATTACAGGCCAATATTACGCCGAGGAACTGGCAGGGTTAAAGAAGTACATCCGTTAAGCGGCGCGGCAAGTTGACACGCGGTGTCCGCTCCTCCACGACAATGTCCCTGTCCACAAGGCCAGAGTTGCACAAGTTGCCATGCGCAAGTGCGGATTCGAGGAGCTCCACCATCTCTTCTACAGTCCAGATCTGGCCCCTAGCAACTACTTTTTATTCCGCTAGCTCAAGGCTGCACTGCACGGACGCCAGTTTGGGGACGATGAAGATGTCCAGCTCGCCTTCCAGGAGTGGATTGAACAGCAGTCGGGAGATTTCTGGTTGTCGGGAATTCGAAGCTTCAGGGACAAGTGGCGCAAGTGCATTGAAGTCAAGGGTAGTTATATTGAAAAATAATAAAACCCTTTTCCTCATATCTCGTTTCCTTATATCCGAATTGCAAAACTTATTGACCGCCCCTCGTATCTAATAAAGATAATTTTGTGGACCAAACAGCCGACATTACATATTCTTAGGTAGGTTAGCAATCACTTCACTTCATTGGAATTGTCGGAAGTTTTTATAATTAATTAGAACATTCTAATATCCAAATTGCCGAATAGAAGGATTGTGAAATTTCTGCTAACGCTTCTTAAAATATCCTGCATCTAAATATTCTGTCTGCTTCAAATCACGAAGCGCGTTTGAGGCTTCGGTTATTCTCATGGTTGGTATACTATATGACCCATGGGCTTTAATATTCAGCTTAAAAATACCTTTTACAAAGTTCTCCTGCCTTTTGTGGCTCTTACTGGTTTAGCGATGCATTATTTATTCCTCCATTTGGTGCCACCCTGATAAGACGTGCCTTGATTCTCTATAACTTAGCATGTTTATATTCGTACTCTTCAGAATTTACTAATCTGGATGGGATATTTTATGTCTGAAATGTTTTAAATGAATATATAGGAAATTTGTGTGCTTAATTCGCGCCTCCAATCAGTTTTAAAAGATCAGGTCTTGTTTTTAACCTACAACACATTTTATTTTTAGACATTTTTCTCTTTTGAATGTAGAATTTTATGTAAATGAGGCAATTATTTGCTTCGGAAACTTTCTTTCTTAACTTTAGATATTTGATTGAAAAGTTAAGAAGAAACCTCTCTCACAAGATTTAGCCTTTTATTATTTTATAAAGTCACAGCTACGTATGTCCCAGTTGCTCTGTCTGAGCAAAAATCGATCATCTAAACAACTGTACAGATCTGCTATCATGCCTATTCTGGAATGAGGATAGGATATCAGGATAAGGAATTTTCTCTTCACATACAGTCATCGCCAATGGTTTTAAGACTAATATATATATTTTTATTTTTTTATTCCTTTTAAAATGTACCCGATAGGAATAATTATTCTATTATTTAAATTATTTTAGGTTTATTAAAAATTCAGTATTTAAAAAATAAGAAAAAAACATAGCTGATTCTCAAATCGCGCTCTGTTCCTGATCCTGTCGGAGGAGAGTTTCAGCCTTTAGAGCTTTACTATTCGATCAAAAGGGTAAAAATGATAAAAAATATGTGTTAAATGAATGATGTGTAATTATACTTTACTCGTAATAATCTAGGGAGAATAAATACTTGAATATTTTGAATTCCAACAATGTTTTTTTTTCAAAGAAAATAATTGCAACCATTGTTGCTCTGCCTCCAAATGGCCTGAAATAAAAGCAGATAGTTGCTAAAGATATTGCATCAGGGAGCACCAACTTTAAGATCATTAATGATTTTATAAAGAATGACTGTCGTAGAATGTACTCTCGGCGATATACCATATATAACTATTCGTTGAGGGAACTTGTTTAATTATCTTTAGAGTGCGTGGATGTCTGGCTGGCCGATATTATGTATCTTCGATATGCTTAAGAAGTGGAACTGAGCTCAAGGATAATTATATTACTATCATTAATAAAATAGAGTTTTATAGATAATAACTGTCAACAACACACAAAACGGAAAATATTGACATAAACAGAGAATGGAAAGGGTCGTGGGGAATCGAGCTAATCCGAGGATTAAAAGATTTGAAAAAGGTAAAACAAATATAAAATTAAAGGAAGGGGATGGTTTGCTAAACCATTTAAAGCACAGGATAGGGTTGACAAAAGGGTTAAATACTCAAAGGTAACGTTCGGCTTACGTAATTATACTCGTTGTGCAGAGAAAGGCAAGGTGAAGAAATTTTCGGTCTGCTGGCGAGTTCCGGCCGGAGGGGGGGGGGATTAAATGATCCTGACATGGCGTCTTAGGAATGAGAACCGTTTCTTGACGAACGGCTTAAAGAACAATGGCTGTTCTACGTTGTTCTCTTCTGAACAACAGGGGAGGGTGAGAACCGTCTTTTGTCTACGGGCTCAAGAACAATGGCTGTTCTAATGTTGTTCTCTTCTGAACAACAAGGGGCAGGGGTGAGAACCGTTTCTTGGCGAACAGGCTCGAAAGAACAATGGCTGTTGTACGTTGTTCTCTTCTGAACAACAGGGGGGGGGGTGAGAACCGTTTCTTGTCAACGGGCTCGAACAAACAATGTCTGTTCTAACGTTGTTCTTTTTCTGAACAACAGGGGAAGGGTGAGAACCGTTTCTTTTTAACGGGCCCAAAAGAACAATGGCTGTTCTATGTTGTTCTCTTCTGAACAACAAGCGGGGGGGGGTGAGAACCGTTTCTTGTCTACGGACTCGAAAGAATAATGGCTGTTCTAACGTTGATCTCTTTCTGAACAACAGGGGAAGCCGTGTGGACGTGGCGTCATGAAGGCTCGAACCTTGGCACTCAAAGGATATTGTCCTTCTTCTGGACAAGTGATGGTGAATCTCGAGGTAGAGTTCCCTTGGCGCACGACGTGAGAGGGGGTCGTAGTGATGTTACGCGACGAAAATCTGGATCTCCAATCTGCTCTTAGTGGTAAAGTTTTTAAATAAATAGTCAGGACATCCCCTTGGCGTGGGGGACAATGGAGTGGGAGCTTCGAGGGAACGCACAGCCAAGCCTGGGAACAATGCCTTATCTGCCCATAAGCATAACTCAATCTGGCAAGGTCAGCGTGTGGAGCGAACGGGAGAAGATAAACCTCCTTGTTTAAACATTAACTCAGGTGGCTGCGATAGGGCCCCAGGCTTCAAAACGAAGATGCATGTGGGTAGCATCGTGGTTTTAAAAAACATGTGATAGTGGTTGAAATTAACGCGGCCTCAACCCGTTCTATCACACCCCTTCTTTCCGGGGAAAGTTGTGACTTCGAAAAAAAGAGAGAAGGGACAACGATAGATCTCCGTTGTGGGGAACTCGTTTTCTTGTACCAACCGTACCTTCATGCACCTAACTAGTATTACTTCAATACATATGATTATTTTGATCTTTTGATTACAGGGGAAAATAACCTTTAATACAACTTAATAAAAAAGAGGGGCATGGAACAATAAAATGATATTAAATATGTACATACGGGACAAAATAATTTATACGTAAATTAATGGGTACAAATATATATACATACAAAAAAAATAGACATTAAGCGTTACAAAATGCACACTGTCTGTATTACATTAAGGGACTCCGCGGGGTAATCCTCTTCAAGCACCGATGTTTCGTCCAGTGCTACGAAGGTATCTCCATGGGCGCGCCGGTGGTACTTTTTCAATAAGTTGACGTGATAGAGCTTATCGCCTGTTGGGGGTACCAATGAGGTAATCTACCGGTCCTCGTACCTCGCGGACCGAGTACGGACCTTTCCACTGGCTCAGTAATTTATTACTGGCTGTGGGAAGGAGCAGGAGTACTTCATCACCGGGCTTAAATTTACGATCTTCGGACCTGACATCAAAATAGGTTTTGTATTTCTCCAAATTGACATCGGCATTTTCATAGGCGATGTTTGCGCATTTCTCGAGCCTCTGGCGTAGGTCCAAGACATAGGCGTAAGATGACTGGAGTTCTTGATCCAGTTGGGGCTTGATTAACAACTCTTTTAAAATACTGAGTGGCCCGCGTATATTACGTCCATAAAGGAGCTCGAACGGGGCGAAGCCTAATGTACGGTGGGGAATTTCCCGATAGGCGAATAGGGCGACCGTGAGATATCGGTGCCATTCGCGGGGCTGCTCGGCACAGATCTTCTTAATAATGGATTTTAAATTTTCATTTAATTTCTCGCACATCCCGTTTGTCTGTGCCTGGAAGGGGGTGGTAAAAAGGGGCTTTACCATTAGCAGCCTCCCTACGTACTCCATCAACTCAGAGGTGAATTGTCGGCCTCTATCGGAGAGTATTTCCTTGGGGACGTCTACCCTTGAAAAGATGGAAATAAGGGCCTCGGCGCAAGAAATACTGTCAATTCGGCGAAGGGGGAAAGCCTCGAGAAAACGGGTAGCAAAGTCTACCAAGGTGAAAATGTAGCTGTGCCCTTCGCTCGAAGGGGGGTGGATAGGGCCAACCAGGTCGATGGCCACTCTATAGAAGGGTTCAGTAATGACTGGTCCCCTTTGTAAGGCAGCAGGTTTGACCCGCCCCTTAGCGGACGTCTTCTGACACACATGGCACGATCGACAATGCTTTAAGATGTCAGCTGCAGCACCCGGCCAATAAAAATATTTGAAAATGCGCTAGCCCGTTTTAGTGTGACTAAAATGACCGGAAAAAATGCTGTTATGAGCCACTTTGAGCACTATAGGGACATGGGATCGTGGAAGGCATAGGACAGTAGTAACAGCGTTATTACTGTCCTCGGTGGATCGATAAAGTAAGCCACCTTCCTCCAGGTACGTACCTGATGACTTTGGGTTCACGGACAGTCTCCGTGTCCTGGTTTTGGGCCTTATCCCATAAGGGTGTTAGTGCTTCACACTCCTTTTGTGCCGTCCTAAAGTCTTGGTTAAGGATCTCCGAGAATTCGGACGGTATCGGGGTTCTGAGAGGGACGGACTCCTGGGCTTCCTTCTTAGCTTGACCTCGAGTAAGGGCGGCCTGGGATACAGGGTCGGAGCTTACTTGAGGGCTCTGTCCTATAAGTACAGAACAGAATTTTATGGATGCTGAAATGACTTCAGCCCAGCCATCATAATATTGACACTGCAGGTAACATCTAACGACGGGAACTCGGTTCGCCCGCCCAAGGTAGTCATGTACCACCTCAAATTTTCGTGGTTAGGGTCCACTGAGGGAAGGAGTTCGTCGGACACGATGAAACACGTACATCCTGTCTCCCTGACGAGAGTCGATACTCGGCAGCCGTTCACGCTGCCCTCCTCAAATTTCAAAGTTCCCAGTGAACTTTGATCAAAAATAAAATTTACCTGGTGGCCTGACGGAGGGGGAGAAGTTGCTGCTTGGGTCTGCACCACCGGGGAAGCCGGGGTGGCATTAATCTGGTGAACTTGGTGGGCTGGTCCGCTTTTAAGCCTAGAATTTTGGGGGCAATTCCAACTCATGTGGTTTTCTACACCACAGGTGAAGCATATAATGGGTCGCTTCGGGAAAAAAGATGGAGGAGAAATCTTAACGGGAGGTTTGGAGTCCCGTTGTTGGTTTTGGGGAATGAAGTTTTGGGGTTTTACGGGGCCCGGAAACTTCGTCAGCTTTCGTGGAAAGGGGTGCGACTCCTTCCTTCTTTTCTGGTTCGAGGGTTGGGGAGAAGTTCGATTCTCCTTTGGGTATAAATTATTGCTTGCGGCATAGACATCCGCTTCTTCGGTACATTCTTTAAAGGTCTGGCACCGACGATCCTTGACGAACGCGCGGATCTCCGTCGGGAGAGACGCCAAAAATTGATCCCGCAACACGAAGTATGTTAAGGACTCGTAGTTCGGATCAACCTTTGAGGATTCTAACCAGAATTTAAAATTCCTCTGAAGAATGTATCTGAATTGACGGAACGTCTGTCCGGGTTTAATACGACCTCCTCGAAATTCTTAGCGGTAGAAATCGGGAGTCATATTATGAGTGGCCAAGAACTCAGCTTTTAAGGTGCTGTAGTTAATTGTACACTCAGATGGTAAAGATATTAAAATTTCGCGCAATTTACAATTTAACAAGGGAAGTAATCTGACTACACCTTCAGCCTCCAGATCCATGTTATTGATTTCGAGGATCTTTTCGAAGTGGGCTAAAAATGCACCGAAATCCTCTCCAACCTTGAAATTGGGGAGCTATGATGAGAGATTGAGGGGGGCTTCCAAACGGGAACTAGATGACTGTATTTCTGCTTCAACACGAGTTAATTCAATCTGATGGTGAAGCTCAGCTTGTCTTATCCGTTCCTCTCTGCCTCTTTCTTCTCGTTAGATTTCTCTTTCTCTTTCTTCTCGTTAATATTCTCGTTCTCTTTCTTCTCGTTAGATTTCTCTTTCTCTTTCTTCTCGTTGGATTTCTCTTTCTCTTTCTTTTCTTTGCTCCACTTGAACATACTCAATTAGTTCTTTTCCGGAAAGTCCCAAGGACTCTCCTTGCGCTTTAAAGATTTCGAACTGAGTCATCTTTGCACTTGGGGGCGCAATAGTCAACCAAGTAAAATTCCTTGCAACAAGAATTATGCCTTCTAGAGAATTAGCCTACCTAACTATGGGCACAGACCTATTCGTACTTGGTTTCTCAATCCAGATAACCACTGACTAAAATCACACAAAAAAACACAAACAAATTATTATAACAGTTCCTTGAGCTACTCCAGCTTCTTAAGTTTCAAAAAAAAGGAGATAGCAATCGTTAAAACAAAAGGTAACTACTATACTCTATTATTATAACGAATAACACTATGCTTTACTTGACTGAGACCAGTGTTTGCAAAGATATAGCGTTAAACCTTACACACTTGATACCAAATGCAAAGAGTATATATACATATATATATATATATATATATATATATATATATATATATATACATATATATATATATATGTCGTAGAATGGACTCTCGACGATATATCATATATAACTATTCGTTGAGGGAACTTACTTAATTATCTTTAGAGTGCGTGGATGTCTGGCTGGCCGATATTATGTATCTTCGATATGCTTAAGAAGTGGAACTGAGCTCAAGGATAATTATATTGCTATCATTAATAAAATAGAGTTTTATAGATAATAACTGTCAACAACACACAAAACGGAAAATATTGACATAAACAGAGAATGGAAAGGGTCGTGGGGAATCGAGCTAATCCGAGGATTAAAAGATTTGAAAAAGGTAAAACAAATATAAAATTAAAGGAAGGGGATGGTTTGCTAAACCATTTAAAGCACAGGATAGGGTTGAAAAAAGGGTTAAATACTCAAAGGTAACGTTCGGCTTACGTAATTATACTCGTTGTGCAGAGAAAGGCGACGTGAAGAAATTTTCGGTCTGCTGGCGAGTTCCGGCCGGAGGGGGGGGGGATTAAATGATCCTGACGTGGCGTCTTGGTAATGAGAACCGTTTCTTGACGAACGGCTTGAAGAACAATGGCTGTTCTACGTTGTCCTCTTCTGAACAACAGGGGGGGTGAGAACCGTCTTTTGTCTACGGGCTCGAGAACAATGGCTGTTCTAGGTTGTTCTCTTCTGAACAACAGGGGGGGGGGGAGAACCGTTTCTTTTCAACGGGCTCGAACGAACAATGGCTGTTCTTACGTTGTTCTCTTTCTGAACAACAGGGGAAGGGTGAGAACCGTTTCTTTTCAACGGGCCCAAAAAAACAATGGCTGTTTAATGTTGTTCTTTTCTGAACAACAAGGAGGGGGGTGAGAACCGTTTCTTTTCTACGGGCTCGAAAAAACATTAACTTTTCTAACGTTGTTCTCTTTCTGAACAACAGGGGAAGCCTTGTGGACGTGGTGTCACGAAGGCTCGAACCTTGGCACTCAAGGGATATTGTCCTTCTTCTGGACAAGTGATGGTGAATCTCGAGGTCGAGGTCCCTTGGCGCACGAGGTGAGAGGGAGTCGTAGTGATGTTTCGCGACGAAAATCTGGATCTCCAATCTGCTCTTAGTGGTAAAGTTTCCAAATAAATATCAGGACGTCCCCTTGGCATGGGGGACAATGGAGTGTGAGCTTCGAGGGAATGCACAGCTGAGCCTGGGAACAATGCCTTATCTGCCCATAAGCCTAACTCAATCTGGCGAGGTCGGCGCATGGGACGAACAGGGGAAGATAAACCTCCTTGTTTAAACATTGACTCAGGTGGCTGCGATAGGGCCCCAGGCTTTAAAGCGAAGATGCACGCGAGTAGCATCGTGGTTTTAAATAACATGTGATAGTAGTTGAAATTAACGCGGCCTCAACATGTTCTATTACAATTACGTTACACTGGAAATAAAATTTTGGACACCCAAGAGCTTCAAATTAACGCCAAAATTGCCTTTTTTCTAAGGTCACAGCTCGGTTTGCGGCCTCCAGTGCTAAACATACTCACCAGTCGAAAGAATCACGTGTGAACGCTACACCGAGCCCAATGAGGCGGAGACCTTTCAACAAATTTATCAAGTCTCTGAAAAGTTGCGAAGAAGTCTAATAATGATAAAAAGAATCTTACAGATTGGATCCACTATTGTAGGTCTTATAAAGAATGTACTGTTGAAAACTAGGGCAAAGTCATATTGACTGCAGTAGCTCCCTTGCGGCTGTCAGAGCTTCTGGAGTAATACTCGTTATAAAGAGAAAAAGTAA
The DNA here is from genome assembly GCA_963969495.1 of Ceratothoa steindachneri. Lineage (NCBI taxonomy): Eukaryota > Metazoa > Arthropoda > Malacostraca > Isopoda > Cymothoidae > Ceratothoa > Ceratothoa steindachneri. The sequence goes on from OZ018330.1 coordinate 93,783,148, forward strand.
GCTTTTTCACGATTCCTGCGTCATCACGATGGAGAAGTATCCGATGACTTTCTAAGTCTAATGTTTCTTCTTATCTAAGGAAACTGCAGCAGTAACATATTTTACCCAAGAGAATTGCTATGAACACAAAATGGTACTAAACGTGCATCATCAGCACATTTTCCCAACGATTCAGGATCAATTTCGGAATGATAATTGAATTTTTCATCATTTCGACGCATCTTGTCCCGAAGCAAAAACAATAACAGTTTTTGTCTGAAAGGAACATCGATCGATCTTTAGACACCTTTGCGCAGGAAATCACCAGATTTATACTCAATAAAGAATTTATAGAGGATAATCAAACCGGTGGTTGATAAAGAGAATTCATCCAATTGAGGAAAGCTACGGACACTTATTAAACAAAAATGGAGAAATATCACTCAAGATATAATCAAACATTTAGTTTTCAGCAAGCTCACCCAATTGAAGCAGTCCTTAAGAAAAAGGGACAGTATTGGAAAGATGATTGCGCGCCTCCATTGACTGTATTTTTTAACAAAATTGGTTTGGGCTCTAATTATTCTTATATTTTCATTTTAAAATTTCGATACAAACATAATAAAAAATGCAACGGTTGATTAGTTTCTTAATTTTCCTATATTCAAAATTATTTTAGTTTCAAAACTTTTGGCAATAACTATGGTGCCGAACATGTGTCGAATATTTGAAACCATGGAGTAAGGGGTACTTAAGGCATTATTTTTGGGTATACTTATGGTGAAGAGGAAACAAGTACCATGTAACAAATTGGTACTTTTGCATGACCAACATTCAAATTTGTGCTAATTTTCGAACAGAGAAATGCACAGTTTGTGAGCATTCGAAGATTCTCCAAATTCACAAGCTACTTGAGGTATATAAGTCAAAAGTATTTCTAAGCAAATGCTTATAATCACTAACTATAATTGTATAACGGGATTTTTGAACATGGGTGAAAAATGAATACATTTTTTTTCTTAAGTGGACAAATGACTTGTTTTTTTTCATCAAAGTTATTTCTAATATATTTTGTATAAATATCAACCAGGTAATGGATTCGGCACTCCCCGCCCCCCGCTTACAAGATTAAAATTTACAATTTTAAATAATCAGGAATGCTTAAATTTTTATAAATTTTCTGAACTTCGCCAATTTTAATAATTTTTAAATATTCACAAAATTTCGATATTTATATTTACTTCTGAACTTAGCCATTTTGTTTTGAGATATTATAAAGAATTATTAGAAATAACTTTGATCAAAAAACATAAGTCATAACCAAACTAAGAATTACAAATGGTGAAATTCAGAAAATTTATTTTTATATATCTTCTATAACTATATTTTAGCAACGTGATATTTTTAAATGGGGCAAATTTAGTTTAGAGTTCCTTTTTAAAATTATTATAATTGGTGAAGTTCAGAAAATTTCTAAAACCTTAACCATGGCTGTTTTTTTTTTAGATTTTAGATTTTAATCTTAGTAGCGAAACGCAATCTTCTCCCGTAAGGAGGAGTGCGAAGCCATTGCCTGGTTTCTCAAGTATTTCCGCATGAGCGCCATTATACTTTCTTGTCATGTTGCCACAGTTTTCATATGCTTACGTATAACACTCATTCGGAGCAATGACGTGTTTTTACAAAATGTCCGTGGTTAAATGAACAATTTCTTTTCTACATTTATTGTTGCAATATGTAAACATAAGTAATCTTTTTTGCACCGCATATTTATCTTCGATTGATTTAATCTGGTGACAAACTAAATCACTAGGCACTATTATGAAAATAATAGAGGCAATACTGGGAAGATATTGGGAAGATAGAAATAGTTTTACAGCAACTACTATCATATGGAGAACATACCAATGATGCCTCGCTTCTGTCTTAATTGATGTGAAGAAAGTTGTGCCTCTCGAACCGTGAAAGAACGAGTAACCATATGTGTTCTTTTTCCTAAATACCTTTGCCTTATCTATGAACCAGGTTTCCTCTGGGCCGAACACAATCACTTCCTCTGGTATTAAACTTTACAAAAGAAATTAACATTTATTTAACTACAGTAGGAGTGGGAGGAGCTCGGCTTTTAAATTTAAGAGGATTTGTGATAGTGTCCTGCCGGAAGAGATTTCTTAGGGAGGTAGAGAGAGACATGTGTTTTTATTAGTGTTCTTAATCAATTAAAACACTACCGTCTTAAAAGATTAAAAGAACTTTATCTATTAAACTATTTAAATTGTTTTGAAAAAGCAAATGTTATCAGCAGAAAATGAATTTACTATAATAATTGAAGTGCTTAAAATAATCTGGACCGGCATTGTTGGCATAGCAATTAACTTAAGGTCAATCTTGTGTATGCCTAAGAAATATGTAAAGCCTCTTTCCGTCTGCGAGCTGATTCTAAGGATGTGCCACCTAGATAGTAAGATTCTAATTGGAGAAATCTTCCAACAAATAAGCCGGTAGGCCAAGGAAAGAATTCAAAAAGTGAAAACAGAACCATTCATTGCTCAAAATGTGAAGAAGGGCACAAACTTTTGACGATGACCTCAACCTAAGTGGCAGGTGGATAAAAACGTAGCCTCTACTGGATTTCGATGGATTTTTTTTTTAAGGGGCTATCTGGCGACTGCTCACTTGGGCATAAGTCGCCGCAAACAAACAGCCTAGTTCAAGGCTACTTTAAAAATAAAAATTTGAAATGAAAACAACGATAAAAAGAGATGACAATGAGGAAGCAAGCTCCGGCGTCGGGGGGAGATCCCCCTCCCCCCGGCGCAGGAGCGTGCGACCTAAAAAGAAAACAATAAAAAAAACAACAAAACCTTGTTAAATAAAAGGAAAAAGGCCGGCCTTCCCCCCAAAAGTCTATCAGTCCACCAGTCATGGTGCACGCACTCGTCCCGAGTACAAGGGACAGGCGGTCGCAACCCCGCCCATCCCGGTAGCGGAAGAGGTAACGTGCGCGAAGATCACCCCAACTGGGACATTCAACAAGAATGTGCCGTACAGTCTGGGGGACGACGCAGTCATCACAATAGGGCGCAGGCGAGCGCTCCATCAAATAGCGATGCGTCACAAGAGTGTGTTCGATTCGGATACGACAGAAAGCGACCTGAAGCCGTTGCGGCATTGGGGGATAGGTCCATGGGAACAGTCGCGGCGCAATGGCACGCAAATTTAAGTATCCTGCGACCGTCTCTATCTTCTTTGCCAAGCAGTCCGAAGAGCTGCCCGTATTCCTGCCATGTAGTCGGTGTGAGGAAGAGCGAAACACTGGTCCAGTCGCAGAGTCTTCGCGGACTCTTTGGCGCCCTCATCGGCGCGCTCATTCCCCGCAATTCCTACATGTTCAGGAACCCAGCAGAAGATAATCTCGACATCCGCCAGGCTCGCTAAAATCGTGGCGTCACGGATATCGCGAACCAGGGTATGCGGAGATTCCAATGCCTTTAGAGCACACAGGGCGCTTTGTGAGTTGCTATTGATCACAATCCGGTCTCCTAAGGAATTTGAGAGAAAGCTTTTAGCAGATTGTATTTAAGGCACAGAACTTGCTCACTTGCGTATAGGATCCATCATTCTCTGAAACTAGATTTAATGGGGATGCCCACGTAGATCGCGATTTTAGAATTATGCCTTCCTTAAGAAGGCGCAGTAAGGGTGAAACTGGCGGCGCATGAGAAAAGAGTGACGTGAATAATGCTTCTTGACACTCGGTTTGTAAGAGCAAGCCCGTTTATCTCTACGACCTACGAGAAACGTTTCAGAAAATCAGGCCATAAGATGGAGTGACAGACGTTAGCAACTAAGAACAGGTAACAAAGATACCCTCCTGGGAAGATAGAAATCGAAAGACGTTTCTTGTAATATTCCTAGGTAGGGTGACGTGAGAAGATATATCATCGGAGGTCGATGGCTGTTTTGAGGCTAAGCAGAAAGTATGGGGAAGCTGGTGCAGCTGCCACCGATGAGTTTTAACTCCGCAGCTCTTTGATCAGATTACGGAACACGTCAATGTGTTTGTTCCTCTTCTCTTCTACCTATCATGTGGCCGGATATCTTCACAAACCCCGGTAAGCTGAACTAATGTAGGCGGCAATAGCGGCTAGCTTCTGGCCACCTAACTCATCTCGATTTAAGGCGCGGTCTGTATGTTTTGCTAAGCTGTTACGAAGTTAAATTTCCCCATCGCCTGCAGAATGTGTGTCACATGAATGATGAAAATACTGATAAAGGATTAGTTCTGCTCTTCCGCCATTATATCGGCCTCAGGGCGCTTTGGAGCTACCAGGGGATAGTTTGGTGCTTCTTCCCCACCAACGCGATGTTCCTGGTGAGGTTATGCAATCGTTGCTAACCAGAAAGCTTGAGCTACCGAAGAACGATTACCTTGAAAGCCTCGTGGGTCATATGTTCTAGAGAAAACTATAATAAAGATGCCATTACTTCCATGAAGTGTGCTGGTGATGGGAAAAAGGCCACTAGGAATTTTGTCTTGGTGGATGAAACATTTGTGCCTCAGTGAGTGAATTGTTCACGGGGTCACCATTATAGCGGTTGGTTAAAGAAATACGTTAAATATTTGTCTTTATTAACTCGGTATGCAGCTAGAATTATTCTTGGTTGCCTCAAGTCACGAACCTTCAAGCTCGCGTGGATGGAGAGTTTTGTTGTAAGTTGTGAAGGCTGCACATTTGAGTGATGGCAGCAGCAAATCGAGAGAATTGTGTTAATGACAATAATCTGCCTGTCTCGAGAGTGCAAGAATTAATAGGCTACGAATTGTGTTAGGTTGCCAGGAGTCGCGATCATGAGGTTGACAGCGGCCATTGACTTCGCCAGCCTTTTCTGCGACCTTCAAGCCGAACCTGCAATTTTAATGCAGGATAACGCTCCCTGCCACAAGACCAAGTCCTGGACGACGAGGGAATCCCTCTTATGAAATGAATTCTATTGAAAGAAATGTTTGGAAGATAACAAAGCGAGGAATCATTACAAAGTTAAAGAACTGTGGTAAAATCTTCAAGATGAATGGAACAAGATTACTGCACAAAAGTGTCAGCAGTTGGTTCGTATCTATGGAGGAGATGTAAAACCATCAACGAGAATAAATATGCATCCACAGTAAATGCAAATTACTTATCATTTGTTCAAATGTTCACAACAGAATTTACTCGTTATTTTCCAATAGAATTTTTTTCTGATCTCGGTTGGATCATTTTGGACGTTTCATTTTTCTAAAAAATCTAATTTGCTAATAAGTTTCTTTTTATCCATCCAAATTCGTATATCTTACCCATGTCTGGTTCATATAACTTTTAGTAATGTTATTAATATGGCACTATACCTTTTACTTATTTTCATTTTTTTCCTTATTATACCACTTTTATTAGAAACTTCATTGCGAAAACCTATTTGCCCTGTTTCTTTGGGATTCTGCCTTCTCTAAATCTCTCTTTTCCGCTTGGCTTCCTATTCAGTCGTCTTGACATGCCTTATTTCTTCTATCATGAATAAATTGTGGAATTGTCTTGTCAGATGGATTTCATCTCGAGGGATGCTTTCCATTTTTAAGTCTTAACATTAGATATGAAATGGATCCATAAAATTTCCGAAAATGATTCTCATTTCCCCAATTTATTCCTTGGCCAGATAAGTGGAGCAGTGCGCAGTGTGAATATAAAAGGAAGAAAGGTTTATTATATGGAGAAAATAGAGAATAAATTAGTTTAAGCTCTCAAAATGAAAGCGAGAAACAAGTGTATTTTGACTTAGTGGAGAAAGAATGAGAAAGGCAAAGACTATGCTATCGATCCTTGTGAGGGAATATAGAGGAAATAAATTGGAGAAGGGAGGGAAATATTAGGGACTGGTATTTTGTGGAAGAAACGTGTAAAGAGTTGATAGAAATGGAAATAAGTTTATGAGAGTCGGTTAGGTGTGAAAGAATTTTCAAGCTTAGAAGAGGTTATAAGTAATTTGGAAAGGAGTGGTAGATAGAGTGAGATTTAAAAGGAACAGATTGGTTAAGTTTTTGGCTGCATGTAATGACAGATAAAAGTTCAGAAACGATGTAATGAAATGTAATGTGTATATGTGTGTGTACGTGTTAAATTATATCTTGAAGAGCTAAGGTGTAAGTATCTTCAAAGAGTGGGTTTGTTCTGCTTTTATGTGATACATCTTTTAAACATGTGTTTTATTACATTTCAACTCAACATACAACGTGAAGATACAGCATACATTTCAGCCAAACTAAAGGCTAGATTTCAATTTTACACTCGGACCATTTGTAATTGCTACCTGCTCTCTTCTTGCAATAATGATTTTTAGGCTAATTCACATAATGTAATAAAGCATTTTCACGAAAGATGGAAGTACAATGTATAAAAAATACTCTGCATTTGGTTATAATGACAAAATTCGATAGCAACGTCATTTCTTCAGCTTTATTTTTTAAATTCAATTTCTATGCATGCCTTATTTATGTCTGGAGTTAGTTGGTAAAATTGAGCGATAGCAGTTGTGACAGATGTCTTAAAAAAGAACGGCCACTACTCCTCAAATTGAGGATTTTTTTTAACGATGAACTTGTTTGAGTCCCCTCAGAGTGGTCCAAGCTGGGAACTCAAGCTGAAGCAATGTTTATAATCCACAAAACATCACTGACGATCTTGAAAAGCTAATGAGCCTAAAATCTTGGTAGAGGTGGTCGTTTTGCACTGACGACATTGAATTTTCTTTGACCTACAACTTTCTTCAAGCGGCGAGTGACAGCCAATTTTAGATATTGACTGGAGAGAAACTCTAGAAGGTGAAAATGAGAAGGGTGTGTAAAACTAAAGAAAACGCAAAACAGCTAAAAAATTAAGAGAAATTTGAACCTTGTTTGAGTCATTTAAAGTAAAATTTTATTCTATTTTTTAGGCAACTTTTGAGTGATTATTCTTTTGCGTGATTTTTTCTAATATTTTTTACTTCTCTTCGTTACATTAGAACCTTACCCATGTAGAGCTAAGTTTTAAGTTGCTCCCTACCCAGTTTAGTAACTATTGACAAGGATAATGACTGAAAACTATTTCCATTCCCAAAACTTCCACTTCTAATTTTTTTGCCTCAACTAGTGATCCATTTATTTCCTAGGCTAAGTAAATGGGAATTTAGTTGAATTGGAGAGAACATTTATCACATTTGTTTAAATAGAGTATTAGGTAATCAAATTCTGCACAGCTCCCTGTGCCCCCAAGATCTCACTAATTCCCAGAGTTCCCAAGCCCAGTGTTTCCTAGCCTTTTTCTCCCCCCTCCCCCACACACACACAATTCTCATAAATTACGGAATACTCCGATTTCACAGAGCTCTCAATATCTCTCAAATTGGCAGTGTTTACAGTCACTGAGTTTTCAAAAACATGAGTTTAGAAAATACTCTGAGACCTCAAGTCTGTAGTAAAAAATATTTTACAGGAATCCCCATTGGAGCTCCGCAAGCGTTGAATTGTTGGAAGATGTCACTATTGGAAGCCGAGCATTTGACGGATAAGCATCTGATGTTCTTTTCCGAGACAAGCTTTTTTGACTTTGCTTAGTAAAGGATTAAGAGCAACGCTGCTAATTAAATCAGCCAAACGGAGTCTTGTAGATATTTATTCACACTTCACAAGAGACTTAATAATACTTTTAAGTCGAGAATTTTAAAACTAAATGAGGGCTTAAGAATCTCACTGCTTTCGTCCATCAACCTGCGTGGGAGCCTGCCTCGGATGCCTGTCATTCGTTAATTTAGTTTTAACTATGCCCGCCACTTGGATTGACATAATTAAGGGCTTACGTGAAAACTGGTTTGAGGATTAGCCCACAGAGGAAGCATAAGTCATAAATTTTCTAAAAACTTGGACTTCACTGGAAGTCTCAGGTGGAGAAGGAATCCTCGTCATCCTACGGACCCGTCTAGAATCATAGAGGGAAGTAGCACCCGTCTCTATATAGTTGGAAGCGGTTATGGCATAAGTACCAAAAGGAGCTGACAAAAAGGTAACAGCAATAAATTCGGCGTCTACTTCAATCAAATTCCCTATGATTTATACCTTTCGAGGTTCCCATTCGGGACCCATCACATTCATCCATCATCACCCATCATCTTGGCTTCATTTGAGCGGGGGACCAACTGGAAAATGGACAGGAGCGCTCACAGAATTTTTTATGAACATACCGACCTAAATCGTTACATCCTTTACCACGCTTTTCACGCTTGGCACGAAGAAAAAAAACAAGAAACAAAAAACACTAAATTACACACAATATAAAAGATAAAAAAACAAGGAAAACTAAACACAAAAATTAAAGTATTTTCTTACATAAACAAGAGCAAAGGCACATAACATGCCAAAGAACGTTAAGTTTATTAAGACAAATGGCTTGAAAGCCATAAAAATAAAAACTAGAATCAACAAAACAAAAGACGGCAAGAAAATAATGAAAACGATAGTCCTAACCACCAGATATCTAGCAACTCTTTGCACCCTCCCACACTAATTTCTTCGCCAGTTGCCTATTTTCATTTATCTACCAACACACCCTTTTGTCCCCTACACACCCACTCACAACAATTCGTAATTCACAACAGAGAGAATAACACTTTAGAGTTTAACGAGCTCATGCTGAAAAAAGGTGAAAATGCCAAAGATTTTAACCTAGGGAACCAAAATAGCAGAAAATTTTACCCTTTCTCGAGAAAAGTCCGTATTCGGACGGAATGTGCCCTTGGAACCTGGTGTAAAAGTTATTACGATATACCAATGAAAGTCAAAGTTGAAGAGAAAATTTAGCGAGGAAAATTATTAAGGAAGAAACTCTCAACGAGTTTAAAATATTTTAAAGAGGAAAGAGGAGTATAAAAAGTTAATTGGAGAGGAAATACTTTCCGCACAACCTTTTGCTAAATTTAAGAGAAGTGAAAAATTTACATAATTAAAGGGATGCAATGGAAATCTGGGCTCAACCACAATATATTTATTTACTTCGTGGATAAATACACGAAACACTTTTCACTAGATTTCCAAACGTTTTCGAACCACTATTTAGATATTACCCCTCTGAGTAATTCTTGTTAAGAAAAGAAGGGAAAAAACAACGTCGTGACAACCAAACCAAGATATGCATACGGCAATGTAAATGGTTAGTAATGGAGCCGCATGAGAGCAAAATTGAAAATCCTAAGATGGAAAAATAACCTAAAAATGAGACGGAATCATATACCTAAGAAAATAATTATAAAATCTAGAAAATAGAGAAGAACATGCAAATATATTAATTAGGTCATCCCATAAGTAATCTAACCTTTTTTTGTTCATCATTATTTTAGGAATAGAAATAATGGATAACAGGTTTATTTTTGCACTAACCTATTATATTAAATCAAAGTTTAAGTAACTTTATAACTTAGCTTATCCAAAGTCTTATACCTTAGTATTAATTTTCTGAGGCTATTATTTTGTATAATAATTGTTAATTTACTGTACCTTTTCATTAAATAATCAGTAGCGTGAAATCGTCAAACGAGCACATTCGCAACGTTAAACTTTGTCAGTTTTGAAAAGACACCAATATTATGTTAAAAACAGAAAGTTTTGTCGAAAGAACGAGTAAGGTCATTCAGGGCCAAAGATGGTTTCAGAATTTTCATTCTCGAAAACAGTCCCAAAGATTAACCCCTATCAGGGACATAGGTGGGCGTTATCGCAATAACGATATCGGGTTATCCGATATTTTTTTCTGCGTTATCGATTCATCGGTATCGCCCATACTTTTGGTTCCAAACTAGCGATAATCGATAATTTCCGTTTTTGGTTTCAGTTTAGCACAGAGGCGAGCCGCGCGTGCCTTGGAGGCAGAAATAGGTAGGTCCGAGCTGGGAGGAGGATCCTCAAAATCTATAAGGAGATGAAGGAGAGACTCACCAGGTAAGAAACGAAGAAACAGTATTCAAATATTTTTAATATTGTAATATAAAATAACGCTATATATAGTCAATAATCAATATTGTATTCTAGTTTTTGATTTATCGATTATCGCGCCCACCTAAGATCAGGGAGACCACTAAAATATGATCGGGAATTTTTATAAAATAACAGTGGAAGAAAGTTTAATAGTAACTTTTGGCCAATTATCTTAAAACTGCATCCAAATCATTTACTGCGCATAGTCATTTAAAGGCAAGGTTTTCAAAGGATTGTCACGACATGTCAGAGGTACAATATTAAGCAAGATTGCTACAGAAAATTAGGTTATATAGAAAATGGATTCGTACTGAGGGAGGGGGGTGACCAATACTCCGGCTAAACAGGGGCTTCATCAACTGAAAAGTCTTTTTTACATTTTGAGAATTCTGAATGACATAGGAGAATAGCTCATTTTAAACTAATTAACCCGAGTCAGTCTGTCACTTATGAGGTTAACTGTGCTTACTTAGACTGAATACCTGCAGCACTATAAGAAAAAGGCCAACATTAATCGTAAGCAGAAATGTGCTCTCTCAAAAAGACAACGAACAATTTGATATTGCAAGAGAATACCATAAATAGCCCCGAAACTTCTACTGAGAACTAAAGAGTCATTTTCCATCTTACCTAAACTGATTGATTACTATGTTTTTAGGAAATTAGCAAATCACTTGAAGAGAATGAAGATGCAAACACAAGTTGAAACAGAATTAATTTTTTCTTATAAATCAAAATATATATTTTTTTTAAATATTGGTATTGAAAAGTTAGTAGCAAGATGGCTCCTTGTGCTAGAAAATTAAGGAAACCATTTGACCTATTAAAGTATTTCAATAGATACTTATTAAATATAAATAACTTCCAGGATTTGTGTGAATTTTCTATCCATAAAATAATGATAAACATGATCAAATTCTACGTTACGTATGGGATGACCAAATATGTTAAAAAGCAATTATAAATAAGGATAAATGTTTATTAGTTCATTTATATTAGATATATTATAAAAGTGTAGATAAAGAGATAGTGTGCCGAATATTATTTAATGTAACAACAGATTTCTGCTCCAAGGAATTATAGTTTTAAGAATAAGGGTATGAGAAGGCTTCCTAATTTAATAGTTTAGTATTAAATCCAATCACTTGTGTTTTATTGAAAATTATGTTTCTTTCGATTCCTGTTATTCGTGTATATAGATTAACTGGATGAGCGCATGAATGAAATTCTATTGTGTTTCTGGGGAAAATTAGATTGTTCCCAACTGTTTCCCTTTCTATACTATTTGTTTCATATTTTCCTAGTTTGGGCTAGATTAAACAATTTCTGTTAAAGAAATAGTGTATCCCCCATTTTCTTTATTGTCTGGATTAATCCATGTGCAATATTGACTTACCGTAATAGAACGAGTAGAACCCTGTGTTATCCATCAAAGTAGGCAGCACGTTAAACATGCAACTCATTTCAAATTTCCACGCCTTATTCCATTTGTTTGAAATCAGCGGAGCTTTACCAGACGCTGCGTCTGTTTTCTCTGCAGAACTTGTTGGAAGACATTGTTAAGTACGGGAGATAAGACGTCGTGCTTTGCTCGGAGAAAAGATGGTGATATTAAGCGACTCACAGAGGGCTATGAGCGCTGTTGAGGCATTGAAATCTTGACACCCTCTGGTATGTAGTACCCTTGTCAGTCCTATCGCCGCGAACAAGGAGGATAAATAAATTATCTTTTGCTGGGCTCATGGACATCTAAAAATTGCGGGAAATGAGATCTCCGATGAGGTAACCAAAGAATCTACAATATTTGGGCAACTCGGCTCTTGCTCACACCGACTACATGGCAGGAATCCTGTCATCCCTCCTGCATACCTGGAAAAGAAGATGGGATAAGGCCTCGGGAGCGTTAAGCTGCATGCCATCTTTTTATTAAAACCTTTCTTTTCAAAGAGGGTACGTCAGTACAAACATATGCATCCCCATTGGAGTATGTTTCCAAGGTAAATTTAGAGCATGATTATAATTTAGAGGATAATCATATAAACACTAAATCTCATGGTGACATAATATGACTTATGGGAGCTGTCGTGATAATATGAACAACTATGAGGCTAATACTATACACCTGCGATATTGAGATATGATTAGAAATATGATGATATGGTAATAAAGATTGTGGTCTTAACCATGCGCATATAAAAACATTAGTAATAGTAATAGTTCTTAAGAAACACATTATTTACTTTATCCTTTAGCTTTGCTACATTTGATGTTGGATTAAACAAAAAAAATTTCAATAATAATGTGGTTTATTTATATTGAAAGTGATAATAAAGTATTACTACTTAAAATAATAATCAGGAAATAATAATAGCAGTGACATCCATACTGAAAACAACTACATCAGCTAAGAACCGGTCAGTCATTCAAGCTACATCTATTTGGATATTTACCTCAATAAATAACTTGATCACTCAAAATGAATATAAATGTTTAAAATTACAAAATCTTTCCAAGATTCTAATACCACTTTTATGAGTTCATCAGAAAATTTACGTCTCTGTAATCTTGCTAATTTTATGGCGATTTTCATAGTTCTTTGGAAATATTTGAATTAGGTACCATCGCATTGTACGCCGAACATATCCGAATATTTTACTTGCTCCCACATATCCTCTTTTCAGCCTAAATTATCAATTTAATTTAGATTTTGTAATGTGCACAACTCATGAGGTCAAGTGGTTTAAACGACTTCTCGTATTGGGGGTCTTATTTTGTTAATAATCTATTCCACAATTCAATAAGGCTTGGGTAACATTCATTTGCATGCATGGCCGTTATAGAAAAAGCCTAATAACAGCTACCCTTAAATGACAAGTTTTTATGGTGGAAATGTCCTATGGATCCTAATACTCCTCTTGTTACTTATCGGTATAAGGTCGTGTTTTGTGCGGTTAAATCATGGCAAATGTGTGTTAAACACCTCATTTCTTCAGTAATTGAAGAAAATGGGACAAGTTATACCGAATTGTTAAAAAGGAGCCTTTACACCCACAATTCACTTTGTTCTTTCCCTACAGCGAATGGTATAACTCAATTTTATAAGGCATTAAAGGATATTCTGAGTCAGGCAGGCTTTAACCTTAGAAAATGGTACTCTATTTCATCGGACATTAATAATCCTTTTAGGAAGCACTGTTCAGGAAATAAAAAGAGATCTGGAACCGTTGTTGGGTGAAATTTTCCTCTGGTTGGACAGTCAAATTGTCTTTAAATGGCTTTGCTCAAATCCATATAATGAATGATACGTGAAAGAAAATTTGATTGAAATTAGAGCTTTCCCTCATGACCATGAGTACCATCATGTAGAGTCTCATGTCAACCACTTTGATGTGGTGACCAGGGGGATATAAACTATAAGCATGAAAATATTCAATGTGGATTAAAGAGCCACAATAGATTTTAAATAAGAAGTTATGGGCGAAACCAGCACGCATTCCTGAAAACATTTAGGTTTTATCCTCAACCTTTCATATAGCTCTAATTGATATCAAAAGGTATAGCAACAAGTGGAAGGTGATCAAGGCCACTATTCTTGATTTCATATTATTTTTGCTTTCTGAAAGGGAAGATTGTCCCTTAGTCTTCACCTATAGCATCCTCTTGTGATAACATCACAACAAAGGAATACAAAGCCGAGATTGATTACTGGATAAAGAAAGACCAAAGTGAAATATACAAATAAAAGAGAAAAGGACTTTCCTCCAAGGCTAATGGGCCTACTAGCTTAATTCTCCGGATATGTTTATTCGTCGAAACAGGTATTATTCGGTTTAAGAGGAGAATTGATTTCGCTAATATACCCTACCGGATTAGGCTCCAAGTTTTTTTTAGCAAGAGACAATCCCTTCTAGGAACTATTACTACTGCATCTCCACCCTTCCTACGGACACCCAACGGATGTCAACTAGTGATGATCGTCCGTAGTAAGTATCAAGTTCCACGTGCTGCAAGTACAAAGTTACCGAACGCCAGATGCCCCCGTTACCCGCAAATAGAGTAGAAATGGCGCCACCGTTTTTCATTATTGGTATCGATTACACTGGGACTCTACAGATAAAGAAAAAAGGGTGGACGGAAAAGGTTTATATTCTCTTGTGCTACTACTTGTACCATCCATCTGGAGTTAGTAAATGACGGGTGTTTTGAAACGTTTATTCAAGCCTTTCGGCCATTCTTCGGACGAAAGGTTACATTTCGTGGAGCGGCTATCTACCTAAATACCTTGCAGGATGGAGAAGAATTTAATGGATGTTTAACCCTGCCAAAGAGCTGAGAACACAGAGTTCGTAGAAGGGTCAGGATCTTTTGCAACAACATAGTGGGATGGAATGAAATTTCTACCCTCTTATCAGAGATAGAAAATTTCCCTAACCATAGGCCTCTTACATATGATACAGACGATGCCTACTACCTGAACCATTTAACCTATTCTGATCTTCTTTAAGCTTTTATGAGAGTTCCTTTTCAGCTCACTTTTCAGATGATGATGTTCCAGAATATGGGATGCTCTTTGCTTTAACCAAAGGTCAGTTGGAAATGGAGAGAATGCGCAAGAGAGCTTGGGCTAGGTGGCACTAAGAGTAGCTAAAGGCACTGAAGCAGACAACATGCATATTGCGGCAGAGAGCGAAACCTGTTTTCAGCAACGTGGAGCTCTTCTATGATCAAACTGCCTGGTTAAAGTGGAAATTAGGATAAGTCACCGATTTACACACAAGTGGGTGACGGGAATGCTCTTTGACAACGTTACGGTTGAAGTCGGGAGCCATAATACGGCTCCTGTCGAAACAAATCGACAAGAGATCAAAGCTCAGCCATCGACCTCCCCTTCGACTCAACTCTCGCTATGTATGATTTCGCCTTCCCTTGCGCTTGCGCTACTACTCGTGCCAACTGTCAATTCCCGACAGAAATGGTCTTGCCTTCGGACCCACCTACGGGCTGACTCCTGTCAGGCATCGTCTCACCTTTTGTTCCACTCGCGGGTCAGCTGCCAGCAAACATGGTTTCTTGCTCAGATCTACCTGTGGGTGAGCTATGTGAGTGTCTTCGACCAAGATGTCTAGCAGCTTATTTAGATCGAAAAAGAATAGGATAAATATTGAACTTATTTAAGATCCGATTGACCACTTGATGCGTACCTTTTGCTTATGTTACCCCCCTTATACAGCCATGACCAAAAATATGGGACAGGTATGAAAAAGTGAAGAATATGACTGAAACTCATTTATTCCATACTTTACATCCTCTGAGCCCAGCTTCTAATATCTTCTTCTTACGGTGCGTCTAAATATATTTGTTTGTCGCTGCTCAAAGGTAAGCAGCTATATCAAAAGCATTTTTTTCTTATATGCCAGAGATGTCCTTTTCAGCAACTTTCTTCCCTTGGAGTTTTACACCTTTTGCGACCTTAACCATGACTGGTTTTGAAAGAATTGTTCTCATTGTACCTTTTAAAGGTTGTTTAGACACAGTTTCTCAAGTATTTCAATTTTTTGTGAATTTAAACTTGGGATAATCTCTCTCTGGACAATGCAATGATTTGAGCTCTTTGAGCTTCAGGAATCTGTTTCTTGATTTAATAGTAGTGATTACACTCTTTAATTTCAGACCCCATAATGCTGCTATTCATAGTTTTAGAACAGTTATCTGTTTGCTTGGTGGATACAATTAAGTGTGTAATGTCTCAAGATAACTTTATTACAACCAATACATAAGCACATATTCACGTTCGTGTATAGATTAAATTAATTATTGATCAATTCGGAATTTATTTCAATGCCAATTTCAGTTCATTAGATAAAGTTTGTAGAAATCACTTTTGGTTATTTTTTCGTACTCCTATTGTGAATTGTTTTCTTTTAAATTGAGTTTTAGTCATTTATTTTTAGTTAGTAACTATTAATATATTGAAGGTAACAAAGTAGTTTGCACTGACACCTCTTAGAGTCTCGAATGTTAGATTTAGTTATCCGAGTGAGGATTCGGTTTTCATTTCGATAGAGGATTCAATTAGTTCTTACTCATATACCTTTATTCCAACCTAGGTTTGCCTACTGAAATAAAATACGCGACTTACTCCCCAAACTCTTGCAAATTACAGTCAACCATATAATTCATTTAATATATGTAATTTGTAAGAGAATCTCGCACATTTAGTCAGTCCATTTAAAAGCTTGCATCTAGGTAGCCCCTGTAAACCAAAGATGGCAACTGGGTACTTGGTTTAAAAGAATACAAAATCCTCCAAGTAGAAATAGGTTTCCACGCTACACCTAAAAAACCCTTCCAGTGGATAATACAAAAAGAAAGTGTGGAATGTATAAAGAAAAAGTAGTGGGAAAGTAGCATGCTAAATAAATCATCACAGCAGGAGAGCTAAGTAAGGAAGAGCAAGTCCCCCCCCCCACTCCCATCCACAACCAAGGATGAGTCGACGAAAGCTGGTTGGCAAAAAGTCTTCTAATAAAGTGGCTGAAAGAGGTACAACTGAGCTATCTCAATCGAAATAGCTCATAAAGTTCCAATCTAGTTTTAATGTACCAGAGGATCTGGAAGCGGAAGGCCGTCCCATTCCTTCAGATATCAGGCATAACACTCTTTACGAGGCACTCAATTGCTGGGCTAGAAATAGGAAGATAAATTTTAAGGAAAGATGATCAGAATAGACCACAACCACAGCTTAAATATAGTGACCAGCATAAGAACGGGAACAGAAAATGAATCCTGTTAGGCGGTTAAAGGTAGCAATCTCTCACCATACTGAGGGTGCATAGAGCACACTGAGTGATGCACTCCTCTTGCATACCAATCAAGTGACTGTAGCCAATTTACAAATTATCAACCTCAAAACAAGACTGTTTCCATTGGCCTCCGTTAACCTTCACTTAGGCATAACGTGGTCCGAATTGGTGGCGATGCTACTTCTTGCCACGGTAGGTTAAAAACTACATTTTATCTAGACAGCAAATGTTGATTGATCTATTGGATACAACCACTTGCTTGCTTTAGATAGAGAGCGTCCACTAGTGTAGATACACCATTATAGATCATTGACTCTGTGGCATTACATGAAGAAATTTTGCAAGTATAGTTAAAAAACCCTGTTTTACTTAAGCTTAGAATCGTGTATTCCAGGTTATTTTTATTCAAAGCATCCATTTCGAGTAGATAAGCTTAAACCCACGTAAATTTTAAAGTCAAATTGAATAATCAGCTTTGCTAAACACTGCTGCAAGTACGATTTTAGTGAATAAAATACTTTAGAGAGGAATTCCGACGCTTCCTGTATCAGTTAGACGGAGAAATTTGATATTGAATTAAGTATTTAGAAGTTTTCATACTTAAAGTTTTGAGAGTTTTCCCAATCCCAACCTTGGTATTATAAGTTAATTTAGTTTTATAAATCTAAATGCTAGTTGAATTTCGTGATTAATTTCTAATGAATATAGTTTGGCCATTCATTTGCTAATACGAGCTATAGATTATGTCAAATTATTATCTGAATAATAACAAAATCTGCCATTAATTCTTACCCGTTCCATAATTTGAGTTTAATCATTAAATTTATAACTGTTAAATTGTAAGTTGATAGAATATTATTCAGGAACTTTTTAATTTATTATGCCAAAATATCCGCAATTTGAAACGATGGGTGAAATTCAACAAATCTCAGCAAAATTGGTAGATAATTTTATGCATTTTTTTAATGTCTATTTTTGCAGTGCTTTAGAGAAGGCAACAGAACAGTGCGGTACGGGAAAATTCTGTATTCGTCACTTTCATAGTAGGACAATTTGGTATTAGTATAAATTAAATTACAAATAATTGTTTTAATAGATTTAATAATTAAAGATAAAAATAAAGCCAGTTATTCTATACTAATGCGTTTTATATACTATATCTCTGAAAAATTAAATTTGATTTAACGAACATATTTCAAGGATAGTATTATGTCTCTATCTTCTTTCACCTCCTCCCCTGAGTGGTCCTATCTCAGTAATTTCGAAGTACAGCACACTTGTTTGAGGAATTTCATCTACTATTTTCTCAGAACCACAATAACATGATTATTTGGTATGAATTAAAATGATACAAAACTTTGAACTTTTATACTGCTAAACTCATCATCTTTGATGTATCTTGTTTTATACCCTTCTTGCACAATGTTTGTACACATCTCGTCTTAAATGAAACAGACAACATGACAGATTTGCTTCGGTGAAGACACTCAAAAATTCATTATAAGCAGCTTTTACGAAATCCCTTAATATATTTCCTAGTCAACCTAGCTAATGCATCCATTTGATCGAACATGTGGCCTTTGGCTAACAATATGCCATTAATGGAGCAAACCACCAAGAAGCGTTTCAAGTCAGTGGGTTCGAAAACACCAGGTATTATCTCAATCAGGTGCCTCGAAGTCAACAAATTATCAATTTTGCTCTTTTTCTTATTCTGGGTCTCCCCGCTCAAGGGTAGCTTGGAAACGGACGTGCCGATCTTAGCCAGGACGCTTGCCGAAACGGCAGAAGATCCATCTGCTCTAGATACCCCTTGAAGAGAGAGAGTAAATAGTAGTTTTCTTTGATTTCTTCTTACTCTTTCTTTTCTTTTTAGGAGAAGAGAGTTGGGAAGAAGCCCGATTTTCTCCATTCTCGGAAGATGATACAAAGCAGGACAGGCCAGGCTCGGCCGTATTCTTGTTCAAATAGAGAAAAGTTTGGCCAGCAAGGTTGCGCCTGGTGGGAGGAGGTCCTCCCAATTCTTGCGATTTCTCGGGGACTTGTGCTGCCTCGAAAGGACTCGCACCAAATCCTTGAAATCATTATGCAAGACCAGACTATATAAGGCTACAGCACCTCTTAGGGACATATCCACTTAAGGAAAAGTCTCCAAGCGGCTGTAGTCCCCCACCAAGGTGTCATATGTCTCGACTAAGGACTCATAAGTCCTATGGCTAGTTAGAAACGCCATCGGAGTAGCTATTCCAACCTCCAATGACAAAAAATGTGAGGGACCATAAAGGCTTCCATCAGTTTCTATTTAGGGTCTATGAGGTTTCTTGACAAGGTCCAGTGGGCGATGCCTATTACTCATCTAAGGAGGTTTAGATGCTTCATAAACCTCTATCAATGAGGCTGAGAAACTGGATAGCGTGTCCCTTGCATCGCCGTGTTCTTGCCTTGCCCCAGAGTAAGTAAAGGTGGTCCACTGCAATACTAGAGTCGAATGGAGGTAAATCTACAAAATGGTGTAAAGTGGATACCGTTTAACCAATGGGGAAAGAAAAAGGAAAGAGACACGCCATCTCTTTTAAGAGGTTTATGTCGTGATCCCTCAAAAATCACGGGTGAATCAAGTAAATAACAGAGGTGGAGCTGCCCGAGAGTCTACAAAGTTGGCAAAGGGGAAACTTCCTTATCGCATAATAATGGTTGGAGCGTGGGCGCTCCACTGATTGAAAAAGTGCCTGTAACGGTTTCCCTCGTCGCTTAAATGCCAAGATAAAGCAAGGATTTACTATATGGGATGCAATCTCATTTTCTATAGTTTTCTACGTTTAAAGCTTTCCAACAAATGAAGTTCATAAATTTGTGACCATCTCAGTTATTAGGAGTTTTGATTTCTCCACCCTTATTGCGTCACTATTGGTGTTCGCAACTTTTCAGTGACCTACACTAACAAGAATTTGCCCAGGGGATCGGTTACTCCGACTGCCACATGACCCTACAAGTCTGGGCTTTTTCGACTTTCGGGCGTTACAGGTTAATGTTATTGGAAGTTCCAAAGCTTTCTTGTGACATGGCATAAGTTAGCTTGTCAGCACTTTAAACCTAAGCTGCATGTTAAGAGGATAATTGTAGATAATGCATTGTTGATAGGGAGGGGGGAGGAAGCGCACCAAATTCCTCAGTCTTCGTCAGAGAGTTCAAGTCTTCCCAGTGACGGGGTTTCCAAAATATCACTCATGACGACCTGCAGCTTCTCCAGGTACCAAATGTAACAGGCTATACAGTGTGGCCCCTTACGAGGCCTCTCTTTAAGACGCAAATCTAACATCAAATGAGAAGACCAGTCCATTAACACCTCTTTTTTGTTGTATTTGATCTCTCCTTTTCTACTTTTATTTTGTTTTTCCTATTTACAATTTCTAAGATTACTTTGGGATATCTTGCCCTTCTGACTATCTAGTCTAAAATATTGAATTGATTACACTTCACTTTTTTCAGAAAATTCTTCTACATATGCATATCATCATTTCTAAAGCTTTTTGGATGCAAGAAATCAGTTTATTAAAAAAATAAAATGACATTTCTACAAAGATTTCCAGCGAGTTTCGACATCATTTCCTTTTTCTGATAACACGATTTTGGGGTGAATTTTCTTGTATAAAGAAAAAAATTCAGAACACTTTGCAAAATTTCCGCTTTTCTAATAAGAGCAAAGTAAAGATCTTTAAGTACCAATGACTATTATTTTTTTCACTGCCTTCACATTTTAAAACCTATTGATCTACATCTTAATTATTTTTTATCCACCAGATTTAAAATAAAAGGAAAGTCCAATACACCAAAAGAATTGCCCTGGGACAACAAATCTTGATGATTTGGGTGTAATTCTAAGCCAAATTAAATCATGAAACATAGATGCATCATCGATCGTAGAAGCCATGATCTTTTCATGCATATAGAGCCGGAATTTAGTTAATCAGGCTTGACCAGCTCCTTATGATATTTAACTTTGGCTACGTTAAAACAAAATATTTTTCCCGATGAGTTATAGTGAGAAGTAATTTAAATACTAAGACCAGAACCAAACTCTCCCAAGATTGTGAATAAATATTAGAGTTATGAGTCACTACGTCCCCTTCCCCAAATTTATGAAACTACTTAAATGTTCTTTTAACTTATCGTTTAATTAGCTGAGTTCATACTCATTTCGACCTACAGGTATCACACCGTTATCAAAATGTCACGCGTGGTACAACTTAGCCTCACCAGAAGTTGGCACCATGGCTGAGTTGTGTACTTTTGGAAGTTACCAAGTGATATATGAAAAATGTAGTCATTTTTGTCTTATTACTGCCTTTGCTCATGATGCGATTGATCGCCACTCGTATTTCGGATAAAGTGTTAACCTGTAGGTCCTTTCTGGGAACTAAAATGAATCTTAAATGGGAGCAAATCTATGGTAAATCGCGTATTAAGGTTTGTTCCTTGAAAAGAAATGAAGCACAATAATTTGTAGTCATTTTGCCGGAGCTTAGGAAATAACAGACGCTATTTGGAGACCTGGGGGGGGGGCTATTACTTTAACAACAATAACATACAATGTGTTATTTCAGATATTGGCTACTGAAGATTTAGTGCGGTGTGATAGTGTTTGTGGGTGGGGGGATCGGCTGCAAGCATTTGGTTATTGTGAGTTCCAGTTAACGCACCCTATACCAGCATTTATGGAGGCAAGAACTCTCGCTAGCCTAGTGGATGCAGTGTTGGTCTTTCAGCGTTGAGCCACGGCCCTGGACACAACCTTTAGCGATGTCACGAGCTGGTCGCCCATAAAGCCGATCACAACATCACTACCATTCCCTTCCGGTTTTCACAGATCAAAATACTCTTTCTTCGGTTCCAGACAATCCCTGTATAGGGAGTAATTGTATGCCCTATGAGAGCACTCATATCTACATACCACGACCTACAGGTACTAGTGTCCCCGAGAGTGGTACTAATATCCGCAATCTAATGCCGCGGGATCATGGAGAGCTCTACATCGCTGGATGATGTCAAAACGCAATTCTACCCAACATCTACCCTCCTACTCTTATACCCCTGAACACGGAAAGGCACCTGGTGGTTTTTGGCTGACCAGTTACTTAATTCTAATCTTTATGTGGAATTCATTGTCAGAATAAGTTACACTTAGTTTGAAAGATTGTGACAACCTTTATAAAATTGACTGTTCTTTGGAGAACCATTTGCTCTTTTTTTAAAATTTGGAGTCTGGAGGCTTTGAAATGCAGACCTGTTTTCTTTTTAACATTGCTGCAGCTTTATGCAATAGTCAGAAACCTACATAACCTTCCAACTACTATTTTCCTTTAACTTTATCACTATCTGTTTTTTATCCAGTTATTGTTTATAGTGGGTTTATGACCAAACCTGTAGTCACTTGTTATTTATTTCCCAGCGCCAAATCGTCTCACTTAGGAGTATTTTTATAACGGATCTTTTTTCTTGAAGGAATTGTAAAGAGAGAATTTTGCTTTTAGCGTCTGTAAGGATTTGCTATTCAAGGCTGAAAATGAACCAACTAATATCATATAAAGTGGTTAAGAAAGTTATCCAAATGTGATGCTTCGATTTCCTTAATCATTTTTGTCACGGAGCTCAATTTATTCGTCTATCTTATTTCGTCTTTGTTTTTTTTCTGTATATCCTCTTTCCTCTTTGGTCATTACTTATTTCATTTAGTCCTATTTTATCTTAAATGTTTCTTAGTCTCATTTTTTGTTTGTTCAGAGAAGTTCGCAACTTCATTTGGTGGTTTCTTTCCTTTTGACGCAATCACTTTTTGTATCCAACACTTTTTTTATCAGCTCTCATTGGTTGTAAGGTATTGTTAGTGTGTGTTATTTTTTTTCTTTATAATAAATCAATTTTTAATTGGTTGCCTGCTCAGTGAAATCTCGTGTGCCATTATGCTTCCATTGGACTTTCAATGCGTTAATAGAGGCGATATTCAATGGGGCCATTTCTGCCACGCACTTTCCGACCCAAAAGAGGTGCGAAGGAAATAATGAATTAAATGCAAATGACTCGATCAAGCTGAATAGTCCCAGGTCAGAAAAGGAACCGGAAATAGTTCCACTAATGGTAGCTGTAGTGGTAGCAGGGTTGAAAGTTTGTGGATATGTTTGTACTTCGGGAAGGAGAATTCTTTAAAGATGTCCATTTTAATATGAATCAGTCAACTTTAACCATCATTTTCCTATCATTAAAGTGCAGAGTTAAAGGCACGCGTTTAAATACAGTCACAGAATCACTTGGCTCATTCATTATCATATCTGTACACACAAATACACGATTGTATGCAAAGATTTGTCACGTGAACAATTGCATATACATTTAATCAGGACAAAGGTAGAGGTGTATTTATAATAAACAAAGAAGAATTTACACGAAAAATGCACATGATTTTAGATGACCGATCCAAATTTGCTCCCGTCCAAGAAGACCCACTGAAACTCTCCCTTCGACTTGAAAACCAAGTCAATAGGCTTCTTCTTTCACTCAAAATAATCGCACGCTTTTGGCGAAGAGACCTACAAATAGCTCCACTCTACAGACTACCCCTACGGCCCACTCGACGGTCTCCCTAAAATTCATAAACCTAATATACCCTTCGACCTATTCTAGCAACCTATAACTTCTCTAATTATAAAACAGCCAAATTCATTACCCCACTTATTACTACAAGCACCAAGATATAATCATACCTCTAATTTAATGTTTAGTAAGTCCACACCTGGAATACGCCTTGCGATTTTGTTCACTTTATACACATGTAAACATCAATAAAATGGAAAGAATTCAACGACATGCAACTAAAATAATTCCTTCGGATAAAAGGAACGCACTCCCCGCTGAGTTGTAAATGCTAGTAGTGTGAATAGTTTTAAAAACAAAATTGACAGTTATTTTACGAATAATTATATTGTTTAAATACGTAGGCCTGTTGTGGATTGAATGTCACGTGATTTAGCGTCGTGGTGACAATGACCAAAGGAGGACTACTAGCATAGTATATAGAATGCGACTGGTCTTTGAGTCAACTAAATAGTCCTTGCTGGTTCCCTATAACTATGTAACTAAGAGGTTTATATGAAGGAGTTAAAACTGAAAAAAGAAATCAGAATGCTGAGTAGTATATAATAATTTGAAACACGCAGTTTATTTAGTTGTCCTAAAATGGCTATCAAAAAGATATGCAGACACAAATGCTTAATATGGCAGATCTGAATGCCTTCGTGATTCAATGAAGAAAGACAATGAGGTATAAAGAATAATGACTAAACGATTAACAAGAATCAGGAAGCAGTAAGTGGAGTATCTTTGGGCGGAAGATGAATGATGTTCCCTATGGAAACAAGCTGAAATTCTGGGATGAGTTAAGATAGGTGAAAAATCAGGCGATGAAGAATTATGTTAACACAAAGTAAAGGAATTCCAAGATATATGAGAATAATGAAATGGTCACAAGTAGATACGAGAGTATTTTTATGAATTGTACAGTGGTGGTAAAAAAGAGGAAGCGAATGTTAATATGATTGATTGGCTTAGAGGGTGTAAGAAATATTGAGCATGCAAGAGATTTTTAGTCTTGTTTGAGATGTGATAAATACAAGGCAGCTGGAGTGTTTGATATATTTAGTGAACGATATGTTAATAGGGAGTAATACTGTTTTCTGGAATTGGTCTGCAGGGTGTATTTCTAAATATTTAGAAGGAAAGGTGTGCGCCAAGACTAGGAGAATGCTAAGATTTTACTACAGTATAAGGTTAAGAGTGAAGATATGAGAATACATGTACAACAGCAGGATAAGTTTGTAGTTTCAGTCAAGTTATATAAAAAAATATGATTATACTTATAAAATAGGTGAGCATGGTGAAATTATAGCCGTTAGTGTGAGTGTGGAATGAAATTTACAATGAGACTACTAGATGAGGAGTCAAAGCATAGACAATATAAGGTGTAAGATGGGTTTAATGATCTGGAAAAAGGCATGTAGAAAGGAAAACATTATGGCACTTTCTAAGAAATAAGAAAAAAATAATTATAAATAATTAATAAGAAATATAAAATAGGAACTAAGGAAGAAAGAAATGAGGAAAGAAGAAGAAATAAGAAAAAGTAAGAAGGGGAAAGTGGAAGAAAGAACTACAGAACTACAGAACTACAGAATCTAGGACCAGCAAAGACCCTAAGGTCCGCTCGAGGCTTGTCCGCTACACTACATCCATAACTACGATACACACTTATCTACGAGTGTATCTCTAACATGCTATATATATATTTTTTTTTTCATTTTAATATATAAACTACTGTACACACTTATCTACATGTGTACATTGTCATGCATATTAACTACTTCAACCTAGGGGTGGGGGGGTGATAGAAAGTTTTTCTTCTCAACTTCCACAGCCCTCGACTGCTAGTGGTGAAAATCTAATTTTAGGATAGTAAGACTATTTATAGGGTAGGCGGAAAAGAAAATGGATATCTAAACTACACATGCAAAAGGAATCGCTGGCATCATCTTTAGTTATCATTTTTACTCTCGTTGTTCCTCCGCTCCAAACTCCTTTTGCAAAAGACGTTTTTATTTACTGTGCTCAGACTACATTATATTTATACTATTTAAGAATAACGAAGAAAAAATAACGAAGGAAGAAGAAAGACTCCAAAAGAAATAAGAAAGAAATAATACCAAATAAGAAAGGAGAAGAAAGAAGAAAAAGGAAAAAAAGAAACAAGAAACAAGAGAGAGGAAATAAAAATGAAGAAAAAATGAGAAATAGAGTGAGAGCGAGAATTAGTGCGTTTTAAAAATGAACAAATGAAATGCATATGGGAAACGGTTGCGAGGCTTTGATTGTGAGAAATTAGTGAAAGCAACGAATTTACTTTTTCTTAGTCAAAAACGAATAGTGATTGGCAAATAAAAAATTAGTATTTGTAAATGAGTTCTAATAGTGAAAAAAGGTAGAGTCGTCACACAACACCACTCACTTGTCAATTCCGAATAAGTGGTCGAAGAGGCATGTTACAAACCTCCGACATGAACTTTATATCAACTTGAACAAACTTGAGGATTAACTTAATAGGAAAACAATTAATAGGAAGACGACTTATCCTCAACGATCCAAGATATATTTTGATAGATTTAAACCATGCCTGTGTTAACAGCGGAAAAAAGAGATTTAGGGATTCAAAAAACTTAGCAGAACACACATGTCAGATATAAAGCAATACACGCTGAGTTAGTACGCTGTTCTCATCGCAACGAATTCCTGAGGGAGGTTTTCCACCCACACTTATTAAATTATTACATGTATTGGTTCAATTTAGCAAAAAGGTAGGTTAAAATATCTTTTCGAAATAGTTATTATATGGAAGGATTTTGGGATTCGTCTTTTGGTCCGAATCACTGTCTTGCTATGGCTGAAGAGGCCTCAGTGCCTCGAACATGGTTAAGGTTTATAACCATTGAGATCGTAATTGCATACTCGTATCACATATATATATATGAAATTAATTCTAACACACTCCAACGAGAGAACAAAAGTTCCTAACTACGGCCGTTTTGGCAGCCCCAGGAACTGCCTAACTTGATTTATGTTCGAGCTTCGGAATTCCGATAACTTGAATTTAGTCCATCGAGGCGGACGTAATTACACGACGGTTGATCCAATTAGCGCTCATTCAGAGACACGGCTGCGCTATTACTGTCTGCTACCGTGATTTAAAAAGATGGGCATAGAATTCAAAGTCGGGGATGAAATTAGGCCAAAGAGGGTCAAAGGAATGTCCTGGAGCAAAGACAAATGGATTTTAATTCAAGGCACAATTCAGAACACACCTTCCTTCGCAGCATAATTGCTATTGAGATTCCTGTTAGATGAGACAGAATTCTTCCTATTTGCTCTATATTTCCTCCGATAAAGGTTCGGTTTTTAATAACAGGGATAACTTTTTTTATTTCTTCACAAATTTTGTATTCTTTGAAAAACATTAGATGTATCTTTTTTAATTCTTCCTTTGTTAAAATCTAAGGACTTACGTCTGTTAAATTTATAGGGCTGAGATGTATTTTATTTCTTTTTAGTTCTATCCTTCCTTTTGCATTTAATATTCATCCATATTTTCCAAATTATTCATTAATGACTTGGTAAAAAATCAAAGTCATATTAGTCAAGATAACATCATCAGAGGTCATGTGATTAATAATATAAATATTTAATTAAAGCGCTAACAGGAAATAAGAAATAAGAATTCAGGTAATGAATTCTTCATTAACAATCATGTGCTTTGTGATTAGTAACTAAAAACTTGACTCTTTTAAAATGAGACCGATTCCGATAACCGTAAAAAGGTAATAGTTCCTTAAAATTACAGACAAACGAATCTGATAACATCCCCCCAAAATTGAGAGGGTGAGTTTCAAAATTATCAATGATAATAATTCATTCATAAGGAAATAAAAAAAATCATAATTATAATATCATCTACAAATGCCAATGGACAAGCCTCTGATTGCATAGATTCATTCCAATTTGTTTGCCATCGCATTGGAGCATACAATTTTACCATATAGGGGAATTATAGAGCGAAAATAATCAAAAAGAATGTTTAACGTTAGTTTAGTGATTGTTACGTGTTCGAGTACAGAATGAGTCAAAATATTTACAAGGAAACTATGATGTTTGAAAGTAGTACTAGGCATTGATAAAAGGAAAATGCGTGAGGGAGATAAAGAAAATGGACAATCTAAGAAGCACTTTCCGAGACACATTTATGAGGGATGAGTAAGATGGTTGTTGAAAAAGGTTGTTGCTGATGAGATCTGTTGGGTTGTCATTGCCCTGTCTAACTGAATCTTACGATGGCTGAGTTAAATGTCAGTTCTGTTCTACAGTTAAATTTGGGATCCCAACCACAGATTCCATCTTGCCTTGTTTCTTTTGCCAATGTATCCCACTCTTATTCTACATTTAATATCATGAATTACTTTAACTACATTTGTCTTCCGTGTTTCATTAGTGAGTTCTGCATATTATTCTTATTTAAACTTTAATGCACTTTATTTGCAATATCAAATTAATCTTGATATTTTGCGAATTTAACTAATATATGATAACGCATTCTTTAAAATAGAAAACAAAACTATATTTTTTTGTTTCTTTTGAATTAAGTAAGAATTTTTTTTTCTTATTTACTAATTCCATACGTGTTTCAGGATCTAACTATTAGATTATATATAGCTTGTTCAATATCTATAAGCCAAATATACAATTTCGCTTTATATTGTCCATCTTCTTTACAAATTTTCTAACTTTCTGATAGGAATTCATGGTAGTTATGAGTTTCCCATATATGCTGCTACCTCCTAAATAACCGCCCCGATGCTTATTGTAGCGGACGTAGTTGTTTGCATTAAAGGAAATCACTTACGAGGGGCGGTCAATAAGTTTTGCGAATCGGTAGGGCAAAACAGAGGAGGGAGGATCAATGTTTGCGGGGTGTTAGGACAAGTCAGGACCTGCAGCTGCACGCTTCTGCCTCATCTATTTAAGAAGCAGTAGCTTATCGCAGATCGTCAGTCACAATTTTTTCAACAATGGAGAAGGTTGAGCACCGCGTAGTGATCAAATTTTTAATCAAAAAAGGCAAGAATGCAAAAGAGATCCATGAAAGCATGGTTGCAGTGTACACCGACACAGCTCTTTCCTTTGGAACCATTGTTCGCTGGAATAGGGAGTCCACCATGGTCGTGAGTTCCTTGAAGATGACCCCTGTCCAGGACGTCCGTCAGACGTGACCAACGAGGACAATGTGGCCCGTATGGAAAGGATGATCCTCGAAAATCGACGGGTGACGGTCGAAGAAATCGAGCGTGAACTTGGAATATCCCATGGAAGTGTTATCAACGTCATTCACGACAAT